>OX454323.1:67597523-70260313 GCA_949715965.1 Dysmachus trigonus
AAGGACGTTGAAGTGATCCTCACAAGCAGGATCATTAAGGGGTTACGTAGGTTTAGAATTCCAAAAAAATCACAATTTTTCGGATTTTTTTTTTTTACGATCTTTTTTATAAAAGTGATTTATTTCAACTATTAGGATATAAAAGTACATCACTTGAACAAGTTGTAAGAAAATTTTCATGAAAAAAAATGAAATCGAGCCATTGACAGCTGGTTTACGAAAATCGATGATTTTTTACCGTAGGCAGAATATCTCGAAATAGGCTTATCTAAAATCAAAAAACAAATTTTCTTCTATTAGTAGATGTACTTGGATGAAGGATTTCAAAAAAAAAAATTATATTTGAATTTTTTACAACGTTTTTAAAAAAAAAAAAATGATTTTTTTCAAATTTCTGTGAACATTTTTTTATATTTTGGTGATTTTCTACTAGTAAAACGACTTGTAATTGACGAAATAAAAAATCCTTCGTTCAAGTACAAGCCAATACTATGTAGAAGAAGTGTGGAAAGTTTCAGTACGATTGGATTATTAGTTTTTGAGAAATCATACCTTCGATAAAAAATCATCGATTTTCGTAAACCAACTGTCAATGGCTCAATTTCCATACATAAACATTTTTTTAAAACTTGTTCAAGTGAAGTACTTTTATATCCTAATAGTTGAAATAAATCACTTTCGTAAAACAAAGTCCGAAAAATTGTGATTTTTTTTTAATTCAAAACTCACATAACCCCTTATTTCATTTCACTTGAAAAACATAAAACAACTCAGACTTAGATAAACAATTACAATCAGAATCACCATTAATTGGTCGTTGCGCTTCCTTCATGTGAAATTACGAGATTTACGAGCGATGGCTCGTACGGAGGTGGGCGCGGGCGGCGCACAGTGGGCCCAGTGGGACTTTTTCGTCTCATAAATCTGTAACTATTTTGTTTGTTGACATATCTGTATGAAATTTTTTACATATAATATTGATAATATAGGCTTTCTAACTGTAGTGCTAAATATAAATAATTATTTTTTTTTAATTTAAAAATAAATATTTGAAAAAGCAGTTCCACTTTGTCCTACTAAAACCTAAGCTTATATTATGTGTATTTTTTAATTAACCATTACAACTTTAAGATTGCTATGTTTAACAATTATAAACTCAATATTACAGTTCTCGAGTACACAGAACTCATAAAAATAAGTACGTGAAAACTTAACCTTATTTTAAACTTATCGGTGTATAACTCACTTTTAACAACAAAAATCGTTAATAATAATATTGTAATAAAATTAACGGTTAAAAATAGAACCCTGACAAAAACTTTCAAATTTTTAAATAAAAAAATATAGGGTTTTATTCACTTTATAAAGTTTGTTAAAAATTTTAAATGTTACCGCTGTTTGCCGATGCCGAGATTTATATTGAATTTTATGGTTAATTTTATCTAGAATAAGGAGGAGTAAAAAAAACTTGCGGATTTTTTGCGCTTTTTTTTTTTAAAATTAAAAATTGGAGAAATGACGATTTTCTTAGTATTTCCTTGACATTTTCTCGCTAATTTCATTGGATTTCATTCAAAATTAGCAATGTACTATCAGTAAGAATTCAACGAACGGATTCCCTGAAATAAAATAAAATATAATCATAAATAATAAAAAAATAAAAATTAAAAAAAAATTTTAAAAAAATTTAAAAAAATTTAAAAAAATTTAAAAAAGATTAAAATAATAATTGGAGGTAATTTAGCAGAAAGAACAAAATAAAAAAAAATATTTCTTATTAAGGGGACATTCTCTTTCGAAATTTTCAAAAAATCGATTTTGAGATTTTTACATATTTGGATTCTATATACTTTCAAAAGTTCCCTCCTAAAATTTCATCAAGAAATTCGTAATAGAAAAAAAGTTACAGCTATATTTGTAAGAGCGCTCACCCATGAGTAACAACCGGTTTCTATTCAATAAAATTATGATAAAAAATCTTTAAACGCGTTTTTCTCGAAACTACCTTTTTCAAACTGGTAGGACGGTTTTCTCCGAATCTACTTGACCGATTTTAAAAAACCAAAGAGCATTCGATTACTTATTGAAAATACTAGAGGATATGCCTCTAAAATTTAAAAACAAAAAACCCCTTTTTTTACGGGGGTAACTTACCCCAAAAAAAAATTTGCTTTTTTTTCGCATTTTTCTGAAATATACATATGAAAACTTCAAAATATGAAAAAGTATGAGTTTTAGAGGCATATCCCTTAGTTTAGAGTCTCAAGAATAGAATCCATTTTGAATTTTTCAAAAATCTGTTACAGGAGGTCCACAAATTGTCCTACCGTATAAAACGTCACTTTTGGACGACGCCCTCTACAGGAGCCAAGGGAAACTAAAAATGAAAAAAAAAAATTTTTTTATATTCTTAAGACACAGTTGAACAATGTCCAAAAGAAATTTTGTCAGTAAATATAATAGTTTTTTCATAATAAAATTTTTAAAAAGTGCTTTTTTTTTCAATTTCGAAAGAGAATGTCCCCTTAATAATATAATTTTTTTTGTAATTTTTTTTTTTTTAATTAATAAATTAATTTTTTTTCTTATTTATTTTAATTATCTTTTTATTGGATAAATTCGTTGAATGTTTACTGATAATATATTGCTGATTTTGAATGAAATCCAATGAAATTAGCGACAAAATGTCAAGGAAATACTAAGAAAATCGTCATTTCTACAATTTTTAATTCTAAAAAAAAAAGCGCAAAAAATCCGCAAGTTTTTTTTACTCCTCCTTATTCTAGATAAAATTAACCATAAAATTCAATATAAATCTCGGCATCGGCAAACAGCGGTAACATTTAAAATTTTTAACAAACTTTATAAAGTGAATAAAACCCTATATTTTTTTATTTAAAAATTTGAAAGTTTTTGTCAGGGTTCTATTTTTAACCGTTAATTTTATTACAATATTATTATTAACGATTTTTGTTGTTAAAAGGGAGTTATACACCGATAAGTTTAAAATAAGGTTAAGTTTTCACGTACTTATTTTTATGAGTTCTGTGTACTCGAGAACTGTAATATTGAGTTTATAATTGTTAAACATAGCAATCTTAAAGTTGTAATGGTTAATTAAAAAATACACATAATATAAGCTTAGGTTTTAGTAGGACAAAGTGGAACTGCTTTTTCAAATATTTATTTTTAAATTAAAAAAAAATAATTATTTATATTTAGCACTACAGTTAGAAAGCCTATATTCTCAATATTATATGTAAAAAATTTCATACAGATATGTCAACAAACAAAATAGTTACAGATTTATGAGACGAAAAAGTCCCACTGGGCCCACTGTGCGCCGCCCGCGCCCACCTCCGTACGAGCCATCGCTCGTAAATCTCGTAATTTCACATGAAGGAAGCGCAACGACCAATTAATGGTGATTCTGATTGTAATTGTTTATCTAAGTCTGAGTTGTTTTATGTTTTTCAAGTGAAATGAAATAAGGGGTTATGTGAGTTTTGAATTAAAAAAAAATCACAATTTTTCGGACTTTGTTTTACGAAAGTGATTTATTTCAACTATTAGGATATAAAAGTACTTCACTTGAACAAGTTTTAAAAAAATGTTTATGTATGGAAATTGAGCCATTGACAGTTGGTTTACGAAAATCGATGATTTTTTATCGAAGGTATGATTTCTCAAAAACTAATAATCCAATCGTACTGAAACTTTCCACACTTCTTCTACATAGTATTGGCTTGTACTTGAACGAAGGATTTTTTATTTCGTCAATTACAAGTCGTTTTACTAGTAGAAAATCACCAAAATATAAAAAAATGTTCACAGAAATTTGAAAAAAATCATTTTTTTTTTTTTAAAAACGTTGTAAAAAATTCAAATATAATTTTTTTTTTTGAAATCCTTCATCCAAGTACATCTACTAATAGAAGAAAATTTGTTTTTTGATTTTAGATAAGCCTATTTCGAGATATTCTGCCTACGGTAAAAAATCATCGATTTTCGTAAACCAGCTGTCAATGGCTCGATTTCATTTTTTTTCATGAAAATTTTCTTACAACTTGTTCAAGTGATGTACTTTTATATCCTAATAGTTGAAATAAATCACTTTTATAAAAAAGATCGTAAAAAAAAAAAAAATCCGAAAAATTGTGATTTTTTTGGAATTCTAAACCTACGTAACCCCTTAATGATCCTGCTTGTGAGGATCACTTCAACGTCCTTGAAAATAGACGATTTGCGGTGTACACTGTATCTCAGCTGGAAATTATCTCAAATTAAAAACCTTTAAAATTTAGTCAAAGTATCATTAAATCCTCCCCCCAACGTTCTCTGATTATTATTTTTTTAATTTTAAATTTTTATTGGTCATTTAAAGTGAAAACTGCTATTTTTTTACAAAAAATTTCGCCATTTTGTAAGTGGAAAACCCCCTTAATGAAAAACAAAAAATCTAAAACTTAACGTTGGGGGTAGGTATTTTATATGTAGAAAGTGTGTACTAAGTTTGAAATTAATCGGTAATGTAGTTTTTAAATAGCAGTGTACACGGACTTTTTAAAAAGTGTTTTGAGAAAGCTCCGTCACCGGTTTGTTTGTCGATGTTTCCACATGCACTATAGAAATGTCCTTCAGTACTTTGCGCGGAGTAAAAACTTGGTTACGGTCAACAATGACAGAAAACCGGCTTGTCGGCCTGTGCATGATGAGTGTGCATAAGAAGAGGGTTCTAGAAGCACAAAATAAACTTGAAAAAGAAATTTTGAGCAGATTTTGCAAGAACCCTCGCAGATTTATTGTTGAGATAAGAAGAAAGGGAAAAAGCATTTTTAAATTCCTACTACTTATTGAGTTTCCGTACTTTTGCCCCACCCCTAAGCAAATGCCCTGGGTACGCCCATGGTCATGCTAACACAGCTTGACTCGTTCAGTTCAAATTTTGTCTTGCATAGAAAGATGAACTCGAAAAACTTTTATAATGGCCTAATTTCATCATTATGCTACAGACTCTACATAATGCATATTTTAAGGCGGAAGGTTAAAGCTGAAATTCTCATATTATTTTATATAACATAATATACCATATTTAGATCGATATCATATCACAGAAAATTGTGTCTGTAATTTAATAATATGCTAATTATATTCTCAGGTTACTTTTGTTAACCAAAGCTTTTCTAACGTCTTTTTTAGCAAGTTAACTGTGATTGACGAGTATACTCGTCATGCGTATAAATCAGTGACCATTGGCTATTTAAATAGCAATTTTTGAGAAAAACAAAACATATTCTCAAATTTAAAGATGTTTAGAATATTTTGAGGCTATGCCAGAATAAAACAAACAAGTAGAAAATATAAACAGTTTGAGATGATCTCATGCGTCCCGGTATGCACTGGTTGAAAAAGTTTACCAGTTCGCATAATGAATTTATTTATGTGCGATGATAACGTTTTTTAGATGTTAACCAAAAAATATGAAACTACAAGAACTCTTGTCAGTCTGAAAATAATTTAGATTTTATAAAAGAATTGAAAGCTGTCGTGCAGAGAAAGGGGCTAATTGCATGAATGACAACAAAAAACCATTCCAAATACAAAGCACATGAACTGAGAGGCACAAAATTTTCTTGGAAATTGTCTCCCTCGGTTTAGTGTTCCAAGAATTCAATCAATTTGTTTACCAAAAATAAGCAAACGATACTGACTATCCAACGATTCATTCAAAAATTCATAGAACTATCACGATCTGAGGAGAAGTTTTTGTGCATGGCCTTATCTTACAAAGCGCAACTTTTCTGTGATTGACGAATATACTCGTCGTCGCTTGTCCTAAATGAGCATAATATTTGACTAAAATTTCTATCAACATACGACGAATAATATAAAGTTTTTCTTTCGCTTTAAGAAAACCAATCGACAAAGTCCAAATTATGGATGAATATCGCATTTTATTCGACCTTCATTGCATACTTTGCGTGCTTTGTTTTCGTAGCATTTTGTTGTTAAATCGTGAGTATAACAAACTTCACAACAGAATGTGCAAATATAATGTGATACTTCTCTGCGTGACTGTATGTCACTTCAAATTATACACCATATTTATTCCTTTGTTTCTCATTTGCAAAAATATTTACTCTTCCTTTACACACGTATGTTATAGTCTTTTGATAACAATAACAATAACAATTGATATTTTTCAGCTGTAAGCTTTGTTTTTGAAAGGTGACAAAATGTTTTTCAGATATGGAAAATTTTCAGAACGCAAGATAATATACGATGTAATGTTTGTGATTTTTATATACAAACATCCATACATATTTTCCTGCAAACTAATTCAACTTAACGAAATTAGGTACTACTTAATATTTTAAAAGTTACTTGTTTTAAAAAATATATAATTTCGACTAATTACTATACACCATTTTCATGTTATTTAGTGAGACACATCGACAAAAAGGTTAATAATTACTTCATTCGAATTAATTTTCCTTAAAAGCTTCTCCCTTAGATTGACGTCTGATAGGACAGGAATAAAAATAAAAGAAGTATAGGTTCTTTCACAATCGAAGGTTGCATACGTTTTTAAGATGATTTGAAGATCTTTTCAGTTATTCTTTAAAGGAATGATTCAAATTTTTCAAACGTTATAAACAATAAAATTTTTACAGCACTATGTTGTTGGTGGTAACAGTTCTGCTTTGTTTTTAATAAAGGGAAATTAAAATCGGTTAACTCGTTTGGTGTCGAGAAAGATGCGTTTAAAGTACTGAAAAGGCCGCAGTTAGCATTACATCTTTCCCAGCGGTATCTATGTCATGACAATTAGATCAAGTCACAATCACTAAAATCTAATTCGAATGAGGATATTTTAAGTGTTGTCATGAGAGAAACTTAAGAACACTTCTTAGTTTTATTTCAAGGTTTCTGAAGAGAACATTACAATTCTGAAATTTTTGGAAGATTTCTTAAATACTAAAAACTGAAATACTGAATAAACTAATGCATTCAATTTCAAATTGATCAACTGGAGGAAACCCCCAAGTCGAGATATTTTCATCAACTTAAAATATCAATATCAACGAGTAGCGTTAAGTTTCGATTTAAAATGTGGGTGTAAAAATCTCTAGTCACTTGAGAAGACTAAGGTATATTAGACATCTTCAATCCTCTGTAACTTGGCAGAACGGATTGAAAATGGAACGTTCTTCTTCTTAGTTTTCCCAATTATTTCCAAAAATATACATGTGGGATCGCTAAAATTTCGATTTTGTCGTTTTGAACAGTGGTTCCTTTGCAGAGACCGGCGAAAAAGGATTCTAGAATGGTATTCCTAAATTATAAGGATTGATGAAGAATGTCAATTCAATAGTTCTGAAAAAGTGCCATATTCTTCAATTTGCGCAATTCTATACCTAGGAGAAATCTAAAATATTATTCCAGTTGTTAACATCTGTACAATTGTCTTATCTTTTGCGTAATAGAAACGTCGTAAATAAGATCACTTCTAATAAAATTGACACAGACAAATTGTATTGTTTAAGATGTATCTAGATGTGAGCAGAAAACACAAAAAGAATTGGGAAATGTAAATATGGTGCAAGAATATAAAGCTCAATCGTGAAAGCTATTCGCTATCAGTGTACTTGCAGCATTCGCTTCAGTAAGAAACCACAATATTCTTGAATTTCAAATTTTGCAAAACAAGGAAAATGAATTTCTTTTGGATTTTATCAATTATTACTCTTTGCGTAGTCGGTATAAGTGCTGATAGAGCATTGAATTTAGCAGAATTAGTAGAAGACTGTGTGAAGCAAGGCATTTCACGTGAACGATGTTGGAATCACATGCGTAACTTGCCTGGAAAATAAATAAATCCTAGTGGAGAAGAAATTTTAGTTTATATATCCTATTAATCCTTGTTTCCCAATGAAAAAAAATATTTTTTGCTTTTTAAACCGCTCTGCAAGACGAGACAGAAATCAGACGAGTCTTTTCTTCCGCTATGGCAGAATTATGCACATCTCCTATAACAATTTTGATGTGTAGGTAATTAATCCAGGCAACCTGTCGAAAACAAGGTTTGCCTTTTAGGAAAATATTTGGAGATCGGTTCTGACTGTAAATCACAGTTGCGGCAGAAGGAAAGCGGGAGAGGAGGGCGGATTTTAGCCGTTATCTTGGCATATACTTTTTCGTTGATTCCATAATTTTCCCCTAAGCATTTTCATCTAACTCTAGGCATTCCCTCTCTCTGCTCAACTGGATTCGCTCTTATTTACTCAACGGAACATGTCAGGTTCTTTTTTGTCGCTCCACCTCGAACAAGATATTAGCAACCTCAGGAATGCCGCAGGGTAGCTTATTAGGTCCACTTCTCTTTATTATATTTTATCGATTTATCACATCTCACACCTATTTAAAATATGTAAAATTTTAATCTAGGCAGATTATATGAAAATACTCTTTGTTACAGTTCAAAGTCCCAGGAACATTTTGCGTCTAGATTCGAAAGAATCGAAACATGAGAAAATTATTAAAAATTCAATTGTTTATTTAATTATTATAAATAAATTAATTTACGAAAATTGTTTATTTCATTTGAAAATATAAACTTCTAAGAATCTCTCATAAAATTTTCATAACATTTTGTTGAAAAGTGTCTGAGCAATTAATTTTTTTCATTAAAAGTAATTAATTTATTTAAACATCCTTAAAAACAATAAAAATTGAAATTTTGCAAAATTCTTTGGGGCTATGTTTAGTATTGGTAAAGGCATTCATTCGATCTATGTTTCATAAAAGTCGACAACATAGTGGTTTTTGAGGGTGCTCACTTGACGTGTTTTGTCTCTCTACCAAATGTAATTTTTATCCATGAGCTTTACAATTTGGGGAATTTTTAAAAGTCACTGCAACATTTCCAAACTTTCTTTGTAGGGCGCCCAAAAGCAATTGAAGTGATTTTACCTTGAGTTATCCTTTCAGTTGTGAATTGAATAAAATCGATAAGAATGCGATAGATTTAATTCTGGATTCGAAGTAATGGAAGACTCTGATTTTTATCTCCTAGTCTTTATTATAATGACAAATAATATCGTGCACAAGCACCGACAGCGAGTTCTCATGCTTTACTTGAGTCTTTTACAAGTTAAGTCTTAAGAACTCTGACAATTATTTGCTTTACAAATCGATAAAATGTAAAAGTACACATGCAAAGTGATGGCAAAGTTTTTCTTCCGCATAAATATTGAAGCAGTGTAAAAAGAAATATTTTATATTTTTGTTACGGAAGAAGACGTTCAAATTAAACAAAGCTTCTCATTCGGTATAAATTTTTGTGTACTTCGGGTGTTTCACAAGAGGACCTTTGAATTTAATTGAAGATAAAAGTTTTCCATTTCACACATTACTGAATAAAGTAAATAAATTTTCGAGCATAATTAGAAAGTAAACGATGTCTTAAATGATCGAGAAGTAAATTAGGGGAAATTACATGCTTAGGAAGAAAAAAATAAATGTTGTAAAAATTAAATATACCTTTATCATTAATTTTAAGAAAATAATTTTAAAACATAAAATGTGGGATAAAATTGAATAGATTTTTAATTTTAATTAAAACATAAACTAATCCAATGAAATTTTACACAAACAAAGTTAAACATGATTTAGAAAGTTATAAAAAATATATTTAAATGTAAAAACATAAAGTATTTGTTTGAAGATAAAACCCGAGTGAAAATGAACGGTGGCTGCACCTTGGCCGCACAACAGCCGCACGCGGGGCTTATTTTTTTTTTTTTTTTTTTTTTTGAAACATATTAAACGGGCACGTGGCGTCTTCACGGAGTAGAAATAATTTGTGAATATAACTTTAATGGCCGCATGCTCGGTCGTATGAACTTGAGTACAAATGACAATGGCCGCAGACGAGGTACCACGGCTGAACCAATTTATATATAATAGATATATATTTATAAATTGGTTCAGCCGATGGTGCAGCCGTGGTAGCCTTTAAGTGACGGAGCTAGGGCTTTACATCTACTATTTCCATTTTTGTTTATACATTTTCCAGTGCGGCCGTTGTGGGGCCTTGGTACAGCCGAATAAAACATTCAAAATGCAGACCTTGTGCGGCCTTGTTGTGACCTTCTTAAAAATTTTAAAATTTCGTTTTTACTATCTAGCAATACAAAACATTGTATACCACTTTAGTTATGTAAATTGTAACCCATACTTTAATATGTAGTAGCCGACTATTGTCTAAGTTCCAACTAAAAAAATGTCAAATCATAAGTCATTTGTCATTTTTTATGTGAATAAAAAGTTTAACTTTTATCGCCATTACCAAAAACGTTTTTTATTAACAGCAGGATATGACTTAATTGAAGTCGACTTAAGAAAAGAAGAATGGATGAATTTAAATAAATCCTAAATTGCCTTCATTTTCTACAATGGACAGCAACTTTTCTGAAAGGTAGAAAACTTTCTTTTTATAACGAAAAGCTCAGAAGAATAATTGTGTTTCAGGCTTCTATCATCCGCTAACAAATATCTAAATAAAATTGCCGATGATTACGTTAAAGTAATTACAAATCGCATTAGAAGAGCTAAAAAATGTTGTATACCCCTTCGAAATGTAGTAAAGAAAATTAACGAGCAGGGTAATTTAACTATGAATCGTTAATGGGAAATAAAATTTATAAAATCCAAATTTTAGATGAATTCATTGGTCGAAAAGGGATATTTTCAGATATATCGTCAATTAAAAAGAAGGAAGATTTTAAAGTATTGATAGATCCAAGATCAGGACTCTTTCTTTTAAGTGGTATCCTTTGCCTTGAGAAATTTGAAGTTTTTTATGATTCTTTTACGATAAACTTTCGTAACAAAACATATAATGGAGATTTAAAGATCCAAGCTGGTGATAATTCCATTAATATCAGATTTATTCTGCAAATCAAAAATATACTCAAGAAGGATGTGGGAATTTTAAATCATGACATATTTGTGGCAGATATAAAGTATGTATTTTACTTTTTCAATGCAATTGGATATATAAATAATAAAAAACGAGATTTTTTTAAAATTGAGCTAACAAGGAGAAGGCACCTGGGCATCATCAGCGATTTCGCTAAAATTTATAGCACATGTAGGGCTTGGCAACAAATGAAAGTACCCGAAGCCGGAACTCCAGATGGCCACGCGTTTACAAAATAATAGTATACAAAAATTTTCACGCGACTCTAAATCCCATTCATTGTAGCACTTACCCAAAGCGGCGGCTGGTGTAGTGGTTAACACTTGGGCTTGTGATTCAGTGGTCACGGGTTCGAATCCCTGCGTGCGGAGGCCTTTTTTCGGATCTTTCCCAAGTTTCGGATCCGGGGTTTTTATTTTTTTTATTTATTTATACGCAAAAGGCATAGATAAGGAAAAAAATTGGGATTGCGGACTTTTCAGCAAAGGATTGTAATTAAAGCGCATACCAAAAGACTTTGTACATTAAAATTCTGGAGTTCCCAATTCGGGTACTTTCATTTGTTGCCAAGCCCTACATGTGCTATAAATTTGAGCGAAATCGGTGATGACGACCAGGTGCCTTCTCCTTGTAAGACATGAGATGTTAATGAATTTAAGAATAAGACATAAAATAAAGTTATAAAACTTCTACACTAAATATGAAACATTTTGAATACAATTTATTTTTTAAAAGTTCTAAAAATCATAGACAACAGAAAAACAAATCCTTTTCCGATAAAATATTATATGTTCATTATTATTTTATTTTTTACCTTTTCAGCAAAATAAAAGTTAAAGTAAGAGGATTAACATTCATATTAAATTCATTTTTGGCATGCCAAATTAAAAGTTATATCATGGAGCACAAATCGGAAATCTTAGATTACATCAATGAAGTAAACTAATATAAAAAGAATTTTCAGACGTTATAATCATTTTAATTTTTTCAGGAATTTACAAATGGGATATCAAGATACATTTTTTAGACGAAATTATAACTTTTTGCAGTCGACTATAAAGCCTATATTAGAAATGCAAGATATTTAAAATAATCAATTAAAAACATGTTATCTCCAAATTAAGTCAATTTTTTAATTTATCTAATAACCAAGAATTTTAATAAATATAATTTTAAGAATTTTAAAATTTGGTAGAATGTAAGGCACCTATACAAAAATTTTAGAAATATATCTAAATATTACCTAAATAAAAAATATAAGTTTCATCGGTGATTAAATCTTAATAGTGATGAAAAATTTATAAAACTGTATTTAAAAATTAATATAAAGTCTTTTTTATTCTAATTTTATTTATAATCTCCTTTATTATTTATTCTAAACTATTTGTGCTAAATAACTGCCTAACTTTAAAATTCAGAGAAAGGAAAAACCCAAAAAATATTTTTTGCACGTTCTCTTGGTTTTAATACATTTAAGAAATTAATGATCTCAATAAAAACTTTTAAATACAAAAATGCGCCAGCATGTCGAAAGGTGGCATACGATACGCAAATGTATCACGCAATTTTCTCTCTTGAATTAAAAATTGTGTCGATACAATTTGAATGCGCTCCACCTCATGGACCACATCTGCAGACGAAAGAAATGTCGCTTCAGAAGATGAGATCTGAGTGCACTTCACTGCATTTTAGTTGCAGTATTATTTTGTTAATGCGAGTGAGTGCTCAGTGCATGATGCTGCATAATCAGTATGCTAGATATACATAAACTCATTTTTATTCAGTTTTATTTGCATTTTTACATTTCTGGTAATGTAGAATCCTTTCATATCGATATGATACACGGTAAGTTCTCTTTATTTTATTATTTTAATGCAAGTAGCTTCTTTATTGTAAAATAATCGTTAAGCAAGTGAAAAATGTATTTATTTAACTATTAACATGATTCGAAAATGTAGATATCTTTTTGGTCCACTAAATAGGAAATTAAATTCTGCGAGAAAAATATGAGAAGAATTCCTCTTGCCAGTAAAAGTACCAAAAGTAAAAGTATCAACTTAATCGAAGAAAGTTAAAATAACGTATTAAGGTATGAAATAATTTCTGCTGTTGGTTTTTCGTCTTTTTTATTCAAGAATATATTTTTAAGAACACGCCTAAAGGTCGATTTTAATAAAATACACGTATAATATAAATTATATAAGGAAAAAAAATTTGATTTAGCTTAAATTCTTATAAGAGTTTGTTTTTATATGAAAACCAACTAAAAAACCTAACGAAAGAAGGCAATGAGTTATTCATTTTATTCTAAATTAGTTTACATTCGACTAATTCTTCGTGTAAGTTTAATCTAGGACTTTAATAAATAATCAAGTTTACCCCAACATTTTTTACTACTTATCTTTTGTTTATACATTTGTCATTAAAATTTAGGTGGTGTGATGTAAACTGTTGTTAATCAACTCCTTCTGGGTGATATTATATTATAATATAAGAACTTAAACTAGTCATATTTTCTTGAAATTACTTAAAAACTGTGTGGCTACACTTTTAAAACTTAAAAAGCAGTCAATTAAAACAAAAGATCTCAATAACTTAATATTAGTGAAAGAAAACGAGTTCTTAAACAAATCTTATTAATTTTACCTCGTATTTTTGTATTATAAATTGTTCTAATAGCCAAGGTTACTGTTTTTCACTTAAAATCAAAAAATTAAAATTAAAACATTTTTAATACTTTCCGAAAAAAAACCCTTGTAAACAAGACTAAATAAAAAATTAAGTAAATTAGAAAAACATGTTTGGTTTGCAAATAAATTTTTAAAATCATATTATTTTAAATATAGAACAAAAAAATTAATGTAATTGTGAATGGCAAAAAAATCTTAGTATTAGCATTAATTTTCATAAAATGTTTTACTAATCGGATGATTTTTGTGAGTTGAAGCTATTTTGGAGAAAAACGATTTTAAAGATCAGGTGTTTCTGTACGACAGTGCTTTAATTACACAGCCACACCAAAAAAGAAAAGTGGTCTGTACTTTACATGCGATATATGGTTTTCAATGTATTTTCGCCAAATTTGGCGTAAATCGGTTGGTTTCGAAAATTTCGTCCACCATATTGGATCCGCAATTTTGCAACTCTGACTTCAGATTCGTGATCAGCGACCCCTAAAACCCCACATACCGAATTTAGCGTAAATCGGTTTACTTTTGGAAATCGATATTTCTGACCCGGTTTTTTTGAGGTTAGGAAAAAAATATGACGTGCCACCTCATCTCTGACGATGGATTTGGATTCACGGGGTTCTTTTACATAAAAATATACTTCTGGATATGAAAAAAGAAAATTCCTGTATTTTTCCTTGTACATTTATCCGGATTTTTCCTATTTTTTACCCGTTTTTTTAGGTTAGGAATTAACTGTGATGTAATGGTTCAATTCTGACTTCGTACAGAAAAAGTGAACATGACAAACTTGTAGGAAATTATATGTTCTCCAAAAAGTTCTTGAACACCAAATCGCTAACTTCGATATTTCTTGAGATATTGGGCTTTGAAGTTGAGGTAGTGCGGAATTTTCATGGATTATTGAGCTAAATTGTAGAAACACTACCTCAACTTCAAAGCCCAATATCTCAAGAAATATCGATGTTAGCGATTTGGTGTTGAGAACTTTTTTGTAGGAAATTGAATTTCCTACAAGTTTGTCATATTCATTTGTTCTATACCTTTTGTTATTTACGAGATAGGGGTAAAAAGCGTGAATTTCATGGATAAATTGGGGTTAGTGACCCGTACTATCTTGCTGGTGGGAGTTAGGGTTACACCGCAATTGAGATTTTTGTAGAGCATTCAATTCTGAAGAAACCCTACCATTGACCAAGATTATACCACAAAATGCCTCTGAGCTGTAGAGTTTAGAAGAAAAATAATCAAAGTTTACGTGTATTTTATATGGGAAATCTTTATACGCCTTGGTCTAGTACTTAATATTAATTCCAATTTTCAGGGAAATTTTGTTTAGGTATTTGCCATAAAATTTCGAGGTGGGATTGAAAAAAAAAAAATAATCACGAAAAAAAAGCACCCTAATATATATATTTACGGTACCAATTTCGTTTAAGGATTTCACATATTGTTTATAAAAAACATAAAAGTCGTGCACCAACTTACTTTAAAATGGGGAGGTCTTCCCGATCAGTCGGCTAAGTGTTAAGAAAGTAATTTTCAAAATAAAAATAAATAAAGTTTAACGTTTGCCATTACGCTTATAAAAATTCACGATAAAAATCTTTTACGAAGACCCTTGAACACTAAAGAGCTATCGATAACATCAATTCGGAAAAGTTTGATTGGAAATTTTTACATGTTTAGGAAAATATAATCGGTCTTAATATAAAAATACATTAACCAACTTGACTACACTATGTTTATTCGGAAAGAAAATTGAATTACAAAGAAAACAAGTACCTATTCATAAATAAAGTTGTATCAATATACCTTAAACGTTGTAACTTGTTTTTATATTGCTCCTAAAAGTATTCTAAGTTTTTCCTCGGTTAAATAATGTTAAATGTTGTTATTGATGACTTGCGATATTTCGATATTGAAACCAGTTAGTGTCAATACCATATTTATGTAACATCTAAGGTTTAAAGTTCAATTTGGATTGGACTTTTCCAATTGTTAAGGTGATAAAGTCAAGACACAATCAATCATCGCAAATTCTTATGTAGTCTTAATACGATCTCAAATTAACATCAGCAATATTATGGTAATAATTCGCTACCTGGCGCTTATAAAAATTGTTCGCTTCACCTGAATCTATGTCTCGATCACTGTAAGTGTTGGGAAACTTTCACTGCAGTGCTGAAGTATTGATGTTCAGCGTTCACGATTGCTTTGTGCGCGATGTAAACAAACTTATCGCAACTGAACGTCGACTTCTCTCACACGTCTGTTTGCTTTTACGAAAACTCGCGAGCTTTGTAATAAGGTGATAAGAAAAACCCAAAATACTATTCCAAGTCTTCAGTCCAGCTAAGATCAAGCCAAAAGCACGTAGCGCGCGTAGCGATTTTAGCATATGCCAACGTGTTAAACGTGTAAAAGAAAAATTCTACCTCGCCACAATTAGTGATAATTAGTGACATGAGTGGCGGGAGCTTAGTTAAATTTGATCAAAATTCTATTACCAGTTTAGTGGAGAATTTCTGTTTAATTTGATATTCAGTGAAAGTATTTTATGTCATCTAACCTACATTATGTTTTGGATAGATTCAGATCAAGATTTGGATAAAGCGGTCGAATTGGCCGCTCCGGAATTTGATAGCAGCTTAAAGAGAGTAAGTTTCTATTATTTAACTATTATTTGATTTTATCTTTCATTTTTATTTTGTAAAGAATTTTAAATTTATGTACTTACTAATTGATTTTTTTTTTTATTTCTTTTCTGGCATTCTATTATATAAACTTTTATTGATAGTCAATCATATCACAATATTTTATGCCACTTATAAATGAGTGATAAAACGCTTGATAAAAATATTCTGTGTATCGGCAATTGAGGCAAATTTGTTCGATTAGAATTAATTAACATTAAAAGCTCTAATTTGCACAATTATTAAAGTTGTATTTTGTATCTATAAATAAAATTTGGGTTAAAATTAATATTAATGATCAGACATTGAAATAAATGATCATGGATAGGATCACGATAGGCCCAAATATTGGTAATTGGTAACCAAAAACTTGCAATATTTCCGTCACATTATGTCTTATTTTCAAACTTTTTATCTCTTCTTAACATTTTGCGTTTCTAGGTTAATTATTCTTCTTTTTTAACAGAGTGTAAATTAAAAATACTTATCGAGTCCAATTTATTTGTTGAGCTGTTAAAAATTATAACTTCTTCAACTGGGGTCATGCGATAACCACTTTTATCTTAGGATGTTAAATTTCAATTTCCATACTTTATATGTACAGGGTGTCCAATAAGAATATGTGTAAACTAATGAGTCACTGTTTGTTAACAAATGGAGAGATCGGGAAAATTTAAATACTTTTTAATAAAGGAAAGTCGTCGTTTAATACAAAACATTAAATAAAAATATGAATATTAATATTATTATAAATCATCTACATAAAAGGTGTCTACCTGCATTCCTTTGAAATTTCCAGCGCCGGAGAGACGTACAAAGGGATGTTAGAGACCAAATCCTTTCATCATGCGAAAAAGAGAGGTTTGGTTAAATATTTTTATTTTACTCAAGACGGAGCAGCACCTTATCGCACACAAGAAGTATTTGAAGCCATCAATAAGTTTTATAGCGATCGAGTTATGGGCCTAAGATACCCACGGTTTGCTAGGGGATTAGGAATAGAATAGCCACCTTATTCACTCAATGTGATTCCTTTTTATAGGGCTACATTAAAGATCACTGCTATGAAATCAGGAGGATCGTCAATGGCATTTAAAATTAAACGTTATAACAAGCTTTTAATAGTTTTAAAAAGCATTTGGATGTTTGTGCCAATTTAGAAGGTTAAAATGTAGAAAACATATATATAATTAGTAACTAACGTTCTTTACTACCTATATTTTTAAATTTATGGTTTGTATTGAATAGATTTAATTTTTTTGTAATAAAATGGACATGAAATGAAAATTACGACTTTCCTCTATTAAAAAGTACATATTTACATGTCCACTATCTCAATGTTCATTTAAAACACTTAAATTTGCTATAAAAGTTGTGTATTTATGAATATTTAATGCTGCACGAATTACTAACGATTATTTGTTTTACTTTCCACTAAAATAGTGAGATCGATCACACCCGTTGAGAGTTATAACATTTAGTAGTTGGCATAATTTAATGAATTTTATTTGGTTTTTTATAATGGTAACACAAATAATAATAGTGGCCTATTACGAAGAAATAAGATCTTATTACAATTCATTTTTGTGTAAAAGTTATGAGAAAAATACGAACTATTGATATAAATAAAAAACAGAAGACCTTAAAAGCGATTTTCTTACAGCAACGTTAGGAATAAAAAAAATAGCAATTTATGTTAATCCAAAATTCAATTAAAGAAATCAAGATAGACATGCATGCAATAACTTGTGGCAATGCATTTTTTTTTTTTTGTAATTTCTATTTCAAGATGACTCATTATTATTGCGATATTAATGAACGATTCGTAACAAAGAAGCAGAAAACCTGACACACTTTTCGCTTGACTTGATTTTGTCACATCAAACATTGCTCTTACTAAAAATAAATAAAAATGATTTCGTTTTGGAAGTTCGATTACTTGGATTAATCAAACTAGCGATAGTGGTAATCAGTAAGCACGTTTCGATCTAATTTAATTTGGCTAGACTTACTTACTTTTGCTTCGATCTTCTTGAAGAAATGAAATCAGCGATCCGCGTTTTGTGTAATTTCATACCAACTCAACCCATTACCGGTGATTGTGTTCAGATTTATTAAATTATGCAATAGCAATATCTAATCTTGCATGGTCAGCATTCATTTCGGGTACATTTACTTTCTAATAACTTCATGTCAATGCTAAGAGATTAAACATTGAATCGACTTCAACTTTCTTTTTAGCGATTTACAAATGTTGGCGTAAGTAAGGAACTCCGGCCAAGAGGAGGGTTTACAAAATCCTCTTCTATTCGCCTTGGTGACACATTCTTCAAAGAGGATAAAAATCAAATGTAAGTTATACCAAAATTATAAATTATATAAATAAATATTTTAGTTAATTTAAACATTAAAAATTTTGATTGGTTTTTTCATATTTCATATTGTAAGATTGTCGTAAACTGTCTTAAAGGAGCTAATACACATACAGGAAAAGTGTAATTTTCTTCAGTCAACTAAATCCTTCTATAGAATTCTTGAAATAAAATAAATGCATATTAACTTTACTAGAATACATTTGTTAATTTTTAAACAGAAATTGTAACAATTTAACTTCTAATTCACAATAAAATTCACCAATTGTTCTTCATAATTTAATTTGGTCCATGTTTGTTTCAACAATGATGTAAAAAAAGCCTTTTTGTAATAAGAACTTTCAGATATGATTTTGAGGTGATCTTAGATCATGTTGTACGAGGCATATTTGAAGATCTTTTAAGAACAAATTGAGAAAAATGCTAGTTAATGCTGAATAGTTTTTTGTTAGTCTTCATTAGTTGTTATTTGTGATCATGATTCAAAAAAAATATAAGCCATACCATTTCGGATGTAAAATTTGAACACTATTCTGCTGTTAGGAATGGCAAAAAAGTTGGGAAAAACCCGGAAAATGGAAAAAACGTTTTTTTTGTTTGTTTGTTGAAAATCCGATTTCTCTAAGACACTGCTTTTTTTTTAGTTTTACAGAAGACGTAAAATTGTATGTTATTTTAGATAAAAAGATGTATACAACCCGCAAGCACGGATAAAAAAATTTACAGCGATATTTTGGCGATTTTTTTGTAATTTTCACGTGTTTTTCGCGTATTTTCACGTGTCTTCACGAATTTTTCGCGTATTTTCCCATTTCAAGGTTCACCATTACGTTGGAATGAATTTCTGAGTACAAATTTGAATTCTACGAAAAATTGTACACCGGTATCAGCCTTTACAAAGTCTAACTATTATTGTTCCTTTTAATCATATTTTATACCGAGTAAAGACTGAACAGAAAAAAAAGGGAATTGAAATTAAGTTAGAAATTATTTA
Organism: Dysmachus trigonus; assembly: GCA_949715965.1. Taxonomy (NCBI): domain Eukaryota; kingdom Metazoa; phylum Arthropoda; class Insecta; order Diptera; family Asilidae; genus Dysmachus; species Dysmachus trigonus. The sequence goes on from OX454323.1 coordinate 67,617,260, forward strand.
AATAATATTTCAAGTTACAATTTGTAAATTCTTATGTTGTATATTATGATTCAAAATATTATATATATCAAATATTAAATAACTCTCTAAATATCATCAGCATTATTTACACGTACCTATAAATAATTTTAGCATTATATTGTGATATGAATATGAAAAGTTATTTCATTTTTTTTCAATTATTGGTACTTTTATCGATTTTTTGATATTCCATTTTCTGGATATTTTGTTTACTTTCTCTGCATAAAAAGACTTTGGAAAGGCTGATATCGGTGTAAAACTCAGAAAAATTCATTCTAACATAATGGTGAACCTTGAAATGCGAAAAGAAGCGAAAAACTCGTGAAAATACGCGAAAAACACGTGAAAATTGCAAAAAAATCGCCGTACGTTTTTTTCTCTGTGCCTACGGATTGTAGTCATCTTTTTATCTAAAAGAACATACAATTTTGCGTCTTCTGGCCGGGCTGAAAATTTGCAAATCATAATATTTCATAGTCTAGAATAAGTGTACAAATTTTCAGCCAAATCGAAAATTCGATCTGGGATCGACTGTACAACCGACCTAGAATGACCCAAGATGGTTTTATAATTTTTAAATAGACTTCTCTAGTCTGGATATTTTTTTTTGAGCGTATTGTTCGTATTATAAAGATTGTAATGCAAGGTTAAAAGGAAAATTCAAAAACATTTCAATGTAATAATTACAAATGAAAATCAACTCAGTCAAAAGTCGTTTGTTTTTTGTTCAAGATAAAAATTCCATAAGATACACAATAAATAATCATTTCTGGAATGACCACAACAAATTTAAGTAAAATTAAATGAGGGTTGAGTGTTTTTTTGAGATAATATTCTGGTACTGATTAGAAAAATTTAGGTTCGTAAAAAACGCTTTCAAAAATTTAGACATTCACATTAGACATTCTTGCCCTCTTAAAAAATGTTTTAATCATATCTTTCAATTCTGTTAAGTACATATGCCCTCTTAAAATAGTATAGTCTTCCATCAAAAAATATATTAAGTGATATATTTTAAGACATCCTTTCTCCGCGTATTCTTATCTCTTCGACCCCAAACTTAAAATATGATTTTCTCTTTTAATTTGCAGTACGCTTAAAGACTTGATTCTAGAAAGACTGCCAGTTGCGAGGTTGAACAACGTCAATACTAATTTATTGGAAAAACATCTTCGGATCTCTGCCGAATGGAATGGTGTTGCCTTGAAAGGTTCCTATGAGATGACCAATTCTAGTCAGTTGAATTTGCTCCCAGTCCACAATACGGGTAGAATAGAGTAATTAATAAAAATAGTAATAATAGTAATAATAATTTAATTGCCGTATTAATTTTTTTTAGAATAAACATAGATAAGGTAACTACGACTGGACTTGTGGGATTTCAATTATACGGTGATGCTTTAAAAACTACTAACTATAATCTTGACTTTAAAGCTGAGGATATAATTGTTGAGGTATTATTTATGATTAATTAATTTTATAATTTATTATAATATTTATGCTAGGTCGAGTATAGAGAATACGAAACTGGTAGATACATAAAAAGTCGCTTAAAACGGAAAAGTATTGGTGAGTATTTAAATATAAGAAGACAATTAATTTTTAATAATGAATAAAAATATTTTTTTTTACTAATTACAGACCAAACTTTAGCCAAGTACATTAAACGTGATTTATATTGGAAACTTCAAGAAACTCTTCGTTCTCAACTTGATCAAGTATTAATTGATTATTCAATTAATGAAATATTTCAAGATGATAAAGATATTACATCGAAATATCTGTAAGTGCGATAGTTTGAATTAATTATCGAATAATTTTAATTTTGATTTACTTTCAGTCTAAGAAACTTGGAGGTAGATGATTTTGTTGATAGGATGGCAGAAATGTTTCTTAGAAATATTAAAAGTGTTATAATAGCACGTGGTCTTTCAAATATAACAGCACCTGATATTAAAACAGATTTCTCTCATGAATTTGGTAAGAATATTATTTAAATGAGGTATTATTTTAATGATTAAAATTTAATTTTCTAGGTACTTTAACAATTTGGGGATACTTTGAGGCTAAAAAAGGATTCATTTATGATTTTTCTCGTATTACAAAAACAGGAAAATCTTCGATTCTATTTCATCCGAATGGTGATTTTGAAATTTGGGGTTCTTTTGGATTTCCTAATTTACAGGTAAGTTAGATATTTTTACAATAAATTTGGGTGTTATTTCTTTTAAGGTAACAAATAAAAAAAAGAAACAAAAAACTAATTCTTTATGGATGATACGCCGAAACGTGGATATGAATTTTGGAAAAATTTTTGATTTTTATCGAAAATTATGAGGATCAGTTAGGATTCATTTTTTTATCAGATAAACGGTTTTAACGTATTGTTTCTAAATATATTTATGTTTACTTAATTCAGTTATAAGAAAAAGTCAACAACCAGCAAATAATTTTTATCCCACTTCTGATTCCGAAACCATTAATTCGAACTTTTTCGTTTCTGATTCATAAAAATTTGTCAGGCATATTAGATGTAGCAAATATTATGAATTTTAATTAGACTATACTTATTTAAATTATAAAAATGTTTTTAAAATCCTAAAATTATTGTGAGGACCTTTTTATTAGAATTATTATTATTATTTTTTTTTTTTTTTTTATGAAAAAATTGTTTAATTCAAGTTCAGAATGGCTTTCTTTAGAGAAACAAAAATGAATAAGAAACCGCAAGCATTCATCTGCAGAAAATCTTTTGAAATCATCATTTGAATACTTCGTACTTAGAAATTGTAAGTTTCATTACAAATGGAATGTATACCATAAGTATTGTATTCTGCGCATTCACCCGAAATTAGATTACATTAATTTGCTCTGTAGAACATGAAGTTTCACAGAACATCCCTCGAAATATATTTGATACATCCAGCAAATCTAGACCATAGACATACATATACATATACATATATAATAAAGTTTTGCAGTAGATGAAAATAAGTTCTGAGAAAAATTTCAATACTAAGCAGAGTTGACGGTTATTACACTTGGATATGTCTATAGTTTTAAGATGATATCTTAAAGGGCAAAGCCCTGGTCTATGATTTGTTCATATTTCTTCGTTGTAACTTTCAAAAAAAGGAGGAAACTTTTTTATCTTTTGTTCTGAATAATGTAAATATATCTTTCTGCTTTACCAAGGCAAAAAAAGGGGAGCTAGAGGATTTTCGTATAATGACTCTAGTTCAAGATCCTTTACCCCAAGTTGGTAAATTTCTTTAGAAACGTCTGAAAGACGGCTCCAGCTTCTTGATAGAAATATATATATTTTTTTTCTGTTAGTGAATTCATCATTTTGTTGTGTTCCTCTTCAAATTTCTTTCATAGTCATGCCGATATCATTGTAGGCTAGATTAAAGTTACGAAGAGTTCAAAACTCAGCCCTAGCACGTCTTTCAGTTTGTATTAGATTTAAGGCAAACTTTTTCCAATGACAAGCGTGGCAGTTTCACAATTCATTCAGAGAGCTATTTTTAGCAAACACTTTAAATCAGGGCAATTTTTATTTTTTTTTAAATACACTTTCGTAACTTTTCATCCAACAGTGATATTATAAAATTTGTTGGTTTATTGAATTAAAAATAGAACTTGTTTAACAATTACGAGATAGAAATTAAGAATTATAACTCGGTATTATGAAAAATTATAAGTAATTAAATTCCTCGAGAAATTTGTTCCTTTTAAAACCTATTTTTATCAATTACAGGTGAAATACGAATACTACCATGCCAGCATATGGAATATCGGACCAAGGGGTGAATTGAACGCATCTGTAGGATCAACAAATATAAATTTTAAAGTTGTTGGAGCCATCAAAAATATTATTCCATTTGATTTTATAATAAAAGACTACAATTTTAGGATTATTCAATTAGAGTAAATTCTTAATAATTTTTTATATAAATTATTATTAAATTAAATATATTTTCTCTTGACTTATTTTAGGGATATCAGTGTCCAAGCAACCGGACTTAGTATTTTGCTAAATTGGTTACTCTCTCATATAATCACTTGGATCACAGGACATTTGAAAAATGACATTGTTACTCTTATTGAAAAGGTGAAAATTTTAGATATGGACAATTTAAAACATTTATTAATATTATTGAATTTCAGGAATTGAAAACTGTTCTTGACAAACATCTTTTACCAACGTGATAATGATTACATGTATTTATTATCAGTTAAATGAAAATTTGTAAATTTTAAAATGTTGTATTTATTATATACCAGTTATTAGTAATTAATTCAGTATTTTTTTTTTGTTATTTAGTATAAGCTAAATAAAACCAGTGTTCGATTATGAATCTTTATTTAATTCAAAATTTTTACATGCAACTATTTCGATAAAAATACTGGATCAAGAAAATTTTAAATACTTTTAACATTTGAAACAGTATAAGTAACATTATTATGATAAAATCCTTATTTTGCGCATCATCCAAATGAGAGTTCTGTACCCACTAAATAGATATTCAAAAAATTTTGAATTTCCTGAAAAATATTAATAAATTAATATTTTCAACCTATTATTCTGGATATATATATATATATTCATAATTTACCCTCTCAAAAAGCGATACGAAAATACAATGAAATGTATCTGTTATTAAGGATTGCATAAGTGAGGCTAAAGTACCAAGTATTAGTCCTAAAGACTTCACTTGTGTGGTAATCCTCCTACAATATTAAATAAAGGAAAAAATAAGTTAAAATATTAGAAATGCTTCATACAATCTGCAAAAGATATTAACTCTTATTGTCATAAATTGTCCGTTTTGTCTGTCCACTTTAGCCCATTAATGCGCAAAACGCGAATTTTTTGCACGTAAGTTCATTTGTGCGATTCGAATAGAAAATTGAGGCGATTTTCTTCCAAAATCGTATATAGGGTTTTTTTATAAAACAGAAAATGCTTAGAATTAGCCAAAGAACACGTGTGAATTTTTTCAGAATTTTCTCGACTATTTTGGGTTTTTTGAATTTGGCCAATTTTTGAAAAATCCAAAAATGTTCTAAAAAATTGTGAAAAATTAACACCTGTTCTCTGGCTAATTATAAGCACTTTTTGTCAGATAATATTTATTCGTAAAAGTGATCCTTTTTCAGTAAAAATATCACTAAATGTTTTATGATATTTTTACTCAAAAAGGATCAATTTTACGAAAAAATCAGAATTTTTTGGGACATTTTTGGATTTTTCCATATTTGGCCAAATCCAAAAAATCGAAAATAGTCGAGAACATTTTTTTTTTTTTTAGAAAAGTCCACAAGATAGCGTAAAAATTTTGATTTTAAGGGTGGTTTACAACCGCTTAATGATAAAAATCATACCTCCGGGTTTAATAACTTTATTAACTGGACATTTTGAGCCAAAGTTTTTGTGGTTTTGACTTTCTTCAAAACTTCTTTCATATTGAACTGAATTGACTCTCAGAAATCGGTATTTATTTTTTAAATTCAAAAATAAAAAAGGAAGGGGTATTTTTTTTAATTTTCATGTGACATTCTGCACTATTGAAAATACCCGGGTATGAATTTTAAAAAATTAAAAAAAAAAAAAATAACAAAGTTTTTGGAGCTTAAAGTTGACCGACAAAAACGGACAAATTGGGACAATAAGGATTAAAAAGAATAATTTATAAGAAATAGATAATATGCCAATTTTTTCAAATTTATTAAAACAGGTTAAAATCTTTAAAAAATATATTGAAAAGAAAAACAATAAAAAGAAATTGTTTATTTCTTTTTATAGTAAGTTCATTTAAAAAATCGCTGTCGAAAAAAAGAGTATATTGTGAAAAGAACAATTAAAAAATTCCCAAATGCATTTTCAAAATATCATAACGATCAATTTTAGGACAACTCGTTATTTTCTTTAAAAAGTGTTTAAAATCAAAAAAAAAATTATCATACCCCATCTCCGGAATGACCAAAGCAACTTCGTTAACTTTAGCTATACGTCCCATCATATTCAACGATATATCAACTCCAATTTCAAGAGTCATTGAATTTATACTTCCCTGTACTCCACTTAAATGTACCAATGTCCAGCCCCAAATGTTTGTATTCATATGTTCGAAATAAGCCTGTGAAATATAAAGAATATTATAAAAGATGTTGATTGAACAACACCTTTTCTTACAAAAGCTTCTTTCATATGAAATTTAACAAAACCAATATATCGATTATCCGCAGCATTTCCGAAGAGAGCTAAATCTCCAAATTTTTCTAAAGTTAGAAAATCTCCTATATATCCATTCAAAAGTTGAATTTTTCCGGAGTAGGTAAGAAGGACTATAGGATAAAATTACAATTAATTACAATTAATAATTTTTCAATATGGTGTATACTTACAAAACCTTTTCGAGAACGTTAAACATAAATTCGGTACAGGAAAACGTCCATTTTGACATTGTTTCTCAATAATACTTCGAAAATTCTTATCTATATAGCTATTAATAAATGTAGACAATCCCGGATTTGAAGTCCTGGAAAAATAGTGTAATGATTAATTGCATTATTAAAATAAATCATTTAATTTATTACTTAAATAATGCGATTGCATTTGGGTCACCAGAAAAATATTTCATTATATCAATTGATGTTATATGACATATTAGCATATCTTCGATTTTCTTTGTAAAATAAAATCCTATTTTGTCGTCTATAAATTTTTTAAATTCGTCGGCTAAAATTTAAAAATGATCAAAATTGCTTGTCTGGAAGTTATCATACAAGATGCATACTAATGGGAATTTCATTCGTGTTTCCCCAGACGCATTTAGGCCGCAGCTTAAATAAAATATTTTTGAATTAAACGAGAATATAAAGAATCGAATCGATTTACATACAACACCTTTAGTATAAGTTACACTTGCGTAAGGTTGTTTTAATGATAGTTTTCCTTCTTTCATTTCCAAGTCAACGTTGACAGTTATTGCAACACGATTCAAAAACAATCTAAAATAAGGCAAATTTTAATATTAATAGTAATTAATATTATTTGAAAAAAGGATGTTAATTTATCTAATACTAAATAAAATAAAATAAAATATATGATGTGCATCTTGCTATTTCTTTTTATTTTCGGAAAACTGCCCTCTCTATTTGTACCCCTTCTATCCTAAAGTATAAAAATATTCCAGAAATTGACAGAATGTTATCAATTATTTTCGATAAAACTACCCCTAATAAAAATGCATACATTTATAAAATATAACAATTTTGTTTTTGGGATCATGAATTATTGGGTGTGTACATATGACTCCGCCCTTTCCAAACAGATGTCGTTTTCAGTATTGCTTACGTGTATTAATAAATGGCAACACTTGTGTTCGATAGTACTTTATGTCAGCTGTCAAACACACTACGTGACATTTGGTTGAAATATTAGCAACAAGTGCTTTTACCTCCTTGAAAATGTCGGTTTTCGTTCTAAGTAAACATCATTTGCGGGAAATGCTATTACACTATTTCATTGCAAAGAAAAGTGCAGCGGAAATTCATCGTTTACTTGGGGAGATTTACGGTGAGCATCTTCATCTAATACAACTTGTAAGGAATAGTTTCGACGATTTCAAAATAATGATTTTGGCACTGAGGACAAAGAACATGGAAAACCAGCAAAAAAATTTGCAGATGCTGTATTGGAAGCATTTTTGGCAGAGCCAAACTCAATCAGAATTGGCTGCAGCATTAAATATTGAACGATCAACTGTTGCAAAGCGTTTAAAATCAATGGGAATGGTTCAAAAAGTTGGTAACTGGGTTCCATATGAATTGAAAGAAAGAGACATCGAACGTTGAAAAACAATTTGTGAAATGCTACTTCACAGGCAGTAAAGAAAAGGATTTTTGCATAGAATTATCACAAGAGATAAAAAATGGATATATTATGAAAATCCTAAATGTAAAAAAATTGGATGAAATCAGGCGAACCCGATCCATCACAGCCAAAGAAAAATATTCACTGTCGCAAGGTTATGATCTGCATTTGGTGGGATCAGAGAGGTGTTATTTATTATAAGTTGCTCGAACCCTCTTAAACTATTAATGGAGAAATTTACCGACGACAACTAATGCATTTGAAAGGAGCCATAGAAGAAAAACGACCAGAATGGGTGAATTGGCACAGTAAATTAATTCTTCAACAGGATAATGCCAAACCGCATACCGCACAAGTCGTCAAAAGATATTTAGATGGACAGAACTGGGAAGTGCTACTCCAACCGCCATATTCGCCAGATATAGCCCCTTCGGATTATCACTTATTCCGAACAATGCAATCAGATCTTACGGGAGAACGGTTCACTACATATGAAAGTATCAAAATTTGGATTGATAATTGGATCAGCAGAACAAAAAATGAGTCATACTCACACACCCAATATATAATTCCATATAACACTGGTCTGCATTTATCATATTTTTTCCTTGTGCTGATTTATAACTATAAATGTTTTTGAAAACATATTTTCCGTAGTTTACCAATCCGAAAATAATAATATAGTACTCCATCACATCACGTTTTCGAGAAAATTATGTTTAAAAAGTGAACAAATCGATATTTTAATCATTTTTGGGATTTATTTTAAAATTAACGATATATCGTAGAATATGGAGACATGATTCAAAACAAAGCTTAAGTACTTAACAATGTATTGTATATAAAATATCAGTTATTTGTAACTTTTATAAAGTTTTGTTCAAGAGACAAGTTTTTCACTTTATGTGCCTGTCATTCATTTCGTAGGCCATTGAGTAAGACTCATGAAACTTGTTCCCTTAACCAGTTTTAATAAGGTTTACAAATAACTAATATTATATGGCTATAGTTAAGAATTTAATATTTTATTTGAAGTATTTTTCGAGGTCATACTAAATCCAATTACTTTGTAAGAAATCTCAAAAAATGGCTATAATACGGTTTTAAAATTTGTTACTTACGTTAGGGCCTTCCTTGTGTTTGACGTTTCACAAGGTTTATATTGACCTTCGCCAAGAATACAGATGCAGAATACAGTTACCTTAATCTTCATGGTAAGTATATCAGCGTCAACGTGTATAATTTTGCAGTTGCGCATAAGTGTGAACTTAAAATCCTCCACTTTTCTAAAAAGTGATTTTGATTAATATAAATTTTCTAAGCGTAGATGACCTTAAATTGTACATAGGATCTCCTTCCACAGTCACTGTTGTAGATACGAAGGGATCATCTAGCATCATTAGAGGCATTTGTACCTGCACATCCAGCAGATACTAAAGGATTAAAGTATGAATTACTTGAATTATATAAATATATATGTATTGTATAAATAAAATATGATACCTGATTGAGACTGTTCTTGAATTCTCTATTAGCATCCATCATTATTGGAACAAGACGACGTAGTATGGTATCTGAAAGTTGATAAAAACCTCTGTTAGAACCATGTTTAATATCTATAGATATAAATTGTAAAGACGAAATTTACAATTATTATTTTTTGGTGTATGTTTGTCCGTTTGACTGTGTATAAGGTAAAAACTATTGAACGGATTCTATGTAGGTTTTAAGCTATATTTTGAAACACTAACAAGGAAATGTTCTCAGGTGTGTCTCACCGATTTTGATGAAATTGAAATATAGAGTAACGAAAAATAAGAGACACATATTTTTTTTATCTGCGGATACGCACATTTAGGGGGTGAAAACCACCCATAAAGTTTACCCCCAAAAACAGTTTTTCCTAAATATTTCAAGTTCGAATGATCTTTTCGAATAAAACAAAATGGAAATGATGTCTCATAAATATACTAACTTTTTGTAAGTAATCTGGCAGATCGAACGATCTTTTTTTTATATTTTTGCGTCACAAAAATAACAGTTTTAGTTAAAAATCATTGAAAAATATTTTTTTACATACCATTTTGAAAAATAAAGTTGACGTGTTTTTGAGTTTTCTTAAAGAAAGCGCCTCAAGGGGGTAAACAACCCCTAGCCCTAATATGTAAATTATGTATATTCTTTCACACATCAGTTTTTTCGTGAAAACCAGTATTAAGGGGTTTTTGGAGTCGCTGATTACGAATCCGATGTTAAATTCAAAAAATTCAAAATGGCGGATCCAACATGGCGAACAAACTTTTGAAAAATACACCAATTTTTATATAAAAAAAAAAAAAAATACTCTATAACATATTTTAATTTCATCAAAATCGGTGAGACACACCTGAGAACGTTTCCTTGTAAGTAACAATCAGATTTGAAAAAGGTACTGAGGACTTGAAATTTCAAGGAAATCGCTGCTTTAGAAATTATCAATTTTTAAATATGTATAACAATAATTTTTAACTTAAATTCTAAGGTAATTTCTCATTATCACAATCATATTATTTACAAAAATTTCCAACTATGACAAAATTTCCTTTTAGGATGTAAAAAATATGAATTTCGTTGTCTAACTGTGTCTATCTGTCTACACATTTAATTCTTGATTCATTCGGCGTTTGAACGTGAATTTTAAGTGCTGTCTATAAAATTACAATTTGAGAACAATTTGATTTTAGACCAGATCATTCAACAAACCACCAAGCTTATAGAATTAGGAGAAACGTTAAAGATAATTTAACAGATGGCAACGCTATTGGATTTCTCACCTTAGATATAGAGAGAGTATTTCATTATGTCTTTAATTTATATTATTAAATTTAATATTACCATATAACTAATAACAATTATTCAGAGCTTCCTAACAAAAGACTTTTAGTGTATGTATTGACAGTGAGGTGTTTTCGTTTTATGAAATACTTCCCGGCGTCCCACAAGGGTCTGTACTTGGGCCACTACTATTCACAAGTCTGATTTTCTTAGCCATTCCAAATGCTATTTAGTTTATGTATGCGTCTATATTGGACTTTTCACCTAAAATCGTAACGTGAACTAAAGAGATTAAATTCTTGAACTTTTCCACTCACTGTAAAATCATAAATAAATAAAAGTACGATTTTTTTTAAAATTTACAAACTACATCTCGGATTATAAAGAACTGGGATTCTAACCACTGTTTACAATTTTTAGAATTCATAGTATACATTAGATCGATTTAATGAATTTAATTAATAATAATTTGCCGAATAACTTGTCATGGCTATTAAATTAAAATTATCCTACACTGAAATTCTTTTACACATATGTAGCAGTAGGTATAAGTTTTTTTTTCAACATTTTTTGATTTAATCAAATTTATGGATCACAATGTTCTCACACTATGATAAGAATCTAACTAACTGATTAAGGATACGAAAATTTGCTTTAAATTTCGTAATTGATTAAAAAAAAAAATAAACCAAGCGTTGGCGAAAAAATCGGTTCTTGATTTTTTATGGTTGAACTGATAAGCTGCTAAATGTTTCACTTTACACTTATCACAAAAACCATAACGAATTACATTTACTTTGTAAAAATATCAAAGGATGAGAAAATACGTTCGTTGCACTTAACATGTAACATAACATAATTTAATTAATTTAGAAATAACGTCAGTACTTCCTAACATTAAAAATGTTATGATAGATATCAATTAATACATACCTAGCCATGAGAAAGAATAATATCAATTCCAAACTGATAACTGAGCAAATCAACGATAGTTAAAGCAAATTTTATTTTTCAAGGATGTTTTGAATAATTTCTACTTAAATCCGCGATCTAAACTATTCATTATTTCACATTTATTTATTCACTTTATACTAAACATAAGAACAAAACATGCGAAATTTTATAATTTGTTAAGTTTTGTAAAATCTAATTATTTGATTAAATTTGTTAGATTTTCGAATTATATACAAAATATATTTACCTGGTTTACTAATACCAAAAATATTTGATTTACAGCACGTAATAAATAAGGATAAAATAATTATTTTGATGTACATTTTGCAGCAGTTCAATTCATACTAAACTCAAGAACTATTTATTAACTATTACAATTGATTTTCACCAAATCGCGCATTGTGTGAAAATGAATTTTCAACAAATAACGTAAAGCTTGAAATAATTTTAAGATAACGTAAAGGGTTTTTAGAAAATAAGAATATTTTGCTCTAGAAAATTTTCTTTATCGACTTTTGTGCCAATTATTATTATTATAACTTTTATACTTCTTTGCGTAATTGACTATCTTTATGTAATTGCGATAAGCTTCGGAATCCGTGACCATATTTAATCTACATTTAGTTTTTATCGAGGAAGATTTTAAGCATCATCACACTTTGTAAATTCATTTCTCAAATTCAATGGATACTTATGAAAATTAGTACAATAGTAATTTCTTGATCGCTAATTTCGAATCCCTATCTTATACATACATATATATATGTATATATAGATGAAATCGAAAGTCCTTTTGTTTGTTTGTTACTCAATTAAGACTAAACGCTTGAATCGATATTTTTCAGTTTTTGTCCAAGGGTAGTTCATATTCTTACTTAATATATAGACTACTTTTTATTTGGATAAAATATTGAATTTCAAAATAGCAACGAAAATTTTAAATTTAAATTTTTATGAAAATTGGTACCTAAGGGTTTTTTAAGATACTCACTTTGAATATATTCACGAATTTTCAAAATGGTCGATCTAATATGTAGACCAACATTTTTCACATTCGGCGAGTTTTAATTGGTATTAAAAACATCTTGAGGCAACTGGTTTCGATTCTATCATCAAAATTTGTAAATTCAAGATGCCGGAACCAATATGGTGTCCAAAATGCTTTAAAATTAAGGAATTGCATCATAATTAGTACCAAAGATATATTGGGATCGGACCACTGATATCTGAATCTACAATTTCTAGGATATATTAAATTAGAGCATTTCAGAAATGTTTAAGCATCACTCTGACTGGAAAAATGTTTAGGGTCAATCGTAACACCACACAGTGCGATTAAGTCGATTTTTTTCTCATTTCTATTGTTAAATGGGCTTTGTATCCTCGAAAACGAATGAAAAGATATTATACTTATAACTAAAAGAACTCCATCGATTTATGTCAAAGGAGTTTAATTTTTGGACCTTAGTGGGCCATAATCAAACCTATGTAAATCTTTTGAAGGTTTCATAGTAGGGTTATGTAAGATTTATATCTCAGTACTCAGTTTAAATGATTGTCTTTTTAATATTAGATACTAACTACGATGTTTAACCAACATTTTCTGCCGGTTTTTGTTTCTTATTACTATTTTTATGCAACAATTGTAAATAAGGAAGAAAATCTATCTTCTACGCAACGTTCAGTATTGACGAAACTCAGGTCATTGTCCTTGGATTCCAAAAATACTACATACTTAATAACTATACATTTAAGGACCCAATTGCACGAAGTTCAAGTCATTGAAGACAATTAATATACTATTGAATCTGGCAAGCAAGTTGCTTGCATTTTTACATATTTTAGCAAGGCATTTGGCAAAATTAACTATTGCATCCTTCTCTATATATAGAGTTATCTGTTTTCGGTTCTTTTTCTTGTTTTGTTGCTGAATTTCATTTCTTCTCACTTAATTAAATTTCAGCAAATCATATTAAGCGTGAAATAGCATTTAAAAATAACAATATAATTACCTGCAAAATTGCAATTAACTCAGCTTTTTAAATTTTCAATGCTTAACACTCCATTAAATCAAGCGAATAAATAAATAAAATTCAACTCGTACGATTTTGCATTAATATGAAAATTGATCAAAAAATTAAGTTGAGCTTAACTTTTTTCTAATGTTGATAACACTTCTTTTCACCAATAAAAATCTGTTTTTTTATCATAGGTTTTTAAGTCGGTACCAAGAACTGACTGATATTAATCCAAGACTGGGTAATGAAGACAATTAAATTAAAATGTTCTAATTTGGGCACCGGATTTTAAATAAGCCATATTAAAATTTGAGAATCGGGAGAGAGATTTAAAATCAGCGATCCTATAAAACCCTAAATAGTCGTTTTGTATATTAATTGCACGGGATCTATTATTTTAATTTCAATTTATTTATGTAGTTCTCCCATTAATCACGTCAGAATGTTTTAATATATCTCATTTTACAATTCTTAACCTCAACTCAAGTCCGTGCAGAAGTGCGTTTTTCTTGTATAAGCAGTAAGAAGAGCAAGGACCTTTTTAAACGATTTTATTTAGCTTGACCCCGTATATTTGTTTGGTTCAAATTTTGCGACAGCTTTTTCTGCCATTTCTACTAAATCGATTTTTATGAAACTTTGCACACACATTGATTTCCTGTGACAATACATGAAAATGATTAAAAAAAAAATCAAAATGGCGAACTTCAAAACGGCCGCCACACAAATTTAAAAAAAAAATTCCGATTAAGGGGGTAGTCCAGTGAAAACGACTGTTTTTTCAACGATTTTTATTTCATATTAGAAATTAATTTTTATTAAAAACATTTTTGACATATGATAGTACAACTATTAAACTACAAAAAAAAAATTTTCTTTTTCTTTTTCGATGAGTCATCCTGACAAAATGGCCGCTCCAAAAAAAAAATTTTTTTGTTGGCGGACGTCGAATCTCTGCAGCGGTTCATTTGAAACAAAAAATTCAAACGAGGTTTTAATCTGTAGAACATTGGCTATCGTCGGAACTAGAATTATTAATTTTCAATAAAAAATAACAAAATGGCGGCATTTCGAATTTTTCTGGTGTTTTTCGGGTGCTTAATTTGTTTATAACTTTGTAAATAAACAATGGATCTTAATAATTCTAGTTCCGACGATAGATACACAATCAAGAAATATACAGCTAAATTTTTAGATCAATCGGAGCAAAAGACTCTGAGATCTGACGTCCGCCGAGTCAAAAAATGCTGTTTTGAGAAAAACGCGTTTAAAGTTTTGTTTGCGGAAAAAAGCTAAAAAAATTAATTTGATCTTAGTCAGCGATGCCTGCTCCATACTTAACGCGATGCCTGCTCCATACATAACTAACCTTAAATATAAAGCAGAAGGACCTAGACCGTTATAAACCGAAAAAAAATGGGCGGAGCAAACAGACATACAAGAGTCCTCCTTGCTCCGAAACACGCCAGGGGACCTTCGAGCGCTCGGATTACACGTTTCTCGAAAACTCTCTGTATCTTTAAAACTATTCAATATTTTGTTTAGATATTTTAAGGGATTTTAAAATAAAAAATTTGAAAAACATTTTTTTTTCACTGGACTACCCCCTTAAGCTGAAATTTGATATATAGGTAATACATACAATCCCGATGAAAATGCAATATTATAAATTTAAAAAGAATAAATACAAAATTGCAGATTTCAAAATGGCCACCTTACAGGTTAGAGGAGAAAAATCTGATAAAGATGAAATTTGCTATATAAGTACATAAAACATACAGTACCGATAACAGTGCAATATTATAAAAATATAAAAATCCAACTAAAAATTATGTATAACGATTGTATATTAAATAACAACGACTTGTCTAGGAAAATGTCCATCAAAATAAATATTTCAAATGCGCCCCTGCTCGCTCGCTCGCTTGTGTGATTTCCTATAGAAGCCGACGGTGTGTTTTTGTCAGAGCTTTATCAGCTTGCTGAATTGCCGTTAAAAGTTTTCTCTGAAGCTTTTGGCGCAGCATTTCTCTAGAGGGTGGCTTTGCTGAAAATCTGTTATACTTATGAATACTAAATCTTTAACCTTTTGCTTTACGACTTAATTTTGAAGAATCGTGCGCGTCCGCACAATTAAATTTAGCGCAAATCTATGCGTGGAATTATAAAACAATGCTAATAATAAATATGATAATAATGGTTTATTACGAATTAGAAGAAATTTATATGGTTTTTAAATCTTCACAAATGCGGCGGGTTTAACAAGTAGAATTTGGCACAGCAAATCTTCACGGACGAGAAGGTTAAAGGCTTCAAATATTAAAAATATTAGGTATGGGAAAACGTTTGTGGCGTTTTTTTAGTTAAATTATACTGGTTTTCTTATAGTATGAATATACATGCTCCATTATTAACGACAATGTTTCGCCATTTTTCGGGTAGAACCATAATGCCATCGATGAAGAACTTCCTTGGTTTCTGGTTGAAAAACTGAATCCAATGGTTTTCACAGGCTTCGTTTCAAACCAGCTTAATTCCATTGAGAGAGTTCTGCAGGGATCGGAACAAGTGATAGTCAGGGGGTGCTATGTCTGGACTATATGATGGATACATCAAAACCTTTCAACCAAGATGTCGCAATTTTTGACGAGTCATCAAAAATATGTGTGGCACTGGCGTTATCATGATGGAAAACAACGCCTTTCCTATTATTCAATTCTGGCCGTTTTCTTTCAATTGCCTGGCGTGATCTATCTAGTTGTCCACAGTAGACTTTAGAATTAATCGGCTGACCAACTGGAAGCAGCAAATTAAATCTGAAATGCACTAATTGGCAGGAGTTTAACATTTCTTTTTTAAAAGTTATTTCTTTTTGTCTTCAGAATCCACTTTATTCGGTAAAATTATCAAAACTAACAAGATTTCATTGCAATTACACCTGTTTTGTATAGTAAGTACCAGCAGAGGTGCTGTACATAGTAAAAAGGATGTATACCACGTTGATACCACTGAAATTTTGTAATATTTGGAATATTATAACATCGATACGACATGTGTGCCAAAGGTATAAGTCATAAAAATGGATCGGGCGATATGATACTTGAAGGAATCATAAGTACACGAGTACCACTCGCACTTTACCGCTTTTTTGGGATAAAGTTAAGGCACGGAACTCTTGGTCCACGAGTTTTATTTACATTTAATTAGAGGTTGGACAGTTGGACAAATAAAAAACATGTCTTCATTTCGTAATTTTATTCTTAATAACAAAAGGAATCATGAAATATGGAAAAAAAGTACCATAACAATTCAATTCAGCAATAATGTTTAGAAACCATTTACAGGAATAAATTTTAAAATTTACATATTAATATAAACTTCCTTCCAAATTGCTTAGTAATACAATTTAAATAATTAATTTCAAACAATTTTCTTATATTAATAAAAACGCGCTCGTAGCTTAAGCAAAACTTCATTAATTAGAAATATATATAAAACATATAGTAGAATAAGAGGCATTTTATTTCTTTATCCTTATTAGAGTACCTAAAAAAAAAGCCGAACTTGTTCCATTAAGACTCTGAAATAAGTGAGAATTAAATATAAACTGTAATCGAAGAAACAAAATTTCGAAATTGCAAATTGTGAAAATATTAAATATTTCGAATATATTTTCTTTTCTTACCTACTCCAAGTTCCTTTCTTGTTTTTGCGTTTTTGTCCTTAAATTTATGTTTTTAGTCTGTGTAAATCTGCATCAATTTTCATTTGTTTTCATTTGTGCTCGTGTAAATAAATTTTATAAATTGTGCAATTGTGTTTAATCTGAAAAATATATTATTTATATTAAAATACTCGAAACATTGAATTAATTTTACATAGAATATTCCTCCTTTTGTATTGATGATTGATTGATTTCTCAAAAAGATCGCATGGATACGAAACAGCGAAAACCACAAAATTATTTGATCTTAAAAATATGAGATTTAATGAAACAAAAAACTGCGTAAAACCTGCGAATCTTTCGAATAGTGTTGGCTGAAAAAGCTATCCCTGTAAATAAAAGTAGATAAAAATTCTATGAGAATGGTATTGATATTATACAACAAATTACACAATACACAATGACACGAATTTTGATCGAAAAAAAATTGATGAGAGTTTCACATGATATTCATTTTCGACTAGCTTCAACTCTTCGAATAAGATGAAAAATTCTAATAACCACATATATTAAGAAAGTTGTTAAAACTGTAAACTTATTCATTATATTCTTATAATTTATTATAAATTTTTGAAATTTATTTTGAAAGTCGATTATCGACCCGATAGTAAAACAATAAAAGAGTAATTTTGAGAATGGTTTTTGAATATTTTATTATTTTTATAGTACTAGATTAAACCTTTTAAAATCTATTGAGAGTTTCAAAACAAATAAAAAAATTTTATAGTCTCGTTATTGAAACGTGAATGATATTCTTTGGGACATATTTATGATTTTTTTTTAGTATTTAATTTTATAGATGATTAACAACCTGGATATTAACCCATCAATGCGCAAAACGAGGATTTTGTGCACGCAATTGTACGATTCGAATAGCAAATTGGGGCGATTTTCTTCCAAATTCGTATATAAGGAGGTTTTGGGGATGCTCTTTCAGAATCTGGCATTTGTTTTGCATAAAAGCTTCAAAAACCCTATTATTTTTTGGGTTTTTTCAATTTTTGTTGGTCATTTTTCTTCTCAAAGTCGATTATCTTGTCGTTGCTGCTATTGAATGATCATATAACCACAAGAAATAGAGATTCGAATGTCTAAAGTTTCTCAAACCATGGTTTTGAAAGTTTTTTTTTGCTTTGTTTTTCGCACAATGGCCTTTGTACAGCAATGTAATAAAAAACTTCGCGATTTTTTTACACGAAAAGGATCAACTTTAGAAAAAAAAAAAATTATAGAACAGAAAATGCTTTAAATTAGCCAAGGAATAAATGAAAAAATTTGGACCAGTTTTTGTTTTCTGGTTTTGGCGATTTTTTGAAAAATCCAAAAATGTTCCGAACAATACTAAAAAACTTCACATGTGTTCTTTCTCGCGAAAAATTCTAAAAAAACTCACACATGTTCTTTGGCTAATTATAAGCACTTTTTGTCATATAAAATTAATTCGTATAATTTATCATTTTTGAGTAAAAATATCACCAAATTTCATCATAAAAAGATTTGTATGACGAAATTTAGTGATAGTTTTACTCAAAAAGGATAAATTTTACGAATAAATTTTATAGAACACAAAGTATTTACAATTAGCCAAAGAACATGTGTGCATTTTTTCAGAATTTTTCGGGACATTTTAGGATTTTTCAAAAATTTGCCAAATCCAAAAAACCAAAATGGTACAAAATATTGTGAAAACAATTTACATGTATTCCTTTTATCAGCATTTTCTGTTCTATAAATTTTTTTGTAAAGTTGATCCTTTTCGTGTAAAACAATCGCGAAGTTTTTTATTACATTGCTGTACAAATGGCCATTTTGCGAAAACCAAAGCAAAAAAAAAACCATGGTTTGAGAAAGTTTAGACATTCGGACTGCGATTTCTAGTGTTTATATGATCATTAAATAGCAGCAACGACAAAATAATCGACTTTGAGAAGAAAAATTACCAACAAAAATCAGCACTTTTTTGGAAAAACTCAAAAAATAATAGGGTTTTTGAAGCTTTTATGCAAAACAAATGCCAGATTCTGAAAGAGCTTCTCCAAAAACTCCTTATATACGAATTTGGAAGAAAATCGCCCCAATTTGCTATTCGAATCGTACAATTGAACTTGCGTGCCCAAAATCCTCGTTTTGCACATTAATGGGTTAATATTATCATTCACTCTAGGAGTTAATAATTATTAGCGATACTCAAAGGATAGTAGATTAATTTCTAAGCCATATCCGAATCAAAAATAATGATGTTTTTAATGTGGAATAATGATTGAGTACACACTTTCGGTATGTATGGATATGTACCTTGGTTAAGTATATTCGCTAATCCGCAACAGCAACAGCGACAACGAATAACTGGCCAAACAATGGGAGGTCGTGGGGGTGATGGAGCTCCTGAGGGTGGTGGTGGTGGTGGGGGTGGTGGTGGAGGTGGAGGTGGTAGTGTGGGTGGAGGTGGAGGTGGCGTTAGTGGAGGTGGCGTTGGTGGTGGTGGTGGTGGTGACTGGGGTGGCGGTGGAGATGTTGTTGAGGGTAGTGGAGGTGGTAGAGTTGGTATTACTGGAGGTGTTGTTGAAGATGAAGGTTTTGCGGGTGGTAGTGTTGGGATTATTGGAGGTGTTGTTGAAGATGAAGGTTTTGCGGGTGGTAGTGTTGGGATTATTGGAGGTGTTGTTGAAGATGAAGGTTTTGCGGGTGGTAGTGTTGGGATTATTGGAGGTGTTGTTGAAGATGAAGGTTTTCCGGGTGGTAGTGTTGGGATTATTGGAGGTGTTTTTGAAGATGAAGGTGGGCTCGGAGGTTTTGTGGGTGGTGGAGGTGGTAGTGTTGGTGGTATTGGAAGTGTTGTTGAGGGTGAAGGTGGGGGCGGAGGTGGTAGTGTTGGTAGTAGTGGAGGTATTGTTGAAGATGAAGGTTTTCCGGGTGGTAGTGTTGGGATTATTGGAGGTGTTGTTGAAGATGAAGGTGGGCTCGGAGGTTTTGTGGGTGGTGGAGGTGGTAGTGTTGGTGGTATTGGAAGTGTTGTTGAGGGCGAAGGTGGGGGCGGAGGTGGTAGTGTTGGTAGTAGTGGAGGTGATGTTGAAGATGAAGGTGGGCTCGGAGGTCTTGTGGGTGGTGGAGGTGGTGGTGTTGGTGTTGGGGGTAGTGGAGGTGTTGTTGAGGGTGAAGGTGGGGGCGGAGGTGGTAGTGTTGGTAGTAGTGGAGTTGTTGAAGGTGAAGGTGGGGGCGGAGGTGGTGTGGCTGGAGGTTGTGGGGGTGGAGGTGTTGTTGAGTGTGGAGGTGGTGGTGGTGGTGGTGGTGGTGGAGGTGGTGTAGGTGGGGGTGGTGGCAGTAGTGGGTACATTGTTGAGAATGGTGGTGGTGGTGGTGGGGGTGGCCGTGGTGGCCAGGGTTTAGGATTGCATTTACATCCGCATCCGCATCCGCACATGCAGTTGCATCTGCATCGGTTCGGGCATACGTAATTGCAGTTGCACCTGCGTTTGGGTATGCAGCAGTTGCACCTGCATTTGGGTATGCAGCAGTTGTTATTGCATTTGCACTTGCGTGGGCGCCAGGGTCCATACGTTTTTGTCCGTCTCCATACCCAAAACCATCCCCATCCCCAATAGCGTCTACATACGCGCACACGTCTGTATCTTCGCACGCATCTGCATCTGCATCCGCATCTCTTTCTTATTCTCCATCTGCGAAAGGGGCTTCGACGACTACGGTGATGGCGAACGGCACCGAAACTGGGATCGGCATCAGAACCGGAAATGGCATCGGAACCGGGAATGACACAGCAGTCATCATCATAATCAAAATAACGGTCACAACAATCGTCATCGCTTATGTCGTCGCAACCGCCAACGCCTTCCACATCGGAATCAAAATTGACAACGCGAATGTCACTGCTACCGTCATTGCGATCTTCATCAAGAATGGAACGGCAATGCGATTCGCTAAACAGAGTTAATAAAATGAAAATAATTACTTTATGCATTTGAATAAATGCTATAGCTCAAGCAATAACCATTTTACTAAACTCGTACTTCAAAGACTTAACTTCATTTCGACAGAGTGCTTTATATATATAACTATTTTAGTTATGGTCATTTAATTAAATAACGTTTAAAAATAACTATAATTACCTGCAAAATTGCAATTATCTAAGCTTTTTAAATTTTCAATGCTTAACACTCTATTAAATCAAGCGAATGAATAAATAAAACTTTACTGTAAGATTTTGCACTAATACGAAGATTGGTCAAAAAATTACGTTGAGCTTGACTATTTTTGTTATGTTGGTACAACCACCAATTAAATTTCTCTGTTAGTACTTTTAATAATCAATCCCATAATTTTACCAAAGGTTTTTAAGTCGGCGCGAAGACTGATTGATATTAATTCAATACTGAGTAATGAAAACAGTCTGTTTTCTGGTTTACTACATTCTTTTTTAAATATGCTACTTTACAAATTGAGTCCTAATTTTAAAATCAACGGTCACGAATACTCCCATATACGAAACTTTATAAGATTTACATTCTCTTTGCCAATTCAATTTTTCAAAATTGGCCACCGGCTTTTTAATTAGCCGTATCAAAATTTGAAAATCGGGAGCCACATTTGAAATCAGCGACCCTATAAAACCCCAAATAGTGATTTTGTATACCAATCGCAGAGAATTTATTATTTTAATTTCAATTTATTTATGTAGTTCTCCCATTAATCACATCAGAATGTGTTTAACCTCTCTCATTTTACAATTCTTAACCTCAACTCAATCTATTGCGAAAATTGTATGACGAATGATAAACGCGTATAAGCACAGCTATACCCATGGGTCCTATTACAATATGTAAGACGATATTGCTCGATTCGATTAGCGAAGACACATTTTCAAAGCTGAGATACTATGAAAATTAGTGTCTTCGCTAGTCGAGTCAAGTGAAATCGACTTATATAATAGGACTCCTATTTTGATATAAAGTAAGTAATATATTATTTTATTTATCTATAAATTCTGCTTTCAGTTAATAAGAGTTCAAAGTACCAAATAGAATAAATGTCATTTTTGTATAAATAACATACACATCCATTTCAAATTTCTGCTCAACCAGTTCAATAAGTTTTTTAAGGTTTGGATGGCCGGTATTACATACTTTTAATATGGAATAGCAATGGAATTCACTTTCAATCAACATTCCCACTTTATAAGCTTACTGTTTTACTGTTTTTTACCACCACCGTTATCGGCGCGCCACCATCGCCATTGCGCCCAGAGCCGTCGCGAGGAGGGGGCTACTGGGTTTCTCAGCCCCAGGCCCCAGGGTCGCATAGGCCTCCAAATCGCTACATGCCTTACAGACAGCTAAAATACTGCAAACTCGATGGTTTGGGCTTAGAAACCGTCTTTTATAATAATAAAATCTTAATAATAATAATAATAATAATAATTTATTGATTTATCTATTCCATATTTTGCAACAATCGCTGCCCTTACATAGGCCCCGAATTCAAAAATGGCCCCAGGCCCCCGTACACAACGCGACGGCTCTGATTGCGCCATAACTCGACCTGAGCATCCAGGAACTGGATCTACAATTCTTTTCTCGGTAAGACAGCGAAAAAAGGTGATTTCGTGGTGATTCCCTTGAAATGAGCCTGGATGACCTTCAAATTACCTCTGGATGAACCTAGTTTAGCCACTACCGATAATCGTTGATGCTATAACTCGACCTGAGCAACCAAGGATTGAATCTACAATCCTTTCCCCGGCCAGACTGCGAAAAAAGTGATTTCGTTGTATTCCTCTCGAAAATGACCTTCAAATGACCTCTATCGATCTTCACTAGTTCTCAAACTCCTACAAAGGAATTTCAGCCAGATATAAAATAAAAGAAGATTGACATAGTTTCTACATACAAAAATATAAATTTTTTCTAAAAATCGTCAACTTTGAAGCAAATTTTCAAGATAAAATGTATGTCACCAGATCGCTTGCACTTTAATTAAAAAAAAAAAAAAAAAAAAAAATCATCTCACTAGCATTATTCTATCGGGAGATAAATGAAAAATAGAAAAAATTCGTCCAAATATATCACAGTGCGCTGGGAAGGATGACGAAGACGCGGAAGATCGGAACATCCACAATTACCGCGACCGCGACGGCAATATTCACAATGTACACTGACTGCACAGAATTATTAAGACAAAAATAATTATTTTTGTGTTCATTATGCATTACTGCTCAAGCAGTCACAAGTTATGGCAATGGTATTACAAATAATTCACATTTTTAAATCTAACTAGCTTACCCGCGGTTATTATTTAATTTTAATAAACTGGTTCTGATATACACCTCTTTTTTCTTAAGTGGGTTATAGAATTCTTTAAAGAAAATTACATCAGTTATAGAATCCTAAAGGAAAGTTTCATTAAAATTAGTGTAGAAATCTTTTTACGTTAATGTAACAAACACATGTACACCAATATACACAATTACACTAATATATAGGTTAGACTTGTTATTTGGAATCAGCAATCTTGAAAACTCTCGCAATTTTTTAATTCCCTATAATATAAAAATCAAAATTATTAATTTACTTCAAATACTTAATTTCAACAAACTACTGTATACTCGTATATAGCTATTTTAGCTACGGTTACTTAATTAAATTTCAGCAAATACGTAAAAGAACGCTTAAATATAACGATATAATTACCTCTAAAATTGCAATTAACTCACTTTATTTAAATTTTTAATGCTTAAACCAACTTTCTCTTTGTGAATACTCTGAGCGTAATTTTTGCACACAAAGAACACTGGAGGAAATTTTCTAGAGAGCTGGGCCCAATATAAAATCAAGACAAGAACGAAACAACTGCCAGAAATTAGTTCAAATATAGTAGAAGGGAAAATATTGTTAATATTATTACATCATCCCATATAATGTCATGTCAATGTCAATAAAAACGTTTGAACAAAATAATGAAACCATATATTAGGTGATTTGAAATGTTTTTAGAAACAACAATTGTTTATGATTGAAAATACGTTTATTCTTCAGTATAACTTCCCTTGAGTTCAATGCACTTTATCTAACGATCTTCAAAAGGTCTTCAAAATACCCCTCTATGGCTGCAATGACTTCTTCACTGGATGGGATTTTGAGGTTTGGAAATAAATTGAAGTCAGAAGCAGTTTAATCTGGTTTTTTTTCAAACTTTCAAACTGTCACTCACTGATTTTCGCCATCCTCAAAACGCTTTTGTGAGCAGGTGCATTACCCTGATGAAATTTGATTTTTTTCTCTATCCAACTGGTTTAGAAGGTTGCAATAATATTCTCATGTTATTGTTTTACCGATTTGCAGGTAATCAATTAACAATATTTCTTTTGCATCCTAAAACATTGATGCCATAATTTTTTTGGGCGATTTGACCCCTTTGTCTGCTTCGGAGCAAAACAACCAGGTTAAGTATACTCTGCGGTTTGTTGTCGCAGTTTTTATTCTTTATAACTCGATTCAAATGTTGTCTCAATCGAATGCGTTTTTGATCCAAAGTTAACGATTGCGACAACTCAAATTATGGTGTTGGTGGAGGTGGTGGTGTAGAAGGAGGTCTAAGTTTGCATTTGCATTGGCATTAGCACTTGCGTTCGCGTGCGGATCTTTGTCGGCATCAGAAACAGCATCTGCATTTGCACACGCGTCCGCATTTTAACCATATTATCTGAATCTTATGAAAATAATTACTTTAATGTGCATTATGAATAAATGCTATAATAGCTCAAGCAATAACCAATTTACTAAACTCCTACCTCAAATTCTTAACTCCACTTCTTATTAGTTATGGTTCTTTAATTAAATTTTCGCAAATAGCATAAAGTATGAAACAACGTTTAAAAATAACAATATAATTACCTGCAGAATTGCAATTAACTCACTATTTTAAAAGTAAATGGGCAAAAATGGCGTTTTTTCTCGAGCGACTACCGATTAAAATTTATTTTTTGAATAGAGAATAAATGTAGAAGTATTTAGTTATTTATTTCGCTTAATGCAAACTACAATTATAAAAGAATTAATCAACAAAAATAATTTAAATGAAAATTAAGAATAAGTACAAATACAAGAGAAAAGAAAGGGAGGAATTAGTCGGGATAGTGAAAGTGTATTGTATAAGGGAGGTTTTGTCTAAGTGTTCTATTTAATCGAAGGTGATGGATTTTGTGTAACATTCTTTTGACGAGTTCGAAGTGTCCATAGTTGGTGCCGATGGTGGCGATGGTGCCGGTGATTGTCCAGTTGAAAGAGTGGAAAGGAAGTTGAATGTTTTTTGGCAAAAATCCAGGACAGTCAATGGAGCCAAATAGGGCCTCATAGACAACTAGTATATCAGTGACATCAATGCTGGAGTTTGGAGATTAATCAATTTTAAACGACTCTTACAAGGGCGAAGATTAATATTATCAACCCAGAGAAGGCCACGTAACACGTTGCATTGATTAAATTATGTTAACACGTTGACTGCTACGAACTTTGTTTTATATGGTGATTTAAGGGAGGCACGAAAAAATGTCCATTATTGAAATGATGAATTATCAAACAATATGATGAAAGATGAGTATATTCTTATCAACATTGTGCTTAATTATCTTGTTAGACAATTTTGCAGGGATAATCGTTTACCCAATGTCGGGATCAAGATAATCAAGTTTTATGTCTATCAAGAATATCTACCAAGATGAAATTACGCTATGAAATTCAAAAGTAGAAAGGCCGAGCGTGTCTAGTACGGAAATATTGTTCTATGTTGTATGTAAAATTTCATATAAATATCGACTACATACTGCAAAAATTGCGACGCTAAACCCCTTCTATGTTTACATAGATTGTTTTAATAAAGCACATCGGAATATTTAATTTTTTATATTATAAGCTAATAAAAATATTTCAGTTGTTACATACCATTTATTTTACTTTTAAATGGTTAAAATAAAACAAATATCATGAATTTGTAATTATTTGATGGCAACTTCTATAGTAGTATCTAGTATGTACCTGACAACGCAGAAGTAGAGAACTTTTGTGACATAGGGGTTCGAAAATTCCTTTGACTGTTTAATAAAACCTAAAGCTGAATTGCCTTTCGCTTATGATATAGGTAGTTAATGATCGGAATTGACAGATGGAATAGGTTCTCCAGAGAAAAGATAGGTTCGAGGTATCAACGGACCCAGGTGACAACCCAGAGGGACCCCAGAGAGGGATGTAAAGCGGTTGGGAACCACCGAGCTAAATCAAACCCTGTACTGCTGCTAATTGTCGAAATAGGATTTGATCCAGGAAATACAACGAGGATGAAACCCAAAGATACTAAGTTTGACAGTTTTGTCAAAAGCTTTACTAAAGTTGGTGGAAATAAAGCTGATTTTTTCATCAGAATAAATGACTCACAGTGGGAGGACATTCAAAAAAATTTGGGAATGCAGAAAACTTTTGTTTTTTTATGAATGAGGAGAAATTTTCCAAAAGCAGGGGAATACACCTTCTGAAAGAGAAAACGAGAAGAGGGAAGAAGGGACAAGATTGTAATTGTCGGTTAGAACACTGATTTCGGCGGCATATCAACATTAAATGTTATTATGTATTCCAAAAACTTCAACCACATATATCTCACCATTAACTTAATTTGGGGTACTACATGCCACAACAAGTTTTGTTTTTTATATCTTTTATTCGAGTAACAAATATTTGACCGGTGCCCGTTGGATAAAATAATAACGCCACTCTTCATTAGCTTTTACAATGACGAATATTTCATAAAAACAAGTTTATTGTTTACTGTAACCTGATCACTGAATTATACTCAAAGTGTATTTTTCTCAGTATTCCCTGTTCTGCAGGAATTTCCAATTTTTCTGGCGACAGCCTTTTCTAGTTCGTTTTCTTATGACAAAAAAAAAAATGGGAAAAGTAATTCAAAAGTTAAATAGGAAGTGTCTTAAGGTACTAGTGCATTAAAATGTGAAACTTTAATTTTGTGTAACAATAATATTTTCCTTTTAATACAATAAAAATTTCTTAGCAGAAAAATGGGAAAAAAGTCCAATTTAACGCCAGAAAATAGGCAATAATATCAAACCTTATAGACAAAGGGAATTTTACCCAGCGTAAGATTGCAGAAATTTGCAATGCCATAATCTACAATGCGAAATATCTCAGATGTCAAAGGGTTTTAATTCCACATCCTGAAAGAAAGAAAATTGCAGAAAGGATGGCGGCAGAAAAATTATAAAAATAGTGGAAGAGTACAGAAGAGAATCTATTCATTCAAGCATAGGATTTTCTCAGTGAATGATTAACAGAAAGTAAGCAACAAACATGTCTAATTTTTTACTAATATCATAAACTTTTAACGACAATTTTAACTTCAGGTTTGCTTCTCTGCGTCGATGATCGAAATTGTTAACAGGCAATTTATGTCAGACGAGGACCATCGGAAAGATTTCACCTAGATTGCATTGATCAAAGGGTCAAGCATCGTATCAAGGTCATGATTTGGTCTGCAATTTGCGTGAAAGGAAAGAAGCATTTATTTCGCTGAAGAAATCATAATATAATATATTAAAGATATTGTTACGATTTTCCTTCCTCAAGCGGACAACTGGTGCCAAAATAGTAATGATTTTTAATTTATACAGGACAGCGAACCTTGTCATACAGCCAAAGCAGTGAAAGAACATTTAAGAAGTAGAACCCCCAAAATTAATTTTGCTTTTAATATTATAATTTTACATGATGTGTGAACTTGGAAGTAGAATAACAAAAGTGAAACCTATTTTTAAAGGTTCATTTCCAAAAAAATTGTTTCATCTTATATACCATAAGGCAGTTTAGGGGAAATCGCACAACAATCGCTCTTTATACAAAAAAAAAAAAAAAAAAAAAAAATTGTCGCTTTAGTAACGTTTTTCTTCAACTTAAACTGCCCTTTTTTGGACATCGACTAAAAATACAATAATTTATCTAAAAATTTCAATCTTTGTGCATATTGAACATATTTTTCGTATTTTCTCAAAAATCAAATAATTTGAGCCGATAATCGATAAACAGAATTTTTTAAAAATATAATAAATAGATAGAAGATAATGAACTTTGGTTTCAAAATCTCCTCTAAAATATAATCCGTTTATGTTCTGTAAACATCTTTTCGACATACCATATGTATTTAAAATTACACAACGATTGCAAGTGTCACACCTTCATTTAATGTGAGTGAGTACGACATTCAAATGACTATAATCATTCAATTTTCGCGTGAAAATTCGAATTAAAATTAATCGATTATTTCAATTACCCTTTTTAACGAGAATACATCAAAAGTTTTATTAGCTTCACATATGCAATGCATACTCGTATTATCTCATTACAATGATATACAACAGAAGGTCTAAATTTCCTCCAGAAAATATGGTTACGAATGATAAACACGGTAGAACATTCTATGTCGGATAAGTTATGTAAATGGAATTAGAATAATCAAGATCTCATAACGCGATAGAGACACAATTTCCGACGACTTACTTGACAACAAAGAAGGAGAAACCAAAAATATAAATCATCCTTGAACCACCAGAAATTGATACATTTTTGGGTATATCATACGAGCATTGGACATTAGTTTAATTGGCTTCTAGAAATTGCTCTTTCGGTTTTTAGTACCTATCATATAATTAAAATATGCAAATTTGCAGAAGTACCTGTTTAAATTATCCGATTGTCTACAATTTGGGCACAAAATGCTTTCCACAAAGTAAAGTACGTGGTTTTTACTATGAGGACATATTTCCGAAATGCATGAGTTCGAGTAATATTTAAACATGAAATTATTAATAAAACATACGGCTAACTTGTTATAATATACCATAAGTTGAATTTCCAGTTCTCAGGTATTGAGCGTCAATTTTGGAGCACATTTTCTCAACAATGGGAATACTAAAATCCGTTATGATGTGATTTTAATTTAATATAATTTTTTATATTTAGAATTTCAGTTTTAAGTTTATTAGTGACATTGTCCTATATATTAGAGATAGGATTAATGAAAAACGTTAAGAATGCCTCTAATTCGTAGAATTCTAAAAAACCGGTATTAAATTCGTCCAGTAAGAAATGAAAATCTTTTGCAAACGGATGTATTGTAGCATTACCATTGCAAGATTATACCATTAAATTTGGAAAATGTGATAAATTAATTATGCGATTTCCACATTGATTAAATAGTAATTTCAAATTTATTTCCTTCAATTTTGCCCTCAAATCAGATAGAAAGCCAAGATTAATTCAGTTCAGTATTCTGATCCTATTGAAGTTACTTCTGGTGTTCCCCAAGGCAGCCACTTAGGACCACTTTTATTTTTCTATTCTGGTTCATTCCCAGTGTCTAATTCTAAACAAATTTCATTCCTGGATAATAGAAATTCTTTCACCTATAGTAATAAATATAAAAATTATTGAGCTATCAAATCTTAAACATTTATGAAAGAATATACATATGGTTTTTTATAAAATATGAAAAGTAAAGAAGAACAATGCGTATAAAATATTTTTACTTTTTTATGGTTATACAGAAATATTGAAATTGTAATAATACACAAATTCTGTATGCTACTATTAATTTGTCCAATTTAGCTATAAAGCCTAATGATAAAAAGTTTTAACATGTACATATTAATGGTATTAACTTATGCTATATTTTCTCACTGTTTACAGTGTTTTTTTTTTTTTATCTGAAATTTTAATTTAATATCATGAAAACAAAAATTAGCAAAATAAATTCATTAAATGTATACTTGTAAAATATAAAGTATAGATCTATAACACAATCTAAAAATTCTATAAAAGTGCCAAATGGAACCTTTTTATTAAGTGTGAAGAACATAAAGTAGTCTTCTAAAATCACAGTCTGAGTTGAAAAATTCGCTGTTCTATTTATTGCCTTATACCAAATTCGAGGACTACATTTTCCTTTAGATTGGAATAAGGAGGAATAATCCTCTATGAAAAAGTCCCCATAGCTTTTAAAACCAATATGTGTGATTCTTGCTCCTTCAGAATAATATCAATTCATAAATGTAACGAAATGTGTGCGAAAATCACTTTCTTTTCTCGAATGTGAGTATGTTTTATTAAAACATTAAATGAATTGCCTTTTATTATAGCCACAGGTTATTTGTTATTCGGCTTGCGTACTCCCAAGCATCCATAGAGTCCAAAGTTCCTCAATCCAAAGTCTATCTGAAAACGTAAAAAGTTCCTTTTCCATTCAATTGAGCAGTTCCTCCGTGCAATTTCACGTACCTTTTTCTCAATATTTTCCTCACCTAAGAATTCGTGACATTGATCAGGCGGATGGGGGGAAGAGGAAGGGAGGATATTTCTGAGGATTTGATGTGACTTTTCGAATCTAGATATCTGTCGTATTGACGTCTCATGTATTCTAATAAAGACTTTAATGGTGACAGTGATGTTACCAACACGACATCAGGATCAGGGAAAATCCACACGTTTCGTCGCGGTGATATAAAAGAGGCGGGAATTTACATGTGATTAAATTGGAATCATGTCCTTCAAAGTGATAAAAGTTCTTCGATAATTATTATTTTCTTAAAGTCATAGGTAACAAGAATTTCAATAAATAAATCTTCTTGATTTTATACTTTATGAGAAGAGATTTTTGCAATGCATATTTGATAATACGTGAACGTGTGAAACTCCTTAATCACTTACTTCTCTGATCAAATTTAATTTTGTGGAAAAAAGCACGTTTATCCGAGTCATTGGACCACTTTACGGAATCGATTACGAAATAAATATCGGAACAATATCCGGTTAAATAAATCGAAAATTCTTGAAATTTATGTAGTAATTAAATTCAACAGAACTAACTAATGAAATATGATAAATGTTTTAATAATTCTATAAAAGGTATTAAACTGATTCACTGTATGGGTTTTATCAATTAACTTATTTGTAAAAAAATCGTAAAATGCTAACTATTAAAAGCATTATTAAACTAAAAAGAAAATTACCCGAGTGGAGATTTTAGTTCTGTTTAGTGTTCAAAGATCACAATTTCTTTTGTATTCGGTCCGCGCCGAACAGTAGGCTAAAACGACTTGTTGGCTATCAAAAATCTATAACTTTTGTTGGGTTAAAGATATCATAATGAAACTTTGGGAAATAAATCTTGACGTTATTACCCCTTAATTGAATCAAAAAAATTTGAAGTAGTCATTAAATGAATTATTTTATTTTTTCCATGGCTTAAAACTTTGTGGACTGTTGTTGTTAATTTTCTCCATGCATATTTCTCTTTTAGTAATATTTCTCTTTGTTCTGCATATGTTCGGAATTATTCGGGATTTATAGAAATAACACAAGAAAGAACATTTAATATGGTCTTAAATCTCTTTATAATTTCCACGTTAATCAAATTAAGTATAGTACACTTGAAAGTTCTTCTGGCTCTAAATACTCGTATCGTATTATCAAATTGGAATTTGCCAATTAATCAATGCAGTGTTGTGTTTCCTCTTTTCAATTAAGATAGAAATTGTTCAAAATATCTTCCCTTTAAGTAGCTAACTTCTTTAAATATAAATTATGTCATTAATCCTAAACGTTTAGTAGAAAATGTTTGCATAAGTGAGAACATTGTGTGCAAATACGTACTTTAGACTTTATTTCAAATGCAATTTTCTCCGAAGATCGCAGGTAGTTGCAGCCAATTTGTTCTTTAAACGATGCAGGGGGGTTTCTACTTTAATTTGATATCAATTATAACGTAGACATCCCTGAACAATTTTTTTTAAAGTTAAAAATAAATACATATTTGAACGAAAAATCGCCCTTTTTAATTAAAATGCTATTATTAAAAAAAACTATTTGACGTTTATCATAATTTATTGGCCTAATAATACCTCCTCCTATATAGTAAGAGATTTCATTAAAAATAATTCAACCTCCCCATACAAACATTTTCACAATATAACTTTGAAATCATAGAAAACTCGAACATTTTTTTTTTTAAATTACCTGTTCAAATTTTAAAGTATCAAAATCGTGACATCTGAATTCTTTTTGAACTTTTGGAGCCCTGAAATAGATCTGATAGATTACTACATATTTAGTATTACTTGTTTTATTAGAATATCTTTTCTATTATTATAGAAATTTATATTAAAAAGGATTGTAATTTTAAAATTAATTATTGTATGAGAATGTTCGGGACCATATTAATTTTTATATTTGAACAAAAGTACGAACCTGCAGATTCTACGTTAGGAGCTCCAGGAGCAAATTAGAGGAACGTAGAAGAGCTTAATTTTTTATAAATCTCTATAGCTTTAAATCTTATTTGCTCCTACAAATTTTTGATAGGCAACCCATTGGCCCGAAATATAATAAAAATGTTAATTCGGGAGCTAATCGGAAGATAAAACTCCAGATGCCCATATAGTTTTCATTATTTATATTAGATAGGACATTTGAAGTAATACATTAAACAAATTTATAGTCGTGAAACCTATAAAATGTAAAATGCAGATATCATTTATTAAAGAGCGAGTTTGAATAAATATTTCTTTTTATTTTGCCGATTCGTGTAAAGAGGCCAAATTCTAAATAATAATAAGTTAAGGTCCTAAAGTGGTACCTTGGGGTACTCCAGAATTATTGTTAATTAATTCAGAAACTCTACGAATGCAATTTTTAAGATATAATGTAATTGTAAGCCTAACTAATATAACTTTAAATTATAAATATAAATAGATAATATGTCCTGAGTGGTCTGGTTCTATTGGAAAAATAATATTCAAGCCATTTCATTCTAAAATCTAGCCTTTTACACTTACAACCCAAGTGGTAAGGGTTAGATGCTTAGCATCGCAATTTTCACGTTAAAGGACACAACCATAAAAAGGATGTCTCTGAAGAAAAACCTACCCTCTAGGTACGGACAAAAAGGTAAAAAATAGAACGCATATAAAGGTACTGTCAAATGACATAATCAAGGCTGCTCTCCACCTTCTCACCCTTGTGTGCATTGAGAGAAACAGGACGAAATGAATTTGGCCGGTTTTTGTGTGTAACACGATTTCTTTCACCAGGGATTTCTTTTTGAGATCTTTTCCATTCTTGGTAATGTCGTCGTGTCATCTTTTCACTAGATTCGTAAAAAAAAAAGGAAGACAAAAAAAATCAATTTTACGGGTGAGGTAGGGAAGGATTGTGGTTTTGTAGAAAGCGAGATTCATCTTAATAGCACAGGTGAGTAATAACCCCGCAAAAGGATGGCTTTTCCCCGGGAAATCTTGAGTAGTCTGGCACGCACATAAGTCCTCAGAAGGCATCATCGGCGGTGGCAAGACGGTACAAGAAGGGCACAGCATCCGGTTGCTCCTTCTCGATAAAGTTGTCATCGCAGATAAGTGTAATAAAGATTAAGAACCAGTTTTGCAGACACAAAAGGTAAGCGAGGTCAAATCATGGAGTTGAGCTGAACAAACGATTCCCAGGTAAAGATGGCCTTCTTTTTACTATGATGATGAAGGTCAAGAGACCGGGACATTTTTACATGAATGAATATTTATGCCCTCGGTCGGGAAAGTATCAGAACCCAAGCCTTAAGAATCTGCTTCCTGTTAATCCCTAGTATTTTCTATCCATCCAGACTATCGGAGAAAAAAAAATGTGCCAGAAATTTCGATCACTTAAAATGCAAATTACTCAGACATGACCTGTTGGGGGAAATGGAACCAAAATTTCCATAGTTCCGGGAAAACCTTTCTTCTGTGAATTGCATTTTAATAACAGTTTCTAGAGGGATTAATGATCCTTAATGGGATTTTCCTGGACTTGGAAAGATTTTATTTTCTATTATTTTTCACATATATTATTCAAAATAAATGAATGAAGGTACCTTCACTTTTTTATTTCTATTATTGTAGCTGAATTGCATTTAGAAATAAGCAATTTAGCTTTAATCTCAGCGATATCAGGCGAAACGAAGCAAATTCGATTCGCTTCTTTTTATACGTGGCCACACACAATTATTTATGGCCAACTACTGCTAAAAATAAAGGAAGAGGTAATAAAAATACAAAGAGTATTTAAATTAATTTTGTTCCAAGACAAATAAATAAAGAATTAAAAAGTTAGAACTAATTTATGAGTAAGTTTACATTCTATTGTGTTTTAAGTTGACGCAACGCAAGTCAATATTCTTAATCTTAAATCGTATTCATAGTTATATATAATAATTATAATTATATGAAATAAGTCTGTTTGTATCGTGACAATTTTTTTTAAATATTTATTGCAGGCTAGTAGTAGACAAATTGTAAACACATTTATTTTTCAGTTTATTTATTCTAATTTATTTCTAACAATGAGGATGTAAATTATCCTGAAAATATTTGTATTTAAACCCAAAGGTATCAAAAGGCACATTATGGTCGAAGTAGGAATGCACAAAACCGTGCTAGAAAATTTAATAAAGATTAGAATTGTAATCTACTACTAAACTATAAATAAACTCTTTTCTATTCTTACTATATGCATGCAATATATTTCTCTCGATCATCTTATATATTAATAGACAAAACGAAAAATTGTGATCCCTTTTTAACCTATTTCCCGTGCACGTATCCTAATGAAACATATATCAAGCGATAGGTATTTTTTCATAGATGTGCAGAATATATGTTTTAATCAGATACGTGCATAAGGAAAGGTGTGAAACCTAGGTAAAGTTTTACCTATACCGAAAAATTCTTTTATTCACATACTCACTAATACACTGTGCACGCGCTATCTATCAAAAGAAACGGAAAGAAAATAGATATTTGAAGAGAATACATTTTGTTTCGACTCGTTTCGTTTCATATTCTCCTTGCTTACTATTTATTTTATTTTTTTTAAATTTTAATATTAATCCTCCAAACGTTTTTTTTTTTTTTTAATTTCTTAAGAATTCGAATTCGATTCCAAATCATCATAAATACTCCAGTTTATGGAATTTTAATTATAATGAGTTTGAAATATATGTAAAATACATATTAAAGCTTATTTATTTATTTATTTATTGCTAGGGGCAACCCTTATGGTGGGACTGTGACCGTAAGGTCTTTTATGCCGAAGCCCCTTTAAAGTAAAAGACAATCTGCTACCCTAAGGAACGTCAGAAGGTCTTTTACAGAAGATTGCCGAACGTCAGCCGAGTGCAAGAACTCTTGGCTGAAGATCTTCCTTCTTAACCGTCTTAAAGCTTATAAGAAACGCTGAATTGCTATCAAAACAGGTATTTTTATTTTGGTAATTCCAAAATATTCTGTGGAACTAATTTAAGATTGTTAACGAAATTGAATTTATTTTATGAGGCCGTTCCTCTAGCTAGTTTGCTACGAATCTCTGTTCTGCATACGCGTTATTATTAAGAAAGGATTGTAAAATAGAAAAAAAAAATGAAAATATAAAATCAATTTTTGAAAAAATTCAATTAGAATACCCCCGATTTTCTGGTTGCCGAAATAAAATAAAAATCTATTGCTTCTAGTTTCTTTTGACTTTACATGTTTCCTTTCTGTGAAAAATGCGTTTAAATTTTTTCTAGAATTTCTAGAAATCTATAAAACTTAGGACTTTCGTTATAATTTTCCTGTAAACTTTCAAGTAAGGCATAATATCCCCTGATTTACTTTTTTTACGTATATTTGTCAAAATATGTATCTTTTTAAATATGCTATTTAAAATTATGAAATAAATTGTTTTATATTCCACATAACAAGTCCTTTTAAATGATACCCCACATGATCTATAAGATTTTGACGAGTCCTTTCGAATATATTTGTTTTCTCTTTAATTCTGATATTAATATTTTAATGTGATAATGCGTGCAAAATATGTGTGTTAATAAGATGCATAATTATGTCACATTTCAAGTTTCTATATCTATGGATTCTGAGATAATCGGCTGTGGTAGACAGACAGCCAGACAAGCGATACACGAAACCCTAATAACAAATACAAATTACAAATTTACAGCTTCTATAGTTTTTATTTAAAAAAAATCAAAAAAATTACCTCCTTTCTAGTAAAAAAAATTAGAAAATCTCCCCTAAATGATTTATGTATAAAAAAAAAAAGCAAATCGCTCGAGCGTAATGACACCCTATTACATTTCGGAAAAAACATTCGTCGCTCCAAAAGTTCTTTTATTCACACAATCACGCCATCCTCCAACTACCGGCGGACACGTCGTCTGTTAAAGGGAACGACACCACAAACTGCATTTTCTGCACGAAGTTGACTAAATTTATATACAACCTGCAGAACATGTAAAAAGTATTTAAAGAGTGTTTTTCCCTTTCTTCGACAAAAGCGATTTTGTTGAAACCAAGCCATTTCCAGGAGCAACCAAAGGGCTCCCTGAAATTATTTAAAAGTCCCTCAATCCTCCAACGACTGGTGTCTGTTGTTGTTGTGCTGTTGTTCGACGGTAGAGTTCTGTTAAAATTGCGCAAAACCAACGTGTAAGTGCAACGTACGTTTGCAATGATTGTAACTGGCGTGCAGTTATTGAAGAATTGGAAAATAAAATGAACCACCTCCTCGAGAAGGTGCAATTTATGCGCTGGTTTGTTTAGTGCAAGTGCAATTTCAGGCATTTGTTTGAAGCAGTTTTAAAGAGGGGAGACTATGTAAAACGAAAAAGGTAGGGTTAATAACGAGGGTGGATAAAGCCTACAATAGACGAACAATTTTGTGATTTTATTTTTTAATCTCTTGTTATATATTTGTTTAAAAATAATTTATAATGTACTAGGGCTCATAAAGTAAAGATTTTTGAAGATTTTTTTAAAGAGGTTGTGTAAAGATTTTTTTTTAAATTTTAGGTATACAGGACTAGAAAATCTGTTCCAATAAGCGGATGATTGATAGATTTCTTGTTAATGTACATCCAATACATCGTTTTCCTAACAGTAGTACATTATGAGTAGCTAGTTGAATTTAATTTACAACTTAAGAAGATAGTGATTTTTTCTTGGAAGGGTTATTTGTATTCTATTTTCAAATTAGTTTTATTAATATTTAGTAAAACTGCTTTTATTTTTTTAAACAATCTTGTTCCTCTATTCGGTAGATTCTCAAAAGTGTTTTCTAACTCGTGCTCCCATACTTCCTGCGTACTCTCCCAGAGCTACGATATTTTTTAATTCTATTTAAACCATTTTAGGAATATTTCTGTAATTTATCAGTAAAAAATTGTGTGTAATTTTAGAACTGAAATATAAATTGTAATAGTAACGTAAAAACATAAAGTGGTGACCTTGGCAAATTTTTAGACTGCGGTTCTCAAAACCTAGTCTACAACTTTAATAACAGAATCACAACATAAAAAATGAATATGGAATGTTAGCTTAGTTCCCCGGAATTTCATTCATTTAAAGAAAGCAAAACTTAAAATATGACTTTTAAAAGTAGGTATAAGAAGTGCAATAGAAAATATAACTAACCGAGAAGGTAAATTAGTGCTCGAACACTCAAATGAAAAGAAAGGTTTGTTTTGAAAAATAATTTTAAACCAAGGCCCAAAATCCAAATACAATTTCCCTACCTCACATTTGAGACGTTATTTTTGAAAGTGGTATAAGTCGACGTTTTTAACAAATCATTATCATTATATATAGTTAGTCTTCATGCAATTTTTTTTAAAAAGTGGACTTACATATGCCGCTTCCATAAATAATGACTCATTTAACACTACTGGTTTACGTGTAACAAATGTTATTTAACAGAATGATACTTTTTATTTTGATAATAATAAACTTTTGTATCACTCTTCTCACCTACTCGTCATATGTCATGTCATATGTTATGCCTTTGTTATGTTGCCATGTACCATCATGTCAAAGTAAACAAAAGATCCCACCCAAGCAAAACAAGATGAATGAAAAGATGATTTTTGT
The DNA here is from genome assembly GCA_949715965.1 of Dysmachus trigonus. Classification (NCBI taxonomy): domain Eukaryota; kingdom Metazoa; phylum Arthropoda; class Insecta; order Diptera; family Asilidae; genus Dysmachus; species Dysmachus trigonus. Next base: position 67,655,689 of record OX454323.1, read on the forward strand.
AAATGTCAGAAGTGTAGATATTGCATAGTATAGGACTGAGTGCTGATCCTTGAGGAACACCTGCTGTTATTTTAATAGTGTCTGAAATAGTATATCCAATAGCCAAATAGAAGTATCCGTCCGATAGAAAGCTTTGCATTATTTTCACGATGTGATCCGTGAAGTTATAATATAATATACAAAATGATAAAGTTTAAGGGGGTATTCTAGTGTAGAAATTCGAAAAAATCGAAATTTTTTTTTTTCATATTTATAAAGTTTAAACATTCAAGAATATGCCTTCAAAGGGATTTTTCAGAATTTCAATTATTTACCGAGTTATAGCGATTTTGGTGAAGCGAAAACTAAACTGGTCCGACCGGAATGAATTGAACAATAGACGGTAGGCGCGGCTCGAGTACCTGCGGATAAATTCCCCCATGAAACTTCTTTTGTATTTTATACCTATATATTGAAGATTTTGAACGGGAGGAAGGTCCCTTGTGTGGAGCAGGAATCGCTGATTAAAAATATGTAAGTTTACCGTACGATTGTATGAGCGCAACTGCTTGAAACTTTACTCTAAACTTTAAACGCGTTTTTCTCGAAACTACTTTTTTCAAGTTGGCGGTAAGGATATCTCGAGATCTACTAAACCGATTTACTTGAAATTTGGTGTGAACGTTCTTTATATATCCCTCTATCGTAACATCCTCAAAAAATTAATATTTTAAAAAAATTTAAAACTGTTGAAAAAATCGCAAAAAAAAATTTTTTTTTTTAACCGGCCGCCATTTTGTGAAAACAATTTTTTTTTTTACTTTTTTGAGGATGATTCCATAGCGACAACATTACTAATTAAGAATCCGTTGGATTGTTTTGTTTCAGGTGACTAGAACGGTTGTAATTTTGACCGCCGTCACACCCCCTTTTTTTTGGATCCCCCACTCTGCCAGCCGATAACTTTTGGAATTTTTGGTTTTTTTTTTCATTTAATTTTTATGTATTCTTAAAATATCAATAAACAAATAACAAAAATATGGATACTAAAAATATTTTTTGTTCTTTTTTTACGAAACTTGAAAAAACGGCTGAAATTCGTGCCTCTACACTAGAATACCCCCTTAAGCCCCTCTACCAGACAGAGTCAAAAGCTTTTTCGATGTTGAGAAGAACAACTCCAGTACATAATCCTAGATTCATTTTTTCTTGTATGTGATTTGTAATTCTTCTCAACTGATGAGTAGTAGTGCTAAAGCCTAGCTGTTGTATAGGAAGAATAGGATTATTTTCAAGATGTTCATTGATCATATCATGAATTAATTTCTCAAATAGCTATCATATGAAAAAATCTAGCTTGGGTGGGATCAGCTTGGATCCCCTAGAGACTGTTAGCCAATGCTTATTACTTATTATAATTGTATTTCTGTGTTTACTTTATCGTGTTTAGAAAGTAAACAGAAATATAAAATTGTTCAATATAGAAAATTGTTCAACTTTTGAATTTGCTTCTAAGCTGAGAAAGTACAAATGTATTTCATGGTACATTGAGCAGTTTGAATGTGAACAAAGCGAGTAATAGTCGCAGCCTAAAATTACTCGTTACCCGAGTGAGTAGGATCAAATTGCTGATTACCTGAAAGCTTATTTTGTTTACCTGAACGGCCGCAAATTTGGCCTGAAACACTGAACACTAAACATTAATTAATGAGAGTTGTACTACAAAATGCGTGTTGGCGGCGCTGTCTACGTGTGTGCGGTTCGCCGCAACATTAAACACAACTGCAGAGATTCCCATAAACAGCTCGAAATTCGCCAGAATGCTTAATTTCGGTCACACCAAACCCAGAGCGGCAAGGAATCTGCAGAGGGCTGTGGCGGGTGGTGTGCGTTCTCCAGGAAGGCTTTTCTGATGCCCAGTGATAATTAAGTAGGCATTCCGATTCCAGGCACAGAGACGGGCCGGATTAACGGCCACGTGCAACAACTTCCGATCGCGGTATTCGGCCGCGCGGCACGTCCTACGACTTCCTTCTTTCGGCGCAACACGGGGCTCAAACACACGCCTTCTATGGACGGCACGGCACGCCAAAGGTGCTCAGGTACACGAAAGCTTCTGTCGAGCCGTTGAGACGTGCGGTCGCACATAAATTACAGTCGCCAGCAAAACTATTCATAAAAAAAGGGCTTTTTTCTCATATTTCTAACTAAAGTATTATATTCAAAGTATTTGTTATTGTATTGCACATAAACTCTCCCAGCTAAAGTTTATTGAAGTGCCATTGACCGAAAAATAAAATCTTTCATAACGATATCTAACATTCAAAACAATTATCATACGAGCAGAGATCGGCAAAAAATATTTCGTTTTCGATTTCTCAATTTGTAAACAATTTCCAATTGCAACAATGCAATTACGGGGACCTTTATTTTCAAAATCGAAAAAAATAAATTTGTTCTTTTGGTTCATAAAAATGATTCTTAACATCACACAAACACTCTCCTAAAACCGTTTTAAGAAATTCGTAAAAGAAAAAAAGTTATACCTATATTTGTAACGATACCTCTACGCATTTTATATGCAAAAATTATACATATAGCAAAAACTTTGAACGCGTTTTTCTCAAAACCACATTTTTGGAAATGGCCGCATCTGTATCTCAAAAACTATTCAACCGATTTTAACAAACCAAATGCCATTCGATTCGTTATCAAATATACTAGTAACTAAACCTTTCAAAATATTATTTTATGCGGAGGGTAGTTTACCCCTAAATTATAGTCGTTTTTTAACTTTGTTTAGAAAAATGTGTATAAAATGATATATTTATTAAAAATAAAAGGTTTTTTAGGTTTAGGTACTAGTTTTGTGTCTTATGAAAACAATCCACTAAACATTACTCTATCTGCTACAGGAAGTCCTAGAGAAATGGGGCCGTTTTAAAAGTGCATTTTGGATGACGCCCTCTGCAGGCATTAAAATAAACTAAAGTTGCATTTAAAAATTCTTTTTATATTTTTCATAATCTTACTAATAATGTACAAAAGGTTTCAGAATAATAAATGTAATAGTCTTTTAAAAAAAAAAAAAATTGTAAAGTGTTTTTTTTCGATTTTGAAAGTAAAGGTCCCCTTAAGGGATTAGTCTAATTTACCAATTTCAAAAAATAGATTTTTTTCGAAAGTAAATTTTTTCAAAAATGTTCTTTGAAAATTCTAACTATATTTTTCTATACCTTAAACATGAGTACCTGAGCGCGCTCTATTACTCCGACCGTATTTAAACCGCTTACTTGGAAAACTTTAAATGCATTTTCCTCGAAACAACCTTTTTTGGCCTTACGTTGTCAAATTCTCGAAAACTACTCAACCGATTCTCTTGAAATTTTAATTACATATTCCTAGCATATATGAGTTCGTCCCGAACTACGATCGTATCAAACATTTTCGAAAAAAAGTCCACCAATATGTTAATTATGCATAAAAATTAATAATTGTATTATTTGTCTAATAACATTTGATTTTTATGTGATTGAATGATTTGTTGCAGAGAAATTGATAACGTAAGCCTGCCTATACTTTTTGAAGAGTTACCTTTACCTTTTATACCATTAATTAAAAAAAATTCACATATTTTCGGAGTGTATTAATTGATCCCAACAACTTTTATGTTAATATCTATCATAGTAACGTCAAAAAAAATTTCGTAAAAATAGCCTTTTTTTCGAGCGTCTTAATCTGTATAGAAATCCGGATAAAAATCTAGATCTTTACTTTGAATGGGAAGATCTATATAGATCACTAAAAAAAACGCAGCTGTTTTCAAATTACGTCTAATATGGGGTTGGTAAAAACCAACGTATCTTATATATTATATGTTTCATATTAAAATATTGGTTGCAACATGAGAAAAGAGATGGTATTCTTTTAATGAACGATTTTGCCGGCCACTGTATGTATCTTTTACCTGAGGGTTACCTAAAAGACTGTGACCAAGATTAAAATCGTATGCCGGTTTCGAGAAAGGTAAGGGTCGATTCGCAGTTGCCATCGCCGCCGCCACCACCACCGGTTTCATTACTGGACTAATTGGGCTCAATCACCGGCAGTGGCACCAGCAATTGGCTACGTATGCTTTTTTTTTTGTGTGCGAAATTCAAATTGTCCGTGCGTTGTCGTGGCGGTTTTATACCGTGCGGAATTACGCTTTAAAATTTCTTTGAGTTGTCGCAATCGAGCACGGATCTTGTCGCCGCGCCGCTCCACCTTGGAAGTGGAACCACCCACAAAAGGTGAATCACTTCTAGAGGAACCCGCCATCAATTAGAGTGTTCATGCCTCGTTAGTTTACTTTGATTGTTGCTCCCGGTCAGTGCTATGAGTGAAACGCGCCGCTTCGCAGATATTTGAGGTATAGTTTGGCGGCTTGGTCGGTGGTTTACAGTGCAAGATTTGTGCCTCTATCGGAAAAGTTTCGGGGAGGGGAGGAAAGCAATTTACCGGCGAATCGAATCGACTTATTTCCCCATTAGCATCAGTTGCAGCAGGTAATTAACAGAGATGATGCTGGCGGCAATCGAGCCAGTAGCTTTACATCCCAGTGTAGATCAGCTTTAATTGGACTTCGAGTTCGGCTATCGTCTGAACTTGAGTTTCGGTTAACTTCGTCAATAAATTCACGAAAATTCTAACGATATCCGGAGGCGTAATGATTCGAATTATTAAAGTCGACGGCCGGGTTTCAAGTTGTGCTTTTGCCCACGCTTGTTTATATCCGTAAAATGTGAAGTTTTTACAATTGAAACAACTCAAGCTTTCTAACTCTTGCCTATTCAAATCAATTTTTTTAAGCAGTTTCAAATTAGAAGCCGTTGACCCATGCGCAAGGCTACTTAAAACATTTTTAAAGCTGTATAAACAAAATCAGCTCATGGATATTGAGGTTCTATCAAAATAATGGATACAGTCTGTACAAGCAGATATTTGAAAACACAACTTAACAGTGCGTTGGCGGTTTTAAACAAGTTTAAATTGACACATTACGTCATTGTTTATAAGAAAACTTTCTCTAGTAGCTGGTGGAATTAAAAACAAACATATGCACAAATATGTCTTCTTAAGTTTAAAATGGATTAACCGATTTTGATGATATTTCACTCAGAGGTACCTCAATAAGTTACGTTAAGATAGGTGTTGTAATTTTTATTTAAAGTGTTCCCTACGTTCAGGTACAAGTACACAATGTTGCAAAAATTCATTAAAGTAAATTCGGCAACTTTCAAAAGGTGTATAAAAGCTAAACAAAAAAAGCCTTCAGAATGTTGTTCTAAAGGGCGGGCCATCGGCTGGTTTCTTTTTAAAAATCCTATAAAATAAACACAGTTCAATATTTTTCAGAATTTGTTGATTTATTAAAAAGAGTAAATCTTCCGATTAGTTATGGTATATGATGTCATTTAAATGGCTGCCTTGGATGACAATAGCCCATCCTGTCAACCCAACTTTGTAGCACATTTTCGATGGTTTGAGTCCCTATTTCACGAATTGCTCTATCAATACTGTGCTTAAGTGCCTAAATCGATTCTGGTTTGTTAGTCCAACGACGTCAAATAAAAATTCAAAATACGCAATGTTTCGGCAATATAGCATTCACTTTGGAATTAAATTTCAAATATTTCCAAATTATAAGTTCAAGCATAAATGTATTAATTTCGTACCATGGACATATGACACTGTGTTTTTGTCAATTTTCTGAGCAGAAAACATCTCTATCTGTCAAAATAACATGTAATTTAAAAAGAAATCACTAGATGGCCCACCCTTTAATTATCTGAAATAAATAAATCCTGAATTATTATATAATCTTTGTATCATTTGGGGCCAAAAGTGATGAATATGCAAACAATTTTTGTCGGTCGCTTTTAATTCTCGATATATTATACTTTAAAATGTCTAAAAGTGATATTTTTGCTTCACATTTCTGCATATTTCGAAAAAATTCGAGAATATTCTTCAAAATCCTTAAATTAAAGATGTTCGAATTTTTCTTCCATAAATAATTAAATTAAAATTAATTGCTTGAGATGATTCAAAATCGGTTCTGTCCTTTTTGTTTGTTTCTTTGCTAAGTTTGAACATAGAATTCTACACACATAAATATTCATTGGTTCCTTAGTAGAGTAAACTTTAACTAATTATTCGTATTTTATTTGTTTATGCAATTTTTCTTTATAATCAGTCCTAAAAAGCTATATGAAATCAAGTGGATAAAATTTCCAGATTTGAAGATGAGCTGAAGTAAAGTAAATCTCCACTTTTCAATTCTAGACAGTCTACTCTAAGCACAATATCGAATAAAGGATTATAATTGCACTCTTGAGCGTACTTAAGAATGAATAGAACCCAGACATTTCTAATTTGATATTTCTGTCTGTAGGATGCTTTCGGTTCAACACACGAATAAACGTACATTTCTTTAAGAAAGTGAGCTTTAATTATTTTCAATTTAACTTTGAGGCACGTTCCAGCAATTTCATCTAAAATTGTTGTATTTTGAGAATAAAAAGCTTAAATTTTCATAATTGGAATGTTTTAATAATAATTCGCCTAACAAATCATGAGATAATCGATAACTCATCCAACAATTTTAAAGTAAGTGAGATTGAGATGATTAAGATGATTTATTATGAGATAAAAGTACTTTTGGCATTATATCTGGATAAAATCGAAATTACAAAAAATATTATTTGTACTGAATTGTGTTGTTTTCTAAAAAAAAATCATTTTGGGAAAAAAGTGTAATTTTAAAATTTTTTAAGGCATCACATAATAAATTAAGTTTTTCTATAATATATATTTGTAGTTTTGAAATATATATTATGCATTTAAAAATGTTTATAGAGCTCCCGAATATAGTTATGCATTTATTTTCTATTGAAGTCATCATTCATCACTGAAATCGATATTTCGTTATAATAACAAAATAAATTGAATAGGTTTTTCTATCAGACACACACAGAGATCGGTCCAGTTTTATTTTTCTAAAATTGGGAATATATACAAAAGTTAATGAAAATGGAAATTAAGAAAACATTCAATTCGATTTGCAGATAAATCAACACAGTCCTGCATCCTTCTATTACTAAAAGAAAATCCTTCAACTATTATCTCAAGGAATTTCAATAGCTTCTGTGAAATGAAAACATGCACGCATTTTACTTTAATTCAGGAAGAGAAAAGTGAGAAAGACACATTACCACCACCAGCTTTAAAATATTTTTTTTTTTCGTCCTTTTGGCGGCACTGCAGGTTTCCTTTTTTTTTTTGAAGTGCATAATAGACATTGGGGTGAAAGAGCATAAATGTGGGTATTATGAGTGCAGTACAATTTCTTTTTTCACGAGACGGAACAAGTACAAAAGGTTATTTTGCGAAGAATGGCCAAGGTCGGGTTACGAAACAAATCTGCACGGGAAACGAGCTTCCTAATGAAAGGCTCTGAATGCGACGTACACTATCAGTGGAATGAGGATTTAATCTTAGCTTAAGCTTATGTCTTAGCTTTAAAGTTGAGGTACAGGATCGATTACTTGAGGTTTGAGGTTTAATGCTCATTTATCAGCATTACATTTTAAATGCATAGGTGTAGATAATGAACATCAAATGAAAACATATGCTAAATTTCATTCTGTGCATCAACTCTGTTTATTATATAAAATAACTTTAGTTATTATAATGTAATATGTGTTTCGCAACAAGTATTAATTAAATTTTGTTATGCAATCATCGGTCTTGTTATCTTGCATCTTGATTTAGTATATTCATAACCCTTTTGTAAGATGTTTATATAAAATGATGAGAATGTTGTTTCATTCTGTCGCAAGTGATTAACTCGGTATATAATCAGATTGCAGATTTAGCTTGTTAGTCTGAATGGATTCTAAAGCCTTGTGGGAGGTGGGACTTAAATATTTCAAAACAAAGTTTTTGTTTTCTAAATTAGCATCATAACTTTAATGGTTTGAAAATTATGGGAAAGAAATTGGAATTACACAAATTCGTTGAGAGTGAGCTGGCGGGAATTCCTAACTTATTAGTAATTTCCTCTATTTTGAACCAGTTTTAAATTATTTATGTTTTCATTTACAAATACAAGACAATAAATAAAACTATTGCGGTCAAACAACTTTCAATCAAAATTTGTGAGCTTCATTGATGAAAAAGTTAATTGACTAATTAGTGAAAAACATGTTTTTTTATTGACTATAAAAAGGTAGAAACTCGGAATTCGAAATATATGTGAGATTCATATCTATTTCCAAAAATGTTCATACTTATTTTCAAAATTTATTGAATTTTCTTTAAAAAAATGCTCTAGTTAGATACCATTATAATGGTAAGTTTAGAATCCTTGAGAGATAACTCGAATCAAGATTTCATTATTTTTGCTTACTGTTCTCGAAATAATCTAACCTTAATAAATAAGAATGCAACACAAATTATCGAAAAGATTGAAAGAGTTGGGCAAAATTTATTCGATTGACGAATAACGAAAACGATGCGATCGATATTCGAATAATAAGTAAGGTCAATGAAAAATTAAATTAATAAAAATGAAAAAAAACATAATTCATAATTTTTGAATTTTCTTCAAAAATAATTCCAAAGTTAGTTTTTGGTTTTCCTTCTAATATAACAAGTATAGTTCAGACTTTTTTTTACATAACAGAAAGTCCAAAGTACGTATTGCCCCCCCTGAATCATCCGCTGCCATAAATATTACATCAGGAGTTCCCCAAGGCTTTGTTTTAGGCCCAATTTTATATAAAATATATAAACAGCAGATTTTCCAAGCGTTCCACATTGTCTTTCATCTATCTTTGCCGTTCCTTAAGGTAGTACATGGATCTTAAATGACTAAACTTTGGACACATTTTTTAATGATGCAATAAATACAATTATATTGAATCTATTGTTTATTGAAAAAAGCAACATTTGAACAATATTTTGTGAAATTTTTGTTTGAAAATTTTGAAAATTGACCCTCTAGTGGCTATTTTTCGAAAACTTGGTGAAAATGCGGTAGGCATGATATCTTGCTTTAGATTTATCTGAAACAAACAAAAAATTTTTTTCTTGTAGTATACGTGTATAGCTCGGGGGTGAACGAAGGATTTGTTAAAAAATCGAAGTTTGAATTTTTGGCGGCGTTGCGCACTAAAAATCATTTTTCGGTATAAAAAATCAATATATTTTGCCACATAAGTAAAGTTGTAATGCACCAAAAAGAAAATCCTTCGTTCACCCCCTAGGATGATCGGTGGAATAGTTTTTAAGTAATCGTGACTACCGACTTAAAAAATGTGTTTTCGAGAAAAACGCGTTTGAAGTTTAAATTTGAAATAAGCAGGTGGTAGAGCTTAGTGGGGGAAATCGCTCGCTCTCTTAGAGTTTTGCTCCGATCGATTTGAAACTTTGAGAAAATACTCTTGTTATGATATACTTTAAAATGAAACAAAAAAAAATCGATTTTTTCAAATTTTGAAACCCATGTACCCTTGGAATTACACGATAAAGCAGAAGTAGAACCTATAGCTGAGAAAATTAAGGCAATTTTTAATAAATTCTTCGAAAAAGGGTCATTTTCGGAAAATCTTTTAATTTTAGAACTGCGTCCAATTGGATTGTAGTAGTAGTAGTATAGTAGTCTTAAGTAGACTTATGTTTTAAATTCACGGGTTTTTTCTTAATAGTAGTTAAGTAAGATGTTTTTCACAAATTTATAAATGTTTAAAATCAAACCCTTTTTTTGCTAGTCTATATGAAAAATATTATAGATGAATGAACTTGGATTCTGGCTCCAAATTAAGATAATAATAATTTGTAAATCAAATTTTTGAAAAATATCTAATTCGCAAGTTTGTTTGATTTCGTAAGACTTTTCATTATAGAGATAGGCCAAAAATTAAAAGCACGCCTTCAACTGATTCTGAAAAGAAATAAAGAAAATATAAAATACTGTGAGTATTTTGTCTAATACTAATACTAATGACTAATATAAATAATGAATGAAGCTCTCTATCGCGAAAAGAAAAATTTTCTGGCAATATCCCTAAAATTGTCTGATACATTTTGGCATTGTGCACAATTTTGGTATTATTTATGAAAAATATGGTGATACTGAATGACCAGAAATAAATGTTGGCATTTTTTCCCACAACTTTTGACCAAATGTGCGACTTCCTCATCATATATGGTTAAATAGTTCGTGAATTGATTAGGATTTTTGCCATCCATATTTTTTTTCCGTATACACTTTTCACTCCTTAAAATTTCATAAACTTTGAAGATAAACAAGTTGCGAAAGAACGTTATTCGTATTATTTTAAGTAACGAGTTAAATAATGAATGAAATTATAAATATTCGCATCGAATAACACAAGCCTGCGAATTAAAAACTTACCTTTTTCCCCTTCTTGTTTTTATACCCTATTATGAGGGGTTCATGACTTCCTATTTACGAATCTGAACTCGGTTTTTTTCTATCACATCACGTTTTTTTAGCAAAGTAGGGTTGAAATGCACAAAATAGTGTATTTCGGTTATTTTTAAAAATTCATTAAAATATAACAGAACGTGAAAAAAAACTCGTAACACGAACCAAAAGATCGGCTTATGGAAAAAAATGAATTCCACGTAATAGTTCGGAAAGTATTAAATCCTCTCGTATTTTAAAATAATAACTAAAAGTTCAAAAGTATTTGAGCTAATTTACAAATTTCTGTGATAATTCATTATTTTTTAATTAATTTGCAAGAATAGCCAAAATACGATCTTTTGTACGAAATAACTACTTTGTTTTGTAAGAGGAAAACTATCGCAGGCCTGTGTAATTTATCTATTTAAAAAATTATTCGAATAATCCCTATCTCTGGTTGAAATTAAGAAAATTAAATGCCTCAGTTTGAATAATTTGAAATGTCCTAAGGAACGCATTTAAAGTTATGGTTATTAATTTAAAGGAAGCATTTAAAGTTATGGTTATTAATAATCAAAATCAATTCAAAAGGATCGCACTGTCTAATCAGTTAAATCTTATGATCTAATGCTAACTAATTAAGAAGTGGGGTTTGTATAGGTCGTTTTCATTCCAAGTTTTATCGCCCACTTGCTTGATGATTTATTGATTCATTAAAAAAGATATTTTATTTATTAATCGCTAAACGCTAAACGATAGTTGTCTTTATCAATGTTAATTAATGTTCATTATTTTTTGAATTATTTCTGAATATAATCCTAGTCCGTAGAAAATTTCTTAACGAAAAAAGAAAAGAATCAACTCGGCTGGGGTTCATAGAACCCTAGTGTGCTTAGTATACACTATATTCGAAAAATAAGTGTGCCATCCGATTAAATAAGAAAAATGATATGCAGATGTCAAGAAGAACAACAATATAAATTCACATTTAAAGTTCTCAATTAAGAATAAAGTAGGACGATTTTTACTAGTCAACATTGACTTTATTTCAGACCATAAATCATCATAGGTAAATTATATAATGTGCCCAAAAACCTACATACAATATACAGTGTTGTCTCGATTGTCCATAATAATTTATTCGAGTCACTTCCTACGTCGAAATTAATTTAACCTCTATCAATTTCTTATTTCTTATTTCTTATAGCGGATACGTCCCCATTCCTGTGCGTAATTTATCTTATAGCAGTTGCAGTTGGTACCTTATTACTTCTACAATCGCAGCAAACACATTGTTCTCATTTTGCTGCCAGTTAAACTTTGAAATGTGAGGTCATCACTTAGCAACCCACCCACCAACCACCGAACTCTTGTTAGACGAACTGTCGCTTTTTCCGTTTATAAATTCATGTGAAACGAACAAATGTGCTGAAGGCAAATTGCTTTGCATTTCAGACTGAAGAGAAGGCATGCATTGCAGTGCATTATGTTGCATCACAGTGGAATTATGCGAGCACTTATGCGTCTCTTCAAGTTCTTGTAACTTCTCGATGGGTCAAACCTCATCCTGAAGGGTGCTTTTGGCACAATTTGAACGGATCGTATGAAGTAATAATTAAGTCTTCAACTCGATATAATTTCATACTTTGGGAAAATTTAAGTATTTGATTGACCATTAAATTAAGCCAATTACACTAACTCCAAATATGGAAAAATTGTATAATTTATGTTTTCAAGGAGATTTATTACAAGCGCGAAGTGAAAAATACCAGACAGAAGAGCATACAACAAGATTTTTTCCTTATTAAAATATTAATGCAAAAGTATCTTTTGGGGGATGATTCTAAAAATAATGAGGGTTAGACTATTTTTCCAACCCTTCTTATTTTTCAATCATTTATAAAAGATTAAGTGGAAATCAATCAAGAGGAAAAGTAAACTTTGTTTAAATCCCACAAAGTTTCCTTCCTTATATTTGTTTTTCTTTATCAAAGTTTTATAATCTTTTCAATTTAAAGAGATAAATCAATTGGGAAATACTCTTGGGAATATTGATTTTTTTTTTACTTTTCACTCTTCATTATATTGGCGCTTAAGCTGAAATCTTTGATACACGAATCATTGAGGCTAACGAACTGCAACATCTTATCATACCCCCTATTCTCTTGAGGGTGCTTCTATAGGCCAATGCCTGAGGATTAAGTGCAGGACTTTTAAGCTTGCTCTTCGTAATATTCAACAAGCTATCATCCATAAAATTTAAATATCGATGTTTCGAGTGACTTCAAAGAGTTTAGAGATAAAATATCGGTCAAGAGAGATTCGATACTTAAATATTAAATGAAATTATATTGATAGTTACCTCCAACCACTATTCAGCTAATTTTTTCGAAAATGAACTACTTAAAGTAATCAAGAAATATTCTTAAAACTTGTAATACCCTGGACAGACTATGAATTAAATTCATTTTTGAATTTCGTACGAAAACGTAAAGATTATGACTTACGAGGGGCGTTCAATGTATTCTCGGTATCCGGGTGATATACTAATGATGAGGGTAATTAAATTATCTCATTAGTTAAATACACTCTTTGAGGGTATAAATATAAAATTTTACTTAATTGTCAACATTAATACTCAAGATATCATTACAAAAAGGCAACTACGATGACTGATGCGACAAAGATTGAAAAAAATTGAGCATCGCCCTGTGATAAAAAAGAGAGGTGCTCTGTGGTGAAAATCCGCATAGTATTTTCGACCGAATAGTCACCGGTGATGAAACGTGGGTTCATCACAAGAGTCCATGCAGTGGCATAAAAGAGGAACAAAACCACCGAAGAAGTTTAAAATCACCTCATCCGCCGGAAAATTCATGGCCACAGTATTTTGGGATTCTAAGGGAATCTTACTGATTGAGTATACAAAAAAGGGTCAAAGTATTACTGCCGCATCTTACGCAAATACCTTACGTAATTTAAAGGAGGCAATTAAAAAGCAAAAAGACGTGGAAAATTGACCGCAGGTGTCTTGTTTCTTCACGACAACGCGCCGGTTCACACAGGGCTCGTTGCCAAGGCTGCTGTGCGGGAGTGGGAATTTGAAGAAATGAATCATCCTCCCCACAGCCCAGCTCTGACCCCTAGTGATTACTTTTTGTTCCCAAATCTTAAGAAAGATCTTCGAGGTAAGCATTTTTCCGACGATGAAGAGTTGAACGCGGCAATTGATGAACATTTTTCAGACAAGGAAGAAAAATATTTTTTAGGGGGTATTGAAAAGTTACTTTCCCGCCCAAATAAGTGTATTGAGGTGATGGCGGACTACACTGAAAAATAAATTTTATTCAGAATTTTCTGCTTATTCTTTCATGCCTATACCGAGAATACATTGAACGCCCCTCGTAAATTGCATTTTAGGATAATTTCAAAGTAATATGATAATTTTGAATTGATTACGTACGAAATTCCAAATTTTGTTGGTAGTGTGGCTATGGTATAATGGATTTCCATAATTTTATCTATATCTATCATCTATACACATATTATGTATAATAAAATATAAATAACAAAGAATTGCTATAGTTATAACTTATATTCTGGACTAATATTCAGGATATCATTTGTTCTGATAAACTATAGGGTCTCAAAATGACGAACCAAAAATGTCTACATACCAACAATTTTAAATTTCATGCGATTGCCATAAAAATTAGTACTTTGGGGTATTTTTAGTGCACACATTTCGAATATACTATCAAAATTTTGAATTTTAAGATGGCGAATCCAATATGGCGACAAAAATGTCTAAAATTCAAGGGATTTAGAAACCATTATCAAAATTTGGTTAACCCAAATGGCGGGTCAAATTCTGTTTGTCTGTTTGTGCACGCATTATGCAAAATCTACGGGGCGGAATTTTATGAAACTTAACGTAGTTATAGCTTATGCCCTGTATTAAAATTTATGATAATTTATATATCTATCCGCCATGTTCCAAATCCAAAATTGCCCTACCATTGAAAGTTGGATTTCGGTATGCGGTATTATACAATTACAAAATTATTTGATAGTTTAATTTTTCTTTAACATATTTTAAGCTATATTAAAGCAAATTTTCAGATAAATCCGAACAACAGCTAGTTTTAAATAAAATAACTTAGAAAGGATGAGACTATTTATTAGCAACATAAATCCATTTTCGTAGCTTTCTTCTTCGTACTTCTTTTTTGCATTTTTTAAAAGTGCTTTTTTTTTATAGAAAAATTTATTGAATCATTTGAAAATTTTACACATTAAAATATATGTATCAAAGAAAACAAAAATAATTTTTTCGAAATTTCTGACGTTTGTACGGCTGTCTAAAAAAAAAAACCTTTTCAAACTGGTTGGTAAGAAATCTCAGCTCTGGAACGTCTGAAACAAAAAAATCAAAGCACATATTAAAATATAAGTCAGCTGCTATCGTGTGAACCACGATGAAGTATTTTGGCAAAAAAACAACAAAATGGCGGAATTTTTAATTTTTTAACGTTAATTTTTATTTATTTTATTATTAAAATATTTATAAAAAAAAGTGTTCAATATTAACCTATATTAATAATAATGGTTCACACCATAAGCAAACATATAGGGAATAAGTCCGCAAAATTTGAGCCCAATCGGACCAGTAGTTTTTTCAAAAAACTGCCAACCAGGTCAAAAAACATAGTTTCGAAAAAAACGCGTTTAAAGTTTTTTTTATTCAATTCGCAGATAATTCTGAAAAAAAAAGTATCTTACGCTTATTCGGCAATGCCTTTTCAATCGATTTAACATATTGTAAACTACTTCTGGAGGTATATAGTATACAAATTTGATGTTTTTGAAAACATCGATTTTTTCAAAAAATAGAAGTGTACTGCCCCGTTAATGGTGCTAACACAATTTTGTGTGAAATTTCCTCCTAAAGATATGACCTTCTCTGATTTCGTTAAGTTATTAATAGTTTCTCCGCGCCTAACATTATTATTATTTATAGCTATAACATAATTAAAACCCTTATAGTTGCATGAATAATTTCTGAAAAGGAGAAATCTCTGAACATAAACCCATCATGACACAAAAGGTTAGAAAAGCATTTTATTACCAAACAGAAGTTTCTCAGAAATTCCTAAAATAAATTAATTAGTTTTTTTTTTTTTGTTCTACCGAGGAATATTTGATATATTTTTAATAATCGCACGATAATTAATTGTGAAGAATCTGATATTTTAGATTTATATAATTATTTTAAACTTGAATTTTGCAAATATTTTCAGGAAGATATCAAACTTCAATATGTCAAGCAATAATGTAATGTAAATATAATTTTTGTATGTTAGTAGGTTACATTCAAAGTAACTAAATAAGGAGGACTAAATATAAAATTAACTGCAATAAAACTATAATAAAATAATAAAACGAGATAATTTAAGAAGCCAATTGCCCCAATTTGTCGTATTGTAAATATACGTGCATGAAAGTTTTATCTTATCGTAATATCATCTGTTTTTTAAAAATATGAAACTCACTGATTTTAGAGGTCGCAGAGAAATCTGAGAAATGTGGTTTGTGTATATCTTTCTAATAGAAGTTTGAATTATTTCTTTATTTTTTTTTTAGATAGATAGGTTGGTTTATTAGTAATCTTGATAAAAATTTTAGAGTTTTGTAGGACCACCAAAGTGCTTTCAACAATATTAGTCCGATTGGAACTTATTACTTACAAGGAAACGTTCGCAGGTGTGTCTAACCGATTTTAATAAAATTGAAATATGTTATAGAGTATCGAAAAATAATAGACACGTATTTTTTTTTTTTATCTGCGGATACGCACATTTTTTTTTTATTTATTGTTTTTTTTTTAATAAAAATTGGTGTATTTTTCAAAAGTTTCTTCGCCATGTTGGATCCGCCATTTTGAATTTTTTAAATTTAACATCAGATTCGTAATCAGCGACTCCAAAAACCCCTTAATACTGGTTTTCACGAAAAAACTGATGTCTGAAAGAATATACATAATTTACGTATTAGTGCTAGGGGTTGTTTACCCCCTTGAGGATCTTTCTTTAAGAAAACCCAAAAACACGTCAACTTTATTTTTCAAAATCGTATGTAAAAAATATTTTTCAATGATTTTTAACTAAAACTGTTATTTTTGCGACGCAAAATTAAAAAAAAAATCGTTTTTCTACAATCAAAAATAAGGGTTGCCATCCCCGGGAACCGGATTACTTACAAAAAGTTAGTATATTTTTGAGACATCATTTCCATTTTGTTTCATTCGAAAAAATTCATTAGAACTTGAAATATTTAGGAAAAACTGTTTTTGGGGGTAAAGTTTAGGGGTAGTTTTCACTGCCTAAATGTGCGTATCCGCAGATAAAAAAAATACGTGTCTCTTATTTTTCGATACTCTATAACATATTCCAATTTCATCAAAATCAGTGAGACACACCCGAGAACGTTTCCTTGTTACTTAGTCGTTTGTACTTTGAAATACATAAAAGAAAAACCTTTTTTGTTTTTTAGATAAGAGAAAAAGTTTTGATAGATTCCTAGTTTCAAATCGTTCTCCTAAAAATTTTAAAAATGTGACTAAATACATAAAGGCTTCACTAGTAAGGATGTCGATTTTAAAAAGAAGTTATCTGTCTTAATGATCCTTTTTAAAGTAATTTAGGTCCAACAAAATTTTAAGAATAACACTAACAATAGGTTCAATAGGTCCCAAGTTATTCTACAGACGGATAGACAGACAGGTTTAATGCGATAAAACCTTTAAACAGGTTTTCTTTCTTTTCTTTTACAACTTAACAAAGTGTTAATAATTTCTACTACTTACTTGAAATCTCATTCCGTTTCGTTCTTCACAGTCCACTTATTTTTCATTCTGTCCAACAATAAGATGCTATTTTAATCTTCTCTCAATGTTTTCTTGAGGCTTTCTTCAGTTAATCCGGTTTCATGAGAATTCCGACATCTGGAAATCATATCAAATATCCTTGAGCACGCCTTTATCCTTTTGATTTCTGAGATATATATTCACAAAAACTTCTTAACGATCTCTGCCTCCTAAAATGTTTGTTCAGAATGTTAAGAAATTCCATAATATTTATAATATTTACTTACGTGTCGTACGTGAGATAGACAATTATAAAAAATCAGATTGTCATGCAGTCAATTTCATTCCCACCTCTATTAGATTATGTCTCCTCTCTAATCGAAAAATAGGCAGTCTATCTCCAGGCCATTATTTGTCGTTCCTCCTAATTCGAACAAATACCAATAAGTTCTTAGCACTATATATTTAATATTGGAGTAGGCATTAGTATAAATAAGTTTGCGTTGGTATAAGCCAATAAGTTCATTTACGTGAATTCTTCGGAATCTATAAAACGTGCACGTTTTCTCCCCAGACTACAAAAGGAACACTTGAAAGGTAGACAAAGGTAATTTTCTTGAGAAAACTCTACGCAATTTGTGGCATTTAAGTGTTCACAAAGATATTGCGCTATCGGGGAAAGGAAACTTTTCGCCAGATTTGTTCTTCGAAGTCCTAAGTAAATAAGGAAAGTTTGCAATATTTACGCTTTAAGTGTTGGCATTTTGTTAGTCGATTGGGCAAACCTGTTTGATTTACTTTTAAATTGTTTGTTAAGGAATCGATAAGAGATAAGTTTTTACCTTTTTTTTTTTTTTTTGTTATTTAGGGGGTATGAATCGATACGCTTTCATCCTTAAAATCATGATATTCCATTGTAACCAATTCGAATTTCTTTTGTATCCAACTATCCAAGTGGTACTTTGTAAACAAGTCGATTTCGTTACAACTTTTATCGATTCAGCAGCTACCAAAAGCCTTTCGACTTTAAAGCAGCTCTTCAATTTCGGAATTTTTTTTTTGATGTAGTGTTGTTCTCCGCTTCGAAACAGGAATTTTAAACTTTCGTACCAGCCATCACACGCTTTTGGATACTTTTTAATTTACATGGAAAGCAATGGTTACAAAGGCGCTTCCTATTCGAGCTCAATATTCGATTTCAATCAAAAGTTCTTGATGGCATCCACACTTTTCATCCAAAGTCGAAATGCTTTAGCTGAAAAATACTAAAAGTATTTATAAGGTACTACATAAAACATGTCAAATAATAGAATCGATGAATTATATTGAATAAATTACTCGTGAAAATGTCCTCCAATTGTTTACTTTTAACCGAAATGTGTTGTAGGTAATACGGACATCAAAGAATTGTTGAATCAAAGATACATTTTATTGTTTTAAACAAGACGATAAAGAAAAAAAATTTATTTTCGATAAATTTTGAAAAAGTGATTAAAATAACATACGAATAATAATAATAATAGCTATGTTTTTTTTTACCTATTCGGCTCAGGGTCTGGCTCAGGCAAATGTTGCAAAAATTATAATTTGATGGATTTGTTGAGAAATCTGAAATTCTACCCATAGTCACTTGTAAATTAAAATTGTATGCAAAAAAACACAGTCAAAGAAAGCATAGTCAAAAACTATACATACATCTTGTACAATATCACAGATAAATAATAATAGTTATATATATAACATATAACTATTTAACCAATATAAAAATAATAATTAAAAGAAAAATTTGAAACTACTAAAAAATTTTTTGGTACATACCTATGTGAAATATATTAAAACCTTATAATTTTTTTTTAAATTCACAATTAATTAGTAATTAACTTCACTTGTTTTTAATTTCACACTTTGATTGGCACTTCACGCAGATATGTACATGCATTAGCTGAATACGTGGCTGAATAAAACCGGATGGTTCAAGTATTAAAATTAATTAAGTTTTTAAGTTTTTTCTACCTTGAAAATGAAAAAAAAATTTTTTTAGACAATTTTCTTTTTTACAGAAGGAAACAAGATATTGTTTTGAAATTTTGCAAGTTATACATATTAATTCACACTTTGAGAGTACAAAACTATTTTTTTTTAATTGTTACCTTGTTTTTTTGTTTACACGAATTTTTCAAAAAAACATCAAAAAATTACGGTTGACATGATTTCGACAGTCTGTGATATTTGAAAAAAAAAATGGAAAATTATTAAGTGTCAACAAATAACAAAATGGCGCCCGTTAAAAAAAAAACAGTTTTGAGATCGGAAAATCGACTGTACACCGGAAAACTTGTTACCTATCTTTTTGATTTAGGCCCGGGCTATAGCTATATATGTGTACAATAACATGTTAACAAATCAGAGCAATCTGTTAAGCAGTTTTTATTAAAAATCACGTCAACCAGGTCAAAATCCATGGTTTCGAGAAAATCGAGTTTAAAATTTTTAGAAGAATATTTTTGATTAGAATTTCTATGTGATTTTTTATCCATATTTCAAAGAATATTTGCTTTATAAATGACGAAAAGAGACTAACACGACATACAGACACGAGACAGATGTGGGGTCACGGGAAGGTGGCGAGGCGCCTCGCTTTATACTTACACTAATCAATATTAAACTTAAATATCGCTCTAAAATTATTGAAAACATATTTTTAATAGTATTTACTTTTAAAATAATTAAACAAAAAAATTTGATTCTTTTTTTAAGGTAGAAAGTCTTCTTAAGGGGGTAAATACAATTAGAAGGTTAAAAAAATCGATATTTTTTTGTTCCTCTAAAAAGTTAGGAAATTTCCCGTAGAATACGCTCCAAAAAATTTCAGGTCGAAAATCGAACTCCTTATATATTTTTTCTTCATTTTTCGAGAACGCCTTTTTCAGCGCATAGCAGGTTTTCAAAACTTTAAACGCTCTCAAAACAACATTTTTAAAATTGGCAACCACGATTACTCGAAAACTACTTGTCCAATTTAGCTGAAATTTTTAGGGTTTCTTCTTTATACCTTAGGCTTGTCTGTAAACCTAATTGTTTTGGAATTTTATGTTGCAAAATGGAATTATTAATGCAAAAATGTCTGACAAAATAGTGAAAATTATCGACTTTTTACAAAAATTTCTACCAAACGTAGAATTATTTTTTTTTTTTTAATTTTTGAAGTTTACCGACAAATTACATGTATATTTAAGCCAAATTTTTTTTTATGGGCTGTTACAGATCAATAACACGATGTCCAGAGTGATTGCCGTTTTTTTTTGTAGGTCAATTTCACGCCAGCATACAGCCGCCATTTTGTTTTCAAAAATTAAAAAAAAAAAAATTTTACATTCCTCATTTATACCTTAACAAGTGTACAAAGTTTTATAATGATTGCATTAAATCTTCTTTGTGAAAAAAAATGTTTTTTAATACGTAATTTTTGCCCGTGTAATTGTATTTACCCCCTTAAGTTGCATGCGAGGAAATCACTTATTCAAAATGTTCACCACTTTTTTTTTGGGTAAAATAATTTCTGAAAGGTATAAAGTATTATTTTCCTCAGATTAACAAGGCGCATTATTTTATAGTCCACTCGTAAAAACTAAAAAGAAAATTAAAAAAATGTGGGAAATATAAAATTCAATAAAATTCATAAATCGCTTCATTAATATTTGTGTGAACCCCAAAAAAATTTATTAATTTTTAAAAGTTACCCCCAAAATTTAGCAATTAACTGAAAAGGATATTTGAAAGCGGGAATAAAGAACTTATTTGTGTGTATTTAAAAAAAAATTATTTTGAATTTCTTCTTATTCTGAGATATTTCTGAAATTTAATTAGTTTCTATTATTCCTTTTGCAGGTTAATTAAAATGGGGAACAACAAATCTGAATGCGAAGAATTCGAAAATGAGATTCCACTCAAAAACATGGCAAGGATCGAGGAGGGTTCTGAGCAGCAAACAGAGGACGCGAACGGAGTGGCTCTTGACAATAGACGACAGAAAAGGTTAAATAATATTATTGAGGAGACAGACAGAAGCAAAATTCTCAAAATATGCATGCCATGGAGTAGCCGCAAAATTCAATTAAGGCAATATAATTTCCTAGTGAGCCACTGCATTTTGTCTCACGGTCACACACCGAGTATAAAATGGGGGGAAAACAGCACGATCTTTCATAGTTAAGTTAATTAAGACGATGCGGGACGATATGAGGAAACGCAAACTTCGGATATGATCCACTGTTATAATCAAATAATTGCATCATCCTCAAGTGGTTAATTATGCCTTATTAAGGATTAACTAGCTCTTGTAAAATAATCTGGAGATTTTGCAGCGCTCTGTGGACGTTTCCGCAATGTGAGGAAAACACACAGTATGAAATTAAATTATGTTAACAAGGACTTTTACTCGAACTAATTTGAATTGCTCAATTTCGATTCGACGTATTTTGCTAATATAAATTTAAAAGCAAGTGTTAGGAGAAATAATTTAATTTCTAATTATTTGAAAAAGAAAAATTAATAAATACCTATTAGAATGAAATCTCACCAAAACATAAAATCATAAGATCAAAACAATTTTTAAGAGAAAGTCCTTCCGATGTTTAGAAATTCTGTGATACTGTGAAAATTAGTATATAGGGGTTTTGGTATCATCAATTTTAAATATGACATCAAAACTTGATTATTGATTCCTGGATAACTGAAATCTCATGTAGTTAATAAACTTTCATTCGACATATTAAATTTACAATCCATTTAAAAGTGGTGTCAACTGCGATGGACCAGAAATTACTTTTCTTTTCTTGTTTTTTGAAAAATTGTTCTCACAACATTTTTTAAAAAAAATTTGTTTGGGCACCGTTTCTCGGGTCTAGATAATCTGCAAAAAATAAAAAAATAAAAAAATTAATCTAAATATACATATGTTATATATAAAATGCTAATGTTAGTACGTGAAGACAGGGTTTTCTCTATCACCACCAACTCCAATCAACTTCCCGTTAGGATGGTAAATACCCCTTGGTCTCCAGGTGGAAGTAAGGGAGTTTGGTCGCGGTGGGTGGAAGTAGGTGGTTGTGGGTGGCGAAAATGTGAAAAAAGATATTTCTGTCCTTTTCTAACTCATGAGGGCTTCCGGAAAAATCTCAAAATTTTTGGAATGATCTATAAAGTTCCAAAATGAGTGCAACCTATTATAATCGACCTTGAACTTCCTAGAAATTTCTGGAATGGTTTAGAAAGTTCCAAAACGAGTGCAACCTACATATAATCAATGTAGAATGTTCAAGAAAATTCTAAAAATTTCTGGAATCATCTAGAAAGTTCCAAAATGTGTAAAGCTGTTATTACCGATCTGGAATGTTCTAGAAAGTTCTAAAAATGTCTGAAATGATTTAGAAAGTTCCAAAATGAGTGCAAACTATTATAATCGATCTTGAACGTTCTAGAAAGTTCTACAAATTTCTGGAATGATTTAGAAAGTATCGATGTAGAATGATCAAGAAAGTTCTAGAAATTCCTGGAATGATCTAGAAAGTTCCAAAATGTGTACGAGTGTTATAATTGATCTAGAAGACCTAAATCGAAGTGATGTACATCTAAATATTCTAGAGTGTTCTGATTCTAGAAATTTCAATGTTCGATGGTATATAAACCGGAATTCAGTGACTTTGCGGTGTATTTTAACCCGAGCAACGCCGGGTTTCGCTGCTAGTATTATATAAAATTAGATAAATGCAATTTACATAGGTTTAGTTCAGCTGATTTCCAACATTTTCATTATAACTAATCGTCAATATTATAAAATTAAAAATTTTGAAAAAAAAAATTTATATTTGTCTGCTAGTAAATAATAAAAAATAATAAATTATAAAAAAAATACCCAACAAAGTTAGAAGTTATCCTTCTGCGCTGGAGTGGCTAAAAATACAAATTAGGTATCAATCACATTTTAATCTTTATAATTCTCTCATAAAATGTGAACAAACTTTTGACTTATAATTAGAAAAACATCATTTTTTAAATTATGAATATCACAAAAATTACAGAAATTTCACATATATAGCGCCTGCTATCGCTATAAACGTTTAGACGCTAAACATAAACAAAACCTCATCGAAAACCATAAAGCCGAATATGTGAATATCCCAAACGAAAATTCTCACGTCGTTTCCTAAAAAGGTAAAATTATTAAGATAAAAGCCATCTTGGCCCACACGCCTAAAATGTTTTTTTTTTTTGTTGACGACAAATACTATTTTGTTTGCAAAAAAGATAAATTAGTCGGCTAAACGTAGAAATTTTGATAAATTAAAAAAAGTTGGACGAACTCAGCATACCCCCAAATTTATGAAGAAGACTAAGATCCAATTCTAGCACTGATAAAAGATTTTATAGACATTATAAATCTGCAAATGTTAAATTTATGTAAGCGTGTAAGCACATTTTACGTCTGTGCAAATTCAAAAGCTTCAAAGTTCAGTTGTTTGATGCCGGTGATCAGTGATGCAAAAAGAATCGGCGGTTCAAGTGTTAATCGAAGTTGTAGACAAAAATCTGTGCATTTTTATCTAGAGAAAAGTGGTAATTTTGGCATATAGCAATTATGTAAGTCTTAGGGTAATTTTTAACTATAACTTATTTTATTATAAGTACATTTCTTACATTATAAGTTAATATCAATAGTAATCAATTGATCTTATATTTGCCAATGATAGAAATCCAGATAAATTGTATTGTTATAGACATTACGCAACAAAATTTAACAAAAAAAACTTATGAGTTCATCATTTCAAGTTGCTAATTAAAGAACATATAATTAAATTACAAATCTCCAAAAAAAATTAACTGAAATTGGCTGAGAGAGAAAAAAACGCGTTTGAAAATTACAATTCAATGTAAGCCAGTCTCTAGTGAATACATTGATTGATTCGACCATATGATATCAATTACTTATTTCACTCCCAATATAATAATTAAATCAAAATCAAGTACAATAATTCACTTATAATCGAGCTGCTTGAGTTAATTTTCATTATTCATTCTGTCTTCTTACTTAAATCAAATTTCAGAGAAAATACAATTCGCCGACGTCGGACAAAATGTTATAAATCAATAAGATTGTTGGCTTGGGAAATGCTCGAGCTGATGCTAAAAAGGGTAAACAACATTCCAGACACATTTGTTTCTTGTTTTTTTGCCTTGTAAGCTGACGTGCACACGTGAAAATCGTTATAATTTTCTAGCTATTGTGATTTCTTATCATTGATTAAAGCTTGTCGGAAAACAGGTACACAAAACAGGATAAATATCAAGATATGGTCACGGTTATTATATCAAAATAAATTACTTATCTTTGTTTTAATAAAAATTATCTATGAAAAATTAAAAAATAGGAAGAAAGACAACAGAAGTTAAAGTAAAATTTAAATTTAATTTTTCATCTAAAAATTTACGTTCATATTTTTTGCTGTAAAGAAAATTGTTTACTGTAAAAATAAAAATGTTGTTTACATCTTCGGCAAAAGTCTAACTTTATTATTTAATATGCATACAATGTATCACTTCGTTTAATAAATTGCCAAAGCCAGTCCCTATTTCTTAAGAAGTTCGGAAAAAAATATTTTCTTCCTTTATAAAAATTCTCGGATATTTTCTTTCATCGCTGATTTAGAAGAAAATCTTCAAAAAGCTCTTCACACAATTTTATTACTTTTCAATTTATTCAATTTACAAAAGACAAACAAATAACCTCATACTGTTGCAAATATTTACTGACATCGACGTTTCTTATTGAACGATGAAATTTACCTAGAAATCATTCCCAGGACACGTAAATCTCTTTAAAGAGAAGTAAATATCAAGTAAAGCTGATGTTGTGCTCCTTGAATATATAATAAGATGATTTCCCTTGCGATTCTCCTCATTGCATACGTACCTTTACCTTTCATGTAATCCAATAGTCTTCTTTTCACGATATATACTCAATCAAACTCAAATGCTGCTCTACGTTAGGTGCTTGCATCCATGTTAAGATGTACTGCACAAATGCATTTAATCAAACATCTCCAAATTCAGATATCTGTTAGCATACTTTGGAAGAAATTCCGCATTTGGATGACTTCACCTTTAAATAAAGAAAATTAAACTAAATTGTGAAATAAATGTTATTGATTGAAAGCATTACATTAAATATATTGAATAATCTGGTCAATATATCTATATAAATCTATAGTCTTTTTAATATTTTAGAAAGTAATTTTGTTGAGTTTTGACTCGGCAGCAAACGTACTAAAAATCTTAATCAGACTACAAATGAAAAGTTAAAGTATTTATGATTTAAAAATTTAAACGAATATAACGAAATTATTATTTTTCATTTTTTAAATTGCACTAAATATGTAAGCTTAAAAGCTGACTTATTTTCTTAAAATAGCAATATATTAACATTAAAAAATTAAATTCCATATAATGATTTATTTGTTAGTTATGTCGCAAGCTCTTATCGAAAATCGGAGAAGTCAATCCATTTTGAATTAAAATAATATACCTCCTGATCCTCAAAATAACGTAAACTAAAACTAGATTTCTTAATAGTAAAAAAAAATATGAAAATTACTTATCCAGTTAACTGTGGTGCCCTCATCGAGCCATGACGAGTATATTCGTCAATCACAGAATAAGTTGGTAAACAAATTGATTGAATTCTTGGAACACTAAACCGAGGGAGACAATTTCCAAGAAAATGTTGTGCCTCTCAGTTCATGTGCTTTGTATTTGGAATGGTTTTTTGTTGACATTCATGCAATTAGCCCCTTTCTCTGCCCGACAGCTTCCAATTCTTTTATAAAATCTAAATTATTTTCAGACTGACAAGAGTTCTTGTAGTTTCATATTTTTTGGTTAACATCTAAAAAACGTTATCGTCGCACATAAATAAATTCATTATGCAAACTGGTAAACTTTTTCAACCAGTGCATACCGGGACGCATGAGATCATCTCAAACTGTTTATATTTTCTACTAGTTTGTTTTACTCCGGCATAGCCTCAAAATATTCTAAACATCTTTAATTTTGAGAATATGTTTTGTTTTTCTCAAAAATTGCAATTTAAATAGCCAATGGTCACTGATTTATACGCATGACGATTATACTCGTCAATCACAGTTAACTGGTTATAAACTAAAATAACACAAGTCTCTCAAGATCGGACAATTTCTGGTGCTCTAGAAAAACTCTTACCGATTCCGATTCCGATACATAAAAAGGGTAACAAAAATGAGATATGCAACTTTCGTGTATCCGAACTTTTTTGAATCAATTGTACACTCACAATTTTCTGCTGTTTACAAACCAGAGTGGTTTTTTTCAGCATACCTCTACTTCTGCCAAGCTCCTTGAATTTGTTATCTTTGTTACTCGTAGAGAACTTTTTAGTAACCACTTCCAGTTTGTTAAGTTTGGTAAGCGCCATCTGATCATCTTCCTTTGCTTAATGGGATATTCCAAGGGTCTATTCTTGGTCCTCCACTATTTAGTTAATAATATTAATGAATTGCCGTCTGTTACACAAGATGTACACGTACAGCTACCTCTCTACGCTGATGATGTATAACTTTACTTATCCAGACCTATTTAGAGAGAAGAATTGGTCTGACAAAAGAAAAGTATAGTTGTTTATATACTAAAATGTTTGAGAACTCACATGACCATCTTTTTATGAAACCCAATACAGAACAAGCCCTCATAACCATGGTATCGATATGCTCAACAAAGTCAAGATATACCACGATAAAAAGACACTATTTCACATTTATCAATATTAAGTGCAAGGTCATTCTGAGCACACCAAAAATGAGAGATATTAAGGTCCTTTTGAATCACATGGCAATCGTTAATATTCTATATGAAAGAATAACTTCATGTCATCAACATAGATGACGCACGTATTCAACAGATGTATGATATCGTCAATTGACAAAATAAAAAGAAGAGGACCCAAGTGACTACCCTGAGGGACACCCAAAGTGGCTAAGATATTCCTCGAATTGGCAACCCGGAAAGCAACCTAGTATGACTTATGTGACAAATAAGAACTTATCCAATTGACAAATGAAGGTGAAAAGCCTCTCCCTGTAGGGAATTCAGTTGATTGACGACTGATTTTGCAGAATAAATGACGATCTTGTTAGAGTTCATGTGTGGGCTAAAGATAATAATCGACTGCTAAATCCTGCCAAATCTCACAACAGTTCTGGTCTAACCTAGAGTGATCTATCACCGATTTTTCTCAACAACGTTACGTTACGCTTTGTTCACACTGTAAATAACCTGGGAGTTTAGTTCGATAGCAATTTGTCTTACTGTAATCATACGAAATCTCTCCTAAAGAAAATGTATGGCACACTAAGCCGACTATAGTAGTTTCTTTGGAACTGCGGTTGAGACTTGTAAGGGTTTAACTACTTCCGCATTCTACCTATGGAAGTCTCATATACTCTTAACTTGTCTATGTGTACGTAAAATAGAGGTTACAACTTTGTTATTTCAAACTTAGTAGAGTAGCAATCTAGAATATTTTCTTTCCTTTCTTGATATTAACCCTTTCAGTACTATCGCCGCCTATAGTCGGCATTCACAAAACATTCTCTGAGTACGACCGCCGCCTAAAGTCGGCTTTTACGGAGAGTATGTGGGTATAATCGCCGTCTATAGTCGGATTGAAATGATAGAAAGTTCGCATTCATGAAAAGTTCTATGCAACTACTCTCCTAAAGAACTTGCTCGTACAGGGAATGTATAACAGCGACCAACTGCGCCGTACCGAAAGGGTTAAAAGATAATTTTCTTGTGCGCACATTGTTTTCGAATAAATGATTGATAAATGTGACTTTTGCATGCACTTAGGCGTAATTTGGGTCAAAAAGATGTCCATTTCATCTTCACAAAAACTGAGTTTGAACTCAATAACAAGGCTGTTTTTTTCCTATTGGACCTAAGCGAAAAGAAAATAACGCTCATAACCCAGACTCCAAAAAAAGTTTTAATTTATTGACTTATTTAATAAATGAAGATATAAACATGGTATCATAGCAAAATTACTCTAATCTCTAGGCAAAAACGTTAAACCACGCCAAAGTGATGGTCGTTAACATGCTAAGACGGATTATACATATTTTTTCATTGATAAAAAGTGAATTATGCTGGCATCTAGGTTTCAAAAAATTCAGCATATAAGTTCTTCTTTTACCTTCAGAAGCTTTTATTGAAATTTTTTCCTGCAGTCATGCGTAATGCCTAAACAGTACCAATGTCACTCAATCGGTGATTTGTTTACATTCTACAGCTCTTAGAATCAAGACGTTCTACTGAAGCAAACCTATAGAAAAAAAAGTGTTAATATGTTAGAAAAAGTCCTGGCAGTGAGTTCAGAATGCATTGCAGCAAAATATGTACAAAAAACACACTGACAACTTCAAAAGACGGCGATTTTCCCTTGCCAACAAAAGCTTTCACGGCGAATATCGAAAATGCTCCAAAAGAGCAAAATGCGAGGCCCCTTCAGCTTTGCTGCGTCCACTTTTAAGGCTCCTCGCCACTGGTGAATTTAGCGGAAGCTCCAATAAGTATGCAATTTTCTTGTAGTGAAGAAAATCACCTTGCAATTGCTTACGTCATCTTCATACTAATAAACGCTTTTTATTTAAATAGATTTTATTTAACAAATTATTTTTTTTCTTTACAGGAAAGTCAACTCGAAGAAACTCTTTTTATATTTAATATTGACTTTTCTAATAATAACAGTCATAATTCTAGTCGTTTACTTTTTGCTCCAGTACCTTTCACAAGGTTTGTAATATATTTTTTAAATGTGATATTTTCGAAAATTTATTTATCTTTTTCTAGAGTATAAAGATGTACAAAAAACTGAAGGTTTGGTTCCACCCAACGTTGAAGCACCCCTGCCTCCTTCAGCTTCAGTTTTGCATGTATTTAAAAGTGGTGCTGTTTGTTCAGATTCTGACATATGCAGCGACATTGGACGGTAATTATTCATTAACATCTAACTTTCACTAACTATTAAAATATTTTTTTAAATAATATTAAACCTTATAATAAGATCCAATAATAGAGTTAATAATTATAAATACCACATTAATTATATACATTCGTAAAAAATGTAGAAATTTTTGCTAAATACTGTCCAAAAAATTGAGAGCGACAAACTAAAGAAAAAAACTAGATTTTCGATTTTTAAATATGTAGATGTAAATGATACCATTCATTTCCTACTATTTTTTGCAGATTTCTTTAATGCAGAATTTTTTCGTGAAACTCCTCATTTGTAAAAGAAAAATTATAACATTAATTCGCCAATTAAATAACCTCATACTTTCAGAGACATATTTCTTCGCGGTGGGAATGCGGTGGACTCGGCCTTAGCTACAATATTTTGCAATGGCGTAGCAACAATGCAAAGTTTGGGTTTCGGAGGTGGATTTATAATGAATGTTTATATCAAAAGAGAGAACAGATCTTACACCATCGATGCTCGAGAAGTGGCGCCCTTAAGTGCTACAGAAAAAATGTTTTTGAACAAAACAAAAACAGCATCGATGGTAGGACCTCTAGCTATTGGTGTACCAGGCGAAGTGATGGGCTATTGGGAAGCTCACAATAGATTTGGGTCCATGACATGGAAGGAAATTATCGAACCTTCGATCAAGGTCTGCCAAGATGGAATAATATTGTCGAAACACATGTGGGATGCGTTGCATACGAATCCACTAGTTAAAAATGACACACATCTCAGGTATTATTTTTTTTAAAAAAATTTAATTAGCTTGCAACTCTTAATTTATATATCAATTTTAGTACAACTTTCGTAAATCAAACAACAGGAGAATTTTATCGTGTTGGTACTCGAGTCTATCCACAAAAAGAACTCTGTGAAACGTACAAGCTTCTTATGATTAATGGTGGAATGGACTTCTATAATGGAACAATTGCACAAATGATTGTAGAAGATCTTCGCGAAATAGGCAGTATCATCACAGCTGAAGATTTAGAGAGCTACAACGTTAATTGGCATTATTCTACACATGTTCCATTAAATCTTGATACTCTTCATGTTGTACCGCCTGTAGGCAGCGGAACAGTGCTCGCTTTTATTTTAAATATACTTCGAGGTTATAACATGACCCATAAAAATATAGAAACACCAGAAGAAGCTGCTTTAACATATCATCGTTTTATAGAAGCCTATAAATTTGCATTTGCTAGACGATACGAATTGGGAGACAGCAGGTTCACTAATATCACGGAAGTAAGCTGATCTGATGAAATTAATTAATTTTATTACATAAGAATTGCTTTATTTTTTAGACCCTGAATAAGCTCACGTCTTTAGAATATGCTGAAGAAATTAGGAAGCGAATTGATGATTCAAAAACATACGATAGTGATCACTATGATATGAAATTTTGGTCAAAAACACAAACAGGAACATCTCATATTTCTATTATAGCACCAAATGGAGATGCTGTCTCAGTTACAAGTTCTGTCAATTTCTAGTAAGTATTTCAATATCAGATTTAATCAAAAACAAAAAGACACGTGTTTTAAATTTCATTTTCTGGCTAAATTTGCTATTATTTTATTTATTTTAAAATATTACCCCCTTTTTGATAAAAAGGTGATGGGTTAACTAGGTAGCAGAAATTCTATATAAAAATTTCATCATAAAATACGAAGATCGATCGCAGACTTGTTTTCAAAGTATTTGATATTTTCAAAACGATCAAACAGTTTTTAAGATATGAATTTCGAAATATCATTCTAGACAAATATATTCTTTGGATTCAGTTTGAGTCATGGATATTGTAAGCGATTCTCTTTTTTCCGAAAAAATCAATATCAAAGGGGCGTCCAAAATATCTATACACCCAACTCTCTTTTTACACAGTAAATATGTAAAAAACAACCGTGCAAAAAAAGATATAAAGATAGATAAAGTCAAAATACACAACAAAATTGCCAAAGCTCGGAAAAATTCCGATGGAGTTGAAAATTAATACAGACCTTTAAATAACCCGTGTATAAAAATACTACAGACAGACAGACGGTTTTTTCTTGGACCATCTTATTACAAAATAGTGTAAACAAAATATTTGAGTGTACTTGATGTTTTGCGTATTGAACCCATGTCTAAAATGAAACTATATATGAAAAATAATTGACTTTTCCTTACAAAAAGTCTTTAATTTTCACGTAAATTTATAGTCGATGCAAAATAAAAAATATATAAAATTTTATAGTTATGGGAAATTGCTGAACACATTTTTAAATACCTTAGATCATTAAAGATAGGGAAATTACGAACGAATGATTGGTATTAATGTAAAGAAAAAGACAATCCGACTCAACCATCGAAAATTATATTCCCACCGGGAAAGATAGCTTAACAAAATTTAACATAATTGATCTTAAATGTTCTGTGTTTTACTACTTTGCTTTTATAGTTTTGGATGTGGCCATACAGGGCGACGAACAGGTATTATTTTTAACAGCGGTATGGATGACTTCTCCTCCCCGGGTATTAATAACTTTTTCGGAATACCTGGTGCCGAACCGAATTTTATTAGGCCACAAAAACGTGCCATGTCGTCTATGAGTCCCACAATCGTCACAGATCAAAACGGAGACGTTAAACTGGTAATAGGCGCTGCTGGTGGTACGAAGATTTTAACATCTGTAGCTTGGGTCATAGCAAGATCACTGTGGTTCGGAGAAGATGTGAAACAAGCCATCGATGCCCCCAGAATACACCATCAGCTCCTACCTAATGAAGTCCAATATGAGTACGGAGTGCTTCAGGTAAATTTGTATTTTCTTATCTAAAATTCTTCAGATCTTAACTTTCTTATCGCAGAGCATAGTCGATGGTCTCGCAGCGAGGGGCCACAAACTAGTCCGATATCAAGAACGAGGAAGCACCATGTGTGGGATAGCTAAGAACAGCACCGCAGTTTATGCAAATGCAGATTACCGGAAGAAAGGGGATGTCGCCGGCCTTTAGTTGCCTTGGGGCTATCAGCGAAGTTTGTAAGTCAGAGAGAAGTTTAATAAACTTTTATGAGTGGAAAATTACTGGTTTTGTTTTGTCCTAATAACGCCTACATTCCTCCCCAATTGAATCAACTATTGATATAATACAATATGAGATATAAACAGCTGAGTGTTCATCATTCTTTGCACAAATGCTCTAGAATGGAAAAATTTTAACAGAAACAGATTCTTACGAGGAATTTTAAACGCAGAAATATCATGCTGATAGCCACGCCATCGGGGGTATCAACGGATGATGTAATTTCCAGTTCTAATTCGTCAGCGATCTTTACGTTGTTTCTTGAAAATGTTATCAGGAGAACTTTGTTTACCACGTTCCCCTGGTTCATGGCTTGTTGATATTTCATATTAATTTATTTTTCATAGGCCAAACTATTAGGAAGACGTATGCAACACAATGTCTGAGAAATTTGTGACCTCTTTTTTTGATTATCGATGACTATAGCTAGTAGTCATATTTAGTCATATTTATCATTATGCGTCAACAATTTATTATTAATTATCTATTTTTGAAGTTTTTATTCTTATTAAGAAAACGACAGAAAACGATAAATAGAAAACAAATATTTTCATATTTATGTCGATATACTTGAAAAACGATTTACCAACATATCAATTATATGTATTTAGGTCATTAGTCGTTTACATTGTTTTCGCAGATCAATAATTTTATATTTTTATTATTCGTTCATTAAATATTGGTTTTTGCTTTTGTGTCATTTTTAACCACCTTAAGGGGGTATTCCACTCTAGAACGTTCAAAAAATGCATTTTTAACCCCTTAAGGGGTTATATACAGTCAGGAGGCCCAAAAAAGTCGATTTTTCAAGAATTTTTCTTGAGATGCACCTTTTAAGTTATTAATGTAAAAATGTGTACACATATTATGGTAACTCTTGAGTGTATTTTAATGTTTTTTATTTGTAAAAATAACTATTTTAAAAACTGCTACAGCAGATCTCCGGGAGCAACTCTAAAAAAAGGCGTCTTGTGGTGAGCACGATATCTCTGGACTGGATCATCCAAAATGAAAAAGCCAAAAATATTTCTTTAATATATTGTTTTATCTTGTAATTAATCGAAGGAATAAGCAAAATAAGAATTTTTGACAAAATGGCGGCTTCTTAAAAAAAAAACATCAATTTTTAAATAAAATGTTGGCCTTAAATTGTTTATAAAATGGAAAATATTGATCGGTGCGAAAAAACCTTCGATTAATTACTAAAAAAATATACTTCAAAAGCTTGTGTTAAAATTTGAAACCCATCAGTTCAGCCGTTTCCAAGAAATCTTGCCCACCGACTTTCAAAACACAGTTTTGAGAAAAACGCGTTTAAGGGGACTTTTACTTTCTAAATTTTCAAAAAATTGATTTTTTTTTTACGTAAAAACATTCCTTAGTATCATAGAAATACTGTCCTAAAATATTTATAACCATAATATGACCATTTTATTCAATAAAATTACAGTAAAAATACTTTAAACGCGTTTTTCTCGAAATCACATTTTTCAAAACTGGGAAACGTTTTTCTCAAAATCTACTAAACCAATCTCAGTAAACCAAATTTTTTTTGATACTTTTTATATACGACTACTAAATAAACTTCTTAAAAGTTAAAAAAACCATCCCACCTTTTTAGTACAGGGGTAAATTCACCCCCAAAACAGGCGTTTTTTACAGCTTTTTATAAAATCGCGTATAAAGGCTATAACAATATAAAAAAATTAACTTTTTAAAGGTTTATTTATTAGTTTTAAGTCTCACGAATTAAATCCCGTTGGAATTTAAAAAAAAAATTTGTTATAGGAAGGCAGAAAAGTGTCTCCCAAATTAAAATGCATCTTTTGGAAGACGCCCTCTGCAGTGGTAAAAAGCAACTAAAAGTGCCAAAAAAAATTTTTTTGGTATACCTCATTTTTTTAAAAATATTTAAAAATTGTCTTTTTTTTCCAATTTAGAAAGTAAAAGTCCCCTTAAAGTTTCAAAAGCACTATACATATAGTACAAAAACTCGGGCACGTCATTACAAATATGCGTGTAACTTCGAGAATATTCACCGGATTGACATGAAATTTTCTGTGGGTGTACATAAATACAATAAATATAAAAATAAAATAAAATAAAAATCGATTTTCTGAAAATCCTGTATATAACCTCTTAAAGCTAATATCACGTATTTTTATAAAAAATGTTTGCTTATTATGACAAAAGGAAAATAATGTCCAAAATGTCCAAATTTATTTCATATGTTATTTATTACACATTTATTCATATTTATAAAAATACAGACCACATTGTTTCGTTGACTTTCATTATTATAGCATTATTAAACTACTAGATAGATTACTCAACAATGCTTCTTTAGGACAATTAAGATGAGAATGTATTATACAACTCTTCTGTTTTACATAAATACAAATTTCTATTAAATATCTTAAGCAATTGCTTTCCGTGTTGCTTGTTGGAAATCATTTAATACTTTTGTCGGGATTTCAGGAAGAAAATAACACTTCTAGAAATTGAATACTCCAAACGTTTTGAGTTTTAATTCGTAAGTAATAGTAAATAAACTTTATTTATTTAGTTTTGTGTGTAACCCAAAGTCTCTTTTGTTCCTGACCATATTTTAAAAATTAAAGTGTCTTATCGCTAAATTCTGGATAAAAGTTAGGTGCTCAGAGCTTATTTCCTACTAAAAATAACTTTAAAAGAAATGAAAGGAAAGAAACGTTGATCTCTAAATATTATAATATAAATAAATAAAAGTGATTTTTTAAGAGGTTAAGAGCTCTAGTATTTTATGCAGAATCGGGAGGTTAATATGCAAAATATAATATCAATACCAAAATTAAATAGGTGAATTAATTCATTGATTACTTCTCAACAACATTTAGTGATTACTTACTTCTCTATACAGGGTGATCCAAAAGTATGGAAACAGCTAAATAACTTTCGAGGAATGCATTTTGGAGAAAAAAGTTTTAGACAAAAGTTTTAGGAATTTTCCCTGGCTATTCAATGGTGACCTCAAATGTGACCTTGACCAAGGTCATTTCAAGGCCAGGTTATCTTTTTTAAGTGGAAACCCAAATTTTTGACCACAGAAATGGAAAGAGCGGAAGATCTTACGTCCGACTATGACCTTAACCATGACCTCGAAGGTCATATCAAGGTCAAGATGGTTTTTTAAAGGGGAATCTGCATTGTTACTGCGGATTTGGAAAGAGTCGACATTTTGCGTCCGAATGTGACCTTGACCACAACTTTTACCTTCAAGGCCGTAGTCAAGGTCAAATATAAAGTCACCATTGAATAGCTAGGGAAAATTCCTAAAACTTTTGTCTAGAACTTTTTTCTCCAAAATGCATTCCTCGAAAGTTATTTTACCATTTCCATACTTTTGGATCACTCTGTATGTGAACATCAGCTACAGATTTTAATTAAGAATCGAAAAACAAATAAATTCAAATTAAAGACGGCGTTTGGTTGAAAAGATGATAGAAAATATTAGAAAACATGAGTAATTACTAATATGCGGCATTTTTAAGGAAGCTGGGAATTTAACATTAAATAAGGGGAACCTGCAAACCCCTGTACTAATTTATAAAACTAAAATTGTAAGTTTAAATACTATTTAACTAAATCTATTACTAGGATTATAAATATTTCCATTAATATCGTCTTTTACAATTCAGGATAACAAAACTGAATTAGTATTACAACATACGTGAAGCAAGATGAAACAATCTGAAATTTAAATATATTTAATGCTCATTAGTCCTAAATTAAATAATTAATATAACCTCAGCAAAAGTTCCACAATTAATACTAAAAAATTTCCCTGCTGAAAAGTGTGCTTTTTGATGAATAATTTGAAGAGATAATTCGTTAATAGTACTCATCACCAAAGGGTTAGAACCACTATATTTAATTTCGTATATTGCTCTACGGGTTACCTCTTCCTATAAAAAGAAAATCCTTAAAACTCCAAAGATGTTTAAATTATTCTCGTTAAAATTACAGAGTTCATTCTCATCTGACAAGTCCAACACAATAAAAAGAGGATTACTACAACTGAAATCAAGCATGTTAACCCACCTATGTATAGAGGGTTTAATATATAATAAAAACAAATTTAATTACAAAAGCATACATACCAACTTTTTTCCAATAGATATTTTCTTTGAATATTACATAGACCCAATAACTTTGTGCAACAAAATTATAGTAGAATATGGCAAACATAAACAAATTGGACCAACTAAAATAAGCATCCACTAACTTTGTGCAATACCATTGCTCAGATTGAATTTTTTGAAAAGATCTAATTTTTCTGAGAATAAAACTGATGTTCTCAGAACCAATATCCTTTAAAAGATTTCTAAGTTTCTTAGCGGCAAGTTGGGATTGGGTTTGTAGAATTGTTAAAGTTTGTAAATATATGCAATATTGCAAACATTTGATTCTTAAGCAAACCTCAATATAAAATGCAGGAGTCCACTCCCAAAACTTATCTGCGGCAAGCGAAGTAAGAAATAATGTGATAAAACTAACTATCGAGAAAAAACCAGAGCACTTAAAGAATTTCAATTTTATCTGGTTATAATCGGAAGTTACATTAAATTCGTACAACAATTGTTCATGGATAAGATTTAATTTTTCACAGAATACACAGAATTTTTTATACATAAAAACCGATTCAAACTGCATTATTAAAAGAGTAGAAGCACTGGCCATTACCTTTAAAAGGTCCACTAAAATGTGCACATTGTTGTCTTTTATTTTTCTATCAAAACTAATTTTTCTATCAGCAAGCGGGAAAACCATTAAAACCATAATTAACCAGTAGAGAAAATTTAAAAATTTTATCCGAAAACTTGAATGCACATTAAATGGAAGAAATGCGAAAAATGCAAACAAAATTTCGTAGGGACGTGTTGCCCTCCATAGTGCTGTTCCTGGCATGTTCTGAAGCTAACGAAATACTGAAACCACTTTCTTAATTAGGTTTTTTATAGCTGTTACGAAGTAAATACCTCGACCTTTTAGTGGTATTTACTAATTCGTGCCTCAGTAAATTTTGCTGTCAATAATTAATTATCATTACAACTGATTAATGTGTAGTAAAGTTGTAGAAATTTAATTAAGATTGGTGAATTATCAATATTAAAAAACAAAATTACTTTACGCAAACACCAAATTGAATGAGATTTTATAGTAGATAATAACTTTAAAATGTAGTGCAAATTCTTGAAAAATTTACTTTTTCCTAAGTTACACAATTATTTTGCGGAAATTGGGTTTAGAATTGAATAAAAAAAAAACTTTAAAAGCGTTTTTCTCGAAACTACGTTTTTTGACCTGGTTGGCATTTTTTTGAAAAAACTACTGGTCCGATTGGGCTCAAATTTTGCGGACTTATTCCATATATGTTTGCTTATAGTGCTATCCATTATTATTAATATAGGTTAATATTGAACCCTTTTTTTTATAAATATTTTAATTAAATATAAATAAAAATGAACGTTAAAAAATTAAAAATTCCGCCATTTTGTTGTTTTCTTGCCAAAATACTTCATCGTGGTTCACTTATATTTTAATATGTGCTTTGAATTTTTTACTTCAGACGTTCCAGAGCTGAGATTTCTTACCAACCAGTTTGAAAAGGGTTTTTTTTAGGCAGCCATATTACTGCCGTACAAACGCCAGAAATTTCGAAAAAATTATTTTTGTTTTCTTTGATACATATATTTTAATGTGTAAAATTTTCAAATGATTCAATTAATTTTTCTATAAAAAACAAAAACACGTTTAAAAAATGCAAAAAAGAAGCGTACTGCCCCCTTAAGACCCAAACGGACGCGTTTTCATAAGTTTTTTCAGCCACTCTAAATTCGACTGAAACCTTCACATAAAAATTTTGATTTGGTCAATACTGATGTAAAATTTCATGAACTTTCAGAATATGATGATTTTTAATTAAAATTGGAACTACAGAAGTTATGTTCGCTTTTTTTTAAACAAAAATCAAGTTTTTTAAAAAAATTTTTTTAGAAAATCATTATTTATGGCAACCAATGAAAAATTTATCGGAAAAGCAATAATATCGCGTCCATGGACCCTGTTCTTTAATTTACAGATGTGTCAGCTTTGAAATTCAAAATAGCGGTATCCAAAATGGCGGTATCCAAAATGGCGGTATCCAAAATGGCAGTATCCAAAATGGCGGTATCCAAAATGGCGGTATCCAAAATGGCGGTATCCAAAATGGCGTTTGAAAGTCGAAAATTCAATGACATATAATATTATGACTATTAAAAAATAAGTTCTTAATGGATTTATTTAGAAACTTATACAGGGAGGTATTTGAGTTCGCTGATTGCTGATCTGAGGTCAAATTTAAGAAAGTCAAAATGGCGGTTTCAAGATGGTCGACAGGCATTAAAAATTGTATAAGTCTCAGCATAAAGTAGCTCTAGTGGGTTTTCGGGGTCGCTGATTACAAATCTGAAGTCGGATTTGAACAAATAAAAATGGCGGATACAAGATGACGGATGAAAAAATTCAAATCACATGGATCTGAGCAAAAATTTGCACTGAGGAGTTTTTGGAGTCGCTGATTACAAATCTGAGATCAGATTTCAAAAAATTAGGGGTAAATAGTAAATTTAACAATATTCTATGATATTTTTTAGATATCTTTGCAAAGAGGATGAATTATTGTTATATATGATTTATTTATATAGAATATACAATATATAATATATTCTAAAATCACTTTGGGGAAATCGCATTAATAGCTCCTGAGCCGAACATAAGGTTAATAATACATTACTATCTCCTGAGCTCAAAGTAAGGGTCATAAAGTATATTCTCTACTACTTTAGCGACAGTACAAGTTTTTGCTTAGATTCATGTGATTTAAATTTTTTTTTATCTACCATCATGGGTCCGCCATTTTCATTTTTTCAAATCCGATCTCAGATTCGTAATCAGCGACCCCAAAAACCCCTCAGTGCAAATTGTTGCCCAACTCCATGTGATTTTAATTTTCTCGTCTGGCATTTTTATCTTCTCAAATCTGAGCTCAGATTCGTGAGCAGCGACACCGAAAACCCCCTAGAGCTATTTTATGCTTTGAATTTCTTAAATTTGACCTCAGATTCACAATCAGCGAATTCAAAAACCTCCCTGTATAAGTTTCTAAATAAATCCATTAAGAATTTATTTTTTAATAGTCATAATATTATATATCATTAAATTTTCGACTTTCAAAAGCCATTTTGAATTTTAAAGCATACGCATCTGCAAATAAAAGAACATTGTCCATGGACGCGATATTACTGCTTTTCCGCCAAATTTCTCATTGGTTTCGATCCATAAATAATGATTTTTGTTTAAAAAAAGCGAACATAACTTCTGTAGTTCCAATTTTAATTAAAAATCATTATCATATTCTGAAAGTTCATGAAATTTTACATCAGTATTGACCAAATCAAAATTTTTGTGTTAAGGTTTCAGTGGAATTTAGGGCGGCTGAAAAAACTTATGAAAATGCGTCCGTTTCAGCCTTAACGGATTAAATAACACGAATGAAGTAAACTATCTGTGGATTCAAAGAATTATTTTTTTTTTTTTTTTTTTTTTTAAATAATATATTACACTAAAATCAAAAAAGTCTGAAGTAAATATTTTTTTAAATTCAAGAATAACTTAAATTCAAGAATAACTTATCGTTACATCAACGTAGTGTTTATTCTTTAATTTAAATATACCTAAACTACGAACAAGAAAACTCATCAAATTAAGTAAATGCTTCATTTGATTCAAAGTAATTTATCTCAAGATAAATGTAGAGCTTGTTATTTAATTTAAGTAAAAAGTAAAACCAAGAAGGCATATAAAATATGTAGAGGAACTTTAAATAAGACTAGGAATCATTATTTGTACTGAAATAAACATTATCTTAGTTAATTTGAGAAAATCGTTTCCAAATGTGTAGTAACATTATCTTAATTTCATACTAATCCATCTTAATTTAAATACATTATTGGATTTCCTTGTAATTGGTAAATTTATTTATATCATTAATTTAAGAATTCATTTCTACATTCAGATTTTGTAAAAGTTCAAAAATAAATAAAATATTTCTTTAAAAACAGGATATTTCATTTCTTTTTTCTTGATTCCCTTTTTTAAGGGGTTAGGTGTAGTCAGGATTTTCAAAAAATCGATTTTTTTTTGCATTTTCTTAAAGTATAATATCTTAGAAATATTCTAATTTTAAGTAAATCCAACAAATACTTTTCGAGTTATTCGATAATTAACAAATGGTTCTCGGGCGCTCTGGAACAAAAAAACCGATACCGCACGTGTGAAAGTGGAAGGTAGAATGCTACGTAAACAACATCAAATAGATATTTTGGAAGCTGCTACAACGGCTGAAGACCTATTATATGGCCCAGGAATAGATGACTCGGTGTAAGTAATTAAATAATACGTATTACTTTCCGTAAATTGAGTGTAAAACTTCAAATGCGTTTTTCTCAAAACTATGTTTTTTGAACTGGTGGCCACTCTAGCTCAAAAACCGCTCGGTAGATTTTAATGAAATTTATACAGATTTTTGAAAACATAAAAGACTAGTGCCTGATCGAAGGATTTTTGTTTTTGTTTTAATTTCGATTTTTTATAAACAATTAACTGTTGGTTTTTTCCCAAAAATCTTGGACATTTTTTCCTGAGGCCGCCATTTTCTTAATTTAAAAAAAAAAAAAAAAGCTTCGATCAGGCACTAGATTATCTATTAATAAAACTAATTTTTTTTGTCCAATTGATTTTAGATGAATCTCCAAGGATATATGATGGCCACCGCAAGGCGCTTCGGTTGGAACTGGGTCAAAGCAAACAGCCATAACTTTTAAAATTATTAATTTTTTTTTCCAAAATTTCTGTCAAGTCAAGCCGAAACCTTATTTAATAATTCTATGTTTTTACTTTTACAAAACAAAATAATTTAGTGGCAAAAAAAAATTATTTAAAATTGTCATTTTTTTATGCCTCTGACTACACCTAACCCCTTAAATGTATACATATAATAATTTTCTTAAATATAAAATGCTGATTTTTCTGAGTGTAAAAGAATGTTTTCATATAAATCGTATTTTTTTCTTTTCAACATTCGAAGAAATCAATATTTATGTTCCTTGTTTTTTAGTTTTAAAGAAAAGTATTGCTTACCCATATACAATTATATATATATATGTCTCAAAAAGGTTTTCAATTCTCCGATTTTAAAGAAAAATAATAAAAAATTCCACTATATAAATTGTTTAAAGAAAAGTAGAGTTATAGGTTAATAAGATTTCATAGGAGTTCCAAATATAGCTCAAATTAAAGTTTAACTCCTCTATTATAGTTATAAAATATCAATTAATAAAAGCCTTTGTCAAGGATTGTTCAGAGGATACATTTTTCATTTGAATTCAGATACAGAGGAACGATTCATGAAGAATTCGTTCCTTAAACAAATCTTAAGTTTACAGATAACTGTTATATTAAAGCTATTTTCTAAAAGTGGGTAAAATATGGTTGTCGAAAACATTACATGACGGAAACAAAATAATTTTACATTAGTGAATAGTTTCCATTAAATACATTTTATACGAAGAGCAAGCAAAATGTAAAAATGTGTAAAACAATTGCATTAGAAAGTTTTAGTCCTACGATTATTATTCCACATCTAAGCATCTGGTTAATAAAATTGTATCAAAATTACAACATAAATTACGCACGATGAAATTATCTGAAATAAGATTAAAATTATTGCCTATTTATCAATAATTATTATTCATATAACCTCAGCAAATGTTCCACAATTGATATTAAAAAATCCGCCTGCTGAAGGATTTGTTTTCTGATGAAACATTTGAAGAGACAGTTCCTTCATAGTACTTATCACCAAAGGATTATGTCCATTGTATTTTATGTCGCATATTATTCTACGGACTTTCTCTTCCTATAAACCATAAAATAATAATTACTAAATATTTCTTTATTTATCGAATTATTTTTTCTAAATTACAGAGTTCATCCGCATTTGACAGAACCAACATGGGAAAAACAGAACTATTATCACTGAAACTACGCAATTTATTGCACCTGTGTACAAAAATTAATTTTGTTGCTTTATAAAAGGTATCTTATAGTAAATTCTAACATACCAATTTTTAAATTGTTCCCTTCTTTAAATATAGCGAAAGTCCAATAACTTTGCCCGGCAATTTGATAATAGAATGCGGTAAATATGAAAACATTGGACCAACCAAAATATATATCCATCAACTTTGTGGAATACCATAGTTCAGATTGAATTTCCTGAAATGATCTAGTTTTGCCCAGAACAAATTTGATATTTCTAGAATGAACATCTTTCAAAAGGTTTACAAGTTTCACAGCAGCAGATTGGGCCTCAGTTTGAATAATAGTTAAATATTGTTGAAATACACAATATTGTACACATTTCATTTTAACACTAATATCAATATACAATATAGGACACCAGGAAAACATATGTTCTGACGGTACAACTGATATAATAAGAAATGACATTATAATATTAAGTATCGTGAAAACACCAGAGTACTTCAAGAATTTTAATTTTATCTGATAATAATCGAAAGTTACATTAAAATCATCCAACAATTGTTCGTAGATTGCATTTAGTTTCGCATATAAAACACAGATTTTTTTGTACATAAAAACTGATTCAAACTGTATAATTAAAAGAGTAATAGCACAACTGCACACTCTTATAAGATCTACTAAAAGTCCGACCTTTTTATCATTTAATGAAGCAAGAAATCTTAGTCTATACGTAGCTATTGGGAAAATTATCACAACCAACATAAGCCAATAGATAAAGTAAGTTATTTTTCTCCGAAAATTTAAAATTAAATTGAATGGAATAAACGCGAAAAACGCAAATAAAATTTCATATGGCCGTAGAGCTCTGCGTAGTGGTGATCCTTGCATATTGTGCGGCTCAAGTTAAACTGAAACCAATTTCTTAATTAAGTAATGGACTTAAGC
This sequence comes from Dysmachus trigonus, assembly GCA_949715965.1. Classification (NCBI taxonomy): domain Eukaryota; kingdom Metazoa; phylum Arthropoda; class Insecta; order Diptera; family Asilidae; genus Dysmachus; species Dysmachus trigonus. The sequence continues at coordinate 67,699,261 of OX454323.1, forward strand.
GTCGATATTTCTTTAGTATTTGATTGCAGATTAAATTTTCCTACATATTTGTTAGTTTTAATTTTCTATATGTACATCGACAACTGCAGCTTTTTTCCCTGTTTTTTAATGGTACGATTTTATCATAATCTTAATACACACAATTTTAACTAAATTAGTCAAACAGAAAATTCCTTGCTTGTGTATACATAGGTACAATATTTGTGCAATTTTGGCATTTTCACTTAAACATTTCTATCAAAATTCAAAAATGTCAACATTTGTTGCACCGAAAATTAAAATAAATATATCCATTTTTCTTTATATAGTTTTTATAAAAATTCGTACTTGCGATTTTCAGGCTCACTAATTGCAAAATGTAAAATGCTCTTAAATTCTATACTTTAATAAATATAAGTGAATATCAAAATTTTAACCTTCCAAAATTCCACTTTTTTGTCACTATATGTATTACAAATATTTCACTATATGGCATAATAAAACTGTAAAAATATTACAATATATGTTGAGCAAGTAGAAATAGTCTAAAATGGGAAAAGAAATAATTAAGTTAAATAAGCTATATATTTTGAATTAAACCTGCGCAAAAGTGTTTAAGTTGATTGTGAAAAATCCAGCTGCTGAAATGTTTATTTTTTGATGATACATTTGAAGAGACAATTCCTTTATAATATTGTTCACCAAAGGGTTACATCCACTATATTTTATCCCATAAATAATTCTACGTGTTTTCTCATCCTATTGTAATAAAAATACTTAAAAAAAATTATATTTTTTAAAATATAAATAAATTACAGAGTTTATCAATTCTTGACAAAGCCAGCATGAATAAGACACAAGTAATACAGCTGAAAACCAATAGTCTACCACACCTGTGAATAAGGATTTAGCTTTGTTGTACAAATGAAAAAATACACTTTAATCTTAAAAGTAGACCTACCAATCTTTTTAATGAGAGTTGCATCTCTTAAAACTAAAAACGTCCAAAAGGTTTGCACGGAAAGAGCGTAAGAAACTAAAAGGAAAAGCATACAATTCGACCAACCGAAATACATATTCATCAACTTTGTCGAATACCACAGGTTAGTTTGAACTTTTTGGAATGATCGAATCTGCCTCAGAATTATGTCTAGATTATCGGTTTGGAAATCTTTCAAAATGTTTACCAATTTCTTAGCGACAGATTGAGCTTTAGCTTGACCGATAATAAGAGTTTGTAAAAACATGCAGTATTGGGCGCATTTTAGTTTTATAGAAATGTCAAGATATACCACACCAAACCATACCACCAAATAATCTGCGGCTATCATTGAAACAAATAATATAATAACATTAACTACGATGAATACACCCACAGATCGGAGTAATTTAAATTTCAGCTGACTATAATCACTAGTTACATTAAAATTATGCAAAAGTTCCTCATTGATTGCAGCAAGTTTTTCGTTCACAGCACAAATTATCTTGTACTTAAAAAACGATTCGAACTGAATTATTAGAAGAACAAGTCCTATAATTAATATCCTTAAAATATCCACCCAAATAACGATTTCATCTTTTTTTTCTTTTATATTCGAAATTCGAACTTTGATGCTTGGAAAAATTAATGACACTAATATAATCAAATACGTAAAATGTAATATCCTTCTCCATACAGCAGAGTGCAATTTTAAAGGAATGAAGCCAACAAGTGTATACAGAATTTCGTAAGGACGTGTAGCGCGCTCGAGTGCTGTCCCGTGCATGTTTCGAGGCTCAAATTATACTGAAACCAGTTTTCAATTTTTATAATATCCGAACTATTATAAAATGAAAGTAGAAAAAGTCAGCAGTATGTAGATTTGAAACAGATATTTGCTAATGATTGCATGCGCCGTAATAAGGAGTAAAGTAGTAAGAGACTAAAATAGCAGCTAATAAATATTTTATATTTTACACCCATTCATTTCACTTCTCAATTTTGAAATGAATTCATCGATTAGCGATAAGGATACATAAATAAGGGAAATATATTGAGTGTTTTCAAAATATGTTGCAATTCGTGATTTTATTCAACACAGCACACCAAATACATTTTCTACAGCACAAACTTATCCGGTTTCGGATTTACTCAAAATCTTGTGTATCGAATTATACAGAGATTATACCAAAAAAAATGAATTTTTTAATCACTGAATTATAAATCTACCCTATTTCATATTTAAAAATATAATTTAAAAGCAATTTGTTATTTATTTAAAACATAGCAAAAACTAGTCCATATTTAAATTTTAATATCAAAATTTTTATGTATTTTTATCGATTTTTTCAAAATGACTACTCAATTCGGGTAATAAAAAATGGTATACAAAAAAAAAAAAATGAAAAAAAGGACGTAGTTAAGGGGGCAGTACACTTCTACTTTTTGCAAAAATCGATTTTTCAAAAACATCAAATTTGTATACAAGAGGATGAGTATTTTGAAAAGGAGGAAGGCGTAATGTATGGACCAGGCATTGCCGAATAAGCGTAAGATACTTTTTTTTCAGAATTATCTGCGAATTGAATAAAAAAAACTTTAAACGCGTTTTTCTCGAAACTACGTTTTTTGACTACTGGTCCGATTGGGCTCAAATTTTGCGGACTTATTCCATATATGTTTGCTTAGGGGCCATCCATAAATTACATCACACGTTAAGGGGGAGGGAGCGGGTCAAGGAAGTGTGACATCGTGTGACAAGGGGGGGACGGGATCATAAGCTTTGTGATGTCACATGTATAAATCTAAAGTATTAAAACTCTAAATTTCCTAACGAAAAACTTTAAAATATTATCAGCTCCATCAATATTATTATAATATATGTATGATAAAAATAAACAAAATATACAGGACGAAGTTAACACCTTATGGCGAAGTTTAAAAAGTAGTGACAATGTTGAAGGTGAAGTGAAATCGAAAATCAAAGAATTGCAAATAAAATTGACGAAAAAGAAAGCGACACTTATAGATTTTGTTTCGAAAATTCCTTCGTCCTCAAAACCACCAAAACAACTAGAGCCCTTGGGCGTACAAGTAAGTTCGAGTTTTATATTATATTAATTATTTCGTTCTCCCCCGCTAAAAATATATTTAATCTTCCGTGGCAAATTGAAAAACGGAACAATACAGTCGGTTAAGTTCAATTGTTACGCACTCTTACTGAGATCAAAAAAAATTGGTATTCAATGAAACTTTGAGGGGTTGTTGGGTATGATGTCAATACAAAAATAAGCCCACCTTATCCGCAAAAAACCCCATATGTCAATCGCGCATACAAAATTAAAAATAAATAGTTAATTGTGAAAAAAAAATATATCAAAAATATGACATTAAAATTTCATCTTTTCTGAGAATTCGTGCGAAAAATTCAGTTCTTTCGCAATAATTTTTTTGCAAATTGAGCTACCAACGCCTCATTAGAAACGTCTTTCTTTTACCTACAAAATTATATGTAAGATTTCATATCAAAATATTAATAATTGTTGTAGTTATGGCCAATTATTTATAAATTTAAAGTTTTAACTTTGAACATTTATAATTTTGGAAGTTTTGAATATTAAGGAATTAATTTTGGTACACAGTTTCTATAGTTCTTTCCTTTCAAAACTTGTTCAAGTTTTGTTGCCACTTGATTCGATGAATAGTTTTGATTTTACAGCCGTTTATTTACGCGAGCGTAATCGTATTTTGTTTATAAAAAATAGACGCATAGGGTTTTCTGCGCACAGGCTGTATTATTTCTTTATTGGCATCATACCCAACAACCCCTCAAAGTTTCATTCAGTACCAAATTTTTTGACCTCACCCATGTATGTCTGTCCGTTCGGGGTAATCTCGAAAGATACAAATAATTTTGGGAGAGCTGTTTTAGTTTAATAATTTTAAAATTTAAAATTTGAAAAATATGTGACATCACACTAGGGTAGGGGGGGTCACACAAATGTGACCACCTGTGACAAGGACGGGGGGGGACTCCAAAAATCATGAAATTCGTGTGACGTAATTTATGGATGGCCCCTTAGTGTGTGAACCATTATTATTAATATAGGTTAATATTGAACCCTTTTTTTTATAAATATTTGACTAAAAAAAATTAAAAATGAACGTTAAAAAATTAAAAATTCCGCCATTTTGTTGTTTTTTTTTTGCCAAAATACTTCATCGTGGTTCACACGATAGCAGCTGACTTATATTTTAATATGTGCTTTGAATTTTTTGTTTCAGACGTTCCAGAGCTGAGATTTCTTACCAACCAGTTTGAAAAGGGTTTTTGTTTAGGAAGCCATATTACTGCCGTACAAACGCCAGAAATTTCGAAAAAATTATTTTTGTTTTCTTTGATACATATATTTTAATGTGTAAAATTTTCAAATGATTCAATAAGTTTTTCCAAAAAAAAAAATTTTAAAAAATGCAAAAAAGAAGTGTACTGTCCCTTAAATAAAAACGTATAATCGTGCATTTTCAAAATATTTATATACTGGGGAACAAATATTTTAACCATTGTAAACTCTTACGAATTCTCGTTATTAATACAATAAATTGTATTGTGTTCTATTATATTCTATTTTAATCTTTATTTATATAAAAAATGGGCCATTGACTGATTTCTTTGTACATTCTATACAATAAACACTGTTCATAATTTTTCAAAGCTTGTTGATTTATTGAAAAGAGTAAACCTTCCAATTATTTATTGGATTCTGGATTGTCAGTATAACATCGATCTTTAATGACATCCCACAAAAAAAAAGTCCACTGACGTCACATCCCAGCTGCGCGGTCCATGGCACGTCCCTAACTTTGGAACACCAAAGCAATAACTTTAAAAATAAGTTTTCAATATTTCCCAGCTTTGTTCAAGCGCAAAGCTATTTATTTTGTATCTCGTCGATATAATACTATGTTTCTGTAAATTTATTGAGTGCGAAAGATCAGTCTATGTCAAAATAACATGTAAATTAAAAAGAAACCAAAAGATGGCCCACCCTATATTACCTAAAGTTGTTACGACAAAAGAGTTAATATAATAACCTATCAGGGTTATGAATTTTATGGATTTTTGTGATAATTTTACTATGTTAAATTTTTTTTTAATGACTATACATACACGCAAATTTGGTGAAAACATCATCGCTGTCGAGTAAAATATTGACCTCAGTCAATATTCTCCTATAATTTTCTCTTTGATAAGGATTTTAAATTAAAATATGAACTATAAAAATTCAAGGACTTTTAATATCGATTTTAAAAGTATCAAGATTATTAGATTAAATGTAACTCCACAATTCCTTGTGTACTGACTATTTAAAGTACATACTTAAAAAATTTAATAGTAACTAGACAGAATATGCAAGAAACGGTGTTAAAACGTGCTACGCGTGCTTATGAGATTCTCATCAAAATTTACGGGTTTATTCCTCTTCATTTTAATTTTAATACACTGACAATGATATCTCATTGTGCACATATAGTGCTTTCAATTTTAGCTTTTTTTGTATTATGTCCGCCAGAAAAAATTTTGGAGAACAAAGAGGATTCTTCGAAAGTTATAGTGAATACTATAAGAATGTCCATAGTATCGGGAGTTTTAGTGATTACGCACATTGAGTGTATCTTAAAATTCAAAGCAACTTCCTTAGTCTATGTTAAACTTAACAGTGTGTACGAAGACTTACTGAACAAATTTAACATCAACATTAACGAACGAGAAATGAAATTGAAATTCTTTAGATATTCAGGCATTTTGATATTAAACAGTGTAATTTCTTTTACAATTCTTGTATTTGGATTAAGTGATATCGCTTGGTACGAGCTGCTTTTAACTATATACATTGATTCTGCTTTGAGGGTAAAATGTCTGCAGTATTGTGTTCTCGTACAATCCCTGACAGAAGGACAAATAAAATCGCGACTTGCGGCTGAGAAACTTTCATATCAGTTGAGAAATATTAAATTCGAAAAGTTCAGAATAATTAAAATGATAAATTCTTTACAAGATATTCAAGCAAAATTGTGGTTCTGTACTAAATTGTTGGATTTTAATTTTGGGTGGTCGAATCTTTTAATATTAGTCGGATTCTTCGAAATAGCGGCTATCCAATGTTATTGGATATATGTAAAATTTAATAAATTTCCAGTTGTTAGGAACATTGGTATGTTTGTTTTAATGGACTACAAAATGTTTATCAATTATTATAACTCTACACATTTTCATAGCACTACATCAAACTTTTACACATTAATAATTTTTAGCAATAGTTCATTTGAACGTTTATACATCTACCGACTCAAAATCTATACACACACGAGAAAATACCAACAAATGCGTGCTTGTCAGTAAATTTTTAATTTGAAACACCATTTTGCTCAGTGCAGACATTATAAAATTACAGAAATTGATTTGAAAAATGCATCAAATACACTCGCCATCAAAACAAATTACACATTAATTTTTACATTTGAGAAAAAAGAAATATAAATAACATCCGAAAGTTTATCTAACCGCAAAAATATTTTATTTTTCAGCTGCAATTAATTATCTGGCTTCAAATATTTTTTATGTACTTATGGTCTCTTGGATTTGTCAAGAAAGAATTAATACAGTAATTTTTATAACTTTAATTAATAAAATGGTATATAATTATTTTTTTTTCGATTGCTAGGAAGAGAAAAATCGTCGAACTATTTATGGAATAAATTACAACGGACAGAATGCAGCAGTAAATTCTGCTTTTCAAGAGCTCTTTCTGCAGGTCAGCCTTCAAAGAACAAACCTTACAGCTGGAGGATTTTTCAGTATTAATTGCAATACTTTTGCTGCGGTGAAATTTATAAAATATAAAAGACTAACATATTTTTTGAGCCTATTTAATTTCAGATTATTTCGTATTGCGCAACGTACGCCGTGATGCTTATACAATTTTATATTGCCTGATAAGTTTGTATCCAGCTTTAAATATGACAAATGAAAAATAATTTAAATAAACAATTAAAATTGCATATTAATGGAATTATAGTTTTTTTTATTTTAATAAATATAAATCGACGACTTCTGACTTTTTTCGAAAATCCAGTTACACATAAATTTTTATAATCGAAATTAACAAAAAATCTGTGAAACCCCAGTATCCAAATTAAGGGAAACGGTGAAATCTGAAAATATTCTTATTTTTTTAATAATTTTAAGGCTGCGTAAAAATAATATAATTATACAGTAATAAATTAAAAAATAATTTCTTAATTTTCAGTGAAGTTTCAACAGCGTTTCTAGAGTGAAAAGGAATTTAAATAGAGAGTTTTAAAAGATTACCCAGAAGAGAAAAATTTTAAAATAAGTATTTTTTAAAATTTCTTTATTTCTATAAAGATATATTATTAAAAAAATTAATATTTTCGAAAGGTACGTGTTTGATTCAATTTATACTACATAAATATAGATTTGAGAATGTCATAGACTTTGTATGAATTACCATCATTTTATTTCTTGACGACCACCCTAATCTACATACTATAAAAAATGTTCCCAAAACGTAACAAATATTAACCAGAAATTTTAAAATATTAGAAAAAAAATAGTATACACTTCAGCGCCACAAGTCACCAAATTGCTAAAGTGTTCCAAAATTATCAAAAGTTTGCCAAAACTCGAAATCCCATCGGATATGTTGTGCAATTTCAAATCTGTTATCAAAATTCAGAAATTCAATTTTGCGGACCAAGAGTATTAAATTTGACCGGATTTTCACAAAAATTGGTATGTGGGGATTTTTGGAGACACTTATTTCAGTTCCAATATCAAAAATTAAAAATTCAATATGGCCAACCCAAAGTGAAATACAATTGATTTTAAATGAAAGTTGGTACATCGGGGTCACTTATATCGATTTTAATATCAAAATAAGGTACTCAAACATTATGAAACCAATTTGGTGTATGGTCTTCCACAAAAATTGGTTTCTAATAGAGCTACGAGTAACTTTATTGAATTCTACTGTAAAGTTAATAATCACATATGTTGCCATTTCTTTAATAATTTGATAAAACTTAGCAATTTTGGATCGTCATATTTTAAGCGCCATCTTTAATTTAAAAATGTATATAACATATTTAAAATCTGCTAGTTCTGAAATCCTTTTGCGCCTAGTTTTGCAATTTAAAGCATTTGTTTAAATATAAGCATCCGATATTAAGGTCTGATAAATAGGTAACAAAATTAATTATGAATTTCTAGAGCAATATCCGAACAAAATACAATTTTGATATCATTGCATATGCATTCATTACATTTTATGTCAAAATATCGAAACCTATGAAAATTTTATTATATCTACTTTGACCGCTAAAATAATATAAAAAAATATAGTACTAATGCGAAAAATTGATTGTTTTATGAATTGTTCTTTGACAGTCTATTTTTTGAGTTTTGGCCAGGTTTTTAGAGATTTGAAAAACTGTGCTACGTAATTAGTGAAAATAAGAGTTAAATAATTGACTTTATTAATTATATTATTTACTACATATATGTATTATTATTATTATTATTGTTAGGGGTGACCCTCATGGTGGGAATAATGTAAATAAAATTACATTCATTATATCTGAAAGAATTAAACTATCCCCTGAAGTATCAAAAACTACCGTGCATCTTACACCAAGATATGGGCACTGCGACCAGACGGTCTTTTGTGCCGAAGCCCCTTTACAGTAAAAGACGATCTGCTAGCCTAAGGAACGCCAGAAGGTCTTTTACAGAAGATGAACGAGCTTCAGCCGAGTCCAGGAACTCTTGGTCGAAGATCTTTCTTCTTAACCGTGCTAAAGCCGGACAAGCACACAAAATGTGTGATGTAGTTTCGTCGTCTTCAAGACACAGACGACAATCCGTCTCAATTTGACAGACCTATTTTATATAGGTGGTATTTTAGTCCATGGTGGCCAGTTAGGTAACCTACCAACAGTCTGAGATCTGCTTTACTCAAAGCATTGATTTCAGTGTAGGTATAGGGTCTGACGAGCTCTTTAGCTTGCCGGATCCCAGGGAAGTTATCCCAGTGTATGTACTGTAGATTCCTGACCCATTCTTCTATCACAGCTTTGGACGAAGACCAGCCAATGCTACAGAAGAGCTCAGGACCCTTGAATCGAGAAGATGAACCTTCCCTGGCAAGTTCATCAGACACCTCATTTCCCTCAACGCCGGAGTGTCCCGGTACCCAACAGAGGGTAACCCTGTTGGAAGTCGCTAAGTGTTGAAGGGTATCAAAGCATTCTTTAACAAGTCTAGACGAGAAGCGCCATGACGAGAGTGCCTTGAGGGCCGCTTGGCTACCGGAAAAGATAGTGATATTGGCACCTTTAAGTCTCTTGATAATATTGAGAAGGGCGTAGGCTTCAATGGCATGGATTTCAGCCTGGAAAACGCTGGGCCATTTTCCCATTGCTATCGAGACCTTGGTGTTGGGTCCATAGACACCAGCACCAACACCATGTTCCGTTTTTGAGCCATCTGTGAACCAACGGAGAATTCTGGGGTCCAGACTGAGGCCGCCGCCATTCCAGTCTGCACGTTCAGGGATGAGAATCCTGAATCTCCTCCCGAAGCTCACATATATGTAATTAATTTAATAAAGCTCTGGCAACTCTAAGTCAAAATCATTAATGTGTGTTGGTGGCGATTTTTTTGTGTTTGTTTACCAACAATTCTTCACCTTGATGACGTCGCACAATCTTACATAATCATGCGAAAAGTCAATAGCCTTCTTAGTCAGATTGGTGGCCGATGCACCGCATAAAATATTTACCCGCTGGCATCAGATTGAGATGCCATCATATCTCGTCGATATAATACTATATTTCTGTAAATTTCTTGAGTGCGAAAGATCGGTCTATGTCAAAATAACATGTAAATTAAAAAGAAACCAAAAGATGGCCCACCTCATACTTCCTAAAGTTGTTACAAAAAAACAGCTAATATAATAACCTTCCAGGGTTATGAAATTTATAGGTTTTTGTGATAATTTTACTTTTTTAAATTTGTTTTTAATGAATATTTATACATCATCGCTGTCGAGTAAAATATTGAACCCAGTCAATCATATTCTCCTATAACTTTCTCTCTCGATAAGTGTAAAATCCATTACAATATGAACGATAAAAATTCAAGGACTTTTAATATCGATTTTAAAGGTATCAAGATTATTAGATTAAATGTAACTCCACAATTCTTTGTTCAGCACACTTTAAAGCAGTTAAAAAATTGAGTAGTAACTAGACAAAATATGCAAAAAGCGGTGCTAAAACGTGCTACGCGTCCTTATGAGATTCTCATCACAATTTACGGGTTTATTCCTCTTAATTTTAATTTTAATAAACTGGCAATGATATCTCATTGTGCACATATAGTGCTTTCAATTTTAGCTTTTTTTGTATTATGTCCGCCAGAAAAAATTTTGGAGAACAAAGAGGATTCTTCGCAAGTTATAGTGAATACTATAAGAATGTCCATAGTATCGGGAGTTTTAGTGATTACGCACATTGAGTGTATCTTAAAATTCAAAGCAACTTCCTTAGTCTATGTTAAACTTAACAGTGTGTACGAAGACTTACTGAACAAATTTAACATCAACATTAACGAACGAGAAATGAAATTGAAATTCTTTAGATATTCAGGCATTTTGATATTAAACAGTGTAATTTCTTTTACAATTCTTGTATTTGGATTAAGTGATATCGCTTGGTACGAGCTGCTTTTAACTATATACATTGATTCTGCTTTGAGGGTAAAATGTCTGCAGTATTGTGTTCTCGTACAATCCCTAACAGAAGGACAAATAAAATCGCGACTTGCGGCTGAGAAACTTTCATATCAGTTGAGAAATATTAAATTCGAAAAGTTCAGAATAATTAAAATGCTAAATTCTTTACAAGATATTCAAGCAAAACTATGGTTCTGTACTAAAATGTTAGATTTTAATTTTGGATGGTCGAATCTTTTAATATTAGTCGGATTCTTCGAAATAGCGGCTATCCAATGTTATTGGATATATGTAAAATTTAATAAATTTCCAGTTATTAGGAACATTGGTATGTTTGTTTTAATGGACTACAAAATGTTTATCAATTATTATAACTCTACACATTTTCATAGCACTACATCAAACTTTTACACATTAATAATTTTTAGCAATAGTTCATTTGAACGTTTATACATCTACCGACTCAAAATCTATACACACACGAGAAAATACCAGCAAGTTGCTCAGTGCAGACATTATAAAATTACAGAAATTGATTTGAAAAATGCATGAAATACACTCGCCATCAAAACAAATTACACATTAATTTTTGCATTTGAAAAAGAAAAGTACAAATAACATCCGAAAATTTATCTAACTGAAAACATATTTTATTTTTCAAGCTGCAATAAATTATCTCGCTTTTAATATTTTTTGTGTACTTATGACCTGTTGGATTAGTCAAGAAAGAATTGATACAGTAATTTTTATAACTTTAATTAATAAAACAGTATATAATTATTTTTTTGATATGCTAGGAAGGGAAAAATCGTCGAAGTATTTATGGAATAAATTACAACGGACAAAATGCAGCAATAAATTTTGCTTTTCATGAGCTCTCTCTGCAGGTTAGCCTTCAAAGGACAAACCTTACAGCTGGAGGATTTTTCAGTATTAATTGCTATACTTTTGCTGAGGTGAAATTAATAAAATATAAAACAGAAACATATTCTTTGAGTCTATTTAATTTCAGATTATTTCGTATTGCGCAACGTACGCTTTAATGCTTATACAATTTTATATTGCCTGATAAGTGTGTATCTAACTTTAAATATAATAAATAAAATTCATAATCGAAATTAACAAAAGATCTGTGAAACCATAAGTATGCAAATTGAGGGAAACATATGAAATTTGAAAAACTGCCTATTTTTTAATAATTTTAAGGCTGCATTTCCGCGTAAAAATAATATAATTATACAGTAATAAATTAAAAAATAATTTCTTAATTTTCAGTGAAGTTTCAACAGCGTTTCTGGAGTGAAAAGCAATTTAAATAGAGAGTTTTAAAAGATTATTTAAAAGAGAAAAGTTTGAAAATAAGTATTTTTAGAAATTTCTTTCTTTCTACAAAGATATATTCGAAAAAAAAAATTCGCAATTCGCTTTTCGAAAATTATGTGTTTGCTTCAATTTATACTACATAAATATAGATTTGAGAATGCCATAGACTATTTATCAATTACCATCGTTTTATTTCTGAACGACCACCCTAATGTACATACTATAAAAAGTGTTCCCAAAACGTAACAAATATTAACCAGAAATTTTTAAATCGGATATGTTGTGTAATTTTAAATCAGTTATCAAAATTCAGAAATTCAATATTGCGGACCAAGAGTATTAAATTAGATCGGATTTTCACCAAAAATTGGTATGTGGGGGTTTTTGGTGGTACTTATTTCAGTTCCAATATCAAAAATTAAAAATCCAATATGGCCAACCCAAAGTGGAATACAATTGATTTTAAATGAAAGTTGGTACATCGGTGTTTTGGGGTCACTTATATCGATTTTGATATCATAATAGGGTACTCAAACATTATGAAACCAATATGGTGTATGGTCTTTCACAAAAATTGGTTTTTAATAGATCTACGAGTAACTGTAAAGTTAAAAATTACATTTGTTACAATTTCTGTAATAATTTGATAAAACAATTTTAAATCGGCATATTTTAAGGGCCATCTTTAATTTTAAAATGTATATCACATATTTAAAATCTATATGTAAAACCTTTTTGTAGCAATTTTTATAAGAATCCTGCTTAGTTTTGCAATTTAAAGCATTTTTGAATTTTAAAGAATCCAATGTTAAGATCTGATAAATAGGCTATGCAATGGAAAAAACCGCATCAAAATCAATGATGTATTTCTAGAGCAATAGCCGAACAAAATATAATTTCGATATCATTGCATATGCATTCGTGAGATTTTGTGTGTGGCCACTAAATTTTATGATTAGTGAAAATAAGAGTTAAATACTAGTCTTAATTAATTGTATTATTAAATTTACTATATGTAATTAATTTAATAAAGCTCTGGCAACTCTAACTCAAAAGTATTAATGTGTGCTTGTGGCGATTTTTTTGTGTTTGTTTACCAACAATTCTTCACCTTGACGACGTCGCACAATCTTACATAATCATGCGAGAAGTCAATAGCCTTCTTAGTCAGATCGGTGGCCGATGCACCGCATAAAATATTTACCCGCTGGCATCAGATTGAGATGCCATCCCATTTATAACTATTAGTCAAGACGAATGCACTTTGGCCACCATTTTTCCCCTTATTTTGATAGCCCAACTGATGCGCATCCGGTCAAAAAAAGTGAAATTCTTCAAAACATTTAAATTGACATGCGCAGTTGACCCAATTTTCATCTTAAGATACGTTTAAAAAAAAAAAAAACGACAACTTTCGCTTTCTAGAAAATATCAGTTCAGTCAAAATTCCATTTCTGATTAATTATTTTCTTTCTATTTATTTTTAAAATATTCAAGCAATAAAAACACCGATGACTTGAAGAAATCTCCGATAATAGCCCTCCGCTCAAGTGGAAGTCTGCAGAAGTGCGAAAAGGTGATGCGTCGGTCATTTATTGTAGAATTTGCACATGCAAACGAGGAGAAATTTCAATGTAATTCCCTTGTTTTCGAGAATAATCGTCTATTATTGATACGAAAAATGTTGTTTGTAAAAGTTTCAAACTCAAGACAGCTGTGATAATATGATACATTTTTCGTATAATTCTTTTCTAAGTATCTACGTGACAAATCGCACATTAGAAAAACCGGCAGATGTTTTAAAGTATTTTCTCAAATTTTTAACAATGAGAAAGCTAATATTTTGGTACGATTGCAAGATGTTTTCAAAGCCAGACTGTGAGTTAATACGACGTAGAGTTTGATAATAAAATAGTACCACGATTGTACTACGCTTTAAAGTAAAAATTAAATGTTGTGTTTGAATGGGTATGCGAGCAGCAACTACAAGACTGGCTTTTCATATTTTAATTAGAAAATTAGCTTCTACAAATGTCTGTATTCGATACACAGGGTGATGACTCCCCTCTAAAATTGAGTGTTTTTATGTGTACGGATACTTTTTTTATTCAACACCCTGTAATTTTCGTAATACACACCCTACGAACTTCACTTATTATAATTCAAAATGTATAGAGAACTTTATCCGTTCCAATGAATCTTCAACCACTTCTCTATCCCGCTTCTGTCACCAGTTCCAAATTATCAAAGTTTAAAAATTGATAACATTGTCCCCAATTTTTTAAAATTTTATACACTGGGCAACAAATTCTATTTGTTTTTTTTGTATTTGCCTCATTTCAAATTTTCCGTAGATTCCGAATTCGCAACCGAAAATGTTTAATTTTGTCTCGTTTTTGAGTAAAAATAAAGTTAAAAAATGCGAAGACTATTCCAGGCTCTTTCATAAAAGCTCATAATATCGCTTAAATGAAAGCCTGAATCCTGATCTAGATATATGAAAGAGCACTAATCTTCAGATTTATTAACCATTTCGAGAAACATATTTTTTTATAAGGATGCACCAGGTGAAATTTTTTCATTCACTATTGATTGTATGAAATAATCAATGCATAGAAAAAATTACTTTAAATCGAATTTTTGGAAAAATTTGAATACCTTTTCTATATTTATATAGAAGATTAAGACTTTTAACTTGATTTGAGTCATGTTAAAAGTTCCTATGATGATATATCAGTTTTTAATTATTTTGCAAAAATTATCGTATTTTTTTTTCTCGCAAATGCGTCCTAATTGAACAAACGAATCACCCTGTAATATCTGACTTCAAACTGTTAGTTTAGGAAATTATGATTAGATTTATTCGGTCTCTAATATTGCCTTAATTCCCAAGGTTTTTAACCGAAACTTTTTAATGTAGTATATTTTTTTACTAATGGATTAAAATATTTGCAATTCTGCAATACATTTAAAAATTAAGTCACTAATTAATCTTTATGCCTTTATACAAACTTAAATCACATTTCTAATTCTAATTGTACTACCTTTTATTATTATATATTTGATTTGATGCAGTGAGATTGACCTTTTAGCTATTTTGAACATCAATATAAAGTTATTTACCCCGCATTTAAATTAGCAAAAACCCCTGATTATTTATTAGCTATAAAAACAAACCACTGCGAAAGCATTGAAATAAATTCGCAATTTTCACAAATAGAATTTACGTCTGTCTCATTTTAGTTTTAAAGCACCTTCGCCTCGATGTGTTTCACACTTTACAAAAAAAAAGAAGAAAAGAAATTACTTAAAACGCAATATCGAGATAATATTGAAAAGTCGCTTTTATGTTTGCGAATCTGTTTGCATAGTTTTTGAACATTATGTAACACTATTACTCAATAATTGTTCAGACAAAGATATAAACATTGCTGATAGAATTAACTTAGTGCGTACAGTGCAGTGTGGTCGGAACTGTTGCCAAATTTTATCAATAAACTTTAAATAGGATAGTCTTGAGGAATCTTTTATAAATCAGAGTCTAGATGCATTATATTGTAGTATTTTTCCTTTGTGCTATATTTAAGTTATTTTGATATTTGCATACAAGAAATTTATACTGTGTTAGTCTAAACTCATGGTCTAGTCATTTCAGGTTATGCAAAACTTTTTTATGAGAGAAGATAATTCCAAATACGAAGCAATGTGTTGTTGTGATGGAATAATTCCAATATGCCCCATCTATTTTCAATTAAATAGTTTTCTCACCTTTAATCTCATTCTGAGAGATTTTGTGTGTTTATTTGACTAAAATAAGAAAAACAAACATTAATATAAATTAGAAGATTGCCGGAATTATAATTATTAAAATAGACTCGGGTTTAATAAATTAAAAATTGATATTCATATATTGATATGGCGCGTTATTTTACTTTGTACCTGAAGAGGAAATTAAATTATACTCATTTATCATGGCTTTAATAAATTGTTCAAAAATCAAGGGACGTCTATTCTCACAAGGAAACGTTCTCAGGTGTGTCTCACCGATTTTGATGAAATTGAAATATGTTATAGAGTATCGAAAAATAAGAGACACGTATTTTTTTTTATCTGCGGATACGTACATTTAGGGTGTTCTTTTATTTATTGTTTTTTTTTATAAAAATTGGTGTTTTTTTGATCTGCCATTTGGAATTTTTTAAATTTAAAATCAGATTCGTAATCAGTGACTCCAAAAACCCCTTAATACAGGTTTTCACGAAAAAAACTGATGTCTGAAAGAATATACATCATTTACGTATTAGTACTAGGGGTTGTTTACCCCCTTGAGGAGCTTTTTTTACGGAAACCCAAAAACACGTCATAAAGTTTCAAAAACGTATGTAAAAAACTATTTTTCATTGATTGATAAAACTGTTATTTTTTGTGACGCAAAAATATAAAAAAAAATAATTTTTCTACAATAAAAAATAAGGGTTGCCACCCCCGGATACCGGATTACTTACAAAAGGTTAGTATGTTTATAAGAAACCTGAGAACGTATCCTTGTCAGTCTGGATAATATCGCCAACAATTTTGATTATGAATAACAAATACACAAAACAAAATCTTTTGATAGGTATACAACATGTTTTTAAACACGCGTTGACACACAATGTAATCTAAATTTGCTACTTTATTAGTAATCTACAATGCATACTCACTAAAAATTTTAAGAGCAGATCTACAAACGTTCGCATTAACTCAATAACTCTAATACGCAATTATTTTTTAATCAACATTTTAAATATATATAAAATTTCATATCGACATATATTTTTCGAGATACTAATTTTCCATTAACACTTTTTAATATCGCGGTTTCAAATTGATAAGAGATCCTACTATAAAAATAGAATTATAGAGTGCTTGCGAGTACTTGCACAAGTACTTCCATATGGCGGCATGTCAACGTTTGATTTTTATCACTTTGTTTATTTTCTGATAAACACCTCTTAATAGTAGCAACTGTTTATTTTTCCTTGAACATTAAGTAGGAAAAAATTTGTTCAAATTTTTTTTATTATTATAGATCGAGGCCAAAATATTTTGTATTATAAAATCTTATCAGTTCTGATTGTCTTAAGTTTTTTTTATGCTAGCGTGGGAATTTAAAAACTTTATTTATTAGATTTAATAAAAGTTTGAGATAAACTTATCCGGCTGATGTTTGGTATTAAATCTGTAAAAAGGTCAAATGCTACTATTCAATTTGGCAATTATTGTATCTACAGATAGTAGACGAGGGAGTTAAAACTTTGGTATACATATCAACTTTCAAATAAACTTTAAGGTATAGTAGATCTATAAATATAACAAATTTTAGAAAGTGTTCGAAAGAGGCTAAGTTAGTGTTTCTTAATTTTGCTATAATAGAAAAATAGTGAAGTTTGTGTGGGCCAGCTCAAAAAGGTTGCCTATTTTGTAAAGTTCTAAAAATCATATTTTTTTTTTGAGATTTAAAGAAATTAGAAAACCTTTGGACAAAGCCTAAATGAACAATATTTTGTAAAATAAATTGAAATTCTTTATCCTGGCCCTGATAAATAAAGTTTGCAAACAACTAGAATTCGCTCCCTAAAAAAAACCCGCGGTTTAAATTAAGGGTGCTTTTCAGGATATGCTTCGAACATCAAAATAAAGATCCCCACAAAAATTCAACTTGGTCGCAATTTTTTCGGAGTTTTACTATTTTTGTGCTCATGGAAATAATAGTTCTAATTGTTTTAAATCAATTTTGTTAAAACAAAACTCTTAAATAAATAAATTATAATATAATAATCTTAAATAATTCCAAAATTGTCTTTTCCTTCCACAAAAAAATTCTAAATTACCGTCTTTATCCCCCGGACACCACTTAAATTATTTTGCTAACAATACTAAAGTGAAAAACCAAAATAATAAAATAAACAAAAATTGGGTAAAGGTCATCAACTCGGAAGAAATAATAAATCATCAAAAAAAACCTTTTAAAACCGCAAAGTATCAATTTTTATGCTGTAAAGGCAAAATAGTAATAAAAGTTCACCTTCTATGCACTTAAAAGCGTGAACAATGTCAACAACATAAAATTACATATGAGCAACACCTTAATTAATTTACATATTGTGCACAGACAAGTAATTTCTGGGTATAAAACTGGGGTACAGATTAACAAAACCTTGCCAAAAGGACAATTATAAAGCAAATTTTTTCAGTAGACAACCGGATTGTCTGTACCCCACGTAGAATTTAATAGAACAGATATTTTCATATCACATTAAAGTATGAAGTCTCAACCTTGTTACAACAATAAATTTGTCATTTTCAGAAAATAGCGTTTTATAGTAAACTAAATCATTTAAAACATAAAAGTCTATATTTAAGGACATCCCCAATTAAATTTTAATGATATTTTTATTTTTGAGCTAGTAGAGTCCATCAATTTCATTTATTGCGTGATTTTATGCAGCAACATGATCTACATTTAAATTTTATGTATAGTGCAATTGAAACACTTAAGCAATAAATTACCTTATCTTTTGTTACCCATTTGATTTTATAAAGATGAATTGCAGGTTCCATTGAATGAAATCAATGAAGTCAAAATGAACTCAATGATGACTCAATCTCGACTCTCGGCACCTTGCAAAGAATTAATTAAGAAGTTTAACAACCTTGAACACGGTGTTTATTGCGCGGAACATGTAAGGTTTTACTATTTGCTATTTATTATTTAAAGAAAGTGTCCTAAGAGCTGCCATTATGTTGTAAAGATGTTTTAATACCTTAAAAAAAAAAATTGTGTGTCGGGGGAAAATATTATTTAGACGTTAATTCGACTCATTTGACTTACTAAGTATGCAAACAGAATCGAATCTATATTGAGTCTAGATTCGATCTTATATATACACTAGGGTGCTTTTTTTTCGCGACTATTTTTTTTTTTCACTCCCACCTCGAAATTTTGTGGGAAATACCTAAAAGAAAATTCCCTGAAAATTTGAGCCCAAAATATTAATATTAAGGGCTCGACCAAGGCGTGCAAAGATTTCCCGTTTAAAATACACGTAAACTTTGATTTTTTTTTCTTCAAAATTCTACAGCTCAGAGGCATTTTATGGTATAATCTTGGTCAATGATAGGGTTTCTTCAGAACTGAATGCTCTACAAAAGTGTCCATTGCGGCGTAACCCCAGCTCCCACCAGCGAGGTAGTACGGGTCACTAAACCCAATTTATTCATGAAATTCTCGTTTTTTTGCCCCTATCTCGTAAATAACAAGAGCTACAGAAAAAATGTACATAACAAACTTGTAGGAAATTCAATTTACTACAAAAAAGTTTAGGAACACCAAATCGATAACATCGATATTTCTTGAGATATTGGGCTTTGAAGTTGAGGTAGTGTTTCTACAATTTAGGTCAATAATCCATGAAAATTCCACACTACCTAACTAATATCTCAAGAAATAACGATGTTAGCGATTTGGTGTTCTAGAACTTTTTGTAGGAAATTGAATTTCCTACAAGTTTGTTATATACATTTTTTTCTGTAGCACTTGCTATTTACGAGATAGAGCAAAAAAACGAGAATTTCATGGTAAAATTGGGTTTAGTGACCCGTACTAACTCGCTGGTGGGAGTGAGGGTTACGCCGCAATGGTCACTTTTGTAGAGCATTCAATTCTGAAGAAACCCTATCATTTACCAAGATTATACCATAAAATGCCCCTCAGCTGTAAAATATTGAAGAAAAAAAAATCAAAGTTTACGTGTATTTTAAACGGGAAATCTTTGCACGCCTTGGTCAAGCACTTAATATTAATATTAAGGGCTCACATTTTCAGGGAATTTTCTTTTAGGTATTTTCCACAAAATTTCGAGGTGGGAGTGAAAAAAACAAATATTCGCGAAAAAAAAGCACCCTAATATACACAGATTAGAATGAAACTAGATCGAGTGGATCAGATTTCGCTTAGCTGACTGGATCAAGTCGAAATGGCAACTACAAACGCGGATCGAATAATCGATTTGATAATTTCCACTAAGCATGTCTTTGTTGGTTTATTTTGTTTTGCCTGTAAGAAAGTAAATATTATTTTTAATAAATTTCGAAAACGAATGTATGGGAATATAAAGAGGTAATAGAAATGCGTAATAAATGAGCACAAATTAAATATATCTCAATATTAAGTATCCTATTTTGTTTACATCCCTTACAGAAGTATGTACAGGTGATAATTTCATAATTACATAATAACAATACTACTTAGTGCTCTCAATTACTTTAGTGATTGGAAATATGCATGAGTACTTAATATCCAACAAACAAAGAGATATGCTAATTTGATATCAGAAACAATATGCGTTTTAACTTGCACATATTGCATCACATTCATTCTACTTCAGAATATTTTCCTACACTCAATTTCGGAGAAAATTGAAACACTCCTCCATATCGCGCCATAATTTGAAACAAACGACGACGATGAACAAGTAAAAAGCGCGCGAAGGTGAAACTCTTATCTGGGAAAAATGATAACAACCTGTGTAAACGTCGCAGTTTGCAAATTGTTTTGTAATTATGAGAATTTGTTGTTTTTGTTATGAGTTTTGAGTTGAGATCATAATTTGAACGATTTAACAATGTTTTGTAATTATCAAGATGACTGAGTAAAGTGACCAGAAATTAATCAATAATAATTTTTCAACTGTCTAAACAATATGGAGGTCATTGATTGTTTTATTCGATTAATATTTATCATGTTTAAACGAATTTTTTCAACGTAAATATGTGAAATTTTCCATATCAGGCAAAACAGATACAAATTCATATAAAACTTTTTAACACTGATTAAGCATCTGTATAATATTAAATTTATCAAATTGTAGATTTAAATCAATTGGGGGTAGTAAACGATTTTTTATGATTTTATAAGGCTAAAATTCCGGAAATCCTATTGTACTGCTCATTTTATCTATTGTACTTGTGCGTTTTATCACAGCAATGGACAATAAATAACTGAGAATGCAAAAAAAAAATTAAATAATGTTCTTCGTAGACCGAATTAAAATACCTTTTGATATACATAAAATGTCCTTTTAGCTTAAAACGTCAAATTTCAAGTAGATTCATCAAAAAGTACATTTTTAACAGAGTTCGAAAGTGAATAAGTTTCTTTCAATTACGACGTTAGGTGTGAATAAAATGCCTACTTTTTTACTACTTTACTTTTTCTTAACGTTTATCTTATTACGTTTTAACACAATCATCTAGGTAACGATTAACACTTTTCTAAAAAATGTTTTAACATTTTAAAAAAGTTATTAATATATTAGCAATGGTGAGCAGTATATATGAATATAAATGATACAAATAAATAGTTATAAACTCGTTATCATTTGGTGTTACCCTATGACAAACTTACCCTGTGTTAACACTTAGCACCTATTATTAAACGCTCATTCAAGTTTCACTGTAAAACACTAGAGGTTAAGGGGTTACATGGGTCTTAAAGGTATAAAAAAACGACTTCTTTAAAAAATTTATTTCAAAAACGAAAAATCTTTTTTATTTGAAATTTAAACATATGAAAGTAAAGTACTTAAAGTACTTGTAAAAAAATTTTCAGCCAAAAATATTGAAAATTTTCCATTTTTCAGCCGTTTTTCGCCGTCAACCTTTTTTTTTGCGGTGGACATGATATTTCGGTGTGGATTCATCTGAAATCAAAACGGCGAAAAACGGCTGAAAAATAAAAAATTTTCAATATTTTTGGCTGAACATTTTTTTACAAGTACTTTAAGTACTTTACTTTCATATGTTTAAATTTTAAATAAAAAAGATTTTTCGTTTTTGAAATAAATTTTTTAAAGAAGTCATTTTTTTATACTTTTAAGACCCATGTAACCCCTTAAGAATCCGGTGAAAAAATCCAATCTGAATTAAGGCTGAATTTATTATTTTGCACTGAAAATATACTCAAAACATATTACATCAAGAAAGGTACTACGGAATTCAGATTGAATTGAAGCGGAAATATTTTTTTAAGTCTGAAAAGAGACTGAATCGAGACTGAAAATTTTATATTAGCATATCTGTATCAGAAAACAGACTGAAGCAGGACTGAAAACACAAACAGACATTTTTCAACTTCTCAACTTTTTTAATATGTTTCGGTATATTGGACACATGCTAAACTTAAACTTAAACTTTTTTCTTTTCGTTATTTAAAAATTAATTTTTGTTTATATTCGTGAAAATATGTAAATTTGTTAATTTACTTTAATTAAAAAGCAAATTAATTTTATATTGTTGATTGAAATCAAATTTCTATTATCATTTTCCTGAAAGCTACGTATATGTGAAAGTGGAATGCGTTCATGATTCCTGTTATCATCGATATTATTAATTAACTTACTGAGTGAGAATTGGGCTGAACACAAACTAATATTTTGGACACAATATGAACGAAATTTAGAATTTCGAGATTTCTCATTATTTGACGGAATATTCGTCTATATTTTCATAAGATCATTTTTTTTCAAATTACACACGTGCCATGTGAAATTCTAAATATCGTTCGTAGTCTGTCCAAGATATAACTTAATTTGAACGAAAAAATATATTTCAGTCTGTTTTCCGCCTTATTTCAGTCGAATTTCAGTTCATTTTCTACACATTTTCAGTTCGTTTTCAGACTCTTTTCCGTCTATTGTTCTCTACCTCAGTCTACATTTAGTTCGTTTTCCGACTGCCCTTTCACACAGAAAAAATTGGCGAATTGTTCAGTATGTTTTTAGTTCA
This sequence comes from Dysmachus trigonus, assembly GCA_949715965.1. Classification (NCBI taxonomy): domain Eukaryota; kingdom Metazoa; phylum Arthropoda; class Insecta; order Diptera; family Asilidae; genus Dysmachus; species Dysmachus trigonus. The sequence goes on from OX454323.1 coordinate 67,722,187, forward strand.
ATTTTTTCACCCAGGCACTTATTGGTGAGTTTAACTAAGGTTTAAAGATTAAAGGCGAAAGTTTAATTTTTAACAGAATTTTCAATATACCCACAAAATAGATGTGTATACTTTTTTACACTTTAATTTTTCATCACATTAAAGCAATTTCGAAATCGCTAACATAAAAACAACAAAATTCATATTAGTGCAGACCTTGTTCTATAAAATTTTCTAAAAATATACGGACCGCAATGAAATCTGGCAAACTCTGGGCATTGTACGAATAAAAAAGGTATCATGCATATTAATCACAGGTACAAAGAATTCGGTAATCGGAGAAGATCGACCTAGACATAAGAAATGATCTTAACCCACGGATCGGTTTTCCCTCTTCAAATAACAACAATCCCCGCCTTGACATTGAAAAGGTTTACGTAGCAGCTGAGAGAAATCGAAGAAAAGTTTACAAATACAATGCCAGAAATCTTGGGTATTATATTAAAGTGAAGGTAAATCTCTGTCCCAATTAAGGGTCATGACAATTTAACAAAGCCACAAAGAAATGAGAAATAAGAAGACTTCGCTCAAAGCCAGAAAAACCAGTCGAACATTTTGATTCGCTTCATAAGCGTGCGCTACCCTACCAATTGCGTTCGTTGCTTTGCGCCGGGCACCATGAGCAGGTTTCATTCATGAACAAAATAATAATAATTATAATAATAATAATTTTTTTCGGAACAGCCGATTAAGTAGCCGATCTTTGCCTGAATCAATAATTCTTTTCTGTGCGCATACAAATTTTCTTGTAATTTTCGTACAACGTAAAAAGCATGCTTTTTTAACTCGTTTAGCTCCAGCACTTTTAAAAGTTGAGTCAATCAACACGCGCACATACATAAGGAAACATTTTTTATTTTTTTGCATCATAAAATGAAGAGGTGATTAACATTTCTAAGGCGGTCAATTTTTTCTTCGCTATCAAAAAGAAATAAATTGCACTCAACTAAAACGACTCCTCGTGATTTGTCGATTTGAGGAAAAAAAAATTTTTCTGCTTTTTATTTTTTTTATTTTAAGCAATAGAATGTAAAGGCAGATGAGAAATTAGAAATTCAGAGCTCTACAGAAACGAGATTTGTGTAAGAGTTAATAACATGGATTTTAAAGACTTACTTTTTATAGTCACAACTAAAAGAAAACGAATTAGTAGGTTCGAAATCGGTTTTGTAGAGCACCCTGTATTGCTTTTATTAACATAGCTTTGATTGGCCTATTATTTAGTTATAGCTCTATACACACACATAAATCAAGCAATAATTTTTAATTTTATGTAGGTAATTGTTTAACCTTTAGACGGCCGGGATTTGAGAACTAACATCGCCCTGGAAAGGTGCCTAAATTTGTATCTGGTATCACGTATAAACTATATACAAAGTTCATATCACAGGGCGAACCGATATATCGGCTCTCCGGTCTGGTAAGGAATAGGAAAAATTTTGTAGTATTAAATTTTATGAAATTCTAAAACTCGGTGAAAATGTGACTCTAGGGGTTTTCGGTGTCGCTGATTACGAATCCAGGGTCACTTTTTTACCGAGTTCCGGGAGTACCAAAAATGAGCTGTTTTAAGAGGTGGTAAGATGATGTGAGAGGAGTAGGGGTATGTGCACTTATCAAATCTGACCCCAGATTTGTCATCAGCAATCCCAACAATCCCGATGGTCAAGTTTTCACCGAGTTTCGGAAGTACTAAAAAATGAGGCATTTGAAGAGTAGGGGAGGGGGTAGTAGGGGGTGGGGTAAATGAATTTATCAAATCTGACCCCAGATACGTGATCAGCAACCCCAAAAACACTCTGGATCTTGTTTATGACAAAAAAATATTGATTTTCCTCCAAAGCCGATATATCGGTTTTCCGGTCCTCTATAGGTTAATTTTGAAGATAATTATTGAATAAACACTTTCTCATAACCGTGTTAAAGTGATACGTACCTAGCTTATTAAAATCATTATTATGCGAATCCAGCAGAATCAAGCTTCGTATGTTTTTTATACGTGCACTCTAAGAAAAGTCATTTATCACTACAAAATCGAACCATAGAGATCTTTCGCGATTCAACAGTGATCATAGTAATATTTAAAAAGTTGTGTTATCTATCAAATGGAAATCTACAATTTCTCTACAAGAAACTACTTTATAAATCTACTACCAATAAACTATAAAATAACAAAATGGAATGTAGAAATAAAGGTAGATCTATGATGATTTTATTATAGAAGTGGACGTGTAGAGTGTAGACGTCACGAAATGAAGAAAACGTGTTTAGACTGCCTTGATACGTTCGATATGCAAAGAGTAATGAGGAGACCACACAACTGAAACATACTCCAAGATGGGTCGAACAAAGACACAAAATAAAACCTTTAAGAGGTAGGAATTCGTTAAAATCTCTAGACCCACGCTTTATTAAACCAAGCGTTTGTTCAATTAATTATACCATTAATGCGACACCCAAAATCAAACTTAGCGTCGATAGTCAGTCCCAAGTCAATAACATATTCTTGCCGAGATAAAATGTCAAGAATTTTGTAGGAGTAAAATTGCATTTATTAATATTTAATTTGATATGATTCTTCGCTCACCACTCTGCAAAAATATTAAGATCACCTTAGAAATGATAAGTGATCACACGAAGGCCACGAAAGTCATCAACGTAGGCCAGAACATGCACGTTCTCGGTTAGACGAACACGTCGTTAAGAAAAAGAATAAATAGCAAAGGTCCCAAGTGGTTACCCTGTGGAATACCTTACAGAACCAGTCGCATGATACATGAATTCGAAAATAACTTATAATCCCTCTTTTTTGATGAAACAACACAAAACTTTTTCAATCAACACAAAATTCAGACAAATATGCAGTATAAATAAATACATAGATAGAATTACAATTTTATCATATCAGTGGGCGCATAAGAAATATCTAGTTTTTGTAAAATATCATATTGCAAAAATTCATTTTAATTTTAAATTAGTACATCTTCCGACGTGATTCATCCGGCCTTCTTCTTTGAAACCGGACAAAAATCATTTCCGCATTATTTAAAAAAAAAAAAACCCAAAAAAACAGTAGCTTCCATCAGCTGATTCAGAGAAACTACCTTAAATCAATTTCGCAATATCGTTTTAAAATGTTTTCAACGAAAATGAAAACTGATAAAAACGATCAACAGCAACATTGTTCTAATCAATTCGCTAACTTTTATTTACAAATGATGTTAACGAAAATAGTCACAGATAAGCGCGAGAAACAAATTAATTTCACGTTCCGAGGTCAAATCGTAGCGTTCGTTTGCTTACGTATTTTGATATGTAGGTAAATAATGCTGAGCAAAGCAAAAATCGATGCAATATAGGAAATTATTGCATATTAAATAGCAATCGTGACAATTTTATATGTGGGAAATGATAAGACGATTTATTTTTTCGTTGTTGTTGGAATTAAATTATTTACGTAGTTCGCCGTGATTATTTTTTAATGATGAATCCTCAATTAATGTTATCGTTGACGGAAACTCAATTTACAATTGTTCGTAGTAATGAAATTCTTTTTAGAGTCTGAAATATTTAGAAAACTCACTAAGAGCTGCGTTCAGCGGTCAAATTTTGCTGTTATGCAAAACTAATGTTTCATATTTTTCTATAGAAGCGCAGTGAACTCTGCCTCCGAGGCTGAAATTCTCGTTAACGTTCTAGAAAAACGTTTTTACAAAAACCATCAAGAATGTGACGAATCCTCAACCAGTATACTTCTCTATGTATTTTACTGTCTTATTTTATTTCATTCTTAAAGAATGTGAACCAACAATTACTTCTAACTACATTTGAAATATTTTTAAAGGAATGCAACAAAAAAAACCAACCTTTACTCGCTTGTTCAGTTAAGTAGTGTCAACATTTAGAAAAAAACTACTTAAAAGATAGTTGCTGAGCTAAATATGTCTAAGCAACTTACAAGTTTTTCGTAGCAAGAGGCTTTAAAAATAGTTTACAAAAAATAAACTAGGAAGTCCAATCCAAAGTAGTTAGTTGGAATTGCAACATAACATTTATAACTTGACCAGATAATTTTTCATTCAAGACTTTATTCGTGAAATTGTCGGAAATATTTGCTATATTCAGCTCATCCTTAAACTTAGCTACTTTACAAATGACCTCGCCCTTTTGTTTTTCTGTTAGACTGACTCTACCAAGTATATTTTTGGCATCGAATCACTTTAGCTTAAATCATTGATACGGGTATAACTGACCCATAATCGAAAAGAAACAAATTTGCAAATCATATATGTTTTTTCTTTGAATTTCCGTAGCCTGTAAATCAGGTACAACCGGTAATCTTCACGTCCGCTGGATGTGAAAAATGTCGTTAATCAATCACAAGATAGAAAAATTTTATACATCCTCATCATGGATACCTTAGACATGTAGTTTTGTATAAATTACGATAGCGTTTTATTTGTATGTTTATATATATATAGTTATTCATGTACTTATTTTCGAAGACAATTATATTGAACTCTTATAGCTGAATTACATATAAAAATTATGATTCATAGTCTTTAAAAAGCGATTCATTGATATTTTTATGATATTTAATACGGAAATTTTTGACTATGGTAGTCTAAAAGAATTTTTAATATTTCAAAAAATATTTTTTATGTTTCAAATCACAACAATTTTCTTACAAATATTTTCTACATTTATAAAAGAAAAAAAATCTTTAGCTGGGTACAGCTATGCTTTAAGAGGGTACAAACATCCGCTGAACCTCGAATTAATCTAAAATATTTTTAAAATTTTGACTATGAAATATTTTTCGTTTAAAGTTACCAAAAAAAAAAAAAAAAAAACAAATATGTCTTACCATTTTAAAAGAAAAAAAGACCCTCAGCTAGATGCAACTGCTCTTTTAGGGAATGAAATCATTGACTTAATTATGAAAATCATTCGAAATATTTTTTTAAATCCTAAATATAAAATATTTTTTTTTCGACTCGTGAAAAATATAGAATATTGGGATAGGTAGATTTTTAACCCTTGTTTGTTGAAAACACATCACATTGCATTTTTGAGATTAATCCACTTTTAATTAATCCAATAAGAAACATCTTTGTAGTACTAAATGATAATTTCTTGATAAAATTAATCTTTTAGAGTGATAAAATTAATTAACCTAATCGCTGAATACGTGGCTGAATAAAATTTGGCTAGTTAATTTTTGAGGCAATTTTTAAAAATTATTATTTTTCTTTATTTAACATCAAATTGACTTAATTCAGCTACTTTAAATAATTGATCTTCGCTTCTTTAACTTAATCGAACCACGGAAAACGTATTTTAAAATATATTTGCTCCCTAAAGGTGGCAAACAATTTTTGTACAGAATTTCTGGCTGTTCTATTTTTCTTACTATAGCTAGTATTGAAAGAATAAATAAATAAGAAAAACTCTGAAGAAACCAAGTTACTAGAAATGCCTTGAAACCGAAACTTTTAGAGATTTCTAGAAACGTCTCAAAGTCTCTAGTAATGGTCAGAAAAACGGTTATCATTGAGTCTTTCATTTCGCAAACTAATATAGGTTTTTGTAACCGGCAACCGTCACGTTGTGAATATGACTCATCTGACGGAGGGGAACCTTCTGAAAACCAAAATCTGGCAGCACAACGAAAAACGTTCACTTCTGGGCTGTTTTTCTTGTTGTCTTTTTCTTATTTTTGCATTGTATGTAGGTGAATGTATGCGTGCTTTGTTTATATACGATTTACGGGGCATGAAGGAAAACCGTAGCTCTTTCCATAAGCCGTTATAGCTAAATCCCTCAGCTGTTGTTTTCCAGACCTGGAAAATGCCGCCTAGAATCGAACGAATATATACGTAACATGTAAAAATTTGCACAACTTCTTGATGATATCAGGAGAAGTTGAGGAGCCGCAAATTTTATTAATTAGGTGCAGAGAGGAGGGTAAACGACAATAAGCAAAACGTGCCGCTTGCCAGTTAGCTCTTTTGATTCAGCAGAGCTTGTGAAAAATGCCCCGCCAGCACAATACAGAGATAAAACCGAATGATAACATTGCCTCGGTCCCCTCCAAACTGCGCAGTAAATAAAGTGCCGGCGCGTATAAATAGAGCTGACTCACTCTGAAACATTTCAGTTGGTTTTGAACCAGTCAACCTGTGAAAAGAGGGAATTGTATAAAAGTATAACAAAAGTTACTGTGCGTGAAAAGAAGAAATAAGTAAAAGGAGAAAAGTAGACTGTGAAAAAATCATTGAAAGTTCGAAAATAAAGAAACAAGTGATAAAGAAAAAAAACTATTATTGAACTGAAATCGTGAGCTCGTCTAGTATTCAACCCAATTCTAAAGACTTTATAAATTTAATATCTGTGGATCCGATATAATCATGTCCGAATCCCATTTCGACGAATACGAGCACTACAATTTCGATCACGACAAGCACATCTTCTCCAGCCACAGCGGCAAGCAGCGGACCAAGAAGGAGGCGACGCTCCGCACGAACCATTTCGATCCCAGCGGCCATTCGAGAAAAATCCTAACAAAGTTGGTCAACACGAGCAACAACAAGAAGGTCAATGGAAAGAATTAATTAACGACCCCCCCAAGGGCGCTACTATTTACCTAAAAACTAAGGCTCCGACCTCAGGCTGTTTGGCATATAAGGAAACCGAGAGTGAAATTCGAAGTTTTTTTCGACTGTATTTTCTTTTCTTTACTTTTTTCTTTCTTTTGGACTACTTGGATTTATAGGGCGGACTAGACCCTACCCGCTACAAAAAAAAAAAAACTTAGATACTAAGGATTAGGATTTAGGATTATCGGCGTGACCTCCAAAAAGAATGGTTGATTCTGGGAGTTCGAGAAATTGCGAGGGCCACGATGAAGAGATCCAGCAAAACTGGAGTTTTCCCTCGTTCCTGTCAAGATGGCTGCTGAACCATACGTTTTATTCCAGTTCATTCCACTGGAAGCATCTACCTCAGCAGGACAGAGAAGGCCCCAGCTAATCGGCGGCGCTCCTGGACGGAGAGAGTGAACGCCCTAGGTTTTAAGCTCATCTAGCGTAGCCCCCCTCATCAAGAGAGTCGACTCACCTAGCCGTAATAAATCATCATCTTGTACTAACTGAATTAAACCCTTAATTAAAATTTGTGATCGCATATAGATCGTCTTTTAAGCCTACTAGAAAGCGCGCGCGAGTTCACCCGTGGACGGGGAGATTGTTCGAGCTCCGCATGGGACAGAAAATGTGATTTATGTTAAGTTCTTCGATTATTATTTTTGTATTCTAATAAAATATCGTTTGTAGTTAGAGTATGAACGCGTTCAGCATGAACTAAACTCAGTACAATGTTATAAGGTCGAATAAATGAATTTTTTCTTTGCCAATGTTTTGTCTTCTCAATTTTGCCCCGTTCAAGGTCTTTTTTGTTTGCCTTTGTCGTCCCCTCCACTCAAGTCCAACACCAGCGATAGCTGTGTCATCGACTTTCTCGGGCTCTTTGGGGTTACCAGTGGAAGATAAGTGGCCCCAGAGCCCCATCGTGTTGAATTCGAGTCAGCTTATTTCTTGTACTTGAAGAAAAACGAGGCCACACAGCAACGTCTTCCGAAACATTTATCGAATTTCTTTGCTTTTTTTGCGACAGCTTTTAATATTCCGTTGAGGTTTTGGAGAGACCACCACCAATGATTCTTTAACAAAGCGAAAGGGATATGACGTCAGCAACTTTCAATTTGTATTCTTTCAGCACCTACAATTTAAAGAAAAAAAAGTATGAAATCATTTTCTTAACACTTATAACTATTACAAATAAAAATAACCCTTATTGTCCCATATTGTCCTTCAACTTTAAGCCCGGACAACTTCGTTATTTATTTTTTTAAAGTTCTGAAAATTCATACCTGGGTATTTTCAAGCGTGCTCTGTCAGAATATCACCTGAAAATTAAAAAAAACACCCCTTCCTATTGTATTTTTAAATTTAAGAAAAAAAAACCTATTTTTGAGGGTCAAGTTTTGGAAAAAGTTAAACCTACAAAACCTCCGGCAAAAATGTCCAATTAATAAAGTTATTTAAGTCGGAGGTATGATTTTTATCATTAAGGGGTTGTAAACTACCCCTAAAATCAACATTTTTACGATATCTTATGGATTTTTCTGGAAAAAAACTGGGTAAAACCAATGTTTCGGATTTTCGATTTTTCAGCCCTGTTACACCACAAAGAAAAGGTTGTAGAGCTAGAATACATAAAAATTTGAAAATTGCATGCCCAAAAATCTTACAAGTATTAATTTGCAACTTTATATAATGAATACCGTGCATCTTCCGCTTTTCATCCCTTATAACAACCAAAAAGGGTTAGGAAGACTAGTGTTTTTGAAAAACTGTCGAATCTTACTCCTTGGGCTTTTTCTTGGGGTGGTGATGAAATTTGACCTTAGATAACAAAAGAATTCAGGTTCTTATCATCTCTATTATATTTTTATCCATTTTCACCTGTTTTCGAAAATCAAATTCAATTTTTCCAGTAAAATCCATGATATCGAGTTAGCGTAAAAATGTTGATTTTAAGGGTAGTTTACAACCCTTAAATGATAAAAATCATACCTCCGGGTTTAATAACTTTATTAATTGGACATTTTGAGCCAGAGTTTTTGTGGTTTTGACTTTTTCCAAAACTTCTTTGATATTGAACTGAATTGACCCTGAGAAATCGGTTTTTTTTTTTTAATTCAAAAATAAAAAATGAAGGGATATTATTTTTTTAATTTTCAGGTGATATTTTGACAGAGCACTATTGAAAATACCGATTTGTAAATTTTCAGAACTTTTTAAAAATAAATAACAAAGTTGTCCGAGCTTAAAGTTGACGGAACAAATTGGAATTTATCATACGTAAATAAAAAGCCGAATCCATTTAGCATGTTTATCAAACTAGATACCAGTAACGAACACACTCATTTGTATGTAATTAATTAAAACATGAAATACTCATCCCAAGAAAATATGAATCGTTAAGTTTTCTTTTGCTTTTCTCCGATTCACTTCATAGAAATTTCCAGATCCTGAAATTCGAAATACTTAATTATATTGCGGTTATTGGAATTAAGAAATTTACCTTTAACTCCCAAAACTTAGCATGTTTTAGGACTCATTAAGAAGTTGGTCTCGTCTCCTTTGAAGACCCTTTGCGAATCTGTAAAAATAGATGCTATATAAAACTTTCCTCAAGTTATTTTTAGATTTAATCTTTTGATGTTCTCAAAAGATACCTTGCACTTGCGTTGGTTATAGCTTCTGAAGTCCATATAATTATTTCTAGATGACGCTTTAAAAATGATCTATACTTACCACTTTTCTCCAAAACTATTGCACTTTTCCTCATAATTTACTGCTGTAAAACCATGTATTAATTTTACCTTTGCGAAAAAGTATAGATTAACTACTTAGCATCTCTTTAAATAATAAATATTTCAAATATTTACATACCTTTATTAAATTATAATAATTTCACCAAATAAAAAATTATTTTCCTTAACAAAATTCTTAAAAAACACCAACTTTTTAAAATTTTTCACTTTCTTAAACTGAAAAAGTTGATCTACCTAGAAATGAATGTGAATTATAATGAAAATATATATTAAGAAAAATTGTAAAAATATAAAAAAAATATTTTTGGAATCCTGACATTGAGATCTTTCAAAATTGCTTGCATGACATAAGAAAATTTAAAAGATCACGTATTTTTTAACCCCAAAAAAATGAGGAAAAAATCTTTTGAGTAATCGATCATTGGCACAATGTTCGAAATAAAAACCAAAAACAAAATTTCATCTTTCCAACTCGAAATAAACCGTGGTGGCAGGCAGACAGATGACTCAATTTTTATACTTTTGAATATGGAACCTATTAAATTAAAAATTTAATTCCTTATTAAAATTCAAAAATATTCCGATGTAGTGTAGAAAAAAATCTATAAGCTAATTCCCTTTTTGCGATTTATTTAAAAATTTAATTTCAGCAATTTTTACTTTTTTACTACCCCAAAATATTCAAATGTAATAAATAAAATTCACGGTATTTGACCCAAAGAAAAGTCACCTTGAAACCAAATTGCGTCATGTGAAATAAGAAAAATAGGTCTAGATAGCAAAAGATTATGTGTTTCCAAACAAAAATAATGAAGTATCGTAAAAATAGCACCCGGCTAAAACGAAAGATTGAACCTTACAAGGAAACTGCTTAATAAGTAATTTATAAAATTTTAAATGTTTTAAGTCTCCGAAAACTGAATTGGACAAAAAAACATCTTTACATTAAGCTCGTTGTTTTCAATTGTTATACAGAAAATTAATTAGTAATTAGAAATCATTATACATATTGAATACCCTAATTTGGAAGCAATTATTATATATTAAATAAGTTTTCGACCACCTTTAAGGTTTTTTATAATAAAAAAATATTATTACACCGAAATCATGGATGAAATTATCCAAAAGCAAGACCTACTGAACAAATTCAGAATATCGAAGAAAAACAAAATAAATCTCTTTCTTAAGCCCAAGCGTTTTTCTTCCAGTTTTGGCTATAACTTTCGATTTTTGCTTAAGGGGAAACTTCTTTTGTCATGTCTGAGATATTAAAGAAACGTGTTGACGATTTTTTACGCCCATATAAGACGCGAGTATAAATGAAACAAAGAGCGTTTTTGCGTCAAACTTGGCGTCTTACTTTTGAGATGTTGAGGCGTTAAAAAACAAAAGAACAAAGAGTTTATCATCCAGAGAATTACTTATGCAATATTTTAACCGATTCGCTCACTCATAAAAATCAGTCAAGGTTGGGTCAATTTAAGCCGTATGCGGAAACTGACTAAAATTTGAATAAAATTTTTAAAATTTGAATTGTTTGCATAGAGTTCTCTCTATCTATCAAGTTAACACAAATAAATGCAGGTTTTATAAAATACAGATTGTGACCAAATAATTTTGGCACCTTATTAAGCAAATGTTGTTTAATCATTCTAATATTAAGGTAGTAGTTCCCTCAAAATTTTCCAAAAAATCGGTTTTTGTTTTTTTTGCATTTTATGATTCCTTATACCTTCAGGAATAATTTGCTAAATTTTTACAAAGAAATTCGAAAAAATCGAAGAGCTACAGCAGTTTAAGTGCGCGCGCTTTTTTGAATATACACACATAAATATCTAGTAAAAAAACTTTAAACGCGTTTTTCTCGAAACTACATTTTACAACACGGCGGACAGTCAATCTCCGGATTGGCTGAACCGATTTGAATAAACATTATAGCATTTTGTTTGTTAAGGTCTATTGTAGGGCAATTCACCAGAATATTTCGAAAAAGTCGATAAAAAACATATTTGCAAACCGAACAAAGCAAAAAAAAATGCGATTTTTTCAAATTTTTTTTCAAACATCCGCCATTTTTTTTTTACCGATTTTCTTTACTAATTGTGGTGAATTGCCTTATAAAACATCTTCCTTAACATGCTTTTTTGTTTTTTTGTTTCCGACTTGCCGTTTCTGAGATTGAGTGTCCGCCATGGAACCCTCTTTTTTTGGAATGCTCATTTTTGAGAGCCCTCTATATATTTAGTAAAGTACAAAAAAAAGAAAAACAATTTTTTTTGTCAACTTCAAGACTTATATATTCAAATAAAAAAAGATTTAGTTAGATTTATAATAAAGGAGCTTAAAGAAAAAATAAAGTTTAAATGTCTATATTTCCCTATTCTACGGAGAACTAGTACCTTAAAGAATCTTGAAAAATTTCTTAAAAATATTCTTAACCCGGACTTGCGTAAAGTGTAAAAGAGTAATTCTACTTAAGTTAACTAGGGATCATTTCGGTTATATTTGTCATCTTTCCGATGAAGATTATCTCTAATTCCTGCAAACAACATATCCAGGATATAACTTTTTTATCCTTGGGGCACAAAATAAACCTTGCAACCCACAGGAAAAAAAACGTAACATATAGCTGATGCATGTGACCGGAAAAATCTTGAATATACACAAAAGAAGATAAGCGTTAGTGCGGATGTAAGTACATATTTACTCTTTTATATCACAAACAGGGCAGCTAAGAGGTTTCTCACGACATATGATACAATTAATTTCACGTAAGACTTTTTTTTAGGATTCAAATAAGTTCATGAAATTACCAAAAAATTTGGCTTATAAAGATTTTTGAGGACATCGCCACAATTTTAAATGAAGCAACAATTTCTAGAAATTCAAACTGTTGAATTTAATATGACGAATTCTACATGTTAAAAGAAATTGTTCAAAATGAACCCAAAATGATGATTTTTTAACGCTCTTACTAACGCAGATTGGATAAACTCAAATTTGTTCTCTATTATAATCTTGGCACTAATTTTCTTCGAAACGTTAACAATCAGATTTTCATTCGAAACCTTGTCGAATTGCTTAAAAAATACAAATAATAAGTCTGTGTTACTCATTAGTAATTTTAATTCAAGGGATACGGAAAAAAACGCAAGTAATATTGTTAGTTTATAATTTTAACGATAATTGAAACGATTTTTAATTTGATTGCAAACTCAAACTCTTAAATATCTCAATATATGATTAAATGGACTTATACTATTTAAAAAAAAAAAAAAACGTCTCAATATTTTTTTTATAATTCGTTATTATTGAAAGTGGTATAAATATCAGGGCTGCAAAATTAAATTAAACGTGCAATAGTTTCGTTGCGGTTGCAACGAAACGTTTGGTTTACATAATTTCGTTTATTTGCTTTTTGGGTATGTGTGCACACGCTAATAGTAGTCCGTGAATCAGCGCGAAATTACATTGCTTCTTATGGCGGAAATTTTAACGCAAATATCTTTAACATTTTTTTCTCGCCCCTATAATGATTTTGGTACCATAAGACCGGTATTCCTCCCCAGTTACAATCGGTAGAACATCACTTTTTCGTAAAAACGATAGTTTAGCAGATTCGCCCTGTGGAGCAGAATAAATGGGCTAAGAAGCAATCATCGGACCTAGACGGCTTGTATTTATAATATTGTTCGTGGGGGTTTTGCTTTTACGATGCTTATACATAAAATTGCCACCAAAAATCCCCCAAGGAGGAACACAAAAACACCTCGGGAAGTAAAAAAAAATTCTTCAAAACGCATGTTTGTCTCCCTTGCCTTCGTCTTACATATATTTTTACTCAATTTTGCAGTTCTACAAACTTATTCTTCTGAGAAATTTTAAAATGTTCCTAATTTCGTTTAATAAACTCCTTGCAAAGAAATTCGAAACGAAACGAAACTATTCCTTAGCATGTGCACACATACCCAAAAAGCAAATAAAAAATTATGTAAACCAAACGTTGCGTTGCACTGAAACACACTCCGCTTCATTTTTGTTTAGTTCATGTGCACTGAAACACACACTGGTTTACGTTTGATAAGTTTATGTGCACTGAAACCCTCCGTTTGATACTTGTTTAGTTTATGTGCACTGAAACGTAGGTACATTTTTGTTCTTTCAGTTTCCTTTAGTTACTTTTTGCAGCCCTGATAAATATACATTGATAACTAAATAACTCGCTAATTTTCTTTAACAATTTTATTAATTATTTTTGCATAGTAATATTTAACATGTTTATAGTCTTAAAAACATTATCCGAACTGATGAAGTTTTGTCATTATTTTTAAGATGATTCAAGCGCAAACCCTTAAATATCTCAGTTCATAAAAAAAATTGTCTTATACCACTTTCAAAAATAACAGCTCATAAATGTAAACTTACTTCACTACGTTTTGGATGAAAACACTCTCATTCTGTGACTCTCTATCACAAAGAATTTAGAAACACCATAAAAACTAGAGCATTTGAGAAGAGTTTAATTAATAAATATATACGCTACGCCGGATAAAACCGGATAATTCTGCTAATTTTTAATAGAAATTCAATAAAAATATAATTTACACAAAGTAATTAATTTTTTACTACACTATGATGTAGTTAATAATTTAAATTGCTATTTAATATAATTTAGGAAAAGTAATAAGTTTGTATGTAAAATATTCGAATGCAATTTAGTTTCGTATTTAGTGGATATTTGTTTCGAGAGGAGAGATAGAGAAAAAGGCCCCAGAGATAACTTTATATGTATTAAGGGAAAAAAATGTGTAGGAAAATTTTTTTTTAGCTGAGATGATAAAAAAAAAATTTAAATAGTATAAAACAAAGTCGCCACATCTGTCCTCATTATTTCTATTTCTCCGCTTATTTCTTCTAAACCACGCGACGGATTTTGATACGGTCTTCACTGTCATTTAGAGGATTTTTTACGGAAGGTAAGTAAGAACAATGAATACTAAATAAGTTTTTTTATAGTAGAGAAAATTAAATTTTTTTGTAATCAATACGTCAGGAATACGATTTTCATTACGCTAGCTAAACCTTATAAGATACATCAAAACAATGTACTAAAGAATTATAGTTCTTCAAAAACACTAAATCGCACAATCAAAAAAATCACTCACAGTAAGCACATGTGCCTTTTACTTAGCATTGGATATGTGGTATTTTCAAAATAATCCTATAGGATCTCAATAATTTACCAAAAGTAAAAACTGGTTGTGTAAACGTGCGATTCTCATCCGTAAAATAATAAATAAAAAATAATTTAATAGAGGAAATCAACAAAATAATTTTAAATCAAATAGCGTCGGAGAGTAAAGAATTCATTTCAATCGACACCGTAGTTAATTTTAACTGTTGATTATGTTATTGAATTTTTAAATCCCCACAAGCTTTTAATAAAACTGGAAAGTCCTATAATTTTGCTAAAAAGTCTCAAACCACCAAACTTTTGCATAGGACTCGACTACGTGTGATCAGAATAGTAGACAATTAGATGTTTTTATGCTGACTGGTCCTGCCAATGGTGACACAGTATTTAGAGCCTAAGTTCAATCATTTATGGTTGTCGGTATCGATCTAAGGGAAAATTGCTTTCTTCATGAAAAACTATATGTTGCTCTCTCTAAAACAGGAAGACCATCACATCAATTGATTCTAAGAAATTCTAATATATTATTACAACGCCCGGTCCGGGCAAGCTTGTTAGTCATAAAATACAAACAGAACTACGATCCGAAGCTCCTATTTGAGGTCCTCTTAGAGGAAGGATGGGAATGCAACAAGACGGTTAAAGTTGTGAATTTTAAAAACACTTAACATTTTTGTGGCTGATGCTTATTCGGATAAAACTAGTTGGGATCTTCAGCTGCATTTAAAGAGGAAATCGCAGTCCCTAAAAAACGGGAAACCCCAAGACTAAAATGAATTATATTAATAATTATTGAAAGAGTCGAGAGATTAAGTAATTCTTCTTCATATCCTGAGCTCGGTCTTTATTATGTTAAGTTCAATGTCAGGCTTTTAATAAAAGAACAATTTTTAAACTGACCATTTTCTTTTTTCCTGAAATCTTTAATATTATACTTTATCCCGTAAAACAGCTAGATCTACTAACTACAATACCCACACATATAGTTTTTAGGGATAAGAGCATCATCAAGAAAGCGATCAATTTAAAATTTAAGTAAAAAATACGAAATTAACTTACCCCCGTAATGTGAAAAGTTCTTCATCACATTTTTACAACCCCGACCGAAGCAAAAAGCTTCTTTTATACGGGAAAATGCGCCCCAATATTTATTTTATTGAAACTTAAGCTCATTCAGAAGAAAATCCCTACATTTCACCTATAAAATACAACTTGAATGCACCACACTTAACAAATCGCGACTCTGAACAAATCAAAAATGGTTTTCTTGCTAAACGGCAAAAACTGTCAAAATGATTTGAATTTTATTGCAATCTTGCGCTTGCCGCGCTGTAATGGCCTAGCGGTAAGTAGCACTATTATAATCCAGTGATTTGACAAATAAACATCCGAAATGTCAAAGTAAATTCTGCACGACAAAACTGCTGCAATTTAGAAGGGATTTTTTAACAGACGACCGGACCAAAAATCATTTCTCCGACTTGCTGTAAAATGGTCACAAAGTGTATAATCAAATTCTGCAACACAATCAAAAGCGGGGATGGCGTTACGCTGCACAAGTAAATAATTCCACATCAAAGTTTTCTTGCAGTAGTAATTTTCTTCCTCCTCAATCAGACTACCTTCAAATGCCGATACGCAAAAGGAATGGTTTCGAGCGATTTTAAACGAAACTGGACAGACCGTTTTCAGCGAAGACGATATGATTTGCTCCAAGCACTTTGATCCATCGTGCTTCACAGTTATCGACGGGAAATCAGTCCTAAATCCTGCAGCAATACCTTTCGAATCACTAAAATTCGACGAGCCAGAAACGAAGAGAGTAAAAAGGGAAAAGGTGGTGATCTCTTTTGCAAACTATAACTGAAGTCTTTAATTTCCTCTATTTCTAGGACAAAAATAAAACAATTCAGTGCAGTGTTTTCAATTGCGGAAACAGTCTGGCGACTACGGGTGTCGTTAGACCCGAACTTTTGTACCATCCATTTCCCAAGAAGGCCGAGCTGGTTGAGAGATGGACAGTTTTCTGCAATCAAGAGGATAACGACGAGGAAAAGTGCAACTACATTTGCTCTGATCATTTCGCCAACGACGCTTATAACCAAAAGAGAACCCGCGTTAAAACACTGAAAGCGGATGGTACTTTTTATTATTTAATTGGAATTATGATTTTTGTAATGTTGGTAATTTTTTTAGCGGTACCAACAATTTATAAGAGGGAAGCACTCGCGGAGGAGGATTTAGAAAATGGAACAGAAGAACATTCAGCTGAAGTTACAACAAGTAAAATAATCTCGGTAAGATTTAATATTTCATGACATAAAGTAGATTTTACTCTTTTTATGGTTCCTTATTTCAAAACATAAAAAATCATTCATTCTATATTATGTTATATAGCTTTTAATATATTGTACTATACAAAAAATACGGGATTCTTGTGAGTCTATTTTAAAGCCACCGAAAAATAGTTTGAATCAAAATCTTCAATAGATATTTTGTATTTATACGTGAAATTTTAAAAAACTAAATAAGGTAAAAGTGTTATATTTAGTTATTTTTGAATAGCAAGTTGGTGGAAGTTTTTTTAACGTGCAAGTGTTTAATACTTAATATTGCCAAAAAAATGAAGTGTAACCGGTTAGTATCTAAATTTTTATAGAATCATTTACGGATTATTTGTAAAACTATGTGATTTCAAATGAAATCGGGCAGTAGTAAAATTTTATGCTAAAGGATTCGAATTTTGCAGGGTCTCCAAAGCCAGAAATCTGTAAACTCGATAATGCTTTTCCCAATTTTATAGTTTCAGGAAAAATTTGATGTAGCATCACAAAAATTGTTCCAAACAGATTTCGAATAGTTTCTTTAACTACACAATGATCGGATAAATTTTATTAAATAGTGTCTTAAAAATGTAAAATTTTAGACTTATAATAAAATGTAAAATAGAGTAAAATAAGTAATTTTTTCTAAAATAAAGACTTTCATGGAAGAAGTGAAGATGGGATTGTTCTAATTCGGAAAACAATTCCAATGCAGGAGAATGCGCTTTAAAAAAGAATTGAATCAGACGAAAGTGCACGATCTATTACGAAACGAAACGGAAGAATTCATGCGGTTTAACCATCACGAAAATTTAAGTGTATAAAACAAGAAGAAATATTTTTGATTTCTTAAATGGTGGCAGTTATCTCAATGTTAAGTCAGCATCGCTTGCATTGCATTTAATTCCTAAATAATTCCATAAACTTAACTTTTATAAAAGAATATGACAAGAAAACATTAAATTAAAAATTTCAGCAAGATGTGCCGAAAGCAGGGCTATTGCTAGACGGGAGACAGACAAACAATTCCGAGGAGAAGCCTCAGACGAATACTGGAGAATGTGGTTTACAAAAAATGGCGGCAAATATCAGAAGACGATGTTCGTTGTGCTATGAACGACTTAAGACCGCAAAAGACCGAAAACATGCCGCCGGAGAGGCAAAAAAAACTCGTTACAAATGTCAAAATTGTAATTGTGCTTTTTGCGTTGAATGTTTTTTTATCAAGCATAAATCATTTAGGCGGTAACTGTTTTGTTTTCTTTAAAATATTTAGTTGATATCGTTTTTACTTTACACCTAAGATAATAAAGCCTTAAAGAACCAAGTCACATGAATTATATTTCATTTACATGTTAGTCAACGTGTTAATGCTTCCACTAAAATTAAGTTATTTTTGTGAATATGAATGAACATTTTTATATACAAATACAAAATTTAATAAAATAAGTGATTTAAAAATAAATTGATTTTTTGCGATATTTTGATTTGGTATTTTACACATTAAACTGCTGTGTCACGCTATAGCTGAATAAGTGGCTGAATAAAACTGGGCAGTGAACGTGTTAACAGGTGTTTGAAAAATAATATCTGATTACACGTCACAAAGACGAATTATAACTCAGAGATATAATCTTGAAATATATAATATACAAAACCATTTAAGAATTAAAAACCAGTCAAATGCGAAAAAATATTTTTTGAATTTTCCAGACAAATTTCTAATATCCAGAATTTCTGCCACAGCCTTTGAAGCAATCGCAAAAATGGTATCTAATATGTCTCAAACGAAAAGGTTTTACCGACAACATAGGCTAAAACATAAAAATTAATTAAAATTCATTTTGAAATAAAAGAGTTTTGAATACTTGAACTTAGAAAGGGCAAATTTTACGATTTTAAATAATCTAAAATTAAAATTTCATTTCAATTTCATTCAAATTCAGATCGGGAACGGTAAAATTGAAAGATAAAAAAAATAGGGGGTTTCTATCATTTTCATATTTCGAGGTGTGACACGTTGCATTGTCCTGTTGAAAAGTAATGTCAACGATTATGCCAAAGAGCTCTTTTACATTTATCCTTTAGGACTTTCAAATATACTCTTGAATTTGAATGTAAAATTTGCTATAAAATTAATTTGCTATTTTAATTTATATTACTAAATTAATAAAAACTTCCTTCCAGAGTTCTCCATCCGAAAATCAACAATGTGCCATCCTTAATTGTCCATCATCGAATGAAGCTGTTGCTAGGGATTTATACCAGTAAGTAAAATAAATTTTTTATTAGAGAAAAATAACAGTTCTAAACAACGATTAAATTAGAATTCCAGGGAAAGCGACTGTCCGAAAAAAATGGTTAAAAGTAATCGAAGAACATACAACACAAACTAATCTTTCGAACAATGCCGTCATTTGTTCTCTTCATTTTGCGCAGGACTCCTTTAAGGCTGATAAATATAATAAAAAGATTCTACTCGCAAACGCTATACCGTCGATATTTCCAGAACCAAAAATCGAAAAAGGTGATTTCCCCATTATGAAACCAGCTGATTTCGGCGATCCAGAGCGCGGAAAG
The DNA here is from genome assembly GCA_949715965.1 of Dysmachus trigonus. Taxonomy (NCBI): domain Eukaryota; kingdom Metazoa; phylum Arthropoda; class Insecta; order Diptera; family Asilidae; genus Dysmachus; species Dysmachus trigonus. The sequence continues at coordinate 67,741,724 of OX454323.1, forward strand.
GAGTTCTACGAGTGGAGCATGAGAAACTATCAGGATCAGAGGAATATGATTCAATTCCTTAAAGATCGCGCCACACTACAATCGAAAAGAATCGCTAGATTGGCGAAAAGTATCGATGATTTCAAGGCTAAGCGATTTGTTTCCGAGGATGCTAACAATGCTCTGCAGAGTTTATTTGATAAAATAATTGATGCACAATATGATATTATATAAATTTTGACTTGACACTGGTATCTTTTAAATAAACTTGTAAAAGTATATATTTAATTTTTAGTGTGGCAGAAAACAATTTTTCAATAAACAACTTCTAGACCAGGACTTAAAATATAAATACTTGCATTTATCTCTTGTACACTTATTTTATTTTCCTTTTTAACGATTCGATAATTATTCATTATTACAGATGGTGCGCTAATACTTGCATTTAAAAATTGTGCAATTCGTTTAAAAAACGAAACTGTCTTCTTCAACATAAACTTTGTTGGTGATTTTATAATAGAAATGTCAGTTTTAGCAGTTGCTTACTCAATTCAGCTTAACAAATGTAATTGCTGAATTGTGGAGTTGGTTACAATAAACTAGAATTTTCAAATAAACAAACTACAATTTACAATTTATCAAATAAAATATGAAAAATATATGAATATGATAAAGTTGTAGTAAACACCAGTTACTTGTAAAATTTACTCTGTATCAGGAGTTTCATCATCTTCTTCTTCGTAGCCATCGGGTAAGGGATTCACTTTTGGATTATGGAAAAGACTTTTATTGCCCTCACCCCACGGAAATCGTTTGTGGCGCACTCTTAAGTATTCGTACTTGATAAAAGGAGGCCGTTTGTGCTCCTGCGCCGAAATGCTTTGATAAACAGAGGCTGCGAGGCCACCCAAAATTGGAAAGACAAGGAAGAATGTGATCTTTCGCCAAAGATTAGAATGTACGACTACAACAATAAAAATATGATTAACAACAATATATAAAATTTGACTCTTGAATTTCATACATTTATTTTTATCCTTGTCCCCGGCCACGGGACATTTGCATTGAACAGCGGGAGGTTTGCATTGAAAGGGGGACACTTTTGGAGGAGCAGTGGTCGCAAATGTAGCACCTAAATTTTTTATAACGTCGAAAGCACTTTTAAATTGAAATTTCTCAGAATTTGAAAACTTTGCATCTTTCGCTTTGAATAGATTTGGAGAAATTACAATTCCTCTTTTTAAAAGGACTTGCACAGATTCAGAATTACCCATTATATTAATTTTATTATTTAATATTTGTTAAATACACTTCAATTGTAATTTGATAATTTTACAAATAATTGAAAAACTGTTGCGTTTTTGTGTAGCCGTCAAAATTTGTGTCAAAAAATCACCTTTCGCTTTTGCTACTAAATTAATTAAGTGGCTTTTACTAATCTGCATAAGAAAATAATTTAATGTATTATCAAAAAAATTCGTTTTAAATTGAAATAAGGTAAAAAAAAAATGTTTTTAAATCAGAAGACATCATGTCTATCAATCAGTTCAATAAGCATAGCTACACACTTAAAGAAAAACAGTGAAAATAATATAAAACCTTATAAAGAACTTTCGGAATGTGTTTAAGGTTATTTTAAGAATAAATTGAAATAAAACTTAATGAAATAAACACTAATTAACACGCCAAAACACTGATTTCTCAATAATCCTTCAATATACTCGTAGTTTTTATTAGTGCTTTTGTTTGTTGTTAGTTTTCTATTAAGTTGTGATTTGTGTTTTAAGGGGCACCATTAGTGTGAAATTTTGAAATTTGTTTCTTTTTCTTCATATTTCGATAAGCTTTAAAAATAACATACTAAAATTTCAAGTGCATATCTCAAATTGTTTTTGAGTTACGTATGTTTACTTTTTATACTCATCTTGTGTAGATTAATTTTGCAGAGTTTTAGTAAAATCGGCGCCGAGAGAAAAAAGTTATGTATACAGGGTGATCCAAAAATATTGAAACAGCAAAATAACTTTCGAGGAATGCATTTTGGGAAAAAAGGGTTTGAACAAAAGTTTTAGGATTTTTCCCTGGCTATTCAATGGCGGCCTTAAATTTGACCATGACCATGGCCGTAAAGGTCAAGTTGACCATTTTAAATGGGGACTCATATTTTTGACCACGGAAATGACAAGAGCAGGCAATTCTACGTTCACACATGACCTTAAGCAACTTTAACCTTTGACCTCTGAGAGTCATATCAGGGTAAGGTCAAAGTACCTGAACAGCAGAATAACTCGCCAAGAGTGTATTTTCGGAACATATGTTTCAAACAAAAGTTGCAGGATTGTTGTCTGGCTACCCCTAGTGACCTTGTATTTGACCTTGACCGTAACCCTGAAGGCCATTTCGGGACAAAGTTGATTTTTTAAAGTGGGGGGGGGGGGGGGAGGGCATTCCCTTGGCTCCAGAAATGGAAATACCAGAATTTCGACATCCGAAATATGACCTTGACAATGACCTTGTAAAGTCAACTTGATTTTTTAAACGGGCACTCATATTTTTGACTACAAAAATAGGAAGGGCGGAGAATTTCACCGTCAGATATCACCTTGACTGAAGTTTTTCCATTTCAGTGGTCAAAAATATGAGTTCCCATCCAACAAATCAACTTGACCTTACAATGACCCTGAAGGCCATGGTCAAGGCCAGAGGCAAGGTCATCTTTGGATGCGGAGATTTCTGGTCTTTCCATTTCTGGAGCCAAGGGAATATCTCATTCTTCGGCGCCAGGTGCATAAAACTTGCATTTTCTCAGAACATTTAGAGTTTAAGATATAAAACCTAACATTTTTATCTATGTTATTATGTCGTTCGGATCAAACCCGCCCGGTTTTGAAAATTCATTGCTCAATATTTAATTATTATTGCGTAATCTTATTTTGGCACTAAGTAGACGAGCACTCAGTTGTTTTTCCTCCTTCACTGCGATCACTATATATATACATATATAATACAAATTTAGAAGTTCGTAACTCTATCGATGTTTCTGTACAGCGTCAAATAATCAAGTTTATGTATCCTGAAGTCCACCGAAGACAAGTCAACGTGATAAAGATCCAAAAAATGTGCGAGTGGAGTATACAAAAGTAAATTTATGTGCATATAATCAGCAACAGAGGCGTCTAAAAAACTATATACAAAAATTTTAATTTTGTGGGCGGGTTTGACCCGAATATCCTAATATTTAATTTAAATTATCCTTATAAGGTTCAAGGGGTGTAGTATTCGCTTTCACCCCGGCTATTGGGTTTTGTCAATATGTTATTCTTCATTTTAGATACACCCGAAAAATATTTTATTACTTGATAATAATTTTTTTATTTTTTTCTAACAAATTTTTTCTATTTTTTTGAGTTTTTGTAAATCTTCCCTGAATATTTGCTGCCCTACGCCATGGCATACTTGGCGTTATCTATAATCCAGCTCTGCTTATTCGATATACAATGGACGTCGTTGAACTAATTCAATTAATTTAACCCATTAAGTCCCAAATGTCAGCTTTTTCGCCGCTGCGTTCGGCCGCTATATTTTTAGTGAAAATAGTGTCTGAAAAATATGTGACACACTAATTCCGACGCAAAATTTAATGATCTTTCAGAATCTGACCTCAAAATTTGCAACAAATGTGTGGTTCAAAAGTTGTAAACTAATTTATGCAAAAAAACGTGATTTTGAAAAAAAAAAATTCTGGTTTTTCCAATTTTTCACAAGGAAATCATTTGAAATTTCATTGTTTTCGTGCAAATATCGTGGTCTCGACTCCCAAAGTATAAGCTCCCGTTGTTTAAATGAAGGATTTTAATGTTTAAGCACACAAAATGGCGGTCGGGACACGAAAAGATGAGAAAAAGCTTTCGGAATTTTTTACTCGAAAACAAAGGGTTTTAGAGAAAAATTTTATTGAACAAAAAGTGCTTAGAATTGATTGAGAAACCCGTGTGAATTTTTTCAGAATTTTTCAAGCAATTTTTGGATTTTTGGATTTGATTTTTTGAAAAATCCAAAAATCTCATCAAAAATTCTGAAAAAATTCACACGTGTTCCACAATCCATTCTAAGCACTTTTTGTTCTATAATATTTTTCTCTAAAACCCTTCGTTTTCGAGTGAAAAATTCCGAAAGTCAAATTTTCTAACTTATTTTATAATTCAAGATATTTTTTCGATATTTTGAGATCAGATTCTGAAAGATCATTAAATTTTGCGTCGGAATTAGTGTGTCACATATTTTTCAGACACTACTTTCACTAAAAATATAGCGGCCGAACGCAGCGGCGAAAAAGCTGACATTTGGGACTTAATGGGTTAAATAACAACATGGTTTTATAATTTTTAAATATACTTCTCTAATCATGCTTACCAGCAATCATGTTAGATGAAAATCAAAAACAAAATAATTAAATGAGCCACAAAATTAGTTGTTTGAACAAAATATTTATTTTTTGGGTGTAAATGTAGTCGAATATGTTGTAACACTTATTACGAAACACCCTGTAGACCTTACCAACGATGTTACCAACAACAAGAAATTTATAAAATAAATGAAACACATAAATTTTATTTGCAATATATTTTTTCTTTGTAAAATTTTTATTCGTACATTACCTCACAGAGAGAATAAACTTCATTTAAGTTTACAAAAAGTGAAATAATAATAATAATAATAATAATAAAAACGTCATTACACCTGTATGTAATCTTATTACGAGAGACTTGAAGTAGAGCAAAAATAAAAAAAAGCAAAGGAAGTATAAAATAAATTGGTGGTACTCGTAAATATCGTTTATTAAAGTAACATTACAAAAGAAATCATTCAAGCTACTTCTTTCCTTACAAAGAGACGACACTACGAAATTAAACATAAAATAATTTAAGGTAAAAAAAATTCTCTTACATTTTGTTTTATCCTCTTCTTCTTCTTTTGTTTTACATTAAAATCTAGATTTATAAAGGTTTTCTTGTTTTGTATTTTTGCTTAGAAAGAAAATTGTTTTATTTTTTTTTTTAGTTTTTTTTATTTAACTGATAGTCGACGTCAAAACGCTGTGTACACGTATGAACGTGAGAAAGCTAACATACTCAAAAGAGAGATAGAGAACTAATATAAGAAGAATTGCCGGGTTAGAAAGATCTTTTTTATAAAAAGTATACTTTCAACGTGAATTGCACTAAAAAGGAAGGTTGTTTTTTTTTTGTTACTTGCTCGCGCTTATAAATTGGTCGTGGTCTCTAGTTCTGGGGGGGGGGGGGGGGGGGGGGGGGGGAAATAAAATAGGATATTTACTTCGCATACTTGAAACTTATATGAGATCAGTGAGATCAGATGAAATAGATCAAGAAGGAGTGTAGTTGTGTTTTTTTTTTCATCGTTTCATTTTGTAAATAAAATAAATGTATTAACAATTACAAAAGGAAAATAGTTTAGGAGATTTTCAGGCAGGAAGGGATTATCTCAGGAACGTTGTGAGTGATCATAGAGCCGATTTACATACACCAGAGATGATCGCATTTAAAGAGCTTTACGGCACGTAGAATAAGAAACCTTAGTAACAGTTCTTCAGCAAAATTTGTTGCTTTTCAAATATTTCTATTTTTCATATCTTCGATTTTTTTTGTGTACATGTACCTTACCTTAGTTATTATTTAAAAAAAAAAAAAAAAAGAAAAAACTATTGAAATCGAAACAAATCTCAGGATGACACGAACATTTGAACAGCGCGCTCGCTGCGGTTAAGTTAAAAATTAAAAGTAATAATATTACATTAACGCATATCTACACTGATGAAGAATAAACTAACTCAAGTGTCTCTTGGCCGCATCGGTTCATAACTTCGATAACTTAGTTTATAGCATCTCATCACTTAAGAAATTACACATTTGGACGTTTTGTTTGTTTACAACGAAAAGCAATGAACTCACTTTACACAAAAGAAAACTTGCAACCCAACCAGATCGGATCCTTTTGTCTTCTTCATTTTTTGTAGGTGTTTTTTTTTTGTGTTTTATTTATTTTTATTTTTTTGTTTTTTTTTTTCATATAAATCTTATTCTCTTAACATTATTGTATTTCATGTACAATTATTACTTTTAGCGCATCGCTTTGTAGACTTTTATCAGTTTTATTTTTTTTCTATTTTTTCAAATTTTAACGTCTTCTTTTCTCTGTTTTACTATTAATCGTTTCTTTTTTGTATTTTTTTTTCTCGTTTTTCATTTTTATCTCAAAAAATAAGAAGTACAAACTAATAATACTCTAAACTCTAAGTATTGTGATTTTGTAGGCACTATTTAAATTTCATTTTTTCTCTTTTTCTTTCTCTGTTTTTTTTCTTTTTTTTTATCTCATTGTCTGTCTGTCTGTTTAGTTTGTTTTGTTTGTATCTTCTCGTTTTTTTTTTCAGTTTTGTTTTACATTTTATCTTTTATTTTACAATATTATCACAACTCAATCTGATTCGCCTGTCGTAGAGGAGAGAGACCAGTGGAAATAGGACGAGATATGTATTTTTATTTTTATTCAAATTTAAACTCTTGGTTTGTCTTTCATACTGAAGAAATGTTATATAATAAATCACGAATATGCAACTGTCACCGCTTATAGCTGTCGGATTAATGACAAAGAATATCTGTAACAAGACGGGAGGTAAACTGAAACACTTCTGCATAGTGTATTTCACAAAAATATTTATCTATGAACGCATTACACATTGCCTTTTTACAGCAAACGTATTATAAGATGCTTACTCATCATTTATCTAAAACAAATCCAATTTTATTTAAGTAATTGTTCATCCCAGATCGCCTTTAAAAATGCACAATGAAAAAATGTAAACAATCTCATCTGTATTTATGCTCGGTGTGTGCTATCTGCCTCTTCCCCCTTCTTCGATTCCTCATTTCCCTATAATTTAACATTGCAAGGAGAGATTGAATTGAGAGACCAATACCAATGCAATCATTCCAGGTCGCCTTTAAAAAAGCATTATAAAAAAAATGCGTCATTTTATTGCTTACGTTGTAAATGCTGTCTGTGAGAATTTTTTAGTGACTCTCTCTTTATTTCTTATAAGTATTTAATAATATTTTGTCCTGACCTGCTTTATCTAATGGAAAATTTTCCTCCGTGTATTTTTGATAGCTTCAATATAGTTTGGAACTTTAAGAGCGTGCTAGAGTGTCCCTTCTCTTGTTATAGATACAAATATTTACTATTCTATTCTATTGAACGCCAGAAGAAAAGTACACACCCGAAAAATCAATTTTATTTTATTTGTGATTTTTTTGGAAGTCAAAATAGGGCTGAATATAACCCCAAAATTATAAAATCAAAATTGTGGATGGAAAAAAAATTTTATTTCTCAAATTCTGTTTTTTATTTCAGGTAATTTTCTACTTTATAAGAGTGAAATAATTAAGAATGAGTAATTGAAACATAAAAAGAAAGCCCCCGCTTCTAAACGGCTATTGAATAGAATAAAAACGATTATCTGAAAGCGTTTAGAATATTTTCCTACTAAAATTGTACTTTTCGATTATTTAGGGCCTGTGCCAATTGGACATTTTTTACTCGATTGATGAAATTTTTAGCCCCAAGGACTAGGTAAAATTTTGATGGCTATAAAAAAACTGCTAGTTAGTGGTTGCTAGAAAGTTTAATAAAATTGGAAAACAAATATAATACACAAATCTTTAACTTGACACAGCAAATTTGTGAAATATAAATTAACCAGAGAACATTTTTCACCTCAATTCACCTAGAATAAAAAGCATACGATTGTCCCAATAAAGCTTATATATACTTTTTTGTTTCAAATAATTATCATACCTAAGTACGTCTCAAATTTTGCACCGTGGCACCATATGGTGCCACAGTGAAGTGCCGGTAATTTGCTGCCTTTTATGGAGTTACGATAGGCTAGCGTTTCTAAGCACTGCATTTAATACCAACACACACGCAAGTAGTTGGTGAAGTATTGGACATTATTAAGGACCATCAATTGAAGATAAGAAATTAATTTTCGATTTTTTTGGAGGATTGCACTTCTTCAAAAGCTCCAGCTCTGCTAAAACAAAACATACGAAGAATTGTAAAGTATTATGAGCTTTCTAGAAACCATCTTCGACAAGTTGTCGAAAACTACTACATAAAAACGAAGTTAAATTGAATAAATAAAAAATTGCACTGAATTATATCAGTAAAAGAAACTGATTTTCAAAAAAAAAAAAAAAAAGGTTAATATATCTTTCTAGCTTTATCACTAAAAGCAATATGCAGTGATATTATCACCCAGTAACATTTCTCAGTATGAAAGTGGAGTCTGCAACAAATTTAACCGTCTCCACGAAGAGTTCTTAAGAGCTTTCTCTAGTCGCTAGCATTATGCTTAAGCCTCCAAGACATCTCTTAAAAGTTCCTCGGAAGACGATTCTAAAAATCTTTTAAGGGGCAGTAGAATAGGATAATAACAATAAAGCAAACAACACAGTTTGATAGATTTTTCCTCTAGTCTTTCCCTCTAGAATCGGTGAGATGATTTACAACAATGGTGCCATTGTCCTCATCCCCATTACTTTTTAGTGTTGTGTGGTGTTTAATGCTATTGAATTCTGAGAGCTTGAAAAAATTGCCATACTTTGGATGTATTGCAGTGTCGCTCTGTGCTATTGTTGATGATAGTTCCGCTGGTGTTGCTATTGCTGGCGTCGTTGTTGCTGCTGCTGCTGATGCTATTGTTGCTGGAGCTGCCGCTGCTGTTGGTGTTGTTGCTGCTGCTGTTATTATTGTTGTTTTTGTTGTTGTTGTTGACCCCATCACTTCCCCGTCCTGCTGTACATTACAAATTTGAACTTTATCCTTATAACTTGGCGATACTAAATAACTGTTTAGCTCATGCTAATCTTTTATCAGCCGATAGATATGGTGCTGCGCACCGCAATTTGATGCTGCCACTTCAAATACATATGCTATGCACAGGAGGGTTTCTTGCGTTTCTCGATTTGAAACGACCTATAATATAAAAAGAAAAAAAGTTATATATATTTATTTTCAAATATCTTTTTAATTACTTCAATAGTAGGAGTTGTTAAATTCATTACCCATTCAAATTCCATTACTTGGAATTAATTTGTAATTGGAATTGACTAATTAAGTAATATAATTAATTACCAATCCAATAAATGCAGTGTTGATTTGTAATTCTTCATAATTATCAATGTAATTGAAAAGGAATTAGCTTGGAATTATGAAGTCATTCTAGTAATAAATAAGTAAAAAACTGATTTTTTGCACATTACGAGTCTATACATATAAAAAAAACTATTATTTTAAAACTCATACCACAAACTTCCCGAAAGGCAGTGCCAGAATATACTACAGATTTACCACAGCTTTTCTGGTATTAAATTGGGGTTATGTTCAGAAGTAAGTCTTTCAGAATCAATGAAAAACTCATATTTAAAAATTTAGCACTTACAATGTTTGAGAATTAGACAAACGATCTATTTTATACATATTTTATATACTTTTGAGAATAAGCCTTTCAAAAAATTATTTCCAACAAATGTTAATTAGATGGGAAGTTATTCTAAAAGTAATGAATATTTTGTAAACTACCATTAAAAATAATACTCACTTGTAATATTGTAAAATTCTCTAAAACACTGTTCATCATATATCTCTCAGGTAAGTTTTTCAGTTTTTGGATGAAGTTTATCATATATTCGCACATAGGACTCTTGTGGATGCGGTAGACGAAACGACCGTTCTCCAGCCTCGAGTACTCCGTTTCCACTTTTTCTACAACTTGCTTACCGAAGGAACACACTTTCGTTGAGCACGTTATCACCACATTTTCGTTACTTTCGTACCTGTGAAAATAAGACGTTGTTTAATAAAATGAAAATTCACATAGTAAAAAGGAACGCTATGCGCTTTATAGTGTAGATGAAAAATACTCACTGGCTGGTCACGCCGTAGAAGGCACCCGTTTCATCTGTAATATTTGTGTTCAGGTCCGCCCAACATTTAACTAAGTAGAAAGCATTTTGCGGTCCTTTATCGTAAAGGTCTTTAAGGCCGCCTGTTTTCTCGGGGAATTTGTCTGATATTTGCCTAATGTCTACAGACTAACGAAAGGTTTTCTTGTTATTTTAATAAGTATGCACCGACAATGGAAAATTTACCTCTAGCAGTGGGTCTGAATAAGACGGTTTACCTCCTATCTGTACAAACAGGTGCCTGTGATACTGTGGAATAAAGAAGAAGAAGATGTAATTGCAATGTAAAGTACTTAGGTTTGGAATAAAAATATTATTTTCTAGATTATATAATATATAGTTCCGTCCTAACGTAATTCTCAAATTTAAATAAAAATGTTGCGTTATACAAGGGAGAATTTTGTGATAGCTACGTATGTCCAGACCACATACTCTAAATTGGAGCAGGTGAAGGACCATTGAAAGGTCATGATACGAATTTGTGGCCTTTTGAGGTTACACGGTCTCCTTTCTAGGTATGAATCGGTTACTGGTATTAACATTAAAATATCTACGCGCGTCATGAAATAGAAACTTAATCATTGCATTCCAATTGAATGGAATTATTTTGAATATATCAACAATTTAATGGCTTTTTATTGCAGAATACAATCCAATGCACGACTAAAAATTTGTTCTGGGGTTTTGATATAAGTTCCCAAATTAATAAGTTTATAATTTAAAATTCAACAAATTTATTTCCCCGAAAATTTAATATGTTAGGTTATAGAGGATGGACCATTTGTTGGTTTCTTTTAAAATGAGATGTTATTTTAACATAGAAAGCTCTATCGCGAACAAACAATTTATAGAAACACAATATCATATCTGCGCGGTACGAAATGAACAGATTTACGTGTGAACAACGTTGGGAAATATTGGAAACTTATTACAAAAGTGTTTGCTGTATTGCCAAAACAGTACGAATTTTATAAAAAAAATTCAGTCGAGATGTGCCACGGCCGCCGCACAGCTGCGATTTGAAGTCTTTTGACTTTTTTTGTGCGGTGCCGTTGAAGATCGATGTTATGCTGATAATCTAGAAACGATTCAAGCACTTAAGCACAATATTGGTCGAGCTATTTGTGAAATTGCGCTCCAAAGAATCGAGCCATTTAAATAAACTCATATTCCATAACTAATCGGAAGGTTTACTCTTTTCAATAAATCAGCAAACACTGGAAAATATTGAACAATGTTTAATTTATAGCCTTTTTAAAAAGGAACCAGCCAATGGCCCACCCTTTATTATATTTAATTGATAACACCTATCAAAATTCCTTCTTATATTACTCACAATGTAATTTCTTCCTATAATCCAGCAATATTAGATCGTACAATACTTCGAAAATAATAAAAAATACATTTGTTTTCGTCTTTGAATTGCAAAATCGTTTCAAAACAAGTTCGATAAAAAAGTCGATTTATAATTACGAATCTTTTTTTGCTTAAGAGCAACGACTACAATCCTCCATTGCGTTTATTTTTAGTTGGATGTCGTATTAAATAAATGTTCATTAAGGCGAAAATGCGCCCCAAAAGCCAAGGGTTAAAGAATAAATTCCATTTTAAAGTGAACTACAACAATTTGGCTAAATTATTGCTACTTGAAACTAATTGCTGAATATGTAGCGAATGAATCGGTTATAAATAAACATATGAATTTTTTTTTTTCGTTATTAGCAAGTTTAATTTAAAGAAATTTATTTCAGGAAATGCAGAATATAAATAAAAAAAAACAGGACGGGTAGCAGCAAATTTTATAATAGAAAATCGATTTATGTAATAATTCTAATTCTATCAACACAACTACAGAGAATAATAAGATTTTTATTAATTTGATGACGATCAACGAAACATAATTTAACTTACCATCATTATTACTATTATTTTATTAACTACAACCAAAATAAATAAATAGCAAAATGTTGGGGAAAATTATTTAGTTTTAAGTAATTTGCTGTTGGAGTGATCACTCAGCAAATATATTAGAGCTTAGTTGGAATATGGCACTCAACTCAACTGTTTTAATAGAATATTAGAAATTTTTATTTGTACATGTCATATTCTAGTATCTAAAAATTTTCTTAAAATCCTGTCCTTGAAAAGGGTTTATTCTTTAAGAAGCAAATGAATATAAAAATATTTGAAAGAGATGCCGTCGTAGAATCTTATGGAAAAGAACAATGTAAACAAATGGCAAGAAGACTAACAAATAGCTCTATTCAAAATAATAGTAGTGGACCTAGTTTGGTGAAGTGGCTCCTATAATATAATAATAAATTTAATGCCTATTCCAATATGTATATTTATATTTCTTTAATTATGTCATATATCTGTAAATAATTATTTGAAATTATGCATGGTAGAGTATACCAAAATAATGGCTGACTAGCAATAGCTGAATAAGGGGCTGAATAAAGGTCTCCGGCATTACATTTTATTATTATCTACATTATAGGAATTAAATAAAAATATATATTTAAATTACTTACAATTTCTTCTCTTTGGATCTCCATATAGGCCGAAAACTCTAATAATCTAAATTTGTGCGTCGCTATTGCTCTCCCTTCCCAAGGGGGTTGCGCAGGCGGAAGACCTGCTTCAACATCACCTGAAACAGCTGTCGATGGTTTACCGGCGGGATATGGTGGTTGTGCAAATGGCTTAATACTGCAAACGAAATCACTTTACAATTTCCATAAACTCAATCAAAAATATCTAAAGACAATAAACTTACTCTTGTGAAGTACTTGGCTGCAATCCTGGCTGCCAAAATTGCTGAAATTTATATGAAATAGAATGAAATTAATTTAAACTACTATATATGTATATATATAAAAAAAATTATATTTTAGTAGCATTAGTAGTGTACAAAAGCACCATAATTTAGCGGTGAGTTCCTAAAACATACTTAAGAGGTACTTTTTTATAAGCGATCGAATGAGAGCGACATTAAATAATTTTTTTGTTTATGTATACCTTTAAAACAAAAGCATGGTAGCGCAAAAAACATTTTTGTTGTGTGTGGAATAAATTGAATAAATGCCCCTAAAAATAAAATAAAATCGACATTTTCGATTGTATAGAGAGCGCCACTGCCGGCCGGCCGCATCATTTTGCGGCTTTTATTAATAAATTCTAGAATATTAGTAGTTTTATGAATCTGTTGACCTTATCGGTGGACAACCGCATAATTTTTTTGTTTAGTGTGAATTTAGAGGTATATAAGAAAATTATGCAAATCCATGAGAAGGCACATATTTTATGCAAATTCACATTCTGACGGGTGTGTGTATAAACAAACAAAAATCCAGTAGAATCCACCTGTGCCCGATATATTTCTATTTTCTATAATATCTATCTATCTGATTTTGCGAGGAATGTGCGATTGCGTGCTGCCTTCATTTAGAAGATTTTATAAAAGCATCAGGGAGAGTCGCTTGAATTAATATCTTAAGATATGCGATAAAACACACCGATTAAAATGAGTTCCAATTCGAGAATGCGAAGATTACTCGGAAGTATATGATTATGGGGTACGGCCCCGAAGGGTAAAATTTATGCGATAATTAAAATTAATTCATTAAAAATGCCTTATTAAGAGAGTTTGTCTTTTGTTTGCATTGTTAATAATAAAATGCTTCGACACTCAACGGCGCCGCGGTTATTTAAATCGCTCTATCAAGAAATGATTTCATGTGCTGGTGTGTTGAAATGTTGATAAATGGGAGGTTTCACAGTTGTGAACTTAAGCACAAAATTTTTGAATCAAGATAATTTAATCTTTAGCTAAATTGAAATTTTATGCAAATAACTTAACACCCATTCATGTCTCAAACAAGCAATGAACTTAGCCTGGAATATATTATTTTGTGTCAAAACAATTTTAGATGATAAAAATTATTGTATAAGATTATACCTTTAAAATGCTGAATTTAATTCTTCTTTTAACATACAGATAAAAATAGTAGAGTTCGCATTCTGTACAAAAACCAGTCTAGATTAAATAATATAAGTTTAAAAAGACCTTCTTCTTTTACGAAAACATCCCCCTTTGTGTTAAGGAATCTTAGAAATTTTATTATGCGCTGTTTTTATTGTTTGAATTTTTGAGCTTATTTTACGGCTTAATTCAAATCGGGTTTCCTCAAGTTTCCTCAGTTCACAACTGGGTCGAGCTTGCAGAAATCGGTTTACGAAACAACATTATTACCTAAAATCAAGTATTGATTCGGTCAATTTCAGACAGTTTTACTTTTCTTAAACGCTTTTATTTTTAATTTTTAATAAATAATCATGTTGACAATTTATTTTGGCATTGGGCCAACACTGCCGCGTGCGTAAATTTTAGATGCTTTCTTTTCAAAAAAAACTACAAATTTGACCAATCACTTGGACATTTAAATTTTTACACATTTTTCATCATATCAGAAAATACACGAGAATTCAAGTTTTTGTAAATGAAAACATTTTCTGGTTGATATAATTTCGTATTTAGACTATTTAAAAACATTAGTTTTTAAAGGAAAGACGAAAAGAAATTAATTTTTGAAAATGTTAAAAATACACCCTAAAATATTAGTGATATTTATAAAATTGAGAAAGCTATTGGACTTTTTAGTTTAGCAAATTTCGGTTCTGAGCATTGACTTGTGTAATTTCAAAGATTTCGGATTTTACGATTTAAAATCAATCTTCATTTGTTAACAATAAATTATTTATAGCAAAGTCAAATTTTTAGTATTTGTGTTGAATATATTTTCAAAATCGCCAACCTACTTCTTGGAAATTCTTAACCCTATTCAAATTTCAATTATATTACTACCCACAGTTTTTGTTTTTAAAAAGTTGTTCTATTTTAAAAACATTGGTTCAATATTATGTGTACTTTCTGAAAGAAAAAACAGAATTTCAAATTTTTTTTTCAATTTCAAAAATATGTAGGTGTAGTCTTTTGAACTAGTATGTTCACACTGAAGAATTCTTTTGAATAAATGAAAGTGTTAAGTAAAAAATTTAAAAACAAGTATTTAGATATGAATAATCTGGATTCTTAAAATACAAATGTGATAATACATCTTAACCTCGTTTTACGCGATAGATACGTTCTTAAAAATTACGAGTAAATAGAAATTCACGCAAAAAGAACTACGAACTCAGTCAATTATATAATTCGGGGAGTTCAGATTTAATTAATTAATTTTAATTGAAACGTGAATGGAATTCTAAAAAATTGTCAGAATTTTCTTGAATATGGGTAATTCTTTTCCAAACCGAACACCTTTTTGACCGACACATTTCCGATTTCGCTGAAACTTTTTTTACGGATTCTATATAAAAGGCGATTTTTAACATTTTTTGCATTTTCTTCGAAAAGTTTGAGGTTATGTCGAAAAATAGTTAACACAAAAATTGTAGGTCTTTTAATTATCTACAACTTTTATATTTAACTTTTTTTGATCCGAGTTATAGTTTTCTTCTTATCAACAAAAAACCGTTTTTTTTTTACGTGTCGCGCTATATAAATTAATAGTAATAATAAAGGTACCATATTTTGAAAACATGTGTTTTATGTAAAATTTGACGGAAAATACGATCAAAATACTAAAATTTTTTATAAAATAAAAGAAATCTTTAGAAAAATATTTTTTCTATGTTTAAAGGATAATTTCACCTCTTTAGAGAGCATTTGTGCTCTACTGAGGGTTCTTCTTTCCAGAACGCATAAGAACTGTTTGCACCATATTTGTCCTCACTCAAAAAACAAAAAAATTTTAATATTCAGAATTTTCAAAAATATTTTACAGTATTTTTATGTTTAGAGCATGATTGCCACCCCCTTGCGAGAATTGCCAATCATGTGTTTTTCATGACTCAAAAGCACAAAAGTATTTAACATTTAGAATTTTGTAAAATATTCCAGATTATTCCGATATTTGGGGGATGATTAAACCCCTTTTTAGCGTCTATAGGGGGATTTTTAACCCGTTGAAAACACATCATATTGCATTTTTAAAATTGATTTAATATAGATAATTTGTTGATAAAATTAATCTTTTAGGGTGATTTCAACCCTCATTTAGGGGTGAATTTTTAATATTTTCGAAAAACTAGAAGCAATGCCTCTCTTGGTTTTTTACGACGATTAATTTGATACCTGATACATTTTTTTTTGTCTTTTCCTTAGTTCATTGTGAAGTGTGCAAAAACGGACGAAAATCTTTAGGACAAAATAGCGTTGGTTTTCCTGCATTTTGTCAAACCCTATGACATCTAAACTTGTAATTAATAAATAATTGTATTCGACAAAAGATGTGATATTTTGCTGTAGTTTATGGACTTAGTAAATTCACATGTCTCAGCTAAAGTAGTTGCTCAAATTATAATCGAAATTCACTATTTATTAAAACAGTTTACTCAATTTCAGTTTAACTTTCACGCTGTATGAATGAGTCCAAATAAGCCAACAAAAATCATAGTTTCAAAATAATAGCAGAGATCTTTAAGTTTGGAAATAATTTTGTTGTGCTTGATGATGTCAATAAACCTTGAAGGCAACTGGCCGCTTTTCATAAAGTTATTAACCCATGAAAGTTATACGGCTCCGGAACTAATCTAGGCTACAAGAGAAGCATTAAAACAATTCCTAGAGGATACAATATTTTGCAATAGCTTCGATTAAAAATTAGACACTGTTCAAGTTCTATCAGATCGATTATATTTAAATGTTAACACCTTTTAATCATCTATAGAATATTTTTTTATTCGTAATATAGTCACGAATATAGGAATTAGGATATCCATTAAATTGTGATATATGATATTAAATTTTTGCAAATTTGAACAAATTAAAACACGTTTTTTTTTTTTTGAGGAAACAAAATTCTTGGAATGATTATAAATTTTATGAAGATTTACTTCATTATTTTTTTTTATTTTTTTTAACATTTTAGGGAACCAGTTTTTTACCCACGCGACAATTAAAATAAAATTCTCACAATCTGCGACAAGTCAACGAAGCCCCTAACATCTTATTATGCAAAATTAAACATAAATTCTGTTGAATTTGATGTGTATCAGCAATTTGCGAGTCCATGCGACAAAAACTGGTCTTCTTTGATCTTAAGTGCTGTGGTGCGGTGCGCGACATTGAAAAAGGCGCAGAGGAAGCCCCCGGCTACTGTTGCTGCTGATTGTTTCACTGAAATCGCGAAACATCTAATCGGACTTAAATAAATTCAATAAATTGCACACAGCAAGCGAGATATAGATAGCGCAAAATAGTAATAAGTGAAACATATTTTTATTTTTATTATTTTTGCATTAAAGCGATTTCCTATAGTCTAGTCTAGTGTAAGACCAACCTGTTCTCCTTGCAGCGAAAAGCAGCTTACATAAAACTGGTATACAAATACAGACACAATACGCTTAATGCAGTTAAAAAGATTAGTCAGAGCGATTAATTAAATCGAGATGAGAACGGCACTAGCGTTTTATTACATATTTATATATATACCAATATATATATGTGTGTGAGAAAATGATCGCGAGGTTAATGAATTCGCTACAAATGAATGAATTGAAATCAGCAGTGACCCCGGGTCCCGAGCTGATCGGGTCGGGTAGGTCTCAGACTTTTAACAATGATAGTCTGACCTCGCGCTGCGGGCACACAAATGCGCTTACTATAATAAATAAGAATAAGGCGGTTTTATACGACACACACTCGCACACAGATAATATTTTTAATAGTTAGCTTAAAAATGATTAGTCGAAGAGATAATGATTGATTTTTTTTTTTTTTTTTTTTTATTCTTACGCCAGGATAAGCTAGCGGTGGGTGCAGGGGATGATGAGGTGGTGGTGGTCCGGCCAGTAGACCTTTGGCTGCCGTCACAGAAACAATTTGTGCACTCGACATGCTCGACATTGTCTGAAGTGCCTTCTCCTTGCCACCAATGTTATCCTAAAAAATTCGAGTTCACATCAATTTCGGAATATTTTTTTATTTCTCAATTTTATCGATGAAGTAGAAAATAAGCTTGGAAAGCACGTGAAAGAGGGCGTGTACAAAAATCGGCCTTCCCACCAATTATCGCTTTGAGAATCTTAACATTACTTAAAAGCTACATTTTACAGAAATTAGAAAAAGAAAGATACTGTTTCAAAAGCCACGCCTTTATGCTTAGGCTGATCTTACATTTCTATCCCGAATGATACACATACTAAAGGTACCATAAATATTTGAAAATTTTTCACTATATTATAGCAGTGACAAATCAAGATTTTACAGGCCCCAAACACAAAAGTTGTGTAAGCTTCCTTGAATAAGAAGGTAGAAAATAACAAAATAACACAACGTTTATTAAAGTTAAAATTCAAAATTTCAATTATTAAAGAAAGATACGAAAACGATTCCTTTTTAATCCTTTTTCCTCTTTAAAACAAAGTGTGGCGGTACTTTTACCGCACTTCCTTTACTATCATTACCCGATAGAGTACTAAATTTTAGCGTATCCGCATCCGCATCAAATTCGTCCACGAGATGACCGGCAGTCCGGAGCGGAATCCCAAGCGGAACAGTACTCGTTCAATTTGTACTTTTTAGTTTAAGTAAAATAAAGTTTATTTTTAACATGCGAGCCTCTTTCATTTGAACTGGATTAAGCGAATCTAGTATTAGTAAATTCGCAATGCTTTCGTTCAGTAGCTACGGATAAATCGTTCCATCATTTACCAACCAGCTACACAAAGTAAACATCAAATATTGAAATATACTCTGTAATCGAGTAATAACTATGTTGTTGGGAAAAAAAAGACGGACAAGTGCAAGTAGAACTCGTCCCCTGAGGATTCTGTACCATTATACACGGTATTGAAAAATTAGCTCGGTATCGGAAATTGAACAAATTTTTAACTTTTTATAGAATTAGAAATTAATGATTTTCGGATTTTTCATTTACTTGTACTTTCTTCGTACCAATTTTCAAGATTCAAGATTCTACGTTCTATAGGTTTTGAGGTGTCAGTCAGTGAGTTAGTCTAACAGTATGAAAATACACTTTTAAAGGCCGTATCTTTTCATTGCATTGAGTTAGAAACTCGTATTTGTTTACAGAACTATGAGGCTGTAGACTTTAGTATTTAGTATTAATTTCAACTCGATACCAATTGTTCCTGAGCAAAAGGATCTAAAAAGACAGATGGGCAACAAAATAATTCTATAAGGATTCCGTTTTTTTTTTCATTTCAAGGCAAAGAACCTTAAAAACACAAAATAACAAATAGCTCCATATTTAAAGTCAAACAAATAATCGAACAAACTGGAAACAGATGGTAGAGCTTGTCGAAGACCCGGAAAAATATATCACATGATCGTTTTTTCAAAACATCTAGAGAACTAAAAAATGTTGTATGAGATAATATAAGAAAGGATGTTTCATGCTAAAACTGTATGAAATGTGCTAAGAAGAGACGTCTACCATGAAAGAGTTGCAAGAAAGAAGCTATTTAAATATCTCCAAAGAATGGGAAAATTTGAATGAAACTTTTGAAAAAAACACTGAAAAACGACGAATTTTGGAAAACGATAGAAACTTCTTTCTGGGTAGTTAAAAATTTTGTTTAATGCTTTCAATTATAATATTTCGTAACATCAACCAGTTAAATGGATGCCTAATCAATTAGAGGCTGTTATGGAAACAAAGTTCATCCTTCATGTTTGTTCGATTATTTGTTTCACTTGAAAATCGAGTTATTTGGTTTTTTGTATGGTTTTTTCTTGAAAAGTGTAACTTTTCGAATTTATTTAAAAAAGTAGAAAATTACAAAAACAAAAATAAGTTACATATCACTAATAGTGTGCAATTATTTTACTATATCTGCATGCGTTTTACTTTATTACTACCTTTGGCTGATTACACTAGTCAAAAAATTAAATGGCTTTTTCTGCTTCGGAACAAGTGATATATCATTTCTATATGATTTTTCCAAGAATTTCGAATTTGCAAATGAAAATGCTTAATTGGCTCCGGTTTTCTAGGAAAATAGGGTGAAAAATCATTAAAATCATTCAAAAATAAAGGAATATTATAGAAACTTGTAATGTAGCTCAAATGAAAGCTTGAATCAAATTTTTATATACACGTATGTCAGTTATGATTTCCGATTCACCATATATTATATGAAATAATCAGAAAACGTGTTGTAATTTCATATAATTTCATTTTAGCGAAGTAAAGAGCTCCCGCAAGAATTCGTTTTGTTTTACATAATTTTCGAAAAAAGTAAAAACAAGTCCTTTTGTACTTTTTAACCTTATTTTTTCGAAAGTGCGAACTAATAGGGAATTTTCGTTTTCGGAAATAATTCTATTGAAATTACCTAACAAGTAATCATGGACCAAAGCCTTATTGGTTTGAGCCACTGTATGTATTAGATAGAAAGCACTACGTTAACTTTACGTTACGTTTAGCTGAAAGATCGAGTCGAAATTGGGTTGAATTTTCGAACTACGTATATGAATCGCCAGGGTTCTGTTGTCGATTCGAAATCGAGTCGAAGCGTAGTTGATTACTTCAAGATAAATATAATCTGAATTTTTGTGATTGTTGGTTTGCTTATATATTTTTAGAATGCTTCACCGTATTCAACATTTCAACTCAACCGAAGTTGCAAAGCGGAGTCGAGTCGAGCCGAGTCAACCTAGGTTCAATTCTGCAATATAAACGTGGTAAAGGTCTTTCTAGTGCTTCTATTGAAAAAAAAAGGTAGTTTATAACAAAATGACCAGCAAAAACCACTTATAATCATGTATAGTACAACGAAAGGGTGTAAGGTGAAACTATATTCTTAAGGTACAAGTACATGATTTATTTTAATATTACTATTATTAATTTTTACACGGCTAATTCAAAACTCGTTTTTCAAAAACCCTTGGGAATAGACCATTCTATTATGTATACATATAATACCTCTTTATAGTCTTTATCTACTAGATATTTCGATTATGTAATATAGTTTAATACAATGCACAACATTTTATTAACCGCAAAGGTAAGGGCTTTATTAAGTATATTTCACTTTGTCAATTAAATTCCTGAAATGAAGTTCTCAAGTAGTGTTTTTCTTCAAAGTGAAAATCTGCTGGGTGTCCCAGTTTTATTGCACGCCAGTGCATTTCAAAGTTTCTCTAAAATGCCCTACCGATTCCTGCAATCTCAGGACAACTAAAGGACTGCTACAGACAAACAATTACAGACGTAGAAGCTAATTCTGAAGGATTGAAAAATTCGAGCTGACTCACTTGACCCCGAAGCTAACTACATCCTCGCGATAATTAAAAGTTCCACCAAATTCTAGACCCAGTCAATTCCTTTGCTCTTTCAATTGAAGCGAAGAACTTTACTTTTCCCTCAAGTGCGATAATCCTGGCGTAGTAAAGGTTCACTTAAAAACAGATTCCACATGTAGTCGGTGCAAAGAGGTTGCCGACTTTCCTTGTTCCCAGTTCCCAGTTCCCTGTTCCTGGTTCCTGAAACCCATTGCCTGGGTGCCAGAGTCCCGAGGCCAAAGTGAATCCCTCCCCCTCCCGCCCTCACTGTGCAAAACAAGTCAGGGCAAAGCAATCACCGGCAGCCCCCAACAAAAGGGACTAAAACCAGACAGACAGACACATTTCGCGCAGAATAGCGAACTTTGGGAACTCTTTTGTCGGCGAAAGGGAAAAGAAAATGTCTCGGATTTTTGTTCTTTTCTGGTTCCTATATCTCTCTAAACCATTCAAACTGCTAGTTGCCAGATACTTACAACTTTTAATTTAGCCTGGATTTCTCGTAATTTTCTCCTCGCTAACACTTGAATATGTGAGCTGACTTGCTTTCGTGTTCTCGTCTTCCCCGTCCGGAGTTTTATGTACCGTGCTATCAGCTCATTCCGTCCTGGAAAAGAAAAGTTCTTCAATTAAATTCGATTTTAACTTTGTCTTGGAAAATTGGTAGTTTTAATGATGTGATGTGCAATTCTCCTTCCTTCCTGCCTTTTATATATGTAGTGTTTGGCCAACAAAAGGACGGATTGCATTTCTCTGAGAGCGCAAAACGATGCGACTGATGTTAATTGAAAATATCTTCGAACAACTTCAAAAAAAAGTCGACTCCGGTTAATTCCATTTTATCTTTTCAGAAATTTCCGAGACAAGAGTTTATTAGGAAAAGCCAATAGAAGACAATCGTTGAAGATTTACTATATACGGCAAGAAAGGTTGAAAGTAACTGAAGTGGGTACTTCAGACACTGGATTTTTTAAGGTGCTTCAAATTTTTATAAGATACAAATAAAATTCTTTTCTATCCGAGTGCGTAAAAGCTAAAAGGATGGGTTGTTTGCTTTATTTGTAGACTGTGAGTAAACCTTTAGTAGAATCTTGTTTGTAAAACTGAAAACTGTAGGATCACTTAAGCCCTTTTTATTAATTTACCTTCATTATAATACTATACTACTATAGGAATTAACTTTTAATTCTCCGATAAAGAATGTCTGTGGCATAAAACCCAGACTTTATTTTTGAAATTGTTGATTGGAGAATGAATGAAATGTAAAAGTAAAAATGCTACATTTTTATACGATAGGATCTTCTTAACCTAGCCTCTAAAATTTACATTTTTCAAAGAATTTACGGTTCCCTGACCTGAACCGAATTTAATTTTAAAGAAATCACGTAATCAGATAAAATCTTAAACTTTTTTTTTGTTACATCTTATATTTTGAATTTTGACGATTCCAGACATTTGTGATTTTCAAAAAATTTCATTTCAATTATCAATTGAGCAATATTAGCGAATTGCTTTGTAAATTTCATCACTAGTTTCAAAATGTAATGCAAAAGTTCAAAAACTGAAATAATGTTCGTTAAATCGTTAAGTAAGAAGAGTGTAATAAAAATGTTCGAATTATCATCATTTAATCAAAAAACTTGATTATCATGATTCATCGTCAGTTACAAAATTTTTGAAACCAATATTTTGACTGTATGCTCATTTACAATCCCTTCTCTCAAATAAATAAAAGTTTATGTGGTCATATAATACACATTTCGCACCACATTGAAGTGCAAATTTGTTATTTCGTCTTGAAAATAATCTTCTCATCTCATCTGGTCTCACGAGACGATAAAAAATTGATATTAAGCCCAGAGTACAAACATTAAGCCATCGAAGACATTATCGCAGTAAAATTAAATTTATATTGCTTCTTTACGACTTCAGTTTTACAATTACTTTGATTTATAATTATTTCTGCATTGAATGAGAAATAAACGCTTCTCATTTATTATATATGCGAAAGTCTTACCTTTTATGGATCAGACTTGAACGTTTTAAATTTAAATTATAGTGTAATATTATTTGATAGTGGAAATTGAAATTTTATTATTACTGAACAATTAGTGACAAAGCTATTTCTATTCCACAACAACTTTCAGTGATAGTATACACCAGTTCCACTACCACTGCTTTAGTGATAGTGGAAATTCAATTACACTATAATTGAACTACTTATATAGGGTGGACCAACGACTGGTTTCTTTTTAAAAATACTATAAAATAAAAACAATTCAATACTTTTCAACTTTTCTAGATTTATTGAAAAGAATAAACCTTCCGATTAGTTATGGAATATGATTTCATTTAAATGTCTACCTCGGCTAACAATATCCTGTCAACCCAATTTTTCGATGGTTTGGAGCCCTATTTCACGAATAGCGCGATCAATATTGTGCTCAACTGCCTGGAAAAAAACGTCAAACGGCGTCAAATCAAAATTCACACTGTTTCGACAACACAGCAATCACTGTGGAAATACCATAAGTATTGCGGAGACATGATATTGTATTTTTGTAAAATTGTTTAGCGCGAAAGAACGATTTGTGTCAAAATAACATCTAATTTTAAAAGAAACCAACAGATGGCTCCTCCTTTATAAGTGGTAATGCAAATAAAAATTTCATCACTTATCAATGAGAATAGAAATTCACTCCATTACCATTGTCTCAGTAATGTTTCAGTTACCGTGTCCTAGAAATTTGCATCAATGGTAGTAATCAATTAGTGATTTGTTCTGAGTAAATCTATCTACACGCCTTATTGTATTTTAATCATTATGAGTGACTCTAATTCGCTTGATTCAACTCTCAAAAGTTTAAAGAATAAAAGTAGAACGATCTGATCCCCATAAATAAATCAGTCAAATGCAATGACAACATTTAAATTCGCTTTTATATCGTTCAAACTTTCTCTCTTTTTTCTATTTTTTTTTTTCTTTTATTCCCAGCAATTTAATCCGTCGTCCTCTGCAGAAGACTATTTCTTGAGAAAAATTTAAATATTCGAAGGATGCGACAAGAAATCGAGGAAGGCGCAAAAGGAAAAGTGCAAAATTCAAGAGGGTCTGTTGCCGCCTTCTTTGAGAGATTTCGGCACTTGTCGGTGGCTGGAAAGTCTTCTGTTTGATTTTAATATCTATCGACCTCTCGGGCTCCGTTGTCGATTTCGGGCTATAGAGCACCCTGCAACAGCATCCCGGACTCTCCTCGTATAGTCGTCGTAGTATAATATATCAGGAGAAACCATCTCATTTTCGTCCTACTCCCTCCAGTTGTTTTGCAACCCATCAAACATCTTCGGAGATTTTGAGAGTTAGCGCGGGGGTGTTCCTAGAGGACCTTAAGGATATCCATGGGTAAATAGAATAAAAAAGGAAAAATATCTCCAATCCATTTGATTTCCTTTCGTGACTGCTGCGGGAAGGTTTAAGAGGCGATGGCGAGGAAAATCGGGGGCATTCAAAGAGTCCTGGATATATACATATATTTTTTTTTTTTTGCAAATAATCATTTTCCCGGGAAAATCCTTCTTTGTTCCTCTCGTCCGCTTAAGTGCAATAAAGAAATGAAGTCTCACACACAAGCTAAGGTTGATTCGATACGAAAGAGTATCGATACCAAGCACTTAGTGGGCTCTAGATATCGATACTTTTGACCCGATACTCTACAAGTATCGATACTCTGATTTGAAGAGTATAAAGATTAGAGTATTCAAATAAGGATATCAATTACTTTAGAGTATCGAATCGAAAGAATGGGAACCTACTTGAATCATTATCGAAGAAGTCCATATTCTTATTATGAACGTCATGCTGAAATTAATTAAGGAAAAATTGTAATAACTCATCAAAAAGGAGTTGACAAATTTTCTCACTCCGCTTAATATTAAAGCTTTATTTTTTACCTAACAATTAAACCTTATTTCATGGTGCTGTAGTCAAAATTTAATATTTGGGAAATCTTACAACTTTATAGAAAAAAATATTATGTCAAATATGGTGGGCCATCGGCTGGTTTCTTTTTTCAAATACTATAAAATAAGCTCTGTTCAATATTTTTCACAGTTTGTTGATTTGTTTAAAAGAGTAAATCTTCCGATTTGTTATGGAATACAATTTCATTTCATACTGTATTTCAGCCAATTTTTGGACCGCATAAAAGCTGCCTGCTTCAAAGAAATTATTTAATTTAAAAAGAAACCAACAAATGGATACGCAATGCCAATTTTATTAAAAATAAATCCCAAATTTATCTGTTTGTATGATTAAATATGTTGAAAAATGAGACTCTAGTTTACAAAATGAGTTTAAGTAAACTTTCTTCCAGAAAACTGGATCTAAAAATATAAAATTTTAAAATTACTTATACGATCCGATACCACAATTTGCTATCGATACTTCCTTATATCGAAACCAAGTTTAATCGTATCGAATCAAGAGCACAACTGCACGACAGAATGAAAGTCCATAAAAAGGACGTTAAATCCTGAAGGAGGTGCTTCTGACGTGATGCATACGTGAGCGCCGGTCCTTCAAAAGGTTTTTTTTTTTTTATCCCAACTTTGTCGCATCAGATTTCACTCATATTTGGTATAAGTGAGCCGGAAGCAAGGAGCCCAGGACTCGGGAGCCCGGGATCTGGGATCATCGAGACCCAGATACTCGCACGAGCTGAAACATCCAAAAGGGAATTTAATAGGGATGGAGGCGACGAAATTTTTTTCCCGCTCGAGGAATGCGGGAGCTCATTAATCAGCAGGGCGCGCACTGCCTTTTGGCCCGGGGAAAGACAAAAAGGGGCGAGGAAAGCGGCAATTTTCTTGGCTATTTCTTATGGCAAATGAAAAATACTAAAAATGTGGCCTAAATATGACCTCCCGAATCGGTCTCCTGAGCCGGACCATAATGATTTAGTGCGTCCAAATATGCCAGAATCATATACGAGGGGGGCAGCAGGGTGACAACACCCAGCCGAAATGGGATTCAGTGTCCCAGATCCATGGTCCAGGGAAGAAGCGCTGTGTGCCTGCTGCTGCTGCTGGTATATTTAACACAGCACCAGCTATAAATCTACCAGGGGAGGAATTATGTGATCCCGAAATGAAATTAATTGGATATTTCTGTAATTAGAAATAAGGTCTCTTGTGGGCACAATTCTGATGAGATGGATTTAATAGATTTATTAATTTGCTAAAAATGCTCGCAGATGTGATCATCTCCTTTTGTGATTTTTTTCAAATGCAAATGAATAATTTGTACTATCATCATTCATTTTCTGCAATCGACATTTCACTTTTTATGAATTACAAATATGAATCTGATTAAAATTTTAAAATTACTAAATCTAAAGCATCCATTTTAAACCAGAAATAAACGAGAAACAATTTGATTATAATTTCACAACTGACTATAGCCTTTATCGCCTCAAAAGTGAGTTGGACAAAAATTTAAAAACGATCCAAGTATGGAACATTTATTTCCAATTCGACTGAAATTGAATATCGATCTCAATTTTATTTCAATGAAAAAATAGAACACGACGAAGAAATTCTTTGTATCCAGGTATGTTTCAACATAATTTGATTCTCTTGATTATAAGGTTGTCTGTAACTGTAAAGTTTTACTTGAAAATGTCTATAAACCTCGACAGGAATTTTATTCTTACAAAATCCTACTTTTCTACTATTCATTCACATACCATATGACATTTTTTTACCAGATTTTTACCAGACAGGGAAAATCCTTAAAAAATTGAATTATCTTATGATTAAAACAGCCACGAAAAACACATTATTATTATTTAAAAAAAAAAAAATCTGACCAGTAGTGCGGAAATTATTACGCTTAATAATAAAATAAAAATATCAATTTTAAATATTTTTTACGATAGCACTGGAAATTTGTTTTTAACCTTTAGAGGTCCGGAAAATCGATAATTTGTTGTCATAAACAAGACCCAGGGCGTTTTTGGGGTTGCTGATCACGAATCTGGAGTCACATTTGATAAATACATTCACCCTACACCCTACTACCCCCTTCCCTACTCTTCAAATGCCTCCCCGAGATAAAATGGTAATTGTAGCAGAGGAGCTAGAATTGGGGGTAGGGATATGTAAATTGATCAAATCTGACCCCGGATTCGTAATCAGCGACCCCGAAAACCCCTAGAGTCACATTTTCACCGAATTTTAGCAATTTCATAAAATTTAATAGTACAACATTTTTCCTATCCCTTACCGGACCGGAGAGCCGATATATCGGATCGCCCTGTGATATGAACTTTGTAAATAGTTGATACGTGATACCAAATACAAACTTGGGCACTTTTCAAGGACGATGTTAGCTCTCAAATCCCGGCCGTCTAAAGGGTAAGTTATAATAGAAACTTTCCAAATTTGAATGACAAAAATCGAAACTTGTTTGAAATCAGCGAGCCTTAAAATCTGTTTGAATTAAAAATATCATCATTTTCTATATCGGATCCGAATTCTAAAATGATGACACTATATTTTTGGTTTTCGATAGATTGCTTCTGACAGAAAATGATAATAATAATAATACAAATTTAATTTATTCGTATTTCATAATTATACATATCTTCAACGAATTTGTTATTTGCAATATTTAGACAAAACAAAGTAGATGTTTACGATTTTATAAAAACCTGATTTTTTTTTATCTATCAACTAAGTTTGTCCTTTAACAATAAGGACAACAAAATCTTTGTTATCATAATAATTAAATAGTCCTTAAACATACATACAGTCTGTTTGGTAAGAGCGTATCGATGATATCTCAGTGTTTCTATATCTTCATCCGAAAGGACCTAAATGGACTTACACCCAGGCGGTTAGATACATGAAAAATGGTGTATAATTTGTAAAAAAAAATGGTGTAAGAATTTTTCGAAGTTAAAAAATGGTACGACAGGGAAAACCTCAAAAAGAGAAGACTTTTGAAGAACAATCCACAATTGACGCTGAGGTAAACCAGAAGCCAATTAGAGAAAAAGGATATCAGCTTTTGACAAACTGTCCCATTCGATTATAATACTCAAACTTGAAAATCTAGGCTTCTCTCCATTGTTTATCAATTGGATACGCTCATACCTGATAACAGGACTTATCAGATTACTTTTCGTAATGAAACTTCTAGAAAAATATTTGCCACGTCAGGTGTATTGCAGGGTAGTCACTTGGGCCCGCTCTTATTTATTTTGGCTATTGACGACATAGACATTTTTGAGATCTGGATACTTTCCAAACTTGGTGTGTTCACAATAATCTAGAATTAAACATTAATAAATGTGAAGTTTTATCTTTTTGTAGAGGACGCAATCCCCTGAGTTTCAAATGTTATTCTTAGACGAATTCACTCTGCCCGTGACTTAGGAGTTTTCCTGGATTGTAAACTGGATTTTGTTGAACATATAAATTGCATGGTAACAAAAGCCAGTATTACGCTTGGTTTTATTAAAAGATGGTCCTGTGAATTTTCTAACGTCACTGTATACAAACAGCTTTACTCTTCCTTTGTCCGGCCAATTCTTGAATATGCAAGTCAAGTTTGGTCTCCCTATTACCAAGTTCACATAGACAGCATCGAATTTGTCCAACGGAAATTTGTCCGTTTCGCCCTTAGAGAATTGCCATGGAGCAATCCAATCATCCTCCCTCCATACAAGGACCGTTTGAAACTCCTTGACATGCATTCTCTGCAAAAACGTCGAGAAATCGCGGACGTTGTATTTGTACACCAACTTCTAGTTGGTAATATTGATTCACCTTCTCTTAAAACGAGATACGAGTTCAGGACGAATGAGCGAAACCTTAGGCATGTTCCGCTTGTACAAACCGATCTGTGTAAAACTAACTATAGCTTCTTTCAACCTATTAACCGCATGAGGTTGAGTGTAAATAAGAATGCCGATTTGTTTGATGTCCGTGTTGGTAAGCATGTATTGAAAAAGAACTTGCTTGTTTGTCATGTCGCTACTAACAACGGACCAAATGATGACGAGTCTTATGCAGCAGATTAATTTCTGTTGCTTTAAAGCTTAGACTAAGCTGATGGTCTGTAAAAAAAAAAAAAAAAAAAAAAAAAAAACATGTCTGTCTACACCATACGTCAAAGGATGAAGTAAAATTCCATCAAACACTGCATAACTACAATCAAACCACTTTTATCCGATAAGATGGGCAAATGAAAACTTAAACTGTATAGTATAGGCGAGTATGATTAAAACAAAACCCACGACAACAACGATCCAAAACATAAAAGTCCTTTTTATACATCAAAAAGTCCTGACTTCAATCCAATTGAAAAGATGTGAACTTTTATGAAGGCAAGGCCTCAACGAAAAAAAACAAATACTTTTCAAAAATTTAAATCATCGGGAAAGTCTTAAAATTTAAAGAAATGCCAAAAAATCACTTTAAAATAATGAATACTTAATAGATGTAAAACTTCATCAAGTATTAAATATATTGCGTAAGAGAGAATAAATGAAATAACTAGAAAAATGTTGTGTTTTATTAATTTTTTATCATATAATTTAATTCTGAACCAAACAGACTATAAATCTTACTTTTGTTTGCATGATAACAATTTGAAGCAAAAGAAAACATAAGCTGAATAGTGAAATTTAAGATTTTGATAGTACTTTAACTTGAATTATCTTAAAATTCCTTTAAAATTGTACCTACATATAATACTCGATATCTAACAAATATCAATATTTCCAAAGAAAGTAATAAAATCGAAATCGACTAAAGTAAATATTTACGCACAACAAAATACAATCAATCATCAATCTTCCTGTGATTTTTGTTAATTTACCCAAAATACAGGTCAATAGGATGATTGTCGTCACAAATGACGTAAAATCATCTTGATGGCAAGCTAAACAATTTCAAGGTAATGGAGATCAAGTTTCCTTCGCCATCATCAATGATATAAATATAGCGCCGTCTTGCCCTTTTCTCTTATGGTTTTATAAGGAAAAAGCATAGATAACAGAGCAATGTCTTACCCTCACCACTTTACATAAAACGAGAGAAATTCTAAGTTAGATAAAAGACTAAAGGGCGACTATGAGGCCCTCCTCAAGAAGGAGGCTGCTGAAACGAATACCTGGGCTTCCTCTATAGCTGCCAGCGACATGCGAACGAAATTAAATGATGAAGTTAACTACAAAAGGATTCTGTTTTGAATAAAATGAATTACCTTGAAGCATCTGCTAGAATTTCTTACACCACCCCCTCAAAGAAACTCCTGTTTTGTGATGATAGTATGGGGTATGGTTGGGGTAGAATGAAGATCTAAGTCAATCGCAAATTCTTCCATCTGCTGTCGGAGAAGAAAGACGATATCAAAATACGAGACTCCTGGTTGAAGCAGGAGTAATAAAGGGGTAGACGGTGGGACGAAGCTATCAACATCATCCGAATTGTGAGTTTATGGTCTTTTGCAACAGTCAAAATTTTGTGCGTACCAAAAAACTAAAGAAATTCCAGAGTTCCAGGTGAATTAAGGAAGACAGAGACTCTAGAGTGCGCCCAATAAATGCCTAAGGCTCTAGTAGAAGCTTTATACTCTCTGTATAGGCTAAATATGCGCGCTGAGGTCCAACGGATAAGGCTCGGTGGGGACTGAGTAGAAATCCAGGTATTTTCTAAAGCACAATTTTCTTCCTCCCTCCCCTCCCCCTCCGTCCTGCTGTTTATTTATAAATGTTTCTTGCCCGAGTCTTTTCGAAGAAAATAATAAAAATACATATCAAAGGATGATGTTATTCCAACTTCATAGCGAAAATATTAAAGTTATATACTCGTCGCCTCTATAGAATGTAAAGCGGCTGTGTCTAGCTTCCTTTCGTCCTTCTTCCTACCGGGGTTCTGGTATGAAGTGGGGGGGGGTGTAGAAAGGGTATTGCGATTGCTATGTACATCAAAAAGTGCTTATATCGTTACATATTTACGTGTATACGCGCGCGGGACGACAACGAGAAAAGCAGAGAAATTGTACGAGGACGAGGAGTGTATGCGAAGAATATTCCCAACATAAGGAGGAATCGTATCAGCAGCCGGGAGCCCTACGGCTCTAAAACACGCTTCGTACACTCACTAATTGCACATTCTTGGCATAGTTTCGTTCTGCCACCCCCCACCCCTGTACCGCGCCCCTCCCCCAAAAACCGGCTATGTCAGTCCTTATTCCCGTACCCAAAACGCTATATCCTTCATGATATATGTGTATATACGCATAACGTCCTCGATAGCTACAGCCACCTTTTCTTGTGCGCCCAAGCTATAGCATAAATATATGTATAGATATGTATCCTATACATTCCATGCTATGCGTTATGTATCCTTGAATGTACGATTAATGTATAGGTATAGGTGTGTTGTATTTGTATACGCGCAAGGATTCTGACTCCTCAGCCTTTCCATGAGTTGCTTACTCTCAGTCTCAACCCTCATAGTGGTTGACTTTGGTGCCGTCAGAGGGCATCTCTTGGTGTTCGCCCATTTCTTCCTTGTTGATGCTCCGGCTCGGAGGCCAGGACATCGTAGAGAGTTAAATTCTACGTCGAAGCGAAGAGGGGACAGGGCGGGAAAATGGAAGAAAAGGAGCGGCACACGTACACAGGACTTAAAATATAAACTGAGGCGAATTCAGAGAAGCAGTTCAGCACATCGTCGTCGTCGTTGTTGTCGACATCGACATCGACGTCGACGTCTACGACTTCTGCTGCTGCTGGTGCTGCTGCTGCCGCTGCTGTTTCTCCTGCACACATAAAGCCATAAATAAAGGTGGAAAACATTTGCGTATGAATGTGTTATCTCAGCGATAAAATACGGTACAATAAGTGCACTGTATAATATACACAAGTATTCTCTGCGACGTATTATTCCACTGAACTTCTCCTCCTTTTTGGTACATGCTTGTAGTGTATGTTTCTCTGGGATTCCAAAAATGAATATAAAACATTAAAACAGAAAACAAAAACAAAAAAAATAATAATATACCGACCAAAGGACAGGTATATGTATACCACAATCAGAGATCTTACCACATCATTTCTATATGTTTTCAGGATATAATTAGAATGAAATCGTTTCTCATACCCTGTGGAACAAGAGTCACGATATACGACGAGTCGCAGAAATGCTAAAAGTCACTGATTTTCTTGAATACCTTCCTTCTTCCTACGACTGGTGCTGTGTTTCTTGCGTGCATTTAATTTAATGCAATTTACTAAAGCAAATTAATATTGAAATTATGCAGTTTGGAATATGTATGGAATATGTATCAGATTTGGTAGATCTATCTTTACTTGAACTGTATATGGATGTAGATTTATTTTGACATTACGAAATACCTATACTTCAAAAATTGCTGACATTGTCGTTTGTTACGTCAAAATTGAATATATCTAGGTATACATACGTTTAGATAAGTGAATGCAATTTTAGTGAGACGTCCAACAGGTCTTGATGAGTTATGCTTCTCGAAAGTTGAATACAATATCGTTTTTGTTTTTATTAAATCAATATTTCTCTAACTTGTGAAATTTGTTCACTGTAATTTTTTTAAATTGTAATTGTAAGATTTAATTAAGCAATTATGTTCGTTATTTAATCACAATATTCTTAATTTAGAAAAAATTGCTCAAAAGTATAAAAGGAAAATTTAATGAGGAAGCCTTATCCGAGCGAAAGGACGCTTTGGACTTAAAATTCAAAAGACTCATGTTCGATTTTCTAAGCCTCACCAAAAATTATAAAAGTGAAAGAGTTAAAAATGTAAAGAAGAAAAGAAATAGAAAGAAGAAGAAATCGTCTTGAATGGGATAAAAATTGATCTTTATTTTCTTTTTTCCAATCATTTACTTTCTTTAATTAAAATATGGATTTTTTTCCCGTGTTTTAAGAAAATATTTCTTTGGCTGTTTTTTTTTCAAAAAAATGTTCATTACAACAAAAACATCATTTGACACGAAAAATTAGACTATTAATTTAATTATATTAATTTCAAGTCAAAACAAGTAAAATTTGTCGAATATTTTGATTGCAGTTTAGATGTAAGTACTATATGTTGCTTTATAGACCCAATTAAAAGCCTGTAAAATATTTTTAATTTACTTTTACTTTAATAGTTGGCTCATTACATTAATGTTTTATTTGAATGTGTAAATCAGTCGTGTTTAGCACTACTTACACCACTTATAACATTATTTTCAATACTAAAAAATATTGTTTTTTATATCTGCTCTATTTTTACGAATGGTACCTACTATTTTATATTTTGTCAGTTCACTTAATATTTATATATTATATACTATATTTTATAGTAATTTCTTTATTTTTTAATAGTATTTTAATGGTTTCTAATAAAGTATTTTAAATTCAAGTTATGCTTCTTGAAGTTTTTCGAAATTTAGACGAGCTGAATGTACTACCTGATTTATTTTTATTTGTAAAAATTTGATAAAATGCAATAAAACTGTCACTGAAATCAATTGTAAACTATATTGAATAGTTAGCACAAAACATACTAAAAAAAAAATTATAACTTACATACTTTCACTAAAACTTTGATACAGTGGTGGAAATAGCTATAATTCCACTGAATAAAAGTTATGCCAAAGGTTTGTATTTTGAGAGAGAAAAATGAAAACTGCACTCCTCGGTTTTGTGCGCATGCTCAATCAATTTGGTCAGAATTTGTGTCAAATTGGTTAGTGTTAACGGTTTCTGGGTGAGTTTTAATCATTTTCGTTGTGATTGCGCGTGGAAATTACTATAATTCCAGAAGTGTTGAAGTGCCGCTGGCGGATTAAAACAAGGAGTTATTGATTCATTAAGATATAAAAAATAATTTTGGAGGTAATTTAAATATTTTAGCACAAAAAAAAAGGAGTACTATATTTTATCCAGGAAAATTATTAACTAAAGAAGAGCAGACGAAAGTGGTTGCGTTCAAAACAGCAAGTTTTTCACTGCGAAGAATTGCTCAGATGTTGGGAAATGGAAGAACTCACACAGCTGTACGAAATTTCCTGTGTTTATGCGAAAATTATAGTAAAACTAACAAAAAAGGACCTCCTCCAAAACTTACCAACATGGACCGGCGTTCTATAATTGGGTTAACAGGAAGAAAACATTTAAGTTCTTTTCAAATTGTGAATGACCTTAAGTTGCCCGTGACTTCTAGACGTGTTCGGCAGATTTTGCATACCAGTGGGACGTTAGAATGGAGAAAAAGAATATCAAAACCGGCAATGAACAAACAGCATAAGGAAGCCAGACTTCGATTTGCAAAAAATCATATGTCTTGGACCAGTGAATGGAGGAAAGTGATTTTTAGCGATGAAAAGAAGTTCAATTTAGACGGTCCAGATGGCTGTCAATTTTAGTGACACGACCTTAGAAAAGATACAGAGGTCGCTATGAGTCGCAATATTTGGAGGTGGTACGGTAATGGTTTGGGCTGCTTTTTGCAGCCAAGCGAAGACACCCATTTTTTGGATATCTACCAGAATGAAATCCAGCGATTATATTCAACTACTGGATAGTATCCTAATTGACTTCGGCGATGATAATCTCAGCAATGAGTGGATCTTTCAGCAAGACAATGCTGCTATCCACTCATCTCGCGAAACGAAATCGTGGTTTCAGACCAGGAACATACCTGTTTTGGATTGACCGTCGCGTAGTGCTGATCTGAACCCAATTGAAAATCTATGGGCAATATTGATTCGGCAGGTTTACTCAAATGGAAGGCAATTTACAACGATTCAGGAGTTGAAAGCGGCCATAAAACATGCTTGGGCGCAATTTTCTCAATCGCAGCTACAAAAGTTGGTAGACAGCATGCCAACGAGAATTTTCGAAGTAATTCAGGCTAATGGAGGCAGTACACGTTATAAAAAAAAAAACTTGTATTGTATTTCTTAAAATATGAATAGTGGATTTATAGATATTTCCATGCTAAAAATTGTTTTTTTTAATATTACTTAAAATTTTGCTTTCAACTAATGATATTTTTGTTTTTTACGTTAGATTTTAGAAATGATACAATAAACGGAAATAAAATGGCTCACTTCGAATTATAAATTAGCAGTCAGTTGCTTTCAATAGAAAAAAAGCTCAGTGGAATTATAGCTATTTCCACCACTGTAGTATCACGAGCACGTCTGTCTATTGTAAAGTCTAAATTATAATATAAAAATCAATCAATCATCAATTCTTGTCAAATTTTGAATATTTGATAATGTATGCTCAGAATGTGGAAAAATCTGCTTGACTACTGCTTCTCTTTTGGCTGTTTTTGAAACATTTTTGGCGTCAGCTACTATGCAAAGTTTGAAGTATTGTTTATTATACCATCAACGTGTTCGTCTTTAATTTGAAACCCGTAGAAGATAATAGAAAATTGATTTAAGGAACAAAAAAGCTGAGTTATTTCAAATTAGTGTTTTTATTATAGACCTAAAAATCGATAGGACTGTAGATAACAAAGAAATAAATTATTTTATCTAACTCTAATAAAGATACCTATAGTAATTCCGAAAAACGATATAATCCCAATAGTTATTCATAAAAATATGAATTAGATGAATTCTCGTTACTTCTCTTATTAGAATATTGTAAATAAGATATACCCACGTTATTGGTACACAGCTAAATTTTTCTGGCTTTTAAATTGCACACATTCTTAAGATGTTCAAAAAATAATAAGTCGTAACGTAATATCAGTAGAAGCTTTTACGTCACACCGGCAAAGAGCTTACATTGCCGCCGGGTAATAAAATTCATCTAAGTGAAAATTCAGCGGCGGCGGCTTACCTCACTTTCTGCGAGAACCGGTGGGGCTTTTGTTTTCAGTTAAATAATTTCTTTGTCATAAAACCGCACTCGCTCCAGTTATTTAATTTGCAGGCCAGCGGGGACGTGATGTTTTATTTGAACGGTTTCGTCGCGGTCTTGCACCTCTCAAGCGGGGCACGTAGCACCTTTTTTCTTCATACGGAGCGCGCACTTCTTGCACGAAATGAAATCATATGGGGGTGGCAATTCTGCCAGAAGCAGACAAGCGATAAGATTGCATCTAAGGAGATAATTTCACCTCGTTCCGTCGATTTGAATTATAACACCCTACACAACGTTAAGTAAAATACATGAAAAAAAATATTCGCCACATTTCTTCAATAAGGAAACAATTAGGGGGGTTAAATAATAAATGTATTTTTATTAATAAATCAATAAGTACCAAGCTTCAAATGCAAGGGGTCTTTTATAAATATTCCGGGAAAATATGTTTTTTAAATCTGTCTTCTTTGTTTCAAATTAACTAATTATCTTTAATTTCAACCCTACTGGACCTTTACGGCCTATATTAGAGATGTACACGTTAAAAGATGAGATATTTACATACACTCCATTGGAGTACAATATCTTCAAAATATACTCTTACACTTATAAGTTGACTCAATGAAAATTTACGTAATTATAAGCACAACTAATGCACAACTTCGCTAACTTCAATCGCGTTTTCCTCAAAACCAGTATTTTTTTAACCGGTGACCATGATTTCTTAAAAACTATGGAACCGATTTCGTTCCAGTTTTTTACAATCATTTTTAATTTTATTTATTAATTAAAACCGAACCATTTTTAATCAAAAAACAAATAAAGATTCAACCATGCCAAGATCCGTCTATCCAAACTAATATTAAAGCCTAGAGAAAAATATGAAGAATTAGACGTTTATTTCAGTTGTTGTACTTTTTTAATGTAGAACTAAATAAATATTTTCGTTCAAAATTATCATAAAATATGGGAAAATATGTATTGTGCCTTTAATAGTAAACCATTCTTTACAATTTAAAAGACAATTCAAGTAATGTACAATATGTAAAAATTATATTTTTTTAAAGTAGATTTCGCAATTTTGTATGATATAGGGTTAAAAATAGAATTTTCATAACTTTTAATTTTGATTCTAAGCTAATGATCTAGAAACCGTAATAGAAAAATATACACATGTATAGAGAAGTTTTCTCAAATACGTGACACAGAGACCTCTGCAATGGTATATGTATACATGGGATCGATCGCAGGTTTAAGCCCTACATAATTCCTATATACCCATAATTCTGCGAAATCTACTTAAAAATTTCAGTTTTTCGTATCAAACAATTCCTATAGTTATGTTTTTACCTATTTTAATAACACATATAGATCTAATCTATGTCCTATTTTACACAGGTACAAAACAAAACCTTTCTTACATCTTTCCATTACAATTTAAACGCTATATCTAAGCTAACATGCTGGTTACAGAGATCTCAAATAAACTGGAGTCGGTTTAATTTTTTGTTAAAATAGTTTTTATTTTTGAATTATTTATGGCTTAAATCTACTAATTCTTCCGTCTCTATCATCAGATTAATTCCAGGTCACCATTATGTTGTAGTGTCATCAGAACTACATATTTGTGCCAAGTTTGAACAGAATCGTTTCACAGGTGAATCAAAAATCAATCATTCCCAATTTTGTTCTACCCTTACAGGTGGAATTTTTCTTTCAAATGAGACCAACTTTGGGGTATACCCTATCCAGTAAAACAAGAATCATCATAATCAGAATACTCTATAAAATGTTATGCGTGGTCATACATAAAAAACAAAATATATAGATACATACCTCCTTTTTTTTCGTCGGTTAAAAAATAATGTTTTCGAAACGTTTACGTAAAACTTGTGATTTTCTTACGGATTTCAATTCTGAATACATATGGAAATAAAATAAAATAAAAATCATTGCAAAATTCGAAACTGTTACGGAAACCGAAAAGGAGTCCAAAATAAGAAATATTTCCTTCTCCAACTTTACACGTATTTTTCTCGAAACAAATATTTTTTGGCGCAGTCGAATTTTCAATTTTTTTGAATAATTCGAATTTGAATATTCGAAATTAAAAAATCTGACTCGAAATTTTTGTTGTACTCAAAAAGCCAAAAAATTTTAGTACACTCGAAAAAATAATAGTGTAATTCCTCATATTATAAAAGGTATAATTATATAACGGTGTATTCTTCAAATTACACACTATAAAAGGTTTAATTGAATTTAACTAAAGGTTTAGTTTTACATATACATTATTGTGTAATTTGAATACAGTATATGGGGAAAATTATACTACAAGAGTCTTGCAAACGAGACCAAATTTTGAGAGACAAGACCAAGACCAAGACTATGATTGTCTATATTTCGGCTGTGGAAGATGTACCTAACACCTTAAACTAAAAAATAAATTTTGCCCTGTCGGAAGCTATTTGACACAACGGATCATTAAACTAAAAATATACATATCTATAAAATTTTGTCGACCTTATAATTTTTATATTTTTAAAAGTCCATTTTATCCTTTTCCAAGTCAATGAAGCCTCCTGTGACCATGATCCATTGAAGCGACTATCGAAGACGTGGCGGAAACCAATTTGCGTAAGTTAAGTTTATTTTTTTTTGCCCCAACTTCTGTCCGGAAAATCTCAAGTTTTTCAATCGATTTGCGTTCGGGCCGTTGCCCCCTAAGCTTTAAGGCCAAATGGCAATTTTAAAACTTTTACAGAAAAGACTGAGACCAGATCGTCTGTAAAGTGCTTTTTAACTCCTTTTCTTAAAGCGGCTCTAATGAAATTACGGAGGTATTTCAAGAAGTTGGTGCCATCGTCGTCGTTGTCATCGTTTTGTTTGTTCCCATCTTTAGTCGTATAAGACGACGACGACGACGACGCCGCGACGCCTCCACCTCCGCGCCACAAGCAGCAGCAGAAACATACTGATCGCCTTTAGAAGTCCCATACCCGCGGCCCTTTTGGCCCTTAAGAAGAAAATATTATTTGTAAGTTTTCCTGATGGGATTGCCCTTTGGTCGGGGGAGGGTAAAATCTGCACCTCAAGACTCACGACGGTGGCACATAATCGAGCAGTACACCCGCGGCGCGACGCGCGGCGAAGCATCAATACGACACGCGAGACTGCAAATTCCAGACCATA
The DNA here is from genome assembly GCA_949715965.1 of Dysmachus trigonus. Lineage (NCBI taxonomy): Eukaryota > Metazoa > Arthropoda > Insecta > Diptera > Asilidae > Dysmachus > Dysmachus trigonus. Next base: position 67,781,240 of record OX454323.1, read on the forward strand.
CCCCCGTCCGCGTGTCCGCCTGTCAGGGAAGCGACTAGCAAGTGAAATTGAAGCTGATTAACCCTTTGACCTAGAACCAGTTGCGCGTTGCGGTGAGCTTATGGTCGGCATCAGACGATGAGCACCACGATGATGACAGCATGAGCAGCATATCGCGCGCTTATTGCTCACTCCTTGGGTCCGGGGGAGTCTCTATGGGTCTTCTATCGCACAAAACCCGTAAATTGCCCCACGAAATTTATTATGCTTAGCGCTTGGCCACCGCAAGCCTCTCCCTTTTCCAACCCGAGACCAAGAAGACTTTATCTCGCTTGGTCTACTTAATTGCGAATTTAGATTAGTTAATAAGCATTTCCGGCGTGTTACTTTCTTTTAATGCGCTTTAATGCAACCCGAAGAACAAAGGACGTCACAAAACGGGAAGAACAAAAACATTCTAGTTTTATGAGAATATTCAAGTAATATGACTTCGGGGGAACATTGGAACAAACCGACCGAATCGCCTCAGACATAAAAATTTTTATAAAGTCATAAAAAACGACATTTCGAAGGCTTTTAAACCCCCAATGGAAAACAAGCAGAAGACAAAAATCCTCTGATTCATTCAATAAATAATGAGATATTTAGTATCAACTGAGAAAGCATCAAAATGAAATCGTTTCAGTAACGACTTGTCTATCGCTTAGACAATATGCTTCGAAATTACCACCTTTTTATTACACACTCAGCGAGGTCTCCATTGTTTTTTTTTTTTTTTTTTTTTTTTAACCTTGCAATAAATTTAAATTTTACTTCAAATACAGATTTAATTTAATGAGTCATTTGTGAAAGCAAACTCGTGAACAATATTACAACAGAACGTTAACGTTTAAGGGAAGGTTCTCATCTAGAACGTCAAAAAAAAAGGTAAAGTTCGTGATTTTTTTGAAGGCAAATGACAAGACATAGGGAAATGATATTTGGCATTATCTTTTATTGTACATTTATCTGTACGAAAAAATTTTTTATTCAAAAAAAAAAACAAAATGGCGCCCGTTATTCAACTTCTCCGGAGGTATGTTTGTGTGCAATCTGCGTACAAGATAACTCAAAAACGGTTCAACCGATCAACTTCTAGTTTCGTGCATATTAAAGTAAACAATTTTCTTCATAGAAAGAGCGGAGCACATTTTGAAAATTGTAACATTATCTCCTTTTTGTAAGTGATAAACTATGAAAAAAAACGGTCGAAAACGGCCTTAAAATTTCAAAATCGCGCCATTCCGTCAATTTTAAATTTTTTTTGAAAGTCGTCCACTCTTTCTGAGACAAATTTAGTCTAGTTTATAATAATGTCATCATTATTTGATTTCAGACCAATCTGCGACCCCTAAATTGTACGCAGCTGGGCCATTTTCGAAAAACATGCCTCCGGAGAAGTTGAATAACGGGCGCCATTTTGTTTTTTTTTTGAATAAAAAAATTTGTTCGTACAGATAAATATACAATAAAAGATAATGCCAAATATCATTTCCCTATGTCTTGTCATTTGCCTTCAAAAAAATCACGAACTTTACCTACTTTTTGACGTTCTAGATGAGAACCTTCCCTTAAGGTTTCGTACGTACTTACTCAAAAGTATAAAAACGGTCTGTCTGTCCGACTTTCGGTCACAGAAGTTCAAATCTAAAATTATTTATGTACTCTTTTTGTACACAAGAAAACACCTCTCTCTTTTTATTCATGGTTTATTTATTCTAAAACGATTTTAAAATCATTTTCTTCGATTTTTTTTATGAAAACTTACAAATAGAAATGCATTTGACGATTTCTCTGAAAAAAAAAACAAAGTTGAAATCACAAAATCTCAGAAAGAAGTCAATTTATTCAAATTGTTATTACCGGACGGAAATCTTCATTAAAATCAAGATCGATGAATGTGCCAAATCTTTCTAGTATAAGAATAGTGATTTTGGATGATCTAGTCGAAAAGATATGACCTTTTTATTATTCTAGAACTTTTAATTTAAAGTAATTAATTTTTGTAATTTTTTTGTAATATTTTTGATAACATGGAATGTATATATTACTATAATAATTGTTTCTTTTTTTGCACGGACTGTTGACAAATGTTCACTCTTAAGACGAAATTTTCGATCACATTTTCACATAATTCGAGCTGATTTTCGTGAATTACATGTCGAATTTCCATCTCGAGCTTCAGAATGGTCTGTAGATTATTTATATATACTTTCCCTTTCAAAAATACCCATAGAAAAATGTCTAATGATGTTAAATCGTAAAAACCCTACATTAATTGCATTTTCGCACCATCTCTCCAAACTTCTCACCACTTCGGTAGTTAATTTTCACAATTTCTATGCGTTGTGATGACTTAACCTCAAAGATCGCTGATGACAACTATGAAATGTCACCGTTCTATATTTGACGCAACGAAAACGATTTCAAAATGATAGCCGGTTTTAAGACCCTTTTGTATAATACACTAAAAAAAATAATTTATGAACCTGTGCCAGCTATTTAATAGATGTATTATATTTCTCATAAAATTAGATTAATTACCTAAAACATATCTCTATTAACAAACAAAAATTCGATACATTATCTATACAAATGAGCAGGTTCAATAACACTAGTATTTTTTCTCAATGTAGGTTCGTTTGAAAAGTTGTGACTCTGACAAAATACTGCATTCAAATGTAGTAACTTTCACATATGCATCTTTTTCTAGGTTCCTCACAGAATTTCATGTAGGTCAAATTAAAGAGAAACATTTTAACAACATTCGAAAGTGGGTAAAATTGCGTTTATTTTCTATTTATTTATCTTCTAAGTAGATTTCGTGTACACAAGCTCACACGTCTGCAACTTTCATTTATATATCGCTAAATAAAAACTTCTATTCTGCAGATTTCGTGAAATCGTATGTTTTTTAATAGGCTTAGCAATGTTCAAACAAATTTTTCGGGAAAATGTACTCATTGAGCTAAAAAATTATCATTTATCAAAGCGAAAAACATGAAGAGACTTAGGTTATAAAATTATTAATAATTGCACTTCTAATGGCACCTCTAAGTAGGTTAAATTCCTTCAGGATACAATAATACTTTTGCGGTGATTTTTTAAATAAGAAACAATTGTGAAAATCAAGTCAAAATTCTGTCAGTATTTTTTGAGTGATGTGAATACAATACAAAACAGATAAAATTTTGAAAAATTCAATTTTTCGATTGTCTATAGCTTATTAGTGACAATTTTTTGAAAAAACCTTAATATCCAGACGAAACCTATCAACTGCTTAATTAAATAATAATGGATAATTCTACATTATTTTTAATTCAATTTGCTTTTTATATTTGATGATTATTTTAGAATTTATTCACCACCAACTAAGATTTTTAATTTCGTAATTTTGTAATTTAACAAGCTATTCTGAAAAGTAATATGAATATTAAATTATCTATGTTTCTGATAGAATTTTTTCTATAGATTGCAAAAACAAAAGCGGATTCCAAAATATTACAAAATAAATTACAGGGTATAAAGAAAATTTCTTCATACTATTTAAGAACTAATTAATAATAAATTCGGTATGGAAATCTTTATAGATTATTTTACAAATTCAAAAATGTCAATATTCCATCACATCACAAAGAAATGGGATTGAAAAATTCAAAAAAACAAAATTTCATATGTTTATTATTTTGTTAAGACATTTCTAATTGATAAAATATGGTTTATCGAATTTTAAAACTAATTTTCGAAAACGTGATGTGAACACTTTCATTTTCGGATTTGTAAGAAAATTCTGTAAAGATTTTAAGACCAGTATGAGTTAGTTCTTAAATAGTATGAAAAAAAGTCTTTATACCCTACCTGTATTTATTTTGTAATATTTTGAATCAAATTGATTTGGAATCCGTTAAATGATCGTATATAAAACCGTGTTACTAGAACCTATGAGCTCTTACGATATTTAAAATAAGAAGTTTGGCTTTAACCATATTTGCGAGTAATAAGGACTATGTAAACATTGACGATATTAATTTTTCTTAATTCTAAAATTTTTAGACATTATTTTTTGAATAAGCCCAAAGAACAATGTGTTTCGAATGAATAGTCAAGCGATAAAATCTCAATGGGGATAGTTAAGCTCTAAGGACACAATAATGCGATATTTCGTAACAACAGGATAATTCGCAGTCGAAAATGCGTTGAAGCGGTGGATCATCGAATAAAATCAGTAGATTACCGACCTATCTCCAGAATGGCAATAAATATCCCCCTGACAGAATGTACCAGAACAGGATACGACGAAATCCACAACATCGCACACAGGAACAGGATTCGGGAGCTCTCATAGATTTATGAGGAGCAAATTCGTGAACTAGTGTTGCTCAATGCCACAGTTTCTGTTCGAAATTCCCCAGCCCTTTACTGTACACTATTAAAATACCTACGAAATATAATGGGTCCTTTGCCATGCTAATCCACATTAGGGTTTCCTCTTCACACGGGCCTCGTTTCCGGGAGTATGTCGGAGGGAGGCGGATGAATGGGGAGCTCCGGGAACTCTGGTGAGACAGTTCTTAACAAATTTCATGTTATACTGCCGGTGCTGCCACTATTATTCTGTCGTCACCACCACTGCCGCAACGTTGTCACGTGACGAAATTAATTACTTTCCAAAAACTGAGGAAACAATATGCTCCACAACATAAATTACCTTCTTTGGAGGGGGGGAGGGCAGCACCTCCAGTGTGAGCTCAACATGTCGGGCTTCCCAGAAAAGGGGCTCTGATAGAGAATACGACGGGTACCTGGCGCCACAGCGCACCTCTCATATGAATGAGCCCCCGTATCTCTCGTAATCTGTCCACTGGAGGAGCTTCTCTGGTCGTGTCGGCGATGGTGCCCTCCAGGGGCCTCAACAAGATCACAGCACTCTCGCCCGGAAAGCAAGAAAATGCATAAACTCGGACAGATTTTGAAAAGGAAGTCGGTGGGAGGACAGCGCAATGAGATCCAACATAAAATCCGGGATTGGGAGGAAGCCGCCGACTTAAGCGGAACCCATGACGACGACGACGACGACGACAGGCAATTAGCCAGAAGCTAGTTTGAGCGGGCAAGCAAATTAGGGTCGCAAAGTGACTCCCACAGCTCCCTCTGTCGGCGACTGGGCGAACCATCTCTATATGTGTATATAAACTAGTCTTACGATCTCTTCCTTGAATTTTAAATTTAAGATTTATCCGATTGTCTTGCAAATCTCTGGGCTTATTTACTACAGCCTGTGTCCAGCTCTCTTCCCGGACGATGATCACGACGAAACCGAAGACCAACTCCCAAGGGAATCAAAGAAGCGCTACATGCGGCTGGTAGCAAAACTTGTTAATGATCATCGGTTGCGATTGACCTGGTCTCTGTCAATGGGCTGGGTCGTCGTGACGTAATTGCATGTTTTCGAGAAACACGCGTTTGAAAGCTGAGGGGCGCTTCGCTTAATTTACTGCTGAAAATTAAAATGAGTTATGAACTGAGAACTAAACGGACACCGGAAAATGCAGCTCAACCAGAAAATGAATAAAGGTGCAGGTATACTATATAACAGCAGACTATATATATACATACATAACTAAACAGGTAAATTGCGGCTTGTCCATTTTCAAGTGGCCGGACGGCTCTGATTATTATTTTGAAAGGGAAATCGAGTCGTGTTGAAAGGACTGTTTTATGCTTGCCCGTAAGCGATCAGAACATTTTGTTTTGCATGAAAACCGGAAATATTTTCAAGCACTTTGTGTCAACCACAGGAATGGAATTTATCTGCAACTTAAAGTAATACGTAATGCCTAAATGTCTTTCTTTACAGATAAAGTAATGAAGGTTTTTTAAGAGGATTTTTTTTATCACTTGCTTTTTGAATAGAAGTAGAATTCACTAACTACATTTTCATGTCAAACACGTTTCAGAAGCTTTTTATCTTTTCTTATATTCAAAAGTTTTATATAATAGCAGTGTTTTTTTTACCTATCCGGTTCAGGATCTGGATCAGGCAAATGTTATACAAAATTGGAATTTAGAAGGGACTACTTATAGCTAGGATTTTAGATTTCTCATAAAAACTATCAAATTGACATGTGTCAAAACCGTCAAAACTTGAACTAAACAATTTTCAGGTTCAAATGTTATCAGTTTTCATGGCATGGCAATTTGATGGATTTATAGAAAAATCGACAATTATAGCTATAAGTAGTCACTTACTTTAGGTTAGGTAAGCATGTTGAAATAAAAAAATTTTTGATCTAATACAATTCATGCATATGTAGGCGTTGTAAATAACCCTAAATTTCAATTAGAAATAACATTTGATATAAATTTGGTTGATTTTATTCTATACTAGTTGTGCCCACGATTTTGTTAGAGTGGATCTGAAGATTTGTTTGAATATAAGTTTTAAAGTATATTACAGAAAAATTACACTATCAAATCATTTTATAAGTGTTGCATAAAATAAAGCATACCAAAATTGATCTTTCTAAGGTATGGGAACTTCGAATTTAAAGCACAGTGGATGGTAATAAAATTTATCATTTATTATTAACATAACCTATAACTACATTTTCATAAAATTCCTGTAAATTTAATTTTCCTTTTCGAATTTCCAAATTTTGATAGCAGATTCCAAATCAGAAGCCTTGAAATGTCTTTGAGAGCGCCAATTTAGAATATACTATCAACATTTTGAATTTTAAGATGACGGATCCAATAGACCCCCAAGTACCAATTTTTATGGTAGTCCCATGATTGATTTTTTTTTTTAAAGTAGAGCGCAACAAAGCCCTTTAAAACAAAACAAAAAAGAGTCATGGAGATCCCTCGAGTCCTTTAAAAGTTATTAACAATTTTGTATTATCACAAAAACGCCAAAGTTGGAAAAATTTCTCTCTTTAATATGGAAAAGATGTTCAAAATTTCGGTTTTTGCCTTAAGGCCCGCGGAACTGATTTCTCCAAATTAGCAAAAATTCAATTCGGTGAAAACAATACTCTTTTTATATAACTTTGAAATTCAATTGCAAAAATTCACCAGTTTAAGCCATTGTATGCTATTTGACTGAATGCTATTTAGTTTAATCCTTATATTGTCTTCTATAGGCTGTAAAACCGATTTTGGATAGTAGAAACCTTCTAATTTTTTTTTTAGTAACTACAAATACAAATTTCTCTTACAACTAATTTTCAATTTAATTTTCTTATACATCTAGTTCTTTTAGATCCCCACAAATTTAATTAGCATCATTAGAATCCTCACACAAATAACAATTGATTTTTAAAACTTATGAATGCAAGAATGATAGGGGTCTGTCAGACTCCATCGTAGACTTCGTTCATGAGAAATATCTTCATTTAGAGTATATTCCAGTTTTAAAATATATCTCTATACCTCAAAATGACTTTATCGGATCTATACAACGAAGTAAATCGGCCGATGCAAGTTTATAATGCACAATAATATCAAATATAAAATATATTTTCATCGACTTACCGTACATTTTGCCTTCATCTGATAAAATAATTTTCCGCCTTCCACAAGGCGGGTATATGGCCAACGCTTCCTGGAAGCTCTGCTCGATGTCGGGACTCCACACGCCCTCGGCGTCTGCTGAGGAAAGGTCTTTTTCGTCCTGCACGAAAAGGAGCCCCAAAGGGGCGGTCACAGTGAGCTCTGACTCGTGTCTGGATAATCGAATAAGCCATAAGGCCCTACTTACGTCACTCATGTCGCCGACGTCTAAATTTTTGCTATCTGTCATGGTACCGTTGGTGTCTGCCGGCCCCAACGGACCTGGTGGACCGGCACTTACAGGTGTCCACGGTGAGGTTATGGTGCCGGTTCCGACTACACCGTCTGGAAGGAGAAACGAAAACTTCTTTTAATGGGGGTCGCTCGTGCGGCAGAAAGCGAGTCAAAAAGCAAAACGCCCGGCGAACAGGCGAGCAGGCGATTTTATTTATTATTTTGTTAAATAGAGAGGAACGAAATGGCAACAACTTTCAATTTTTCGGGCGTTTCATTTCGGCCGAATTGCACAGGCAGGCAGCATAAACAAACTCCCCGGCCGGGAGTGGCTCTTAATTTAGTTATAACTCAAAGCCGATTTATTATTCCATTTATGCGGATTTACATCGAGCCCGCATCGGACCATCATCCGCACAGAAAAGCCATCCATCTCCGCGGTACAAAGAGCAGAGCATGGGAGCTCTATTGCTAGAGTTGCCACTGTTACTCCTTTTTCAGTTGTATGTTACTCCAATTTTTGGTAGAATAAAATTAACTACTAAGCCCTTGTTTTAAATTTTAAAATGTAACCCAAAAGGATGACTCATTGTGGTCTGAACTCTGATACACATTGATTTGATTCTGTATTTGAATGTGATTATAGCTGTTACAGCATGTATTCACATAGAGTAAATTTCAAGAAAGGTGCATGCAAATCGTGGTCTATCAGCTCTTAAAATTGTTACGAAAACAGAAAGTGGAATACTTATAATTAGCCAAAAAACATGTGTGTATTTTTCAGAATTTTTGGGGAAATTTTTAGATTTTGCAAAAAATGGCCAAATCCAAAAAACCATAAATGGCTTTAAAAAAACTGGAATAAACACGTGTTCTTTGGATAATTCTAAGCATTTTTTGTTATGTAACATTTTTTTGTAATATTGACCCTTTTCGAGTAAAAAAATCGCAAAGTTTTACTAAATTTTTCGTTTTTCCGCCATTTTGGGAAGGTTAGAGGGGTTTAAGGTCTGAAACAAAATTTTTCCCTGAAACTCTGACACTTCCGATCACCGTTGATCGCAGTTTAAATTGAATTCTGATACAATTTTGACTCAAAAAAAAAATTAGTGAAAAAAAATCACTCATTTTTTGGTACTTTTCTACTTAAAATTCGCCATATTTTTTTCAGAACCATAAAAATGCAATTTGGACTCCTAATATCAATAGAGAACACCCGAAAATAGTAAAATACATGATTTTTAGTTATAGAAGAATAAGAACACCCGAAAATAGTAAAATACATGATTTTTAGTTATAGAAGAATAATGGGGTAAATTCTTAATGAGTTTGGAGCTCAAAGATCAACGAAAAAATATGTTCTTTTGGGGTTTAATGGGTTAAGAAAAAACGTTGGCCATCTGTTGCAAAACTAAATTTAAGCGACGGATTTATATTCCAACAAGATTCAGATCCGAAGCACACCGCTAAAATAGTGAAAGTGTGGTTTACTGAACAAACGTGTAGTTTTTTGAAAGCCAAGGGAATAATAATTGAAAAATGGACGAATATTGACAATACTTTGGTAAAAAACCTGATCGAATCTATGCCGCGAAGATGTCAGGCCGTTCTCGAAGACAAAGGCGGCTATATAAAAAATTAAAATTAATTTTAGAAGTATAAAATCATAAAAACCACAAGGGTGTGAATAATTTTTTTTGCTTAAATACGTAAACTTAATTCTCACCCCTATGGCCTTTATCCCAAAAATGTTCGACCGTGTGCACTACTTTATGAAGAAGTGGCAACCCCATCACTAGCCCGGTTCCCAGAGGTACCCATTCGCGGCAGACAAACTGACTGGAGCACGGGAGCCCCACTGATGGAAAGCTTGTTGCCTGCACTCAGCCAGAGGAGCCTCCGCTGACTTCAGATCCATTCGGCGTTGTAATCTCCCACATTTGGGTAATTTGAAATATAATAGCGAAATATCTGCGCCTAGGTGAGCAGAGATGGGGCCCAAGAATGCGCAAGAATTATAGAAAAGCCCGCTGCCCGCCCCCCTTACGCGGAGCCCCAACGACGATCACTACGAAGCCCCAGAGCTCTCAGCAGCTCATATGCCCCATCGTCGTCCGTGCGCCTTATTGCTGGCGGATTGCGAAGGCAGCGACATAAATTATGAAAACTGTCTGGCGAGTGTCTATCAACGCAGGGAACATTATTTAGCGGTGGCACTGGCACACTGTCCGCCGCCCCACCGCCCCACCGCCCCACCGCCCCACCGCCCCACCGCCCTCACTGGCAGCAGAGCACCCAGGGGCGGCGTGGCGGGCCACCCCCGCACACTCACCGCGGCAGATAGATTTGTTCAGGAGATTTGATTTACTGCTGAAATTTAAATGAAAAACACCCGGCAACATAATTTGCAAGGTAAAATGTGCGGCGATATGCCGCAGCTTAATAAATGCGACGGGAACATGCCGCGCGTACTTCTGAGGCCCCCTTCCGAACTCCTCCTACCCATTTCCATCCCCTCCCCCCAACCACTCCTATTTCCATCCCCTCCGTCATCCGGAATTATGAAATTTTGTTGATTTAAGTGAAACTGATTGTTGCTGTCACTCGCTCTCCATTCCCCCCCGGGGCGATAAAAAGTGCCGGGATTTTGTGATTTTACACAAAACTGAAGCTTCCTGCCCTGGATATTTTCTCCACCTGCCCCCTCCCGAATCGGATTTTATGTTCTGACAACGCCAATAGGAGGAGGTTAGGGCTTTTTATCTAATTGTTCATTTTCGAAAATGATTTCGACTAGACACAGATACGAAATGCAACGATAATTTCCGGGTTTTAATTAAACCGAAAGGATTTTTTGTCATTCGCGAATTTTTGTACATGAAAAACAAGGCGTGATTTCGTTTTTACAGGATAAATTACGAAATAATAGAAAAGCTTTATAAGTACTATTTTTAAATATAAACCATTAAGGAAATGACAAATTCAAGCTTAAATTGATTTTGTAGTTTTATGTATTATCCCCGACACTGTCATTTAAAAATTACATTGAGCAGGACGAGGTTTTAAAACCGACTCAGAACATAAAAAACTATTAATCGTATTCAGAGATAATATGTAACACTATTCGCGGATTTTGAATTTTTAATAAATACCATATTACAACAATTAAGACCGATGGTAAGGCGGGCAAGGCAAGTGAGCAAGTAAATTGTAATTTGTGAACACTCACTTGCATGGTTTTCGTAGGCAAGTCAAGCTGGCACTCACCCTCACCTGCCTAGTTTTAATCGGGGAACACAGATATATGTGCTAATTATTATTGTAATTTTTATTAAAATTGAGGTGAATATTGGATCAACTACACGTGTGAACGATACTTGCGCCAGCACTTGCATGACTCATTTTGGAGTAAGTTACTTGCTAATTTTCCTTACCCGCCAACTGGCCTCCTGTAATCCGGCCCTTTGAGCTTTTGTTAACTGATAGCTACGTTTCTTTTAATGATCTCATATGGATCTCCAATTTTGTATTAAATTCAAATTTTTGAGTAGCACATACTCTAAACTTAACTTTTTAATTTTACTAAAAATACATCAAATTGCATTGAGTTGCCCATTTTACGTCAAAAAAGGTGGAAGGGATAAGGCATATCGATCTGAGATCGATTAATCTGAAAATGGATTATTTGGGGTTAAGCAAATCGATTTTTTAGATCGATCTTTAAACAATCGGACTGATTCAAGTAAAGGTCACCTTATCTAAGATATTGTATACTATTTTTGAACGAAATCTCATTCCATATGTGTGATAATCTTTGAATCATATAAAATAAATACTTTTGAATAAAATAATAACTTCTGTATAGTTGGACCATCTGTTCCTTATGAGCGAATTTTTTCCATTGCGGGAAATACTGCGACCGATGAGAGGAGTCGCTTGGATTGCATTTTATTTTTCCATTGCTATTTTGTACAGAGAACTGCCCACCAAGCTTTTGTTGTGATCTTTGCACAGGATGACAATTTTGTATTAAAGTTGATATTTTGTTACAGTATCTGTACATACACTAATTCGTCATTTTTATTTTCCTTCATCTCTCTCTAGTAAGCATGTTTAAAATAATCAATTATCGAATCGATTAATTGAAAATCGATCTTGCAATGCTAGATTTAATCGAGAATCGGTTCTACTGCGTTCGATTCGAATCGAATCGAAAATTTATGTTTTTCAGGTATCAGATGTCTACAATATTCACCAAGAAATTGTTTCTGGCGTATTGCTGGAGAGGCGCTTTCCAACCGTATACGATGTTTGTATAATGTTTTATTGCAATCCAGAGATTACAACCAAAACTATCGATTGACACCAAAATGAGCATCGTAGCTTCATTTAGTCAGAAGTTATACTGATTCAAAATTTCCAAATATGGCAAAACGATGACAAAATGGCATATTGTGGTATATTTTGATTTTCAATAAATAAATAATAGTTTTTGTGCTGCAACATGAAACTCTATCCTCTAATCTCACTACCTATATCTACATATCTATATACTATATACATAACAAGTTCAATTCAATACAGAATGCCAGATCCAGATCAGATTACTAATAAAACGCTTTTGAAAACTAGAAGTTTTGATTGATCCGAGTCTCAGAATCAGTGTCAAATGGAAAAAAAAACACTGACCCGGGTTAATCACCAGGCCAGCGATTTTCAAAATTTACTAATCTAATAAGGAATTATAAGAATTATGTGAAAACTTTCTTCAAAGAAAAACATTGGTAAAAATAACCAAAATAGCTTTTTAGGAATATTTAATAAAAATAAAAGTCCTTTCTCCTCAAATTTAAAAGAAAACAAAGGCCGAGTTGGAAATACCAACTAAATTGTTGTTTAATTAGGAATTAACAAAATGAGAAGTAAAAACCGATTATTATAAAATTTCAAATTAACTATTTTTTTTAGTACTTAAGTAAATGTTTAAAAATTTTCATAGTTTCAGCAATATGATTTTATTTATTTTGTAAGATTAAACTGTCATTTGAATTTTTATTCAAAACCAATAAACTAGTAAAATTCAAATTTGTTATTACACAACGCGGGTATGTATATATTATTAACCTTTTAAACCTATCACTAAAATAAAATGTCTAATATCGAAATTACGCAGTAAGTACAATAATTAACGAGTAAATAAATCAAAATTTGAATAGGCAACAAAGAAACAAGAAGAAAACCATAAAACTTTTCTTTTATAAATTTTGCCGCTCAATTTTCTTTTGATTAGACTTGTTGATGAAATGGGAAACGCTTTGAGAAGCATCCAATCAATAATAACCTTTCTAGGAATTGGTTGAAAAGTCTCCTGTTCTACAACATGAACTCAGTTTTCATTTTCCAAGAAATGAATTTAGAAAAAGCTTTCATAAAATTGCTTTCTAAGGATTTATTAAGAAATTTCATAGGGATTGCTCAGAAAATACGAATTTTCTCATCTGATGAATCAAAGCAACTGATTTCTACAAAGTATATATTAAAGGTGCATACCAGCAAAATTCTTGAAAATCATAAGTCAGTAAAAAAAAAAAAGACGAAAGACATTTTAACTTATCTCTTAAGGTTTGTCGAAGAATTTTTTTTTTTTTTCCCAAGAAAAAGATAAGGGATTATTTTCATAGGTATTCTTCCTACCCCATAAACCCTAAAACTTTATCAAAATCTTCTTCTCATCCTCCTCTCAATCCTTCTTTAACTTAAGCTACATATTCCCGGAAACTCCTGTGAGATCTGTAAAAGTGCTGTTTAGTTGCATGCTTGGAACAATTCCGAAAATTAAATAAACCCCGGCACCGTCATCCACCTGCCTTCATCCCGAAAGACGTTCCAGGAAGCACGTGAGATCCCCAAGGACTTTGTCTTTCGATGCAGCCGGACGAACAGATTTTGTTGGATGCCCGGGCATTTGGAGGGAATCAAAATGATGCAAGTACCCGAAGGAGCCCGAAGGAGTCGCATCTCAGGCAGGATTACAGCGTCAACTCATACGGCGCTAAGTCAGCCGAATCACTTCTTGCGGATGCTGACGGGAAGGGATGAGAATGGGAATGAGAAGGGATGAGGAAGGACAGAGCAACACATCCAGGGACAGGAACTGGGGCTGTGGAACAGTGAAAGGGGAGCAGAAAGTGAAAAGACAAAGCACACACTTTACGGCGGCGGCACATATAGTGTATGCGATGGGATGCGATGCGCGTCGATGCTACGCTTACTGCGGCAAATCGCAAACCTCAAACCCCTTCCCCGGGAAGCATTCAAGCGAGCTGAATAGGGCAGGCGAAAGGAAGGGTTGTGTCTGAGCGCTTTGTTGTTGCTCTACAAAAATATTCTTTTAAAAATAACTCTTCTCCAGTTGCCGTAGCATTCCGTGCGGCTGGCTCTTCGACATTGAAAATGTTGCTATTATATTCCCAGGACATGCTGCAGGAAGACAGGAGGAGGAAGGGACGATGATGCCGTGATAATGCCGCCCTCAAATCCTCCTCCTGCTTTCATTCAATTTCGGTGACAATCTAGCAAAAGTAGTTGACTAAGCGTTTCACAGCGCGACGATGATCAAAAGCTGACAAGTGAATGTGTGACACACGACGACGGCACTTGGAACTCAACTCACGGGCAGGTGAGTTACCTTTTCACAGGATCATTCCATGGATGAAGGGTTTCAGAACTCATACCAACAGCACAATTATCGCTTTAAGTGTTTGTACATAAATTGCTGAACAATATCAAATTTTGTTACAGTCATAAATTACACAACTACCAGAAAATTTAAGAGGAACCTATGACTGTGCTCATTTTTAGTGTAATGCATAACGCGTATGATTTTTATTTAAATTAAGGGGTTATTCTAGTTTTTTTTGCGTATTTTGAATGAACAGTATCTCAAGAATAACTGCTTAAAATTTCACATCGATATCTTTCTTTGTTTTGATTCTGTAGCACTTTTGGCTCCCCTCGGTATTTCAAATTCATATAACTTTTTTTCATTTAGCTGCACTACAACGTTGGGCTCGATATTTTGTTTTTATAATTTTTTTAAACAATGAAAATATAATATTCAAACTTAAATAAATAAGCATACAAGGTCTCTTTTAATTATCTATAAATAAAAATTGTTCAACCCAAAAAAAAAAAAACCCTGATAGGTACAATTTAATATCTATCATGCATACAAAGGTGCAACTTACAATGACGCAAAAAAAAACAAAAATAAATTATGAAATGCAAAGGTCCTAGGATAGAGCCTTGTGGTACTCAAGAATTTATTCTTTTTGAAAGACGGAAAATCCACCCCTTCAAATGTTTCCGCGGGTTTGTAGCGACTACAAAGCTTTGGCAAAATTCCTGTTTTCGCCAACATGTGGGCCAAATTCAAGAATATAGCGGGGTAGGGGAAAGGGGGCTATTGAATGAATTTCAAGGTAATGCACAACAAAAAGATTCCCCGCATAACTCGCTCAATTACGAATCATTATTAGATAAGAGCCGGAGACGCCCTCGAGAGCATTGCTGGCCACTCGAGACGAAATTAATATAACAAACCGGGGCGAGGAGTTCAGCGAGTTCGGTGCGCTGTGCGGCGCTTGCCGCCGCCTAGAGCAAATTGCAGCAGCACACCTGCCCTTTCTCACCCCAAAGGGACAGTCGAGAAAGGTGCGTATTTTATAGGAAAAAGGCACAATTCCCCAGGGTGCGTGAGCTGCCCTAAATTGTGACAAAAACTCGCATAATCGCCGACCCCTTTCCATTGAAGCACGCGAAGCATGCACAGAACTCGCCCTAATTCTCGGCGTAGAGTGAGCTGAAAATCTCTCAACAAAGCCAACAAAACTGATGCCCTTTGAATATGAAAAATTTTCGGTTTTTCATTTTTTTTTTTTTTTTTTATTATCATCCCTGTGGACGAGGACAACGCGGCACAAAAAAAAAACCTTTGTGCACTCCACACGAACCGTGAACATTTTTTATTAAGAGCCCCCTAGAGAGAGAGTGAGTCCTATTTAATTTATTCGCAGTAATTGGCAAGATAAATTTGTGAAAATTTCAATTTTGTATGTTTACTGCCTGCTCCAACTGCTCGTGCGGCTTTTTTATACGTATTGTACACAATTTTTTTTTAGTGTATTTTTTATTTACTTTTTTGTTTAACTGCGGAATGAATTAAAAAATATTTAACCATTGACGCGCCCCACACGGATTGAGCTGCGAATTAATTTACGATGAAATACTGCTTCATCTCGCTTTTATATCACTGATATAATTGAATGCCTTCGCAGCGTGCGGACGGAAGCTGTGCGTTTTCCCAATGCAAAGAAATATTTTTAATTTATTGCTTTACATCCACACATTGCAGCAAATAATCAAAAAAAAAAAAAAAAAACCATTTTTAGTATGCATTTTATTTTCGTAATTTAACTCAATTCCATTTAATGAGTTGAACCGAACCGCTTCCTACTCTAGGGCATGAACTCCATTGCGAAAGTGCCAATCATTCGCAAAAAAAATATACGCACTCGAGGTTTTATTTTTCGAGGACTTAAAGGTTCAGAAGTGGGGTTGAATTGAATTTTATATTATATACGACGCATTTTTAAATGTAAATCTAAAAGGATTTTTCAAGTAGCTTCCTGATTCTGGGTAAAAGTGAAGAGCTCTTAATCTCTTAACTTCTATCAAAAAACATTTTAAAGAAATTAATATTCTATCTCATCATTTAAGAAATATTAGAAATACGCAAATTTTTTAAAATTTGTAAATTCTGTAAATAGAGCTCCTTGTTCTTAATTAAAGGGATTTAAAAAAAAAATTAAAAGGTTAAGAGCTCTTAACTTTTATGTAGAATCGGAGGGTAAATTTGGCGTAAATTTTATTAAATACCCCTTTCATTCTCGTTCTATCTAAATTACCTATTATATGTACTTGTTAAGCTGTTAAAAAGAGCATCCAAAATATTTACTTATTATATTATTAGAGGATTTCAAATAATTTCTAATAGATATCGAAAAATCCCGTCCAAATTCTAAAATGTTACTAAAATTTAAAATTTCCAAAAATCACTATTTCTCAAAAATTCAATATTACAACATTGAATTATGATTTTATGAATGTAGATGTCTTTAAACACATTTTGTTTCGTAATTTTGAGTTTAAAACAAACAATTTTCATAATTTTGTAAGACAACACTCCTTGCCACACATTCAGAACTAACACTGATTGTTTATAGATGCGCTCGAATATGAAATTTTTATTTTGGCGAGGCAATTTTTCGGATTAGAAAAAACCTTTTATATAAAAAAAAATAAAAATTAATAGAAAAATTTACAAAGTGATCTGATTTATTTTTATTCAAACTATTCACAATTTTCTGACTGGATATAATTCAAGAATGGAATATTGTATACATATGGGACATTCTCCTTCAAATCACTGAGGGTTAAAAGAAATGCAGTTTTCAAAGCAAAAATAAATAAATAATTAATATTATTAATCAAATTTTGATTGATTTAAATTATTGATTTTCAAGCCTCCACCTATCCTTATTTTTTCAAATTATTAAAACAAAATGATAAGCAGATTTACGTATTAAAAAAAATAGAAATTTTGATTATTAGTAAAAATATAGAAGAAGTTGTCATCGTAAGTTGGTTTAAAATTTTTGTAATTCAATAGAACTTTGAGGAATTTTTCGAAAAAAAATTTGAAGGGTCAAACTTTGAAGAAAAAAAAAATATTTTAATTTATTTTATATTATAATATAAGTAAAATTCAAGGCAAACAAAATTAACTCTAATTCATTCAGATGGAATTATTTTTAACTGAGAAATCAGAATATGAAAGTTTTTTGGCCGCAAAATTATCAAAAATGGCCAAATACAAACAGAAACAGGAAAGACCAAAAACATATTATACAAACTATGCTATTAGAATATCTTAATCGCCCATGATTGACATGAAGGTCGATTTATTTAAGAATAAAAGGAAAATAATATCAATCAGAAAAATCATGCGGAATGCATATTTCAATAAAATGTTTTGCAACCGAAACAAAGCTTCACTTTTGATTATTATAATAGCATCTTTTATCCTGAAAGCAAAACATCTAAAACTCGACCATCCGAGCCCTAAGTTTGATCTCAGTTACGTAGAGAAGAAAAAAAAGCATTCTCATTTTCTATCTTTTGTTCCATCCCTTCTATGATTTAACGTTGGTGCCTGATGCCTTTTCTACAGTCTACATAGAAGAGTCAGATTTGGGGTCCTGTTTTTCCAAAAGGCGGTGTCTTATGAAAGGCAAATATAAAAGTGAAGCGCTTTCAATGAAGTGGAATAATTAAAACCTTATGTAATTTCCATAAAGCCGGGCAAATGCCAAAGGCCTTTATATATTCACTTCTTTCGCGTTTTTAGTAGAAGTTATAAAAAGAGCACAACAAAACGGGCATCATTTTGTTTGATCAGCCTTTTTCGGTTCCTCACAGCAGCACGTCAATTAGAAAGTGCACCCCTTAAAAAAAAATGAAATATAAAACCTATGCTTTTTTGGAAAAACAATTTTTAGCGTATTGCTCCCTTTATATAAAAATAATATAAAAGTGGAAAACCATTTCCAGTAAAAGGTAAAACTGGCGCAAATTACCACGAAGCATAGTTAGAATAGCTGCATGCAAAGTAGCGTAGAGCAAACATAGAAGCAAACATAGAGCAAGCATAGAGAAGCGCTCCAAAAAAGATGAGTGTTTTATAATTGAATTTTATATAAAAAAGGTATAGTTGGATAAGTATAAGATAGTGGATAATTGCCTTCCTGCAAAATTGTCCAAGTGTCGGACAAATAAGAGTAAACTAGGAAAAGAGTCGCGTTGTTTGAATTACGCGTTTTCTTGGGAAAAGACGCGAGGTTTTAATTTTTGAATTAAAGGGGGACATTAAAAAAAAACGGTAGATTGCATCTAACCGAGGATTATATAAAACAATCGCGGATAAGCCGATTGAATCCCAGGCATTATGCGACCACCAAGGAAACGTTTTGCCCATTCGAGCCGGAGAAAAACTCTAAAAAAGGCGACAGTCGGTCGCTCACACCAAACAAGTGCTCTACGCATTTTGAATTTTAATTGATGACCGGCTGGGAGAGTTCTTCTTCTTCTCCAGGGGGCTCCAACCGACGACGACGGCAGCGGAGGCTCATATCGAGGTCCGCAAATCTTTTTGAGCCCCCATAGTCCCCCAGGACTGTCCGTTGTCCATCGAGAAGGAATGAAGAAGTAGCACGGACCTCGCGTAGTCGTTTTAAACCGCAATTACATGCGTCAATGATCTCTCCTCGTCGCGCTTTTATACGCGATCTCACACGTGTACGCAAGTGTTTTTGTCAATCAGTAAAACGATAGCCTCCACGGTTTCTACGGCCTCTACCGTCGTCTTCGAGCTCGTCTTCGTCTTTAACGACAATTTCCCTCCCAAGAACAAGCTCTAAGAAGCACTTGTTGGAGCTGCTTATTTTTTAGTTTTTTTTTTTTTAATAGTCGTTCTGTACGTGAACGTGAATTTATTCAAATTTTACACATTTCGTGGCATACGAAATTACGTCAGCGCGCGCACCAGAACGTTTCATATTATGCCAGCATACACAACAAACAATAAGGAAAATAAAAAATTCGTTTCTGTTGACGGAAACGACCAGGCACCAGCCAGCGCATTTTCCCATATGCCGCGTCGCGCCTCGGGTCCGTTCGACAATTTCAATTAATTTTCCACTGGCCTGAGAAGTTTTTAATTGTGCGCATTCGAAAATTTATGCAAAAATGAAGCTATTTTCGCACCGTCGAGGTCACATGCACTGCAGTAGCAACAGCAGCAGCAGCAGCAACTCAATTTTGAATGTATTTTACTCTTCGCGCTCTTGTCTATCAATCTTTCTGAGGCATGCTGCGGTTATTGAATTACCTCTGACGCGTTTTTAATAAGATGATTTTCTTCCGCCAGAAAAAATTGAAATACGCAATTTTTGAGAATATAAAATAATTATCGGTTACAGATCTATTTTTAGCATTTTATGTAGATACAATTAGATAAAAGACATCTAATAATCTAATAAAATTATCTGGTTTCGTGGTTCATTTAACTAACAAGATTCCTGGTAAGCATGACCAAAGAAATCTATTTTAAAGGTCTAAAACTACCTTGTTATTTCAACCACATATCTAGTTAAAGCGATATAAAGAAATTGGTTCAGACAACCAGGCCTAGTTTTAACACTAGTACGACCAACTCGTTAAAATTCGTCAGGTTTCAAACTTATTAAATAATTTACCCTAACTTACCGTGCTTTCGGAAACATCATCTGCACGGCAGATGACAATCATCAAATGTTCGGTCATGCGTTCGGAAATGCAAGGTTCATCAAATATTTGACGAAAGCTTTGCAGATAGAGCAGCTTGATTTTTTATGCTGTAGATTTGACATTTAACTATAATGACAGTGAATTTCGAGGTGTGTCTCAACATAATCTTCTACGTTAGGTATCTGTCTCCTTAAATATAATTTCTATAGCATGAGTTGAATAAGTATCAATTTTATTTTCCTTCTGAAGCTCCGATTTTCTACTAATCTGCGAAACTCATCATTTACACCCGTAGACTTCGTCTCTAGCCCAAGTTCAAGGATGGTGTGCACAATACAAAGCCGCATTATTAAGTTAATTTAGATTGTCTACTTCTGCTTTACTTTTAAGAATTAAGAGACACTTTAGACAGCCGACACAATAATTTGTCCGGTAATGTCAAATGGCAAATGTCAATAATCTGCAACCGGTATTGTGACATTCGCTACTTGCATCAATTGACGGGTTGATTGACGATCAAATTGACGTTTCCGAAAGCACCCTTATATGATACCCGTTTTTTTCTAACTTCCTGGCATTATATTGATTCTTTAATCTCTACACAAGAAGTTATGAAAAATACCTCAATTTAGCGTGGACTAAAAGTTAAATTGAAATGATTTCTGTTTAAAAATGCACAAGTGTATTCTATTAAAATAGACATGCATTCTCTTTTTTTAAACCATTATCTAGTAATACCCTTGACACACAGCTGGTATTGCTACCATGGTTCGGATACCATGGTATTCTGACACCATGCTAGTCCCATTTGACATTACAAGTTGTCATTTTTTCCGTGACGTCTCAGCAGTGCCTTGGAAGTGTGTAATATAAAAGTTCAAAAAACAGGCATGGATTCCATATCAGTTGTAATTGTAATGTGAAAATACATTTGTTGAATAGAAAAAGAAAAATATTTCAAAGATTGCCGCTAAGAGCAAAATTTAAAAGCAGAAGACTTCGAACTCTAGCATATATAGCGAGGAAATTTTATTATAAATGTAGGAGTTTTTACAAATCCCTCTTAATTCATCTGTGTGGCTCCTCCAAACTTCAATTACTTTTAAAATCTCCCCCTTTTCCTAAAATTTTTCCCTGCATTTTATCCATCTTCTATTCTCGAACTTTTTCCGTGACACTCGTTTTGGCATTTGTTAGAAACTGCACTATTTGTCACTGCTGAAAAGTGGCACTACCATCATTAAAAATCTTGTATACCATGCAAAAAACCCTAATATTGATACCAGCTTCATACCAGTGTGCTTTGCTGGTACAATGCTAGTATTGAGTGACACACATCTGGTATACTACGTAGTATTCGAATACCATGGTATCAATATTAGCTGTGTGTCACAGGTATAAAATTGACATTAAAATTACACTTAGCGTAATCGTAAAGTTACACAAACACATGATAAAAAAATGATATTTTAAGACGTTCAATATTTGTCCGAAAATCTGATAACTGTAAAGTATGAAATCTGAAAACGCAAATGTTCCATTACATCACGATTTCAAGAAAAATAGTCTTTTACCCATTTTGGAAAATTTCTTAAAAAATATGATATTATATTTTAGGAACTTTAAACATAACCCAAATGAAAGATTAAATCCATTATTATTTCATTTACGTGAACCTAACATAACCATAGTGTTTAATTTAACTAATATTACTATTTGGGGAGAATTCAATAAAAACCCTATGAATTTGCATAATTAACTGCTTACTATAATTAATATCTAACTAATCCTACTTATTTATCTATACTATTTTACTATTTCCGGGCGTTTGATTTGCTGCAAACTGTCTGATTAAACCAACCAACCATAAAGCAATAGGATTTGAAATATTACTTTAAATATTATAATTTTATTATCCAGGTTTAATGTTGATCTTCTATTTATAAAAGGATACATTTTTTTAATCACCATCCTCATTTTCTTAACTATGGATATTATGTGCCTAAGGGTTTTATCTAGTGTGATTCCTAGGCACATAACATTCTTATTACATATCACTAAACTACAATTGATGGTGAGGTTCTTTATTTCGTTCACGAGTAAAAAATATAGCTGGGGTATATTAGGATTCACTTTTATTTATTAATTATTCAAATACATACATTTGTAAGAGTCTAGCCCATTTTATTAATTATTAAACATTTGATTATCTTCTTCGAGCGGGCTTAAGACAGAGGTATCATCAGCGGAGATGAAGGACAGACAGTTAGGAATATTAGAGCAGTCAGCCGTGTATAAGATATATAATACTGGCCTTAAAATAGAACCCTGTGGAACTCCTGCAGTGATATGATGTATAATAGTTCGGAAGATGTGGAGCCTGGATATAATTGAAAGCTTATCATGAGCTTTCGCCCTATGTCACCAGAACTCTCATAAAAAACTTGTAAGGTTTTTATATTATAGTTAAGCATTTAAACTTTCTTTTTGACTATTATTATTATATTATTATCGAAAACGATATAAAGAAAGCCTACCATATGGGACAGAAAAATGCAGAACAGTGTAATGAGTGCAAACCGTTTTTTCGGAAATTATTGCTTCAATTTTAATGATGTTTATCAATACTTTTTTTGTTTTTAAAGAAGAAAATTCTTTTAAATTAAACTAGTGTATGAAATTTAAAAAAGATAATCTGATACATATATTAAAATCTATTGTATAAAACAAAATACAAAGCTTATTCAATTAATTAATTAATTCTACGGGAATTTTTTCTCATAAGTAATACTAAATAAATAATTTGTATTTGCCTGGATACTGAAAGATATTAACTTATATAAACAGAAGTTTTATCTCATTGTGGTCATAAAACCTCTTAATTGTATAAAGTAAGTTGTGTCGCTTAAACAAGTTTCAAACTATGGTACAGAGAATAATAAATAGAACGGCAAAAAGATTACGAAACACGATTTAGCATAGTAATAGTACTTTAATGTAAATATCCTAGAAACTCTGATTACAAAAAGTTGTTATAAATATCCACAGGTAAACGTTAATTCGATTCGCCGTCATCGTGATTTATTTTTAAAAATAATAACACCCTTCTGTATTGTAAAATTGTAAATAATATACCTTATTTTGTGAAAATGAATTCTGTAGAAAGACCTTTAATGAAAATTGCATGTTGCAACTATGCAGCCATGAGTTTAAGTTCAAAAGCTTCATTAAGTGTGTATATTTTATTTAAACCGGAAAATTATTGCTTGTAAAAGTTGAAATGTGATATGTACGAACGCATTGACCTTCTCAAAATAAAAGCCTACTGTCCGCCGTCATGGTCACATAAAACGTCGTTTAAGAACTTCTTGCTTATTCGCATTTTCGATTGCGTAAAAGTGTATTGCTTTTTTTTTTGGAGAAACGATAAAATTAGGCAACATCACAATGATGGAATATTTGACTCATTCGTGTAATTCATCATTTATGGGAAATTTCAATGCATAAAATGAGAGACTTAATATTTTTTGAATCTTAACAGATCCAACATGAATTTCTCTTCCTTACAAATAATCGCAAAAATACAATTTCAGATAGAACAATGAAAAATTGCTCCTCCAAAACAATAAAATCTTGATCAAAGACACAAAATCGGCTACTTTTTCTTGGAAAAAGATAACAAAAATTTGGGGTAGATTTAATCCAAAAAATTGTATACATAAAAATATATAAAAATCTGGTGTAAAATTTTGTAGACACCGAATTTACACTAATTTAGAATTAAATTAAAATTAATAACGCATTGCGTTCGTTCGATAAGATTTGTAAGAATGATTTCATTGAATTTAATATAAAAAGCAAACTCTTATAAGATTTTAAGCTGAATTCAAAATTAGTGTCAATTACACAAAATGTTTTACCGTGCAGGTAAATTTTCGTTTAATCTTTTAAAACGTAACTTTATTTAAAAAAGTGTTTAGGACAATATGCAAACAAATTGTTAATTAATTTGTAATGTCTTTTGAAAAACTATTTAATTTATTGAATATGCTAAAGTTTTTCTTCTACGATAGTATATAATTGTATCTATTATTTAATGATAGTAAACCTCTTACTAAACATAAAAAAATAAATTTTATAGATTACATTATATTGTAAATAAAAAAAAATCGCACTGAAACCAATTTCGCCCAATATTTCTAAATGCATACCTTGTTCCCTCAAATAAGAATCAATTACATCGATTTTTATTTCCACGATTATACCAAAAATAGATAAAAGAATTTCGTAAATTTTATTTCTTATTTCTTTACTTTAATTAGACACCAAAAAGTGACTTTTAAATTATAGGGCGATTTGTCAATTGGAAATTGTCCATCACCCAAAAAGGTTACCAGCTCAAGGCTGATAAAATCAACGTTTAATTAAGTTTTGATTAGTGCAGAAAAGCGAAAACAAGAATTTTATTTCAATTTTCCTTTTTTTTCTACCCGAACATGGAAATAAGAAGCGAAAAAAGACCATCTAATTAGCAGAAAAATGCTAATTAAGTGGCTCAAAGACTGCAATCAATCGAGACTACTCAAACTCTTGCTCAATAGATGCACTGCACAGGTAGCCGAGTTATTTGGCGCAGAATACGGCTTCCTTGCAATTAATCTACCTTTTGAAAATGTCACCTGAAGAGATTCATTTACATATGCGGGGTATGTAATATATGTGTAATATACCACAGCATCAGAAGAAAATAAATCATCATCATCATCATGTATCTACAATTTGTTAACGTGCACAAACCGCGCGATGCAAGTGTTTTTGTCTCAAGATTTCCGTAAAAGATAGATTGCCGAAGGTTGCGGCAGGGCAGGGCAGGGCAGGGCAGGGCAGGCAGGCGGGCAGGCGAACCAGTTCTCTTTTGAGAATTTTACTTGAAAATCTCCATCTCATTATCGCATTCAATTCAATTACAAATTTCAAAAAAAGGAGAGGAATTAAGCCATCAAGTAGGTGCTCGCTCGCGGGGCATAATCACGGCGCGCAATGGGGCCGCAGCTGCCGATCGCGCTCCACCTGGAGGCTAAAGGCGGCAACCAAGGTGAATTTGTGAGGCTTGGGCATCAGATAAGAAATTAAATCTAGATAAACATCGACTTTTCGACTTCTATCCGCGAATGGGTTAACAATGACGAAGAGGTGGAGCTGGGCCTTAGGGATTGAGAGAAGGTAAAAACGACGAAGTGACATGACTAAGTGACCTGACTAAGTGACGTGACTAGATGGTCTCATTCTCTTGAACTTCTTCTATCACATCTGTTCAGCCTTTCTCGCAAATTATTCGTGTTTCCTGATTTATGGAAATTGTAATTTATAATATCGTTGTGTAAAAAAGGCAGGCGTGATGCCGTATCAAATGATAGACCTGTTGCCAAATTGTCTAGCATTCCTAGGTCTTTCGAATCAATTGCTTATGCAAATCATTAATTTCTACCAAACAACACGATGTTGTGAAACCACTACCTTGATGTCGTTGTACGATGTACTTTAGTAACGCTACCTACAGGATTTCACACAAGATTCTCTTGTTAAAGCTTTCATCTTTGGGGATCCCTCCTAGTTTTCTTAATTGAATTAATTATTAATTCATTCTTAAACAATCGCCGGGAACAAGTACTTTTTAAATCATCTTTGTCAACATCCTTATTAGTAATGAGCGGTGTCCCTCAGGAGAGTCACTTAGGACCGTGATTGTTTATCTTATTTATTAATGGTGTTCAGGATGTTGTGTGTATTTCCGAGCTTCTTGGTTGTTGCCAGATGCTTAACCTCTTTATGTTACGTTTCTGATCTGATGACATTTTTGACCAGCATTTATTGCTGGCGCCATTTGTTGGAAAACGGCGGTTTTCCATTTGTACTCCTAATATATAAAGGATTGAATTAGTTTAAAAACATTTCTCCGTTTAGCTCTGAATGGTTTCATTTAGAACTACCTTGTTATGAGCATACACTGAAACTGATAGATTTGCAAACATTG
This sequence comes from Dysmachus trigonus, assembly GCA_949715965.1. Classification (NCBI taxonomy): domain Eukaryota; kingdom Metazoa; phylum Arthropoda; class Insecta; order Diptera; family Asilidae; genus Dysmachus; species Dysmachus trigonus. The sequence goes on from OX454323.1 coordinate 67,807,482, forward strand.
GAATGTCGCCGTGATATATCTAGGGTCATTTGAACTGAATGTCCCGAGCTGGAAAGCATAATTTCTTAAATTTGGAAAGTTGTCGCATCTTTAGGCGTCTTATAACAAATATTTTGATGAAACAGATTTAAATTTTAACAAGCGTGATATACAATATAGGTTTAGGAACATAGAATTGTAATTTTATAATCTTAATTTTTATTATAATGATGTATTTCAATTAAGTCATATTTGTGGCTGTTCGAAGATACACTAAGGCCATTTGTAGACCCATTGTAATACCTCTTTTTTGTGACCAGAGTTTCTCGTGGGAATTAAGCCAACAACCTCTAACACCCTGCTGGCTCGCAGTCACTCGTCACGCTACCAACCGAACTGAGTGACCTGACTAAGTGACTCAAATTAGAGGTGATTCCCTCTGGCGGGCATCAAATCAAAAGATCGCTTTCTAAAAGCTGAAAAACTTTTCAGAGCATATGTGTTTTTTGTTAGTCATCATGAAGACAAGGACCAGAAACACATTGCCACAGAGATCTAAATAAAGCTTCCTGGATGGGAATCGTTGAGTCGTCATTAAACGGTCAGATGAGCACTGCCAACTGCAGCATGAGCAACAAAATATAGCTAAAATTGGGTTGCGAAAGATCGCAAAAATGATAACATTTCATATATATGTAATACCCCAACCAAATTGCTCGAGCAAAAATCACTGACTTGCGAATAGACTGCGCCGCATGCTTATGCTTGAGTTGATTGGATAACGCTTTGCAGCTAATAAAAGGCGGTAAAAAAAGGCATATAAAAAAAACACACATAAGAAGAAGTAGCAGAAAAAAACCCTCGCCAAATTGGTTATGCCCGAGTGCACTTGTTTTACACGATTTTTCCTTGCTAATTATTTATATAATTGCTGCCATTATATTTCAAACGAGAAACTTTTGAAATACTTCGAATTTCGAACGAGCCACTTTGCGTCTTTAATGAGATTCAAGCGGAGGCAAAAAGCAAAAAAATAATAAAAAATAATAACAATTCAACGAATCGTTTGCACAATTTTACCGGATTTACACATTCTTTTTGAAGAAATAATTATGAATCAGTCTTCTGCAATTAGCAAATAGTTTTTTTTTTTTTCTTAAAAATCGAAAGTTTATTTTATGTTCCGTACCAAAATTAGAAAAATGGCACACTTATGAAAGCAACACGTTAAATCTAATTTTTACTGACTTACTACGAATTTTCCACAGTCTATAACTTAAAAATAAATCTACAATCTATTGAAATTTTATTAACACCTCGTTAAAAATTCTTTTAAGCGGAGAAAGCGGCACACATTTATTTAGAAAGATATATGGAGGCAAATTATTTCTTCTTAAAGGCAAAAATAATGGTATTAGAGGTAAAGAGTTAAGGTGATTCGATGTTTATCTAACATAATTAATGGGGCCTTTATGAATATCGTTTTTCAATCGTAACCAAAGACAAGAAAATATGTCTTAAATATCGATTTGATTGAAGAACGATATTCGCAATGACCCCTCAAAATGAAAACAAATTGACCTATTTACTAATGATTTGTAATGCTACATTTGAACTCTTCTTTTAATTATTTCATATAACTTAATAAAGGGGGTGGACCATCTGTTGGTTTCTTTTAAAATTCCATGTTATTTTGAAACTGATAGCTCTTTGACGCTCAAAAAATGGACAAAAGCACAGCATAATGTCTCCGCGGTATAAAATAGATAGATTTACATTTGAGCAACACTAGAATATATAGAAAACTTATTTCCAAAGTGAGTGCTGTGTGCTGAAACAGTGCTAATTTTGAAAAGAAATTTCGGTCGAAATAATGCACCAACCACGCCTACTTTATGAAAATTTGTGAAGAAAAAGTACGTGAATACGTGTGTTCGTTCTGTACACTCATCCGAGAATATTGCTGCTGTTGCCAATAAAAGTATGAGCTTAAACCCGAGAAGCCCAACTCACCACAGTTCTCGGATTATTCCTTTAGAAGGTCCAATGAACTCAGGAATTGAGCTCTGGTTCCAACAGGATGTCGCTACTTACCACACAAGCCGTGCAACAATCTATCTTTTGAATATTAAGTTCAATAATTATACAATCACCCACTTTGGAGATGTGCCGTACCTATTCGTGAAATAGGGCCCCTACCAATCCAGCCGTGACAGTAATTTAAAAGAAATCATATTCTATAAATAATCGGAAGGTTTACTCTTTTCAATAAATCAACAAACTTTAAAAAAAATTCAATAGTGTTTATTTTATAGCATTTTTAACAAGAAACCAGCCGAAGGCCCACCCTTTACAAACTACATACAAAATACCTAACACTAAATTTAATGAGATTTGGAGATCAAGCTTACAGAACGTTGATATTTTTTGAACGATAGTATTCTTTCACTATCAATTGAGCATAAGAATTACCACTTTATTAATTTAATCTTTATCTCGTCCGTAATGAGTACTTTTTTTCCACTCAAAGGAATGTGATTCAGTTTTTATTATACATACATATATCTTCTATAATTTTTAAACACAAACTAACGAATTAATAAAATTTTCAAATTCAAACTGGAAAATTTCTAAAATCCATTTTAAAAGAAAACATTCCTAAGCAGTCTTCTAGTGAAATTTATTGCCTTTATCAAGAAAAACAAGATTTTTAACCAATTCACAACGAACAAACCAAAAATTCATCGGAAAAAAAAAAAACAATTCTGTCTGCATATTTTGAGGGCCGTAAAAATGTCTGGAATTTTACTGAAGGCAAAGCGATGCACATCATCAAGTTGAATTCGATTGACATATTTTTTTAGATGGCATACAATCAAAAATTATATCAAACGTTTAGATCACAGAAGAGGAAATTTAAAAATCTCGCCTCTAATTAAGCGAACTTTCTTTGTTTCTCTATAGTGCGCCGTTTTAGTGGTTGATGACTCAAATTCCAATTGTGCAAATCAAATTGGCTTATTATTAAGCCTTTCCACTTAGTTCTCGGGTGGGAAGGGAGGTGAACAAAAAATATCTTCTACTAGGCGAAACGAAATCAAATCAAAAAAACATTTCACTTGGCATTTGTCACCGTAAATCAAGTCGAGGAAGATCTCCGGTCGTGCCATGCAGTCTAAAATTATCTCGAAAATTGTTCATCTCCTCGAAGAAATTGAGCTGAATGTGGCTGAACGTGTGCAGCCGCACTGCTATAAGATCGTCGCGAGCGATCTTCGCGAACCGGAGGAGACGAAGACGCGGCGCGGCATGGTGTGAGTTCACATGCAGTTTTTCGCTTTTTATTATTTGTCTTTTTTTTTTGCCAAGGAACAAAAGTTATAAAACGAAAATTAGCAAAAAAAAAAGAAGACAACTAAAGCGAGGATCGCGTTATCTCCGATCTTTGGGAGCCTCCTCCTTCAGTCAGACGTGTCGCGTCTTGTCTCGCTTCGTTGCTAAATATCAAGCGAAAAATAGAAGCAATAATGCGCTACGATCGCATAGAAGACATCGTCTTCATCTTCGTCGTCGTCGTCGACAAGCGCCAACTCGACTTTGAGGCTGCAAACTGCCCACTCCTCGTAATGATCTTGTCGCCTTCCCTCTGCCCCCTACACCCCTGTCTACATTAAACTTTTTGTATTTTAGTACGACTGCTGATAATGTACGCAATAAAGCCGAGTTTTTAACGACCATTAGCACTAATCTCGCGAGTTAGATACAAATCGCAAGGAGGTAAAAGATCGCAATAAGACGCCTGCGATTTTGATGAGGATCACTTCAGAGGAACGTAAGAGTGAAATGCATTTTGAATCGGCCGATAGATGGCCGAGACAAGCATTCACCTCTCCATCCAATCTGATGCTTGTTCACGCGTCAAGCGACCTCCTCTCCGACTGAATGGATCACAAGATTTGGTCGCTTGTAAGATGTGATGACGATAATCAGAAGATCGTTCGCGGTTTTTCAGACTGATCACTTTTGTAAGAAGCGCGCGCACGCGCGCGCTCTCGCACGCGCGCGCTCTCGCACATCTTGATCGCAGATGAGTCATGCGTCTTAATGGGTTCGATTGCATATTATTATCGTGGCGCGCCAAACTCACCGTGATCGCTGTGAACTTTCTACGGTGAGGCAAATAAATAATAAAATAAAAATTATGAGGTATATGAGATGCGAAGAAGTTGGCTGCTTAACTTTGCGTTTAACCAATTATGAAAAGAAAACTCACATAATTTTTGTGGTTTGAGAGTACCGTAAGACTACTTTTGATTACATTTACCGGATGAGGGTAAATGATCATAAAACATCCCTGAGTCATTATATTGCATACGTTGCGGTATTTTAGAGTTTAAAAAAGAGACTAGCCTTGATATAAATATACAAAAAAAATACTATATACTATCATTCAGCCTGGCTAGGCAGGGCGCTACAAGAGAGGAAACTCAAGTGGAGCGAGTTCATACTCCTCTGAGGTCGATTAAAAAGGGAGTTCAGGCCCATTTTGTTTCTGTTGCCAATAAAAACTGGAAAAATCTTCGCACTTGCGCTATCTCTAGATTGACATGGCCCTCCTACGACTGGAGGAAAACACAAGAGCTTCTAGACCTGACCCGTGAAAACATTGCCAGAGTTGTTGCAGTGTACACTGGTCATTGGCCCATAGGTGAGCATGCAGCTAAGCTAGGGATCCCCTTCAACTCTTACTGCCGCAGTTGCAAGGACCCAAATGAGAAGGAGACGCCTGTTCATTTTTTGTGCAAATGTCCGGGACTAGACATCGTGCACTGGGTAAATTATATTATTGGCGATCTCAGGGAGCTGTCCGAAAGGCGGATTAGTGACATTGTTCACTACCTCAATGCCACAGAATGGCTTTAGCCTAAGGCGAGGTGTCCCTGTTGACTAAACTACCTCAAACACCCACAAATAACCCAGATCATAGTCTCTTGTGGTATCAAAATGGCGCCTTGTAGTGCTAATTGGGATCTGACGAGGTCGTAAGAATAGCCACTTAAACCAACCAACCAACCATCATTCAGTTTTTTCATAACACATAAATTAGTTAATCTCATCAAAATAGAGAGTCAAAGTGGCATTTTGAGTCAAATACTTCCAATCTTAAATAATAAATCCGAGGAAACGATAACAACGGACATGAAAGATGGTATGAAATAATAATTAGCAACCTTATCATAAATTCAGTAGTAATTTCTTGCTCTTGTACTTAATTTGGAAAAAAAAACCTTATCAATCTAATTTTGTTTCTTTTTTATAAAAATAAGGTTTTTCTAATGTTACGTAACAAAATTAAAAAAATATTTCTTCCAGGCCCCTATGCTTGCAAGTCGTTTCACTTGTCGTAATTAGCGACAGCATGTCGATTTTCTTGAAGTCGATAAAGTGACATATTTCAAAAGTCGATTTTTATAACATTTGCTTTTGAAAGTGACGTTCTTGACGTCATTACTCTTGAAACATTATAGATAAAAAAAAAAACAATTTGAACAGCTGGTATATGCTTAATGGAACCAAATCCCAATTTTTTCCAATGCAACTCAATTACTCTTTATTCCCAGTGGGAAAATTCAAAGTGCTTCGAAAAAAGAAGATTCGAAGCGCTTTATCCACATTTTATGATTTACTTCGAAAAAATGCTTCTCAAGGAGCTATTTGAAGCAGAATCTAAGCGTTTCATCCACATTTTATGATTTACTTCGAAAAAATGCTTCTCAAGGAGCTATTTGAAGCAGAATCTAAGCGTTTCATCCACATTTTATGATTTACTTCGAAAAAGTGCTTCTCTATGTTAAAATTTCTATAAAACTGAAGCGCAAACGAAGCACTTTGTGCTTCAGTAGGAGCACTTGGAAAAATTTTTTAAAGCGCTTCTTTTCCCTGTGGTTTGTTTCGAAGATTTCATATACTATGTAGCATTGTAGGCTTAAGTGTTAAATAAATGTTCAGGTTATTGGATTTGCCTTTTGATCTTTGAATAAAATTTGTATGGGGAGAGGCCTATGTATCTAGTGTACGATATGCTTAATTTAAGGAAAACTGCCCTAGGTATTTGATGCTACCCATCCTTGTTAATAGGGTCCGTCTAGTACTAGAATTCTTCAAGGTAGTAGTCTCCTTGTGTTTTCTTGTAAAGAATATGGCTTGGATCTCTTCAGAGTTGACCTTAATTTCCACCTGGAGAAGCAGTGTTTTAATGTTGAGAAGACTGCTTTAAGATTGAATCCCAACTTAGATAAAGGACTTGGCAACTGGGAAACATTTAAAATGAGACAATTATGCTAAACAAATAAATAGTGAAATCTTATGATTGGTTTTACACTGGTTTAAAATTTGTGTAAAAATAAATTTGAAGACATCTTTCCACACTAACTTACACATACTGAAGGAACTCTAATTCATTTCGTATTATTATTGTCACAAACGGAACTAACTTCAAGTGGATGTCAGTAATTTTTTCTGTGCTGCGGCGAAGCAAATTTTTATTTATAATTTCGAAAATTGTACACTATATTTACTTCGAAAGTAACATCGTTTCCTACGCTCGTGAAAATAAGTGCGAGTATGAGTGATAGTTTTCAATGCCACCGTGGGTTTTGGAATCATTTTGCTATGGATAGTTAATACTTAATTTTCCTAGAACCAGTACAACAAAGTGTTTCGAAACCCCTTTTCGAAATTAGGTGGCCCAGATAATAAGAAGTGTGCCACCAAAACTCTTGTACCTCAACAGTGAAGAGTTGGGTGAATGTTTCCAGAAATATGGTGTGAAGTGTGGATAAAGAAAAATTTATTATTTAGTAAGATTTCAAGTATAACTCTTTATGTATTAAGAAACAAAATTTTTTTCGGTCAGATCGCCATTATTTGAGTAATTTCAAAAAGATTCATGTTCACAATTTTTATTATTTTGTAAAACAAAAAAATTGTATAGAACATCAAAGTAAATTACCCTAAAAAAAATTGTCAATTATGGTTTTTGTAAGTATTCATTAAATACAGATTATTATTATTAAAAAGCGTTTTATTAATAATGATTAAACAATATTTATACTTATAATAAATGTTATTTTTCTGTTACAGCGTAATTTAAGTAGTTTTTTTGGGTTCTTCTGTTCTTATTCGATGTAGCATAACACCTATACCAAGACCCAACATTTATTTGATGTTTAATAGAATCACGTTGAGTATAATCATTTGCTAGGGTTGTGGCGGAAGTAGAAACAATTTTACTGAGAGATTGCCCTAGCATACGCTCAACAGCTAGTTTTGACAAGATATGCCAAATTACATGGACGTTTGTCCAGCGTTCTTCTATTAAAGACATAAATAGTTATCCTCCTAATTGCAACAAGAAAACTAAACATAAAGACAGGATAATAGCTAGAAAATATAATATAATATATAGATGCATATTCATTTCAAATCTCACGGTTTCAAAACAAAAGTATATTTTGTCATCATTCTAAAACAAGACTCCGGAACTGACAGAAAACCATTCAAATTTTCATCATAAGAAAAACAAACTTGCAAATTATCTTTAGAAAAAAAAAAACCAGGTATAATATACCTTTATAAAAAAAAAAACATACGGTGAACACCTAATTGGAATTCCAACGAGTCGCCCATAAGTTTTGGTTACCGAATCACTTATCAGTGGCCCCGTGATATACTTCAAAAACGTGAATCATAGCGCGATAAGGCCGCATTCTGTCTTTGTCCGTGGCCGTAAACAGAGAGAGGGCCTCAAAACAAAAGCAGATAAATCGATGGATCGCAGCACGACCGCCCAAAAATGGGTAAAGTCAGAAAAAGTAAAATAATCCGCTAAGCTATCTTAAAAAAAAAAAAAAAGAACCAAAAAAAAACCGATCTCCCCAAAACCCCAAAAAAAAAAAGAATTTTATTTACAAATACAAATCAATAGTAGGGAGCGGGATCATATATATATATATATATATATGTAAAATAAAAAAAAAGCTCCCACAAAACTCAAAACAAAGCCATACCAAAATAAACGAAGACGCCTCACGCGTTCGCGGCGACTGCAGCAGCAGCTTCTTCCCTGTGGATTCGTCGTGTATATTATCCAAATCCGAATCTGAATCCAATTCCAAATCCGAGCCCAGAAAAGCCCGCCGAAAAGGCAGCTAACAGATAAAAATCACTTGGCGGCACACTAAACGGTCACTTCAGAGAAAACAAGGCAAAACCAACAAAAAATAAATAAATAAAACCGATTTCTCGACTTGAAGCTGAAGGAGAAGAAGAAGAAAAAACACTCGAGAGAAGAAAGAAAGAAGAAAAAAAAAAAGAACACCTGAGGGGACCAATTACGCGGTGAGTCACACAGGTGTTTCCACTTTTGCCAACATTCGAAGCACAAAACCGCTGTTTTCTGCTCCTCCGATTTCTTATTATATATTACGTCCTCTGTCGTCTCCCCGCAAACCCACCGTTAATTTTCTTCTTTCGCAGAACAACAGCAGCAGCAGCAACAGCGGCGGCACATCGTACGGCAACCAGAAAAGAAGGCGCTTGTCGCTTTTCAGTTTTTCTTTGATTTTTTCTTAAAACAACGCGTCTCACGTTTACGTCATTAACTCAAAAACAAGCCGATCCGCGCGCCCTCTGTCCAATCGACGATTAAGAAGACGTCCAGAACGGGGAGAATTAAAAGTTTTCCCTGAGCTAATCACGCTCCCGGTTCTCACCGATAAGCGGTCCGGTCCGCTCGATTCGCCGAAACGGGTGCCAACCACCGCACACACACACACACGCTCACAGACAACAAGAAGAACAACAACAAAAAATGGTAATCGCAGATCGGTGATCGCGCGACAGGTAGGCCAACATCAAAACGTCAACGGACCGCAGCCGAGAAAGGCAGGCAAGCAGGCAATCGGCCGCCTTATACAAAAAGGTAGGCTGGCCTAATGCTAATTTCTTGCTTGGGCCCTAGTTCTTCTTCTTCTTCTAGAATCGCATTTATCCGAGGAAATGACACGGAAAAATATCTAACGAAATTTCTTACAAGTAGATAATTTTTGTGCACGGGGGCAACTACACACCAGCGAGATTTATAGCGCGCTGCAGGCGCTCTCTTGCTGGTTTCGGCTCTATCGAGACTTTCACGCACGACGACGATGCCAAGAACTAGCCAACAACGATTTTAAACATCTGGCATCAGAGCAACAGCCGTTGTTGAGTCGATCTGATTCCGCGAAGAACGCTTTCAAGAAGAAAAATCACCGCAGCTCACACAACAAGAAAACACTCTCAAGATGGAGGAAGCGCAAAACGACAACGGATCCGAGCGCACGCTGCACGTTCGCCACACTATCAAGCGATGTCGCGCGGGCCGGAGGAGACACGGTCATCCAGAGACCGCGAACCAGCCCCCGACAAGACGAGACGTGAGCGAGCTCCCCACGGAAAAGATCTTCGCGAGTATAAGATCATAACCGCAATGTGGGGGTGTATTGGTGCGATCAAAAACGATCATATTATAAGAAAGTAGTATGCGAAGATGCCGCCGATGATCGCCCGATGGGTGTTGACTAACTTCACGGTGGACCCGTGGGGAGCATACACCGAAACATCAACGAGATACACTCTCACACCTTGGGACCGCAGAGCCAGACAACGGTGTTGCCGTTATACGAGGGGCAAGTCGTCGCGATCATGTCGACCTGACTGGCAAGTAGGCGGCGACGATGATGTGCCCGATAATATAACGCTACTGTGGATCCGCGGCGGCCCCTTGCCCCCCTTCCCGCGTAATGTTCAATTACCTGGCCGTTGGATAATCGGTCGCGTCCAATTTGTTTACGTTCTCAGCCACCGTGCTTTTTATTATAATTTCTGAATGAGCACATTTGGCGCCCAAAATGGTCAACGCGGAGAGTGCGCTCCTCGATTCGAATGTAATAATTTTTGAGGTCTTTGCCTGATCTCGCCCTTTCGGCGGAAATACATTTATGAGTTTATTTGTACCTTTTATATGGTACACACTGGCACTGAAGTGAACCGAGTCAGGGGTTTCTGACCCTTTTTTTCCGAAGATTCGTTTTGCCTTTCACTGAATATTGGTATTGCTCAATTTTTCATTCTGATCACTGATCACTTGAGGAACAAAAAAAATGTAAGGGCTTTTTATACCTTACGACTGTTGTACGTGTTGTTACACTTGTCTGACTAGTTGGACCAACATGTACGACAAGAATTGCTCAGTCATGTATTATTATATAGTATTTATGTGCATGCGGAAGCTCTGGATAAAAGAAAATTAGCTACCATAACTTTAATATTAGGTGTTTGTAAGAGTTCTACCCTATTTCCCCAAATCCCAAATACTAAGTTTGAAAAAAAGAAAGATCAGCAAACAAACCACCGAACAATTATCAGAGAGGTTTATACAAACCTATGGAAGAATGACGGATGCATGAAATAGTTTTATAAAAAAAAAAAGTGGAGAAATGTCTGACATATGAATTTTTTGAAAAAAATCGTCAAAGAAATGATTGTTTTTTGAAAAGATTAGTAACCTGTGATAAGAAATGGGTCATTTACTCTCCGAGCTGAGTTCATCAATCTCAGACACGCATCCGGAAAAGAATTTATTAAGTGTATAGTGAGATATCAAAGGAATAATCTGTTGGGGATTACTTCCTCCTATTCAAACGATCAGTGCTAATTTGTACATCTCACATATAGCAAAATTAAACGATAAGTTAAAAATTAAGCGTTCAGTCTTATGCAATCGTAAAGGTGTCATTTATCACCATGACAACGCTACACCTTGCACAGTTTTCTCCACTCAAAAAGAATTATTGGAGTTGGGATGGGAAGTCTTACCCGCTCACACCTATTGACTATCATCTCTTTCATTCATTGCAAAACAATTTGACTCTGAGACTAATCAATGTGTTTTTTTTGGAAAGCATTTTCACACATTAATTTATTGCAAAAATTAGAGATGCCACGAATATTCGGCAACTATTCGGTATTCGGCTATTCGGCCACTTTTTTCGCTATTCGGTATTCGGCCGAATATGGTTAACCATTCGGCCGAATACCGAATAGCAATTTATTTTTTTTATTTTTTTATTAACTGTTTTCCCGCGACTTCGTCTGCGTAAATTATAGCCCATGTCCTTTCTAAGGCTCTAGAGTATCTGTGTACCAAATTTCATTTAAATCGGTTGAGCAGTTTTGGCGTGAAATCGTGATAAATAGATTTACTTTCGTATTTATGATAAAATATAATAAGGATTACCAAATAAATCATGAAAAAAGAACTCAAAATATTACTCACAAAGATATTTTTTTAGCCCGCGGAAAGTACTAAGTGTGGCCGAATATTCGGCTGCCGAATATTCGGCGCTTCGGCCAAGAACCTCGCCGAACATTCGGTATTCGGTATTCGGCCAAATTACTATTCGTGGCATCTCTAGCAAAAATTGTACTTTAAAAATTGTGGTAACTGCCTCAGATTTTTATTTGAGTACGAAGTACTCTTAGAATTCTATAAACATGAATGTTTTTGATAAATGTCTATGAATTCCTTAAGAAAACTCTTATGTCTTCCACAATCATTTACATTATACGACTGTTGGACGGATAGTGCCGACTGTCAGACATATCCGTATAACAGTTGTATAGTGTAAAGGGTCCTTCGGACGAAAAACTCTCTGTCAAGTAAATATAGTATAGTTTGTGCTCAATACTTGATCCAATTCTTTACTTAAAGACCTTAATGATAATAAGGTCATATAAAATTTATAAATTAAATATCAAATTTAAACACAGATGGAGTTAATATATTAATGAAAAAGCGAAAAGAATACTATATGATCTGAACGAAATTATATCCAGTGCTGAAGTTTTCTACAAAAAAAAGGAAATCTCAAAATTGAAGAAGGAAAGATTCATATGCAAATGAATCAACAAAAATTGTAATAAATATTGTGTTTAAGAGAACGAATAAACGAAACATAAACACAAAAGTTAAAAAAACATTTAAGAGAAATACATTAAATATTCTATACTGATAAATATTCTACCAGACTTTCCATATTCCACGGGTATATCCGTTTCAGTGAAAATATTTTGAAACCCGATACATCGCAATTCAAATTGTAAACGAAATCTACATTGTTTAATTTTTTATTGATCAAAATAATATCAAAAACGTTATCGATCCTGATATTACAGTTCCTGTTGATAAACAAGCGAAACTTTATTTACAAATCGGAATTACGACAAACAAAGTCATTTTCCAAACAAACAGACAGTTTTGCGGAAACAATATGAAAATTGTCTGTTACGTCTTATTGATACGCTTCTTCCATTACACACCATAGATTTTCATAAGCCACATAACTACAAATCTGTTCACGTAACAATTAAATTGGCTGTGTGACAGGTTGGGCCGTCTTGTTGAAAGTAAATTTTATGAAGGTCCATACCATAATAATTCCATGTCTAATTAGTTCGACCAAAAATTTGTTAAACTGTTCTATAAATGTACTTATTTAAAATCCAGTTTTAAACAAATTTATAATATTTTAAGGCCTACATTTTTTTTTCCATTTATGTTAAAAATATTCATTCCAATTTGGTGGTATTTAAAAATTAAAGCGCTCAAACATTAATTAAACGTAACTTATTTGGCTTATCTTAAAAATTCACACAAATTGAAAGTAGTTCCATTTTTAAAAAAGTACATATGACCGCGTTTCCTGCATCACGGATCATTTTATATCAAGTTCTTATGCCTTTTTCGAGAAGTAATGACGATCAAGCAATAATATAAGTAAAATATCGTCTACCTGTTACGATAAGCATCTTAAAAAAAAAAAAAAACAATCATCTTACGTTCGTTCACTCTTGAGACGGCCATTCATATAAACGATCAATTAATTACGACAGAGAAGAGAGCATAGGGCGATGAATTCTGACCGTCATCGTTGTCCAGAATTCTGAGCAGAATCATCATCAGCGGCCTGACCTCAATCTGCAGCTTCTGGTTTTTTGTCCTTCTACTGGAGCGCAACTCGGGGAGCCATTACACCAACAGCAGCAGCAGCAAGTGAGCTGATCTTTCTTCTTAATTAACTCCAATTGCCACCAAAGAATCAAAAGGCTCAGAAACGGAGCCGGCACGATCCAGCAAGCGAAGATGCTCGATCTGCCTTGCACATACAAACAAATATACACGCGTATATATGTATGTATATACAACCAGAAGCTGAGGGACCAGAATCGCAAATTAGATCAGTCCGCGGTGCGCTGCACGACTTTTTCCTGAAATTGTTTTTAATTTCAGTCCTTCATTCACAGAAATTCATTTTTCCGCGATGTGATCGCGACATAGTGAAGCGTATTCATTCGCCTTAACGGGACCATGCTCATATGTGTGTCTTTTATTTTTATTTTTTTATTTTATAAGCTGATCATTTTTGTCCGCAAATCCGCAGATGTGTGTCTCATATGCAAAAATTGCTTGCACCGCACACGATCACCAGTGGTGGCGCGCAGCAGCGTTTCGAAGGGATCGCATCATTGAGAATTATCTCAGGTAAAATGCGACCGCAACCGCGATGATGATGATGATGATGACGCTGCTGCCGCCTCATGAAGTGATCGTGGTAGTGATCACCGTCTGATCACCACCGAATCGCGCTGCGGCCGAGATCGCGATCGGTTCAAACTTGAAAGATCTCGCACAGGTGACGACGACAAAATAAGAAGCATCCGTCGATGGGTTGTGTTGTGTAACCCGTCTTAGCTAAGACTTTGGTGTTTCTTTCATTTATAGCCTCTTCCTTTTATTTTAATTTTATTTTTCTTTAGCCTCGGAACATATACAACACGCCAAGAGCTCTTGAGGCTATTCTACGGCTCAGCGGGAAGTGCGCTTTTTTTTTATATTTCCTCACCGTCTTTCTCAGAATTTTTCTTTATTTTTAATTTAATGGCTGTAGTTTCGCGCATGGGCGGATAAATAGCATCCATAAATTTTTAAATTAAGTCCGTGGCGTGCGGGAAAGTATACATAGGTAAACGATTTTTTTTTTGTTTCTCTCGTCTATCTTTCTTTCAAAACCATTTCGCAAATTAGGAAATTTTTAAGTCTACGAAAATTATTAAGTCTTATTCCTTTAATATCTATTCAAATTATTTGAGACGATATTTTTTTTTTTTATTGGGCGGTAACAAGCTATTCCTGGGCGCAGCTCCATTTTTTTCTACAATTTTTTTTATTCACTTAGGTGATCACTGATCGTAGGAGTGTGTAAAGTTTACTCAGGGTGGGTGAATTTAACCCGCAGTTTGTTTGTTTTCTATAGAAGAGGTTTGTTCTGAGTTTCTCTTCTCTTTTTAAACGTTTTATCGCTGCATCTTTTTTATTAGACGAAGACGACGCGAGGTGTGTAGGCGATGTTTTTAGAAGATTGCACCGTGATACTTTTTATACATACGGCTGCATGCATTCAGCAAGCGTTTAATTACCAGTGCTCTCTTCGGGTAAACCTATAATTTTCATATTACCATCACAACCGGTCTATAAGGATCGCCTATTATGCGGTTAGTGCACATAACCTCCAATTTCAATTTATATTCCACAATGAAGAAATGGATGAGCTCAACCCAAGAATCTTGAACTTCCAAACCTTTGTGTTAAGGGTTATGTATACTCTAGTATCGTAAAATGTTTTAACGTAACACCTTGTAAATTACAGATACAATATTCAATTTGATGCTAAACAGCATCATCCATTTTTCAGTTGTGTATTCTTTCAGTGTCAGCCTTTAAATTTAATCGTGATTCGAATTTTAATGGTTCTAAAATGATACATGTTTACACCTACTCTTTATACAAGTCTCACGAATGAAACTTACTAATTAAATCGGTCAATTCTCATGAAAAATTTGTTAAAGAGTCACTTGAGTCATGTCAAAAAATAAAATTTACATTTTTGGGAAACGGAAAATTCTAAGAAAAAAGATAAATGATTTGTACATAGAAATTATGGTATATTATGGTAATGTGATTATCAAAGGCCCTAATAGAAGATACTGCTTTAAAATATTTCATATTATTTTTGCAGCGTGTAGATATCTTAGTTTTTGGTATTTTGAAACCACTTAGATTTCCTTTTATATGCGTTTTCATCTTTTATGAATTAAAAGTCGTAAATGACCCTCGAAAAAATACTGACATCGGGATTATTCGTGCATTTTTAATCCAGGAGATTGTGCGTAAAGTAAGAATACATTCTTCAGCAATCGGTAGTCTTTTAAAAGATCCAGAAAAATACTATACATGAAATTATACTATAAAAACCTCTAGGAATGTTTATGGAAAATACACATATATTTTCAACAAGACTCCATACAGCCAGAATAACCAAAAACCAGAAACATTACGAAAAGACTTGTTTCCTCAAAAAATAATTTCGCATTTCGACATTTAAAACAATCCTGAAAGATCATCAGATTTGACTACTAACCACTAGAAATCTCTTCCGGGTTGCTATAAAAGGTGAAGTTTACGAGATTAATCCATAAAATCTACAACAACGAGGAGAATATATTGGACGAAAAATAAAGGGTATGTTTGTAGGTGCGAGTACCCAAAAAAAATTTATTCTTATATATTATACAAAATAAAACTTTAAAAGTCTTACTAAATTTATCAAGATACTCAATCGCTACACTTTATCAAAAAATCAATATCAACATGGCAATAAACAAAATCTTAAAATTAGCTCTGACTTTTTACACATAAAACGCTTTCATGTATAAATTCATGGGGTTTAGGTTACATAAGCAGGGTAGGCTAGGTTTAAGCAATCACAGAGGCAAGCTAAATTTGTGGAAGATATTATCCTAAATTCTAAACTCAAACAATATATACTTATATAAAAAAGCTTTCGATTTTCCGAAATT
The DNA here is from genome assembly GCA_949715965.1 of Dysmachus trigonus. Lineage (NCBI taxonomy): Eukaryota > Metazoa > Arthropoda > Insecta > Diptera > Asilidae > Dysmachus > Dysmachus trigonus. Next base: position 67,823,478 of record OX454323.1, read on the forward strand.
TCGTCCGCCATCTTAAATCCGCCATATTGGGTTTTGCAAAACTGACCTTGCATTCTTAATCAGCTACCTCAAAAACCTCCGTATACCAAATTTGGTGTAAATCGGTTGATTTTCCGAAATTTCGTCCGCCATTTTGAATTTTGCAAATTTAACGTCACATTTGTAATCAGCGACTTCAAAAACCCCCGTGTACCAAATTTGGTGAAAATCGGTTGATTTTCAAAAAATTCTTCCGCCATCTTGAATTTTGCAAATCTGACCTTGGATTCTTAATCACCAACCTAAAAAACTACCGTACACCAATTTTTGTGTAAATCGGTTAATTTTTAAAAATTCGGTCACCAAAACCGTTTCTTGATCGCCATTTTGGATTTTTTTGTTTTCATCCAACCACACCAGCTTTTAGGAAGCGTCCGTCAGCTACAATTTGAGCTAAAAAATTACTCGACTGGTTGCGAATTTTTTTTTTTTCACAACCTATTTTTGCCATACACTCAGGTTTTCTCCAGCTTCCGGTCGCCATATTGGGTCCGCCATTTTGGATTTTTGAAAAGTATCACTCTGCTTTTGAAAGCCTCTTTCTAGACGAACATTTTGAGCCTAATTAACGAAGCGTAACTCTGCTAAAAAATTGTCAACAAAATTCTTAATCAAACTGCGGTTTTAAAGATCAGGGAACAAGCCGGGGTAGCTAGTTTTTAAAGATTTTAATTATAATTTATTACTTTAAACTTACTTAGAATTGAATGTACTGTAATATAAATTTATAATCTAAAAATTCCTAGTAATAGACAATATATCAAAATTTTTGAAATATGCTGATTGAAATGCTGTTTAAGCGGAAAATCTCTGATTAATCACAATGAGGTCATTTGATTAGTATTAAAAAAAAAAAAAAAGGCAGATTAGATTATAATGAATTAAAAAATACAACTCAGATAAGGCAGATAAGCAAACAGGTGCAATACCTTCTAGAAACTGAATAAATCTAGTTGTACAATAGTTATAATATGTTTTTATGTTACCTCATTTCTCATCAGTGAATCAGTTGTCTGTATCAACTTTCCTTATATGATTTTTTTTCATACCTTAAACGCAATTTGGAATAATTAATACACGTTTTGTACCCACCCTCATATGAAATAGATCTCTTTTTCTGCTGCAAACAAAATAAACCGGCTCAACTTTCTGTTAATTAAGTTAGACCCCTGTAGATTGGATAGACGATTATCTGTCGTCATTACTATCTAAAAAAAAAATAAATAAAATAAAATAGTGCGCCACAATTATGAAATATTCGCTTCTCCTTCTGCTGTAATCTGCAGATTTATCGATGCACACGGTGCTCATTTTCTATTTTAACGGACAATTACCTTGCTCACCTGCGCAGCGCGATGCAATGTAGCAATGTATCTTTCTGGTCACATAACCGCCGTATTACATGGCGCAAAAATATATTTTTTGCTTTCATTTATAACAAAAAAAAATCATCAACGATACAAATCGCATTATAGTAGCGAATACACGCTGATAGATTTCTTCCTTTGCGCAGGTTTTACTTATCTAAAAAAATTTTATCAGATCCAAGCACCCAACACCTTAAACAACCGGCACTAGGTAGCGCTTCGGCGCAACCGCAAAATACATAAATAGAATCTTAGAGCTTCACATACCCTATCTTAATGAAAAAGATTAAAGGAATTTTTGTGTGGAATTTCCCTTTGCTTATAGAAGCACAAAATCATTCGGCCGAAGAAATGAACATGCGAAATATTTTTAAGCGGAGGCCTCCTTCCTCCAGGCAGAGATCTTCGTCGTTGAATAACGAAGAGAACTAGCTTCAAGATCGGAATTTCTTCGAGGGTTGCGTTCCAATGATGAAGAAGGAAGCGATTCAATCTTCAGTGAGTGATTTAAGTAAAAAGTGTAAAAGGAAGAAAAAATAATAATATAATAGAATGAACACGATGCCACTCGACTAAAAGACAATGGGAATCAAGGGCAAAAAAATTAAGACGCTATAAATACAAAAGGACTATAAAATGGCAAATTATTCGCGTTGGCATTCGACGAATTTAATTTAAAAAAGATTTAAAGGGGGGTGCGCGCGCAGATCCTCACGAAGTGGATTCGTCCATTCCCTGCCGATCTACATAGAAAATTCGTGAATATAAAGCCTCTCTTCACATCTCCCGCAGTTCTTTAAAAAGGGATGGGCCCCTAATCAACTCCTATATAAAAGGCGGCGAGGTGGGCAAGGGCTTGTCTTTAGATTTTATCTTTTTTATTTTTTTTATATATATATAATTAGGCCCACTTTGTTCTGTCTTTTCGAGCGATCTGTCTTTATGTTTGCTAAGACAAAAGAGTCTAACTGCAAGAAGAAGAGATTTTCTTGAGACTGGCAAAGCGACCACTCCTGCACCACATTTTGCCTCGGACCTGGCTCCACAGCCTCTCCTTAGACCCGATCTTGCATGATCTTCGTCGTTCGCATTATGCTTCAACAGCATACAGCTTGTTATGTTGCTATGTTTGTACGATTCGAGCGTACTTGCTCCTGCTGCTGCTGCGGCTAGAGATGTCTTCTTGTTGCGCCTGTGAATTAAGCGTGATGATATTATGTTTATTTACCACTCTCCAGTGATGGCGGGGCCAACCGCAAAGACGGAGGAATATGTAAACTGGTTTTAAAGGAAGAGATCTTTCGATCTCCCGGCCAGAAATCATTTTTACAACCGTTTCGTATGCCGATTCGCCATCTTCGAGTCATATAGAAGAACAGCTGTTTATCATAAAATGTGATTCATCGTATGCATTGGCAATTTTCTTATTCACAAATAATATGAAAAACTTATTTTGCCACGATCGATGACGCGACCACGACAACGATCGAGCGACTTTTTTTTTTGCGCGTATACCGGATGGAGAATAAGAAATTATGCAACTTGGTCAATCAGTTCGATCGACCGATTTTTATAGAAGGTGGTGGAACTCTGTTTTTGTACTCTGTACAGAAACCTGTTCGTAAAGCCAAATTTGAAATTGAAATAATGAGAACGAAGAACGTTAATTAAATTTCTCTTTCTCTCTGTATTCATTATTAAACCAGAAAAGTGTCTTGCATTGAAAATTTTGCAAATTGCATAAAATTATAAGATTATATACTTTAGAGACTGGTTTTAAAGTCGTGACCAGATTTACAGATTATTTCAACTTATCTTTCTGAATATGGATAAAATTTAAGAGCTTTTACCTTCTTAAATGTAACCAAAAATCATTAAATATGTATATGTTCATTTACAATACATCAGCATTTAAGAAATGTCAGAAATCGACTCTTATTAGCACGGTATAGGGGAACAAAGTGTGTCCGAATATAAAAAGTGCCATCTCAAATTAATTTTTGGAACTAAACATATTTGACGTTTCACGGTCATTTGAAATTGACAGCTTACGTTTTATAATATTATTTAAAAAATGTAATTATGATTATGTCTTAAGATGAAGCGAATTACAAACTAATCTTTAGAATAACACTGAAATATTATATAAGTGAATCTTCTAAGGCATCTATACCTTTAAGACATTAAATAACAATTCGGCGAGAATTTCCACCGATTAACCTTTATATTTCCAAATATCACCTACATGGCATCACAGAAAACCGTCAAATGAAACCAAGCTCAACTTATTGCACTATGTCGTGTCTTATTAGCAAGATTCGAATCTTTATGCAAAAAAACCGATTAAGATCAGTCATTTTCAAGTTGAAAGCTATCAACTGCTCGGTTTTTATTATATCACAAGAAAGGTGATAAACTGAGTTGAAACCTTCTTTAAATTGCCACTCAATTTTCAACCAAATAAACCCTCTTATTCTGTGTAAAAGTAATATTTTTTGATTTACATAATAATGATGAACTGTACAGAGCCATAATGCCCGACTTTTTGTTTTGAAAACTTCGGGACATTGACGTTGACGGCTTGTTTCTACAGAACGGCGCTACATGCCATACAGCGGCCGAAACAATCAATTTATTGTAAGGACAATTTGGCGAAAATCTTATTTTCAGAAATGGACGTGTCAAGTCGCCACCAGTATCACGTGAGTTGAAACCGCCGGATTTGTTTTTGTGGGGATAAGTACGCTATATAACTGTTATGACTGAAATAATAAATATAAAATGTTAAAAAATTATCTTCCGAATAAAATAAATTTTATGGAAACTTGCTCAATTTTTATGTGTTTTATTTAAATTCAAAATTCGGACACAATTAAAAAAACACCCTTTAGAAAAAGATTTTTGTTCTATCAAACCAACCTGTATTTTTTTATCGAACTATGCTTCTTACCATCAAAGAGTAAAAGTAAAATAAACTTTAAGACAAAAAAAAAAATACAAAAATATACACAACTTATAACGAAAACTGAATATTAATTTTTTCTCGACACATTTACATAACAATATGAGTAGCAAATCTACCTTTAATTGAGTCGACACTTCAACAACAGTCCACAAGGCAAAAATCCGCCAAAAAACCATATCAAAAACAAAAAGATTATCTTACAATAACATCTATCGCGTGTCTAACGACGTTGTGGTCATGTGAGAAATAAAATTTTAGAATTAAAATCCCGACATGCATAAATCATCGTTTTTGGAAATTTGACTGGCACCAACTGGTACAGGTAAAACCCGAGTCAACATAAAAATCAACTTCTCATACTGGCTTGGGGTATTTCTTAAAGAATATTAGTGTAGAAGTTCGATGAAAAGATATTTAAAAATAAATTCTCTCTATTCACTTTCATTTGTCTTATTTATTATCTTTTGAACAAATGTGTTGAACTGAACCCGTGGGTTCCGGAATAAACTAATTCTTTTTATGATGCTTTTAATTATGTCCATCGTTACGTATCTTTCCTACCATCTTTCGATCTCGTCTTCGGAGTTTATCTTAATTTATCTTCTGTGCATTTCTTGAAAATTATCTTAAAATTATATTTGAATAAACATAAATTCACATCCTCTGTCCTGGGAGTGTGTTTTTAGTAAATTTCATAATTTTTCTGGTGAAATAAATATGCCAAAATAAAATCCAATACAGTCCAAAAGGTAGACAGGGCCACCTAAATCACTTGATTGGCTCATTATCTTCCAATTGGACAGGTGCCAACAACATAAATTAAAACGCCGCGCGAATTTCTTCGAATTTGTTTATTATAATTTTTGTCCGCCTTAATCGTTCTATGGGGCAATTTATAATAAAACAGAAGAAGTCTCAAAAAATATTAGTTCAGTCTTACCACATTTATTAGAAAATCACAAAAAATCAGATCACCACCGGAGAAGAACTTATGAAGGCGGTGTGGTACGATTCGATCCGAAGCAAGTCTTCGTGTCATCCGTTCACTATTAATCAATAGATCTTCTTCAAATCTGGCAGATCTTTAAAGATCTTACAGTTCTTGCAGACTTGCTGTAGGTATAAAATACACCTCTTTTGGTTTTTATTTCTGGGGCGGATTATCGACGATAAAAATATAAAAACCTAACCGGTTCTGACCTTTGCTTCGTTTCCGTTTCATCTTTTAAAACGTAAACGAACCCATTGAGCTCACGATGAACATGCCTACCTTTTTCCTTTATTTTTTTTTTTTTTGTATTTAATGCGAAAAAATAAAGCCGCCGAAACGAAAAGAAGCCAACATGAAAATATGAAGAAAATAAATAGAAGCAGGCCTTACCCGATAAAAGACATTGGCGCGGGCAAAAGGTTTTTGGTGGTCTTTTCAATGAGTCAACAGAAATAGAAGCAAACCGGAATAGTGCTCGACACTTTTCCAAGAAATAAAGAAAAATTTTTGTAGTAAGAAGTGGGATTCGATATAGGACTACGCGCTGAGAACGAGGTTTATATGTTCAAAAAGGTAAACATTATGAAGTTAAAGAAAAATTTCATCATCGCGTTGGTCTGTTCGAAAATTACCCCAGCAATTTACATCTTTGATTATGCGGATGCATCTATCTAAATATTTCCGTGATGTGATGAAGAACGATGGGGAAACCCTGCGATAAAATAGCAACAAACAAAACGAGCAAGGCGGCAGAAAATTAAAAAAAAAAGACAACTTTAATGAAACTAAAATATATAAAAGAGCAAAATCTTGTGGTGATGCTGCGTCTTCGAATTGGCACTGCGCCAAAAGCTATTTGCACTCACCGAAAAAGATCACACGCAAGAAGGAGCCCCTAAAGACGAGCAAGCACATCGTCGTCTTTCTTTTCAGATGTGTGACTTAGGCCTTAGGGAGCCGGAATGGATCATGTTGCCAACAATATTCAAGCCAAATTAACTGCTCAGAAAGAGTTAATGGCTTACAAGTGAATTTATATGAAATGAAAACGACCAACAGATTCATGAAAAGCGAAATAAATCACAAAATAGACGCGAAATCAGAAACAGCTCACAAACATTCGAACAAATTTTAACACATACCCACAAATAAATTTGGGTATTTTATAGAAGATCCAGGCGAATTGGGAGGAGAGAGGAACCGAATTGTAAACATGAGAATTAATTTTTCACCCAAAGAAGCTAAAATTAAGTCAAAAACACAGCCAAAAAGTCGAGAAAAACCAGCGAAAATCAAGGGAAAAAGGCGATTAATGGCGCTGTGATTTGCTCACTGACGGTCATTTGCTTGTTTTCCACTTATCGACGACAAATTAAGTGGAAAAAATTGTTTTCCCTTTTATTTTCCTTCCCCCCGCTCAACTAAAAAAATTTGTTGCTGCACTTCGAAGTTACACACAAAAATTAACAATTTCAGCGGTTTATTGGATTTCTTATTTTTCATTGCTGACGCTAAATGGCCATTGTTCGCGTGAAACGACCTTTTTAATGGTTTCGAGACTTACAATCTAATGGTTGGTCCCTATATCGTCGTCGTCTCTATTTGGCGGACATCACAAATTTTCTTTTAAAATAACAAAATAAAGAACCTTGGAGAAATTTTTACTCGATTATTTTTTCTGGTCCCAAAAATAGCTATTTTTTACATTGAGATTTCTTTTATTCAAACTTTCTGGCGGTTAAGCGCGTACTTCAGAGTCCAGTTTGGCTCCTTGACCGCAACGAAAATTATTTTTAGCTATTCCAGTCGAATAGTATTTTATTTTCAAGGATGTATTCATCATTTTTATTAAACTGAAGATATATAGGAGATTTGTAGTGCTTGGACAAATAGATTTTTAAAGTAGTTCAACACAACGAATGAATAATGGAAATAAGCTAACCTCTTAAGCACGATTTAAAAATCTTGTGATATTTTTCAAGTCAGGACTCGTTTAATACGATTTTAATAAGATTTTTATTTAAAAATTAAGTCCTTGAACGTTGTCGTATCGGCAAGTATTAGGCCTTTTTGTGGTTATGCTTTAAATATATGGTAAAAATGACAAAAAACTTAGTTTTTTTGAGTTGTGAGACGTAATAATCGATACTAAAAGAATGTTCGGTCAAGTCGTTCTTGTTTTATACGAAAAAGACCTTTTAAAAATGATGAGAATCGGAAAAACGCATAAAAATTTGAGACGAAAATTGATTCAAACTCATGTCAAAATGTCAAATTTCATTTTTTTTTTCAATTCCTTCGTTCAATCACGAGCCAAGGACATAAACTACAAGAACATTTTTGAATTTTTGATTTCAGATGAATCCACACCGAAATATCATGTCCACCGCAAAAAAAAAAGGTTGACGGCGAAAAACGGCAGGAAAATGGAAAATTTTCAATATTTTTGGCTGACAATTTTTTTACAAGTACTTTAAGTATTTTACTTTCATATGTTTAAATTTTAAATAAAAAAGATATTTCGTTTTTAAAATAAATTTTTTTAAAGAAGTCGTTTTTTTATACCTTTAAGACCCATGTAACCCCTTAAATAAGTGGACAAAATGCAAAAAAAACGGTTTTTTTCGATTTTTTGGAATGACGCACCCTGAAATTCGATATTTTGATTCTACCATTCGAAGAACGCAAAAAAAGACTTAAAAAACAATGGTTTAAAACTTGGCGAAAAATAGGGTTCCTAACCTAGAAATAATTTGAAAAATTAAAATGGCTCTCTTGACCCCAATTTTAAAGGTAAAAATCTATAAAAATCCACGATTATTGGTAACATAAAGATAAAGGTTTGTGGAAATTTTCAGAATTTTTGGATAAAAACTGCGGCCGTAACAATTTATTTCCGAAAAAATGGGACGAAACCAATTTTACCGGTAACTGTAGACTGGCATGAAGGCATCTTTTAACACAACCTATCGAAAGCGCCACCCGTCGTAGCGATTCCGCTGGGGACAATTTTCACCACCTTATCCCGCTATAGCCTTTATCTGTATTCTGATTATAACCCTGATTTATTTCCCATATCCAAGCAAGTAATTCGAAAAAGGGATTGCCAATTTTGTATGGGAGTTTAGGCCTATTACAAAATCTCATCAAAATGGTGTTAAATGAAAGCATACGTAGCTCTGAAAAAATTATACTACACCAAATCTCCAGAAGTTGGAAATACAGGGTGATTCAAAAGTAAATTGCTTGCTAACATATATGGTCTATTATATGTATTTCGGAAAGTATTCTTAAAAAAGTGAAATTGATATAACTCAAGACAAATACAAAGACAGTTATGGAGATTTTTCATCTTTTCTCGAAGGACTGAAGTGGAAAAATCCTAAGCCTATCAATAAAAGGCCGTAGTGAATTAGGATTAACGCAGTGCAAAAACGTCCTCTTAATCATGGATTCTGATCTACATACAGTTGGACCTAAGTTGGGATCATGTTACAATAATCAACAGCGTAAATTTTAAAATGCGATTATTTCCTTGTTGTTATATAGACTTTATCATTTAAACTATTATACCATACATTACTTGATATAATATTGTTGCAAATTGTAGAAATGTGCAAACTATTTTTAATGTATTCATTAAACATGAACTACCTATAACTATTGACGAGTGTTTAATAGTGGCTTTATGTAAGTTTACAAGTGTAAAAGAGCTGTTGAAACGATATGTGGTTTAAAAATGCATGATACATGCCTCAAAAAAATGTTACGAGCTTAATTAAAAAAACATCTTATTTACTACCGTGCATATTTTTCCTCATTTATGTAAATAGATGATAATTTGATATGAACATCATCCTTTAAACAGAGTCATGTTGAAACAATTATTGAAAACACTAGGCTTTTCCATTATAAGATACTGATCCGAGCAAGACAAACATTTGAAATCTTTCAAAAAGTAATTAGACAAGCCGTTGTTGTCCAAATTAGGAATTCGAAATTTGCAATGTAGCAAATTATTAATTTGAAATTTTCAACATCAAAGTCTAAATTTAAAAGTCAATGACATATCGAAGTCCAACTCCTACGTTTCGAAATTTCAATATTTTTATGTGCCTACGTCATTCTTAATCAGTAGTGTACTCTAAAAAATATTTAGACTAAATTTACTACTTATACTACCAAACCTTATAATGCTTTTTGTTCCACCCTTGTTCAGACAAACCCAAACCTTTTGTAAAATCACTCTCCAACAAAAATCCCCAACTCCATACTTCACTTCGCAACCCCACCAAAAAAAATTGAAAGTTGCATACTTACGAAATACTTTGGGTTAAACAAAATACCTCAGGAGCCAATAAAATGTTCTCACTTACCTGAAAATAAAGAGAAAACATTGGTTTAGATCAAGCGACACAATGAGTGATAACAAATCGTCACATTCTACTTTCGCTAATTTATCGTCTACGATAAAATGGCTAAAAATAAAAATGGGAATATTGGGAAAACTTTCTTCGAGGACGACAAGACGAACGATACCGCGTCGCTTGAATGAAGATGTGCTGACAGAACAAAGTGTTATTTTCCCGCTCGACAAACCATTTTGTGTATTATTTTTAGAAGTGTAATTATTCCCTCTCCTCCGAGGATATCGTACACATTTAATATTTCTCTTTTTTCGCATTCGTATACTCTACAAAACAGATTACGATACAAAGTGTACAATTTCCTTGGAAGTGAGCGAACATGAAACCAAAAAAATTCAAGTATTTATAAAGCTTGACAATTTTAAATTTTAACCACACTTAGTCACGTTTTAGTGTGGTTTATACTATCAATTAAATACCTCTAGAATTTTTATGTCCCATTATATGTTTATACTTTTAAAAATTAATTACGAAAAGGTAATGAATATTGGTAATAAAACTCTAATGATAACCCCATGAGATTATTTAACTGCCGGATATATTTCAAATATAAACTTACTTTTAATGTATTGTTGTTTTTTTGTAATGAATTTAATTTAATAGTTTTTACTTGTGTTTTATTTTTATACTGACAATAAGTAAAATAAAAAATTATTACTTAATGACTATCTAAAAGGAAGTGGATTTTTACGATAGGATAGAAAGTTCTTAATAACATCGACTAAAATACAAAATCTGAAATAATGAGGGATTTTTCAGAGAATTAAACCTCACGAACTTACTACTAGTCTAAAAATATAAACTAATTCCTAATAAAAATTGCAGTGATCGAGTTTTTCGTTAACTGAAAAATTGTACATATTTTGATAAAAAAGTTGATAAAATATCTAGAGGATTGAAAAACAAATTTCTTAAGGTAAACTTTAGTCAAAATCATTTTTAGATAGGAACTTTAGTTTAGATGCTGCAACGAATTTTTTACCACATTTACGTCGCCCGCCATAAGATCTAATGTATATTTTATTTGACAGATCAGACTACTCTGTCCTATTGCTGTGTGTGTGTTTTTGGTTTGGATTAAGTGAAATTATTTAATAATATTTGCAATCCATGCAAATTTGGCTGTTGTATCATATCTAGCTGAACGTAGTACAGCCAAGCAAAACCTACAATCGGTCTTCTGAATTTTACCGAAGCAACGTTGGCTTGGCAGTTGGTAGTTGACTTGACAGTTGACACTTGGCAGAGCTTAAATTAAAAAATAAACTTGTGTTCGTCCCTGAGTAATCTTTGAATTTTCGATTTCGTTTGTCGTTTGACGTTTGTTTGGCTCTGAAGCTGTAACTATAGGAATAATAACCGCATAGGTATTTATTTTAATACTTTGTGGAGTAATAGGGGCAACTACAAGGAAATTTGTTTCCAAATTTACATTAAATCAGTCACATGTTAAAGGCTTTTCTCAAAAGCGGCTAAATTTTTTTTGTAACCTACAAAAAACATATAAAAATCGACATTTTATTTTTCTTGGGTGTCATGCAGATGAAAATAAAATCTACAAACAATATATGCTATAAAAAACTATGTTAGAAAGCTATAACAAATTTTGGTGTTTGTAATATACCAAAATTCCAAATGGGTGAAACAAAATTTTGAAAAAATAAAATACATTTTTTTGACATTGACATTGACATTGACAAATAAAGGTCTACCGATTTTTTCTGTGATGCGCTTTAGTGACATGCCAAAAACCCATCGAAATCGGCCAACCCGTTCAAAAGTTATTAATTTTTGTAAAAAATTTTTAAAATTAATTCTCATCCCTTGGGTATTAATTATTAAGGGATGAAACTTTGCCAAATTTTTACTAGTGTTAGTACTGACGAGAAATAAATATAGCGGCCATAATCGGCGTGGGGGCACTTTACTCATTTTTATCCCCTTTGGCTTTTAAGATACAAAATGTTAATCGATAATATCGATATTCTCGGCCCAATATTTTTTATTAGTCGATATTTTCAGAGTCGATACAGCTTATTCGATTCATCGATACGATTTTTTAATGTGCGATATCACTAGTTTTCGTTCCGGAAAAGTTAAAAGAATTCTTTTACATTTTTCCATAATGTGGCTTGGTTTTTTCAGAAAAACAATTGTTATATTGTGTTAATTTAAAAATCAAGAAAAGGGTATTGAAAAAAACACTACTATCTACTTATTTGTGAACTATTTCTTTTAATAATAATAAGAACTTTTGAAGAAATTGACCTACTTTTTTACATTAACACTTTTGATGAGATAGATACTTGAAAAGAGTTCATCTGCCTTTATTCTTGTTCGTCATGGGTTTTTTTTAAAAGGCTTCAATATAACAAGGCCATGAGAAAAATTTAAAATAGAAATTAAATCCGGTCGAACTGGAAACTTTTGAAATACGACAGCATTCTGAGTAGAATAATATAATTATTTAAAATGTTAAATCGACAATAAACACAACTGCTACAGAATCGAATAGTGTGCGTAGATAATTTAAGCACCTTCAGCAATTTCCGTCGACGATAGTGTGATAACCCATAAATTGAGCTCAAACTGAACTTGACTCGCTTAAAATTCTAGCGATTTGATTTACGTTTTTTGTTTTTTTTTCGGCGGAAAATAAATGTCCCTTAATCTTTTAATCTCTATATAAGAGCTGTCCAAGAAAGACCTTCGGGTGTATCGGCGATCGAAAAAAGCCGTTCTTGTACAGTCTTCGTCTTGCCCGACTGGTCACAAGTTCCCTTTCACACGCGCCAATATTGCACCAGTGGTCAGCTTTGTTTTTTCTTTTTGCGCCGGACTCGCTTTAGCTTGCAGCAGACCACCAGACAAAACAGCAGCCAAAGCGCTTTCCATCGGACTTTTATATGTATGTATGCTGCTCTCCGGTTGTGTGGCCCCATGCATGAAAGATACCGCGAATTTATTTATTATTAATTAATTCAGCTGTTCAAAATCAGACGAAAGTAAATCAAACCAACTTCACCGTGTGTGGTGCATGCCACCTGGAAAAGCAGTGCGATATGCACAAAATCGCAAGTGGCTTCCATGCATCACGTGGTTGCATTTTGTAGAAATGATGACGAGGAAAAAAATTAAAAAATTTATAAGTATTCACCGAAAATTAAGTGAGGTTTTTATAAATTTATATCCTACAGTTGTTATCTGGACCATTGCATCACTCGGTCACGCTTTGAGTAAGTCAAGGTAAATAAAAGAAACCTATTCGCGAAAAATATTTTTTAATCGTTTACTACAGCAATATCTCTAGTAAATAATCTTATATCTTTTACTAATGATATATTTGTATATTCTACTAAAAATACTTTTATTTTTATTTTTATTATTCTAAAGATAGAGGAGAATTTTATAATTATAAAGTGTATTCCGATTTTATACGAAATTAGGTATGTTTATATTACAATATTTTCCAATTCAAAGAACGAATTGTGAATTATGAAATGCCATGACAACTGCAATAGTAATATTTGCGTTTTCGCAACCAATTCAAAAATTCGTTATTTAATTCACTCAACACTTTCAACGAACACGATTTTGTGGCGCTAAAAAATGAATTCGATTTCAATTTGGCTCTAGGAAGGCATAAAAGCGAGAAATGTCACTTCGAAATGTCATTTGACAGCAATTCTAAACGTTATTAAGACAAGTTTTTAACTAAATGATTTGATATGCTTTAAAAGCCAAACAGCTGACCTGCATTATTTTCAAATTTTTGACACAACTGAAAATCTGACAAAGATGTATTATCATCATTCTGTCATGTCAAAAAATGGCATCGCGGTTATATCCTAGCCTTAAATGAAATAAAGATGAATTTGTCTTTTGTAAAGTTTACCAAATTCTATGAATTCTTCGAATTTTATCATCACTGTTTTATCTAAAATATTGATAAGGATTGTTGATTTACTAAAGATAATTTTGTATCTTTTACTGAATGCCTTTGTCCGATTACTTGTTAGAGCCACTGTACGTCTTGTCGATTATCGAAAATCAAATAATAAAAAAATCGGAGAATATATGTATTATAAATTCGTTTTCTTGTATACAAGATTTTTCGAAATTGAAATCGTTTTGATTGTAAAATAGGGCCCTTAAAGACTGAACTGACAAATTTGAAGATTTGCTACTTAAAGATATATACACTGAAATGCAATCCATATTAATTATAGTGTAATTGAGAGTTAAGATAAACAAATATCTTAACTATAATACTTTGTTATGATACACTCTGAACATTTTAAACTCAAAAAAAGCGGCCAAGTGCGAGTCGGACTCGCCCATGAAGGGTTCCGTAGCAGCAAGTAACATAATATAAAAGTTCTTGTAGTTCGTTGTAACTTTGATCGATGTTTTAATAATAGTGTATTTTTTTTTAAATTAAGTTATTGATAAGTAAACATTATAATTAGATACCTAAATGATGGGATTTAGATCTAACTATATGCGAGCCCATATAGGCTTGTTTTTTTATTTGAGTTGATTGAATGAAAGGTGAATTGCGGTTTACGATTTATGACGTATTAAAAAAAAACTACGCACTAGATCTCGTTCAAACCAATTTTCGGTGGAAGTTTGCATGGTAATGTACATCATATATTTTTTTTAGTTTTATCATTCTCTTATTTTAGAAGTTACAGGGGGAGGGACACACATTTTACCACTTTGGAAGTGTCTCTCGCGCAAACTATTCAGTTTAGAAAAAAATGATATTAGAAACCTCAATATCATTTTTGAAGACCTATCCATAGATACCCCACACGTATGGGTTTGATGAAAAAAAATTTGTTGAGTTTCAGTTCTAAGTATGGCGACTCGCACTTGGCCGCTTTTTTTTCTATTTTTGTGTGAAAATCTTAATGCGGTTCACAGAATACATCTACTTACCAAGTTTCAACAGTATAGTTCTTATAGTTTCGGAAAAAAGTTGCTGTGACATACGGACGGACAGACAGACAGACATGACGAATCTATAAGGGTTCCGTTTTTTGCCATTTGGCTACGGAACCCTAAAAAGGAATTATAGGAATATAGCCCTAAAAAAATTTACCAACGAATTCTGTACCCTGTATTAAAAAATTCTGTGTCTGAGAAAAATGTATTAAGGGTACATTTAATTGAGTCGTATTTTTATCGCTCGAAAAATAGAACTTAAATTATCATTTTTGTAAAATAATTGTAATTTTAAAATTAGTAGGTATGCCGAAACAAGAATTGATTTTAAAAATAACAATTTCTGAAGTGCAACTTTTGCTTTTGATTCTCGGAAATAAAAAATAGAAGAGACAGATTAAAATTACGACCTCATAGTTTTATGTTTAGTATATTTTTACGCAAGAATTCAGCACATCCTCCTAAGCTCTCAAAACTATTTGGAATGAATTTAAAGTAATTCACCATGAAGAAGACTTCAATTCGTTAGTTATTACTACTAATTTATAAAAAGGAAGTGGTAAATGAGCGCTCCACTTTGCGTAAATTATGCATTATGAAATACATCTTGAGGAGGAGTTCGCAGGCAGCAAGCATCCGCAATCTTGCGCTTGACATGATTTCCAGGGGAAATATTCAAAGGATTTATTTTTTCTAAAGGGAGAATATACGACCGAATACGTCGCAGAAAACATCGCAGCGGAAAGCAGCCGTCTTGCAATTATCGCAGAGCAACGTATCACGCCTGAGTGCGGCAAATGTTGTGGGCTGACGAATGCGATGCGATGCGATGCGGGCATCGCAGCCCGGCAAGAGGAACGCCGCTGGGAAAACGCTGCCCCGCGCCATCGTAACTCATATCCGCTTCCGCAGCTCGTAAAAGCGAAACAACACGCGCATTAACCAACTGTCGATCGGGGCGCTTTTTACTGGCTTTTAATCGCCAACCGAAGGTAGAATCTGAAAAGCGATAAAAATTAGAAAACTTCAAGAAATCGTTAAGCTGACCAGGCGTTTTTTGAAACGTAACCAGTGGAGGCGCAATTCGGGCGTCATATTGCAATTAGAAACAATCGTTGTTATTTTAAATATGCATACAGTACATTTATTTGAAAAAATTAGATATGTTCGAAATTTTCAATGTTATGTCATCAAATCTATATTTTATTTTTTTATAAAAATTTATAATTCCTAAATATTTAAATTGCACAGTAAACATTTTTTAAAACAATCAAATTTAAAATTAAATTACAAATGTAAAGGAAACATTTTAAAGAACAATTAATTTAACTGCTCGATGTAAAATTACAACTTTGTGTGAAACTCATTTAATTCGTTAATTGAAAAATTACTCCGGTGTGTTAACGAATTCTCTTGAGGGCGTAAAATTAAATTTTAAATGTAATTTTACATCTAAAAATTAAATTAAATTAATTACAAATGACTTTGAGAGACGTAAATGCATTTAGATTACATTTAAAGAACAAAATCATCCATGAATACTGCAAATTATAAAATATCTTTTTAAATTTTATGTTTTTAGTGTTTTTTGTGTCTTTAGTATTTCAAACTTAAACAATATTGAGAAATCTTATTATACCCTTAGAGGTAATGAGTGTAAAAATTGCTCAGTCGCGCGTTTTTTAATATACCTCGATCCCTAATGGAGCGAGTTGATTTTTTGTTTAAATTAAAGATTGCACAATTTCTCGTAAAATGAGCCTAATTACAACTCGTTAAAAATTGTTTAATGTGTCGAAAATGCAAATCATTTGTCGTAGAGTCTAACTCCTACTTCGGGCGAATAGAATTTTCAATTTGGGTCAAAAATGCCCTCATTACCTGTCCGGGATTAAAGAATAAAGGACAAATTTATATTAGTATTAATATAATATTAAACACCATTTTACGGAGACCATTTTTATTTTTCTTATATAATACAAACATATTTTTGGTTTTCCCTTTTTAGGAACAGATTTCGATGAACTTCTGTAAATTCGAAACTTTTTCGTAAGGCTAAAAGTAAAAAATATGCATATTTATGCACACTTGTTTCCGAAATATTTAATTTTTAAACATGTCTGTGAAAACCGAAGTCTTCGATATTTCATCGAAATCAGTAAATAGTTAACACTAGTTATAAAATTATTAGAGAACGCGGCCAATCTCTTTAAAGTCCATCGAGGATCTGATAAAATATAGAATAAGAAAAAAAAAAAGACTCAGCTCCTTCTTTTTTGTAAGGAGATTTTAAATTTGATTGAAATTTTAAATTTGATAAAATTGAAAATCCTTTTTATATGTAGTATGCACAGCTCTATGTAGTAAAATTAATTCGAAGAATTGCGTTTTTAAAATTCTCGGTGTGTAATTTTAATCTGAATTCTAAATGTTTTATGTGTTATTAACATTTATTTCCTATAATATTTCCCGCAAAATTCGATGTCAGTGGTTTTTCGTATGATTTTGGATAAATGTAAATATATTTCTGATAGTGCACCATTTAAAATTTTATCACGTTTATTGTTGCAATATTGCACAACATTTTTATTGTATACCTAACTATTTTTGAAATTTAGCTTTTCAGGTGAATTCATTTAACCGTCCGGTCAATGACCGGGTACCCGGGTATCCATTTCAGTTTCGCAGGTGGAATTTATTAACTTTTTCTCAAAAAAATTTTAAGACCGTCCGG
This sequence comes from Dysmachus trigonus, assembly GCA_949715965.1. Classification (NCBI taxonomy): domain Eukaryota; kingdom Metazoa; phylum Arthropoda; class Insecta; order Diptera; family Asilidae; genus Dysmachus; species Dysmachus trigonus. The sequence continues at coordinate 67,840,951 of OX454323.1, forward strand.
ATCCCCAAAATTTAAGTAGTTTGATACCCAATTTTCGTCAAATTTTTTTATAATTAATTATTTAATAATAGTTATTAACTATAAAACTTGATACCCCCTTCGTTCAATAACCAGGTACCCGGGTACCCACTACAGTTATTATGTATGAATAGCGGGTTTATGCACACTAAAGAGACTGTTTATTAAAGTATTGAGGTAATTTGACTTTTAAATTAATATTAAACAATGTCGTTTGTAATTTCTTTTATTTAAACAATTCTTATTACAAACAATAGCAAAGATAGTAGGTAAGAAAAACGTAATTCCGTTTATATTTATTTTAGTAAGAATTTTTTTTTTCCGATTAGTTGTTTATTTATATTGTTTAATTTTTATAATAATGCAATGCCACACAAGAATAAAAGTACATTTAATTATTTCGCGTAGTCTTTACATGTCGTGGTTGTAATACTATGTTCATCACAGATAGGATTCTTACACACCGAACATATTTTTCTGGTTTTGCGACGTTTTTTAAATTCAGTTTGAAGACAAGTATAGCATACCTACACTAGTAATCCTTTTCCTTCCAGTTGAATCGTGCTGTGTCTGGGGTGTTGATGATCCAGATGTTGTTGGCTGCGCATATGGATTGATAGCTCGACCAAGAAAAGATTCAATCGCCACTTTTGTTGTGAAATGCCTCATGATTTGTGCATTCTGCGAACGACTTTCAATAAATGTAGTACACAGTTCTCTGCCCAATTGCCAATAAAATATTCGCAGTTCATACGACTTTTTAGCAAGCATTTTATTATTCTCATAATACAGAATATATGCTGCAAGGCAGGCGACATCGAGGATATTATAGAAAAATGCTAGAGGCCATCTTTGAGTAGATCTTTTTGTAGTATATCTACCAAGCATTTTATCCATTGTGTCCACTGCAGCTTTTGACCAGTTATAAAACTCAATAATTTCGGGTTTTTTCTTTGCACTATCACTAACTTTCGCTTCATGATGCATTGATGATAGCATAATTACTGCCTTTTTTTTTTGCACATAACTGCACATGGTTACTTTCTCATAATATAAAATCATTTACTCGAAAATAAAACAAGTAAATCTCTCCTTACCGTTGAAAACTCGATGAATCATCCATCGTATTTATTTTCAATACTATTATTTATTAATAATATTAATTTTACACTTTCACTGTTAATTTATTTTATTTTTCCTTGCACTTATTTCAATTTGAACCTTCACTCTCTCCTGCCTAACTCAAGAGTGAGATATTTCTGTCCTGACACAGTACCTGCGCGACTACCTACTTTTATTGCAGTGCAACCCTTCCGTGCCTCAAAGGAACCCGAGAGATAGGATATTGGCGCACATGCTTTACTACCCTTTGTCTCATCCCAAAGGGCAATACCCTAAGCTAAAAATAAGCTCCTTGTTTGATCATTTCGCCTGTTCTCAGACTCGCTAAATTCTTAAAATAATGAAATATTATTACTTTACCTCATCGTGTAACAATTGAGTCCTATTCTTCTATTGTTCGGGGTGAAGGGGCAGGGCATCCCAAATACCAGAATGTTAGAGGAACAATAGGGTCTCCCTATTACCATAGTTATTTCACATGCACACAGTCTACTAATAAGTTTTCTACCTGACACACTATACGTGGGTACCCGGGTACCCGGTTATTGAACGAAAGGTGAAAATTTGGTCATTGACCGGACGGTTAAAATGAATAACTTCAACTTCTGCGTAGTTTCGAAAATGACTTCAGTTCAATTTCGAAAACTACTTCTGTTTAGTTTCGAAAATGAGTTCTGTTTAGTTTCGAAAATTACTGCTAGTTGGTTTTGAAAATGATTTCTGTAATTTCGAAAATGACTTCTGTTTAGTTTCGAAAATCAGTCCTGTTTAGTTTCGAAAATGACTTTTGTTTAGTCTCGAAAATTATATCTATTTAGTTTCGAAAATTTCGTAAATGACATCTGTTTGGTTTCGAAAATTTACAATTCTCGAAGTAGACAACTTTTCGAAAGTAATGGAGCCGTTACAGAAAATTACCTATTCTTATTTTTGGGGAAAGAGGAACATTTCGAAACTAATACTAATAACAAAAAATATAGTTTTGCCGTTTGTATTCGCAACACAACCAAACTTTAAAGGGTTAAGGATATCTAAGTATCTACTCAAATCCTGTGCATCTGTACTGAATGGGATCAGAACCCAGAAGCCTGAAGGGCAGCAAAGGCTCCGTCCGCAATGAGGCCCAAACCGCGCTCTGCTCTGCGCCACCGCTTTCGAAATCCGCCTATAAGGAAACCGCAAAATGGATTTCACTTGTAGGTCGCATTAACTCTCCAATCTCGTAATAATTCACTCAACCGCGTGTAGCTTTAGTTTTTAGCATAATTGCAATTGCACTGTTGTGCCCATAATCGCAACCGGTGAATATGGTTCACTTAATGCTTCTCCCACTGCCCGCGCCGCGCGGCCGACACATTGTGGTGCGGGGTCCCAAACAGAGCCCCATTTACCGCCCCCCGACAGCTCGTTCGTTGGGCCGCTCGCCATGCCGCGGCGGCTCATTTTTCTCGTTTTCTGCCTTTCCAGGCCTCCGCCGCTGCTGTTGGTGCTGGTGCTGTTGTGCCCGGTGCTTAATAGCATGAAACAGAATCACTTTTGCAATTATGTAATCTGAATCTCGGCTGCTATGTAGCGCACAACGAGTCGATAATTCAAGACGGCGTTCCTTTTTTTCTTCGACTGCACTTTTGTTTTTTGCGACCGGCTAAAAATCACAAAAGCCACGGCCGCCGAACAACACAGCTTCAACGGCGACGGTGGCGGCACGGCGCGGTGCAGCGCAACATGCAACTGCGCGGCCGACGTTAATCAGATAAATCAATTTTTGGCAACTCGAAGAGGAAGCATTGGACAGGAACCGAAGATCTTTAGTAAAAGATGTAAGAAATGATGAACTTTTAATATTATTAATTGATTAGACATCGATTTAACTAAATTTTGAAAAACTGCAGACCCAATATTAGTTTACTCATTTTGTAAGTTTTCTTTCAACTGGCTAATGCTTCAAAATATAGTATTAAACTTAGCCTTAAAAAATTAAAACAACCACCCAAAAAGAGGTCCTCCCGCTTTCTATAAAATTGGAATTTGAGAGCGACTCTCAAAAACCATCAAATTACCAAGAGTCATACAAACCGTCAAAATTTGAACCAATAATTTTCAGGTTCAAATTTGACCAGTTCCTATGTGTGCGCATCATGGCAATTTGACAGATTTGTTGGAAAATCTAAAATCCTAGTTGTAAGTTGTCACTTTTAAATTCCAATTTTATTCAAAATTTCTCTGGTCACTAATGTTGGAAATTTCTTAAGTAGCAACTTTAGTCAAGAGTCATTGGTAAGGCTAAGGCAATAACCTTTTTATTTTCGTTCAGTTTCGCTCTTCATTTATTAATGAAACGATGTATCAACAAAAAAATCGATCTTATCAACACCTCATAAAATATCAATGGTTTTTTAAATATTCATCCCTAGAGAGCACCACGGCTGAACAACTTTATATAGATATTTATAAATTCTTTCAAACAATGGTGCGACCGAGCGCGCGGCCTCTCCTTACATGGAGAGGTATCCCTCCTATAACACAGTAGACAGGTTCCTAGAAAATGCCGTGTAATGTGAGACCGTATTATGTGAGGCTAGGATCTAGTACAAACGGGGTGATGCGTTCCGTTTTTAAATTCAACAATTTTCATTGATAATATAACCATATAAGAGTATAAAAACCCAAACACGTAAGTAAACAAATATTTTCTGTTTTCATTTAATTCAAACACATTTTAACGTATTTCCTCAGTTGCATCAGTGGACTTTCTGAACCAACCCATTTTCTTCCCTAGGATTTTTTTGCATCTTATGCCCTATTTAAAAAAATCGTTTAGTCTGTTTGTTAATCCTCACAAGGTCGTTGCAAATTTTATTGTATAAAAATCGTATTATTTAGTAATATACAAGGGTTTCCGCTACTTATCGTGTAAGCGCGAAACCGTACTGTAGAAAACCAGCCCCATTTTTGATATATTTTACAATACAGCCATCATGTAGTGGTCAAAATGCAGATCTCGTGCAGCCGTGTTGTGGCCTTTAAAATCTTAGATATTTTAACTCGACCCACAAAGTAACACATTTATACTTATCAAAAGCTTTATTTTTATCAATCTTGATTTGGAAAAATTAAATAAGTATACGATACAAAATTGGCGTGAATCGAAACATAGGGTCACAAAATGTCAACGACGTATCTTCGAAACGACACAACGTAAGTGGAGACCTAGATGTAAATATATTTGTGATTATTTTCGAATATACAAATAAATTACAACTGGAAGATATTTCTTTTAATTGGTATTCCATGTTCCAATTAAAACAGTGGTTCTTTAAAAGCATTCACTGAACAGTTCGAAAAAAACTTCAAAAGTATTCGAAAATGGAAAAGCGCGCCAAAATGTATTACAGAGCCCCCTCTCAGGGAAAAAAAAACCCCAAAATCAGTAACTCACTCTGAAAATAGCTGGAAAGGGGGGGGGGGGGGGGGGGGGGGGGGGGGGTAGCACGCATGCCGGAATGGGTTTATTATAAAATGATGCCGTCGCGGTTGTTGATTGGCGCAGAAAAAAAGGTGCCCGGGATCGAAATTAAAACGCGAAAAAAACAAACAAACAAACAAAATATATATAAAAACGAGAAGAATGTTTTTCCGCATGAAGTGGCATTCATTGAATTGAACCAGAGCTCAAATATGCCGTCCATTTATCCTTTTGTAATTATGTAATGAATATTTTGACCAGACTAGTTATGAGCTTCATTCAGGGATTCCTCTTCCTGTGGGAGCTTGGCACGCCAGGCACGGGGAACAGAGAATTTTCGGCGGTGGCCTGATGCTCCATCCTGCTGGCCATGGGGTCCTCCTATGACGCGCTGCAGGAGCCCCGGGCCCCAATGTAAATGCATTACAACCGCAACATACGTTGTGAATTGTCAGTTTGCGCCAGTTTTGCGAATGCATGCCTTAGTGGGGATGGAGCTCCGCCCCCTTGCCACCAAGGTGAATCCCAGTAGTTTTGTTGCAGATGATGCTGTTCGGGCTGAGGCTAGGGCTGGGGCCGAAATGGGGCTCCAGTTATTGTTGTTGTTGTTGCTGTTGTTGTCGTCGTCCTGCCCATCCGGAGCTCAAAAAGCGAAAACATATTTGGCTGCACGAAATTCCATTCATGTCCATTTCAAACATATTCATGCTGGCACATACATGTTAATTAACAATTTGTTTGAATTCCATCTGGTACGGGGGCTGGTGATGTGAGAGATGCCCGAAAAGCATCCGGGGGGCGCCATCCAGGGCTCCACTTCTCCACTACCGAGAGACCACCTCCAGCCCGGGCTCTTCTGGCCGGATGATATGATGACCGTGGAAAGGCCCGGCAACGGCTGTCTATATGTCGGCGCCCCCCCAAAAACTCCTGCTGGAGCTCCATCGACATTCTGGAGGGAGGGACGCTGTACAATTGGGGCCCTCGCGCGATGGAACCCCATCATCATCATCATCAGCAGCAGCAGCAGCCGAACGGGAGCACAGCATGCCTCGGCCTCAGCCGCACTCTATATATATGAAAATCTGAAAATTTTCCAACCAAAAAGTGCATTGTTCATGGGTTTAATGCTGTCCAGGGTGATCTGGGGCTCGCATAACTTTTAAGGGTGAATAATTGGCTCAATTTAATTGCGCGGGAGTGTGTTAAGCCGGATGCAAAATAAAAAAAAAGTAAAAAAATTGGCTCGCATTAGATATAACAGAATATCAATAGAAGTGAATTTGGATAGCCTGCACCCGAGATTTAATTAATTGCTCCACTTCGTTAATTACCTCCCTTATATATATACTACACCACCCGTGCCGGGTCGATGGATTTTACAGGCAGCTACAGTGGTTGATGCCGCGGCCGCGAAGGCATTTTGGGCCCTTTTACCGCCAATATTCAGTTAGTTGATTTAAGTAGGGGTTATTCTCATTAATTTTTTTCACCAAAAAATAGTCCTATTTTTCGTATATTATTATTCCAAAACCTGAACTAAGCTTACCTTAAACCGGACTAAGCCGGCTTACCTACACAGTAAGAAGTTTTTCTAGTAACATGCTTACTACACATATCTAATAACATTTTTTCATGTTTTTCTTGAACATTTTACTGAAAAACTAGCAAAACATGAACATTTAGATGAAATTCCAGTAGAAAAGTATTTTACTGAACGTTCTAGTACTTTATATTTTATAGACAGAATTTATATAGAAGTGTCAACAACTTTCCTGAATTCTAGACTAGACTCTGGTGTGGTCTAGTTATTTAAGTAATTGTTGTTGTGTAACTGGGCATAATTTGACGTAAACTCCTGTAAACCTTCAGGATCTTCCTTTAAATTAACTTGTACTATTATTAATTTTTAATTTGTGATCTTCATAAATTTCCAATAATCATTTCGTTAAAATTACTATAAAAGCATTATTAACTTTCATAGAAGGCCAATAATGGATATAGACTTTCTGTAAAAACAAAATCGTCGTCTCCATGCAAAAGTTACTAGTTTTATCGTTATATTATTCCAATAACCTTAACTACACTTTTAGTTAATATTACCAGAAAAACATATTTATCTCAGTAAATTAAATCATAAATTTCGGAACTTTCAGTAGAACTTCGTTATTTGGGTTCAGATATTGCAGCGAATTTAAACAATCAAACAACAGACAAATTGTAACAAATTAAAATGCAAAAGTAGGCAAAAATGAATATTTCGGCAAATAATTTGCTTATTCTGAAATTGTCAAAATTTGCTGGGGCTGTCGTAGTGACGACATACACCCATGGACAACTAATTAGAAACACATATATGATGTTGAATTGAATTGAAAATTCTCAATGTTCTTGTTTCATATGTACAAAAAGGAGCTAAATTAACATTCTCTGACTTACAATGTATTATAACTTATAGTTAAATTTCAATTGTTTTTTTAAACATTTTGAATACAATGCCATAATATTTCCAATACATAAATTTCGCCGAACAACTAATTAGAAACACTCGTTTTGGATGGAATAAAAATTGTTTTTTTTCCAATATTTCGTAGGAAAACCTGTTTGTAATATTATTTCTTCGCACCTCTTCTTTATTGAAAGTATAAGTCGGCTACATCTCTTCACAGGTATATTTTCCCATGCTAATTTAATTGCAGTAAAAAGTTCGTCAAAATTTTTGAAATTTTTTGAAGAAACTAATTTCTGTACGTCGCCCCACAGGTATTCAATAGGATTGAGGTGCGCGTTTGATGCAGGTCACTCCAGCACACTAATAAAGTTGGCTTGAAAAGAGTTGTTGGTATGCTTTGCTATGTGTTTAGGATCGTTGTCCTGTTGAAATGTCTAGATCATAGGCAAATTTCCCTCAGCACATGACAACATTACGTTTTCAAGTATGTCGACGTACTTTTCCTTCACCAGGATGCCTTCTATGCTATGAATAAGACCAACTCCATACCAGGAGTTCGAATCGAATGCAGCAGCTTTAGATCGACGAACAGACCTTCTACCGTCTGGACCCGTTCTATTAAATTTTGTTTCGTCGCTCCCTAACACATATTTTCATTGGTTTGCTGTCCAGGCCAAATGACGCTTGTCAAAATTCAATCCTTTTTTCGGTTGCTTGCAGACACTAATGGATTCTTCCGTGAAACTCTGCCGTGCAACCCAGCCTCAGCCAAACACCTTCTAACGGTTCTCGCTGAAACTGCCGTTACATTATCACCGAAAATGTTGCGGTGGATGTCAGTAGAATTCTTTCTAGTGTCCTTTTTCGTTTCTCTGATGATTTGTCGATCTGTTAGCTCAGACATTTTCCGGGATCTTAGAACATTTTCCATTGTTCCGTGTACTTGGGAATGTTTGACTGCTCCATAAACAAGTTTTAAAGAGCATATCAATTGTTTGCAATTTGGCAATAAGACATTTTTGCTTACCAAAGACGCACTACTTTCATGTGTATGGAAGCGTTACAATTTTTTTTCTTGCCCATGTTTACAAACAATGTATTGACAAAAATAGTGTGTTAACATGAATATTTAATGTAACTTAAATATTTACCAATGCAATTATTCAGAGAAATCAATTTTGGTTTAATAAGGTGGAAAAATGAATACTGTTTCTAATTAGTTGTCCACGTAAAATAGCATTCACGCGAAATGATATCACCACAGGATGTTTGTGTAGGCACGAACTACTACTAAAAGTGCAGTTTTTAAGTAGCACGTGGTCGCTAGGTTTTCGCTGGTATCATACCGTTAGATTTGAAACTAAGGAAAAAGAAGGAGAGTGCACAAAGCAGTGTTGATCAAACTGTTTCTAATTATTTGTCCATGTAGGCCAGTCAATCTAACCTCTGAAGCGGAAGTTTGTGATGGGAAGCTAATTTTTGGATATATTGTTGGGGACGGTGAGAAATGAAGCTCTTACTTTTTTCCACACTCAGGGGTGTTTGCGAAGGGGTGAAAAAGGGTGAAAAAGGGTGAAAAAGGTTTTTTGTTTATAACTTTGAATAAAAAAGTCAGCCTGGGTGGAAACGTTAGAGGGTGATATAATAAATGATTATTCATCTTGTATTAAAGTTTCAACAGGTTTTGTTTATTGCAAAATTGTTTATTAACAATTTCACTCTCCCAAACCGAAAAAAATCACGGCTGATTTTTTTAAAAATACTTAAGCTCGTACGATGTCTTTCATTTTCACAATATCACTAGAAGACGCAATCCCCCATCATATACCAAAAATTCAAAACGGTTCCATGCATTTCACCTGAGATAATCACCCAGATACCTCACCTGTTTTACACCGAAAAATGTACAGTTTTAATCCAAGTCAAGATATCCCCCACGAATCGTCGCCCTCCGACCAGATATCGCTGAGCAGCACACATTTTTCACATTTTTTCCCAGCCCACGGCGGGGAAGAAGAAGATTTGCGACTGATTCAAAAACGGAAATCGCTATAACTTTCGATGTATGTAACGGAACTTAATGTATGATGGCTTCAAAAATCACTTATTTTTTTCTCCATCTTTTCCTCATACACCACTTTCACCTAATATTTTTACTTTTTTTTATATTGAATTAAACTTAAAAAAAAAATAAAAATTAATTACATTTTATTCCTTTTCTCCCACAAAACTAAACTTTTTTGAAATATTCTTAATTTTGTAGTTATCTACAGATTCCAGCCTTTATTCCCATAATTTTTATTATTTTCCACAAATCCCCCCTGACCCCCCGAATAAATATATTACCCCTTAAATTTTACAAACAAAAAACTCGCCAAACATTTTATTTTTTTTCTCCAACAAAACTAAACTTTTTTGAAATATCCTTAATTTTGTAGTTATCTACAGATTCCACCCTTTATTCTCATAATTTTTATTATTTTCAAAAAATCCCCCCTGACCCCCCGAATAAATATATTACCCCTTAAATTTTACAAACAAAAAACTTGCCAAACATTTTATTTTTTTTCTCCCACAGAACTAAACTTTTTTTAATTATTCTTAATTTTGTAGTTATCTACAGATTCCAGCCTTTATTCCCATAATTTTTATTATTTTCCACAAATCCCCCCTGACCCCCCGAATAAATATATTACCCCTTAAATTTTACAAACAAAAAACTTGCCAAACATTTTATTTTTTTTCTCCCACAAAACTAAACTTTTTTTAAATATTCTTAATTTTGTAGTTATCTACAGATTCCAGCCTTTATTCCCATAATTTTTATTATTTTCCACAAATCCCCCCTGACCCCCCGAATAAATATATTACCCCTTAAATTTTACAAACAAAAAACTTGCCAAACATTTTATTTTTTTTCTCCAACAAAACTAAACTTTTTTTAAATATTCTTAATTTTGTAGTTATCTACAGATTCCAGCCTTTATTCCCATAATTTTTATTATTTTCCACAAATCCCCCCTGACCCCCCGAATAAATATATTACCCCTTAAATTTTACAAACAAAAAACTTGCCAAACATTTTATTTTTTTTCTCCCACAAAACTAAACTTTTTTTAAATATTCTTAATTTTGTAGTTATCTACAGATTCCAGCCTTTATTCCCATAATTTTTATTATTTTCCACAAATCCCCCCTGACCCCCCGAATAAATATATTACCCCTTAAATTTTACAAACAAAAAACTTGCCAAACATTTTATTTTTTTTCTCCCACAAAACTAAACTTTTTTTAAATATTCTTAATTTTGTAGTTATCTACAGATTTCACCCATTATTCTCATAATTTTTATTATTTTCCACAAATCCCCCCTGACCCCCCGAATAAATATATTACCCCTTAAATTTTACAAACAAAAAACTTACCAAACATTTTATTTTTTTTCTCCCACAAAACTAAACTCTTTTGAAATTTTAATAATTTTGTAGTTATCTACGGATTCCGCCCTTTATTCCCATAATTTTTATTATTTTCCAAACATCACCCCCTGACCCCCCCGAATAAATTTATACTATTTACCTTTTTTTAAATTATTCCCCATTTTTACTATTCAATTTTTTCCACCAATTCTCAATTAATCTCACTTTTTTTTTCACCCACATCTACTTCAAGGTCTTCCGAAACCAAATCTACATTTTTTCTCCATTATTGCTAATAGTTTGTCCCCAATTGGAGTAGATCTTTATGCAATAATCGTAAATCGAAACTGGGGAGAAATTAATATTTTGGGCGAAAAATGATCCGCTAGCACACACGGGGGCAGATTGGGGACATACTATTAGCAATAATGGAGAAAAAAATGTAGATTTAGTTTCGGAAGACCTTGAAGTAGATGTGGGTGAAAAAAAAGTGAGATTAATTGAGAATTGGTGGAAAAAATTGAATAGAAAAAATGGGGAATAATTTAAAAAAAAGGTAAATGGTATAAATTTATTCGGGGGGGTCAGGGGGGGATTTGTGGAAAATAATAAAAATTATAAGAATAAAGGGTGGAATCTGTAGATAACTACAAAATTAAGAATATTTCAAAAAAGTTTAGTTTTGTTGGAGAAAAAAAATAAAATGTTTGGCGAGTTTTTTGTTTGTAAAATTTAAGGGGTAATATATTTATTCGGGGGGTCAGGGGGGATTTGTGGAAAATAATAAAAATTATGAGAATAAAGGGTGGAATCTGTAGATAACTACAAAATTAAGAATATTTAAAAAGAGTTTAGTTTTGTGGGAGAAAAAAAATAAAATGTTTGGTAAGTTTTTTGTTTGTAAAATTTAAGGGGTAATATATTTATTCGGGGGGTCAGGGGGGATTTGTGGAAAATAATAAAAATTATGAGAATAATGGGTGAAATCTGTAGATAACTACAAAATTAAGAATATTTAAAAAAAGTTTAGTTTTGTGGGAGAAAAAAAATAAAATGTTTGGCAAGTTTTTTGTTTGTAAAATTTAAGGGGTAATATATTTATTCGGGGGGTCAGGGGGGATTTGTGGAAAATAATAAAAATTATGGGAATAAAGGCTGGAATCTGTAGATAACTACAAAATTAAGAATATTTAAAAAAAGTTTAGTTTTGTGGGAGAAAAAAAATAAAATGTTTGGCAAGTTTTTTGTTTGTAAAATTTAAGGGGTAATATATTTATTCGGGGGGTCAGGGGGGATTTGTGGAAAATAATAAAAATTATGGGAATAAAGGCTGGAATCTGTAGATAACTACAAAATTAAGAATATTTAAAAAAAGTTTAGTTTTGTGGGAGAAAAAAAATAAAATGTTTGGCAAGTTTTTTGTTTGTAAAATTTAAGGGGTAATATATTTATTCGGGGGGTCAGGGGGGGATTTTTTGAAAATAATAAAAATTATGAGAATAAAGGGTGGAATCTGTAGATAACTACAAAATTAAGGATATTTCAAAAAAGTTTAGTTTTGTTGGAGAAAAAAAATAAAATGTTTGGCGAGTTTTTTGTTTGTAAAATTTAAGGGGTAATATATTTATTCGGGGGGTCAGGGGGGATTTGTGGAAAATAATAAAAATTATGGGAATAAAGGCTGGAATCTGTAGATAACTACAAAATTAAGAATATTTCAAAAAAGTTTAGTTTTGTGGGAGAAAAGGAATAAAATGTAATTAATTTTTATTTTTTTTTTAAGTTTAATTCAATATAAAAAAAAGTAAAAATATTAGGTGAAAGTGGTGTATGAGGAAAAGATGGAGAAAAAAATAAGTGATTTTTGAAGCCATCATACATTAAGTTCCGTTACATACATCGAAAGTTATAGCGATTTCCGTTTTTGAATCAGTCGCAAATCTTCTTCTTCCCCGCCGTGGGCTGGGAAAAAATGTGAAAAATGTGTGCTGCTCAGCGATATCTGGTCGGAGGGCGACGATTCGTGGGGGATATCTTGACTTGGATTAAAACTGTACATTTTTCGGTGTAAAACAGGTGAGGTATCTGGGTGATTATCTCAGGTGAAATGCATGGAACCGTTTTGAATTTTTGGTATATGATGGGGGATTGCGTCTTCTAGTGATATTGTGAAAATGAAAGACATCGTACGAGCTTAAGTATTTTTAAAAAAATCAGCCGTGATTTTTTTCGGTTTGGGAGAGTGAAATTGTTAATAAACAATTTTGCAATAAACAAAACCTGTTGAAACTTTAATACAAGATGAATAATCATTTATTATATCACCCTCTAACGTTTCCACCCAGGCTGACTTTTTTATTCAAAGTTATAAACAAAAAACCTTTTTCACCCTTTTTCACCCTTTTTCACCCCTTCGCAAACACCCCTGAGTGTGGAAAAAAGTAAGAGCTTCATTTCTCACCGTCCCCAACAATATATCCAAAAATTAGCTTCCCATCACAAACTCCCGCTTCAGAGGTTAGATTGACTGGCCTAATGGGTGTATATAAAATTTGCTATTTTCGAATAATGAACAGCTGAACTGGGTACACAATCACAAACGCGAAAGTTACTAAAATATAGCCAGGGGATTTGTCAGACGATCTACGAGAGAAAAATTCCATCCGTCATGCATTCAAGAAAATATAAAACATCCGCCAGGACTATTTTATCTTGTCGAGGAGACTATGAAACAGATCCAATAAAAAAAAAAATTTTTTGGACGGCGTTCTTTCTCATTTATGCAAGACGACGCCCTATCCCACACCGTAAAATCCATAAAGAAAAATTCCTCACTGTAAGAAAAAATTTAATTTACTGAATTAGAATTATCATATTCGAGCAAAATTTTTTTAAAAACCGCAATTTTGTTTTGAATTATTATTCTTTTAAATTTTCCTAGTTCGGGCAACAATTACACCCTTCCTGAGTAAAGTGTTTGTGTGATTTTTTTTTTGTTTCGAATCATTATAAAGCTAGTTTTATACAGACAAAAAAATTTAAATACTTTCAATTCTGGACCGTATACATTAACAATATATTTTAACCAAAAAAAAAAAATATATATATAGTGCCTGAATATGCAATGTCTGCCCACCGCGATTTGGAGACACCTTGTCAACTTGTTATCGCATTTCGACAGCTCTCATTTGTCCAGGTCCACCCGCTGATCTCGGCAAAATTGCTCAAGTTTTTATTTTATATATATTTTACTTTGCGCAACCGTCTCTTTATCTTCGGCTCAAATTCGAGCGAGTGCATTGAGATTTAAGATACACGACGCCGGCGGCGATGCAATTGCATAAACCTTTCTCGGAGGCTTTGGGTTTGGGGTGGCTCAGCAATCGGGCAGCAGCTGCTTGCGAAAATATCTCAAGATTCGCCAATTCATCACGTTCCAGATTATCAGCGAGCCAATATACAAGTCGGGCAGTGTTTCTTTATTTTCCTTTTATTTTTGTACACTACTGTGGTCCTCACCACCAGTTGCACCGGCTTTCCAGGTCACGTGTCGAAACATCAGGAAAAATCTGAAAAAGATGCTGCTGCACAATGTGGAAAAACGACCGCGAGGATGATTTGGGCAATCTGCCGCAATTCGGATAGTTTGTTTTGCAATAGACAAAACTTTCGATATTTTCGGTGCCCATTACACACTATCAGAAAACTTATCACATGAGCGATTTTGCCTTTCAAATTTTTGGTGATAGCACACCAAAAATGCGCTTTTTCAGACAAAAAAAAAAAAAAACGAGGCCAAATTGAAAAGTTTGTAGGCTAAAATAAAAGTCTGAGAAAAAAATCACAAGAAATGTGATTTTTGGGAATTTCTCGTATATACAAATTAAATATGTAATTCACTAAATCAATCTGATTCTATTTTGCTTTTTATAACTAAACTCCGAATCAATAAATTTTAAATAAAGTGTGACATTGTGAATCTAAACAAAATTTTATTTGTCTCAAAAATTTCATAACACAATGAAATAAAGAAGAATACCACTTTTTATAAAATTACGAAAATAAACAATTCTCATTTCGAATCTATATTATTTATAAATAAGAAAACTATTCCCAGTATAAGCGACACGCTCAAAAAAAAGATTCAGATTTAAACAAAATGTTCTTAATTTAAGCAATATGCTTCAAATTTAAATATAATATTCTTAATTTAACAATTTATCGATTCGCAGGCGTGCGTAAGAACTTTAACTTTGGAAAATTATAAGTAAGAATCTTGGTCTTAAAATTGATAAAATCCAATTGGTGCAAGAATTGATGTTAACGACTTGTGGTTTCAACAGGATGGCGCTACGTGCCATACAGCGATTGAAAAACCGGATTTATCAAAAGAACAAATAAAACCAAACTTATGGTCACTTACTCAATTTTATTTATTTATTATTTCTTAATGACATTAAATAATTTGTTAGTTCGAAAGGTATTCGTATTTCGTACAAGAATTATGAAGAAAAAAATAGTTTCTTACTTTCCTCTATACTATATACATAATAATCAAACAATCAAGAGTTCCTTATTTTAGTAATCAAGCTTACTTGAACTGTGATTTTATAAGAGAAACGAAGACCAAAATATTTGCTTGAGTGTAGGATAAATTCAGTTACCAAAATGAATAAATGAATATCGAACAGAATTAAATTGCCCCGGTAAAATCCAGTGAATAATGAAGCTGGAAGTCAAAAACAATTTCGACTTGTTAAGGCAACCTCACACGGGCCGCAAAAGGAGTCAAACGAGTGCACAAAGAGACACATGTGGAGCCCGCCCCACGGGTACATTGGGGCCACGTACATAACTTACAATTGCACCACCACTGGTCCAAAGTTGCTTTGCGCTGGTCAGCCCTGCAGGACCGAGTTAAAGAGCAGGGGCTGGCAAGAAGGGTCCGTTCGGTCAGTTCGGGTCAGCAGTACCTGTCGCTGCCATTGCTGATGGTCATGTCTATTGTTTATGACCAATTCGAAATTGTCTTGAAATTTCCTTCAGCTTTGACCGCTTCCAGAGTTTGATATTGATCCCAGAATCGAAGTGGAAAGGACATTTCACTTCCGGCTGCAGGGGTGCTGCATGTGGCACAAGATGGGATTCCTTTTAGGTTTCGAAAACCAGATGTCATCGTGTTACCTCGTCATATTTTCCAAACGAATACGTCCGACCAAGCGATTGAAGGCAGACATGCATCAGCCAAATGCCTCTGACTCGTGCATGATTGCGCACAAAAGGACATGAAAGGCATCAACCTGAACCTCTCATACCCTCTGATTTGTTAGAATTATTTATAAAATGAAATTTTTGTCTCTATACCGTGAACATGAATGTGATTGAATGGCCATTTAAGATATAGTTACGAAATATGTAATTGCAATTCCAGCAAAGATTCCTTAGTTTTGCTACTTTTAAGGGGCTTCCTAGAATTTTAAACTTTATAACTTTGTCATGTCCGTTTATTAAAGTTTCACACTTCCTACTGATTTGGACTTGTATGCATTTATGAAAATGATTCATATGGTATGGATATCTAAATTACTGGGTAATACTACATTTATTAATGTGTTGTACTTGTCCCTCAAATGCAAATTGGTTTTTTTTCGCGCAACTGATCGAATAAGGTGTCATTGGACAGGTCTTTCAAAAAGAAATTTGTGAAAAATCAAGCTTCAAGGCTTACAGCAATATACAGCAGTGTCCAGGTGTTTTAGCTTATTGACGTTTATTATATATGTATATATTAATACAGTACAAATAATAATCGGTAATTGGGCTTGAAAAAAAGGACGAAATAAGAGAAAAAAAGATGTTTCTGTTAATAGAATAAAAGTTCAAAAAAAAATAGATATGGGCTATCTATAAAATCTGACAAAAATATTTAGTTGGATAACCATTGTTTCTTAACACCGACTTACATCTAGATGGCTTGCTTTCCACTAGATTTTGATAACGTCCAACAAAAGTGCTGAACCAAACCCTCCTTACGATTTCTCATAAAATATTCAAATTTAACGATTTATCGTCCCGAACGTCGTTCTAGAAATTCTCAATAGGATTGAGATCAATACCTTGAGGAAATTATTCTAAAAAAAAATCATGTACCCACTAATTGAAAACACCATGTATTTTAAATATTGGTCCAATACCACGCCAAGACCCAAATCATAATATTTTCATCCCGCATTTGTTTTTAAAGGGTTGTATTCTTGGTTTGACATACGTTGAACATAGGTTTTCCCATTGGATCCAATCTTGTTAAACTTTGACAAATCACTCCACAAAATATTTATCTAGAACGACATCGATATTTATAAGACAAAATTACGGCCAAAATTCAATATTAAATTTGTCTCTAATTTCCTTTTATTTCGAGATTATAATTATAAAAGGACGAGACTTTCCAAAGCGTACAATCGTTCGATCCATGAAGACAGTAGTTTTTCTTGGTGATGGATTCCGAATTTTGTTTCTTGTGGTCCTTTCTATTTTTGCATGTTTGATAGCATTTTGGACAATCTTCCACAATTCAAACAGAATATTTAAAAAAATGTTAAACTACCAAGTATTTATTTAACTTATTGGAAATTCGCATACAGGGTAGCCACTAAAATATAAAACGCAATATCAATAACTAAATGTGGTTTCATGTGTTTCCAGGTCTGTAAGACTTCTTTTGGCGTATTTAACACCAAATTCTCTGACACGTGTAAGAAATATCTTTGTTCAAAAGCCAGTAACCAAGAGAAATGATGAAATTGTATCTAATTTCTTCCACAAATGGCGTCAACAGGAAATTTTTCTCAAGCAAAAAGTAAATATTTGCAAAATCTGCTATAGAATTTAATATGCTATAGTAAACTACAGGTGTTCAATGCGTCAATTAATACAATAGCTTCTAACCGAGGAATCTAACGAAATATTCGTATATCTAACTTACCATTCTCCAAGCACATTTTTTTTTTCAAATAAAAGTGATACTCACCTGAAAAAATAAGAGATAAAACATTTTAAAAATTTTGAATTGTGCATAGTATTTAAATTTTTTTAAATATCCTTATAAATAAAGTTATAATACATGAAACCGTGCCTAACTTAAGGCAACAGAGATTCGAATAATTTACAAGTTCAAGTGCAATGCGATGCGAGCAGCAAAGTCGAGAAAACTGAAAACTGAAAACTGGAAACAAACATCGCAAACTATCAGCAGTTAGGTGGAAGATTAGAAGTTAACTTTTCTGAGAAGTGAAGTCAGCTCCGAGCGTGCTTGCAAAGTTTTTCTCTAGAGCAAATAGTAAACTAAACCTTCGTCAGCAGTTTGTCTGCATTTAGACAATGGGAAGGTAAACACACAAACAGCCACCGCGCGTTAGGGCGAAAATATATATTCAAAGGAGTGTGAAGTGTGAAGCGTTTCCCCCATCCACAACTGAGTAAACAGACCCGATGACGGTCTCAAATGGGGGAACAAAAAAAAAATGAAAGAATAAAAACAAAAAACCGAATTGAGGAATTTCGCATTTTTCGTGGGGCTCAAGTTCAATGGTGAAATGAGTAACACTTTCGCATCGCAGAGCCCCATTCAGGTAAACAGCCACTCTGTGCTTGGCTGACGTTTTTCACAATCTGAACTGATAAAGAAATTATCACCTTTCCAATAACCTTGTTTTGGACATTTAAAAAAATCGAAGGTAGGAAAACAAAACCGAGCAATAACAATACAAAATTTTGTTTTGATATTGGACACACGAGTCGCGTTTTTCTCAATTTTTAGTAGTTTAGTTTTAGCTTTTTTTTATCGCGTCACGAAACAATTCATGATTAGGACAGTTTTTTTTTTTTCCTGGCATTAGAAATATGTATGTATTTCTTATTTTCAACAACGCAAATTCAAATACCAGGTATTTAAGAATTGTTTCTTCAATTAGAAGGAATATTTTACATTGCTTTGCTTGGAAACTAAACAGATGTCAGCTGCTATAATAAAAACGTAATTGATTTTTGTTTACTCTCGAATTCCGAGAAATTTAATTTCTGTCTACAATCACACTGACATTGAATTGTATTTTATTTGACCCGAAATTGAAGGAAATGAAAAGAATTTCAATTCCAATTTTCCTTTATATCCAGTATAAATACTTTTGTTACATATTTACGAATTTTAATAACTTATTTGTAATCGATTTTTGCCCCTATTTTAACGTTGAATATTTTATGACGTTAAATACTTAAAATTGGATATATTCCAAACATATATTGTTATTTGAGAGAAATATATACTAAAAAATAAAATCATTTATCTATAATTAAATTATTTCATTACGTAAAAAATATTCTTTCAAGTATTCAAAGAATAAACATATTAAATAAAATCAAAATAAATTAAATAAAATCAAAAATCATTCAAAAATTACAAAAACACAGATAAAAATGATTCTTTGCTATCTCAGACAAATGCGTGTTGGACCATTCAAAAATTAATACGTCTTAATAATTTTTTAATGCTCAATAAAGAGGATCTCAGCTTCTCGAAAATGTTATTGAAATTCTTTTACTATGATTTGTTGAGGAGTTATGAGAGTTCAAAATTCTGTTTTATATAATTCTAAGACTAAAATATGTTCTCTTTCGAATTCAATTAACTCGTAATAAGTTTTAACATTTAACTATAAGAATAGAAAGTAATTTTTGGTAGAATTTAAATACATAATTGTAAAATTCCTAAAATTGTATCATTATAATATCTGTCATAAATATAATTTATTAAAGACGAAAGTGTAGAGTTGTTTTTAACCACATAAAGTAGTGTGGAAAACATTTTGGACTTGTTTAAACTCATTTTTAGGGTTCCGTAGCCAAATGGCAAAAAACGGAACCCTTATGGATTCGTCATGTCTGTCTGTCTGTCTGTCCGTCCGTATGTCACAGCAACTTTTTTCCGAAACTATAAGAACTATACTGTTGAAACTTGGTAAGTAGATGTATTCTGTGAACCGCATTAAGATTTTCACACAAAAATAGAAAAAAAGCGGCCAAGTGCGAGTCCCCATACTTAGAACTGAAACTCAAAAATTTTTTTTCATCAAACCCATATGTGTGGGGTATCTATGGATAGGTCTTCAAAAATGATATTGAGGTTTCTAATATCATTTTTTTCTAAACTGAATAGTTTGCGCGAGAGACACTTCCAAAGTGGTAAAATGTGTGTCCCCCCCCCCCCCCCCCCCCCCCCTGTAACTTCTAAAATAAGAGAATGATAAACCTAAAAAAAATATATGATGTACATTACCATGCAAACTTCCACCGAAAATTGGTTTGAACGAGATCTAGTGCGTAGTTTTTTTTTAATACGTCAGAAATCGTAAACCGCAATTTACCTTTCATTCAATCAACTCAAATATAAAAACAAATAAAAAACATTTAATTTCATAAAAATAACCGTGAACCATTATTTTCTAATAATAACAAGAACTTTTATATTATGTTACTTGCTGCTACGGAACCCTTCATGGGCGAATCCGACTCGCACTTGGCCGCTTTTTAACCTTCGAAATGATCTGAAGTTATTTCATATTATTTTTACGACGTAATACAAATGAAATTGTATGAAAAACGATGGATGTTTCAACAGAATAATACTTCGAAATTAGTAAAGCAATGGTTTCAGCAAAATGCGGTTTCGGTAATTCCCCCTGTTCGTCGAATTAGGACCACTCGCAATTTTTATAATATTCTATCTCTCCCTATTGAAAAATACATGAATGAAACCTAATATAAAAAGTAAAGTTTAATTTTTAGATAATTTATTTGTTTATTATTAAAAGCATTATCCATTCGATCTGGCATGCTTTCAAAACATCGCTTAACATTTATTTTATTTCCAGGCTATTTTTCCAATATTTTGTTTAAGGACTCTTATTGAAGGATTAGTGGGAAAATAAACTTTAGATTTTAGTAGACTCCAAACATTCTAAATGGGATTCATGCCAGGAGAATAGCCCGGCCAAGGAACAATCGAAATATTGTGGTTGGTTAGTCAATTTTTAATGGAGCGATCAGTATGAAAAAGTGTACCGTCGTGCATATAGGTTTCAGATATGCCAAATGTGCCTTAGACAATTAAAATCAGGAATTAGGTTTTCCTGAATAATCTTGGCGTACACTTCCAGGATCATCTGTAGACATACTAGACCATATCAGCATTGGTCTCCTTCGAACGAATTTATGGCTCTTCGTAACAGCTTCAAGCCTGCACTCGTCACTAAATATTAGCTGGATGCAACAGGAACATTTTTTATTATTAACACTATGCTTCTGAGCAAAAATGAAGAAGATGCCGACTTTAGGCAGCGGTCGTACCCGGAGAATGTTTGGTGGATGCCAACTATAGGCTATAAAGGGTTAAGTTTATTGCAGATATTTGGGTTCTTTTGCTTTGTAGCTACTGATGCAAATTATTTAGAGATTCGAAACGATCTTCACAAACCTTCTAATTGATTATTTGATTAGTTCAAGGCGTTGTTTTCTTTTACTGTGAATATTTTCATACGTGTTACTAGTTTTTCCTTGATTTACTTGATGCCTGTTGTTTTGCATACTAGTGTATGGTATGTATGTAATACAAAAAGTGCTTTGAAATATTCCAAAATGTTTGACCCTATGTGATAACGAAAAAGTGTATTATTGTGCGTCATGACTCTATAATAGCAACAGAAATGCGTTGTGCATCTCTAAAAAAAAGAAAAACTTGTATATAGAACACAAATATCTTAAATTTCTGCAGCTTTGCAAAAAACAGCTCGGAAGCACTAACAAGAAAATTAAAGTAGCAACAAAAAAACCGACGAACATACAATTTTCAAGGGAAAAATAATCGTGTGTGCTTCTCGATGTTGCGTCTCCTGAGATGTTAAAGATCAAGAGCGCTAAGATGCGGTACGACATCAGAGAAATTTTTCGTTGAACCCAGGACGGGAGTAAAGCCGATGAAGCTGGCGACGGACGCGGACGCGGCCTGGCCATTTCTTGTAATTTTATTTATTCGAAAAGGAAAATCATTTACGGAATGTCACGTCCCTTCATTCCATGGTGAGTTCTTTTCACGATCAGCATCGGAGCGAGTCGCTTTTAAAAAATAGTTTAAGCCATTCTTCAGCCCTTTCACAGATCGATTCTGCCAGCCGTCGAGAATACAAAGCGGCCGTTGCGCGTTATTAAAACAACAAAGGAATGGTCGCGATGGCGATGGCGATGGCGATGACGATTGCGATGCAGCCTCTCGCAGGGGCTGTGCTGGGGCCTTTGGAGCAATTCCTAAAATAGTTACATCGCGACAAAACAGCCAACATCACCACCGCAGATACAGTCGAAGGAAGGGGACATTTCGTTAATTACTTGGAAGTTGGTAGGTCCCCGCCCCGTTCGACAGCGCGGCACCGCATAAAGAGACGCGGACAATTTCTCAGATTTATCTCATCATCTTCGGGCTCCAGGTAAAGTGGGGCTATTTTGACTTTTCGATGATTGCGCCCAGCAGCCCAAGGAAAGGCGTATTTATAGACCTCAAGGTTTAGTTGAGCATTCGTTCCATTAGTGAGACTCTATTCCCAGGGGACTTAGGGATGATTTACGAAGAAGAACTAATTTTGAGGGGGGTCATAAAATACAGTTGAATTAAAACTAAGAACTTTGCGAGGCGTCAAAATGTGACCCCGAATTTTTATAGATCTCGGTTAAGTGAAGATATATTTAGGTTATAAACACTTTCAAAAACTAAGGTACGAGGTCGAAGGTACAGTGCAAAAACATTAAGTTTGGAAACATAAAACTCGACTATACGAATAAGTAGGAAATAGGCATCACAAGAATATCTTCCTAACTATTATACCTTATAATACATTATTTAAAAGTATAGCATAAAATACAAAATTGTTATTCCTTATTAATGTTAATGTAATACGATTTTAAACTACCAACATAGGACTTTCACATATAGTACTATAGTAAAAACTAACAAAAGAAAAATTATATAAGAATTCTTTACTTCAAAAGTATTGTAATATTACATGGCAGCACTAAATTTATTTAGTCCATCGATTAATAAATCTTACAAACTATAGAAGTTCATACACTAAATGAATTATAACTATAATTTATAGCTTAGCAACTAACGCCAGCCTAAACATATCAAATTCAGAAAAATTACAATACTTATTAAATAAATATATGGCATAATTTAATTATTCAAAACTGCTATAATTATAATTTATTTTTGATACTTAACAAGCACTAGATTGTAAGTTTTTACAATCGATTTGCATTGGTGATGATCTTGAATTTCCAAACCCTTTTGAATTAAAACCCATTTTCGAAGAAGTGTTACGATAAAGGTTTTTATAATATAATATAAAATAATAATATGTAATTAAGAAATAAAACAGTTGCTTAACCCTTTCGGTACGACAGTTATACGTTCCCTGTACGAGAAAGTTTTCCACGAGAGTGGTTGGTTGGAGTTTTCTATGAATACTGACTTTCAATCATATCAATCGGACTATAGGCGACGATCGTACCTACAGAGTTTTCCGCGAATGCCAACTTTAGGCGGCGGTCGTATCCAGAGAATGTTGCGCACATGCGGACTATTGGCGGCAGTAGGACCGAAAGGATTAAAACTCTGAATTTAAAACTTTTATACATAATAAAAAATACTGCAGAATAATTCATAAAATTTATTCATGATCATGGATTATATTATTGTTTTCTACACAAGGTTTTTTCATACTAAATTATCAGAATGATGATATTTTAATGTATATTATTATGAATTTAAATCATAATGCACGAATATGATGCATGTAATAAAGTTATGAATTTTATACTTTCCTACATCATAGATAATGATTGTATGTTTATGAAATTTTGTTCTTTATTTAAGAATATGGACACATAAAAATTCGTATTCGTGCGTATTATTTATGAGGAATGGACCATTCCACACGTGTATTCTCGAAACGTATTCAAACTGATTTTATAGGGGAGAAGTAAGCGACGCGAGGATAAATCTCTACAAAAGCGCTGAACTTTGGAGAGTAAATGTGCATCACAAATCGAATCTATTTATCGTGTTGTCACGAACTAACACAACGAAACGAGCCGGCGGGTTGTTTTGATTGATTGATTTGATGGATTTTTAAATAATACGGCACACACACATTTTTAATTCTTATTCGTACAGCAATGTGCATAAGCAGCAGAAATACCCGTGTGGAAACGCTGACTCTCCACTGTGTTTTGTCAAAACGGTTTGAATACTGCTGCGAGAATACACGTGTGGAATGGCCCAATGAGATCTTAGTTAAGTCTTAAGTTTTGAATAATATATATTGGGTGTTAAAAAAATAATTCTACAAATTTTGTAGGGTCACTCGAAATCGGAAATTAAACAACTTTCCACGTAAAATTAGAAATTAATAATTTTCAGATTTTTTCCATTACTTTTGCTATAAGTCCTTCCTTCGTGCCAAATTTCAAGATTCTAGGTCAGCATGAAGTTTCCTATAGGTTTTGATGTGTCAGTCAGTCAGTGAGTTGGTCTGTCAGTATGAAAATACACTTTTAAAGGCCGTATCTTTTTATCGCATTGAGTTAGAAACTTGACATTTTTTACAGGACGACCAGGTTGTAGACTGTAATACTTGACGGACATACAGACAGACAGACAGACAGACAGACAACAAAGTGATCCTATAAGTGATCACTATGTTTTTGGGTTCGAAATAAAGTATAGAAATATAGTCGTTTATATGGTTTTGTTTATTTCTAAAAGTAGTACTACATATATTATTATAAAAGTATCTTTGACATTTTCACAGTTCATGCATAACATAACATTTTACGTAGATATTTAATATTTTGATGAAGCCCGTAAAAACTCTCATACAATTTAGCTTCCACACTAATCTTCATTTCTCAGAGGCACTCTTCTAAACTCGTTCCCGCCCACAACTTTATTCCCGGGTCGAAGTTTTTCCCCGGATCCCGGTTAATTACAAACCACGCGGCTTGAACGTATACGACTCCGCAGATAACCCCTTTGACGACTCCATGGGGTCGGGGGAGCAACATAAAAAGTGTTGATATGTTTAACCCCTAACTCGTGGCGTACATATATTGCTAAATTTACATCAAATAAATCAGCCGGGGCCCCGGAGCGTGCTGCTTTTACGAGTCGAGCGACTTTGGAAGTTTGCCTTATGGCCGCCCGTAGCGTTGCAGCATCGCGGCTCTTTGCTCCTCCAATAATCGTCTGTTGGATGTGGCGCAGAAAATACAAAAATACAAGAAGAAAAAATAAATAAAATACAGGGGAGTCAGGGAGAAGTCCTCCTCTATTCCTGTTGGATTCTATTTTAGGATCGTTTCGGCGCGGCGCAAATGTAACAGTGGAAGCAGTTTGTCTGTAAATACACGTCGTTGTCGTCGTCGGCGTCTCCTCTCCCGGCTACGTACAGCGGATTGTCGACGAAATGACAATAAAAACGTTTTGTTTTGTGTATATCATTTCCCTTATGATGACGCCAATTTAAATTTGTTCTGGCCAATTTTACTTATTTTTCAAACAAATGGGGCATTACATTTTGAACACCCCCGACGATCGTAGCGCCGCCATCGGCTTGATTTGTATTTATTGAAATACAAATCAAGCTGCTCCCTGGCAGCGCGCGGTAATGGCGGTGACCTTAACGCATTCACTTAGTGATGGATTCGTCAATAATTTTTCCCTTTTGAAAATCCGGAGCGTTACGTGCGACACCAAGTGACACTGAGACGACGACGAAGAAGAAGAAGAAGCAGACACACCCGCCGCCATCACCGCCGCGCCGCGTCCGCGTGTATTTTTGTAATCAAAGTCCCTGAAAACAAAATTTAAATAAAACTGCGACGGGATGATGCAAAAACCGACGATGAACGAAACTTTCTGTGGCTTTTCTTCTTCTTTTATAAGTATATTCTTTGTATTTTTTTTATTTTTATTTTTCCCTCTCACTGTGTGCTTGAGGAGTCTTTGCCAACTTTGTGTTCTATTTTGGATTCTGTGATTACCCTCAACGTCAAGTTTTGTGTACTTCACGTAAAGGCGGGAAAAATAGATTTCTCCATTGCACGGCAGCGTGCCATGGCGGCGGCGGCGGCGGCAGCGTCAGCGGTTTATTAACATCTTTTCGAACGCAGACAGAGTTTAGTTCGGTTCGATTCGCATCGATTCCGGAGATGTTGCTTCCTTTTCAATTTTCAATTCACTTCTTAGGCAAATCGAATCGAACTATCTTTATCAAGCCCTCTTTATGAGGTGTCAATAACTTCTGGCACCATTTCCATGATATTTTGACAGGTTTCCCTGGTGAGCGGGAAATTCAAAACATTGCTGCCAGACACATTTCCCAGAAGTACGTAAGAGATTTTGCTCGTGTCGATCAGACGATTTTGAAGTAATTATTTCAAGCGTAAACAATAATTCATAGAGTAATGATGAATTCGAATGCTTTCTTTCTCCGTCTGCTTTTCAAATTGCTCAATCAAGATTTTGAATGCAAATAACTATTTCATTTTGTAATGCTCTCTCGCGGTCAAGGACTATGGAAAATTAGAATTATCCGAAATTGTAAGTTATATTTGTATTACTAACATTAGATTAATATGTTATTCGTTTACAAGGTCATAGCATATTAATATAATTGAAATGGTTTATGAATAATAAGAACTTATTTTCCCCTTTTCCATAAAATTCAATATATCTCAAAAAATGAAATCAATGAAAATAACGCCAATTGACTTTGGGATCTGTTCCGAATTTCTTGGATTTTTACACGACAACGATTTAAGAATTTTTAAGTATTTTGTAGAACACAGGATTCTAAATTTGCACACTGTTGATTCAGTATGAAAGACAGAATACGTTAGAATAAAATATTTTCTAATTAACGAATTCTTGCATGAAATTTAGGACTTGGAAAATTCATATTCGAAAGAATCAATTAACTTTATTTTCAATTCAAGAATGAAAGAATGTCAATGGATATTTGGAATTAATATCAGTTTGGAAGTAAAAACAAAATCCTTGAATAATTTTTAAATTCTACGAAAATTGCATCGCTAAGAAAGATGAAATTGTTATACGATATTGAATTAATAACTGATAAGTAAATTAAATGTATTTTTCTATTGCCGAAAAAATCTCTTTTCATTTTTATAGGGGTTTTTCCGTAGATTATGAATTCCCAAACGAAAATGTTCAATTAGTTTCCGTTCTCGAGGAAAATAATGTTAAAAAGTGCAAAAGATCGTATATTAGCGATTTTAAAATAATTATTAAATAGTAAATGATTTTCACAGGAGCTCGAAATATGTTTTAAATGAAAACATGCATTCTAATCTAGAGATATAAAAAAGACTAAAATATCTCGTACTTTTATATAATAGCTTAACCAGTTAACTGCGTTCGACGTATATACACGTCAATCCAAAGCTCTATTACGGTGCGGTTGTCGTGTATACTCGTCATGGAAATAAAATATTACCATTCGATAAAAAGAATCTACATTTGAGTAAAATGTAATACAGATGTAATTTAGTATTATCTTGTGTTTTTTTGTTTACTTTACTGAGTACTAAATTCCATGATAACAATAGCAATAATACAAATGACGCGCACTATGAACGCCCTTGGTTTATTTTGCAACAAGGTGGTACTAATAAGAAAATACCTATTTGGTCTACCTTTTTCAACAGTGAATTGTTAATTTTTTATCTGATAAGAATGAAATCTTATTCACCTTACTTTGATTTTTTCGCAAAAATTTATCATGGGACCATCTGTATTGCGTTTGACGTGTATACTCGTCATCGCTTGATTTTAAT
Organism: Dysmachus trigonus; assembly: GCA_949715965.1. Classification (NCBI taxonomy): domain Eukaryota; kingdom Metazoa; phylum Arthropoda; class Insecta; order Diptera; family Asilidae; genus Dysmachus; species Dysmachus trigonus. Next base: position 67,868,393 of record OX454323.1, read on the forward strand.
TACGAACCCTGTGATACCTCATTTTAAAACTAAATTCCGCAGTTAACTGGTTAAGGTTCAAACTTTCATTAGGACCGCGTTACAAATGCCCGTCTTTTATACTTTTTATCTCTGTTTTTTGTCATAAACGGAAGCTAATTAAAAAATTTAATTTATGAATTCATAATCTATGGAAAAAATTATATAGGAATGATGTAATTTGCTCAGCAATTGAGTTGGTGTTGACCTGTGTAGTGTAGTTTATTTAAAAAATGAAATCGCCGATTTTTTCCCAAGGCAAAAAAAAGTTATAAAACTTTTTGATAAAATATTTTCAAAAACAGTGGATGACAAATGTAGCTTTCAAGAAATTGCTGCCAGCATCGATGTTTAGCTTCGCACGTAAACGAACTCATGGCCTCGTCAAAAATAATATAATTACAAAAAATAAAATAACAAAATTCCAGTTCGAATCAGTTGATGTATACCACCCAAAACCATATTCGAAACAACCTACTACACATTTTTGACAAAGATGGAAATTGATAATTTGATAGTCATAGTCAGTTTCGGTTCCAGTTTCAACTTCGGCTAAAATGAAAGGTAATCTATTGAAGATTCTAAATTATTTATCATAATAGCACCTTATTTTCAAAACTAGCCCGACAAAATACGCAATTTTTCAAATGTAAAGGCTTATATATTAATTTTTCAAGGAGTAGGGATAAAGAATCAATTAAACAAAAAGTAGAAGACCTGGAGTGTATACTGTTAAATAAACAGCATTCATAAGTTTTATAAAAACATACCAAAATATACATTTATTTCGAAAAATAATTATGATTAGAGAACATGAAATTGCATTGAATTTTGAATTATGCCAATCTTTTCCGTTCAATATTTGAATTTTGGATGAGCAAAAATCATGGCATAGAATTTTGTTATATGAAATCTGCCTGTATTTACAATAGTAAGAAAACAATAGACTATCCTAAATTACATTAACGACTATGGATATGAATAAGTCAATACCTTAACTACCTTTGACGTAAACTAATAAGAGCCTTGAATTGATTGCTAACTGCAAAAAGCCCCCAGATGCGAATTCACATGATTACGATTTTATAACATGCAAACGCACAAAGTACAAATTAATGATTTAGAAAATGCATTCGATAAATGAAATCTAACCCTTTCTAATCTATTTTTAACTGCCATTTTCTGAATAATACACCAACATATCATAACGTTTTTGTAGTTTCAGAAAATTGAAAATTTGTTTGTCCTTGCTGAACGATGAGAACTTGACGGAAAACTAAATCGTTTCTTAGATTGTTGCCATTTCTCAAAAGTTTTCCCAACGAAACTCATTAATTTTTTATTGCGTCGGGGAGAGTTTTGCGAAAAAAAATAAAAAAATAAAAATAAACTAAATAACCGGGCAAAAAAAAAAATAAGAAGCAGCGACGGGAAATGGCACCACCAGATCATGTTTACTTAGCACTTACCACATTTTCCGAATGAGCCCCACTAAAACCCGCCCGTTTTCGAAAATTTCGCCGAGGCGCACTTCCTTCTTCTTGCTGAGGCAAGTGTCTTTCATTAATCTCGTGTCAAGTGCCGTGCGCTTAAAATGGGGTTCCCCCCACAAGGAAACAGAAAATAAATAAATAACTAATAGAAGAAAACAAAAAACAAAAAAATTCACTAGAGGAGTTTCTCTCCTTGGGAAATAAATAAAATTTCATTTATCTCTTTCTGGTTCGATGCGCTTTTTGTACAGATTTGCGATTTATAGTATATACACACATATATATATGATAGATATTGCACGAGTTAGGCATTCGTCATAAAAATACGCTAAGAAACCCAATTAAAGCTCATCAATTATTTATTATTTCAACGATTAAGTGCACTCGAGGCTGCGGACCGAGCAATTCTTGCGAATGCGGATCGATCGTAGAGCCCCATAACGTTCACAAATTTTTTATCTGGAAATGGGAGTCGTCGTCGTCGCTGCTGGTTTTAGCCTCGTGAAACTATTTAAGCGGGCTGACGAGTCTGACTCATTTGATGTCCTTTAAAAATCTCGTAAGTATGTAACTTAAAGTTGCCTCATCGACATCGACAAGCATTCTTGAAATGTCGATTTTCACCGCCTTATCTGGGACTCCCTTTTCCGCGGTTATTGCCAAAAGACAAGTGCAGCGAGAACACGCCCAATCAAGTAGACCGTCACAACTAGTCTCATTGCACAATATGTACTATATTATATATATTATGCTCCGAAGAAATAAGAATGTCATAAATTTTACCCGAAGTGGGCGATAACCTGCTCAGCTTAGGTTAAGCTAAGCTCGTCCTTAACCTTTGGCCCTGCGACTAAGGCGCCGATCTGCAGTTAAAAGTCAATTTGTCTAAGAAAATGCGATTCTGAGCTGGTCAGACCGGATAAACGCCCTTAATGACCAGATATATGCGAGAAAGTGACCTCTTCTCTGTGTGTATGGTATGTCGAACTTAATTAGAATTGAGGCAACGACATAATGCTCAGAAGTCGAAGAAAACGGAAAGGGCTGCTATATATAAGAACCCAACATAATTTGCTAACGCAGATAAAATGTTTATATATATATTTATTAATTTTTTTTTTACCTGCAGGTATGTGGGGTTTCCTGTGATGTCACTTACTTCAAGTGCGTCTGAACAAAGTCCACTACACACCGAACCGACCTAAGAAATGAGATAAGGTCTAAATGGCTAACAAAATTGGTGCTTAAGGCAGATAATCCCACAACTTATACGGACACGTTACGTTCGCATTTATGCACTCTATACTCGCTCAGTTTAGATTATCAAACGCTAAAATAATGCAATACATCAGCAAAAGTCCAATTCTTTGTCGGTTTATAACTTGGAACATTTTCTTCATTCGCTCGACATTTTAATTGGCTTTGGGATATTTTGAGGTGCTCCTTCTGTCTCAGGAGATTTTTAGGTTTCTGGCCAATTTGCAAATGTTTTTCTGAATACATAGAATATTTTAAATTCTTATTAGTCAAGCGAATTTATGTCGTTCCTTCTATTCAGTTTTCAGTTTCCAATTAGTTTGCACACGTTTAGCATATAATGGTCTTTGGAGATTTAAAAGCAAAATATGTAACATCGCCAGCTTATGCAAATGTCTGCTTACTTATTAAAACTGCTGCAAACTGAATCGGTTTTTGTATACACTAAACTACATAGTTCGCCTATTTTTTCTCTATAAAGAGTCTCACGGGAAAACTCTTAAACGTTTTCTGACCTTTTTATCACAATAACTTTTGAAAAAATACAATTTCATAGTTTAATTTACCGTGCGACATGTTCTGCCGTCTTGGTAATACCATACGTTATCCAAGTCCAATTCATTTTCCACGAAGAACTATTTGGGCTCATTTTAGTAATCCGATTTTAAAGAAAATCCTTAAAACATAAGTTAATATTTATTTAAATACAGACATTAAGTAGATATATGGCGAAAAACGAAATCTCAGCCTGATGTTTATTGAAAGGTTACGGAATACGCAAATATTAACTTAAATAAGTATAATAGTTTGATTTGATATCAATAACCATATAACAGACAGACATACAGACTGATCGTGAACGCGTATAAAACACATTGTCAACGTCACTCTCACTATTTATAAAGAGTAGAGTATCTGCTGGTTTCTTTTTAAATTAAATGTTTTTTTGATCTCGAGTACTCTTTCGCACTCAAAAAACTTACAAAAACACAGAATCATATCTCCGCGGTAAAAAGTAGAACATAATTTACGCTTGAACAAAGTTGGGAAATATTAAAAACTCATTTCAAAAGTGCTATGTTGCCAAAACAATGCGAATTTTGAAAAGAAATTTTTTGTTGGTTGCCATATTCGTGAAATGAATTTGAAACCATCGGAAATGTCCTGGAAAATTGGGTTGACAAAATGGGCGATCATCAAGCTACTCGAGCCAGCCATTTAAATGAAATCATATTCTTCCATAACTAATCGGAAGACTTACTCTTTTAAAGAAATCGACAAACATTGAAAAATATTGAAAAGTTTTTATTTTATATCATTTTTAAAAAGAAACCAGCTAATGTCCCACCCTTTATATAAAACTCGTTATAAAAAAACATCAAAACACCACAAGTCATAAATCAAAACATATATAGATAAGACGTAGATATGTATATTAAAAGCTTTTATTTTTCTGGAAAATACAAATTTATGGTCATATTTGATCCATGTCCATCATCAACAGAAGAAATCGTATTATTTTATAGTTACCTATATTTAAGCATTTTAAAGATATTTTATAAATAAACTTAAAGATCAAAGCGATTTAATAATAAAATTTTCAAAAGATAACATTAAAGCCAAACCATTAAGTCAAGCGTCTACAGATGGAGTGATAAATTAAATCCTTGTCAAGAAATATTAATTACTATTTGGTAGATGTTAGACTTACTTCCGTCTGGGATAAATGATGTGGTGGTGTCACAAAGAGAACAATGTTGTAATGAATATGGTTCATTACTATTAATTATTTTTAAGTGAGTGTTATTAAATCATTAGTTTATACAGTATATACATATAATTAGAGTAAATAAATATTTTATCGGTAGACTAAACATAGAGAATGAAAGAAGAAATTAACAACATAATGCAATCATTAAAATTGTTACTACCTTTATAGAAAGTATGTTATTTGAATTAGTTGCAAAAACCTTACTTTCAGATTTTTCTTTGTTTTAAATCCATTTATGGATACAAATTAAATTCAAATTTCTTGTGTAATTAAATTAGATTAGATTCGTTGTCTACTATTATATTTTTTATAATAAGTACTGTCGCAAGTTTTGTCTTTTTCTCTAGAAAATATCGAATTATCTGAATTTAGTCCCAAATATCCTTCGGGACCTATAAGAAAAAACCAAAAAACGTATACATCGTATTGAAGTAAAGACATATTCAATTTCTTTCAAAATTCAAATCCTCTTCTTAGTTTAAAACACAATAAAGTTGAAAAACATTTCAAAAAATTCGAAAAATCTACTAAATTTACTGGAAAAAAATCGACAATTGAATTCACATTGTCGTAAACTGACTCACCTAACAACTTTTTACCACAATGAAAATTTCGCGCCAAAATGCCACACAACAGCTAAAACGTGCTCATATTACAATAATTAAGTTATATAGAATGAGGGTTCATTGTAAAAATTGTCATTCCCACACACATTTCAAAGTTGTGAGGGGGGCGAAAAAAAAAAGAGTTTGAAAACTCCAAACATTCTATTTTTAGACGTTTTTGTCATAACTTTTTATCTCCACGTGGTAAATGCCTTGTGATTATGTGCGCTAACACACGTCACAGGAGTGGGTTTTTATGTCGTCGTTTCGAGATTTATGACTACCTCGAATTTAGACGGAATCTGAAAAGTTACATCTATATTTAATTTAGTTTTGGGCCCATAATACTGAGAAGGGAAATTTAATATCAGTGTATAATTAACCTAAAAGAGCTGAATCATAAGTTTTTTGATACTACTGATACCTATATACACTATTGAGACACGTTTTATTAATCAAACTTGATGGCATTACCGAATATAGGTATTTATATCTTATCACTTTTTCTTATAAGATATCTATAAAACACTCGTCATAATCACCAATATTTTGAGTATTATAACTATAGACTTAACCAAAGTTTCATTCTCGCATTATATCATCGAAAATAGCAATCAATCTTGTTTGCGTAACTACACTAAATCAAAACTTTTATTTTAAATAATAAGGTTTTAACCGTGAGTTAGAAGTCGAAATGTCTGAAAAAGTCTAATATTGCAGTCAATAATCAGAAAGAAAGGAAAACCTTTAAAACAATATGAGATAAGATTATCTTTATCTGCTTTAAAAGTTGCTAATTGATCCGAGAAGTTATCTTAATGAAATTTGGGTAATTCTACGCTTGGGAAATAGGAGAGTAATTATAATTAATCTTCGTCTGAGTGCCTCAAGCAATTAAAGATTAATCGTTATTAGATTTATTATTAGCTATTTATTAGCTTCCACATCAAAGTTCACAAGAAGACCCCTTAAGTAGGTATTATACGCAAAAAAAATAGTAAACAGAATCAGTCTCAATAAAAAAAGGATTAACTTTTGCTGATTTGAATCTTGGCCATACGAATTTTTTATTTAATTGTTAGTAAAAAATAATTAAACATTTAATTAATTAATTGTTGGATCATTATTTTATAGTCTGCAAACAATATGTTCATACCACAAAATTTTTCATTATTTAAATACTTCAGAATTTATCGTTGCGTAAAAATTTTATAATAGTTAATATCAACCAAAAATAAATAAGAAATCATTAAATCTAATTAATAATTATTTCGAGAATGGTAGGTATCTGCTGAGACTTTAAATATTTAGAGAATGTAAATAGTGATCAAGAGGAAAAATATTGTAATGTATTTCCGTGTGAAAATCGCAATATAATATTTTGTTAATACCTTGAAAATAGGTCGTGATAATCAAGTTTATATTTTTTTTATACCACGCCAAAATGTTTCAACCATATTCAAATTAAGGGACTATAAAAAAAAGGTATGATATCACCGCGCACTTCAGAGCCAATTTTGAAATTGTGGTTCTTTGATTTTATTATTTAATTTATGGGTTATTTAAAAAAGTCTTTCTTTTAGTTATTTAAACGAGTTAATATTTTTCTTAATATTAATTTAAGTTTAATGCAAATTTATTACTGACAGTATTTTTTAAAAATCTTTTATCTGGACTAAGATATGATACCACTTTTAAATAATTTTACTCTGAGAAAACGTTCAAGATTGTAATGAAACTTTGTTTTAAATGAGCTCAGAAGTAACGAATATGCAAAAAAACTTGTTTGGCAATCACTTATAAATAAATAACCTTGACAGTCCAAAAGCATCAAATTATTATTAATCGATCAAATTGGCAAACAATGACCGTTAATTTTATCACTCGAAAGTTTTATTCGATTATAAAATCGCATACTCAAAGCAATCTCAGACGAAAAAAAAGAAAATCAATTCTAATTCGCCGCGTGCAAACATTTGATTTTTATATATTGGTTAATGTATTCTATAATTTACTCACTTACAAAAACAAAAATATTTCTAGTTGTTTCAACAATAAGGGTATACATTTTCTGTTTCAATCAACTAGATGTCATTTTTACTAGAGATTAGTTGAAATAGAGGGAATGTATGTTATACATTTGTTAGTTTTTAAACACAAATCATTTCAATCTAACTTTCTTTCAACAAGCATGTAGGTATAGTCGTTGCTACTAAAAGGTGATTTTTTAGTTTGAATAGAACTTCCCATAGGGATAACTTTCAACAGAATACATGAATATTTCTTCGCAAATAAGAATGATATTGATCCTGGTAAGATGTGGTTTCAACAGGATAGCGCTATGTGCCATACAGCAACACAAAACATAGATTTGGTGAAATGGCCCTATAAATTGGCCCTTAAAGTCGTTATCTGACACCTTTCGACTATTTCCTATAGGGTTACGTGAAGTCACTAGTTGATGCTGTTAAACCAGCAACAATGGACAACTTTGAAGCAACATTGTTCGCGTTATTCACGACATACGGCCGACATTGCTCGAAAAAATCACCTAAAATTAGACTGACAGAATGCACTTCGTTAAGAACAGTTGCGGCGTTCATCATACACGCGAAGTCATTTTTAAATATTAATATCATGAAATGGTCTTTAGAATAAAAATCTAATATTTCATCAAAAGTTAACTTTGTATTGTGTTTTTAAATTTAAAGTTCTATCGGGCTTAAAAAACACCCTTTAGATGCCTGCTTGAAAGTTAGTTTAATACTAGAACCACAACCTAAATGCTGAACGTTAAATTAATTTTTATAAAATAGGTTAATTTCACTTATTTTATCTATGTTTTCGCGTTCGCTTCTAAAGAATTAAGCTTACAAGTCTAAGAATTAATATAATTTCACAGAGTCGGAGAGTTTTATAATCTTACATATTAGGTGAAAATTGCATTTTTTGGACTGTGATACACCATCAGCTGGTAAAATTTAGTCGGTATCGCGTACTATCATCTTTTAAATTGTGTTCCAATGTTTGCGCCTCAATTCGAGCGTATATTTAATTTTTTCTTTAAAGTGTAACACCACCAATTTGCCGGAATGTCTTTCCGCACCGGAGCGAAACAACGCACCTTTTTAAAAAGTAGGTCTTATCTATCTTCGGAGAGTAAAAGAAAAACCCCAATCAAATCAGAGACACATCAGAGATACTTCCTGCTCACTATCAATCAATGGGGCACTTGACTCACTTGTGGCCCACAAATAGGCAGCCACTTTAGCGGTCTACGACATCGCAAAAGGTATCACATATATGTATACACGAAACGGTTGATATAAATTTTATATAGATTTTATACCATCAACAATTTGCATACTCACGTTTATAAAACAATTTTGAATAATCGCAATCCATTAACGTTGAGGATGTTTTACAACTTCGGTTCGGGATTGATAAATAATATTATAAAATATTATAAATGCTGCTGTTGTAATATATATTTAACACTATATTCAGCTAATAAATAGCCACACAAAAAAAACAGGATGTACTTTTTCTTTTTAAGGATATAATTGCCCCCGTAAAAAAGATTGATATAATAAAATATATAATATAAAATAACGAAACAAGCAAACTTGTTAGTTTTAAAACAAAACAATGATAATATATAATAAAAATAAAATAATTCACTGGATTCGGCGGTAAAAATCGCAAGGTTTTCTTCGATTTATTATCACTTTTTATTAGGGGTTGTTATTTAAAAAAAAAAAAATAGCGGCACTCAGCGGTAGTTCGGTATTCGAAATAAATTTTCTTTTGTATCTTTCAGGAGTTGAACACTTTTGTCAGTTGCATCGGACTGAAGAGCTTCATAAGCCAAAATTCGGCGGCACAATTTCCGGTAAGAACCATCATAAAACAAAAAATACTAGACACTTTTCAAAATTATTATGACACTATATAACAAAAAAAAATCAAATAGGATAATTTAAAAAATATATATATGTATATATATTCAAACACTATATTCTTTTAGGGCATTTTTGATTATATTTATTATTTTTCTATTAAATATACTAAGTCCTGCGACTTGCACACAACTTCACCGCACTATTGCCCGGCTTGCAGGACAATTGCACCGCACTATTAGAGAACGACAACGACGACGACGGCAATGACGACGACGATTATAATCGCACACTCAAATCAATCAATTTAATCGCTTCCCTCCGTGTGTCGTGCCAAAGAAGTAATCCACCAAATAAATTATTTCATGCGAGAACAGAAATTTTTTTTCAATTTTCGTACACTCGGCTGGCCTGGCCTGTAGTAGTACATGAGTGCTCTGCGGCCTGTTCATTCAACTTGTTAATAGCCCAGTTTTCCCTAATTTGCTCTGCACAGCGGCGGCGGCATAAACATGACTGAGACCATTAGGAGAGACATTGAGAGATGTTTCTCCTCCCTCCATTTAGTAGCGAGATTTCCCTTGTAAAATGGGGCCCCCGACGCCCGAGCTAAGCAACCAAGCAAGCAAGCAAGTAAGCGAGTGAGCGAGCCCGAGCCCGAGCCCGAGCCCAGTATTCAGCGCACAGAGTACAACACCACCGAAGCACCCAACAATTTTGTCCGAGAGACTCCGCCGCACTGTGTGTACTATACTCGGGGAAAAAGAGCCTCTGACTGTGTGCACCACGTCGCCGTCCTCATCATCAGCCATAGAGTCAGAACAAAATCCGGGCGCTGTGCGGCCAGAGGAGGCCGAGTCACTCGCTCGTTCGGGCTTCTATAGATAGGCCATCCACATTTGTGCTCTGGGACTCCGCTGGGCTTGTGTATGCTATAGTCGTGATTCGCTCACTTCTTTTCACCCCGATTGTGCTGCCCTCTGTAAAGTGGATAGCAGTCAGATATAAAATCAGATATCGTCACTTTGGTCATAACCCGGCCCATATGCTGAAGTGGCATAAACAGAGATGTCCGAGGGCGCAAGAGGTGGCTCCACCAACATCATACAAAGGCCCCAAAACAGCAGCAGCACCCAGAGGGGTCGTAAAATGATTCGCACATCCTCACTGTAGGGGGTTCTGCGATGCTTCGCCTTGACCTTAGTCAAAATAATAAAAGACATTCCGCCTATCGTTTTGAATAAGCAATTGAGGACCCCTTCTTCTCTAAATTCAAATGGGAATTCACACCTGAACCTCAGGCTAAAATCACCACCATTGACCTCTATCCAGTCAACAATCAGTCAAATATCCACACAAAAGACCTTCCGTAACTAACCCTTATAACCTTTCTCAAAGGGTATGTACTATATACACTTAATGAAAAATACCTTTTTTTTCTAACTTAACCCCATAATATACAGGGTGACCCATGATCAGTGGTCCAAACGAAGCCTAGAAGGATTCACTGTAAAATATAGTATATCAAAAATAGGACTACCTCCGTCACCTAAATCATACCACGGCCGCACCTCACATTTCTATTCGTACAAACGAAATTTTGTTGGTACTTTTGTTAAAATTAATGGCATATTTAATACCTTTTGTGAAGCTCTTTCTGCTTCAAAACATCAATCTCTGACCCTATTCGGCACAGATTCTATTAGTTTTCGCCTTACATTGAGCTGTGTAAGTTGAGCCACTCCCTTTTTTTAAATGTCTTTTAACAATTTGACATTACTAATTGTATGATTTTTAAGTTGCCTTTTTTAAATAAGACCTGCATTTTCTATAATAATAATGTAATGTATGATGATTGTGGGGGTGTTTCCAAGACTCTGGAAGAATATATCAAATTCGTTAACCTTATTTAATTTTTAAGATACAATGCAATGTTGAGACAATCCGGCCGCATTATAAAATATATAATAAATGGGACTAGTACATGTAAGGCCCTAGCTCCGTTACTGTGGTGCGGCCGTTTCACATTTTTCAAAAACACTACGCCAGCTACCGCCGCGTGCAGTCGTCGTGCAGTGGACTATTTGGTGAAATTTTCTTTCAAAAGTATTGATTTCCAGAACGAATTAAGATATCACTGTAATTATTATTTTTTTCTTTTTTAATTGAAGCTGAGACTATGTAGATTACTGAAAAATTACCAGAATGACAGAAAGAATAATAAACACTCTGTAACATAACCTCAAAGTTGAATTTTTTGTGAAAAATAAAATAAGCACCCAACAAAGAAAATATGTCTTTATTTTAAATGCCATATATGGTATCCGATGTACTTGTACCTGCTGATCATGAATCCGTGGTCAGAATTGCCCATCACACTGCAGTTTTCAGAAAAATTAAGAATTTCGGTGCTCGTATAAGCTTTTTTAACCCTTTGAATCACAAAATTCGAGGTTTAATTAATTTTTACTATAACATACTAACTGAAGGTTTTTTCGGGTCGCTGATCACGAATCAGATTTTAAAAATTCAAAATGGCGGACCAAAAATTTAATATTTAGGGTGTGTGCCAACTTATCATTTCAAAAGCAGTTTTGTATGAAAAAACCATTTCGACTAGTCAGTTCGTTTTCGAAGGTTTGCGTCTTTGGAAAAGCAAGTTTTTTTTCTTGCTTTTCGGTTGGCAGGTATCTCCTTTTCATTTGACAACGCATCAACGGAATCCTGTTCCAAATCGTCGTCTTCTCCTGCAGAGAGTACATTTGTTTTCTAGTCGCGTCTTCTGTTAGCTGGAAAAGGTTTTCAGCAAGATTTGTTAACCCTCTTAAGCGGCAATATGGAACAGAGTCCTAGAAAGTACTTGTTAATGAATTGATTATGGACAGAGGCAAGTTGTACTTTCTCTGACATATCCGAGTTGTAGACACGTATTAATCCCTCTCGATACTTTAAATGCAGTCTTTCTAACTTAATAAACAATAAAATAAGATACAAGAAAACCAAATCATTCATGTTTTCAATCTGTCAAAAAGAACTGTTAGTGAAAAGAAATTTCGGTAATTGGCACAGTTCAAATGTTCGAAGTGCCTGAGGAAAAGTAAAAAATTCGAAAAGTCAAGTTGGCACACGGCCTTAATCGAAATTGGACTAAAAACTGTATACTTGAATTCGTAAATAACGACTTTCTTAATATTTTTGTGTCATTTTCTTGTCAGTTTTATTGGATTTCATTAAAAATAGAAATTGTTGTGCGCCGGTTGTCAGATTATTGAAATTCAAAGTGGTGGGGATTTGAATTTTGAAAATCTTACTTCAGATTTGATCAACGGCCTAAAAAACTGCTAAAATTGTTGTATTTATGTATAAAATCACCTTATATTAATAGTTGAGGAGCACCTTAAATCCAGATTACACGTTTCTAGAAGCATTTATATCTATCATAAAAACATTGTTTGCGCCAATATGTTTTTTTCGCTCAGTATGGGGATCATTCTCTCATAACTCCGCCAAAGTCGAAGAGTTGACTTATGGGGCCAGTCAAGGGGGGAACGGAAGGGTCTTCCCTATTAATCATCCCCCCGGAGGAGCATGCGTGATTGTCTGCCTTCTCGCCTTCCCTTCTCTTCCGCAGAACACATTCAAATCCAACGGCAGGCGGCTCATTGAAATCTTATCGCACATTTGAAGAAATCCTCCTCGAATCTACCCACCTCCCCGCTGCCTGTCCCCCCGGGAGCATCGCGAAAGGTTAAACGGTGCCCGCTCATCAATAGAATCATCCCGTCATCATCGCTGGCACAATTACGTGAGCGATATATTTTCCTTGCGTTTCGAGCTCCATCGAGCAGCAGCAGCACACCCCTTCCGTCACTTGGGCCCCACTCTAGCTGTGGATGAGGGGGTGCCAGTGGCGGCGGCGACGGGCTCTAAAGCGAGGGCTTAGACAGGCTATGTAAATTTATTTAGTGCCAGGCCAGGGCGAGTTCAGGTAGCGGAGTGCGCTACCGTTCCTTTCCCTTCTTCTACCTGGTGCTTGGGTGCGCCGACCGAACGCAGCCAACCAGCCAGCCAGCAGCCAGCAGCCACCCGACCCGCGGGGAGCACAACAGAATACAAGGCGACACGGCACAAAACTCTCAGCGGAGGAGCGCGCCGAGCCGCACACACAATGGCATCGCGCTTGCGAAGGTGTTTAAAATATGAAAAGTGCTTATGCTGACATTTCTATTGAATGTCACATTGTCAGTTGGCCCGAGTGGAGCCCTCTGAGTGGAGCGCGGCATCATGGCACGACTGAAGACTAGTCCCCCCGTTGCCGCGAGAGGGCGCTCGGGTGATAGCCGGCTCGGGGCGCGAGAAGCAACAGTTTCTGACAAGCTCTTAACACACATTTATCGTGGGAGTGATAAAATACACTTAATAAGCAGATTTTGATGGCAGGGGAAGTTATTTCTGCTCTCTTAGGTGTGCTGTGTGCTGCTGCTGCTGCTGCTTGCCATTTACAACTCCGGCAAACTCTGTGCTTTATGCTACTTTTTTTCTTATTTATTTATTTTTTTTTCCCCACAGCTACTGTGCTAAAGTTCTTCAGAGTTCTTTTTTCCTGTAAAGTTCAAACAGTTTGCCACTTTTGGCGGCAGCTTGGGCACTAGAGGAGAAGGGAAGTTTTTGTTTTTGAGAGATCTTTTGCCGCAGAGCAATAACTCTTTCTTTTTATTTCTTGTGCAAAATTTACTTTACGGATTTTTTTTCTAGCTTAAAAAGACAATGACGTGATAACGTGTATCATAAAATGAAAATTAACAATTCTAAGAATTTTGCAAAAATATTGTGATGTTGTTAATTTTGAAACTCGTTTACTTTGGTGACGAGCAATATACTTAATATAAGTACTTGGGAATGAGTATAGAGATCAACCAACTTGGACTAGACATGTAGGTAGACACCATCAGGAGGAGAGTGACAGGAATTACTGAAGTAATAAGAAGAAATCATTATATTTTACCGCAAATAAAGAACTTAATCTATAACGCGTATATACTACCATTAATAACGTATGGATTAATCATATGGAGCCAGACCAACAACCTGAACCTAAATCCTAATAAAGATAGAAAAAGCCAAAGCTATATACAAGATCTCAAAACATTCAAAAACAGCAATAAAACTCATATTAGCAAGGGATCAATATGAAACCAGATCCGCAAGGAAACTGGACTTAAACCTACCAGTTCCTAGGACGAATAAAATAAAACAAATTCCTATCCACTCAGCAATTGCATTCTTTAATACACTACCCATGGGAATCAGAAATGCCCGTAATATACTAGATTTTAAAAATAAGATTAAAATATATGTAAGAACTTTCCACTGAAATGAATATAAATAAACTGTCTGCCACTAGTCCAACCTTTATACTAAATTTATTTTGCCTTGGGAGCACGTAATAGTAAAACAATGAAATATATTAATGAAGACTTATGATGTTGTGGAGTGGATTGTTATAGTTTAGAATGAAACTTTGTGGGAATTTACGCGGAAATGTACAAACATTTTTTGTGATTTTTGGATATTTCGAAAATTGTAAAGTTAAATATTACGGTAAGTAGTGCATATTAATATATTTTTTGCATATTCGTTCTTTTTGAGCCTAAATGCATGTTCCTACAGGGGGTTGAAAACAATTATAATTTTTGGTATTTTCGTGAATATATTTTGACGGATATAAAGAATTTGTTTATTCACGTAATTAAAAACTATTGATAAAAATATATGAAACAATTTTATCATGAACTTCATCTAAGGAAACTTTGTACAAGCCAACAGTTGTCGAACTATGATATCTATGAGCCTATTAATCGCATGTGCTGAAGTGTTAACAAGCATGCTGACTTATTTAATGCCTTAATGTCTTAATAAGCATGTATTAAAAAAAAACTCCTTTTTTAATCATCATCAATCATACCATCGTTTTTTATGTTGTAATAATTGATAATAGTCCCATACTCATGTAGCTCTGCTATATGTAGCTTGGAATAACCTAGTGGTTTTTAAATAAAAGAACAATCTCAACATTTTGATGTGCACCCAAACAAAAGTTAGTTATACCTACCAAAAAAATTATTTTTGACAATGTGGCAAACGTTTGACGCAAAAATACGAATTTTTCGTGTTAAAACTTTTCGTTCTTTCGTTAATAAACAAAAAAAGTTGTTATCAAAATTAAAATCCCTTCATTCGCCGATTAGCCTTTAATATGGAGAAAAAGTATGCAAAGTTGGAAGTTTTTGAGAAAAACGCTCTTAAAGTTTCTCGTAATACTTTTTACCACTATAAATGAATATAACGCGTCTATCTATAAGCCCTTGTGACTTCATTAATTTTGCTCAGATCAACATAAAATTGTAAAAACATATCGAGACATTGTAATCTACACAAAAGCCCTTACTGTTTATCAATAACAGTCTCGTTTTTCTTGATCTTAACATAAACTACTTTGAGAATATTTTTTCCCCGTTTTCCTTGTTATATACGAGTATAGTTTGCTCCAAATAAAACCTACTTTCCAGAGAAATAGTATTAGCTACTAAACTCGAATGGGTCTCACGCACCTATTCTAATTATCTAATGTCATATCGTTTTATTGAACCCTAAATTTGATAAACTTGTTCAAATTGTTCTTAGTTTTGACATCTTTATAGGGCAAGTGTATGTTCATTAAAAAAAATAACACTCCTTAATATAAGGAAAGTGAAAACAATAATAGTTTTGGTTCATGGCAAACCGCCACCACTTACCAATAAGCTTTTTGCAGAATTCAATTAAGGGGCTATTCGAAAAAAGAAAAGAACATTTACAGCTAGAAACGCCATAAACCAAACAATTACCCGAACCAACGGGGATATTAATTTAAATCAGATTTCTTCTACTGGTCACATTTGTAATAGTTCGCTCCATTAAATTGATTTTCCGCCCGGTTACGCTGCTGCTTTACTACGCTCGGTAAAAATCGCATATATAAGAAAGAAAAAAAAAAAATAAATACAAAAATATAAGTCGAAAAAGCCAAGGAGATTGACCACTATGAGGCCATTGAGGGAGCTACTAATGGAAGAATCCATTAACTTATTATACGTTCATTCGAGCTATTTCCTGAAATTATAACGTTCCGACAATTTGTTCGTTTCGCTGTTTCATTATCAAACTAACAAAAATTTATTGTCGCCCATTAAGGGAACAATTAGCTCGGTGGTTCGCCTGCTGCAAGGTAAAAACAGGCGTCCCGCCAAAATTACAAGAACAAAATCGTGCACTCGGGGATTCCCCGAATTTGATCGAATCTAGCCGCAAAACAATTAGATGCTATCCGAGCACTCTGTGCACCTATAGAGAAATTGAATTTTTTCTTTATTTCTCCTCGTTTCGAGTGCTCAAGAAAGCCCTATGTGATTTTCTAAAATAAATAAATGGGCCAGAAGTAGCAGCTCACCTCTCAGGTGTCTTACAAGCAACCTATCACCGATTTTACGTGATTGCTTTAATTGTTTCGACGTGAACTTTTCCGGTGGCGATTTAACGAAAAAGATTACCGCGAAACGTGCTCTTAAGGTATATTTACATGTTCTTCGAAATAGCAAACAAGCAGAGCCATTAAACAAAGCCATTATTTATTATTATCTGAAAATACTTCTAATTCTAATAGTGTTTTCCGTACATTAACATGCAAAATAGAGTTTTTATTTTTTTGCAACTAGAACAATAAAACTATTGATGAAGCACGATCAGATTGCAAACGTATTTGTGAGATGGTGTTTTGTGCTTTTTCTTGCATGGTATAATTAAATCAATGATTTTACATCGTTTAAATCAATTTGACACAAACAAGCTTTCTATTAAAACACGTTAACGTATATTTTCATTTATAAAATAAGTAATTTTTAAATTAAAATGGTAATGAAAAAAGGTGTAATGGAAACGATTAAACACCTAACATTAATGTATTATAAATTTATCACAGTTGGCACTTATTTCGTATATTCGTTCTTATATGTTTTTAATGAAAAATAACGTACATAAAAAATATTACTTGACGATTATCTGCATCATTAATTTCAATAATCGCAGATTAAAACGATTTAATGAGCAACATTTCCATTTCGCATAATTGCAAGCATCATTTGAAGATGATTACTTTCATGTGATGCCACGATTCCGACGGTATAAACGCGAAGAGAGAATTTAATTTAAAATATTTTTTCATCTGCAGAAAATCCAATCTTTTTATGACATAATAATAATTTTAAATATGTAAAATGTAATAATTTTAAATTCTGTAAAATAAATTAACGTATACCCTAAAAATTCTAATAAATCATCAATATTTTTAGAATTTTGATTAAGGCTGCCGGAAGTTTATCGTTTATTAATTTTGGTTTTTTTTTATATTATGTATTTATATTATATATACTTTATTAACTTCAAAACAGATCATTTTGAAATCACGGATTTCACATTTCAATTCAATAAAGAAGTAATAATAACTCTATTAATGCAGTCATAATATAAGAATCATTTTTATTCAAATGAAAATGACCACGGTTTATTTGAAAATGGTATTTTTTGGATACGGTCAAAATTTTAAGGGTAATTTTCAACCCATCAAAAAGGTCAAAGCCCGAAAAAAAGGTATAACTTTAAATATTGTTGCAACTTCATCTTAAACAGTTTTAAATCAAAACAACCTACCCTTCTTTTATTTGAACCCAATAAGGTTTTCACGTTTGAAATGTAAACTTTAAAAGTTTGTTTCGTCGTATACATGCGAGAAGTTCATACAGGCATTCATTTTATTTAACATAGATTTTAAGTACCTGACAAGGGGACTCGAACCCACATGAATGGGATCGTGAAGCAAGCGCGTAACCGCCTGCGCTACGGCGCACCGCAACCAGGTATAAATATTACTTTTACAACTTATACATAAAGTACTGGGGGAAAGTTCAGGCCGTTTTTTTTCGACTATTTCTGAGTATTGGGTTCTACTATTTCACAAATAGTATACCCACATGGTATACTACAACCTCGCTAAAGATCGTTAAAATCCCTTTCCCCAAAGCAGTATAGTCCCCTGTATTTTTTTTTTCTTTTTTTCTTTTCACGCGACAAAATTTAAAACAGTATATTCAACATATATATCTGTTCCAATGATAACTTTGATACTACATTTCCATCCATCTATTCAGCATCAGAAGTAATTGGATGTGATTAGATCAGGTCTTTAACATGACCCCACACATGAAAATCAAATTACTATTTTGCAATACTGAAAAAAGTTATAACTATCTTTTAATTTTTATTGAAATTCGAAAAAAAAACGATTATTTTCGGGGAAGCGTAGCAAAGCAGATAGATATATAGATTGATAGTCAGATACATAGACAGGTAGATAGATACGTAGATAGATAAATACAGGGTGTCCCACAGGAAGTTGCTGAAACTAATCGGTAATTATTTTGAAATGCATGCAGGTATCAATGTGCCTCAAATTGCTTTCAAAAGAAGACATGTAGCGGTTTTTTTCATACATAAATTTATTATGATCAATAATATTTTCATACATTTATTTCCCATTTTTAAAATCGATAAATTGAATGATAAAATTGACGAAGTTTTCACCATCACAACTTGAGCAACATTTGAGTGAAATTCAGTTAGAAAATACTCTAAAAAAGGTATGAAACAAATTCTTTTCATGTTCATGTTTTGTATCATGAATTTTTCTTTAATTTAATGGTGAATGAGATACTTTACTTATAAATTCTCGCATAAAACCCCTGATTGATTTCGGGGAGGCATAGCAACGCACCCTACATTCCTTTTAAATGTACTAGCAAAAGTGGTCTAAAATTGTTTATACACTTGCTTAGGCTTTGTGTTATTCCTTAATCTATGTTCTAAACCCCAATTCAAGAACGGTGTTAAATAACGCATTTCTACCATATAAGGTATACGAATTAATATTTAAAATCAAGATTAGATAAAATATTACATGAAAAGGACAT
Organism: Dysmachus trigonus; assembly: GCA_949715965.1. Classification (NCBI taxonomy): domain Eukaryota; kingdom Metazoa; phylum Arthropoda; class Insecta; order Diptera; family Asilidae; genus Dysmachus; species Dysmachus trigonus. The sequence continues at coordinate 67,887,497 of OX454323.1, forward strand.
TTTTTTAGTTTTTGTTTTTATATTCCAGGAAGAAATCCCTCAAAATTCCTGAGGATAACAAAACCATTGTTCACCGAATTGCATAAAATGCAAATGAGCCGCCGTTACTTTTTCAGATTAAGGTCATGCACCAGTGTGTTGTAGCTTTTTCCTGCTTTACCACCCGTCCACGCGAATCAGGAGGCGGAACCTTATGCGATCGGAACGGACGCCTCATAAGAGAAGTAGCTTATTATTTTTATTTTATATATATTGTGCAATAATGTGCTGCCACCAGTTGTTAATTTGCATTTTTATTGTGTATGAGAAAGTAGTGTACAAGACCCCCGCCGAGTCAACGGCAGCGGCAGCAGCAGGAGCACGCGGGGATTATTTTATTAGTCAGCACTGTTCCGTCGATTGCACCGCGACGCGATTGGTTGTGGTCCCTTTTCTACCGTTGATACCTCGAAACACGACGATGACGACACAGCAACAGTGGTGTCCAGGAAAACCCTACACACAACATCCGAGCGAACACTAGAGCTGCTGAATAAGAATTGAATATTTTCAGTTCGCCTCAAAGAAGAAAAAACAGCAGCAAGCAGAAATATGCGAAGCGAGCAACCCTCAACAGTTTTCCTTCCCCCATAATATTAAGGGGAAGAGGAGTTTTAAAAAATGAGAGCAGAAACAAAAATAGAGCATCTACAAGCAGCAGATAAAGACGGGTAGTAAACAAAACAAAAATGTACGCCATCTGCTTTATAAAATCCCGACTAACTGAAAAATCCACGCAATTCGAAAAACGTTTGCCTCTTGCGGCGAAAATTTCGCCTCAGCTCCAGTAGAAGTAAATTTTCTCAGCCATTCACTAGCCATTGTAGGCTAGGTGTTAATGTGTATGTGTGTGGGGTAGGATGATGACGAGTTCATGAATCGGTGATTAAGCGAGCGAGCGCCTTCCCTACACCAACACCGAACTCTTCCCGCCTACTCGAAACACACACACACACTCGAGCAACAGAGAGCAAATCAACACACCACCAACGAAGAAGTTGATGTTGGTCTTCTTCTAGCAATTGAGAGCGAGAGAGGATTCTCAAAAATTCAGAAATTGTGTAAACGTCACAAACAGGGGTAAAAATACATACACACACATCATTACCACCAGGTAAGCGGCGAAGAGAGAGGACTTTATAAAAATGCACACGGTTCTGTTGCCGCTGTGTGTGCATAGTTGCGGTCGCTGTTCTGAAAGAAGTTTTGTGAGGTTTGCTGCTCTACTCACCGATCGCAATTAGAAATTTTTCACAAGAAATGCACACACGATAGCTCCTTGCCGCGTCGAAAAGTGCACTAAATCACTGCACTAATTGCAAAGAAATATACAAACCGAGCGGTTATTTTCCGTAGAACTCCGGTAAAATTGCTGCAATTACTGCGCTTATGGAGGTTTAATGAAGTACACAACCGAACGCAACAACGTTTACGGAATGCTTGGAATGGCACAAAGAATCCAGACAACGCGCAATGCTGCGAAGTTATGCCCGCTCTGTTGTCGTCGTGGTGTGTGTGCGTGATTGTGGTGTATTGTGCAATGTATGAGCGGAGCGGCGAAGGTGATTCATGACGAAAGAAAAAACGAAGCGAAACCAACATACACACACACACTGAGAAAAAGTGAATGTAAAACGAATGAATGTATGCGAGATACCTCGTATATGTACACTATAAACGCATGAGAAGTAAATCTTCCATCTCTTTCTCGCAGCGAGAATTATAAATGTGTATGTTTTTTGGAGACTACACACACAAGTGTAAATGTCGCTTTTGTTTCCAGCAGCAGCAGCGCCGTGTTCTCATAAACTGGATATTTTTGCCTTCGTGTAGAGTTGTCAAACCTGTTTGGTTGCGGAGCGGAGCGGCGTTCGCTTTTTTCTTTCGTTTGGACTTAAAACGCGCGCTGTAAAAAATGATCTAAAATAGGACACCAATGCATCTTGCTGCACGAATGAGCTTGAATCATGAGCAAATCTATAGAGGCTGCCTGACGGCGTATTCTAATCGGCGAATTTTGTTGCTTTTGCCCGCCAGCCAGCGTTAGGGAAACGATCTTATAGGAAATCCCAGAAGCGAACGGCACTCAGGGTTGCCATAATCCAGGCAATAATCGCTGTATGCTTATTATTAAAATGTGATTTGACCGCGCTCTTCCCGGAAATTTTGAGGAACTACAAAAATAAAGATGATGTTGTTTGTTTTAAACACCCTACACAATGATACTTTTTGGACTAAATCCAATGTTCGAATTGTAAATGCTGACGATAGAGATTTTATATGAGATATATTGGAAAGCAAAAAAGTATAGATTGGTCTTCGATGCAGAAAGACCAAAATTATATATTGCAACAAAAAGGACCCGTGAAAATATTACTTTCCTACAAATACTTCCTTAAAGTAATACTCTTACGAAGAATTCTCGAAGAAATGAGAAGAAGTTGAGAAGACTAGATTTGTCGATACTTTTTCGTTTTAACGAATTGGACTAATGGAACGAACAAATTTCCTTTAGGTTCAACTGTTATATTTTGGATTCTCTCAGTATCCGTTGTACTTATATTATCAAAATTTCGGACAAACGTAACGCTATTTAGGAATTGTACCGCCAAGGTAATGTGATATTGTAAGTTCGCTTGGCGTTTCACGACAGACACTAAAGCAATTAAGCGGTATAATGAGCTTGGTCATGAAGGCGATGGTGGTGGAAGAGGAAGAAAAAAACCCCTAATATTTCCCGGAACCACAAGCTCATCAAGAAGCAGATCGAGAGAAATGCAAGAGTTTCCATGAGGAAAATTGCTCATGAAACCGGGATCAACAACCGGAAAGTGCGAAGAATAGCCAAGACGAAGCTAAACCTCAAGTCATATAAGCTCCATAAAGCCCAGCTCCTCACTGATAAGGACGAACAAGTACGACTCCAAAGATGTCACTAATTGCAGCGTCGGGCCGCAGGTTCTCACTGGGAACGGATTTTTTTTCACTGATGAAAAGTTCTTCACTGTGGAACAAACCCACAATCGCCAAAATGACAGGATCTGGTTCATAGGCTCCGGGATGATCATCCGTTGTTGTACCCCGCCAAAATCCCCAATCTGTCATGGTGTGGTGAGAATTTGCGCCAGCGGTAAGACACCTCTGGTTTTCATTGATGAGGGGCTTAACATCAATAAAGAAATCGTATTCCGTGGGCCCAACAGCATTTCGACGATGAGGGGTGGACATTCCAACAAGATTTTGCACCGGCCCACAGGACAACATCCACTCAAGGGTAATGCAGGAGCCATTTTCCGGGTTTCATCTCATCTGTGGAATGGCTCTCCTACTCGCCGGATTTGAACCCAATGGACTACAGCGTATGACCAATTTTGGAGGCCAGGACTTGTGATAAGCAACACAAAAGTTTAGCGTTCCTGAAGCAATCCCTGCGTCGAGAGTGGGATTGCATCACGCCAGAAGAGTTGCGGGCCATAACCAAAAATTTTAAAAGACTGCATCCACTTCGAAATCGGTTGAATATATTATTCACAAGATACCAAGCTTATGTTCTCCACTGCTGCTTTTTTGAATTTTGTTTGTTTAGTAAAAATACAGTTAAAAATGCTTGTCTCCATTATTTCGCCGCACCCTGTAAATTTCATATAATATAGAGTTTTATGTAATATACATATTTCAATTAAGATATAACATTACCTAATACTGTGGTTTTCTATTAGATTTTAAGATTGAGGAAGATTGTGCAAAACCTCCAAAAGATACATACAACTATCTTACCTACTATACTACCTAACACCTAGCTTACATGGTCTATCTTAAGTTGCCTTATTAAGGAATTGTCAGAGAATGGGCAGTTTTCATAAAATTGCTCTGCTAGAGCTAAACTTTTGTCCTCTATTAGCTGGATTTCCGAGATGGCATGGCAGGTCGTTGATCATTATTAATAATTTATTCTAAGAGATCTAGCGTTTATTGATATGACATTTTGCAGCTTTGTACCACAAGAGGACTCCATAGAGCATTATTGTCTGGAAAATCACCTTGAACATTAGGAGTTTGTTATCAAAACTAAGTTTGGATCTACAGTTAATAACAGCGTATAGAGTTTTTGTCAGGACGTTTACTTAGTTGATCGTATTATCAATGTTTAGCTTATTCGTTACGGATTTGTCCAAGAGATTTCTGGTCGCTTGTTTCGACGACTCAACTTTGAATACGTTTTGTTCAAGTTAGCTCTGAGATTGTAAACTAAGATCCCTGTTCCATTTGTCGATTTTTAGTCCAGTTTTAGATTTAAGATTTTAAAATCGTGGCTGTTGAAACGACTGAGGTCTTATTCCCTATTACAATGTTGTCCGATCGAATATGGCTGCATGAGGGTTAACATTTCAAGAAAATCTTATTAGAATTTAAACTTGATTCAGACATACAACTCGAATCCTAGCGAATATACACAGATATTTTTTAAAACTACCTTATTGGATTTAGGTGACAAAAATATGTAAAACTCGGAAATAGAAAAGAAAATAAGCATAGAAAACAACTCACCAATCAGGAAAACTTTCTTCGGTAGAGGCTGATAGAAGCTCTTCTTTATATCAGCTAAACATCTAAGCGAAGGAAACAATCATAAGTGAATAAATAATATTTCTTCAAACTGAAAATAATTAACCGTTTCAAAGACGTTTTTTTTAATGTTTAATAAGTAAATAAATTTAATTATTTGTGGAGAAATTGAATAAATGGTCTAATGAAAAAATTTAAGAAAAACCACCATATGTAAGTGTGCTTGAAAGAATTAAAATTTAATTTTATTATAACTTACCTTATTGTGTTTCTAGGTTTTAACAAAAAGAGCGAAAACGAGCGTTCGATTAAAACTGGTATAAGAAAAGACTTTGCATACGATAATTAAAATCGTTTATTAATTTCAATTGTTTTCATCTTTATCCGGAAATAATTAGATCAATTAATATTTGACTTACTTGCATTTTACACTAAGATTTTTTGTTGTTTTTGTTTTTCATCAGTTTTTTGATTTGAAAAGAGCAAACAAAGAGTCATCGAGTGCAATCTATAGAGTAGAAAAGAATAATGAAACGTTGCGTAACAAAAAAACGTAACAGATATCCCCGTACTACGAGAGTATATAAAAAATACTGTGCCACTTAGTATGTATGTTAATTGCGTTTTATATAGAAAGATATGTTAGTTGTTTTCCATTTTTTTGCCGTGGTTTTTATTCAGATTGTTATAATTTTTACTTTGTTTTTCTTGTTTTTAGTTTTTGATAGATATCCTGATGCCTATCTTTCATGTATATTTCTTTTTTCATATATGTATATTTATATATATGTCACTGTTCACAATATGTGATCGTGTGATCAAAATTAATCTAAAAACAACCAACTAGAAGACTTGTGACTAACCAAAAGTCTATTTTGCTCTTTACTGGACTACTGAAAGACAATTCGAAAAAAATATTGGTTCTTACAACTTTTATTTAAATAGGTTTTTTTTTTTTAATCTAAAAATTTTCGACAAGAAAATGACACATAAACAAATAAATAGATTAATAAATACATAGAATCTGAATTTTTTTTGTTCCATAAAATCGAATCAATATTTGTGCAAAATGGAAGTATAAGTTGACTAATGTAATTGCTTATAGTACAACTGATAAAAGAAGTTCTTAAAGTATTTTCAATCAATCATCCGAATTATAGAAATAAATAAATAAATAAATTAATAAAATCAGTCCAGCGTACAAATCGTTGAAATATCGCGAAACTTGCCAACATTAGACGTTTGTGTGCTGCAAGCAATTCTATAATACTTTGGGATATGAGAATTTTAATGAGATCTTCATTTTTATAATTTAATTTCGATGTAATACTTAAAAGTAAAGGTAGTTTTTTTTTTAAATAAATCTACAATTGAGTGCAACTATTCGGTACTATTTACTGCGACAGCATTAGGTCAGAAGAAAATGAGGTTTGTCCAAAATAAAATAAATATAAAATATTTAAAATTGGAAGCCTACTAGAAAAAAGGTTTCATTGATGAACTCAGAAGGACTGTATATATCTTACATTCTCAACTTGGTTCAGAAAGATTTTAACTATGAAATCTCTTGCATACAACGTTTCTACGAAATTCTAATTCGCGAAATGTAATTTATTTATTTTGTTTTTTTAAAAGTACTGGCATAATTTGTGAGGAACATTCTTTTTCTTCTTAATTTGGCTATTTAATATTATTAATCTGGGTGATTCAAATTTTAACCTACAAACCATAATACTTAGAATGTGGTTTCTTCCAATTCGTACATTCAAAATTCACAATCAAAAAATCTTAATACTTGCTGCTTCGATAAAAAATTTGTTTTCGATGTATGGCATTTCATTTTTTTTTTTTAGCTTAGTTATATTTTGAATCTACATCAATTGAAAAACGTTTGTAAGATTTTGAACAAAAGATTCTCTCAAATCACGGTTTTTCTCACTCCCTTGACTAAAAACATAATCCTTAACAAGGGTCACTACTCTGATTAAAAATATCAATCATTCTTAAATTTTGTAGAAATAAAATTGGTGATCTATTTTCATATTTTTATATTGCTGGAATCGAATTTCTTAATCTGCACACTTAAATATTGTGCAGGTTTGTTTTCTATGATTAATTCTGCATAAACGCAACCGTTTACTTATTTTGAATTTTTTTTTTCAAGTTTAGAATTTACTTTTACTGTGGTTATTTATTCTATTTAACTGTATGATGAACATTAGTATGTAGACTGATTTTCAACAAAGGTATGCTGCATAGTGCTTAAAAGGAAAGAACATTTGCAATAGCTTGATCAGTGGAAAAACCACCGATACTACGGAGGAATAAATTGAGGTAGATAGCAAATCCCTATTACAACACGATCACCTCAAATAGACTGTTGAAGTCATTGTCCTGAAAAATAATAATTGTTGATGAAGCACTACACACACGTATTTGTTGATCCTACTGAACTCAATTTTACTATATAAATGATATAATAATCCCAGAGAATATTCTTTAAAAACCCAGATTTTCTATGCTTCTTCTCAATAATCATAAAATCCTTATGATTATGATATACTATATGATGATATCAACAAACGCTCTTATTTCTTCAAATAAAAGAATATGTTTAGAACTAAAATTATAATCTATATCACTTTCTCAGGAAGAAATTAAGTTTTCTAAAGGATCTAACTTAAAAACGTAAATAAAATGGAAGAACTTAATAATAACAAATTATTTTTCATACGAATATTTATGCGTTGTACACGAAAAATTAATTATTTAATCGATTTAAATTTATGATATTTTTTAGTCCCACAACAAATATTTTGGGGTTTCGAAACTTTCGTAATTGAAATTTGTTTGATAGAGCTAAAAGGTGTTCACCCAATTATAATAAAGAGAAATTAAGGATTCTGAGAGTAAATATATATTTTTTGGAGTACCAAATTTTGGTTTATAAATATTTTAAATTTTAGTTTGATACCTTTATACCAGAAAATTTGATTGGGGATAGAAGAGTCTAAAATTTTCGTTTTGAGTTACGAAGTGAAGCGGTATCGTTGTTTTTTTACATCACCGATTAAAAATTAACTAAAAACCTTTATAAATCTTGCTTAACTCTTGTTCTTTGCTCATTGGCTAGTTTTTATTATTTCCTTTTACCGTCTATAAAATTTCCTGATCTTCATATAAAGGAACAATTAATAAGTGACTAGATGCACTTAAAATTTTAATATTATATAATTGCGCTAAAAGTCCCTATTCAAAATAGAATGCGAAATAATTTATAGAAATGTCGCATACATTTTGAACACAGAAACCGCTTGAATTTGTTTTGTCATCTTAAACTCAAATCCTCTTTAACTAACGTAAGTATCTTTGGTAAAACTTCAATTCTAAAAAGTTTGGTACATAAAATATTTAATAAATAATTTTATAAAAAAAAAAAAAAAAAAATTGTATCATATATCAATTCTAATTTTGATAAAAACTAAACAAAAAAAAAAAATATTCCAGAGAGCAATATCTAAATATAAATCCTAAGGTGCGACTTTTCGAGTACCTCTGTCATTTGTCATGTGCGTTAGAATGGAAAAAACCTCAACATTTCTCATGCACAAGAACTCACTTAACAATCAATATTCAATTTTGCACTCATACTGGTCGTAGCATAAGGTTCCGAAACAAAACAAAAAAATCACAATAATAAAATAAAATTGACCTACAATGTTGCACAACAACTAAATTTACTACTAGACTAGAATTTCTTTTTTTTCTTTTCTCATCATTTTTGGCATTAAACTTAATAATACTTCGATACCGTGGAATAGACGTGAAAAGTGTCTGACCTAAAAAAATAAAGCTTTTTGACTTAAAAGTTAACTAGGAAATGATAGAAGACTCCTACGAAATAGTCGAATATTGTTGCCGCCTAAGGAAGCAGCACAAGAATTCTTAAAGCTATAGGTGTTTTAAAGACTAGAAGGGGTTTTGAAGGGGGTGGTGCTCCTCTCTCCTATAATAATTCGATTGGCGCGAGTTAATCCACTTTAACAACAACTGGAGTTATGAAGTGTTGCTTCAATTTTTCTGGTGGACCCTGTGCGATTATGAAGTGCTCCAACGGAAAATCCAACATTGTTGTGCAATGGAATCCCATATTTGCTGATGCAATCACATACTCACACAGAGCAAACCAACTAAAAGCTGTTGGGAAAAATATTTTTAATTTTTTTAAATTATTAATACGTTCATTCCTAAAATATATAATATATATTACATAGCATAAAAAAACACTCACCCATTTCGTGGCAGAGGAGTCGATGTTTTAAGAAAAATAATATTAGACCAATTGTACTGACAATAGAAACCGCAAAGAGTGACTTCTTCCACTTCAGAGATGAAATTTGTTTCTCTGAAATTGTATCCTTCGTGTGCAGCAATTCATATAGTTTTATCGTTGCAAGCATATGGCACAAAGAGACAACCATAAAGATGATGAAAATTTTTTCATGTATAGCTGAAAACAAATCAATTAGTTAATTTATCAAAAACGAAGGACATTAAGCAAGTAAATTAACCCTTTAACCCTCCGCCGGTATACTGGGGTCTTTTAAAACCCTTCTAGGATAAACAGAAAGCATTTTCAACATTTCGGTCTAATATTTTTTAATGCAGCGCTTTTATGAGTTATACTTTTTCCGTCCAGGACAAAGTCTTACAATAAAAATTTCGACTAGTTCTAATTAAGCTAGAGCTTTGAAATTTTACACATATGTATAAGTCTGGTGACAACGCAATATCTAATTTCGTTTTTTTTTATCCTGGTAAAAACTCTTGATTTGAAGAAATAAAGTGTACTTCAAATTGCTAAACAAAAATACGACATTTTCAAAATAAAATACGAAGTTCAACTCTTGCATTCTCAAGATTTACCTGATCTCATTATTTGAGCTGTTTTTATTTCATCTTATTTATTATAATCTTAACGGTTGTGCTACTTTAGAACACAATGGGTATTTAATTGTCGATAATTTGTCTCTTTTTGAGTCTTAATTTTTCTACACTAATATTATAAAGAGGAAAGATTTGTATTTTTGTGTGTATGTTTGTAATGAATAAACTCAAAAACTACTGTGCCGATTTCAAAAATTCTTTCACCATTAGAAAGCTCCATTCACCCTAAGTAACATAGGCTATATCCAATTTAGAAATTCAAGATGGCGGATCCAATTTGAAGTCACTGATTTTGAATATTACCAAAGTTTACAAATCCAAGATGGCGGATCCAATATGGCGACCAATATCTCTCGCTTTCAATGGATTTTAATGAAAATTAGTACAATGATTATCTTGAGGTCACTGATTTTGAATGTTATCAACATTTACAAATCCAAGATGGCGGATCCAATATGCCGACCAGGATTTCCCGATTTCATCAGATTTTAATGAAAATTGGTACAATGGTTATTCTGAGACCACTTATTTCGAATAATATCAAAATTTGTAAATCCAAGATGGCAGATCCAATATGGAAACCAAATGTCTCGATTTCAACGTATTTGAATGAAAATTAGTACAATGGTTATTCTGAGAACACTAATTCCAAATACATATTATCAAAATTTGTAAATCCAAGATTGCGACCAAAATTTCTCGATTTCAACGGATTTTAATGAAAATTAGTACAATGATTATTCTGACAACACTTATTTTGAATGTTATCAAAATTTCCAAATCCAAGATGGCGGATCCAACATGGCCACCAGAATGTTGCGATTTCGACGGATTTTAACGAAAATTGATACAATGATTGTTCTGAGGTCACTAATTTAGAATATTAGCAATATGGAGACTAAAATTTCTCGATTTCAACAAATTTTAATGAAAATTAGTACAATGATTATATTAAGGTCACTAATTTCGAATATTATTTAGATTTGGAAATCTAAGATGGCGAATCCATAAAGGGGTTTTCGGGTTGAAACAATTTCTAGGATATAACAAATTAAAACATTTGAGAAGTGTTTAATCTACATATACACTAATATTATAAAGAGGAAAGATTTGTATTTTTGTGTGTATGTATATAAATAAAAGGTAAAAATATAAAAAAAATCATGTCTACCCGTGGGAAGCCGGGACGGGCCGCTAGTATTTTATAAAATAGTAAGGTCATTAAATCACGAGGGTAGATATTAGTATATTATTTTATTCGTAACAAAAAAAGTCGAGAACCCAATGAAGGTGATATTTAACATTTATATAGGGTTATTTAATATACAGTCTATATAATAATTTCACATTGGAATGGGGAACCAGTGTATGGGGAGAAAAAGTCATTTTTGACCTAATTAAATAATAAAAAACAATTTTGTGTTGAACTTAAAATGCTTTATTAAATGCCAATCAAAAATAAAAACATGTTATAGAAAATATAAAACTAATAAACTGGAAAAAAGATAAACTGAAAAATTAAATGTTTATTAAAGATTTTCTGACCGAAAACCACCGCTGAAACAGAACTTTTAGTGAAAATAGGACCGATAGAATGGAAACACCATCAACCAAAGATTAATAAAAAAGTACAATAAAAAATCCTTGTAAAAGTTTGGGAGCCTTGTTTCTGACTCTATTTGAAACGATTTTAGCAATAGATATCGACAGAAAAGAGTACTCTATCTTGTCCGAAAAATTATTAACCTTTGGGATCTTCAATTTTTGCTAGCCAATTACTAAATGTGGAAATCAATTCGACCTGTATTTTTTTTATACGCTAATATAGTAAATTCTTTCAATTAAACTATAAGATGGCAAATTCTTAACAAATCTAAGATAAATTTGCTCCGACCACTCAAAGTTATATATTAAAATTTCCAAAAATTCGTTTATTCCTCCTTCTACTCTAGAAATAATTGAATATGTATTTTACAGGCCTTCTTCAATCGGGCCTATAATAACATATTTTTACTATCAGAAAAACGTTTGAGATCATACATTTTTGAATAGTTTTTTGTTTGTTTTGTTTTGTGTCCCTTTCCTTCAGTTTGAGTTTTAGCTGAGCATTACTTAGGCCAATTAGGCAATGAGATATTCGTATTAAACGAAGGATTAAAATTTGTTTGGACTTGGAATTTACAAAGTAATTCGACGCATATTCAGCACAACAAACCGTATAACATTGCGCGCCTGAACTTCTATACGTTGTTGGAGATATCAGAAAATCTTGGTCCCAATTTCGATATTAGAAGCAGGCTATCTTTATTTTGTCTATGTTGCTACCTACGTTAAGATTTCTCTAAATATAGAATGAACAACTTTGGGAAAGGGAATGAAAAAATGGTTAAAGTTCAAGGAATCAATTATGTCTAAAAGTAGCGACTGTTATACAATTTTCTTCAAACGAAAGGTACATTTATTAATTATAATTTGATATATTAATTTTGTATTTATATGAATCAAACTAGTTGGTTTTTTTTTTTATAAAATATACTTTGTGAAGACGGTGCCCCAAATAACTTGAGAACCGAACGAAGAATTTTCTTGTAATTTTGGGTGAATACATTTAAAAGAATGGATGATCGCTGTTTTTAAATATATTAAATAACTTCTTAATAAACTCCGAGTGTCAAAAATGTATGCCAAAAATTAATTATAGTTTGAATTTAATTTAGTGAATTTTGTTAATCTACCAACAAAATTTAATTGTCATCTAATTAAATATGTTTTTTAACGTATTCATTCAAAATTTCAAGAAAATCCATCGATTGGTTCTCATGTTATACTTCGAGGGGCACTGTTTCCACAAATAATATTCTACTACAAAAAGAAAATACCAAAGTATTGTTAATAAGTGCACCTTTCGTTTAAAAACAAATAGTTTCTCAAAGCTTAGACCCTTTTTCCATGCGTGTAACTATGTGTCACCCCTTAAATACTATTAACAAGAATATTTGGAGGATACTTACGATAATTTTCCCTATTAGAAACGTACGTTACACCGCAGAGAGATGCAACCTCAATCGTGTGCAGCCAAAAAACCAAATTGATGAGTAAGTTAGCGTGCTTAATTCTATCCGGGCTCTTTAAATTGACCAAAAGTCCGCGATAGTAGTTTCTATAAATGGCAGCTATTGGAAATCTCGGTCCGATGTGTAAGGCAATGCAAATGCGCCAAAAATATCTCTGCGGGCTGACACCGGTAATCGCACTTATAGATGGAATAATATTGTACACCTGCAAAACGAATGCAACAAATATTTGAATGGGTTGAGATTTAAAAAAAAAAGAAAGGGGATCTTACTCGACAGTGAGTCTCATGGACCTCCTCAGCTTGGAAGACGTACGCGGTAACGAAGCATAAGAACAGTGTGACTAGAGGAAGGGCCGCTGATACGATGCATATTTCGTGGAAACCAATCAGAAGGTGGACAGCAAACTGAAATAAAACGGACGACAACGGAAACATGAATAATTCCCAAAGACAGGAAATTATGTAAAAGGTCCCCGCGGTGCACCACTACCGCACTGATTTTTTTTTACCTTCGAAGTGTTCTCGCTCCTTTTAGTCTCCTTCAGCTCTGTGCCGGGTTGCTCATTCATAGTTTGAATTTTTGAAAACCTTGTTTAATTGCTGCCCGAAAATATTACACTGCTCTGGCCAAGGAGAGAAAGTTATAAATAAAAGAAAATTCCGAGGCAGAAAAAAAAATACAATGCGAAAGACACGACAAATTCACGTACCACGAAAGAACTTCTCGGCGTTCGGATTTATTCCATTTTCGGACGTTCGATTCTACAGTTTTAGGCGATCGACTAATTCGAGAGACTCCCCGGTGCTGTAGCGTCGCTTAATAAAACTCCCAGGATTAAAATTTCACCCAGAAAAACTGTACACACACGACAATCCGAGTTACTCCTTCAGAGCCCTTTGATTCGATGTCGAAACGTCAAATGGCAAATTCGAATTTTACGTAACCAGCGCCTCTGGGTGTAAATTTTAGAAGTCCTTTTACGACTTTTCTTTTGGCACATGTTTTAGTACACGGGCATCAGCTGTTTTTGACAACCGGAATTCCCAAGTGAGTTTTGCGAAGAAGGCACTTTCCCTGGAGGGTGCTGAGGTTAAGTGGAGTTTTTAATGAAAATAAACAGCAAAAATGAATTCGATTGTTAAACAAGTGTCGAGCCTTTTCTTGGGCAACACGTCCAGGTTTATTTTACCCGCCGAATCGCTCCACACCTCGCAAATGTGTAGCAAGAATTGGAACACACACAACACAGGCCCCAGAAAGTGGCCGGAGTACAATAAAGTGGTGTTTGCTCCTCAAAATCCGGATGAAGAGCCCCGCAAAGCGGTAAGTAAGCTCAACCGTTTTTATATTTTTCAGTAAATATTTAAATACTCCTTGTGGAAAAATCCAAGACCTCCACCAATGCTCATAATCTCTGAAAGATGCTGAAGAAAAAGAAGCAGCTGAAACTTTGGGTTATATTCATAAAGCTGGTCTCTACTTTTAACAGATTTCCAAAGAGAATTATCAGAGGATACTGAACAAGCCATCCACAAGTCGCTTCTAAATGCTCGAAACCTTCAGTTTAGACAAAATTAACGAGCTGGCAAATTTGTTCATTGAATCTAAAATCCATATATAACATTCTGCACATCTCTCTGGCTTTATAATAGAATGCATAAACTATGCACAAACATTTTAATTCTAATTTTGATTTATAAGGAAATTTAACTACTTAGCTTTAAAATGACAAAATTATGAATAGCTTATTACATTTGTATTTATTTATATTTTTACAGTACGTCTGCCACATGAAGACAAACATAAAATACAGTCCATTAAAAATGTGGTACCTTGCCTCATTCATCCGCGGAATGACCGTTGACGAAGCCCTCAAACAGCTAAGCTTTATACTGAAAAAAGGAGCGGTGTCCATGAAGGAAACTATCCTAGAAGCACAGGAAATGGCTGTAAAGCGGCATAATGTAGAATTTAAGAGCAATCTGTGGGTCGGTAAGTAAATGTTCAATCTCCATTCTTAACTTGTATTTGAGTATAATACATATATATTTTTTTTCCAAGCCGAATCATTTGTGGGAAAAGGTCGAGTTATCAAAGGAATTCGAAGGCATGCTCGCGGCAGAACAGGTGAAGTAAGATACAAATATTGTCACTATTTCGTTCGACTAGAGGAAGGAGAACCGCCCAAACATTATTATCTACCTATACCGCAGACACCGGATCAACAATTAGATAAATGGTTGGAATCGATGAGAAAGAGAAAAATTATTCATTCTCTATAAACTACTTTTATTTCTGATTCACTTCTATGTTAATAAAGCTGTTTTTATTAGCTCTAATTAATAGCGTGTAACTCTACTACTTTCATAATACTCCTCTCCTCATCATCGGTGCAACTAATTTCTGCATCAGAAGTATCAATTTTAATATCTGCCCCTTGACCGTCCAGAATAAGTTTTTCGGTGGTCTGATCGAGGACAACTCCTGAGAGTGTGCCAGCGTAGGATTTCTTTTTGGTTCCAGCATCTTTTCTTGTTTTCTTATCCTTCTTTTGCTCCTTTATCTTTTGTTGTTCAGCTCTAGTCTCATGTTGTTTTAAATGTAAATTCAGTCTAACTTTATTCGATAGCTCCCTGCCGCAATCCTCTACAGGACATTTAAACTTTTTACCGTCATGAATGAAACGTACGTGTTGCCGTAAATTTGACAGTGAAGAGAAGACTCGATCGCATCCCTCCTTTGGACATTGCAACACTTCTCTCTCCTCTTTGGTCTTATGGGTTTCTAAATGAGCCTTGAGATACGATCTCCTTTTGAAGGTCTTCTGGCATTGGTCGCATTTAAGGATCGCATGTTCCTGTCTTTTGTGCGACACCAATTGACTCCACTTAGTAAATTCTTCGTTGCAGGACTCACATTTATATACTTTGGTATTGCAATTGTGCTTTTCAAAAAGGCCTTGATAGAGAAAACCCTGAGAGCATTTTTCACACCTGAGAAATTTAAATGTAATTACAATTTATTAAAAGTTCAAGGGATCCTTACAATAAAGTGTTAACTTACTTGAAAGGCTTGTCGCCAGTATGAGATACAAGATGCCGACGAAGTTGTATTTTCCTGCGAAAGTCCTTCGAACAGTTCGGACAAGAATATATTTTAGGATCGGTATGGGCATTTTTGATGTGTCTCTCCAAGCTATAGTGGGAACCGAACATTTTATTGCATTCATTCAGGGTGCACTTGTAGCTTTGTTTTTCTTCGGCTTTCTCATGGAAGACTTTAATGTGCCGCTTCAGATGAGTAGAATTTGTGTAACTTTTAGTGCAGCCTTCGTAGGTGCAGACGTGTTTCCGCTGAAAGAAAAACGAATCATAATGCATGATTTTAAATTCGACAGGCGCTTACCGGTGGGTTTTTGGAATAAAATTGAGTTCGAATTGAAATCTATTCAGAAAGTGATAATTTATCATTTGCCTTAATATTTTCTCATAATCAAATTATGTCATCAAACTGAATAAGCTAAACTAAGAACTTTCTTTACAATAGCTTAATAAAAAAGCTTAGCAATTCAAAAACAATAAATAAATAAATTGATATACTAGTGTTTTAAAAATAAATAAACTGAAATCATTAAAAATATATGGTTTTTATATCCTAAATTATTAAAAACATAACAAATCGTGTTCCCATTGCCAAATAAGATTTTATGCCGAAAAGAGTAAGGAAAAAATAAGGAGCGCATTTTAATAAGATTTTTAAATAAAACATAATTATAATAATTAATTCTCTCTGGCGTGCCGCAGGGCAGCCATCTCGAACCTTTATTATTCACTCTTTTTATAAACGACTTGTTTCCCTTAATTCACAATTCGTATGTTTTAGCTTATGCTGACGATATAAAGAATTTTCGACTGATCGAATCTCTTCAAGATGCTCACCGCCTTCAAGACGACCTGATAATTTTTGAAAAGTGGTGTTCGAATAATCATATGAAATAAAAGTGCAATATTATTTTGTTTAGTAGGATGTGCTCCAACTTAGAGTACTCTTACTCTGTCCACGCCAGAAATTGTTGTTGACTTAGGTTTAACTTTTTATTCTAAATTTGATTTCAGAAAACATATTGATAACATAATAAACCGAGCTATTCTTGGATTCGCTAAGCGTTGGTCAAAGGATTTTAATGATCTCTATCTCCTAAAGGTCATATTTTGTGCTTTTGTCCGTCCTATTTTGGAATCTACGCATATTATATGAAATCTTCACTACATTGTGTATATTGCACGAATTGAAGGGGTTTATAGACGATTTGCCCGTTTCATGCTTCGTCGTTTATCCTGGAGCGATCCGTATAACTTCCCCCATACGAAAACAAAATTTACCCAATATTCTTAGCCTAATTAATTTTAATTCACGCCCGCGAAGAATCAGAGGACAAAACTTTCTTTATTCTACAGTTCACAGAACAAATTATGGCTTTTAGATGGGTCGAACTAAACATTGTTCGACTGAAGAGAGTTTGCATGAATGACTAAATTTGTATATGATAAAAATAACGAACACTTGGCTATTCAAATAATGGTACCAATTACTTTTCAGAGGAACGAGATTTTAAAAGCGAAATTGATATTAAGAGTACTTCTCAACTTTATTACCTATTATTTTGATCACTGTGGAGCACGCTTTAAAATACAATGGGTAGAAAAAAACACGAAATAGGTGTATTTCTTTGAAAAATCTCAATTAGAAAAACAATCTTTATCGTAAAAATGTTGGAAGGTTTTTCTCCTTGAAACACTAACTTTAAGGAAATTACTTGATATTTTCACAATTTTCCAACGCACAACAACGTAGAATTGTTAAAGTATTGCTGGTAAAAGAAATCACCAAAAAATGTTGACTCCTTCGCGGGATATTCTACTAAATAATCGTTGGATTGGTTCAGACCCACAAACAGAATTTGTAAAAGTGGACCACTGTTTTTGGTGTCTCTGTACGAAGTTTAAAGTTTATGTCGTATTTTCAGTTGTTTGGAGACAAATCAAGAGACTGCCAAAGCTTAAAATACGAATATTTTCAGTACTTACCACGTTATAATGTTTATATTCATGTCGATCCAAATGAACCTGCCGCATGAATTTCTCCCCGCAGTCCGGAAAAGAGCACTCGTATTTCAGTTCTGTCCAGTAAGATCGCCTTTGTCCGGGCGATTTCCCGGACGACAGAGTTGGCAAAAAGTCTGCATCACTGTCTGAAGTCGTAACAGCATCAGGATACATTTTCTTAGTCCAATTTTCGCAAAAAACTCCACAACAATTCACCCGCAGCGGAAGTTTTTGCAGAAAACGAAAAACACGTTGCTTTTGAAATGTCAAACTTCGAAGGTGCTGCCAGATGTGAAGAGTGGGATGAATGATAGATTTTTCATTTCTTGTTTACAGGATAAATATATCTCGAAATAAGTTTTTTTCTAGTGTAAATATTTATTTTTTAAAAGTGCATCTAAAATAATAAATGTAAACAATTGAGATGTTATAAAAATAGACAAAATTTCGCGTACTGAGCTACGCACTTCCCGAATGAGTCTGTCAAAATGAAACGAGACAAACGGTGCGCTCAATTTTCTGTTTTCTGCATTCTGCACGAAGCAGAGGGATCCTTTCGTTGTGCCAGCTGTCAATCGAGTGCAGATTTTGGACAGGCGAAATTTTTTACGTAAATACACGGCTTAAAACGCGATTTACTTGCCGTTATGGAGTATGAAAGTGTTCTTCTGGTTAAGCCAGAGGTTTTCATATACAAAATACCCCCGAGGGCCAGCAACAGAGGCTACAGGCAAGTGGTACAATTTTTATCAATTTTGCCCCTTTGTTTTTTCTCCCGGAGTGGAGGAGATATTCTCTTCTTTTTTTTTTATCTGCCACAGAGGCAGAAGATAATTTTGTCCTAAGTTTACACGCCCTTCGGGGAGCCCCAAAAAAGCGAAATAGTTAAGAGCCCGATTCTGTTCGATTTCAGAGCCGCCGACTGGAACCTGAGCACTCCAACTTGGACGGGTCGAATGCGACTTGTGGCAAAGGGGAACACGGTCAACTTAAAGTTGGAAGATAAAACTGACGGAGCACTTTTCGCCAATTGTCCCGTTGATACTTATCCAGGCGTGGCAATCGAAGCGGTCTCGGACAGCTCAAGGTATTTCGTAATTAGGGTCCAAGATGACAATGGTTCGTGCAGATTTTACGCCTCTTAACTGGCCAAATCTTAAATACTTTTTTCACCTTCAGGTCGGTCTGCCTTCCTCGGAATGGGTTTCGGCGATCGGTCCGATTCATTCGACCTGAACGTGGCACTTCAAGATCACTTCAAATGGGTTAAGAATCAGGAACAAATCGAAAAGGAAAAATCGGAACCAAGGCGAGAACTAGACCTCGGTTTCAAAGAGGGTGAAACTATTAAAATTAACATGAAAATAACGGTGAGGTCATCGATGTATGTATATTAAATTTAATACTGATTCTCTTTTTTGTTTTCTTTAGAAAAAAGATGGCAGTGAGACAAATACTCGTACCACAAAGGGAAAGGCCGGCACTGGTATTCTACCCCCGCCTCCTGGTGGAGTTAGTAAGATTGCTCCGCCCCCTAGTGGGGTTGTTAAACAAAGTCCTACGGCTTCACCTGCCCACAGAGGGCAAACTGGCAATAATACAGAATGGGGCGATTTCACTTCCGCTAAGTAAGTTCAACTAATTGACCAAAAAATTCTCATTACCGCTTTTGCTACTTAGAGGTTAAGTGCATTTACTTTCATTAAAAAGGGAGCCCTCAAAGCTCGGTTGGTAGCGCGACTCTAGAGGGCGCTATAGGTTGTGTGTTCAATTCCCACCAGAAACCTTGGTCACAAAAAGTGGTATCACAATTGGACCCTTCTGATCAAGCTAATAAGGGCTAACACTACTATTAAATATTAAAAAACAGAGACTCTGAATGCAACTTATATTCGTAGTACATAGTTTAAATTCCAAATTATCCCAGCAAAACCAATTCACAATTTCATATTAGGACAGATCATAGTCAGAATTTGTTTACAGTGTCTAATACCCGGTTTAGACTAAAGTACACCTTATTAAATTTCAAGAAATGATTTCGTCATATTTTGTGGTACTTGAATAAATATCAAAATCGCATTTGTCTAAGTATTAAGATAAAACGGATAAACTATATAAGATTCGTAGCGCCAAAATAGAGCATCGTTAAAATTTTTGTTTACAAACCTCTTCTGGTTTTATTGAATAGTATGCGCTATCCAACCTCAGTTTGCTCTTGTTAATTGGATGTTTATTTATTCTTCCGTTTAGCTCAATTTTAAAGGTCTAATGTCAGCAGATTTTGGTTTTAAATAGATTGCAAAGTTCTGAGTCATATTTGTTGGCAATTAAGTCATTAACGGGTTTCGTGTACATAAGTCTCATAGAAATGTAGTCACCATAATGTACACAATTAGTCATTCGAAAAACAATTTCATATAAAAATGACTTAAGAGTTTCTTTGTGGTCCGAATATGTAAGCAAAATTTATTTCCTAATAATTTCAATAATATTAAAGACAGAAAATTTCACTTTTGTATCTAATTTAGTTTCGTACGAAAATCAGAACTATAAATCTGATATGTTATAGAACTTTTCTGAATTTCAGGATTTAGAAATACAAACACAGGGATTGAACTATATAAAAGTAACTAAGCCAGTAGATAACCAAGTTTAATGTACAGTAGTTAGGCAAGTAATTTATTTGTATATTAAAATTTGAGATTATTTTTTTAATAGACTCCGTGAGAGACAGCATAACTTTTTTGAAATTGATTCTGTATGTTCCGTCAAAGGAAGTGTAAGCATAAAGTATTTGAAAACCATACAAGAAATTTTGTACGAAAATTCTCAACTGGAGCCGATCCCTTAGAATCCCCTTCGTGTGTTACTAGCTGCTTGCTATTCAAGTTCTTGGCTCCTTTTGGGTTCCCTCAAATTTTAGCTCACACACTGAGACTGAAAATGCCGTAATTGCAGATGATATATGTGCTGCAAACAAGCAAACAAAACACAAATAGCTCCCTCGTCAATTCGCCCTTCGACTCGGTTCGTGGCAGAATCCTGGTGTTTAGCTCAGCGCAAGATTTACCCTTTAAAAACCCCCTTACGCCGCACAAAGCCGATTACAGCGAGAATTTCCTAAACAAGGTCTTGTACGGGGTGCATGTTCTTTATGTTTTATATTTTCTTTGGTTTCATTCATGTAGGGCTTAAAGTTGTCAATCCCTTTTACGAATTCCATATATTTTAATTCAAAGACTATTTTATCTTGTTGCAATTACAAATGGTCCTTGATTAACCAAAAACAATGAGTTTTGTAGGAATTAGCTTATTATTTCTAGAAACAATAAATCCTAATTTTAAAAACTATTCTTGAGAAATTAATAAAGTTCCAGTGGCTAATAAAATTGAATTATTTCGATCTTACACGTAAACCTGGAAATTACAGGTGATATTAAAAAAAAACTTTATTGTAGTTTATTTTTTTTTATTGAGCCAAAACTAAATAAAGTCCATAAAATCATAATAATTTTTCCAGCTTACAGACGACTCAACAACAACAACAACAGGCCCAGAATACAACGACAAACGCCAATTGGGTTCAATTTTAGATCAGCTTAATGTTAATGGAGGCAAAGCGAACATTTGTTGGAATATATTTTTACTGAGTATCGTGCATAAATTAGAGAGTAGTATAAGATCTGAAACGGTTAAGTATTGTATTAATGCTGAATACAAGAAAAATCTAAAAAAAAAAAAAAAAAAAAAATGAAATAATAATAATAATAATAAAATGGACAAGTTTAGGAATTTCAATTGAAATTAAGCAAAATATCAGAATTTATTTGGCGCTTCGTGCTCCAAATAAATATTGTTATCACTATATATATGTTAATACAGAAGTAAACCATTAAAGTGAGGTGTTTTTGTATGTTCGGTTTATTGTAGCATTCACACTTTTAGTTGTTCATTCCATGAAGAAGGTACGCATTATTTTTCTTGTTATCAAGTTTTGGAAATTAAATAAATGATGAAAAAAAGAAAATATGAAGACAAATAACTATGTTATTCTGCAGATATAGGCGAATTTTGTATAATCTCCCCCGGGGAGGATGTAGAGCATGTTAAAATGTTTTTAGCAATTTGTACTTACTCTAATTACTGGGGATTAATTTACGTTATTAATTATAGAAGAAGAAGAAGAATACTTTTTTTTTTGTAGAGTACACAATTTATGTAGCTTCACTACAATATTGTGACCAAGGCGCAGTTAATACACAAATTGTGTAAATCCCATTTTTGTTTTTCTTGTAGAATATTTAAAAGTATTTAGATAAATTTTTGTTACAACACAAATTTCGGTTAGTTTAAAGCCTTTATATGAGCCAAAGTTAAACACAGAAAATTTCATATACTTTATGGGTATTAATTGACGGGGTCATCAACAAGAGTTCTTCTGTTAAAATGCATTTATTTCTTTTTTATTTTCACGCAGATGGTGTTTGAATGAAATCGTTTTACAAGGCTATATTTAAGATTGTTATTTAGAATTTTCTGATTACGTTATCATTACCTTTTTTTTTTATACTATCAAAAGGTTTATTAAAACACCTGAAATTACTAGTTCAAGCTCCACGTTACGAAAAACAGGGTCGAGAAAAAATTGACTTTTTGAAATTAATGCATCTAAAGTGATGAAACCAATTTAATTGGATAAATCCAAAATCCAGTGCATATTAATTTAAAGAATTCAGGAAATTTTTGCGCTACTGTACACACACACAATGTTTTTTTTTTAGCTTACAAAATAACCAAAAGCCTTTTTTTTATTGAGTAGCTCAAAAAGTAAAATTAGTAGTTTTCTATCTAATGTACTAGTATGAATATATATTTATTGTTCTGAGTTACTGCAAATGTTCATGACTATAAGCCGAGTACGTTCACTAAAATTAGATAAAAAGAATATCTTTAATAAGCTTAATAAATTTTTAAGCAATTGGAACACTTATTTTGCAAATATTCCATTATATGGAAACTATTTCGAAATGGATAAAATGCATCACATTATGAATTTATTAGGTGCTTTTTAAAACAACATAAAAAATAAATGAAGATATAAACAAAACATTAAAACGTATTATTAATAATATTCGCAAACATCGTTAAGTTGTTCCACTGTTAAAATTGTTTAGAACGAAATTGCAATGTTCCTTTTTAGGAATAAATTAGACCAACTCATAAATATTTTGTTTTAAAGCTCTTCTGCGTGAAATTAAATATGCACATTTAGCAAATAAGCAGAGATTAATTTAAAAACGATTAAATGAATAATTATCCTTTTGCCGAACACTATTTAACAACACTCATCATATAAGCAATAGGACTGTTAATTTTTAAGAAATTACTAGCAACAAGCTTTATTTAGAGCAATATGTGATTGTATTTTCAAAATAAAAACTGATTAAAAATAGCGTTGAAAACTGTAGGAGCTAAACTACACATTCCTTTACGCCAATTTTGTTTGTTCTTTCTTTTGTTTTTTTTTTTTTAATTTTTATTTTTTTCTTAAATTAAGGTTAAAGTGAAGAAAACACATCTGTTTTTTTTTTAAGTGAATTATATAAAAAAAAAAAAAACTAATAGCCGATTACAGCAAACTGGTATATTTTTTTGAAAAATTCATTACTATTTTCCGTTCACACAATTTTTGTGCTATTACTAAATACAATTGTATAAATATATTTTTGTGAATTATTAATATATATCAGCAGAAATTAAAGAAATATAAATGACGTGAAATCTAAACAAATGTTCTTTAATTTTTTGTGTTTTGGTTTTTATTCTATATTTTTGCAACGATATTTTGGGATTTTTAACTCAAATAATGCTCAAAATTTTTCAATTCAACCTTTTTTTATTGGGGTTGGTGTCTCTTTAAAATTAATACATAGAGAGTTTCACAAGTCGCTGATTTCGAATAGAAATGTTAATTGATATTCAAATAAAATGTTTTTACTATAATGGGATATTTAACTTATTTAGGGTTTCAAAATATTGTTATATGCAAACGAGGTACAAAGGAACCTAATGTTTGAAAGGTTAGATTTAAATTTTATTAGATCGAAAATATATAAATAAAATTAAAACAAGGGTAAAAGGAAGATTTTTCTTGTGACGAGCAGTAGCTGGCCCTGATGCAATTCCCTGCTGAAACTTTTGGAAGGTGATGGAGCAAAATTGTTGACTAATATATTCAATGTAGTTTATGAAAGTGGAGTAATTTCTATTGAATGGCTAAAGTCGACTTTTATCACTCTATCTAAGAAAAACCTCAACATCTAACAATTAACGCATTATAAGTCTGATAACTCATTCGCTAAAATTATTACACAACAGATTATGCCAAATTAGAGGTCGATCGAAAAGGCATTCGATAAATTCCGGCAAGAAAGGCTAATTAAAATTTTGAATAACAAGAAAATCGATTCCAAGGACATAAGAATCATCGAGAATTTGTACTGGGATCAAACTGCTTCGATAAAGACCGATGATGGAGTTGATTGTATATTGTCTCCCACTTTTTTTAAAATATATCTATCTGAGATGGCGGTTGACAATTTTAAATTTGAAGCGATTTTCATGAAAATTGGTACTTAGGGGTTTTGCGCAATGCTGATTCCAAATCCGCTGTCCAAATTTAAAAATTCGAGATGAAAATTAGTACAATGATTATCTTGATATAACTGATTTTGAATATTATAAAAATTTACAAATCCAAGATGGCGGACCCTATATGGCGTCCAAGATTTCTCGATTTAAATGGATTTTAATGAAAATTAGTACAATGATTATTCTGATACCACTAATTTTATGTAGTATCAAAATTTCCAAATCCAAGATGGCGGATCCAATATGGTGGTCAAGATTTCTCGACTTCAACGAATTTTCATGACATTTGTGAAATTGTGTTAAGGCCACTAATTTTGTATATTATCAAGAGGAGCAAACCTTGAAGAAGATAAAGTTAAAAAAAACAAGGGTAAAAGGTAGATGTTTCTTATGACAGACCTACGAATTTTAAAATATACTTCACATAACCACATACTATACATACATGAAGGAACCTTAAAAGGGTGAAGGAAGATAAAAGAAAAAAACATAGATATAAGACAGAACGTGGATTTTATTTAAAACCTACAAAACGACCAAATTTAAAAGTACTTGTCCGAACTGGATGGTTAAAATTCTACCTTAAAAATACTGAAATATATTTCGTACGAAATAAATATGATTTTCGCTGTATGCGAGCAGCGACAACGTTTACAGACAAAGAAGCCAAAACCACGGCAAACTGTTATACTTAATGTCTAAATTTCAGACGGGGCAAGGGTCCAAGTCAAGTTATTGCGGGGGCTGATACCCGTACGCATAAGCTCCAGCTGGCGGACCCTGGGGGCCAGGCGGAGGCATTTGACCGCCAGGCGGCCTGTAGCCCTGGTAGCCTTGAGCGGGTGGATATTGTCCCTGGGGCATCGCGGCGTAACCCTGCTGATGGTAGCCGTGCGATGGGTAGCTACCGGGTCCTCCTGGTGGGGTATACGGCTGTCCACCGGGAGGGGCAACATACGTTTGGGCGCCCGGCGGAGGCTGATATTGTCCAGGCACTGGAGCGCCATTCGTAGCTGGAGCTGATGTGCTTGCTGGAGGAGGAATTTGTTGTGGCGGTGGTTGTTGCTGTTGGGTGTAGGGCGTTGGGGGACCCGATGATGCCGGGGGCGACGTATACGAAGGCTGCTGATTTGGAGGAGCATTAGAGATCGTTTGTGGGGGCCCAGATGGATATGGAGCCGATGACGGAGGATGGGATTGAGGTTGACTAACAGGAGGCTGTGCAGATGGATTAGAATTCGGATTAGAGCTGCTATTGTTGCTGGCTTGATTCGGGGGAGGTGTTTGACCCGGACTCGGCGATGAACTATAATTGCTCCCTGTGTTTGGCGTCGGGGCTGAGTTGCTTGGTGGAGGTTGATTAGATTGTTGTTGGCTCGACTGAGAGGATGGTGGAATGCCCATTGGCGGCTGCTGTGATGGTGGATAGCCAGGGGCTTGATATGGCTGCGGAGGATAACCGGATTGTGCTCCGGCACCGGGCTGTTGGTATCCCGCTTGACCTGGAGGTGGTATTTGTGGTTGATTCGCTTGAGCGTAGCTTGATGGTCCAGTATTTGGTGCTCCATAGCCGTAACCCATTGGCGGCGGAGGTGGTCCGCCTGTATTTTGTGATGGATACTGACCGGGAGGTCCTTGTGCTCCAGCCGGAGGACCGTACATTTGGGGTGGTGGCTGAGATTGTTGCTGCCCTGGCGGGGGCGGGTATACACTACCTCCGGGTCCTTGATGCTGCGATGTATTCGGATAACCAACATTTGGAGGTGGTGGACCAGTTGCTGAGGATGTTGGAGGCATTCCAGCGTGATGGTAGGCCTGACTATTTGGCGGATATCCTTGTCCAGGAGGACCGTAAGGTGGCATAGTACCTGGATAACCTGTTTGCGGCTGATACGGCTGAGATTGCGGAGGATATCCAGGATAGTGACCGTGCTGCTGATAGCCGCCACGATAAGGCTGTGGTGGTGGCTGTTGAGGCTGCGGTTGAGCGCCAGGGCGCTGACCAGGTTGATCTAGTAATGAAATATAATTTACAAATTTTCTTCAATGTACCAAGGATAACGGGCTTTATTATGGATGTCGATTTCGTTCGACTCGGCTAGTGAAGACACATTTTCAAAGCTGAAATGCTAAGTAAATAAGTGCGCCAGAGGTTGCCAAATAAGATAATAAGGCTGTTCAAGACTGCAAGAAATGACTAAATTCGGTTGCAAAGTGCAATCAGAATAGGGAATAAAAGGCAATGAGTCAATTCCTGGCGAGGGAAGGCGCTAATACTAATCCCACAGGACCAGAGCCCACTATTAGTGTTAACTCTGCAGCGGAGAAGAATTGGATAATTCGACACGTGGGCTTAATTTATGGAGAGAGATGGTCCAGGCTAGCTGCCTGCAGACTTACCAAGTACTTTATAGGTAGTCCAAAAAAGAATACTACGAAATTCGTACTTAGATTAGGTAGGAACGATTGTAGGGCTCTTCCTCTGTGACTGTCCTACGTTCCGTAGTGCATGTAGGAGCACGTTTGGTGCTGATGCAATAAGAATGGAAGATTTCGGTTCTCGTTCTTTTTCTGTGATCCTTCAGTTCATTAGAACAACGAAGAAAATCAGGTAGAGTAAGGGTCTTGACCGCAATGGACTAATGAAAATCTGAGCGTTCGTGGCGTTCCGCCTCTCCCTCCAACAAATCAATTAATCAAAATTAGTGTCTTCAGTAGTTTGAGTCGAATGAAATCCGACTTCCATAATAAGGCCCCAATATTAAAATATATGTATATTTACTTTGCACAGTTGTGGGGGGTTGTGTTGTACTCGGGCCGCGATACTGTACCCCGCTGGTTTGCTGCTGGCTGGTGGGCGGCGGAGGTAGCGAATTTGCCTGCTGCTGCTGTGAACCAGCCGGAGTTTGGGACTGACCTGATGGAGTCATGTTGGGGTGAGTTGTGGGAGGCTGATTCGGATAGGCCATTTGCTGATTAGGCTGCTGGGATGAATTATCATTTCCATGAGTATGTGCAGGGACGGGGCCAGCGGTTTGTGGGGGCGCAGGACCCCCCATCATCCCATGCGGTGGTCCCTGATTCTGCTGTTGTAAAATATGTGGGGGCTGTAATGTACCGATGCAAATAAGAATGGCTTGTTTTTTTGTGAGGTTTAAAACATATTTATTTACATACGGGCAAGATTTGTGAAATATTCTGACTTGAATCGGCCAATTGGGCCAGGTAGACGAGGTTCCGGTGTAGCGCTTGATGGTAAGACATGCACTCCTGAGCTTTTCCCATATTCTGGAAGTCTTGGATGGTCTGAATCAGGCCACAATTCTCGTCGAGGATTTTCTGAATATGTGCCGAACTAGGCGGAGGTGGCCCCCTCCCAGGCGGTCCACCCGGGGGCCCTCTTTGTACTGGCTGAGGCGGAGGCTGCTGAGACGGCGGCGGCGGTTGCTGTTGTTGGGAATACGCAACAGACATTTTTCCCTTGATCTTAACCACTTTGGCGGACGATTGTTACAACACCGAAGTTAATGCACATCAAATTTACACCCTTACGGCGAAGGATGTTTAGGGATTTTTAAGCTGAGAATGATATCTAACAGAGTACGAGTTCAAATCAAATAAATCCCCTCGAGTACTGCAAATAATTCGCAATAAACCGCACACAAGAAATTGGAACTGTGGTACACCGTCAAAATGACGCCGAAGAGTGTGTTCACAATTCCTGTTAGGGTGTCTTCTTCTTAAAAATGCAATCACATTATTTTTTTGCAATCGCTTAAATGACAATAATAGACCAATTATACAATTTTACAAATTAGAGAACAATTATTTATATAGTGAAAAACTTAATAAATAAATAAAATCATAAAGAAATCATAAAAAAACAATTATTTACATAATTATTTCAATTCACCCAACGTCATGTTCACCTCCCATCTGTATAATTTCTGCAATGTCATTTTATGTGACAAGAAGAAGACACAAAAGTTGCAAAGTAACTACAATTTGGTTGGCATTTTCCTGAAGGCGGACTTGTATTTCTCAAAAATAACTTAAAGTGAGGGATTTCTACACAATAAAATGACGTTGGGCAACAAGGTAAATGTTAATTTCTTAAATAATCATAAAAAATTCACCGAAATCCTTATTAAGATGGAGATAGACCTCCTGAAAGGTGAGGGTTTCCGTTCGTACTACATCCAAAAAATAGAAGAGCTTCAATTGATTGTAGCTGAAAAATCACAAAATCTACGTCGGCTGCAGGCACAGCGAAATGAATTAAATGCAAAAGGTGATTATTATCTGAATTAAAAAAAAAATTTATTATTTTTGTCCGACTACAAAAAGGAAGGTTAATTTACAAAAACATTTTCTCTTAGTTCGCATGCTGCGAGAAGAGCTCCAGCTCCTCCAAGAGCAAGGCAGCTACGTAGGAGAAGTAGTCAAACCGATGGACAAGAAAAAAGTCTTAGTTAAAGTACATCCAGAAGGAAAATTCGTCGTTGATATCGATAAGAATATTGACATCAACGATGTGACTCCCAACTGCCGAGTAGCGCTCCGAAATGAGAGTTACACCCTTCACAAGATCCTGCCGAACAAAGTCGATCCCCTTGTCTCTCTTATGATGGTTGAGAAAGTCCCTGATTCCACCTATGAAATGGTTGGTGGTCTAGACAAACAAATTAAAGAAATTAAGGAGGTTATCGAACTCCCAGTCAAACATCCTGAACTCTTCGACGCTCTGGGCATTGCGCAACCTAAAGGAGTACTTCTCTATGGACCACCTGGAACAGGAAAAACCCTCCTTGCCCGTGCTGTTGCCCATCACACTGAATGTACGTTTATACGAGTTTCAGGATCTGAACTCGTTCAAAAGTTTATCGGTGAGGGCTCCAGAATGGTGAGAGAACTTTTCGTTATGGCAAGAGAACACGCGCCCTCTATAATTTTTATGGATGAAATTGATTCTATCGGTTCTTCCCGTATCGAATCGGGCTCCGGTGGAGATTCTGAAGTGCAGAGAACTATGCTCGAACTCCTGAATCAACTTGACGGCTTCGAAGCCACAAAGAATATTAAAGTTATCATGGCCACTAATCGAATTGATATCTTAGACCCTGCTCTTCTACGGCCGGGCCGCATTGATCGTAAGATTGAATTCCCCCCACCAAACGAGGAGGCCAGATTGGATATTCTGAAAATTCACTCGAGAAAAATGAACCTTACGCGCGGAATAAATCTACGAAAAATCGCTGAATTAATGCCAGGCGCTTCTGGGGCTGAGGTAAAAGGTGTTTGCACTGAAGCAGGTATGTATGCCCTTAGGGAACGAAGAGTGCATGTTACCCAGGAGGACTTTGAGATGGCCGTAGCAAAGGTGATGCAAAAGGATTCTGAGAAGAACATGTCTATTAAGAAACTCTGGAAGTAATTGCATCGAATAGATTTACGGTTTTACGCTTTTTCGTGCTTGGAATAAATTTTTTTTTTTATTAAGTACAATTAATTTTGTTTGAAATTCTCCTAAGTTCGTTATATATCTATAAAATTGAATGGAAAACTGAGCTTGATTGAGTTTAAATTTTTGTAATGGCCTCAACTCCGCAATTGAGAACTTTAAACGCGTTTTTCTTGAAACAGCTTTTTTTATAGCGGCGGACATGAAATCACAGACAAAAAGGTTTTTTTTTATGAGATTAAAATTGCTTTTTGAACTCTTGTAATTGAA
Source organism: Dysmachus trigonus (assembly GCA_949715965.1). Classification (NCBI taxonomy): domain Eukaryota; kingdom Metazoa; phylum Arthropoda; class Insecta; order Diptera; family Asilidae; genus Dysmachus; species Dysmachus trigonus. The sequence continues at coordinate 67,917,613 of OX454323.1, forward strand.
ACTTTTTGCATTTGTCTTCTTTAATGTACTTTCCTACTATAGTAAAAAAAAAGCAAAATCACTCTACTCTTGAACTAAACAAAATCTTGAAATTTCCTCCACACTTTCTTGAGTTCAAAAAGATGTAACTTAATGAAAATCGTCTTTTAGAAGATATTGCGCGAGTGCCTTCTTGGATAGCTCAATTACAATATGTTTACCTGTTCAGTCTAGATACTATTTGTACCAAAACTGATTTTTAATGTTAGCTGAGAATTAAACTGCTTCTTTTCTGGAAAAAAAAATAATAATAATAATAAGGATAGTCCTTAAGTACAGAGGTTCTTAATCCGAAAGCGTCAAATTACGTACAAATGCAGATTTTTTCTTAAAATGATTTACTACAAATTGCAAAAATAATAACATACAAAAGAACAAAATGCACACAACCTGAACAAGAACTAGACTATTGATCACCTAAATTATCCTTGTTGTCCTCCTTCGGTGGCTGTTCCTCAGGTTGCGAAGACTTGGAAAATAATTTCTTCTTTAATTTACCAAAGAACGAATGTGGCTCATCTCTTTTCTCAACTACAATCTTTTTGGTGGCGACGCTATGAATGGGTCCGAAGGCTAGAGCAACTACAGTGCATGCCAAACAGATCACGTTGTAGGGCATACTGAAGTCGGGTGTTGGCAGGGATAAAATGAGGCTTTCGGTGTGAATTTGAAGAACATAGTGCGGTTGGGAGGCGTTAAAGCTGTGAGAAAAGAGGAATCCGTTCACTGGAATCGCTGTGTAATTTCTTCCAATTGGCAGAGCAGCTGTGATCACAGCTGAACCGAGATAATGTCCATGATTTGCATCTGGTGGATATTCCAACCATTTCAGAAAGATGTAGTCAAAATCGAAGGATACTTGAACCCATGATTTGGCTGGAATTGTGAATGCTATTTCTAAATGGTACGCCTTTTCCCGTTGCTGTCCTGGGATGAAATGAACAGCTTTTGGCTGTATCTCATCATTTTCTGTTTTAAGCTGCAGAGTATGAAGATAGCAGGGGACGAACCAAGGAATATTCTCTTGCAGGATAATATCGATTGGGCCCCAGTGGGTGTTTGTCATTTTTGTAACAACTTTACCTCGCTCCTGTCGATGACTTAAAATGTATCGATGCGAGTACAGCGGTGGGGGTGGAATAAGACCAACATTAGGACCTTTGTCCTTTTTTATCCAAGCAACGCTAAACATTGAAATCGGCGACTGCTTCTGAATATCGTATTCTGCAAAAGTAATTTGACTCCCTCCCCGTAATGATTTAAAAACCCTCGTAGGCTCCGGTGTTAACGTGTACAAATCCTCAGTTACGTCCACGAACATTTTACTCGTCTTCGACAATGGGCAGGTTCCACTGATTCCTTGCCCGAACATTTTCCGAATGGAAAAATCTTGACCTCCAAGCAATTTTGTGTCATAGACAAAATTGGCGCTTTCTGTGAACTCTATAATGCAGCCCTCTTCAATATTTCCATCACACAGAGTACGGAGGGAAACCCGCAGGGAATGATAGTTAGTGTTGTGAACATGACCCGAATTCAGGAGCGAAGCAAGACCATTTTTCGAACTGCACGGTAAAAGTTTTTTCCATGGGGTTAGATTTTCGGTGCATACAATCTCCCTCGGTAGAGTAGCGTACCTTGAAAATGTCTCAAAATTAAATAGCAATCCCAAATTGTAACTGCAAAACGAACCGAATAAACTTATTTGAAATGTTTCCGGTGCTCCCGAATCTCGGACGGAAGGAAAACTTCGGTTCAACGCTGTTCGTCTCGTCGACAAAATTCAGTGAAGTGCACAAGACTCCAGAAAGTGTGCTGCACAGGTTTTTCCATTGGTCATTTACTTCCTCGTTGGTTAAATTCCCCGAAAACCAAGCCCAGGTTTCAGCGCCGGGCGGTGCATCAACGACTGGATAGCCCCATGATCCGTACCGCCACAGCCCCTGCGTTAGGCTGATCTGGAGCTCTTTCACGTCGAATACTTGCAGGATTTCGGCAACAGTGCGAGGAATTAAATGCGTGTGATAGACTGGAATGAAAGATTATTTATTTTATCAGGGTTTAAGTCAAACTGAGGCTCAGTAAACGCACGGCTGTCTTCTGGGCCGAGTTTCCACCGCGTCGTGAACTGAAAGTAGGTGTTCACATGGCCACTGGGAAGGGGCTTTACGTACAACTCTTCGTGGTATTCCTCGTTAAATTGCAAGGAAGATTTTATTAATAAAATTAACACAAAACACAGACGACCCATCTTCCTCGGTAAAAATATCCCATTTGTTCAACTGGTCTAAATTTGAAGAATTGAGAAATGTCAATCAATAAAATGGTTTAAAGGAATCGGCACACTTTAAAGTGTCGATGAGGCATGCCGAAACTCGATTTCGTTTATGGCTTGCTGTATGCCTAGAAAATAAAAATTATTTTATTCAATTTAGTTTATTTTAAATCCATATTAGTTTTATTCTTCCTATATCTTAAAAGTACAATAATGAATTTTTAACAGTCAGTAAAGCCTTTGAGCGATTTTGGATAAAAGTTAAAGAGCTCTTAGCCTTTTTTGCCATCGAAATTCATTTTTTTTTAAAAGATTTAATATTTTATTTTAGCATATAAGACAACCAAGAAATATCCTCATTATTTGCGGATATTACGGTGAACAGATTCCTCTTATTCTTAATAAAAGCGATTTTTTAAAACAACTGCGAGCTGAGGAGTTCTTAATTTTTACACAGAATCGGAGCGTTAAGCAGCAAGCAAATCTATAAAAATAACGACCGGGACGTAAATAAAAGCTGCATATTACTAAAATGACAATGTATTAATTTTATCACTATGTTCTTTAAATAATTTTATAAATGAAAAGTTAATATTTTCAAAGAAGTCATTAATCTAAGCTGAAATGAACCCCCTTTCCTTTCCCTTTCCCTACTGGGATTGGGTGAAGGGTAACTTTTAAATTTTAAATGGGAACTTGTAGATTCCGATTTAACGTAAAAAAGGCATAACTTTTGATATATTATTATTATTATAAAAGTACTGAAAGAGATTTGCAGAAAGGAGGCTATTCGTAGAAATGTACGTAGTTGTACAATATTTGTTATTAGCGATACTTCAAAGAATATTTAAATTTTAATTTTGCAAAGAAGTAGGTCTAAATTGTCGTTAAAATTTAATTGAGTATTTTATGAGGATCCGGTTCTATAAATTTAAATAAAAATATAAAAAACAAAGGTGTATATTTCTTGCAGCAGCACATTTTCTAGGTATAGAAGCAATATTTTCTGTTTGAGGTTTCAATTTCAGTCGGAGGTAGGTTCTATTGTACTAAGAAAACTAATGAGGGCCAAATTTTCAGAAGTCATTAAATTAAAAGAAAGATCTAAGCTGGATTTAAATTTTAAAATCGTCAGAATGAAGACAATTTTAATAGTCTAAGGACCTAAGAACTCAATGTCGGGGATTTTACTCCAATTGTATCGTTTTAAGAGTATATTTCATTTTCTAATCTAATAATTCTAATCTAAAAACTAATTTTATTACGGCAGAAGATAAAACAAATGGTCTGATTGCATTAAAATCATTAACAAAGAAATACAGCTTTGAGAAAAAGTACCAAGTTTTAATGCTTTGAAATCAGTGAAGCAAATAAAGAAAAATATGTAGTGCGTGGAGTCCCTCCGCGCGGAAGAAGTGAAACTTCGTAATGTGGAAATGAAAATAGGAAGGGGTAGAAATTGATTTTTAGTGAACTCATATTGTTTCTTTAAGACAAAATTTTTAACATTGCTTACAATTCACAATTCACATCTTTTAATTATCATTTTCGAGTTCAGAAATATCCAAGATACGAAATGTTTGAGTTCTATTTTTTCAATATAAAGCAAAATTAGTGCTTTAAGCTCAGTACTGAAATGCGCTTGCATATATGAAAGTTGCTGCTTTTGAGTAAGTTTTAAAACAACAGTGCTTTCATACCCTCTCCATGGTAGCGTTAAACGTTTAACGCAACCTTGTTGGAAGTCGCATTAGAAGTTTCACTTCAAAAATGTAATTATTATGATTATTTTTCTCCAATAAAAGGTTTTGTGTTGTTAAACTTATACACATTTCTATTTTCTCGTAACTGTTGCACTAACATGAGTATACGTAACTTAAAATAAAAGTTGCAATAATCCGAACTTTTAATAATAATTTTATAAGTATGTTACATATTCTTTTTTACAACAAACACTTATTAATACCTCTAATTAACAGAAATACTGATTTTTTCAAATTTATTTTTTTTCATAAATCCGACGCAAAGCGAACAATTTGAAAAAAAAAAACCAATAAAATCCATACATTTTTCGATTTTTAGTTGGTAAAAAACCAAGTGACCGTGAAGGTAACAATTACCTAAATGACTTCCTTTAAGCATATATCGTGTATTTACCTTTTAGTTGAACGATCTGAATATTATTTATATACAACAGATAAAGTAACGGTCCCAAGATTGACTCTTGTGGAACACCACATTTTTGTATTTACCATGCAAAGAAAAGTAGTTACGGGATAAATGAGTTTAAAGTCTTAAGTATTGGAGCGGGCAGACCGATGGCTATCTGCTAATAAGGCTGTAGAATCTGAAACACTGTCACTAACCTTACAAAAATGTTGACAGTATATTCTTGAAAGACTAGACTTTTTTGAAAATTCTAGCCCACCAGGTCCCCTGGAAAACCGAAATATCTTCAAATATTAGCCGGAAAAATAAAGAACTGCCCACCGCTGTAACTTGGCAGCACTACGACCTAATTATGGTATTATGGATTTGTGATAAAAAACTCAAATTCAAGTTATGAGGATTTGATCGCATTTTCTTCCAGAATTTACCTCAATTATGAAGAATAGAATTTTTAATCAAACACACCGAGTAAAATTTCCTCAATTCGTAATAAAATAATAATAACATAGAAAGGCACTGCCACATCGAACGCCTCGCGGCGATTCGGCCATTATAGCGCCGCCATTGAAATCAAGTGAAAAGCCCGATAAACATCGAATTTGTTTGGGCTATGGCGCTGCACGTCGAACGTATTTTCAGGGAACCAGTGGAGCTGCGGCGTTTACCCGTATGCGACCGCAGCACATTCAATCCACTCAACACACACACGACACACCGTACAAAATGGCTGCACTGTCGTGAAGGATTTTCATGTGTCACTCAGCTAGAAAATCTCAAATTAAAAACAAATTCGTTGTCAAATTGTAATTTGGACCAAATAAAAACAAAGTTAAGGATAATACTGTGTTGAGCAATATGAAATATTGTGATTTAACTGGAGATATTGCGCTAAAACTCTAAACAAAGAATTAATAATTTCATTTTCTTCGTTTTTTCTTTTTCTTTTTTTTTTCTTTTTTGTAAGTCCTACAAAAGTTATATGAGAACGGTGAGTGAGTGAAATTTTTTTTTTTTGTTTTATGTAGGCAAAGTAGAAATCTCTGGGATTTTTTATATATATATATTTTTTTACTATGGATTGCCTGAATATTATGAATAAATGGTGATTTTCGGTACTGAATTTGTAGTTATTCAAGAAAAAATTTTCGCAGGTTTCAAAAAGTGCTGCTGGCGGCCCCAGAATCAGAATCATTTTGTGTGGTGGGTGCTCTTTTATTTTATTTCGGGGGAGCAGGGCAAGTGTGTGGTTTTGGTTGTTGTGTTGCCGTCGATCGGTCTCTTTGGTCATTTCCGCTGCGAAATTATTATCGGACATATAAAAATGTTCTAGGCTAGGGCTGCTCTGTACGAGCGTAATTCTCACGCGATTTTGTGTGGAATATTTGTGGTGCGAGGGGGGCGAAGTCGCGCAGTCGAGTACCCGTCCAGTTCGCTGACAGAGCTCGGTCTAATTCTCTAGGTGTTGCTCGGGAAGATTACTCATTATCAGGCAGTAAAATAAAAGAAACGAAACGAAACGAAAAGAAAAATATCAGCTGAAGAATGTGACAATAACACGGGAGCCTCGGTGCTTTTTGGCTGCTGCTACTTCGGTGGGTAAACTTTAAAAGTGTGTGGTTGGTTGGTTGGTCTGTCGTTTTGCACCGAGAAGATTGTATTAAAGATTTCTTTCTTTTTTCTCTGAGATATATCCCTGAGATTGGGAGGATCTTGATGGGCTACCTTCCAGCTAAATCGGCGAGACGATGAAAAATAACTGCCGGCGAAATAATCGTGCTAATTAGAAATGAGAACTTACGCAATAATGCGCTCGATCCATAGAACTTGTACTATCGAAAATCTCTAGCCCACTCGCGGGGGGCCGGGCTCTAGTGCGAGTGCTATTTCGCTTTTATTATTTTATATGGTGCCTCTGTGCGCCTTTGATCGCCTCACACTTGTAACTTCCCTCTGTCCGTCCGTCCGGGCGACCGCCCGGTCAATGTCTCTCATCTTGCTTCTGACTTAGTGCACTAATGTTTGATTTAAAATTATTCCAAATTCCGTCGCTCTAGACTCTAGAATTATATATTTTTCGCACCTTCTCGCGTGCAGATATCACTGCGCCGCCCTTGGCCTCCTTTGTGCTGTTAATTTTTTTACCGCGATAGTTAATTTGTTTTTACTATCTGTGCCCTATCACACTATCCTATGGGAAAGTTAAAACTATAAAATTTACCTTTAAGAGACAAACGCGTGCCTACCATCCAAAATAAAAGAAAGATATCTTGCGTCTTTCTGCTTCATCTTCGTTTTATCTTAAATTCTGAAATTCTTCTCACAGGTAATTCATAAACAACAATAAAAAAAAAAGTACTCTCAATCGCGCATTTATTGCACCTGTGAGATTTTCTTTCGTACTTTACGTACGAAAATCCACTGAGCACGAGCGCAGGCAGCGCCATTTGAGGTGTTCATGTTCATGCAATCGCTCCGCATTTCAATATGGATGTGCAAATTGGCGATAATGTGAACATGGGATGTAGCCTCAGTTCCTTCTAATTCAAAATTGCAGGTATCACGGTTACCAGGCACGGATTGTGTGTGCTGCGATGGTTTGCTTTCAAGGATTCCGAAGTAAACACCGAGAATGGTGTTCAATAATCTCTTCATAATTGGAAATTTTCTTCTGCTCCCCTATTTTCACTCTTCCTGGCGGTGTCTATAATTTTTGGCGGAAGTTGTTTTAAACCAGGACGAGATTGTTTGCTGTGTGTACAAAGGATTTGCTTTTTTGTTTTAGACATCTTTCGAATGGTTTTCTCAAAATACTGAATTTAGTGAAACTTTGAATTTTACACAGTTTAGTAGGTTACAGACTATATCGGTATATACATATTCTTATTGTAGGATTATAGTATACACTGGTCGATAGGGCTGAGTGAATTGTAACTTATTCGTTGATTGAAATATTCGAGGATTCCATAGCAGACCGGTACTAATTAATTTCAGAAAAAGTCTGCCCTTAAAACTTTGTAAAAGTACCTTTTTCTTCTTTAAGCCAAATGAATGGACCTTTTTTATTATTATTAAATATAAACTTCTAAATTCCCATAATGTTTTCAGTTAATAGCTAAGAATTCAAAATATCCAATAAAATAAAAATAATTAATTTACATATCAATTCGGTGGCCGGTAACTAATGCATAAATCACTGGACTGATTTAGATAGAAGCCAAGAATAGCAGTTTTTCTAGATTAGGTTGCATGTGTAAATTTTAAATTTTTTTACATTGATAGTTTTAACTATTAGAAACTCATTGAAATAAGTTTCACGAAAATCCATTCACTATGGACTTCTCTAGAGGTAAAAACCTTATTTCCCAGGACTCTAACAAAATTTTTTGATGCCTTATATTTTCTTCAAAATATCTGAAAATAGTAATTTTGCAATGAAATCTTTATTTTTTCCAGCACTAGCTAGACTATTATCGGTATATACATATAAATCAAATTTGAGTTCAATAGGTTCATTTTTTGGTCAGTGTGGTCAAACTAGATCCTTGTGGGAAGTAGTGCAAATTGTGTTTTTCAATTATATTTCTGTTATCTGTTATAAGAATAAGACACAAACTACAAATAATTTAAATCGGCTATTGTACACAGGTTAACAAATAAATCATCTTTGGCAAAAGTACACTAGTAGCTTCCTAAAATATTCGTTATTCATTATCTTAATTACTGCCTTGGCTTAGCTTCTTTTATGCTCTATAATTTTTTGTTACCGAGTCCCTGAAAAGTGAAAACATATTTTTCTACCTCGCTATGATAATATTTTCAAATTCAAATAAAAAATTCATCAAATTTTCAGATACCATTATTTTAAGGGCCAGAGAATTTCCCAGTTAATAAAGGCGTCTGAACTTGTAGCCTTCCTCTAAGAATTTGATTCTTCAGAAAAATGAAATCTTTCTTTGTTTTGTTTCCTATTCATAAAGTTTGAGTTAAGAATATCAAATTTTGGACAGCGCAATAGAAGACTTGAGTATGTTCAAGCCGCAATTTTTAAGGCTCAAATTAATATTTAAATTCGTTCTCTTTTTTTTCTTAATATTTGGCTTAACATAATTCCAGCATTTTGAATTATAAATAAAAGAATTCTGCATTTTCCTTTATTTCATTATCCACGCAAAATGTCCCAGATTCTACTTATTTTTAGAGGCTCCGAATAGTCACGGTTTTGTGTATCATAATTGGGTCATTCTAGAGAAGCCAATAAATTTCACTAGGCAGATTCCAAATATTCCAATATTCCAAAAACACTATCCATCGTAATCATCGAATGAATAGTCTTTGAGGGAAGATGGAATTGCATAAAACTAAGATTAATGCACTTGTATGCCATGTTCAATATTAGTGTCATTTAAAATTACTCATTTGTTTTGGCGGTTTCTTTTTTCACATGTCGGCACAATAACCTATAGTGTGCAAGTGGTCGAATCGTAAATTCTAAACATTTAGTAGAACATGATGCACCGCGATATGCATAACCACCAACTCTAAGGTTCCAATTTCATATACGGGGAAATCCCCTTTTACCTCGCTAATTCTTCCCAGAAAGTCACGACGTGTTAAAAAAATTGAACGAGGTGGTAAATTGTAACGATATATGCCCGCTCTTAAATGCTTTAGATGTGTAAAACTGGCAAGTTCTTATCTCATTGCGACTTCCGCCTGTTATCCGAGATATACCTTTTTCTCAGTTTGAATATGAGTAATAGAATGTGTTGGCGTAAAACAAAATTTTATGCAAGGATGGAAGTGGGTGTGTGAAGTTTATTAGATAACGATTGTAAAATTTGTCTGGGCGCATTTCTTGTTACATCAGTCGTTTCTAACGTTTTTTTTTCTTCTTAAAATCAACAATATTAAAGAAACTAGTTTTCGAACAAAATATTTCCTTATCTCTTTAACTTATTCATTTATTTATTAAATCAAAATCGAATGGTTTAATATTAATTCATCTAGTAGGCACTTATAAGCTTAAATTATAAATTTTAATTTAATTAATTAGCTCTTTTTAGAATACGTAGTTAACGGCAAAAACGAATTTAAATGATGATTTTTCTTTCTAGACTTTTTCCATCGTTTATAATTTACATAAACATAAAATTGTAGCCTACAAATATTTTTTACGTGTTATACGCAGTATTTTAAAAACAAAGTCTCTGCAAATCTTTCTATTATTAAATGTTTAATAATTGCGTTCATTTTATTTGAATCTTTAATTTAGTTGTGCATGTAAAAGTATAAGAGAATTCAGAAATATGTTTTATTAAACAAAATTTTATTTACATAATGAAGTTGACCATTACAAAATCTTTGTTTTGATACTTAAGTGCAGGGTGTTTAAGTGTGTCCACTCGAGACATAATTGTAGGCATTTTTTGTATACAAAGTGTTGGCCAAATAAAAGGCCTTACATCTTCAGGAACGAATTTTTAAAAATCGTAAAAAAATTGTCATCTTGACGATTTTTAAGAAATACCAAACATATGTGTCCAGTATCCCTGAATAGATTAATAAAGAAATCCTTACACTATTTGGTCACACACTTAAGAGAATATTGTGAAACACTCTTGACTGTAAAACGAATGTTTTTATTAAATGCTATTTATACCATTTAAGTTTTTTAGTCAGAATTCAAGGTAATCATCAGTTTAATTATTGTTAATTACCTTCATTTGCCGGCGACACCTTGGTCCGGGATGACTTAATTTTTGTAGTTGTCTGATGCTGTGTATAACTTCTTCGATGGCAATGTTGATGAGATTTGCACTTTTCTGTGCATAGTGCATCGTTAGAAATCAATTTAGACATGAAATTGAACATTAACTACGAGTAGGCTGTTACTATTTATGACTTAAATATAGTTTTACTCTAGCGCACCTTGTGGGAAAAGAGGAAATTCTATCTTTTTATTAGAAGGAATTAATTTCATTGCTCTCTCATCAGTGGCAAGTTAGAAAAGTGTGCTCGGAGAATTTTGGAAACTTCTGTTATATGTCTAGAATATCCCTAAATCGTGATTGAATATATTTAACACAGCATGTATGCATATTTTGGCTCTTCTTTTATGAGCAAATTCAGGCAAATATCCTCTGCTATGCTCGAATGAAGTAACATGAGAACACTTGTTGCCTTGTCTTGTCGATGAGATAAAATGAAATATCTTCTGACCACCGTGAAGGTTCTTTGTGGCTTAGGGCGCCATATATTACGCTTTCCTCATCTGTAACAGATGTTGTATGATCTTTTGTCTTTTTAGAGGATCCTCGTGAAGTTTGTGACAACTTGTACTTTCTTTTAGAGATCTTTACATCGTTGAATTTAAGGCTGAATATGATCGTGGCTGGATGTGTTTACTATCGTTCTGTTGCCCAACGAATTTTAAATAGAAACTGCACTGGGAATCGATTTTAAACTTTTATCATAGGTATATTGCATTGTGTTTTAAATTTTGAAGAGTTTTGTTATTTTTATGCGATACTTAATTTGTGAAAAATGTATGTATTGAAAAAATTTGGGAGGTTGAAAGTTTATGAGACTTTCTCTTTCAATAAAATTTAAGTCTGCTACAAAAGTGATAGTTTTTTATTTTCATATAAGAATAAATGATGAAAACCACCGCGATTATCGTTACAAAACTTATAAGGGGAATTCCCGCAGTTAAAGCGAAAGTGTTAAAAGTTTAATGTAGCGAAAATGAATAATTTAAAAAAGCTTGCAATAGTAAAACAAACTACTTGTATTATGGGCATATTCTTGAGATGCTTTTTTTCTTAAATTTTCTAGTCACTGACACAATTTTCTTAGCAATTATACATGTTTTGGTGTGTAGTTTATTATTTATTTCTTATAATAAAATAATTATTAATAATTAGTAATCGTTTTTTAACTTTAATAAACAGCATTTACATAGTTGGGGGAAAATGAAATTATAATTCATAGGTTTAATAGATATATCGATTTGCAGTTACACTAAATGACTTAATTCTGTTCAGACTCGCATAGGATATACAAGTTGTTTAAGAAATAGTATAAAAATAAATATTTAATAAGTTCTTGGTATTTTGTAAATTAATTTACATGGAAGAAACTGCCCGACTTTGCTTAATGTGTGCATTTAATAATAAAAGTGAGAGTATTTTATTATAGCTGGAAATCAACTTTTATTCTGTAGATTTATTACCAGATTTGTATATTGGAAAATTAGTTTACACAATCCCGCAATGCCTCATCAATTAATTTGATTTTAAATTAATAATAAATTTTACTTTTCAGGTCACTGTTTGCTAAAATCACCAATTGAACTGATAGAAAATGCAAAGAAAAACTTAAAAGCCTTATAGAAGTGTTACGCCTTTTTGAAGATTTTTTTACAACAAATAGTTGCATGACTATTAATAATTAGATATTGCATATCAGAAGATTAATAGGGAAGAAACAAGCAAGAGGTTTAAAGAACGGCTGAATAGGATCTAAGAAAATAAAATATAAATCTTCAGTTCGGGATACAGACAACAAATTAAAAAAAAAAAAAAAAAATTCAAAAGAAAGGTAAAAGAGCGACAAAGGTAAATCAGCCTCGAAAAAAAAACCCCCAACCTATATATGTATTACGGTAACGGTCGTGGTATGGCTACATTGATACAACAAAAAAACTGTATGAAAACTCTAACAAATGGTGGTGTTAATGGAGGAGGAGCAAATGGATCAAGTAATTCATCAACTGGACAGGCTGTGCAACAAACTCGTATGCTTCTGCCGCACGAGATGGTAGGCTTAACAACAGCAATTCCAGTCAATAGCGTAAATAGTTCATCAACTGGTATAAGTTCCAATTGTTACGGCAGTACACAGCAAATATTCGAACAGATTCCACAGCAGCAAAATCAAAACCAAACGATACATACACTTGGCCATAATCAAGTCAATAATATACAGCAATTTAGTAGATACTTTCCTCAGTTCCATAGCAATGATTCTAATCAAATTTATATGGCGACAACATCATCGAATAGTGGAAACTATATAAATACAAATTCTCATATATTCGTTACGAATACATTAAATACGGCACCAACTGTAGGAACGACAGTGGCCATGTCTACTACATCGGTGTCACAGCAATCATCGTTTCAACAATCCCCCTTAATTATAAATAAGCAGAACACAACAACACATCAGCAACCACCGAATGCCCGTACTGATAATTCAGCAGCACAATTCTTAGAGGCTTCTGAAAGCCAATGCCAATCGGAAAATTCGAATGGTCGTCAGGGGCAGGGGAATGACTGCAACAAATCATCCGGTGTTGCAGTTAATGGTGTCCAGCAGCAGCAGCAGCAGCCCGATGAGGAGCAAGAGAGCGAACCAGAAATTGATATAGTTATAAATAACGTAGTTTGTTCATTTAGTGTTAGATGTCATTTAAATCTGCGCGATATCGCACTTAATGGTTTCAATGTAGAATTCCGCCGAGAAAACGGCATGGTGACTATGAAACTTAGACGTCCGTATACAACTGCCTCAATTTGGTCATCAGGGCGCATCACATGTACAGGTGCTACGTCTGAGGAACAGGTAATTTTAATATCGGACCACCTGGATTTGATTTTTATTAATTTTAATTTATGCTATTTGTTTGTTAAACAGGCTAAAATCGCAGCACGTCGATATGCTCGTTGCCTTCAAAAATTAGGATTTAGAGTACGATTTCACAATTTTCGTGTAGTCAATGTTCTTGGCACATGCAGTATGCCTTGGGCCATTAAAATAGTTAACTTCTCAGAGAAATATAAGAAAGAAGCTAGTTACGAACCAGAATTACATCCCGGAGTCACATATAAACTACGGTATCCGAAGGCAACCCTGAAGATCTTTTCAACTGGAAGTATAACAGTTACAGGTAATTTTCGCTTTAGATATAATTTTGATGAATTTTTTTGTTTTGGACGAAAAGTTAAATAACTACAAGATCAAAATCATATTTTTCGTAACATCTATATAAAAATAGTATAAAGAAAAATTGTGCAATAGTAAGTGCTATATAATAATAAATATATATAGGGTTCTACATGGTCATTTAATATTTCTCCAAACCATATTGCTTCAAACCTAAAGAAATAGTAAAAGATCGACTTTTGTTGTCTTTAATAGTATAAAAAAAATTAACATACATTTTTTTTTTTTTTTTTTTTTTTTACAGCTGGGAGTGTTGCATTTGTACAAGCAGCCATAGAACATATTTATCCATTGGTCTATGAATTTCGCAAGAAACGTACTCCTGAAGAAATAGAACAATTACGTTCCAGGAAACATGAAGAGATAGTCGAGGAGCTAGCAACAGTCGAAGAGGAAGCTATACATTCCCCAAGTGCTAAAAGAAGAAAACCATTGGGATTGGCTGAAAATGATCCGAGCGAAGATATTATGAACGTATCAGATTATGAAGTCGATGATCCCGAGGAAGAAGTGTAAATGCCTTCTTGTTTTAGTTTTTAAAAAACCAAATATTTTTTCTAAATAAGCAACAGCATCTCAAATCTCAGTGGTTTCTCAATTTGAGGCAAGTATAATTGTTTATAATAATTGTTGTTGGTTCTGGGTTATTAAACTGCAGTAGAAAAAGTTATCATCATTTGTATAAAATCACTTAAAAATTTTCGTATGACTAGTTTATAAGTTTATCATATTTCGTATGAAACGACGACGATATTGCCTATAAAATATCCAGCTCCATATTAGTTATGATTTCAGTTTTTTTCAGTACCTATGACGATCAATTTTATGTTTGAGAAAATTACAACTATGTTGTTTCAGCTAAGATCATAGTGCCAAGATTTGCGAAAAAAGAAAATTTAGAAATTTGAAATAGACATGCATTTAATCGAATTTTCCTTACTTCGAATTAGAATTGTTATAATTATCGTGTAAAAACAACCCAATATAGTTTCCAGGCTTGTTCTGTTGTATCCGTTCGTCTAATATTGATGATTTAACGTTTACCCTATATTTATTTAAACAAAAATTATAAGCGATTTTGTAATATAACAATATTCATCCATGTCACAAAATAATCAGTAAAAAAAAAAAAATTAAAACATTCGTTTGCATAAGAAACAACTAAGTTTACAATTTGTTCTTCACATCAAGTAGTTTTTCAAGCATTTTTAAAAATTCAAGCTTTAACACATTGACTGCCGAGTTTTATTCAGCAACTTATTCAGCTATTACCTGTCACCCGAATCTGGGTGACACGACAGTAAATATGTTAATCATCAATAAAATTCGGATTTGTATAACAATTCAAAATAAAGCAATTAGACGTTGATGCTTAGTTTTCTTGGACTTGTTATCAATTGCACACAATCTTGTTCTGAGAACTTAATCTCAGGCAAAGCGGATAATGAATTTGTAATTTATTCAATTCATTGGAACGATAAATTGAATAATACTTTTATTTTACTCTATTCGTCGGTTGTAAGTCCCAAAATATGATAAATGGTTCTGGCCGGCCCTAAGTACGCAGGATTGGAAAATTTTTAAACTAGTTGGTGCATGAGGTGTATGTGAAAATCATTTTTGTTTATTATAAAAGTAGAATTTTCATTTAATATTTAGAGGTTGTAGCAGTTGATAAAGTTTGAATATTATCATTTCTATACTCTAATAAAATGCTTGTCTTTGATTTTCAGATTCAGCGCTTTGCTTTCTTAAACCACCGTATACGTCAATAGCTTGTAAAATAATACTTGCAACTGAAATAGTTCACTCTACTCACTGAAAAGCAATAACTATGAAATGATGTCATTAAGTAGCAGCAGCGTAAAGTTTGTAGTTATTTGTAATGATTTCAACAATTTTTTTTTTTTTTTTTTTATTATTTTGTGCACAATTTGTTGATGAACTCTTTTTTTTTTTGCGTTACATAAAAGGGAGGAAAACGAAAAGGAAGAAAAAAAAAGTAAAACAAAAAGAGCGAAAATATGATGCTATGGGACGTAAATTTATTTTAATTAAACTATAAACATAATAATTAACTTCGCCTTAGTTAAATGATTGTTTTACCTTTAAAAAAAAAAAGGGCGATAGGAATATCTGACAAAGAAACAATCGAATCAAAGCAAAACAGATAACTTCTTTCTAATCATTGTTAATTATATTTACGTAATTTTATCATTCCTATCTGCCTTTCTCCTACTATTTATATTGTCTTATTTAATAAATATCCACGAAATAAGTTATTTAAGTTTAATAATTTTTGCCGTAAAGACTGCATTAAACCAACAAAGTAATTCATTAAATTGAACAATAGAACAAGTACAGAAGGGAAACCAATAAGAATCAATTAAAATTGTGTTCATGAATGCCTCAATTTCGAAATAAACAAAGAAAAGAGAGAGAGAGAACGAGAGAGATAACAATGTAAAATATAATATACACAAAAATAATTTTCGTCAATCGTTGGCGATTATTGAAATTTCGAAAAAAGAAATAGAACATGTGAAGAAACTGCAGATAAAAAGTGATCGAGCTTTAGAATAATATTATGTTAATATCAGAGATGAAACCGGAATTTAAAAAATCACTTTGCTGGAGAATTTAAATTAACAAATAAAATTCTACAGCAAAGTAGCCAACTACTCACTTGATCTCAGTCAAGAGCATTAAACATTGAATGTGTTCCGCTTTGCTTCGCATTGTTTTGTTTTACCAAGTAAAGCGGAACTCGCTCATATCCGGCTCTACTATATACATTGTAATTATTTAAGGAGGACCAACCAATTAAAGAGCGTTTAGATGACAGAAGCCATAATTGAAAGTGCACTTAGAAAGTTTTCAGTATATTAAACTTTATATATTTAACCTTTTCGACAGCGGCAGCGGCAATTAAACCCTATATATATTTTTTTTATAAAATACACATTTCACACGAAAAAAAGGAGACCTTAAAAAAATATGTCGATTAGAGTGAATAGTTAGCATCTACCTATTACTTATGGTTTTTTGTTAAGAGACTGATCCTGCATTTGAATGAATGAGAAATTTCTTGTTAAAAAAGCCTAAAACTTATTTATTATCATTTGCGGTAAAGTTAAATATTTTCATAGGTTTAGATATCCTTCACACGTGCGTAGGGACTCTTGCTATATTAATAAATAGAATTTGTTAATTTGATTTACTTAATTCTTTCGAGATTTTAACTTGCCTCTGTACACGGTAATACAAAATCAATCCAAAGAAATGTAATTTTGTACGCTTTTATGTTTACAATTAAAAAATCATCAGGTTTATGTATACCCTTGTGATTGGTTGATTTATTGTTTGTAAATTTGTTTTTCTCTTATAAACACACGATAAGTCGGCTATGGAAAAATTGATGTTAATTTGTTAAATTAAATAAAAAGAAATTATTTTTATACAATAACAATGACATAAATAACGACTTTTATATACCGAATGTTCTATATTTGGTGTTTACCTTCAGTGCCGTAGATTTTTTTTAGGTTGATTTACTTAATTGGATTATGGTAATCTGGTTGCTATCTATCATTTGGTATTAATGTGTGATTAAGATACCAATTTTATTTTTTTAGTTAAAAGATTTGAAAGTATGCCCAGAAACATCTTTGATGAAAATTAGCATGGTTTAGAATTTCTGACCAAGTGACTCTGAATGACCCAATAAATTTTGTCTTTTCTTGGCTTTGTTCTGTTTGCAATAATGAGTGTATTAAAGTTCACCTTATATTTTTGTTCATAACTTTTATCGAACATAGAAATTTTCTGGACTAAAAGAACCACCTTCGAAATCGACCAAAATCAACCAACCAATGCCAAGAAAAATTATTGTAGTGAAAATCTTGAAGACATTCAACACAAAATCCTTGAAAGAATAATTTAGCGTATTTCACTTTTGATATTTCTTATTTCAAGTAGGGAATATTAAAATCACCTTGGTCATATTATTACCGTGTTAATGCGAGCTTGTTTATTTTAACCCTTTCGGTATGGCACAGTTGACCGCGGTTATACATTCCCTGTACGAGAAAATTGTTCACGAGAGTTTCCCAGAACGCCGACTTTAGGCGACGGTCGTACCCAGAAAGTTTTGTGCGAATGCCGACTTTAGGCGGCGGTCGTACCCGGAGAATGTTACGGAGATGCCGATTATAGGCGGCGGTGAGACCGAAAGGGATTAATCGTACCTGCCTTATTCTGTCGTGAACTTTCAACTAAATTTGGACAGTAGTAACTTATGTCTACTAAGTCCAATTGCAACAAAATCTAATGAAAATCTTCCGTCATTTTGAACCGCTTTTATGCATATGATTAGAAGAAGTTTTTAAAATAGAACAAGGCATCTGTAGAAAATATTTTCCATATTTCACTTCCTTTTTAACCTTTTAAATAAAAGGTTATGTCTTTTATCGAAATTCTTCTAAAATTTATATCTAACAAGTCTTGAAGCAAGAAATTTAATTGTGCCGTTGAAGATTTCATTGTACTTAGTGATGTGTTATTTTGGTTCTTTAAAATCCAAACAATTCATATAGATAAATTGCGTAACACTGTCTTTCGGAATAGAACCCCCGCATAATTGATTTCAATGTTTGAAGTAGACGTTGTTCTTTAATTTAATCGGATTGCATGTGTACTTATATTTCTAATTGCAGAATAGCTACGGAATTTCAATTTTCAACCACATATTAAGCACTTGTTTTAAGACAAAAAATGAAATTCAAATGTTTTATTTTCTTCTCTGTAGAATTGTATGTTTTAAACTTAGGAGATGCTAAAATAAAATAAACTAGAAGAGCTTAATTTACTAATATGAACTTCTTTCTTCTGTAAGCCTTTTAAGTGGTTGGTCATCAAAATGAAGCAAAATTAATAACTTTGAAAAGAGATTGTTCCAAAAAACTGATGTTGATTGATAAAATCCACCTTGGAGAATACTCAGAAAAAAAATAAAATAAATCATTTATAGACAACACAATTTGTAAAACATATTAGATATAATTTTGGCATACAAGACGTTGACATTAACACTATTCACTATAAATGCTGTGAATGCGCTATTGTTTCTACCAAATTTATTTCTACTATACATAAGTTAGTAGTATAATCACTTGGATAAGTCATATTCCCTAAAAAAAAACAAAATGCTATTTATAACAAGAAAGAAAAAAATGAAAACATTCAGAGCTCGCGCTTTTCTAAGAAAAAAAAAAAAATACAAAAACAAAAAAAAACGAATAGAATGTGGAAAAAACATTAAAACAATAAATGTTTGTTGTTTCTTCGTAGATTTCTTAATTTTTGTTTGTTTTTGTACAAGTCAAATGACAAATAAACTAAATAAATGCATAAAAAGCGATAAAATAATGAAATATAATAATAAAAAAAAGAAAAAAAAAAGAAACCAAAGACTTGATTTATTAACACGTTTGCACTAATTAATGTTAACAAAATAATGTAAAAGTATAAAACAAAAACACTTTATCTAGGGTAAAGTAACCTAAGATATATATGATCACTTATGGATTTCTATGTTTCATTTCTATTATTGAAATTTCTATCATTTATAATAAATATGTAGTTAACTGACTTATTTTTTATTACTAAGCTTATTTTTTAGTTACAAATTTATTACACTTTTTAATTTAGTTGTGTTTTTCTGCTTTTTGTTAAACAAAAGATATATGTTTTAGACGAAACAGATTTTCGATTTATTAAGAAAATGGTTATTTTAGCAAAAAAAAGGTGAAAACAATTTATATATATATATATATATAAAGTGGATAAACAAATTGAATTAACAGAAATTGTATAAAAAACAAAAAAAAAGTAATAATGAAACAAAGGATCTTATTCTAAACACAAAACTTTATTACATAGTGCCAAGAAAATATTTATTGAAGAGTAAAAATAAAAAGGAACGATAAACAATATTAAGATTCAAGAGAAGACAAATAAATGAGTTAACTATTAAAGAATCAAAGCAAAAAAAACTTTTTTTCTCATTTGTTTGTGTGTTATGTTTGCTTCATTGCAATTAAAGGTAACATGTACATTGTACACTAAAGGGTAAGATTGGTTTTTGCAAGGCGAACGTTAGATATGGATGGCTGCTTATTTTATAAGCATACCTATTTATTACCTACTTTGGTAGTAGTAGTACTATTATTATTTCTACATTAAATCCCTTCATTGCCCAAAGAATTATTGGAATGCCTTTCTTTTAAGTAGTGGCCTTTCCTCTATGTGAGAATCAGATGGTAGCTGTATGACTGATAAATAAAATTAAAATTATTACATTTTGATAGGTACTTTTTTTTAAAGGGCTTAGGAATTAAACCTTTGCATATTTCTCTTCTCTAATCCAGCAGATAGTCATAGTACAATGTTTTAAACATTGCAATGTCAACCCTTAATAGAAATCGTTATACTTTATAGAAAAAAAAAAACGATCTCTTGCATGTAAACTATTTTGCAAATCACTTCATATGTGTAGTATAATTGTGCTCTATTTTTCTCGCCCTAAGAAAACTAAAACAATGCAGAGACTTTAGAAACAAAATACAATGGCAAAACTTAGAATATCGAAACTACAAAAAAACGTAGAGCTTTTGAAAAGGATCAATACTGTCTTGATTTTTCTCGATATCGATTTTGTACTTTGTAACAAATAATATTTTTCATTAAATTTGGCTACTGTCAACTAAATCGAAGAGATCAATACCGTCGAGAGAAGAGAAGAAAGAAGAAAACTTGCGTTTTGAAGAAAGAAAAACGTTTATCGTAAATTAATTATCACTGAGAATTCTCTTTGGTAGATTAAAGACGTATACGTTGGACTTATGCCTTGAGAAAATGTTTATAGTAAATGTTGTAATCTTCGAAGAGTTCTCAAAACCTGCTGTATTTTGGTAGGTGTAATTTTGTCTTAAAAAAAAAGTAAAATGACAGTGTTTTTATCATAGAAATAAGAGCCATTCATTTTTTTTTTGTCTCTGCTGTATGTATACTAAAAAGAAAAATAACAACACAACAATTGTACTGACAAAAGCAGCTCAATTATAAATAAAATAATTGAATAAAACGAATGTCGATTAAATTTTCTATTTATCGCTATTGATGATAATTTTGTATTTTGCTATAAACACAATGTCGACAATAATTTTACTGTCGACGATTATATCGATGAGATAAATTTTATCTAAAAAAATATTAAGAGAAGACCAAAAATAGTCCATAGCCCTTAGAAAAGGCTCTTTTCGTTTGAATTGGTACTGATAAATTTTGTAATCGATGAGAATTCTCAAAACTTGTTGAATATTGGAGGATGTGATTTTGTCGCAATTGAGGAGATATCTTATTCATTGTTGTCATTTTATATGCTCTTTGATCAATGTATCCTCAAAAACTGACTTCCTGTATATCATAGAAGTATAAGAGCCATTCCTCTTTTGTCTCTGTTGTATATGTCACTAAACAAAAAACAAATCGATTGTACTGAAAACAGGAAAATGTTTAATGTTCATAAAAGAATATACGCTAAATTTAAACAATAAACGTAAGAAAACTGCAAAAAAGTTGTGTAAAGAGAAACGAATGTGAACAATTGATGATTTATAATATGTATGGAGGTGTCTATATGCTTGTTTTATGCTTGCTGTACACATAAACTCGCTAAAATAATTTTCAATGCGTTTAAGAGCAAAAAAAAAAAAAAATATTAGACGGAAATCGTTTTTGTTGGAAAATTAAAAGTAGATCAATTTCTAGGGATTGCATAAAAGAGAATATTATGGTGGATCAGAGTTGTAAATTGCTTTAGTCGTTCCTATTTTATTACTTGGAGTTGTTAAATTTTAATTAAACTACTTTTTAATTAATATTATTATGTGTCAAGGTAATTGTTTATGTTTTGGAATTAATTATTCATTTATTCTACTAAATCCGGCAACGAGATTAAAAAGTAATTATCTATTCTATTTTATTAAAATCAAATACATAATTCCACATTATAATTTTAAAAGTAATAAAATTAAAAATTCATAAGTATTAATAAAAGAAAATTATATGCAAATTTATACCAAAATGAATAACTAGTATACAACTCTGATTGGAAGTGGTATAAAAAAACGATCTTATGCTTTTACGAATTTCTTATAAGATAGGATGAATTTAGAAATCCATCGAAATCGCTTTAACTACAGCTTCAGAATAAACTTTACAGAAGCTTTGCTACTTCATAAACTAATCAGCTTTAAAAATCACTTGGATGCGTTCAAAAACTCAACTTCACCAGTCAACTAAAATATTTAGCAATTGCTTCTGTTAAGCTGAAATGAGCAAATGACTGAAATACTGAATTTTCGAACACAATCAAGTTTTTAAAAGCGGACTTTAAAGCCGATCTCTGTCCTGATGCAGGTTTATTTCAAAATTCTCAAGTTCCAAGATAAATTCAAAATCATTACAGGTTAAAATAATTTGATTTTATTTGTGTTAAATAGTGTATTACTTTGTTTTCGACTAATTCCTGTTAAATGTAACTCTTAACCACTAACGTGCTCGCTAATTAAAGTATAGTTGGTAGTTAAAGGTTAATAAATTAATTGAGTTAGCAGGAATCCTAATATGAGACGATAGAGGTTCTTCTATCTTTTGCACTATTTACAATAGATGCACAAAATTCATAATCCCAACAGTGGCCCTTTACTTAGGTGTACATTTAATGCACTATTACTTCTGTTAAGGATTAAAGGAAAGAACAATGTTGGCTTAAAACTAAAACTTAATAAAAAAAGATTAAAAATTGTGTCATGTCATTGGGAAATGTAAAACTGTTAGCAATAATAAATTGACAATTTTTGAAATAAGTGAAATAGTAAAAAGTTTAGCAATAAGAAGCACTGTACATAAACAGAAGAAACCGAAGGGACTAGGCTTGATACAAGTTATTCCTGACAATATGCCAGTTTGAAACAGAAATGGTAACGCAAGAGTAAGAGGAGAAGTAAAGATAAAATTATAAATATTTAAAAGCAACCAACTGTATAAGTTAGAATCAAAATCAATTTTAAAAAAAAAAAAATAGATGAGAAAGATTCAAGATGTGTGTAATTGCAGTCACTAGAAAAAAAGTAAAATAAAATAAAATAAATGTTGATAAAATAATACTTGGGATTAATTAAATGTACTGATTATATTTAACTAAAGAGATCACAAGTTATTTTGGTTTCGGATTCAAGGCTTAGGGAGTTCAAACATCAAGAGAGCGAAATATGAGAAGATGAGATACATAGGAATTGAATGAAATTATGAAATAAATGCGAGTTTTATAAATTTATTGTGGTTTTAATTTTACATCAATTATTGAAATTATCCCAAATATTGCAAATATGCAATGATAAATGCGTGTATCACTTTTTTTGTAAATCTTTTCTAGCGTATAGGTGAAAAAGGATATTGTGAATTTGGTCATTTCGCAAAATCTGATCGATTTTAATTCGAAACTTAACAAACAAATCACAGCATTTCTTTACTCTGACCGAACACAAATGCGTTTCAAACGTAGGAGATTTTAAAGCAGGTTGAAAAAGTCATAGAACCCCACGAGGTAATTTTTAGGCATTCTTTTGTTTAGTTAATTAGAATAAGGGATAATTCTAGTAGTTTAATAGTTTCTAGAGAAACGCGTTAAAATGTTTAACAGAGGAATCCTAAAGTAGCTTCCACGCTTACAAAAGCGGGTGTAACTCACGAACTACTACGAATTTTCCCATAAAAATTATATTCTTGCATATTTTTCAAAATATGTATATTCCGAAAATTAAACAAACATGTTTTTTAATTTCTAGACCAGACTAGCCCTAAAATGTTGCTACATTTTAAACGGATTTTAATTTCGTTCGATTTAAGATTTAATTTGAGTAGTTGTTTGCTACATAACTATTTTCAAACTCTATTTCATTAATTTACTTTGTTTTACTTTAAATTTAAGCCTAGTTGCAAATAGGATGACTACCTTATAAGAAGTGCTTTTTATGCAAAAGGCAGATGGAGATGTAGAAGTATTTGTTTTTATTAAATTTGGTGGCAAAAAGAAATCAAATAGATGACATGTTTAAAAGTAGAAAAACGGAGGGCGCTTTTGAAATTTTAATTTATTTCTTTATGTATTCAGCTTATCACAAGCTATACATGGGTAATTCTTTTACAAACCGAACACCTTTTTGACCGACACATCTCCGATTTGGCTGAAACTTTTTTTTCGGATTCTATATCGAAAAATAAGAGATAACATTAACATTTTTGCATTTTATTCGAAAAGTTTGAGGTTATGTCGAAAAATAGTTCAGACAAAAATTGTAGGTCTTTTTATTATCTACACCTTTTATATGTAACTTTTTTTGATCCGAGCTATAGTTTTCCTTTTATTACCAAAAAACCGTTTTTTTGAAGTGTCGCGCTATATAAGTTAATGTTTTAAAAATAGTAATAATAAAGGTACCATATTTTGAAAACATGTTTTTTATGTAAAATATGACGGAGAATACAATAAAAATGTTAAAAACTTGCTACGAGGTGGGGGCCATTGTTAAAAATTGATTTAAACAATTAAATTGTTAATAACAATATGAATTTGTTAATAATTTTTATTAAAAATATTTTTTTCTCAAAACTCAGTCCTTATTATTAAAAATGAAAAAAAAAAATTAAATTTGTAGCTCAAATAAAACCAGAGTTATAAATTTTTGAAAATGAGTCTCCAAGCCAAAAAATTCATTATTCTCACATTTTCGATCACTAGTATTATCGAAAATATGCGGAACAAAAAAAAAATCCTCGGACACGTATCTCTTATTTTTCGATATAGAATCCGTAAAAAAAGTTTCAGCCAAATCGGAGACATGTCGGTCAATTTTTATCAAAATCCGTACGGTTTGTAAAAGAATTACCCACATACAAACAAACACAAGCACACAAACTTAAACGCTAGAATATATGAATAAATTAAGAACTAGGGGAGGGCGTTTCAGGGCATTCCGATTACTTGGAAAGGTAGAAGTCGAACGATGGTGAGGAGTTGGCTTTACGTGTCATGCGGGAAATTGGTTCGGAAAAGCCATAATTAGTGCAGTGTTGCGAGGGGCGGAAGAGGGGTACTGATCTGAGGCTACGGGGGTTGGTGTGAAACGATATCAGTTGTAACAGGGAGGGGCAATCGATAACACCATTAAGCAGCTGATGAATAAAGAGAATGTCGGCAGTGTCGCGTCGCTTACTTAAGGTTTCCAGATCGATCAGTTTCAGGCGATCTTCATACGGCGGCAAGTTTTGGTGGTCTGACCAAGGAAGATCGCGTAAGGCAAAACGAAGGAACCTACGTTGGACAGATTCAATCCTGTTGATATGAGTTGACTGAGTGGGAGACCATACTTGACTGGCATATTCAAGGAGAGGACGGACAAAAGAGACGTATAGCAGTATAGGGATTTCGCAACGTAAGGGTAATTAAATTCTATGGACCACCGTTTCACGAAGCCAAGAGCTGAGTTTTCTCTGGCTAATGTGTTGTCGACGTTAGAAGGAAAGTTGATTTCCCTATCGCAGGTGAAATCGGGAAGAGAGTCAACCGAAGGGATATGCTCGCCAGATAAAAGATAGATTCTAGGGGAGGAAAGGAGCCGTTTACGGGAATAGGTGGTGGATTGGCATTTTGAGACGTTTAAATCCAAGAAGTTTTTACCAGGGTAAGGAAAAATTCACTCATGAACCAAAAAATTCGAATCTTTTTCGTTCGATTCAGTTCATGAGTGAAGAAAAAACATGTTGACTCATGATTGAAATTTTTCTAAGAATCTTATCTTTTTCCGCTCATCGAGCGAGTGAATTTTATTACTTCCTTTGGTTTCCAATCGCTCGTGAGTGAGTTGAAAAACCCCTGTAAATGAAATTTTCACTCGTGAAACATTCAGAGCAGAAAAGAATTATTCGCGGATGGTTCACTCCGATTTTGGAATTTGAAGTATTCAGGCGATGTGGATTATTTTTTCTTTTAATGCTTTTATTATAGATGACATAGAATAAGGTCATAAAATTAAATAAGTTTTACATTTTCTTACTTAATTTTAAGTCAATTTTTTAAAATAAAGAAAAAATAATGATTTTTTAAGGCCTGAAATGAATTCGTTCTCTTTTATTTTTGGTTCTTGAACTTCGTGAATCATTCGCGATTTTTTTCACATTCATAGCGATCATGAGTGAATTTTATTTTAAATCACGGTTTTAAAAATTCACTCGTGACGAAAATGGATTTTATTCAAGAGCCGATCATAACTTTTCACTCATGAGCGAAAAATAACAAATCATGGTTTTCTTTTCATTCATGAGTGATTTGTATTTTTTTGATTCTCCTTACCCTGGTTTTTACAGCACCATGTGCAAAAAGAATCCAGATCTTC
This sequence comes from Dysmachus trigonus, assembly GCA_949715965.1. Classification (NCBI taxonomy): domain Eukaryota; kingdom Metazoa; phylum Arthropoda; class Insecta; order Diptera; family Asilidae; genus Dysmachus; species Dysmachus trigonus. The sequence goes on from OX454323.1 coordinate 67,943,620, forward strand.
TTGAAGAAAGGGGGTGGGGGGGGGGGGGGGGGGGGGGGGTCAACTGGGGAGTAAATTAGTTTAGAGATCTTCATGTCGTCGGCGTAAATTGAAAGGTCCGAGTGTTTGATGATGCACTCGACGCCATTTATACCCAGAACAAAGATCAGGGGGCCCAAATGACTACCCTGAGGAACCCCTGACTGAGCTACGAAAGAGCTAGAATTTACTGAGCCGAAGAACGAATAAAATGATATTTGTGTGATAATGGGAGAAAGTTCCAGGAATATTTCTGTTTTCCAACATCTTCATTTTAAATTGATTAAAATTATATTAAAAGTATACAGAAAGAGTATGATCTCTCATTAAATTACTGGCTAGTTCAGTTGGACGGCTGATCCCCTAAGAAAAACAATGACTACAACGCAAAAGCGCCAGCGGATTTCAGTAATGTGTTTGCATCGGTGGAATTTTTTGGAAACCATAGCTTTAAGCAAGAAACTTTAAAAACATTTTTTGGAATAGTTCAGCCAGAATAACCCTAGGACCCCACACTATCCGTATGAAAAAAATAACCCACATAGGGGTTACGCGCACCTCAGTACTTTAAATCGATGCGCTGAGCTGACTATTGGTCGTAGAGAAATTTGTATTTTACATTTCCATGACCTAAATCTGAGAAGCGGAATAGGTCATTGGGAAAAACCTATTATTATTTTTTCGCCCTGAAAAATACGATTGAACAAAGTAAGTTAATTGTTTTTAGCATTTTTCACTTATTTTGTGGGGTTTGGGGAACCCTTGTGTGGAGTCCTAGGGATAAGACACCAAAAATGTGAGTTTTGCAATTTTTTAAATCGCGATAACTCACGAACAATCATTTATACGAACAAAAGTGTAGGAATCTATTTGTGGAGAAACGCAAGCTCTATAAATTTTAAATTCACTATTTTTACGAAACAACTCACCGTTTAAGATATATTTTTTGAAAATTCTATTTTGCACCTTTGATTTTGAATAACATTTTCAGCACATGCCGAATCAATGCGGATTTTTGATAGTTAATTTAGAATAATGATTTAAAAGTGTTCAACTTTATCGGAATTTTTCCGCGGTTTCGCAAATAGAATTTGATAATTTTCGGATAAAAATGTTTGATTAGTTAAAATCCAAACCCGATTGTTCCTCAGGCACACAATTCCCATAGCTGAGATTCACTCCACCTAGTGAGGGCAATCAAATCCCACTTATTCCACTCCAATTGACATTTTAACGTCAATCGGTAAATTGCTTGAGATTTTTGTGGGGGGTGGTGATAAGCCTGTCGAGTAAAAGCCCTTTTTAAGGGGGAGCAGGACCATGGGGGAGTAAAAACGCGAACAATTTCGGCAATTCACCCTCTGTAACATAAAATTCGAGTGCAATCAGTGCCAGTGTAGTGCAATTTCCGGCGATATGACCGGCCCAAATTAAATCCAATAAGAAAAAAGGCCCAGTTTTTCGGTATTCGCGTTCAAAAGGATACGTGCGGTCGATAGAAAATATGATGCAGTGAATTTCGCCCAATTACGCTTCACGAGAGCACGGAAAAAACATCGACGATAACATGGAGATCGCTGAAAATTCCTCACAAGGTGATTCTACGACCGAATCGTCAGTCAATGAACCCGGAAGCAGCTCAGCACCGATTGAAAATGAACCTGATTTCGCCGAAATCAGTGGGATTGATTCTCTCGAAAGTTTGGAGGCTAATTCAGCGCACACCGAGGGCGAAGCTTCCGTCGTCGTCGAGGGCTGCGGAAGCTGTGATAGTACCGAGGGGGCGCATCATCCGGACGAGCCACCTCCAGGTAACGTATTTTTCTCTGGAGAACTTAAGTCGGTTCGCGTTGTTCTTACGATTTTTGTAAACAGATGTTGCAGGTAGGACTCCTGTGGGTGACCCGCAAGAGTCCTCCGCCGACTCACTGGAAGCAGGAGCTCCGAAATGTGATAATATTTGTGATAATGAGACTGCCGGGTGCTCCAGCAAACAGCCTTCTCCATCACCAACGTACGCCGATGATACGCTTTCATCCTGTAGCCTCGGCAGCTGCTCTGGAGTCCGTCGGAAGGCGAAGGTTAACAACTCTAGCGGCAGCGGTGGCAGCAGCAGCGATCCACCTTCGAACGGCACTAAAAAGAAGATTAAGGCCTCTTTCAACAACGGAAGACTGCAGGGAAATGACCAGTTCAACATCTGGATGGCCAGGGAGTGCTTCGAAAACATTCCCGCCGAGACCGTCTTTGAGGTTTCCAACGACAACGACACCTTCTCGATGGAGAGTGGAAATTTGGGCACCCAACTGCACAGACCCCTGGAGCGCTCTTGGCCCCCTAGGAATCCAAAAAACAACAAGCTGAGCAGCGATGCATTCAAATTCGATATCATCGACATGGATGAGCAATACTCCTTGGAGGACGACGACGACGTAAATGGGACTACTTCAGATAAATTTGAATATACTGAAAGGCGATTGAATGGCAGCAACTCTCCACTTTCCCTTGAAGGTGAGTCTTCGACCGCTGGCTGTTCGACGAGCGTTAACTGCGCTTCCACTTCAGACAACCTTAAACTTAAGCCTTTGCTGAAAAAGAAAATCGGCCCTGATAGCTATATCAATACAATTTTGACGAGAAAAGTGCCAGCGAATGATGCCAACTATGAATTCCCTCAGGCGAATGGATGTATTGAATCTACAATGGAATTACCAAGTGATTCCCTGAGGCAGCACAAACCTCTAACTCGAACCCTTTCTAATGGAAAGAATAAAAATCCATCAACAAGCCTTCCAGAACCAGTCAATTTTCCCTTGTGTAGAAAATTGCCACCACGCCAACGTAGTCCACCATCAGGTTCTTCGACAAGAAGTGCCTCACCCTTGGAAATTTCATCTCCAGAAGCATCAACATCTCCAGTACCTCAAAATATACCAAAACCAATATTACGACCGCAGCCAAGATTATTAACCCGAATTTGTGGGAATACAAATTTCATTGCCACTAATTTAGTATGCCCGCCAACGCCTACCCATCACGCAAGGAGACCACGCCCTCCGAATACCGAAGAAAATCTACATATAGAGCCAAGACCAAGAGATATTCTAAATACAGAAAATATTGTACCCGCCATTCGTACAGCGGATATTATTAATTTAGCAACCGGTTCGGATACTGGGCGTATGCTTGACCATGATACCAATGAAAATGAAGTGCTCCACATTTCAAGCACTCGGCTACCTTCTATTCCAGAACGTGGAAGAGGAATATTGCCAGAAAATGAAGATCCCCTTCCGCCAGCTTGGGAAGCGAGAATGGATAGTCACGGCAGAATATTTTATATTGATCACACAACACGGACGACTAGTTGGCAAAGACCAGGAACGAGCGGTGGCCTTGTTGGAGGGAGGGAACAACATCGACAACAATTAGACAGACGTTATCAGTCAATTCGAAGAACAATTACAAGCGAAAGTCGACCCGAGAGTCGAACTTTCACCATTTCGGACATTGATAGAATTCTTATGGGATCACATCCAGCTGTTCTAATGCTTTGCCGTCCAGACTTTTATTCCATGCTACACACCAACGAGGAAGCACTATCTATTTATAATAGAAACGCTGCTCTCAAACACATGGTGATTCGAATTCGAAGAGATCCCAACTGCTTCCAACGTTATCAATACAACAAAGATTTAGTTGCTTTAGTAAACTCCTTCGCTTTACTCAATAAAGATCTACCATCAGGTTGGGAGACTAAATTGGATCAATCTGGGAAGCAATTCTTTATTGATCATGCCAATCGAAAGACTTCCTTTATGGATCCACGTTTGCCTGTTGAATGTCCTCGGATTCGACATAGGCAACAAAATGAAATGCTTGATGTTGCACCAGTTCCACCTCCGAGACCTCCATCCTCTTTACCTAGAACGTCTCATGATGTTCCGGAGATTCCAATAGCATACAATGATAAGGTATAAGAACTTTTTCTTTAATTTATCTATTTGGGGCTTAATGTATTCGATTAATAGGTAATTGCATTCCTTCGACAACCGAATATTTTGGAGATCTTAAAAGAACGCCATGGACAGTCGAACGTTTCGCGTTCATTGCGGGAAAAGATCAACATTCTTCGAGTTGAGGGAACTACAGCACTTGAAAGACTTGGTCACGATTTGCAGCTGACTATTCTATTAAGGTAAGTGGATGTAAAGAGTGCGTATTTAAGGAATCATGCTCAGAAAGATAAAATCTTAATGAGGATACTTCAAGGAATCGATTGAGAGTCTTCCATAAATAATTTTTAATATTAAGATCATTCATTGTCCCAGAGATCTTTAAGAGTGCTACACACGTAATAATTCACCTCCACAGAATACTGGGGTAACAAGTTGATCAATATGAAAAGTCTCAAGTCTGGCTTGAATGAAATCTGAAGTTGTTCGATTTTTCACTGCAGAGTGCAGACTTATGGCATCATATCGGAACGTGTGTAGGTGCACGAAGACTTCAGACTTCTGTTATTGGGGCAACAATTTAAAAATACATGTTTTAATTTGATTTAATTGCCATGCACTATATTATAGTGGGAAATTGCAATAATTTTGTTTATCCAAACATTTCCTTCAGAAATCGTAGCGTAGATTTCGATCATCTAAAATAAAAACAGAAACATATTTTATTTAATCCATTAAGGTTGAAGTCTTTTTTAAAATATTAATTACGAACGAAATGGATGACTTCAAAAGCAGACATTGCAATTGAAAATATCGCTCGTTTTTCGTAAAAAAAGTATGTATTTCGAAAATAATGCTTTTGAACGAAGCATATGTTTATTGTATCACAAGCTGAAAAATGTGAAGTCAATTGCTGCAGTAATTTTCGATTCATATATTTTGAATAAGCGGTTTTAGAAAAACGCGATCAGTTTCGCTACCAAATAAACATGGGTAAAGTGGGTGCCCGTAATTCCAGACATTTTTGGTAGTACAAGGTTATGCTTTAAGAGATCAACCAGGAGGAAGAAATCGAGTCCACCGTTGAAATATCATTTTATTTTTAAACAATCGTCCACATGTCACAATTCTAGAATATTTATTGGAGTTCTACAATGAATAGGCTTTTATTTTGAGCCGTCACAATGGTGGGTATTCTTTCTGAATTTGAAATCGAATATTATTAATTTTTAAAGTCTCCTGTGAATACGGAATTCTTTACTCTTTTTAAATATTGTTATTTTGAATATTTCCTCCTCTCCACTCTGTTCAGATATGGGAATTTAATTAAAAAAATCTAGTCTATGGAAGTCATTTGTCGCCTTAAAAACTTCTTATTTATGAGTCTTTGCCATAAAAGGTGTTGCATTATTTGAAATCAAGTTTTTTGTACTCCTTTCCCATTCAAAGTCACTTTTAATCACATTGCCAGTAAATTAAAATTTCCTTTCTAATATGCAATTATTTTAGAATAGTTACATAACTTTAAATTAAACGTATAACAGTACAAAATGTAAAATACAAATTTTGCATAGCGCCCCTTTTGATCGCCCACACGTTACTTTCATGGCTAACATTTTTCCCGAGTCCGACAAATAACAGAAAATGTCCCTACGTTATTAAAGCCATATTAAAAAGTAAACACTTATAATTATTAATCGGCGAGGCTTTAATATCGTTAGCATGGTTTATGTGCTTTTTAAACGTAAACAAACATGTATATACCTGGAACTGAGGCATAATCGTTTAAAATTAATACTTAATTAGCATAGCATCGTTATTCACAAAAAAAAACTTGGAGATCAATGCGTAAATATTAAAAGGTATGTGGGTACCTAAGTTGAGTCGCCTAGACTCAGGTAGATATGAAATGAGTACCTCTTTTTGGGTCTTTTTCTTAATTAGGCAGCTTATGGGTTCATTATCATAATTATTTACTTGAAACATATTTTAGTGTTTCAAGTAACAAGGGTACACATATTAAATTCTTTTATATTTTCAATAATAAGTTATGGAAATTCCAACTTCGCAGATTTCGCTACTACGCGATCTTTCATAACTTTTAATTATTATCTCTGATAAAGATAAAGAAATCAATAAGTAAATTATGAAAAAGATCGACTGCTAAAAAATTGAATAAGTAAGCAAAAAATACATAGACTGATGTAGTCCGGTAATAAGTTTTTGTAATTTCCTCATCAAAACCTTTTATTGGGTAAAAAAACAATTTTTTGTCAGATACGTAAAATTTATTAAAATTTCAGAGTATTCTACAATATTTAAAAATTATTTTCACTACTACAGAAAACCTGATACTGTTATTTATTAAATTTTACGTTCATTTTAATTATTAACTGATTTAGTTATAGTGAATTTTTAGTGCACTTTTCATAATCTGGAGCCGGTTCGTGCATTTCGACGTCGAAACACAAAATATCGTTTGGAATTCAGAAATGAAATTTCTTCGTTTTAAAAATTAGGGAAATTCTAAAAAATGTGGCTTTTGAGTGCGCTTTATTTTAGATACATTTAATAACCCTAGTTTACACGATTTTTGTTCCCTTAAAAAAATGACTGTTATTATTAAGATTCTCTGATTTCGAAAATAATAATAAAAAAATTCCATCACGTCACATTTTGAAGAAAAATGGGGTGAAAAATTTAAAGAATCCGTATTTTAGCCATTCTTAGAATTCTTTTTTAAAAATAAGGGGAAGTCGTAGCGGTCCCAAACTTAGTTCAAATGAATGCTTAAATTCTATACTATAGTTATAAAATATCAGTTAACTAAAATCTTTTTCAAGTTTTCTTGGGGAGACAAGATTTTCATTAGAGTTCCACTCCTACATATCGTTGATTCATTTCATTTATATGGCAGAGGGAAGATTCATAAAAAACTCGTTTCCTGAATAAATGTTAATAAAATTTACTAATAACATATTATAAAACTATAGTTTAGAATTCGAACTTTGATTTGACTTATGTGTCGAGCTGCTACGAAATTCCGTTGTTTTAAAAAAAAATGTTTTCCAAAAGTGGCTAAAATATGGTTGATTTCATTTTGTAACCTTATTTTTCTCGAAAAGTTAACGTAATAGAAAAACCGATTTTACATAACTGAATAGTTTCCACATTTCGTATGAAGGACATGAAAAAAGTTAAAATTTGTAAACTAAAGTAATTGTTCTTACAACGACAAAATATCTAACAAGAAAACGTTCTCAGGTGTGTCTCACCGATTTTGATGAAATTGAAATATGTTATAGAGTATCGAAAAATAAGAGATACGTATTTTTTTTTATCTGCGGATACGGACATTTAGGGGGTACTTTTATTTATTGTTTTTTGTATAAAAATTGGTGTATTTTTCAAAAGTTTGTCCGCAATGTTGGATCCGCCATTTTGAATTTTTTAAATTTAACATCAGATTCTTAATCAGCGACTCCAAAAACCCCTTAATACTGGTTTTCACGAAAAAACTGATGTCTGAAAGAATATACATCATTTACGTATTAGTGCTAGGGGTTGTTTACCCCCTTTACGAAAACCCAAAAACAGGTGAACTTTATTTTTCAACATCGTATGTAAAAAAATATTTTTCAATGATTTTTAACTAAAACTGTTATTTTCGTGACGCAAAAAAATCAAAAAAAAATCGCTTGTCTGCAATAAAAAATAAGGGGGTGGCAACCCGGGAACCGGATTACTGACAAAAGGTTAGGATATTTTTGAGACATCATTTCCATTTTGTTTCATTCGAAAAAAATCATTAGAACTTGGAATATTTAGGAAAAACGGTTTTTGGGCTAGCTAACCTAGATTTATTATTATCTAAGCTGAGCAAAGTTGTCGAATAAGGGCGTTGGTGTTGTATTCGCACTTGACCAAAAAGTTGTTAGCCAATTTAATTACATCAGCCTTTAACAGCTCAATATCGGCCATTAAATGTAATCTTTTTGCTTAAAAATGGTAAATGTATTTTGGGCAATCTGGAGTTTTTAGTTATGAGTAAGTATGGAAGTATTATTTGGAAAATCAACTTATGTATAAGGATTTTGTTATTCAAGCTTAGGGCGGCTTTTCTATTTATGGATTTGTATTATGGATATAATATCCTGGTTAAGATATTTATTTATGGAAATATTTGGCTGTCGAGGTGTTTATCTTGAATTATCCATGGTTCGAATTTCGCAAAATCGCTTAACAATATCGCTTTTAATGCGCATTGTTTGCTACTTTTTATATTGTAACGTTTAAGTTACAAAAACATTGGGAATGCCTTTCTCCAACAAAAAAAAAAGAATCTTTCCTAAAACCTTGAAAAGTAATCATCATTTTTTTAAAAATCAAACTTAAGAGGATAGTACGCAACTTAAAAAAAGAATCATTTAAAATAGTTCGAGATCAGTGAATGGGAGCATTTTTATATAAAAAAAATATTTGTAACCCACATTCATTGTAGCTCTTCTCCTTCATATTTGCATTAATAAGACAAGGCTGCAAAGTAGGCATTTAATAATTTAATAAGCAATAAAAATCATCCATTGAGTTCAGAAACAATCGCAAATTTTTCATTAATTAGAAGATGTTTCTCTCACAATTACTTACCATCTTTCTTAACTCGACAGCGTTTTATTTAACATTAGAAGAAAAAATTTGAATGAACTCTATTAAGAGAGACTTGTTTGGTTTTTATATCTTTTGTAAGATTTATAAAGTATACTTAATCTTTAGTCAGTTCTTTGTGGCACAAGAGCAGTGAACAACTAATGGTGGTTTTAGGTGGTTTTATAACCTTTTTGTTTTTTTCCAATTAGCATTAATGTTAGGGTATCGTGGTCACTTTTAAGTCACATAGCCTAAGAGTACAAAGGCCTTTAACGCGATAATTAAAGCCGCAAGCGAATCAAGTAAATCATAAAATCAATTTAAGAAAATTAGAAATTTGTCGTAGTTGAAAAATAAGGTCAATAGCGAGGTGTAAACATTTTTTGGGGTTTTTGTTGCATCGCATCTGCAGAAAATTTTCAATCGCATGCAACTGACCGCAACCTAGGAAGTGGAAATTGCGTAATGGGGTTACTCTCGTATTTTAATTAAGGTAATTGTTTTGCATCAGCCTTCGTTCGTATTTTTCACTCTTTATAGTTAATTATGTTTTACGTTTTTTTTTTTTTCTTTTACCTACTCTTTTTGGTTTTTAAATTGGTTCAAAACAAATCGCTCACTATAGTGGATAGTGTTCTGCTTGACTTACTCTCTTCAATCTCGCACTAGTTAAACGATGGTCTGTCTGTCTGCATGCGAGTTCTTTACCACGAGCCAATCTGTCTGGGGTTTTTGATATAGACAAAGAGGAAAAAAAAGAAAAATCAATTATACGCGTTATATCATTCCGTATATATCTGGAGTGACCTTGAGTGATCATCCCGGTTAAATGGGCATCTCGGTTAAAAGTGAATTTTATTTGCTTAGGCCAACCAAATTAGATACGATTAAAGTCCAATTTTGGGACTTTTGCATCGTACTGTCTAGTAAAGCGTGACGCCACTGAAAACTAAAAAAAAAAGGGGTCAAAGGCATCGGCCAATTTCCTTTGGTGGGTCACGCCCTTGAGGGGCCAATAAAATTAAAGTCGAGTTCAGAATTTCGCACGATCGATCGGTTGTCGCTTCATTCGTTCTTAATTTAATTTCACTTATTTTTTGCCCAATGGTCATAATACGGAACCTCTTTAACCGTGCATTGGTCTAGAATCAAGGTTTCCTACCTGCACTTCAAAAAATGACTCATTAAGTAGTCGTAGATATCTTGATCAGTAGTAACGAAAACCTTTTCAGTTTTACGATCGCTTTTGGTGCTAAAACAATTGATTTTCGAACTGGTAGCAGGCAAATTATAGTAGTGATTTATTCTGGACTTTGACCTGTTTGTTTATCCTTTGGTGGTTTCGTTAATGATCCACAAGATCGCGGCTTTTGTAAAGATCTAATTAGATCTAATTGCAGACTAATGTCCGATTGTGGCGTGAAATGTACTTTAGCTTCAAGCATACATATGTCCTTAAAAATTAATGTTGTGCCGGTGTGATTGAGTGATTATTGAGTATGCTGTATATTTAGAATTTATAGAAATATCACCTGTGCATAATTCACTTAATTGGCGAGTAATTTTGAAATTTAAATAAGAAGACTTTTATAAAATCCATTCGTGCGGCTCTCAATGTGCCAGACGACTTGGGTTTAATCGACTCTGACATATGAATTCATTACTGAGTAAAAACACCGAATGCAGAGCGTTAATAGCCAATTTCCGATTAGTAATCCTCTTTCTTTCCACTATTTCAGTGTTACAATTTGTTTACCAGGTAAAAGAAAAGGTGCTTCAGTGCGGTTACGTTGCTTTTTCTGGAATTATGTATTATTTTAAATCGTTGTAAATTCATTTCGTGATTTAAAATAAGAAAGTTATTATTATATTTCTTGAGTATAGTAATAGTCACGCGATTTATTCTGTGTTTAATGTGTATTTTATAAGTAGCTAAATTTAAATAAATTATTTATAAGTGAATAGTGCCAAATAGACTAAAAAGTATTTACAAAATTCGTAGAAACACACTTTTTTAATAAATAAAAGTACGACCAATTTTCTTACTAGTTTGATTGTGCACATTTATTTTTATTGTTCATTAATAAAGCTTTTATTAAAGTTAAGAGGATTAATTCAAATATGCATATGGGTATATAAGTCCGATACTTACACAAAATTCAAATTTTTACACAGTTCGAAAGCGTACATGATTTAGCAGTTCTTATCGTACAGAGTTTAGTAACTCTTTTGATAGAATCCAATATGCCTTACTATTGCATAAACTTTTGGGCTTTTCTAAGGGCGTCTTTAATTGGCTGAAATCTTACCTAAAGAAACATAGAAAGTCTTGTTTACTTCATTCCTATCTGACGGTTTTGAGGTTTCTCAAGGTGTACCGCAGGGTAGTCATTTCGAACCATTTCTTTTTTTATATTTATTATTCCTCTTTATGACTCCTTCGTCCAGGGGTCAGAGAATATGTCTGTTTGTTTGTTTCTTACGAAATATGTGATTACAAAAACTATTCTTTCCGTCTGTGTTTCTATGTATATATAATTTTCAAAATTTTCAATGAAAAGGTTGCATAATTTGGCTGCAGCGGGATTTCTCTCTTTGAAACTTGGTAATATCATTTAGGCCCTAAATTACATTTCCAATCGTTGTCTGTCCGTCTGCCCGTCTGTTACTTTGGAGATCATTTTTGAATTGAGATTCGATTTTTAAAACAGTGTTTTGATATAAATATTTTAAATATTGGGATGCTTTGTTAGAATTTTAGTTAGTGCAAGGTGGCGGAGGGGCTTTCAGAAAAGAACTTTTGAAATTATTTCTATTATGTAGATACCTCGTGTTACTATAAATTTTATTTTGATAAAGAAATGGAATGTGTCTGAGGTGCACCATAAAATGTTTAACTAGAAAAAGATGCCATTATGCTAAAATGAAATTTGCAGTAAACTTAAGTGCGATGTCGTGAAATTCCATAAAAGATGGGATTCTTTTCTAAAGCATGTTACATAGTCTTTACTCTGTAAGTAATTCGACTGGGAAGATTTTATATACGAATCTAACATAAAATGTTGTCTATTTGTTTGTTGGTTTCAGTCTTTTTGAGCAGGAGATTATGAGCTATGTACCTGTTGAGGAAAGAAGTCCGCAAGGTTCTCCAACATTAAATTCTAGACTACCACAAAGGGCTCCGCCACCGTTTCGAAGAGATTTTGAGGCAAAACTACGAGGATTTTACAGAAAATTGGAGTCCAAGGGGTATGGACAAGGGCCCCATAAACTTAAGTAAGTCTTTTTATTGTTGAATGTCGGAGTAGAATTGTTCATTTTGAATTCATATTTAAAGATTGCATATACGACGTTCACATCTTTTGGAAGATGCATTTCGTAGAATAATGTCAGCTAATAAAAAGGACTTGCAGCGTGGACGATTGGCTGTTATTTGGGACACTGAAGAAGGACTCGATTATGGTGGCCCTTCAAGGTAATTATAAATAGGATAAATACATTTTTTAGTTTTGAGTGTATTTATAAATATATTTTTAGGGAATTCTTCTTTTTACTATCTCGAGAGTTGTTTAACCCCTATTATGGTTTATTTGAATATTCTGCAAATGATACTTACACGGTTCAAGTGTCACCTCTATCGGCATTTGTCGATAATTGCCATGATTGGTTCCGATTCAGTGGCCGTGTCCTGGGTCTCGCTTTAGTTCACCAATATCTTTTGGATGCTTTTTTTACACGCCCATTTTACAAAGCTCTTTTACGCTTACCAGTTGCCTTAAGTGATTTAGGTAAGATGATAGTGCAATAATTAATTAGACTCTAATTAAAATCGTTAATTTTTTTTTTAGAATCGTTAGACAATGAATTCCATCAATCACTTCAATGGATTCGTGATAATGATATTGGATCCGGAAATAATTTAGGTTTAACATTTTGTGTTACTGAAGAACTTCTAGGACGTGTCGTTGAACGTGAATTAAAGCAAGGAGGTAAAAATATGACAGTGTGTGAGAAAAATAAAAAAGAATACTTGGAACGAATGGTTAAATGGCGTCTAGAGCGTGGAGTTCAAGAGCAGACTGAATCATTGGTTCGAGGATTTTATGAAGTTGTCGATTCGAGACTTGTGTCTGTGTTTGATGCTAGAGAACTGGAGCTTGTAATTGCAGGAACTGCGGAAATAGATATTAATGATTGGCGACTGAATACAGAATATAGAAGTGGATACCATGATAATCATCAGGTTATTATCTGGTTTTGGCAAGTTATAGAGAAATTTACCAATGAGCAGAGATTAAGATTACTACAATTTGTGACCGGAACCTCAAGTATTCCCTACGAAGGATTTTCAGCTCTACGCGGATCGACTGGACCCCGAAGATTTTGCATTGAAAAGTGGGGAAAACCTAATGCTCTGCCACGTGCCCATACCTGTTTTAATCGATTGGACTTGCCACCCTATCCGACTCCTGAAATACTCTATGAGAAGCTACTTCTAGCCGTTGAAGAAACAAGCACATTTGGAATCGAATAAATATATAGATAGAGGTAACTTGGTACTTAACGATAAAAAATGCTAAGTTCATCGGTTTGTGATATTAAGGTAATTCTTATGGTGACTTATGTACTGATTTTAAGCTATCTTGTACTCACTGTTTCAAAAAAAACGAATCTCATGTTAACTTTTTGTAGAAATCTCATGATCGTTGCAATTTATATAACTCGTAGCTATTCGTAACAAATCTTATAGTATTTTTCACGTATTTAAATTTATTTATTCTCATTAGTAGAGTCGACAGCATTTTTCTAGATAACATAATTGCATAATTTTATTCAAGATACAGTTTTAGGATTGGGGAGATATTTTAAGTTCCTCTGCCCAGATTAGAGAAATTTAACTTTTTTTGGTAAGTAAGTAAGCTAGCCAGAATCAAAATCCGGTAGACAGCAGCATCTCAGATTAGACTTTTGACATTGATATCTGCATTCTAGGTCATTTTGAGATATTGTGCGTACCTTCATTCGTATACCTTTCTATTAATTACCTGGTGGCTATTATTATTATTTGCTCTTCGAAAGGTCTTTTGTGTCGAAACCTCTTTTAAAGTAAAAAACGATCTGCTACCCTAAGGGACGCCAGAAGACCTAGGTAAATTTAAAAATGCATCAAAACCACCTCAATGTACAATTCAGCGTAGTCATGTCTGAAGCTGAATTGTGCGTCGAGACGGTTTTGATGTATTTTTTTAATTTTCCCTTTTTAAAAGAGTAACGAAGGTTTTCTGCGTAGGCTTATTAAATTTAAATGTTTTGCACAATATGTTTTTAATTCTCATCATATCCCAACTATAAAATTCGAAATAAAGTATTTCGTATTGTTTCTTATAGCTGAATGGTGTGTAAATCCTCCTATCTGGTTTATTCCTCCTCCAATTGAGTTCTAAAAAACAAAACGATACGATTATTTTGAGTTTCATGATAGGCGCACAATTTTACTACTGAGGGCTATGAGATCTATTCCTCCCCATCTTTGTCTAGTCTAGTCGAATAAATAAAATTAAAAAATGCTGTCGACTCGTTCACAAGAGTTCTAATTGTTGAAAATAGCAGCCAATGCAGAAGGTGGTTGTTGTCAAGAATTCAATTTCTGTAGACGATTGTGCAATTCAGCAATTGATCTAGTTAAGCTGAATTCAGCAAGCGACGACAGAAACTGAATTATTGGATACAACCGATTTAAACGATAGTTTAGGATAGATGCAGTTAACGTTTTAGACTCGACGCAGCAACTAGGGTTACGAGAATTCGAATAGAAACGTTTTAGGGACTCGACTCAAAAAAAATATATACTCCTTAGGTGTAGTCACCTCATCGCGTTGCGAGACTAGTTTTAGAAGGGTGGCGTTCGGTGGCGGGCAGGCATTTTAAAACGAAATCGAAAAGTAAATTCTCAATTGGGCCTTAGAACATTTGTACATGGGGAAGTTTTAAATTTGCATATTCTCTAGTCAGTAATTGTTAAGTGTATTTTATTATTATTATTATTATTATTATTTTTGTTTTGCTGCGGAGGGACTTTTTTTAGTGTGCTCCGATTGGTCTCTGTTCACTTGTGATTGATTGGGCCAATAATGCGGAGCCCGGCTAGCTCATGTTGTAAGGATATTCGTGTTTAAGGATTAGAAGAGTCTATAACAATTTAAATTATTATTGCATTCGTAAATTATGAGAACATTCCGGATTTTATTAGGATATAAGAATGTTTATGGTGTTTCTGCGCATCTCGGAATTCCGATGCTATTTTTTGCTTAATTTTAAAAAAAACTTTAAGGGATTTTTTTTTATATTTTATTTTCCTCTCTCAAATTGTAGAGCATAGGTTAACATTTGTTTTTTACAAATATTTGTACGAAAACATTTTTCGTAGGAATAATTAAATTGTTTTTTTTTAGTAGCAAATGGATTGTTTCAATTTAGTTTTAAGTCTTAAAAATGCTCCAGTATTTCCTAGTGTTCCTGGGATTTTACCAACTCTTATAATTTAGTAACGAAATTGACTACCTTAAACTTTTTGGAAATCTCGGCAGCCACGAAAATTGAGTTGATATTGTTGCCTCACACTCAATCATGAGGCGGAAAAAAAAGACTATGATATACACTAAAATGAAAAAGAAGAACTTCAAAAAATTAAATCTATTTTTTTATACACGATGGGGACCACAAGTAAGTATATAAAATAATTATAGTATGTAATTTATCAATTTAAACATGTAGTTTGGGGCTTTTAATCTGGAAACCTAGGAAATTGAAATTGAAGACAATGATAGCTTTTTGTGGTTAGAAACGTATTTGAAAATAATATCCCTATTTATTTAATTTATTAATAAAGTTTACTTACATCTCTTTGGGTGCGTGAATATTACTCCACTATTTCCCAACAGATGTCGTTTTTAGTATTGCTTACCTTTACTAATAAATGACAACAGTTGTGTTCGATAGTACTTTATGTCAGCTGTCAAACACACCTCCTTGAAAATGTCGGTTTTCGTTCCAAGTTAACATCATTTGCGGGAAATGCTAGTACACTATTTTATTGCAAAGAAAAGTGCAGCGGAAACTCATCGTTTGCTTGTGGAGATTTACGGTGAGCATGCTCCATCTAATACAACTTGTAAGGAATGGTTTCGACGATTTCAAAATAATGATTTTGGCACTGAGGACAAAGAATATGGAAAACCAGAAAAAAAATTTGAAGATCCCGAATTGGAAGAATTATTGGCAGAGGATTTTTGCCAAACTCAGTCAGAATTGGCTGCAGCATTAAATGTTGAACGATCAACTGTTGCAAAGCGTTTAAAAGCAATAGGAATGGTTCATAAATTTAGTAACTTGGTTCCATATGAATTGGAATAAAGAGACATCGAAGGTCGAAAAACAATTTGTGAAATGCTACTTCAAAGGCAGCAAAGAAAAGGATTTTTGCATCGAATAATCACAGGAGATGAAAAATGGATATATTATGAGAATTCTAAACGTAAAAATGCTTGGGTGAAGCCAGGTGAACCCGGCCCATCACAGCTAAAGAGAAATATTCACTGTGACAAGGTTATGCTCTGCATTTGGTGGGATCACATAGGTGTTGTTTATTATGAGTTGCTCGAACCCTCTCAAACTATTAATGGAGAAGTTTACCGACGGCAACTAATGCGTTTGAAGGGAGCCATAGAAGAAAAACTACCAGAATGGGTGAATAGGCACAGTAAATTAATTTTTCAACAGGATAATGCCAAACCGCATACCGCACAAGTTGTTAAAAGATATTTAGATGGACAGAACTGGGAAGTGAGCAATGCAGTCAGATCTTACGGGAGAACGGTTCACTTCATACGAAAGTATCAAAATTTGGATTGATAATTGGATCAGCTCAAAATACCAGGATTTCTTCATGCAAGAAATACGTGAATTACCTGAAAGATGGACGAAGGTTGTAGCTGCCGATGGAGCATACTTTGAATAAACTTTTCTTTAATTTTCTAAAAAAGCAAATGTGTTTTATTTTAACAAAAAAGAGCGGAGTCATATTCACACACCCAATACGAAAATAAATTCTGATACGTTTAGATTTAAACTGAGAAAAGACTTAAATTAAAATGCAAACTTATTAAGTTGTTCTAAAGTTTTGCAGTTTATACAAAGCAACAGTGTTTGGGGGTTTGAAGTTATTTAAATTTAGGAACTAAAATGTTACTCTTTCTCGGTAGTTTATAAAATAAAATGTATCTTACGAATCCTTTAAATTATGCGTTAACTAATTTTATATTGGAAAGAAACTATTAACATTCATTCAATAAATGCTTTTATAATTACAAACAAAGAAATTTTAAAGCAGAGATTCTTTATTACATTTTATATTAAAATAAAATATTATTTGGTAGAGAACAAGAAATTAAGCTATAGGTAAAATGAAAATCATAATCATAAAAACATTTATGTATCAAGAAGAGTTTAAAAAGCAATTAAACCGAAACGCAATCACCGATTAGAAAATATACCTTTTAGAAAAAAAAAACGCGATGGAGAAAAGCTACCTTTTTAATGAACTTAAGATTTAAGAACATATGTATTTCATAGTTTAACACTCGAATTACTAAGGCGAGTCAAAGTATATTGTTTTAAATTCATCTCTTAAGAGTTGGGCTAAATCTTACCAAGGTTAAATATTACTTTCATAAAAATTTCAAGTTCTAGTGTTAAGAAAATACTCTTTAATTCTGAATTGAGCAGAGGACTGCCGAAGTTGAATTTTTCGGACACAGGGTAATTTTGCGGACGTCCATAGGTAAGCCTGAAATATTTAAGTTATGTTTGCAATATTTGTGCAAATCTATAGAATAAATAGGAGGGAATTTTAAAAGGTAAATACTATTAAAAAGGTATATTTCTAGCAAATGAACGCTTTATTTGTTTCATAAGAGTTACATTTCATTATGCGTACTATAATAAATATGTCTTTCTTAAAAGAAGATCCGAATTAATATTAAATATGGTTTAAATTAAAAGTAAAAGTAAGATAAATATAGAGAAGGAATTTTTTTTGTTAAAGCGACTTCTGATCGATTAGTGACCAAAAAAAGTAAAAATAAAAAAAAA
This sequence comes from Dysmachus trigonus, assembly GCA_949715965.1. Classification (NCBI taxonomy): domain Eukaryota; kingdom Metazoa; phylum Arthropoda; class Insecta; order Diptera; family Asilidae; genus Dysmachus; species Dysmachus trigonus. The sequence continues at coordinate 67,961,391 of OX454323.1, forward strand.
TCCAGTGAATTCAGGAATAAATACAGGAGGCGGGCGGGGCCTGGACGAGGAGAAGGAGGATTATGAGTCCACCTCAAGTCATTGGTTACTCGGCTGCTGGGATGACGACAGGCTGAACAGGTTTCGCGCTCTCGACAGGAAGTCTAATAGGATCACCTCTAGCTAACAAATTATGCCCTGATCCAGGCCCAGGCTGCTCGAGGATTTGTTATTAACAACGGAGCTGCCCGAATGCCGGCATCCAGGACCTGCGCAGGACAGGCAGAAGACGCAATTCTTAAATGTATCGCTACGATTACTACTAAGATTACTGCGGGTAATGAATTTAACCCCTCCTCCGCTCTTCTCATCGCAGATCGTCTTGTCCTCATGATGATGGAGATGATGATTCTCCTTCAGCTGGACGGGCGAAAGGGGCTCACCATTTTCAAGTTGAAATTTTTTAACCAAAGCCTTTACACTCGTCGGCGATTCGGAAGGAGCCTTCCGAATTACTTTTGGCGTCGTTGGGGCATCTGGGAAGAGGCATAGGCTCACTTTTGTGCTGCTGCTGCTGCTACTGCTGCTACTGCAACTATTAATATTACTACTATTCGATGATGCACACGTCGTAATTATGCTTCTGCTATTAGTTTTTTCTAAATTTTTATGAAGGATTTCGATCTCATTCGATTCGGTGTGCTTATAGTAGCAAATATTTCCAACAGCCGCTGCGGTCGCTGATTGAGAATTTAAAGTTGAAAAATTCTCTTTGTCGTGTTCGTCGTTGTCATCGCTGGATTGTGTGCTTGATGTGTGCTTCGAGATGTCCCCATTTTTTGCGTCGATGCCCTGCTTAAAGCTTTGGCAACCGTTGCTTTTATTTATAATTGTACTATTATTTTTTCCATGACCTCCTTGCTTATTGAATACATCATCGCTGGCCGCTGATATGTTTAAAGATGTGCGACTCACAGGCGATTCATCCTTCAGCCAAATGTGCTCCAGGCACTCAGACGCACTCATGCGGTCACTGTAATAAAATAAATAATAATATTAAAATTCACATCGAAAAATTAGCAATTAATCGCGACTCACTTTGGTTTAATCCTAAGGGTACTTTTTATAAAGTCAATTGCATATTGTGATACTCCCTGGAATAAGTCTTCTGGAAATGTTAGCGAACACTGCGATATGTTCAAGAAGGTCTCCTGCTTCGTGTTTCCGCCGAACGGAGTGTAACCCGAGAGCAGGACGTAGGTCAGAACCCCAACTGACCAAATGTCTGTCTGTAGGGAGAGCGGCTCGTATTGTAACACTTCGGGAGCAACATAGTCCGGAGTTCCAAGTATTTCTCGTACTTTACTGCCAGTTTCAATAACTCGAGAAATTCCGAAATCACAAAGTTTTAGGCCATCTGAAAATAGAGAGAGGGAACAAATATGTTATAATAGTTAAAAGTGATAATAAACAATACTTAAAGTTGTATAAATATTACACGAATCGTTCTTTGTAAAAATAAATCTTTAAAATGACTTATAATCAGGAGTCTAAAGCTATTTTACCCTTAAGAATTCAGTTTCTGCAGTTCAGAATGCAATTCAGCTTCACTAGAGGATTGCTGAATTACACCAGCCAGTGACTTTGAAATTACTACTTTCGCTGCCACTTTTTATTCAGCTTTACATTCAGCTATTGGGTGCCGGTCACCAGTGACTGGTGTGACAGCCAAAGAGTTAATTAATTAACATGTAATACAGGTAACAGATAAGATTTAATAGATGAATGATATTTAAAATCCCATATTTATTTAGCCAATAGACCTCTGTCCTTCTGTACACAATTATAGAAAAATAAATAGAAAGAGGACAACAAAATCTTAATCTTGCTATCTACAAATCTGTGTTAATGTAGTTTAACCTATTCTTTTGTTACTTTCTATCTAAATTAAAGTCCAGCTCACCAAAATGCAAAATTTCGCAGGTTTCTTGTTGATAAATGGATATTAAGAGAGGGACAGTTTATCTCCCCGATTAATAGCCAAGCAACAACAATTACTTTGGAAAGCTCATGAAAACTCAAGACTAGGTTTAAGAAGACCCACAAACAAAGTCCTCAGAACTTAAGCACAGCTCCTTAGATGTACACGATCAATCTAATCCAGGGGTTCCCAAACTTATTTTGTCTACTGCCCACTTTGAGAATAAATTATTTTTTAGCGCCCCCATTTTTTCACCTACTTAAAAACCACTATAACTTCAAATTAAATTAATTAATTATTGTGAGCTATATTAGCGGAGATTAGGATTACTAATAACTATTAAAATGCGAAAGTGTATCTGTTGCCTTTTTATTTGTTTGTTTGTGTCTACTTTCATTTCGAAACGGAGCGACCGATTGACATGATTTTTCTTTTATTTATTTAATAAAACAGGACAGATATATGAACTACGCGAAGAGAAATATCGAACCGAGTTTGAGCAATCTCTTAATTAATATTAGTTGATGTTCACAAGTTGTAGTCGAGAGTGGAGAGCTCAGTCGGTGTCTAAGAATCCTCCTAGCTAGATGAAATTACAAATCGCCCCCCAAGCCTCTACACAACACCACCATTTTTTTCTGGGTCTCTTACCGCCCCCCTTTAGGCATGCAGCGCCCACAAGGGGGCGTTATCGCCCACTTTGGGAAAGTCTGACTAATCCAATCATTAATTTAAAAAGGAGGGATTAATTAGAAATCTTCTCCCTGTTTTTATTTCTCAAGTAGATTTACTTTCTCATTTAAAAATTTATCATAATTTTTTAAAAAGAGGAAATTATATTTTTAATGGAAGTAACATCTCTTGACTGGGGTTCAATGTTATAAAACTTACTGATTAATTTTATACGTCCTTCAATTTGAAGCTACTTAAATTAAGAGACACTGCAAAATAAAGCTAATCTTGCTTTGAAAATCTATTAAAAAAGTGGGTGTTTTCCTCTATCTTAATTTTCATGCAATTTTTTATACCAATTTAGCAAAATCTAAATCTTAACCCTTTCCTATCATACTGTTTTGCTCTGTAAAAAAACCATTGTAAAGAGTTTCCTTTTAAGTTGCAAAATTACTTAAAGTGAAGAGGCGTTTTTAAAAAAATATCTCCTCGAAATGATACTTTGAAGGCACGTTATGAATAAGGTATACAAAATGAAACGAGGTAGAATAAATTGCAAGTCTTTAAGTAGCTGGAGCTGATTAGATAACTTGTTAGACGAGAAAGTGTTTCCAACCGCATTAAAGTCTTTTTTTCTTATAATGTTAAAAATAGAATATGAAAGGCAGCAATGGGATTATTTAAATTGATAGGCTTTAGTTATCGGTCACTGTCAAGAGCTCATTGTAGAGTCATTGATTATCACTTTAGATACTTGCAAACTCATGATCACAAAGTGTTTTGAATGGTATCTAATATAAAATAAATTTTGCTCTGAAAAACGACACGAGTTGCTGAATGATGTAATTTTTCTTGTAAAACTTTAAATCTTAAAAATTATATGAGATGCGAACTCAGCAATTTCAAAGAGTTGCTCCCTTTTCAGATTATTATTTACAGAATTTCAAGCCAATCATTTTCTGCTCTAAAGCTTTGTCTCAAAATTTCGTTTTCTATATCAATACAAACTATTATATTTCGGAAACTACTATAAATATTGCATATTCTACATAAGAAAGACTAATCCTTAAAGGAGATACTTTTTTTTAGTATACAGCTTTTTTTAATTAATAAAAGTAATAACTTAAACCCATCCCAATGTTGTTTCTTTATTATAGATGATCCAAAATCAGATCACTATTAGTGATCTCATGTAATAATTTTTTTCACAGGGGTTCCAAAAAAGGGCTGTGTGTCCGAAAATGTTATTTATATATTATATTTATTTTTAAAAGTTAATTTAATACATTTTTTATTGTGAATATATAATAAATTATATGAATAAGTGTATGTTGTAGTTTCACTGCGCTATAATTTATGGTATTCATTTAAAAATCCTTCTGAATCAAGGTTTTTTTAGCGTTATGACTGAGTATGACCGAAGTGAACCACATAAACTAACGCCAAAAATGTGGTACTTAGTATTCGTTGAGCATTTCAAAGCTGAATCAAATAATCTTTTGAAAAAATTAAAAAATACTAATAAGTGATCGACAAGTGGTCTATATGCAAACAAAATATTTTCATTTGATCGAGTAATGCGCCTGTTAAAAGGCAATGAATTTTGGTTAGTAGTAGTATTTTATTTTAATAGCCATTACCCACAATGGTGCCATTTACAGGCGAGTATATGCATTAAATTTCAGCGAAAGAAAAACGCTCGTTTGAAAAGGTTCTAAAAGTTATAAATCAGAATTTAAACTCGATTTTATAAAATTTACGCAATTCTTACAATAAAATTCAACGATTTATTCGTTTGCGTTCTTTTTTATTAGTATAGGATAAGTGCAAATAATTTATGAAGGTACTAAATAGTCATAAAATTAAGACGATCATCATGTGAAAAATCTCTATAGGTTTATCAAAACTAAAAAAAAAATTAAGCTGAAACTTACCTTCAAGATTCGATCCCGTGAGCAGTATATTTTGTGGTTTGAGATCTAAGTGCGCAATTGAACGTTTATGCAGAAATTGAATAGCTTTAAGTATTTCCTTCATGCAAATTCTAGTTTGAGCCTCAGTCAAGAATCCATCTTTGTCCTCCAGAAATGTTTGTAACTCTCCCCCAGTAGCTCTGGAAAATTAATAAAATGGAAATAAATTTTGTGCACTTAAGTCTCCACCACGAGAAACCCATGGCCGTGCCGAAGGGCCCCAGCGGAGTAGGTGTTAATTGAAAAAGAATAAACGTGTCACTTACAATTCCAATAGAAGAGCCGTGTCAGACCGTGTCTCATGAACTGCATTCAATTTTACAATGTGGTCGGATCCTGCACAGAGCATAAGTACTGCAATCTCATGTTTTATCTCTTTATCGGACGACTGCGCTCGGCGGCGGCGTTTTAAAAATTTCGCTGCAAAATGCACTCCAGACTTTTTATGAATGGCTCGTCGAACCGCAGCAAATTTGCCCCTGCAAAAGACAAGAGGAACAATTTCAATTAAATTCGCCTGTTTTTTCTATTTTCATTGTGATAGATTATCGGATTTAATTAAATTTTTTACAAAATTACATCGACACCTGCGGTTACAAATATATATATATTGATTACTTTCATTTGGTTTGTATTCAAGAAATAATTCCACTTGATGTGGTAATTTGTTTTAATTTTCTTGTTTACTGAAGGGTATCCTAAAAGGATTTTTTGAACGAAAAAATTGTTAACCAATTGGCGCCAAAAGATGTGAATAATTACGTACTTATAAAACAGTCATTAATTACATTACCTTTGTGTAGCATTATTAATTAACTTTACATTAAACATTATTTGTATAGGGTGGACCATCTGTTGGCTTCTTTTTTAATTACTTGTTATATAGACATAGGCAGCTCTTTCGCGCTCAAAAAATTGACAGAATTACAGTATCATATCTCCGCGATACGAAATGAATACATTTACTCTTGAAAAATGAGTGCTATGTTGCTGAAACAGTAAGAATTTTGAAAAGAACTTTCGATGTAACTAATTGGAAGGTTTACACTTTTCAATAAATCAACAAACTTTGAAAAATATTGAGAACTGTTTATTTTACCATAACTTTCAAAAAGAAACCAACCGATAACCAACTCTATACAAATGATTTTTTAATGTTTCAGATTTTTCTTTAGGGACGCAACTTTTTTTTAAACGAAGCCTAGATTACGTGTTGAGACTATAATTTTAAAATATTTTAATGAACAAAAGTTTAGACATAATTTGGAACAGGAAACGCCTTTTTAACTTAGAATTCCGCGCATTAACATCTTACAGCGCCTCAATTACACGCGTGGGACAGCTTTTAAAGTACCTCAAATCGAAAAAATATCCTCGTGGGCGCATACACCGCACGTGTGCATGGAATGTTAAGTTCGAATACTTTATCATACTTATTTTCTATTTATAGCAAAAAAAGGAAGATGTAGATACAAGTGTATTTCAGTTATTGGCTGTATATAAAAGCCCGAAAAATAACAGATGAAAATCGATTCATTATATTTACCAGATTCAAATGAAATAGAGGCAAGTTTTAGGATTTACACATAGGTAGGAGCTTTTATACAAGCCTAGAAAAATTTGTTTGACGTCAAGATTTAATAAATGTTTTGGTTGATATTTATAAATAAAAAAAGACGTATTTTTACTTTGTGAGATAATGAACCACAGGTAAATTAAAAAAATAATGCATGTTTGATTTGTTCCAAATAATTAAAACGCTGATTGTCAGCTACGGATAATTCGTTGATGGGTATAGCTGAATTATAAGCTGAATATGATCGTGGCATCAAAAATACGTATGTAAAATCAACCTTTTTAACTCATGCCTCAATTTTATGCATGATTATATTTAATGTACATCCAAACTAAATTATCTTTCTAGGATTAAGCTAATTACATGAAATTAAATTTTTTTTATAAACATATGGAATATATTCATTACATAAAAACCAATCGTCGTTATAAATTGGTCAATATAAATCTATTGTGTATCTTCTTCACGAATTGAGTTTATAGATATTTTGTTACCCAACATTTATACAGAAATTAAAGAACTTTTATTTATGCAATTAATATACTTATAGTTAGAAAATCAATTTTTACTTGTATGGTTATGGTTTTTTTTATGGTGAACAATTTTCCTGGCATTTCTTACAAAATCACCAGTCTTTGATTGAGTAGCTTGAGTAAAATGAATAATAAACGCAGGTTATCAATGCAGTTAGTCAATCAGTATATACATTATTAATGTTAACATGTATAATTTGTGTAATATGAAGAGCAAGTTAATCACGCCAATGAGTAACCATACTGAATAAATTTTACACCGGTCTAGACTATCAAAATTCGACAGAATGAATGACCAAATACCAAATCATATGCCTACGTTAATACAAAATAAGAAAGAGTGTCCAATGGCATCCGAGTCCAAAGTGAAATTAATAACACAAAAAAAAAAGTGCACTTCCTAGCAAATGACCAAATGAATGAATTTTCCTCACCATGAAAGCGAACACCTCAAAAACATAGGAAGCAGAGTTTGTAATTTCAAGAACATGAAATTGTGCTCGCGTGAGACCTCAGACGATCGCATTTTTATGGAATTTGATTGTAGCGTGTGGACCTTGTTGATAGAAATCATCAATCCAGCAATCCTAGCAACCGTTCACATATCGGAGCCTTGATTTCTGAGATATCTTGATTTATCTTGATTCGTACTTAATTTAATTAATTGCAGTATCGTCACATTGGGACCAAAACTCTATGATTTGAGGTGACTCATAACTGCGCCGCCGCGCTGCTGCGATTTTATTAGCCTTGCAGTCTAAATATGGGAAGGTCTTAGAACTCGTTTTTCTCTGTTACAGAATCGTGCGCATTTCTAGAGAGAGAAATGCCCTTACGATTTCCGTAAGTTTTGTTTACTACGAAAATGACAAAAAAAAAAAAAAAAAAACCAAATGTCTAGATGTCTAGATTCTAGAAGATCATTGAACGTTCTTTTCTATATAGTCGGAAAATGGAGTGGCCTTTCCGGCGGTGTACGCATCTCACGGTCGCTCGAAGCGAATAACCTCAGTTACTAGAAATCATTCGCTAGAAAGCCATTTTCGGCAAGATAAACTTTGCCGGATCGGGTCGGATTCCCCACCGTGCGGTGCGGAGCCGCATTTTTACGGGCATCATCAAAAACGAAGGCTGCCGTGTCACCACCTTTAACATAAGCGAGGTATTTCTGAATGAAACGAAGGTTCTTCCTCCTCGAGAGACATGGAAATTACTCAGAATTTATCTCTTTTTTTATACTAATGTCCGAGACGAGTCCAAGTCGGGAATTTAACAAAAGAACCGCCGCGGGTCCCGGGATAGTGTGTTTATTCCCGCAAGCGGTTTGGCTAGAAACAGCAGGGAAAAGCAGACTTAAGAATTGGCGAGGTAAAAAAAAAATAAAAAAATACACACAGGTAAAAAGCAAATTACCGCACCGAGCCAGCGGTTTAAAGAAGTTATGCGCTGACGAAGAAATACACACTGCCCGTCATAATTATAGAGCCACTTGAAGTTTTCTGGGATTTCGACCTTTCCAGAAAAACTCGAGTTTCCAAATATTCTACTTAAAATTAGGTAATCCAATATTTTAATTATTTTCCCAAATTAAATAGAATTGAATTAAGAGTTTTAAAATAATGCATTATTGTTGGAATGCATTTCCATACTCCGTACTACTACAAGTAATGCAAGCAAGACAAATTACCAGTTCCATTACTAGTTTTTGGTACTTCAAAAAGTTTAATTACTATTACCAAGTAATGGTATTGGTACTTCACCATTACCGTACTTCAGTAGCATTACTTAGCATTATCTGGCATTACTTAGAAATACTCAGCATTACCTAATAGATAGGTAGGTGCGGATTATTTCTAGGTAATGCCAAGTAATGCTTCGTAAGTACCATAATGGTGAAGTCCCAATACCATTACTTGGTAATGGTAATTACATACAGAGAACTGATACGGCTTTGTATTATAAAAAATTGTATTGTGTGTATTGACTTGTTAGCTTTGTATTATAAAATTTTATATTGTAATGGCCACTATGAGTCTTTAACTTCTTGTTCAAAAGCAATTTAATTCGGTTTACGACGATAAAGTAAATTTGACTCTGAATCGTGCTAAATTTAAGGAAGCTTGAAGACCGAAAAAGCCCAGACACGAGCAGGAATTGACCCACTAATATCGAAAAGTTCTTTTTCATTATATAATATGTATCTGTGTTTATATATGTATGATCGCGATTAAAAAAATGTATCATTATACTTATCAAGATCACGCTGATCAAGTGAAAAAGAGCGAAATTCCAGCAAACTTGAATAGTTGTGTAATTATGACGAGTAGTGTATGGTCGATTACCGGAGTCTCAGCTCATTATAGTGCTAGAACTGGGGGCTGTTGAGTCTTGCGGGGCACAAAGAGTGTCACACCTGGCATTATAGGTCAATTTCTAGAAACAGAAGCGGCAACTGTTGCTCACTTTACTCGGTTTGCTCCTCTTCCCCGAAGTGCTTTGAACTATGAACTGTGTGTGAGCGATTACGTTACATAATCCCGCACTTCTTTTGCTATTTCTTCAAGACGGGGCTCCACGCTTCACAGCCGCGAAGCGAAGGGAGCCAAAGTCAACGGTGGAAACGGCGGCGACGACGACAACGACGACGACGATGGCAACGAAGAAAGCCCATAACCACATTGCGAAAACAACTGCGCGATCTTACCGTTACCTCTTTGTCTGGCGGATCGTATTTTTTTAAGTTCATTCTCAACATATACCCATAAAAAGTAATTCCAGTCGCGGATCTCACTGGTTTCTTGAGCCGCGCGGACAGTGTGTCTGCGCCTTATCAGATCGATATAAGTCCAAAGCTCTGCGGCTGCGGCGGTGGCAGCAGCGACGAGACCGCGAGCCAGGCCAAATAGAGTCTTTCTTGAGGTGTTGGATTCGCGGGCCAAGTTGGGGTCCAGCACTCCATCCAGCATCCGACCAGAGAGCACACTTTGTTGCTCGCATCATTGTGCGATCGCTGAGATTAGGGTTACCAAATATACTCTTAAAATATTATTAATTTTTACCCATTTTAGATATTCAGTGCACTTTTTCAAAATGATTTGACTACACTTTTTCACAATGATTTTGATTACTAAACGGAGAAAATTGTATAGTTTCGAAGTAGAGGAAGAACTCCAAAACATTTAGTAATTTCTTAAATATACTCTATGACAAATTTCTATGTAGCATGGTAAAAATTACCAAAAGTTCTGCTTTCGATTCTATTTTTAGTTAACAACAAAGTAAGTCAAAATTATTATAACCTCAATTATTTTTACAATACAAATTTTCCCATCTTACATCCGCATATTTTTTTTTTTAAAACAATATTTGATAGTTTTTTAATAACTTTTGTATGCCTTTAAAATTGTTTAGTTCTTCGGAACGTTGAATAATAGATTAATTGTTAATTAATTGAAGATTCGAATGGATAAAGGCAATATGTTACAAATTCGAAATTTTGAGAAAATCGCAATGAAAGGAAATACACACTATAGATACGAAATTGAGCGGGAATTGGATGATATACTCTTGTTATGTTACTTATTTATTTGAATTTTAAGAATAATTTATTTCATTCACTAGACTATTAATTTTTTATTGTTAGCTTTGTGAAAAAAAAACCATATTTTGACCCAATTCACTGCTCAAATTAAGCAGTGAGCTCAAGTTTTTAGTTCGTTTAACATTTGAAGGGTTGTCGAACTCTCAAAATTTGACTAACAAGGAGAAGACTCAAATATGTAGGGCTTGGCTACAAATGAAAGTACCCGAAGTGGGAACTAAAAATGGCCAAACGTTTACAAAATAATAGTATACAAAAATTTTCACGCGACTCTAAATCCCATTCATTGTAGCACTTTCGCAAAGTGGCGGCTGGTGTAGTGGTTAACACTTATCTTATCTTATCTTTTTATAAGATTTGGGTCCACAATTAAGCGAAGTGATGCATTTCTAATTTTTTTATTTATTTATACGCAAAAGGCATAGATAAGGAAAAAAATTGGGATTGCGGACTTTTCAGCAAAGGATTGTAATTAAAGCGCATACCAAAAGACTTTGTATATTAACATTTAAACTTTTATTTTTCATGATGATGATTTACATTTGGCGGGGTCATATTTATTATAGAAGCAGGAGAAACAGTAATTATTTCTGCATCTAGAACAGGTTATAAACGCCTCAGTTTTACAATTACAACGTTAGACTAGACTAGACTAGACGAAAAACTCTGCATCATTCGTAGTGGGACTAGAAAAGATCGAAAGATTCCAGGTGGAAGACGAGAAACTTGATTTTATTCTAATACTTGCACCCGGAAACCAAGGAAGCATATTGGAGGGTAGTTCGAAAAGTACCATATCTTAAAAGAATATAAAACCTATTTCATCTTGTTATTCTATTACATTGAAAATTGATATTGATAAAAGAACTCGCCGTTTTAAAACAATTATATTATAATTTTGCTTCTTGATTTTGTTGTTCTCTTGAATAAATAAGGTAACTTTTTATATTTTATATTATTTATTCCACCGCATCTTATGGTAACCCTAACCTAAAATACTCGAAAAGTTTTCCCTAGTCCAGCTCGAGGGGGGGCTCTGCTAATTATTACTTGTCCGAGAGCGCATGCTGCCGTAGCCGCAGACCGGGCGGAGGTGCAGGGCATCACGAAAGCCATTAAAGAACGACGAAAATGGTCGCGCCAGGCTCCAGGTTGTTCGAGATTTTATGGCAAGCATTGGATACTCCCACGCTGGGCCAGGCTACGATATTTACTCATAGTTCGAGCTAGACGCGATCTAGCAATTACTAGCTGCCGCTGGCGGAGCTTCTGTGGCTGCTGCTGGAGCCCGGTGGAGCCGCCGCCGCCACCGGAGCCACTGTGGAGCTGGTCTGGCGGCGAGCGGGGGCAAGATTTCTTTTTCCGCGGTAACCTTGAAGCGATTAGACGAATATCGCTCTCGCTGTGAACTTATTTAGCAAACGGTCAATGGTTCTACCTGGAGCTTGTTGGAGCTAGCGCTGAGGCTGGTGCTGAGGCTGGAGCCCGAGATTATTTAATTATATGTTTTGAGGGGACGTAGATGGAAGTGCGGCTGGCAAATGCCCATAAAACCAAAACCGGACAACCGGCTCGAACTTAAATTGATTTAATTATCATAAAATTGGGGAATTATCCAAATTGTTTATTTGGCCACGCCGCCGCAAGTGGTGCGCAATTAATAGCCATGCACTGTTTCGGGAGATATTTTGTTTGCTTTTGTAATTAAATTGACGCTCTTTGGCGCCTTTTAATAATTTTAAACTGATTTACTTTATGGTCGAAAAGTGGATAATATTATTCGGTTTTTCGTACATTTCTACTTCAATAAAAGTTAGGGAAATTCGATATAATTTTAAATTCAATAATCTAACTTATTGCGACAATTTTATTTAGAGGTCAAAAAACATTATGCTGATTTTAATGTTGTTCAAATGATAAGCTAAGAAATCCGGTTTTCATTATTTTATTTTCTACAGTTTTATCAATTTTGCAAATAGGACGAAAAAAATCATATTTTGTATTTTGTTACTTATTTTTAAAGAAACTGCGATTTATTTAATTGTACCAAAAATCAAGCTAATAATCGAATTTAAATAATATCAATATATAGTATAGGACATAATGGTTTCGCTTATATTTGTTAAAAAGAAGAAATACTAATTTCCATCCGTTTTTGATCGTAGTCGAATATTTTGTATCTGGATAATTTACTTTAATTTTTGTGTATCGAGCTAAACGGCAATTGTGATAAAAAAATAAATTGAATTTTTGTCAGAAAAATTCTATCGTTTCAAAGATACTCACTACGTTTACAGGACGGATTGAGAGATCGAATCGAGATCGGATTGAGTTTTCGATTCGCGTAAGCTCGGACACGCTTAAGAACCATACAGAATAATGAAGATGAAACATAAGTAGATTCATCAAAAATCGATAATTCGATCTGCATTCCAACACAATCCAGCCAGCTAAGGGTGATCGGATCCACTTGATTCAGTTTCAATCCGATCTGCGTATATACGGATTTGAATGCCGACACAATCTAGATTCGATCCTGGATGTATACGTAGTAAACGTAAACTGACTTATAAAAATTTATTTTAAATATTGTCACCTATATTTCCTGCTGCTGCTGCTTGAATGTTTGTATTAAGATAGAATCTATTTCTTTTTTTATGTGTACTTTCCTAAAGTATTATACATAGTAAGTGAAATCTATACTTCTATAATAATATATAAAGAGAGAGAATTGACATGACATGAAATGATACATTACATAATACATGACCTAAGACATGGCACATGATACGTGACATGACACAAGATCTATTATTATATTATTAAAATAAAAAGTATCATTATGTTATATGGAATTATATTTGTTACACGTGGCAAGTAATATTTTATGGAAGTGGTAAATGTAAGTCAATTTTTTAAAATATTATGAGGACTATCTATCATGTTAAGATTTAACTTGAGATTTATATATCAGGGAAATTGTACTTGAAATTAGGCCTTTTGAGTTTTCAAGTTATGTTTATATTCCACTTCTTACACCAACTTTTTGAAATCATACTTTAATTAACTTTTGCTTTCTTTAGATTAATGATTGTGCCTGGGTAACTTAATTATAGCTTAATATGTCTCATCCCAGCCTAGAAAACATTCTTTATGGCTTTTGTTTCGTGCTTTTTACAAAGAACGATCAATCATTTATTTCTTAATTTAATTTACCTTCATTTCTAAGTTTTCAGAGGTTGAATTTACTTTTCTTTCTATATCTATACGTATAAATTCCTTTGTAAAGTCTTTAGGCAATCTTAAACTTTCCTTATCTAAGTTAATCTATGTCAAATTAACCTAATATAAAAATAACTCGTCGTTATTAGACTTTTTAAACTTTGTATTGTAACAAAATAATTATAATTATTATTTTGCATTGTAGTTTATGCGTTTTAATTTAAAATACTACTCTGAAAAGGATAAGTTTTTATCAATGCTTCGGTTTATGAACGGATATAAAAATCTAATAAGTTTGCTAATTTTTTTAATAGTTCAGAGAGAGAGAGAACTTATTAATTTTTGCTCAAGTCTACGAATACTCTAGAATTCTAGAATCTAAAAGACTAATCGCAAATAAATTAAAAGCGCCGAACCATTTAATTAAAATATTTCTAGTTAAATGAACTGGTAAGCACTTTTTGCAGCTTGATCACTTTTAAAAGCTGCCGCCTCATTTTATTTCACAAAAATATTTAAATCCGAATTCGCTTTGCGTAATTGAGGTGAAATAATACGAGTTCAAAGGTATTTAATTTGTTGTTTTTTCTCTTCACCAATTATTTTTCTTATTTATTTTCTCGCGGTTTAATATTACCTAGAGATTGTATTAGTACCCTCTGTTTCTTAGGCAACAAACAATTATGTCACAAAAGGTAAACAATACCCGGTTTACCTCTCGGTACAATTTTAATTAAACGGCGATATTTTTAGACAAAAATTTTTGCTCACAGAGATGATGATTTGCAAAACAATGATGCAATTAAAAATACTTAAAAGGATTGCTCGTTTAATGATTTCACGATATTTTAGAAGATAATGAGCGATGACTGTGAATCCGAGAAGATCTCAGTTTTTGAGGCATCACTGCAAAATTGAACTATACGATTCAAACCGGTTTTAAACGGTTTATCAAAAAGTTATATAAAAGTTATGATTTTTTTTTTTTTTTCGATGCCACATACCAAAAAAGGTGACACTAATCTGACAACACCATCACAACATTCAGTGGAGAGCAAATTTAGTTTACTACAAAGACCTTTAAACATAGTAAAAGCACTTTTAAGGAGCGTTGCGAAATTTTTCTAAGTGAGTCAATGGAACCGCCCACAGCAAATAACTCTTCTTCTTGGCGGTCCTTCTATCCACCTGTCGTCGAAACGTGTAATCATAATAAAATCGTGGAGATTTATAAGATTACAAAAATGGATAAAACTGAGACTTTGAATCATTGTGGCTAATTGCCAAATGAATAATAAATCAGTTGAACATAAGCTATCATAGTTTAATAATAGGTTCTTGGTTAAAATATAAAAGATAGATGTTATAAATCAAGTGAATACTATTTTTATCAAGTCAACAGTTTGAATACAATTTTATAAAATACTTCAGACTAAATAAATTATGTGTGAATTCATTTTCTTCTCTGTGACTACCGTCTGGAATCGAATGATATTGTTGTTTCATAAAATAAATCCATTATAATGACTTTGGAATTCGAATTTTGGCCAATACATTAAGAGCCAATATATAATTAAAGATTTTTATTGGCTTACTGTTTAGTCGATCATTAACAACGATACAAAATTGGATATTGCTATAATTATACGATTAAATAGTCGTGCTATGTTCATTTATCCAAAATTTTGTAAAAATATAAATCTGGCTGAACAATGGTGCTCAGGCCGTTTTTTACAAAATTCACTATGGCGGATCTAAGATGGCGGACGAAATTTCGGAAAATCAACTGATTTCCCCCAAATCCGCCATATTGAATTTTGCAAATGTGACCTTACATTCGTAATCACCGACCTCAAAAACCCCTGTATACCAAATTCGGTGTATAATTGGTTGATTTTCAAAAAAATTCGTCCGCCATCTTGAATTTTGCAAATCTGACCTCGGATTCGTAATCAGCGACCTTCACAACCATTTTTTGCCATACACTCGGGTTTTCTCCAGCTTCCGGCCGCCATATTGGATCTGCCATTTTGAATTTTTGAAAAGTACCAATCTACGTTTGAAAGCCTCTTCCTCGACGAACACTTTAAGCCCTTATACACCTCGATCGTTCCACGCAATTTTTGTCCAGGTCGGTGATCCGCTTTACGTGAAATATCACATATATAATATATATTGTACATAATTTCGATATTTTATACAATTTATATGATAAATTGATTTTTAAAATTTTTCCTTATTCGGGGAAATATGAGATGCTTGTAAGAATAATTATGGAATTGTTCATTTAAGTCTAATTATTTTGATTATTTTACCTTAGTTTTTAGTATAGGCTTGCCGAAATTGTTAATTAAATCACCGAAGCTTCATGATTACCCTTATAATTTTATGTAGTTAATCGAAGTTTTAGTTAGTTTGCTTCCTGTACAAAATTGTCCTAATCTTTTGAGATAATTAACCACCTTTTTTAGTTCATTCTTCGAAGTTACTTTCTTTTAGCTTTGTATAATTTTGTTGGGTGTCTTGTTTAAAAACTTACAAGACCCAAAATTGCAGTAGCAATAGTGCATTTTATACATGTTTTTTTGACACTAGCTTATTACGGTATTTAGAGTTAAAAAAGTTAACTACATATTGGTGTCGGCCACTTTCTTATTACCTGGGCCACTCAATTTCGAAAAAAAGTTTTTACTGTGCTGGTTGTAGGAAAATTGTGTAAAAAAATTTATCTCGAACCGTTTTCGAGATATAAGATGTAATAGTTAAAACTTGCGAAAATGTTTTTAGCGTAAAACAATTGAATTTTTGAATCCACTCATAATTTTATATTTACCTAAAATTACGCGAGTGTTTTATCATGGAACTCGGACTATTATTTAGGAAAAAAATCCCATCGGAAGCCTTAAAAACCGTATTTTAGATTAGAATATCCGGTTAATGAGAATTTAATGACCTTTATAGGAAGTTTTGATAGATACTTTTAAACCTCAGTAAATTGAATCACTTTAAATCTTTTAGTAGCCCACAATTCAGATTAGTTTTATTTAGCCTCTGTGAATAATGTTGAAAATTCCTCGTCCCACCGCAGCCCGTGACATAATTAAATAAAGCATCATCCGAGCCGCGGAATTCCCATTAGAAATTAATTCTTGGAATGTTTAACCGGTGACTGCAAAGCGGCCGGTCGTTGTCGTCGTCGCCACTGCCGCGTGCCGCTCTGAGCGGGAAAATATCCGCGACATATTTTCACATTTATCAAAAAAACTCTTCTCCCCTGGCCAAATATGTTCAATTTAGATAAAGTGCATGCGCTGCTCATTGGGGCTCTTTTGGGGTGCGCGCGCAGCTATGCTCCTACAGAAGAGTTTGTGGTGCAGGCCGGTGATGACGAGGCGACCAAAACCACTTCAATCCCTAAAAATATTCGAGTTTCCTCGACAGTGTGCGCCTCTATTTTTAGGCCACCTGAGTTTTGTGCCTCGGATTTAATCCTCTCATGCTAATTTCAATAATTCCGCTTCGACGTCTTCGAGAACGTCTTCCTCGAGTCGTGTCTGAATCGAAAGAATTTCTCCCATATCAGTGGGATCCAAATCCAACAGTTAGTCACCGAGTGCGCGGGTGACTCACCGGCGTGTTCGCTTCTTCGTGCATACCTCAAGAATTTCAGAAGAGACATCATCATCATCATCACCCAAGAAGACGGAGACGGAGACGAAGCTGAAGACGGGCGCATTCGCGCTTTTAAGATATTTCATTTATCCGCGGAGACGTTGTTTGGGTTTGGATGGGAGGAGGGACCGCATCGTGCCGTGCCGCAGAAAAGGAACTGGCCGCGCCGCCGGCAATGAAGAGGCGCCAATTGTACGATCTCGCGCAAAAATAATTTTTTAAAGCGTGAATTCTTCACACGATGGTTGGTTTTTTCAAAAGCGACTTGTTTGTTTAGGATGTTGTTAAAAAACTGTTAAAACTGCGCGAAATGCTAATTCGAATCCCACTTAAGCGAATAACTTGCAATTTCTCGTCATTGTGGCAACACCAAATCGGGCCGTTTGAATGTCGGGAAGTTGGTTGAGCTCATTTTCTGCTTTTTCGTTTTTTCGCTGATCGCAAAAACCCACAAAATAATATAATTTTTACGTCGCCGTATTTTAGCGGTTTTAATGCGATCTTTTTAATCCTTAAGAGGACCATCCTATTGTTAAATCATAAACAAGTTATGCGCGAAGAGAAAAAAATATAAATATGGGTCGAATTCACAACCTTTTTTTTTAAATCGGTTAAAAGTAGACGATTTAAAAAAAAAGGAATAATATGAACAATTAATAGAGTTTGTTCGTGTGTAATAAAAACTTGAAATTGAAAAAAGAGAGGAAATCCTCTCGCAGACAGCTTCAAGTAAAAAGACGAACCTATAAATCATCAAATTTCAGTAATAATACTGGTCGACACCAATTTCCGTGGATTACGAATTCGAAAAATTGGGTAGCTCATATAAAAGTTTGAATCTTTAGCTATTACATTAAAATACGAGAGGTTTTAATACTTTCCGAAATATTGACTACTTCCATAAAGCAATTATTTCATACAGTAGATAGTGAATGAAGATCGCAACTGGTGCACTGGTGCTCATAAAAATCTTATTCCCGCAGATGTTTAGTAAATGCTAAAGAAACGTGTTATTTCATATATCTAGATAATGATTCAGGCGTTTCAATCGTGTTACGAAGTTGTTTAACGTCCCATAATTTTTTAATGAATTGAATTTAATTGAAAAATTTCCAAATTACGATATTTTTTACTTATCAACCCTATTTTGGAAAAAAGTCGTGACGTGATTATATTTTTTTTTTTTGATTTCTTAATCTACGAAAAAAATTCTATAGAAATAATCCACAATATTGGATTAAGAACAAAATTAGATATATGATATTGCGTTGTCACCGGACTTATACACATGTGCAAAATTTCAAAGCTTTAGCTTAATTAGAACTAGCCGAAATTTTGATTGTAAGATTTGTTCCGAACAAAGAAATTGAATTAATAAAAGCGTTGTAAGAACTAAGCCAAGGCTCAGTTTCGATATTTATTTATGTAGAAAAACTTAATTATATCTCATTTAAATTGAGCCTGAATTCAGTTTTTTTAATGTAAAAATTGAGGCTGAGATTTTTCTCAATTTTTATTAGAATATTAAACTAAAATAACGAAACGAATTTACACTGATTCGAAACTTTGTTAAACACTTGATAGCTGAATTTGTAACTAAATAAAAAAGTAAAAAATTATAAAAATAAATTAAGATGTCCCCTTAAAAGCATGATCCGGTGCGAAAGTATCAAATCGACGCACCAGCGCGAACAAACGTTCCCACGCTCTTGCGTCTGACTATCAGCGGACGTCGCGTAAAAGCGTTTTACCTGGGTACAAGGAAAAAACTAAAAAAAAAAAAAATAAAACAAATATACATATAAAGACTCGAAATTGTGCCCAGGTGAAATAGACCGTGACAAATGGCACATGCATGGCATGTAGTACTTCCCTGGCGCGTTGGGGCCACTGCAGAGGCGCACCACCGAGCAGCTTCTGAAAGCTTCCACGGAATTTGAAGTACTTTTCCGGCGGCGAATGCACCTCTAAGTTTACCCGCGCCGCGATGGGTGCAATGAACCTTCGCTGGGTTTGGGTACGTCGAAGGGTTGAGTTGGGACTTGCATTTAAAGTTGGGTGCAGTTTCCACTGTCTCTCATTACTCGCGTCAATGATGTTGCACATGCAGTTCCAATTGTTACAAAGGAATCTCAAGTTGATGTGGCACTCAAAATCCTAGCATAATGCTATCGGGGCAACTCAATGCAACACCTCCCAAGTGTCTAAAGTTCTAAAGAGAACGAATCCTTTTCTTACAATAGCAAATCCTACATTTAAAGATATAAACACTAATATCTAAATCATATGATGGTATTATAATAGCCCTACAGTTTACAATAACCGGATTATAGGTTAAACGGTCAAGAGACTTACTTTTTTTAGTTTACGAAAATTACAAATGTTTAATTACGTTCTAATTTACCCACAAATTACGAAATTCAGTCGTAAGACCTTTAACCTTTGCTGCACAATCTTACAAATCGTTAAGCAGGTTAAACGAAATTTAGTATGAAAGGGTTTCCAGAATCACACATTTAAATTTGTTTTTCAAAACTGAAAAATCTGTCCAGACAAAATGTATTTTTCAAAAGGATTTTCACAAAAATTTGTATGTAAGCATTTTTGAAATCCTTTGAATTGCTGTCTGACCTTTTTTTAAGGTTACTAATTTCAAATAGTAGAATTTTGGATTTAGAACAGATCCAGTTTCGATCATATAGTATATGAAATTAGTGAAAATATTTATTTAGTACTAAGTACCTCGGCTCAAATTCTTCCATAAACAAAGATGCTACAGCAGGGGTTCCTCAAGGCTCTGTCCTGGGACCAATAATATTTATACTTAAAACATTGTAATCGTTAATCAATAGATGGCGAATTCTTAAGTGGAAATTATGTTGATTATATATAGAGTAATATGCCAAGTCTTGTGCACGTAGTCACATAAGAAAGTTACAAACTATACAAAATAAAATACTTAAAATAATTCTAGACTTATCGTGCTCTACCTCAGAATTACACGGTATTGCTCTATTTATAGCTCATAACCACGAAGATAAACAGGATAGCGAATAAATTTTATGAGACATTCCCTTTTTCAGATAACCCTTCAATTATAGAACTACACGGAGAAATAAAACGTTGTAATGACGGAAATTATTAATTTAACTACGTATCACATTCAACTTTGGAGTAAACAATTTCTGTCGTTAATTTGAAAACAAAACAAAAATCCTGAAACAATACTATATAAATACTGACTATACAAACAGATTATATAAAAATATTATAGGTTCATGAAGTTGAACTTGAGCTCTAACTATATATAAGGTTCTTATTGTATAGGTATATATTTATGTATATATTTATTTGATACCGAAAGAAATAATTCTTTGTAGGGTCTGATTGATACCTTTTGTCTTTTTTTCAATTAAAACAAGTATCGTTGTCTTTATCAATTATTTTAATTAAACCAATTTATGTTACGAGTGTTCGCCCCCTACATTAACTTACTGACGTAAACGTTTCCAAGATTACATGTCTTTAAGAAACCTTGCAGAAAATATCACATATCTTTTTGTGGGCAGTGGGTTTTCATTATGTCTAGCATTAAATAAAAATTATATATTGTCGCCTAACTAAATGGACCATAAAATAGAAGAAAAAAGACTCAAATGTAGAACGAGATTAGTAGGTTACTAGGGAGGGTTTACTCATTCCTTATGTTGTAATATAACAAAATGCCACTCCTTAAGACTCTGACACACATTTTGCAAGATGTTAACAATCCGCTTATCAGTTATTGTGTGTTATATCACCGCACACCACCACTTGAGCACGACCCGGCAAATTACGTTAGAGAGCATCATTCAAACTGGAATTTCTCAATTTTTTCGGCATAATACATATCTTCTGGAGTTTACCGTCTTATAGATTGCTTGTCTAATAAATCACCTCCAGACAAAGCGATGGCAATATTTTGCTTAGAAGACGGAAGATTCAATCCTATTTTGGGCTAAACCAAAAATCTGAAAGCAGCAGAGTAGTGTGTGCAACGTGAAATGAATGAGGGGGCAAAAATAAAAACGTCCGAAAGTTTTCGAACGCAGCCCAGCCCAACGAGTGACCGCGCAGCCGCGACGGACTTTAAGTGGTTTGGCAAACAACAAGAGAAAGATTCACGCCGAGAAGCCACCTTAGACATATATATATATTTTTTTACAGTTAGTCTAGCAACCATAAGTCGGGAACATTCTCCGCGTGAGTCGCGATTAGTCCAAGCTTGAGGATAAGCGGCTTCATTAGATATTCAAAATATGCTAAGACGATGAGTCGAACAACGGTCAGTGGCGAATGGAAGTTTTGAATTTGATTAAGCTATCCACCTACTGGCCCCCGCTGCGAGCGATAATAGGGCTCTGTTTCACCACTTCGACACCAAAAAGTTATACTATGCACGATTACTGTTTGCCAGCCGATTTCGATGCAATTTATTTAAAAGTTGTCTCATTAAGCGACCTTCTACCTGCTTTTGGCATTTGCCACAGACATAAATGAAACTATCAAATCAATTTAAGAGATATAAAATTGACTGAGTTTTTGAGATAAATATGAATTTTTTAAAAAACTATGAATGAAATGACCTTTGGTATTGCACATAATATTTTTAAACTTTTAAATTTTTAAGCTATTTTCATCAATAAGTTTTGATGTTATAAATTTTGAAGGTAAAACAATTATATAATTTTCAACTCTACTCAACAGAACGCTTCATTTGATACTTCGGTCATAGACATAAATTAAACAACTTTTTAAAAAAAATTTCCGACTCAAAATTAGTTACTTACATTAGTTTAGAAGCTTAGTTATGAAGACTAAAAAGGTTTATTTTATTTTCCGTTCTTTTTTTTTTCGTCGGTTTCTTTCTTTTTTTTTTCGTCGGTTTAATTGTTTGTTAAAGAGTTTTAATTTTTTTATTTTTTGTGACTAAAATCTAACTAATTCTTCGATCTCCATCATCAGTTTAATTCCAGGTTACCATTCTGTTGTAGTGTCCCCTGGGGTGGGATTACGTAACTTGGTTCGAGCATTTGTTTCGAGTTCGAAAGAAAAATTACATTCTCTATCGCTGTTTCGACCTGCCATTTAAGTTGATACGATTGCATTTCGGTCGACAACTATTTGGCTATCGAGTTGTAGTAACAGTAAGCATCTCCTTAGTTCTTCATTGTAGTAGGTTAAGCAATCATTGTCAAGAGAACTCGAAACAAACAACTCGAACCAAGTTACGTGCCAAATTTCAACAGAATCGGTTCACTGGTGAATGAAAAATCAATCATTTCAAATTTTTTCCTACCCTTAGGGGTGGATCTTTTTTTCCAATTTTAAATCGGACCAACTTCGAGGTACACCCTACCCAATAAAAAAAGATTCATCAAAATCAGACTACTCTGTAAAAAGTTATGCGTGATCATACATAAAAAAATAAAAACTATACACGTCGACTTGAGACCCACCTCCTTTTTTTTTTCGTCGGTTAAAAAATGAATCTAATTTTGGTATAGTCAGTTCAAAACTGAAAAGTTACTTTTTAAATTAATTAATATTAAACTTCATATCTAAGCACTTAATTTTTAACATATTTTTACAATGACTACTGTTGATTACGAGCTCATTCATGTTTTTAGCTTCAATGTGTTGTGAAAATTTCTCTCTAAATCGAAAGTACCTAATTCAAAGTTAATTACTTCAAACAATTATGAATATAATTACAGGAAAAATATACTAGTTCGATTTTTATGCATATTAGGAAATACGTAAATAATATTTTGGGGTAAAATTAAAATTTTTTGATAAAAACGAAACAATATCAAAATTCCCTCAAAAATTATAAAGGTTTTGTAATTTTTGAATAAATTTCGATTTTGTTTGGTGTTTATTAAAAAAACTAATAATTTTTATAGAAATATTATAGTAACTGTATAGTTGCCAAAATATTGAAATACTCGATTATAAATAAAGGTTTACTTATAATAATGGTACATTTGAAATGGGTAAATATTTCACTTTTGTTTAATGATTTTTGAATGAAATTAATAGTTTCCTTAATATAGTATATTTAACTAAAAACTCTCTTTCAAATGTAATAAATTCCATTCTATATACATATGTCCCCGAAATTCGTATAAAAACCGATCAATTGCGAGTTAGACTTTCGCATTTAGTGTTATGTATTTTAGCTTCATTTAAAACAAAACAAAAAACTTTTTTGATTCTAATTCTGAGCGATATGTTTTTGAGATCTTCAGGTTTTTTTTTGATACCCAATACGATCACATTAAGATAAAATTTTAATTTTGAAGTTTCATAAACCGAATTGTGTGCGCCAAGTATTTGGAAAAATCGTATGAAGAAGAACAATTAAGTAACAAGTTGTTGAATTTGGCAAAACTTATTTTTTAAACGGTATGAACAAATTAGAAGCATATATTAAAATTTCTTTAAGGGGGTAAATACAAATCGATTTTTTTCTATTGCTCTAAAAAGTTAGGAAATTTCCCGTAGAATACGCTCCAAAAAGTTTCAGGTCGAAAATCGAACTCCTTATATATTTTTTCTTCATTTTTCGAGAATGCTTTCTTCAGCGTATAGCAGGTTTTCAAAACTTTAAACGCGTTTTTCTCAAAACAACATTTTTAAAATTGGCAACCACGATTACTCGAAAACTACTTGTCCAATTTAGCTGAAAGTTTTAGGATTTCTTCTTTATACCTTAGGCTTGTCTGTAAGCCTAATTGTTTTGGAATTTTTTCTTGCAAAATTGAATTATTAATGAAAAAATGGCTGAAAAAATAGTGAAAATTATTGATTTTTTACAAAAACTTCTACCAAACGCAGAATTATTATTTTTTTTTTAATATTTGTGATTTACCGACAAATTACATGTATATTCAATCAATCAATACCATGACGTCCAGAGTGGTTGCCGTTTTTTTTTGTAGGTCAACTTCACGCCAGCGTACAGCCGCCATTTTGTTTTCAAAAATTAAAAAAAATTTTTACATTCCTCATTTATACTTAACAAGTGTACAAAGTTTTATAATGATTGCATTAAACCTTCTTTGTGAAAAAAAATGTTTTCTAATGCGTAATTTTTGCCCGTGTAATTGTATTTACCCCCTTAAGCTAATTAATTATAATGCTACGCTGCTGTTTAAAATTTCTTTTTAGGATACACATCTTGAAAATTTTGAAGAATTACGATAACAAATAAAATATTGTAATTTATTATATTTGTATATCGGGTTAATCAATCATTTTGAATTTTATCTATAACTGTTCATTTCTTTGTATTGCCCATATTTTTTTTTTATATCAAGAGTCTTTCACACTGAGCAAAATCAAAAATAAATAAAATCCTAATCAGTTTGATATTCCTAAACGTTTAATGCATATTCATATGAGACACATGTAAAAATTATAAATTTTAATTAACATTTTTTATGGTTTTGGAACGGTCAATGTTAATCAAAATCGGCTATAAAGTTGATAATAATTTATACACCAATCCTGCAACAAAGTTTTGAAGAAAAAAAAATTAGATGAAAATTTGATTTAACAAGATGAATATCTTAAGACATAGAATGGAATTTGTTTAACTTGCATTTTTGACATCTATGTGTAGGGGAGACCGGGGATGGTTGACCAAATTTCAGTTTAGATGCTTATATGTTTTTTGTTTTAGTGTATATTATTGTAAAAACCCATAAATTTGATAGGTACACTATTAAGCTATAAAAACAAATGACAAAAGTCTCGCAATTAGTTATAATATAGAGTACAAGCATGATCTGGTGGAATATGAAATTTGAGTCAACCTACCCCAGACATGGGGTAGGTTGACTTGTCACTGGGAGTAAGTTGACCTACAAATTAAATAGTGCAAGATCTACGGATATATAAAATTAAAATAACAAGAAGTAATTGAAATAACATTTTCTTCATTCAAACAAATAATTATCAATTCTATGACAATTTTGTTAATTTTAATTATTTGGTAACAGTCTTAACTGATATAATTATTATAATTATATGATTTAAAGTAATAGATACATCATTTATGAGATCAGATTATGAAACCAGTCTTCTAAATCAGAGGTGCAATATTTACATTAAACAAACAATAGATTGCCATTTACACATTTTGTATGGGACTAGGTAGTCAACCAGCCCCGGATCACTTTGCAATTTTTACACACGTGTCATAACCTCAAAACTGCAGCGAAATTAAAAAGAATGATAAGTAACATAAAGATTAACAATCAAACTTTTATTTTAAATTATTTACAAATGAACAATAACAAGTATATAGGCGTCATTACAAATAATATAACAAGGAAAAAAATTACTTAAGTGTATTCTTTTTCAATATTATGTTCCTTCTCCCGAACTACGTGCGTACGCGATGCCGCATTCGAGACGACTGAGGGGGAGGAGGTAACGGTTTCTCACGCCTAGTTGGATGATGCAACACTTTTGAACTAATAGAGTTTTTCACAATTATTCAACCTACCCCTATGGTCAACTATCCCCGGTCTCCCCTAAAGGTTGTTATTGCAATATTTGAGTTTTCGAAGTTTTTTTTTAAATAATAATTGCGCCCAACCAATGCCGGGTAACTAAGCTAATTATTGATATATTCAATAGAAGAAATATACTGCTTAATCCGATCTGGATCAGATTGTGAAAAAACTCACAGTTTATGCCTCAAAATGAATCGAATTAATCTCAAGTCCATAAAAATTTACTACTCCTGTAAAGCACTCAATAAAAGAAATCGTATGCAAAACAATCAAATAAAATTGTAGGCTTCGATAGCGGCGCTAGTGCTTTAATAATATATATAGTATATATTTTTTTCTATCTTTGCACAGATCGACGTCGATTCGGTGTCATGATATCGAGGAATTCTGCGAAAAACAAACGAAATTATTTTTAACGCGGGATTGGCTAAAAATTTCACGCTTTCTGCGAGTAAAAAGGAAAAGATCCGGTGCTTCGGTGGTTCGGTGGTTAATGCAAATTTACACCTCACGGGTTCGCTGAGATGATCTGCAACGGATTAGGTGAAGGAGGACGGATTTCGATTAGACCATATATTCATTGTATATGAAAAAGAAGAGAGTTATGCAATTCAGCTGCATGCCGGGATAGCATTTCAGCCGTGCGTTGTGTAATTCAATGCAGCCCGGAGGAGGCGTGCAGACGGCGGCGCGGGTATCGCAGCAGCAGAAGAAAAACCTAAGACGACTCTGCGGAATGTTATGCACTGAAAAACCTTTTCTCGGAATTTCTTCTCTTTTCTTCTTCGTGCAATAATATCTTTTTTTATTCTTATATGTATCAATTTGAGGCGAGAAAGCCACCAGACTACTACCCGAAACCCCAGGGCTCTGGGGCCTTCGAAGACTTGACTATCGTCAGCCTACAACGACGTAGGGCGGATCAGCCGCTGGTCAGTCAGCGCGCGTGCAAGCTCTCTCATCTTTCACGTGTGGGTGAATTCTTCTAAGGAAATCGAACGTTTGCGGACTGCATGGGCAAACGCATCGATGTCCGCTTTTAATGAATAAAGTTTGATTTATTTTTTTTTGTCGCCCTGTCCTCATTAACAGCGCTCAGTATTCGTGACACGAGCCCGGCTTACCCATTCTTTTTTTGTTTTTTGTTTTAATTCATTCTTAAAGTCGCTGAGGCGGTGGCTGCTTGTTACCGAGGCAGCTGGCAATCTCCCAACCTGCTGGACACGCGTGGGAGCCAATCGATCTTTTAGATACTTATTTCCATTATTAATATTTTTTTTTTTTTTTTTTTGTCTTTCCACCCGGCGTTTTTTATAAGAAAAGTTTTAGGGCATGGAAACAAGAGCCGGCTGCTACCAGCGGCAGCGGTCCAAAACTGGCGTAATCCATCTCTCAGACTCGCCGTATTATGGGCGAAGTTTGGAGGTGCCGCGCGAGAACCGGAGGCGCTGGCACCTGATGACGCCCTTTCTTTTTATGCTAATGACCGTCTTGATCACCAACGCAATCCGGCAATTGGTCTGTCTGTCTGTCCAGTTCTTGAATGGGCCGAATAAAAAAAAAAAAAAAAAAAAAAAAAAAAAAAAAAAAAAAAAAAAAAAACCTTCGGTCAGTGATCACCTGCGACTCGATATGCAAATTTTTTTTTCACAATGACAGAGAACACTATCGCGTGCAATTTTGCAGATCACAGCGAAAAAAAATAGGTTTACTAATTTTAGAGTAGACAAAAAGCTACCTAGTCTAGGAGTTAGTAATTTAAATAGATACACCACAAAAAATGTGTATGTTAAAAATAAAAAACCCCAGCTAGGCTTCTGGAGTGAAACTAATCTAAAAGAGACTCTAAATACTTCCAGAAAAATACAATTTCTTTAAAAATAATGCAGGAACTCGCGTTAGAGTCAATGAAGATTGGTTTTCTTCGAAAATATGGATGACATTTGATCCTGGCGAGATGTGGTTTCAACAGGATGGCACTACGTGCCATACAGCGACACAAACCATCGATTACTGGCTTATTTTGATAAACCGCAGTCGCGGTGACTATATACCCGAAATCATTTTTAAATATTAATACCAAGAATTGGCCTTTCGAATAAACAAATAAATTTCTTCAAAAGTTAATTTTTTGGGTTATTTTTTTAAATTTAAAGTTTTATTGTTCTTCAAAATACATCTTTTAAAAAAATTTGTGAACTTAAATACACAATTCTCTATTTTTACGTATAAGTGTGAATTTACTTCTGTTTATAGTAAAATTTAATTTCTTTATTTTTCAAAAAAACACTTTACTATGGATGTATTTGGGGATTTGCAATGGCCTTCACCTTTTAATTCAGCAGAGGAAGCACACCGGTCCGACGTCATATTATTCGAAGAATGATTCACGGGCTCCAATCGAAGAACAATGCGAACCATCGGCGCTGCGGCAATTAAAATTCTCGTCAAGGAACGGAAGATTAATTAATTAAATAAATCATGAATTCGTTTTTCTTTTCTTAATGCGGTTACGCGACTTAAAGTCAGATTTACAGCGGTTATTTTCCCCACTTTTTTGTCGGCTTCTAGTTTCTAGTAAAGTCGTTCGCGGGGCACTGATTGATTAATTTTAATTAGAAGTATCTAAGCAAATGAGCAGCATTTAAGAACAAATTGTAATCTTGATTTGCGGGGGAGTTTACATATCACGAGTTTGTAGATTTCATCAGAAGAATGCTTTATATGCACAAAGTGTAGTAACTCTGATTTGCCTAACCTTCCTAAACGGAAAATTAATAAAAGATTCAAGTTCCCGGAAAACGGAATGCACATGCATTTCCTGTTTTTAGTAAAAAGTTGTATTGCTGTGGATTTCCATTAAAACGGTCATATGAAAATTTCCATCGTCATTGATTAAATGTTAAAAGCATATTCTTCGTAGTATTATGTATTTCTGTAGAATTTTATACAATTATTACGATTCTACTGTAATATAGAAAGAGTCAGGAGACGTTTTTGAGAAAAATAGGATTCAAAAGTACAAAAGTGTGTATTTTGGCCCTTTTTTTTTAAAACCATTAAAATATAACCGATTGCCATAGGACCTTGTAACGCGGCTTAAATAAAAGCTTGAACCTGTATCCACTATATAAAAATAAGAGTCTTTAACACTTTCCAAAATATTTCATGAAATTGAAATAATACGATTATTTCAAGCTTTTATTATAGTTCATATGTTTGTTTGGGTCAAAACTTGCAAGTCGATTTTGACCCAATTGAGATTATTCGATTGGGTTAAAATTTTGCATAGACGTGTAGTTCCGATGACAATACACTTTAACGATTTAATATACTAAAAATTCAAAGTGGCAGCTTCAATATGGCGAACGAGTTTTGTCAACCCAAAGTCGATATCTAAGATTTGCGTATCCAGAGTTGCAGGTTTAAAATTTTTAATAAAAACTTAGAAATTCAAGATGGCGGCATCAATATGGCGGACGAATTCATCGTATTAACAGGAAATTTGTTGTGTTATTATTATAATTGAGTATATTTGATACAAATTACTATTATTCGGTAAAATCATATAAAAGTTCGGCATAACGGAAAATTATCCATTAATTAATTCTATGAATTTTATATGAACAAATAATCAATATGAATTTAAAATTTAATTTGTCAAATTACTCGAAAAATAAAAAATACATACATACATTTTTAATTCAACTAATTAGAAAACGACAAACTTAGCTCATAAATAATTCAAAGTAAGACATTGATTCCTTTTTGTTAAAAATTCAAAGAATCCGAAAGAGGGTCGTTAAGTTAAAAACCTTTTGAATTCATTTAAAAACATCCTCCATAAAGTAGAAATCAATAATTCGTAGGAACCCTAATTCATTCACTAATTTGAAAAGAAAATGTTCAAGAAAAAACTTTCCAAGACTTATCGCAAGACATGTCATGGCTTAATGTTGCCGTAATGATAAATGATATTAATTTTTTGCGTCGAATGTCGAAAGTTGATAATTATATCCGGTCCCCTTAAAACTGAAGAACATAAACTTTTAAGCTGTTTAGCACGAAAAACACGTGCACGCGTCCTCAAAAGTTACACAAGATTTTATCATGGTTGCGAAACTATCGCGATCCGCGGATGTTCCAATTCCCAGAGGAACGTGCATTTGAAGATTGCATTTCCGGCCGAGGAAAGCAAAATCAGTGGCATACGGCGTGGATGAAAAAAAGCAATGAAATTCCCTCAATCTTCCCCTATCAAATGAAATGAGCCACTTGCATAAAAAGTCAAGTTAAATCGCCTCAAAAGGAAAAGAACAATTTCATGAAGATTGAGGGGGTAGAAATTTGCACGAGGCAATTATTTTCTAAAACATGACAGGGGGGGAAAAATTTTATAAGTCCATAGGTCATAATAAAAAAAATCATAAATAAATAAATTAAAAGAAAGAACTAGGAATAAAAAAAAAACCAAAATTTACAGAGGGACAGAAAAGTTGCAATTGTTGATTGCTACCACAAGATAGCAAAAGAAAAAATTGTCTCAAGTGTGCACAACTACTGAAAACAACAAAATGTTCATTTTCCCTGTCGAATTGCTGTTACAAGAAGACAAACTCGACAAAGTGTACTTTTTGTAAAAACACGAGGAATAATAAAAAACAAAACAAATCCACAAGTCGTCAATGGGGAAGAAGAGGACTTTTGTTGCAATGTTGCAAAATGACAATTTTGTTGCTGCACTGGCACCGAGTTTAACGCGAGACCACACAACGCTAATGGTTGTAAACATGAAGGGAAAATTATTTTCCTGGACTGTAAACAAGGGAAGTTATTGCATTCGGGTTGTTGAACTTAAAATGAAGAAAATTTATTTCTGTGCAACTTTCCACAGAGTTGAGACGTTTTACACTAAAAAATATAGTGTATCATTTCACTACGACTAAGAGGACCAGTGCTAGTGCATTTTAAAATTTCACTAAAGGTACACGACTAGAAATTAATTAGGGCGAAGCCGGAGTGCAGACAGGGGCGGATCAGGCTAAAAAAGTGCATGGGTTGCTAGGGAAGAAATTAAGGAAATTCAATTTTACTATCACTAAAATTGCAGTTTCATTATCAATGATAGTGGAAATTTAATTTGTTCAGTGATAATTAAATTCACTAAATCAATACTAATGAAGGGTAAGTTACAAATGGATTTTTGAACTTGAACTCGAAATTGAATTGCACCACCATTCGAGTCAGTGATAGTGGAAATTAACTTAAACTACCACTAATTGCTTAATGCTATAGTGAAATTGATTTTACACTACCACAATGTCCATCTGTGACTTTCCACAT
Source organism: Dysmachus trigonus (assembly GCA_949715965.1). Lineage (NCBI taxonomy): Eukaryota > Metazoa > Arthropoda > Insecta > Diptera > Asilidae > Dysmachus > Dysmachus trigonus. The sequence goes on from OX454323.1 coordinate 67,992,507, forward strand.
CGATTTAAGGAAATTTTCGTTCAAATTAAATTTTTAAGTAAGAAAGCCAATTCCACTTGAAGCGTTTATGAGGAAATGGGCAAAGTACGAATGAGCTCGCCTCACGGGACAAGAATAAAAATAAAGAAATACTCTCCCTCATGTTTTTGGCCCTTCTGTTCTAACGAGTAAATGAAACGTCAGGGCACGCGACCCTTTTAGTTTTTTTCCGTTCTCATTTCAAGTAATGTAAAGTGGTGGAATGAGTTTATGCTGAAGTGAATTGAATTGTTGAGAAGGTTGACCGCAGATGTAGTCTGGTGCAAAGTTGATAACTTCTTGAAGTAATCATATAAAACGAAGAAATGAGGGGATTTAAGCAGATGAAGCATAAAACTATATGCGAATCTACAATATAAAAATGTTTGAATCAAAACAAATACAGGGTGATTCGTAACGATGTGTTCCAACATATGCCAATATCGATTCTATAAAATCCCCTGTCGTTTAGGAGTTATACACAGTTTAACGTATACAGATACTCTTTTCATTCAACCCCTTGTCATTTACTTCACACACACCCTGTGAATCTCTTTATGGTATCAATTAATAGAGAAGTGTTTCCCGGTTCCAATGAGTCTTCAACTACTATTCTATCCTGCTCCCATCAATAGTTGCAAATCGTCAAAATTTAAAAACCTCAAATTTTATTATTTTTATTTATTAAATTAGATAAAATGTTACAGGTTTTTGAATTTTGAAAATTTAGAACTCATGATGACAGAAATGGCCAAAGACTAGAGATGCCACGAATATTCGGCAACTATTCGGTATTCGGCTATTCGGCCACTTTTTTTCGCTATTCGGTATTCGGCCGAATATGGTTAACCATTCGGCCGAATACCGAATAGCAATTTATTTATTATTATTTTATTATTAGCTGTTTTCCCGCGACTTCTTCCGCGTAAATTATAGCCCATGTCCTTTCTAAGGCTCTAGAGTATCTGTGTACCAAATTTCATTTAAATCGGTTCAGCAGTTTTGGCGTGAAATCGTGGTAAACAGATTTACTTTCGTATTTATGATAAAGTATAGTAAGCCTTACCAAATAAATCATGAAAAAAGAACTCATAAAAATTATTCACAAAGATATTTATTTAACCAAAAAAAAGAACTAACAAATTAATATTTAAAATCTACCAGTGGTAAGTTATGATGAATGAAAACAATTTTTTCAGCGTTTGTTGATAGCATTTTTACTCATAAATTATACCTGCTTCCGAAAACAGCCGCTCACTATACACACTGCTACCGGGAGATGATAAATAAATCTTAGCAAATTGTGAAAGGGTTGGATATTGTTGTCGCCCGCGGAAAGTACTAAGTATGGCCGAATATTCGGCTGCCGAATGTTCGGCGCTTCGGCCAAGAACCTCGCCGAATATTCGGTATTCGGTATTCGGCCAAATTACTATTCGTGGCATCTCTACCAAAGACTCATTGGAAAGCAGAAAATGTTCTCTATCAATTGTCACCTTAATGAAGTTCATAGCGTGTGTGTTAAGAAAATGTCACCACCCTATATAGTTGAACACTATATTTATTCCTCAAAAACCGCTTAATCGATCAATATGAAATTTTGTCAATATATTTTAGACATTAAAACAATAGTTTTCAATAGAAGAATTTTTATTTTTAAATAGATAGGGTATTGATTATTTGTATAAATGTTTTCGAAATAGCTGTCTAGTTGAATTGACGTTGGAATATTAATCTAAACAACATTAAAACATGCAATTGCCCTTTAAATATAGGATTTAAATAAAACTACCGCTTTTGACATAGCACCTGCAGTTTAACTCTTGGCTCCATGATTTTGAGACGGAAATTAAATAATAACACAGATTGAGAAAGCCTTCAAAAAACAAAGCCTTTCTAGGATGATATTACAAAACAAACAAACTTGAACTGTGACTTCCTGTCGATAAATATCAAAAGTGTAACATCTGTTAGCATTAACAAGAAATTGATGAAATTAAGCAATATTTTTGCATCTCCAGTGAATAGAGTCTTCAACAAAACAGCCGTGTTATTGTTGTCCAAAACATGCGAACTGCATTAAATGAGTTAAGCAAATCTGAGACTCATGAATAAACAAAGTTCAGTTGGCTAAGGTCAACGTGTGGTGATGCCACGGTCAATTTTTACCACTTGGCGTTTTTCGGCCGACATTTTTTTTGGGACGACTGCGAACATAACCAAAATTCAGGGGGGCCATTAGCCTGGCCCAGAGAGATGCATAGATAACATGCGCGCATTTGAGTTATGATAGACGATGCGCGCGATGATAACAAAAAGCAAGCGCACACCTCTCGTCGTCGGAAATTGCGAAATCCACCTGACCCAGAGCGGGACGACGCTCATCCGAAACCCGTTTCGAAAGCCTCGCGATGAATTTGTAATTTGTAAGAGCCGTTTTGCCTATAAATAGCGCCATAAGCGTATTTTTGATTTGAATTTATTTCTCCTTTATATTCTAATTATCATGAAATTTGCGCGACTTTTGCATATTACACCCCGCGCACCAGAGCGGCAGCAGCAGCGCCACCCAGCGACGGGAACTGGCTGCGGATTGTCGTTCGTTGCGCGCGCGCGCACGCGCGAGTAGCATAGCTCAGCTCAAGCGCTCTTTGTTTTCCTCCGTGAAGGTCGCGCAAACAAAAGGAATGCAGAAGAGAATTGTTTTTGATTAATTACGTGGCGGAGATCGTGTTAAGCGTTTATTTGCAAATTCAAAAGACCACGGCCTGCCGTTACCGAGCAGCAGATGTTTATTGTTAGCAGTCGCGCCGTGGATCGGATTTCCTGCTGCTACTATGCTACTGCAGATCACCTGCCCTCGGACTCGTCTGCCGTTCTTGGGCGCAAATTGTGAAATTCCCAGTATTATTATTATTATTATTTTTTTTTTATTTTTATTTTTTTTTTTGCTTTTCATCACAAACGGTACTTTCCTCTATTCTTGAGCCAATTTTCAATTTCTTCACTTTGTTCTCGGCAGCGAAATTCTTGGCAACGATCGCTCAACCGCACAGTGTCAAATTTTCGCTAGCTGGACAAAAATCGGAGAAAAGAACTTTTTCAAACAATTACTAACAATATTTAAAGAACAAGACATGTACATGTACAAATTTAAATTAATTTCAATTTCGGATTTTTCTCAATGAACTTTTTATAAGAAATTCAGATGTTCAACAGGTCCTGAGTATAAATTCTTTCTAACTACCGCCAAGAAGAGTAAAAACCATATGCTTAGTCGAAAATAAAGAAGTCTATGCTAAAAGTAATATAAAATAGGTATGCATATCACTGAACAACTTCTTCAAAACTAAAATGCATGTCTCTAAAACCCTTGAAAAAGCTAACAAGACCTTTAGAACTCTCAGTTCTCTGCTTAGATACACTAAAATAAAATATACATTTAGAAACAGCTGATCAGATCCAGAATCGCGTATGGTTTTTGTTAACCCTAGATAACTAACTAACTTAAATCAGTGTTACTCTGTAACTAATCATTCGACTACTAAAAGCCCTGTATTTGTCTATTTCCTTCATTATTTTTAAACAAATTAGCGTAACTTAAGAGTATTGTAATTATATTTGAATTAAAAAATAGAAAAGTGCGAAATATTAACATTTTTAATCTTGACAGATGTTAAAAGATGTACAAATAGCCTCATTGCAGTAATTTATCATTTTGCTTTTCTTATATATGGGCAGAAAACACAAATTTTTGCGTTTGTTTAACGCACTTTTAGTAAGTAACAAGTATATACTGTTGTTCTTAAACTAGAAATTTTTAAAAGGAAAATCCTAGGACTATACATTAGAAAACATTACAAACGTAGAACAAAGAAATCCCTATATATGGGTAGTTCTACAAACTAAGGAAGAATTCGAGTCTGATTTCGGCCCGACATTTTTTATACATTCTGGTGGCAGAATTCAGTCTAATAACTAGAGTACAGTGTCTTTTAGCTTATCCTAAAGGGAACAGTCAAAAAATTTAATATTTTTTGATTTATGTCCATTTAAACTTAAACTTAGACCACCACCAAAACTAAATAACTGTATATAAACAAATTATGAGAGTAAGTTCAATTTATTTATTAAATTATTTATTTGTAGTTTAATGTTTATGTGTAAAAAAATACTATTATTACACAGAAACAATATTTTTAATATGATCTTCTCAGGATCCTGGATGGTTCTCAGTACCAATTGGACAGGATCCTGAGGCCAGGTTCCTGAGAATTTCTGTCTAAAAATAAAATAAACAAACCAATTTATAACTTTCAACAAAAATAAACCTAAACTAGGCCTATGCGCTAGCATCTTACATATCAATACGCTAAAATTAGTCATATTCATTATTTATTTCGTAAATAAAAATCTTACCAGGATCCTGAGAACTTCACTGATTACGACACCACTTCACTCGCCGAACGCACTAGGCTCACTAAACAACGTGTTAACTGAGAGTAGATAGATGACATTCTTTATCTCTTTCGTAGGTACTATCGACTCAGCGGAATGGTAAAGACGCAAGGCAAATAGTCTAGTAAATATTTGCTAATTCAACAGCGAACAGGATACTGAGATAAAATGGTGGGGACAAAATGTAAACAAGATTTATTTAATATTTTTGAAGTAAATACTATAGTAATTGTTCTACCTAGCCAGGAAAAATAGTAAACTTATTAATTTGGGATTCTTTTAAGACCCTAATGTATAAGTAAACGTATCACGACGCACTTTGAACTAAAATTTGTACGAGGGACACTGCAGGATCCTGAGAATTCGGCACTTTGCACAGTAATTTTGTTCAGAAAAGAATTTTGAATCTTAATTATTTTTAGTGACCATCTAGAAACAATTGTAATTAATAGTATTCCATCCAAAAAAAATTGTTATTAACAATTTTTCTATCATATTTTGGCTGAGCCGCCAAAAATTCCTTAGTTTGTAGAACTACCCATATATAAAAATGAAAGTTTGTTTATTTGTTGCTCAATCACGCCTAAACACTTGCATCGATATTTTTCATTTTTTATTCGAAGATAGTGCATATTTCAACAACATATAAGCTAATTTTTTTTCGGGTAATTTATAGCGTTTCAAAATAGCGGATCCAAGATGGCGGTTAAAAATTTTAAATTTTAAGCGATTTTTATGAAAATTTGTACTTAGGGGTTTTGCGGAATGTTGATTACAAATCCGCTGTCCAAATTTAGAAATTCAAGATAGCGGATCCAATATGGCGAGCAAGATTTCTCGATTTCAACGGGGTGATAATGAAAATTAGTAAAATGATTATTCTGAGGTAACTAATTTCGAATATTATCAAAATTTCCAAATCCAAGATGGCGGATCCATTTCACCGGATTTTAATGGAAAGTAGTACTATAATTATTCTGAGGCTACTAATTTCGAATATTATAGAACTTTCCAAATCCAAGATGGCGGATTCAATATGGCGACCAACATTTCTCGATTTCAACAGGATTTAATGAATATTGGTACAACGGTTATTTTAAGGCGACTAATTTTGAATATTATTAAGATTTGGATATTAAAAATGGCGGATCCATAAAGGGGTTTTCGGTTTGATAAAATTTCTAGGATATAACAAACTAGCACATTTGAGAAGTGTTTAATTAGTAAGTATTTACCCAATACCGGGTGAAACCGGGTAATCCAGCTAGTAGTCAAATAAATTATTATATGTATATTATTATATAAGGAAACTTAAATTACCCTACTAATTAAATATTTGTTGTCTCTTAAACTTTGAAAAATTGACCTCAAAACAAACCTGAAAAATCGACGTAATGTAGATAACTATTTAATGTAAAAACTACGTTACGAAAACGTTTTAGTAACTCTTATTATTATCGACCCTCGTCCTTCACCTTGAAGAAACACACGAATTACTAAAAGATGTAAACGATGTTATTATAATTCCTAGGCTCTACCAACATGGAGAGTAGACAACCAAGAAAACAGATTTTAACCTCTAGATAATAGATTCTAACTTAAACAAGGCTCAAACTATAGCTCTAGGTAATTCGTAGTCTATTTGTAGCGATTGCAGATACTAATAATAAGTAGTTTATTAGTAATACTAGAAATAATAATAACATAATTGCAAAAATATTATACCCTAGCTAGGTGAGCTCGAATTAACTTAAACTAAGACTTTTTAGTTTTGGATAAAATGATTTATATAAACAGAACTATACATACAGGGTGTCCAGGAAGTAGTGCGCCAAAATTAAGGGGATGGTAGCTTGGGTCATGACCTACCAGAATATCAAAATATGACCTTAGTGAAAACCTCACCGTTTTCGAGATATTTGGGTTTTTATGAAAAATTAAATTTGATATAAAATGAATATGGCAATATCTTGTTATTCATGAATAAAATGGGTGATTCTGAAATCTGTATTAATTAACACTAGATTTACCAGCGCGAAAGCCTGTAATTTTGATAATTTTCGGTACCTTTAAAGTGATATTTTATCACATTTAAATTTGCAACTATAAATGGGAAAAAGTTTTTGATATGTCGTATTTTTGAACCTTAATAAGCTTAGGCATAACTCTTAGGCGATAACTTTACAAAATTTAATCAATTCAGAGAGTACCAGTTAATTTGACTGGTCTTGGTAAATCTAGTGTTAAGCAATTTTTTGAATTACTTTCCCATCACTGCCTAGTACATTTTGTTTTCACCAGTTAAGGTCAAAGTAGAGTCAAATAATTTTGAACAGCAAAAACAAAATTTGATTATTTTTTTTCTCGACGGTCTTTTGTTAGTAATAAAAAATAACATGCTTACCAGGTAGGGCAACTTATCTAGAATATTTTAGCAAAAAAAAAAAAAAAAAAATTAGAACATGTCTTTTTATGTGCACCAACTAGTCAATAATCTGAAATTTAATTTTTCATAAAAACCCAAATATCTCGAAAACGGTGAGGTTTTCACTAACGTCATATTTTGATATTCTGGTAGGTCATGACCCAAGCTACCATCCCCTTAATTTTGGCGCACTACTTCCTGGACACCCTGTATAAAGAAATAAGCGCAAACACTTGATGTAAATGACCAAATTTATAAGAGTCGAGTAAGATATATTAAAATACTAAAATTTAAATTTTCTAGGTTTCTGTTTCTGTAATCTGTAATATCTTTTACATTTAAGTTAATTAAAATATGCCCAAAAGGAAATTTCATGGCATTTCTAAAAACCTGTTATTAAAATCCTATAGAAACTAAAAAATTGCGTCGTCCGCCTTATTGAAAACGCTATCGTGAATTCACAACTTTTGACGTCACATTTGAAAGTAACGACCCCAGAAACCCCCATGCTAACTATAAAATTTAGTTAGTTAGATTGTGAGATTTGAGACGTGTCGCATCGTGCATAGTTCGCTTCAAGGCTGTGGCCCAGCAGCATCCACCTTCAGCCTTGATGAATTGTGCTAGTTGGGTTCGGCGGGATTGTAACCACAGTTATAAAATATTAAAAAACGCATTATTGCGCCAAATGAAAGACGACACCGCGTGGCACTGGAGTCAAGAACAAGCCGCGCAATTGGAGACTCATGCGCGCAAATTTCTTATAACATGACCGCGATAGCCTCTGGCCGCTGCGCTGCAGTGTTGCGTCGTCGTCACTGTCACCGTGCTTTCGAGGAGAAAATTGGAAAAGTTTATTGTCACCCGCTTAAAAATAAACTTGTTATCTTCCGAACGTGGCCATCGGCCGATTATTTGTCCGGCTGACTGGTAACTCTGGTATTCCTGCCAGAAAATATCACGGATTTAAATTTCGTACAAAGCTAAAGCCAAAGACACTCGATGCGATTTCCTTGCACCTTCACGGCCACGTTCGTATCCATTTCACTTGAACGAAAAGAATGGCGCGCAGTTGTGCAGTGTGCTTTCATACCTCCTCCAAAGCCCCAACTCACGACCTTTGCTATGGGCTCCTTATGTAACACCCTCTAAAAGTTTCGGTCGTGATGTTAACGACAGGAGCACCCTGTCCAAAGTGTGCTAATATCCGCTAATTGACCTCCAGCGAACCGATGCAAATTGATGGGCAATGCACGCCGCGCCGCTATCGCTTGCTATTGGCACCTCCGGGGCAGCTGCGAAACCGCTCAAAGGCACCCCCAACTCCTGCCCTGGCCCCCTCCCGCCGACGTCTTTGCATTGATTTTGTGGCCAGGTTCGCAGTCTTCAGGGTGGAAGCCCGACTTTATTTATTATTAGCGGCAGAGAGATGCGATGAAAGAAAAGAAGACTGCACTTGAGGGAAGTCCCCGCGTGGCATATTTCGCACCCCGCCTCTGTTCCTCAGGGGTCCAAAGTTGGGGCCTCCGGCGAGCCCGAGAAGGCCTCAGAGGTGGGCGGAAGGCGCGTGTCGAACTCTCATTTAATGACAATCTTCCAAAAATGGGGTTGGCGTAGTAAACAACAAACGAAAAATGTTTCAAGAAGCTTTATTACGAAACAAACAGCAAACAGAATTAATCATTCCTTTTGCGACCGATTTACACGTGCGACTGTGATTAATTACAGACCGTCACATTTGATGGGTTCAATTCTTTACTCTCAATGGGACACTTTACCAATTTTTCGTTTTTTTTCGCACGAAACCGAAAGTTTTTGTAAGGAATTTCCGCACACGTTATGCTAACAAGCCAAAATAAACAAAACTCTCAACACGAGCAGAGCCAGTTTTGTACTACAAAAAAAAATTAGAACAATTCGAAGTTTAATTTGGAGTTGTTTTGCCTTTCTAAGTTTTTTTTATAAATATATCTATGTTTACGTTACATTGTTAACATTGTTTAATACTTCAATTGTCGTGTAAATATTACAAATTGATTTTTTTCTAATTGAATGAGACAGTTTAATTCTTAAAAATGCAAAAAAAAAAAAACAGAAAGCCCTAGAGTTTGCGTCGCTAAATGAGTTCACTCACAAAAAAAAAACCAATATCTTTGAAAAAAATATTATCGTTAAATATTGAAAGGTCGTCTTATTCTCCAAACTTATTACCTTAAACAGAGTCGATTACATAATTAAAATCTTTATCAAGGTTTATTTGGCTTTTGCAGAAGAAAGGCTCATGAAGAATTCGTCCCCTCAACAAATCTAAATAAAGTTTAAAAATAACTGATACTTTGAAAAGTTAGGATTTGACTTACGTTTAGAGCTATGAGAAGAAGAAGGAAAAGAATCGCAGTTGTGATTTGAATTTGAATATAATAACTAATCGGAATGATTACCCTTTTGAATAAATCAACAAACTTTGAAAAATATTGCACGGTGTTAATTTTATAGCATTTTTAAAAAGAAACTAAGCGATGGTGCACGCTAGTACTATTATTATTTTAATTTATTATTATTATGCCACTTTGCTTTCGTTACAGAAACAACTCTTTTTGAGAAAATCTGCACAACATGCTAAAAAATACATCTTTAAAACATTAATGTTTGTCGTTTTTTTCAACAATAAAAAATCCTGAAAATATTCTTTTATTCCTAACTTCAAAGTGGTGTTAGCCCTTAAAGATGAAATATAAAGAAACACAAACTCGAACTCAAAACGCATAAAAAACATTTCATTTTATTGGAGGGGTGGAAAAAAAAAGTTATGTGGACTGAACCTAATTATGATAAGCTCACAGCTTGAAATGTAAATTATCTGGGGTGCAAAAATTAATTAGCTCGTTTGCAAAGAGAAATCGAGCTGTGTAAATAAAAATATATGCTTAAGGAAAACGAAGAATAAAAGAAATTGAGAAATAATTTAGGAAAGATAAATATTGTAAACGAGAGACAGCTCTTATATAAGAACCAAATTAAAAACGACCTCGTTAGGGAAGATTTTAAAATTGTTCGTAAATAAAAAGATTTGAATTTACAAAATTCAGATTGCATAAAATTTCTCACTGAATATGACTAATTTTGTGATTGATTTTTTATAATACAAAATGCAAACAAATTATATAAATTTTCCAATAGAAAATTACGCGTTTTTCTTTTAATTTAATTAAAAAGTGATACATCAAATATATTTCGCCGACATACTGAAATGATTCGCAAATGAATCTTAGCTCGTGTTTATGAAATTCTTTCGCTATAGATAAGAAATTCTTCTCGTACTGAAGTCATTTTCATGGCAACTAAACAAAATGTGACGTAATTTGAATATTTTTTTTTAATGAGAAAAAGCAATAAACTTAATCATGTTTGTATTACGCTCGCGAAAAATATTATTAATTAAATAATAATTGCTTAAGTAGAAGCGTACAGCAGCAAGTCGTTGATAAGGACCACAAAAAAAACATCCAATGGCATTGAGATAAGAGCAGCCAGGAAGATTGTAAATTATGAAAGACCGAAATTTGTCTGAGAAGGGCATTAAAATTCCTCCAGACGAATGAGCAGATGTTATTTTTCTTCAGAAGGACATGAAGACCCAGCGGCTGCCCTTTTTACCTGCTGCAATATATCTTTAATATATCCTTCAAGTTAATAAGATTGAGCCCTCTCTGTCGACTTACAAGGCAAGGCAGATGCAAACAATTCTAGGGAGATAAACACGAACGCCGCAAACCTCGAGGGATTTAATTTTGGATGGCAGAAGAAAACGCATTTTTTTTTCCCTTATATCCTACATCCAACCATTCTGTCGAATTGCTTTCATTCCGTAAAAAAAAAAGCAAATTATGAATTCCACGAACCAGAAATAAAAATGGCACATGCTGAAAATTTTAAATTTAAGTTAAAATTTAATTATTAGCAAATAAACCGAATCATTACCATTTCATCTCAAGGGCAATTTCAACATTTCAACTTGAATCATCTGCAGTTAATTACTTAATGTGCAAATATTTACAATTCATCTCACTCATTTATTTGCTAAACTTTGAAAATAAATTATTTTAATTAATTCAGGAATATTTGAAATTTTCCAAGATTTTGTGAATTCCATTCGTCACGGTTTAAAAGTTTTTTAATTAAATTGCGTCATACTTCGAAACAAAATGCGAGGCATATAATTGGGAAGTGATTCAGCGATTAGAGTTCAATTGGCGCGGTTAATTGGGATTTAAATTATCGATTCGTGCTCCGAACGTTATCTTTTGTACTATGTCACTTCCAACTATTGTTAAAGGGGGTTAATGGTGTTTGTTTGACCTATTTGTTTCTTAAAAACACAATCTTGCAGAATTCCACTTGAATTTTTTTTCCATTGTTTATCAACAAAGACTTAAAGTGAATTGATTTTATAATGATTGGACAAGTTTTAGAGTAGGTACTTTAGAAGACAAAAAATATCTTACCGACAGCTGTAAGAAATGGCAGACAGATTTCCATCCAGGAAATATATTTAAAAGAAAAAACAGCAGATCTGGAGACATCTGGGATATATTTATCGTTAAGGAATTTAGGGAGAAACTTTTCACAGAAAGTAATTTTAAATGTCGGATGAAAGAAGACAGGCCTGTCTGTCACTAAGGATGAAATCGGCTTAATGGACCAAAGGTTACTAGATCGAATGATGGAAAAATGTAGGCGATTTCTAAATTTTCATTTTTATTCAGGAAATAAGAATTTAAAAGTTTTGAAAGTTTTTCTCTGGTCTGTAATTGAGCCAACACATTATTAAATTATAAAGGGCGTTCTTTTTCATTGGTTGCAAGTGTCAATGTAATTTTTATTTCCGAAATTAGGGTTCAATTATAAAAACTTATAGAGAACTTCGGGAAACTGACTGAATAATCGCCCATCTGAACATGCTATTCGTAGTGTTATTGAGAATTTTGTCTTCAAAACTTCAGGACATTGGTGTTGACGACTTGTGGTTTCAACAGGAAAGCGCTACGTGTGATACGGCTCCCGAAACAACCATTACATTTTATATTTTCGATACAAACTTCGTCTAGACTATTGATAAAGAATAATTTTTTGTTATTTAAAACAATAACTCACAAAATAAAAACTAGTGAAATATACATTTAATTCAGCATTTTGTATTATACCTGAATATCTTAAAAAATTAACCAATATAAGAATTTAAAATTGTACTTATAAGGCAGCTTGTAAAAAATCGGAAATAAGACAAATTGTAGCATTAGTTAAATAGATTATAAGCTAGTTGGTTAGTCAAAACGAATTCATTTTGTTTCTATATTAATATATTTTTTTTTCCCAAAGATAATTCTCACAACATCAAACTATAGTATTATTAAATGTATCTGTCCTGAAGTAACTAAGTAACTAATCTATTAAATCTTAAAATACGAAATCTTGAGTAAAGTGAACCCATATGTGGTGAAATCGGATGATAGACAAATATGGTAATCAATATTTTATTCAGCTGCTAGAAATCACTTAATGGAAACTTGTATCAATATAAATAGGATACATTTAAGAAATTAAGAAATCCGATACTTTTAAACAACTTTACTTAACATTCCTATGTCTAGTCTTAAAAATTGCCAAAAAAATATAATGCCAACATCTGTTTCACAATAGTGAAGGCTTGTGCCAAAGAAAAGCTCAAGTTAATGTGAAGACATTAATTTGAATGAGAAATCTTCAATTAACGATGTCTTTCTTATCATTGTATAAGTTATTAAGTACTACCTAATTTTGCTATTAAGGCTGAAACTGACTAAATTTCGACTAAACTAAATTGTTTGCAAAAAAACTAAAAAAAATAAATACAATCTTCCCATATTTTGAGATGACTTGAAAATAATAGATGACTATAGATTCTAGAAATTGGAACGAGAATACCCTTAGCTTGTCTCCAAACGGCCGTATTTATTGGATAAATCTGGAAGATGATATACAAAATTTTGCAGGAAAAAATACTGTAGGGAATTAAGTTTCAACAAGATTGAATAATTTTTTCCTAAAAAACATAATGGTTAAGTAATTTAAAAAATTTAGATCATTTTGGTCCCTGATCCAGATCTTTATTGGGGTCTAGATCAAAGAGGCAGATGAATAGTTTGGCAATGTTCTAAAAGAGGCACTGCTGTAGTTTTTCGTTTCTGAAATGTTGAAATGTAATGCTTCTGAGAAATGATTGAAATGAACACAAAAAGGTAATTTAAAGTTACAAAAAAAATAAAATCCTATTACTTTATAACTTTGAAGGCCATTTTTGAATTTTATTTGACGAAAGCTGTCGTGTAATTCTTCATATATATTAGATTATAAAAAGATGGAATTCCAGCTCCTTAAACCCAAAATCGTTAATTAATGGTGAATAGTTTTTTCTTCATTTGATACTGATCCAAAGCTAGAGCCCAATGAAAAAGAAACACAACTACTGTGTAGTAAGATAAGGTTAATTTTTTTTTATATGTCGACTTATATTAAGCTTGAAATTGTAAAGTATCCAAAAATAGACATTCTCATAAAAAGGTCAACAATTCACAGACAGCTTGTCGCATCGGATACAAATTCAGTACATACTAAACATAATTAAAGTTTGTTATGCTATAGCGACAATTTTTTCAATTCTTCGCATGACTCGCCGTGGAGTAATCAACCTTGAATATGTTACAAACGGTTCGCCGTAATCGTCTAGGAGCGATTAATTGCTCGGAATGACATTTAAGTCAATTATTGAGATATGCCGCCGCCGCCGACGACGACAACGGTGGAAAACGCGTGAACCACATTTTCTTCCCTTTCGAGCTAATTCCCGCGCGACTTACGAGTTGCAGCGACCTCTAGGTGAATTATTTTAAAGATGTTATTTCGATAGTTCGTTCCATTGACGGGGTATAGTACGGATTGCTGGGAGGGGTCTATCAAATCGACGAATGCCACCAAGAAATGCAATTGTTATTTAGGGGCTTGGCTGAGGCTCGTAAGAGTTGGCAAATGGATATAGCTTTCAGAGTATTAAATTCTTTCCCCCCTAAAAAAAAAATAAAATAGATAAAAAGAACGATCACAACCCGAAGCTCCTTTTCAAATTCGTCTACCACCATCGGGGGCATTCTCTTTGTGAATTTTTCCTTCAGAAGTATTTCCATGAAATACTTTGCCAAGTCCGTGATTTTTGCAACATCATTTTTGTACGTTCACTTTACAGTTTAGTTGGCACAGCACCGTCGTGCTATAAAATTGGCATTTCGCAGGCCTAAAGCCGTGCACTTTGTCTGCTTTTAACATTTTAACATCACCACAACAGACCAGAGTTAGAGACTTTTCTACACTAACCAATAAAAATTTAAAAGAAAATGTAGTAAAATTACGCGATCGCACTCCAAAATCACTGAGCGCGAAAAACAAGTAGACATGATGTTTAAAAAAAATTGAAAATTAAACCTAACGGCATCCGCGTGATATACATATATTATTATATATGGACTGCAAAATTGTATGATTATATTTTCGTGCGGTAACTTCAATCAAATGCAAATTCTAACACACCCCACCGCCTCGGGCGGGCGCGCTGTATGCTAGACATGTTGCGCAATGCTGCAGAAAAGAGTGCGCGCGCAGCTCAGCTAATGGAACTTTGATAGCGCGGTACGACGCAGCATGGCACGGCGCAGCGGCCCATTGTTGCGCGCCCAGCTTAAAACCTTTTTGTCTTTTTGTTTGTTTTTTATTTTATTTTTTTCCTTTCTAATCAGTGCAATGTTTATAATTTGCACTGGTCGCCATCGTGCCATGATTATCGTTTACAAATACACAAAACGCTCTATGCTTCCACGAATGCAATTTGCTAATCGTGTTCCGTGAAATTTATCGAAATATCGTTTCGTTGCCCAATTGTGGAGCCCGTTCCCTGATAGAATTGGCAAATTTTTTTTTGCCAAGAAAATATAACATTTTTTAAACTAAGATAGTTAAAATAGTAGTAATTAGTATTTGATATTTATACTTTCTCAAATATGTACTAATAAAATAGTACAAAAATTCGAAATGTTCATTCCTTATGACAAATAATTCGATTCGGAATAACTAATTAGAAAATTTTGCTTAATTAATTACAACCCCTGATTCTTAATAGAACTTAAGAATTCTTAGACTTTTAACTTTTCAACGTGTTTCTTTTGTTACTTTATACTACAATAGTATCGAAATATAGTAATCTGCGATAGTGATGAATAGAATCGATCTTGGTGTCAGTCTTGCAGAAAGTCCGAGTCCAAAACCGAGATTAAGACCATGTTTGCGAGACCTTGACGAAGAACAAGACCGAATTGCGAAATTTTTTCTGACTGAACATTTTATTTTATAATTTTCCTCAATGTTTAATTTTTTTATTGTTGACTACTGTTCCAAAATGTTTGATGTGGAGATATCAAACATGCAAACGAGACCAAGACTAGGTCTATTGATGTAAGACCAGGACCAAGACTAAGTCTATTGAAGCAAGACCAAGACTATCATAATCTTGGTCTTGGTCCTCCTTTGTGATTAGTCAACGGAATTAAAAAACGAAAGAAAACTCAAAAATATCATTTATAGATCGTGGTAAACCTATATGTGAGGAGGACATTAAACCAGTCACCATATGTACCGAATGTTATAGTTAGGTTTATATTTTCATTATAACAAGAATAGTATATGAATGAGGGTACCTGGATATTGAACAATCTGTAGTCGTACAGTAGTGTCAAATCGAGCGTATTTTTGAACCCTCATGACTTTTGTCTGGATACAACTTCAGATCCCAAGAATCAGATTTTCAGGATAGGGGATGTAGTCAATCATCTTAAGGAGTGTACCAAATTTTATTTTTATAGATCTGCTACTCTACATTTTATAATTTGATCATCAAAAACTTTTAGAATACTTTCGGTAGTCCTAGAAAGCTTAAATTTGGTATGTAGGTTGATTTTAGCGTATACAAGTAACTGATTTCTTATTATTTGTAGATATTTTTGCTATTGATCTACAACGTTTTGAATAAAAGTGATTTTTTAAAACCATTAAAAGATTAAGTACTCTTAAATTTTATGCAGAATCAGTGGATAGATTAAAAAAACATAAATTTTATTTTTTTAGTGTGTATCCTAAAAAATTCTTAAAAACCAGGAAACTTTCTCATTTAAATTTTTTATATTATAGGTTATTTTGATTTTGAATCTTCGAAATAGTCTTTGAAGAAGATAACTAACATTTGTCGAAAAATACACAATATCAAATCTATAACCCGTATTAAAAAAATAATTTTTCTCCTGTTTCCCACAATTTTACACTACTATTAATTAATTAAGAATTTTTTATCCAATAGATGTTTCACAGCTTCAAACTGTTTTAAGATAGTTACTAAAATGTGGTTTGGCTATTGGAAATATTTGAAATTGACTTTCTAAATAAAAAAAAATTAAAGTAAATAAGAAAGTAAAATCATAAGTTTAATAATGGTGATCGTTTTAAAAATAATAATAATATGTCTGTCCTGTATTATCAGTAAGATAAAATATATAAAATAAATTTTTAATAAACGATTTACGTCTTTTTACGCGATAAAGAAATAAGTTCTTAAAAATAACTGATTCAGTTGGAGATTTCGAATTTTAGAGTTTGAAACGAATATTCAGATTTTATTTTAATCAAGGACATTAAATTAATGGAAAAAGAACAATTTAAAATACCAAAAAATCATAATACTAATTTAACAACATTTCAAAAATCTCACATCTTCCAATATTTTATTTTATCAAATTATTTCATATATATTGACCCTGAAGCGAGAGGTTGGCAACTCTAGCCCCTGATAAAATTATTCCTTGGAGCTCGGAACAAACAAATTTTGCACTTCGTTGAGGCATTCATTTTTCGCAATTCTTTTTTATCGATTTCATGGTAAAGTTCATGTCTCACTAAACTAATGGATATTACCGTGAATTTATTTTTATTTTTTATTTTTTAATTTAATTCCGAAATTCGAATCGAATCGAAATCGTGCTAAGCTCGAATGTCGGAGCGCCCCAAGGCTTTCGATATCTCAAGAACTTTTGAAAGTGGTAGCAAACATTTGCAGCAAAACGGAAGCAACCGATAATTTGGCCACTTGCTTGCTCGTGTGATTGAATCTTTCGACTCGAATTTATCAGTCTCTCCTCCGAAAAAAGCTAAAATTCGCTATCTATCCACGCTTACTTCGAACCTATTCGAAAGATTAAACCGCTCTCGACCTTGGCCAAGTGATTGAAGATTTTTATCGGGAGAAAAAAAAGCAAAAAAAAATTCAATTACCCAAACTAGAATATCAAAAAAAAAACGTCTGATAAAACAGGCATGAGTAATATTTCCGTCATTTAAAATTTCAAGCAATCTCCTTGCTTCTTTCTTATCACTAAAAATTTACACGCAATCCTTTTAACTATAAAAATAAAACGTGGGATATCTTATCACACAAAAGACTACTTGGGAAAAGGCACGTCATATTTTGCTTGACTGCCGCATTTCTACAGCTATTAGTTTGATTATAGAAACGAATATATTTAATTGCGCGCACGACAAAATATTTGTGGAACAAATTTTCCATTGTGTATTTTTGTACTTAAGTAAGTAGTGGCTTAAGATAAATTTCGAAAAGTGTGATGAACTTCAAGTAGATTTGCACAAATCGTGCGTACTTTTCTGTAAATTAATGACTCTATAAATTTTTGGACTTGTGAACTTTTTATGAAGGTGCAAAATTTTAGCACTTCGGTAAAAATATAGAAGTGATCTTATAGCTCTAACCAACCTCAACGTCTCTGATTAGCACGATGAAGTCAACTCGCAGATAGTAAACATACCTGAAAAGGAAAAAAGAAAAAGTTAAGTTATACATTGCGTAAAAAACAATTATTTAATGATATATAAGTACATATATAACTGGATAACGGAACAAGAACGATTTATTTTTTTTTTTTAATATTACATAAACGTGTGGAATTTGTGGCCTTGGAATACGAAAAATAGAATATTTATCTTCTGCTGGTTGGGAGAGTTTTCAGGGTCACTTGCTTATGTTAAACACGATCACCAGATAGATAACTTTGAGAAAATGAAAGCCTTACTAATTATGCAAGGTAGAATTTGTTTGTTTGAACACAAATTTGTGGACATTTCAGTCCATGCATATGAAATCTGATATAACAAGATATTGTTTATGATATTTATTTGGACGTACTCTGGTTATGCACCTGCAAAATAAGTAGTATTCACTTTTATCATGATTCAAGTCGATCTGAATCAGATTTTAGGAAAACATTTTGATACTTTGTTTCTGCAACAATTTCTTGGTTTTCTTTGGTCGTTTTTAATGTTTAACCTGTAATACACGTCCTATGAACGACCATATTTAAATATTATTAAGCATAGTTGACCTTCTAGGATCCTAATTGAATCATGAATCATACCTCTTTTTTGTGCTTTCTGAATACAGTAGGAAGTCTTCAATACTGAGATATGGTTTTTGAACTGATTTTTCCTGTATCTTAACCAGTTAACTGTGGCGCCCTCATTTAAAAGTGCGCACAGTTTTGTGTCGTCAGAATCGAGCCATGACGAGTATATTCGTCAATCACAGAATAAGTTGCGCTGGTAAGATAAGGCCATGCACAAAAACCTGTCCTCAGATCGTGATAATTCTATGAATTTTTGAATGAATCGTGGGATAGTCAGTATCGTTTGCTTATTTTTGGTAAACAAATTGATTGAATTCTTGGAACACTAAACCGAGGGAGACAATGTCCAAGAAAATTTTGTGCCTCTCAGTTCATGTGCTTTGTATTTGGAATGGTTTTTTGTTGACATTCATGCAATTAGCCCCTTTCTCTGCCCGACAGCTTCCAATTCTTTTATAAAATCCAAATTATTTTCAGTTCTTGTAGTTTCATATTTTTTGGTTAACATCTATAAATATCCATAAATAAATTCATTATGCGAACTGGTAAACTTTTTCAACCAGTTCATACCGGGACGCATGAGATCATCTCAAACTGTTTATATTTTCTACTTGTTTGTTTTATTCCGGCATAGCCTCTAAATATTCTAAACATCTTTAAATTTGAGAATATGTTTTGTTTTTCTCAAAAATTGCAAATTAAATAGCCAATGGTCACTGATTTATACGCATGACGAGTATACTCGTCAATACACAAAATTTTGCCACTTCTCTATGACAAGTATACTCGTCAATCACAGTTAACTGGTTAGAACCACTGGTTTTCAAATTCGTCAAGAGTCGCTAAAACACCCGTATTCTGTGAGTCGTTTTCATACGACGTGACAACCCAATACACTATTTTGCATAGAAATTCAGCTTTAAAAATGTGTCTCGGCTAGTCGTATCGTAAGAAAACGACTAGGAGAATAAGGGTGAAAACCTACATTCGAACACAAATTTACGACGGGTCATCCAAGAGTACTGATACACAGAATGAAAAGAAAAAAACTGATTTGGATTCATCATACCCTCATTAGTTAAGCATTAAAAGATCATAGAAATAGGGTGTCCTTTGTGGGAGATACATACATATGAATACAAAAAGTCGGGGAAAATTGCGAGCAGTAGTTTTGTTCCACCAGGACAACGCACTTGCTCACAAGACCGAAGCTACGATGGCTGCCATCCGTGAAGAAGGCTTCGAACTGCTTGAACATACCCATCTTATTCTCTAGATCTAACCCAAGTGACTTCTATCATACCTCCCTCTTTTCTCGGCTAAAAAAAAGTTATTGCTCAAATAATCAAGCTCAGTCTAAATTTGAAACTCGTTTTTATATATCTAAGAATGATTTTATTAATTTTAAACATTTTTCTCATGACGAAGTGGCAATAATGATCTGTGGTTCATACAATTATAAGAGAAAGGAGCTCTTCACTAAATGTATTCGTGTAAATTATTTTCAGTGTCGGAAATGTAAAACTACACTATTTTAAAAAAATTTCACTTTTCTGTTATAATTAATATATTAATTTTACCTAATATAATATTTAGAAATATAATTAAGTATATTCCACATAGTACATTTGCAGATCTTCCAGAATTCTCTCTATGGATGCTATATTCCAAGAAAAATTCTCTAAAAACCACTAGTGAATTACCGTGTATATTAATTTCGAAAAGAAAAGATCTTGCACTATTGTTATTTTGTTTAAATTGAGATAACTTCTTTAAAAAACTATGAAATCGCTTGTGAGACTTGAAATTTAAGGAATCATAAACTATCTAGTTAATAAAATGAGGAGGAAATTTACAAGATCCTTTTCTAACTTTCTAATTGAATTAATTTTTGAATGTCTTACGGGCTTCAATAGTTCGGTTGGTAGCGGCCTTACCAAAAGCAAACTCAAAAATATACTTTTGTTAATAATAGTAAGATTTTATAAAAAGCAAAACATGATTTGAATAGTATAGTAAGCAAATTTAATATTTTAAAGTTATAAAACAAAATCTGACTAAATCTGACAAATTACAAGTGCTAGAATTTAGTGGCAATCTTCAAAATGCAAATGAAATCTTTTAAAAAGAAAGTAAATTATAATATTCTTGTCTCAAATACATGTCAAATATTCCAATAGTCTACACAATCATATTAAAAATGAACAATGGACAACATGGAAAAAATCAATATTCTACTTATCTAACTGATCTACCATGGGACCAAGCAATCCTCAATAAAAAAAGAGAATTTTAAATTCAAACAAAGATCTTTCAATTTATTAACATGGTATTTGTATCGAATCAAATATTGACATCTGTTCTCAATGACGACAGTCTGCAGAGTGAGTGCGTCAAACGCGAATACATATTGAATGCAATAAAAATCGTGTATCCGGCGACGATATTAACAAACGACCTTTATTAATGGAAAATACCGACCTAAAGGCAGTAAAATTCTTTTTTAAAAAAAATTTCTCCTTTTCGCACATTTGCTGCGATTCTCATGGTAAAAAAAAGGGTGTAAAAACAAAATAGCACTTTAAATATTCTTGAGAGTTAATTAAAAGTTAAAACAAAAGGTTTATTTCTGTAACTTCTTAATTTTTTATACCTCAAGACGTATTATTAAAATGCCAAACAAAATTCTAGTTTATAATTCATTTTCGATGTATGTTGGTGTGCTGATTTCATATATTACATTAGTTTTTGTCTAACAACTTTAGTTTTTGAAATATTCTAATAGAAGACTGTATTTTGGACTTTTGTTTATTGTATGATCTTCATTCACCAACTGTTGCATGAAATAATCGGTTTACTCAAAAATTTTAATTTCAAGGAAATTTTAAGACCTTTCGTTTTTTGAAATAATAGCTGATTTTGATTTTAGCCACGTAACAAGCTTCTGTAATAATAATATATGTTATATTTTAATTTGCCTTTTTGACTCTACTATTTCATAGAATATGAATTTAGAAAAATAAATTCTATTAAAATCTGTATAAGGATTTTGGTATATTTCTAAATCGCTATAAACTAAATATTCTAAAATAGATTCAATAAACAAATACAATATAAAAATATGAGAAGCATATTTATTTCTTTACAACAAATGTACCACTAAAAAGATTTATATGTATCACTCAAGCTTTTTCTATTTAAAATTACATTGAACATTTTATTAAATAAATTCTACACAACCTTTCACTCACCGACTTTTAAATTGTACTTAAAAAAAAAAAAAAAAAAAAAAAAAAAAACAAGATCGTGAAAAGGTCGACAAGTGGGTGCTTGAGATGAGACGACACCTTCGGGTCTGCTGGATGGTTGCTGAGATGATGATGATGGTGATACATTACAGGCTCGATATGAAGTGCTCTCTTAACGAGATTTGCTGCAATGCGCAATATTATTAGCTATAGTTAGGAGGCTGTATGTAGATGACCCAATTAATGGGATTAATTATGAAAGCATTCCCATTTCCAAGAGCCTGAAGGAGCGCTCGGATGCAGCCTGGAATAGTTTCCGCTCTGTAAATTCATCCTAAATAAAACTCGGATGCTGTAATTTCTAGAGGACTAAATATGTAGAAATGAATGGAAAAGTGGATCACATCGACTTGTCATTTCATCTTTGGAATGAAATGGGAAATATGAATTCTACAGGGATTATCTTAATGAAAGGTTTTGAAAGTAAGAAAAACAAAAAGGATATTATGGCAAAAGAAATTATTTTAATTGCACTAAACCCTCGGGAATTGCAAAAACAAATACAATGAATGTTATACTATTATCACTAAACTGCAGGTGATGGCATTAATGAAATCTGTAAAATGATTTGTGGTAAATGTTTCTAGAAATTTAAGATACTAATTTCTGGCCGTTTATATTTATATGAATATAAAATTTTTCGGAACATTTTTGGATTTTTCAAAAATTGCCCAAATCCAAAAAAAAACCAAAAATAGCCCAAAATATTCTGAATTCACACATGGTTTTTGGTAAACATTTTCTGTTCTTTAAAAATTGTTTGTAACGTTGATCCTTTTCGTGTAAAAAAAATCGCGAAGTTTTTTATTATATTGCTGTAAAAAAAGGGCATTTTGCAATAAAAAACAGAGCAGAAAAATATTCAAAACAATGGTTTGAGACAGTTTACACATTCGGGTCGCGATTTCTGGTGGTTATATGATCATTCAATAGCAGCAACGACAAGATAATCGACTTTGAAAAGAAAACAGACAAAAAAAAAAACAGAATTTTTTTTAAAACCCAAAAAATAATAGGGTTTTTGAAGCTTTTATACAAAATGCCAGATTTTGAAAGAGCAACCAAAAATTTCCCTATACACGATTTTGGAAGAAAATCGTCCCAATTTTCTATTCGAATCATACAATTGAACTTGCATGCACAAAATTCTAGTTTTGCGCATGAATGGGTTAAGGGTGTAAGAGAAACATTTAAATATTATTTAATATTGGGTATTATATACCCTATTATAGGGGTCATTTAAGACTCGTTGGAACGGATGAATGAATCTTAATAGCCTTCATATCTTATATGTTATATGAGATTTTTTTTTCCCCACAATTTTAGAGCTGATATCATAGAAATGATTAATATGAGCCGCATTTTATCACTATCCTAATAAGATAATTATAATCTTATGATCTATAGACAACGTTTTATGTAATGTATATTATTTTGCATGGAAATACATATATAATATGTATATATTAGATTATTATTAATAAATAAATTGTAAACCGAGTCCAAATTCTTCTTTTTTACGAAGATATTACAAATAAAATTTTTAGTTATTTTATATCTACATCTACACTAATCTACACTAATATTATAAAGAGGAAAGATTTGTATTTTTGTGTGCATGTTTGTAATGAATAAACTCAAAAACTACTGTGCCGATTTCAAAATTTTTTTCACCATTAGAAAGCTACATTCACCCTGAGTAACATAGGCTATATCCAATTTAGAAATTCAAGATGGCGGATCCAATATGGCGACCTATATTTATCGATTTCAACGGATCTTAATGAAAATTAGTGTTGATTGTTTTGAAGTCACTGATTTTGAATATTACCAAAGTTTACAAATCCAAGATGGCGACCAATATCTCTCGCTTTCAATGGATTTTAAAAAAAATTAGTACAATGATTATCTTGAGGTCACTGATTTTGAATGTTATCAACATTTACAAATCCAACATGGCCACCAGAATGTTGCAATTTCGACGGATTTTAATGAAAATTGATGCAATGATTGTTCTGAGGCCACTAATTTCGAATATTATCAAAATTTGCAAATCCAAGATGGTGGATAAAATATGGAGACCAAATATCTCGATTTCAACCGATTTTAATGAAAAGTAGTACAATGATTATTCTGAAGCCACTAATTTCGAATATTAGCAAAATTTCCAAATTCAGGATGGCGGATCCAATATGGAGACTAAAATTGCTAGATTTCAACAAATTTTAATGAAAATTAGTACAATGATTATATTAAGATCACTAATTTCGAATATTATTTAAATTTGGAAATCTAAGATGGCGGATCCATAAAGGGGTTTTCGGGTTGAAACAATTTCTAGGATATAACAAATTAGAACATTTGAGAAGTGTTTAATTAGTAAATATTTACCCAACGCCGGGTGAAACCGGGTAACCCAGCTAGTTGTTTAATATAATAAATAGTGTTAAATTTATTAGTACTATCAAAATAAGATATTCAGCATTGTAAAATATTTTAAATTTTTTTTTTTTTGGAAGATCACTTGAACTGCTATATCAGATTTTAAAAGTTTTAAATTATAAATTGATATTATTAACATTTTTCTTCTCAGATGAAAATTGTAAATGAAAAATATCAATTTTAATGTTGACCCATTTGTCAAAATTAATTCAGTTTATGCCACAATTTCAAAATATGGTCTTTTGAACTTTTAAATTAATTTTTATTGAAAATGGGAGCTAACAGAGAACTTTTGTTTCCGGATTCATAATCTTACGGAAATCACATACTATATTAGATGATCATGAACAAAAACCTTGTTTATCTGTGGATCTGTGCAATATGACCCTATATCATGAAAACTATTTGTGATAAGGAATTCAGATGTATTTAATGCAAATATTAATGTAAAAGTATAATAGTAAAATAACAACCAACTTCAACAAGTAGTGTTTTAAAAGTAAAAGTACAAAAAATATAACATTTCAAGATTCATCTACAACTATGGGCAAATGGTCCATATGCTTGTGGGTTTATTTCTTTCAGAAATTGTGTCAGTCACATTGAGCAGTAATAATGCGAAGAGGCAGCGCGCTGTGACTTCATTTCGTCTAGAAAGGGACCTTCAATCACAGTCGCGTTTTTCGATAACTCAAGGAAAAGCCTCTCCGATCGGACCGATCTCGGACTTGCGCGATATGGTGCGTGTTGGCGCTTACACTGCCGCTGCCGCCGCCGCCGCCGCCGCGTAGATATCACACACACCGCGCGCCAATTAAAATCGCCCATTGCTTTTTGTTTTTATTTATTTATTTTTCCGAGATAAAGCGATGAAAATGTTTCTCCATTGCTTCCTGATGTTTTCGCATAATTACAGACGACGTCGTCGTCGTTGTTGTCGTCGGCGGCGGAGGAATTTTATCAGGCGAGCAGATTAAATCGATTTCCCTTTCGGAGACCGCTCGCGCCCGCGCGCGTTTTGTCTCGTGGAAGTAATTTAGCGCAATTATTTACTTGAGATGAGAGGAGGCATTGGATTCTGTGACGAAACGAGTAAACACAGCGACAGTTATCATTCGGGGCGGGAAGAAGAAGTGCGAGCGGCTAGAAAACTAGGGCTAGAAAATAAACAGAGCCCCAGAGCTGCTCCAGCTAAGCCTCGTGTGTGTGTATGTATCGCGCGGGCAATGAGCGATTTTTATTGGGTTTTTATTGATTCGAATTTGATTAGATCGGAATGCGGGTTCAAGGTGATGCCAAGCGAGCTAGCTAGCGAACGAACGAGCTCAACTCAGCGCGGATGCTCGCGCGTTCCGTGAAATAATTTTCCGAATCAATTCCATTAGAGCTCATTTGTTCGCATCACAACGAGCCGTTTAATTTGTTCGAATTCGAAATAAAACAAAAACTTTTGAATGCTTAAGCGGAATGGTGACTGAGCGCGCCTCGCAGAAATTGGCGGCTGAGGCTGCGAGCGAAATCGCGGTGCATTTCGCGAATCGCGAAGAGAGTGGAATTAAACAGCACAGCGCCTCTGCCCGCGGCGGCGTCGATTGCGCTGTGCGCTTGTAGGCGGTAAGGTCACGCAGAACGCTTCAAAAGTATGGGTCTTGCTCGTGAGGTGGCGAACCTATATGGAAAATTAAAAAACGAAACAAAACAAATTACGCAAGGTGAGAGGGAACTAGGATTTTTGATTTCCCGATTTTTCCCTCTTTAAATGCAATGAAGAATTAAATAAATTGTATTCGCTGGAATTCTTGAGATCCCGAGAAAATTTTGATTTATTTATTCATAATATAAAGATCAAAGCTAATCAAAATTACGATTTCGTATCTTCTGTTTGCTCGAGTTTATCATAACAAATCTTAAAGGAGAAAATCTACAGACATTGAAATCATTCTTTTCCAACCACTGTTTTTCCAATTAATGGAAAAATGTAAAGCGTGTTGGACCAATGATGCCACACCAAAAGATACAATGGGGTTTCTAGTCTCTTTTGGATTGGTCTCACTCTAGAAATGACAATTTTGCTTATTAACAAACTTATTAATCCAAAAATTAGCGACGTTTATATGTACCATGTACCAAGTCGTCTATAAATCTCGTGAACCGTCAACCGAATTTTCAAAGTGAATTTGGATAATTCTTAATCGTTCCTCAAGCCTGAATCTATTGCCAGACTATACTGAACATAAATATCACATTAGGGCCGTCAGAATGACAGTTCCAATTGACAGTTATTAAAAGCTTAAAAAATACCCTTTATAAAGGCAGAAAAACTTATTCGAAATATCAATTATTATAGACATCTATATTACCACAACACGATTAACACTTTGACTGCCATGTCAGTCACCCGTGACTGACACCCAATAGCTGAATATGAAACTGAGTAAAACGTGGCAACGTATTAAAAAAATTCACAAAATAATAAAGAAAATTAATAGTGCCCTAGATTAAAGGTAATTTTACGTAGGGGTCTTTCTAGACATGGTTCAGACCTTTGAAAAAGTCTAAAGCATAAGATATCTATCACTCTCCCACATCAATACCAATCAATCTTCAGCTCCTTACATAGTCGCTTTTTAAAAGTGAAGTATAAGGACAACCTAAGGAAACCACAATCTATCAACGCTGGAGTGCCCCAGGGTAGTGTACTGGACCCAGATAAAGCAAAGATTCCGAAACCATATTAAGTCTAAATTAAATATTAGCAAGGAAATCGTAAAATCGTAATATAATATACGTAGACGTTTATACGATCTAAACCCGAAATAAAGAATAAAATTAGGAAACCTGAATTGTAACTAAACATTGTATTTAGAAAATTTGTAGTTGTTTGGTTTACATAAACATTTTAGATAGATTTATAAGTACAACGCTACAAATGCTAATAATACCCATTGAGACGAATTTAATAGCATAATTGCATATAATCCTAACCAATCCTATTCAGCTACTCAATTCAGAACAATTTCTCGATTTATGAAGTTTTAAAACAAATATTTAAATATGGCAAGTTATAGTTTGAAAATGTATTAACATAATGTCATTTTTCGAGTCTAGCATTGGATTTGAATTTGATGTCTGTTTAATATTTCAAATAAAATTAATAATAATCGGCTACTCGATATTTCTAATATGTTTTCCGATTTCTTTTTAAATTGCATATGTTTTGAATATTTTTTAAATTGCTTAGCTTATTATAAAACTACAATATTTTTATATTTTTGGCTTATGCTGAAGTACAATACCGCTCTAAAATGCAACGTAAATTTCTAAATGACCTCACTGGGTATTGTTATTGGATCCCTTTCATAATCTAGAAATTATATTGTATCACGTAATATTCAATTTACCATTTAGCATGCCTAAAATTTCATTTATCTCATAATAAATTAGTGACGGTTGTCATCATAAGCCAATTAGGTAGTGACGAAACGTCTTAACTTTACAATTCCCTATACAGTGGGATATTACCGCAGCAGTTTATGCCTCATTATTATTTTGCAATTGTACCTCTTTCGAGCCGTTTCCTCAAACGACCGGGAAAATTGATAGAATTATAGCAACTGCCAAAAAGTGGTCCAAAGTAGTTGTCCTCTCAGTTGCGGTTGAACTTTACAATTTTTTTTACATAACAACATCGCGTATACTGCTGCCTGTGAAATTGCGTAACATTTATGAATATGAATATAAAAAAAAAAAAAAAAAATATAATAAAGACAGCATCGGTATCCAAGTCATGATTTAACCCAGGAAGACACTCAGCCGCGGGGACACATGCATCCGAGGCATTTTATATATTTTCTTCTTTCAATTGAATGGAACCATTTTGCCTCGGTTTTTGCAGACCTCGTTCAAGTCATAGGCCAATATTCTCATCAGAGGCGGCGGCGGTGGCGGCAGTGGCGGAGGCCGAGTGCGGACCGAAGGAAAACCTGTACAAATGTAGGTACCTAATTTCTTCCATATTCAACATTCCGATCGTAGTTTCTCACAAAGCCTTTGGTTTGCTCCCCGAGCCGAACAACAGAACGGCCGCAAACTTTTCGATCGCGCAGAAACCGAACGCGACCTTTGCAGCGGCAGCGCCGAGAAAGAGGAGTTGAAAGTATTCGCCCGCCGTGCGGCCCGCATAATGGGTGCTTTGTAAAACCGGTGCAGTGGCGGCGGGACGGAGGACCGGTGGGGCTCACCTCGCAGCGCCAGCCTCTCAGCCTCAGCCCCAGCGAGTCGACTTCGCAGACCCCTGCCCCTCGTCCGAGATACCTTTCCATGTTTAATCAATTGGCGCCGTCGCACTGCAGATGTTCGCGGGATCCGCGTCGAGTGTCACCGGTCGACTTATTGAAAATATTTCAATTTTTCTCCAAGATATTTAGCGAAAAACATACGTTGACAGTTTCTTTAGGTTGTCACCTTTTAAAGGGTTTCTCTTCCGGGAATTCTGCATGCATTTTGACCGTTCCCGCTCCTGCTCCCGCGGTTACACGGGAATAAAAAGAGTCAACTTTACTTATGACCCTCAATTGGGGTTCTGAAACAAATAAAATCGTATTGGGTTGTTCGAAAAACGCTAGATACGTTGTACGAAAAATCGTGTTAATTGAAATCATGTAAAATGAGACCCTACATACATGTAAATAAAAAGAGAAAATTCAAATAAGCTTCAGATCGTGTAAATCGAATCAAAGAATATAAAGAAAAGTCGTAGATACGTTCATAATAATCATTTCAAAGTAAAACAACGAAGTTCTAATATTTATATAAAAAATTCAAAGACATACAATTCATGTATTATTATAATATTATTAACATTTGTGATTAACGTACAAAGAGGCTGTCGTTAATAATAAATCGAGTTAATCAAAGTGTTGTCCACTATTTAAAAGCATTTATTTAACTTCACTTAGGTCAAATATTGCAATCAAAATTTCGACTAATTCTAATTAAGCTAGAGCTTTGAAATTTTGCATACGTATATAAGTCCGGTGACAATACAATATAGTATATATAATAACGTCCTAAATCCAATATGGCGAAAACGCCAAAATGGCGGGTTATCTTTTTCTTCATAACCATCTTGACATAGGTATCAAATGAAAGACGATATGACGAGTAGACGTTAAGTGGTTAACTTAATTCGGTGAGATGATATGAAAAATAAAATTCTCAAAAACAAGCTTTTATGTACTTAAACAAGAAAAATAAATATAATTTTCAGTTGAAGGTAAAGGATTTTCTTTCCTTATTTTCATATTTTTAGTTTACTTTTTAAGCAGTCGATTTCTTTGAATTTATATATGATTTTTTAAAGGGTCTATTTTTTGTTAATGTACAGAATTGATGCCCTTGACTCTCTTTCTACGTGAATAGTTAAAAACTTACCAAAGAAAAAGAACACTCCCTCTTGCCCACTCAAAAATTAAACCAGCCGAATTTCATGAAAGAAATCTGTTTACTTTATTTCATTTGAGTCCACCTTTAGCACCCTGTGGGGATCTTCAACAACTCTCAAGGTTATTTCCGAAGAAAACTATTCGTACAAAGAAAAAAAAGGGCGACTGCAAGCATAAAAACATTACTCGGATCCAACTGAACCCAACAACAAATTGGTTCTTCTATTGTCGAAGGCAAAAAAAGGTGTAAACTTTCTCGTCTGTTCGCGACTATTTGAAACTATTTAAAAGAAGCCACCTTCTCCAGTCCCGAACGCAAAAAAAAAACTGAAAAATTTCAATTTTCCTGGGAGTGGACGACGGATGGTAATAAAATCGCTCGTAAATTTTCCCACTTGCGGAGATTCGGTGCGCTAAGCCAATTATTCGTCTAGGGAAATGATACCAACAAGCGCCTAGGAAGCAGTAAATTCGCATGTCTTTGGCACGCTAAATTTCTGAATTTGACGAGTTTGCGGACAACCTCTTAACGGCCAAATCAAAAAGCCAACAAAAATTTGCATAGCACTAAAGACTGCGCCGTTTGCCCAGTTGACCTCAATAAATCTCTCGCTGAGAGCTCCCTCACTGAGGTTTGTTGAGGCTGCGAAGAAATTCGAAATTTACGGTCACAAGTTGGAATGGAATGGCACATTTCCAAAAACAAATCTTAAAAAAAAAATTTATACTGAGATTATGTATGGACCCGATCCGCTCCCTTGACCTTCTGTGACCCGCTCAGCAGGACAAATTCGCGCTAAGGAAGTGCATTCATGTTTCGCGCCAAAAACAATTCAAAGTCTTTTGTTTTCGAAAAAGAGCGACTAAAATTGCGCCTGCGCTGCCCGCTGACTGCAAATGAGCCAAAATTCACCTTGAGCGCATGTAAGATTTTCCTGAAAGTGATCGACTTTTTTTAAAACATTATAACGTGCGGAAGAAACGAATTTTTATTGTACATCTTACTTTTGCAAGTAAATGCTGCACCGAGTATTAAAGTTGAGGCAATATTTCCAATTCGAAAAAGAATTATCAATAAGATTCGTGATTTTCAGCCTCTTCTACACTTTCGGTGTCGATCTGGAACACCTGACACGTTATCGTGCGCCCGCCTGCCCGTCCGAAATTGTTCGCAATCTTCTTGTTAATGAGATTTTCGAGAATTGATAAATCAGTCGTGCATTGAATTTGTGTAGAACATGTGTGATGCTTGCGAAATTTTAAGTGGCACCAAGAGCAATTGAATAATAAGCAGTAAGAGGTTCGCAATGAAAAATTTGCATCACCGCATTTCTGCTAATTGTACGCATATACATACCTCGTGTGACTCAAATATTTGATGCAACTGACTGTGAAAAAAAAACTTATAAGTATGCTGCGTTTTTCAGTCGGCGCGGCGCGCGCAAGCGTTTGCGCCTGATTTCGCGATCTTGTTGCGTTTGGGCGAACAATGGCATCAACACCCCCACACAAGCAGTTGAACTTAACTTTTTTCTCGCCGCTATACGCAGTTTGATCAGTGATCTAGCTTGCTTGCTTGCTGGCTTGCTTGTTGGCTTGCATCAGAAATTTTGCGCAGTTTTTTTTTTTTCGAAATTGAAAGTTCTTGCATGTTTGAGGCCAGCAAAAGAGATAAGAATCGTTCTGGTTTCTCGCCAATAGAATTTACTTTGCTTTCCAGTTGCGTTGCATTTCATTTGTCTTTCGACACCATTTTTTCTACATTCCGCAATTCAGTTCCGCTTTATTAAACCTCGTTAAGCTCCTTAATTCATTACTCAATTGAGTTTAGCGGGGTGAATTATTTAGAATTGATTGCTTTTTCTTTTTTCATTAATTCCGAAACAAATAATAAAATCAATCGAAAAGTACCCGCAGGTCGGGGGTGTGTGATAGGTTACTTTATACGTTGAAGCGAGCAGCGAAGAGCAGCCACTTAGACCATCACTCCTAGGTTTTGGAGCAGTTCGGAAGCACGACTCCAAATTAGCAAGTTCCGTGAATTAATGCTTCTGTAGGGGAGACCGGGGATGGTTGACCAAATTTCAGTTTAGATGCTTATATGTTTTTTGTTTTAGTGTATATTATTGTAAAAACCAATAAATTTGATAGGTATACTATTAAGCTATAAATACAAATGACAAAAGTCTCGCAATCAGTTATAATATAGAGTACAAGCATGATCTGGTGGAATATTATTATTTTAAACTATTTGCAAATGAAAAATAACAAGTATATAGGCGTCATTACAAATAATATAACAAGGAAAAAAATTACTTAAGTGTATTCTTTTTCAATATTATGCTCCTTCTCCCGAACTACGTGCGTACGCGATGCCGCATTCGAGACGACTGAGGGGGAGGAGGTAACGGTTTCTCACGCCTAGTTGGATGATGCAACACTTTTGAACTAGTCGAGTTTTTCACAATTAGTCAACCTACCCCTATGGTCAACTATCCCCGGTCTCCCCTACACTTAATGGGGAATCCCTCATTTATTGAACCAAAACATCTCTTTTACATCTTATTGGTCAATGACTTAAGAATATTCTGGCCTCATTTCTAAAATGAAATTTGTAATATTGACTGAGTTATAGGGTTTAGTCGCAAGTATGCTGCATAACACAGTATTTTGGCTATCTTTACAACTCAATTAAAGAATAACAAATTGTCGCAAGAGCTTGTTAAGTAGCTGAAATAAAAGTATGAAGCTTTACTTATTATATTAAAATACGGGACTCACGGGAGGCTTTATTACTTCTGAAATATTCTGTGAAATTGACTTTTTTCCTAAAGCCGATTACTTCATGCAATAGATAGTGAATGAAGAAATCTTATTCTCGAAGATGCTTCCTAAGTTCTATAGATAAGTGGTTTTCATATATATAGATAAGAATTCCGACTCTCTTTGGAGTCATGTAACGAGCTATTTTCACTTTTCATTATTTTTGAACGAATTTAATAAAAATATATAATGAATTTTTAAAAATTTGCAGAAATACGATATTATGAACTTTTTAACTCTATTTTGCAAAAAAACGTTAAGTTTTAGGACATTTTTGTTTGAGAATTCGGAATCTACATAATATCCTATAGGAATGATATAGGACTTCTATTATGATATTTCAATAGAGGAAAATTGGAAAAATAAAATTTCCATATCCATAAACGCAGTTGCGGTCAAAAAAATTAAAGTACTAAAGTCTAAATGTTTTTTTAAGATTTTGTTTTAACATGAATCGCTTTAAAATAAAAACAAATAAAATAGGCAATTGTCATTCTCTCAGAGTAAACAATTCGTTCAAATCAATCACGATTCCTTTTAATTTTTTTTAGCCTTTTAAAAATAAGTGGAATTTAGCGCAGTCATATAAATAGCACCGTTGGAAGTTTTTATTTTGAAATAAAAAACAAAACATTCAAGTTAATATCAAAAACTTGTTAAAAAAGGTTAAATTAACATATTTATGGAGTGACTATATTAAATTTATATTAGTTTTAGTCGAAATGAAATTAATATGGGACGTGGAGAGTATTGCACGTCGGAAAAATGAGCAATTATTAAAAAAAAAACCTTAATTGTTCAAATAAAATGATCAGAAATGCAATAACATTTTAAGTGAAAATCGATTGACGTATTTGAAATCAATATAAAACGTGTAATTGCGCTTAAACCTCCCCAAATGCTCGAAAAAGTGATGCAAAATGTTGACTGATAGGAATGAAAATGTTAAATAATTAATACGTTATTTAAATATTTTCACAAATGGAAAATCAAAGCTAATTGCGAGAAAACGCAAGCTATGTTCATCACTTGCAGGAGAAAATAATGATGCCTACCTACTAATAATCTTAAATTAAATGGTGTAGAGATTTAGGAATTATCTTGGACAAAACGCAATAGATAAAAATTCTAACCAGAATCCTATAGCCTTTTATTAACAGAAAATCTAGCCTTAACTTGGATAATAAACTCCTTATTTACAAAATAATATTCCAAGACGTGCAAGTACCCACAAGAAATTGTAGACAACACAAAATAAAATTTTTAAAATTATAGTAAATCTTCCTTGGCACTACTCGACAAAACGTTTGCATCTTATGGCTGATATAAAACTTTTTAAAAAAAACTAATGAGATTAAATGAAGGCTACTTTGCCTAGCTTAAATAGTTAAATAGTAAAAATTATATAGTAGTTGTAGCAGTAAGATAGGATATCTAGAGGTTACTACAAGTTTATGATATTTTTATAATATACTTTTTCTTCAACACAAAAATTTTAGATAAGTATCATTAATTTAAGGACCGCGGTGGTCTAGCGTCCGAAAATTTTAGGTATTTTTAGGATTTTTTTTTTTAAGGTTGAAATAACGAAGAACGATACTAAAAAATGTTGTGTATATTATAGTACTCATGATGCATACAAAAACACTTTTTTTTTAATTAATTTTTTTAAAATTATGTATGTCAAAAATGACTCTAAATAAGACCCCCTCTAAAAAATGGATCTAGGTGATGTAGTAGATTTTGACTCTTCTATTTATCTGAAAACTAAAAACTTAGAATATTATTAATCAGTATGAGTGCAGTTATGGCTGGAACTAGAACAAAAAAATATTGAAAATTGACAGAAAGACGAGCTTTTGAAATTGAAATTCTGAAAAAGAGGCCTTTTTCTTACCAATTTTTAAATGTAAAAAAAAACAAAGTTGGTGTTCTGAATAATATATCAAAATTTCAGATGATTCGGCTGAATAGTTTTTTTCTTTTTTCCCTACACCATGCAAAAAAAAGTGATTTCGAGATAAATGAGTTAAGTTTTAAGTATGGAAGCGAGCCGACCGTTCGCTCCCTGCTAATAAGGCTGTAGAATCTGAAATACTGTCCACATCCTTACAAAAATTTTACAGTATATTCTTGAAAGACTATTCTTGAAAAAATTCGATTTTTTGATAATTCTAGACCTTATACTTTAAGCTGTAAAAAATAATGAATATGAATATTCTAAACTTTTAAGACAATATTTTTACTGTGTAAACGTCCGCTATTGCGCTTTGGTTTAATAAATAAATAAATAATAAAAATTAATTAAAAAAATTACCTTTCAAATAAAATTAAATTTATGGAAACTTGTTCTATTTCTTTTATTTCAGTTCAAAATCCGGACGCGCTTAAAAACAACACCCTTTACAAACGTTTTTCTACTCTACACTTTTAAGAAGGTCTTCATTAGCAGTTTCGTTTCTTTTTTTTGACTATCGAAATAAACGAGAGGTGTTAAAAAGTCTGCTCCAATATTTTATTCTGTCTATTTTTCTACTTCTGGCCTTGCTAGTTTTCAAGGAAAGATATAAATTGTTGTGGAGCATCAAAAAGTTAAGTAAAAGATCGGAATTTTACGAACATCCGATTTTAACCTTCTCTGATTGTTATTGTCCGCAATTCGACTTTTGATAGATAAACAACAATCTAATTAGAATGAGGACTTAAAAAGTGGGGTTTATAGAGAAATTTACAAATAACACAAGTAGGTGTAGGTGGATAAGTTAAAAGTACTCAAAAACACTCCAAAGGTGGTCTTCGGGCAAATTTTAAGTACATACTTAAAAATTGAAAGTGGACTGTGACCGAGAACAGGACAAGAAATAAAAGTGGTGATGAAGTCACCGAAAACGAAAAGATCCAGCTCACAATCAGATCAGGGGTTCGATATTTGCCTCAGGTAAGCCCCAAAAATCTCAGTTCGATGGTATGCAGCGTCCCATAAAAACGAATTTCGCCACATTTTGGGGACCCGTACGTAATGAGTAATTAAATCCGGAAAGCCTCTGCCTCTGGACTATAAACAAAAGTGTCCAGATCGTGACCGATTAAACGCTTCATCGATAAATACACTTTACTCGAGTCCATATTAAAGCAATTAAAATGTGAGTTATGAAAACAAAAATTTCTTGTTTGAAAAATGCGGCAGTGCCAAAAATCCTCTTTTTGTCGTGTTTGCGACTGTATGCGAACGAGCAAGATCAGCGCTTGCTTAGCGAAGCACCCCGGCTGCGGAGGCTCCGTGTGTTTACTCAAAAAATTCTTCGGAACGTTGAGACAACGGCAACGGCCTAACAAAGACCCCAAAAGCAAACGACCTTCACAGCCGTTGGCCTGATACATAGAGTCGCTGGAGCCCCACAGCAGCCGCAGCAGCAGCAGCAGAAGCAGCAGATCTTGACGATGCTTAAAGTTGCGGAAAATAATCTGGAAAGGGAGAAGAAAGCATTCATGGGTTCGATCTCACTTGAGCAAAAGGCGCAACAAGAAAATAAAAACCTCAAAGATGATGGTGAATAAAAGAGGGAAAAAAAAGGAAAACGACCAGCGACAAGAACGGCAAGAGAAAAAGTAAAAAGGCAACATACAAAAACGAGAATTAGTAGAGCTGAATGGCGGATTTTCGTCCGTTCCGTCCGTTGTCGTCGATTTAAAGGAGGAATTTTGGAAAATTGCGACGTAACAGAGTCCTGAGAATATCACCCTGAAATGTTAATGCCCTCCGATGGTCTTATTAAGAATTTTGAATGGGTTTTTATACACGGAATTTAACAACGCGACAAATATTCAAATTGGAACCACACAGCATCCGTCAAAATCGGGTCCCCAAACCGTCGTGAAGTTATTCGCAGTCGACGGCGTATGGCAGAGCACCAACACCCCGCCGACACCCCTGCGCTGATGATTGAAGAGAACTCGGCCAACGGATTGTAATAAGAAAATTTCCATGTTTTTAGGGCCCCCGAGGGCGTTCCTTACCTGGCAAAAGGTGTCTGCTCCACTTCGTATATCTCGTTTATGTCATCCTGCACCAGTAATCCTCTGAGGCGCTCTTCGGCGACTTCGAGCAGGCCATCACCCGTCGGATGTATCCCGTCAGCGAGCATCTGTGGTCCGAGTTTTGTGCGGGGGGCGCGTTTTCTCCTTTTACAATTTAAATAATCACGAATCCACAATAGATAAACTCTAATTAACAAACTTTAACAGCTTCTAACAAGGCACTCTTCGAAACGACCGACTGCTAAGCATCCAGTTCATATAGATAAATAGAAATTAGAACGAAAACACACCGAGCTGCATCCGATTGCACCGTCCGTCGTCTTCTTTAACTCTCGCTGCTGTTGCTGCTTAGGGCCATTTTGAGTTCCGCATAGTTTTGACCGAATTGCGGGGACTATTTCGATAATAATTAACCACGGACAGCGGCTAGTGGCTGTTTATTGTTGAATTTATTCAATTTCGGCCTACCACGCCCGCTCGTTTATAGACAAAATCTTGTAATTTTGACTTTCGATCGCTGCGTTCAGAAGTCGCACACACACCGTCCTCTCTCCGCTTGCTCAGGAATTGACTAAACCGTCGTTCTGGCGAACTGGGCGAATTGTACTACTTCTTCTTCTTCTTCTGCAGCAGCTGCCATCACTACCTCCCTGTGCGAGGGGACCTGCTGTCAGCGCTTCCACTGGATTCAGCCACATATTCAGCGCTGCTCGGAAGAAATAAGAGCGATGACGTTGCCAGGCAAGCGCTGCCTGGAATCTTGACACGAAATTCAGAGCTGTTCTACTTAGAATTGCCCCGTCCGCGGGCTGTTGTTTAGAAACTAAATATTTTAAGTAAATAATTAAAAATTAAAAAATTTTATACAATTAATGCACTCGAAATTTAAACTAAAGAAACATGGAAAAATAAAAATGTCAAGTAGAACACTTTCCAATGTGAAGAGGGTCTTACTGGAATTTATGTTCGAATTAGGTCTGCCCAGTTAGAAAAGAATCACCATCACGATCTTTTTGAGCGGTTTGTTTACACCGACTGTTTTCGTAATATCCTCCTAGAATTAGCTGCGACCGGCGACACACGGACGAGTCAAATGATCATTTCCGCAAATCTTGTTTTCTACGACCGTATGTCACCCTCCCTCTACAGTCTACATAATAGCTTAGAGGTTCATTTTTAAGCTTATTTTCTAACTGGCTTGTAGGAATCACAGGGATATATGAGCCGTTGTTTTTTAAAGTGGTAAAAGTCAAATTTTGGAAAAACATAAGTTAGAAGCAGGTTTTTTCATTGATCCAAAAATCTAGGGAACCAAAGCACGCTCCAATGCTTGTCAGTTCAACGAACAGCTTAAACAAGAGAATTGTCATTTAGTCTTTTGCACAAAACTGCTGAAATAAAACCACTCCTTTTTGATAATTTCCGAAATGCTAAAATTAAGTTCTTATGCCCGCAATAAGTGTTAATTCCACTTTAAATACTGCTTCTGTTAACTAATAAACTGATATGCGTCATTCGACCTGAGTTTACCCCGGAGTTTAGCTTGGGTAAAACTGACGCCACTAGTAATACGTAACATGTAATTGAAATTTTTTACTTCTTTTAATTGAAACTAATCAGTAATGTAAAATCGGGTTTTCCCATCAAGTTAAGTTTTCGAGAAAAATAGGGTTAAAAAATGAAAATAACCATAATTTAACCACTTTTGGAAATGTTTTTAAAAACAATGGAATTTCGTAGCAGCTCGAAACGTAAGTCAAATCAAAGTTTGAGATCTAAACTATAGCTGTTACTAGCAAATTTTATTAAGATTTATTCAGAAAACGAGTTTCTCATGAATCTTCCCTCTGCCATGTAAATTAAATGAACCAATGGTATGTAGGAGTGGAACTCTAATGAAAATCTTGTCTCCCCAAGAAAACTTGAAAGAGGCTTTAATTAACTCATATTTTATAACTATACAATATAGTATAGAATTTAAGCATTCATTTGCAGTACGTTTGGGACCGATACGACATCCCTTTATTTTTAAAAAAGAATTCTAAAAATAGCTAAATACGGATTTTTTAAACTTTTAACCCAATTTTTCTTGAAAATGTGACTTGATGAAATTTTTTTATTATATTTTTTTCGAAATCAGAAACTCTTAATAATAACACACTTAGTAAACAAAAATCTGGCAAACTAGTGTTATTGCACGATTTACGGCAACCAAATTCGCCCAAACTAAGTCGAAATTTTGGTGGTGGAAATATTATAGTTTGGGCAGGTTTTAAGTATTGTGCGAAAACGCCAATATGCGTTATTAACGTTTCCCGATTCACAAAAGAATAGCTTACATAAGTATTTTGAATTGACCAGCATGTAGTCCAGACTTAAATCCCATAGCGAATTTATGGGGGATTTCGGCTAGAGAAGTTCATAAAAATAGACGCCAATTCAACCGCGGGAAACAATTTTAGTCAACACTTTATAAAGCCTTATAAAGTCCATGCCAAACCAAATTTTTTCAGTGATTGATAAAAATGAAGGTCACACTAATTACTGAACAATGTTAATTCCATTACTAATGTTGCGGTCTTTAAGTCTAAGTTTTTAAAACACAACATTATAAATAAGATAAGACGATAGTGTTTTTGCTCGGATGAAGAGCTCTTTAGGTAATTTTAGTCATTAAATTTAATTTAATTAAGAAATAAATCTCAGAAGAGCCAACTGCAATTAAAATATAAACTTAAAATTGTTATTATTTATAACTCATAATTTGTTTTTTGCTTTTATCGAAAGCGGTATAAGTGTAAAAATCTGTTATTTCCTTTTTAATTTAAAATTTAAATTTAAAGTTTTAAAAACATTACCTGAATTGATTAACATATGCCAAAATGTTTAAGTTGAATCAAACGCAAACCCTTAAATATCTCAGTTCATGGAAAACTGAACTTCTACCACTTTCGGAAACAACGGCTGTTTTTGAATTTTTTAACAAAAAAGGCGCAATGAAAATGTAGTCAGAAAATTAAGAGAAATACCCCTTAAAGATTCGCATGAAGCTTTCTGCCGATTACAGACAACTTTTTAAAACGGCAACTTTTTGTAAATTATTATTTCTGGATACTTATATCATAATTCGTACCACAAAATAAAATTAATTTAACTTCAGTTTTAAACTTCTGTTTTCTCAATGAGGTCTAAATTATTTATACAATACAATCTTTCGGATGAGGATGTTAACAACATTTTATTCGTTGGATTAAACGCAGATTCAAAATAAATCTTACTTTAAAAAAGTATGGTATTATTTTGGAAAAAAACGTAAAACTTGTACACTTCATCAGAAGTAGCTTCAATGGACTAAAAGTTATTTGGTGGTCGTATTTTTATGCCGATTACGAAAAAGAATATTGTGGAGAAAACTGTGTTGCTAATATGTTGGTCTTTTGTCTTTCATTGAAAAAATATTATTTGCCCATTCCAGGTTTTGTTAATATAAGTGGAATCACAAAAAATAGGGATGTCCGTATAATTATGATTATGATGAAGTTGTATAGATGGAAAGTTCAAAAATTCAATTCAATTTGACGTGTTTCAGATTTTATGACGAAACTTACAGAAGGCGTATTTAATGACTAGTAAATTCCTTGCCTGGAGACCTTTATTTCGTACAGAAATTCTAAACGAATCCCTACAAATCATACACCAAATGTCCGTAAATCTAGTGTTAAAATTCAGAACCCCATACTCTAGTTACGCATATGATTCCACAGATAAAATGTGATCCATAAGCCCATATTTGTAAAATAAGCCAGCTACTATCTAGAATATACAAAAAGTTTAATTGGACACTGAATTTGTCTTCTTTATATGTTAAATTTATTTAAAAAATGACTTCCACTTCTTAGTTTTACTAGATTTATATGAGGTCTTAAGCATTACTTTTTAGGAAATGTTATTGCGTTTACATTTTTTACATTTTACATTACATTTTATTTCTTTTCATTTATTTTGCTCCGTACATTTTTTGGTTCGGCAATAAAATTTTTGAAATTACGAGAAGCGAACCACCGCCGACTGATAACTTATTTTGGGTGCATTGACACCAGGTGGTATATGTTGAAATCTTTGAAATCTTACGAATATCTCGGGATTGGACCTGGAGGAACAACATCTCAAAGAAAGATGAATGGTGGTGATGAGAATTTTTATAACTCCAGCCTTGAAATGCGCTCCTCCAATAAAAAAAAGACAAATTCGTGGTCGTTAGTCATTCAGCAGGAGATGACTAGAGAGATAGATCGCGGCGGTATCTTAACTATTTTCGGGCAATCCATCAAAAATTGTCCCTAAATAGAAGCGCCCAAATGCACAACGGTCGTCGGCGCGGCGCGACGCGGTTTTTCTATTTCCATCAGCACTATCAGGTCTACTTTTAGCGAAATGCAATAAATAAAGGTTAAGGCAGGAATAGTGCTGCTGTTGTGGTTTCTTTGACATAACTGCAGCTAAATTCTCCAACTAATTAAAGACATCTCTCGAAATAGGCCTCCTCACCATTCGGCGACGGCGGCGGCTGCAAATCATCGAATATTACGCGAGTTACGAGTCAATTGCCCCTGCACACTGCTCGCCGGCTGCACCTCATCGTGCTGCTGCAATTCACCACATTCAATTAAAGTCGCGCGCGCGCGCGCAGTCCTAGCCCCAGGAGGGCTCAAAGAGCGCGGCCCCAGCTCCGGCCCTACCCCGCAAACTGCAAAAATTGTTTGCTTCTATTACATAACCAGTGCGGCTTTGCCGGCTTCCCGCTCGACTCTCAACGGACGATGGCGGGCCTATTTCGGAGCCCTAGGGCTTGTCGCGGGGACGACGGAGACCAGTTGACACCAAAATTTAAATTTAGGAGGCAAAATATTTTGCTCTCTATGCAATGAAAGATTTGTACATTTTTTGGATGCCAAACCTTAACAGAATTCCATCAGCGAAAATAGCACGGCACCGGCTTTTCTTAGAATAGACGAAATATTTGCAGCGCCTGCACATTTTTTATTGTCACTCGCGATGCATTCGGTGTGATTGCACCTTCAGGAACGCTACACACCGGTCCAAGGAGTGCTTCCTTCTTCGGAATGATTCCAAACAGACGGAGCTAAAAATTGTAAATTACAACTTTAAAATTTTCAGACTATCATTATTGACCTTGTAAGGCATTTCTTAATTTGTCCGTTTATCTGTCTGATCGTGTTAATAGTCTATTAACCACAACTACGGACAGAAAGACAAACTAATAGAAAATATGAACGTAAACGGATTTTAATGCTTTTGTTATTTCAATCAAATGTTTCATTATTTATGAATATTAACTATAACTAATAATAAAACTTTCAGAAATGGTTCGGTCTGTCTGTCTGCTCTATCATAAATTTTAAACCCTTCAATCGACTTCAGTAAAATTCAAATTATAATCTAATAATAATAATAATCTGGTTTAAACTAGGCTTGAATCGTGTTTGAGCTAGGGTTAGTCCGGCTTGAACCATATTTAAGCCAGGTTTAGACTAGGCTTAGATTCAAGTTTGAACCATGATAGAGCCAAACTTGAACTAAATTTAGGCCAGGCTTAATTTTAGGAATGAAACAAGCGTAAGAAGAGGACCTTTACGGCTTAAACGACTGCGGCTTGGTCGAAATTTTGTACACACTTTATTTATTTATTATTGAAGATTCATCAAAATACACTGATTACTACATGTTTGCAGACCTTAAGAAAGCTGACATTTTAACTGATCTTTAGTCAAGTTAAAATTAATATTATGATAATGTAAATTAAAGAGGCGCGACATCGACGAAGTCGGCTCATTCAAACCATAATTTGTATGTATTGTGGCAAGGAACAAAAAGGAAATCATGATTTCTCAAGGAACGAGAAGGGACTAATATTTTTAGAATATTTAAAAGCTCCAGAGAGTTAATCGTACCCTGAATGCAGTCAAATAAAAAGACAGTTCTGGAGATGTTTCGTCTTTCCTCGAGGGACTGGAGTGATAAGAGCCTAAGCCTATCGGTATAAGGCGGTAGTGAATTGGGATTAGCCCAGTGGAGACCACGGAGAGCAAAGTGCAAAAATCTCCGCTGAACAGCCTCAATACGAGAAATATGGATCGCATAAAAAGGCGACCAAACAGGGCAGGCGTACTCCAGTATTGGGCGAACAAATGTACAAAACAGAATTTTAGTAACGTGCGGATCGTCAAATTCCTCGCACCATCTTTTTACAAACCCCAAGGTAGCACTAGCTTTGGCTACTATAGAGTCAATGTGGTCTTCAAAGGACATACGTGAGTTCAAAACAACTCCCAAATCCTTGGTCTTATCAACTCGTGTAAGAGGATGACCGTCCAAGGAGTAAGTAAAGTTAAGGAGAACCCTCCTACGAGAAAATGACATACATGTACACTTACTAATATTGAGACAGAGACAATTGATAGAACACCATTTATAAAAGATGTCTAGGTCAAAATTTAAAAGTTCAGAGTCCATTTCGTTAGAGACAAGTCGGAAAATTTTGGCGTCGTCAGCATAGCACAAGATCCTTGAGTTATTTAATATCAGAGATACATCGTTGATGTAAATAATGAAGAGCAAGGGTCCCAGATGGATGCCCTGAGGGACACCGGAAGTGTTTTTTATTTCGTCAGCAAAAGCTTCGCAAAATTTAACTCGCTGCGTCCGATCAAACAGGTACGAGTTGATCCAATTCACAAAAACAGTGGGAAAACCAAGAACAGATAACTTGTAGATCAAGACACTGTGATTAATTTTGTCAAATGCTTTACTAAAGTCCGTAAAAATGCAGTCGACTTGCATTCCGGCTTCAATGGCGGTAGTGCAATAATTAGTAAACTCAATTAAATTAGTTGTAGTAGATTTACCTTTTACAAAACCGTGTTGGAAGGAGCGGAGAAAAGGTTTGCAATGAATATATAAGACATCAATCGCTTCGAATATTTTGGCGATAGCGGGTAAATTAGCAATAGGGCGGTAATTAGAAATGTCGCACTTATTACCTTTCTTATGGAGAGGAATAATAACGGATGTTTTCCACTGTTTAGGAAAAGTACCACTACGCAAGGATAAATTAAATGCTACTACTACTACTACTAATCAAAGGCTAAATTTTACAATAACCGGTTTTGTTCGCGAAAAAGCATAGAGCGAAAAGGGCGACAAATATTTAACAGATTCTGGAAAAGTGTTGAATCACCTGTGGCCGAAATGGCAAAGAAAATGCTAATTTAAAATAAAAGTATAAAATACATTCTCTCTTTTCCTTTAACATTTTGAGGCAACGATTTTAAAGAATAAGAAAAAAGCAATTGCACAGAATTTTTTTTAATATAAAAAATGGATAACTTTAAATAAAATATTAAACTTTATGATTATGAGAGTAATATCGACTTTTTGAAGTGTGTTAAACAGTTTCCCACCACTCTTTAAAAGTTTTCTGTACTATGAAAATAGTTTATTATGATTGTGGAAAAAAAGCATTTTTAACTGATACTCTTTTTACTATCCGACAAACTATGAAATTGAGTTGAAATTTTAAATTTCGTTCATAGTCTGTCCAGGGTATAATAGCAAAAATTTACTACTTTCTACATTCATATTTATTATAAATGATAGTGATGATGAATTTTTAGTGCACAACTTTTGCAAATTTTGAAAATCCTATTCCATAGGGACTATACAAAGCGTAATGTATTTTTTAGGGTTCCGTACGTAAAAAATCACTTGGTCGTCCGTCATTCTGTCTGTCTGTCCGGCAAGACCCCTTTTCTCAAGAATGGCTAAAGGTATCGAGTTGAAATTGAGCCAAATATTTAAGTTTTAAAAGTTCTAAGAAAGGTTTCATAGTACAATTAAAAGGAAAATTTTGAAAAATCATTAATTCATAATACTATGTGGAAAGTTTTTCAATTTTCCGATATAAGTAACCCCACAAAATTCTTAGAGTTAATTTCTTAACACCCTATGTAATGGAACGGAACCCTATGGGTGTTAGTCCTATTCGCACTTACCCTAATTTTTTGTTTTTTACTTTACTTGCATTTTTTTTAGATTCCTGAACAAATTTTCGGCTCTTTTCTTTTGGATTTTCAAATAATCAGAAAACTTTGTACTGTTTAACTAACAGCTACCGATTATTTAAACTTATAGTTTATTTTGTATTTTATAAAATAGAAAAAAAAAACATATTTTACGCAGATAAATCGAAACAATTGAATTTTATATTGCAAAATAAAATGTTTTATTATA
The DNA here is from genome assembly GCA_949715965.1 of Dysmachus trigonus. Classification (NCBI taxonomy): domain Eukaryota; kingdom Metazoa; phylum Arthropoda; class Insecta; order Diptera; family Asilidae; genus Dysmachus; species Dysmachus trigonus. The sequence continues at coordinate 68,037,319 of OX454323.1, forward strand.
AAAAATTGGTATTGGTAAAATGAAAACCTTATCAATAACAATAAAACTGATTAGTTGTAAATGCATAAACGCTTTTATTCAATTTTTACATCTTCTAGTCATACATACATGCTTATGATGTAATTAGTTGGTGAGAAATAAAAATGTGGACAAGATGAAAGCGTTTTATGGCGCGCTCTTTCTGTTGCGCCAAAACGTCTTCATTGCCTGCATATGCTATTAACAAAAGTTAAAGTACAACGAGGTTAACTTAACTATTGTTTCGAAACAACTATTCGCAGTATAATTCACAAGATTCCTCACTCAATCCCTACACTGAAATAAAACCAAACCTAATCCTGTTCGCACATTGGCCTTTTTAGTTTGTTTTATTGAAAAAACAAACCATAATATGTACCCCGCACTCGTGCGCGTCCTGTTCAATTTGATCTCCCGCACTTAAAATTAATATCAATTTAACTAAAATGAGAGGAACAGCAATGGTCGGCGCTAAGGTAGACTAATAATAGTAGATATAAAAATAAAATTTTCTTGTTCCAAAGGGATAGTAGACATAGAGGACAATTCTTTGTAAATAAAGATTGATCGATGATATTTGCAAGAAAAAGGAAAATAACCAAACAAAAATATGAATTTCGTTTAACTTTTGGGTTAATAAAAAGATTTGGAGAATAAGATAATAAACAGGTTCGGCAAAAAGTATGTTACAGGTACTTTCGGTAGTTTCTTAGTTCACCATGCTCGTCAGTTGTGACGCCCTCAACGGCGGCGGCTGCTGATTCGAAGGATGGCGGCTCTGAGATCATACCTGGGCTGGGAGGATCGACGAGGCGCGAATCCCGCGGGTTTTTGCGCCTGCCACGCCCCCTCCCAGTCAGCGTGCCCGATGGCCTGCCTTTTCGAACGCTGTCCGTCACATGCGGCATCATCGCCTTCTTACCGGGCCGTCGTTTTCTTCGCTTCTTGTTGCCGTACCGCGGATCGTAGTCGTACTCATCGTCCGCCGGTGATTTTGGCTCTTCTAGCGCGTCTATCTCGTTCATGTCCATTTCATCGTAAAACCACTCTTTGGGCAATTCTTCTTTTAAGTGCTGACTATCTTTGCTATCCGATGTGTCCGCTCCACCCAGCGATGAAGACTCCTCTAAAATAGTTCCATTGAAATCGGAATCTCCATCTACACCTACTTCTCTTCGTAGCGATTGAAAGGGTCTTTCTGAATATCTGGAACAAGAAAAAAAAGAATTGTTGTAGAACTTTGACTTTAAAAGATGTGGAATTATTTTTCTATATTAACTAAACCCAATAACAATATCACAATATCAAATTCAAAATTATAATTCAGGATTAACGAAACAAATATGCTTAACTACACTTTCGGTTTTCAATTCTACAAGATAAGGGAAAACACCACAGTGATGGAGAAAAATCGAAGTAAAAGGTGGCCCATCGGCTGGTTTCTTTTTAAAAATGTTATAAAATAAGCTCTGCTCACTATTATTATTCAAAATTTGTTGATGTATTGAAAAGAGTAAACCTTCCGATTAGTTATGGATTATGATTTTTTTCAAATTACTGCTTCGGCGGGTTTGGCAATAGCACTTTCTGAACAAAAATTGTCAAAAATCAATTTTTAAAAGAAACAGCCACGTACAACGATACAGATTAGGAAAAAAAAGGTTTATTTTTTCACATGAATGCCCACCGAGACGACTTTTGTCATGAACCAACATACATATGAATTATATTTTATTACTCTGTAATTTTTTAAGATTAAAAATGTGTGTAAACTATTTTATAATTCGACTGAAATGGGTAAAAACTCTTCAATATTTGTATCGAACTGGTTAACTTCTAGAAAATATGTATTTCTAAAAATTAGACACAACACCGCCTTAAAAAATTAATTTCTCGTGAATTACTAACTAGTCATAGACAACTCTTAATAAGTCTAAGTCTAACAGTCCTATTCTAGCAACCGTCAGTGACCAGTCATAAGTCACAAGAGAATCACAAGGGTGTGGTGAATCACTATTTGTGACTTTTTGGTATTCTGAGTTGGAAGTCACAGGACACTGAGGTAAATATATTGTGATTTTCCTAACTCAGAATACCGCACACATCACCTATCATAGTCAAACATCACAAGAGCTTGTGACTTGTGACCGGTCACAATGCCAGAATACGGCTATAAGTCTATTAAAAAACTGGAGACGAGCCTCAATTCTTTAGAATTATTGGACACTATTTCCGAGAAAAGAATCTGTTTAGAACCTGATAAAACTTTACAAATATAAATACGAAAAGCAACGTTGTTTATTTATTGATACCAAACCAGGGGTATGTAAATCCATTGCGGATCAATAGAATAATTCTGTTATCTTTCCTTATTGGTAGCTTAAAGAACAAATCGGCCTACGATACGAAGCATTTTGCGATTATAATTTTTATTAGATATCACCACACTACTACTACATATTCTTTTGAATTTAAGTTGTAGAAGATTTCTACGAGAAATATCGAATAAAAATATAAATATTAACCAAGCGATTAACTCTGCATTTTTGCATTATTTTTTGTCAAAATATAGATACCGCTCTGATAAAACGTTTCGCTTTTTGAACCAATCCATTCATCAGCGAATTTTTGTACATCTTCGAAATTTGAGAAGTGGTTTGTTCAAGCGCGTAATCCATTGATCAGAAAAATTTGGTAATCTGATAGGATCGAAAACTGAAGATTAAGCGGAAGGCAGAGTGTTTTCCTATTCAAATGCTAACATTCTTTGTTGAATGACAAAATAAACTTTTAATGGAATATTGTTACTTTGCATTTATCAGCGAAAATTAGAAACTAAGCGTTTGCTTGAATTTGGTAAGCGTTTTTAGTTTATTAATGTTTTAACTTTTTAAATTGAGACCAAAAGGAGATATAGAAGTTTGCAAAGTAAATATCCCATATTTAATGTAATTAAGAAATTATTCATTTCCCTGAAAGCCACAAAATAAAAGCAGGAAAGGGAATGGTATTAAAATTTTTAGATTGATCGACGTTAAATTGAAGAAAAAAGACTAAATTAAAATTCCATGCAAATCTCCGACCTATAACCTGAGTTGTGTTGCGCGTGGCAATAAATTTTGGAGCGATCGCTGTTTGCTTTAACGCCCCAACAGTATAAAGGTGCTCCGAAAGATAGCGATATATTGCACAAGAAGGAGGTAAACAATTCTGTTGAAACAGAGGTTTTACCATTCACTCTTCTCATTTCTTTTTTACTGAAAAAATGCGGTCTAAGCGTAAAAATTATCAAATCAATTTTTAGTAGTGGAAGTGACCCAACTTTCTCTATCCGAAGAGGTGCCTGCCTGATTGAAAGAGTATTTTCTACGGTTTTAAAATAATCGTGCAAATTGAGGGGTTTATTGTTAAAGACTATGCGGGTTTTAATTAAAGTAGAGAAAAGGCGTACGCACTCATTACCTGTACATTTTACTCAAGTACTGTCTGCGGCTTTTCCGCCACCGTGTCGCTGGATATGAATATATTTGACCCTCGCGGAAACCGGGCATCCTCTGCCGCCTGTCCATGAACAAATTGGAATGATTCTGTGCGACTCCGGTCTGGGGGTCCAAGAAGGGCAGTCGCAGCCTCCGTTCCAGGCATAATCTTGTGTTGAAGTTCGCACTGAACTCGATCGTTTCTCGGTACGTCGGATCCTTTAGGAAATTCTCAATCTTCTCCAGGTTCGGGGTATTTACGATTTGTATATCTATAGCGGACGTCATTTTGATCGGCTGGCTGCAAATGTTTCATTCATGTAGAAATGGATCTCATCGCATTCGGTGACAGCCGCGCTCGAATCGCATAAACTTTTTTTTTTTTTTGTAATTCCGCTGTCTCTGCGGGAAAATCTTTAATCGCTCGCTTTTTCCTCTATCCGTCCGGTGGTTGGCGCTATTGAGGCGGATTAGTTTAACACTCGTCTACACTGAGAGGCCGCACTGGCTGAATTCATTCTCACATTAATATTTAGAGCAGTTGCGGCCCGAAACACCGAGATTTATCGCTTTAACACCGAGCAGTGACAGTGCATCAGTTTTTGACAGTGTTTATACAAATATGGTGGATGGGATATTTGATGTGGCCGAAAATTTCCCACTGCCTAAATGACATTTGTTCGATTGTACTGGATCAATTTGTACAGATCTCGTCAAAAGTTGATTTGTGTTTTTTGTGAATTATTCTTGTGAGACAGACAGACGTTAAGGTCTTTATGTTATCTCTGAGTAAAAATCTAGTAAGAACTTACATACGGTAGGGGGGATAAAAATTAGATAGACAGAACAAACGACTTTAAGTAAAAATAGACTAAAATCAATCGGTCTTGGTGAACAAAGTTCCCATCTCGCTAAAATGAGGTATGCAACTATAGGCCCATTGCAAAACTTTCGCGTATCCCAAAACTTTTTGAATCAGTTGTATACTCACAATTTTCTACTGTTTGCAAGCGGCTTGTCTCAGCATGGTTTTCTTCAGGGTCGTTCTACTTCTACGAATCTCCTTGAATTTGTTAAATTTATTACTGAAGGTTTCCAAAAGGGTCTGCAAACAGATTGCATTTATATTGACTACAGCGAGGCTTTTGATAAGCTTTCTCATTCCATAATGATCCTTAAATTATTAGCTTTAGACCTTCCATTTCTGCTTATTAACTGGATTCGTTCGTATTTGCTCAACAGGACATACCAGGTTTCATTTCGTTGTACCACCTCGAAGAAGATATCAGCTGCATCAGGAGTCCCGCAGGGTAGTCACTTGAGTCCACTTCTTTTTATTTTATCTATTGATGACATCTCACAGCTTCTTAAAATCTGTAAAATCTTAATCTACGCAGACAATATGAAAATATTCTTTTGTACCAAAATTATGAATGAATGCCACGTGGTTCAAAAGGACATAAAAGGAGACATATTCCACTTGTGGTGTACACACAACAATTTGGAACTGAATATTAGTAAGTGCGAAATCATGACTTTCTGTAGAGGCCGCAACCCCGTGCGTTTCGACTATAGCATATTAACTCTATGGTGACTAAGGCCAACTCTATGTTGGGTTTCATCAAAAGATGGTCCGTGAATTTTCCAATAGGGCTGTGTTCAAACAGCTTTATTTTTCTTTTGTTAGATCAATTCTTGAATATGCGAGTCATGTTTGGTCGCCCTATTATCAGGTTCATATTGACTGTATTGAATCTGTACCTTGGACCAATTCAGTTCTTCTCCCTCCTTATAATGATCGTTTGAGGATCCTCGATATGCATCCTCTACACAAGCGTCAGGAGATCGCTGACATTGTATTTGTTCACCAATTATTATTTGGTAATATTGACTCAGCTTCCCTTAGGCGAATTTAATTTCAGACTGAACGAGTGTAATCTTAGGGTGGTATTACTTCTACAAACTTATGTAAAAAAAAAATAACTATAGGTTTTTCCAACCTATTAATCGCATGAGGTTAAATGTGAATAAGAATGCTGATTTGTTTAATGTTCGTATCAGTAAGCATGCACTAAAGAATAGTCTGCTTGGTGGTTGCACTCGCACGTCTACTAACATCGGACCAAATGACGAATAAAACAGGGCAACAAAATTTATATTTTTATCTGTGGCCAAATAAATCTAGATTAATTTCTATAGGATTTTTTCCGTAGATTACGAATTCTTAAACGAAAATGTTCAATTAGCTCCCGTTTTCGGGAAAAATAGAGTTAAAAAGTGCAAAGGACCGTATTTCAGCCATTTTTATTATTTGGCAATCCAACTATTTTCTACGAAAATATTTTATTTGTACCTAATTAGAATAAAATTGTAAAGTAATATTGTTATTTTTTTTCGTCTGTATTTACGTTGGTAACCTCTGGGATAGAGCAAGGACTGTCGGTAAATATTTCATCTAAATTAACTTCGGCAATCGGCACAAAGTAGTCTAGGGTAGCATTACTTTCCAGCGGCAATCCCGCATGTGATATTTCGGATTCTAAGGATCTAAGTAAAATAGCGATTAAAATGTGCATTCACTACTTTACATCAATTTTAAAGTACCCGAAGAACAAAGCACCTGAACTACGCTGATATCCGTACCGCTTTCTGCCGTTGGTATATCGAAATTATATTAAAATATGATTTAATACCAATTCATGGAATTGTGTATTCTAGTGTATAGAACAAAGTCTCATACTCAGTTGAAAAATAATGAAAAATGCAAATATCTCCCTTTCGAAGGACACTCCTTATTTATTTTATACACTTTATATTTTCGTATTTAAAGCACTTATATACTCCTTTTTTATTGCATTTCTTGGATGTTCCGATTCCGCAGGGTTTGTTAATGCGGAATAGCTGAATATTATTTGCATTTAAATACTATATTTATTTAACAAAAATGTAAGAAATATGTGCTTTAAGTTCCAATAAATGTAAATAAAAATCTTTAAAAATCCCAAACGTTTTTCAATCCTTATCCCTGCTAGATTATCAATATTTATAAGAATTTGTGATAGATCAAATATAATTTATGATAAATATGAACTGATAAACGACTCTGCTGTTTTAAGAAATTGCAAATAAAGCTCTTTGCAGCAACCTTTTAAATCTAGATTATTATAGAGTCAATCTTTGTTAATTGCTACGCCCAATTCAAAAGTTTACAGGATGTGTTTATTCACTTGAGTGAAGGCGAAGAATTTAATTTAATGGGATTTGTTTGGTTTCAAGTGTTAATCATTTTAAAGGAATAATGTTCTACTAAAGCATTTAAGAAATTTTAGACATACGTTGAGTTTCTTATTATTTGTGGATACATCTTTAAATAGATTCCCTTCATTTTTAAACAATCGGAAATTAAGGGCTTTTAACGTTTATGTAGAATCAGGGGGAATAATTCCAAAATGAATCATATTCCTCGAAATTTTGCAGAGAAACTCGTGTCATGGCTATGCCATCAAGAATTCAAGTAGTCCTGGTCTTTTTTTGTCTGTTTAAATATTTAACTACTGTTATTTAAGATTTTTTACATTTATATACCTGCAATTTGTTGGCACCTTCAACCATCTTTGTGACTTCGTATCGTAATTTAATGTTTAAATTTAGTTAAACCGCCCTAAACACTACTACACTGCTTAGTACAGAACTATAAATCACATGTACGAATGAATTCATTTTGTCACAATTTCATATATAGAAATAAAAGTCGCAGACGACTTTTAATACATGTGATTAAAAAATACACAATAAAAACTTTACAAATCACATAGAAAAAAATATGAAACACATTTACCTAGCGTTTGCAAAAGAAATTCGACAATTTAATCTCACTCTGTATTTACCTGAATAATTTGATTCTTTGCTAAATCAATGTAAGGTGACTGGGTGCTAATTTGTAGTTTAAATAAACTATTTTCATGGAATATGATGCCCCTGAATCATAAATGCTGAATTTCGATGAGGGAAAAGCAGATTTAATTGCAGGTTGAAAAACCAAAACAATTCTTCATCCCAATTTAAATCCATTTATCGGACAGTAATTTTCACTAAAAATTATTATTATAGAAACAGAAAAATCCTGTGTTATTAAATCATTTACATATATTCATTTAAGTACATTAGTTTATGTTTTTTTTTTTTCGAACAAAAGTAAACAAGACAAAAATAATATAGTGAAAATAAAAATGGTAGTAAATATGAAGAAAACCTTTTTCTTACGCCTTTTTTTCTTCGTTCGAATATATCACCTCCAGTGCTGGTTCCCGGCTTCGTATTTACGGAATACGGCAGCCAGGACAAAAGCCTAAGTAAGTTGTAAGAAAAACCACTTGATAAATGTTTTAACATCTGACTAAAAAGGAAATACGCCGTATAATTATTTAGAATAATGAAATATATATATAAATATGATCTTATGAGATGCCTTTCTGTCTTTTATAAAACAAAAAAAATTAGTTCCTCTTAATTTTGCATTTTTTTTTTTTTTTCATCGGCTCTGGGCGTGATGTTCAAATCCGCTTGAGCTTGCGCCCTAACATAAACGTAAATCTTAAAATAACGCTATAATAATCCCAATCGCTTTCTCTTTTTTTTCAACTTTTTGTATAAAATTAAAATACATAGTATAATAAAAGATATTTTGAAAATCAACAATACGAAAAACAGGCTATGCATTCGGCCCTCACTCAAACGAGTTGTCTGGGAAGCCGCTAACTTCGGTCTGTTCAAGCACTGGTTGACCATCCACTACATATGATATGCGTAGTCTCATCCGAAGAACAGCCTTTTTATCGAGTATAAATAAATTTAATTGTTTAGATAAAATTCAATTAAATTCAAAACCCATCGAACTCACCTTTGAAGTGCTAACAATACGCATTTCTTGTGTTATTGTACCACCTGGCGGTAATAAAGAACCAGAAGGTGACAACATTTGAAGGGTAAAACTTTTAGGAACAGCAGCCTGGAAAAATAAAATCAGTTTAACAATTAATAAAAACAAGGATTGACTGACGATAGATTTACTTTTAGAAAAGGTTAAAAATAAATCTTGAAAGATGGATTACTCCAAAATACTTTGCGATAGAAAATAGGACTACTTCCGAAATGCATCAAAACCGCCCCCCGATGCACAATTCAGCTTCAGAGATTACTACGCTGAATAAAGTATCGATGAATAGACATACTATATATCAGTAATTGCCAATTTAATTTGGATTTGAACTTTAATGTGTTCATTGTGTGGGAAAAGGATTTAATTCAATTCATTAACAAGTAAAATTTAAAGTAATTTTTCCGAAAACGAAACAAATGCTCTGTGAGAATAGACAAAACATCAAATTTTAGGATTTTGACAAAATCTATCTTCTGTTTATTATAATCAGTTGTAAAATATGTAAAGGAAGAAACCCTTAATAACTCACCGCAAAAATTCCATTTTAAATAAATGAGTGAGCTTGTCCATTTTGAAACCGGACATTTTCTATTTTGCCCTAAAATGTTTTCTTTCGATCGTGACAATTCAGCAGGAAAATTAAAAACAGCGCGATGTGCAGAAGTTGGTGAAAGACAATGAATTATTGTTAATTAATTTACTGGTGAAAAAGCACATCAAGTCAGTTAGTCGCTGACAAAATATTGAATCGATAACTCTAAAATATACCAAATTTCGCATTTAAAGTTTTTGTCAGAAACCAAAAATACTGTCTTGCGTGACCAAGTAAAATTCTGTTTTAGCTCTAGCATCAGAATTTAGAGGTAATAAGAAATTAAAAGGACAGAACTATTTTTGTTAATCTTTTTTTTTTTTTTTGGGTTTCGGTATTTTTCGGGACGTTGTTGTGGAATAATTTTTGGATTTATTTAATTATGATTTATTCCAGACCTAAGAAAACAAGAAACGATTATAATTATATTGCTTACCTGGAATAAATATTGCTCTATTGTATTAAGTGAGCTGTTTGTAGTTGTCATAAATATCTGTAAGCACCCATTGCCTTTCACCGGTGCTAATAGAACTAAAATACCATTCTTATCTAAGGCCGTTAGCTTAGGACCAGGAGGCTGAAAATATGAAATATATATATAAATTTATAAAAAATAAAAATAATGAATAGCTTACGCTTATTGTACTACTCAACGAAAGATCACTCATAATCGTGTTAGACATAATACTGGGATCAGCCGGTTGCGTCGAGTTCAAATTAATGCCAGGTAAAGCTGACACTGAAGTCAGATCGTTCCCATTAGGAGTCGTATGTTCCCCTATTATTGTTGTATTATTAACCGTCGATGCAGTCATATCAATTTCTCCAAGGAGCAAATCAAGGAGATCCTGATTCTTGGGAGTTTCTGTCGGTAATGTATTAGCATTTTTAGAATTCTTACGTTGAACATTTGAATTGCTTATTTCGGATGGTACATCGGTTCCGCTTAACAAGTCTAATAAAATATTCTAAAAATACAAAAATTAAATACCTTAAGAAATATTGAAGTTTTAAAAATTCTTACAGATTGATCACTAGAACCAATAACATTTGTCTCCGCCTCATCAAGGCCATTTTCCAGCAGCTCAGAACAATTTTCATCTAATGAATTACCATTTTGAGGTGATATACGATTTATCTGTAACGGTGGCATTTTTTCAAGCAACGCTGGTCTTAGGTGATTATGTGTACCGAAAAGTTGCGTGTATTCAACTCCTCGCTGTTGTAAATCAACATTTAAATGGCTTCCGAATGATTCGATGAGTGTTTTTATTTCACTGTGATTGAAGAACACAATTAATAATATGCATCGTATTTTTAATATTTTAAAATCAATTACTTACTCTAGGTTGCTGCGCAGTCTTGTACTTAATTTAGCCAGAGAAACTAACGCGTACTGCTTGCTTGTTATAGAGACCTGAGCTGAAGTCAAGAATTTATGGTACATTGCTATAAGCTCAGATTCAGTTGGTTTGTCCAAATCTAAATGGAGAAAAGAACATTTATAAATATTATGGTAGGAAGCAACCAATTATAAACAATTTCGATTTTTTATTTCAAATTAATCACTGTTTAGGAAAATTTTTATTGAATTTTCAAATGACAGAAAATATTCAATGTTTCCTAAACGTAGATAATAAAAAGGATTCGTTCCATGAAATAATTGTGTTAGAAATAAAATAATAAATTGAACAAATAGGCTGGCATAACTCCTTAAGACGTTGAATGCCGTGGGGGTCACCGGTGACCGGCACCCACTAGCTGAATGTGTAGCTGAATAAAACGCGGCAGTCAACGCGTAAAAGGAAGAATTTGCTGAATTACACAATATATTCCCTTGGAACTGTTACTTCACTGTGTTCTTACGAGGAACGAAAAGAACCATTTCGTTTCGTCTATAATAGCTGAATCTCATGCAAAATTTCGATCAGAAACTTTACATGCAATTCAGCTATAACAGATGACAGACGTCATCTTATGTGTATTGTTTTTGTTATATTTTCTTTCGTGAATTTGCGAAAAACAATATGACTTCCCTATATTCTGCAAAAATTTTATTAAATATAAAAAGTTCACAAGCATATAAAAAATCACTTCTCACTTTTCTTGCTCTTATTTCTTATTTTTTTTTCAAATTTTTCTTATACTCTTGAATTTCTTCGGCCATTTGTGCTTGTTTTTCTTGGTACTCCTTTTTTTGAATTTCATTTTTTAGTAACTTTTCTAGAAGCTCTTTATTCTTTTTATAAAAGTAACCTTCTTCGTGAGCGACCTGCATTTTTCCAAAGGCACCACCTGCTTCTCGGATCGAACCGGCTCCACTACCGTTCGCATACGCCCTAATAACTTTAGATAGCTTGTTATATCGAATCCATCGAAAGGAAACCAAATCACTGAAAATTTTTCTTGTTGGATACATCCGAAAAATGCTTACTCATAATTTTGATATTCGGGTGTAAAATGATTTGAATTTAATTGAATTCAGTGACATCTATAATACTAAGATTACTAGATAAGAGTTCATTTTTAAATTTTTGCACTTAGTAGCTAACTAACTAACCAACGTAAAAACCGATTTTCTCTGAATCCTTTTGACTTTAAACTAAACGTAATACTTTAAACGTACTAATATAAATTATGATATAATGCAAGACTCACCGTCAACATTTTCACTATACATGAAAAGATCACCATATTCGCCAATAGCCCACACAGCAACCTGCAGTAATGGCTGCTTGTCCTCGCAATGATTCGATACTTGAAGCGATTCCCATAATCGATTTGCTATGTAAGTTTGTTCTACAACTGGACTACTAGAAATTAATTGAATTGTAGATGAGACGACATCATCTCGAACATAATTGCCCGCCTAAAAATAACAATAATAAATTTACCAAATTTACCAAAAATTGAGGGAATTCATTCATACCGCTACGAGGACACTAAGTTGCGTGTCGAGATGCCAACGTATTGTTGGAGCATACCGTTCCGCTGCAAGAATCATTCCGGAACTGCATTGCGCCTTAAATTCAGAGTCAGCTTTCTCGAGGAAAAGTAATAATTCTTTTGTCATTGTTCGAATATTTTGAGCATTAATTAGAGCAAACGATAGCTCCATAGCTCTTCTCCGAATCGAGACATCTGGATCCTTCAAGCATTCTAAAATTGTTGTTCGATGACGCTGTACAGCAGACGTATCCGCGTGAACAGTCCGTAAGAGAGTGTTTAAGGCGACGTACCTAATATTCTTGTCACTATTTAATAAAAATCGACCCAATATGTTCACTGCGAGCACTCGTAAGCCACCTTCAGACCTATAATATAAAATTTTTTTTATTGTTTTAATATTTAATAATAAAATTCTATAATATTTTTAATTACCGAATATCCATAATTGATAAAACAGTTTCATATAAAATTGTATTCCCTACGTTTTTGCTAGTTTCTGTGTTAGTTGCCACTTGGGCTAAAATATCATTCATAGCTTCAGAAGCGTCTGGGTCATTATGGCCCAATATGCGTAAGAGCCTCAAAATTTTAACTTGCAAGAATGGATCACTAACACCGCTCACATCATGCTCAGGTGAATATCCAGCCAAAATTAGATTTTTAAGTATACGTACAAGGTTCGGTACAATCTGTGAATAAAAGCAATAATGTTAATATGGCCCATTTAAATGTAAAAGTTGGCAAATTTTTTTTTTTGTAATTTTTTATTTATTTATTTATTTTTCTTGCATTGCATACCTCTCGGTTTCCACTATCCTGGCAAGCAACATACAAACGTATAATTAAATTGATGTAACATTTCACTTTACATGCAATTTAATAATGGAAAATAAAAGATTTAAATGCACAGCTCGCATATGGTAAAAATAAGATTAAATGCATAGTAAAATCTGAAGCATTTGCAATTAGAGATATCCAGCTAATAAGTTGGAACTAGAGAAGAAATTGATGCATGTGCTTATTGCTAGTCAATTGTGACATTTTCCATATTTATTTTGATAGCTATATTATTATTAGTCATTCATAGCTAAAGTAATCTCCTTCAATATATTCAGAATATGAAAGGATACATCGGCTTGAAATTTAAAAAAAAAATTGTTTTTTTACATATAATACATTATATACATTGAGTATGTTTTTAAGAAAATTAAGCCCAAGTTTATTAGTAAATGCATAAAATAAATATATTCTTTTCATGGAAAACTTTGATTAGGATACACCAAGAAATCGATGGCATTTTTAGTACGAGCAAGGAAACTAAAGCAGTCGAGTACATAAATAAAGCAAGTATTTAAAATTTTAATTGCTTTTCACCTTTTCTTAATTTTTTAAAATAAATTTAATTAACTTTAAATGTTTGGTGGCAGACAATATCAATTTAAATTTCAAAAACCACTTCATATTCCAATAATAGTATTATTTTTTAAATTTTTATTATTAGAAATAATAATAATTAAAATGTAATATATAAATATAATAATAATAAATATATATAATAAGAAATAAATTCTAACTTTTAAAAGATTTCTTTGTCACTGTATTTAATTTTCAAACTGATGTAATCCCTTATGAAGAAAATCAGAAACTGCACATTAGTAAAATATTTGTTCTTATCAATTTGATGACGTTTTAAGAAATTTCTTTAAAACTAAAAGATCAAGCAATTTTGCAGCGAAAGCAAAACATCATAAGCTGTTTAAACAAACCTTTTTAAAGTGATTAAGCGTATCCACGCTATTCTCGCACATTTCTGTGATCAATGTAACTCCAGTAATAAGAATTCCTAAAATCATAAATATTATTAATAATGCTTATTACAAAATAAATTTACACAAAATTATCTTACCATGATTCTTCTCACTTAATAAAGATCTAGTTGCTGGCAAAAATATTTCCATTAATTCGGGTACACGCCGTATCACACGAAATGCACATAATGCAGCTTTTTTTCGAATATAAGTATTGGGAGATTTCATTAATCTTTCGACTTCGCTAGCCAAATCTCTAGCCATTTCTGGTGATGCGATAGCTCCTAATGTGCAGAGCGCTAGGCCGACAACAAATTGTGTGGGGCTATTTAGGTCACTGGATTTAAAAATGAATAATATAATATTAAATTATCATTATCTTTCGGTAGAAATTTTTAATATATACTTTTTTAAGCAGTTTGTTATTAAAAGGTGTACATCTTGTCTTTCGTCCAGAAGCAGCATTGCACCCAAATAGCCTATCCTTTTGTCTGTAAAACGTGTGCTTGCTGTTAACTTAAGACATTCGAGTTGTCCAAAATGTGCTGGATAGCCAAGCATGTGAATGTATAGAAGCTTAGCAATATTTCTGCATCTGTAAGAAATAAATATAAAAGCAATTGATCGATTTGAGATATTCTTTAGGTGAAAATTTGTATTTGCTACCACCTAACTAAATAACAACATCTGTTGAATGTTATTTTTCTATTCTTACAATAATTGCCATGTAATCATTCAGGTTTCAATAAAAATGTTGTTTAATATTCATACTGATTGCGTGAATGACTCCCAACAACTTTAATCGTTTTCCATAATACGAAATTTAACATTTTCCAATCGTATTCTGGTTGGCGAATTTTTTACATGCCAATACGCCACCATTAAATGACACCATTCCTCTCTCAAATAGGCGCCGAAAGTAGGACATCCGTTTGAAATCATTAATTTTATGGTTACACAGAATATCTCGTTTATAGTTCATCAAATTATTATGGATTTTTTGTTATTTTTACTTCAATCGTTGGATGAATACAATTGCATCAGAACGTGAGAATTCTATAGAAGGGAAATCCCCTTAATTAATTCTTAGTAAATTTATAATGCAGCATTCGATGCTTCGATTAAAACGTGAGCCTATTACTAATTATATTTATTAAAATATTATAATTGTTTATATGTATATAAGCTCTTATTGCAAGTCAATTAAATTCGTATTTGTTTTAAATAACAAATTGCTAATTCTTGAACTTATAATATAGAAAACCTTCATACACGTAAAGAAGAGAACCACAAATATGGATAATTTTAGAGCACGTAACTGAATCAATTGAGTTTTTCGAATTTCCTTGGGATGTATTATTCCATTAGTCCTGAAAAGTTATGGCGGTTAAAAAAAATACTTGAAGTCTAAATTATCCCGTCTGTGCTCCGAAAATGAAAAAAAACTCGATTAGCTAACTTTTTAATCGATTTCCAAAAAAATAAATAAAAAAATAAGTTATAATTTCGAACCTTTTTTTTGTCTGTTCCCGCATAACTTTGGAATGTGTGAACCGATTTCGATGATTATTTTTTTATTGAATAGCTTAAGTTTGTTGAAAACGAAATATAAAAGAGCTGGATGAAGTGAAATGAAAATGATGACTGTGCTGGGATATATAGGATCGTTGATTTCAAATCTGTAGCCCAATTCTAAAAATACAAGATAGCTTATCTGAAATTGCTCTTATTACTAAATCTCATTGCCCAGCCCCACAACTTTGCTAGAAGGAAAGAGACGGAAATTGTGGATTTTAAGAAAACCGAAATTGAAACTGACCGCAGCGCCCAACACCATATACGTATAGTTGCATAGGCTGCCTATCTAGAGTTGGAGCACATTAGAAAACTCTGTGATGGAAAAACGTAAACAAACCAATCAGTGTACACCTTAAGTGTGTGAGGCATATCCCTCACGTTTTCGGGTGTCCCTATGAAAAAAATACGATCAGGTGCGCGCCAACACAGTGCTACAAAACGTAACGTTGAGCTAGAGCGCCTAGTAATAAATAGGTGAGCTCGTGCTTCATGTATTAAGCAATTTGCACTGGAATTTTGGTTTGGAACAAAATACGCATGTCGGCTCTTTCTTACTAATGGGAAAATGCTTGTTTTATTTTTATTTTTTGAAAAATCGCAGTGGAAGGGCGAACTTCGCTTGAAAAGAAAGTGAGCATTCTTTGTGATGTCTATATTCTTTGATTTCAAGTAACGAATAAGCCCTACTATATACAAATTTTTGGAAATTTGTGATTAAAGATTTGCAGATTGTATGATTGGGGATTTTATGTGCGTGGGGATTTTGTAAGTTTCCCTTTCTGAATTACTTTTGCTTCTTGGCTTTAACATTTTACCCCTTTCTGGTAGGTGGCTTACATGTAAATGTATGCAAACAGGTCAGGTTCGAAGGATTTATAGGAAAACATCTGTTGTGTCGTCCGTGTGAAGAATATAAATAAAATATCCTTAGATAAAATTACCTCCAAACGGAGTCCTCCTCCCTGAATGTGCTCCTGATGTATGCGCACTCCCTGTTAACGACAGCCCTCTCCTCGGCAGCAGTCCTGGCGGCGCGAATCTGCCGGATTAGATCCCTCAATCTGGTCGGTGTTGGCATCCTCACTGGAACGAGACGGAGCCCCATTAGACGGGTTTTCTTACTTGCAAATCAAAGACACTTTCATCGGATTACTCCATAGTCTAGCAAAAAGCTGTTAATTACGGGCAAAACAATCGTGTTAGGAAATTAAACAAAATTATACGTTACCCCGCTCGACGGCCTCGTTGAACGCCTGCCGTATGGTGGCCATGTTGAAGGCCGGATTAAATCTGGAAGAAAAGGAGTCAAACGGGAGCACAAAAGGAGTTAAATCTAAGAGATAAAATATTAAAAGGCAACTCTCAGGACAATTACCCATGCTCGGAATTCATTTTTTTATTTTTTTCGGAAGTAAACACACAAAACACACGGGATCACTTTAATAACTTCTTACACTTTTTAAGTAAATTACGAGCGGCTGAATCGGAATAATTCTTCCAGGCTTAAAAAGCTGCAGCGATTCGGGGAAAAATAAGAGCAACAACAAAAGCAGTGAGCAATGTTTCTGAACAATTTTTCTTTCTTTCCTCTGGAGGAGACTCGAAAAAATAAACTTAAGGTGCGCTTTTGATTCGAATTATTTAAGCCACAATCATCTCATTTCACTGAATTAGCTCGAAGCGAGTCGCCACAGCTCGCGGCATATTTTACACCGAGGAGGAGGCGCCCATTGATTAATTGGCGAAAATCTAAAAATCTGGAACAGGTTGTCTTTTCTATTTTCTATTTATTTTCTTTTCTGAGCGTGTGCAGTGTGCAATTTTAATTCCTCTCGATGTGATTTTATTTTGCCCGTTCTTCCCCCCGAGTGATTATTCCTCGTATTTCTTATTTTTTATGTACAGATATAATCAAAAAAATCCAGGTGACATTCGGCGATGATCGCTAGTCTGTTTTGAAAAAATTCCTCTTTCTGGCTTATTTCTCAGCGAAATGACGATTTTATCGAGCGGGGAATGTACGGTCTCACGATTTAAAAGTTTAAAATCTAAAACAAATCACGAAAGGAAATTAAATAAAGCCACACGAAATGTAAGAAAAGCATTCAAGGCGACCGAACACTTTTGTGACGATGACATTTTTATGCTGAATTTCAGCGAAAATTGGGCTGAAAATTGATTTGTCGCCAAGTCATAATTATTGACAACCAGATGTCGCTGTGGCGTCAGGGAGCTGAATTTCGGCAGGGTTTTGCATGCGTATTTTTTTGTTTCAAGAAATTAATATAATAGAAAATTCCGAAATAAAAACATATTTCACAACAATTTACACACAATTTATCGAAAATTGCATTTTACCTCCTATTCTGCTCCGGTGGCAGTACACTCCAATCTGTTTCGTAGTATGGATACATTATTTTGTTTTGTTAGGGATATCGAAAAACACAAAAACCACTCAAGCGCTTCTTTTTTTTTTACTGATCACGAATCATTTCATTCAAAAACCAGAATTTCTTCCAAATCTGCGTACCAATTTTCCTCGAGAGAGAGAAGTCCCAAAAACTACTGAATTACTTTCTTCGGTACGAGGAACTGATAACAGCAGCCTCATGAGCTTTTATCGCGCGCTGATAACGAAATAATTCTTTGATACGCGCACACCTTCTGCCAGTGCTTCCAGGTGAGATGGCGAAACTCGGAGGAGTTTAAATTGCGCTTATCTTATGCTGTCGGTCCGCTCTATCTTCGATTAAAAACAAAATAAACACTAATCAGTGGTGTGAATGGAAAAAACAATGATATCATTAATGATATCTACAGATGATTGCAATATAGTAAAAAATTCTATTATATAGGAAATTTGATTTATTAACAATAATTGCATATACTTGCTAACTACTTATATTAGCTAATGGTACAAAGAAATAAAATTAAAAAACGTATTATATTACAAAAGAAGGAAACCAAACGATTCGTAAATAAATCGAAAAAGAATTATTTTAAACGAATATATACACAATACTAGGTGTTACATATAATTTGTAAACTTAAAAGATCTTTATTATGAGAATTACTTCATAAATTATTCTATCGTTTTAAATTTAGTTAAGTTTATAATTAGAAAAGCAAGAATAAAAATTATAACATAATCAGATCATTTATCTAAAAAAAAAAAACAAAAATTTCTTTCTAATGTTGGCCAAAATAATAGGCGTTAGTTGATTATATCAAAAATAAACACTCTTTCACAATAAATTACTACTTGTATAAAAATAATACACTTTAAACAAAATTAAATATATTTTAAACAAAAATAAATATTCATTAGCCCGAAGCACCTTCAATTCTCCTTGGCATGGAATGTATTAATTTACGGCACCTCCCAATGGGTATGGCTTTCCAATGCGACTGAACCGCACTCCACAACTGCTCCATAATTGTTATTTTTTCTTTTGCCAATAATCGCTTCAACTCATCCCACATATTCTCAATGGAATTGAGGTCTTGACTGGGACTGACTTGGCCAAGGAAGAACAACTTTATATGAGCCGCAAACCATTCACTCACCAATTTAGGTGAGTGTTTGGGATCATTATCTTGTTAAATCGCCATCTAAGGCGCATATTGTCTTCAGCATAAAGGAGCATCACATTTTTCAAAATGTTCCTAAAAACTAACTCGGTCATTGTCTCCTTAATCCATATAATGGGACCAACACTGTACCAAGAAAAGAATCCCCATGATGTTTCCCCCGCTATATTTGACTGTTTTTTTTTTTTTAATTTTTAATTGTTAATGATAATATGTAATATACTCCCTCCGTATCGAAATTATTGCCCAATTTATAAATTTGTATCAGATTAAGGAGGTAGAAGTGGAAAGCGGTGGTTTTGAATATGTTATTTTATTTTCCTATAAATTAGAATTTTGATTCTATATGTCGATTTATTTTCTTTTTTATAGAGCTATAGGGAAAAAAAAGCAATTTAAGTTTTGCAGAGAGAAACGCGATTCTACAGGAGCCATTGAGAAACTTTAAAGACCTAAGCATCGTATTATATTAACATGAAAAAAGCGGCCAAGTGCGAGTCGGACTCGCCCATCAAGGGTTCCGTAGCAGCAAGAAACATAATATAAAAGTTCTTGTTATTATTAGAAAATAATGGTTCACGGTTATGTTTATGAAATTAAATGTTTTTATTTTATTTTTATATTTGAGTTGATTGAATGAAAGGTAAATTGCGGTTTACGATTTCTGACGTATTAAAAAAAAACTACGCACTAGATCTCGTTCAAACCAATTTTCGGTGGAAGTTTGCATGGTAATGTACATTATATATTTTTTTTAGTTTTATCATTCTCTTATTTTAGAAGTTACACATTTTACCACTTTGGAAGTGTCTCTCGCGCAAACTATTCAGTTTAGAAAAAAATGATATTAGCAACCTCAATATCATTTTTGAAGACCTATCCATAGATACCCCACACGTATGGGTTTGATGAAAAAAAATTTTTGAGTTTCAGTTCTAAGTATGGGGACTCGCACTTGGCTGCTTTTTTTTCTATTTTTGTGTGAAAATCTTAATGCGGTTCACAGAATACATCTACTTACCAAGTTTCAACAGTATAGTTCTTATAGTTTCGGAAAAAAGTTGCTGTGACATACGGACGGACAGACAGACAGACATGACGTATCTATAAGGGTTCCGTTTTTTGCCATTTGGCTACGGAACCCTAAAAAGGCAGTACTTCAAACTCAAAACGCACTCCCGGATTCATTAATTATGCCAGAGAATCCATTAATGCGGCCCATGAAGCAATACATAATTTTAAAATTTTAATAATATGTAATATATATAAAATAAAAATTAAATAAATTACTTATTATACTCATATAGTTGTATCGTCCTTAAAAAATTATACTTACACCTTGAAATTAGCAACAGAGCAGGAAGGAGCATTGTTTTTTCAAATGGAACAATAATTTCAACAATCATTATGATACGGAGGATGTATAATATAATAATAGATTTATGTCGCACTTCTCAGTATGTTACTGCCGTTACTGGTAATATTCACCTAATTCTGAAAATTTAGACTCTGTGGATCTATTTTCTGTATTTCTTATAAGCTAAATGACAAATTTTAAAATTAAAAGTCCCTAGACAAATAATATTTGGTATATGGAGTCTCAAATGTATTAATAATATTTTTCATTATCCCCGCTATTAATTTTTCGATTTAACATAAGTTTTAATAAGTCTTTTAAATTCCAGAATACTGCCAGCATTTCTTATTTTTTCTTTATTATAATAATTAATTGAAGAGTAAATTGGATCATATTTATTTTAGTCGGTCAGTCCCTGGTGCAGGTAGATTCTAACTTCCAATAATTGCTTTCCTTGTATTATATCTTTAAATCTCCATTCTCAATACTGGATTAGGTTGATAGATGATTTTAGCCTTTTCCATCTCTGTTAGTTACTTCAGGTTTAAAAGAGTTTAATCGAAAAGTTCAAGGGTTATATAATTAGTTATGTACCGATCTTTTTCAAAAATTTTTTCTTAATGCACATTAACTTTTGAGGGAAAGATTTAAAACAAAAACACCAAATAAGATTTAGTTTTATTAAATATGTAATCTTCAATGAAAAGGATTTACAAGATATAATTTTAAAAAGGCTGGTTTCTGGGAAGCAAGAATAGTTATTTTTAGGATATACAATTAAATTTTATTAAAGTTGAATATGCAGTTTCAACAAAGGCACACACGTGAAAAACTGAATTTTTCAAAAAGACTATTTTGGTTTTTAAAATGTTATCAGTTCAGAAATTCTAACAATTTAAGAACAAAGAAATTTTTTTAAATATGTTTAGATGTGTCCTTTTCGAATTTATAAGAATTCAGCAGGTAAATAGTAAGTTAATAGGATAAAATAAATAGAACCATATTAAAAATGTTAAAAAGCTTTATTTTTTTAACGGCAATAGTTTTCGGGTAAATAAATATTTAATAACACACTGTTAGCAGTAACGGTGATATTCGTGTAGTATACCAAAAAACTGTTAGTCAACTAGCAGTCAACTGATTTTTTGAATCTAAACGAATTGCAGTTTTCTCCTTTTGTTCAGTAAGTGCTCTGGCCTGATGAATATGCGACGCTATGTTAATACCCTGGTCAAATAAAAATTTTAATATTATACATTAGAAGAATTTCGATAAATATGGGAATACAAACCTGCATTTTAGCTGATCTTATAAATGCCTCATTCGATGTAACAGTTACGGCCTTCATAACGAAACCGAAGGCAAATATTTTTAAGCTTCTCTCTTTTATTTTACCTCCTAGTTTTAAAGCCTTTAATTCCGGGGGAATTTCTATTACATCTGGATGGATTTCAATTATTTTGAGTAAATCATCAGCTCTTTGTTTTTCATTTGCCCCGCCAAGTAATGAAATAATTTCCCGAAAAGAGGCAGCAGCTGTTTCACAACAAATCAACCTTTTTCCTGAAAATCAAACTTCGACTTATAAAAATTTATTATTTTCTATATATTTGTATACCTTGAAATAGTTTCTCTAAAACACATTTAACAGGAAAATCTCTTTCTGCACGTGCCTGATCTGTTAGTATACCTTCTTCAAATTCCCAATCGGAGCTCCCATTGGCCAAGGCGCTCACGAATGCTATCATTGTGCTTACATCGATATTTAAAATATTTATATCAGCTAGAGAGCTGGACGTATTGCAATTAGAAGTATCGTCTATTGACGTGGTTATTTCAATTCCCATTTCTTGTAGAATTTTAGAGGTGTCCTCATCAATGTCATGCCGGAAAAAGAACACTATCTGATTTAAGTATGTTATTTAGTATTATATATTAAGGCTTTTTCTTAAGTTACTAACCTTAGGGGGCTGATACATCCAGTGGTGCTCTGATGCGGCCTGGATGTATTCTTTGGCTTGGTCAATTATACTTTTGGCCCCATAGCTTGCTCTTCCCATAACAGCGTCATTCAGGGACCTTGAATTTCGAGCAATCACTGCATAATAGGATTTTTTTTTTTTAATTTTATGCTTTTCTAAAATTCACTAAATTATAAGTAAATTGACTCAATTTAAAGAGTAACAACACGGTTCAAGGTAAAAAAATTATGAATTTACTTAAAAAAAATACACATTTAAATTTAGATTATTGGATTTCATTAAATTAAGCTTGCCCTTTTGATTTTTAAACCTAAAGTAAATAATATCATTATATGTATACATATATTATGTGGTAATTTTTTGAAAAAAACATATCCCCAATTATTTAAAATTCGAGTTCTTCTTTTCTTAAGCTTTGAGTCTTCTTGCCTCATATCTGGTCTTTTTTATATGCAAAATTGCTTATTATGTTGAAATTGCTTTTTTATCTTTATTCCTTAACTACAGATCAGTGTTTATTTTTTACAAAAAATTAATAATGACAATAAGCATGCCTAGAATTTTCTTAAGATTTAAAACTCCCCAACTTTGAAAATCAGAATTTATGGTTTGTGTTTTTTGATGTCTGTCTTGTGGTGTCCTCCTAAAAAAAGCTTCAAATAATGAAGAAGTGAAACTTTCGACAAGCCCTAACGAGACGAAAAACAGAAGGGAAAATAAGGGCTTATAAAGCTTCAGCCATACTTAATTACAACTTGTGGTGCAAGGACAGATAGAAAATTTTTTGATGATCATCAATGTAGCTTGTAACTCCGATAGTAATATAAATCTAACCAGCCAGTATTTTGTTATACAATGACTTATATTCTTTTGGTCCGAAGCCCCTTTGTAGTCGAAGACAGTGTGCTACCCTAAGGAACGTCAGAAGGTCTTTAACAGAAGATGAACGAACTTCAGCCGAGTCCAAGAACTCCTGATTAAAGATTTTTCTTCTTAACCGTGCTAAAACAAGACAAGTACACAAGATGTGTGATATAGTTTCGTTGTCTTCAAGACACAGACGACATTCCGTCTCATTTGACAGACCTATTTTATGTAGGTGGTATCTTAGCCCATGGTGGGCAGTTAGGTAACCTACCAACAATCTGAGATCCGCTTTTCTCAGAGCATTGATTCCAGTATAGGAATAGGGTCTGACGAGCTCTTTAACTTGTCGGATCTCAGGAAAATTTTCCCAGTGTATGTACTGTAGATTCCTGGCCTATTCTTCTATCACAGCTTTGAACGAAGACCAGCCAATGGTGCAGAAGGGCTCAGGACCTTTAAGTCGAGATGATGAACCTTTCCAAGCTTATTTCCCTCCGGGTACCCAACAGAGAGTAACCCTGTTAGAAGTCGATAAGTGTTGATGGGTATCGAAGCACTCTTTAACAAGTCTAGACGAGAAATGCCATGACGAGAGTGCTTTGAGGGCCGCTTGGCACTCTTAAGTCTCTTGTTAATATGCAATGACTTGGTGAGTATAAATAACATGCAGCGTTTTACTCACCTTTGATCCATTTAGCTCCAGTTTCCGAAACGATATCCACCCGAAGAGGTTTATCTTTTTCCTCCATTGGAAAAACGCTGTCCACTTGGAGCACGTCTTTCTGGTTGAGAAGCACTTCCACGAAATATTCATAATGGATTAAATTCGTGCACATGAGCTGATTAACTTTTAAAGTTTTCTTTGCCTGGGCCTGTAAAATTGAGATAGTTAGTTATTTAAAATAGATCTCACCTCAGAAATCTGAATCTCACTTTCTCCAGAAATTTGAGCTCCTGCGTGATTTTCCTTTGCAGCTTCCGCACTCCATCGATGTTATTCAGATGGTCCAATTTTCTAACTAAATTCACTCCGATATTTAGGACGTTTTGCGTTAATTCGTACAAATCGCCGCTTCGAAAGTCGAGATTTTGCATATTGAAGGAGAAAATCCTGACAGCTGATGATGGGAAACAGTTTCTTATAAGACTGTACAACAGCTGATTGAATTGTCAAAATATTTATCAAGGTTTAAATAAATAAAATAATGACGTTAAACAGACACTTTTATTCTAACTTAGTTTAAGTAACAATCATAATATATAACAACCGTGATAAGGTTTAATTAAAAACGCTTTAGACGCTGTAATTTCGATTTTAAAAACTACCTAAATTTTATATTCAATAAATCTAAATACAAAATGACATTGAAGACGTCAAACCCTTTCCCTGACAGCTGTGCACGTGTTCTGTCATAACTTTTGTATTTTCGGAGAGAAAACTCCCAAAATAATCGTAATTTATGCATTATCCAACGTTATAATTTCACATAACTATAATGGATACGGAAAACATTAAAGTGGAAGAATTTCTGCCACGGAAGGATGTGAAGAAGGCGAAAAAACGATCTGCAAACGGTGAGCAAATGGAAGTGGATGCTGTCTCCGGGGTCGAAGGCAAAGGAGGCCGGGGCGCTCCGCATGAAAAGAAACGACGCTATGCAAACACGGAGATGAGGAAGATCCCAGTCCCTCCGCACAGGTAAAATATTAATTTAGTGCTTATTTATGATAATAATCGTATTTGAATTCTTATAAATAACAAGGCTATCATTTCTCAAATGTTGGATTTAGGATGTATCTATGAGACTACCTTAAATCCTTTCTACAAAAATAGAGTTCTAGGTCACTAAAGTATTTAAGGAAACCGAAAAAATAGCTTTATAATGGGGGACATTTTTAAGCCCCGAATTTTTTCTGTCTAAGATTTTCTTTGATTTCTTGCAATCTTTACGAGATTCTCTATTAGCTTAAATAATTTAAAATTTGTTTACCTAAAAACTTCAGAGATAGGGGACAAATGTTGCATATTCCTCTGATATCTAGTTATTCCAAAAGCTCTAATAATCTATGATGGTCTATAGTATCGCATGCCTTTTGCAAACAAAACAACAAGGAATACGCCCAATTTTATGTGCAGAAAGCGATCAATTTAATTCAATATATAATTTTTATTGAATTTTAGATATTCACCTCTCAAGGAGCATTGGATGAAAATATTCACTCCAATCGTAGAACACCTGAAGCTACAAATTCGCTTCAATATGAAAGCAAGACAGGTAAATAAATATTCTTATTTATAGGAAATTAACTAAATAATCGCCAAAATTTTTTGCAGGTTGAAATCCGCATAAGTCCAGAAACTCCAGACATTTCTAATTTACAAAAGGCTGCTGATTTCGTAAAGGCTTTCCTCTGTGGATTCGATGTGGATGATGCTCTTGCACTGCTGAGATTAGACGATTTATTTGTTGAATCATTTGAGGTAAAAGACGTGAAAACATTGAAAAATGATCACATGCCACGTGCCATCGGACGATTGGCTGGAAAAGGTGGCCGGACAAAATTCACAATTGAGAATGTGACAAAAACCCGTATCGTCTTAGCGGATACAAAAGTTCACATTTTAGGCAGTTACCAAAATATACAGCTGGCTCGACGAGCTATCTGCAATCTAATTCTTGGTTCACCACCAAGCAAGGTCTATGGGAATCTACGGTCAGTGGCTAGTAGGCTAGCAGAAAGACTTTAAATATAGACTTAAATCTTCTCTATTTTTAAATATAACTAAATTTTTGTAAAAATTAACAATAAAAGCAGAAATAACGTAATTGAAGCAAGAACCATTATTAGAATCATTTTCCTGTTTTTCCTCTGGTACATTTCAGCTTTCTGGAGTTGTTTCAGACCTTCAGACACTTTTGTTTGTGTCTGTTCAACGTTATAGTCGATTCTATCTAAAACAGTTCCCTGTTCGTGCACCATATGTGCGAGATCTTTGAAAATATCGTTTAAATCAATGATACTTTTCACGATTTTCGTAACTTCTTGTTCTCTGTGCTCAGCCAATTTTGTGTTCTCTTCCTCGAACAGGAGCAACTGTTGCTGGGTCATTCGTGAAGCTACAGGTTTTTGGAAATGTTGATCGATTTGTTCATCAGTTTCTTCAAAGTAGCTACTAGACGCTTTCGGCTGCAGAAAGTTGTCGAATGTGTCGACATTGTTGATCCTGTTCTCATCGTTTAACTCAATTGTGGTGAAGTCTGCTGCTTCGAAGAATTTATTTGATCGGTCCTCCCGGGATTTCAGCTGCTTCAGGTATGAATTCTGGCTATTTCGGAACTTTATGGTCAGTTCTTGAAGGGAGAGCAGAAGGTATGTAACCACGTTTTTCGTTAAGCGTTGTTCGATTTTGTTTCCAACCCCGAGGCTCGAACGAATGCATTGTATGTGCCTGTGTGTGGATGTTATTAGCTTCGAGATCTCCTGACTCAGAATGTCGATTTGTTGCTCCTCTTCAGTGTCGTCGTCTAGAGTTGGTCTCAACAGATGGCGGGCATGAAGTGATCCAAGTTCATCTAGTTTTGGCTTTACTCTGAAAAACAGTTTAATTATTGAGTTAAAGTCCAAATTAAATGTACGTTTTTAAAGTTTAATATATTCTAGGCTCAATTTGTAGTCTTCGGGACAAAGAAAACTGTTTTTGAATTTTATTGATATCAATTAAGAAGTTTAATTTTTTGAATATCTAAAAATGATTATTTATTCTCTCATTTTTATAATGCTATGATTTTTGTATCATGCAATGTAGAAAGTGCAATATCTTAGAGAATGGTGGACTTTAGATGAGAGTATATGACGCTTCAATAGTTTTTATTTATTTATGGCAAAGTTATTATTTTCCGTATTTTCAACTGGAGTTATCTATTTAATTAAATAGACATTTTCTGGATGTTGCTGATATCGTCTCATAGAAAAATAAACAATGTACGATAGACCTTAGGGTGATGAATTAAAAAAAGTGTGCCAGAAAAGTTAAAAAACTTAAATTCCCTTAGTATGAATTTTCTGTTGGCTTGGGTACGAAATCCTTCCATTCGAAGTTTTGTTTTTCCCGCTTTTCCAAATCCCATTTTTCAAAATTTCGCCTTTAAGAGAAAAGGTCAGTCCTTTTGAAGACTAATAAATTTTTCAAAAGAGTATGCAACCAATTTTAATAATTTTATACAAGGAAAATTTTTACTAAATTTAACATTTTGTGCAAGGAAAATTTTTACTTTGTAAATTGAAAATTTTTTATAAGGAAAACTTTTAATAAATTAAAGATTTTGTACCAGAAAAATTATTTTTTTCTTTATAGGTGCTTTTTATGTTTACTTTATAATTATTGTTATGGGTACTAATTAGTACACAATTTCCACGTTATGAATTTCTTACTAATTCGAGAACTTTGACCTATTTTTAACCGACTTCAAAAAAAGAAGGAGGTTCTCAATTCGACTGTTTTTTTTTTTTTTTTTTGGGTATGTTACGCGATATCTTCGCCGATTATAAACCGATTTTAATGATTCCAAAAATGGCTGATTAGATATTGTAAATATTTAAGCATCAATAATTTTGTATATTTTCCTTGAATGCTCTTTTCTTTAAAATAATAAAAAACATTATTTTTAACTTTTTAGTTTAAGCTTGTTCATACAGGGAAAGATTTGAAGTCGGTTTGTATTTTGTTTGTACAATTTTTTTTTTCTAGCCAGCTTTCCAATTTTCATGGCTATTTTAGCTAGCTTCGAATAGTTGTGAAGA
The DNA here is from genome assembly GCA_949715965.1 of Dysmachus trigonus. Classification (NCBI taxonomy): domain Eukaryota; kingdom Metazoa; phylum Arthropoda; class Insecta; order Diptera; family Asilidae; genus Dysmachus; species Dysmachus trigonus. The sequence continues at coordinate 68,065,282 of OX454323.1, forward strand.
AATCTATACATATGGTTAGCCAGAACTGTGAAGAAGTTGAGCATTAAACGTTTCCTTATCAAGGCAAAACTGTAGTGTACATTTTAATTAAAATTTAGTCTTACAGAGGACGAGATCTTCTACGGGAAAAAAGCTAGACCAGTTTGTGAGGTAAAATGTTTTCATATAATTACACGTTAAGACTATTTAAATTCAAATCAAAAGTTGGGCCATGTTATTTGGTTCGATCAACGAGATTCTCAGCTTTTGTATAATAGCAGCTGAGTATTAAATTAAAAAAATGCTGTGACACCTACATAAATATTTTAATTAGAATATTGCAACACCTCTGCTAAATGAGGTAATTGTTGGACTTGCTACCGGAATGAGTTTCTCACATGTTATAATTAATTCTATCAAATATAATCACCTATTTCGCTTTATTTGGTGATTAATTAATGAGTAATGATAAGTAAAAGACGTACTTTGACATGGAGTACTGAGCTTCCTCCAGTTTATCGATCCATATGGGTGGAGAGCCGTAGTCATCTTTGAGTTCGAGGCCCTCCTCGGCATCGTGAAGAGATCGCTTCAACAACCTTTCAGCATCGCCGTTCCTCTACAAGAAGTGAAATAGATTAATTTAAACACCAAAGATTAAAAACACATTAACGCACGGTATCAGAGTAAATATTTCTATTTTTCACGGCATTATTCCGCATAATAATAAACACTTCTGTCAAATTCCTTGAAGTCATTTTAAATCTTATTTAAAACGCATAAATCAATTGAGTTTAAAGGTTTGTTCAGGAAATATTAAAACTAAAATTTGCAGAGCAAATTCTCAAACAACTCTTCCTGATGAAATGTCACGAACAGCTGTTTTGATTTTTGTACGTACTTTAGGAAGGAGAGATTTTAAGTGACTTCTTATTCAAATTCCTTTCAAGAGATTGGGAGCTATTAATTATAATAATAAATTTTAAATGACATTTTAAAGACAGATTTAATAAAATGTATAGTTAATTGTAAGTGAAATCATCTTTTAAGCAATTTCTAATTTTAAAAAATCGTATATTTTTCCGATCTTCAATTTTGTTCGTTCTGTACCCTTCTATTCTTTGTCCAAAAAGTACAGTAACCGTAGAAAGTGAATTGTTTGTTTTTTGATGAGTAATTTTGGCCCGATTATAGGACAATTTGACGTTCTCTTATCAGTTCTTGCAGCCGTGGTCATTTGTGCTTTTTCTGCAGACAAAGGCGGGCATAATTTAATTTCGCGATTAGTGGGAAAGTGTAAATCAGCGTTTTTAGGGTACGTACTTTAATTCTTGGAATCAGCTGCACTCCATTTTAACACATTTGCATTGTTGAAATATTGAAATACATTTTCCAGAGACCTAACGGAGGAAATTGCGTTTTTCGTCCAAGATGAAGGCTTTTTTAATCGGGGTTGTTTTGCTGACCCTTAGCTCGACGGGGTTAGGCGATGACGAGCTTCACCCCTTATCTGATGAATTCATAAATATTGTGAAGGAGAAAGCCACGACATGGGAAGTGAGTAGACTTTTTGATTTATTCGCCTTTGTAATAGAATGGGGCCCTACTTTACTTAGAAAGTCTTTAAAATATTCTGTAATCAGGAGGGTAACTGTACTTACACTTCAAGCTAAAAGATAACATCTCAAATATATGAGATTTATGAATTTCCGCTCTTTTGCAGTTTTTTTATGTCTTATCGACAGGTTTATTGGCATAAAATTAACGACAAAAATAACATTTTCCCCTAATATTTGTAATTTCCTTAAATAATAGCAAACATAAAGATATCTAGGGGTTAAAGTTGTGGGGTTGTAGAAAATTATAATTACAAAAAAATCAATTTTCTTCCAAGAAAAGTTAATCCCACCAAAAACATTCTGTAAAAAACTAGCCAAGTCTCGATGGAGCTGCTTGTTTATCTCTAAAAAGTAATGAAATCTAGACAAAGTCGTGCCAAATCTAAGGTTCCTTACTGCGATTTCTTTATTATTATAGTTAATGTTGTGTGACTTGGCCGTTGAACTTCTTTATACGTTAGTGGGTACAAGTCAATTTTGTTTACACGTAATGTTATATCTGTTGTAACTACCTATGTTTGTTAAGCGAGATAATAGCCCATACTGGTATTGGTAATTGAAATACGCAGCTTTATCAAGCCTACAATTGACTGGTTATTGAATCAACGTTTTCCAAGTGGCAATTTTACATCGTCAATGGGTAGCGGTTCTGGCGACAGATTGGTGCAATGGTGTCATGGAGCACCTCGTTTTATACCCTTGTGTACCCTTCAACGGCCAAGTCACACAACATTAACTATAATAATAAAGAAATCGCAGTAAGGAACCTTAGATTTGGCACGACTTTGTCTAGATTTCATTACTTTTTAGAGATAAACAAGCAGCTCCATCGAGACTTGGCTAGTTTTTTACAGAATGTTTTTGGTGGGATTTCACTTCTTTTTGTAGAAACGTAGGCATATTGATTTATTTTATTAGATTTTCTTATTTGACACAATTTTTTTCTTTTTAGGAGTAGTTTTTTTATTATTACAAATCTTTCTTTTCTTTTTTTCCGGTTCTGATTCTTGTACAGTAGCAACAGTTTTTCGTATTGCTAGATTAAATTAGAAGATGTGTCCCACTACGCTGGATTTTTGCAATGATAGTCGATTTTTTTATGTACCAATAGTAGAAGGGGGCATTACCATATCTCTAATACAGCTGAGACCAGCTGAGGGTTCTTCATCAGATACTTCAGACCTTCGATTTTTGACATCAAGTGAAGCGGCCCACCAAGTTGAATATTTTTTGTAAAGGCGGTATGTCGATCTCTAATAGTTTGGTTGGGCTCTTGTGTTTTCTAATCAGGGTCACCAGGTACTCCAGATCTTCGATTATCCTAGTTTTTATAGTTTTCCCTTTATGTGGCCATTAAACCCTAACTCTGTACCAAATTTCAGCTCTCTGAGTTTATGGGAAGTACTAGTTCTATTTTGATGATTATGAGTGAGTGAGTGAGTGAGTGTCATAAATGCGAAACTTTGCTTTCGCTTAACTTCGGAACTAAATGACCTACAGACTTGAAATTTTGGATTTTAAGTATGTGATTATAGCTTACTGGATGACGAAAATTTCTGCGTTCTGGTCTTATCCAGAGGTTCTCAAATAGGGGCCTGAAAATGCGGCGAAATGGTTCCAGTAAAGGATAGTACGGCAGTGTTTGCTTCGCGCTCGACTTGGCGGGGGCACTGCCGTGCCCCCAGATCGAAAAGTACGTAGGACAGAAGAATGGCTGGCATCTTCTGCTATCAAAGAGTTTTTCCGCATATTCAATCCATTGTGATCGCCATATCTTCCGAATCACCCATGTTAATTGCTTGAGATTGTACACAGGCCTTCTAGCGAGTTGGCTCTTCATTATGCTCCACACATTCTCCATTCGATTGGCGTCTGAGGATTGGGTTGGCCAGTCCAACGTTGTTATGTTATTTTATTTTTTCCAGATCCTGTACATTTGAATCCGACGTTTGGGATCGTTATCTTCTTGTAAGAGCCAATCATCATAATTGGGTCCAAACATCCTTTTCTCTGATTTTAGGAGACTACGCTGATAAATTTTGACCATCTTATTAAGAGTCCAAATTCTCGGTAAAGAGCTTTAAGTAGCCAAAACCGTGTTGCAAAAAGCATTCCCATACATTGATTTTTATTGGATACTTGACAGTGCGCTGAATGAAACGGATCCCGCGAGTGGACCAAGCACGCTTCATGCGAGTTCACGCCCAAAAAGTCAATTCATCACTGAACACAATGTTCGACCAATCGCGATTCAAATTCTCGGTAGCCCAGGTCCTTCGTTTTTATATATGGGCTTCGGAAAGAAGGGATTTTGATATTGTGTCACGGTATTCTACGTTTGTCTCACGTAAACGCTCTCTGATTGTATTGATGCTGACGTGAATTCCCTTTTTTGCCAGTTGAGCCTTCGCCTCGCACAATCTTAAAGCGGGAATGCGCTCAAAACACTACAGTATCTCTCCTCCTTCTTCGTAGTTGCTCTTGTGGCGTGACTGCACTATGTCACGAACTAGTGCCTCGGTTTATTAACGTAGTTAGCAGTAGAGTGAAAAATTCTAGTAGAACTGGCTTTTATAAAAAACAGGAAGAAATTTGTTTTTCGGAGGGAAATATTTAAAAAAATTAAATTAAATTAACTAAAAATAAAATAACTATAATATACTAAAACTTGAATATTTAATAATTAGTTTCTCTTCCCCTTTATTGGTGACCCTGAGGAAAGGCCGGAAAAGAAAAGGCCAGGCCGAAAAAAGAACATTGAAGAATAAATTTAAAGAATAAAATATTTAGCTGAATTACTACCCTGGGAGAATTTTCACCAAAGCCTGTTTGCTCTTGCTTAAAAGAAAAGAAAGAAAAAAAAAACCAGAAAGAAGAACGAAAAGTGAAGAAAGAAAAAGGAACACAGAAAAGTTTGTATTTTATTTCTTTTACTAAGTTTCCTTTAAATATTATTAGTTTTTGTACACTTTAGTGTAAACTCTAGTGTAAACTTTTTTCCAATTCGTTCTCTTTTTCGTTTTCTACATTCTTGTTCCGTGAGGGTTTAGCATATAAATTTAATTATGGCTCAAAATGACCATAGTGCTCGCGATGACTTACCACGCGTGCCAAATGTTGGTGATAATGCATCCATCTTCTTCCTCCATTCAGTCGGGTTCAGTTAAACCTACTCCTTTCTGGAAGGATATGCCGGACGTTTGGTTCCATCGCCCTGCTTGGATTAAGGACTACATTTAGGGAAGAGTTGCTATCCACCCCCGCAGAATTACTCTATGGGGAGACATCCGCTTACCTGGTGATTTTCCACAGGTATCTTCAAATTCTTTCTGCCAGAGTGATTTTGTTACCAATTTAAAAAAAAAAACATTCAATAATATTAGACCAGTGCAAGCCTCAAATCATACACTGCCTAAAATTTTCAAATTTAAAAAGCTTGATGATTGTTCGCATGCTTTCCTACGTACTGATGCCTCAAGAGCTCCTTTACAATCTCCTTATGAAAGACCTTTTAAAATTGTTTCGCGTTTTAAAGATTATTTTACAATTTTAATTAAAGGGAAAAAACGTTAAAGTTCCTTTAAATAGGTTAAAAATTTATAAATTTTGATAACATTCAAAATCAGTGATCTTAAAACAATCGTTGTACTAATTTTCATTAAAATCCGTTGAAATCGAGAAATCTTGGTCGCCATATTGGATCCGCCTTGCATTGCGCAAAACCCCTAAGTAGCAATTTTCATGAAAATCGTTTCAAATTTAAAATTTTCAACCGCCATCTTGGATCCGCCATTTTGAAACCCTATATATTATGCGAAACAAAATTAGCCTATATGTTAAAATAAATATAATAAGTTATGTAAAGTATAACGAAACTGAAAATAGAAAATTTGTAATTCTACGCAGATCTTCCCTTAACTAAATATGGGGCTCATTGGCAATGCTTACCCGTGTTTTATCTAATAATTTTACAGGCTGGACGGAATTTTCATCCTTCTGTTTCCATGGACTACATCAAGGGTCTGATGGGAGTGCATCCGGATTCACCAATGCATCAGCCTCCTCTCAAGGAAGACGTCGAGGATATTGCAGACGCTGATATTCCTGAAATTTTCGATGCGAGGCAGAAGTGGGATAACTGCCCAACAATTAAGGAAATTAGAGATCAAGGATCCTGTGGATCTTGCTGGGCCTTTGGGGCTGTTGAGGCTATGTCCGACAGAGTAAGTGTTTATGATAATTTTATTATCTAGTTTACAGAGAGTGAGAGACAATACTAAGTACTCTTAAAAAAGGGAGGTTATTGCGCATGTATTATAAATAATCCCCCTTCCTTATTCTTGATTACGACGGAATTGAAATCTGTTCACTCGTAGGATATTCAAAAACTAATGCCAGCTTTCATCTTGTTTTTTTTTCGAATTTCCTAAATATTTCTTAAAAAATTCATGAGTGCAGAACCCTCGAACAAGCACTTGACGGGTTTTTGGAGTATTAGCACCTAGGCGCATACCTGTCCTTGGATTTCTAAATGTTCACTTCTATTACATACATCACAAATTTTCTATATCACATTCCATCCGTTCAAATCGATATTAGTTTTGAGGAAGTGACGATCACAAATCTTAAGCTAGTATTAAATCTTCTAGGTGTGCATTCATTCAAATGGAAAAACCAATTTCCGGTTCTCAGCTGATGATCTCGTTTCTTGCTGCCATACCTGCGGTTTCGGTTGCAACGGCGGCTTCCCGGGAGCTGCATGGTCATATTGGGCTAGAAAAGGCATCGTAAGTGGAGGAAATTATGGTACGAATGAGGTAAGACGGTCGGAAAAAAATATATGTTATGATGGTAAAAATGCAACATTCATTCTGGTAGGGATGCCGTCCATACGAAATTGCTCCTTGTGAACATCATGTTAATGGTAGTCGTCCAGCTTGCCAAGGAGAGAAGGGACACACACCCAGGTGCAAACATGCTTGCGAGCCCTCTTATTCAGTGGCATACGAAAAGGACAAGCACTATGGTGTGAAATCTTACTCAGTTAAGAGGAACGAAAAAGAAATTCAAAAGGAAATTATGACGAATGGACCCGTTGAAGGTGCTTTCTCCGTGTATGATGATCTTCTTGCTTACAAATCGGGTACGTTCGAATCTATGCGTTATGTTAAATATTTTAGGAGATTCATCAACCAAAACTTTTCTTTCGACAGGCGTTTATCAGCACGTTCACGGTAAATTCCTTGGTGGACACGCAATACGCATTTTGGGCTGGGGCGTAGAAAGGAATACTCCATATTGGCTTATTGGAAATTCTTGGAACACTGATTGGGGCGATAATGGCTTCTTTAAGATTTTACGAGGTCAAGATCATTGCGGCATTGAGAGCCAGATTTCAGCTGGAATTCCAAAGATTGATTAAATTTACGATGCTTTTTTTTGCAGTTTGTGCTATTCTCTCTAGTGTGTAATGTAGATTGTTCAATAAAAATAAAATTCTTTAATAAATTGGATATTTAGAAAACAAAAATGGTATTTTTATGGTATATCTTATGTGGAAGAACTTTTTGTTAACGAATTCAAAATGTGAGGCGACTGAAAGCAGGGGCAAAATCAAATGAGATTTTTTCTGCAGCACTTTTCAGACAACATATTAATTTTGATGTCCACGTGTTCTATCTACAGCCTCAAAAATTGTATTTTCGGAGTTAAATTCTCCTTAATGTGATGTGGACAATTGTGTAGTAGCATGTATTAATATTATGTTATTTATTATAATAATTAAAAATAAACTTGTTATAATAATAAAATCTAATTATTACAATAATTAAGAAAATACGCACGTATCAGTCTATTTATTTTTTTTCATGTTTTTGTTTTCACTTGCAGCATCTGTGAGAGTAAGCAAATAATGAAACAATTGAAACTGAATGCCACTTGGCAGAATTTAGGATATAAAAGGCCTGAAAAAAATTATTGAATTCAGTTTGAAATTCTTTGAAATGTTTTCACGACTTGCGATCTTTTTGGTTTTACTGACTGGGTGCTTAGGTGTTCCCGAAATGTCTAAGAGGTCTCTGAATGGTACAAAAACGTTGCATACGAAAGTAGTTGACGGTGTAATAACAACGTATCCTTACGCAATCGGTTATCCTTATATGATTGAATTGCTAACAACAGGAGGTCATTTGTGTGGCGGAGCGCTAATTACACCTATCTTTGCAGTAACAGCTTCTCATTGCCTTCCAAAAGATATTAACAGTTATACGGACGTATCAAGATACAAACTTCTTGCTGGAAATCAAATATATGAAGATCGAATAAGCGAGTTTGTGCACATGCGGCAAGTTGAAAAAATCCACGCATACCCCGTGCGTATTTGGCATAATGACTTAGCTGTCCTCAAAGTGACCAAACCTTTTGATTTAAATACGCATGTTAATGTTATTCGGTTAGCTCCGCAAGGTACAACCTTTAACGAATACTTTAATCAGACGGTTATTACAATGGGATGGGGTGCAACAGAAACTGGAAGGCATTCATATCATCTTCTAAAAGTAAAGGGGTACATCACTGAATGTATTTTTGCTCCCCATTTAATTTGCATTCAGGGCGTAGGAGGAACACCAAGGGGCGGCGACTCAGGTGGACCTGTGGTTATACAAGGAAAAAAAGGAAAAAAGAGAACACTCGATTTGTTGATCGGAATAACTCATGGAATTCACTCAGGAAATAGATGGTACGCTGTGAATTTTGGATTTTTCGCTGATTGGATTAATGAAACTATGGTCAAAATGTTATAAATTTCCACAACTATATTGGACCATTTTTAAGCTTAATAAATATATTATTTTAGCCAACAGACTTTTTTGATTTTATTTTTAAATTATTCAAGGCATATATATATATATAAAAGCGCACAGAAAGTCACTGAATTCAGTTTTGAATAAACTAAAGTGCTATTAAGCTTGAGACGTTTCTAAATGGCTTAAAATCGATGTATAAAGAAAAGTTGTCGAACAGAATGTTCAAAGAACACTCATATGGAGTCGATTTCCTTTATTTTGTATTTATTGTATGTTTCTGTTTTAATCTATACATTTTATCTGTATTACGACTTCTTCTGAAGTATTTCGTAAGACGCTAATTATAATTGGAGTCGGTGATTAAATTTTTGTTTTCACTCGCACCATCTGTGAGAGTAAGCAAATAATGAAACAATTGAAACTGAATGCCACTTGGCAGAATTTAGGATATAAAAGGCCTTAAAAAATTATTGAATTCAGTTTGAAATTCTTTGAAATGCTTAAACGACTTGCGATCTTGTTGGCTTTACTGACTGGATGCTTAGGTGCTCCCGAGAGGTCTAAGAGGTCTCTGAATGGTACAAAAACGTTGCATACGACAGAAGTTGACGGTGTAATAATAGAGCACCCTTACGCAATCGATTACCCTTACATGATTGAATTGCTAACAACAGGAGGTCATTTGTGTGGCGGAGCGCTAATTACACCTATCTTCGCAGTAACGGCTAAGCATTGCCTACCAGAAGATATTAACAATTTTACGGACGTATCAAGATACAAACTTCTTGCTGGAAATCAAAAATATGAAGATCGAATAAGCGATTTTGTGCAAATGCGGCAAGTTGAAAAAATCCACGCATACCCCGGGAAGCTTTGGAATACCGACGTAGCTGTCCTCAAAGTGACCAAACCTTTTGATTTAAATCGTCATGTTAATGTTATTCGGTTAGCTCCGCAAAGTACAAAGATTGACGAATATGTTAATCAGACAATTGTTACAATGGGATGGGGTGCAACAGAAACTGGAACACATTCAGATTATCTTCTAAAAGTAAAAGGGTATATCTTTGAATGTAATTCATATCAGTATATTTTGTGCATTAGGGGCTTCGGTGGAAAGCCACGACCCGGCGACTCAGGTGGACCTGTGGTTATACAAGGAGAAAATAGATCACTCGATTTGTTGATTGGAATTCATAAATCAAGTCGCCCAGAAAATAGATGGCACGCTTTGAATTTGGGATTTTTCGCTGATTGGATTAATGAAACTATGGTCAAAATGTTATAAATTTCGACTACTTTGGACATTTCTTAAGCTTAATAAAAATATTATTTTAGCCAATAGACTTTTTTGATTTTATTTTTAAATTATTCAAGGGTGACACGTAGCATATACATATATATAAATGCTCACAGATAGTCACTGAATTCTGACTGAATAAAATATTATGCTAACAGCCGAGCATTGCTTTCAAAAGAATATAAGCGATGTTAAGGATGTATCAAGGTATAAACTTCTTCCTGGGAACAAAATATATGAAGAGAAAAAAAAACGGACAAGTGAGAAGAGGAGTCGCGCCCTGAGGGTTTCGTACTGTTATATAGGGTGTTAAGAAACTAGCTCTAAGAATTTTGTGGAGTTACTTGGTATCGAAAATTAATTAAATTTCCACATAGAATTAGAAAGTAATGATTTCGTGTCAGATTTAATGAGGTTTTGATCTATCAGTCGGTGAGTTAGTCAGTATGAAAATACACTTTGAAAGGCCGTATTGTAAGTATCTTTTTATTGCATTCAGTTAGAAATTTGGATTTTCTACAGAACTATGAAGCTGTAGACGTTAGTATTTGGTATTAATTTCAACTCGATACCTCTAGCCGTTCTTGAGAAGAGTCAATTTTTTTATTTCGAGGTACGGAACCTTAACCCTTTCAGACACAAAAATCAGGCGTTTGAGATAAAAATCTGAATTTTTGCTTATACACAAATATGACACTAATAAACACGAATATGCAAAAACAATTAAGGTAGGATGCCTCACCTGGCCACCAGGTGATGTCCCATATGTGGGACATGCCTTTTTTTTGCGCGTGGCGGCCAATCAAAACGTATTTTTTTACACTTCTCTGCATAAATTGTTTAAAAAATAGTTAAAGAGTACTTACTGATTTTTGTTAAAACTCGATCTTAAAAAAAAAAAAACAACCTTTATATGAGCACTAAGGACCACTTGTTTACTGCCGCACAATATAATTTTACAAAAAAGGCACTGAACCATGTGAAATGGTCAGAGTTCGGTACAAAACTTATTTTTGTAAAGTTTAAAAACTACTTTATTAACAGAGTTGCCAACCATTGCAGATTTAATATTGGTGTCTACGTTAAATAGCTTTAAAATCAGTGACAACTTTTGTCCAATATATTGGACATTGTGTCTGAAAGGGTTAAAAACGAAAGCATGATAGCACAGAATAAAAATAAATCAGACGTCTCATGTAGAACAAAAAATTGGTCCCTCATTGAGCCTATAAATAAGGCATCCAGCTTATGCACGATGTGATTTACGTATTCCTCGATTAAGATAACTTCTTCCAAGCGTTCGCGGTAATCCTACTTTGCGCATTAAGCCGGAGCTACCTAATATGCTATTCTATATCTCCTTAACAAGGATCAATTTTGATTTTACTTACACTCTTTTTATCTTTTTTGGTGCCAAGGACGCTGTCCCACAAGTCTTCGTACTCGAGGAGGTCTTGTATGATAAATTTCCATGTCCGGGAAATTTCACGCCCGCGAAGCTTTTCTATAGACGCGATCGAATTGCCCAGACGAAGCACTCTCGGTATTAAATAAATTTCTTTCGAGACGAATTTCACGTACTGAATTTGGCTACTTCCGGACTATTTGAGATTATTATAGAACATGTGATTAGATTCGAAATAGACTGAAGTTGACCAATTTAAGGATTTAAAGGTAACCTTTGACAATAAACTACGGTTTGAGGCTCATATATGATAGATGACGTCTGCTCCAAAATCCCTTAGGCTACCTGGTTTTATTTTATGCACATTTGCTAACTTCGGTTATATTTCGACAGATAGACTTTTATTTTTAATAATTGGACAGAGCATTCTTGATTATTGTTCAACGGCTTGGTCTCTATACCATCGAAAAATTGGTTAAAATAGAAGGCGTCCAGAAAAAAATCCCCCGGAGTATTTTAAGAAAATTCGACAAATCGCATACTCCTTATGCTGAAAGATTTCATACTCTGAATTTGCCTAGACTCGATGAGAGAATACTTTCTCTCGACGAATTCCCTCTGTATTGTATTTTCAATGGGCTCTTAAGCACTACCTTGCTTGACGAACTTAATATAAGCGAACATGTATTTTCCAGTAGAAATTGTAATATTTTTGCATCCCCAAAAGCCTTGCTAAATTTACAAATATAAGAAGTGTGGCTAAAAGTGTACGTTTATTCTATTTTAGCTGAATTGCATGAACATTTCTTATCAGCACCATATTATGAAAAATGAAACGAAATGAATAGGAAACAGATGAGTCCAAGTGATTCGAAATGTCGTTTCAAAGATGAATTATAGCTATATAAGGCTCGTTCACTGTTCGTTTTATATATTTTACTAGTTGGGAGTTTAAGTGCCTTCAAAAGGTCTAAGAGAGCCCTGAGAGGACCACCAGCGACAAACGAAGGAAATGTGTTGATTTTTGCGCAATTAAAGTACCTTGTTGGAATCGAATTTCCGTATACATTTGAATTGCTTAACACGCCAGGTCATGATTGTACCACAGTTCTAATTAAATCTAAATTTGTGCTAACAAGTGGTAACATACCAAAATATATTCTTGTTGGTGGCCACTAAAGATATCACGATAAACGTAGCCCATATTCACAAAATCGAGAATTGGAGAAAGTAGTTATTAAGCCTAATTGTTCGAAAGACTACTTGAACTATGGTATGCAATCTTGAAAGTAGTAAAGTCGTTTGACTTAAATCAATTTGTGAACGTTGTTAGGGTACCTGCACAAAGACTGTTAATCTTGGAAATCTGGAAATCAGTCCTGTATCAGAGTATCTTCGACAAGTATACGACCTTGTAATTGAATGAAACAAAAAAATAGAATTTTTGTTTATAAGGAGCTTTGCTAGTGTTGATGCACGTGGACCTACTGTTATACAAGGAGCGGAGCCAAAAGATGATGTTAGATGAAGATGTAATAGGACTCATGCACATTTTAGGATCTGTTGAAACGGTATCTTTAATCTGTATCTGTTAATTCATTGAAGAATTATATTTCTCTAGGGATTGATATTGAGACATTGTGGCTTCCTAAAGCTCATGTTGAGGCTCCTGTGGCTGGTTCAATAATTTTGGCTGGTATTTTTTTAAAAAAAGAGAGAAGGGGCTGGTTGGCTAGCTAGAATTGAAAAGGAAGATGTACTATACATCGGATAAATAAATATCGCAGCTCGAAGCTTTTCAATTGAAAAGAACTACGAACATTTTTCGGGTATATTTTTTTCTTTTTAATCACACGTTATTCCCAACGAAGAAATCGCTGTTGTGATTATTTTAAATAGCTGTACGAAAATGTAATAGAAGAGCTTCATACTTATCTCTTTTCACATATTGCTTTTCTTGTTGCTTAAGCGTTTAAGTCGAGTAAAAAAGCCAAAGTAAAAATGCACATGTTACCTCAATAAATAAAGCGAACACGTGCGGATTCGACTCAACAATAGAAAATCGATGTTGAATTTTGGGTCCGTAACTTTGAATTTTAAAAATCGAATAAAAAATTCGTAATCAACGACCTCAAAAATTCATAAAAATTTGCTGACTAGCAAAATACGTGCTTCAAAGGAAAGAACAATTTTACGTTTTTTGACCAACAAATAATATATTTTTTAGGACTCTTTTTTTTAATTGTTAATGTGCTACAATATGTGGATCTCAGTCAATGGTTAATTTTTTGTTTTCACTCGCAGCATCTGTGAGAGTAAGCAAATAATGAAACAATTGAAACTGAATACCATTTGGCGGAATCTAGCATATAAAAGGCCCTCAAAAATGTATTGAATTCAGTTTGAAATTCTTTGAAATGTTTTCACGACTTGCGATCTTGCTGGTTTTACTGACTGGATGCTTAGGTGTTCCCGAGAGGTCTAAGAGGTCCCTGAATGGTACAAAAACGTTGCATAAGACGAACGTTGGCGGTGTAATAAAAGAGTATCCTTACGCAATCGATTATCCTTACATGATTGAATTGCTAACAACAGGAGGTCATTTGTGTGGCGGAGCGCTAGTTACACCTATCTTTGCAGTAACAGCTAAGCATTGCCTTCCAAAAGATATTAATAATTTCACGGACGTATCAAGATACAAACTTCTTGCTGGAAATCAAATATATGAAGATCGAAATAGCGAGTTTGTGCAAATGCGGCAAGTTGAAAAAATCCACGCATACCCCGGGAAGCTTTGGAATACCGACGTAGCTGTCCTCAAAGTGACCAAACCATTTGATTTAAATATTCATGTTAATTTTATTCAGTTAGCTCCACAAGGTACAACGTTTGACGAATACCTTAATCAGACAATTGTTACAATGGGATGGGGTACAACAGAAACTGGAAGACATTCCGATTATCTTCTAAAAGTAAAGGGGTATATCTTCAAATGTGATGAGCCTCGGTCTATTTTGTGCATTAGGGGCTTAGGTGGAAAGCCACGGGGCGGCGACTCAGGTGGACCTGTGGTTATACAAGGAGAAAGTAGATCACTTGATTTATTGGTCGGAGTTCATTTCGGAGGTCACCCAGCAAATAAATGGTACGCTACAAATTTGGGGTTTTTCGCTGATTGGGTTAATGAAACTATGATCAAAATGTTATAAATTTTTACTACTATATTGGACCATTTTTAAGCTTAATTAATATATTATTTTGGCGAACAGACTTTTTTGATTTTGATTTTTATCGAAAGAAATTATTCTGGTTAAATGTGGTCTGATACCTTCAAAAACTGCTTTTCAAAAGGTTCTATTTTATCTTTAAATTATTCAAGGGTAATACATAGCATATATACATAAAAGTTCACAGATAGTCACTGAATTCAGTTTTGAATAAACTAAAATGCTATTAAGCTAAGACGTTTTTAAATGGCTTAATATCGTCGTATAAAGAAAAGTTGTCGAACAGAACGTTCAAAGAACACTCATATGGAGTCGATTTCCTTTACATGATTGAATTGCTGACAACGGGAGGTCACATATGTGACTAAATCCAATATTGCGCTAACAGCCTCGCATTGTTTTCAAACGAATATAAGCGATGTTTACCCTAGAAAGATAATCTACGTCCGCGAGACGTATCGTGAAATTAAATTTCGTTGTAGTTTTTTTATTATTAATCGCAGCGCGCTAGCTGCGCGAGTCAACTCAGTCGGCGGCCGGAGCTCGCGCTAAGCAGCAGTGGCGCCACGGTAAGTACGTTCAAATAAAAGATATACCTATATCGTACGTCCGCGAGACGTATGATTATCTTTTACGCTAGTTGCTATATGATTATCTTTCTAGGGTTAAGGATGTGTCAAGGTATAAACTTCTTGCTAGGAATGACTCTTATATGTTAACGATTGCAAGATGTTCCGAGTGATTGAACGTGATTGAGATTGTGATATCCTTTAACGTGACCCATAAGATTGGTGTAATGCTAACTGCTTGACCATTAATGTAAGTATATGTTTCAAAATGACCTTTAGCTTTTAGAAATCTCCTGCGACACTTATTCAACGAAACAATTTATTTGGGAAATTTTTGGGACGAAATTATGTTAAAAACAATATTTTTAAAAGAAAATTATTAGGAAAATGAGTGCTCTTTACGCCTTAGTACGAATCGTTTCATTTCGTTTGTAATAGCTGAATTGCATGCAAAATTTCGTCAACTTTCATTTCTTAAATTCTTGAATTTCAAAAACAAAATAAATCTTAAACGAATTTGATGAAATTAAAGTTTCAAGTTTTAATTCTGTACGTATTTATCTGAGGCATATGTAAAAAGATTGATGGAAATGGTTTTCAGAACATGTTTGCACACATGAAAGCTTCTCAAGTTTTCTCAGAATTCTAAGTTACCTAACTGGGGCGCTTGGTTCACATTATACAAAAAGAACCATATTTCCGAATAATTGTGCGACTGTTGAAACCACTGACATATAAGAACTGGACTGCTGATCCCGTACAAAAACTCACATCAAAAGTAAGACCAAATTTTGACCGAATTCTAACTATCTCGCTCTTTCTTAAGCCCGCAGGCAGACAAATTTACAAAAAAAAATGGCCAATAGCCAAATGAAGGTGGCGCCATGTATGTGCACTTCTTTTGGTTTTTTCTAGTATCTTCGCGTGTGATACATGTTTTTGATACTCCCAATAGATAAATAAAAGTAAACACAAGCTTTTTGCACATCACTTTTACCCACGACAGCCTTTACAAGTTGCCCGCCAACTCATCATTTTCCGTTGCAATCAGCTGTTAGAATAGTTTAACGATGTCCAACAGATGGCTACTTCTTTTTGTGATACAATTTTTAGCTTGGGTTGGTATAAACGAGAAATGTGAAGGTTAGACAAAGGCAGAAAAATAATTTGTATAGCTATCTTTGTCTTTCTTAAGACCGCAGCTGATTGCCGCGAGGAACATTTTTGTGAAAAAACTTAAAATTAAGCGTGATATAAAAGAAATCGGTTCATGACAGCTTAATTATTTTTTATTTGCTTCATTTTAAACATAATTGTGCGGTATTTTAGGGAATTTTTAATGGCATGATTTGCGCCATGTGGTTTGAGCTTGCGCTAAAAATGGTCTCGTTTTTCAGACGGCGGTTAGCAGTCCAGTTCCTCTATGTCAGTGGTTGAAACCAAAGAGTATCTATAACAAGAAGAGACACTAGTGACGTTTTTTCTTATCTTTTTTTGACCTTGGTACCGTTACAGGAACAAAGTGGAAATTTTTGCTAGATATAGGTAGTAATAAAGAAGGCACAAGTGAGAGAAAGACAAAAATTTAGGCTGCAGGGTGCACCTCACAAAAATCTTATATCACAAATTTTTTCTATAAACACATTACACGCTGTCTTTTCCACAGCCACACACCAAACACGTTTTTTTATGCTTACCCATAATTTATCTAAAGCAAATTTAATTAAATTTAATTAATTGCATCTAAAAAAGCACTATTTTACTTAAAAGCTTTTAAGCTTGTTCACGTTTACGAACAAATCAAGACCACCGGGAACTTATCGCAAAATGAACGGAACACACAATAATTTCAAACCAGGGCGCCTTTAAAAATGCACAATGAAAAAATGTAAACAGTCTTGTCCGTATTCATGCTCGATGTGTGCTTCCTGCCTTTTCTCCCTTCTCCCTTCTACGATGCGGCATTTCCCTATGGCCTATAACTTAACATTACGAGGGGAGGTAGAATTGAGAGACCGATACCAACGCATCAAACCAGGGCGCCTTTAAAAAGCGTTCTGAAAAAAAGCTTCAGTTTATAGCTTACGCTGTAAAAGCTGTCTGTTAGAATTTTTTGGTGACTCTTTCTCTCTCTATATTTTTTATAGGAATTTACATAAGTAGGCAGTAGCCCTGAGCTGTTTTATCTAATGGGAAATTTTGCTGAGTGTATTTTTTAGAGATTGCATATGAGTTGGGACTTTGAGAGCATGTTGAGAATGTCCCTTCTTGTTGATATCGATATTCTTTGGTTGGAACGATCTCTTTTATTAATCTTTAATCTGTTAATTTATTGGAGAATTAAGTTTCTCTAGGAATTGATATTGAGACATTGAGCAATCAGAGAGAGCAGGTAGCTGGTTGGCTAGCTAGAAAAATTGAAAAGGAAGTTGTACTACACATCGGATAACAAAAATATCGCAGCTCGAAGTTTTTCAGTTTATAAGAACCACGAACATTTTTCGGGTATATTTTTTTCTTTTTAATCACACGTTATTCCTAAAATTGCTGTTGCGATAAGTTTAAACAGCTGCACGAAAATTTGATAGAAGACTTTCATGCTTATCTATTTTCACATATTGCTTTTCTTGTTGCTTAAGCGTTTAAGTAGGTCGCGTGAAAAACCCAAAGTAGAAATGCACATGTTACCTCAATAAATAAAGCCTCGAACATGCGCGAATTCGACTCGACAACAGAAAATCTGACGTAAATCAGGGTGAAAGTCGAAACTGAATTAATTTAGCTTAGTGGATTTTACGCCTAACATTAGCGCCAACTATTTAGTCCCTTTGAAGCAAAGCGGTCAACCAGAGACCCATATAAATGAGCAATATATAATCGATTTCGTAGCAGTTTTATATTTTCCAGTTCATAAGATCCTAATAGTCACAAAATAATTATAGCGATTTAAGAAATGTTGAAATAATTATGGTTAATACTAATTAAATAATAAAAACATGAATTTTTTAGAATAAATTCATGACTAGATTAAAGATTTGCTGTGCTAATCTATAGAAACTTGTATGCAAGGGTTTTCGGAGTCGCTGACTTTAAAAATTACTAGTGTTGGAGGATCCAATATTTTTGAAAACGTTTATGTACAACTTTTCATAAAAATAACACTTTCTTTTTCATTTTCCTCCCCAAATTTGAATTTTAAAAATCTAATAACAAATTCGTAATCAACGACCTCAAAAACCCCTGTATAACAATTTTCATAAAAATTCGATGACTAGCAAAATACGTGCTTGAAAGGACAGAACAATTTTTCGTTTTTTGACCAAAAAATATGTTTTTAGGACTCTTATTTTTTTAATTGTTAATGCGCTTTAATATGTGGCTCTCCCCCACTTAAGTGTTTGTTCTAAATAAAAATAAATGAATCTACTTAACACTGGGTTATCACTTTATTTTGTATTTATTGTATGTTTCTGTTTTAATCTATAAATTTTATCTGTATTACGACTTCTTCTGAAGTATTTCGTAAGACGCTAATTATAATTGGAGACGGTGGTTAATTTTTTGTTTTCACTCGCAGCATCTGTGAGAGTAAGCAAATAATGAAACAATTGAAACTGAATGCCACTTGGCAGAATTTAGGATATAAAAGGACTTAAAAAAATTATTGATTTCAGTTTGAAATTCGTTGAAATGCTTTCACGACTTGCGATCTTGTTGGCTTTACTGACTGGATGCTTAGGTGCTCCCGAGAGGTCTAAGAGGTCCCTGAATGGTACAAAAACGTTGCATACGACAGAAGTTGACGGTGTAATAATAGAGCACCCTTACGCAATCGATTACCCTTACATGATTGAATTGCTAACAACAGGAGGTCATTTGTGTGGCGGAGCGCTAATTACACCTATCTTCGCAGTAACGGCTAAGCATTGCCTACCAGACGATATTAACAATTCTACGGACGTATCAAGATACAAACTTCTTGCTGGAAATCAAAAATATGAAGATCAAATAAGCGATTTTGTGCAAATGCGGCAAGTTGAAAAAATCCACGCATACCCCGGGAAACTTTGGAATACCGACGTAGCTGTCCTCAAAGTGACCAAACCTTTTGATTTAAATCGTCATGTTAATGTTATTCGGTTAGCTCCGCAAAGTACAAAGACTGACGAATATGTTAATCAGACTATTGTCACAATGGGATGGGGTGAAACAGAAACTGAAACACATTCAGATTATCTTCTAAAAGTAAAGGGGTATATCATGAAATGTGCTAGACCTCCATCTGTATTGTGCATTAGGAGCTTAGGTGGAAAGCCACGGGGCGGCGACTCAGGTGGACCTGTGGTTATACAAGGAGAAAATAGATCACTTGATTTGTTGGTCGGAGTTCATTTCGGAGGTCACCCAGAAAATAGATGGGACGCTATTAATTTGGGATTTTTCGCTGATTGGATTAATGAAACTATGGTCGAAATGACATAAATTTTTACTACTATATTGGACCATTCTTAAGCTTAATAAATATATTATTTTAGTCAACAGACTTTTTTGATTTTATTTTAAAATTAATTAAGGGTGACACGTAGCATATATACATAAATGCTCACAGATAGTCACTGAATTCAGGAAATAAACTAAAATGCTATTAGGGTTCGTACTTTTCGTCTTCTTCCTTGGTTATGGATGTTCAGATGCCCGAGGACAGCTTAAGAGACTTTTAAATGGCTCAAAATCGTTGCATAAAGAAAAGTTGTGGAACAGACCGTTCAAAGAACACTCATGTGAGGTCGATTTCCTTTAGATGATTGAGTTGCTGACAACGGGAGGTCACTTATGTGACTAAATCCAATATTGCGCTAACAGCCGAGCATTGTTTTCCAAAGAATATAAGCGATGTTAAGGATGTATCAAGGTATAAAGTTCTTGCTGGGATCCAAATATATGAAGAGAAAAAAAGATGGACAAGTGAGAGTATGACACATAGAATTAGAAATTAATGATTTCGTGCCAAATTTCACTAGGTTTTGCTATATCAGTCAGTTACAAAGACCTTTATTTTCTTGTCTCTCGTCTTATCTGTTTGATCGTAGACTTAAGGTAAAGTGTTCCTCTTTTGAGTCTGTTTCATCTTCCGGTGTTCCACAAGGATCTATAATCTGTCCACTACTATTTCTGTTATTTATTAATAATTTTACTACAAAAACAATTTCTGATTGTCTCTTATACGTTGACGATTTCAATATGTTCCGAGTGATTGAAAGTGATTGCAATTGTGATATTCTTTAATGTGACCCACAAGAATGGTGTAATACTTATTGCGTGGCCATTAATGCAAGTAGGTATATGTTTCAAAATGACCTTTAGCTTTTAAAAATCTTCCGTGATGCATGATTATTGTCTCTGTTCTGTGACACTTTCTCAGCGAAGCAATTTATTTGGTACAATTTCGGGACCCGCAGGAGATAATCGAACGTTTAGTGATTGGCAATGAGACTATGGTCTTGTATTATAACTCTGAAAGCAAACGCGAATCGATGGAGTGGAGCTATGAGGGGGAACAACTGCCCAGAAAAGGTGCAACAATCCAGGACAAAAGTAATTTGGGTTTCTCAAGGAATTGTATTGGTAGGTTTTAAATAAAAACGCAGGGGTAAATCTCTAAAGGAGTCCTCCTGCGCCATGACAACGCCCCAGTTCATACTGCTGGTGTTTCAAAGGCCGCTGTTCGAGATTGCGAGTTCACTGAAATTGACCATCCCCCGTATAGCCTAGACATGGCCCCGTCCGATTACTTAATGTTTCCAAATGTGAAGTGGGACGAGGCAAAAGATTTTCTTGTGATGAAGATTTGCAGTCGGCAATTTTGAGACATTTTGAACACAAAGATTCTACGTAATTTTATAATGGTATTGGAATGTTGATTCGGAGATCTCAAAAGTGTATTGATATTAAGGGGGACTATATTGAAAAATAATAATAGTTTCACTTCATTTTCTTTAGTTTTTATAGTTAGGCCAATTCATTATGGGATCGCCCACGTTTATTAATTTTTAATCGGTATCTGGTAATTTATTGGAGAATTATATTTCTCCAGGGATTGATATTGAGCAATGAGAGAGAGGAGGGGCTGGTTGGCTGGTTGGCTAAAAAAATTGAAAAAGAAGATGTACGACATATCGGATAAATAAATATCGCAGTTCAAAGCTTTTCAGTTGAAAAGAACCACGAACATTTTTCGGGTATATTTTTTTCTTTTTAATCACATGTAATTCCTAACGAAGAAATCGCTGTTGCGATGAGTTTAAACAGCTGCACGAAAATTTGATAGAAGAGTTTCATACTTATCTATTTTCACATATTGCTGTTCTTGTTGCTTAAGCGTTTAAGTCGCGTGAAAACCAAAAGTAAAAATGCACATGTCACCTCAATAAATAAAGTCTCGAACATGCACGAATTCGACTCAACAACTCGTCAATCTGACGTAAATCAGGTTGAAACTCGAAATTATTTAATTCATAAAGTCTTTCTTTTTAGAGGTATGAGCATTGGCGTAGCCGTAGCCCCCCTAGGGGAGGCAGCCATCCAGCTGAACTAACCACAGTCATTTAATGAGAGGTCATAAATGACGCCTAGTGATAAAAATTAATGCAGTACATTCACTCTCCTTATTACAATGTGGCGTCTTTTTTAACTCTTTAGTAAAGTTGGAAGTCTAATGGTACAACTAAATCCATACTTCTATACTAATATTATAAATGCGAATGTAACTCTCTCTGTCTGTCTGTTATCTTTTCATACGGATTTCGATAAAATTTGGCAGGAAGATATAATAGTATCCTGAGGAAGGACATAGGCTACTTTTTACGGCGGAAAAATTTCTCATTCCCAAGTGAGAATCTAATACGTTGTTTTTTAATTAGAATAGCCAGTATTTAGTGGAGTTTTTGGGTGATTTTCTTCAGATGTACATATTGATGCTTTAGGTTGTATAGAAGAACTAGAATTACTTGTATCTTATCATATTATGAATCACCGACGAATCGGGCTTTTTAAAGAATGTTCTGATATCTTTAAATTATTTCATACTTTATACCTAGAAAATAAAACAGAGTGTGTATCAAAACCTATAACCAACTTAATGAAACAAAACATAACTGAATGAAATAATCAAAAATTCACTTTGTCATTAAATTTATAGTTAGAATTTTAAGCAGAAAGGATTTTTCACCTTTCCTTTATGCTATTTAAGGTTTAAATGTTATTAAATTATTGTAGTATTTGTAGTAGCAATTTAAAGAAAATCAATTTCATTTTCTGTTTAATATTTAAAATAAAACTAAAAAATTATCAATAATTGACTACGTTAAAAACGCTAAAAACAACCGACTTCAATCGCAACAATAACAAATGTTCCTATCTTTTTTTTGTTTATGTTAATTTTCTAAAAAATTACTGCACCGATTTTCATACAATTTGTATGGGAACATGTATGTATGTATGTATGTAAAATATTGGCATTGCCTAATGCTAATCATAATTGGAGTCAGTGATTAATTTTTTGTTTTCACTCGCACCATCTGTGAGAGTAAGCAAATAATGAAACAATTGAAACTGAATGCCATTTGGCAGAATTTAGGATATAAAAGGCCTTCAAAAAATTATTGAATTCAGTTTGAAATTCTTTGAAATGTTTTCACGACTTGCGATCTTGCTGGCTTTACTGACTGGGTGCTTAGGTGCTCCCGAAAGGTCTAAGAGGTCCCTGAATGGTACAAAAGCGTTGCATTCGACGAACGTTGGCGGTGTATTAAAAGAGCACCCTTACGGAATCGATTACCCTTACATGATTGAATTGCTAACAATAGGAGGTCATTTGTGTGGCGGAGCGCTAATTACACCTATCTTTGCATTAACATCTAGGCATTGCCTTCCAAAAGATATTAACAATGTTACGGACGTATCAAGATACAAACTTCTTGCTGGAAATCAAATATATGAAGATCAAATTAGCGATTTTGTGCAAATGCGGCGAGTTGAAAAAATCCATGCACACCCCTCACATAAATGGTATACCGATATAGCGGTTATCAAAGTGAACAAGCCTTTTAATTTAAATCTTCATGTTAATGTTATTCGGTTAGCTCCGTTTAGTATAACGTTTAACGACTACTTTAATAAGATGATTGTTGCACTGGGATGGGGTGGAACAGAAACTGCGAGTTATTCGGAATATCTTCTAAAAGTGAAGGGCTTCATCAATGATTGCAATCTACTTCCATTTCAATTTTGCATTAGTGTCTTAGAGGGAAAGCCACAGGGCGGCGACTCAGGTGGACCTGTGGTTATAAAAGGAGAAAATACATCACTCGATTTGTTGGTCGGGCTTGTTCACACAATTTCCGTAAAAAATGAATGGTACGCTTTGAATTTGGCATTTTTCGCTGATTGGATTAATGAAACTATGGCCAAAATGATATAAACCTATACTTTTATGTTGTTTACCATTTTTAAGCTCAATAAATATATTATTTTAGCCAACAGATTTTTTTGATTTTGATCGAAAAAAATTATACTGATGAAATGTGGTCTGATACCTTCTTTCAAAAAGGACTTATCAAAAGGTTCCATTTTATTTTTAAATTATTCAAGGGTGACACGTAGCATATATACATAAATGCTCATAGATAGTCACTGAATTCAGTTTTGAATAAACTAAAATGCTATTAGGGTTCGTACTTTTCGTCTTCTTCCTTGGTTATGGATGTTCAGATGCCCGAGGACAGCTTAAGAGACTTTTAAATGTCCCAAAATCGTTGCATAAAGAAAAGTTGTGGAACAGAACGTTCAAAGAACACTCATATGGAGTCGATTTCCTTTACATGATTGAATTGCTGACAACGGGTCACCTATGTCACTAAATCCAATATTGCGCTAACAGCCGAGCATTGTTTTCCAAAGAATATAAGCGATGTTAAGGATGTATCAACGTATGAACTTCTTGCTGGGAACAAAAAATATGAAGAGAAAGAATAGTTTCACTTCATTCTCTTTAGTTTTTGTAGTTAGGCCAAGTCATTATGGGACCGCCCACATTTATTAATCTTTAAGAGGTATCTGGCTAATTTATTGGAGAATTATATTTCTCCAGGGATTGATATTGAGCAATGAGAGAGAGAAGGGACTGGTTGGCTAGCTAGAATAATTGAAAAGGAAGATGGATAAATAAATATCGCAGCTCGAAGCTTTTCAGTTTATAAGAACCACGAACATTTTTCGGATATATTTTTTTCTTTTTAATCACACGTTATTCCAAAAATTGCTGTTGCGATAAGTTTAAACAGCTGCACGAAAATTTGATAGAAGACTTTCCTGGTTATCTATTTTCACATATTGCTTTTCTTGTTGTTTAAGCGTTTAAGTTGCGTAAAAAAGCCAAAGTAAAAATGCACATGTCACCTCAATAAATAAAGTCTCGAACATGCACGAATTCGACTCAACAACTCGTCAATCTGACGTAAATCAGGTTGAAACTCGAAATGAATTAATGATGTCTGTCTTTTTAGAGGTATGAGCATTGGCGTAGCCGTAGCCCCCCTAGGGGAGGCAGCCATCCAGCTGAACTAACCACAGTCATTTAATGAGAGGTCATAAATGACGCCTAGTGATAAAAATTAATGCAGTACATTCACTCTCCTTATTACCATGTGGCGTCTTTTTTAACTCCTTAGTAAAGTTGGAAGTTTAATGGTACAACTAAATCCATACTGCTATACTAATATTATAAATGCGAAAGTAACTCTGTCTGTCTGTCTGTTACCTTTTCACTCTTAAACGGCTGAACGGATTTTGATAAAATTTGACAAGAAGATATAATAGTATCCTGGAAAAGACATAGGCTACTTTTTATGGCGGAAAAATATCTCATTCCCAAGCGAGAATCTATTTTTTAAAGTTAAATGTAATTATTGTATGTAGTATTTGTAGTAGCAATTAAAAGAAAATCAATTTCATTTTCTGTTTACTAATATATTTAAAATAAAACTAAAAAATTATCAATAATTGACTACGTTAAAAATGCTAAAAACAACCGACTTCAATCGCAACAATCACTTTCGCAATATATTTTTTTTGTTTTTATTAATTTAAAAATTACTGCACCGATTTTCATATATTTTGTATGGGAATCAGAAAACATTAGCATAGCAACAATCTTAATTTTTAGTCAAGATAATTATTTTTAAATAAAAATAAACTATTCTACTTGAGACTATATTTTGTATTTATTGTATGTTTCTATTTTAATCTATTAATTAATCTGTATTACGACTTCTTCTGAAGTATTCCGTAAGACACTAATTATAATTGTAGTCGGTGATTAATATTTTGTTTTCACTTGCACCATCTGTGAGAGTAAGCAAATAATGAAACAATTGAAATTGAATGCCACTTGGCTGAATTTAGGATATAAAAGGCGTTAAAAAAATTATTGAATTCAGTTTGAAATTCTTTGAAATGTTTTCACGACTTGCTATCTTGTTGGCTTTACTGACTGGGTGCTTAGGTGCTCCCGAAAGGTCTAAGAGGTCCCTGAATGGTACAAAAGCGTTGCATTCGACGAACGTTGGCGGTGTATTAAAAGAGCATCCTTTCGGCATCGATTATCCTTACATGATTGAATTGCTATGGGGGGGTCATTACTGTGGCGGAGCGCTAATTACACCTAGCTTTGTAGTAACAACTAGGCATTGCTTTCCAGAAAATATTAACAATTTTACGAACGTAGCAAGATACAAACTTCTTGCTGGAAATCAAAAATATGAAGATCAAATTAGCGATTTTGTGCAAATACGGCGAGCTGAAAAAATCCATGCACACCCCTCAGATAATTGGTATTACGATGTAGCTGTCATCAAAGTGAACAAGCCTTTTGATCTAAATATTCATGTTAATGTTATTCGGTTAGCTCCGTATAGTAGAACGTTTAACGACTACTTTAATAAGATGATTGTTGCACTGGGATGGGGTGCAACAGAAACTGCGAGTTATTCGGAATATCTTCTAAAAGTGGAGGGCTACATCCTTGATTGTGATGTACTTCCAACTCGATTTTGCATTAGTGTCTTAGAGGGAAAGCCACAAGGCGGCGACTCAGGTGGACCTGTGGTTATAAAAGGAGAAAATACATCACTCGATTTGTTGGTCGGACTTGTTCACGGACTTCCCCCAATAAAAGAATGGTACGCTATAAATTTGGCATTTTTCGCTGACTGGATTAATGAAACTATGGCCAAAATGATATAAACATATACTTTTATGTTGTTTACCATTTTTAAGCTCAATAAATATATTATTTTAGCCAACAGATTTTTTTGATTTTGATCGAAAAAAATTATACTGATGAAATATGGTCTGATACCTTCCTTCAAAAAGGACTTATCAAAAGGTTCCATTTTATTTTTAAATTATTCAAGGGTGACACGTACCATATATAAATAAAGGCTCACAGATAGTCACTGAATTCAGTTCTAAATAAACTTAAGTGCTATTAAGCTTAAGAGGTTTCTAAATGGCTTAAAATCACTCTATAAAGAAAAGTTGTGGAACAGAACTGTCAAAGAACACTCATATGGAGTCGATTTCTTTTACATGATTGAATGACGGGAGGTCATCTATGTGACTAAATCAAATATTGCGCTAACAACCGAGCATTGTTTTACAATGAATATAAGCGATGTTAAGGATGTATCAAGGTATAAACTTCTTACTGGGAACCAAATATATGTAGAGAAAAAAAAAGACGGACAAGTGAGAGTAGGAATCGCGCCCTGAGGGTTTCGTAGTGTTATATAGGGTGTTAAACAACTAGCTTTAAGAATTTTTTGGTGTTACTTGGTATCGGAAATTGAATAACTTTCCACAAAGAATTAGTAATTAATGATTTCGTGTCAAATTTCACAAGGTTTCGATATCCCTTCGGTTGACTCTCTTCGTGATCTTGGCGTCACCTGCGACAGTGATCTTAACTTTCGTTCTCACATCGATAATACATTAGCCAAAGTTAACTCAGCTCTCGGCTGCCAGTCCGGTGTGGTATCCCACTCAGTCAACGTATACCTGCAGGATTGAACCTCCACAGGTTTCTTCGTTTTTCCTTACGTAATCAGACCACCAGAACTTGTTTCCTTATGAAGATCGCCTGAAACTGATCGATTTGGAACCCTTAAGTAAACGACACGACTCTGTCGACATTATTTTTATTCTTTAGCTTAGTGGTGTCCTCAACTGTCCCTCTCTATTACAGCTGATATCGCTCCACTTCAATCCCCGTAGCCTTAGACCGATACCCCTCGCATCACAGCACCAATTATGGCGTCTTCGAACCAATTTACAGAATTGTTTTATTTACAATTCGCTGGCTAATGCTGACTACTAAAAAAATATGTACATCCAAATCAATTAAACCAACCTAGCCTTAACATAATTCTTGGTCAAATAAAAATTAATATGCTCGAAATGAGTGTTAATACAGCGAGATATTGAAGTTATGGGCTCATGAAGACCATAATTAGTCCTTTGGTTAGGAATCCTAAGAAATCCCGGGTGGTCAAAAGACGATAGCAGAGCCGGAGAGTCAATCATTCCTTGCAGGCATTCGAATGCAAAAGCAGTCTTGGAGATAACACGTCTCTAAGCTAGAGTGAGTCTAATTTGATTAATTTAAGCCTATAAACATAAGGAGGCAGAATGAGTGGGTTGCTTCAATGAAGCCCTTGATGAGTGAAACGTAAGAACCGACGTTGAACAGTTTCAATACGAATTAATAAGAAGGGAGTAGAATGGAGACCAGACACAAGAAGCATACTCCAAGATCGGACGAACATAGGAACAATAAAGGAGCTGCGTAATATATGGATCTTGAAATTCCTTAGCCCATCTCTTAATAAATCCTAAGGTCGAGTTAGCCCTGTTAACTATTGAGACGATATGATAATCGAAACACATACGGCTATCATACGAGACACCTAGGTCCTTAATTTTGCCCAGTCTTGCCAAAACACAGCCATTAATTAATTAATAATAGTCCAATGATATGTAAAGCCAAATCCTCACCCTCGTTCGACCTCCACCTATCTAAGTCATCCCTTAGCAAAGTTCTGAAACATCTCCCCTAGTTTTTAAATTTATTTCTAGCTTTTAAGTTTGTATGCTTGTTTTTTTGTATGTATGTATAGCTTGCACTAACAAGGAAACGTTCTCAGGTGTGTCTCACCGATTTTGATGAAATTGAAATATGTTGTAGAGTATTGTAAAATAAGAGACACGTTTTTTTTTATCTGCGGATAAGCACATTTAGGAGGTACTTTTATTTGTTTTTTTTTAAATTGGTGTATTTTTCAAAAGTTTGTCCGCCATGTTGGATCCACCATTTTGAATTTTTTAAATTTAACATCAGATTCATAATCAGCGATTTCAAAAACCCCTTAATACTGGTTTTCACGAAAAAACTGATGTCTGAAATGTTAGTATATTTATGAGACATCATTTCCATTTTGTTTCATTCGAAAAAATTCATTAGAACTTGAAATATTTAGGAAAAACTGTTTTTGGGGGTTAACTTTAGGAGTGGTAACTTTTAAAATATAAAGGCTGTTAAAGTATCAACTTTCTTCCAGAGCGAATGAAGCAATCGATAATGATAAGAAGAAATCGTCTTTTTCATGTACAGCCCAAATTCAGTAAGGGCAGTTTAAAATGTTCATTTGTCCTTCACAACATCAGTGGTATTATACATAATATACCAAGTATACAAAGTATACAGATCCTTTTATTGTTCGAATATTGGAGGTCACTTACAGCAGCTAATATTTAATATTTTAGTACAATTCTTGCCCTTCTTTAAAACAACATAAAAATGGGAATAGTTTGTGACTAGGTAACATAAAAATTCGTTCATTTGTTTTTTTTTTCTGCTCATTTTACTACCATAATACTCATTTGAGGATTGACTGCAATAGCATATAGAATATAAAACATAATAATTTAAAAAAAAAAAATACACAACAAAAATATATTCAAATAACGTTCAAAAAATTGTGTAAAAAAAAAATGTTTTTTAAGTAATCACTTGAGCCTTTGTGATATCAAAAATTCCTTTGGCAGTAATTACACTGTAGTCACTTCCCCTTCTCTTCGAACTGAGACGATCACCTTCAGGGAATGTGTAATCATACTTAATCGGTGGTCCAAGTTTCTTTGAATTTTCTGATTTTGATCGGGCAAGTGGTATTTTACCCTTTGTAAATTTCTCACTCGAACTGATTATTGGATGGACAATTTTTTGTTTCGTCTCAGTCTCAGATTTAATTAGTTTATGTTTTGGATTCTGTGCAAGCATTGCTTTGATATCCATTTTATGTCGTTGAATCTTTTCCTCAAGATTTTTTAACCTACGTTCATAGTAACTTCCACTATCATTGGACATAGCTAAGATTTCTGCTTTAGTCATTTTAATATTAGATAATTTATCAGATGTTCGATCGGTCTTTTGTGAATTCGAGACAATACCTTCGTCAGGAGTGAAGCATTTTCGTATGTATTTATTGTTCGAAGGAGTTCCACTGACTTCTTCGTTTTTGTTTAACTTTGAATGCTTCAAAGTACGGAAATTATTCATTTTGGAATTGTTTTGTAAATGATTTTTCCCTGATAATGTTTGCGCAACTGCTTCAGCTGTCGCGTATCCACAATCAATGGAGTGCCGCTTTTCAATGGGGTAAGAATTCTGACCAAGTATTAATGTCCTATTTCCATGATTGTCCGCTCTTTCTGATGAAGCAGCACTGTTCAGCTTCATATCGAACACATTTGAAATTTTACAATATTTCACCTTGGGTATAGATTGAAATTTCTGATCTATAACTGAACCTGAATTCTGCTGTGTTGAGGCATAATTTATTAGATTACTTCTATTACTACGACTAGCAATCACTGGGGTTGATTGAATGGGCCCAAAATTATGCTGAAATGATGATGATTTTCTTTCATATTGTTTTGTTAGGATAACATCTCCTTTCTCTTGTGGATCTTCACATTTTGAAGAAGTTTTCTTTAAGTTACTTTGACTATTCGAATTATTTCCGGATGATATAACCGTTATTGTGCTATCTAATTTTATAGAAGTGCTGGTTTCTCTAAAAGATATATTCAAATGTTACTGATAATAAAAAACATACCCATCTAAATTAATTTACCGCTTTTTAACTTTTGTACCATTCCCGGATTTATCCGTCGATTGAACAATTTCATACAATTTCGATCGATATTCAGGTACTGTTAATTGCACATCGTCACGAAAAGGTGGTAAGACATCTGTGTTAAGCTCTGCTTCGGGTATAGTATTTCTAAATCTAATAGAAGTTTCATAAGTCAGCCATTCAAATCACATATGGACAAAAATTACTTCTCGATGTATTTATTCGATAGAGCTTGTTTTGCTGTTAAACGACCTGATGGATCCAAAACTAGTAGGCATTTTACTAAAATTCGGGCTTCGTCTGGTGCTCCTATCAGCAAATCATCAAGCTTTTGTGTACTATACAAAAAATATGGAATTTTTGTTCACATTAGATTAAATTAATTTAATATATTTACTATTACCCGTTTGTATTTATTTGCTGATTTAGGAGAACTGAACCAAATCCAGCACCAACAGCCGCTACATCTTTTTCCGTCACTTCAGGAAGCGCAGATATTATTTTCTCAATCTAAAATTAATATTTAATTTATATATTAGTAAAGCAAAATGAATTCGAGCACAATATGTAAGTAATAATACGACCCTAAATATTATCTTATGTACTATAACTGTCTCAACCTATTTACTTTGAATACCATCTTTTAGTGCGTATTTTTCTAATGAATAGGCCTCCATTTTGCATCGATGAGGTATTTGAATATTATTTTTAAATATAAATTTAGTGAAAGCCCATAATTCAAATATAATACTATACGCAAAGCTGTTTTACTTTTTAATGGGACGAGAATGGAACCACAAAAGGAATTTATATTGAAAAAACTACGGTGATCAAAAAGTAAGGCCAATTTTGAAATTAAATTGCGCGATTCGAGCAAATCTTCTTTTGCCAGGTTGGCAGCACTGTCACTCATATCCATGTACAATTTCACGCCAGTACGTCATTTGGTTGGTTAGTTTCATTGTGTTTTCTTTCGTTCCACAACCATCGTATTTGCCCGATTTAGCTCCATATGACTTTTGGATATTGTCTAAGCTCAAAAGACCGCTTCGGGGACACCGTTTTGCCCCTTACCCCTTCTAACTTCACCCTTCAACCCCTAGGTAAAAAATAACTCCAAAAATGGATGCGGCATCCTCAAGAATGTAAACCTTGTTTTTTTTTCTATGACTGTGTGTGCAAATCTTCTTCTTCTTCGAAATATTGAGATTTTAGCGACACCAAAAATACTGTTATTTCTAAATAATAATTAATGAAATGAAATTAAAAGAAACCAATTAATTGCACACTTTCGTAAAATTCGTACAGACGAAAGAAAGTGATTCGTTTTTTTTTTTTTTTCTTATAATAAATCCCTCAGAATTACTTTAGGCAATTCAGCTATAATAGACGATGAGGCAAGTTTGAATTGCTTAATTCAGCTTTTAAGTTGCTGAAATGATGTCACTGTTCGTATTGTGTATTTTATTAGTTGTGTTGGATACCTACTTAAGTACCTCCAAAAGTAATAAAAATGGAATGATCACCATACTTAGCGATATTAAAATATCACATTAAAAGTTTTGAAGAAATATAAATAAATTATATAATTAAATTTCATACCTGATTTACTGTACTACTTCCCGGAAAAAGTGGTTTTCCTCTTATCATTTCACCTAGTATACATCCTAAACTCCACATATCTATACCTTTTGTGTACCTACAAAATAAATCAGTCATTATAAAGAAAAGTTCAGCTTATTTCGGATCGTTTCTCTTTAAATAATCTTAAACAAAAATTAAATATAGTTATGAATTTATCATACAAACCTTTTACTAGCCACTAGTATTTCTGGTGCTCTATACCATCTTGTGGCAACATAATCTGTTAATATTGGTTCTTCAGATTCAATAGAAGCTGAAGAATTTCTCAGTTGTCTTTGTGAAACTGAACGTGCTAGCCCGAAATCAGCGATTTTACACCTTATAATTATAAATACTATAAAAATGCCATAATCAAGCAAACGTATATGCTTACCTGCATTTACTATCTATTAAGATATTACTGGGCTTTAAATCTCTATGTATAACGTTTCCCGAGTGTATATACTTGACAGCATTAAAAAGTTGATACATAACATATCTTTTGTGAACATCCTTTAAGATTGTTCCCCGTTTAATAACATTATGAAGGTCACTTTCCATAAATTCGAATGAAAGGTAAATATCTAAATTATTTGTTGCTCTGTAAGAAGGAAATATTTGTGAGAAGATCAATTATGAATAAAGAAATATTCGTTTACCTGTAGATGCTATGCAACTGAATAACGTTGGGATGATTTCTAAATGCCCGCAGGAACATGATTTCACGAAATGTTCGTTGTGCATCTGTTTCATTTCGGAAGGCATCAAAAATTTTCTTAACAGCTACCACTTCCTTGTTTTTCTTATCAATTGCTTTCCAAACAATTCCATAAGCACCTTTTCCTAATCTCTAAAATTTAAAAGAAAGTTTGTTTTATTAATATTATTGGAATAAATTCATGTTTTTTTTTTCAGGAAATATGACCTTTTGAGGTACAAGCTCTGACTGAGGAACAAAGTATTTTCTTTGTGATTTTGAAGACGAAAACACAAAAAAGTGAACTAACAAGGAGAAGGCACCTACTCGTCATCACCGATTTCGCTCAAATTTATAGCACATGTAGGGCTTGGCTAGAAATGAAAGTATCCGAAGTGAAAACTCTAGATGGCCAAGCGTTTAGAAAATAATAGTATAATAAAAATTTTGATGTGTCTTTATATAACCAAAAAAATTTAGTACTTTTCCAAAACGGTGGCTAGTGTAGTGGTAAACGCTCGGACTCGTAATGCAGTGGTCACAGGTTCAAATCGCTGAGTGCGTCGATTTTTTTCTTCGGATCTTTCCCAATTTTTATATTCGTCCAAAATCCTCAATTTATGCACGTCCTCAATCTTCAAACACCGGTCTCAATTTATTGCTTTGACTCGAGATTGAAAAGGGTTCTGACCTAAGAACATTAAGCAACACTAGGCAACAACTTCGTTACAAATTCTATTTCGTTGAACTGTTTTCATTTGGTAACATACTTTAACATATTGAGGTGAATTTAAATAATATCGTCTTGGTATTAACTTGAAAATATATATTCAGGATATTATGATTCTAAAATCCATTAAATGATTCTATCTATCTATTAAATTCTCTATAACAAATATTATTAATAGGAAATTGAATAAGTGCTCAGTACAAAACTATAAAGTTACTGTATAAAACTACTTTAAAATAAACAAATGATATTGGCCAGTAAATTTAGCTCTTTTCAAAATCGTATTGAAACTACTCTCGAATAGGAACTGTTGTTATTTAAGTTTTTCCATGGAAATCGATTTTATTTCATTTATAGAATTGGAATTAAAAAACAAACAAAATAAGATCAAAGTTTTCCTTGAAAACTAAAGCATGGTAGAAAACATTTCAAGAATTAACATTGGCTCTGCCTTTTTAAAGTAATGCATAGTAATTCATTTTCCAAGTATCAATAATTTTAATATTTATGTTGACAACGTATCTAGTCCTTAGATCCATTACGAAAACTTTTTTAATATAAACATTTTCTTTATTAAGCTATATTCTGTTGTATTAAGATTTTTTTTTAAAAGATTGTATCCAAAAATTAATTTTTAATAAGTCATAATAATTATTTTGATACTTGATATATCCTAAAAAGTGTACATATGTTCTTTTAAAGTTCACTATTACACTACGCAAAATATTTTTGCCGAAAGGGATCTTTAAATATGAAAAAGTATAGATAGCACTAACCACAAAAATAGTACACTTTCTAATTATTTGGGCGGCTTACGATTTGTATCAGAACAAATTAATCGACGAGACCTTGAGCGAGTAACAGGAACTCAGAAATTGCTAAGGAAAAAATACTTAATTACTTCTAAAACACAAGGGATGGTATCGTGTTGTTCAATTGTAATATTATACTATATGTAGTTCTTTTAATTCAAGCGTTGATAGTGGAAACAACATAATCTACTTCAGCACACACAACTAATTGCAATGTCTTCGAGGAGTTTCAATTAAAGAATCAATAAAATAATCTAAGGAATAGTCATGACAAGGTAATAAATTGCAATAAATGTAAATAAAAAGGCCTTTAGGTTTTACCGAAGGATCCTATAAAATAATGGTTATTTTAAGTTGGATTTCCATATATGCCTTTAATTTTTAAATATTAAACTTAAATAAAGATAAGCAAAACTGTTAAAAATAATTATATTGAAATAAAGCAATAGAATTTGAATTCTATAAAATTATAAAACCCTTTTACCCACCTTTTTAATATCGAAATATTTTAAAATTTGGTCGTCTATTTCAGACATTTTATTTTTTTCCTGAGATTTTGTTTTCGTTGCCATTATTAAATTTATATAGATTGTATTTAAAGTTTATATTCACTTAATTTCACTAAACACTATTAAAATCATTAATGCTGATTAAAAAAAAAACAAATTTCTCCGTAATCTCTATAGCCGATTTTTATCACTAGAATCACTCGATGGGGTATCCGGAGAGATTTTTTCCAAACGGCAACAATATTTGTTTATTTGGAATTGACAAACGTTTAAATCTCACTTGGATTGTTGGATCGATTTGGCAATACAAGAAAACATGCACAAAAATCATTAAAGTTTGTTCTTTTTTAATGAACACTACGAAATATATGTAAACTGTCGCTACGAAAGTCAGAAAACAAATTCATGACGTCGTTAGGAATTTTTCTTCACTTTTCCTTTGAAAAATTTTCCTTTTCAATCGATTTGAATGTAGAGCAGGGGGGAATATACGCGAACCTGGCACGAAATTCGTGCTTGCTCAAATCAAAAAAAAAAAAGGAAATAATTAAATTGTAAAATTCAATGTCAGTACTTTTGTATAAATAAAATTAAAAATTGTTTCTCCTAAATGACAATAAACAACACAGTACTCTTTCTTGGCACAGCCGTCTGTTTGATGCATTGTTTATAGAAACAGTGTCACCTGGAGTAGCTTAGCAACCGGTGAGTGTCGGGGGCGGTAACTGTTATCCCTCTTCTTACCTGGGAAATGTTATATATAGTAAATATTTGTAATATAAGGTAACCTAGAACGAGTAAATCAATAAGCTTTGGTATTTTGCTATCAACACCTGTTGCTTTATGCTGTGATTTAATAAACAACACTAGTCTAGTCTAGTCTAGTCAGGTTACGTGTAGACTGGAAGCGATAAATTAGACAGTCTATGGTTGTTTGAGCGTTAAAATTAATATATGTACATATATGTTTACACATTTTCTCAAACTCTGTAATATTCTTGGTAGAATCGATGGTAGATAAATATTATAAAATTGCAAAACTGATTTCTCTCGAAACTCCGATTTATATATCTGTACGCGATATATAATATAGGTATATTGTATATTACATATAAAGGGTGTCTTTTTAAGCGGGATGCAACTTTAAATCGAAATAAAACAAGCAAATATTGTTTGAATAACATTTTTCTGTATTATGTTCGAAAGTATGAAATTATACATTTATTTTTTGAAAATTATATCTGACTATTTGAGCTCATGAACCATTACAAATTTATCCAGTTTTGTATCTCAAAATTTTGTTTAGTAATAATACTGGTTAAATGGATATGTGAATAAACGAAATTTCCGTATGTAGAAAAATTACGAAAATCGAATTTTTTTCTATAGTTAAACAAAGCTGCAGAACTGAAAAATTGTTAAAATGGTAAGAAAATCGAATTTAACCCGGATTTTTTGCATTTGGCTATTAGGCAGTTATATGTGTTAATTCAACAGAAAATACGTAGAATTAGCTGCTCATGTAAATTTAAGAGTATATGTATAATATTCAATAATGCACTGATTATGCTTTCAACATGTAAAGAGATTTTCCGAAAAAATTATTCCTATCCAAATTCGACTATACATATTTGTGGCAATTCCAGCTATACTTTTGTTCTGTGAAGACATTCATAAGCGCCCGTTGATTTTGCAATTCTATTAAAATGTAAATTGTCGAATTGACAATTCTTTTTGGTAATTTCAACGATTTCCTTCTTTTCGTGAATGAAAGTAATCCTCAGGCTCTTAACGATGCTTTATTACACCCAGAAAAATTGTCCGAAAAATTGGCCATCGACATCATCGGTCCTTATTTCTTTCGAAAGAAGGATGGTGCTGCCGTTTCCGTCCATGGTGTGGGTTATCAATTAACAACTTCAATTAACTTTTATTTCTAAAAATGAAAGACAGCAAGATACACCACTTGTAGTTTCAACAGGATGGCGCTATGTGCCATACAGTCATCGAAACCATCAATTTACTTCGTGACAAATTTAATTGGCCTCCAAGATCATGCGATTTGTCGCCGTTGAGTTGTTTGCTTTGTGGCTGCGATAAGTCCAGGGTCTAAGCTAACAAACAACATCACTTCAAGCATTGGAAGCCAACATAACACACACGGTATCGGTAAAAATGCAGGATATTTTGGAAAAAGTGGCCAAAAATTGGAGCAAGTTAATGTGCTACGTACTGCTAGTCGTGGAGCACATTTATATTATTAATATTATTTTCAAAAAATAAATGTATAGTTTCATCTTTCCCAATATAATAAAAAAAATTCCATTCCAACAATATTTACTTGTTTTATTTCAAATTATTGGTGTAATTTGGCGAGGAAATTGCGTACAGAGCAGATGTTTTAAGGTAAGTTGCGGTCGTTGAATATGTGGAACATATGAATAACAAGTTCATCAACCCAGTTCAATGTGAAACATGCTTAAATTTCTTTGACGTTAATTCTAGTCAATATTAAAGCACGTTTCTCAAATATGAGATCTTTTGCAACATATGTTTAAGACACCTGTACTGGTGTACCACACTTTTGTCATTGTAGTTGAGCATTAATGAATACTGTTTATTAGTCGCATTGAAAAAGTTGCGAAAGTAATATATATTAGTATTGCAAATTATGATAGTATAAACAAGTTTATTTATTATGTTTAGAAAAAAAAACCAATATAAAACTTTTGAAATTTTTTTTTATTCGGACTTTCATATATGTAATACCGAATTTTAACATAAAAACTTAGTACTTTTGAACTGTTCCAAAAAACAAAAAAAGCAATGAGCAAATAGAAAAATTTCTTTAAGTCGTTCGAGATAACGGAACGAAACTTAACTATTTCACGTATTTTAGGAAATTTTCACTTAATTTCAGCTACTGCGAGCTACGGCGAGTAAGATTTAAAATTAAAAATACACTACAACTAACTTTTCAACAATGTGTACGATAAGTAAAAACTTTTAAATTATTTTTAGCGTATCAAAACAAGTTTCCAGATTTTATTATCATATTTTAGCTTTTTTATTGTGTATATATTGTATATATACTATAATTTTTCCTCGTGATTTCGCCCTGACCCATTAAAGTCCTTTTCCATGATAGTTTATATGTTTATGATTACCAAATAAATATTTTCACTAATTTCGGTGTTTTCTGAACTAACCTCTTCGGTGTTTCTAGGAGGCTTTCGAAAACCTTCTAGGAGTATTCAAAGAAAACCATATGCTAAATACGAAATTACATATGACGCGACATTTAAAAAAAGATTTTAATTTTATCTGAGAATTGAGAATATTCTGGAGCATTTATACTTTTCACTTCATTTGAGGGATGATTTCAAAAAAAAAAAATGGGGAAAAATGTGTTTAATTATTTATGTTTTATACTTTACCAAGTTTTAAGTCAATAGAATCGTTAAATAATGGTTCTCCATATAAAATTCCAATACCCTTAATGGATGAAATCTTTGATAAGACCCTTACCGTTTCAAAACACATAAATAATGTTACAAAAAAAAAACTAACATTCTAATTAAAATATTGTATCCATTCAGACAAAAGTTTTAGGATTTTTTCCCTGGCTATTCGATTGGGATCTTGGATTTGACCTTAACCTTGACCTTAAAGGTCATTCCAAGCTCAAGATCATTTTTTTAAATAGGAACCTCCATTTTTTGTTGCGGATTTGGAAAGAGCGGGAAATTTTACGTTCAATATGACCTTGACCGTGACCTTCATTTTTTTACATCAGAACCCATATTTTGTCGCAGATTCGGAAAGGTCAAGGTCAAATCCAAGGTCACCATCGAATAGCCAGGAAAAAACCCTAAAACTTTTGTCTGAGACATTTTTCCCAAAATGTATTTTCCGAAAGTTATTTTACTGTTTCCATACTTTTGTGATGTGTGTATGTTCCAAATTGATTTTTGCCTGGGAAGCACTTAATAGTTCGAAATGAACAATGAAGAATAATAATAACGAATAATAATGATTACGTCTTTTAGTTTTGGAGCATAAACTTAAAAAATGCGTGTGAAAATTGATAGAGATTGCTGAGAAAATAAAATTATGTTCTTAACACCGAAACCGAGCTGATTTCAAAATTCAAAAGTGCACTGCCACATCGACTTCTGTTGGAACAATCAAAGTTTTAACAAGTTGAACAAGCATGCGATTGTTTCTTTTTCTATAGTACTTGTAATTTTTAAGATTTGAATTTGAGCAGAAACCTATAATTATATAAAAATGTTAAATATAAAATTATTTTCGCTCCACGCAATTCCGCATTAAATTTAAAATGCAATTTTTCTGAACGGGCTCCATTCAAAAGTCGAGTTGACATTTAATCGGATGTCAAAACAAAAAGAAGAAGAGCTCCAAGTGATGTACACTCTTCTGCACGGTTTATACAAATATTTAACGAAAAAGGAGGAGTATTGCATCCTCATTTTAGGTTTAGACAATGCTGGAAAAACGGTAAGACATCTCCACTAAAAAATCCCCGCGTCAGTGCCCTTAAAAGTGTCACAAAATTGCAGACGTACCTGGAAGCGGCAAAAACAAAGTTCACCAAGAACTACAGAGGAATGAATCCTGCGAAAATAACAACGACGGTAGGCTTAAATATCGGACAAATAGACGTGCACGGTGGTCGTTTGAATTTCTGGGATTTGGGTGGACAACAGGAGCTCCAGTCCCTGTGGGATAAATACTATCAGGAGTCGCACGCTGTTATTTATGTTATCGATTCGAACGACAGGGAAAGGATGGCTGAGTCCAAGCAGATTTTTGGTGAGTTCTAGGGAATTTAAGAATTAATCCGTTTGCTAGAATCCCTTTGAGCTCCCCCCTCCAGCCAAAGGAAGACTGTCCGACATTCAAGGTACGGACACACCAAAAGCGACGCGAGCGAAGCGAACAATTTTAAAATTTGGGTGCCGTACAAATCAATTGAAGTGTCCGAATAGAACGCGACATTCGAGCGAAGCGTCTACTGCGACAGAATGTTCCCAAATTTTAAATTATTCGCGCCGCTTCGCTCGCTTCGCTTTTGGTGTGTCCGTACCTTCAACCGAAATAAAGTTTACACTCTTTTCCAGATAGAATGATCAGCAATGATTTACTTTCGGGCGTTCCGCTCCTCGTTTTAGCAAATAAGCAAGATTTACCTGATGTTATGGGGGTGAGAGAAATAAAGCCGGTATTTCAGCAAGCTGGGATATTGATAGGAAGACGTGACTGCCTTGTAATGCCTGTTTCAGCCTTGACTGGGTATGGGACTGACTATTAAAATGCCGCTGCTTTAGGGCTCCGTAGTGATAATAAATGTTTCTCTCTTTCAGGGAAGGCGTAGATGAAGGAATCCGCTGGCTGGTCGATGCAGTGAAAAGAAATTCTATTGTTCGGCCTCCCAGGGAGAACGACTGATCTCAGTTTTATCACCCTTCTCAAAAATGAAAATTCCTCAAAACAGATTATATGTAATTTCACAGATTACAACGTGGGCGTATTTAATAAAAAGAAATATTTTTGTATACGTTGATTCTTATTGGATGGATGTTTTCCCTCACGCATCAAAAAAACTTCGTGGCGAAAATATCTTATTGAACCGGAAGAAATCAAATAATCGCTTTTTCAAAATAACCAATTCCGTTTATCGAGGGATTTTAAGTAAACTTAATCGAGAACTACCTTTCGCAATAACTTGTTATTAATTATTAAGAATATTATAATTAATAAACTATTAAGAAAAGGCCTCATAATAATATTAAACATAATAAAACTGAAAATATAAAAAATAATAAAATTATTAAATAGATTATATTGAAAAATGGAAGAAATATTAAAAATAAGTATTAAATAAATACAAGTTTTCTTAAAATAACTAAAAGTAATATAAACATTGAAAACAACGAGAATATTAAAGGTGTTATAAAGACTAAAACAATTGAAAATGTTAAAATGAAAGCAATAAAAATAATAAAATTAGTAAAAATATGAAAAAGTAATAAAAATTTCATAAATATTAAAAAATAAAACAGTAAAGTACTTAATTGTAAAAAATATAAAACACTGAAAATATTAAAAATATCAAAATGCTAAAAATTTAAAAATATAATAAATCCATTTTGAATGATGAAGTTATTTAAAATATTAAAAATAATAAAAAAAAAATATTAAAAATAACACCATTGTAAAAAATATTAAAAACATTTAAAATATCGCAAATAATAAAAATATTGAAAAATAATGAAATATTAAAAACAACATTCACACGAGCTCCAACGACACCAACTTCACTCGATGAAGTACCCAGAGCAAATGACTCAACTGAGATCATAAGAGTCTGCCAGTGAACTCCACTGTTCCAGAGAGACCGGACTCCCATTTTCCCAAGACAGGTCTCCCGTCTTCCGACTCGCAAGAGGTCTGCTATTTAAATTGCTCACCGGGTGCCGTGAGCTGGACTCAGTTCAGTTGCACTTGGGACCGCTCAGTAAATAATGCTCACTCCCGTGGGAACGGCCGCCCTCAACGCACGAACTAAAAGGCCCTCCGAAGAAACGGCTGTTTGTTGTATCCGAACTCGTTTTTACCGTTATATCCGAGCTCGTTTTTACCGTTATATCTGAGTTCGTTGTGATATTTTATTAGTATGAGATTATGACTGCAATCTATGGGATCTTTGATGTGCATTTTGCCTTTAATTTAAAGTTAAATTAATTTTTCTACGGAATTTTTGTGATTTTAGTGAGCCGCAACTGATTTCAGCCAGAGGGAAGAATTTAAATATCCTGGAAAACATTTTATTCCTTCATTATTCTTATGTGCACCTTCAAAATTTTATTTTTTTTTGTTTACTTTGGTAAAAATACCCTTTATTGAATTTTTATTTTTTCAATTAGGTGAAAATTTGTTAAGTTTCGAATCGCTTAAATTTTAAATAACAATTGTTGACCCTTACCCTACCCTATAAGGTGATGGACTGGTACTGGTACTGTAGCCCCAAATAACGTGGAATTTAAAAATTTTCCATCCCCTTATAAGGGTAGTTTTTCAATTTTTAAGGATTAAAGCGACGCTAAGTAAGAATAATTAAAGTATGTATTATACTTTAATGAAGAAACAGAATTAAGGACTATTTTTGCCACGTTTTTGGTGCTGGACTGCTTTCGATCTTTATTGGGTTTTTCGATTTTTAAGGGTCTAGAATTTTCAAAAAATGAATTTTTTTTTTACATTTTTAGATTCTTTATACCTTCAATAATAACTGTCTAAAATATTAAATCGAAATTCGAAGCCAGTGCCGAGATATAACGACTCAATTGAAGCGCGCTCTCGGCTGTTGTATGTTCTAAATAAACTTTAAACGCGTTTTTCTCGAGTTTAGGTTTTTTTAACTGGCGGACAGTTAATCTCCGGATCTACTGGACCGATTTTAATAAACTTTGAAGCATTTTGTTCGTTTTTATATCCTGTGTGATAGTTTACCACAATTTGACCACAAAAAAAAAAATATATATAAAATTTTTGAGTCTGAAAAAAGGTCGAAAAAAAAGGCGATTTTTGAAAAAAAAATTCAAATGTCTGCCATTTTTTTATTTTTAATGTTTTTTCAATTTTTCTGGTAAACTATCACGTAAGAGTACTTCCTTTTTGTAACTCTTTTTGAATTTTATGTTTCAGACTTACCGTTCCAGAGATTAACTTCCGCCATGCAGCAATGTTTTTTTGAGAAGAAAATTTGAGCGCCCTCTATTAAATGTACAATTAATAGAAAATAAAAATAAAAATTTTTTTCGTAATCTTCAAGAACTGTTTAATACTGTAAAAAAAGTTTGATAACCATATATAATAAAGAAAGTGAAAAAAAAAATTTGTTGAATATATGTCATTTTTTAGCATTCTAGACAGTAATAGTACCTTAATGTATATTATTTCCTTCAAAAGCAAAAACAAATATTCAACGTTTTTTGCTTTCTTTATAGAATTTCTTTGTCATGTCGTTTTCCAGAAAAACACACTTGGAAATTTTATAGTATAGTTTATATATTTATATAGTATAGTATTGGGTGTACAAATAAGTTTCCGACCTTTTTTACTGAAATAAAAGACATTAGTTCGTGTAGAAAATTAAAGAATATTTTATTCAAAATATGCTCCTTCGGAAGATATAACCTTCTCCCATCGTTCAGGCAATAAACGGATTCCCCGGGAAAAGAAGTCTTGTGGTTTCGAGGCGATCCAGTCATCGACCCATTTTTTCACGTTTTCATGTGAAGTGAAGTGCTGCTGTGCCAGGGCTGATTGCATCGACCGGAACAAGTGGTAGTTAGAGGGAGCAATGTCTGGTGAATACGGCGGGTGGGGTAGAATTTCCCAGTTCTGCCCATCCAAGTAGTTTTTGACAGGTATAGCAACATGTGGCCTAGCGTTATCCTGTTGCAAAATAATTTTATTGTGCCTGTTGTCCCATTCCGGTCGTTTTGCAGCTAGAGCTTGCTTTAAAGCCATCAGTTGTCGTCGATAAACTTCTCCCGTAATGGTTTCACCCTGTTTCAGCAGCTCATAATATACGACACCCTTCACATCCCACCAAATGCAAAGCATCACTTTCGAACCATGGATATTTGCTTTTGGCGTCGACGGCCCTGGTTCACCGGGCTTGACCCACGCTCGTTTACGCTTTGGATTGTCATAATGGATCCATTTTTCATCCCCAGTGATGATCCGATCCAAAAACCCCTTCCTTTGTTGTCGTCGAAGCAACAATTCGCACATGGTTTTCCGACGTTCCATGTCCCTTTCTTTCAGCATGTGTGGCACCCAAGCTCCCATCTTCGAAATCAATCCCAAGGCTCGTATACGTTGCGAAACACATTGTTGGGTAATATTCAACTCTTCTGCCAATTGTTTTTCAGTCTGACAAGAGTCCACATCAAGCAATTCTTCCAATTCTGTATCTTCAAATTTTCTTGGTCTGCCTTCACGTTCTTTGTCTCTTACGTCAAAATCACCAACTTTGAATCGTTGAAACCACTCTTTGCAGGTTGTTTTCGATGGCGCATGTTCACCGTAAACTTCCACAAGCAAACGATTTGTTTCCGCTGCACTTTTCTTCAACAAAAAATAATGAAGTAAAACTTCCCGCAAATGTTGTTTTTTCGGCACAAAATTCGACATTTTCAATTACATGAAAATAATTCTTGTTTACGCATTGAACAAATTTCACTAGTAATTATTCAAGCTTGACATCTAACCTCCGAAAAACATGTATTGCCCGATTGAATAATATGCAAGCAGTGATACTAACGACACCTATCTGAAAAGGTCGGAAACTTATTTGTACACCATATATATATAGTACAGTATAGAATTTAGACTCTTACTTAAAATACGTTTTGAACTGCTGCGACATCCCATTATTAAAAAAAAAAAAAAGATTATTTTTAAGTGGCTATAATACGGATTTTAAATGATTTTCATATAATTCATAATTTTTCTCGGAGAATCTTAACATTAACATATTTAGTAAATTTTTATTGAATTATATTTTTCGGTTCTGCGTCGCGCAGGTGGTCCTCTTTTATGACCTCTACCATAAAATAATGGTTCCGCTACTCGCCGAGCCGTGTCCCGGGGCGCATAAACAGCGGCGAATTGTCGGCCGTCTGCCAAAAGGCGGCTCGTGCGGCGAATGGGCGAATAAACTAACAAAAAAATATGGTCGATCAGCGGCCTATTTAGCTGGAGTTCGGTGTTGTAAATATTTGTGTTTTTCGGTGGTATCGACACGGGACTTTTATGTGAATCGCCTGCTGAATTCACGGGATCGTCGAATTTAACTCAAGTGAAAATGGTATGGCTCATTATTTGCGGATTTTCATTCAAATTGATTTCAGGTTTCTCGGGGAAAAAACCGGGGAAAACAGTTCGCACGAATTTTGACATTTCCCGACTTCTTCCGATAAACGCGAAATATTTCCCTTTGCGATGCGATTATTTATGCTTTTAGCCGAGTGCGGGAGGGTTTCCTTGTCCTTTTGGACCGCTGCGCTCCGAGCAGCGGAATATTTGGGGTCAGGTCGTTTGCTTTCTCCGTCGCATTTAAAAACTGTTGCGAAACTTTGTTTTGGGTGGTGCTAAATAAAAATGTTTTCACTGCAAAAATCAGGATTTCTTTCGTATTTGAGTGGGAATTCAGTTGAATAACCTCAAAATGGAGGCAACCTGGACCTGGTGGTTGTCATAATATCAGAATTTC
Organism: Dysmachus trigonus; assembly: GCA_949715965.1. NCBI lineage: Eukaryota > Metazoa > Arthropoda > Insecta > Diptera > Asilidae > Dysmachus > Dysmachus trigonus. Next base: position 68,110,121 of record OX454323.1, read on the forward strand.
GGTCCGTTCGCAATGTCGATTCTGCTTCGGGTCCGATTTTGTGTGCCGCGCACTATCAAAAAAGACATCTTTTGCATCGGTCCCTGCGTCCAGTAAAAAGAAACTGTGGTCACGAATGGCTTAGAAATTTAATCCACAATAAATACACTTTTTTCTGATCTGTAAACCTAAGTATGTATTTATTTATTTATTCCAGTGGCTTATGTCGCTTCAGAATTTTATCGCCCTTCAGATTTTAAATGCTTATTTCCGATATTAACGATTACTCGTTCCGAGTGAAAACAAATAACACGTTATGGTCCCACCTTTGTCTTCCCGCACATTGTGCTCTATTTATTTATTTATCTATTCATTTCGCTTAATACAAGCTTCCATAAATAAACAATCTAAAATTAAATACTACTACTAAGTTCTAAAAAGAGATTTAAAAAGAAAAGGAATGCCGCCTTCCTATAGTATTATATTTAGGTACTAGTTCAGCTTCAACTTTCTAAAACAAAAATAAAATATTTAACAAAACATGGGTTTTTAAAAAAGTATTTCCGTTTAACTCTTCACAAAGAGTTCTAAGAAATAAATTTATGTTTACATGAAATTTTTTTGGTTATAGAAAGAAAAATCATGAATTTTTTAATAACTGTAAGACCTACAATTATTGTTATAAAATCCTGTAAATTTTAGTAAATCTTGTATTCATCCTGCTTTTTTAAATTTTTGTTGACAAAATATAAAATTAAGACCAAATAAAAAATAATGTGAAAATGTCCATGTTTAGTCCTGTGATTTCACTTTTTATCCGCTGTCTGAATGTCGTGTAGGATTCTAATATGAATTTTATAACGCGAGTCGAGTTACATAATTCTACCTTGATTTTGTTTTCTGAAGCGACATAAAGCTTTCGAGGATTGGTAAAAAAATATAACAAATACCCAGTCTTTCTGACGTCAGGGACTAATGTGTGTGCTTTTTGACTATGTGAGAATTCATTTTTACCCGTATTCGCTCGATTTTTATGGCATTTGAAATATCCTTTTTTTTTAAGGTTAAAATATTGTGTAGCATTATTTTAACTCTAGCAGCATTTTAGATTGTAGCTGAGGGGTTTGTAAATAAATTTAGCAAAATCGTTAAGACTCACATAACTTAAAACTATATTCAACATGTAACCAATCCCAAGTCTAGGGTAGGGGTTCCTTGCATTAAAAGGTTTTAATTTGGAATCATTCAATTTAATAATCTAATTTCTGTCACGGCTCAGGGACTTGCTGGAGTTGTTTTATTCGTCCTGTTCCTGGTGCGTAGGACTCCAAATTCGGGCGCGTTCCTTTTAAACGTTTCTTCCTTAGAAAACTTCAAATTTCGCACGATGACCTCTCAATTTGCTTTTTCAAAATCTTCGTTTGATCTCGCTTGATCAACGTCCTCCAGGGAAGAGACCTGCTAGCCTCCGCTAGTCCTCGATTCCCTCTTCCGCTAGCCCTCGATTCCGAAAAAAAACTCAAACCCCGCCGACTTCAAGCTCCTACCATCAAATAGGGGGTTTAAAGCTTCGTTTCATTCGTTGCACTCTTTAATAATTAGTGCTTTTCGATTTTTAATTTGTTAGGCTTTGCTCTATGTTAAATTGTAGCTATGTTTCAGAAATTTATTAATTATTATTAATCCAACTAATCTAGGCTCCACTCGACAATGCGTTACAAATAATCGGTGTTTTTCAGATTGTGAACTATACATTCTTTCGTTTTTCGTTTCTTTTCATTTATTGAGCCCTATTCTTAATTCTGAAGGAAATCTTTTGTCGGAATCAAGAATACAAGTGATTTTGTCATTATTACTGTCGAACTCTTTATTTTGAAATCATCTGGCGCGTAAATTGTGTAAAATAAATTCTGCAAACATTGAATATCGAAATGAGATATGTGGCTTTATGCTTTTTCATGCACAAAGTAATCTAGTGGAAATCTAATATCTATTGATTGATTGGATCACAGATTTGAGATATCCTCGAAATGAAGTTTTAGAATGAAAGGTTCGTTTCTGAGAAATAAATTGGACTTCGTCATTACTGCTGAATTGCATTAATTATTTCCTAAAAGAGTTATTGTATGCCAATTCAGTTATGAGAGCAGAAGTACAACTTTGTTTTAAACCGGGTTCGCATTATTTTAGTATATAGTAGCATTTTTAACATAATGGTGATAGGAACACAGCACGTCAATTTATGTTGAGGTTTTTAATTTGACTTCATAAGAGAGTATTTCATTTTATTCAGTTAAAAGTTAATAGCTTATTTTTCCTAGAATTTACCTGTAACTAATTAAGTACATCGTATTTGTACTTGTGATTTATCTTTGAGTAGACATATTCAAACAAGTTCATCGAAACTATAAAAATGGTGCGAAACATAAATATAATCTACCTACTACATGAATAATTCATGTCCGGGTCCAGAATACTTGTTTTCATTTCAATATTACCTTCGACAAACTCTAAAAAGAATAAGCCTATGACTCGTTTAAATAGATAGCATATTTTTTTCCACTCAAATTAAGTTGGGAGCCCTATCGGCAGCTTCGTACACAATCTAAACCATGTCTTTCTGTTTTCTGTTTACAAAAGTATACAATTTTAAAGTTTTTTCTTATTGTGTCAGGGGTATGAGTGGTAGTTTTTTGTTGTTGATGTTCAAAAGGAAAGAAAAGGTTCTATTATTTTGTTTAAAGTTTACTTGTGTGAAAATGAAATGGACATCAGTTTGGATAGTTTGACCCACAATTACAGGCTTAGGCGCATGCTGTGATATTCCTGATTTTTTGCCAGAAGGTAAATCATAGTCCAAATTGCCGCATAGACCAATTTTATTCAATTTATAGGATTTCTATTAAAATTGATCAGGTTTTTTTCGAGGTCCCTGATATTAATTTTGCTAACAAAGTGTATAAATAGAAAGTGGCGGCTCTGATATAACTAAGCCAATATCTAGAAGTGACAAAATCCAGATAGTGCAGAAGTGGATGTATTTTTGATAATGTTTACAAACTGCGTATTTACTGAAAATTTTCCTTGTTCAAAATGTCTAAAAGCTGGAGATTATTGTTGTACGTGAATTTTTTCTGGATGTTGTCGTTTCTTGATTTTGTCGTTCTAGATTTTATCTTTCTGAATTTCGTGCCCAACGCAATTTAAAAAGATATATACATATAAGGATTTACATGGAAATGGAAACATGACGATTTTTGAGGTAGTTGATTTTAAATTCTACAACTATGTTAAATGGATTTCGATTAATGTGATGTTATAACTCTGCGAGTGTTAGGATTTCTGATTTCCCGACGTTTTTGCCATTCTTGAGAATCTGGATTAAAGATACCTACACGAAATCTCAGGAAATGTTTAATGTTTATACTAAATTTAAGTTAAAAATAGTAATTGTAGATGAAAAATATCTTTACCGCGAAATTAATAGATATACGATTTTTCTCAATATTTATTGAAGCAATACTGGAAAGATATGGATTATTATTTATTATTTTTGGATGTTTATAAATTATTTAACTTTAATACAAGACACAAGAGCATTGAAGGAGGTGGCCAAACAAGCTGCAGATTTTATTTATTTATACATATATACATATTTGTATTTTTTCGTTATTTTTATGATATTTAGAAGTTTATTATTATTTAAGATCTGTTGAAAATAAAAACTGTTGTGAAAACCGAACTTTTTTTTTTAAAATCAAAAGAACTTTCTCAATTACTTATGATTTTTTACTTTAAGCTAATATAATTACAACAAACAACACTGAATAATATTTTTACTTAAAATAAATGTTTAATAATAATATTTGCGTTTTTGTATTCCGCTTTATTATCGATATCCAAAAATTCTTTTTTAGATTTTTGTCCGGATTTTGTTTCTTCTCTTGTTTTTGAATTTTAGGGTTTCTAGGATATATCGTTCGTGGATTTTGTATTGTTTGTGAATTACATTCAATACAATACTTAGATCCAACCTACTGATGTAATACGTTATTAGAAAATTATTTTTTAACATTTGCACAGCTACAATATATTTAATTTAAAATTTATCTTAAAAGGAAATCCAGCAATTGGAAATACTATGTAAACAACTATACGAATCTACTGATTCAGTTATTAGAAATGAGGCGGAAAAGGCTTTGGTCGCATTTCTTGGTAGTCCAGATGCGCTACCAAAATGCCAGATGTTGTTGGATAGAGCAGATTCGAGCTATGCACAACTTCTAGCTGCTACAACGCTTACAAAACTTATACAAGGATTAAGCTTAGAGCAAAGGATAGATATAAGGTAACCCAGTGGATTTATTATTTATCTATATTATATATTTACTGTACATTAATTCCAGGAGCTACGTCCTCAACTACTTAGCCACACGACCTAATTTGCAAGGTTTTGTTGTGCAGGCGCTAGTTACCCTTTTAGCCAAAATTACCAAATATGGTTGGTTTGATACATACAAGAATGAGAATGTTTTTAGAAATATATTGGAAGATGTGAAGAAATTTCTTCAGGTATTTCTATTTGTATAAATCATGTTATTTATTTAACTAAATGTTTTTTCATTCTAGGGGTCTGTTGAACATTGTACAATTGGTGTACAAATTTTATCGCAGTTGGTGTGTGAAATGAACTCAATTGTGGAAGTTGATATTAATCTTTCTTTCTCAAAAAATCGAAAAATTGCTACATCTTTTAGAGATCTTCAATTGTATGAAATTTTCTTACTATCATGTTCGCTTCTGATTACGGCGAGGGATAATAGTAAGAATCTTAATTTCTTGGATGAATCACAACAAGCGTGAGTATTTTGTTTATAATTAATATTGGTTTTAAATAAAACAAAATTTCTTTGTTGGGGTAATTTCAGATTGATATCGCAAGTTTTGAAATTAACAAAAAATTGTCTCACATTTGATTTCATTGGGAGTTCAACAGATGAGTCAACGGATGATATGAGTAGTGTGCAGGTAAGATTTGTTTTCTTAGATTAAAATTTGTTTATGACTTCAATTGTTTTCTTTCAGATTCCTGGCAGTTGGAGGCCAGCTTTTTTGGATTCAAATACTTTAAAATTGTTTTTTGATTTGTACCAAATACTACCCAATGGACTTGCAAGCTTAGCACTTTCCTGTCTGGTTCAGGTATGCGTTGTGCTAATTAAATTATATTTTAAAACTAATTCAAGCAATTTTCTTTAGATGACATCTGTCCGGAGATCTCTATTTAGTAATAATGAACGAACGAAATTCCTGACGCATTTAGTGAATGGGGTGAAAAACATTCTTGAAAATTTACAGGTAATTTAAACAATAAATGATATTTTCTTTTTATTTATTTCTCTTTTTTTTCTGTAAAAAGGGTTTAAGTGATCCAGACAACTACCATGAATTTTGTCGCCTTTTAGCACGTCTTAAAACTAATTACCAGTTAGGAGAGCTCATCACTGTAGAATGCTATCCTGAGGCAATTCAGTTAATAGCGAAATTCACCGTTGAATCCTTACAAGTAAGACTTTTTTAATTATAAATTATATAAGGTCTTAAAATAACTTGTATTTTTAAAAATAGATGTGGCAGTTTGCTCCCAACAGTGTGCACTATTTGTTGTCTCTTTGGCAGCGAATGGTTGCTTCAGTTCCTTACGTTAAAACCAATGAACCTCACCTTCTGGGGACATATACGCCAGAAGTAACAAAAGCTTATATAACGTCAAGATTGGAGTCTGTACCTGTTATTGTTAGGTAGATTTAAATAATTAATATTATTAATAAATGACTTATCACTTCCTTATTTCTTAAGGGACAATTTAGAAGATCCTTTAGATGATTTAGGGATGGTACAACAACAATTGGAACAACTTTCTGTTATAGAGCGTTGCGAATACGAGAAAACTTGCACATTGCTTGTACAACATTTTGATCAGGTGAGAGAATATTTTAAGATTGTTAAATTTAGAAATTAAGATCATGGCTTTAGTAATATACGTTGTTTAATTTTGCCGATTGCTCTACAATCCTACGAAAGCTGTTGATATAATCTATTGAAGATTTGTAAGTCTGATCTAAAGCAATTCAGCTGGAATCTCAATGCGTGAAGATTTTTTGATGTATGCAGCAAATCGGTAAAATGCTCTGCACTCTTTGTGGAAGATTAGCGATAATTTAAGTAGCTCTAGAAATCTACATTCAGCCGATATGTACGAAATCGTCTTTAAAATTGAAAATTTCCTCCTTTTTAAGACTGCGAGAGCCTATCAGGAATTGCTTCAGAATCCGTCACCAAATCCTATGGATATTACAATTCATGAACTCCAACTTACTTGGTTGGTTTACATAATTGGTTCGGCCATAGGAGGTCGGCTTTCTTTCACTGCTAGTGAAGAACAGGATACTATGGACGGAGAACTTGTGATAAGGGTATTTAACAATTCTTAAAATATTTTAAACTATAATAAAAAAAATACTCATTGTCCTCTAGGTGCTCCAACTAATGAGTATCACCGATTCAAGATTACCCCAAGCAGGCTGTGAAAAATTAGAACTTGCTATTCTAAGTTTCCTTGAACAAGTGCGAAAAATTCATATAAGCGAACAAACGCAAAAGGCAAAAGTTTATAAGCGACTTTCAGAAGTGTTTGGTCTAAATGATGAACAGATGTTGCTAAGCATGATTAACAGGAAAATGTAAGTTTAAAGTTGAAATGAGCTTTTTAAGAATTTTTGTATGTAATACAGCTAATAGAAATGATTCAATTGAACTCTACATGATTTTTATTTTTCTATTGCAGTATTACTAATCTGAAATTTTGGGGACGATCTGAGCAAATAATTACGAAAACGTTGTGCTTATTGAACGACTTGTCCCTCAGTTTTAGCTGTATTAGAAAATTGGCAAAGCTAGAGGAAGTTCAGTTTATGCTTAGCCATCACACAGTAATTGGAATTAATTTATAGAATGAATTATTTATGATTATCTAATACCTTTTCATATTTAGAGTGAACATTTTCCTTTCTTGGGAACGAATTCATCACTTTCCGAAATGAGATGTAGAAGCATGTTTTACACTTCTTTGGGACGTCTCCTTATGGTAGATCTTGGAGAAGATGAGGAGCGTTTTTACAATTTTATGACACCTTTAACAAGTATTTTCTTATTATTATATGTTAGAACATTATTTTTAAAACAATTTCTTTTTATAGATCAATTTGAATCTCTGGGTCCTCTACTCATGGATTCGAATAGTTTTTCAAATGATGAGGCAAAGAAGGCCATTATTGGATTAGCTCGGGACCTAAGAGGATTGGCTTATGCGCTTAATTCAAAAGTTCCATATTCGATGCTTTTTGATTGGATGTGAGTATTTTTATCTTGATAACAACTAGTTAACTACTATATTCTTGTTCTTTTATTTTATTTTCCTTACAAGTTATCCGGACTACACACCAATACTTATCCGTGCAGTAGAACTGTGGGCTCATGATCCTTCAGTTACAACACCAATTTTAAAATTATTTGCCGAATTAGTAAATTGTCGGTCACAAAGGCTGCAGGGTAATGTTTCTAGTCCAAACGGAATCCTCTTGTTTAGAGAAACATCAAAATTAATTTGCCTCTATGGTAAAAGCTTTTATAATTTTCGATTTTAGTTTTAATAATCAATATTTTTGTCTCAGGTAATAGGATATTACACTTAGAAGTTCCACGAGACCAGCAATATGCAATGAGGCTTAAAGGGATTTCTGTTTGTTTCCTTATGTTGAAGCATGCTTTGAGCGGAAATTATGTCAATTTTGGTGTTTTTAAGCTATATGGTGATGATACCTTGGATAGTGTTCTAAATGTAACAGCAAAAATGATACTTTCTATTCAGCAAAATGATCTTTTGGTAAATTATTATTTTTTAAATAACTCGAAAAAATAATATTAATTTTTTTATAATCTCTTCAGGAATATCCAAAACTTTCCACAGCTTATTACATTTTACTTGACTGCTTAGCACAAGATCATATTACATTTTTAGCAACATTAGAACCTCGCGCATTTTTATACATTTTGGAAAGTATATCTAAGGGATTGACTTCACTAGGTAAATTTTAGTTGAAATTTAATAACATTGTTTAGTCTGTGAGATTGTTGCTTGTAATATGAGACTATATTTTGGATATCGATAGAACTTAAAGGATATTTCTTTAGGAGTCATAAGAAAAAAATCGTCCATAAAGATGGGAATATTTCGCAGACGAAACAATGTTAATTAAACTAATTGATAAGAACTTGTAAACAATTTAATAATGTAAAATCTTCTCCTTTTCCGCAGACTCATCAGTTTGTACTGGTTGTTGTTCAGCTTTAGACAATATTGTATCATATATATTTAAACAGTTAGCTTTAAAAGGTAATGTTTTTAATTAAATTTATATTAGAAGGTATTAAATGGGAGGTCTTGCAGTTTCGACATTCCCAAACAAAAAGCGACATGGAGTCACAGCTGAAAACAACACGTTCCTTAAGGTAAAGTATTTATACGTTCTATTTAGGATAGACATTTTATTTTGTATTAATTAATATTTAGGTAGTAGAAATGCATTCAGAAATACTGCAAACGATGATGTCAACACTTTTAAATTTGGTTATGTCTGAAGATTGCAGAAATCAATGGTCATTGTCCCGTCCTCTATTAGTTCTTATACTGCTGTATGAAGATTATTTCAGGTAAAATATTATAAAAGGAATATTTTTGAATAATCTTTATGTTAAAAAATTGTATTATTAATTTACAGATCGCTAAAAGAAAATATAATCCGTTCTCAGCCAATAGAGAAGCAAGCCACAATGGCCCAATGGTTCGAAGCCTTAATGGATGGAATAGAAAGGAATATTGCCATGAAAAATAGAGAAAGGTTAGAAAATGATATTTATTTAAAAAAATAAAAAACCCCCTATCTATGAAATCTTTAATATTTCAGATTTACTCAAAATCTCTCAATGTTTCGGAGGGATGTTGCGAACTCGTTGAAATCGTCTAGTTATAGTACTGGTTCGTCAATAAATGATATTACCGATCACACATAAATAGTGCCCAAAGCACATTTTGTTTTGCATAATTGCCTTATAAATGAAAATAAGTATTTTCAAAAGCTCGTTTTATACGTAAGAATTTTGTTTTTTTTAGTTTCTTCTCTTTTTATTTTATGTTTATTTTTTGGAATTTATTTATTACATACATATTCTGAAAAACAAAAAAAAAAACATTTTGAGTAATATTAAAAAATGATTAGCTTTCGATTTACTTTATTTTTTTCAAGCTCTGTGTTATCATGTTCTCACATTCAATGAATTCATGCTGTAAAACAGCTATCATGTTAATTATATATATTTCGTGATATGGCTTTTTTAAGTGTTTCTGTTTATTTTTTTTTTTTTTTTTTTTAATTGGTTTGCTTAATAGAAAAGCAGTGTGTATGATATTATTATTACAGGATGCATACGAAACTCAGGTAGGGCTTAATGTAGGCCGCATTTAAGAAGTCAATTTCCGCTCAGCAAAATCAATTGCTGAATTGTGCTTTGGAGTGCTTAAATTAAAATTGACATCTTGAATGTAGCGACACTCAATTTCTACACCAAAGTATCGCTGTGTGTTTCAAAGTTTCTGTGCTTATTTATATGTCGTCTTTTTATGAACACCTCAAGGATTATTGTTTTTATTTTTATGCTTATATATATATATTTTTTTTTGTTACATTATCTTTCGTGCAAGATTTACACATGTGGTGCATTAATCACGATTTTGGCCTATTGTCACCTAATTACTTGGAATAGATTTTATTATTCAGCAATTAGATTTTTGCACAACTATTCCAATTTGCTGGATTTTCGGATTTTTCTCCGATTTTTGAAAAGGATTTTTAGTGTTTGTGACATATCAAAAAGCACCTAATGAAATGATACAATTCTCATTTAGCCTCATGTAATTTGTTGCAAAATTTTGTAAAAATATTCTAAATTCAAAAATGATCTCAAATAGATATAACAACTTAAAATAAGGATAAAAACATTAAAAGAAACGATGAAATTTTGTTGAAATGTTGAATGGGGGGAGCAAATTGTGTAAAACTGCAATTAACATTTTTATTCGATTAAATCGGATGCGTTGGGAAATGCAATCTTAGGAGCCTCCAAAGAGTAAACAATTTGATTAATATGATTCTGTGATAAAATCAACAGTCTACTCTGGTATTTGGTTGATGAGTTTTGTCAAAATTCTCTAAATCCAGCTTTAAGAAGCTTAATATACCTAACGATTTAAGATATCGAATTTTCGAGATACGGATTGCAGTCTTCACAGGTAAAAGCCCACAGGCACTTTTTTACTTACTTCGTTGTTCCATTATCACATACCTATGAAATGTGGTACTATAAACTTTGAATTCCAAATCAATAACAGATTAAATCAATTTTAATTTCCTCTAATATTATTACCACCCAAGTGCACAACGAAACGATATTATTCGTTACCTTGTGAATCTCTAAATTTATGTTTTATGTAAAATATATTTTTATTCAAAATACTATATTTTTATTTGTACTTTCTTACAAACGTTTTAAGTGTTAATAAATTATTGTGTTCCTATTGCTATAATTGATTGATTAGCGAAAAAAAAACTTCTTAAACTATACAACAAAATTTTCACACATTTAAATGTTTAATACTTTTACTTGCAGAAAGTTCATACGCATCTTACCCTGAGCAAAACTACTCGGTCTCTGTATAAAAGTTTGTTTATAATTTGTATGGATGAATGGATGGCTGCAAAAAAATAAAAAAATCTTTTTACCTTTGGTTAATGTAAACTAATTATGGAAAAATGCAAGCAGAAATATTTTTATGATGTTTGTAGCATAGTTCTATGTAATTTTACAGATTTAAAAAAAAAAAAACAAATACAAATATTTTATATAAATAATATTAAGGAAAAAAATTTGTAAAATGTTGAAAAATAATAATTTTTACGTTCACTTGATGTTACGTTCTTTCATTTAATCTAAACCTGTTTTTGCGTGGTATTTCGTATTTATTTGGTTTAAATTCGTTTTACAATTTACTCATTCACTCTTCTAGAAGTGTTTGCAGCAATGTAAAGTAAGACATCGATGTGCTGAGGATCTGTAATGGAATTTTTGGTTAGAGAAATTTTGTGAAAATTTGAAATTAGCAACAATTCACCGTCGTGAAGCTTTGAAGCGATAACACCGAAAATTTTAATGCAGTAATTTTAACTGGCTTCTGTGATCGCATTATCATAAAACTTAAACCCTTTTTGAAATCCGATCCGCCAGGAGGATAATGGATTCGGGTTATGTATTTGGATCCATCATCGTTTTCTTCTGGTTTGTCGTAAAAACCTCCTTCCCAATTGCAGGAGTACAGCACCCAAGAGGTTTCTGTTGACTTTGAAAATAAATGGTAATTAATTCGTATATATGTTACCGACCCAATCCGACTTTAAGATAAACTAGTCTTTTCTAGAACGCAATTGTTTACACGCACAGTGTATTTATTAATTCAGTATGTAAATGCGTGCTTGTCAGCAATATCATCCGCAGCAAATTCATCAACATTAAATTTATAAATACATTTAAATTGAAAGTGAAAACTAGTTTATCCTAATATCGGGTTTTTGAACCAGCGATCTTACTCGTTGGATGAGATTGTTCCCATTCCAGCAGAGGATAAAAAGTTGCGTCAACGCTGAGAAGATGTAATTTGTTAATTTTGCATAATTTCCGATAGACATTTTGCCCTAATTTATAACAAATATAAAAAATATAGTTTCAATTAAATTTTAGTCAGCAACGACTTACAGTAACAATTTGAAATCCAACCACACAAATTAATATCGAACTGATAGTAAAATTCACGAGAAGAATTGGGCTAAAAAAATGTTCTACTTGATCGCAGAACCTGCAAAATGTTGAAAACGTAAAATATTAATGGAATTTCAAATAGTAACAAATATTTAATTAACAATGTAGTAATTTACATTATAAGAAGTTACATTTGGAATTATAATTCCTAATCTAGTCCGCTAGGAATTAAAATTAATAATTTTGGAATAGAGCATTGATTTTACTTACTTAATTCTTTTTCTTTGGAAATGTTTTCAAACTAATAAGCAGAGCTGTAAAAAATGACATTACTTACACACATGAGCATTATTTAGCATTACTTACCATTACCAGCATTATTTACTGCTCAGTATAGCAGTAGTACTCAGCCTTACTACAAAGTATTACAATAAACATGTTTGAATGAATATTAAAATATACATTTATTCATATAAAATCGAAGATTTTATTACAAAAAATGTAAAATAACTTTCAAATTGGCATTTCTTATTATGAGTAATGCAAAGTACTGCCATGTAATGCTACGTAATTCTGAGTAATGCTAGTAATGCCAAGTAATGCTCATATGATTACAGTGATGGTGAAGTACCAGTAACTGTAATGGTAATTCGATTTTCTTGCATTGGTAATCATCTTTAAATTGCATTACTTGTTATGGTAATGCCTACGTTAATGCATTCCAAAGTAATGCAATATTTTACAGCTCTGCTAACAAGCAACCAACTTTCGTTTGAAGTAAATATTTTAATTAATAATTTAAAAAAAAAACATTTTCTTCGTTATTTGCGATTACTTGAAAAAATAATCTTTCTATAAAAATATCCTAATGCAATTTCAAAATCAAACTTGTCGCTATAATCTTGAAAATTAAAATCTTGCAAATCTCACATTGGAATAAAATATTATTTAATTTCCTAATTAATATTGCTAGCTTAAAAATTTCACTACAGCATTCTAAAATGAAATATTCTCAATTATTAAAATTGGAACAAATTAAGTTTGAGGTTGCTTACAGAGATATTTTTAAAATTTCGAAAACTGACATTTTTTTGCAACGATTTAAAGATCGATGATCAAAGTAATGTAGAATTTTATTTTATTTGGCTTATATTTGGAATTCTTACAGAACTTTAACTTACAGATTTTACGATGTGAAGAAATATGAAGAAACTGGTACAAAAGCAAAAATGTTTTTCTCTGATCGTGAGATTTTTATTTTTCAAGACGAGATTTATTTCATGCAAAATTTTGATAATGCGAGATTTTAAAATGGTTATTAAAAATTGTAATTTTATAATTAGGATCTTGATCGATTACGTGTATTTGTAGAAGCTAATCCATATCCCAACACGCGTGAAATAACAAGTGAGCTCAACTGCAGTCAGGCCGCTGCCGTTCGCGGATTTAACACATTAGGCAAAGTACAAAAATTAGGGAAATGAATACCACATCTACTCAGCGTGGATCACCGCCATCAGCGAGTTGACATCTGTACGCAAGTCAAATTAATTAAGCCTCCGTTCAACCGAATCATATTACTACATGACAATGCGCGACCCCACATTGCAAAACAATGAAATATTGCGACTGGATTTCGAAGTTCTTCCTCATCCACCGTACTTACCAAACTTAGCCCAAATGGACTACTTTTTATTCAGTGCCCACAGTAAACATTTAGCCAACAAATTTGTTTGATAATCGTCATCATTAAGCGATCGATACACAAAAGTTTTTTGATTCACAATCATCAGAATTTTGGAAATGAGGTATTCATAATTTACCTACTCGCTGGCAAAGAGTCGTAGAGTCTGATCGCGAATGTGTTTTGGATTATATTCCATTATGTATTTAAAAAAAAATACGTATTTCATTTTAAAAAAATTTGAAAGGGCTCAATACTTTTGAATCAAGGAGATACTAAAAGAAATTGATACTTTAATTTAAATTCTGATATTTACTTATAGTCTTATTCTAAAGTCCATCTTACTTTCGAATTTATTACGAATTCTGAAGTTGCAGTTTCACAATTTGAATAGATGTATCGTAAAAGCGATTTTTTCTTATAGAATCTCTAGTTTCTCAATGTTCTCATATCCTAAACTGCAACGACAGATCTAGAAATAATCCTTTAAAGTACCTGATCAAAATAGCATGTTTTCTCGCGATGTTCTTCAATAATCTGAAATATTCCACTTGCACCAATTTTTCGGAGGTATTTTCCCCATATTTCTTTACAGCATTCTCATATCCATCGGAAATTATGTTTCGAATGGATTTGTGAAGCAGTCTGAACTGAGCGCAAACGTAAGTTATGAAAAATCCGAATAAGCTGTCCTCCGCGAACAAAGTCGTTACTACGGCGAACCCGGCGTAGGCTGTCATTAGGTAGGTGAGGACGTAGATGATTCCGTGGTTGGCGTCGTAAGGGAAGATCATTTTGTACGGAAAGGGCTTTTCGGAGCTGCTCGGATTGGCCAACAGCTCAAACAACGGAAGGACGCAGTACATGCAGATCAGTGAGAACATCATCGCTGACATCGTCCGAAATATGATCATTTCCTTCTTACACCTCTTCTCGATCTTAGCATCAGTTCCCCTGGAATTATTTTTTAGGTATTTTTTTATTGCATTTATTTATTATTTATTTCAATTTAATCTTACAAGTATACAGTTCCTGACCAATGAATTAGACGCACCGACAAAGTGTATGAATAGTTTAAAACACGCCCTGTTTTTTTACAAATTAACCCTTCTAGGAATTTCGTTTTTTTTTGAAACTATCCAATGTTAGCATTCTAGCAATCTTTTTATAACGAGAAAAACCGTAAAAGGGTTGTTGGTAGGTATGTAATTTACAGGTAACTAACATGATCTTGTTTTTGCGGTCATTGCTAAGTTTGCAAGTAACCAGTTAAGTCTTATTTTTAATGTTTATAAAAGTGTTTCTTAACAAGTGAATTAGTGAACTTTGTTAAAAGGGTGTCGGGGAAAAATAATAAATTATCAAAAAACTAAAAAAGTGCATTGTTCTTTAAAGATAACTGTTTTAGAGTGTTTATAAACAATAACAGAGTACATTCAAATTTTAATAACAAATATTTTCAAGATGGCGGATCCAATATGGCCGCTATTACAACAAAAAATAATTTCTTTACAAACATAGTGCATGCGGGTAGTCATTACTTATGTTTTTGAGGTCGCTGATTTAAAAAATCGAACCAGTTTTTCATTTTTCAATATGCCGGCTCCAATAAGCCCGCCATTACAATAAGGAGTTTTTTATTTGCAAATATAGTGCATTGAAGATTCGGAAAAAGCAGGTCTTTTTACTTTAGAAAACGTTTTTCCCTAATAATATTTAGTTGGTCTTAAGCTTTTTATAGACGAAAAACCAATGGAATGTCCGCTTAGTCGTTAATGGGTTAACGGATAAGGTTTAGAAAAAAAATCATCACGGGAACGCTTTTTGAAACAAGAAAAATAATGTTTCATTGTATCGAAATGTACTTTATATACGTTACTTATTTTAAATTTAATAAGAATTGTAACAATTAGTAAAAAATATTTCGTTATGTATTTTCAGAGCTGTAAAAAAAGTACTACGATTACCATTACAAATACTAGTACAAGTAATGGAAACAAGACAAATTACCAGTACCATTGCTAGTATTGGTACTTTAATAAATTTAATTACCATTATCAGGTACATTGGTACTTCACCATTACCGTACTTCAGAAGCATTACCTGGCATTACTTAGAAATATTTGACAAGTAATGCTAAGTAATGATGATTACTGTAAACCAATGTCAGGTATTGCTTCTGAAGTACGGCAATGCTGAAGTATCAATACCATTACTTGGTAATGATAATTAAATTTTTTGATGTACCAATGCTAGTAATGGTACTGGTAATTTGTCTTGCTTACATTATTTGTAATTGTACTGAGTATGGTAATGCATTCCAAGAATAATGCATTTTTTGACAGCTCTAATTATAATTTCTTTAATTTAATAACACAACATTTTCTTATCGAAACTTTGATTTATTGTTCTAATTGAGAGTTTTAAAGAGAAATTCTAAGAATCGAAAAGGGCTTGAAATATCACTTTCTAAATTATTAGTTTATTTTCCATCCTCAATATGGATTTTCTTTGTTACACACACCGGAAAAAAATTAGAAAAAATACTATTATATCCTATATCTCGTACTCTACACATTTTCAAGCCTGAAATACTAAGGAAATTAGTGTCTTCGCTAGTCGAGTCGACCGAAATCGACTTCCATAATAGGGCCCTAAATTTAAATCGATATTGAATGGAAGTTATAGTTTAAGTGATTTTAAAAAAACTCCAATTCCGATTTAAACAAATTTCAATTCACATTCTATATTCCGAACGCACCTTGAAACAGCTAACCTCATTTTAATCTTTCAATTTTACAAAGAGTGAAATGAATTTCCATAATTTACACTGGAATAGATCTAACACATTTTAAGCAATATAATTCCATCTTTTGACTTTTATCGATTATTTTTTCACTATAGCACTAGAAATTTCCAAATTGATATTTTTTCGTAAAGGATAGTTTTAACGATTATATGGACAAGCACGCGTTTCTGCTGTAATTGCTATTTAAAATAAAAATATAACACTAGTAAATATTTAACAGACAAAACTGTGGTAAAATTGAAACTTCTAATTGTTTTAAAGTTTATCTGAATTGTTAAATCCCGAAATATTTATAATGTGAAAAATGAACATTCTAAGATCAATTTCGCCTTTGTAGTAATTAGACCCTAAAGAAAAAATTTAAAAGGATAAAAACACTTACCTTTCAAACCAAATATGCTTCTTAAAATCATTAATTAGTTTCCTGAAATCCTTTTGATGCAGTCGTAAGTGAATAAGACGAATGAAATTCTGAAATCCCATAAAAGTGGTCGAGCAATTTTCAGTAACTTTTAGAATATCACCGAAAGAATAAACGAGATAAGCTGCTTGATAGTAAATTGTTATACCAACAATTGTTATAATAAACCAAGCCCAGAGCACATACAAATTTTTTAAAATCTTTAACCGAGGATTTATCGGCCAAGATCCGTTTAACTTAATCCAAATGCACTGTAGAGGAAAAGTAAAATCCTTTTTAATCACTTTCGTACGCGCTCCCATGACTTCTCGCCAACTAGAAAAGCCGTGATTGAGTTAGCTTTTTATATCTAGAAGTTCCTTTGGTCGCATTTAAGCATTTAGCATCAAATACTGGGAATTTTTTATCCAATCCGGTAGGAAGTACTTCAATATGATTTAATTACAAGGCTCCATAAAACCATAAAAGGGATTAATTACAGGGTATTGATGTTAATTTACTGCATATTCCTTTAATTCGTTTAACAACTTGTTAAATTTGCAAAGGACTTCTTCAGAGGGATAAAGCTTTAAAAACGTGATATTAAAGCTTTGAAGTTATTAAGAATTTACCATTATTGCTGAAAATGTGAATGTCAAGGGTACGCACGATTTTGCATTAACCCATTCGCTGCCGCCATATGTCATATTCAGCTTGAAATTCAGACATAGCCAACGACGAGTTATCTCGTGTTTGGCAGCAAATGGGTTAAATAGAAATTTTTTTTAAAAAACAAAACGCACAAGTAACCAGTTAACGAAAATGTTTATTTTAAAATTAAATTAATTTTACACTTTAACTACGCATTTCGTTCATATATTTAAATATTTACTTCTTTATTTATAATATATTCAATATTATCTATATGGAGATGTAAAAAATCGAATTTTACACAGTTAGAGATCTTGTTCTGATATAGTCAGATTTTACAATAATCAAAGTAAACATAATAAAAGTACCGAGAATGTTTTATTTTTATTTATTATTTTTTTCTTTCCAACAAATTTACTTAAAATTAAATATACACAAAACAAGAATGCAAAATTTGTAAATTTTAGTAGGGACGTTTTTTTTTTTGTTTTTTTGTTTTAATTTAAAATGAAGTACTTCTCCCTTGAAAAGCGTTTAAAAATGTTTCCGCTAAAAACAAAAAATAAACAAACAAATAATAGTAAAATTAAGTGAGAAGAGCGTCTATAAAGCAGGATCGTTCTATATCACAGGTTAACAGGAAGAGAACTAATAATACTAGGAAAAAAAAAGTAATAAAAGATAAAATAGGATATGAGTGTTTCAAATAAGAAATAAATTTCGTCTAAGATAAAAATTATTATTGTCCTTCAAAGGCTGTGATCGATTATTCAAAATTTTCTAAAATCGGCTACTTAATTCAGCTTAAAAAGATCAATTGCTGAATTGCCATAGTCGACTGCATAAAATATGAATTTTTGAACACAGCCATATTCTACGAAATCTTTTATATTGTCAAAATTTAAAGTACTATAAAATAAATATTATTTTTTTATCTATTTTATCTATTGGCCAGGGTTTTTATAAAAATCTGAAAATATTCCTTGCACAAAATATACGCTTTTTATTTTTAACGAGAAAAAATACCACTGATGATAAAAATATTTCTATGGAAGAATTAAAAATTTAGCTGAATTGCAATTAATTTTCTTGTGCTCTAAATATTGACAATTTTATAAATTGCATAGTGTTAAAACAAACAATTGATGTAAAAACATATTGTCGTTATGATTCCAAAAATTCGATAGATGCTGTTTTTATTTTTAATTCTTGTCGATCTTTTATGTCTAATGAATGTTACAAAACATAAAAAAGTATGCTTGATAAAAAAAACAATTCTTGCAGTTCAATTATATATGCTTTGTTTTTGTTAACTAACCCATTGACTGCCAACTACGAGATAACTCGTGACACGATCATATTCAGCCTTTAATTCAGCTATACCCATCAATGAGTTATCGCGAAACTGGCAGTCAATGGGCTAACTGATTTTTCTTTTGACAATCCAGATCATTATGAAATTATTCATAAATTTGGGTAAATTCAAAAATGTGTTTGCATGATACTGATGCCTAATAATCATTGAAGTTGAATTGTGTATTAGAATTTTGTAAATGCATTTTTGAATTTACTCTTTATCATCAGTTACTGATATCTACGGATTTTTAATTTTCAACAATTTACACATAAAATTTCCATGGTTTATGGCATTAATTTCTCAGTAAAAATTTTTCTTTTAAATATTATCCAAAAATAATTAACAGAGGTACAAAAATGCGAAAAATGAGAAAGGGTCAAACATAAAAAGTTACAACAAAATACAGGTAAAAATGTAAACAAAAAGACCGATGCGATGCTTATTTCTAAAATTATTAATAAAATACGCTATCAATGATATGTTCCTTTTTTTTCTTTTTTTCTTTTTGAATACAATTTATATCAGAACAAGATGAAAATGGGACGTGAAGTCGCAAAATAGCAGTGTGTGATGCGATTCGTATTCTCTTTCTCTCTCTCTCTCACTTTCTTTCTTTTTCAGTTTTTTTCCTCCTTACATCGTACTATTAAATTTAACGAAACTTACCATATTTCATTACAAGTATTAACAAAAATAAAACATTTATCCTTGCTTTTTAATTTAATCTAGACTGAATTCATTATATACAGTTACATTACTTTATATATATATATGAGTCATTTATATCTATACCATATAGTAAGAGACAGTGAAAAAGCAAAAATTCACGTTCATGTGCCCAGAGTGTTGTTCAGCTTTTCTGGTCACCCCCTGTGTCGGGGGCGGCAGATTTAAGATTCTTCGAGCTTTCCAGGAACTTTTTTTGTTTTTTTTTTTGTTTTTTGTTTTTGATATATACAAAAGTATTTTAGGAGAAATAAGTATATTACAATTAAGAAACTAAAGTAGTCATGTGAAATGAGATTTTTTATTTTGCTATAACTTCCATATACATTTGCTTCTTCTGCTTGAAGAATTTTTGAAAATGGTTTTGTTGTTAACACATTAACGTACAGATTGAGGGAGCTCTTTTTTTTTATTTATTTAATATAAATTATTGGTTTTGAAATATATAAATGAGTCAATTACTTCGACTTTTGTACTAAACAAATTACACAGGCCTGCAATATTTTCCCCCCTTACAAAACAAAGTAATAATTTCGATAGGATTTATACTGTAGATCACGAATTCGCAAATGAAAAAGTTCTATCACGTTTTTGAAAAAAAAAATAGGTTTGAAAAGTACAAAACACCGTATTTTGGCCATTCTTGCAAATTAATTAAAAAATAACGAATTATCACAGGAGCTTGGAAAGTAGCTCAAATAAAAGTATGAACCTTTAGTTATTATTTTAAAATACGAGGATTTAACTATTCCGTGGAATTCACTTTTTTCCATAAGCCGATTACTTCATACAATAGATACTGAATGAAAATGATTGCTTGCGCACGCTCATGAAAATCTTATTCCCGAAGACGCTATAGTGCTGTAGATTAGTGGTATTTTATATATAATCGGATAAGGATTCAGGTTCTTTTTTGAGTTGTGTTACGAGCTTTTTCCACGTTCAGTTATTTTATGTTGAATTTTTAAAAATGTCCGAAATACGGTATTTTGTGCATTTCAACCCTATTTAGCTAAAAAAACGTGATGTGATAGAAAAAAACCGAGTTCAGATTCGTAAATAGAAGGTCTCAAACCCCCATAATCGGCTATAAAAACCGAGAAGGGGGAAAACAAGTTTTTAATTCGCATGCCTGTGTTATAGATCGGTTCTACTATTACTATATAATTGATTTTCATTGATTACTTAATCTATATACTCATGGATGAATACCGCCCCATTAAATCTTTAGGAAATAAAAAAGCAAGTGTTCAAAATTTAGTAGTGTAGTAATTTTCGAGGCTGAATTGCACATTCGAGCAGTTGTAATGCGTTTATGAACTCATTCTTATTTAACGTAAACCCTTCGAGTTTAAATAAACAAAGCACCTTATGAGCACCTATTTGATTCCAGCGACCCAGCGCCATTTAACGCTTTACCGTCAATCACGGCTATTCAGCTACAGCTATGTATAGCTGAATTGTCTTTTTTATGGCAATATGTTTAAATTTTGTATCTCTGTTCAAACAGTTTATTTCGATAGAAACTATTATATAAACAAATAAATTTTCCGGATATTTAATCCCATTTTCCCCAATAATATAGGTGTATTTTAACACTGATTTAGATCAAATTATTGAATCAAGGACAATAGATTATAATTTAAAGAAGTCGTTATTCCTAAAAGTCCAGAAATGAAGAGTACAACTCAACATATGTGCGGAAAATCTTTTTTTTTTTAAATATATCATTGCAAGAAGGTAGTTTGATCCTCTTTATAATTTAGCATACAATTTTATATCGGTCCAATCTGCGTTAATGTAAAATGCAACATTTTTATATTTTAATTTTAAAATGTATCCACACATATAGTTTAAAAAATCTAATATCACCACAAAAAGAACAGAATGCGCAGAAGTTATTAATATCATTATTTATTACAATTCATTATACTCGAATTCATTATATAAATCGCAAAGCATTTTTAATATCAATCTATTCCTTGTTCTTGTACAGCTTTGAAAAGACATGTTTTTTAATTCTATTATATTCATTCCATTCTTAATGCTAATGTATATGGAGGACGCAAATTAATTCTATAAAATTTGTTCTATTTACAAAAGTAAAGCAGTTTTATATTAACTACTTATTACATTCAGGATAAGCTCTTATCAAAGCTAGGTGCGAAACAAGAGCAAGCAATAAACTTTTATAAATCTCTTCTTTCCGTGGAAGCTTTTTTTAAAAAATAATAGTAAAAAGAAAAAAAATATATGAGTATTAACAAATTAAATAATTGTTGATTTCGATCGCTGAATAAAACTCCAGGCACTGTATTAAGATGTCCAGCTCATGGAATTTCGGACCATTTAAATGTGTGTATTTGTGTGTGTTTCTTT
The DNA here is from genome assembly GCA_949715965.1 of Dysmachus trigonus. Lineage (NCBI taxonomy): Eukaryota > Metazoa > Arthropoda > Insecta > Diptera > Asilidae > Dysmachus > Dysmachus trigonus. The sequence continues at coordinate 68,132,034 of OX454323.1, forward strand.
TCTATAAAACTGGAAATGTTTTATCGCAATTTATTACTCTTCCAGAAGTTTTTCGATGCGCACATTTTCACTATAATAATAATAATGATAATAATAATAATAATAATCTTCTGCTTTTCATAAGACTATGTGTATGATTCCTTGTTTTTCTCCAAATAATAATAAAATATATAAAGAAATCATCACTACAGCGATTGCAAAATAACAATTTTCTAGGAATTATTATTTTTTTTTTTCTGGTTTTTGTCTCATTATAAATACATAGCTCATGATGACTTTTTTCTTTTTCTTTAAAAGTGAAAACACTCTTGTATACGATATAATTTATAATACATCAGAAAAGTAGAAATATGAATTCTCTAAAAAATAAAAGTCAAAATAAACTAAAAAAAAAAAAATAAGGTAAAAACAATAACAATTAAACAATTATTTGCAATGTTAACGAAAGTATTCACCTGCGGACTTGGATGATTCTATTTCTTTTTTTTTTTATAAATATATGAAAATTGAAACAGTAAATGAATTTTAAATTATTTGTGTTTACAATTATTATTACATTATGTTAAATTACATCTAGTTACAAAATACAGCAAGCCGTCGAACAGCATCTGCTGGAGCCGCCTTTACTTTTTTGTCGTTGATCTGAAATATATAAAAATGGGGTTTTCTGAGTTACGTCCGTTCTTTGGATCTAAGATTTTTCTTAATTATAAATTACCTTGCGAATTCGGTTCTGGTAAATTATCTCTGGGGACTAAATGCATTACAGTTGTTTTACCCAATGGAAGTCCTAGTGCACCTAATGTTACATTGCAGTGTAAAAATCTACCTTGATATATAAGTCGAAGGATTTCTGCTTTTGAAACCATTTCAGATTCCCAATCTGCAAAGAATTAAAATTTAATGTTAAGACCTTGTTAAATTTATAAAAGGAAATTTGTAAACATAGTGAAACTATTTTGTGTATTTGTATTTATCTGTAGTCCTGATATTGTAAAGCTTAATAATAATTTCTTCTATACAACCTACAGTAAGTAGGGTATGTAAAAACGAATCTCCGAACACTTCTTAATTCTATATAAGAGCTATAGTATAAGTCCATTTTTTTAAAATCAGATATAGATATCGTTTTTTTTATATTTATAATAACACAGTCAATGGTGTACAATATCCTTCTAAATTAATCAAAATAATTTGAATCACAAAATTTATCGCAAGAAAGTTTTTGTTGAAAGTGGTATAAGTCCATTTGTGGCTAAAAATCCTTTATTTTCTTTAACTGAAATTTTTAGTTAGTAATTTTTGACTAAAAACGAATTGTAGTTGTAAGTTACAACAATCTGATATTATTAAAAAAAAAATGTAAGTCTATGTTACTCATGGGAAATTACAATTCAAGGAATAATTTTCTATGTTGTTTCTGGATAGACGAAAAAAACGCAGTTAATTGTACCCGAATTGACTAACATTTGCAAATAGTTTTAATTTGATTCAAACGCAAACTCAAATTCTTAATTCTATCAATATATGAAAAAATGGTCTTATACTACTTTTAAAATTGTTCATAATGCGTTATTACTGAAAGTGGTATAAGTCCATTGATAACTAGAAAAATCGTTAATTTTCTTAAATCTTTTATTAATTATTTTTGCATAGTAAAATTTAACAAGTTTATAGTCTTAAAAACATTACCCGAACTGATGAAGTTTTGTCATTATTTTTAAGATGATTCAAACCCTTAAATACCTCAGTTCATGAAAAAATAATTGACTTATACCACTTTGAAAAATAACAGCTCATATATTTGTTAAAATTGATGTACGACTTCTTCAAATATATGTTTTTAAGGTATGACTTATGGTTTTTAATAAGAACTTCATGAAAAGCACGCCTATTTTTAGCGTAAGAATTGAGCATTATAAATATAATATTATATATTATAAAAGGTCAATTTTTAGTATTCTAGTGGTTCTACTCGCTTTAAGATCTTTTGTTTAAAATCCCTGGAGAAAGCCACAAATGTTGTTGCGTATGTGGAAAATAATACGAGTATCTAATTGTATTTTTTGTGGAGCTTCTTGATCAGAGACGGCTAATTATTATTTTATTAATTACATTTTTTGCGAATATAATTTAACCGTATCAGTTAATTTTTTATGAATTGTTATGTAAACATGTGACTGATATCAATTATAAGAATTGAAAAATGAGTTCAAACTGCAGATCACATTTTCTTATCAAATGTAATTCGGAATAATTATAAGTTCCAATTGGACGTACAAAAAATCAACTAGATCTCTATCGCAATGTCGCACGTTATGCTAATGACTAAAGCTTAAGTAATTTTAAACGCTTAGGGGAAAATAATTGAATATGTATATGACAATCTCTATGTAAATTTATAACAATCTAATTATTTTTGTATAAACCTACAATGAACGCTAAAAATCTATATGAGATCGGGGCCTTTTTTTGAAATTACTTTTTTCGAGCATATGGAAGTTTACTAAGACTTGAATTTCTTTTTTATTTGATAGCGCATATATAAAATTGAAAGTGGTACCCTATGCACTTCAAACTTACAATTAGAAAAAATTATGTATTATGTAAGAGGGTAAAATCACTTTTGACCTATATTAGTGATATTATTGTTGGTTCTTATCGTCTCTTCCACAATAATATGAGTATGTAGTTAAAAAATGCATATTTTAAATTTTTTAAAAACAAGGTCAAAACAGATCTACAACAATTTTTTTTTGCAATTTTGAAATGGGCCAAAAATTGGCTTTATTAACTCCCAGCTCTCAGCTTTCAATTTGTATTAGAAACTTTTGAAACGAAATGTTAACATATTTCTAGATTTTTGGTTAAAATTTTCCAGCGATGGGTTGATGAAGCAAAAAATGTGAATTAATTCTGCAGAAAGATAAAATACTGAATATCAACGCTACAACTTTCTGCAGTGAAAATAAATTTAAGGAATGATTAACACTGAGTACTTTCTTGACATATTAGAAGTATTGTCAAACAATTATCCTCAATAGGTTTTTAATATCCGACAGATCCCAAATTCGATCCTAGTACATTGAATTGCTCACTTTAATTTTATAATATAAATTCTTTCAATGCTATAAGTCTCTTAGGATACCCTCTCTCTCTTTCTCTGCCCTTTCGCCCCTTATTACTTATTCATTGTAAATAAAGATAGAGATCGCCAAAGACGTTTCACTTCTTTCACGTACACTGCACACGCAAATTTTCTTTTCTTTTTGCAATAGATATTAAGTATAACAAAATCCCAAAAATTGTGCGTAAGCATAATTTGTAAATATATTATTAAAAATATATCTATTAGGTAAGTTTTAAAGCTGGGTTTTTTTTTTTAATGAAAAATATATCTCTCCATACAACGTGAAGAAGATCCGGCTTTTCGTCTTTAATTAACTTTAAAAATTTCCCATATCTTAGAAAGCTTATTTCCATGCGATTCCCTTCAAACTTAAAAATGTTTTGAAATTGCATACCATAGGGCAGTTTATGGCAAATCACGTTACAGCTTAGCTGATATACACTGATTATATTTAATTAATGTTCCCAGGCTTCTGCCGCTGTTTTGGGCTCTTTATAAGAAAGACGTTTCACTTCTGTGACATTTTTCTTCAACTCAAACTACCATCGCAAGGAAATAAGCTTTCAAAAATGCGTTTCACTTCTGCTGTTCTATTGGGTTGTACGGAAAGTAATTTAATTTTTTTTCAACAGAGGAATTAATTGCATTTTTTCACAGTCAACTTCACACTTAAGCCGAATTTTATTATTTATTTTTACAGCTGATATAGCAAGGCTTTTTTGTGAAAAATTTTGTTTCATTCTATGCAATAGTTTTAGCTTGGTACCCTATCAAATACGGAGAGTCGAAAGTAGCATTTTCGGCATAATTTACTTTTTTACTATCTAAAAGGTAAAAATGCTGTTCAAGCAAGAACAAAATTAATCGATGTGTATGGAGAAGATGTATTGACAGAACGTCAGTGCCAAAACTGGTTTTCAAAATTGCACCACGTTCTGGAAGGCTAGTTGAAGCTGATGAAGGCAAAATAAAGACATTGATTGATGCAAACCGCTGAATAACAACTCGTTAGACCATTGAAACATTAAATTTATCGAATTCGACAGTTCATGATCGAGTTCCACATGTTCTTACAGAAAGAAATTTGCTCCGTCGCGTTGATGTCTGTAATTCGCTTTTCAAACGTCAAGGAAATGATCAATTTTTGAAGCGAATCATCACTGGCAACGAGAAATGGGTTGTCTACAACAATGTTAAACACAAGAGATCATAGAGCAAAAAAGATAACCGGCTTCGAAAACCGATATTCATCAAAAAAGGTACTGCTGTCTGTTTGGTGGAATTTAAAAGGAAATCGATTTTTTTGAGCTTTTACCGGACTATACCATGATCAATTCTGTCAGTACTGTCATCAACTGGAAAAATTGAATGATACACTCAAATCAAAAGGCCAGAATTGATCAATAGAAAAGGTATAGTTTTCCACCAAGATAATGCGAAACCTCATACAAGTTTGGTAGCTCGCCAAAAGCTGTTACAGCTTGAATGGGTTGTTGGGATGGGATCTGGCACCTTTGGATTATTATTTGTTCCAGTTTCTACAAACATTTTTAGACGGCAAAACTTTTACTTCAAATGAGGACGTCAAAAATGACTTGGATCAGTTTTTTGCCAGTAACGATCAGAAGTTGTATGAGCGTAGAATCATGCTACTGCCAGAAAGATGGCAAAAGGACCAAATTGGAAAGAATATATTTCAATAAAATATTTAAATACTATAAGAAAATCATTTTTCATTTTCGGCAAAAAAACTAAATTACTTTCCGACCAACCCAATATTTCGCACTAAATATAAGAATCCTATTTGTATAGACACTTTAAACAATATAAATAAATACACTACTGCTACTACATCTTGTCTCTATTTTTCTAAATCTTTATCCGGAGCTATATAGATCATTAAAAAAAACCCAGTTTATATATATTATTATTCCAATATTTTCAAAATTTCTTATAATTCCAACTAAAAAAATAAATAAAGAATAAAGAAAAATGTATGCTATTTTGACATTTTTTTTTATAAAATCAATTAATTCTAAGAGGGATGATAGCTACAACGATTCCGAATAAAATTATATCATAATTTTTAATTTTTGACATTCAAAAACTGAGATTTGATGAATAAAAAAATGTATCTAGACCATACTTATGGAGGCAGTATGTATAGTATGTATGAATCATAAACTTGGCAAAAACTGTGACTTTCGAATTCACTTCCGACCAAATAATTTCTTTAACTTAATGATGCTTTAAATTAGCCTGGTTTATTTGATTTCCCTATTTCTAGATATTCAAACTCACACGATTGGCTGAGCATTACGCTATAAAAATGCTGTTTCGTGACTAATTGCATGCACAAAGCTGTTTGGCTTCAGATAATTAATATGTACATTTATTTTCATGTTTTCATTCAATCTTCAAATTGCAAAAATTTTACTCACCTTCCGGCCAATTTTCAAATACCGTTTGTGCGATATCTCCTGCTGAGTCCGAGGGACTGAATAGGAATTCTTTTGTTTTACCACTAACAAGAATTAAACGAAGATTAATCTGAAAGTATAAAAGAAAAACCATTGTCAAGCCAGGCGCATTTGTAATGATACATTCGAGTGCGAAAGAAGTTCCTCGTTTATGTATATTTATTTATTTTTTTCATTCAGGAGATCTTAATCAACAGAAGTAGCAGCAGCAGTAGCATCACATTGAGCAGATCACGCATGCGTGCGTTTTTTTCTTATTGTTTTATTCTTTTTTTCCTATGTTTTTCTTCTTTAATACACGAAATGAATTATGAAATAAATTACTCTTTCCGTTTTCAGTACATAGTGAAGCTATACTGCAAAAATTATTTAACGTCTGCTGGTGCGAAACGCAGACAACGAGAAAATTCTCTGCCCCGCCCCGTGTCGGTGGATCCGCAGCAGTAAGGCTGCTGTTAATAATTTTCTTCGATTTTTCAATGCATTTTTTATGGAGCTTAATTAGCTGAAGATTAGTCACTTTCGATTTCTGCTGCGACTTTTGTGAAAAGGGAGAAGATTCGGTCCCAACCAATTTTTCGTAAGCATACTCATTATAGGGCTTTTAGAGGAACAAGATTATTTGAACGAAAATATATATAAATTTCTAATTAATTCCAAAGGAATGAGAGGAATCCCATAAAATCCCGTAAAACAAATTATGAAGTTTTTCCTCCGCTTCATCCGGCTATAAATTTTTTTGCTGAAAGGTTCGCCGCCCGCACATTAAAGCTAGAAAAGTTATTTCTTCTACGGGGGTCCGGAAAATTCATGACGCTTTAAGAGATGAAAAATAATTGTAAACAATGGCTGAGAAGGGGGGTGAAGGGAGCAGGAAGATAGTGTCGGGTCAATTGAGATGTGCTTTAAAGACGAGCATTCAATTTATAAATCTTGAAGAAAATGAAGTTGTAAAAACTTCCCACCCGCGCTCTCAAGAAATTGAATTATGAACTTTTGAGATTGGGACCCATCGGGCTCACCGCTGCCGCCAACGAGTTCATTTTATATTGTAGTAGTAAATTCTGCGCCCTTAAAGCTATCAAACAGGGGAAAAGGGGGCGATAAGTCCATAGTGGATGATTAATTCCCTTAATATTTCATTCTTCATCAGTGGAATGCTGTAGTTTTTGAACTTTTAATTGTTTTGATCTCTTCACCTCCTCAACGACTATTTTTCATTTGCTCTGCTTGAAATTAAAATTTATTTATTCAGTCGACTTTATAGTGATAAAGAAAGTAATAATAATATCTTACTTTCTTAGAGCAGTGAACATTCTTTCAATTTTATTTACAAAACTACTTCAGGTCTTTTAGTACTGAATGTAATTTAAAAAAATTATATATCCCAAATTATATAAAACATACTATTTGAAAGACTGGTTTACAATACCAACTAACAACTAAAAGGAAAATGCATGTTGTATTTGCTGGCTATTCGTCATTTGAGTTTGTCCCGATTTCCGGTGTTCCCCAAGGTTCTATTCTTGGTCCATTTCTTTTTCTGTTATTTATTAATGACTTGACAATGAATATTATGTCTAGTTCCCTCTTATATGCTGATGATCTTAAGACATTTAGAGTGATAGAATGTTATGATAGCTATGATATCCTTCAGTGCCACTTATTCGCTATTGAGTACTGGTGTGTTCTGAACCGCTTGTCGTTAAATGTCAATAAGTGTTTTAAGATGACTTATACTTTTAAAAGGTTTTCTATGCTGAGTTTATACTATCTGTACTTGGTTATTTATTAAACAAATAAATCATTAATCATTCCAATTCAATTCCTTGAAATTCAAATTAATTAAAGACTTTGTTTTACAATTCATGTGTTTTGAAAAAGTAAAAAACGTAGATGTTTTCTTCGAGTGAAGAACATTGCTTGTCTTTTCTTAAAATTAATTTTTAATAATAATAAATTTCAACCATTTTTTAATGATTTTGATTTGAAATCGAGAAATCCATTAAAATTATACCAAATAATCATGCCAATTAGTTGAATTCAAGTGAATTTCTGTATTTTTCTCGGTTTATGGAAATCTTCTTTTCTTTATTTAAGAATATGGGCAATAAGAATTGAATAAATTTAAGTATAAATTTATGAATATTATTCATAAGGAATGAAATCATATAAACTCTTAAGTTCTGAACAATAACCATAAATTTATGATCAGTAGCTATTGGCTGAATTTAATATTATGCGGATTATGCATAATATTTAACTTTCCTCTTCGTGTTGAGTTAAAGAATAGTGATAGTAAAATATTCATTTTTAAATCCGAAATATTTATCTATCTTATATCTTTAAAAAGAAAAAAATACAGTTTCAGTAGTAAGATAAATAATAACAGATTTCTAAAAATACAACAACGTCAGACACGTGAAATGTATGCGAGATAAATTAATAGACAGAAAACAAATAAACAAACATGTTAGATATCATCGAAAGATTCGTCAGGTGCTAATGGGTAAAAAATTGCCTTGATAATTTCTCTCGTACATCTTCTTTAATAACTTGACAATTTTTCACACGGAATCCAAAATGTATAATACATGCAAAAAGTTTCACTTTGTTTAATGAAACCAAAATTTTCCACTTGCATAAAAATTAACTTTTAAAGTAAAAAAAAAGAAAGATGTTTTTACTAAAATTTCAAATCAGAGATATAATAATATAAAAATTTTTGATAGCTTTCGAAACCGGATGAGTTATTGTTTCTTTTTTTTTTTTTTTTTCTATAATAGAAGAAAGTGTGTGTGATGATTGGTATGATTAAAGTTGTCGAATTGCGTTCCTTAAAAGTTGATAAACTGTTGAGCTAAAAGAAGCCTATATCAAAATATATTGAAATTGAATTTTTATAAAAAAATCATTTTGAATTATCTTTTATTTCTCATGTGAAGAGTTGCATCACAGTTTTTTAGCTGCATTCCTTTGAATCTATCTTAATAATTTAAAACACTGGTGTTATATACTATTTGTATTCAAAAATCGGTTTTTAATTTTTTTCACAGTGTTCCACCAAATCGAAAAATCTGAGTATGAAGAAGTATGAGAGCAATATTCTGTCAAAATTTGGTGATTGCATGTTTTCAAAAACACTGTTAAAAAAATAATATTAATTTTATTTATTTTTTTAAAAATTGGGTTAAAATTTGGCAATAATAGAACAAATGTTTTTTAATGTCATATACTCCCAAGTATTCAAAAAAATCACCATTTGTTAATTTCTATTTTTATTATTGAAATAAAAAAAAAAAAAAAAAAAAAAAAAAAAAAAAAAAAGAGGTTTTCTTAAATAACTCGATAACTGTTCAACATTAAGATCTAAAATTTGGGGTGAATTATTTTTATTTAATATCAAAATGATCCCCAAAGTTTCGTAGAAAACGCCGCGGGGTCAGATTCGCCATGCTTATCCAGCTATACCCTTTTTCAATTCAAAAGAAACGTAATTTTCACTTTTAAAAAGGCCCAATTTTGTAACTTGAGCGTTAACATTTGGCCTATTTATTGCAGTCATATTAATTTGAAAAAAACTGGTCAAACGAGGATTCTGTTCATATCCATATCTTCTAGAATTCCTAGAATTTCTAGAAATCTATAAGACCTAGAACTTTTGTTATAATTTGCTTGTAAACTTCAATTAAGGCGTTATATTTCCTGATGTTTTTTAAAATTGTAGGTATTTGCGAATGCCAAATTTTCTAATTTTCTAGTTCAAAGTATTTGGGTTAAGAAACTTGAAATTTGGCATGGTAAAATATCTTTATTATACCAAATTCCAAGTTTCTACGTCGCATGGTTTCTGATAAAATCGGATATGACAGACGGACAGACACGCAAGTGATCTTATAAGGGTTCGGTTTTTTTTTCTTTTTGATTTACGTAACCTTAGACTTAGTTGAGTTAAAAAATTTGACCTTTTTGAGTTACATATTTCGACTTGTTTGAAATGAAAATATACCTTTTGGATTTTAGAAGGAACCTTTTTGAATTGAAATGTGGTCTCTTTGATTTGAAAACGACCATTTTTGTATATTTAAAACTTTTCAAGATAAAATGTATTTCAAATCTTGAACCTTTTATCCAATCCCTCAGTCCTTAATACCAATTCAATCAAGTTCTACTTCTACACATGAAAGAGCCCTGAATACCTTCGAAATAAAATTTTTAAGTGAAGTTATGAAAAACGTATTTATACTTTATTTTTTATTTTTTGCAATCGATTTCCGCAGCCACTCAAAAGTTCCATCGAATGGTTAAAAACTTATATCGATTAAAATAAATGTGAAGAATTTATGATAAAATTCCGGAAAATGCACTCAAGTTGAACTGGATAACCTCGACATGTGTACTGTCTGCCTCCTTCCCTTGCTCTCCATCCTGTGGATGCATTTTTCAGTATGGAGAGAGCAACATTTAAAAATTCCGAAACGACAGTGAAACTTCCGATGCTTGGTATAGTTAAAGGGGAATATAAAAAGTAAGTGATATTTTTTCATTTCTTTCATGAGTGAACAACTACTGGAAAACCAACCGTCACCGCACCGCACCTCCTCCACTCATATTGAAATCCCATTTAAAGAACGATCTAAATTTTATGAGGTGGTGAATTTATTTGTAAGCAACTAAGACTCCAACCCTCTCAGACTTTTTCATGCCCGTGCATGTTTTGACCCAGTTTTTACCCCATTGATTATTCGTCGCCGTCGCAAAGATATTTTATGTTAATTCGAATCTGGTGAGAGGGATATTTCTATTGACATGTTTACACGCCTGGCACCCCGCATCCTAGAGCTGAGCTCCTTTTTCGCACTTGAAACATTTGTTATGTCACCCGATTAGCTGCCATTTTCACACCCCCGCCTTGCCAGATGCAAAAAAAATGAAACGGATGTAATTACCGCGAAATGAGGCCATATCACATGATGTTCTCATGTGCCATCTTTTGTCGCAGATACTTTAAATTTAATTCGAATTACGTATTCTTTCAACAGGCTTTTCTAAATATATATTATAAAGATGGCCAAGCACAATCATTATTCTAAAGGGAGCAAAACTTAATCAAAATGTGAATTCTAAAATTAGTTATAAAAAGTGTAGTAAAACAACACCATATTGTCATGTTAAATAAAAGAAAAAGTTTAAAAAACTAAAACCCGACTACGGAAGAAAATAAATATAATTAATAGAAAACAAGTTCCAAAAACTCTAAACTGAATAGGGATACATAAATAAAATAAACTAAAAAATAAGAAAGAAGTTCCTTCTGGCAGTTTCACATTAATAACATTATAATTGAACTCAAATGCCGTGGTTGTGCGTATTTTTTATCCTTGATTGACAGCATCTCCATTGGTTTTATTTGTCTATCAAATTAGAATGTTTGCTTTTTGTAGGTGACAACGCACGACCCCCATTTGAGTTGAATTATCGGGTTATAGTTTTTTAAACATTTTGTTTTATTTTAAACTTTTTCGTTTTTTAATATTGTACTATATTTATATTTTTGAACTCAGAATTTTCTCCTCTTTCATTTAAAATCCCACCCGACAGATAGCAAAAAATAAATAAAATTTTTTTCAGAGACCCCCACTTTTTGGATGTAACATCTGCCATATTGATTTTATTCATATGAAATGTAGCCTATGTCACCTGGACCATAATAAAGAATCGATTGATACCTCATTCATCATAATCGGCTCAGTAGTTTAGGCGCTAGGGTGGAACATACGTAAATACAAACATACATAGACTACTAAAATCATAACCCTTCATTTTGAGTTTACCGTAGTCGGGTAAAAAGTAGTGTAAGTTTAATTTATAGCCTATATCCACTGAGAAAACATAAGCTTGCCAACGATGAAAGAATTATTCAAATCGATTCAGTAGTTTCTGAGATTATCTCTTACATATGAACAAACTCACTCTTTTTACATATTTGTATAGAAGTATAAAAGTGTAGGAGTTTAGATATAGAAGTATAGATTATATTATTCGAGTTGAATTTGAAATCTTTATTTAGAATTAGTAGATTTTACGCTAATACCCCATAAGAATATGATGTACCACTCATGTTAAGGGCTAATGCCACTCTAGAACTTTCAAAAATTGCAATTTTTTTTTGGTTTAAATTACACCTGAAGGTGTTAAAAATAAAGTACCATGAGGTTTAAAAGGGAAAAGGGTTTTAATACATATTTCAAGTAGCAAGGCTAAGCAACATAATGATATTTAAAAATTTAAACGCATTTATCTCAAAACCAAAATTTTTGAACTGGCCAGACACATAACTTCAAAAAATTCAAAAAAGATATTTTTTTAATTTTGCTGCATGGTGCCGAAATTGCTTTTATATAGATTTGGGGAAAAAAATTTGGCTTTTTATTCCAGCCCGAAAATTTAAGCCTTTAAAATAATGCGCAATAAAAGTCTTCAATTAGATTTTATAATAAATGTACTTCATTTTTATAAAAAGAAACTATCTACGAGGGGCGGCTGAAAATGTTTGAGTCTAAGTACCTTCAAGTGTCACCAAAGTCTTGGGCTGCATGTCACTAATTGCGAATATCCTTATTAGTATAAATACCGAGTTTCATGTCATTAGCTTCAATACGCTTTTAGTAATTGAACTGTCAACATCACCATGTCATAAGTCTTCTGCGCATTGTACGACAAGGCGCCCGTGCACACTGCGCGAGTTACAAGGCGTGCCCTGGACGAGACAAGATTTGAAGAAATCAACCACCCACCATACAGTCCAGACTACCCCCAGCGATTATTTTCTTTTTTCCAATTTGAAAAAAGACCTCCGAGGACGAAGATTTTCGAGTGACGAAAAAATAAAGGCGGCGGTAGACGAGCATTTTGAAGGCAAAGATGGTGAATATTTTTTCACTGGGTTAAAAGCCCTTTATGACAGATGTAAGAAGTGTATTGAAGTAGAAGGTGATTACATAGAAAAATAAATTTTTTATACATTTCTATTAGCATTCATAATACCCTAGGCTCAAAACTTTTCAACCGCCCTTCGTATTTTTCGGCTTTCTAGAGTGGTATTACACCTTAAATGTTATAAGATAACTATGTTCATTTTTGCTCATACTATGTGATAAATATTTAAAGTTTTAGTTTTCAAATCTCTTTTTACACGGTAGATACGTTCCGCAAAAACCGTGCAAAAAAAGATTCATATAAAAACTGTGCTAAATTAAATAAACAACATATTTAACTGGAAAGACGAAGAAGGAGGTGTAAGCAAAAACTTATAAAAATTTTAGTGTACTCGTGTAAGTTCTGTCTGAGATGTATATAAGGTATATACATATTTGTCTCTATATATATATACAATACAAAAATGCATTTAGCCGTTAAACAACTAAAATAAAATTAGTAACATATTGCAAAAACAAGGGATAAAAAAAAATAACAAGGTCATATCTTTCCGACAAGATCATCGATCTTAAATCTAATGAAGATTTCTGTTTAGTAATAATATTTTGAATAGATAGAATCAACTGCTTTGTTATTTACACTTTTCTATCAGTCAATCACATTTACTGTCCAATTTTAAACGTTACAAAATGATAGACTTTAAATAATAAATCATTCAAATCTCATGTAATTGAGTACAGAGTTTAATTTTTTTAAATATATCTATAATGGCATGTTAAATATGGCAGGTGTTTAGAAATTCAAAACTGATTCTTTATTGTGAAACTCTAAATGAAAGATTCCAAAGTAAAAATTATATTGTGCTTTTTGAGCTTTTTGATTATTTTAAGGTGATTCAAATTTGTTTTCAGAAAGTAAAAGCAATGAAAACCGAAAAATCTTTATTATCCAAAGGCCTATCTTTTACAAAATGTTGCAACTACACTAGACTTTAACTCGAAAATATGATTTTTGTAACACTTTTTAATTAAAAAAAAAAACGATCGCTCGAAGTGTAATGTTTTAACTACTTTAGAATTTTAATTTCAATTTTCGCCAGTTAATAGAACGTGTGAAGATTACTTTAGGACTTTTTGAATTTTTTGGACCACAAGGATTGAGGGTTAAGAGTTTCACAGCTTTAGAAAAAATATGATTTGGTATTCTTTATTATACAAGATAAGGCATTCGATAACTTTTTCATGTATTAGTTATATACGCGATCTTAATTTCCCGATTAAATAAGCCTACATATGTATAAATATAGTGTGCAAGTAAAAACGAATATTTTATTCTCTTTTTTGACCCATAAAACTAGACAAAACTCATAAAAGTGTTCCACAAAAGAGCTCATTTGAGATAGATAAGAAAAGATTTGGTTTCGTTGAGTCATGAGTTTTCTGTGAACGAATGCACTTTGATCTAGTAAATGATTCATACCCTTTAACCTAAAAAGTAATGATGCCGGAAACATGTAATAATATATTTAAGAAAAACATGGGATCTTAACTTTCTCTAAAAATTAACTAACACTCCATTCACTTCGCATTTCAACACAACACGTCGCAATGTTCAGGTTATAGTGCGAAAAGTGAGTAATCATGCCCCAATTACGTGTGCCGCAAAAAGTAGAACTTTAAGGTTTGGCTGTAGACATTTTTTTTTATATATTCTGATATCATAAGTAAACATACAGAGAACGGTCAAAGCAAAGTAGCAAGATTTCTGGGAATATTTTCCTTAAATTAATAGAGGAAGTCGTGCATTGCTGCGAGAAAAAATGACTGTAGCAGAAGTTTCACGATCTTCGAGAAATTGATTTGCGACCTCATTCGAATTAAGAAGTGATCTTGTGCGAGTTCTCGCAATGAGATTAGAAAAATTCCGACAGAAATACGAAAACATTTCAGTGGGAAGGTAAAAAATAACGACTATAAAAATGGTAAAAATTCGAAGGTATGAGAATGTTGTAATTTAATAAATAAACTGTCTCAGTTAGTTTCCATAACTAAATAAAAATATTTAATTTACATAACTAGTACTCATTCATACAAAATAAGACGTATTGTAGAACAACATTTAAAATCTTATAATTGTGCAAATATCATGCATTTTAAATAAGTAAGTGAGTATAAATCTAAGAAATCCAAGTGAAATTACATAATTAATAAAAATTACGATACGCAAACGAGAATGCGGATCAATTAGTAAATATGCGTTTATTCATAAGAGAAAAACGTGAATTTGAATAATTATAAAAAATTAGTAGAGAATTTCACTTTCCTGAGCACTTACTTTTCTAAGAATATTCCTTAATTAATTCCAATTTTAAAATGCAAATTGCTTGAGAATATTTTCATTCGCTTCTTGAGAAAAAATTTAAATAATGACAATATAGGGGCGGAAACGAAGTTCTGAAATGGATTGAATATGTAAATTCAATGCTTACAAAACTTTGTTCTAGGCGATTGTTCTTAAATTACTGCATACCTAGATTTTGTAATGTTTTTTTTACCTCGTACAGGTTATTATAGGTTAAATATTCAAAATTGTAGACCCAATAAGCTAGACTAAAATTACTTAATTTTAATGGTTTATTTGAAATGCGAAATTTATAATGTTGAGTCGAATATCAAGGACAAAAATTAATAACCTCTACTGGATTTAATTATATTACGTAGAAGTAGACTAAACCAATATTAATGAACTATCTTGAGACTTCTTTATTTAAATTAGTGATAAAAAAAAAAACTGCTTGGGACCAATTTTGTTAATAATCCGCATAAGTTTGATATTTTTGGTTCGCCAAATTGCAGGATTCGATTCAAATACTAAATGTTTGTGAATATTCGATTCTTAAAAAGTGTGATTAAGTTATGGGCATTTTGAAAATTTGGACAGTCATATTAAATTTCTCAGTTTTGTGAATAGAGTTGAAATCAGCGATACTAACAATCCCTACATACGCAATTTCAAATATATCTGACGACATTCAGCAACCGATCTTACGATTGTTTGTAAGTTTCGAATAAAATAGAACGTTTCTAAAGACGGACAAAATTATGGATCAAAGAATTGTTGACATTTTTACGAAATTATGGCGAGCTCTTTACGAATATATGGAAAACGCTTCTTGCAAAATGATGTGCCATGATGATTCATTATGAAATCTTAAGAACTATTAAGCCTACAAACTTCAAATTTGACTCTAATGTTTCTCTTGGCTTCTAGATGCTCGCTAAGAAAGGATTTTTCGAAATTCATAACATAAAGATGTAACAAAGGGGGTGGAAGATTGTATGGAAAGAACACTTTTTTCATTTCTTGATAATTTTTTTACAAAATGGGCTTTCTAAATAGTAGTAGTAGTAGGCATCAAAAGACGTGACATAACAAATTACATAACATGGGACATCACAAATGACATGACAAAGTAAGGGGCGTCCGCCATATTGGATTTAGAACGATATTAAATATTCTGTATTGTTTTGTCACCGGACTTATATAAGTGTACCAAATTTCAAAACTCTAACTTAATTAGAACTAGCCGAAATTCTGATTTCAAGATTTGTCCCGGACAGATAAAGTGAGTTAATAAAAGTGTTGTAAAAAGAAAATAATAAGTGCACATTATTAAAAACATTGGAGAAAATGGGGAAAATCAATCAGCTGTTGGACTATTTGGCCTTTTTTGTAAGTGAATCGTGTTTAATCGTTTCTTTACTAAGTCGTGAAACTTTCGAGAGAAACCAATGTAATTCTTTTTCTGTAGTACTATATTTAGGAGAATTTATTTCGTTTTTGCCCGTGATGTTCACGATTTAATAAAGAATCATTTAAAACGATGGTCCAAATACTCCGACAGCTGATTCATTTTCAATATCGTTAACGAACTATATGTTTCCTTAACCCTTAATCGTCATATGGGGTCAAATTGACTCCACGGAAACTTTACATCCTTATATTTTTTATATAGGCTATTCAAAATCGATCTTATGGCTCCTTCTGTCTGTGTTTTGTGTTACTTCACTAATCCAAAGACATTCCGCAACTTGGCGCGACTTCAGTTGGTCGGTATACATTGTTTTGTGTGAACGTATTTTTTGCAGGGGTTAATTTGACTTCATATGACGATAGTGTTGAGAAATCGAAGAAATTTACACATTTAAACTTCTTTTTTTGTGTGTGTTAGAGCTATAATGTGTGTATAGATGCCTGATAATCGACCTCGTGATATCAGCACCGCTCTTATAGAAGTGGACGAAAATTGCAATCGATAGCGAAGGTTCAGATACCGAAGACCATGTCTTAGAAGAATCTGAGTGTTCTCAAATGGAAAATGATTTAGAAGAAAACTTGCATACAGATGTTTAACCTTTCTCTTTGATTTTATTATTTTTCGGAAAATTGGTAACTCCAGACATGTAAATAAATATACTTCTTGCAAAGTTCAGTAAAATTAAATTTTTATGCATTTTTCATGTTTATGTTTTGACCAGTTTAAAATTTAAAAATATTTATAAAAGTTATTGGATTACAAAGAACAGATATTAAACTAAAGTCTCTCACAAGATTTATGTTCATACATCTAATAGAACGCAAATGGCAACTATTTTTCTACATAGGGTCAATTTGACCCCACATGACTAATACGTTATTATTTCGAGGTATGACTATTACGGGTTAAAATAACTATTTTTCGATTCATTTATGAATCGTTTGGTTTGTTGCTGTGGAATATTAAATTGTTTGTGACATGCCCTAAAATATGAAGGCCTCGATTTATTCGATCAAAATTATTGATAAATTTGACACTGAATAATCGAACAAGTTGCATCCTTGGACGTTTTATGTGAATTTATCGCACCACCAACGATGCCGCCACCATCGTCTGATCTCATTCTTTTCCTTGGAATACTTTTTGATTATATACAAAGGAAAATTTCTTCTGTACCTTGACGTCGCGCGACTGTGTGCAATGTTACATAAAACGGAAATTATTATACTTTAACTTCCGCCTTCGCCAGTGCTCTAGCAATTAGCTAACAAAAGCAGTTTCAGGCAGATTTCTAATAACCACCGAAGCTTGAACTTTTGCCTTTCTTCGGCTTGATCCCGCCAAAATCCGTCGACTGTTGGACGTAGACGTCGTCGTTGTCGTCGTCGCCATCGTCGTCGTTATCGTAAAAGAAGTCATAGACGCTACCAGCGAGCGCGTTCTGCGAAAGTCGTTCGAGCTTGAGGTTGAGGTGCAACATCGTCAGAGAGGCAGTTTTATACGATTCGGTGCGATGCGGTGTGCCCTGATATTAGACAAAAGTGGTCTTTAGATTCAGTTGGTTTTATTATCACATTTAACGGTAAGACCTTTTACAGTTTAATTTCCACTTGAAACTGTATATGAGGAGGGGGGAATGAGGGAAAGGGGGGCGCAAGAAGGGGGCGTCCGCACCACCGGAATCTGCTCCCTCCCCCGCCAACTGACTGCTGAGAGTCTTCTTCTGTAAGCGATATAAAGGCGGCGGTGGCAATTTTCCCACTCACAATGATCGCACGGCCATCAAGACGCAGCTTTATGCGAGCGGAATATATAAGGAAAGTTGACCCGAAAAATGGTCAAAACAAAGCAACAAACCACTTGACCAATTTAGACGTAATCTGCGCCAGTGTGTGAGCCGATGACACACTGATTTACTTCAAGAGAACGTTAGATTCAAGTCACTGAGCGGCAGTTATAAACGAGCGGGGTTACTGACTTTCTGCTTCTTCGCTTCATCTTTACTGCTGGGCTAAAATCGCCGCCGTCGCCGCCGCCACTGATTTTGCTGCTGCTTCTGATGATATCTTAAAAGACGCTGTTATTTCGTTCTTATGTTGGAATTATATCTCTCAGCTCAAGTTAGACCTAATTTCGCAATTTACTCACTCAATCTTGCTGTATTTCTTTTCTTCCAAAAACGAAAACCAAAAAAAAAAAAAACAGCTCTTCAAGTTTTTACGCGGGTTGCATATTTCGCTAATCCGGCATTAAAACTTTTAAGTCCATATTTCGTACTGTGAACGACCATGTCGGATCAATCCATTTCATAAAATAACTTGCGAAATGATGTCGCATTTTATTTTAAGCATTTTAAAGCTCCTCCTCCGATGGTGTGCATTCTCTAAACTTTTTGCAATCAAACAAATTTTGTTTGTTTCTCTAACAAAATCTCGGTTTGTTTCTGCAGCAATTTTCAATGACTCTAATTGCTTAGGAAGCTGAGCGGTTGGAAGTTGTGTTGTGTGTGACTTTGGCAAACATATTTCCATATTCAAATCGGCAAATTTGATGCTCAAATACCACAAGTAGCATACATCATAATATGTATGTATTATACTATAAACTATATACATACTATATATACCTGCACCATCGCCGAACTTTAATTAAAAGTTCAGTTCAAGGCACTTCTCAGCGTTTGATTTGATTTTAATCAGTTCGTTTACCGCGCACACAGGGTGACACGGTTGATGGCCAGTATGTTTTTTGGAATAAAATGAACTCTTTAGATTTATTGGCAACATATTTTAGAATACCCGTAAAATATATATATGCATATTATCATATTACCACTCGTTCAACTACTTTTTGCGAACTTTGCAAATGCTAATTTAAGAAATACCTGAAAATATTTATATCTCAAAGAAGATTAAAAACATCATCCAAGGGCAGTGAGATATATTTATGTGTGTAAACATATGATAGGTGTTTATTACAGAAATATGCTCTTTTGGCAAAAATAGTAACCTTGACCTGTGGTTGAGTGAGTCACAATGTTACACAAATCGAGCTATTGCGCGAAAAATCAACCTTCATTGCTACTAAATAGAAAGTTTGCTAAACATAAAATAAAATATGTCATTCATTAAGAGGGTATTATCATTAAAATTTGTTAAACAAAATCTGTTTTTATTTACATTTTTAGGGGACCGTAACTCGAAATTAAAAATTCAAATTATTATAGGATCACCGTTTGTCTGTCTGTCCGTCAAGATAATTTTTCTTAGGAACGGCTATCGAAGGTATCGTGTTGAAACTAATTCAAAATTAAATCAATTTTCTAACTCAGTGCAATCAAAAGATACAGCCTTTTAAAGTCTATTTTCATAGTGACAGACTTACTCACTGACTGATACATCAAATTTTATAGGGTCCTGTTGACCTAGAATCTTGAATTTTACCACGAAGTCTCAAAGCATAAGTAAAGGAAAAAAATTAAAAATCACTAATTTCTTACATTCTATTTTTTTAACACCCTACGACCACGAGTCCTAATCGCACTTGTCCCTCTTTTTTTACAGTTTACAATCCCTTCTTAATTTTTTAGAATTTCTCCAGAGAAAATTTTAAGAACCTTGAGAATTCTAAAAGTTATAACGATTTATAGATAAGTGTGGTATATAATATTAAAGGATTTTTTATTAAAAATAACTACTGTTGTTAAATAAAAAATACGTAAAGTTAAGGCATTTCAGTCAAGCGCTTCTAATATGTGGTCGAGCGTTATCGTGTAAAAAAATCACTTTGTCGCCTTTTTGTCTCTTTTAACATATTCAAGACGTTTTCGCTTTAATATTCGGTTTAATGCGATTAATTGTTGTCTATAAAGATCGTCTGTAACAGCTTCACGAGGTTTTAACAGCTTGTGGCAAACTAGGGAGGCTATGCAAAATTGAATTTGATCAGGAAAAATAAGAGAAGAATAGTAGAAATATTATATTTAATTTTTATTTAAATATTGTGTTTAACTATTCGGTTGGATTCTGATTCTTCCTTTTGTTAGATGAAGAAAAAAAGGAAATATTAGTTAAGTCGTTGTGAACAAATTTAGCTTTCCACGACGAATTTTATTGATGATAGATCTTCCATCATAACTTTTTCAGTATGAATGTACAATATTGAATTCAATTCATTTATTTAGTGTATATATTATAGTACAATCAAATTGATATCGCCATCCTAGTCTTATACTAAAAGAGGGACAGTGATATATTGACAATTTCTTACCACTCAAATATTAATTTGTTAGTTTTTACAGGAGAATCATCGGTATTCAAAATTAAAACAAATTCATAGAGCAAAAATCTAAAAATCTCGTAGAGGGAATGCACAATATGAAGATACTTTTTTTACGTTTAGAACAAATTGCAAGAATTTATGTACATATTAATTTTATACGTTCTACTGAAAAAACTTTCTGCAAGGCATTAAAAGAATTGTTAGGAATTTACTGAATATTTTGTACTCGCTCGAAGGTTCTGTTTTGTGTTTTCAGTTCAAAAAATTTTATTGAAATATTACGAGGCAAGGTTTTGATGAAATTTGTATCGAACTGTAAGGTAGAAAATTCCAATTTTTAGTATACTGCATGGTAATTTATTTTTATTATGTGTATTGTACTTTTTCGAATTGTCTTCTCGTTAACATAAAGTATAGGAATTTTTCACTCAATTTTTGTGAGAAAAAATGCTATTAAATTTTCTCCGTGTACTTAAGTCATGTCTACATATATTTTTGGAGATTTTGAACTATTATTTTCTATAGAAACTTTAAATTTAATATTTTTGCTGTTTCAAGAAAATCAGAAAAGCTAGAAAACAATAAAAACTTTCTTGATAATGCCCACGAACAAGTTTTAATAAATATTTAGTTAAAAAATTGAGGGTATTCATGTTTTTTCTTTGTTTTTAAAACAAAAAACCTTGGGTTTTAGCGCTTCAATGGATAATCATTCAGATTCTTTATTATAAACTTATTAACTTTTTCAAAAAGTATTACAATTAAATGGTGATATAGTTTTATATATAAATATTTGTTAACTTTGAAGACAACATTGAAAGTCGATATACTTAGTAAAAGTGCAAAATCGAAACAGAGAACAAAGTACATTTTTACTTTATTTAGAGTGCTGCTGCGTTTGAAATGGTTCACTGACTCCACTTCTATGCATTACTCAGAGATTGTGACTTCATTTGATGACAGAGAAAAGAAAACTAGTCACAGTCAGTCACCTTTGCAAAATCTTTCTTACGTGGACGAATAACTCCTTTGTCTTTCGCATGATGTAATTTAACGAACCAATTGTGTGCACCGGACAGACAGACAGACAGACAGACAGACATATGTGGATCCGTCAAGAACAGCAGCAGAATCGCGTGTATCTGAGATACAAAGTAAAATGAAATAAAATAAAATAAATAAATGAAACAGTCTCGTCAGTGGATAGTGGAAAAGCTTTAATGCAAATTTGGTCCGGCAGAATCGTCGCCTGAAATTACACCAACTGCTCTTTCGAGTAACGAACCTGCTTGTCTTCTTTTCTTTCCGACAATGTAAACAACCGCGTTAATGAAATTCGAATTAACGCGCTTTTGGGCTTAAGAAAACCTTGTTTATTTAGGTATAACTTTTAATACAACTTACAGAGGTGTTTTCATTTATTTTTTCTTCCATTGCATTTCATACAAAAATTACACCTTTCAGGAAATATTTTCCATAAGCATGACACCGCTCTCTGGTGACATAATATTTATATACAATGTTTCATATCTACACGAATTGCGTTCAATTTTTAATTTATCTTTAAACAGGTTTTTAAAACTTTCAGCTTTTCATATTATTTTCATTTATATCACAACCTGTCACAATCACGCAATAATAACAGAAACGAATAGTTGCGATTAAAAAGATTCTCAACATTGTAAGTCTTCTAAAAATAAACATTCCATTCTTATGAATTCTTTAAAATAAACAATGTTAATAAACACAACTATCTTAATACGTCATAAATTAAGTATTACGATCAAGGTTGCTTATATTTGTGTACCGGATGTACCATGTTTCGATCAAATATTAATAAAATATATGTCAATAATTTTGTTTGACTTTCATTGAGTCGTGTCTCATCTGGAAAAGAACGATTTACATATTTTGTATCAAAAATAAATTGAATTCATCGAAGAACTGCAGCCTAGAGAAAATAAAAATCCCCGAGATTGTAGCAATTTCATATTTTTTTGCTTGCGTGTTGATATCCGAATATAATAACTTTTTATGGAAAAACGAAGAATATTTCATCACAAAATATTTATTATAAGTTTCATTTATTAGTTCGTAATTTGTTAGTCCACAAATTATGAACAACCAATTCTATTCTACCCAGTAGTCAAAATTAATTTTTTTCTCCATTATAACAAAAAACCACAAACTTATCCACTTTCGAACGCCGTCAAAAATTCTCTACTGATCTATACTTAAAATGTTGCTATCTTTCCGGGTTTACATAAAAGTTAAGAGTTCTTTCTCAAATACATTTTACAGATTATTAATTGATATTTGAGCAGTTAATATACCATATTACAATTACAGCTTGTTAATCCAAATTAACATCAATCCGTATAAAAAATAAAACCTCAATAATTCATTTTAATTATTGCATCAGAAATGCAAATTATAATGAATTGGAGTACGTGAATACTTCACTAATCGTATCTTAATTTCAGATATAAATTAAAAACACTGAATTAATCACATAAATCAATATTTCAAAATTTATTTGTTAATAAATTATAAAAAAAAAAAAAACCAGAAAGGTTTTCATCAATAAAATTTTTTCTTAGTTTTTACGACTACCAAAATTGGAATCCAAATTAAAAATTACAAAGAAAAAAAGCCAAATAACTCGTATTAAAGCAACTTCGAAGTAGCGAGTTATTTAAATAAGCAAGCTTTTAGTGTAGTTAGTTACTAAGCCCGAAATTAGAATGTATATGCACGTGTATAAATTATATCAATATTAATTACAGAATATGTTAGTAATTTTTTTTTTCACGTTATACAAGTAATATGACAAAAGAAAATTTAAATTTTAGTATATTTTAGATATTCTGTAGGCTCGGTGAAGTATAAGTTTTTTAAATTTTATAATATTGCTAACTTTTCCTTATTCACTTTCATTAAAGTTTCGCGGTCGGCTGATCTCATGTGCGATTTTTTGTAATTTCACTTTCTTTTAATCTCTTAATCAATTACTCGAAATTACATAAATAAAATACTTATTTTGTTTACTGAAGTTTAAAATCTTTCTCCTTTCGCTTTTGATTATGATTGCGATTGCAAAATATTATGGATCTTAATAGATTAAATAGGAAAATTTTTATACCATTCCTTCCGATATTTGAATATAACATTTTATTTTTCAAAACAGGAAACTTTATTCTATTTTAACACTAGATTTACGGACTCTCCGAATTCGGCTCAATTAAAATTTTGTTGTTATATAATATATAAAAAAAAATAAATATCTCAATCAATATTTAATTTCCTATCTACAACACTTCCTAAATAAGCCAACACAAAAATTTGTGGAGGTTGAGTTAGAATAAGTAAATAAATAATAATAATAATAATATAATTAAAAGTTAAAAAGCTTCAGGGGATAACTACAAGTTTCCTGATTAAAAATTTTCTTATTTCATTTGTTTCAGATGATTACAACAGGAGTTATCATGATTTTTACTAAAATCAAGTAAAAACATAGTTAAAATTAAAGGAAAGCCAAAGGAATATTTCCTTATTTTAAGTTTGTCGATTGAATAGAATAAAAACCTTTTGCATTTCTTTAAACTAACAAAATATGCTCATTAAATCAAGTAAATGTTTACTTAATTCAAGAACAACTTATCTTTACATTAATGTAGTGTTTGTTCTTTAATTAAAGAATGCCTAAACTAAGAACAAGAAAATATGCCCATTAAATCAAATAAATGCTTCTTTTGATTCAAACTAATTTGTTCTTTAATTTAAGTACACCAAATTTATCCATTCTCCAAAGAATCATTATTTGTGTTGAAAGAAAGAATCATTAACTTAATTTGAGGAAATCATTTCCTAAATACCGACTCATCTTATTTTAAGGACATTGGATTTTCTTATAATTAGTAAAATGATATCACACAAACATAAACATTTTCATAAGTTTTCATAAGTTTTTTCAGCCGCCCTAAATTCTACTGAAACTTTCAGGCACAAATTTTGTATTGGTCAATACTGATGTAAAATTTCATGAACTTTCAGAATATGATAATCATTTTTACTAAAAATTGGAATTACAGAGGTTGTGTTCGCTTTTATCACAAAAATCGTATTTTTAAGAAAAAACTTTTTCGCAAAATTAACATTTAAGTATGGCTCGAAATCAATCAGAAATTCGGCGGAAAAGCAGCAATATCGCGTCCGTGGACCCTGTTCCTTAATTAACAGATGCTTACACGTTGAAATTCAAAATGGAGGTATCCAAAATGGCGTTTGAAAGTCGAAAATTCAATGACATATAATACTTTGTTTATTAAAAAATAAATGTTTAATGGATTTGTTTACAAACTTATACGGATCTGAGGTCAAATTTAAGAAATCCAAAATGGCGGACAAAAACATTAAAATTATATAAATCTGGGCATAAAATGGTTTAGGGAATTTTTGGGGTAGCTGATTACGAATCTGAGGTCAGATTTGAAAAGATCAAAGTATTTTTTATTTAAAATTTTAAAATATATTATAAGATTAACGAAAATATTTCTTTACAAATAGGAAATTTAATTTTTTTTTTGTAAGTACAATAGATTAACTTATTAATATTTTTTAATTAAAATTGGAATAGTGGAATAGTATTAAAAATAATGTACAAATAAAAATTCCTTCTCTGTATATCGTGTAACAAATAGTTTTAATTCAAGAAGGTGTTTCATTTTACTTTATTGTAGACTAGAAAAATTATAGTTTTCTGCTACCACATTCCTAGCATTTACAATGAGTTAGTGTTTAAAAAGGAAATGCATGTTAAGAAGTATTTCGAAAAAGCCTGTTACTGTTTGCTTCATCGTAAATTTCGTTTTAGAAACGTGTGGGGCTATTTGCAAATCAAATAAAAGTAGCTTGTTGCTGACGAATGTCGCAGGAACAAAGTCATCAAATAATTCCATCTCCTTGGCAGGAGCAAAACAAGCTAAAACAAAAACCGCCCCTACACGTGGCAACTTATCGACACATGAGTTTATCAGTACCGTGGTTTCTCGACAGTTTTATGACGAACACACACGCGACAACTTCCTTCTTCTTTTTTTTCTCCCCCTCAAGAAGTTGAACCACACGCACACAAGTTTTTATGACAGAAGAACTTTTAAATCGATACGAAAAAATAAAATTCAGAAAGATTAAAATTCTATGAGTTAAGTTAACCACTCAAAAATTATTTCTGCCAATTTATTTAACATATTGTGTGGATGTGTATTTTTTTACATCATCTTTTTGGCTCGTATATGTCGGTCGCAATCTACAACAAGCCGGATAATCGACCGATTTTCTGACTTTTCTCCAATCTTCAAGCTATTTCAATACATCACATAATTAATTCATAAAACCTCAATCAATTTAAGAAGTCAGCATCCATCATCAAATCGTAATCTTCAATATTTTCCGATAAATACGAACTTCCCTCGCAGTCTCGTACAGACAAGTTGGCATCATTATACCACAGAAATCAATAAATCCGGGAATGAGTGAATTTAAATCTTTGCCTCCTCTTTTCAGTCAGAGCATCCGCAGAAAATTTTAATCTGCCCCACAAGCGCAAATCGCATTAAGAAATTCGATGTTACTTGGAGACACAATTCTCTAGAAATCTAGATGTATATAAAAAAAAAAATACATCCAACCTCGATATATGTATGTATACGAGAGTATTTCGAAATGCAGTTCACTTATGCGAAAATAAAAATGTGTGTCCCTGACAGGAAATGCATTTACATTTTATGAAGATATGGGGACTCACGCTTTGAAGTCAGACCTTTAGAATTAAAAGACCCAACTTGCTACACATTTATTCTAGTGTTCAGTTCAATCTCTCAAGAATTACAATTTTGATCAAAGGAGGGCTCCTAAAAGACTTCCATTAAATAGAAATGAGTGCCATGGAGTGCCAAAATAAGAAAATTTATACCACTGAATAATATATTCACAACATACAGTCGGGACGAAATATGTTTATTGGTGACACGTGTAGAACCACGTTACGCGCAAAATGTATGAATAAAATGCATACATTTACGTATATATAAATATATATATGTATATATAAATAAATATATCGACTCAAACTCAATCAATCAATTCCATTGCTGCGGAAGAAAACGCGGTAAAAAGACTTATCGGCAAACGCAACTGCAAATCAATGCAAAATCAATTAGCCATGAGCCTCATTATTCCATTCTACTTTTTTTTTTAATACCCTTTGATGTCTTCGCGAATTGTTCGAAAGACGGAGCCTTTCGCGTTGCATAATACAGAGTAAATGTTAATACGATTACCTTTGGTGAAATTAGGTAAAAAGAAACCTTGCCAGCAATTCCTCGCTAAACATCTTTTGCACATGAGAAATGTTATTGCGAGGAAAAAGTAATACCTAAACAAAGATGCTAATAGTTTTAGTTTTACTCTAGAAATAAAAAAGTGAAGCGAATTTTAATGATTTTTTTTTTATAATATCTTTATGTAATGAAAGGAATTTCTTTTTGTTTTTGTTTTATATAACTAGAAAGTTCACAATATTTACGTAAGCATCTTAACGCGTAATCAGATTCAGCTTCATCATAACGTAAGCAAAAATAAGGGCAGGAAGTACAGAGTTTTTTTGTAATAAAGGAAAATAAAGGTTTTATGTAGGAAATAATTAGGTGAAAGCTGAAGATTTTAATTTAATCTATAGAATTTTTTAGATTTTAGAAATATCCGGTTGTAACTAGCAATATAGCATACTTTAAAAATATTTTATCGAAAATGAAACGAGTTCTCTAATGGAAATATTCTATACTAGCTGGGTTACCCGGTTTCACTCGGCGTTGGGTAAATACTTACTAATTAAACACTTCTCAAATGTTCTAGTTTGTTATATCCTAGAAATTGTTTCAACCCGAAAACCCCTTTATAGATCCGCCATCTTGAATTTCCAAATCTTAATAATATTCAAAATTATTAGCCTTAAAATAATCATTCTAGCAATTTTCATTAAAATCCGTTGAAATCGAGAAGTTTTGGTCGCCATATTAGGTCCGCCATTTTGGATTTGTATATTTTGATAACATTCAAAATCAGTGAACTCAAGATAATCACTACTAATTTTTATTCAAATCCGTTGAAATCGAGAAATATTGGTCGCCATATTGGGTCCGCCATCTTGGATTTGTAAATTTTGATAACATTTCAAATCAGTGACCTTAAGATAATCATTGTACTAATTTTCATTAAAATCCGTTGAAATCGAGAAATCTTGGTCGCCATATTAGGTCCGCCATTTTGGATTTGTAAATTTTGATAACATTCAAAATCAGTGACCTCAAGATAATCATTGTTCTAATTTTCATTAAATTTCGTTGAAACCGAGAAATATTGGTCGTCATATTGGATCCGCCATCTTGGATTTCTAAATTTTGATAATATTCAAAATCAGTGATCTCAAAGCAATTATTGTACTAATTTTCATTAAAATCCATTGAAATCGAGAAATCTTGGTCGCCATACTGGATCCGCCGTCTTGAATTTCTAAATTTGGACAGCGGATTTGAAATCAGCATGCCGCAAAACCCCTATGTACCAATTTTCATGAAAATCGCTTCAAACTTAACATTTTCAGCCGCCATCTTGGATCCGCCATTTTGAAACTCTGTATTATCCGATATAGCCTATGTTACTCAGGGTGAATGTAGCTTTCTAATGGTGAAAGAATTTTTGAAATCGGCACAGTAGTTTTTGAGTTTATTCATTACAAACATACAAAAATACAAATCTTTCCTCTTTATAATATTAGTGTAGAAGTGTAGAAGTGTAGATTACTTTTGAGATAATCTCTCATCAAATATTGGATAATGACCTTATTTTCTGAAGGAAATCGAAAATGGCAAAAATAATTAGACGAAACTGAATTTTTTTATATTTAAAAAAGTGTATTTTATTGAAAATTTACATAGTTTTATCAACAAATAATTTTAAGAAATAGAAATGATGTGGCCATTGTTAACAACATCGTCTGAAAAAAGATGTTTTGAGGTAATTCACTTCTTTCTGTTGAGGGCATCATCAGAAATCAAAAATGAAAAAGTTTTTTTTTTATATATTAAATTATGCAGTCTCTTAACACAATCACAAATTTTTCAATACTATTATAATTTAGTTCTACACTCAGGAAAATAAAGTTGGTAAATTTAAACAAAGTAAATTGTTAAAAGACGACTACATTTTCGTTGTTCAGTAAATAATTAATTATTAAAATTAAATAGTTAATTATTAAAATATTGAAACGAAGCAACTCACAAACATGCAAACAATGTTTGACGAATTTAAATATGTTTAAAAAGTTATAAGCGATTTTAACTGCTACTGTTGTTGCCTAATGCATCTTTTGTTTAATTTGCTATCGAATTTAGTAACTAACTTTAATAACTAAACTAAAAAATTAGTAAAGAGATTAAAATTACACCTTAAAATGAATCTGTTCGTAAAAATGAAAAACCAAAAATATGATTGTATTGTTTATGGAAAATAAAAATTATTTCTGTAAAATGGTGTTTAATATTACATTAATTTTAATATAAATGATTTATAGATTTGTTATTTTTCCTTAATTTTTCAAGGTTTCTCAATGTTGTTTAAATTTGAAAATTTAAAAATATAAGATTTTAAAAAGAGTTTGCAATAAACAGGATACCGAATGTTAACTCATGCGAAAAAATTGAATATTTATAGATAGTTTCGTTCCTTAGATGTAATCAAAATGCACTTAAAGGCCGTAGCAGGATAATAGTGGATGGGCTACCCCCATGTATCTTGCTACAGTGATTAAAATAATTTATGCCAAATATCAATTTCAAAAAATGTTGTTTACACTAGTTATAATGAATTTTTGGAAAATTGAAAAAAAATGATTTTTTTCGAAAATGGTTGAAATGAACTTGATGGCTAAAATATATGTTATACAGGGTACCAAAGCAGTCTTGGAAAAAAAATCGAAAATTAATTTCGTTATTGAGAAGGGAGTAAAAAAAAAATATTTAAATTTTCAAAAAATAAGTTCTTTATGAAACTTCAAAGTTAAAAAACAAGAAAACTTTTTTTTTCTACCAAATTCAAGTTTTTAGTTGTAATTTTTGATAAAATAAAGATTTTACAATTTTAATTAAACTAATTGTGAAGCGCTTCATAGTCAAAATAAGAAGAAAGCATTTTTTTTTTTGTTTGACAAAATTTAAGTTTTTATTTATGATTTATGCGATACCTTCATTTAATTGTGAATAAACACAAGTAGACTTACATTAATTGAACTAATTATTACTAATAATTACAATTAAATTGATTAAACTAATTGTGGAAAATAATTTAAAGAATAATTTCTAACTAATTTTGTGCTTACCCACAATATGAAAATCATCTTTTAGAATTTAAGTTGACTTAATTAGTCGTCGTCGCTGTATAACATATATTATAACCATCAAGATCGGTTCAGCTATTTTCGAGAAAATTAATTTTTTCAATTTTCCAAAAATTCCTTATAAGTATACTGTAAAAAACATTTTTTGAAATTGATATTTGGTACAAATTAATCCCATCATCGTAGCAACATACCACATTAAAATGGACAAGATACATCCGGGGGCAGCCCACCCACTCTTATCCTGCTATAGCCTTTTTCAAAGTAATTTGTGATTTCGTGAAATTGGGAATGACTTTGAAATTTAATATCCAATGTAATTTCACATCTGAAAGTTTCAAATTGAAAATTTCAGGATGAAAAATGACATTGATCTTTTAATTTCGCATTGTCATTCAAAATACACGAAGTCACAAATGGCTTTTACAATCGTACAAGTGTATCATTTTACACTTTACATTTAAAAGGTGTAAAATTACGTTGAAAATTTAAATTTACGCTTTCAAGGGAATTCTTTTACATAGTCGTGTAATTTTATAATTGACGTGTTAAATGAGTTCCACACAAAGTTGTAATTTTACATCGGGTAGTTAATTGAATTGCTCTTTAAAAAGCTTTGTTCTATTTGCAATTTAATATTAAAAGTGATGTGTAATGTTTTTACATTGATTGTAGGTAACAAATTGCAAACATTAATTATTATTTTTACAAACATTGACCATTGTAAGTTATGAAGGAATATTTGGGCAATTTAACGTGGATAATTAAATTGATACGATTTCTTTAAGCATCGAGAAATGTATTTTAGTAAAATTCTCTTTATTTTAACTATTATCTAGTAAAATTGACTGATTGATTTTTTTTCAGTATACGCTACAGCTTTTAATTTTTAGATCCAAAATTCTCAATTCAAAAATTCCTCAGTCTGTTAGTTGTAGTGTAGTTATTCAGCTAGATCGGAAATCCTTCATTTCTCCTATTTAAGAGAATATAACTATGATATTCGTTTCTCAAACTAAAGCTACCATTTAGTAAAACTCTTTAAAATAATTTTATTATTGTGATGTAAGCAGCATAAGTTTAATCTTCTGGAAACTTTTGTGAATTCGACTTTTTGGCAATTTTTGTTTATCTTGAAGTCAATCATCAATTCGGCAAAATACGTAAATCTTATTTTCTTATTGAAAGATCCTGTAAAGGATTTATGTGAATGCTTATGGATACAACATCTATGGTCAAACATTTGTTTAGCTTGGAAACCACAAACGTTCCGAGAATTTCATATAAGCAAAATCTACAATTCCTCCATCTGCATCGAAAACTTCGAACGATAAGTTCTTGGGCTCCACTTGGATTTCGCATATCTCTCGGGTTTAAGCCCGATTTCTAAGGCATCTAAATGTTCACACATATCTCAAACAACATACTGGCGCCGTTGTGTATGCAAATCTCGGCAGACACGTGCCCTGGGAGAAAACAGTTCACCTTCCCTGTTTTTATCTGCAAGGCTGCACGAGGGCTGTATTAAATATTAACAATAATCCTTTAAGCCCTCTGCCGCCAATTAAACTTATTTTGAAGGGGCAGCAGCACACGTAGAAACAGCACGTTTTTACCCCTTTGCATTTCCCTATGGGAAGGGAAAGGTTGAAACGTGAACCTGGAACAATTACAAAGGTCGTAAGGGACCCCAAATTAGGCTCAAAGCCCTTAAATGTGTTTGTGTGTATATAAAGCTACTAAGAAATCAATGAAAACGCTCTCTTCCAGCTGCTCTGACAAAATAGCTCCAATAAATAGCCATCAAAATAAAGAGCCATTAATCGGGCAATAAACAGGTCTATTTCAATTAAATTTCGATTTGCGTTCATTCCTCCCCCCCCCACCTACCCTCCAACATCACCCAGAAAAATTAAGAGGCCACAGAAAAGAACAAAGGCCCCTTGTTAAATTGTTTCCGAATTAATTCAATTTTGAGCAGAACGAAATCAATATTTAATTTGTTTTATTAGCCATCCTCAGAACAATTTTCCAATTAATTTTAAAATTGAAATATGTTTACAATGAATTTTAATTCGATCGGCGGCCTACGTAAAAATGCTTAAAACCAAAAAAAAAAAAAAATTTCATTATTGGTCTAAAAGAAGCACAAAAGGTAAATATAAATAACATATATAAAAAAAAAAAGCAAGAATAGAAAAATTTATTAATATCCGCGCACGTACGAAGAAAAATTTGCGGAGCAAAAACATTTTTTTATTTGAAGAGTTATAATAAATTGAAAATTCCAAAAGCCTGAGGAAGACATACGAAACGACTTTGGGGACGAGAAAGAAAAACCTTAAAAAGTTGAAAGTCGTACAAGAAACTTGCTCAAGTTCTAATGAATTGCATGGCGGGATGATTTTTCAATTCGATCGATTTATTTCTTCAAATGAAAACTGTTGCAGTAGCGCAGAGAAATTTTGCTCCATTCTGCCGTAAAATATTAGGGCAAAAAACATTTGATTGCAAGGAAAAGTTTTCCTTTGCATCGGGCATTCGTACAACTTTTAAAATATCAAAT
Source organism: Dysmachus trigonus (assembly GCA_949715965.1). NCBI lineage: Eukaryota > Metazoa > Arthropoda > Insecta > Diptera > Asilidae > Dysmachus > Dysmachus trigonus. The sequence goes on from OX454323.1 coordinate 68,164,704, forward strand.
TTAATACTTTACGGAAGTCAACTTTGTGCTCTAATGTGTTTGTAAAATTTTTCTATACTTTGTAAATAGAAACATATTGAATTTGATTCAATTACATCGCAAACATTGTGAACAAAAAACACTTTCATCATTACTAATAATAAAACTGTAAGAAAATCGAAACTACGTTTGTTTGCTTGTTTGTTTGTTGCTCAATTACCCCTAAATGCTTGGCATCAATTATTTTAGTTTTTGTCCGAAGGTAGTACATATTCCAACTTAACTATATAGGCTATTTTTTATTCGGATAAAATATTGAGCTTCAAAATGACGGCGAAAAATTTAAATTTCAAGTAATTGTCATGAAAATTGGTACCTAAGGGTTTTACAGGATGCTGATTTCGAATATACTCGCTACTGGCCTCGATTCTGTTATCAAAATTTGTATTTCAAGATTTCGGATCAAATATGGTGGGAAAAATGTCTTACATCTAAGGGGACTTTACACACCCAAAAATTGTTTTTTTTTTTTTGCAAAATTGGAAAACTGATGCGAAAAAATAGATATATTAATGAAATTTTGCATATTTATTTCTTAGTCTTCAAAGAATAAAACAATTTATTTTAGATTTTTCCAGGCTTTTTTTTGGCTGGTGGAATTTTAAAAAAAAAATAACTCGAAAAATCACAGTGTACGCGATTTTGAGTCACTGGTACGTTTTATAAAAAAAAGGGTTTTAATTGGTATGAAAATCTCTAGGTATCTAACCAAAAGGAAAAAATTTCATTGAAAAATAACAAAATGGCGGCGTTTTTTCAAAAAACTCACATTTTTGGCTCGGAAAATATGATGAAAATCGGAAAAACTTTTTTGTTCGGGGGTCCAATCCCTGGAAAATCATGTGTCAAATAACATATCAAAATTTCGAATCGATCGGTCGATTAGTTTTTTATAAATCGTGTAAAATAACTCACAAAACGCAGTTTTGTGAAAATCGAGTTTAAAGTTTTTAAAAGATATTTTTAAAGGAAAAGCTTACATAAATTTTACCTGCAATGTCTGCACCGAAACCAAATTCGACTTTAATATAATGAAATTCTTATTCTTGAAGGTACAGGGTGGGCCATTTAAGATTTGGAATTTGAATCGGCTATAAAAAAAAAACAAATGAATATTTTTTCAAAGTTATGAGTTTATTAGAAAGATTGAACCTTTCCATTTATGAATGGAAGACAACATCATTCAAATGACTGCCACGGCTAGCCTTACAATACCCCATTCGATCAGTCCAATTTTTCAGTACATTTTCGATTGTTTGGGCCTCTATTTCGTCAATGGCAACTTCGATTTCACGTTTCAAGTCGTCAATCGTCTCTGGATGGTTAGCGTAACACTTGTCCTCACTCCCCACAAAAAAAAGTCTAACAGAGTCAAATCGCAGCTTCGAGGTGGCCAATTGACATCAGCATTTCGGCTGATTATGCGATTTCCGAAAACAGTGCCCAAAAGATCGATTGTTACGTTGGCTGTGTGGCACGTTGCGCCGTCCTGTTGAAACCAAATGTCATCTATGTCATACTCTTCAATTTTGGGAAACAAAAAATCGCTTAGCATGGCGCGGTAGCAATCGCCATTTACTGTAACGGCGTTTCCTTGCTCATTTTCGAAGAAAAATGGCCCAATAATGCCGCCAGACCAAAATCTGCACCAGACAGTCACTCGTTATGGATGCATTGGTTTCTCCACGATGACGTGTGGATTTTCTGAGCCCCAGATACGACAATTTTGTTTATTGACGTATCCTCCGAGGTGGAAATGAGCTTCATCTGAAAAGATGATTTTTCAGTAAAAATGCCCATCTTCGATCAAGTTGATGTTGATGATTGTTCACGCACACTCTGAGCAACAGCAGCGATGTTTCCGGTTGAGCGCACTGGACGAGTACGTACACGGGTTGTTTTATCCAACAACGATCCAGTTTCACGAACTCGCTTCACAAATTGATCCACAAACTGCGTTTTTGACACATCCTTTTTGTCAAATTTTTTCCGTAAAGTTCTTACAGTTTGAGTAGAAGACTCACCACTTTGGAAATAAGTTTTTAATATTTCCCAACTTTGTTCAAGCGAAAAGCGACCCACATTCATAAATGTCAAACATAAAACTAACTTTCTGTCACATCGGAAATGTCATCAAACCTTCCAACCTCAACATAATCTATAGTTCCAATTCCAAACGTTAGATGGCCCACTCTGTAATTCGAAGAGTTCTATGAAAATTAGAATAAAGGGGTTTTCAGGATCCCAATCCACGCCTTAACTTGATATTGGATGAAACAATTTCTAGGATATATTAAACTTAGAGCATTTGAGTGTTTAATTATAATATTAAGTATTCAGCTTGTTAGTTTATAAAATAGAATATTAAATTAGTTTTTAAAATAAACACACTCTTAACTGCTGATACAAAATTCTCACTCTGCAAAAAAGTTATATGTTTTTATTTTGAGCATTGTATTTCAACGCATGCCTTGTTTACTAAAACATTAATTCTATTTATGCAAAAGATCGCATGATATAAAATCGTAAAGAAATTCCTACCTCTTGAGATGCTTACGTTTGTTGCATTAAAATCTAAACTAAATGACTCATTCGAACGAATTTCTTTGTTTTCTTCGTTTGATTGTGTTTTGCATACATTTAAACTAATTTAATATTTGCATAAAATGTATATAAAACAATGTAATTTTACAGAAACCGGAGTTTGAAAATATTAAATTTATATCTTACGCAATTACTCAAATACTTATCAAAATTTTCCATTATAAACTTCATAAAACTCCATTTTCGTTGGCAAATAACTCAAACTACAAAATTGGTATTATGTAATTTTTCCTCAGAAATGAGTAATACGGACTCGTTCGATACTTTAAGTACCTTTCCTATATATCTTTCGTGCCATTTACGTTCTGCGTTGGCTTTCTTTTACTACTGATTTGATGTCATCATCAATCTCAATCGTCTGTTCGGAGCATAAAATAGCAGCATAATTCAAATTTCCATTCCAGGAGAAGATGAATTTACTAGCAAACATCCAAAACCCGGAACGGTTATGCTGCCACCACAAATATTATTAATATTTTTAGTTTACGAAGATTAAATATTTTCTTTTATCGTGGAAATTAAAATTACAATAATGTTACATATCTTTTTTATTATAATGATTGAGTTTTCTGTCCATTAACTTTCAATAAATTTAAATTTAAAAAAAATTTTATTGGAATTTAGAAAAATTTCATTCTCATCATTTCAGAATTTTAATGTTTGATTTTGTCGTTAAGGATATAAAAGTTTTATCTTTTACAAAACGACTGGCATAAGAATAATCTATTATCGTTAATCGCATTTTTATCGTGGTTAGAAATACGGGCATATTTTTTTCGGTTTCAGGTACCCATTAAAATACGATTGAAAAAGAGAAATAATTGTTATTGCCACAATAAAAATCGAAATGTGCTTTCATCGTTATCTCTTTTCCGGAAATAGTAGAAAAAGTATTAGAGCTTATGAATAAAAAATTATCCGTTGATTCCCTTTAAAAATCGTTCATTTTGCGTAACAGCGATAATTAAACAATTGTAGGAAAGGTTTTAAAACGCTCACTTTCAATCAGTGAAATGGTAAACTTGTGTTAATTTTCCCTTATTAGTTATAAGATGAAAGAGATAAAAAAAAATGTATAATTCTTCACTAAATCTTCGTGGTAAATTTTGTTTTTGTTTAAAATTTAAAACCATTTCGTATCTTTTAATACCCACCATACAATTGGTTTTTATTTTCCCGATCGCAGAAACTTTCCCCCAAGGTTACAAACGATTGCCGTGGAACACAACAAAATTCGCTTCGATTCACAGAAGGGAGAACAAGAAGTAGAAATTTTGTATTGTTGGGAGATTTAAGATGGAAGAAAGTTTTATAACTCCGCAAGTAAACTCTTTCAATCAACAAATGTCGTAGAAAGTATATTGGCGAAGCAAAATAAAGAAAAAAACGAATTACTGCTCGCATTTACGCAACTGAGCAATAAAAAATTTTTTCCTCATCAAGAAGTATTTAAGCTTTCTGATGACTGCTTTAAATTCAATTAAATCTTTTGGACCTTAATATCTGAAGAATTAACTCAACTTCCATCGTCGACTCGAAATCCAGAATATAGAAAAAGCAAATTGGTTTGAAATCTTCAAGAAACTGACTCTATAAAAGGAATAGACCACTTCCTTAATTTGGAATCGTGAAGCGCGTCTCTTGAGCAAGATCCATAAGTTAAGAAAGGTGTTAAGAAATCAGCAGTTAATGAGATCCGAGTCACCAAATAAGTCACTATTCAAAACATTATTACATGAACATTCTTTTATGTTTATAGAAACGACGGATAGTTTGACTTTATTTGAAGAATTTTCCGCATCATTTGAATTTTAATACAGACTTACCGTTTTTATTGGTAGGAAATTAGATAAAATAATGCATTAATAGTTAATTACGAGCCATTACCATTACAAGTAATGATCAACAAAAAAGTTGACTTATTAGTCCAATTAATGAGATTGATAATTCACAATTACTTACAATTACCCTGCATCGTTTGGCATTACTCAAAATTACTGAGCTACAAGACATAATCTAGAGTCCAGACTAATGAATACTAATCAAAAACACTCATAATTATTCGAACATGTAAATAAAATTAAAACAACATCAAAATCATCTCGTTGGACTAATAAAAAATATGATTATTTAATTTTTAGTGTTACTTAGATTTAATAATACTCTTTATAAAATGTTTAATTTATTTCGGTTAAATAACATTTATAAATTAGATAATAATGATTATTAAGTAATTTATATTTTTCGATCGGTCGAAAATAATTAAGAATTAATTTTTACTTTTTGATCGTTATCAGTCGATCGTTATTTTGTAATTCAATTATTATTTTTTTAATCATAATCATTACATTCCCTTATTTTAATTAATATTCGAATATTTCTTATTAATGTGAAGTAATGCTGTATAATGCCACGTTATTTAGAGTAATGATGGATAGTTCTCAGTAATAATGAAGATGATGAGTAATAATTTGTTGATCATACTTGTATAAATACGATATTAGTGTCATTGTACCAGCAATTGATTTTTTATAATGAGCATTACATGTAATGGTAGCAGTAACTAATAGTAAATTTTACTTTCACTCTTCTTTTTTCTTCGTAGAGAATTTACTAGCGAAAATGGGATTTAAAAGGTAAAGGTATTAGAATCAATATCATGTTGAAAAGTTAGAGTAAATTTTATAATAAGTATGAAAGACGTCAATAGAAAAAAAAAATAACCCGTCAATATTTTTTTCTATACTCCTTAGTCAATCAATTATTTTTGCGTGATTATTTTTAAGTGCCGTAAACTGATAAGAATTCGTATATAAATAACTAGAAAAATATTAAACTAATCAGATTGTACACATTACAACAATAGGATAAAAACTTTTAATTATCAAACAGTGCCATTAATTATTTTAAACAGATATCCCATTAAAAATATAAGAAATTTCATTGTGTCCTATTCTATTGTCGTGTAAATCCATATTAAATCAATAGGGCATCTAATTAATATGAAATATCTGTTACAAAGATAATGCGAAACCACATTATTATTATTATTGTTATTATTAAGTAGTACAGAGATAATACGATTTCCAATTACACCAAGCAACTAAGCGTGAATACAATTTACAAAGACTGGATTAAGAGTTTAATTTAATAAGGACATTATGTTTGAAGTTAGCTAAAGATGTTTAGAGGACCAATGTGAAATTTCTCATGGTTACGTTGAAGCCTGACAATAGGAGAATTATAGTTACATATCACTAAATTTAGATTATTCACTATATTTATCCTATTGACCAAAATTAAATCAAAACGCTATAACTTTTACACTATTAAGAAAATATGTGAAAACATTTTTTGTAGCTGAAAAAATGTAGCTTAAGATGAACGTGTTGAAGTGAATGTCATGGTAAAAAATCACTTTTCACTTATAAATTCACACAATCGCCAAATATTAATATTAAGAAGATTTATGTTGTCGGGCTTTAGAGAGAAGACTACTACTTTCAAAAACTATTTTTATTTTGAGTGATGAAACTGGTATTTTATATGGGTTGTCAAAAATAAAGTAAACAAAATGAGAAGTTATTCTGACCTGTTTTAAGTAAGTTTTTTGAACAGAAGACATAAGGATAAAAACGGGCATCTGACGTCTTTCAAAACACTTTTCATATAGCTACTTAAAAGCTAAGTATAAAAATCATAACTCTCATTCATTGGTTGCGGCATAGTCAGATGAAAAATATCAAATCATTAGCCAATAGCAGAACCTTACAACGAGAAAGCTATTAGATTAATGGAATAGTTAAAGAGGTCCAAACCAACATCAAATATGATCATTTGCAGAACTCGGTTATGTAAATCGTCCCAATTTTAGGGCATCACATTATACATCAAAGAGGAACAGAATTCGGGGTATTTTAAGCGTGAAGCATATGTTGACCGACTATGAAAATTGAATTAGAACGAGGTCAAACGCAAAAGGTCCTGGGGGTGTAATAGAAACGAAGTATATACCAAATTAACTACCCCCTAAATCCGGTTTGCATCCGAAGAAGTAGCTGACCCTTTTTGGTATAGGATAGGGCTTTGGGGAAAAGACGTCATAATGTAGCATAACTTGTAATCAAGCAACCGAACGATTAACTCAAATGAGCACAGTGGGGAACTTTATAAACTGCAGGGCAGCACCACAAATTCGACGAAAAACCTTCAGAATTGGCTCAGCTAAAGGGCGAAATGTTCCGCCAGGACCATCGGACCGGGTTCACGTTTCCTTTTGGCCATTCGCCAGAAATTGCTGAAGTTCGGTTAGGATTTTTATTTTACCCTATTCCAATTGGGTTGGATTATATTCACGGAGCCTTGCACCAAAACCTTTTCCGGTTCCTCGAAGGTTAATACTTCAATTTCGTAGAGGACTGCAGAAAGTACCACTTTCAGCAGTTTTTATACTACAGAAAATAGGAGCCAAAGTTTCAGCTACCTGAAGGATGACAAAGCCCATCGAAATTGATAAATACAAATTGAATTGAACATATTGAGCGGAATTAACTTCGAAGAAATCAAAGGAGAACCTCAGCACAAAGCAGCACTTTGATATTTCTCTATTCAAAGTTTAAGCTTTTGAACCTTACAAATTGAGTGTCCAATTCAGGAAACAATTTGCAAGACCACAACGACAAAAGGATCGTTTACTTTTCACTGATTTGAGGTTATCGGAATGTAAACGTATTTTCTATAATTAATTCTACCTATAGTCAACATATTTCATAAATTAATTTTTCCCTTTGAATACAGACTTGAAAAATAGAGATGTTAGGTCTTAATTAGACAGGGTATAATTAACCTGAGGTACATTCAATTATTTGTAATAAATAAACAAATAAAATTGTTTTTTTTTATCTAAGAAGTTTCAAGAATACATTTTCTGTCGTTTTCACGTTTAATCGTCTCAAACAGACAGACAAAACTTCCAAAACTGATAAATATCATCTCATTAGATGATTAAACTGATGATTTAATTGATTGTTTTTCTTTATTTTTGCACACACTGATTCAACCCCTTGAGCTAAATCTTGTAAATTTTGATATTATCTATTAATTTTATCTTATGAATAATTTAGAAGCATAAACAATGAAATCAACATCAAGCTAAATCTGGGAATTGCGTTTTTATAACAACCGACGGAAAGAAAAGTGATCGTTGCCTTACTTTTAAAATTTAAACGCAAAAGTTAATTTACTCAATTCGTAAAATAAAATTTTATTTCGCGGAAGTTAATAAATATTTATTTTATTTTTTGAAAATTTTCTTATCTCGGTTAGAAAAACAAAGGAGCTCTCTGAGTTGTTTACAATTTAAATTTCGAAATCATTTGCCGCTTAAAGTATATATTTAAGAAACACCGCATTTATCATTGTTAAGATTAACCTTATCACCAACAATATCAGATCGTTTTATTTAGTTTTTCGTAAATAAACCTATCAAGTAAAATTTTTATTCAAATTTATACTTGAAGTAGCAAATTGTGTGTGCTCTGAATATAAAATAAAATAATTACTTGTCTGATAAAACGCGAGACTGTTTGATGTTAGATGCTGGCTATCTGTAAGTAAAATTGAATTTGCCCTTTTGTTTTTAATTGCTAAACACGAACGTTGGAAGCACGCAAAGTTGAATAATTCTTTTGGGACAATTTCTGGATTTTCCTGTGAGTGTTATACTTTACTGACTTTTGTAGTAGTTAGCTAAATTTATACCCTGAACCCTGTAAAAGAGAAATGAAATAATTCCTATTTGTGTCCTGATTTGGTTATTTATTTATTAACAGAGTATTACATCCTTGAACGAATATTTTATTCATGTCTCGGACATAGATTTTACGTTTAGCCATGGCCTTACAATTAATCTTAATTGATTATGCCGTATATTTTTACAGCTGAAACTTTCGTTTAGTGACTTTCAGTTTTCAACTTTCTTGGGAAATTATTTATTATTACACTTCTTGGGCGTAACGATAAGAAGTTATTTTTATTCTTTGTCATATTTCATTTTCTTTGTAGTGTAGATAGAGTTAAATTTTATTGATGCAAGTTATTTCTTGGATTATTAGAATTTGATATTTGACGGCCTAAATTTTATTGGTTGCTTTTATAATAAATACAAACAAATGAAACTTTACATGATTAACAATTATTGCAATTAGCCTCGGAATTAGGCCACAAGCTCCATTTAACGTTTTTCCATGACCATACCTTACTAATTCTAATTATAATTACAGTCCTAGTTGGATATATTATAATAATGCTATTCTTCAACAAAATAACAAACCGAATGCTACTTCACGGACAAACAAACAATTTTGTATATCATAGACTTAAATTGTGTAAAATTTCACATCATAAAATTCAATTAAGTATGTATCTGAAATATCGAACTCGAAATTAGAAAATTGTATTAAATCTAGCCCAATCCTACCTTAAGCCCGGATCAACCCTGTTTTAAGCTTGACCTAAACTGGGCTTAAATTTGTTTAAATAAATGCACAAGCCTGTGTTCAAATTCTCTATTACAATATTGTTCAATCGAATTGGAACCGATAACCAAAACTAATATTATACCTGCGGTAGCAATAGCAAGACCGAGATCAAGACCAAGATGAATTTTGCGAGACTTGACCAAGAAAAAGACCGAACTGCGAGATTTTTGCTGACTGAACAACATTTTTTAAATTAACTTCAATTCCTAGAAGAATAAACATGAAAAATATTGACCTGCACGTGTGCATAATATCCAGTGTTGCCACTTATAACCGTGTATTGCAAATTATTAAGCTATGTAGGTCTGTTCAAAAAGTACGTAGACTGTTTGAGTTGCGAGGGTCCAGTTGGTTCCAGGGAAATTTGCTTGATGTCGCCTTCTTCGTACAGATCAGCTGATTACAAGGCAGTTTTTTTTTAATTGCAAATATCATTATTGGTTGATTAGTTAGGCGGTTATTTGTGAAGTGTGTTTTGTTTCATTTCATAGAAATTCTTAAGCGTCTGCGAGACACTATCCGGCGGAAAAGGCCAGAAATGTGGGCACGTCGTGACTGGTTTTTTCATCACGACAACACTCCAGCCCATTCAGTCATCAAAACTCGCGAGTTTTTGGCCAAAAACTCGATCACTGTTCTTCCCCACCCATCCTACTCACCTGACCTCGCTCCTTGTGATTTCTTCTTGGTCCTCAAACTCAAAAGACCTTTAAAAGGAAGAAGATTTGAGACAATTCCTGCGACTGAGGCAAATAAGATGAAACAGCCGAAGAACATCACAAAAGAAGCATTCCAGGACTGTTTCCAAAAGTGGAAACACCATTGGGATAAGTGTGTGCATCGCGGAGGGGAGTACTTTCAAGGGGATCCAGACATGTAACTTCTAAATAAAGTATATTTTGTTTTATGATGTCAGTCTGCGTATTTTTTGAACAGACCTCGTATGTACTTCACAAATTAAATTCTACAACAGAATTTAAACACTCAAACATTTTTAGATTAATCCCGAATACATATAACTTTTCAGTTGGAATAGAAAAATTGGAGAAAATCAACCGAGAAAACATACGACGACGTCCTTAACACACTAAACTACAAATAAATGACCATAAATACCAGAGGCAAATGGATATTTTACAGGGTGAAAGTTCAAAATTGAAATATGTCAGAAGCCCAACATCCGTGAAGGTCTCACCCCTGGGACTCCGGGGGGGATGGATCGTCGTCTCGGAACGTGGCGGACGGCCGGTGGAAGGGTGCGATAAATTAAAAGCCAAGAGTATTTTGCTGAGACGGCCCGAATAAAAAAAAAAAAAAAAAAAAAATACCAAACAATTTCAAGGTAAGCCTAGGCCTGATGGTAGCAGAAAAATAAAGTTCATCAGGTCACTTGATTTATAACGATCGGGATTATGCGGTTAGCGTTGTGGTTGTCGTCGTCGGCGGGGGATTAGCCGCTTTAGCTAATAAGTTTCGTGTGCTTCGCCCCCGAAAAAAAAAAAAAACTTTTAATTGAGGCTGTCCCTCTAAGGCTAAGGCTACCTGCCGACAAGCCCAGAATGGGGAGAAGTTTAGGGAGGAAAAAAAACAAAAATTAAGGTAAACGAGGGCTATTTTGAGTCTTTGCTGCCCTGTTTTTTTTTGTTTTTGGTGGCGCTCCCAATTTGACCAGCCCCACTATCCCAATTTAGTGACAGAGGAGACTCCATCGAGTACACCTTGCAGCTGGGAAGGTGGCGGATTTTTTTTTTGTTGGCTTATGCATTTAATAGGGTGAATCGATAGAATGTTTTATCAGTGAGACGACGTCATCAATAGATTGGTGCATTAATCCCGATGCTGTTGGAAGAGGAGGAAATAAAGCTTAATAAATCTGGGGGATTTATGCAAATTATTTTCAAGGTTTTGCCACATTCGAGTGGCGGGGGGCTCCTCTGCCATCCTCCTTGCTGCAGTAGTGTAAATAAACGAGCAGCAGAGAGCAGAATGCCTCGTGCCCCGAAATGTCAACAAAAACAATTCGAACGGATGACACTAGCTAAAATCGATTTTTGTCGACAACGACGACGACGACGACGTCGGAGGAAGGAATCATCTGCAGCCAGAGGCAGAATAAGGACTTTCGGGTTTCGGGGCTGAATGGGGGGAAATGAAGGTCGGCCCTGGCCACCAACGCACGGGGCTCGCGATTGGGAGGAGGAGCACACATTTCGCGATTTGACTTCACAACAGACGAATTTCGTGAATTGTCGCCGCCGCGTTCAAACGATTTAATCTGAATCAGAAATAGATCTCGGTCGAATGCAGGTCAAGTTAGCTAAATTATGTGGCAGGCAGAAAGATAGATAGATGAGAGAAAACAAACCTTGTCAGCGGGTATGCTCCTCGAAGACATCTTCTGGGTGACTTTCGCCGTCGACGGCGGTGACACGGTCGTGGTCATCTCGGCGACTCTCCTTGGGCTGCCTCCTTTAACAAGACAACGAATTGGAATCGAGGAATCGAGCTGAGCTGAAGGTCGGGCCGATTCAGAGAATGGGGGAAAAACGAAAATAATAATAATAATCACTTTGAAATTATGTCGTAGTCACACACAGATTAATTTTGTTTCACTGTCGCACGATAAAGACGAAACGCATTCGGTGGTTCGTCGTCCCCCCCTACCACAGCACAGTCCTCGGCGTAAAAACAGCGATGTTATGTAAAGAGTTACAAGACCTAGGCACTGGCTAGGTGCGCTAGCACAATTATATTTATTTATTTGTTGTAAAAGAAAAAAAGAAAAACCCAAAAAAACGCGATTCGGTTCCACGAAAAATCACTCCGCACACAGCTGACAATAACAAAGAGCACTCGTCGTCGCAATTTTTTTTTCCCTTACCCAGAGAAATTTTTACCACGGAGGAGGCGATTCTTTTTTTCTTCCACTACTACCTTTTGCACATATTCCTCAATGATATTGGGGCCTTTTATTGTGTAACAATTCCTCTGGACATTTTGGACATTGATTTTTCTTTTTCTCCTCTGGCTAACGGCTGGCTGCCTGGCTTTGTACACACACGGCTGATCGAATGCACGGCAATTTGGCTTTTATCAATAAAACCGAAAATAATAAAACGGAAAAATAAATATGTGTACCGAGAGGCGAGAACCGAAGTCGAAACGGGGCACGGGCACGGATGGAACAAAGTCAAAACTTTCTCGTCACGATCCGTGTCCTTATGGCTAATTTACAGTGCCATCTGACTAGCGGGCGCCTTCCCTGGGGTCCGCGATCTTTTCGCACCGAATACGCTTCAATTTGGGGAGTAAATGGCTAAAATAAATGGCGAAATCTTGCACACAAATAACTTCCACCCGTCACGACTTCACCCCAAATGTCAATTTTCGATGGTCTTCTTCTTTTTTCCCTTTTCTTATTCGGAGAGAATTACAAGACGACCATTTCGTAAATTTATGGATTTGTACTGCCACATTCAGAGCTAAGAAATGTCAAATTAGACCATAAACGGTGGAGAGATTCTTGTCAATTTTCGAAATTTTATTTTTATGAAGAAATTTACGACGATTTAAAAAATTAGAGTAAAAACTTTCGGGGATTTTGTGAGATTTCATTTAGAATCGGAGCCTACTTTATTCGTTTACTATTTGTTAAAATCAAATTTGAAAATTATGTATACATTATACAGTGAAAATAATTTTTTAGAGAAATTGTGTAAACTAAAATTTAACGTTTTTGTGAAAGACCGATTTTTCCGTAAAAAACAATTTTCTTCCTTAAAAGCGATATTTGTTCGCTAAATTTTAGCATCTACTTTAAAAATATTTTTGGTGTTCTGTTTTAAATCAAAAATTACAACCTGTAGGCTGTAGGTGGTCGCCCGTGGAGGTCATGAAAAAATAAGGAGCTCCCTTCCATCACTGATTGCGCCGTCATTTTGTTTTTAATTAGTTTAAAAAAATTGATTCTTGTACCTTTAGACCTATATAATCACGTACAAAAAAAAAAAAAACGGAAAGAGGGAGCATTTGATATATATGGCGTCCGTTTCGCCTCTTCGATTTCCAAACCCTTCTTATCCCGTTCCGGTGTCCCCCAGGGCAGTCATCTCGGCCCTTTACTTTTCATATTGTCCATCAACGATGTCGTGAACGTTATCAATCACTCTGACATCCTAATCTATGCTGACGATATGAAAATCTTCAAACAAATTTCCGACACATCCGATTCATCGCTACTCCAAAACGACCTAGACAATTTTCGTACCTGGTGCTCAAAAAACTTTCTCGATCTAAACATATCCAAATGCCAAGCGATCACTTTCTCCCGTAAGCGCACCTCTACTCCTCCCTACACCCTCTCTGGAGAACCCATCCCATCTGTTACCTCCCTCTTGGTGTCATATGCGATAGTGAACTCAACTTCCGTTCCCACATAGATCACGTTATTAGCAGGGCCAATTCTACTCTTGGCTTTGTCAAACGATGGTCTAAGGAGTTCTCCGACCCTTACGTTACCAAATCGCACTTCATTTTCTTCGTCAGACCACTCCTTGAGTATGCCTGTCGGGTTTGGTCTCCCTCGCAATCCTCAACCATTAACAGAATTGAATCAGTCCAGCGTAGATTCATTCGTTTTTCCCTGCGCAACCTCCCGTGGACAGATCACCTCAACCTCCCTCCGTATGAAGACCGCCTAAAACTAATCGACCTTCAACCTCTCTCCTTCCGTCGTGATATCGCTGATATCGTCTTCGTCCACCAAGTCCTAGCTGGTCTCATCGATTGCCCTGACCTCCTACATAGCATATCCCTCAACACTAACCCCCGCAATGTTAGATCTTTCCCCACCTTTTGTCTTGCGACCCACCGTACTAATTATGGCCACTTCGAACCCTTCACTAGAATGCTACGGAAGGTCAACAACTCTACTGCCTTCGATTTCCACCTCGACAAATCCTCCCTTAAGCGCGCCCTATTCCAGCCTGATCCACGCCCCCTTTGACTAATCAATTTAGGTTAATCTTATTCTAGTCGTAGTTTAAGTAAATTTCTCTAGCTTGTATTAAGCGAAACAATAAATAAATATATTTTTTTAATAAATTGTTTAACCCTAGAAAGATAGTCTGCGTAAAATGTACGCATGCGTTTTCGAATAACTGCTCTCTCTTTCTAATTAGCGAAGTTTAAAGTTTTTTTATTTTTTAATATAAATAAATGAGTATAAATAAATTATCTGCAGTATTAATTATTCTAATATATGTGTATATATAATAACTTAAAATTAAAGCTAATTCAAACACATACGTCAATTTTACGCATGAGTATCTTTTCCGTACTCCACAATATGATTATCTTTCTAGGGTTAAAATGACCCTTGATTTCATGCACATAAGGTGATATTACATCTCTTAACCAGTTAACTGTGGTGCCCTCATCGAGTCATGACAAGTATATTCGTCAATCACAGAATAAGTTGCACAAAAACCTCTCCTCAGATCGTGATAATTCTATGAATTTTTGAATGAATCGTGGGATAGTCAGTATCGTTTGCTTATTTTTGGTAAACAAATTGATTGAATTCTGGGAACACTAAACCGAGGAAGACAATTTCCAAGAAAATTTTGTGCCTCTCAGTTCATGTGCTTTGTATTTGGAATGGTTTTTTGTTGACATTCATGCAATTAGCCCCTTTCTCTGCCCGACAGCTTCCAATTCTTTTATAAAATCTAAATTATTTTCAGACTGACAAGAGTTCTTGTAGTTTCATATTTTTTGGTTAACATCTAAAAAACGTTATCATCGCACATAAATAAATTCATTATGCGAACTGGTAAACTTTTTCAACCAGTGCATACCGGGACGCATGAGATCATCTCAAACTGTTTATATTTTCTACTTGTTTGTTTTATTCCGGCATAGCCTCAAAATATTCTAAACATCTTTAAATTTGAGAATATGTTTTGTTTTTCTCAAAAATTGCAATTTAAATAGCCAATGGTCATTGATTTATACTCCTGACGAGTATACTCGTCAATCACAGTTAACTGGTTAAGTGGTCCTCCACTCATTTATGATATACACTAAATTGTAATTGCAACTTACTCATACAGGGATCCTAGTATAATGAAATAATAATAAAAGATAAAAGAAAATATCACACTTAATTGCACTATACTACTGCCCAAGGAGCAGGTTTTTAAGTCTACTTTTAAACATTGGTAGGGAATTAATAGACTTTAAGCCAGTGGGTAATTTGCCGGAAAGTCTTGTAGCATTGTAAATCAGATCATTACGTTTCCTATTGGTTCTCGGTTGAGAAACTACTAGATGGTGCCGACTTATTTTACCATGGTGGTACATCTCACTCTTAAATATGTATGAAGCTGGTTGCTGTCTCACATACTTCCAGATTAGGAGAATTCTACCCGAGCCCAAGCTCAACTTTAGATGCTTAATCGATCGATTATTTGGAAGAGCGCTTTTGTTGTTTGGGACCAAGCACTGATGGCACAGATCATTCTGGAGATTATGTGTGCGTCCGTGAAAATTTTTTCATATTAGTTTATGGTATTTTTATGCGTTAATTTTCTCAAGATTATTGTGTAAAAATTTGTACACCATCTCAAGATTATTGTGTAAAAATTTTAAGTCGATAGGAGCAAAACTGACGGAGATATGAAGTTGTAAGTCTCCTCCCCTCCGATCCGGCTTTGAGCTGCTCCTGTGCCTTATAAATTCAGTGTTTAGACCACTGACATGAAAGAACTGGACTGCTAACCGTCGTCTGAAAAATGAGACCATGAGTTTTTTTTTAATTATTATCACCTACTAAAATTATAAAAAAAAGGTTATTTCTTTGTTTTTCTTGCTTTGGCTGTCACCTACTTTAAAAATAACTGATTAGATATTGTAAATATTTAAGTATCAATCATTTTTAGGGTTCCGTACCTCGAAAGGAAAAAACGGAACCTTTATAGGATCACTTTGTTGTCCGTCCGTCCGTCCGTCTGTCTGCCTGTCAAGACCCTTTTTCTCAGGAACGCGTGGAGGTATGAAGCTGGAATATATATCAAATACTCAGGTCCCTTGGAGCTGTGCGAAAATCAAAGTTCTAAGCCAACGCAATCAAAAGATACAGCCGTTTATGCCGCAAATTTTCGACACTCGCAAGGGAATCAAAACCTACAGGGTACTTCCCGTGAACTCAGAATCTTGAAATTTGGTACGAAGCAACGTCTTATAGCACATATAAAGGAAAAAATACGAAAACCGTAAATTTTTAGTTACATCATATAATAAAAATATTTTACAGAACCCTCGGTGCGCGAGTCCGACTCGCACTTGGCCGGTTTTTTCTTTATATTCTCCTTTAATGCTCTTTTCTTTAAAGTTATAACAAAATATTACTTTTAACTTCTTAGTTTAAATTTGTACATATAGGCAAGGATTTGAAGTCGGTTTTTATTTTTTTTTTGGGTCTGAGATTAGCCGTTCAAAATTGAACTGATTTTAATTAATTGAAAAAGTATTTCGGGGATTCCCGATTAAAAAGCTCTTTCGTTCCATCAGCGCCGCCTACAATTTCACTTGCAAACTGATTGTGGACCACAATTTTCCTCTCGATATTTTTCCTTCTGGTTCTGCTTCCGTTCGTTTTAACCATCCCTGCGCCGAAGGGAAGAAAGTCATTTGGGAAATGTCAAAGGTGTGAACGTCAAGGGGCTGAAATTATTTTCACTGCTGGATTCTGTCGAATTTTGTGTGAAGTACGCCCTGAAAATGGATCTCGAGCCCCAGCGGAGTGTTCTGGTGGAGTTTTTGTAAGAAGTTCCCGGAAATTAGCCCCCGCACGCGCGAAATTCCCGACCGAAAGAAGATGGACGGAAACTTTGCAGGCCTCACGGCGACCACCTTCCCCCTGTTCATCGAGATCAAGAACGAGGAGGACGGGCTCACGTTTGCCGACGCTTCCCTCTCCCAGCAGATCGAGTTGATCCTGGACGAGCCGACGGCGGAGCTCCTGCAGCCGCGGCTGGTCGTCGAGGATGACGACGACTCGAACATCGATCTCGGCGATCTGCTCAAGTACAACAAGAAGGAGGAGCCCGCCCAGCCGGCGGCTAGTGCTCCGGCCCAAGACCAGGCCCAACCCCCGGTCACGGCTGAGGTCTACAACTGCCCCGAGTGCTCAGAGTCGTTCGAGACGAAGGAGATCTTCGACATCCACGTTTCGGGCCACACGAACAACATGAAGTGTGCCATCTGCAACATGGTCCTCAAGAGCCTCAAAAACTACGAGAAACACTGCTTGCGCTGCAAGCCGTACGAGTGCCAAATCTGCGGCCGGGTCGTCCGCTTCCGGCCGAATTTCATCAAGCACATGCGGGTCCACACGACGCAACAGTCCCAGCGCCACAAGTACAAATGCGAGGTGTGCCACAAGGAGTTCATGAGCTTCGAGTACTTCAAGGTCCACAAGAAGATCCACAATGGCAACATAAACCTCACCTGCGGCGTCTGTGGAAAGGTTTTTAGTGCCCTCGCATCGCTTCGCGGTCATAGCAAACTCCACACAGGGATAAAATTGCACAAGTAAGTTAATTTTCATCGAAATATTCACTCTTGTAAAATTTTTAGGCATCTAAAGTTCAGTTCAGTCTCGAAACCACATCCATTATGAATATTTACCCTATCGCAGCTAGTAATATCTTATTTTATAAGATTAATCTATAGCTATTTTGAGATCTTATCATGGTCCATTATTTTTAAAGAAATTTTCAAAAATGGGCAAAGTAAGATATTTTGTACTTTTCAAGCCTATTTTGCTCAAAAACGAGACTATGGGGAAAAATCCTATAGAAATTATATATCACATGCTCCGTTGGAGAAAAAAATATAAAATTTGTTGCCTAGTGATTTATCTAGAAGGGTTAAGTAAAAAATTGCTAAATCCACGATCAGCCTGAACCCTCCATATAAAATTTATCGAATCACTATAATTTTCAAACTATTGAGCTTAGGAGAAAAATTCTAACTACATATAGACATTTTTTTAAGTTAAAACGACAAGATAAAAGCACTAATCTTCAACATTATAAGAAAATTACAACTTTTAAGCATTTGGGATAAATATATAGTATTTATCGAATTTAAACCAAAACAGATTAATAATGAAACTAATGCATTATAGTTTTCAATAAGTAATCTAACATTTTATTATAATATTAAACTATCGGTAACCAATAATTGACATAATAAAACAGGATCACTAATTTGAAACCTTAAGCAAACGTTAAAAATATATTTAATATATTTTATGGCTCAGAATATGAGGAAAAGATAATAATAGCAAAAAAACACATTTGATTTTTTCCAAGTAGAAGGCTTGATGAATATTTTAATACAGAAAATTCCGTTTATACTTTTATTTTAATTATTGTTTATGTTTTTGGAATAGGAACATCTGCTGTTATGATAATTGATATTATCATTCATTCTTATTACACGCAGCAGTAAGTAGAAGTCAATACAAAAGAACAAATTAATTTCCTAGAACTAAGTAACCTTTTTATTGAAAATCTTGCAAAATCGCAATGTGCATATTCATTCTAAGACATTGCTTCATATTCTAAAAAGATGAGCAAACGCTTAGTCTCTATTTTTACATAGAAAAACTGAGCTTGATTTCAATTTGAAACTCGATTGTTCTTTATAAAATTCGGGATCGAGATTTTGCTTAGTTGTTTTCAAAATATGAGCCATTGTTTATTTAATTATTAATATTTACTATCTTAACATTATTAAATTTGGAGCTCAATCGAATTTTGCCAATAAAGTTTAGATGATGATCTATATTTAAACGATATCTAAGTTTAATACAGGTATTAAATAATAACCTTATTTCAAAATATTATAAAGAAATATCAAATAAATAAAGAATAAGTTCATAAGATGACTGCACTTATTCCTTTCTTAATCTTTTGAAATATAATAAAAAGGGACAGAGATGAGAGCATTGTAGTATATCTAGAAAAAGGTAAAAATCTGAAATATGTTATAAAAGCAGTCTTTTGAAACTTGTTTAAAACAATTCTCACATCTATTTAAAACTGCACGTGTTCTTTAATTTTCCAGGTGTGATATATGCGGCAAAGGATTTGGCCAAAGGTACAACCTAAAGATCCATTCCCGCGTTCACACCGGCGAAATGCCATTCGAATGTAAGATTTGCAAACGGAAGCTGCACACTCAGTCTAGCTTCCAGACTCACATGCAGACTCATCACAGCGATCAATTGAACAGCGATCAGACCAGCACAGAAACTTCTCCGGCCCCATCGCTAGAAAAGGCCGAAGAAGTTCCACGCCAAATTGAAGAGGACGAGCCATCAACTACTATTCCACAAAATATTCAATTCGTCGAAGCGACCAATTCCTCAGACAGTGTGGAGCAGCAGCAGCAGCAGCAGCAACAGGTCCAACAGCAGGTTCAGCAGCAGGTTCAGCAGCAGGTTCAGCAGCAGGTTCAGCAGCAGGTTCAACATCAGGTTCAGCAACAGGTCCAGCAGCAGATTCAAACGCCGACGATCACTATAACGATCAAAAAGGAGGTCATAGAGGAACCCTCATTGCCAACCGAAATTCTGCCTGTTCTGAGCGAGTCAATCAAAATTGAGCCATCACTGGATTTGCCGTCGGTGATCGATCATGAGCCCCTCGACGATCCTATCGAGGAGCCCTCAGCCATGGATACGAAATTCCATTCCGATTTCGATAGCGATCTCGTCGACTCAAGTGATTTGACTACAAGTCTCTCCTATTCGAACTTGTTCGATCCGAGCTCAATTCCTGAAAGCATTCCTGACGACATCTACATGGAGGATAACGATTCCAGCTTTCAGTTGGATCAAAATTCAATAGATCTGTCCAGCACCACCGATGGGAATTTCATCAAGAAGGAATGGGTCTACAGCAATTATTCAGTGGGTCAAAAATTCGATGATGAAGACCTGTGCGAAGCTGCCAGTTTCATATACGACTAAGTCGTGGTCTCCACTAATTGTTTTCTACTGTTAATGGGAAAAGTTCGTTCTAGTCGTGTTCCAGTATTTATTTAATATTTAAGGATCTCTCGCCATAATGTCTCATGTGTGTATTTATTGTCTTATCTATTAGAACAAAAATTAAATAATTTTATTAAGTCAACTCCTACTGCCTCTGAGGGGAGGGGGTTTTTAACTGCTAATTGAAGCATAAAATGTTTCATTGGCGGATTTTACGTAAAAATCGCTTTTGCTGAATTTAATCGAATATTTACAATTTTATTATTATTATTATTTTATTTAATTTCATTCGCCTTACAGAGCACAGCTTCTTGTTTTGCAGGCTATCAATTTTGACTACGCAGCCACAACAAGATAATTATTAAATAATTTTCGCTTAACAAAATTTGAGGATCCTCGATTATTTTGCAAGTGTAGATAGAGAAATCAGTTGATTAAACATGTAAACATCTCATACACAACACAGTATTATAGGTATATATTTTTTAAATATTTTAATTTAATTAATTCTTGAAGAGATTGTTGTCCTAAGGACTAATTTTAAGATTTATTTTCATATTTTCTCTGCCAAAATTTTACTTTTTGGATAATTTATTTTTAAATAGACTGTTATGTGGAACGATTTTTGTTTCCCATAAATGTATATTATATGTATGTTTAATTTTTATACAAATTTTATTTTTGTAATTCTTTCTAAAGAATGTTTTATTTAATTTTAGCATATTTATTTTTAAAGAATACACACAGACTAATAAAAATTTACACAATTTTTAATTTTGTTATTTTTAATTACTACCAAAACACACTTCGTAAGTTTTTCTTGCACAACTAAAAAACTGAGTTTTGTATAAAAATTTATTGTATATGAGAATTTTATTTTAGATATTTCAAAATTGCACAAATTTCTCACATAGGTTGAAAAATTTAAAGTTGGAGAAAATTTGAGTTCCACATAATTAAGAGCTCTTTTTAAAATATAAAACAATTTTCAGATAAAATTTTACCAGAATAGCATAACAGAAAAAATTAAGTTTGAGATCTTGGGAGGAACCTTGTCCAAAAAACAGAATTTTATAGTAAAAAAAAGGATCCAGATTTGAGAAATTTTAAAACCTAAAGTCAATAATGTTCGGGCATTTCAGTATATCTTGAACTCGATAAGTACAGAAAAAACGTTTCTCAAAAAAATAGCGCCGAGATTTTGACTCAAATTATAACATCGAAAATTTTTAAAAAATTAAAAATTAAATTTATTGGCTGAAAAATTATTATTTTGGTTCTATTTTTATTTTATAGCTTTTTAGTAAGGAATAAAAAATTTTATAGAAATTTTTCCTTTTGAATTCTGTCGTGGATTATGGCAATTTTACTACGAAATTGAAGATACTTTTGGGAATATAAGAATAAAATAAAATTTTCCAAATTAGAATATAAATTTTAATGATAACGGTCAGACTATACAATTGTGACTACAAGTATAAGGGGAAATAAATAATTACAAATTCTAATGCTCATCGCAGAAGAGCACTATACAAAAATCAACAACAAGAAAAATGTACACTCGGTGATGAATAGCATATTTTGGGGGCATGCAGGTAAAATCCACAAAATTGAAAAAAATTAACTTAAAAACTGAATGGCCACTGATTGCTTTTCCGAGGGAGGGAGGGAAAAAAAGCGGAAAGGGCTACTGGCTAAAAGATTTTTCCAAGGCTATGGGTTCGCCGAAAAGGGTTCCAATTGCTTGAAGAGAGACTCCCCAAACGGCCCTTGCTTGACTTGCTGCGCGCCTTCGGTTTGGATGTCGTCGTCCCGGTGGGGCTCGATGAACCTGAAGAGACCCCAGAAGAGCTCGCAGCTGAAAGGGTGGATATGGAGCCTTTAGACGACATCGGCTGTAAAAAGTATAGATATTTTTTAGTATGTTTTAAAAGGTTTAAAAGAAAAGGTTAACTACCTTCAAGTAATTTTTATCCATGGGAGTTATAACTTTGAGTTCTAGTGTAGACCCAGCCGCTTGGATAAGCCTCGAAACCTGCTGTTGTGTGTACCATTTAATATCAATCCCAGAAACTTCTACGACGAAGTCACCTTCCTTGATTCCGCCAAGCTTTTAGATTTAGAGAAAAACAATTATTATAAAAGATATTAAAACATAATTTGAGTCCTGCGGGGGGCTTAAGCTTTAATTTAGTTAAATTTTTAATTTCACAATGATGGTTTAAAGTTTCTACTGAGTTCAAATAAGTTAAACTTGGACCCTTAAGGGGTTACATGGGTCTTAAAGGTATTAAAAAAAACGACTTCTTTAAAAAGTTTTATTTCAAAAACGAAAAATCTTTTTTATTTAAAATTTAAACATATGAAAGTAAAGTACTTAAAGTACTTGTAAAAAAATTTTCAGCCAAAAATATTGAAAATTTTCCATTTTCCAGCCGTTTTTCGCCGTCAACCTTTTTTTTTGCGGTGGACACGATTTCTCGAAAATAAATTGACCGATTTGGTTGAAACTATTATTTACTATTACAGTTATTCTTTATAGTATTGTTTCGTGATTGAACGAAGGAATTTTCATTCGGTCAAGTCGTTCTTGTTTTATACGAAAAAGACCTTTTAAAAATGATGAGAATCGGAAAAACGCATAAAAATTTGAGACGAAAATTGATTCAAACTCATGTCAAAATGTCAAATTTCATTTTTTTTTCAATTCCTTCGTTCAATCAGGAGCCAAGGGCATAAACTACAAGAAAATTTTTGAATTTTTGATTTCAGATGAATCCACACCGAAATATCATGTCCACCGCAAAAAAAAGGTTGACGGCGAAAAACGGCTGGAAAATGGAAAATTTTCAATATTTTTGGATGAACATTTTTTTACAAGTACTTTAAGTACTTTACTTTCATATGTTTATATTTTAAATAAAAAAGATTTTTCGTTTTTGAAATAAAATTTTTTAAAGAAGTCGTTTTTTTATACCTTTAAGACCCATGTAACCGCTTAAACTAAGTTTAGGGAAAAAAGCGATAAATTGAGTGAAATCAATAATTAGAATTAAATAACTTACATCAGCCAAAGAATTGATTTCCACTTGTGATACGATAACTGGAGCGTCTCCCCTCATGAGGAATCCAAAACTTTCAGAAGATTCTTCTGATTTTTCAGTATTGCATTTGGGACAACTTTTGGACTCGTCCGAGGTGTAGCTTGACGATGAATAGCAACTGCAAGAAACGTTTCGCTCGCTTAAAGTTGTGGACGATCCTTTTTGGAGTCGGACACATCTTGGCGCTGTCCAGTGTCTTCTGGCTGAAAATATGGCAATCGGTCCTAGCCGCTTGAAAGGGTCTTCTACCTAAAAAAAATTGTTAATCGTCGTTTTAATTAAATTAAATTTTAATTAAATTTCTCCTTACTTTATGTGATGTAAAATCTGGTCCTGTGAGAGATAGTGTGAATTTCGAACTCGCTAGAAAAAGATAAATGCGTTAATTAGAGCCGATCGGGTGGTTTAGACTGAATTATGTTTTTTTTTTTTTACCTTCCACTGTTACTTCAAGAAGGTCAAAATCCTCATCGATTTCTTCCTCGAAGTTATCTTCTCTAAACTTTTCGTACTCTTCTCGTGTTTTGTAGTAGGCATCTTTGAGGACTTGCATTAAAGATACTTTGTTCTAAAAGTACATAATATTTAAATATAAAATTAGATTCTACCGTAAAAACTTCTTTTGATAATTGTTAAAGAATATTTTCTGTGGATTCTTGTACAGAGAAAAATAATACGAAATTTTAAGTATATCGCATATCTTTTCAGATGTTTTTTCGGAACAATTAATCCACATCTTGTGTTCGTTTTTATCTAGGAATTGAAGGGATAAAGTTTTTGCTTTTTTGCTTTCAATCTGTAGATCAAAAAAAAAAAAAAAAAAATTACAAGAAATGGATTAATTTCTTCCAAAACCATCTTAAGTGGTATGAGATATGTTTGTATTTACTAATTTTCTATTAAACCTCTTTCTTATTTGTATCCTCTTGACCTCTAGGTAAAAAATAATAAAAAGAAACATATTAAACGATTTATGAAATGTTTGTATTTAATAATTTTCGATAACCCTTTATTTTTATCCCCTTAATCCGTAGATAAAAAAATAGACTCAGAATTGGATTTCACGATTTCGAAATTCGTTATAAATGGAGAAATTCACTGAATATTTTTCGATATTATGAATATAGAAATTAGCTAGATAAAAAGTTAAATTGAATATAATGAGAAATTACAAGCTTTCTTAATTTCTTGTGTCCGAAATTAAAATGCTTGTACATTGACCAAATTTTGCATAATAATATATCTTAAAAAATGTTCTTCCTTGAATAAATGTAGAATTTGTAACTATTGGAAAGAGAAAAGAATTTTGAGGTGTTATTCATCAGAATATTTTTTTAGAGCTCTTTTGAATGAGTTATGAAGTTAGCTGTAAGATATGCACTTTCTATGGTTGTAATTAACTAAAAGTAGAGAAGATTTAAGATTTAAACTCTACAGACTTTATTCTTATTTTGTTCTCTTCAAATATGTATTCTCTTCCAGTTTCTTTTCATGGATAGCACAACATTTTCAGTATAGATGGAACTTTACCTGGCTTTCACACCTTTCCCTATGCACGTACCTGAATACAACATATATTCTGCATATCTATGAGAAAATACCTTTCGCTTGATATATGTTTCATTAAGATACGTGCACGGGAAATAGGTTAAAAAAGGATTACAATTTTTGGCTTTGCCCATTAATATATAAGATTATTCAAGACACCAAAAATGTTTTCTTGTAGTTTGGTGCAAAATTACGAAAAAAAAAAAAATTATAACTCGTAAACTATAAAAAAGTCGCAGAATATATCATACATGCTGAGGTGCTCTACCTTTGAACTTCCGCTTGACACCATTTCTTAGGACACTCTGTCTGTGTATGTATATAGATATAAATTTTATTCTTAAAAATCTGCCTTTCTCTCTATTGGTTTCAACGAAAAGTGTAGTAATAATTTTTTTATCAGTATGTTTTATAGTAAAACAAAAAAGCAAAATGCATGCAAACTGCATTTGATTTCCTACATAGTCGTGATCATTTGTATTTCGTGGTATGTAATTCTTAAACTCTTTTCCGGCGCCTATCGTGATTATTTTCTCTGTAACAAAGTGGATCCGAAATGGTACCAAAAGGGAAAAATGTCGTTGCATAGCATACTTTTAAATATCGGCACATCCTCTGCAACCTTTGTGCTTCCTCGTGACTAGCTAGAGATTCTTTGAGATGAGCCCGTTTCAGGGAGCAGGCGCTGTGCCCGTCGCCGTCGTCGTCTGGATCGTGCTCGCTCCCCACAAAAGTATCCACTGCCTGGCTCTTCGGTTGCTTCGGGGTTTTCTTGCTTTTCTCGGATATTTCAATGCTTTTGGCGGCATAGTGATGAGCTAGAGCTGAAATGGACATTGTTTATTGAATCTTGAATCTAGTAGAAGCGAATCGAATCGAGATTTCGGTCGAATCTGAACACAGCGCCTCACCTTTGTAATATTCCGCTTTCAGGGGAACTAGCCCAGCCCAGCATTCTGGGAGGTAGGTGTGGGTTTCATTCTCTTGGATGCTTTTGTGCATTTCTTGGTACTCTTGACTCAGTTGAGCAGCTTCACCGGCCAAGTCCTGGTAGAGCTGTAATTTAAAAAATAAATTTAGTATCTTTTATAGGCAGTTTGTAATTAATACAAATGATTTGGAATTTCAAGAAGTAATCCCAAGATATTTACTATGCATCTTTAATATTTGCAAAACGTTTTGTAATTCTTTCATTTCATAATAATTAAAAATGAAATACTTGTTCGTATAAAAAGTTTAATAATTCCTGCAATACTTCTTTAGTGATACGATTTTGACTAGTTCGCGGTGTCGTAAAATTACAAAAAGGTTATTAATTTCTACAATATATTTTTCGTACAGAAAGAAGACAGATATCGTTTTGCAATTTTACACAGATATTCACTTACACTTTAGATATATAAAAATATATTTTTCAGATTATTGAGACCGGGTTTTGAATTTTTATGATTTTTGAAAAAAAAAACACCAAAAAATGATGGCGGGCATGATTTCAGGCGTCTGGATCATGGGAAAAAAAACAATAAAGTCCAAATTAATCCTTGTTCAAATAGTTATCGCATGAACTAGAATCGTGTTGATTGGTAACAAATTTACCGATTTTCTAACCTCAAAAATGGTTTTTTTTTTCAAATGGCCGCCATTTTGTTATTTTTTAGTAGAAAAAAATTATCCTAGTCATATAGCCATTTGAACAAGAATTAATTTGTTGTTTTTTTTTTCTCCAGACGATCCAGACGCCTGAAAACATGATGGCGGGCATTTATTGGTGTTTTTCTTCAAAAAATCATAAAAATTCAAAAACCGGTCTCAATAATCTGAAAAAAATATTTTTGTATTTCTAAAGTATAAATAAATATCTGTGCAAAATTTGAAAACGATATTTGTTTTCTTTCTGTAAAAAAAAAGTGATTGAAAAAAAATGTTTTTTTCTTTAAATCGTAGCCTAATAGCCCCTTAATTTAGTAGATTTTTGTTGTAATACCTAGAAGTCATCAATTACAGAAAGTTAACTTTTTTAGAGCATTACTAAAGCTCAATAATTCTTTTATAAATTTCTTTAACCTACACAAGTTGAGAGATACGAAGAAATTAAATTCTAGTGTTAATTATAGAAAAGAATTATTGAGCTCAATAGAAAAGCTCAATTGAGCTAGTAGAAAGAATTTTAATCACAACAGATCTGATTTGATTTTATTGTAGAAAGATGACTATAAGAGTTCTAGGTATTTATTAATAAAAGTGTATTAAATGAATTCAATAAATAAAGTAGTAAATTCAAGTAAAGTAGTTAAAATTATAAAACGTTTAGTGAAATTTAGTTCGACAATTCCAGAAATTAGAAAAACAAAATACTTGGAATTACAAAACATAGGACCAAATGAATAAAAGCCAGCAAATGCTTTTTATTTGGTATTTGTAAGAAATACTGGCTATTTATATGAATAAAAAGTTAAGCTTTTACTTAAAAATCCAGGAAATTCCTTTACTGAAAGCATTTACTAGTTTTCGAAACATATACTAAAATGTTCAGTAAATACTTGAATTTGAGTGAATAAACACTGTCTTTTAATAAATTATGACATCAATTATTTACTAGCAAGTTTTTCAAGTTGCATTCGAGCAACCTTAAATCCAGTTGTGCGTAATTTCTAAGGAGTGATGGCTGACGACCACTTTTTGAAAAAATTGCATGAGGTGTGTCTTTACGTTAATAATTTAATTAATCAAA
Organism: Dysmachus trigonus; assembly: GCA_949715965.1. Taxonomy (NCBI): domain Eukaryota; kingdom Metazoa; phylum Arthropoda; class Insecta; order Diptera; family Asilidae; genus Dysmachus; species Dysmachus trigonus. Next base: position 68,192,334 of record OX454323.1, read on the forward strand.
TAAACGACTAAAAAATGATAATAAATTCCTAGCTTTGCTCTGCAATTTATAAGAGCAAAACATGTATTATATACAGGGTGATCTAAAAATATGGAAACGGCAAAATAACTTTCGAGGAATGTATTTTGGTGAAAAATGGTTTAGACAAAAGTTTTAGGATTTTTCCCTGGCTATTCAATGGCGGCCTTAGATTTGACCTTGAACATGAACTTCAAGGTCATTTCAAGGCTAAGTTGACCTTTCTGAATGGGAACCCATATTTTTTACCACGGAAATGGAAAGAGCAGGAAATTTTACGTTCAGAAATGACCTTAAGCAACTTGAACCTTTGACTTTTGAAGGTCATATCAAGCGAAGGTCAATCTACCTGAACGGCGGAATAATTCGCCAGGAGTGTATTTTCGGAACATATGTTTCAAACAAAAGTTGCAGGATTGTTGCATAGCTATTCGCTGGTGACTTAATATTTGACCTTGCCCGTGACTCCAAAGGTCAATTCGAGACCAATTTGATTTTTTTAAATAAATTCTGTAGTTTACTGGTTAATTCAGTCTTTGCTTACATGTTTAGCTCTAACCTTATACTTATTTTCCCAGCAAATACTTAATAATATAAAGTAAAGATTAGTCACATAATTTCTAACATTTACTAGTATAGAGTGATTATACTTTAAACAAATGCTTTTACTGAAACCATTTACTTTCAGTAAATGCTTGATTTTTATTCACTTGGGACATTGTTTTTGATATTACTAAAGACTACATTTGAAACAGTTAAAGACTAATAAACACCACTGTGAAATTACCAAAGATCTTGTATTTGATATTACTAAGCTACACACATTTTAGTAATAATTATTGCATTTTAGTATTTTCTTAATTCAGTGTATGTGCCAGAACGTTTTAAGGTAGTTCAGTAATTTTTCCTCAAAAAGAAGCATAGTGAAAGACGTAATATTTAAAAACCTAAAAATTCCCTACTCTCCCAGGTCCACTTCTTCAAATTTCAGGTAATTAAACTCTGGAATCATTTTTTCATATTCTAAATTTGGAAAAGTGCTAAATAAATATCTTATTCAATTCGGTAGCTATTTATTATATTTGCTATACAAAAAGTATGCCATATATCCGTGCAAAAAGTTACATACAATTTTGTTTCGCGGTTATTAATAAAACTAAAAGTTAGATCGATGAAGAAAAGCTAAATATACAAAAAACTTCATCTACGAAAAGGTCGTATTAGTGGCCATCGATTTGTGATATACATATTTGGAATATGGAAGAAATGCTTAATACCTCAATGCACAAATCATTTACGAGAATTTTTTTTATATATATAAAAAAGAAAATGTTATTGATAAATGGTAATTAGTCAATTTGAAATATCTCAAATACATAACCCAATTAATGTCAACGTAGTTATGTAAACATTATTTCGAGATTATCGTGAATCAAAATCTTTAAAATTGGCAATAAAATAATAAAACATTTCTACGAGAATTAAAGAAAAAGATTTTGAAAAAAATAAAAATCGGTTTTGTTTATCAAAATATTTTAAGGGGATGTTTTGATTTTGAAAAAAGGTCATTTTGGGAATTATTCAAATTATTTAAATATTGTTTTCTTCGTTAATACAAAACAATAACAAATGTGAAACGATACCAGAGAAAAATTGATATGATGTTTCTTTTAAAGATAATTTAGTAGGTACCGAACTTTGATCTAATATTTCCAAACTTATGGCGTGTAACAAAAAAATATTTATAGAGTTTTTTTTTGATATATTTGTTGTTGAACAATTTAATTTGGCAGATTTTAAATTAACCAGTTAACTGTGGGGCCCTCATCGAGCCATGACGAGTATATTCGTCAATCACAGAATAAGTTGCGCTGGTAAGATAAGGGCCATGCACAAAAACCTCTCCTCAGATCGTGATAATTCTATGAATTTTTGAATGAATCGTGGGATAGTCAGTATCGTTTGCTTATTTTTGGTAAACAAATTGATTGAATTCTTGGAACACTAAACCGAGGAAGACAATTTCCAAGAAAATTTTATGCCTCTCAGTTCATGTGCTTTGTATTTGGAATGGTTTTTTGTTGACATTCATGCAATTAGCCCCGTTCTCTGCCCGACAGCTTCCAATTCTTTTATAAAATCTAAATTATTTTCAGACTGACAAGAGTTCTTGTAGTTTCATATTTTTTGGTTAACATCTAAAAAACGTTATCATCGCACATAAATAAATTCATTATGCGAACTGGTAAACTTTTTCAACCAGTGCATACCGGGACGCATGACGCATGACGCATCTCAAACTGTTTATATTTTCTACTTGTTTGTTTTATTCCAGCATAGCCTCAAAATATTCTAAACATCTTTAAATTTGAGAATATGTTTTGTTTTTCTCAAAAATTGCAATTTAAATAGCCAATGGTCACTGATTTATACGCATGACGAGTATACTCGTCAATCACAGTTAACTGGTTAAATTAAATATTGGCATTATATGAACTGTGTGAATATTACGAAATTTAGTTTGAACCTTGTCTTAGCATTTCATTTTGTTAATTCTAGTGCACTGGTACAATTCTAAGATTTTAAGTGTCTAGTTATCCTGGAATTAAGTTCGGAATAGTATGGACTTTTTGAAATATAACCACTATTTAAAATTTCAGTGTTACAAAAACTACTTCTGGGTAAGAACCAAAAATTACCAGACTATAGATAGTAAACAAAAATAGTAAACTTACATGATTCGAGTCGCGTAGTGACAAAGATTCGATTTGAAGCTGCAATTTTTCACATAGGCACTCCCTGGCTTGAGCTAGCATCAGCGAGACCAAGACATCGAGGACCTGGGGCTTCAGATCCATGGATGGGGCATTTGTGAACGTATCGTAGATATGACGAAAGATTCCAGCTGCCCTCAAAAAGCTATCGACTGCTGCGTCGAGACCTTTCTCTGAGCTTCGATCGTGTTTGGCACCAATTTGCGTATAGACCGCACCAAGATTAAATAATATGCACGCCTTCTCAAAGGCCACGGTTCTTTGACAAGATGGGACCCCTGCGGCGGACGATAGTGTTTTATGATCGTAACACGCAATCCATATACGCAGAATTTTAATAATAAATTACCTGTTAATGAGTCGTACCACTCGAAATATACACCTAAATTTCTGTCTGGAGGGAAAAATCTCCTTTCAACATAGTACAAAAGATTGTAGTAACGAAAGAGAAGAGATACACCCTGAAGATCTCTGGTCGGTGTTCGTGCAGCCTGCAAAAGGAAATTGAATAGAACAGAAATATATATGTATGTATATCTTAAATTAACTTCCGCACAACGAACAGGGCAGAGATTTATTTATTGTGTTGGGGATATATTTTTCTTCTTACCTGTCGTGTGTCCGCGATATCTGCAATTGCATCTGTGTACATGGAAGAATCTTCGCTGTAGTGCTCCAAGATAAAATCCGAGAACGGCTCCGAAAAGTTAATTTCTTTTGTTTCCTTCAAACCGAGCGGGATCATGGGAATCACACTTGCATGGCTGCAAAAATAAGAGGGCAGCAGCATGTCCAATTAGTTGCAAATTTAAATATTTTATGCATGCATTTTATGCTTCCGAAAGAGTAAATATATGCAAAAATTAATCTCCGCTAACTTCCGAGGTAGCATCAATTAAGATTTAAGACCGCCGAACATAACGTACCCTTCGCGGGGCTATTAATTTTGGATAATTGAAATCTGTTTCAGGCCAGAAATCGCTTAATTTGCTCTTTACGTCGAAAGTGAAATTTATGACTTTATTTCAAGGTGATCGCTTAAAGGGTAAATTAATCAAAGCGATTATGAACTCAAAACTCGTTAAGTTTCTAATAAACACAAATCGAATAGCTGTGTCGACTCAAACGATCTTATTTTAAGTGTGGGTAAAATAGATTTAAAAAGGAAGATCAGTTTAAGTTCCTAATTCCAAATAGGACAGAAGGGCGTCAATACTGAATGAAAATTGGTATTCAGGGATTTTCGGAGTCGCTGACTTCGAGTATATGCACTAGTAAAATCTTGAAATTCAATCCGGGCAGAAAAAATATGGTAATGTAAATTTTAAGTCAAGGGATTTCCATGAAACTGGACATTTACGATTTCCCTGCAGGATTGTTGATTTTGAACTTACTATAGAAATTTTAAATTGGAAGATTTTTGATAAATTTGAAAGAAAATTTAATTTCAAAATTTTATTTATCATTTTACTATTTTAATAGTGTAAAGAAATTAGAAAAACAATGTGCTTGTGAAGTCTTTTTGCCAAATTTAGCTCAATATTATAAAAATCGATGATTGTTTTTCAATTTCATATTTTGAATTTAATCTACCGCAGTTTTTTAGATTATAAAACACGATCTGTACGAAGTTTTACCCAGCGTTTATTAATTCGTAATATAAAAGTAATTCTTAAATGCGTTTTTAAGAATATTCATAATTTTTTGTTTATAATAAGATGACACTTTTTAAGAGAATTTTATATTAAGGCTAATTTTTTTATGTTGCCATATTGCTTCAATTGGTTCGAATTTTCCAACTTAGTATAGGCTAATTTCTTTTTGGAGAATATATAGGGTTTCAAAATGGCGGTTGAAAATTTTAAATTTGAAGCGATTTTTATGAAAATTGGTACTTAGAAATTCAAGATGGCGGATTCAATATGGCAACCAATATTTCTCGATTTCAACGGATTTTAATGAAAATTAGTATAATGATTGTTTTGAGGTCGCTAAGTTTGAATGTTATTAAGATTTGGAGATTTAAAATGGAGAATCCATAAAAGGGTTTTCGGGTTGAAACAATTTCTAGGGTATAACAAAATAGAACATTTGAGAAGTGTTTAATTAGTAAGTATTTACCGGTGTTAAAACCTCGCCTGAATTTTACTACCACTCCCTCTGGAGGGGAAGGGTGTTAATACAAAAAAAAAAAAAAAAAAAAAAAAAAAAAAAAAAAAAAAAAAAAAAAAAAAAAAACATGAAATCCATCCGGCTATAAAAAATAACGAGTTAATCGTCAAAACACGTTTTTTTCAGCATTCAAAGCTGAAAAATCAACAGATATACTGATTTTTTCAAATTTTTGTACCATTTTTCATAAATCCGCAAAAACGAACAATTTGAAGAAAAAAAAAAGGTAAAAATGTTGATTCTTCGATTTTATATCCTCAAAAATCCAGGTGACCTTGAAAGTAGTGGGAAATAAAAGATATTGCCAAAAACTATGTTTTGGTGGGCATCAAATTTATTTCTAGAGTCTCAAAATAAAAATAATCAGTTCAGTTAATTGAATTTGAGCCCCTTTATACCCTGCCAATTTGGAGCTATGGAGTCAATGAACCCGCAATTTCTCCAAACTTTCATTAACCTTCTAATTTAATTCGTTTTTTAAGCAATTTTATGGATATTTAATTCGCATACGATTTATTATAGTGTGAAAAAGTTACGATGTTGGGACTATGTAACGTTGATTAGCACGACGCGCCCAAAATCTCGTGAAATTTGAATAACATACAAATCGAATAGGTCTGTCGACCGAGACGGTCTTATGTAACCCTCCATACTGCTTAATTGCGACTTTGAGCATTCTTTCCACGAATTTGAATGAATGCGAATTGCGACAATTGCCTGTTTCTGTTTGTCGCTTTGAACATGGTTAAACAAAACAAAACAAAACGCGGCGACGAGACAACTTTGTGCACTGGTTTTTGCACGGTCAACTTGGAAATTTTGTAACGATCTGGAACGACAGTCATTTGGGTTGTTGCATCAGGCACGGGAGGCAAATCCAAAATCCACATTGATCGCGATCGCGAGCAGGCATTCTTGCATGCCTTTAATTAGTAAACATCGCCCGATTCCAGCTATAGAGCAAGCACGCGGCTGCTGACATAAACATTTTCACAATTTCTTTCTCGATTCAAATGAGGATTCAATCGAATTCACGAGGTGCCTCATCGTACACGGTATGCTGATAGATATTTTGAATTTCTTTTCAACGATATCAAAATTGTAATCAAGTGAAATTTTAAATGTTCTTTTACAGGCCACTTTCGATTTTATTAGGGCATGATACGAGCTGATCAAACTATTTTTAACTATTTATAGTAATAGTACACTTATAGTTAAATTTGGTAGAATTGATTTGAGTAGACAGGCCACTCCAAATCTAGTCTTATTTTAATAATTTACTATCTAGAAATCCCACACGTTTATAGAAAAGATCAACTTTAAAAAACATTTTAAAATTTACAAAATTTTGATATTTTCTCTCATTATTTGAGATGTACTCGTATATAAGATAATTTGAAAAAGTATAGTATCCTGTTTTTTATTTTTTTATTTTCCGTTTTAAGATCCATATCTCGGAAATTATTATATTGGTATTTTCGTTATATGTTTTTATATCGACGTAGAGCTGTACAAATTCCCTGTGAATTTTGCTTTGTCTCCTTCTTTACATACCTACATTAAGGCCACAATTGTATAGCGAACAAATCGACTGCCCTAGACAGACAGCACACATAAATTAATTAATAATTAGCACTAATTACTAATTTAGGTGCTGTCTGTCATGGGTTTATCATCATTAAGGCTGCTAAATGACGAAACATTTAGTGCGTTGTCTGTCTAGACTCTAGGGCATAAAGCTTTTAAATCATATCAGACATTTATTTGCAAAAACATTAGTCACCCTCTGGGATTGGATAACCATGCTAAATTTCAAGATAATAGCTTTAACATTGCGCTTTTCAATGCCATCAAGTTATTTTTTTGATTGTAGGTAGCATAGCACAACACTAAAAAATAAATGTTAAGATTGATTTAAATTTATTTAACAAAAACTTTTGACTTAAAAATGGTTGAGCTACACTACGATGAACTTAATATATTTTATGCATACTGTTCTTCAGATAAGTAATACAGAATTTGAAAAGAATTGTTTTTTGTTGCAAAAATTTTTAAATTGAAGATATTTACAAATTTTATTTCTAAGGAACGCCTTAAGAAATTGTTGAATGAAGTTTTTCAGTTAAAATAAAAGTCTTTTAGAGAGAGCTTCATATTTAAAATTATTTTTATAATTTTACATATTAACCCATTAACGCGCAAAACGAGGATTTTGTGCACGCAAGTTCAATTGTACGATTCGAATAGCAAATTGGGGCGAATTTCCTCCAAATTCGTATATAAGGTGTTTTTGGGGGTGCTCTTTTAGAATCTGGCATTTGTTTTGCATAAAAACTTCAAAAACCCTATAATTTTTTGGGTTTTTTCAAAAAAGTACCGATTTTTTTTGGTCATTTTTCGTCTCAAAGTCGATTATCTTGTCGTTGCTGCTATTGAATAATCATATAACTACCAGAAATCGCGGTCCGAATGTATACACTTTCTCAAACCATGGTTTTGAATTTTTTTTTTTGCTTTAGTTTTTGCAAAATTGCCATTTTGTACAGCAATGTAATAAAAAACTTTGCGATTTTTTTACACGAATAGGATCAACTTTACAAAAAAAAAAAATGGATATGGCAAAAAGTACTTATAATTAGCCAAGGAAAACATGTTAATTTTTTCAGAATTTTTTGGACTATTTTTGGTTTTTTGGATTTGGCCAATTTTTGAAAAATCCAAAGATGTCCCGAAAAATTCTGAAAAAACTCACACGTGTTCTTTGGCTAATTATAATCACTTTTTGTCATATAAAATTTATTCGTATAATTGATCCTTTTTGAGTAAAAATATCACTAAGTTTTTTCATGATGAAATTTGATGATATTTTTACTCAAAAAGGACGAATTTTCCGGGAATCTGGAATCGCAAAACGCGAATTTACTGCTCAAAGTGCAAGAGACCGACCTGCAAGAATCACAGATTCATCTACTACAGCCATTGTGGTGTTTTTGAATAAGTTATTTTTGATATTTATCAAATTTCTCTTTTTGTTACATTTTGCATTAAAAAAAACCAAAATATATTCTTAAAAACCAATATTTCATGGGTTTTTATTTGACTTTTTCGTATATAAAATTCCTAGTTTTTTTTTTAATTTTCAGAGTACCAAAAAAATAGGCTTTTTTGGCAAAATATTATGATGTTATTTTTTTGACCGAAGCCTAATATGTCCCCTTTGAAATAGCGTTGGAAATTTTGAAATCGGATTTTTAGAAAAAGAAGTTATGAATTTTTATTTGTAAAATGACGTTTTGATCGTTGTTCAGCACTTTTAACTACTTAAATCGATTTTTCACTAACTAATCCTTAATAAAATTGAATTTGCTCTTTACCATTCTCTTCAGCATGAAAAAACAAAAAAATTCATATAATCACAAGTCGAATTAACTGATTTTAAAACTACTTTAAGATAAAAAAAACCCATGGGGTGAATATTTACCTCGGTTTGTAGTTAAAAGGTGAAAAAATACGTTTGTAGTTCTAGGTTTAAAAATATTTCAAATATCATGAAAGTTACATTTTGATATTGCAGAAACTATGTTGGTTTTGATAATTTTGAAAAATTGCGTTTTTAAAAAATTAGAGAGAACATATTATTTGAATCCAAACGACGACAGAACCTTAATTATAAATTAACTCAAATTTTGATTGTTTAGTTTGGTTTAGTTTAGCTTATATACGTTTGATAAAAATATCGTGTTTTTAAATATTTAACAATATAATTTTATTCTCTCTTAATTTTTATAGATTCTACTTGTACCTTTTTAATAAAAACAAGAAATTATCATTCCATTTTCAAGCTCAAAATATAAGAGGTAATATGTAATGTAGTTTTAAATTTTTAATATGAATTAAGAAGGTAAATCAAAATTTTTATTAGACTGCTGTTTTAGGTATTGTGTCATTTATTTGATCTTTAATGATAAAACATGAAGATTTAATTAAACTTAGAACTACAATTGAAAAACAAGAAAAGGATGTCTTGTCACTATATAATTTTCTGTTTGGATTATTTGTTTGTTCTTCATTATGTTTAGTTTACACCATAATGTAGAAAAATAATAATAATACTTATTTGACATAGTACTGAACCAATTACCAATTTTATAAAAGTACAAATTCAATGGTTTATGTGTAGGAAGAGTTTGTAAAAATTCTAAGTTAAGACTAGTTAACAAACTATAAATATAATAAAAACCGATACTAAAAACAAAACTAACTAATTCTAACAAGATATTTCATCAGAAGGGGATCACAGCAATAGTAAAATTTAAAATATAAAGATAATGTGGAAATCAATACACAAAATTTTAACTTTTTGGATTTTTAGTGACGAGTTAGAGAGTTCCAAACTTCCGAATACACCTTAAGAAAGAAAAGTGAGGCTTTAGACTTAGGCGTATTAAGTGAAGATTCATTGATCAAGAGCCAGTTATGGATATGTTCTAGGTCCTCATTTATACGATATATAGGCAATCTTCTATTAAGCCTACTGAGATACATATATTTGGATATCATCAGAAGAAATAGACATCGATTAAGTAAAAAGATATAGACAAAATGTAGACACCGTGCTAAAATATAGACAAATGCTAGCTGAACCAGTTAATGCGCTCGTGCCGGACCATTTGTTCGCTTGGTCAAGCCTCAAAAAGCGGACTGTCGAGCTCGATTAGATCAGTAATAAAATTTACATCAATGAAGCAAAGCCCTCCAGAGAAAGATGCATTCAGTCAGCATCTAGATTCAAGATGCACGCAGCGCTATAAACAAATTCTACGCCGGCCGGTTGTGGCCGATTGACACAAGCTGATATAGAGGCGCTGGTGAATGATTAAGGCGCGCTTGTGCCGTTGAGACAACTATGAAAGCCTATCGGTAATAAGGCAAGGGTCGCATTGGCGCTGTGCTGTCACGTAAGCGGCGCGGACCATACTCCATAATGCATCTTCGTGACCATGGAGGAGGTGCGCATTGTTCCGCAGCGGCTATCGGATAATTTGATCACTACAATTCACTACTGTTCTGCACTATCTACAGCCCGAGGAGAGGGCCATAGTCCGAGGGGGGGAGAGGAGCCAGAGGAGTGATATTGTAATCCGCTCCTCGAAACCATAAACTACGACGTCCAAGTTGAGTTTCTTGGTCGTTGGCTAAATGGATTCAATGACATTGCTGCAGCCCAAGAAGAGAGTTGGGCATTGTGTGTATTGTCGGGTGCTGGGGTTCGCTTCGGACCTCGGTTGCCCCCGTGAGCAGTGGCTAACACTGAACCTTTTTAACAAGATGGCATCACACGACGTCCACGTCGTCTCATGAATTTTAACGACCCACCGGCCAGAAACGGAAATTTACATAACACGTCCTGGCCGTGGTGCCAGTGATGCCGGATGACGACGTCCGATGTCCGAAGACCGCGACCAACACGGGTAAGGTACCCCCGGGAAAGACCCAAGGTGGTAACCACAGAAGAAACCTTAAGGCTGGGCACTCACTCACCTGTCGTTTTGGTAGATTTCAACCGACGAATTCAATTCGGCAAGCTGCTCCTTCAGCAGTTGGAGGTTCGAATTAACGAAGCTGAGCTCCAGGGCGACGGTATCTCGCAGTTTTCTGTTGGTTGTTGCCTGAAAAGATGAAATATTTGAGAAATATAAAAAGATACTACTTAATTTTATTTAAACATTAGATCTAAGAAGAATAAAACCTTTACCTACTAATTCATTGCTCGCTAAGAAATAGCACAACGACAATACATTTTTGAGAAATCAAATCATATTAAAACCAAGTTTTACTAAACACCAAGTTTAAACTAACCCAAAATTTGGCTGGTTTTAAGCCTATTGACCTTTTGGATAAGTATAATACCAATGAAAAAAGTAGGAAAAGTGGATAGCTCAATTTAAAGAGTTTTCACTTGATTTTACTGTAATTTATACTCTGAAAATTATTAATTTTAACATTCAAAATAGGGCAGATGCTCCAGTTCTGGCCACTGACTCAGTTTTGGCCATTTCCAACTTTAAAAGGATTTTACTAAGGTATAATTCCTTCTACAAGTCTGGGGTTTGTGGTAGAAACGAGGGTTAATTATAGCAACACAGTGACGCTATCAGCTGTCATGTGTCAGTAGACATTCAGTTGAGAGGAGCCATATTTTGTCAGAGTACACAAAATATTGTTATTTATTATTTGAAACAATAAGGTTGTAGTGTGGGTAATCAGTTTTTATTTTTGAAATTCTTTTATATTTTTATTGTTCAAAATACTTGCCAAAGGTATTGTTTAAAGATATGTTAGGTTATTTTCTCGGCGTGCATAATAGAAATTAGGTTATGCCTACTGGCCAGAAGTGGTGACTTGATTTTGTGATTTCTCGTTTTATGGCCATCACTGTGACCAAAAGTGGCACACGTATTAACCTAGTTCTGGCCACCTCCCTGTCCTAAATAAAAACCTTTAAAGTTTGTTTTTTAATTGTTAGATTAAGTTATTAAAATATTTAATTTACCTTAAAATTTTTACCAGAATTTCGTATTTTTTACACAGATAAACACAAAGATAACATTAAAAGAAAATTATTTCAGTACCCACCCAACAAAGTCGGCTTGGCCTTAGAAGCCCAAATGTTAATATAACTATAACTTGCAAATAAATAAGACACCTAAATTGATCGTAGCTCTTGTTTTTTTTATCAAATTAATGTGGGAAAAGACCAAAAAAAGACCAAGTGCCAAAACTTGCACATACCCGTGGCCACAAGTGGTTAAAATGTGGCCAAAAGTGGCTCCCTGGCTCTTTACTGACATTTCTTTTACTTATAAATAACACAGGTTTACAAAAAAAAAAAAGTTGATGTTCTTTTGACCAGACCATCTCATTTTTATGTAAATCAACGCCCTGAATCCGAATCCGAGGTCCGTTAACCTCCATCACGTCAGGTTCAAGGCCATTTCAAGGTCAAATTGAGAAAAACCCACTAAATAAGTCTGAAAAAGAGGACTTATAGGTTTTTGGGGTCGCTGAATCCGAATTCGTGATTTGTTTAACTCCCAAAGGTCAGCCAGAGGTTATTTCAAGGTGAAATTGGGAAAAATCCACTAAATAGGTCTGAAAAAGAAGATGTATAGGTGTTTGGAGTCACTGAATCCGAATTCGTGATTTGCTTAACCCCCAAGGTGAGCCAAAGGTCGTTTTAAGGGCATTTGAAGGTGAAATTGGGAAAAATCCACTAAGCGGAAAAAGTTGATGTTTTTTTGACCAGATCATCTCATTTTTATGTAAATCGACGCCCTGAATCCGAATCCGAGGTCCGTTAACCTCCATCACGTCAGGTTCAAGGTCATTTCAAGGTCAAATTGACAAAAACTCACTAAATAGGTCTGAAAAAGAGGGCTTATAGGTTTCTGGGGCCGCTGAATCCGAATTCGTGATTTGTTTAATTCCCAGAGGTTATTTCAAGGGCATTTCAAGGTGAAATTGGGAAAAATCCACTAAATAGGTCTGAAAAAGAAGATGTATAGGTTTTTGGGGTCACTGAACCCGAATCCGTGATTTGCTTAAGCCCTCCAGGTCAACCAGAGGTCGTTTCAAGGGCATTTCAAGGTAAAACTGAGAAAAAATCAACTAAATAACTCTGAAAAAGAAGATGTATACGTTTTTGGGGTCGCTGAATCCGAATTCGTGGTTTACTTAATCCCCAAGGTCAGCCTGAGGTCGTTTCGAAGTCATTCCAAGTTCAAATATAGAAAAGACGAGATTTTTTCACAGTTTCACCTTGAACTACCCTTGAAACGACCTCTGGTTGACCTTGGGAGCTTAAGCAAATCACGGATTCGGGTTCAGTGACCCCAAAAACCTATACATCTTCTTTTTCAGACCTATTTAGTGGATTTTTCCCAATTTCACCTTGAAATAACCTCTGGTTGACCTTTGGGAGTTAAACAAATCACGAATTCGGATTCAGCGGCCCCAAAAACCTATAAGTCCTCTTTTTCAGACCTATTTAGTGGGTTTTTGTCAATTTGACATTGAAATGACCTTGAACCTGACGTGATGGAGGTTAACAGACCTCTGATTCGGATTCAGGGCGTCGATTTACATAAAAATGAGATGGTCTGGTCAAAAGAACATCAACTTTTTCTGCTTAGTGGATTTTTTCCAATTTCACCTTGAAATGTCCTTAAAACGACCTTTGGCTGACCTTGGGGGTTAAGCAAATCACGAATTCGGATTCAGTGACTCCAAAATCGTATACATCTTCTTTTTCAGACCTATTTAGTGGATTTTTCCCAATTTCACCTTGAAATGCCCTTGAAATAACCTCTGGCTGACCTTTGAGAGTTAAACAAATCACGAATTCGGATTCAGCGACCCCAGAAACCTATAAGTCCTCGTTTTCAGACCTATTTAGTGGGTTTTTCTCAATTTGACCTTGAAATGACCTTGAACCTGACGTGATGGAGGTTAACGAACCTCGGATTCGGATTCAGGGCGTCGATTTACATAAAAATGAGATGGTCTGGTCAAAAGAACATCAACTTTTTTTTTTTTGTAAACCTGTGTAATCAAATGTAGAAATCTTAAGAGCGGCGATTTGTATATTTATAGGTATGCATTTTTAATAACATGGTACATAAACAATCTCATGATTATTTATATAGACAAAATAATGGACGCCTGAATTGGCGAAATGTCTTAAAATGGCCAAAACTGGAGCATCTGCCCTACCTTTTTTTGTTTTACAATTCACTTAAATTCCTGCACCACAAGGAAGTATAAAAGTGGATTCTTCAACCAACAAGGGTCATTCCATCCCACTAATTTATCTCCTTATCTCCTAATCCCAATTCAAATTCGTCGCAAAGTCCAAAACAAAATCCAAGAAAGTCCAAAAGACAAATGCCGAGTCGATGTCCAAATCCAAATATAAAATTTCCAAACACATGTTATACTTATCCAAAATCCAAATATAATACATATATACATTAAATTAACCAAGTTTTGTTTCAAGTCTTACTATAACCAAAAAAAATTGGATTAGTGTTTTTAAGTAAAGAAATTTGTATTATTTTAAAATAATTTCTACGAGTTATCTCACGTTAAAATTAGATTTTTGTACTACTTTTAACCAAGCTTTATGGTTTGTATCAACGAATATTATTTGTTGTAAGCAAGTACTTTGCTTGTAGAAAATTTAAATATTAATATTTACTATAAAAGACAAAGTCAAAATTAACCAATTTATTTTTGTTCAACAGAAAAACTGATTTGGTGAATTAAAACTTCTCTTTTTGGTTGGTTCAACTTATTTCTGGTTGGTTAAAACTGATTTTTAGGTTAAAAAATTAACCAATTCAGTTTTGTTACATTATATTTACTTGTATTATTTTTCTCAGTGCAGAAAGTATGAAAAAACCCAATGGTACAACCAAAATATAAATCAACATTCATTTGCTGTAGAAAATTAAAGTAAATTTTCGTCAAATTAAACAGAATAAAATCGGAAACTACAAACCCTTTAAATTTTCAAAATAATCAAATACATACTAAAAAATATTAAATTAGTATAAAAATCACTCTGCTTTGCAAAATTAAAATTATAGTGCAGAACATAAATAAAAAACAAAACAAATGCTATTTTAAGAGTATGTTTGGCAACCCTAGTCTAATATCGAATATCAGGTGAAATTTTATGTTTCAACAGCGATCTTATGCAACCGATAGACATCTAAATGTGTCCATTGTTTGGATTTTGCTGTTCAATTTTCGCATTTCGCATTTTTCTATAATTTCTCTTTGAGGGCTAGGTCTCGTGGATGTTGGACATATGGCGGGAAACATATCTCATTTTTACCTTATATAAATTTTCCGCTCCAGCTCGGAGCCTGAGCTCTTTGTTGATCTCCTGGTTCAATTTGCATCGTTTGTTCTGCAACTTCCCACGGCATGTTGCTGCTCTTGGATCGGAACCCTGAAAAAGGTAAAAGAAAGCACTTAGTAACGGTTGGATGCCTTAAGGTGATATAAAGTTAATTTTAAATTAGAAGTTTATTAACAAGAACTTATCATGATTTACTGCCTTCTTTAGGTATATAACATTAATAGACCTCTTTATTATACCATACGGACATAAAACGACCTTTCGGAATTTAATGGGTCGTTTTTCAAGTTTATGATTTGTAGACCGAATTTCTTGGTGTCTCAGAATTTCCTTATATTGATTGATACAGAGAAAGTTTTCAGGATTAAAAATTCAATATATTTTAATTTATGTAGGTATAATATTAATGTTGAATTGCACCACCTTTTCATTAAAAAAGTGCAAACTATAAGATGCTAATACAGAAACGAAAAATCTTATATTTATTGATTTTTGAAAATGATAATGTAAATTTTGTAACAATCTTTTATAATAGATCAAAACCGAAAAAAGTTATCCAATTTTACAATCCAAATTCCCAAAAAAAAAAATTAGCATCAAAATTATGGTTAATAACATTTCAAACTTTAAGAGGCCTATTGCAATAACCTTTTACGTATTCAACGTTTTTGATATGATTGTTTTCTCTAATTTAAAGATTTTTTAACTCGAATTCCTTTTTGATGGTTTCTCATTTCTGAAATTAATATTATATATTATAAAAATACATATAAAAAGTCTAAGTAAAAGCAAGATTCATGTGAATAATGAAATTAATTTTACATTTAAAATAGCCTAAGAAGCACTAAAATTTTTATTTCCTAGGGACTTCGAAAGAATTTTTTGAATATTTTGAAATTGTATAGACATTTTTTAGATCTTCTATTAATTTGTTTTAATTTATATGATTGTTTGAATATCGGAACTTACCAAATATAATGCTACGTGTACAAGATATTTCTAATTTTATACCAGTTCAGTACTTTTTTAAAACCTTGCTGATTCCGGTTGATTTTTAAAATTATTTTTTAAATATTAAATATCACTGATTTTAGTTGTTGTACTATATACACATTTTCTACCTTGTTAGTTCCAATAGATCGATAACATTGACAATAAGGTGATACTACAATAATATACGGTTGCAAAATAAGTAGATTTAACCTATAACGTTTAAGTGGACAGACAGCGCACTGAATTACTCATTTAGCACTAATTATTAATTAATGAAGTAGTGACAGACAGCCATTTCTTAATCATCATTTATCAGCTGTCAGTTATTCAATAGTCCTTGTGCTTTTCTTCTTATTATACTTTGTAATGGATAGCGCAAATTAATGTTACAACTGGTATAGAAGTACAAAATTAGCACTTTTCATCATTTAGGTATAAATGATCAAAATATTATGGTTTTTCGTCATTTAGTGGCCATAATGATGATAAGCCCATGACAAACAGCACCTAAATTAATAATTAGTACTAATTAGTACAATAATTTATGTGTGCTATCTGTCTAGGGTATACGATCTTAAAAAACAACTACGTCTCAAATAAATAGCACAGCCTTATAATAAAAATATAAGAAATATCATCAATTTCAAGCAATTTAATCCTACTTAATTGCTATCATCACTTGTTTTATCGGGTAGAGATCTTTTCTCGAAATATGTTTCAGCGGTAGCTACTTGTTCGTTCAGGTCATAAATAAGTTTTTATTTTCCAATCCTGGTCAAGGTGTGAAAATACACATAATAAAATGAGTCCAGAGTGGACTTACGTATAGACCGTAGCGCGATACAGGTAAGTCGATGCGAACAATAAATAAATGCAAATTGTGGAAAAAGTGTCAAACAGTCCGTGTTTAATGCGAAATTCCATTACGCCACGGTCGTAATTGAGATAAAGCTGTTCAGGTGAAATTTATAATAACAAACACACCTGGAGCGCAGCAGCAGCGAATTCTAAAATAGCACACTCGACTTCATTAACAGTGCGAATAATTGGCGCTTAGAGTTTTTTTTGAGTAGTAAGTGAAGCTGTGTTTTTTCTTCGAAATTTTTCAACGTAATGCTGTTTACCTTTAAAATATGAGTTCACACGACGTTTTTTTAAATGTTGCATTGGAAACAGCAAAAGCATTGTTCCAAGGCTTGTGAATCTCCTCACCTGAGAGAGCCGCGGTCGAATTAATCTTGAGCTTATCTCGTTTGCGCCACGTAATCCTTACGGCGGGCGCATTCGACTTGTTTGCAGCTCAGAATGAATGCAAATCAGATCCGATACGGCACTTATTACCTAACGATGATTTCTTATAATTAATTATCGCTGCCGGGCACGTCGTTTCCGCTTAAATCTGTCACAAGCGGGGGAGTCGTGTTTGTCGTCGAGGCGGACACCTCCGCGCTCTGTCGTTAGAAACAATGCGTCTATTGAATGAAATAAATAAGCCTGATTGTGAGGTGCATTGCACTGCGCCGATTAAACCCTTAGGGCAGACGACGGACAAGGTGTCAACGACCTTTGGGCTGAGAGATTGACTTGGCTCAGATCGGATTTATGTAGTTCATTGCCCTTTCCAAGATGTATCTAGAAAAACTTATTTGTTGCCACTGAGCAATTAGTGATAGTATGTAAATTCAATTCCACTATCACTGACTCAGTACTAGAGCAAAATTTCGCTTTAAACTCAATTTCACTATCATTGAAATCGATCAGTGATAGTGCAAGTTGCAATTACATTACACCACTGACCTACTAGTGATAGTTGATATTCATTCTGCACTATCACTACGAGCTGAATTAATGTTTTACGGGACGCTGATTTCAAATAATGTCGTAAAAATCAAATTTTAAACTTTATCAAACTATCATGAACAATTGCAAGTGACAATATGCAGATTTGAAACCAGCCTTTCTGAAAATCCTTGATAATTTGTCTACTACATATAGTCGCTCTTATTCGTTTTTTATAAATGAAATGTTTCGTTTAAAAGCTTTATAAATAATTTTTTTTTAAATCGTTTCTAATAGCGTATTTATATTATAATTAACCTCTTTAAGAATTTGTTTTTATATTACTTTTAAAAGCATTCAAGTATTCGCAGAGAGTTTGTGTGCGTCTCAAAAGATATTCTGATTATTGTCTTATAGTATAACTTTATTAATTAATTAATTTATATTATACCCACAAGGAGACCGCTAAGATTGTTCGCCTCCGATTTCAATGATTTTTATATATGTTGTTATATTTGAGTAAGTGAGTAATTACCCAAAAGGAATTTACGCAACGCTCAATAGTTTCAAAGTTGCTTCTACCAAGTATAAGTTCAGTTTGCATGCGGTTGGCAAGGTGGCGCGCAGTCTAGTGGGCAGCGTGACGTGGCCCGCGCGTAGACGGTTAAGGTTCAAATAATGTAATTAATTTTTCCTAGTAATATGAACAGAAAAAAATAACAAATAATAAAAATGTTAATAATTTTTGAGTAAATTAAAATAACATATACTTCTTTTATAAAATTCGTGAATCAATTTTTTAATTTCATACTCTGATTTTAAATTTTTTAGCCACCTTAATAGCTAATATAAAAAGAAAAAAATATCAACGAAAATGTCAATAATAACATTTACTTCGTTCATAAAAATGATGAATAAATTTTCAAGTTTCATAAAAAAAAGAACCAATAAAATAATAAAAAAAAATTTACGTTAGTAGGAATCGAGCTCTGACCGTCTACGTGCGAGCAACGTCACGCTGCCCACTAGACTGCGCGCCACCTTGCCAACCGCATGCAAACTGAACTTATACTTGGTAGAAGCAACTTTGAAACTATTGAGCGTTGCGTAAATTCCTTTTGGGTAATTACTCACTTACTCAAATATAACAACATATATAAAAATCATTGAAATCGGAGACGAACAATCTTGGCAGTCTCCTTGTAAGTAATAGAAAAGTAAGAAAAAATTGGTTTAAGAGTTTCAGTTCAAAATTTTTAATAACAAATGATTGAATTCTGGGACTACGATCTTATAAGATCAGTATAAGTCAAATCTAATAGAGATATTTTATAAAAGCATTATGAGGTCATGAGTTTATATGAAGCTAAAATAAGATTGTAATAAAAATAAGTTTTTCTTTAAATAATATAGCATTTTACAAATAATTACGTCGTAATTAATTAAAGTTGAAAAATGAATTAGTTAGTCTCATTCATAAAATATGAAAATGAATCATGTGTGTAACAAAACATATTCATACTTATTTGTTGATACTCTTGTGATTCTTATAAGTGATTTGAAGATTTCTTCAATGCTTTAACAGATTCATTTCATATTACATTTCTTGGTTACTAATGCCCGTCAAGAATTTTTAAGCCTGTTTCAATTCTTGTAAAATTGTCAGAAGGCTTTACAAAAAAAATCCTTTTTTTGGCGTCCTGGCTTTGACTTGGTTCAAACTTAAAAGCATATCTAAAGTAGTAAATTAGAAGTATTGTCTGTCTGTCTGTTCCAAATATTATTAGTATAAAAAGTTATTATTAAGTTAAATTTTCCTTAGAAATTAACAAATGGGAAATTTCAAATTATCCATCCTAAAAATCTTTATGTTTCCATTTTGTTGGAAATTCTTAAGTTTGTATGAAAGTGTGAAAACAGAATTCAGTAAATTTTCGGTGTAAGCAGTACATTTTTGTTATATATTTGTCACTTTACTTTTTTAAAACCGTATTTCATCCACTATTTATTGTTATTTTAGTTTTTATGTTTTTTGATATATTATTAAAAATGTACTCTTAAAAATATGCGACTCTACCCCTTATCAATGAACTCCGTAGGCCAAAATTCGGGTCGCGTAGTACGATGTTATTTCAAATTTTGAAAATTCGAAGTGGTGGTCTCAAAATAGATGAGATGAGCGATTAAACAAATTGATCACAGAAAGCTATTTTTTTAATAACCAAGTAATACTACTTATTGTATGCTATACGTATATGTAGAACTATATACAAGAATTTTTAGACACGCATTTACTCAGAACGTATGCTTTTATGTTGGTTTAATAAACGACCATTTCATATGTATGTACTATGTAATACAATTCTTCTAGCATTTTTATCCGATTTCAACTTACAAATTAGTTTAAAAGTAGTTGATATTTAGGTCTTATGTTATTTTTTCTCTTAGTGTGCTCGTGCTTAATCATGACTATACAAAAAGAGGGATTTTTGCCTGCTTCAAAACACTTTTGAGGTTTATTAAAGCCGAGAGACATAGTTCAGTTCAGCTCAGCTCGGCTTTCTCAAGGCTTCGCCGCTTATCTCCGACAGCTGCCCGGTTCGCGACTGACTAATGGCCTGAAGGAGCTTCGCGGATTTGTTTTGTCTTGGGGCCGCCATTCGCCGTTCTTCAGACTTGGAGCCGCTTGCAGTTTGGTGCGATGCGATTGAAAAGATTGAAAACGAGACGCAAAAAAATAAAATAAAGGGAAGCGGTAATGAGATTTTCAGATGAAAACATCTCGCACAATGAGCTCGCGAATCGGAGGAGGCTGGGCCCGCTGGAGCCAGTTCCGCATGCTTCGAAATAGCCACCATGCCGTTTCGCAATGACTAATGGAAAAAATATCTAGGAATTTGGGACACCGGCAGATTACTTTGACCGGAACCAAATAGGTATCAATTGAGCCATCGTCGTAACTTGTCATTATTCTGGCACTACAGAACGTCAGTCAGGTTGGGGCTTTTTAGCTGAAGGAAAGGAACCGCGGGAAGTACCCACATTTTTGCTGGGGAAAGGGAGTCACAGAAATCTGTTTGCTTTTACATTTAACATTTTACATGCTTCAGCTGTGATGAGAAGTTTAAACTTTCTTTTGGTCAAAATTGGTAAATATTTCAACAAAGATATGATGTATACTGTTGAAGAATCAATTTTTCTTAAATTCGCACCTTTACTCAATATTTTGTTCATCAATCGTCATAAGTTTAGCATTGCTGCAAAATAAAATTTCAATTTGCTTAATGAACACACTCAAACATAATGATCCATATTCCGAGTAAAAATTAAAAGTGGCTGCACTTCGGCTGCACCACGGCTGCACAACCTCCGTACAGAGTAGAAGTAATTTATGAAGTCTTAACAGCCGCAAACTCGGCCGTGTAAGGACCAAACTTGAGGTATAAACGACAACGGCTGAACTTCAGCTGCACCACGGCCAAACCAATTTATATAGACGTATGTTTATAAATTGGTACAGTCGATGGTGCGGTCGTGGTAACTTTTAAGTGATGGATCTACGGCCTTACATATACTAGTCCCATTTTTTATTTATTGTACAGTGCAGCCTTGGTGCAGTGCACGAATGACCGCAAAAAAGATGTTTTCTAGCCTGTTTGCCAAACTCATGTAACTTTGATTGAAATTAATAAAATGTAACGTGTAAACTGTAAATGCTCAAAATTTTTGTCTGGTCATGAAGTTGTGCAAAAAGCACAAGGGATATTTAACTTATAGAACAATAAATTTTGCTTTTTGCTGAAGTTCAATTTTATTAAATTGAAAAGGCAAAGGCTCAGCTCATTAGGGTTGAAATTTATTGTTTTATCTCTCACTCTTCTATGGTTGTGATAGAGAAGTGGTGTGTATTAAATGCAAAAATGTCTCTGGAGGGACGAAGCCCTTTAATCTAGATCTCTCGTGGTACAACCAATTTGGATAGTATGCTCCCGAAATCAGATTGTTTTCGTTATCCATATCTCTTATAATCTGCCTTCGTATTAATTTAATAATGTAATTTTCAACCGTCGGAATTTTTATTTGGAAAATACGAATAAATTTATGTTTAATTTCTCGTTGTAGTCGACTCTATCTAGAATTTTTTTAAAACATTGTTTTGGGTAGATATCTAAAAACATAATTTGACCATCCTTACTTTTTTTTTATATTTCATTTAATAAATATTGAGCAAATACTCAAATGTAAACCCTTTTTCTGTATATAACAATGCTTTTTGTATGATTTCACTATTTTCTTAAAGAAGTTTTACGGTAATATGAATATTCAAAAGCAGACTGGCACTGATTTCTAAGAACAAAAATGTCTTAAAATTAGTCAAAGAATACTCTCAAAATTTTCCAGAATTTTTGGATACAATTTTTGATTTTTGAAAATTTTAAAAAATCCAATTTTTCAAAAATACCTGAAAAATTTTTGAAAAAATTTGAGAGTGTTCCTTGACTAATTTTAAGACTTTTTTGTTCTTCAAAAATTTTTTCGTAAAGTTTATAGTTTTTAAGAAAACGATAGATTAAGATTTTTATAAAATTTTTTCATTCTCGCCGCCATTTTGAAAAAAACGCGTCGATGAAATTTTCTGAAAAAAATTCCTCTTAATGTTCGAGTGCCATGATCACCTCTGATCATAGTAAAAAGTTGATACCTTTGCGGTATGCGAAAAAAATTTTTTTCGAAAATTTTCACGTTTCAATCGACCATATTTTTTTTTCTCGGTGTCTAATCGAAATTTTGAGCTCAGATTCTGAAAGAGCATCAAATTTCGCGTAGGAATAGAGGTATTAGATTATTTTTTTGGTCCGATAACATAATAAATAAACACGCTGAAAAGTTAGTAAAAATTCTGATCACCTCGGCGTTAATGGGTTAAGAAAACCCTTATTTATTTTTGGACGCACACTTTAATAGGTTTTCATTTGATACCCAAAAGGATGGTTTTGAACAATTTGTTTTCGATTTCCTTGCCATTCTCCAAAAACGAAGATCAATTTAAATAACGTAAGATCGTGATCGTCAGTAAGAAAGATCATCATAATGTTGCATTTTTATAAAAAACTAATGATTAAATGTTTTGTTTATTAATTTGACCTCTCGAAATGGTAATTAAATTAACCCTAGAAAAATTCGAGAATTGCATTATCATTTATTTATGATATGAAAAGAGAGAAAAGATTATTAACAATACCAAGGATCGCAATGAGCTTAGAAAAAACGTTGAGCGTGGATCCTCTGCTGTTATTCACTTTTTCTGATCTTATTCTTCTGTGTTGAAAAAGAGATATACCATATTTTATATTCAATATGAAAACTAATATCTCTCATTTTATATTTCAATGCCTTTCACCAACCATCTACACATTAGGTAATAAAAATGATTTAGATAAATGATTCAGTAGACTTCGAGCCTATCTTATGAAAGAGAAATCGAAATTAAAATCGCAACATTAATAATTGTTTAATTAAATCTTCTCTAAAGTACATGCAGACGGGATTTATGTAATTTGCCTGTGGCAGTCCTCTGTAGATGATCATTTTGAAACAAGATTTTGATAGTACATTTCTACGTGTGCTCGCTATGTATAGTATGTATAGACAGGTATACTATAACCGCGAAGATAAAGGGCAATTCAATTTCCAAACACCTCATTATTTGCGGAGTTTATTATTGATCCCGCCGACAATGGACACATTTTGTTGCGATCAATGATGTAAATCGAAAAAATGAAAAATCGAATACGATTGCCCGAAGCTGTGCAAGGTCAATAAATTCGTTTTTAATTAAAACTCAAATTACAGCACGGGATAAATAATGCAATCGTTATCGGGACTCATTTTGGAGCTGTTTATGGACCGGACGCGCAAGATATTTTCATGATCGAATGCCCATCGAATTGCGCAGGAGAGAAATAAATTATAGATGGACTAGAGTTGCCAGATTAAAAGACTCTTTATTTCTGGGACACTTCTGAGGGGGTAGTTGAAAAATAGATTCGAGTATTATAAGGCTGTTATTATAATTAATAAAAAAAACTGATAGTCAATAATCAGAATTAAGGGGACCTTTACTTTCAAAATCGGGAAAAAACACACTTTTTAAAAGTTTTTTTTTGAAAAGACTATTATATTTATGATTCTGAAACCTTTTGTACATTATTGGTAAGATTATGAAAAATATAAAAAGAATTTTTAAATGCAACTTTAGTTTATTTTAATGCCTGCAGATGGCGTCATCCAAAATGCACTTTTAAAACGGCCCCATTTCTCTAGGACTTCTTGTAGCAGATAGAGTAAAAATCTTTAGTGGATTGTATTCATAAGACACAAAACTAGTACCTAAACCTAAAAAACCTTTTATTTTTAATAAATATATCATTTTATACACATTTTTCTAAAAAAGTTAAAAAACGACTATAAGTTAGGGGTAAACTACCTTCCGCATAAAAAAGTGGGGGGGGGGGGGGGGGGGGGGGAAATAATATTTTTAAAGGTTTAGTTACTAGTATATTTGATAACGAATCGAATGGCGTTTGGTTTGTTAAAATCGGTTGAATAGTTTTTGAGATACAGATGCGGCCATTTTCAAAAATGTGATTTCGAAAAAAACGCGTTCAAACTTTTTGCTATATAATTTTTGCATATAAATACAGGTAAACTTTTTTTCTTTTGCGAATTTCTGAAAACGGCTTTAGGAAAGTATTTGTGTGATGTTAAGAAGCATTTTTATGAAAAAAAAAATTGATTTTTTTTTCGATTTTGAAAGTAAAGGTCCCCTTAAAGTTATAAGCCTCAATAGTTAGGAATATTTAAATTATTGCACTTAATTATCTTTTTTAAATAGCTTTTTTGTATTTTGCTGTAATTTCTGAACTTTGCCCGGACATCTGACAACCCTAGATCCAATCCAGTCGCAAATAAAATATAAGTTTCAACATTCGCAATAATATCGATAAATCTTGGAATTGCTGGACCTAATTATCGGCGATTGCGCGCGGTGCGATTTGATCGCGGCCCGCCCGAGAAAATGAGCAGACGCAGGCAAGACGATCGGAAGTGGGTAGAAGTGATCTTTGGGCGTGCAACGAGAACTAGTAATTAACAAGATCTTAATTTTCTTTGGCCTCTTTTGCTGCTGCCTTTGATGCACTCTTCTGAAGTCTTAATCTTAATCACATTTCTCCTTAAATTGACTCGATGCAGGCAGGCTGCAAAAGTGCCAGATAAAAATGATAAGTAAATTTGTTTTGAGAACGTTTCACTTAAGTGACGAGATTATTATCGTTGTTGTTGTGTCTTGAGATGGCTTTTGAAGTTTATGTACTTTTCTTCACCCCATTCTCTTGAGGTAAACACGGCAGACAAGGGCTTTTAGAAATACCTCAGCCTCGTATCATATTTATTTTAATCGGCTCTTCATACTTTTTTGTGTGTCATCTCCCCAGAAACCCAGATATGAGTGCATCGTAACCAATACACCTGATCTCCTTTGGGGCTTTAGTTGTGAACTGCTTCTTCAATAAGATAAAAATCTGGATAAGCATTCTACAGACGATTTTAAGTACTTAAATATTTGTTAAGAAACACGAGACACCTTAATTTCTTTTGAAAGTTTACATACCATTGAAGAGATATTTACTCAACTCGTCGGCTTACGATCAATGGCTCTTTGCAGTGATTGCTTAATTAGGTTTCAAGTATCGTAAAACAGAAAAAAACAAGAGATTGTTACAAAAGTATGTTTACAATTTCATAATAGTTTTTTTCTTATTGAAGTGAGATTCAAAGGAAAGTAAACATTTAAGCTAGTTAATTGACAAACAACGTGAAATTCGACTACGTTTTGTACTAATTTGTATAGTGTTTAAGGGGAGGCTCTCATCTAGAACGTCAAAAGGTAGGTAAAGTTCGTGATTTTTTTGAAGGCAAATGACAAGACATAGGGAAATGATATTTGGCATTATCTTTTATTGTATATTTATCTGTACGAAAAAAATTTTTTATTAAAAAAAAAACCAAAATGGCGCCCGTTATTCAACTTCTCCGGAGGCATGTTTTTCGAAAATGGCCCAGCTGCGTACAATTTAGGGGTCGCAGATTGGTCTGAAATCAAATAATGATGACATTATTATAAAATAGACTAAATTTGTCTCAGAAAGAGTGGACGACTTTCAAAAAAAAATTAAAATTGACGGAATGGCGCGATTTTGAAATTTTAAGGCCGTTTTCGGCCGTTTTTTTCATAGTTTATCACTTACAAAAAGGAGATAATGTTACAATTTTCAAAATGTGCTCCACTCTTTCTATGAAGAAAATTGTTTACTTTAATATGCACGAAACTAGAAGTTGATCGGTTGAACCGTTTTTGAGTTATCTTGTACGCAAATTTGAAAAATCTTGAAAAACAAAGTTCCGAGATAATCGTGATTGAACGGCACGGCACAGGCTGAGCGCCCCACTACGATCATGACACCGCCAGAATCAATGGGCTGTAGAATCCGTTCTAGTGCTCGGATCGACTAAATATTTTAAAGCAACATTCTAGACATATTAAACTTTAATAATATGAAATAAAAAAAAAATCTAAAATTTCAAGATTCTAGATGAGAACCTCCCCTTAAGTCCACAATTAAGCAAAGAATTGGTTTTATTTTTATTTTTAGTATTAAGTAGGTAGTATAAATTTGGAGTACAATGTGCAAAAATGCATTTGAGTTGAATGGCTATCCCCATTTTTTAAAAAATCAGTTAGTATACATTCTTCAAAGCAATATTTCAACTATTTTATGTACATAGTATATTTATATATTATGCCTTTGCTTAAACTAACTCTGAGTAGTATCATTTTAGGATATCAATTATTTAAAAACACTTTGCCCATATTTTAGTTTCGATTAGAAGTTTATAATACCATAAACTTTTTAGGGTCATCCTTTAACTTAGAAAAGTCTTAAGTGTTTAAGCACAATTTTTTATATTTCGAACAATTTTTAAATTAATGAATAAAATAAGTGTTATACGCATATGTAGATAAATTTTGACGAAAAAAGTAATCAGCTGGTTGTTGAAATTAGTTTTTTTTCAGCGCATAAGGACTTTTTCATTAAAAAACTAACTACGTTACTCATATTTTAAATAATTTTCTTTACATGTATGAAATTGATCGAAAAGTAAATTGATCGTAAAAATCTGAACCTTCTGTCTTAATTCTGTATTAAATTAGATGGCAATACATATTTAGGAACACACACGGGGTCACACTGACCTCAAAACATTTTCAAACTGCTATATCTCGCGAACTATGCTTTTTTCAGTATTTGTGTTATAAATTTTTGTTTAGCTAAGAGGATGTATTTTTCAGTAGAACCATCGCTAGTTCTAAAAAACTTATTTTTAACGATGCACCGAGCGTCTCGAATATTCCTACTCATTCTGAGACATTTCAGGTTTCAAAAAATATTTGGGGTTATAATGACCACCTCTACAGTCCTAGGGTTAATATTTTCCAAGAGAGTTTTAATTGTTAGATATTATATTTGGTCGAAATTCGGAATTTTTGGGGCGTATAAGATATAATATAGCCCTTTACACCCGAGAAAAAAAAGTTAAGAATTTCCCAAAAACCAATTAACTGAGAAATTATCTAGGTGACTACGGAAAATAATAAAAATAATAAAAAAAAACCTTGCATTTTGCCATTTTCTGACAAGCTGCCCTCACGATAGTTAGGCCGGCGTAATTTTCAAGTCGCACGATAGTGAGTGTTACCCGCACTTTCGTGTACCTTCGGGTGTAAAGGGATAGAAGATTCCATTGAGTTGAAATTAAACTATACGATTAAATAATTTCAATTTTGAATTAATTCTATTAAGTGTATTGTCTGCAGCCATTTGATGAAACTATCCTAACAATTTATAGAATTTGTATCTTTTGTAAAAATTCTTAATCAAAATTGAAGTTTAAATGTTAAAAAGAAAGTACAAATTGCACCGAAAAAAAAAAACATTTGTATGTAGTTGATTCAATATTGAGGGCTTGTTAATTCATCGGTACAAATTTTCTGGTTCAATCAACTAGATCTTAGTTCATAGGCGTTTTTAAACAGAAATCTTTTCAATTTAACGTTTCGTTTAGTTTTTAACAAGCATACTACAAATTTAATTTAACACTAGAACAATCGTGGCCTAAAATTTTGAAACTTAAATTAATGTTTATAAAGTAACTTAATTTCATTTATTTTCTTGATGTTTTCACATTACTTCTAAAGAATTAAGGGGGCAGTACACTTCTATTTTTTGAAAAAATCGATTTTTCAAAAACATCAAATTTGTATACTATATACCTCCAAAAATAGTTAATATGTTAAATCGATTGAAAAGGCATTGCCGAATAAGCGTATGATACTTTTTTTTCAGAATTATCTGCGAATTGAATAAAAAAAACTTTAAACGCGTTTTTCTCGAAACTACGTTTTTTGACCTGATTGGCAGTTTTTTGAAAAAACTACTGGTCCGATTGGGCTCAAATTTTGCGGACTTATTCCATATATGTTTGCTTATGGTGTGAACCATTATTATTAATATAGGTTAATATTGAAACTTTTTTTTTATAAATATTTTAATAACAAAAAAATAAAAATTAACGTTAAAAAATTAAAAATTCCGCCATTTTGTTGTTTTCTTGCCAAAATACTTCATCGTGGTTCACACGATAGCAGCTGACTTATATTTTAATATGTGTTTTGAAGTTTTGGTTTCAGACGTTCCAGAGCTGAGATTTCTTACCAACCAGTTTGAAAAGGGTTTTTGTTTAGGAAGCCATATTACTGCCGTACAAACGCCAGAAATTTTGAAAAATTTATTTTTGTTTTCTTTGATACATATATTTTAATGTGTAAAATTTTCTAATGATTCAATTTTTCTATAAAAAAATGCAAAAAAGAAGTGTTCTGCCCCCTTAATAAAAAATGTGTTCCATAAACACAGTGTTTAGTAAAAAATAACGCAAATCCAAAAATGTGGCATAATGAAGGTGTTCATGTCTAAATAAATAAATATAAATCAATAAATAAAAAAAAAATTTGTTCGATGAAATTTTTTTGTTTTAAAGAACTTTTTGTTCCCCTTTTAATTTTTTTTCATGCCTAAAACTAATAAAATTCGCGACCTAGATGTTTGGACTAAAAAGATATGTGGTTATTTTTATGTAAAAAAATTTTGGTAAAACTGTGTGTGTTTTGAAAAATTGTGGCGGCCAGAATGAAAAAATTTTTTTTTTTCGAAACTTGACGAATTTTTTTCTCGAAAACTATAGACTTTAGCAAAAAAAAAATTTAAGAACACAAAAGTCTTAGAATTAGTCAAAGAACACTTTGCAATTTTTCTGAGCCAATGCAATATTTGTTTTTTCAAAAAATCACGAAAACGAAATTTCGACAAACGTCATCAGAAATTATGAAAAAATTCGATAGTGTTCTTTAAACAATCCTTACAATAAAACATTTTTGTTAGTAACAAATTTTCATTCAAGTTTATAGCTTTTGAGGACAATGCTCATTCGAAGCTTAAAAATTTTTTTCTGGATAAAACTCAGATGCCGAAATTGCGTCCTGTGAGCGTTAATGGGTATAATATCGATATTTCTACGAAGAAATACTGCCAAATGAATAATTTTGTTGATTTAATAAATTCAACATATTCATCATCTACTTGTTTTATTTATTGTATAATAACCTATCTATGTTTAGTGAATAAAAAACAACAACAAATATCTCTTTATGAGACACTACTAAACATACATTATTAGGACTAACTATTATAACTACTATAACTACTACATAGTAGTTTATACAACTCGAAATACTTTCATTGCGACTTTCTCAAAATCTCAAATTTGTTACATAACAAGTCTAATAAGTGTGAGACGTGTGTTGATCAAAATAGTTGGGCAAGTATCAACATAACATTCATTTTTATCTTTATTCAGTAGAACATTTTAAAATACTGTAGTAGCAAACAGCCACAAACTTATCTGCCAAAAAGCTGTGAAAATATTTTATTTTTTTAATTACTTGAAATTTTTATAATGAACTGAAAAAAAATAACTTTGTCTAAACCAATCGCATGTTGATAAACAAAACCTTTAATTTCAAAGTCATTAAACATCGTCTAACCCCAAACATGAAAAAAGTTCCACATTCTGCATTTAATGCATTTCATTCCATTTAAATAGCCGATACGCATCAAGAAGTCCAGTGGTATGACTTATTAGGGAAGTTCGATTCAAAACCACTGATTAGTTCGTGGCTCTTCTATTTTACATCCGACGAATAAATAAAAGAACGATCAGAAAACTGGCTCCAGTACGCAGATTGCGTTGAATAACCGCTGAAAGCCAGTGCGTCGTGCTGCGTGCTGTTATTAGAAATCATCAGCGAAATTCGATCAAACTTCGATCGGCCCCAGCCCCGCTCGAGGTGAATAGCCGAAAACCGCAGCGGCGGCGGTAATTACAAAATCCGGGGAGGCGCTGCTTCTAAACAGTCACATTAAAATGAAAGCAGCCTCCGGCGAGCCCATAAATTAAGGCAATCGGAGATCAAATTAAACCCTGTGCCCGACCTCCCATTTTAATTACAATTAATGCGCGCACTGAGTTCATAAAAACTGCACGGGCCGAGTCGAAGGACTTCCAAGCGAAGAAGAGCGAGCAGCCGCCGAAGATCAGCGATCCCGAAGCATAAGAAATTTGCAAGTGTTGCAGTTCTGCGGGTTCGGGGTTTGAGCAACATTAAATGCGGGCAGGAGGTGGGATCGCTGTCAAGGTGAGCGCAAATAATAAATAAATTAACTCTATTACTTTACCACGCACCGGCACGAGGAGGTTGCGCCTTCGCTGCTTAATGAAGACGATCACCCACACGATCAATTCCGATGCGATGACAATTAGCGCAATCGTAGACGCAGATTCAGGCGTGTTCTATCCGCGGCATGGGTTGGCCCGTGCATTTTCTTTATTCTGTCAATCAAAATTGTCAGAGCTGTGTGATCTATTGCTGTGAAAAGAGGATCCGTGGGATTGTATCATTAAATTCATTGAAACTTTCATGGACCAAAACTATTCATAAAAACTTATTTTAAGATCCCGGAAATCGCTTTTAACTGCATTGTCTAATTTTCTCGTTACAGAACAAAATTAAAAATTAAATAGGTAAACTATCGTACAACTTTACGAAGTTATAATAATATCCCTATATGGATACTGTATATATAAATGAAAGTACGTTTGTTTATTTGTGCTCAATCACACATAAACCCCTGCTTTTTTTTCATTTTTGGCCAAAGGTAGTACATATTCCAATTTAACATATAGACTACTTTTTATTTGGATAAAGTCTAGAGTTTCAAAATGGCGGCGAAAACCTTAAACTTCAACTAATTTTCATTCAGCGTAATGATGATATGATGAGCGTAATGATGAGTGTAATGATGATATGATGAACGTAATGATGATCTGATGAGCGTAATAATGAGCGTAATGATGATCTGATGAGCGTAATGATGATCTGATGAGCGTAATAATGAGCGTAATGATGATATGTTGAGCGTACTAATGAGCGTAATGATGATCTGATGAGTGTAATAATGAGCGTAATGATGATATGATGAGCGTAATGATGATCTGATGAGCGTAATAATGAGCGTAATGATGATCTGATGAGCGTAATGATGATCTGATGAGCGTAATAATGAGCGTAATGATGATATGATGAGCGTAATGATGATCTGATGAGCGTAATAATGAGCGTAATGATGATATGTTGAGCGTACTAATGAGCGTAATGATGATCTGATGAGTGTAATAATGAGCGTAATGATGATATGATGAGCGTAATGATGATCTGATGAGCGTAATGATGATCTGATGAGCGTACTAATGAGCGTAATGTTGATCTGATGAGCGTAATGATGATCTGATGAGCGTAATGATGATCTGATGAGCGTAATGATGATCTGATGAGCGTAATAATGAGCGTAATGATGAGCTGATGAGCGTAATGATGATGTGATGAGCGTAATGATGAGCGTAATGATGATCTGATGAGCGTAATGATGATATGATGAGCGTAATGATGATAGTAATGATGATCTGATGAGCGTAATGATTATCTGATGAGCGTAATAATGAGCGTAATGATGATCTGATGAGCGTAATGATGATCTGATGAGCGTAATGATGATCTGATGAGCGTAATAATGAGCGTAATGATGATCTGATGAGCGTAATGATGATGTGATGAGCGTAATGATGAGAGTAATGATGATCTGATGAGCGTAATGATGATATGATGAGCGTAATGATGATAGTAATGATGATCTGATGAGCGTAATGATGATCTGATGAGCGTAATAATGAGCGTAATGATGATCTGATGAGCGTAATGATGATCTGATGAGCGTACTAATGAGCGTAATGATGATCTGATGAGCGTACTAATGAGCGTAATGATGATCTGATGAGCGTAATAATGAGCGTAATGATGATCTGATGAGCGTAATGATGATCTGATGAGCGTAATGATGATCTGATGAGCGTACTAATGAGCGTAATGTTGATCTGATGAGCGTAATGATGATCTGATGAGCGTAATGATGATCTGATGAGCGTAATGATGATCTGATGAGCGTAATAATGAGCGTAATGATGAGCTGATGAGCGTAATGATGATGTGATGAGCGTAATGATGAGCGTAATGATGATCTGATGAGCGTAATGATGATATGATGAGCGTAATGATGATAGTAATGATGATCTGATGAGCGTAATAATGAGCGTAATGATTATCTGATGAGTGTAATAATGAGCGTAATGATGATCTGATGAGCGTAATGATGATCTGATGAGCGTAATGATGATCTGATGAGCGTAATAATGAGCTTAATGATGATCTGATGAGCGTAATGATGATCTGATGAGCGTAATGATGATCTGGTGAGCGTAATAATGAGCGTAATGATGATATGATGAGCGTAATGATGATCTGATGAGCGTAATAATGAGCGTAATGATGATCTGATGAGCGTAATGATGATCTGATGAGCGTACTAATGAGCGTAATGATGATCTGATGAGCGTAATGATGATCTGATGAGCGTAATGATGATCTGATGAGCGTAATGATGATATGATGAGCGTAATGATGAGTGTAATGATGATATGATGAGCGTAATGATGATCTGATGAGCGTAATAATGATATGATGAGCGTAATGATGAGCGTAATGATGATCTGATGAGCGTAATGATGATCTGATGAGCGTAATGGTGATCTGATGAGCGTAATAATGAGCGTAATGATGAGCGTAATGATGAGCGTAATGATGATATGATAAGCGTAATGATGAGCGTAATGATGATATGATGAGCGTAATGATCATCTGATGAGCGTAATGATGATCTGATGAGAGTAATGATTATCTGATGAGCGTAATAATGAGCGTAATGATGATCTGATGAGCGTAATAATGAGCGTAATGATGATCTGATGAGCGTAATGATAAGCGTATTATATTTAAAATAGTGTCAATTTAGTTCAAAAATGTAAATTACCACCCCCTCGCCCCTCCCCCTCTTCGATTTGTTACTTTGAGAAGCATCGTTATTGCATTAAAATTGAATTTTGTTGAAGGTCTTACTTAATGGGTTCCATAGTTGTTTTAAAAAAAAATATTATTAAATGTACATGATCCTACAATGCGATATTTTTCTAATTGTATAGTTATAACATGCAAAAGTGCTCAGAAAAGTGCCTTTATAAAATGTTATTTTCTATCTATATTTTCCTTATTATCTGGTCCATTGGGAGCCATGTCTAATTGCAGTTTCATGACTTTCAACAATAGTTCGATTCGATCAAAATGCCCTGTGACTTTTGATATCTTAAGGAAATTACAGAGAGGCGCGATCGGATCGCGACTTGCGCTTGATGGAAGGCTTTTCATTTTCGAAACGAATGCGACCGGTTTTCCTTGACAACATTCCAAGAAATTCTTGCTACCTCGACGCTCGGCGGCCGCGACCGAAGCGAGCGGATTTTTCCTCGGGGAAAAGTTCATAAAAATCTGAAAGCGCTTTAAAAAGAATCGCGTCCGAGTGCAATACCGACTGCAGTGTTGTGTGATGCAGTATGTTTCGGTCATTTCAAGAAAACGTGAACAAAATATGAGAAAACGTTTAGAGAAAAGCCTAAAGCCAGGTGGAAAGTAATTTCTCTGCGCGTGCGCGGTGCCAGCAGGACTGCAAAATTAATTCGTGGCGAATTTCGTTGTCGCGTAATTTACGCTTTGGTTTATTAATCACACCTGGAGGAGAATCGGAATGCATGCTACCAGCGATTTGATACGCAGCTCAGCTCGTTTAGTTTAGCCTTGAGCGATACGCTTTGCTTTAATGAACCACTCAATCGGAAAATTTTGTTAGGAGTGGTCTTGAATTCCTCGCATTTACCACAAACAGTACTCGAATGCGAAGTAACTAACAATTAGTAAGAGAATTTTGGAAAGCAGTTGCACTTTTCTTAAGGTTGCTCGCATGCCGCGATATTTATTCGATGGAGGAATTGTTTAACTAATTACCCGTTAAGAAGCGATTAACATTGTCTTATAATTTACCTACACATTGAGTTAATAAGATTTCACATTTTTATTTTTTCCGAGGTCTCTACTCTTTATTTAAAAAACAAAAGCATGATAAGATTTTTAAGAAGGAGTTTTGCTTTAATAAACATCGTAATTGAAGTAGTCATCTTCTTATACTTCAACCTATTGATTCTACTTAAATTTTTATTAAATTTGATCACTTGTCTTTTTTTCCGGGGCTTAAATATATCAATATTAAATTAATTTATCGTTGTATGGGAATTACTCGAAAAGACCGGGTCGGATTCGAACCCGTGACCTTTGAATTCGATGCTCTAACGAACTGAGCTACCGATTGGCGGTTGTAGGTGCTTTCGAGTAATTGTGACATTCTGATACATATGCGAGTAGGTATATGCCCTTTTACGAATTTTAAGGGGTTACGTGGGTTTTGAATTCCAAAAAAAATCACAATTTTTCGGATTTTTTTTTTTCGAAATTTATAAAAGTGATTTATTTCAACTATTTAGATATAAAAGTACATCACTTAAACAAGTTGAAAAAAATTTTTTTTTTAGTTTTAAAAGTAATTTTACTTCAAACGTGTTTTTCTCAAAACTACAATTTTGAATCCGGTAGTCATGATTTCTCAAAAACTAATAATCCAATCTTACTGAATTTTTCCACAATTCTTCTACATAGTATTGACTTGTACTTGAACGAGGGATTTTTAATTTCGTTCATTACAAGTCGTTTTACTAGTAGAAAATCACCAAAATATAAAAAAAATTTCACAGAAATTTCAATTTTTTGTTAAAATATTCAAAAATTCAAATATAATTTTTTTTATCAAATCCTTCGTCCAAGTACAAGCCATATGAATCTACTAATAGAAAAAATTTTGTTTCTTGATTCCAGATAAGCCTATATCGAGATATTCTGCCTACGGTAAAAAATCATCGATTTTCGTAAACCAGCTGTTAATTTTCATTTCTTTTTCATGCAATTTTTTTTTCATGAAATTTTGTTTCATGAAATTTTTGTTCATGAAATTTTTTTTAAAACTTGTTCAAGTGATGTACTTTTATATCCTAATAGTTGAATTATCTCACTTTTATAAATTTCGTAAAACAAAATTCGAAAAATTGAATTGAATTGAATTTCAAAACCCACGTAACCCCTTAATTTTGATAAGAAATCTTTAAAATTTAATACGCTCAAAATTCCAAATTTCGTTCATAGTCTGTACAGAATATGAAGCATTTTTCCCAGTATATTTTCTTACTCACTTATACGGCTTACGCTTTTCAAATTTAAATCGCTCCACTCTTTCATAAAGTATCTTGTAGGTATGTCTAATTGGATAAAAAGGTATAACTATCGCCCATACCTGTTCTTGACCAGGAATTTGCATATTTCCAGATTTATAAGCTGGCGTTTACACGTTTACCTACAAAAACAATGTTCCAAGAGAACTGAATGAGGTGAAAGAAAAGTGCCGGACTGGAATTTCAGTAATCGATCGCCGGAGGCTGCCTCGAGAAACGCTAGTGAAAGCGCGCGAATTCACAGCAATTATGATAGCTCATCTTGCCCAGTCCACTTGCAGACAGAAGGGGGTGTTGACCGTGGTCG
Organism: Dysmachus trigonus; assembly: GCA_949715965.1. Lineage (NCBI taxonomy): Eukaryota > Metazoa > Arthropoda > Insecta > Diptera > Asilidae > Dysmachus > Dysmachus trigonus. The sequence continues at coordinate 68,228,317 of OX454323.1, forward strand.
ACACGGTCACCCCGGCAATATCTAAGATTTTTAACGTCCATCAACTTTTCTATAAGACGCCATCAAAAGAAGAAATTCGCGCATAGACGAAACCAAATAACGTTCAAATAAATCGCGTGTGAGCCTAAGGCCACCTGACTCTACTGACACATTTTCCCACAAACCGAGATATACAGAGTGTATCTTGTATCTTGTATCTATTGGTTGGATAAAATAAAAAGAAAAAGAATTGGCATCCACCGGAAAGCAGTGGACCACTGCACGATAAACAAAAGCCCCGACAGCAGCGAAATTATTTACAAGTCGCTGAAGTAAATCTTTTGACTGTAGGAAATCGCTAATGCACCAACTTATGTTGTAGGATATAAGTCTTTTTCGAGTAGAAGCCGATTTCCGAGCTCTAAGGTGAATCAGCCAAGGTAAACCGAACGGATTGTGATGAAAATTGGTTCCAGGGCTCTTTCCCAAGAACCAGTTATCCTCCTCATCAGTTCGTAGTTTCCGCAGTATATCTGATTCATTTTGGAGCAATTTCAGGTGTCGCCACCGTTGGGAAAGAACTCTGATTTAAGAAATGTAGGGAACTTCTACTTCCAACTTCCACCATATATTCAATTCATTTGCTTTTAAAATTCTCTTGTTTTTTTCCTTCAAACGCTCCAGATAGAAGTTCTCAGACTTTTTGCCAATTAAACAAAATTAGCAATAGAGACTTAATTATAAGGTAGAACACCTCTATGTCTGTCTGTCTGTCTGTCGGTGTCTAGTATCTTGGTACAGTCGATAGTTAATTAAACGTACCTGAGTGTTGACCTCCATCTCATTCTGTTCGAGTGAGTTTCGCGGTTTCACCTTTATTACATCAACAGAGTTTCACTTCAGAATGTTTATTTTTCAGAAATAAAGGTCAATGGGTTTTTAAGCAGGTCTGTGAATTTATAATTCATTTAAACTGTTCATTGGTTTTCAATGGTAATTATATTCTGATGAAATTTTTATCATTTTGTCCGGAACAAAGCGTTTTAATAGTATTGAATTTTTTTGATAATATGCTTTCGAACTTTTTTTAACTTATATATTATTTAATTTCAAAATTCTAATGTTTTTTGAAACTTTTCGTTCATTAGATCGCTTGAGAAAGTACAATTTTTAGGGATCTTCTTTAACCCAACATAAGTAAAGATAAATAAATAACTAAGATTTATTGGATTTTATTATTATATAAAAAATATTGTTCTATCCAAAAACAAAGCACCTTTTAGAAATCGTTGGTTGGTTGTTTTTACCCTGTTTTTGAAGATTTGAAAAAGAAACTCCTTCTGAAGAAAGTAATGGAATCATGAAAATGTCTTGTAATTTTTAGCAAATTTGTAGTATGACTTCTGAATTATTTTTTTATATTATCTTAATTCTCTTTTGACAAATTTCAATTTTATACGTCAAACCATTCAGAATTTAGAGACCGGTAATTAACAGACAGACGGACGAAACGAATAAAATTATTAAGTTCCATTTTTAACCGATTTCACAAAAAAGAGATTATTAATTCGACCTTTTTTATGTCTCTTCGCGCATAACTTTGGAACGCATGAACCGATATTGATGATTCTTGTTTTATTGAATACCAGAAGATTGCTGAAAGGAAAAATGATATGTATAATGCTAGGGAAAATAAACCTGTTCGGTATGGGAAAATCCTTTTATTACTCAATCTTATTCAAATCTCATAAATATAAGTATATATGGGTTCTTGGAATTTTTAATTTCAAATTCGGTGCCCAATTTTGATGATTCAAAACTAATAGTATGTATAAAAAGTGCAATAAAAGCATATTTAAATTTGCTGATGTATATACTACTTATGTATCGACTACAACAGAAATATTTTAATTTTTTCCTTTACTATATGTATGGTACCATCTATTGGTTTATTTTTAAATTACATGTTATTTTGACACATACACTTCTTTGAGCTGAAAAAAATTGACAGGAACATAGTATCATATCTCCGCGTTACGAAATTAATAGAAGAAGAAAGAAATATTGAAAACTTATTTACAAAGTGAGTGCTGTGTTGCTGAAACGGTGCGAATTTTTGAAGACTTTTTTTTTTTTGAAGAAGAAGTTTTGGTCGAGTTGTGATGCAATTTTTTTCAGGCACTTACGCATAATATTGATTAAGACACTTACGCATAATATTCATTGAGCTATTTGTGAAATAAGGTCCCTAATCATCGAAAATGTGCTGCAAAATTGGATTGGGGAGGATGGGCTACTGCCAAGTTAGCCGAGACAGCTACTTGAATGAAATCATATTCTATAACTAATCGGAAGACTTAACATTTTCAATAAATTAACAAACTTTGGAAAATATTAAACAATGTTTATTTTATAGCATTTTTGAAAAGAAACCATCCGATGGCCAACCTTTTAGTAGAAGAATAAATTAAATCAAGCACATTTAGGGCGGCTTGCAGCAAAATTATACAAATCTCGATTTTATTAAACCTAGACTTAGCCCTAAACTCAACTTAACTTAAATCTCATCCAAGATGTATTGCACGTAATAACATTTCTGTCGATTTAACTAAATCGAGATTTAGTCCATCATTCACTCATCACTAGCTCTTTGCTTTCCGTTTCCACTAAAAATGTATGTAAAAATAATATTGCGTTTGTCTTGTCAAGTTGTAATGTCAATATCAACAGTTCATGTCGGTGAGTTGATTTTCGAGTTCTTTCGCTATATCATAAAACTTTGCCACAACATTGTTTTGTTCATTAACAGTGACAGACATATTAATAAACTCCGAATACAAAGAGGCAATTGCGTGTGTTACTCGATGTAGTATTCTGTAAGTCGTCGACTCATGGGCTCCAATAACATCGCCACAAGCTGTTAGTTGACTACCAGTAGCATAATACCTCAACGTGCATAGAAGTTGGTTCATAGGGGATACAGCATTTCTATTCCTAAAACATATTTAGGTATTTAAATAAAAATTGTTTAGGTTAGTCGCATATCAATAAAATTTAATTTACATAATTAAACCATAGCTCACCTGTTAAACTCATTTGGAAAATTATGAACAATTTTACCAAGTAGAAACATTGCACTTTCTTTACTTAGGCGGAACGAACCTTTTCAAAAACTCGTCATCTCGCAGCGTATTAAACAAATCACCTTTTACGAAGACTCTTCGAGAGAAAAACGGAGTTTCTAAATATTGCACTATTTCTTCGTCGTCTGATAACAAATCGTGATCAGTTTGCGCAAATAAATCCATTTTCACAAATCATAAATTCACCAGTCACCACCGTCTCTCAACAAAATCGAGATTTTGCAACTTAAACCGACATAAGTGCCAGTTTAACTTTGACGTTTATTTAAATCGAGATTTAAGCTAAATCGATGATGTGCAAGACGTTAAATCGGGTTTAAGCTAAAATCGAATTTTACTTCCAATAAATCTAGTTTTAAATCATAGCTGCAAGCCGCCTTAAGTTACAGTTTGGAAAAACCATTTAATGTATGCAAAAAGATTAATCATCAATTTGTTGCATCAAAATATTTGAAAAATGGAGACTTATAGAGAAATATCTATCGAAATCTACAGACTAAAGTTGCGACATTTTTTGAAAATTTCCCTTTCTTATTCTTCTTAATTTCAATTAATTCAAACAAGTAATTTTCATAAATTAGGTAAACGTTTAGACAAATGTATATTTTGTAAGTATTACACCTTTGAATTTCTTAATGTTTCTATTCAACAATCTTAGCATTTCCTAACGAATCTCGGTGCTTGTTTAGCCTTTGATTAAGAAGAAGTAGGGCCTAAAATCCGCCAAGATCGCCTCTGTTGATGGAACAACGAACGGTCGTTGGCGAAATGAAATGTTGCAAGACAAACAAACAAACAAGCCCGCGCCAACAATGCACATGGGAAAGGCGTAAAAAAGCGCACAGGAAGACTTTGTTCCTCCAAGACACCCAGATCCCAGGCATTCTTCGCGGCGAAGAGCGGCCAGCAATCTTACAGTCTTACATTTCGCCGCCTGTAAGTGGGTAACGCGGCGAGCCAATCGGCGTCCTTGAGGTATTCAAATGAGCCCAACACTTGCGGCAGAGCGGCTCTTTTCATTATTTATGCAAAGTGCGCAAAATGGGAATTAGTCTGGCATAATGTTGCGCGGATTGGCCGCTATCTGGCCGCTAATGAGCATAGTCGCGATTCGCGGAGTAAGACGCTCGCTCAATTTAGCATCTTTCCCCCGAGCAGGTCGGCATTGGATCTGGGTCGCCAAACCCGTAAGAATCGGCGGCAAAGAAGTTGCGTAACTGATTGGCGGACGCGGACGCGGACGGGTCCGTTCGCTCTTTTGGCACAGTTCGCCAGCGGAGTGGACGCGATCGCGAAACCATCTGCTAATTGTTGAAAGAATCACGGCGGCGGCAATGATGCTGCACGTGAAGAATGCAGGTAATGGTGATGCGGCTCTCTTGGGAATCAGCGTTCTTTGCATTTATTGTTTCGAGAACCGTTAAGACTTCATTGCGCCTTTGAATGGGTCTTAAATAAGTAATAAAAAAAAAAAAAAAAACAATAAAATACAATTCTTTGCGACTCTGCAACGGCCTTCGCCGGCAAGTGTTGATTAGTTCCGAGAGTCAATTCTTGAGCAAATCTTTTGTGGTCCCGCACAGCCTCATAAAATAAGATCGCCGCAAGAAAGCTCCTCCACTGTATTGTAAGCCACAATTATTTCTTAGGTAGATGTCTAAGATCAGGGACGAAGCTAAGAATTTAAGAAAAAACCTATTAAAGTAAGTTATGATGTAATATTTCTCTAACCAACTTCAACAATAAGAAGGTTTTACTTGTTGGAAGTGAACATTTAGAGATCATGTAAAGATCGCCTAGGAGAAAAACACGATTTTTAAAAGAGTGATTTTCCTATAGTAGGAAATTAACAAGTGATCTTTACATGATCTCTAAATAGAAAATTGTTCTCAATTCGATGTGATATGCTCTCTTTTTAACTTCTTTAGGGTTACTGGCACAGATGTGTACATTTGGCTTTTTTTGTCAGCCGTCGATAAGATAAAAAAGATAAATTGGGAAATAACTAGAGTAACGCGGTTTCCATATAACGCGAAACGAAAATTGCAATAGCCTTCCTATATCACGGTATTCTTATAATGCGTTTTTCGTACAAAAATATTTCAACTTAACTGAATTGCTCAAAAAGTTTATCTATAATTTTAAATGCATTAAATTTTTGCGGTTGAAATTAAGCCATTAATGCGCAAAACGACGATTTTTTGCACGCAGGTTCAATTGTACGATTCGAACAGCAAATTGGGGCGATTTTCTGCCAAATTCGTATATAAGGGGTTTTTGTGGATGCTCTTTCAGAATCTGGCATTTATTTTGCATAAAAGCTTCAAAAACCCTATTATTTTTTGGGTTTTTTTCAAAAAAGTGCTGATTTTTTATGGTAATTTTTTTTCTCAAAGTCGATTATCTTGTGTTTGTTGCTATTGAATGATCATATAATCACCAAAATTGGCGGTCCGAATGTCTATACTTTCTCAAACCATGGTTTTGAAAGTTTGTTTTTTGCAAAATTGCCATTTTATACAGCAATGTAATAAAAAACTTCGCAATTTTTTTTACACGAAAAGGATCAACTTTACAAAAAATGTTGATAGAACAGAAAATGCTTCAAATTAGCCAAGGAATACATGTAAATTTGTTCAAAATTTTTTGGACTATTTTTGGTTTTTTGGATTTGGCAAATTTTTAAAAATCCCAAAATGTACCGAAAAATTCTGAAAAAATTCACACGTATGTAGATATGTTAGCCGAATACTTCGAGGGGGTTGATCTGATTTGACTATATTTTCTTTATAATATAAATAATAATGTCACGGTAGTTCTGTAAAAATTGTATCCAAATCGGTTTAGTACTTTTTAAGTTATTTAACTCTAAAAAGATAAAGATTTTTCAGATATCAACAAGAGCTACTGTGGGTCGTGTCGTGCCGTTCTTTATTTTAATTTAATTTTAGCTGATTTTGTAAGAGGATTTACAATAAAAACATTCGCAATTCTCAGTAATTTTAAATTTGATTTTACTGAAACTTATACCAAATTTTTAATTTTTACCATTTGAAACTCTTAGGGAAAAAGGGATAAGGACTCATTTCGGTGTAGGATTCTTTTTAAAGGTGAGGTGAGGTTTACAGGGTGTATACTACAATATATTAAGTAAGTTACAGAGTGTTAATTGAATAAAGTATCCAAATAGAATTTTATACTACAAATGTTCGTAAACATATTGCACTATTGTACCCTATACAAATATTTCCGAAATCAAAAATGCCCATTATTCTTTACATTAAATTTTTGTATTAAAATATAAATTTTTCCTAAATAATTAATTTAGAATGATACAAATTCTAGATACTAATATCTAAATATGTAAAAAAATATATAATTACGTAACAAGAAATTCCTATAAGGTGAAATTTGACAGTCCTCTGAATTTCGAATACTTATCCAATTTACGCTATAATTTGTGTTTTTGTCCCTTAAAAACACTATTTCATAACAAGAGTTGAGTTGAAATGAAAGTATAAAAGTTAATATGAAAAGTAGTTTAATTAAACTTCTCTTTCTGACTCTCATTTCATTTTAGCACTTAAGAAACCTTTCGTTCACCGAACTCATTATAAAAGATACATCAGGCGGCAGCTACATGATGATGCATTCGAATTTATATCTGCAGATACATAAACCATCCTTTTACCTGTATCTTTTACCTTTCGGCTACATCCATCAGTTAAAAGTCTCATAAGTTTCGTAATTCGTCTGGCAATTGTAACTTGCCATTGCGCAATTATTGTGGCTTTGAGCAATTTTGTATTAAACTTTTGCATATCTGCTCAATAAAGCATTAACAATCTGTGTGAGAACTGGAGCTTATCCGCGGTTGTCATGGGGCTCCAAGGTCTGTTCGGAAAAAAACAGACATTTAGAAAATACGAAACCAAAAAAAAATAAACCAAGATCAGCTACTCAGGTGAATGATTTACCTTTTCTACTTTGTTCCGCAAAAAATCTTTGTTGAAGGTATATAAAAATTTTAATTGTTCAACTAATTATGACATCATGACAATGGATTGCATAAGTGCGCTCAACAGGTAGCTGCAATTTGTATTCGATGTAAAAAGTCGTTTTGCTGTTCGCATAATATTCTAAAAATAATTTTTTCCTCACAATTATCACCCGCATAATTATGGGAAAAATGCGGTATGTTAATAACTGGAATGTGGTCGTCTAAAATGCAGTTTTATCGTTGCTTTTTGATCAGTGCGTAATTAGAGTATGCTCGGTCGAAACGACGGAATTAAAACTAGTTTTAGGTTGGCTTATCCACGGTAGTGCTAATTATTTAAGAAGGAAAAACTTGTTATGCAATATACATTTTACTTTGAATGTAATGATTCCGAATTCATATTTGAAATATCTCGTATTACCCATTTCTTATTACTTAATGCGCAAGGAATTAAACATTTTGTCTTACTGAAGTAAGAGAGTCCCTCAAGGGAGTCACTTAGGACCATTATTATTTATCTTATTTGTCAATGATGTTCAGGATGTTGTGTCTAATTCCGAGGTTTATATACGCGGACGACGTTAAAATATTTAAAGAGATTTCCTGTTTTGTCGTCTGTCTTTTATTGCAGACTGATCTTAGACCTCTATCGCAAGAGTCTAGACTCTAGTAGGAGTCGGCTATAAGTCGAATCGACTTAACTCGATAAGTTAGTACCGCGGGAGTCGATTTCCAGTGAAACTGCGTAATTTCGAATTAATGAGTGCATTGCGTTGGTGCTAAAGAAGCCTTTCTATTAGAGTAAGACTGCTGCAACTACTGGTCGGGTGTTTTTATTTTTATGTGTTTTCTGATGATGAAGTGGACACTTTTCTCTTAGAAACAGAATTTAACTTCATGAATAATTAAATCTTATGCATTTTGGGCATAAGTGTTTTTCAAAAACATGCAACATTTCATTTAAAATATTATTGTTGGTACCGATGACATTTTTTCTTGTCTTCTTAATTTTGGTTTGATTTCTTCTAATCAGTAATGACTACTTGCATGCTCTGAATTTGCAAAAAAAATTGTTTGTTGTAATGGTGGCCATATTGGATCCGCCATTTTGTAAAATGAAAAACTGATACGATTTTTGAAATCAGCAACCTCAAAAACATAAGTAATGACTATCCGCATGCACTATATTTGCAAAAAAACAATTTTTGTTTTTTGCCATATTGGATCCGCTATTTTGAAAATATTTGTTACTAAAATTTGTATTGTGCATTCCAAAGATATAGTATGAGTAACTTTAGAATGTCATTTCTAAGAATAAATTAATACTAAGTTTATGAAAACGAGGACAATCGATGCTTCAATTTTATGCATCTTTAGGCGGCCATATTTAATTTTTGGTGAACAATTTTTCAAATCTGATCTCAGATTTTTGATGTATTTCTCTTAGTTTTAAGAGGTAGATATATTTAATATTATGTCTCAAAAAGTATTTAAATGTGTATATAATATGTAGTGTTTAAAATATGTACATGTATCAAATTAAAAATTGATTTGTCCCCAACCAGTTCAAATAAACTAAAATTGTTGATTACATTCAATATTAACTTAATTTATATTTCCCTCATTCCAATAAATTCGATAATAAACATACTGAATTATGCATATTATCTTCCGCGTTTCTCTTTTACATTATCTGAATTATCAAGAAAATTACTTAGTAAGTCGCACCTTATTTTATATTATGTTTTTGAATTTTTCAATCTTTTCCCAGATACCATTTCACTTACTGCCTACTTTGGTGCAGAAACGTTGCATAATCCCATAAGGAAAGTTTTCTTCTTCAGTTGGATAATGTGGTTTCACACAAAATAATTTTGCTTAGGTACTTATTTCAAAAACTTACGATCAAAATGAATTGTAGTGTGTATTACAATTCGATTGCAACTCACCTGAAATGAGAAAAAATATTTTTTTATTTTAGTTAAAAGAAGATTTAAAAATATTTATTCAAAAATTTGTTTTTAATTTAAATTAAATATGAAAAATCTTTAAACTTATTATGTGAAGCCGATTTTCTAATATTTTCTTTTCATCTACAGGAGAGGAACATTTCTTATAAGTGATGATCCAAAATAGCTTCAGATCTCAAAATTCTTACATCACTCTAAAGGTTTATTTTATATATTTAACACATCTTTTTTTTACCAAGTTTAGGACTAGTAAAAAGAACTAAAGAAAAATTGTTAAATCAAGCTTAAATATATGTATATTAGGGTGCTTTTTTTTTGTGACTATTTTTTTTTTTTTTAATCCCACCTCGAAATTTTGTGACAAATACCTAAACAAAAATTCCCTGAAAATTGGAGCCCTTAATATTAATATTAAGTACTAGACCAAGGCGTATAAAGATTTCCCATATAAAATACACGTAAACTTTGATTATTTTTCTTAAAAACTCTACAGCTCAGGGACATTTTATGGTATAATCTTGGTCAATGGTAGGATTTCTTCAGAATTGAATGCTCTACAAAAGTGTCCATTGCGGTGTAACCCTTACTCCCACCAGCGAGGTAGTACGGGTCACTAACCCCAATTTTTCCATGAAATACTCGTTTTTTGCCCCTATTTCGTAAACAACAAGAGGTACAGAAAAAGTGAATATGACAAACTTGTAGCAAATTCAATTTCCGACAAAAAAGTTGTAAACACCAAATCGCTAACATCGATATTTCTTGAGATATTGGACTTTGAAGTTGAGGTAGTGTTTCTACAATTTAGCACAATAATCCATGAAAATTCCACACTATCTCTACTTCAAAACCCAATATCTCAAGAAATATCGATGTTAGCGATTTGGTGTTCACAACTTTTTTGTAGGAAATTGAATTTCCCACAAGTTTGTCATATTCACTTTTTCTGTACCTCTTGTTGTTTACGAGATAGGGGCAAAAAGCGAGAATTTCGTGGAAAAATTGGGGTTAATGACTCGTACTACCTTACTGGTGGGAGTTAGAGTTACACCGCAATGGACACTTTTGTAGAGCATTCAATTCTAAAGAAATCCTACCATTGACCAAGATTATACCATAAAATTCCTCTGAGCTGTAGAGTTTTTAAGAAAAATAATCAAAGTTTACGTGTGTTTTATATGGGAAATCTTTATACGCCTTGGTCTAGTACTTAATATTAATATTAAGGGCTCCAATTTTCAGGGAATTTTTGTTTAGGTATTTGCTACAAAATTTTGAGGTGGGACTAAAAAAAAAAAAAAAATAGTCGCGAAAAAAAGCACCCTAATGTATATGCATAATTTATATATACGTATATTTTATACTTTTAAGCCTGGATTTGTTTCATAATTTACCGTATTTTATTCGTCAAACCTTTTCATTTGATACCCATATTAAGGGGGTTATGAAGAAAAAATGTAATTCGCCATCTTGGAGCGTCCGCCATATTGGATTTAGAACGATATTAGATATGCTATATTGCATTGTCAGGAGATCTACGTAAGTCTGCCAAATTTCATCAAAATCGGATAATAAGAAATGAGTTAAAATTTGATTACAAATTTTGAACCGAAAAGAAATACAAACGAACGATTCAAGTTAAATAAAAGGTTGTTAAAAGTTATAATTATTATTTTCGACTTGTAAAATATTCATGTTTTTCTCATGGTTCGAGTTGAGTGACTTTAACACCTAAACATGAGGTTCATGCCCTTCTTTGGTGCGTAGGAAGAAGTGAAACATTATGATATATACATATATAGAAAGACTAGTTCCACAGGTTAATTAATTTTTATAAAAATAACTATTTTGTTATCATTTTTCTTTTGTTAAAGTAAAACCTGAATGTTCGATTCTGAATTAAAAAATTGGTCTATTTATTCGGCATTCGATCAATCGCAATATTGCCCCTTAAAACTATTTTGATTGTTTATATTTTAAACTTAAAGCTTGTGAAATTATAAATCTCAACGCCTACGTCAAAATTACCATTTTTGAAGATATTTTGCGGTATATATTATGTATAATAAAGTGCCGTTTTAGCAATTATTTAGAGCTATAATTTCCAAATATGAAAGCTTTGGCAATTTAAATGGCTGAATTTTGAGAAACTTCTCTCCATAAAGTGTCTATAAGTTTTCCACACTGTCTATAAATTTAATTTAATTTGTAGCGAAGTGACTATTATTATTATTATTTCGATACAATTTTTCGTATTTAAATAATATAGATGAATTTTGAACTATTTAAAAGTCTTCAAATGATGCATTTCTAGAGAAGGTATGCTCAAGTACATCTTAATAATATTTTTATTTTTAGGTGTATCAAACAAAAGGTTTTTAAAATGATACTGAAACTTTTACTGAAAAAAATAAATGATAGGATAATACACAAAATAATAGTTTTCAATAAATTCAGTCTATTTAAATCAGGTTAAACGTAATTTAATTACTTAATTGGAAAAAAAACATAAATTACCACTTACAAGAGCGCATTTCTTTTCATCTGCAGGAGCTAAAATCATTTTTCAAAAAATTTCTTTCATAAAAATTAAATTAAATTAGCGACTAGACTTCGCGCCAATCTGCACCGAAGAAAAGATGATTTTAATAAGCCTTAACCGAAGCAAAACTTTTTTGTTCGACATCAAAAATTATTCTGATGACTTTCTATTTTCCCTGATGATAAATTATATCTCAGCGGGAAATTTTTTTTTACTTTTAAAACGATCAATAAAAAAGACTAATTCTTACAAATTGTGTAGAAGACATGACGGCAAAAAAAAAAAACTGCCATAAATCATTTTTCAAAATTTATTATTGTTATCTTTTATGCGATACAAGAACATCGAATTTCTGGGAACCATAATTTTTTTTTGGGTTCGTTGGTTACATTTTTTTTATATCTTTACATGGAGAAATATTTGGCAGATATAAACGAGAATATTAAAATGACCAAATTCTTGTGAGTTTACGTAATTCGGTTCTGAAAAAAACATGTTTTTTGCAATTTTGTGACGCATATATAAAACAATAAATCAAAGGTCATATGAAGTGACCCCACACCTGAAAAATTCAGAAAAAGTCGCGTATTATTCGATTTTTGCTTCGACACATGATCAATCAAGCTTTAAGTTTTGATGCGGAAAACAGTTTAAAGTTCGGTAAAAGGCATGCAAATACTCGTCAATTTTTGCAAATCTTTAAGATTCAAAATTTTCATCTTCACAACGAAGCTACTCGGTTATGATCAGAGCGTGAAGTGATGGGTTAAATAATTATAAACGCTGTAAACAAGTGTTAAAAAAAAAAATGCCTCAGGTGTACTTGACCTCCAAGACGGCGCTTTTTTATATAACTTGCGCACGTCTAGCGGAACACAAATGGTTGCTTCGTGTTTTTTAACAATCCATATGTACATATATGAAAGAAATAAAAAAACGAAGCATGCATATGTTAGCGCAACGTCCCGGAAGCAATGAGAAGTTGTCTTTTGTGAAGTAAGAAAAAAATATATATGCAAAATATGCTTCTGACGCTTCAGCGATATCAGACTTAGAATGGTTGCGAACATGTCCGTAAGACAAAAACTGTTGTGGGAAGTTAAAAAGCAGCTGGGTGCTCATTTTATTCGGGTGGATAAAAGAAACTCACTACCAAAGGAAAAAAAAAATAATAAGAATTTTTCATAAATTACATCGTGATTATTCGGCTCGAGTTTTTATGTGTTCATACATAAGACCTATAATTTACCAATTTTCAACGGACATGATGGCGCGATCGTTGCCGCTCACCGCCGCCGAGTCGTTAAAAAACCCCACTTCTGGCGGCGCTGTCTTCTGTCTTTTTATGCAATAACGAGGTGCTTTTTGATACGTACGCCGCAGCGGCGAAAATTAGTTCTCAGGGAAATTTGAAGCGCTTCTTTTCTTACTCCAATTACACTCGCTCCATAATTTGACTTTAGTTTTTTTTTTTTTTTTTGAGGTAATGAGCCAATAGCCCCAATTCCGATGCTGATTAAGCGCTGATCTGACGATCTTTGATGATGCTTTGATTCCGTAAGAACGGAAATTTCGTCGTGGTGATCATTTTTATAGAAAGTAACACAGTTTTAGAAATTTTAATAAATGCGATTTTTATCCAGCGTAGCTTTTTAAAACAATTTTTATTGGATCACAACTTGATACGACTGAGATATCTGAAACTAATAAATAATTAAAGTGTCGATACCACCGAATCACAAGTAAAAAATGTATTTTCTTGAAGGGTTACGAAAAATTTTATTATTCCGACAGTATGACTTAATTTTTCACGAAAAAGAAACGTAAATATTAACTAAAAAATTATGTGTAATATATGTAGACATAAATACTTTTTCTATATGTCCATTTTGTTCAGTAAAAAGCGTGACTTATGTTCATTTCGTGACTATACATCACTTGCTATTACATATTTAATAGGCACTCTATTACGACAAATGATGTAAGATATTCTCAATTTCGTAATATTGATGAGTTTCTCTGTTGAATTCAAATTTACGACATTCCACTCTGGTTTTATTGATTTTCATTTTATCTTTAGTCTTAAGTATGCAAATTAAAAATATTGTATCGTGTGGATTCAACTAAATTTAAGTATAATAAATAATAATAATAACTTATAAATAAATTTATAGTCCTCAAAGTCAAGCACACTGCATGCGTACATTCAATTTACTTGACCTGGATCATCCTTCAATCTCAATCTACTAATAACAGTATGATTATGCACAAATGAAACCACAATTCACTCATATTTTTTATTTATGAGGCATAAAAATACAAATCGCAATGATAAATGCATTGTTTTCTACCCGCAAATGTTTCATAATCTTAAAATATGTATTTTCAGGGGAAAGCATCGACTGTGGGATTTAGGGCAAAATACAATTTTATTGTATAAGTGAGAGAAATGTTACAAATTACATTATAAGTATACATATCTTTGGTTCTACATGAATGATAGGAATGGAAGATAAATTTTGGTAAAGACAAAAATAACTACAGTGAGCCAAGAAGTTTAACGACTTTTTTGAAAATATTATTTTATTATAATTATGTAGAAATAACTCAAAAATATAAATTCGAATTTATATGAAATTTTTGTGTTTAAATGTGGCTACTTTCTTTTAAAATAGATTTCAGAACAATATCGGATATACATATCTTTGTAACATCTCAATCGATGCAACTTAGCCCTCATTTGAACAAAATTGGTCGTTTTTTTAGTTTTCCCAAAATTATTTGATGCTCTTCTTCAAAATCATAGTTTTATTTTTGGTTTCCCTTTGAATTTATATAATAATACAAGTAAAAATCGCACATCGAATTAGAAATTAATGATTTTCGGATTTGTTTTCCTTTAGTTTGTGTGTGTCGTGCCAAAAGTTCTAGGTATTAATAAATTCTAAAAGTAGCCTATAGGTTTTAATAAGTGAATCAATAGCTGTGGTTTCGTCACCTATCTAGTTCAGATAAATTTTGCATAAAAGTCGAATTTAACTACTAACTAACTAACGACTACTTATATTTTAGATTTCACACAAATCCATCAAATTGTCATGATTCGCATACGTGGAAAATAATTAAATTTGAATTTGAAAATTTTATAGTTCAAGTTTTGACGGTTTGCATGGGTATGACCTATGGTATGACTCATTGCAATTTGATGGTTCTTATGAGAAATGTATAATCATAGCTATATAAATATATGTATATCATTTTCTTTTAAAGTCCATATCTTTCTATTATATTAAGTTAGAGAGTTAAGAAGTTAAGTTAAGTTAAGAATGAGGTTATAGACCTTAGTATTTGATATTGACGGACAGATAGACGACAACAAAGTGATCGGGTTCGGTTTTTTTTTCATTCTAGGTACCCATAAGAACAATTTTTTTCGTAGTGTAGATTATTGCTCAAAATTACTTCAGTATTTTATGCATTTGTAACAGAATTGGGAAAATTTAAATTGATTACAATTTTTTAACACGATGTAATCTAAATAATTTATAATCGTGAGTCGTAAATGACAATAATTTGGAATCGTAATCAAACATTATTATAAATTAAAATACTTTTACTTCTTTTACTGTCAAATACCAAACTTTTAAGTAATTAGTAAGAGGTAGAAGAAAGGAGGGTAATATGTAACCCTGCTGCTAATATGGACCCCCCGTGAATCGACTTCCCTAGGTGCTGCACCCTGTTGGTCAGCGGTGTAACTAGTTTCCCGCCTCTCAAAAACCACGTGAGCGTCTCCTTAGCCGCCTTCTAACCTTTGTCTAGTGCACATCGCCATTTTTTTTAATGTTCCTTTAGGAGTTCCTTTTTCAATTAAATTTTTCTCCTTGTTTGTTTTCTAAAATATTTAATGTAATTATGTTTTCAATAAATTTTTTTTTTAAGTTTTACATTGTTTTTAATCAAAACCAGTTGTTGTTCTCAATAAATATATGGTTAAAAATGTTATCTATCATTTTTTAACCTGAATTAAAAGGGGGGTCCATATTACCCACACTCTAACTCTAGACACACTATTTCACTTTTTTTAGTTATTGATCAATTTCTTGCTCATACATATCTATAAAAATTGTTCCAAATGAGGTAGCAAAGGTAAGAGGAGCCCTTGAGCAATTAATTTACCCCCCTGGTGCGAATACCTACATTACTGAATTAACGTGGCACCACAAAAACAAAGTGGGGTTCCATATTACCCTCCCTTCCTCTATATTTTGTTAACTACTCGACCGATTTGAAGAATTTTGTCACCATTGAATTATTTAGGGAAAATAATTAACCAATTTAAGCTAATGATTATTTTAGAAAGTTTAACTAAAATAATAACTTTTAAAATTAAACTAAAGCAAGTATAAACCCTAGATAGTAAAAAAACATGATAGATAAAAGCACAATCACACACTTTATATCAAACTTCGTTATTATGCTGAAAAAGGTTAATAATTACACTAGTTTATAAATTTTAACTATTTTCTTGCCCTTAATTTTCCTCCCTTTAATGGAAACTAATCAGTGTAAAATCGGTTTTTTCCCGTCACGTTAAGTTTGAAAATTACCATATTTTAGCCACTTTTGGAAAAAAATTTCAAAAATATAGGAATTTAAAAAAAAATTCTAAAAATGGCTAAAATGCTAATTTTTTAAATTTTTAACCCAATTTTTTTCTGTAAATGTGACGTGATGAAATTTTTTTATTATTTTTTTCGAAATCAGAAAATCATAATAATAATATACTTAGTAAATTTTTTAAGGGTACAAAAATCTTGTAAATTATGGTTACCTTTTTAATCAAGCTCCGTGGTCGATTAACAACTAAAGTTTATTCAATTTATTATAATGCCTTATTTAAAACAAATACACGAAAGCAAAACTTGTTTGGAACAATTATCCTTAAAGTGTTAAATTTAATCAAAATTTTATTTGGTTTTATAATTTTTAGGTAATTGTTATATTAATTTGCCATTGAACATTTTTAATTTTAATAAGTTTTTCTCTTTCAGTGTTTAATTTACCATATTCATGCTGAAAAAAAATACTTTTAGTTGATTCGACAGTGAAACCTCGTTAATTCTGTTTCAATCAGATCAACTAGACGTCAGTTCTTCTAACTGTGTTAATGTCAATTTTACAAGAGAATAGTTGAATTAAAAGAAATGTATATTGATTTTACTAAAATACATTTGTTAATTTTTAAACAGAAATCGTATCAATCAATATATAACTCACTGAGCCCAAAATCCTGTAATCCCCTATAATTTGACAATTTCAAAATTATGACAAACGATTTAATTTTGGCGAAATGACGTGAGAAACAACGTAATATAGCACGGAAAAGCTTTTGACTTGCAAAATTTATCGTGTTTGGTGTTAATGTATCTGTATAATATATTTGAGTGCTTATACTTCATCTGTATTATTATTATTTAAATGATAAGGTACTATAAATACCACTTCATGATTCATCGTCGCAAACAAGTCACCAAAAACGTTAAATTTCAAATAAAATTCCCTCAGGTCAGTAATGAACCTATGTATGTGATTTGAAAATCATCTCCAAACATCACGAAATTTTGACCTTCATAACTTAACACAATCAAAAAAGTTATTTTACACTCGTAAGATATTTTAACCAGCGGCTTCGTTTTGTCTGAATTAATTCCGTCATATGCTTTCAAGCATAAATTGTATGTTGATTAAATAACAAGATGATTTTATAGTTCTTAAATAGACTTCTTCTGTCATGCTTATTAGCAATCTTGTAAGGTGCAAATCTGAAGTAAAAATCTCAGAATTAGATGTCTGAAGAAGAGATTTTTTGGGTATATGTGATTGTAATATGTATATATAACTGACGTACTCTACCATGAAATTGCAGAACGAGGTTAAAGATGTCCCTCTTTTTTCTGTGTAACTACGAACAATTAGAGAAGCTTTGTTAAATAATAATTGATTCTAAAATAATCATAAGTGACAATTATCAGTAATAACGATTACAAAGTTCTAATTACCTTAACCCTTATTGTCTCAATTTGTCAGTTTTTGTCCGTCAACTTCAAGCTCGAACAACTTTGGTATTTATTTTTAAAAAGTTCTGAGAATTCATATCCGGATATTTTCAATAGTGCTCTTTCAGAATATCACATGAAAATTAAAAAAACAAACACTCCTTCCTATTGTATTTTTGAATTTTAAAAAAATGCCGATTTCTGATTGTCAATTTTATAAAAAATTGATATTTTCGATATGAAAGAAGTTTTGAAAAAAGCCAAAACCACAAAAACTAAGGCTCAAAATGTCCAATTAATAAAGTTATTAAACCCGGAGGTATGATTTTTATCATTAAGGGGTTGTAAACCACCCCTATAATCAACATTTTTACGCTAATTCGCTATCTTATGGATTTTTCTGAAAAAAAAAAATTAGTTTTGGCTTTCGGAAAGGTCAAATTTCATCACAACCTCAAGAAAAAGCACAAAAGGGTTAAAATTCGGCAGTTTTTCAAAAACACTGTTTTGAGAACTAAAGGGTTGTGAATAAATTAAATTTTGAAAATAAATAAGAGTGAAACTTATGGTCTAACATACTAGTGTCAATGCTTATGATAGAGTTAAAAATACTTCCCACCCCTTTTTGGTTGTTATAAGGAATGAAAACCTGAAGATTTCAAATTTTTATATATTCTAGCTCTACAACCTTTTCTTTATGGTGTAAAAGGTTCATATCGAAAATATTAATTTTTTATAAAATTTGTGTTTTTTTTTCAAAAATTCAAAAATATAATAGAAAGGGGTGTTTTATTTTAATTTTCAGATGATATTTTGAAAGAGCACTATTGAAAATACCCGGATATGAATTTGCAGAACTTTAAAAAAATAAATAAAACAAAGGTGCCCGAAAGTAAAGTTGACAGATAAAAACGGACAAATTGGGACAATAAGGGTTAAATATCTCAAAATGAGTAGGAATATTCGAGGTGTCCGGTGCCTTTTCAAACTAACGACGATTCTACCGTAAAGTTCATCCTCTTAGCAAAAACAAAAAACGTTATAACACAAATTCTATAAAAAAAAAAAAAGCATATTCCCGAAATATAGCAAATTTGAAAATGATCTGAGGTCAGTTTGACCCCGTGGGTGTTCCAAAGTTCTGTATTGAAATGTGTAGTCCCAGGATTAATTATTTTGTAATTGCGACTAATGTAATAGAAAACTTTTTTGACATACAAACGGACAGACAGACGGAAACCTATAAAATGTGTATAAATATAAATCTTAATTGAAACTTTGAAACAATCTCAATATAAAAACAAATGTAAGTTTTACCAGTAAAAACATTTAAGTAATTTTTTTTATTTAAATTCTTCATGCAAAATTCTTCGTTTCTTAATCTTTTAACCGGAAACTCTTCTTGTCGTCTTAAAGAACAAAGAATATCGCTAAAAATTCGAATCCACCAGACCTAACAAACGAAACGAACAAGAACTCGGCACACAGCACCGAAGAAAGATCTTCGAATTAATCAAGATCACCTCTTTCTTAAGCCTCTACTGACCTTAAGCTCCAAATCCTTAAGATAACCCATGATAGTGTTAAATTCAATAAACTTGTTTATACTGTTATCGTCCGGGGCACAATTAATCACTGTATAAACTTGCACCTTTTGCAGAAGCGGCTGTGTCCGTTGAAGATGCCCGTCTCTAGACGACGGCTTTAGCTTCTTCTGCAGTCACGCCACGATACGACGCGACCGTGTACCACGAAACTATTAAGAACTTTTAGCGTAATCGAATTATTGTCGGGTAGCTGATCACAGTCATCACTGGCGCACCAAATGTTAACATTTTCACCATAAAACCCTCTGCAGTGTTTCTCATTTATGTGGATTGGTCACACGCGCGATCTTATGGCCAGTGATCGGAAGAAACCTCCGTCTCGGACTGATCTGCGGCGTTTGGCTCCTTCTTTGGATCTCGGTAAAGGTACATTGTATACTGTATACTATTTATATATATATAAGAAGAAGAAGAAGAAGTCCGAAAAAGAGGCAGCAAAAATAAGTAAGAAACAGCGCTGCGCGCCAGAACGATAATCTTCTACTAACGGTTTTAATTCAACGTATAAAAGAAGGTAATTCTAAAGTAATTTACCAACACACCGTCGAGTGTGCTGCCAAGCGTTACATAACAATTAATTAAAGGTACCTCGTTGGGCCTCGTCTACGACGATGGCGACGACGGCGGTGTCTTCGTCAGGTGTTGTGCCCGGCTCTGTTCGAAATTCGCCAAAAGACAGAGAGACCTCTATCGGTAGAGTCGCGTGCTTCCTTTGGAAAACAGCTGCTGCTGTTGCTGTTGAGGCGTTAGCATTAGCATTAGCATTAGAAACAAGCGGAAGATCTCACAAAATAGCTAAGATCGCGATGCGGGAAATATATAGATAAATTACTATAATCAGCTACGAATGTCGGTCGAATTTTATGCCTTGTTGCTACTGCCATGCTGTGGCCGCTGCTGGCCGTTCCGTGCTGCCCCATAGGCGCTTTCATCTGCAGCTAAACGCTTGCAATCAAATCCACAATCTGTGCGATCGCTCAGCTGATGGAAAGGTGCAATTACAATTACATCTTAAAAGAATTACACTCCTTAAGAAGCCGGTCGCGATCGACTGAGACCGCTCTAACGGTCCGGCACGACGACAACGACGACAACGACAACGACCGATCTCAATCTCACCTCGATCTCTGCTGGACAACAGGACAAATAAATAAAAGGTGATCGTGTGGCGCAAAATCAATTCGAACATAAATTAATATGATCAATGCTTTTTAGCACTAAAGCAGGATTATGATGAAAGACCGCATTCGATCGATTGCTGTTGCTGCTGTTGGGCGCGCTGGACCCGGTCCCATTCCAGTAAATGGAATCGGGTCATTTGGTAATTACCACGCCTTTCGTCTTCTTGCCAACAATTCGCCGGAACGAGTTCATTGTTTCGCGAAGAAACAGAACTTTTAAGCTTTTTCGTTTTTCGTGTCTTTGTCTTGGAAGAAGGTGACCGCTTCGCTTGCCAGCTGGCCAGCGTCATAAATAATTATTGATGGTAAGAGAACTTTTGCATTTTGAAATAAGATTAATTTTAAGAGACAAGTAACTAGTAATTATTGGGTAGATCGGAAAATTCTTGCCGTTGTTTATATTTTTCTAGAAATAATAGTTAGGAAGCTTCTAGAAAGTTTATATAGTAAAGTATATAAAAGGCAGTGATCCCCCGCATTTTACTGACAAGTTTACCAGTAGTACGCCCTCAAAGTCGTAAAGTCCGTTTTCTGCACGATAATGCAAGGCCACATATTGAAATTATAACAAGACAAAAACTATTAGAATTGGGTTGGGATATTTTGCCATACCCTGTCTATAGCCCTGATCTTTCACCTACCGATTTTCATATTTTCCAGTCCCTAAGCAATGTTCTTCAAATTAAAATTTTTAATAATCAGGATAAGATAAGAGACTTCTTAAATGACTAGACTATTTAAATGACTCACCGAACTTTTACGCCGATCGGATTAAGAGTCTGCCAGATCGTTGGAAGAAGGTCACTGCTTGTGATGGAGATTATTTTACTGAATGAACTCTTTTGTGAAATATGAAACGAGTCTTTTAATGTTTGTCCTGAAAACGGCAGGAACTTTCCGATCTACCCAATATATGATGTACGACTACAAAAAAATTTAATCATTACACATAATATAAATTATACATATTTTTCAGTGAAATAATAGAAGTATTTTTAAACGACGAAAAAAAGGAAGAGATTCTCTTTTTGTATGTATGATCACTGTGTATATAACCAACAGGAAGAGAAGCGCTTTAAAGACTTTTCCAAATGCTCCTACTGAAGCTCAAAGTGTTTCGTTCGCGCTGCAGTTTCATACAAATTTTAACATATAATGTCCTCAGAAGTAAGCGCTTTGTTTGAGCTCATTGAGAAGCACATTTTCAAAGTATATCAAAAAATATGGATGAAGCGATCTGCTTTTTTCGAAGCACTTCGAATTTTCCACAATCCAACCATAAAACCACGCATATAAAATTAACCTTTTTTTTGCCAAGGCTATTAAGTAAAATCTATCGATTGGCGCTATTTTCAGCTTCCGATCTCAATCAAAAGTACGTTATTTAGACCGGAAGTACCTTTTTTTTTATATGGGACGTGTGCATTTTGACCTCGAATTCGGATTCCACGATGAAAAAGAAACAACTTTCATTTGAAACATTTTTTAAAAAAATAAAATGTTCGGCTTCTAAATGACCTTTGAAGTTGTGTAAACCGGAGGTATACCTTTTAGCAGCGGATTTCCAATTGCAATAAAAGAGAGATTGCGAGTTTTAGTATCGAAGGAGACAGGGGTACAATAAGTTTCGATCCATGCGATACCTCCAAATTTAAAAATGTCTAGAAATTGCATACCATAGGGCAGCTTAGGGAAAAACGCTCAACTGCTTAACTGATAAAGTCATGATTATATACATTGATTATATTAAATTAATGTTCCCAGGCTTCAGCTACTGCTTTGTGTTCTTTATAAAACAAACGTTTCGTTTTTATAACATTTTTCTTCAACAAACTATTATTTAAGTTGCGCGGTAAAGTTTTAAGTTTGATTATCTCTTAAATGAAGAAGGTTTAGGTTACAGGGTTTCCACAATATACAGGGTGTATGGGTATTACTTTTCCGCTAGCAAAGCGTGGGTACCATAACTCGATCGCCATAAAATTTATTGATGGTTTCAAATACTTCTTGTGTGCGATCAGGTGCTGCTCCGTCTTGAATAAAATAAAAAGATTTACCGCGACTTCTCTTTTTCGCATGACGAAAGGATTTGGTTGGCTGGTTCACATTTAAAAAATATATATAATTAATAATTTATATTCTTCACAATATTTTTAAATTAATGGTTTGCATTAAATAGGTTTAATTTTTTTTTATAATAAAATAAACATGAATTGAAAATGACGACTTTCCTTTATTAAAAAGTTATAACATTTTCTCGATCTCTCCATATGTTAAAAAAATGGTGACTCATTAGTATTCACACATTCCCTATTGGACATCCTGTATATGGTGTGGTCTTTTAACATTTTAGTTTATTTAAATCGAATATTTTGTGGACAGGAAAAATAAATAAATATATTAATTACAGTGTCTAACTAAAACTTCGCATATAGATTGAATAATAAAAATAGTACACTTTGAAATTTTAAAGACTAATTAATTACTTCAGTAATGTATATCTTTAAAAACAAATAACTATATTGTCATGATAATTATTTATTATCCTTAAGGGGGTCCTCTAGTTTCTCGGGTCGAAAAAATCGATTTTTTGTTTTTTTCATAAATCACATCTACAACATGTGTAGAAAATGTTTGCCAAAGGATTTTTCGATATTTGAAGTGGTTCACAAGTTACGGCCCTGGAACAGAGCACGTATACGAAGAGCGCGCTGGGCTGCGCGAACTTTCAAACGCGTTTTTCTCGAAACACCATTTTTCGAAACGGTGACCACGATATTTCAGAAACTACTGCACCGATCTCGTTCAAATTTATACAGCATCTTTAATATGTTATAAGCCAGCGATTGAACTAGGATTATCATGATTGCTTCGATAGTTTTTTTTCTACGAGCGAAAAACTTAAGAAAAAATGAGTAAAAAATAGAATGTAATTTTCAAAAGTGTATAAAAAAGTCAATTTTTGTAATTTAGAATTCATTCTAGTTCAATCGCTAGTCTTAAATATGAAGATTAAAATGCTTGGTTGGTTTATTGATTTCAGATAAGTAGAACAGCCGCAATCTTGGTCACCGTCAAGCACCTCTTTTACTTGATGTCTTCCTGTCGGCCACTATAACTTTTACTCTATTATATATTTTGACTTCAAAAAATGTGCAAAGCTTATCTAAATGTTAATAAAGATTATGCAAAAACAATGAGATTGATTATGTCGATGGTTTGCCCGTAAAAAATTATTGAAAAAGCCGTAAATAAACAGCCGAGAAACTAGAGGACCCCCTTAAAAATAATGCTGAAAAAAGCTTGTGCGGACCATTATGTCTCGCTATATCTTCATTAAAATAAAATAAAAGTTATTCATCTACATTCTGTAAAAAAGGAATAATCATTCTTCTACAGATTTAAAAAGAAAAACATTACCCTTATGGTTTTCCTCCGTCAGTATGTAGTTTATGGTATTTCTGAGGCATAATACTTATTGGATCGACATTCAACATATTAATCACTATAATGAATTTATAATATAGCAATATTATCTAGTATCAAGTTAGCAATCTGAAAGGCTTATAGACAGTAATCTACTTTTGATAATAGTAAGACCTTTCATACTGCAAATCATGCTAAATCACTCTTAATACTTAAAAGCCTTTTTGACGTTCATCATCCGCTATTACGCTAATCAATGATATTTTGATATTCCAATTATTGAATTAATATTGTGAAAGTTCGAAGGTATCTCGAAGAGTTTTTGTCGGTTTTTGTTAAGTATATTTTATATTCGATTACATGATGGGGTTTAAAAAAATACTCTACCATATATTAAATGATTTTATAAGAGCCATAACTAATAAAAGTCGTTTTCCACGATAATCGATATTAATGTGTGGTATTTGAAATGATATCGATAAGTGAATCGATTTTGATTCGACTGTAAAAATTTTATATTTTGAAATTTTAGAGTTTAGAGATTTGAACTCATTTTACATTTAACGTATGAGTTAGAAACAATTAAATTTAATTTTTTTAGAAAGTTTGGCCTTATTTCTTCCCAATCAAAAGAACGCTAGATACGTTACAAAAAGCCTTTCGCTGCGTTCTTCTATTCCACTAATAATTAACTGCTGTCTTTAGCGAAGGGAGAAATTGTAAAAAATTAAACCTTTGTTGGGATCGCTAAAGATTTAAACTTATTGCGCTGAACAAAGAATTTTCGCAATAGCCAAAAGACGAAAGCACGAAATCAGCTCCAGACTGCTCCATTGCTGCCGATTGCCGAAGTGAAGTGATCTTTTCGCAAGCGATTTTTCGACTCATGGGCGGCGACACGCCCCTGCAGCAATTAAGCCATTATCCGCCGGCGCATTCATTAGAGTCTTAATAGCTGCAGCACACGGGGATTCCTCTCGTCTACCTGTAAGCCTATGTGCCCGCCCTACACTCAGACTTAAAATGTTTTTACATTAACGAGAAATTATTAATTTCTCCCATTATTTCTCGACAACAGAAAACAGAATTTGAAGTATTACACAAAATATTTCAAAATTTTGATAATATCATTTAGTTGAATTTTTATTTCGGTGTTATTAATTTCAGGTCGTATTTTATAAAATTAAAATTATTATATGAAAATATAATAATTTGAAATAAACTTTCAATTTGTACATAACTCTAATTTTTATAAGTGTAATATGATGTATTGGATGTTTATCACAGAGATTTTTGTTTTTTAATAATTTATAGATAAGAGAAATTAAAAAAAAAAAAATAGTTCACGTGGCGAGATTCGAACCCACATAAATGGGAACGGGGGTAAATATAACTTATACACAAAGTACAGGAGAACTTTTCAGGCCATTTATCTCGACTATTTCTGAGTAGTGGGTCCTACTACTTTACAGATAGTATACCCACATGGTATACTACTACCTAGCCAAATATCGTTAAAATCCCTTTCCTCAAAGCCGTGCAGTCCCCTTTTTAGTACGTCATATTGGATCTGCCATATTGAATTTCTGAATTTAGTTAACAAATTTGAAATCAGTAACATTTAAAATCCCTGCATACTTAATTTCAGTGAAGTGTTAATTATAATTCCGATTAATTTCCGTAATTTTTCCTTTTTTATGATTTTCTATTCGATTTTCCCTCCTAGTGCATGACTCACGAGCGCCATAATGGAAGTGTCGTGTTGCCCAATCCGCGAGGTTCTCGACACTACGCCGAAACGGGCTTCTGAACGGAAGTAAACAAACGCTCGAACCTGACGCAGTTTCCTGCCGCTCCCGTGCCCATTGAGGCGAGCAGAACGTGATATCGATTCCACACAATGGCGACGGCGTTTCGCATTTACATAAAAAAAAGCTACCTGCCAGGCCGTGCGGAGTCACCTCACCGGTCCTTGCACTTTTTGCTCGGCTATCGATCGCACTTCCGCTTCGAACCATCTCGATAATGATCAGAAATCGATTTCAATTACGGCTGCAATTTGATGCCGCGATATTTGCATTGCTCCCGTGGCCTGGTACTTTTACTAGCGCACGATGATCATCTGCGTCGATCCGATCCGAGAGGCATCTGGCGGGTGGCGGAGAGATGCCTCGCCGCATAATTCTCTGATTACCGTTCATTACCTGCGCACCACCGCACCGAGAACCTAGAAAAAAACACCTTGCGCGCGCGACTCTGCGCAGGTAACGCCGAACTCGCATAAACCTGCGGGCGAGCCCCACGATGCTGGGTGCTGGTTTTATTTTTATTTTTTTTTAATAGTTCATTTCTCGACCTGCTCCCATTTTGCAATCATTTGAGGTTTTTAGGTAAACTTGCGCCTTTCCGCGCAACAGTCCAAGGTGAGGAGGAAGTTTTAACCTGCACAAAATAATACTTTAATTTAAGGTAAAACAAAAAAAAAAAAACTGAAAAAAAAACTCTGTTGCATAAATCCAGTCAAGGTAGAGTTCAACGTTTTACCGCCAACTGCCGCAGCTCGAAAACTTGAGCAAATTATAAAAATTATGAGGCCGCTCAAGATCAATTCGTGGCTATTTGCGTACATGCAAATTTTATGTTTCGCTTTGCATTCTCATTTTACATTCTCCTCATATTCAAATTTTTATAAAAATTTCGCAGGGAGACTCGTTCGGAGGTGAACGCGTTGTTGCATTCGAATAAATGTTACAATGCCATGTAATGCCACATTTTTTATTAATGCGATTCATGCAAAATTATTGCTTCGGATGCGAGGAATTCACGTCAGACTTTTTATAAATATGGTATACTTGACCTGGACCGGATCAAAAAATAGCGAGATCTTTTTTAGAACTTCCTTGTAATTTTATTTTATATTAGTTGAGTTACTCGAAGTTGCTCGGGCGTAATCATTCTTTTAAATTAATTTAAACCGAAAATTTAACTTAAACGTAACTGAGTGCTCGAAAACTCAAAGGTTAGGAAAATCTTGGCCTATAAAGTGCTTCATACCAACGCTCAAAATTTAAGTCCAATTTCTCTATCTTACATTTAGTACTATAGTATGTCTTTTGTCAGGTCATGTATCATGTTTTGTGTCATATCACGCTATGTCATTTATCATGTAGCATGTCATGTGGCATGTCATATGTCATCTCATCTTATCATGTAGCATGTCAAAATAAAGAAAATTGCCCACAGAAACAGAAAAAAAGTGAACTTCCTGTCATAAAAAAATAGTGTAAATTAGTGTAAAAATTTTTATTCGTGTTAATTTTATTTTTTGTATTTTAGATATAATATTAGATGGGTTTTTTGTATGGTCTAATCGCTTTATGGAAATTTTAATGTATTTGCTATATGTAATAGTTTAAAAAATTCAACTCAATACAAAAATTCAAGATTCAGATCATATCTCTGATTTTTCTTTAAAGTAGATATGAAATTTTGAAAAAAATTGTTGTTTCTTTTTCAAACGACTATAACTCCTTGAAACATCAATCAATTCAGAGTTTATTTTCAAAATCTTAGAAATCTTTAGAAGGTACCTACCTACACCTCGAAAAAAATGCATAAAAGAATAAAATCCTTTTACCTCTTTATTATTATTATTTTTTATGTCTAGATCAATTTTCATTTATTTAAGAGAACACTATTTCTGGTTTAGTATATAGTTTGGTTATATATTAGAATTTCTTACCATTTTAATCTCAGGCTTTGTATATTGTAAGTATATAAAAATTATTTCTTTGTCTTCAACGTTTTCTCTACCTCCTTTGAACTGTTTATACCACTTGTAAGCATTTCTTTCAGACAAAACCTGATCGCCGAAGGCCTTCTGCAGCATTCTAAACTTTTCTGCGACAGAAATTTCTTCGGCAAACAAAATTGAATGCAACATCTTTCCTCAATAAAATTACACATTGTAAAAATCGAAAAATGTACTTTTAATTGCTCAGAAAACACGACGAAACTAACCAAACAAATGACGTAATGGCGTGAAATTTTACACAGATATGACTGACAGTCCTGTCAACCTAAAACAAAAAGATTTGCTCTAATCGATGTACCCGCGCAATTTAAATTCAAAATTGGCTTTACTTTTTGATCACAGTAGTATTCATATTTTTATATTCAAATGAGTTTGAATTTTGTTATTTTATTTTGAAGGAATTTGGGAGGTAAAATTGCATTTTTCATCACGATTTGTATACAAATTCATGCACAAATCAATTTCAATTTATTTAATTTTCTCTCTTATGTCCAATTTTCAGGAGACAGCTATAAAACAAAAATAAATTTATTCGAAATGCAGAAATTTCTAGCTTAAAAGCTGATCTCTAAACTTAGATAAATCCGAGTTCAACCTTAAAATACGATTACCAAATAAGATTGCATTTGATCCTTAAGTCAATTTATGTTAATTTAATACGACACTAAAATTTAGCTGTAATTTACTATAAAAAGCGAATTAATACCAAAAAGAAATAGTCGTCGCAGTTAATCGAAATGGTCAAAGTTTGCGCGCCAAAGGAAGCCAGCAATCAACGAGCCAGACGGAATTTATGCTGAACTAGTGGCAAAAACCACGTTCGTCTTGATACAATTTCTTAATTAGGTGTTGAAATTAAAATTGCCACTGGGCAATCCTAATAGTAAAGCAGTTAAAAGGCTCTAAAGTTTTACTGCATTACGGGAAGGTTTAATAGTCAACGATATCATCACCTAAACCAGTTCAGATACCGCGGAAAGATTTAAAATCGCTTTTTTATCCGATCTAAAGGAAACTGTTGAAGTGTACATAAAGTGGCCTTTTAAGGTCAAACCTCCCCTTAATTGGTTTTTATTAAAAAGGAACTTGATTTAGAAATAGTAATTGAGGGAATTTCTTTATATAGAAAAAAAAAAACAACTTTTGATTTTAATTATATAGAAGGTAAATAAAATTAAAAGAGCAAAATATTCAAGGAAATGTTGCGATTCATCCGGAGATATAAAAGTTTTCGAGTTTGGTTAAGTGCAGGCTACGTTTTTCCGTGTTTATATTAATTACTAACATACTTTGATTGATTTGGGATCAGAATTATGCAAGCGATCCAGAAGGTCTTCTGCGGTTGTTTTAATGATTAGAGATAAAAACTTCCTTATTGTTACGAAACCACCTCAGCTTCTCTTTCCTTAAAATCGCAGATAAATATTGTAAAATGGAACAGGAACTTGTTTTTCATCTAATCGAATTTTATCCAGTTAAACCCGAATCTGCTGAGTAGCTTAATAAAATCGCTTACAATCGGGCTGCGGTGATCTGGGCCCCTATTACACGCAATTCATTTAGTTAATTAAGGTCCAGGGCCTGATCTGACCAACAATCTGCGGTTTAATTAAGATCACACCCGTCCCCGCCCTCGCACCACAGCTCACGTTATATTAAATTAATTATAACTTAAATTAATGAAAACTATCTCCAATGTCCAGGCATATGGAATTTTAATCGGATTAAACTCATCCGGTTCAGTCCGGCTAAAATCTTTCTCCTAAAGTTTTAATTTAAATTTTTCTGTTTTCGCTAGAGTTGCATGCAATGCAATATGCAGCTGCAGTTTTACTCTTATCATGATTTGTAATAAAAATAACAATCTTCGGAAAAGTTTTCTCTTAAAAGAAAGGAAGAAATCTTTTTTATATGCGGTGGAGATCTTTTAATATTATCTTAATCGGTTTTCGATTGGGTTTTATTGGATCGCTAATTATCCGAATATATTGAAAGATTATCCAGGTACATTATAAAATTAATAAAGTAAAAAAAACGACTTTTGTTCGTATACAACCGCAGAGGTTTCGCTACCTTTATCAATATATTTTAATTTATAATAAATGTAATTCAATGTTTATTTGACCTTAATTTATAATTAAGTCAGATTTCTCTAATTTACCTTGATAATAAATGTTATACGTGTACTAACACATTCTTATAACATAATTTTCAAGAAGGGTTAATGAAATCTGCTCAGTTTAATTAAACTTTTTATGACAACCATATAAAACAGGTAAATGACTCAAGATTGAATCATTCTCTTTCAGCTTAAGGTCAGTCACATCTCTAGTAAATGTGGAATACTTTTATGACCAGTTGAATAATTTAATTGTGTAAATTTTATGGAATTTTTAATGAAATTGTTCATAAATAAACGGACACATTCAATGGAGTTGGAATATAAAATTTAATACAATATTGTTGTCTTGTCTAAAAATCACAACAAAAGCTTGGTGTGCAGTTCTCTGTACAAAATTGTAATGAACAATTAAAATGCATTAAGTAAATGATAATTATATGCAATTATTATTATTAAACGAAAAAAATTACATTTCCCAATATTTAAGATCGAATGACTTTAAAAAGATCAATTTATCTAGTCACTCACCATCCAATATAAAGTCATATAAAGTGATCTTTACGTGAATCTTAATCTTAATCGACTAAAAAATCGACTCTTTAACCCCAAATAATCGATTTTCAGATTAATCGATATCGAATGTACATGCTTAATGGTATGATCAGTAATACGGTCCCGTTGACCCTCTTTGGCTATGGAAGCATAAAACATATAGTACTATCATATTCCGCTTTAACTTTACTGTGATTAACTCTATTTTGAATACGCCAAAATGAAAAATTGTCAAAAACAAAGAATGTTTTAATAAAAAATTAAACCGACGAAAAAAGAAATTGAAAAGCGCAAATTAAAATTTTTATTTTTTAATTTGTTGTATCTAAAATTTACTAATTATTACTTAAGGGTGGAATTTATTTTCAATTTCATATGGAACCAACCTTCGAGGTATAATACCCTATTCAATAAAAAATGAATCATCGAAATCGGACAACCCAGTTCAAAGTTATGTGTGGTAGAATGCGTTAACAGGTAAAAATTCAATCAATCATCCCCTATTTTTTCCTAACCTTAGGGGTAAAATTGTTCTTTTTAAATATAAACAGGACCAACTTCAAGGTATACCCTATCCAATAAAAAAATAATCATCAAAATCGGATTACTCTGTAAAAAGTTATGCGTGATCACACGGAAATGTTCTTTAGAGAGGAAAAGAAGTCACGTTTAAATGTTCTGTAGATACTAAAAATGTTAAAAGAGAAGCAGTTTTTGCTTATTTCTTGGCATAGATCAAAGGCAAAAGTGTTGTCCCTCGAGGGTTAAAAAAAATAAGATGTGAAGCAGCCTACTTTCACTTCACATAAGAAAACTAACCTCGTAGGTATGTTTGTACATATGATCCCATAAAAGCATAATAATGATTGTTTATATAAAAAACAGTATACCGTTTTCAGTTGGTTTTCCATTCGACATTCATGTTCATGTTGACTACCTTAAATTACATTGCTATGGGCATTTTTGTCATGATCAACAAACTTTCTATCAAATTAGCCATTGGAGTGCGTCACAGTCCAGACAGATGTCATTTGCTTTCTACTCATCCGTAGAAAAGCTGACCCGTTCCCTAGCTACCGATAAGTCGGAGCAATTGATTTTGCGAGACGCAGAAAATGGCGAAAATATTAAAAACAGAAAACCAGTGCACCAGCGACAACGTCTGAATTGATAACATCCATGCGCATAGTAGAGTAGACTGCGACAGCGCAGAACTTTCGACATCTACACTTCGAAGAAATCAGATCCTGAACAAGCCCACATTTCCCGGTAACTGAAGCACACACAAAAAATTATGGCTACGTGCCATAAAAACGACTATGGTGTTCGCGGTGCGGTTTCCGCTCTTATGGCTAAAGTAAATGCACTAGTAGTGGCCACTGCACCAGTAGTGGCCACTTTGTACTTTTTGTGTACAAAATAAGATTATTAAGGCGCGCAGAAGTTTGAAATCGGGACGGGACCTTACCTGCACCCTCTGGTAGCATTAGACCTGAACCACATGTTTAGCTCATTAGTTGTTTCTAAGGAATTTCACTTGATAAAACACAAAATACCGTACTGATCGCCGAATGTCGTTTTGCTAGTGAATTGGACTAAGGAGATCAGTTTCAAAAAACAAATTCTTCAGACTCTAAAATTTTGCTGGGGTATTTCGTCATAGACCTATAACAAGTAAATGGAATGTTTAATTTACTTAATTGTTGTTTTCAAAACATAACAGTGTTTTACGGGCAAATTTGACCGTGGCCACTACTAATGCAAGAATAGTTGAGAAATCTAGTAGTGGCCACTTGATGGCCACTACTAAAACATTGGCATAATTGTTCAATTCTTTCGTTTAATTGATAATCTTATTTGTTCTGATTAATAATAACGATCGGTCTTGGTCTCATTAAATTTCAAGCACGGGAACTAGTAGTGGCCAGGGTCTGTATGTTGAAGTGAATTTATCAAACAAACGTTTTTGAAGTACGCAGTTTAAAGTTCAATTTTAGTTAACGTTATATGGGGACTGGAAGTGAATTGCCCGTTGCAATGCTTTGTTTTTGCTTTGTAGGATATCAGTCTGTAAACACGCACTGAAACAAAAAACCCTGGTTAATAATACTAAAAACCGGGTTTATGCTAACCTAAAGCTTTGCAGATTTTCAGCCTAGCGTGGTTTTGGTTGTTACAAACAAATGAATTCTGTTGATTTTTGCTCAACAAATTCCACTAGCAAAATTAACCAAGTTTTGTTCAAGATTTTTAATAACCAAAACATTTGGTAAAATTTAGAAAGTTTCAATAAAGCTTTTAGGAATTTGTTCAACAGAATTATTGGTCAGTTCAACAAAGCTTTGGTTAACATGTTAACCTAGCCCGCTGTTAACTTGACCAAGTTTAAGGTTTCAAACAAAATTATAGTTATTATTTTAATAAAACCGAGTTTTGGTTAACATATAAGATACTATAAGATGTCCAAAATCCCATCCATAATTCCACAACCACCTACTATCATGCTAATTAAATGTATTATTGCTGTTTTAAATATAACATTTTATTTTTTAACACATGTAGTTACACTAAGAAAATACCGACCCCTTTTTCAATTATTTTCTAATAATTGGTTTAACTTTTCGAAATTATTTGATTGACCACAAAATGCGATAGATTTAAGCGCACTTCGGGCATTTGAAACAACCGCAATATCAGGTTGATTCTACCTCTAAATTCAGTTGAACCCTCACGCTCCTGTAAAAATATCCTTGAAACTTTGATAAATAAGAATTTTCCTTACATTTTTACGATTCAGCAGAGCACTGCAGCAGAGTAGCATTTGTTAAATACAGGGTGTTTCACATAGCGTATGCCAAAATGAGGGTGAAAGCTCTCACCTAGACATAAGGAAATTGTTGAGCAATTTCCTAAAATTCAGATTTTCCCTAGATTTTTTCCGAAATTCATGTAATTAATACACCTGTTTTTCATTTTTTATAAAATTCCCCATCCACGTTTCCAAAAGGTTACAACATGTCCAGGTAAAAAAGGAAACCTGACCTTATTATTTTATTGCTTGTAGCTAGGAAATTCGTAACATAAACAAAATTTCTATGAAAAATGGTCGAAATTATTTGGGAATTTGGTAATTAATTTTAATTACTGATGCAAAAAAGTTATAAAAAGTTAGTGTAATTTATTTTATTGTAAAATTTTTAAAAAATTTAATTTTGTGGAATACGTGGATATAAGAAACGAAAGAGAGCCTGTATAGGAATATCAAAGGAGATTTCCTAATCGATGTATACCTCAATGAAAGGTATTTTCATGGACTTTCCAGAGATTAGGAGAAACCGGAACTGTAACC
This sequence comes from Dysmachus trigonus, assembly GCA_949715965.1. Lineage (NCBI taxonomy): Eukaryota > Metazoa > Arthropoda > Insecta > Diptera > Asilidae > Dysmachus > Dysmachus trigonus. Next base: position 68,262,061 of record OX454323.1, read on the forward strand.
TTAAACAGCAGGGAATCGCGATCTGGAACATTGGAAGATTCTATAGATGTTGAGCAGCAAATAAACACACTCGTCAGAAAAAGCCTTGAATGAGCACGAAATGAGTCACAGCACGATTAGTAGAGTCTTCAGCTAAAGTTTCGAGGGTTGTTTATCGAGAGGGATTGCGTCCATATCATCATATCCTGGTCCAAGGACTACTGGAAGGAGATTCCGAAAGAAGATTGGCGCTGCGTTGAGTAGATCAAAAGATAAGAATAAATTTATGATGTGCGTACCACGAAAATTCCGAATTTATGAATCACCCTGTAACTCTCCACGCCACCTGTCATACAATTTTTTGTTTGTCGCTATGTGAAACTCCCTGTATAAATCGTTAACAACTGAAAGATAAAAATCGTTAACAGCTTAAAGATTTATAATAGTCTATCTTCGATCTACAATTGAAGATTTTTATTATTATTATTATTAGGGGTGACCCTCATGGTGGGCACTGTGACCAGACGGTATTTTGTGCCGAAGTCCCTTTACAGTAAAAGACGATCTGCTACCCTAAGGAACGCCAGAAGGTCTTTTACAGAAGATGAACGAGCTTCAGCCGAGTCCAGGAACTCCTGACCGAAGATCTTTCTTCTTAACCGTGCTAAAGCCGGACAAGCACACAAAATGTGTTATGTAGTTTCGTCGTCTTCAAGACACAGACGACAATCCGTCTCATTTGACAGACCTATTTTATATAGGTGGTATCTTAGCCCATGGTGGCCAGTTAGGTAACCTACCAACATCCGCTTTACTCAAAGCAATTGAAGATATATGCAATAAAAAAATATTATAAGCCCACTTTTTTTTTTACCAGGGTACCTGGTAGAAATTAAGCCCACAGTCTCTAGCGCCCTGCTGGCTCGCAGCCAATGCGTCGCGGTACCAACCGAGCTATTAAGGCCCCCGTATCTTGCTACTAGCTATAAATTAGAAATAAAAACTACCTCCCTCTATCATCACCCCTTCTAGGTAAAATTTAACTCCAGAGATGAGTTCCTACCTTCAGCCCTTCAATCCTTAGGTAAAAAATAAACCTAAAACTTGGTTTAGCGCTTTCCAAAATATGTGAAACGATATATAATTGACTAACGAGGATCAGCTTTAACTTTTCTAAGTATATATATATAAGTAGGTACAGTATATATAGTATATAAATAGGTTTTGCTTTTATATTATGTGGAAAGGCCAATGTAGGAAAAACCGCCTTAATCGCAGAGACAAATATTAACTACATCATAATTAAGTGTGTTACTGCTGCAAATGGAAGAACTTTGAGGATGTACCATGACCTTACACATGAAGATAAAAGCCCAAATGTATTATTTGATTTTGTCTTATTTCCAGTGCGTTGCCAAATGTTTTTTCTTTCTAGCCCAATTCCTTGTTGGCATTCTAGAATCTAGGCAATACACAAACTTTGTACGCGTTTTTTAACTTCTCTTATTGTTTTTTTTTTTTGTTTTTTTTGGAATATAAATTTTGTTTGATTTTTTGGAAAGCAAAAGTTTTATTCCATTTTTTTCAAAAAAATTGGGGTGGCCACTACTGATGCATGAAGGTGGCCACTACTAGATTTTGCCCTGGCCACTACTAATGCATTTTGGACGTTTCAAAATCGATTTTTTTATGACATAAAAATTAATAGAAACCGAAATGTGAAATCTTTGCCATATACAGAAAAGAAAACTATACATCAATCTTCGCACAAAAAGATCCAAAGTCTAAAGCTGACCACGTCATCAAGAAAAAACTCGAAAAATTTCCTTAATATGGCCACTACTAGTGCGTTTACCTTAATTGTGAGCTCGTCGAACAGGTAAAAGCCTCTTTAAGGAAGTCAAGAGTTACTTTACTCATCCGCGGCTGACATGACGGCTGCGACAGACTTTCTTCCGATCCGATTCAATTTCGTAAAGATGTCTCAAGTCTCAGAGGCGGAATTTTTAATAGAGTTACACTTGCATAAGATCACCGGGTATCAATTCCTTCTGCCGGCGAATTGAGCTGAATAAATTGAATTACTAGGGTTAAGAAAAGCGTTTTATTTAACTCTTTCATGGACGCAAGATTCCAAAATCAGCTTACAACTCAGACGGTATGCTGAAATAAATTTAAATGAAACTACATCATATAGTATATCTACTCTAAACCACCTCTTAATTCATTCGAATCCAAAAACTAGGTCAACGACTTTTATAGAATCATTCTAGCCGATAAAAACATATAAAAGTTTCTAATTAAAAAACTCTAAACGGAAACTCCATTCATAAAAATGGAATGATACGAACAAAATAGAAACATGAATTGGAAAAAAAAAATTTAACTCTCGAATCATAAAATCTGGCGGAATTCAATTCTATTCGGATAGTAGAAAATGTAAATTAACGCTTTTATAAATACTTATATTCTAAACTTATTTTTTTTCGGAATCTCTACAAATTGTATAATTAATAAAACGTCCGTAAACCTAGTGTTAAAAGTGCCAAATTGCTATTAAATTTCCTATATATCGAGTTTTATCATATGGTTGTATAAATTAATACAATGTAAGACTTAAAACCAGTTTATTCCATAAAAGTGAGCATTAATCAAACATAAACTTTGTGAATATATTTTTATTCAAAAGATCTACCCCACATCTGATTTCTAAAATTGACCAAATGTAAACTTAGAAAGCGTCAGGGCGATGTGAACATCTAGAAAATATTTTATATATTGAAGTTTTACCAGAAAACAGCCGTTTTCCTCCGTTTCTATATCGACTTTAGGATAAATTAGATAAACAATCTCAGCTAATTTTAACTACTGAAACATAGCTTTCTTATTATAAAAAACTTGTCTAGATTATCTAGAGAACAAAATAGAAAAGTGTTTATATATAAAAGGAAATTTAATAAATTATAAATCAAATTGAAAAATTATTTTCAATATAGTGTTTTTTCATCAGTAAAAAATCATTCTAAATCTACTCATTAATTAATATAAAACATTTGCAACTGTCTAAGAAAAAATGATAGTAAAATCGTAAATTTGTACGTCAAAATTATTTTAATGTTACGTGGCAGCACTTAATTTCCAATCAATATTTTTGTAATTTTACAAATACGTTGGTATTACCTAAAGATCTTAAAAGATAATTTTATTTGTTCCCTATCTAATGATGACACAATTTAGTGTTTTATTATCTCAGTGCTGTATAATACCAAATAATTGTCATCGTTTAACAACGTAAAAAAGTTTTGTGGTATATTTTAGTGAACACATCTACTTTATTTTGTATTTTTAATTTTACAAAGTTTTCAGAAGATTTTGCTACTTTATATTTTTCAAAACAGATATAAGATATCTATGGCCACTCCTTTTAATTCTTGAGAAAAATCGATTTAAAGTTTTTAATAGCACAGCCACACAAAAAAAGATAAGTGGTCTGTACTTTACATGCGATATATGGTTTTCGATGTATTTTCGCGCGCTGAGCACGAATCTGGAGTCAGAATTGAGCCATCACATCACAGTTAATTCCAAAAGTCAACCGATTTACGCTAAATTCGGTGCGTGAGGGTTTTAGGGGTCGCTGATCACGAATCTGAAGTCAGTGTTGCAGTAGATCGGTTGGTTTCGAAAATTTTGTCCGCCATATTGGATCCGCCATCTTTAATTCTGCAAACTAAACTTCAGATTCATGATCAGCGATCCCAAAAACCCCCACATACCAAATTTGGTGTAGATCGGTTGATTTTCGAAAATCTTGTCCGCCATATTGGACCCGCCATCTTGAATTTTGCAACTCGGACTTCAGATTCGTGATCAGCGACCCCTAAAACTCCCACACACCTAAATTAGCGTAAATCGGTTGACTTTTGGAAATCGATATTTCTAACCCTTTTTTTTTGAGGTTAGGAAAAAAACACGACGTGCCACCTCAACTCTGACGGTGGATTTGGATTCATGGGGTTCTTTTATATAAAAATACACATCTGGATATGAAAAAAGGAAATTCCTGTATTTTTCATTGTACATTTATCCGGATTTTTGCTATTTTTTACCTGTTTTTAGAGGTTAGGAATTAACTGTGATGTGATGGCTCAATTCTGACTCCAGATTCGTGCTCAGCACGCGAAAATACATCGAAAACCATATATCGCATGTAAAGTACAGACCACTCTTCTTTTTTTGCGTGGCTGTGTTGTTTATACCAGCCAGTCATAATTTTTTAGCGATTGTATTTGAATTTTTGAATAAAAACTGATATTACTGGAAAATTATCATAATTTTTTTATGATTTTTAACAAGTACTGTATATTATTTAATGATTTTATTTTAAAAAAAAATAAAAACTTTTCCCTATAACATATATAAAAAGGGACAAAATCCGTGATTCACAACCTTGTGACTCACAAGGTTGGGAATCACAAGTTGAGTGTAGTTTTTTAAAAAAACACATAATTATAGATCCCGAAAAACTTAGTACCTTCAGATTTTTGAAAATACCTTGAAATCATAATTGCATTCCTCTGAAATTGACTTACATTATCTGTAATTAAGTAGCTCCAAGTAGTTCCAAGTAAAATTTACCTTTATCCAGATCTCAAACAACCTGTGAAACCGGCCCTTAATTAAGTAGGCGCATCAACATCAACATTCCGACAGTCGATTGATTTCGTCGCATTAATCATTCTTTTTGATGTCAGAAATAAGGACGTAATAAGATAAGCAGGTTAATATCTACCACGTATATACCTTCAACTACATGGGAGGTAAATATGTATAAATGAGGGAGCCATAACAAGAAAAGCATATAAAAGCCAGACATTTCAAAACACGTGTGGATATTACAACAAGCAAATATTGTGTCAGTTGAAAATCAAACATTTCACACCCCACTTCTGATTATTACTAATTTTCCTAACGGACAGTGTGTGTTTTTTATCTTCAAAGCGCCTACTTTAAAATGCTAATCCCTATCTTAGAACTTAGCAGTTTTTCTGATTCTACCTTTTGAGGTGTATAAAGAACTTTCTTCTCGATAAAAAAAAACGAGTTGATTAAGTGGGAAAAAAAAGGTAGGTATTTTTTTCCCTAAAGAGCCCAACCTCAAAACCTTAATTCGTTAAAGAGCTATAAAAGTTAGGATGTATATAAAAAAAAAAAACCTTACTATGGCTGAGGGATATAAGAAGGCATAAATTATTAGCGTTCGGACGAGTGCTCTCCTCTTGAAAATGATATCAGAGACTTATGCAAATTGCTGGGAAAAGCTGAAATTACCTGTGCTACAGGTGATAGTGTTTCGAGCAGCCGCGGTCCGCATTAAAATAAAAGTTATGCGCTGGCTGACACACATCCGCGCCGCAGCATCCAACCGTAGTGCCCTTTTTTAGGTTTTTATCTTGTTTTTATTTTGGGAACAGAGTCAAGCCAGAAAAACGTAAATACAGTCGAACAACAGCATCCGAAGTATCTATTTTGCATAGAGTGACGTTGTACGGTTTGGACAGAACTCGTCATCATCACCCATCGCATCGCAACCGGCCTCTTCGTGGAGGAAAGCGAGGCGCGAAGATACGCTGATGATAAATTATTATGTGCGAGATTGTCTCTTGGAGGATGGAATGGAATGCCTTTTTGTACAAGACGGGGCCGCTGTGCACACAGTCTCCGGAGAAAGTCGCCTTTGACGGGGAAGATTCAAAACGCGACGACACAACGACGACGGCAGCACCACAGCACTAGCGATTTTATTCGCATACCCGGGAAAATCTGAATAATTCAGCGACACCACTCTGCAGAGCACTTCCTAATAATAATCATAACTGCAGGTTTTGCAATACCCTCGGGCATTTTCTGATTGCCTTTAACGGAGCCCAATTGTTTGTTAAAAAAAAAAAAAAAATTATGAAACAAGGTAAGGAAGGCAGCACCAGCGACTTCTATTTTCAGGTGAGTAACTCCGTAAATTGTTTCAGGTGGGTATTTCATGTTTTGTAACCTTGTATGAGGCAATCTACCCAAAACACCAGCCGTTAAAGAACTTCATTTTGGGTGTGCTCACTGAAAACTTCATATAGTCGTAGCCCTGACCAAAATTTTATAACCTAGTGAATTTCGAAAAAAAAGGTCCGCTTTTGATACCGATCTACGAAAATTCTCATTGGAGTCAAGAAAATTTTCGGGTATCAAATCAAACGCAAAACATTCGCCTTGTGGAATTTCGAAACGTGGCGTTTCGCGAATTTTTATTACCAAGAAAACGCGATAACGATAAAACTGTGGTTCATTCGCATTCGAAGGTATTTGTATATATAAAAATTCGCGCCAACAAAAAACAAATGTTCCTGGCTTGAAACCGTGGTGCGTCTTACGTGCCTGATTTTGATTTTCATTGACCGCGAACAGGTTCGTTTACTGACTTTTCAGTTTTTTCGGTTTTCCTTGAAATCACAACGGCACGGCACAGCGGCACAGAGCGCGTTTTATTTGCTTACACAACTCAAAGAATTGCGCTGATTAAATTGTTTGATTTATTGCATTCCAGGCAATGAATTCGCTTTATCGTTAAATACCTGCTAAACACATTTTTATTTCCCGGAGCCAAGTGCGGTCAAACTCTTATGATTGTGTTTTGTTTTTTTTCTTTTCACCACCAGACACATGACACTAATTCCCCAGCGAAGGCGAACTCAATCAATTTATTAATTTTTACATCGTGTTTTTTTTCTGCAAAAACTTCATTTATTGCGGCTTTGAAAAACGAAAGGTCGTTTTTTTTACTTTTTTATGAGAGCTACGTGTAAGTGAAGTTTGTTTTGATAATTATATAATTTTAAACTTTTTATTGGTTTATTATTACTAAGGGGAATTTTCGATTATATGAAAATTTCATCGGTTATTCAATTGAAATAATTACTTTTTAACGTTTTAATATAATCAATTTAACCTTGTATATCAAATCTACCTAAGTATACAAAATTAAAACAAGATTAAAATGAAAATAAGTATCAGACAAAATTCGATATTAATTATTATACTATTAAATTATTCTTCCGTATCAACATAACCTCAAACCTTGCTTAATTCTGGTTCAAACCAAGACCGGTATGTTCAAACACATCAACATACATAAGGTATATACAGGGTGTCCAATAGGAATGTGTGAAAACTAATGAGTCACTATTTTTTAACAAATGGATAGATCGGTAAAATCTTTGAATCTTCCATCGCCAGAGAGACCTACAAAGAGATGTTAGACACCAAATCTTTTCGTCATGTGAAAAAGAGAGGTCTCGTTAAGTCTTTTTTATTTTATTCAAGACGGAGCAGCACCACATCGCACACAAGAAGTATTTGAAGCCATCAATAAATTGTATGGTAATCGAGTTATTGGCCTAGGGTACTATGGCTCACTTCAGGCGGCCACATCCGGACCCTACATGCAAAAATATATATAAAAGTTGTTTTTTCTAGTTTCTAGGATCGTATATAAATATAGTATAATATAAACTTTAAACGCGTTTTTTTCAAAACGTTTTTTGACCCTGCGTGCACGATTTTGAAAAAAAAAATATTGGGCCGATTGGGCAATGATTTAACTTGAAAAAAGGTTTGCTTTTTTTCCACCCAATCGAGCTTTGCTTTTTTTCCACCCAATCGAGCTTCATGCGATAGCAGTTTACTTATTTTTTAATATAGACTTACAATTTTTTTTTTTCGGATATTCCAAAGTTGAGATATCATGCGTACCTGTTTAAAATATGGCTCACTTCATTCGGCCACATCCGAGCCCTACTTGAAAAAATATATATGCATATACAAAAATTTTTTCTAGTACTTCAATATGGAACATTTCACGTCAAACGGATCATCGGCGCCCTCAAAATTTGAATAAACTGGGCTAAAATTGTTCGTCTAAATGAGGACTTTCGAAAGCCATGTGGTATTTTTTTTAAATTCAACATGGCGGCTCCTATATGGCGACCGAAAGACGGAGAAAAATCGAATGTCCAGTAAAAAAGAAACTTGCAAAAATAAAAATTTGCAACCGATCGGGTCGAATTTTGGCTCAGATTGCAGATCAACTTCAGATCACGAACGTAAAGAGGGTTATGAGAGATGTATGCCCATCGTATTGAATCCGCCATTTTGAACATTGTCAATCAAATGATGCAGCAGAAAAGGGAAACCTTAAAAATGCTCATAGCAGAAATCAAATATTACCTCGGATTCGTGATCAGCGACCCCAAAAACTCCCGCACACCAAATTTGGTGTAAATCGTTCGATTTAAAAAAACTACTTCCGCCATATTAGATCCGCCATATTGGATCCGCCATCTTGAATATTGCAAATTCAAATTCGGATTCGTGATCAGACCCAAAACCCCCTGTATACCAAATTTGGTACAAATCGGTTGATTTTCAAAAATTCGGCCACCATATTGGATTTTTAACTGCCATATTGGATTTTGGCAACCGAACTTTTAGGGATCCATCAGCTGTAATCTGAGCCAAAATTCGACCCGATCGGTTGCAAATTTTTATTTTTGCAAGCTTTTTTTACTGGACATTCGATTTTTTTCCGTCTTCCGGCCGCCATATTGGAGCTGCCATGTTGAATTTAAAAAAATACTACATGGCTTTCTAATGTCCTCGACGAACAATTTGAGCCCTTATTTATCACAATCGGTTATTACAAATTTCCCGTATGTATATTTTCATTCATTAAAATATAAAAGTGTTCCAATAAATTTGGCTATTAAAAAACAAATCTTGAAAATATGTCCAATAAATCCAAACTGCCAACTTAACAAAACATTTATTTTTAACTACTTAAATGACGGCTGTTTCAACAAAAAGTTAACTTTTCTCGCTTAAAAAAAAAACACTTACTTATGTTTTGTCATTGAAAAGAAACTATGAAAATGAAAACAAAATCAATCGTTCAGTCTCTGCATAATTATGCTAAAATTTAGTATGAAAAGTTTAAATCAGATCAGCCGTTTTAAAGTAATCGTGGTCACCGATTTGAAAAATTCCAGTTTTCATAAAAACACGTTTAGTATGTATGTAGTATATATAAAAATTTTCCGATGCATTTTAGTACACATATAAAATTCAAATATCCGATTTTTCGAATTTCACGACCTCTTAAAAGAAAACAGAAATTAAATCCGACAAATTTTCAGTTCAAGATTCATATTTTGCATGAATTAAAATCTAATTATAAACTCCAGTTCGAAATTGTCTGCTGATTTTAATATATGAAAAAATTTAACTCTGCTTTTATAGTAAATTGCATCACGAAAATTAAATGTGAGATTATTCAACACTAAACTTATTCCGCTCACATTTTTTGTATATACTATTTAATGGGTGCTTTTTTGCCTTTTTTTATCGCTTTCATTGCATAAAAATAACATTCAGCATGGGTTTTCCTGATTTAATTAAGTTTTATACAGTGCCATAAATAATTGGCGTAGGTAAATTAAATTATACGATATGAGGTTCTTTATCGAAATGTGAATTTTTGTCCATAGATTAATTTAACTTTAAATATAGCTTAAAAATTGCTCGTTTTTATTACTAGTTCTGTTTATACTAGAGATGCCACGAATATTCGGCAACTATTCGGTATTCGGCTATTCGGCCACTTTTTTTCGCTATTCGGTATTCGGCCGAATATGGTTAACTATTCGGCCGAATACCGAATAGCAATTTATTTATTATTTTTTTATTACTAGCTGTTTTCCCGCGACTTCGTCCGCGTAAATTATAGCCCATGTCCTTTCTAAGGCTCTAGAGTATCTGTGTACCAAATTTCATTTAAATCGGTTCAGCAGTTTTGGCGTGAAATCGTGATAAACAGATTTACTTTCGTATTTATGATAAAATATAGTAAGGATTACCAAATAAATCATGAAAAAAGAACTCAAAATATTACTCACAAAGATATATTTATTTAACCAAAAAAAAGAACTAACAAATTAATATTTAAAATCTACCAGTGGTAAGTTATGATGAATGAAAACAATTTTTTCAGCGTTTGTTGATAGCAGAAGATTGCGTTTTTCCTCATAAATTATACCTGCTTCCGAAAACAGCCGCTCACTATACACACTGCTACCGGGAGATGATAAATACATCTTAGCAAATTGTAAAAGGGTTGGATATTGTTTCGCGTTTGCTGACCACCACTTGTAAGGGTCTGCTGTCCGATCTAAACGAACAGATACCATGTAAAAATCAAGTTCATTTGCAACAGAATTTTTCTGTTCCACACCTTCATCTGAACGAACATTTTCTGCAGCAGTTGTGACTTGTCGCCCGCAGAAAGTACTAAGTGTGGCCGAATATTCGGCTGCCGAATGTTCGGCGCTTCGGCCAAGAACCTCGCCGAATATTCGGTATTCGGTATTCGGCCAAATTACTATTCGTGGCATCTCTAGTTTATACATAAGTATAGTCGATATTTTTAAAAATCATATTTCAAATTTGGCTCTATTTGATTAAAACCTTTGACTTTCTTTTATAATCTATTCCAACGCAAAACAAAATCATAAATACTTTGAAGTCTAATTCTAAGTACCTAAGGATTATAAGGAAATTTTATTATGATAATCTAGCACGCTAATTAAAAAAAATAGATTGCCTTATAAATTTAACCTATGGGGTAATTAATTCAATTATATTGAAAATCTAAAGATAAGATAAACCAATCTTTTTATAGAATAATACTTAATATTATCACTTTTTAAAAAATGATCGTTTGGAGTTTTACTTCCTTAAAACTTTTTAATGTACTTTTTCGGCATTTTAATTGGGAAAAAAAAACATTCATCGCATATGTAAATTTATTATATGAAGGTAAGCAAATCTTTTGAAGGAAAAAACATGGCATTTTACAATTAAAGATCAATGAGAAGAAAACTCAAGGTGTCTTTTAATTTTACGACAGTTGTGGACAAAAAATTGATTTGCGTATATTAAGATTTTTTTTAGAAAATGAAATATCTAGACCCACACAGATAAAATTAAAATTGTAATTTTATATACTTAAACACAAATAGATGACTAAATTTTAGGAATATTGTTTTAAATTCTACTCCATATTTTGTATTGTAATTGAACATTTCATCTAATTTAAGAAATTCCAATGAAAGTAATTTTGAATGGTAATCGAAGATGAATTATTTAGGAAAAACAACTAACCAGCCTAAGCTAATGTCAATTTAACATAGTGTCTTTTTTAAAACAAACACATAAATCAAAAACCAAAACTTTCTGTTAAATTGTTAAATTTAAAGCTTTCTTCTTTGAGTGTTTAAACCTTTCAGTACTATCGCCGCCTATAGTTGGCATTCACAAAACCTTCTCTGGGCACGACCGCCGCTTAAAGTCGGCATTTACGGAGAGTCTGTATTATCTTTAAAGTACAAAATATCAATAAAAGGCACGACAACGATTTCTGCGGTCGGCCCGATTTGAAACGAGCTTACGATGGTTGGTAAACTCGTTAAAATAAGTTGTAAGATTCAAAATAAGTTTAATAAATTTAAAGTATTTACATATATATGTATGCAAAAACTACTGAACATATTTTAATGAAACTTTATCATTTTACAGCTTAAAGGCTTGGTCATTATCTCCAATTAGAATTATCACGATATTCCTCATGGAAATTAATATATTAAAGATATGCATTTATCTATGTCTGTGTATGCATCATGCAAAATCTACTGGCCGTATTTTAAAATAATTTAGCATAGTTGTTATAGTTTATATTCTGGGCTAATATTTATGATATTATTTGTTCTTATAAAATAGAAGGTATCAAAATTAAGGGCCCAAGAAGGCTACTAACGATTAGAATTACGAAACTTTAATAAACCTTTATGGGATTACCATAAAAATTGGTACTTGAGGGTTTTTGAGGTCACTGTTTTGGATTTACTATCAAAATTTTGAATTTGAAGATGGCGAATCCAATATGGCGACCAAAATTCCTAATATTCAAAGGAAATTTAATGAAAATATCGTACCAAATTCGAAATGGCAGAAAAAATTTTGTTTTTCTGTTTGTGTATACATTACGCACAATCTAAGTTAATATTAATGATAAATTTTATCTCCTTTGATACAAAGGATCATTAATAGTTCGATTTCAATATGCAATATTATGCAATAGTTAAAACATGATTTGATAGTGTCATTTTTCTGTAAAAGCGAAAAAATTCGCCAATAATAAAGCTAGGAATATGTAAATATAATCGAGAACTCACCCTCATGAAGCAGTATGGTAATCCTTCCTTGTTTGCTTGCGTATCCATTTTATGAAAAGGTCCAAAGATAATTCATTCAACGCTTTTAAATTGCATGCCTCGATCGGGGGGAAAATTCCAGTCCGCGGATCCAGAAGAGGCGAAGTGAAATACAAAACAAAGCCAAGGGATTTATATGCAAAATAAAAGGCTTAAAAACGAAAACAACAATTCCGAAACACGCTCCTAAACTAGATCACTACACAACTCATAGTATAAAATCAACGACGAAGTCATAAGCAGCACAAGTGTTCGATGGGCGCATGCGCGAGCGGCTTGAGTTGGCCACTTTTGTGCCTCTACCCGATAGAAATCTTTCGTTCCTTTGGAATTTCGCGATTATTCCTTTTTTTTCTTATTTATTTACTTATTTATTTATTTTTATTTTTTTTGAGGCGAAATCATTTTTCATGCACTTTTACACACGCTAGGTATAATATTAAATACACTTACACTCGTTGCGACTTTTTCGCGTTAAATTTTCCGCGATTTACCTTTTTTTTTTATTTATCGCAATTTGTTAGCATGTCACTGGCCGTTGAAGTCACATCTAAAAATCGTGGTATAAAATATTAATCACGTGTGCGCAGATCTGCACAAATGCGCAGTTCTCTCATTCGATCAGAAAATTTATTAATTCCTGTTGCGTCGCAGCGGCTTAGATGCGATCAGTCGAGTTTTAAGACCCCACCTTCAGGAAGCTGGGATCAGGATAGTTAATTACGTTTTCGAACGTATACTCGTCTGTTGCATAATTAGTGGACCTGGACCTTTTCCTAGATAGTCTATTTTTAACTAGAGCCAGTTATCGGACAACTTTATTCCAATGATAATTTCTTTACAGACTTTCGTTTTCGTTAATCGTTAATCGTTAAGATTCCATGGGTATAATTCTGTAGGTTGCAAAATATAGGAAGCGAATAATCTAGTCTACTTATGTAGTAAGCCTTCAATTTCGAATATTCGATGTAACCGCTGTTGATAAGATTCTTAAAGGTATTCGCCTTTATTAAAAGAAAAAAACAAAATTTCAGGTAATTCCAAAACACCTGTTGCTTCAAAAAGACCCTCTTATTTTTTTTTCTTATTTCCAACAGTCCATATGTCCTGATCTGAGGGTATAATCCTTCGGTGTCACGCACTTGAACACACTCTGTCTACCTGTTTTCGAGCACAGCTGGAGATTTTCGAAAAAGGAAAATTTCCAAAAAAACCCTATTAACCTGTCTCACTGATTGCGCTGATAACATCCAAATACGAAAAAAACACAAACAACTTTTATACAACTCGCAAGCACTCTGATAAAAGTCGCATAGGAAGGCGCACTCGCGAAATTTTTTATCGCGATAAAGAAAGTAATTTTGAGGTGAAGACGGCGGTCTCTGCCCGACACGCAACTAATTTTACTCTCGATGGCGAAAAAGAACGACTTTGTCGCGTACACACTGCCCGTCCATGCTGTCGGAAAGAAACTAAAAATCGTTTTCGGTCGCGCACACCGCCGAGCTGGGTTTAAGGCACAAGCCACAGGTAAGATAGGTAGATAGAGATATCGAGATACATTCGGTTGCGGCAAACAGGTGAGGTGGTATGGTAATAAACACAACAGCTGTTGCGGGTTCAGCAATTTCTGTTGCGATACATGCTCTAGCAACGTCCAGTCCGGATTGGTCCAGAGCAAATGGAAATGTTGCTGATCATGCGACGATCGATGGTTATTTAAATATTTCCCTAAAAGTATGCTTTAAATGTAAATATAAAGTGCAGTATGAGGTTTGAAATTTTTACACAATGTTCTTTACAATATTAGTTCTCATACCTGCTATATTATCTCAATATTTTAAAAATTTTATATATTCGAATTATATGTACTAAAAAAATTCAAAATTACTGCGACGGTAAAAAAACATCGGCGCCATGTGGTTAAATTTTTATTAAATCAATTAATTCGGTAGTAATTTTTGATCGTAGTTTCGAATTCAACCATAGATATTTTAAATCGTTCTTCACAAAGTATAAGATACTATTTTTCTTAACTGTTTTTTCAAGTACAAAAAAAAATTTCTAAAAATTGGTAAGTACAAAGTTTCTTAATTAATCTCATCATAGGAAGAATATCAATAAGTGGTCTAAGACATATTTTTCTTTTCCATCAAAATCAAACTGAAGAACGCTCGTTGTTATCTGTCTGTTAGACCATTTATATCGGACCCCATTTCCTACGCCAAACAGTCTCTTAAAAGACGGTAACAGACAAACAGACATATGAGCAATTGGATAAAAGTTTAGGGAATCCCAAAATCCTTTAAAATCTGGCAGTAGAACCGAAATACTACTATGATCAAAAAGTAAAGCCAATTTGTTTCTAATTTTGCAAATTTTTATTTTTTCTTCAAAATCTATATTATCCCCTTCAAAGTTATCCCCGCCCGATACAATACACCTATGCCAGCGATTTTTCCAATCCTCGAAACCTTTATCTTCAACGCTTTCTCTAGCTTCTTTGAACTTTTTTACCAATTGTAAACATTTCTTTCAGACAAAACCTGTTCGCCGAAGGCCTTCTGCAATATTCTAAACATTTCTGCAATGTTCTAAACGTTTCTGCAGCAGAAACTTCACTCTGCAAACAAAATTTAATGCAACTTCTTTGCTCAATAAAACATTGTAAAAATCGAAAAATTCACTTTTAGTTGCTCAGAAAACACAACGGAACTAACCAAACAAATGACGTATTGGCGTGAAATTTTACACAGATATGGGTGACAGTGCTGCCAAAATAAAAACAAGAAGATTTGCTCAAATCGATGTACCCGCGCAATTTAAATTTAAAATTGGCTTTATTTTTGACCACATACTTGCAAAAAGTTAATAAGCTAGTGAATTCGATGTTTGCTTACATGTTTAGCAATAGTAATAGTAATAATTACTTCTGTAGTCAAAAAATACATATTATCTCAACAAATATATACTATACTAATTAATTGATTGAAATTATTATAAATGGTTATTCATATAATTTCTAGCATATACTAGTAAAGATTGCTTTTACTTTAAGCAAATGCAGGGTGTCTACCGGTTTTTTTTTTCACTATGTCACTGTATGAAATTTTGTGAATCTAAACCATGAAGCTCCAACTTAAATTGTAACTTTTCCACCACACCACAGTTTGGAGAATTTAAACAATAAGGAAGTTATTTTTCTAACAATATTCCCTTTTGTTTAATATATTTTCTATAATTTCTTTTTTCGTAGATCTCCGGAAACGGAAATATTCTATATGAAATCACGTTTTCGAAAAAATTTAAGTTAAACAGTGAGGAAAACATTTTTTTCCTCATGTATTTCATTACATATCATAAGTTATATTGGAACCTTTTCATATAAGCCTCTAACTATATAAAAAATAATTCGAGGGTCTAAAAATTAATGTACGTCTCAGAAGCTTTTTAATAAAACTTGCATAAATACCCCTTTCTAATTAGATATTTGCTAAATCGACCAGAATAGATATTTTTAATTTAATACCTTCTCCAGAATATTTCAAATATAAAGATTACTTACTTTTTGAAACTCTTGTTTTAATCCTATTTTCCTCTTAAACGTGACAAGATGTAACATTTTCGTATGGAGATATGTAATCTATTTAACCATAATCTAATTTAGCTATTACCATAAAACAAAAATGATGTTTATAAATCAACTCGTTATTACTCCACAAAAATTCCGACTTGAAAAAACTGCAATAACATTAGTAATAACAAAATTTGTGCGAATTCCAAAATTGAGTCATGGTTTTACTTTTGCGAATGCACTTGAAAATACAAGCTGATAAAATGATTTCAAGTGATATTTGTGCAATCATTTGAATTCCTGGTATATTGATAAATTCATCCATTAAGCCATTGACCATATAAAGCAATAGTTATTTAATATTTTATTGTTTACATTTAATTTCTGTCAATCGTCATAATCACATGTGCATTATTTATCGCAAGCAAAAATAATCGCCTAAAAAGACTTGTTTAATTTTTTTTCCTAAGTTGCTTATTAATAAAAAAATTATTATTGAAATATTTGAAGCAAAGAATAACTTCCGGAATTTGCATGACAAAGAGCTCTGAGGAAAATTTGAAAAAACATATGTTTTAAATTCGTTTAATTATGATGTTAGTTTTCATGAAAATTATATTTATTAATTTACCTTTAAACCTTTTTGGTTATGGGTTTTTACACCTTGAAATAACTCAATCGAAAGAAATTGTGGGTAATTTTGTTTTCTGGGCATCGAAAAAAAAAATACACTGATTTATTAATAGCATAGTTTATTATATTGTTTGAAATAATGTACCAACAGCAATATATTCATATTTATCACTTACTTTTCACAATCAGCTTAGACAAGACACAATAGATCACAAACGTAAATTAATAAAAACTGAAACGAACGACAAAATCTATAAAAAATTCCGTAACACATTCAGGTATAAAAACGATTCTTAATTAAAAAAAAAAAAAAGTATTACGAAGATATATAAGCAACAATATATACTATATACGATGTATAACGAATACCGCTTATCTTCTAAATGTTTTCTTAATACATTATAATCTAAAATCCTTAAATAAACAGAATAACTTGCGTAGAGTAAGAATAAAAAAGTCTTTTCTTTTCTGTAAATAAAAACCGCCGAACCGAGCCCTACGTGTATATAAAAACTAATTAAACTCAGACTCATAAGGAAAATTGAATTTCCGTAAATATATAAACATTCACTTAAACAACACCCAATAGCTACTACAGTCAGTAAATATAATAATTAATGTGAGCGTTACATTGCATATAAATGTGCTTATCAAAATACTTAGACGAGTAGTGTAAGTGGTTTCCTATCAAAAATATTGTTTTCTTGTACGAATTAGTTTCATTAATTTTCTTTAAATTCTTGTTCAATTTTACTAGTAGAAATTCATATCAAATATCCTGCTCCCTACTACCATTAGTAGTTTATTGATTTTAATTTTTCTGTAAAATAGGCATTGAGTATTTAGTCCCTAAGGTTGAATGGCAGTCACATTTTTAATTTTATATGAAAATTTTTCTCAAATTACACTTTATAAATAGGCCGCTGTGGTTTTCTCAAAATATTTAAAATAATTATAACTTTCCATTTTGAGATTTCGGTACATTTACTGTTGAATACAATTTTATTTAATTATATATATATATATATATATTTTATCTGTTACTAGCTAAAAACCTTATTATTTGTAGCGAAAACAACTTCTGATCTTTTTTATTTTTGAAAAAATATGTTGCACTTTTTCAAAATTTCATTATTTTTTGAAAATGATAATAATAACATATTTTTAAAATATTGAAATTCCGTTTATAGCATTTTAGCGCTTTTCATAATATTTTACAATTTACAAAATAACTAACTCTCTGTTCTCTCTAATCCCACTTATGTAAGTTTCTATAAAAATGTTTAAAAAATATTTTTTCTCGATTCAGACTATTTAATTATTGTACACATTTAACACATGCCTTGGAATTGGGCTCTATTTAATTAATTGAAATCGATATTTATGAATTCGATCGATTCAAATAAGGTATTTTATTTATATAAACAATTTTATGCCAATTGAAGCCGTTTTTCGTTTATTTTTAGTTCAAAATTTCAATAAAAAGTTATGTGATACTCTACCTTTCTACATTTTAATTCATCATCTTCAATACCATGGAGTACCCACTCCTAATCGATATCCTTTTGCCAAATATCGTGATTTCATACTGATTTAAGGGGTTACATGGGTCTTAAAAGTATAAAAAAAACGACTTCTTTAAAAAATTTTATTTCAAAAACGAAAAATCTTTTTTATTTAAAATTTAAACATATGAAAGTAAAGTACTTAAACTACTTTCAAATGAATCCACACCGAAATATCATGTCCACCGCAAAAAAAAAGGTTGATGGCGAAAAACGGCTGGAAAATGGAAAATTGTCAATATTTTTGGCTGAAAATTTTTTTACAAGTACTTTAAGTACTTTACTTTCATATGTTTAAATTTTAAATAAAAAAAATTTTTCGTTTTTGAAATAAAATTTGTTAAAGTCGTTTTTTTTATACCTTTAAGACCCATGTAACCCCTTAAATTTGTGCCACTGCGGGAACGATGCTATTTGGGCTAACCTTTAGGGTTTAGTAGAGTGAAGAGTCTTTCTATCTTTATTCTAAAGTAACTAGACATTTATACATCTTTCTTACCTAAGAATCTTATCCTTACCTAAACTAAACCTCACATTCATCACCACGAAGAGATCAAAACAATTGCACTGGAGCTGATGAACCTTTATCAATTTTTATATGTATCAAAATGCCCACCATATTAAATTTAAAATAATTTTATTACACAACCTAGGACCTGGACGAAATATTTTTCGAAATCAGCAATTTTTTGTTTCCATGTCTAAATAGTGGCACCCTGTAAAAAATTCCGGCTCATTTTTTTATTCAGTTTGTTTTATTTTAGTTCTGCCACTCAATAATAAATACATTTAAAAATATCAAGTTCTTACACAATTTTTCCATTGTGATGAGATTTTTAACCTTTTGAGTTCTAGTTTTGTTTTTACTTTTTTTTTGTCTCTCTGACTGCCTCTTTCTTTTTTTCCATAAGTTTTAAAAATATTTCCAGTAACTTTTAAAAAATATTTATTTCAATAATAACAAATGCATAAGTGAATTTTAATTTTAAGAAAATTATATAATAGTTTTCTTTAAACACCTACCTTATTAATAGTGTGAACTTTTGAAAACAAAACAAAATATACACTTTCAAGGCAATCAGATTTGTTTTAAATGAATATTTATAAAATATATCATTTCTTAAATTAATTAAATTCCTTCACTGAGCCTCGAAAATCTGGTTTGAGTTTCTATAAGATCTAATACTTGTAATTTTAAAAAATAAACTGCGAGTCCACCTTTTTTGGTTTACGTTGTAATTGTGCATATTTACTGAAAATTAATTTAAAAATCAGAAAACCTATTAATAATCTTTCGCTCAAATTCAAATATGAAGAGTCCTCTGGTGTTTTTTTTATCCCTGGTTATGCCATACATTTCGAATTCCATTCACGTTTTTGTAATAAATTGTAGAATAGACATATTGATTAATATTTTACCAAAACTATTAAAATCCTCTTATAATCAATTTAATTCCTAAAAAATATACAAGAGAAAAAAAAAAACATCAGCCTTTGTGAAATAGTGAGGAAAATGAAAAATACGTAATAAGAAAATTCGAAATGGTATAAAAATTTCTTTTTAAAATAAAAACGCTCACATAACATATTTACAGTATGAACAAAATAATAATAAAATACAACTTAAAATAATCTTA
Organism: Dysmachus trigonus; assembly: GCA_949715965.1. Classification (NCBI taxonomy): domain Eukaryota; kingdom Metazoa; phylum Arthropoda; class Insecta; order Diptera; family Asilidae; genus Dysmachus; species Dysmachus trigonus. Next base: position 68,281,823 of record OX454323.1, read on the forward strand.
GCAAAAACAATTTTGCATCAACAATTTTGTACCGAAATCTCGTTGTTTTTTTCTTGAACTTTTTTGTTTAAACAAGTAAAAAGTCTTGCAGTTTAATCATTACACAATATTAATTAATTACAGTACGAATAAAGTTGGTTATGACACGGACGAAGCTTTACGCTTCACACTAGTCTAAAATTGTTAACAACATAAATAGAGTAGAAATAGAAATATTGTAATGTTTACTGTATACGAAAAAAACAAAAAAAAAAAAAAAAAAGTTAATTTAAATACGTATAAAACTATCAATAGGAAATATCCTTAAGTTAACACGTAAAAACAAGTAAATTGCATATTTTGTTGGCTTTCTAGTCTTTTCGGACTGAATCACGGCTGTGCTGCTTGCAGAACTTTTGGATAAGCTCTCCATTGGCTGCTCATTTCGGTAGCGTGTTCTTTGAGATGCTTTACAACTACACTGAAAAGAGAAATAAAATTTATTATAGTATGAAAATGATGAGTTTTAAATGGAACTTTAAAATTAATCAGTAATAAATTGCATTCTACACACAGTCATCTAAGGATCGGTTTTTTTCAAAAATTTCGTTTATATATCATGCATACTTACGTATAACACACAGCTTTTTCATAGTTTTAATCTATTTATTTAAATGAAAACAAAAAGAATTGTTCATATTTTTCAAAGATTAACAATTTTTTAAAGAAAAGATCCTATTTATTTTATATTGTAATGCTAAATTTTAATGTTAAATCCCAAATTTTATTATCGTCACGTTTTTCAATTTATTAAAAATTTATAAATAACTTTTTCAATATTCACATTAATTTTGTTCATAAAATTTGAGGAAGGGCTTTCAATAGCATGCATAATTCACACTTAAAAGAGCAAAACTATAACAGAATGTGGTGTGAATGAATAAAATAATAAATAAACTTCTTTCTTATATTTTTATTAAATTTTTCGCTTTATTTACACTAATTAAAATAACTCAACTTCATTGAATTTTTGATTTTTGAATTTAAAGAAAATTTAATAGTTCTCTATTAAGTGAGAGCGGCTTCTTCACTTCTTAGAAAAACAGCTCGGTAACAAACTTGATCGACTATTTTCATTTCCTGGCTATTTGGCTATTTAAAATAATATTAATAATAAGATAGAACTGCATCCAGCAATACATTCAGAGGAAGATCAAGCATATTCTCAGATCGAGAAATTCACTCGACCTCTAGCTTCAGGATTCGAAAATGTCCCAACATTAGTTGCCCAAATAATTGGATTAGGTGCCCAAATTATAGATCTTAAAAAGAATTGGAATGGATAGGGGGACTGGAGAGGAAGAAGCCAGTTACTTTATTAAAAAAAAGATCAGGTCGTAAAGAATTTGCTTGCAAGTTTAAGGAGTTTACTTTAATAGGGCCACCAGGCTTAAGCAACCTTGCGATCACGAGGTCTATTGTGATTCCCTGATTTCTCATTTATGATATCCCCAAGTCAATTCCTTTGATTAGGCCTACAAAATCAAACTTTTTTTTTGTTGCATAAAATATTTTAATGTTTGTTTACTAATTCGAGGTCACTGATTTCGAATCTACCCTCAGTTCTATTGTGTCAGCTCCCGTTTTCGAGAAAAATAAAGTTAAAAAGTGCAAAAGACCGTATTTCGGCCATTTTTGAATTATCATTATAAAATAACGGATTTTCATAGATGATTTAAATTAAAGCCTGAATCCTTTAAACTTTACTTAATATCTTGGGGAACACATTTTTCGTAACGATTCGCCAGGTGAAGTCTTCATTTCCTATTTGTTGTATGAAATAAACACTATATAAAAAAAATTACTTTCAACGGAATGTTTTGGAAAAAATTAAAAACGTTTCATATTTTTATATTATAATTTAAGGTTCAACTCTAGCTCAATTGAGCTACAGTATAAGCTCCTATCACGATCCTTTATTGTTTAATGATTTTTCAAAAATAGCCAACATACGGTCTTTTGCACTTTTTAACTCAATTTTTCTCGAAAACGAGAGCTAATTGAACATTTTCCTGTGCAAATTCGTAATCTAAAGAAAAAACCCTGTACAAATGAATTGTCATTTGTTGGACATCTAAAGTGGTGTTGGCCAGTGTAATAGATCATTTGCAATTTTATTTCCTATATGGCCTTCATATGTTCCGAATCCCACAAAAGGACGACCTTATTATTCCTCGCCAGGGTTTTGATGAAGGCATTCTTAGACAATTTTTGAGTCAATTAAAAGGACCTAAGGACCTTTAAAGCTGCTTGATTGATTTGATTGGTTTTCCTAGGTTATTTCGTGTGATGAAACCAAATTTAACTAATTTGATTTCGATGGAAAGAGCTTGTATTGGACTAGAAATCGTGAAGAATATCACCCGAATAAAGACAAAGAAACCATGAAGCATGGCAAGAAGTAAAATCGGATTGTTGCACATTGGAACTATATTGCTAAATTGGTTCAAAACCTACCCACAAGGATTGGAGGATACTCGGGATGAGGAGACAAAGAGACGCTCGAAAACCTTTTTGCGAAAAATTTCTTGTGTGATTTTAAAAATTCAAAAATACATCAATTAGATTTTGAAAATTCAGCATATTGAAAGCAAAAATGAAAATCTGGAAACAATCACAAAAGAGGCCTTCAGGAGACCTTGTACGATTAATTAAATGGCTAATTTTGATTCAGAAACCTTAAAATCATGTTTTTGATTTTTTTCCAAATTTTCCTTTAAGTTTTTGGATCGTAAAACTGAAGTTTCAATATGCTGAATTTTCGAAACCAAAGTGAAGTAATTAGAATTTTTAAAATCACCTAAGAAATTTTTGGCAAAAAAGGACTTCGAGCGTCCTTTTTTCTCGTTTCTCAACACGAGTATCCTCCAACAAGAATTTTCAAATTTCGTTAAAAATTACGACTTTTGACTTGGGTATGGGTGGTTTTGAACCTACTGGGAATAATGTGTGTTGGTCCAAATCGAGGTGATAATGAAAAAGGAGCAATATTTAGCTATTCTCCAAGAGAACCCCCCGAATACTATCCATCAACCAACAATTAAGGAGGAAAATAAGACATAGAAAACTATTAATATATTTTATAATTCATATCACAAATTCAATGAAGTTATTTTATATTTTTAAAATGTAATGAAGCGAAGAAGTATATTTATTTTATTACATTCTGTTATTGTTTTGCTCTCCACTAATAGATAGAGAACAATTGCTTGCCAATACACATTATCTTTGTAATATTGTAATATAAAAACGAAATTTCCTTAAAATGCAGATTACAAAAAATTGGATATTTTCTCAAATTTCATCTTATAGTGTGATAGTTTTATTTTTATCAAAAGTCTGAAAAGTATCTCATGATTAAAACATTATTTTTGATACAGCAACCATTTAAAAAACCTTTTTAATTAATTATCTCATTCACAACTGCTTTACTATCTTTTGTTTGAGTTTATCTCGAGATACCTGAACTTAGTACAGAAAATAACTAAGAAGTATGATAAATAAAATAAGAAATATGAGAAAGAAAAAAAATAGGTATGTCTTAAATGAACGCGTGCCATCCTAAAATATACTTTGTTTTGTTTTGTTACGACTTACAATTTGATTACCAGTAGCGCATGCCAGTCCGAAAATCTCCTGTTTTTTTTATTTTTATTTTTTTTTATTTTACTATGTACAATTTCATGTTATCATTTTCATGCATATGCGTCAATTCCAGAGTAAAAACATCGCATCTGTTCTTTCCCTCCAAAGTAGTCACTGGGCGTATCTTAAAATTTTAAAAATGGCCACGAGACCAATTAGCACAAGAAAAAAGCAAATATTTTTTAACAAAGCGAAAATTAAGCGTAAAAAAAGCAACCAGAAAGCAAATTACTCTTATCACAAAGATTAATATCAATGTTCGTTTAGATTAAAATCGTGTGCCATGTGCACCACACTCTTGGGGACAACAAAAATATATTGAGTAAATAAAAGGTTCATAAACCCCAATTATAAAGATTTTTCTAACTGATATTAAAATACCGCGCAACTCATGTAAATTTATTTAGCACTTAGTCCTCACCTCTGAGCTAATTTAAAAAGATTATTAGTTGAGAGAATATCCACGGGTTTTATTTTTTATTTTTTGAAAGTATATTTACATTCGTGTACAATTGGAGATTATACAAAAAGGTAGAATCTTAATCTCCGGGTGGAGTTATCGCAAAACTCAACGACTCGTTTGTTTTCATTGAAAAGCAAACAGGGTGACTCACAATGACCAACAGAAATGGGTGAGAGTATTTGTGCTCGATCCATATATTTATCTAGCGGGCGTAAAATTTGCTTTTCACTTTCCCTTGCCCGGAGTTTAGCTAGCTAGCTAGCTGGCATGCGCCAAAACGACAGACGATGCTTTGTTTACTATTTGCAAATTTATCAGTCGCGTGCTTCTAATCAGAATTTGCCGATTTCGAATAGTCGATAACTCACGCCTGATCAGCTCGAATTGTGCGCAATAAGATTGAAGATAGCTCTCATTTGTGATAACTTCAGATGAACCCCATGGTGGGAATTTGTCTCTTATTTAAATAATTTTTTGAGAATAAACTGATGATCTTTTATTGCTCTCTTGAATCAAAATTTTGACTGTTAACGGAAAAACATCATTTGTTTACTTACCCCACTGTGCATGTTGATTTAAACTTTTTAATGCAGGTCATGTTGATAATATTATGATGTCTATTAAATAAACACTGTAGTAAACAGCATCCTAGACGTTTTTAATAAAAACAAAAAATTCTACTTTTTAGATTCATTTTTTCCCAATAACAAAATTACTGACGTAAAACTTTCTTTCGTAAATATATTTTCGCTTTAACGTATTATTTTTTTTGGTATACATTCAGTTACTAAATATCGTAATACTATATTTTGTTATTGTTTGTTTTTAAATATTTCTGTATGTGTAATCAGGTCATTTCAGAGAAGTTTCAAAATATGTATATATCTTATCTCTGATAGAAAACAAATAAATGTATATTGGGAAATTTTTATGTTAATAAGAAAACAAAAGATAACCCAAAAATAGGGGAAGATTTTGGATTTTGGTTTTACAGAAAACATTGATTTGTAAATGAGCCTTTAATTCCTTTAATAACTTTATTTTAGAGACCATTCAAAGAAAATGCATAATTTGTTTGTATACTCGGTGTGTGTGTTTGTGTTATAAATATTAAATTCTTATTAGTTTGGTAGAATTCACGAGAATTTACAAATTAATTTTAACACTTTTCTTCAATCGTTCATTCAACTCACAAGGAGGGGTCACACTGTGTGGTCACCGATTTGGCCGAGTCTCCGTTTATTTAAAGAGGTTCACTAGTGTAGTAAATCCCCAAAGCCCTAGGGTGCAACACTCGGAAATAAGGTAGAAATTAATTAGACTCACCAATAGTACACAAGTTCCACAAATTCGAAGCTGTCGTGGCGAAGTATCATTGAAAAAAACGCAATCCCTATTGGAAAACCCTTTAGCATACTTATGGCTAAAGGGTTTTCCAATAGGGACTTGACAACTTTGAATTCAATTTGTGAACGCACCCTTTCACTAATCATCGAACTGTCACTGTCAATTTATTCAGTAAACTTAACATTTTCATCATGGTAAAGTACACGAACGAACAACGTCTGCAAATTATAAAAATTTACTACAGAAATTCGGAGCCGGTGACCGCTACTTTAAGAGCGTTAACTCCGATTTTCGGTCGTAATTCTCGCCCTAGTAGACAGGCAGTAACAAGTTTAGTGCAAAAATTCTACATATTCGTTGTGTGATGTTGCCGTGCCAGTGAGACAACGGGTTGGTCGAAATGTCGAAAATATCGCTGCCGTTGAAACGTCCGTAGCAAATGATCCAAATCAGTCAATTCCACGGCGTTCTCAAGAGTTGGGCATCGCCCAGACCACTTTATGGCGAATTTTACGTAAGGATCTTGGTTTACACCCATACAAGATCAAGCTGACTCAAGAATTGAAGCCGATGGACCATTTGAAGCGACGTACGTTCTCCGATTGGGCTCTGGAAAAGATGCGCCAAGATGATCAATTTCATCGCAAAATCATCTTCAGTGACGAAGCTCATTTTTGGCTCAATGGGTTCGTCAATAAGCAAAACATGCGTTATTGGTCGGGTGAAAATCCACATGTGCTTCATGAAACACCACTTCATCCACAAAAAATAACTGTTTGGTGCGGTTTGCATGCCGGCGGCGTCATAGGGCCATATTTTTTCGTCGACGATAATGATCGTCACGTTACTGTGAATGGTAATCGTTATCGCGCCATGATTACCGATTATTTTTGGCCCGAATTGGAAGATATGGACTTGGACAACATGTGGTTTCATCAGGACGGTGCCACAAGCCACACAGCACACGTTACAATCGATTTATTGAAGAGTAAGTTTGATGAGCGTGTTATCTCAAGAAATGGACCAGTCGATTGGCCGCCTCGTTCGTGCGATTTAACGCCTCTAGACTTTTTTATTTGGGGCTACGTCAAATCGTTGGTCTATGCCAACAAGCCGACGACGTTTGAAGAGCTCAGAGCCAACATTGCACGCGAAATAGCAGCCGTTTCGGCCGAAATGTGTGGTCGAGTCATCGAAAATTGGGTCCAACGAATCGATCGCTGCAAACGTGCCCGCGGTGGCCATATGAACGAAGTCGAGTTCCATTCATAAATGTTTTGATTGTACTTCAACCCGATAATAAAGTTTTTGAAATATCTCAAATGGTTTGCATTTTATTTTGAAAAAAAGTTGTCAAGTCCTTATTGGAAAACCCTTTATTTATAATCCAAATTATGCTGGCAGATAAATATGTTTTATGAAGAAAGGTAGAAGAAACATATACGATGCTCTTTTGAAATTGTGTATAAGACTTTGAAATTAAAATATGACAAAACCGATTCATAGACCTTCTTCTTTACAAAATTATTTTGATTCTGAATAAAGTATTTTTTTGTTAAAGTTTTGACTGTTTTTTACTTCTGATCCAACGTTGCTGAATATATCCAATATTGTAAGTTAAACTTCCTTTTTATAATCAATCGAACCATTATTTATACCATATGATCATTTTCCATTTCGAATTCCCCCATTTTTAAAAGTTTTAACTAAAATTAATAAACCAAAAACTTCCAAGTACTAAATTTCGCTGTAAATGATTGGTTATTTATCATAAGAGAAGGATATAGAAAATTTAAGATCTATTGAAACTTTGAAACTTAAAATTTTGAATTTCAAAGGATCTAATGATCAATTCAAGATCAATTTTAGAGATGAAAAACTTTTCGAAAACCAATTCGAATTAAATTATCTTTCCTACAATTGGACATATGTATGTTTTTCCTTTAAGCTAATAATTTCTTTCAGCGTTTCTATACTTTTTGGCGTTTATCCAATACATATGATTTCCTCGATTTGAATTAAATTGGACAGACTCTAGTAAAGCTTAACTCCAATAAAAGTTAATTCTACTTACTTTATTGAAGTCAACCGATTCGATATCAGTATTAAGTACGTAATTGCTCCAGACTAGATCAGCTCGGACTAGACAAAATCGGTTCGATTGAGATATGAAAACAAGTGATTCCAGTTCAAAGAAACGTGCGTCATAGGCATAAAAAATAATTCATCCATAAGAGAAGAGACTCGGTAAATTAATCTGGTTTATTAAACTTGGATTTTCCAGTTCCCTGATATTTTCTTGTCTGGTCTGGCCTGCTCTGTATTATTCTGGTCTAGATTAATAAATAGCTTAACAGCTTAACAATTATGCATTCGACTTTATCAATTCATATTATAGAAGTCGACATACTCAAAAGTGGTTAAAACAAGTTATTATTAATTCGATTCCTGTAAAATTTAGCTAAACGAATTCTACGCAATTTGTAGTTTGAAAATTGTTTTCGTATACTAAAACATTTTTTCCACTGTATTCCACAAAACACTTTTGTGGTAGAATGTCTTCAGAATGCAACTGCGGGTTGAGAATTAGATATATAATTCAAATATTATCACTCAAATAAATTTAAATAAGATCCTTACGAACGTTCTGAATGATCAACAAAACAATTTTTATAAATGTTATTTCAAATATATGTTTCAAGGTATAAAAAATTAAAAGACAACGTATTTTGCAACAAATGTTCACAAAAACTCAGGAAACCTGAATTAGCATCAATTAAGCCCTTATTCGATTTATTTGAAAAAATATTTCTCGCTTTCTATTTCCTCTATTTCAAAATCACTCACTCAAGCAGCAATTTGCTTTCATTTCAAAGTCAAATAAAGTACTCACCTTGATCGAATGTACTTGGGTTGATGTAACTTATTAAATCTTGATCCGACATAATCGTTATCTCCTGGGGAATAGCAGTCGTCGTTGGCGGCTGAGTGGATTGATTTTGTTGATTTAACGCCGTACCCTGAGGCATAGACATTTGCTCGACAGTCCCTCCAATTTTTTGCTTTTCTAAATCATTACGAACCAATGACACAGCTTGCAGTAGAGATTCTTGGTTTTGTGCTGACCTATAAAATAAAAATGAAGGGGTAAATTAGAGATTGAGGTCTTAAATGGGGAATCTTGTTTAAAGGGTTGAAAAAATTGCTTTTTTGGATATTTGAAACATTATTTTACATTTTTACTTTCCTATTTTTACGAGTACATATGGGTCAAATTGATAACTTCCCCTTTTCGAAGTCGGTCAACAAATATGCAAAACCTCCCGTATACTCGATTTCGGAACTGCTTTTTATGAAATTTTCATGAAATTAGTAATTAAAGCAGATCAGAAATATGTTTTCAAGACTTAAATTAGTTCTTGTTGTTTGATGGTTTATTTAAATAAGGGAAAATAATTTTGTCAAACTTACGCAACATTGGGAGACATCTGGTTCGCTTTTTGCAGATTATGAAGATATTCAGATTGTGCTGTTCGAGAAACATCGCTGAGAAGGAGATTTCCCAAGGGAACATTAGCCAGGGTATTCCTGTTTTCTTGTGGCATATCTCTTCGTTCTAACATCTGATTGGCTATCACGTTAGTATCATTAAAATGGCTCATATGTTGCGACATATTTTGCTGGGTATTACAAATATCCATTCGCTGTTGGTCATTTTGAACGAGTACAGGAGACCTAGCCGGACCCTGGGAATTAGTTGGCATATTAAGAATTTGTGATACAGTCGATTGTTGCTGCTCAGTTAAAATTGTGTTCGCATTGAGTGACATTAAGGCATTTATGGTCGATTCAGTACTTATGTTTCTCTCCTGGTTTGTAATAAAATCAGCGGCAGCTTTAAGGATCATATTATTAACGTTCACTGGTGAGGTCTTGTTCGTGACATGCATTGGATCAGTCGGTGGGTTCATAATCATATTATTGATTATGAGATTATTATCTTGAGTGGATTGTGTACTCATATTTATATCATTTAGAATTGTATTCGCCATGGTCACTTGATTCACGATGAGATTATTTGGATCTGAACTGGGCGGACACATCATGCTGGGGGATACAGTCGTGTTCAGAATTAATTCAGATGTTATATGTTCTGCTGCAGAAGTTTCCGATGGTTGTGACATGATTTGCATATTTGCCGAATTTATAGAAGCTGCTGGCTCTGAATTTAGAATAATATCTTGAGTTATCGGAGAATGGATCCCTGTCGATGAGGACGACGATGATGGACTCCGGACACATTTTGGAGACTCATTAGGTGGCAAGTTTAACATTTGTGTTAAATTTGGTGTACTATTCGTGTTGGGCATTAAATTTTGGGAAAATGACTGTTCCATAGCAGCCGCTTGAGGTGAGCTTATAACATTCATTCCATTCATTTGCGTCTGTGGAAATATACTATTCGAGCTACCATTCGAAGCATTAACAAATATAGGATTTACCGATCCTGAATCAACTGAAGACTTTAAATCGTTCAGATTTGCGTCCAAATTTGGGAAGAATTTATTAACTGTTTGCTGATTTTGTGCCGTCATCATTTGATTTTGTAATTGATTTGCCATCTGTTCCTGTTTAACAGCCAAATCTACCACTGATAAATGATTTTGTGTATCATGATTTGGAAAACTTGGTAAGCTGTTACTTTCATTTAAAATTGGTATACCCCTCATATCCATAATTTCAATACTTTGCTTTCTGATTCTCTGATATTGAAGCTCTTTCATAGTACTTGCATCGACAGAATTCTCATTAGCTCCAGGAAATTGATCCAATGTATCGGTTTGCATTGTTTCTGGTGTTGAACTTTGTGAATTCTCATCGATAATTTCAGTTTTAAGTCCTGCAATTTGAGACATTTGATCTGGAATTAATGTTCCAGAATTTGATGATCTTCTGACACCTAGTGGAATTGTTGTAGGTGGGGGCATCATGTCAGAGTCAATTTCATGCTTCGGTTCAATTACATTTGAGCCCCATAATAATACTGATGGACAATTTTGCCCCGTTGAATTGTCCGAGAATCGTGCATCTATAAAATGAAAATCTGTTAATAACACGAAGTGGAATGAGGCAGGTTTTTTCTTATTAATCTTAAATTCTTATAAAATCTAAAACTAAATTCCTAATTTGCCTGGAATAAAAATATATTTTGAAATAAAACAGATCTCATCAGCCAAAGAAAATAAAATAAATTGAGGGAACGCTTACTTGCCAACAGAAATAAATCATATCAAATTATTTTCAATCAATTTGGATGATGAGAGCGATCACTTTGAATCGTATTTTTCACATTCACACTAATTCGCAAATATTCGCACATACACATCACAAGCATTCAGTAAAAATCATTCATTACTCTATCAAAATTGAATATCTAATTTATTAAAAAAAAAAAAAAAACTAAGCGTACCATGCTTTAAAATCAATTGCCCTAACAAAATGTTATAATCTTATAGTTTGAGGTCTCCTATTTCAATACAATTAAGTGTTAAAAGGGTTCATAGCGAAAATACCAAAAGCCAAAATCCCAGAGACCAATATTTCAAAAAGCCAGAATCTCAAAAAGTAGTATCCAGAAAAATTAATTTAAACCTTAGATGTGCGATTGTCTGCATAATCATTACCTGCTGACAAGCACGCATTTATGTTTTAAATTAATATTTCAGGAGAACGATTTTCAATATTTTGGCGCTTCAGTATATTAGTTTTCAGGACGGGTTACATAATTAGAAAAATTCACACATATTCTAAAAGAAATTAACGACTTGGACTAATTCCTGAAACGTATTCAAAGAAGAAATATCATCAAGGGACTTAATTTTGATTTGAATTCCTCACCACAGCGATATTTTTAAAATATTATAGATAAGCCCAAGGACTTCCAACAAACAAAGCTGGACATACAAGAAAAAAAGATTGTTTTTGTAAAAACGAAAATTCTCTGTCTTGTTAAAAGTGGTAAATGGTGAGTTCGGATTATTTCTTTATCACAAAATTAAACCACAAAAGTTCATTCTAGGTAAAAACAAATTATTTATGGTATATGAAATTTTCCAAAAATTACTATAGCTATAGCACTGTTATAGCATTTAATTTGGACAAACAAAATGTGCTGACTAACCCACAAAATGCATAGGTGCCATACATTAACAACATTTTGAAAGATATCTTGAAACAACCTTTTATTTTCCAAAAACTTGGCCGCAGAACGAATATCACAAAAAAAGACGATTAAACTTAAAGTTTATATTCAAGTGAAATCTGCGCTAAAGTACCAATGAAAAGGTAAACCTATACTAAAAGAAAATACCAATTTAGTGAATTTTTATGATATATGTACCCACCACAATCATTCTTTCAATCGCCACTTTATCACACCTGACACATACGTAGAACATTACGCATCCAAAGTGATCAGATATAGTTAAAATATTGTTAGCAATTTTTGCAGATCGTGGCTCCCGTATTCTGAAATTTAGAGAAATAGAATAAACAACCAACGATGTCCGATGACCAGCCAGTTGACGACACTAATTGGGAAAGTATAAAATTAAAAACAAAAAATTTTTTTTGGTTAAATAAAAATTAACCGAAAAAGTATAAGACTACGATTTAAAAGTTAATCACTAAAAGTTATGTAAAAACTAAAAAAATTTGTTTTTTGTTTCTTTTTAAAGTGTTAATTGATTTGAATTTAATTTAATTGAAATGCAAAATTTTAATTTTTTTTTTTGAATTTATGTTATTTTTTAAAAGTGAAAATTAAAATAAATGCAATAACATCAAAATTTGAAAGCAAAATAATTTATTTTTTTCAAATTTTTTTGTTTTGCTTAAAAAATTAAATCTTGTTACTATTTACTTATTAATTTACTTTTAATTCAAATGTATATTTTTTTTTTTTTTAACTGACTGGTAAAATGTTTTTTTTTTTTGTTTAAGTGAATCAATTTACTAATGTTGAATTTGTGGCATTTATTAATACCATGATGAGCAGAAGGTCCAGAAGAATCCGCAATGTGGAGAACTCCGTTTATCACCATTATAGAGATGATTCGAGATAGCTGGATATCGGAAACGCACCAGACGGTGGTACGTTCTTCCTATTGTGATGCTTATATTACTAACCTAAATGCTATGAGGAGATAAATGAAAAACAACATTTTGTGATTAGTGTCTCTTTCAAGGTTGGTAGTTTTTATTCAATTAGTCATGAAATTTTTGGTAGATGGCTTATATTCTTTTTGTTGTGTGTGTTTGTGTGTGATCACTAAATTCTTGAACTGTGTGGTTAAATGCTATTTTAATATAGCAAAAACAAATTTTTTTTCAATGGCCTACATCAAAAAAATGGTACCTAAACTCAAGAGAGGAATGTAGAGTAAATTTTTATTTTAATAAAAAATATTTCTGTTGAAATTGTCTCAATTATTCTTCCATAGATTTTTCCTAGCATATGGAGAGCTACTGAGAAGCTGTGTCCCTAATCACAAAATATATGTCTTGTTATTTTGAAAGTAAGCTGCATTGAAAAGAAGATTTAATTGGTTGTCATCTACTCGGAAATGTTGCAAGATAAAATGTTCCTTCAAGTTTATTTTAAATAAATTTTTTTTTTCTTTTCTTCTATTTTTCTATTTTCAAAAAATTTTCATTTCATTGTCCGTGTATAAAGCCAAAATGTGATAAAAAAAATTCTGCACTGATATCATACAGTACACATTCATTCACACATTCACCCAACCTGATGTACAACCCTCAAAATGACGATATATATAATAAAATGGAGAAATAATGTGGCAAAATTTCCTTGCGAGTGTGCATACATAATATACACACACACTATCGCAGTTAATTAGAAAAATAAAATAAAAAAGCGAATCTTTCCCCAGAGATAACAATCATTCCACAGAGTTTGTTTAATCAGTTTTGGCTTTATAACATTTTTGCGATATTGTTGCGAATAATTGCGATTTAATTGGTAATAAACTGTATACCGTTATTATTATTATTATTAATTTTTCCTTTTTTTTATGTAAATTTCCGACTTTCTATGGAAACTCATATTAAAAAAAATCTACCGGTCGCTTTATTATTATTATTTTTTTTATAATATCTTATCAGAGAAAATAAATCTCAACAAATAGATACCTTGTGGGTGGGATAATGTACTGTGTAAAGTACTTAGCGTTGTTGATGCAGAAAGGATGCTGTGCGAACCCTTCGGATGGTACACAAAACTGTGACTTTCGCTCTTTTTCCCACTAGACATTACAAAAAGTTGAACTGTAACAGGTTCGACAATATTTTGATGGATGAATGGAGGAACTGTACATACTAAATGTGTCTGAAAATATAAAAAATTATATATGTATTACATATTATTGTTCTGTTTTTTATGCTCGGTTTTATGTAATTTATAAAAATGTTGGGGACAACCGTGCTTAAATTTTCCAATTTTTGAAAAACAAACATGTTTTTTCTATATATTCAAAACAAAATTCGATAATTTCAAAAAAGCAACATTATAGCAACAAACAAAAAATATGTAAATGCAATACAAGTAAAGAACTGCCAGAAACTAACTACATATTTATACTACTGTGATTAAAAAGTAAAGCCAATTTGTTTATAATTTTGAACATTTTTTTTTATTCTTCCAAATCTACATCATCCCCTTCAAAGTAGTCCCTGCCCAATACAATACACCTATGCCAGCAATTTTTTCAATCCTCGAAACACTTCTGAAACTCGATGATTGGAATGGCCTTCAGTTCCTTCTTCGATTTTTCTTTTATCTCATCTATCGATTCAAAACGGTGTCCCCGAAGCGGTCTTTTGAGCTTAGAGAATAGCCAGAAGGAGCTAAATCGGGCGAATACGGTGGTTGTGGAACGACATGAATCGAATTTTTGATGAAAAAGTCTCGAAGAACCAATGCAGAGCATTGCAAGAAATTGAGTGTTTTTGGAGCCAATCGACATGTGACTCTTCTTAAGCACAAATGTTCTTTCAAAATGGTTTGGACCGATCCAAATTTAATGTGTACAGTATCAGCAAGGTCTCTAATTGTCAACTGACGATTTTTGAGCACCAAATCTTTGATTTCATAGACACGTTGTTCATTGATTGATGTTGATTGTCGTTCGGGACGCTCTTTGTCTTCAACGCTTTCTCTGCATTCTTTGAACTGTTTATACCACTTCGGCAGCCAACGTGTTAAACATCTCTAACTCTATCAATCTACGCCCAGTTTTATTATTGTTTATTCATTTGGAATTTACAAAGTAAGACATTAAGACCTAAAAAATTGATCGAATTGATCGACAACAAATTGTTTGCTAAAGAAATTCGTAAATAACGATTTACGTTTTCTCGAAAAATTGATGAAATACTTTTTAATATTTTTTTCTATAAGCTCTACTGCGCCATCACTCCATTATTTAAGTACAATGAGCCGTACTTCATCGAAATATTGAAACATGACCTGTACTCTTTTACAGATAACATAAAATAACTTTCAATGTATTGATATTTAAGTACTGTTTGTTACAAAATACAAAACAATTCTCAAAACATATTTCTTTTAAAAACATCGCATTTATATATTTTTCTGAGAAACGCAGTATTCTGATCAAATGAAGCAATGAACAAATGAAGAAAAAATGTGCGTATGTCCGTTTAAGTAATCATAAAAATTTTGGCATGTAAATACGAAGGCAGAAAAAGGGTAAATAATTACATAACATTCAATGATAATGTGAAGATCTTGGTTTTGAATTGAAGTAAAAAAGATAACATAAAAGAATTTGCTAATGAAACGATTGTAGCAGTATTTCACATGCAATTTGTTTATATTTTTCACGCCAAAGGCAATGCATGGATTTGAGTTTATAGGCTATTCACATGAAACATTAAAAAATATCAAAACACCTGTAGAAACGAAGTTCTTTCTGCGCAGTTTCTTTTTCGTTTGGTATCATTACAATAAAGGTGGCAAAGAATTTATAAAGAAGTGTGAAAATTGTATTAGAGAAACGTGTCACATCCAGATGAAATTGGTAAACAATATTATTGAATGAAAAAATTTAGTTTATCTCGTGAACGCACCAAGAGTCACAAGTGATCGTGATCTATTCATAAAATAATTTTGCCAAAATAATAAAATAAGTACTTATAAATTATCCCTAAAGAAGCAAAGTACGGAGCTTTATTTTCGTTAAAAATGTAAGCTCTTATTACGATCAAAAACAAATCAGCATCTTATTCTTTGGTTGCAACAGCGAGGAAGTGCATTTATATAGATTAATTTTTAGATAGCAAGGTTGTCGACCCAAATCATTGTAGAAAAATAGCAAATTTATTTAAATTTATTTACAATATAAGACGATAAAAGAGTTTAATGACTTACTTGCTGCAAATATTCCTTATCGGGTAAAACAGTCTCTTCCCAAGCAGTCGCGATTTGGTTCATATCGCTTTGATTGTGTGACCCTTCGACGGAATCTCGAAAGACCACAAAAGTATCTTTCAAGAAATTTTTCCCGATTATAAAGAGTTCAAGACCACCTTCAACAGGGCAAGAAGTTAGAGATTTTTTACATATTTCAGGTACTCCTGGTGGTTGAGCTAATTAAGAGAAAATTTTATTTTTATAATATGTATTTCTAAGAAAGCAAAATACTTTATCAACAAACTTACTGCATATTATTGGATACGAACAGACTTGGAGTGTTTCAATTGACCCATCATCATGTGCCAACTGTGTACGAAAAACCATTCGACATCTTGTCGACTTCTTTTTGCTTCGTTGACCAGAGTGTTCTGGAAATCGATGTTCAACGTCGACATTACGTTCCTATTTTTTTTGTTATTATATAAGAATTTGAAGTAAATTATTATTATATCTTTTTTATTTCTTTATACCTTTAAAATCCCCACACAATCGCATGTGATGGTCATATCCTTATCTGGTTTGAATTCAATTTCAATTATCATTGTTCCATCGACTTTTCTCTCATTACATGGCGTAGAATTTTTTCCAGCAACTTTACATGCTTGATAAAACATGTGTGGCGCAACACGCCCTATATCAGTACCAATGAATACTTGTAACAGAGCTGGCTTATTGTAGCCAGTTAATTTTACAATTGGGAAACCGTTCCCGCTGCGATCTTTAACAGCACCTCGGCTGCCTTCAGTCTGATATCTGAGAATGGAATTTAATTTATAGAAATTTTAAAATATGATCATAATAATATTTAAAATTAATGGATTTTCTTTATTGTAGAAACTGTAGCTCTCATATTCTGAAACCCAGTTTTTTTTTATATAAAAATCAAGATTGAGCTTTTGCTAATGTTTTTCGAATATGAGCCTATGTCTTAAAGTAAAACCGATAATTTTCGTTCACACCTTATCAGATTTTACTGAACGGTTTTTGGGAAAAGTGTTAAAATTGTGTAAGTAATATCAAAAACAAAACATTAAACATACTCTCGCCGTCCGACTATCATCTTTTTCGATTTATAGAGAACTCCTTGATAAACACAAAATTTTCATTGAAAATTTACAAAATAGATGGAAAGAGTCGATCAAAAATTGCGGAAATTATATTTTTGGATTTTGTACCATACAGATCCCTTAATAAAAAAAAAACAAATAAAATTTCTGATATGATATTCTCAAAATATTACTTTTCAATATACTGGAAACAAAAAAGTTTTTCCCAAAAATGTGAATTCTTAGATTTTTGTAAATTTTGAAATAGCACAAAAAATATATCGAAATTTTGTATCAACTTTGAAATTTTATAATTTTTGGAAAACCTAATGTTTTCGGAGATAATTTTATCCCCTTTAAAAATATATATTGTTTTTTGATTTTAGAAGCTACACTTCTTTACTATGTAATTTAAAAATATCCCCTTACCTCGCTCTGTGCTGTTGTTCAGGTTGTGACAATATTTCTAATTGTACACTGCCATCTTTGGATGATGTTGACATATTTCCTTGTGCAGCGACTGTGGGTCGCTTTGAAGCTGCCCGAACATTTCTATTAGCTGTTGCAAGGTATCTGTAAGAATGTATAAAATTCATGTTTCAAAAACGAATTGTTTGTAAACAAGTGAAAAAATTGAATTTCATATTTGTTTTAGTGTTAGGAGCAAGATGCACATATGCGACTTAATCCAAAGTTACAGAATTATACTTTAGTATATATTTTTAACACGTTAGCTGCTCTCAATTTTATTCAGCCACATATTCAGCTATTATGTGTTACACGCATGTGAATGACAGCGGGAATGAAAGTGTTCATAATACAGACATATAAAAATATAATTCCGCAACTTATCGAGCGCAATAAGTACAATAAGTGTAAATACAATAAGTGTATTAAAAAGAAAAGTTTAAATAATAAAATTGTAATTATAAAATGCAAGTGTGATGCATGAAATGATGTGAAAAATGAAAAAGCATATCCTTACTTTGTTTGAGCACACGGTACGCTGCCACCTGCTGCTGTTGTTGCGATTTTTTGGACAAATGCATCATTACTGCAGGCGTCATCCGTATCTATTTGAATACTTTCAATTTTTCTACGTTTCGTACTTAAATTAGATTTGTTATCATTGTCGTCGCTTTCACCTTCGCTGAATTCATCTACCGGCTGTGATCTAATGAAAAATTAATCTGTCTTTAGACTGTGTTATGTACTTAAATGATTTTATGTTAATGGGCCAAGTGAGGATTAATATTAATATAAGGTTTTAAAAGATTTTCTACAGTAAAGCTTTCTATACACTAACGAAAAGGAAAATGATAAAATAGAAGGAAAAAATTATTTTTTATGATTTAAAAAAAATAATTATACTTAGTACAACTAATTCTTTATTTAAACAAATTTCTACCAGCGAGTGACACTACCCAAAAATTCACTAACTATTGGGTCGTAATCTCAAAGGTAAAATTCGATTTGTTAAAGTCAATATCCCAAAACATTGAAGACAAATGCGTGCTTGTCTATGCTCAAATTTTGCTGACAAGCACGATTTGGTTCTTTCGCCTTTTTAGGACCTTGTTCTCGGGATTTTGACTCAAAATCGTTATTACTGAAACTAACACTGTTCTATGTATTAAATAAAATATCACATAATTTTTTTGTAATTTCTATGCCTCAGAAGTAGTGACGTATTAAAAGTGTTTATGTTATTATATGCTAATGATCTCTTATAAGGGTTTGCAACATCTTTGGTAGTAAGAAATGCCCAATTCAATCAAAACAGTTTTCAATAAGAATGTGAATAAATTTGTTAGTAATAATAAAGATAGGTTCAAGCAGAAGAAAAGTTAGTCTAAGAAAACTAATATTATAACAATCTTTTAATTCAATTCTTTTTATGAATTAAAAAGATAACATTTTAATTAACAAAAAGTATGATACAATTATTGCATTTTAATGTCTGATTGTATGTTAATTTGCTTATAACTCGAGAAAAAATGCATCAATTCAGGAAAAGTTAATAATAATCGTTAGCATAAAATTTGCAATGCTTAAGAAATGATTTTATTCAAATCGGAATGGCTTCAACGGGTTCCGAGTCTTCACTATATTAAATATTAATATTTCCGGTGTAAAATTATATCCGTACTGTTAATTATAATTAGACAGAGCTGATTTATACAAATTATATATACAAGCAAATGTAATCCCTTAATTAAGGAACTCCCATCATTGTGATAGTTTTTTAGAATTTAGGTATAGAGAATAGTAACATCGCATCTTTAATTCACTCATAAAAGTATGACGACTTAAAATTAAAAGCATCTAGAGTATCTAGAGTAAATAAAAGCTTATTCAAAGATTATTTAAAATTACATCAGCTTTTTTTGAAAAGGATTCTGTTTTAAAGCCAAAAATATCTACAAATGAAAATTAGTTATGTTGATAATAAGATTGAAATATGGAATTAAACTTTAAGTGATTTCGAAGTTTATTAGGAGATAAATGTAAACACAAATGAAACGGAAAGCCATATAATCTGGATTAAATGATTACTACAATGAAGCTTGAGTTATTATCAATTTTTCACATTTAGTTAATTACTTGCTTAGCTCACTTGTGTTTGTTAGTTGCAAGAAACTTCCGTCTTAAAGGAATATTGTCATATTAATCGAATACGCAACAATTTAATGAATGGGTCACATGTATTTAAAAGTTAAATACTTCTAATTGAATTTTAATTCTAAATCTTCTATCAATTGTATAACTTCAATTGAAGAAATGTTTTCAAAATTTAATTTCTTATGTATTTTATGGATATGAAAGCGACAAACCAAATGACTTTAAAAATATAATTCAAGTAAACTAAAACTCATGATGACAAGACCGCGAGCTTAATTTAAATACGCCTCGCGTTTCAAAATATTCGTTCTAAAAATGACATTGCAAAGAAGGTGTATTCACTTATAAACCTAACACCGACCTTACAGATAAACTCCTCGCGAAAAAGAAGAACAAAGAAATTTTTTTTTTTTTATTAAACAACGCTTTATCTTTATATACATCCACTAGTGAACTCGTTTCTGTTTGTAATACGCAACACAGTACCTTAATCATAAATGGTTAATGAATGATTGTATGAATGAATAAAATGGGATTAAGCTAAAACGGAAAATTGCCTCTCCATCTGTATGTTGGAGCAGAATAATCAAATAGCGAAGCTTTCGCAAATATTCACCTTGAGGATGAAATCGTACGTAAAAGTTGTTGGTTGTTTTGCACTTCAACATGTTGATCAAAACCGAATCCGCTGTCGTTTGAATTATCACAAGGTGGTGGATGAGGTCGAGGAATTATTTTTTTGCCTGGAGCTATTTTTCCAGGACCAACCTATTTAAATAAATTAAACACAGATTTTTGCTTAAACTCTTAAATTTAAAAAAAAAAAACTATTACTTACCCTTGAAACTGAATGTAATTTTCCCGGTAGAACTTTGCCCGGATGTCTTTTTGAGGGTGTACGAAAACCCTTTCTGTGTATTCTTGGCGTCATTGTAGATGCTGTGGCCATCGTCATTCGCATTCCTGAAAGAATAAAAGTTTAAAATACATTAACAATGATTACTTGAAAATCTCTAGTCAAAATTTCGAACTTATTTCACTGTAAATAAACAAAATATAGTCGCATAAATCATTTGATTTCTAAATAAAGAATGCTTTTTATCAATATTAATGGATTGAAGCATCAAAAATCCATTTAAAAATACAAAACTAAGTAACTTTAACCGCTTCCCACCCAAGGAAAGTATATTGACTATTAATTATTTTTTAAATTGCTTCGTTACATTATGTGACCATTAATTAGCACCACTGCAGAAGCGGAACTGTTTTTGTAAATAAACAACTTAAACAACGAAAACGATTGATTCTTTTGAATGTTATTTATTTATTATTTTTTTAAAAACATGTTGCTAAACAGAAGGTGAAAATGTGGCATTAAAAAAATATTAATTCATCAGATTAGCAATATCTAGTACGACATAAATTGCTCAAATTCGATTCGATTTGCTTTTTTTCATTATACTTTCGCACTTTTTTATCACATCAATTTGTAGATTATTTATCTAATAATGACGGCAAATTATCTTGATTAATTTTTCTAGTCAACATCTGGGTCATTGAACTAGCAAATTATTTGGGTCATAACAAATTTAATTTATCCTTTATAATTAAAAGCTGTCTTATAGGTAGTTTCTTCTATTGATATTTTCCTTTTAAAACAGTACCAGACCAATGGTGCGCAAATTTAAACGCAATTTTTTGAAAATTTTATGCTTTGACCTTATGCTCAACAGTTCACGGGAATTTGTAATCAAGTCCAAATTTTAGCATTTGTTTTAAATTAAGGCTATTTTTATATAAATGGAAACAAACAATAGCATGATTTGTGTCACAATCCTAATTATCATAACATGTAAAGTTCTAAATTTAAAACATCAAGGTCACGTTCAACCACTAAACTATAGCTTTATTATTCTACAGAGTACTAAATGTTAAATTGTTAAACATATTTTAAATTGACCAAAAAACGAACATCAAAATTTTATTCAAAAATGGGTTTGTTCTTTCATATTTCAACAATTTTTCCACACATATTTTCAAAAGGGGTTATTTCTTTTTTGAGTATTTCTTCAAAGTAGAGGTTGAAAGAGGTGAAAATAGAAGAAGTAATTTTATGAAAATTGCCGATAAAGTAACTACCAATTTCTAGTTCTATGTGAAAAAGGGGATGCATTTCCTTATAATTCATCATTACTTAAAATACTTGTGTGTTTGACACTGCCATATCAATCCATAAAATAAACTGGCACTATTAAAAATTATAAAGTACTTGATTAAAATTATACAAAAGAATTAGTCGAATTTACACTAATCTACACTAATATTATAAAGAGGAAAGATTTGTATTTTTGTGTGTATGTTTGTAATGAATAAACTCAAAAACTACTGTGCCGATTTCAAAAATTCTTTCATCATTAGAAACCTACATTCACCCTGAGTAACATAGGCTATATCGGATAATACAGTTTCAAAATGGCAGATCCAAGATGGCGGCTGAAAATGTTAAGTTTGAAGCGATTTTCATGAAAATTGGTACATAGGGGTTTTGCGGCATGCTGATTTCAAATCCGCTGTCCAAATTTAGAAATTCAAGATGGCGGATCCAATATGGCGGATCCAATATGGCGACGATCGATTTCAATGGATTTTAATGAAAATTAGTACAATAATTGTTTTGAGGTCACTCATTTTGAATATTATCAAAATTTACAAATCCAAAATGGCGGACCTAATATAGTGACCAAAACTTCTCGATTTCAACGGATTTTAATGAAAATTGCTAGAATGATTATTTTAAGGCTAATAATTTTGAATATTATTAAGACTTGGAAATTGAAGATGGCGGATCTATAAAGGAGTTTTCGGGTTGAAACAATTTCTAGGATATAACAAACTAGAACATTTGAGAAGTGTTTAACACGTTCCCGCCGGCAGCTGAATTTGTAGTTTGTTTCATCGGGCGGCGCTGTTTTCACACACATTAAATTGATTTCTTTCTTTGTACCACTAATGGTACATGCCGCCCGATGGGACAGTCCTTAATGTACCACTAGTGGTACATGCCGGCGGGAACGTGTTAATTAGTAAGTATTTACCCAACGCCCCGGGTGAAACCGGGTAACCCAGCTAGTTTAGAATAAAATTAATAACTCATTGCCTTAGTTCAATCAGATTTGTAAGTTTGATTTCATTGGTTTTCATTGGATTTAAAAGTAAATTCGAAATTTTCTTGTATAATTTGTTTTAATAAATCTCTACCTTACTATTTTTATACAACATTTAAAATAATATAAATTATACGACAATGCTCATAAAGAAATATAGATCAATTACAGAAACTTCTTCTTATCCCGTAGAATTTTCAAAGAACGTCGGGATTTTTATTAAATGTTTTGCTAATGACGGGGTTCAATAATTTTATCTGGCTAAATCTGATTTCCAGATCACTATGCAAAAATATATTACAAAATTGTATTACTAATTTATAGAAAGCATAAAATAATCAAAAATGTTAGCAAAACTAGCTCTTATTGTTATTTTTATTTTAATCTCTTGTTTGAGTATATCTTAACTTTAGGGAAATGTGATTTTTAAGAAGATGAAATTGAAAATACAAGAATTTCGACAAGAATAGAACAGCTTTGTTTTTTAAAGTCTACTTTTTTCTTTAACTTCTGGTACGACAGTTTTCACGCAAATGTGTCCTAAGGACTTGTTAATCTTGTCTAATAACTTATAATTAAAATCATATGGATTCTACTACTTCTACTCTAAGTATAAATCACTTTCAAAGCTTAACCAGTCAGAGGATGAGAAATTTCTCCAAGTACATATAGCAAAAACGCATATGCTGTCGAGATTTCTTTGAAAAAACTGACCTTTGGATGGATTCTCGCTGCCTCAATCACCACGATTCAATCGAATGTCTGCAGAGAAATATGCAGTTTAGCCTTCCGTGGCATTTAATCATATACCTAATCACAAATTATTTGCCTTTACAAATAAGAAAATGAACTCGAACCGAAATAATCTGGAATAGTTTGTTTGCTAAGTAAGCTAGCCGACTATCTTCATGCAGCGAGCATTTCGAGTTGGGTGTACTTAGCCAGTGATAATGAAGCTGCCGTTTCGCTTCATTTATTTTAGGATCCTTTCAAGTAAGGAACTGAGCCGGGGGTAATTAAAATCGTTAATTAGCACTAAAAATCGGGCGACGATTTATCAGCGTAACGCACTCTTCTGCAGACATCTTAATCTTCATGCTGTTATTATTGTTGTAGCCCAACCTCGTGCTTATTTATCACGGCTTTTGCTGCAAACACGAGATAGCCGGGATTGTTCTTCGGTGCCATTTTCATCTTTAATGCTTAATCGAAACTGGCCTTATTATCAGAAAAAAAAATTTTTGCATAAGCATAACGCCAGAAAATATTCCCTGTCTGGGAAATTGACCTCATTTAAGAAATTTTGTCTTATATGAAAATCTTCTATTGGAGTCCTCTATAAAACGCAGGGCCGATATCTTAGCCTTAATTAAAATATAAGCCATTTCAAAATAAGCGGATGTAATTAAAAAAAGAAGTTTATTTAACGATTTATACACCGCTCAATACGAATGATTCGAACACAAATAAATTCATAAGTTCAACCCGAATATGCATATAAATCGAAATCTGCATTATGGACGTCACATGAAAATCAAGTATTAAATGAACGCAACTTGAATGTAAGAAATATTCAAAAACCAAATATTTAGGGCATCAGTTTTAAAGTTATATACAAAATATATGCTAAAACTATTGCGTCCAACGAAGTCTTTTAAATTTTTATATTTTTTTTATACATAGACGCTTTTAAAATATCTTTTTCTACACACAAATTTGGCAACGATTCTAGACACAAGAAATTCTTCACGTGCATCGATGAAGATCTGAGAAAGCGTCTATTTACCTTGGCGTGAGTCCAAAAAATACGACAAACAATGGCAAAATAAAATGAGGCACTCACCTAGAAAACTGAACTTTTTAACAATATTTTTTTTATATCAAAATCAGAGAAAGAATGAAATAAGAAAATGAAACATTAAAATCGTAAGTAAAAAGAACATTGACTTTCAAATTCTATTTACTATACTATGAATAAATTAAGTCTTCAAGCGAGCGTTTATTTTTGTAATAAATACACGTCTAACGCGTTACAATAAAAACTAATAAATCTGTCATTAATACAACAGGATAAAAATTACTCATTTATAAAACAAACAAACAACGTGTGGTATCGTTTTAGGAATTTTATTTTGTTTTTGTGTTTTTTAATTCTATGCATTAAGGGTCATTCTACAGAAAATCATCAAATGGTCAAAGCCGCACTATTTTTGATTTGGACGAAACTTGGTGGGTGTCTTTGTTTAGATGTCAGAAGAGAAAATTTACCATCATTTAATTTTTCTGATGTCTCAGCTTCGGTGCGCGACCGCTAGAGCACACAAAAAGTGTGATTTTTACGCTCTACTACTATGCGCTGTCAAAATTGTTCTATTAGAGATATTTGAACATTTGTGGTCGCAGTTGAAAGCTAAAATATAGTAGTTTTAGGAAAAAAATATGGAAATAGAAAAACATTTTTATTCGAAGTATACTCGCATCATGAAAATACGATTTTTTTCACATTTTTATATGATTTTCAAATGGCTGTAGTATCTTTCCTGGTAAATAAAAAAAATTTACTTTTTGTGTACATCATGTCCATATATTAAAAAAAACAACAGTCCATTATAGACTCGTTCGACAAATGTTTTATATTAAAAAAATAACCTTGAAATTTGAAAATTTCTGAAAATTGCATATTTCGAGCTTCAAAATGAAAATGTGGGACAGGAGATAGAGAACTGAAATTCTCAGGAAATTTAGGTGTAACCTTGAACTTTAAAGACCCGTTGAGTTTGCTTTGTTTTTTGCATCCCTCTAGTAATTACAGCCATTTCAATACAGCTAATAATGCAGATTTACTTTTTAATTAGTTTCTTTTCTTATTTCACAATACGAGGAAACAACAACGCAGTTAATCAAAAAGAACAACAAAAACAATAAAAAACAAAACAATATGTAGTAGATACTCCGTATACATACATCCCAAATGAAGAAGGCGATTTAAATAAATATATCCCAAAAGAAGAATGCAATTTATCGTAAATGAAGAATGCGATTTCAAATATCAGAATTATGAATATGAATGAATTATTAATATTTTATATTATATTGCTTGAAATGTTAGACATACTTATAATTTCTGAATTATTTGAAGCCGAGTATTTACGAATTTTCAATTTACTTTGAGAAATGGGTACAAAACTATGAAATATTCTTGTTCCCTTTATTGTAACAATATTACTAAATCTATCACATACAAATTTATCCGCAGCTTCAACATCAGCATTGGATTCAAAAAAAAAAAAAATTCGATTCCAGAAATTTGTTCGGAACAAAAATTTAACATAGCTTTAGTAGTTAATATATGACGATCTTCAATTCGTTGTAAACTAGCTTTCCGCACTATTCGTTTGATCGTTCCCTTTGCACCATCACATGGACTTTTCCCGTGAGAAGTGGCAAAAAAATACCACTCTGCTTCCAACCCAAAATCATCATTATGATGACATAGATTAACAAAATTTTTCTTATTTTTGTATTGAGCCGCTGATCCATCGATGAAATATTTAACTTTTTTTAAATTCTGGATAATATCTTTTGATGTATTGAATTAACACTTTTTGAAATGAATAGAAAGCTACAGTACTGTGGGTTAAGTAGTCGCTAATTACACAAAATGTTTTTAACTTATAAATCAAACTATATTTTTTATGATATACTACAAAAGGAAGTAAAGTGGCTTGATCTCATTTGTTTGCTAGCATTTACGGAGTATCTGCTGCACATTGTTCTTTTTTTATTACTACATTATTGTTTCCTCGTATTGTGAAGTAAGAAAAGAAACTGATTAAAAAGGAAAATCTGCATTACTAGCTGTATTGAAATGGCTGTAATTACTAGAGGGATGCAAAAAACAAAGCAAACTCAACGGGTCTTTAAAGTTCAAGGTTACACCTAAATTTCCTGAGAATTTCAGTTCTCTATCTCCTGTCCCACATTTTCATTTTGAAGCTCGAAATATGGAATTTTCAGAAATTTTCAAATTTCAAGGTTATTTTTTTAATATAAAACATTTGTCGAACGAGTCTATAATGGACTGTTGTTTTGTTTAATATATGGACATGATGTACACAAAAAGTAAATTTTTTTTATTTACCAGGAAAGATACTACAGCCATTTGAAAATCATATAAAAATGTGAAAAAAATCGTATTTTCATGATGCTAGTATACTTCGAATAAAAATGTTTTTCTATTTCCATATTTTTTTCCTAAAACTACTATATTTTAGCTTTCAACTGCGACCACAAATGTTCAAATATCTCTAATAGAACAATTTTGACAGCGCATAGTAGTAGAGCGTAAAAATCACACTTTTTGAGTGCTCTAGCGGTCGCGCACCGAAGCTGAGACATCAGAAAAATTAAATGATGGTAAATTTTCTCTTCTGACATCTAAACAAAGATACCCACCAATTTTCGTCCAAATCAAAAATAGTGCGGCTTCAATTTTTTTTAATTTTTGATGATTTTGTATGGAATGACCCTTAAGCCTTTTCAAATGAAATAACTTTTGGTAAAAATTACAATTATTCATAAAACTGATCGCCAATTTGTCAAAAATGAAAACAAAGACTAACAAGGAAACGTTCTCAGGTGTGTCTCACCGATTTTGATGAAATTGAAATATGTTATAGAGTATTGAAAAATAAGGGACACGTATTTTTTTTTATCTGCGGATACGCACATTTAGGGGGTACTTTTATTTATTGTTTTTTTTTTTATATAAAAATTGGTGTTTTTTTCAAAAGTTTGTTCGCCATGTTGGTTCCGCCATTTTGAATTTTTTAAATTTAACATCAGATTCGTAATCAGCGACTCCAAAAACCCCTTAATACTGGTTTTCACGAAAAAACTGATGTCTGAAAGAATATACATCATTTAGGTATTAATGCTTGCGGTTGTTTACCCCCTTGAGGAGCTTTTTTTAAGAAAACCCAAAAAAACGTCAACTTTATTTTTCAAAATCGTATATAAAAAAATATTTTTCAATGATTTTTAACTAAAACTGTTATTTTTGTGACGGAAAGATAGAAAAAAAAAATCGGTTTTCTGCAATAAAAAAAAACCGGCCAAGTGCGAGTCGGACTCGCGCACCGAGGGTTCCGTACAAACTTGTAGGTATATAAGTAAAAGTTCACCCAAAAAATATGTGATGTAACTAAAAATTTAAGGTTTTCGGAATTTTTCCTTTATATGTGCTATAAAACATTGCTTCATGCCAAATTTCAAGATTCTAGGTTGACTGGAAGTACCCTTTAGGTTTTGATTCCCTTGCGAGTAGTTGCGGGTTTGAAAATATGCGACTTAAATTGCTGTTTCTTTTGATTGCGTTGACATAGAAGTTTGATTTTGTTACAGCTTAAAGGTATTATAGGCCTGAGTATTTGATATGAATTTCAATTTAATACCTCTACGCGTTCATGAGGAAAGGGGTAGTAAGTTTAAAATTATTAAAAATATTTTTATTATATGATGTAACTAAAAATTTACGGTTTTCGCAATTTTTCCTTTATCTGTGCTATAAGACGTTGCTTCGTGACAAATTTCAAGATTCTGAGTTCACGGGAAGTACCCTGCAGGTTTTGATTCCCTTGCGAGTGTCGAAAATTTGCGGCATAAACGGCTGTATCTTTTGATTGCGTTGGCTTAGAATGATGATTGATTTTTTCACAGCTCCAAGGGACAGTAGACCTGAGTATTTGATATAAATTCCAGCTTAATACTTCCACGCGTTCCTGAGAAAAAGGGTCTTGACAGACAGACAAACGGACGGACGGACAACAAAGTGATCCCATAAGGGTTCCGTTTTTTCCTTTCGAGGTACGGAACCCTAAAAATAAGGGTTACCACCTCCGGGAATCGGATTACTTACAAATGATTAGTTTGTTTCATTCGAAAAAATTCATTAGGATTTGAAATATTTTGGAAAAACTGTTTTTGAGGGTAAACTTTAAGGGTGGTTTTCACCCCCTAAATGTGAGTATCCGCAGATAAAAAAAAAATACGTGTCTCTTATTTTTCGATACTCTACAACATATTTCAATTCCATCAAAATCGGTGAGACACACCTAAGAAGGTTTCCTTGTAAGTCTAACGATTTTTTACATTAGTATATTTTTACGTCTCATGTAAGATAAAAATAAGTCTCAAAAATGCACTATATAATGAATTAATTGCCTACAATAAACAAACAAATATTTCTAAAGGTATTTTCAGGTATTCTTCATAACTCAACATGGTTAATTAATTGCAGAGAGAATCAAAGTCTGAAAAAATCAGGTTTGATATAAATTAGGGTAAATTAGTAGAGCCTCGTTATCTGAACTAATTCCGTGATATCGTTTCAACTAGAAATGTGAGTTATATAACAATATAGATTTATAATTTTTAAATAAATTTTTCTGATCATGCTTACCAGCAATTTTGTTGGGTAAAAATCAAATAAGCAAAAGTGATGAATCACGAAATTAGTTACTCAAACCAGATTTGATTTTTTTTGGGTATATAATCACTTTAAATCGCCTTAAAAAGTAATAAATTACAATATAAAACTAAAACGTGGAGTCAATTTAGAACTTAAAAATAAACTGCGATTCCTACGTAATATAACTAACTTTAGTCTGAAAGATTGGATCTTATATAATTACTAATCTAATTAACATAATACTAGCCACTAACTGATTCATTAGGCATTGCTATATCAAAGATAAAAAGATTAAGTATGAATAAGCGAATCATGGATGAGATTATTTCCTCTCTCGGCATAAACATCTTCAGGGACTTGATGAATTACTCAAGTATTTTTTTTTTTTAAAGATTGCTGATAAGACGACGTTAATGATGTGTTAGAAAAATAAAATAAATCGGAAGTGAATTTAATTGTCTTCTGGTTAAGATTAATACTATCAAATTAAATAGAATTTCCGGATAATAAATTAATCACAACTAAGTTAAGCTATCTTATCATGTGCAAGATTATTATTAATTTTTTTTTTTTACATTAATAAAATTGCATTTTGTCTGATTTATTTGTATTATATTTTACAAACATTACTCTACGATGTTGCGTAGAATTTATAACTAGTTTTCACATTACAGAACCAACAGGTTATTATACCTCTTCAGTAATAAATGATTAATTTATGTGGTTCGCGGCCTACTTTTGTACTTTTAATTGAGAGTGAAAGAAAGTAAGCTATTTTACGAGTTTTAAACTAAATTCATTTAGGTGAAAGTAGGGAAAATTAATTTGTTCCGCCGCTTCTAGTTACTTAAAACGATAAAAATAATGCTTCCTGTGTTTGGGATGCTTCACAACGAATTTGAGAAATTTTAAAATATTCTTTTTATACTATATAGTGACTCAAATGTTTATAGTCACAAAGCAAGATAATTAAAACTTTAAAGAAAATAATTGGTCGGTATAATGTTCACATACGTCATTGATATGCTTCTGTATAATTTTAGTTATCTAATATATTTCGAAAAGTACTAATAATTAAATAAATTCTTATATAATGTCACATATTTTCTGACCTATAAGTAATGATAATTCTAGAATAGTCACATTTAATTTTAAAAAACGACCTTTACCTTTTCTTATCATGGATATGATATTTGTGAAATATTGCTGAATATTAAGTTGTCTTCAAATTTTATTTTAAAGAGCGTATAATTGTAATAAATATAATAAAAGTATTGCATTTAAATCATTTACTATCTTTACTATATAACCAAGAAATTGATTTTTGTTTTCATTATAGAAATTTTCAAAGTTAGATCAAGACAATTATAAACTCAAATTGAAATAAGATTCTCAATCGCAATAAATTTTTGCGTGATATTTTCAAGTTGTTTACGTGTACTTTAGCTTTAATATCTAGGTTTTTTGTTATGAGTTAAAACATTGTTTGCTTTCCAAAACGAATAAACAAAATTATTCTGATCAAAACAGTTACTCATATATCTAAACGATTTGCACAGGATGCACGTGTAAAATGGTATCTTAAAATTTGCATCTCTTTTTGACGGACATCTTTCAGGAATATCAAAACGACAAATGTGATGGAAATATATTCACTATTCCTGTGATAGATAAAATCTAAACAAATTTTTGCCTCAGACAACTAAAGTATTCGACCGTAATAAATTTCCTGTGGAAGTAATGTTACAGATATCTCGTGACCGATCAAAGTAAAATAAGACAATTTTGTTTAATGTTAATTTTTAAATAAGACCATAATTTTGAAAGTTCTAAGTTTTGATCTTCTTATGGTATATTTTATCTTTTTTTATACGAATATTAATGAGGTGAAAAGTCACAAACTTTCCAAATTTACAACATTTTCGTTTAAAAAGTACTTCATTCAGAAGTGTTACAAAAAGGTTGAGAAGATCGTCTATTGCCAAACCAACCGAGGCAGCCATTAAATTAAATTATATTTCATAACTAATCGGAATAATTACTCTTTTAAATAAATGAACAAATTTTGAAAAATATCGAGCAATATTTATTTTATATCACTTTTAGAAAAAAAACCAGCCGATGGCCCACCCTTTACTTTTGTATTTTAAGGTCTGTTTCGTATTTTTATCAATTTAAAGCTTCACTAGTGAATTTTTAAGAATCACTGATATGTAAATTATATTAAATTACCATACATATTGGACATTCTTAAAATTAGCATTTTGATGGAAGAGAAATGGGACCATGTTAACAATCTATTTATATATATATTTCTTTCAATTTGTTTCGAAAAATTCTGGACTTTATGGCACCTCAGTTGATTGTTCTGACCACTTCCATTTAAATTGATTTACGTCACGCGAAATCTTGTATGTCTTTTTGTTTTTTTAAGTTCTTTTAAATCCAATTTAACGTAAATGCCATCCATCATCTAAAGAAACCTCACGTAGTCATACTTTGTTAAAAAGTCGTGTAATTTCTGAGCTCGACTTTTTGCAAGTAATTATTGTTCTTCGTCTCAGTTAAGAGTAATTAAACCTTTACGATGTCACTCCCAAAAAAATTTTTTTTAATTTTGTTCATATAGAATTTTTACGCATTAAATTTTTTTAACAAGATCTTTGTTTTGGTTGTCTGTCGTTCGCTAATATTTTATTAAAAAAAAAAAAAAAAAATTTATAAATTGTTATCTTGTATAAACGAACTTTTTAATTTTTCTTTTATTTTATTTTAAAGCAGCGACGATGAAATGATTAGTGATTTGATTTGATTTTTAGTTTACAATTAGTCTATATTAAAATTAGAGTTAAATGTCAATTACGCTCTTATACTGTGTAATAAACATTAATTAAAAATCTTTCTACATCATATAACAGCGTATAGAAA
The DNA here is from genome assembly GCA_949715965.1 of Dysmachus trigonus. NCBI lineage: Eukaryota > Metazoa > Arthropoda > Insecta > Diptera > Asilidae > Dysmachus > Dysmachus trigonus. The sequence goes on from OX454323.1 coordinate 68,314,062, forward strand.
GAAAATTACATAAATTCACTTAATTAATTATAAATCTCAGTTAAAAGAGAACTATCATTAACAATTTCAAGGTTCATTTTATTCATAATTAATGAGTAAGTATCACATTTAAATCTTCATCTTTATAAAATATCAAAACCAGAAAATCCTAGCTTTAACTCTAACAAGGAAAAATACATGTTTCGCGAAGGTTATCAAATAGATGCCCTTGCGGACTAAATTTCAGTTTCAACCTAGAAAATAAATGCCAAACATAATATACAAAACTCTCCGATGATCGCCCAATTAAAACCTTTTAAAAAATATAAGATACTCTTAAAAAGCTTGTTTCGTTTTGCTGAATCTTACCAAAATTTTTATGTTGATAATTGGAAGAATGCTTCCCGCCAATCCGGTACAAAGATTCATAGTGGTTGTTATATTGGGGATAAGTAAACCGCATGTCGTTCACAACTTTATATATATAAAAAATCAAATAAAATAGAAGTCTTTTAATTGAGACTAAATGATGAATAAGAACAATTGATTCGAGTTCAATTCAATTTCTTGTAATTCATTATTATCACAACACTGTTCAAAGTCTATTGAATTGGATCATTGCACTGACTGTTGCTTTTATAAAGTGAATTTCGCTTTCATGCCGGGCATTCTCTGAGCGAGAATAAATCAAATTTGTAGTTGTACTATTTTAAAATTAAACTTCACTATAAACTTCTGTATTTTAAATTTTAACATATCGTTAAAACTCGCGCATTTTAGCGCTCACTTTGATTTTTTTTTCAAAATAACAATACTATACAAATAAGCACGAAGATAGTAAAACTTATATTGCATTGTTTTCTTTTCGATTAATGTTTAATAACCGCCAAAAATGTTCACATTTTTTTTTTGGCGCCACAAATTTTCTCTTAGAGAATTATCATACAGAACATAAAGACGTCTTGAATATATCTCACTTAATATTTTCAATAATAATAAACTCTGTTCATAGAAACGCTTTTCGTGTAGTACTATTTTTTTTTTAATTCAGAACATCGACGAAGACGAAGACGTTGCGACCGGACTATGAGACCTGCAAGAAGCAATTAAGTCACTCACAGAGGGCCGGCATTTCTGTCACACCGATCTTGTTTAGACCAATCAAAACAGATTTCTTCGCAAATTATATAATAGAAGATCGGCAACAACTGTCGTCACTCGTACGCGTTGAAAATTGATCGCGCAACAAAATAACCGACAAGATATAAAATCTAGAATTCTTCGAATATTAGTTAGATAGATTGGTTTAAAATCTAATTTTTAGATAAATTCTTATTATTTTTCTCACGATCTTTGATCATCCGTAGTATGCAATAAAGAGCGCACTGAATGCGATTCTAAGTTTAAAAAGCGCACGCGCACTTGTCCTCTAAAGTCGTGTCGGAGAGCTTGAGATCGATGAACTGGACTGACTTAACTTAAGTCTCAAATCGCTTTGTGAATCGCACACCAGAGGGCGTGTGATAAATTTTTACAAGACAAGATTTCAAGAAAGCGCGAATATGTGAGAGTACCAACTTCCCGCGAGTAATATTTTGACATGCGTCACTCCGGTAATCTGGCTCCGTATTCCCGTGCATCGACGACGCAGTGAAGATCGAAAAAGATCAGTACCAAAACTTCGCTCAATTTTTTTCTCTTTTAGAGTGACGCACACACATCTTAGAAATATAAGAAGACACACACACGCTAGGAAAATGATAAAATAATCACACACACACACACATATATGTAATGTATATCATTATAACATTAGAGCGAATCTATGCGGCTCGATTTCGAGCAATGTCTTGTTGAAAAATATTTCTCGACGAGGACAGCGCCACACACGGGCTTATCTATCAGATTAAATTTTAAAGTTATGCGTAGCGATGCGTTATAAAGTGGTCACATTTCCTATAGTGTATGGATCCCACTTATTGAAAACGATCAGGCAAATTGTTTAACATTCAAATGGTTCACAAATACTACAATAGACCCTATTATTTAGACAACATATTTTTACATTGCGTAGGATTGATGATGTTAAAAAATTAAAATTTTTCTTGTGACTTGAATCTTGTATGCGTATTTCAATTATTACACTTGACTACAAAAGACACACACGCACCTCTTTCCTTTCGGATGACTGCAGCAGGGCTGATAATATTTGTTATCACAAAAGATTGTCAGTTCAGTACATATAGATATAATTGTTCATGATTTTTGCAGAATCCTAGGGTTTTATTTTTCTGCCTTTTTTCTTATAAGTGGGTCAATGTGTACACGATAAACGAAAAGAAAATATTTTTTAAGATAATTCCTCAAAAACTATTTTTGTCTGTGTTGAAAACTTATCAAAGTAATTTTTGCGCTTACGCATTTCGAATTTAAGAATTTAGGTTGATGAAATGATATGACTCATATGAGGCTCGTTTATTTATGCTATATTCGATTATTTTTCATGCATTTGCCAAAAATTGCTTATCAGAATTCACAAGAACTTTTAACCCCTATATAAAAAGAATAATATTGTTTATTATGATTTTTTTTTAATTTTTTTAATCAAAATAGAGGAATATTAATCAGTTTTCTGGTTTCAAGCAAAAGATGCCAACTTTTAATATATTAACTTTTATTCATTATTAAAGGAATATGACAATAAAAAATTATTTTTTCCCAATTTTTAAAAATCACATCAATAACGTCATTTTACGAAAGTTTTAAAAGATTTTTTTAATATTTCCGAAAGAATTGTAAATTATCTAAAAATGTATAATTTATCTATAAGAAACATTAAAGCATAAGGACTAGTAATGAGCAAAGCAAGATCAAGACTATGATAGTCTGGTTTTTTCTGGATTGTTACTATAATTTTCTGCGTGTAGTCTAAAATTCAATGATTTTCGTTCTACTATTTTTAAGTTATATTTAACCAAAGAATTACAATGTCTCAAAAACTGGAGATCAGAACACTTTAGAATTTTATAAAGTTCTGATCATTTTTACCAAAAATTGTGTTAAAAAACTATGTTTCAGCATTGAAGACCTAGAATTCTTAAATTAAAGAGAGTATAGGAATAATGCAGTAAATATGTTTTTTTAAATTGCCGATCCCTAAAATCGAAGGCACCGATCTTGAAATGAAATTAAGATCACTAAAAAAAAAATCGTTTTATACTAGTTTCAATCAGGTTAACTTTCCTAAGTAGTAATAACGATGAACATATCCCGCTTTTATAAATAAATAGATAAGGAAGTCAGATGTACGAGGTTAAGATTAGGTGATTTTATATATACTAGTTAAATCATGTTTCCTATTGGATTTGGAATTGAATTGAATTAAGATTCCCGCCAAAATGATCTAGTAACATGTTTTTTGTTCAAAACACTCAATTCTAAATATTAGTTACGTATTTAATCGTTTTTAATATTTCCTTTTAAACTAAAAGATATGAATATATTCTCAGAGAATTTTTTGTTAAAAAATCCATCAAAATATTCATGAAAATTACAATTATCTTATCATTCCGCCTCCGTGTGTAGACGATAATAAAATTTTAAGATGATCCAGACTAAGATAAACCATTCAAAATGAGGTAAAAAATATTTTGTGAGTAGTAGATAAAAGTATTTATGTTTTACTTACTTCTATAAAAAGATGTGGCTATTGTTGAGTGCCCTTAAATAAAAACAGCAAAGCTAATAGAAGACTTTTTACGTTATTTAAATATAATTTTTTTTTAAAACTGGATTAAACCGGAAACCTAAAGATAATCGTACAGCGGATCTCACGCAACCAAGTCTACACTTTTTGAACGCTATCACATAAATAATGCCGACGATATGCGACGCCTTATCAAAGATACTTACAACGAAATGTTGTAAAAGTGTGTCGCACGCTTCAAGTTTTTTTAATTGCCGAATAATGAGATCGCAAAATACCAAAACATTTTGAGGTCCCCAATACTATTAATAATATTTATTTAGATGATTAAGAAACGAGCGGAATACTATCACTTTTTCTAAGAAGCATTTTCTGTTCAGTTTAATTTTAATATAGATTATGCTGCTTCTGATTTCCAAATTAAAATCATATTTCTACGTATAATTAAATAAAGAATTAAACTTTCTTACAAAAAATTTTTTAAATTCATTGAAATGCAAACATAATCGCAAAAAGATTTTTTTTTTCTTCGCATAAAACGAATTCATGTACTAAATAAAAAGCGCACGCTTTGAGATAATTCAGTTTAAACTAGATAATTGCGATAAAGTAAAGCAAAGATTTGCGCTTAAATGGTGTCCGCAACAGAAAAATGCCTTAATTCATTTCAGTTCCGGTTTATGGAAATGAAAACTTTACTGAACTTTTCACACTTTTGTTCTAATTAGTCTTGCACGAAATACAACAACTAAATAAAATTTTTTGATCATGCCTTTATTTATCTAAAAATTGATAAATACCGAAAAACTTTAGTAAATATCACAAGATTTTTAAAGAAAAAAGAAAAAAAACCTTATGATCTCCGACTGGAGGTTAAAAGATCGAACTAAGCGAAAATTTTAAACAGCCGAAATATCAACATTCTGATTTATGCCACTTGAATTATCGCCACTGACAGAGCAATTGTAAAAAGTGAATAGCAATCGCGTTTTGGCTTATATTAAGCTCAATCAATTGAAAAATTCGCACAATTTTTAACATGAGTTAAAAGATATGAAAAACTACTTTAAACTATTTTTTGTTGTGTTAATCAAACGTAATTGGGTCTTATAAAGGAGGTCAAGGAGGTTCGCAATCTTCTTATTTTATTTTATTTGTATTAGTCAACTACTTTTGTCAGTATGATTTTTGAAAATTCAATAACAGTTCTATTTTTATATATTATAGGAATATTTTTTTAAATTATAAGTTGTAAGAAAAAAAAATATATAGCAAGGTGACCATTTTTTGGACAATGTGTGAATTTTTTCATACTCACTCCAATAATTTAATTAATATAAATAAAATTTTAGACATATAAATGAAATTTTAAATTAGAAACCGAACATTTATTTCATCATTTTTTATGTGTATAATAAACACAGGTCAACGACATTTTTATTGCTACTTAAGTGACATATCATGACATATGACATGACGAAAATCTTCGATCACATCACGTTTTCGGTTTCAATTTCAATTTTTGTCCAAAAGTTGTTGTGTAAAATAATAAATTTATAAAACAGTGAATTTTTTGGAATATTTTCTAGAAGTTTTTTAAGGTTTTTGTATTTTCATTTAATAGCTTAAGATTCAAACTTTCATTTAAGCCAAATATCAAACTCCTACACCGAGAGAAAAAACTATTGTAAAATAGATAAAAATTTCACTAGTACTTTGTTATTTTGTACCAAGCTAAGGCTTCTTAAATTTGGTAAATCATCTAAAATAACTTTGTCGATTTGTTACAGAATTTTGGACAACTTAAATAAACACAAAGACATAAATTTCAGATAAAATGCCTTCGTTTAATTTACCTAACTACTTGATACAAAATTTTAGAAAAACCACTTAGGTAAATTGTTCACAAGTTTTTGGTAAAATTGTACACAAGGCTAAGGCAATTTTCCTAAGCAAATGTATAACCTGCAAACGATACTCATCAATCATTTTTATAAGGTATCAGTCGAGTAAGACGAATTAAGAATTTTTCTTAACAAATTGGTATAGTATGTTTTAACTAAGTAATGGGAATTTGCATTCGGCACTATGTTCATTGATTTTAAATATTGTAAAAATAAAAATCTGCCTGAATAATGTTCAAGCTGTTAGGGTAGTTCATTAACACAATAAAGGAGAAGGATACTTTGCTGAAACCCTTTAAGGGTATCATGAGTGAAATTTCACTGCAGGCAAATATATCTTCTCAAATTTTTAGAAAAACCTAATGACTTTCAACAGTGATTATTCCTGCATACGTTTATAAGGTCACTATAAAAATAACATTATCATAAAATATAACATTCAGTAATGATAATAATAATAATAATGTTTTTTAAACTTAAAAAATATATAAGAATATTCTGGGGTAAAATTTCACACATGACACTCTTAAGGGGGTAGTACACTTCTTTTTTTTTAAAAAATCGATTTTTTTTTTATTTCATAAATGTGCTCTAATATATCACAGAAATGTTCTCCCAAAACCGTTTTGAGAAATTCGATATATAAAAAAAAGTTATAGACACATTTGTAGCGGTGCCTTACGCTAATCGCACCTTAAAATTATCGAATAAAAACTTTAAACGCGTTTTTCTCAAAACCACGTTTTTTGACCTGGCCGACATGATTTTGAAAAAATTATTGGTCTGATCGGGCTCAAAGTTTTATGGGATACTCTATACATGTGTAGTTCTCACCCGAACTAGGATTTTGAAAATCGGTTAATGTTTAACCCTTTTTTTAAACAATTTTTTACAAAAAAAAATGACCGAAAAATTAAAAAGTCCGCCATTTTGTTTTTGTTTTACCAACATTTTTTATCCTAGTTCGAGTGATAGCGACTGATCTATATTTTAATATGCACTTTGAATTTTTTGTTTCAGACGTTCCAGAGTCGAGATATCTTGTCGGCCAGATTAAAAAGGAGTCACCTTCAGGCAGCCATATTAGGGGCCTATGAAGAAAAAAAAAAAAAAAAAAAAAAAAAAAAAAAAATTATATTCTTGAATGTTAGTTGTATCATATATAAAAAGTTTGCAAGATCAAAATAAAGTTAACTATAAAAAAAAAAAATCGTTAAAAAAAGGCCTTAAGAAGTGATTTATTTTGCTGATACCTCTTTTAAGGGTTAAGGCTGCTTTAGTGGTTTATGAGTTCAATATTACCATCTTTGAAAATTTTGGGTAAAATATAATTTTAATATTAGTTAGTTTTCCTTATATCCTTGATACACGGGCAAAGACCGAATGAAGATCCAGCAGGGATTATCATCGGCTGTACTGTGTATCACTGTGGATTAAGTTTGAATCTTCATTCATAACTGCATTCGAAGGCTACTCGATGAAGTTCCAAAAACTTAATTCAATTATTCAAAAACATGAATTAACTCAGCTGTTTGCACTTTGAAATGTCAAAACGAAATATCATCGACTCGTATGCCCTGCCCGTGTATCTTGCATTGAATGAATTAAAATCCGAGTGAATTATAATTCATAGGATCTTCATTCAGACGTATCTTGGGTATTTGCTTCCTGCATAAGATTGGCTTGGTGTTTTTACGCAATTTACCAAAAATTTTAATTAGTTCACCAAAGTTTCTTATATAAAATTATACACGTTTTTGCTTTTAACAATTTTACATAATTTGTTCTCTGAGAGTACTACATTCTGTTAGTTTCTTAAACATTTTCAAAAATAGGTAAAAGATTGCTTATATCACATTTTGGAGTTATTTTTCACAAAAGCCCTATGTGGTAAAAAAATCTTGGTTTTCAGATTCGTTTTTAGCACCTTAAATAATACCAAATATTACTTATAAATACGAACATATTTCCCATTTAAAATGTCAATAATCATCCGGTGGCACGTGTTAAATTATTCGATAGTATTCATCAAATTATCAACATTTATTTTTAATTTTCTTGATTAAATGGTTTGAGTGACAGCAACAAAAAATTCAAATATCTGCCGAGTAATCGTATATACGTATATAAAAATATTTACTAATGTGAAAATGAAAATGTCTTCAATAGCTTAATAGATTCGATAGTATAAAGTAATAACAAATTTTTAACGATCATTAATTTTTTTTGCTCCATTTCATTGGCTGGGAAAATCTAAACTATAGGACTAAAATTGAAAATTTAAAGCGGTGTGGGTTGAATTTGAACTTGATCATATATTTATAATATACAAAACTTCAAGGAAGCATTTAATCGAATGAATTAATTTAACTTAAAATATCTTACAATAGCCTGTTTTTTCCAACTCACGTAAAAATTCAATGTCATCAGTAAAACCAATTGTATTTGCACGTGTGTAATTTAAAACTCTAAACAGCATTGCACTTAAATTATTCTCTAATTAAAATTCTTTCCTGCAATTTAAAATTTGAGCTCGTGTTGTACCTTATGGGACGAAAACATTAATAAAAATGTGTAATAAAATTCTTCTTTAATAGCGCCGAAGTTATCACATCGCGAATCTAATAAAATTTGACAATTTTCAGCGATTGTGTTTTAATGTTTGCCCTGCAAAAGTGTGCCGACTCGAAAATGTAAACGACGGAGTAATAAATCGCCTGAAAAGTAGTAAAATTAAAATAGTGCTGAACGAATGTTGTAAATAAATAATGAGAAACTTTATGGCAAAAAGCAGTGCGGAAGTTCGTCTTTGTTCTTTCCTTTGTTTATATTTATGTAATGAACTATTTGTAAGAAAAAACAAAAAAAAAAAGTTTTTATGTTTTTTTTTTTCACAAATTTCATTGCGTTTGTAAAGCGCGTGCTTTTAAAATGTTTTGAATTTACAATTTTCTTTAAAATATGTGAAGCTAGAAAATTTGCATTAACGTACGTTTTTAAAAGCTTCATTTACGTTACATTCAAAAATTAGCAAGTAGAAAATTATAATGCAAAACAAATTTAGCATAATCTATGTCAATAATTCTTATTTCAGATATGTCCACAGATTTTGCGTTTTTTCATCTAATTTAGTATTAATATATGCAACAGAAGATACTTGTCGTAAGCCAAAAAAAAATCTACCAATCTATTTATTATTCGAATACCTCCTAACCTAATAACAAAATTCTGTAGATCATCTTGTTAGCAATAGACAAAAATAGCAAACGTTTGACTAACAAGATCGTGAGAAAGCAGGTATCTATAATTTATCAAAACGCTTTGAAGTTTATACTACTTAACTCCTTTGCTGATGATAGTGCTAATATGATTTTGAGGACACATTTTCGAAGCTATATTCTTTAAAAAAAAATTTAAATATATTCATCAATTAGCTCGGTTGAATATAAAAACCTATCATTTTATAAGAATTGATTAAAATTATTTGAAAAAGTAATCAGATACATATGTAAGTAGGACAAGGAGAACAATATTGAAAAAAATTACTTTATATTTATAAAGCTCTTTAATAACTTAATTAGTAATACTAATGATAAACAAGAGGTAAATTTCATTTCTATCTATTCTATCGAATTTAATAAAACTTCTGGAAGTTTACTTCCTAATCTAATAACAACAAGTTTTTATATAGAGTAAAAAAAGGTTTTACATATGTACATAACTCTTATTAATGCAATCAAAACTAGAAGAACTTCTAAAAACATTACAAAGTCACCACCACAAATGAAGTGTAGAGTGACAATGTTTAAATCAATAGCAGTATAAAAACATCACTTACAATTAGTTTAAAAAAAAAAAAAAAAGTATAATAGAAATAAAATAAATATACCAAAGTGTGAAAACTTTAAATTAAAAAACAAAACTGTGTTTTGAGTAGAAAAAAAGTGTTTTTTTGACTACACTTAGACCGCGTAGACGTTTTTGGTTTACACCTTCGTACCGCAGCGCATATACTAATCATAAAATATATGAAAAAAATAATTTAATTTCAGGTTTTTGTTGGCCCATTGACGTAAACTGAAAATTCCAGAAAATACAGACAGACAGAACTTAAAAAAGAACATTAAAAATAATGCTAAAAATATTTTAAGTCTTCTTTTTTTTTAGCTTGATTGGACCGACGCAGATTCGGAAATGCTGGTTAATTTTGAGCTGTGCAAAATTTATTTTAAGAATCAACTTTTTGTTGAATTTTAAAATGATGACAGACAACTTTTCTTGATTGCTTACGTTTTATCGTATGCACGTGAATCAGCTTCTTCTCTATCTGATTATTATTGCCAAATTTGGATATCAAATAGACATATTTATAGAAAATTATAACATTATACATTTTTAGATTTCAATTTCAATTTTTTTGAAATCACTTACTATTATTATGTGTATATTTGAATTAGTAGTAACAAAAACGAATCAGATATTAAGTGACGAATTTGTTTATGATTCAAAGGAGCATAGTTTTGGTAAAGGGAATTAAAAGATGTAAACAATATAAACCGGTATTTTAATATTTTTTTTTATATTTATTCCACTTTTTATTTTATTAGGAACTTTGTACACGAAAGGTTTGATGTTTTCTGGGAAGTATTGCGACTAAATTTGTTGTTTTTCAGTAAACATTTATATTAAAAATTGTTGTTCAAAATATCATGTCTATCTAAAATTTAATATATTCTTATGTTTGTGGTTTGTATATCTCAGAACTGCAACATAACATTTATTGAGGTAGACTACAGTGTTCAATGTATCCTTTTTCAATTCTACATAAATATAAAAATTTATTTTCGACACAAAACTAAAAATGCTATTAATTTAAATATAAAAACTCACAGAAACAAACCCCAGGAAGACCCGTGCGAAAAGTTAATGTCCTTTAAAACTAAATACCCCGTGACGAAGTGACGCATACTTTCCATATTAAAAAAAAACTTATACAAAATAGTCCCAAAAAGAAGATATTTTTGTTTGTTGTAAATTTAGAATGCGGGAAGAAGAATTTCTTATGATAATCATCTGCTGTTTATTTCGGAATCGAAACCCAGAAAATTCCGGTTTTAAATTTCTTCTGAAAGACCTGTTTAAATGCTTTATGGAACAGGTGGATTAATGCTGTCGTTGACTTTTACGTTCACTGTTTAATGAATATATAAAACAAGTACACGTGCAAGTGTTTTTTTGTGACGTATAGAAATTGAGATAGATCTAAAGAAAACGCGCGTATTATCTAACGACTACAAAAAATCTTTTATTATTTGTAGGTTCGCAATTTATCAAGTTATATATGTATAGTTGAATCATCATAATCACGCGCTACTTAAGAATTCGCAAGAAACCACAGAAGTTATAAAATATCAATTATATTTACGTCATCACGTCAATTTAATCTAATTTATCACAATACGAAAACAAAATATCTTACTCATTGATTAGAAACAAACTATACATTTTATATTGATTTCCTATTGCGTTTCTGAATAGACCAAAATCTTATAAGTTCTTAATTAAAAATAGATATTTCTATTCTGTGTTTCCCCCGTGTAATATAAATTTAAATTTAAATAATAATGTTAAACTAAGGCTCCTCTTAATACCTAATTCTTCGAAGTAATATATTATGAAGCCATTTTCAAAGATCACAAATTACAGAAAAACCAAAAAAAAAATAAACATAAGCAGTTTATAAAATTATCCGTCATAAACATAAACATAACAAAATACTCGAAAACTCAAATGGAAGTCTTGTCCAAAAAAATTCTTCAAACCAAGGCCCAAACTTGAAGTCCAAAATCCCTATCTTAGATATATCATGTCATGTCATATGTCATATCATGTGTTAGATCGTGTGTGACATGTGTGTTATGTTATATGTCACTTTATGTCATCTCATGTTGTGTTGTCATGTCATATGTCAAGTCATATTATCATGTAGCAAATCAAAGTAAACAAAAGAGCCAACCGAAGCAGAAAAATTAATCTTTCTGTCATAAAAAAATTAGTATAAATTAATGTAAAAATGTTGATTCGTGTTAATTTATAGCCTATATCCAACGGCAAGACATAGGCTTGATCGGATCATTAATTCCAGAGATTACTTCTGATAAACAAAAAAAAAACTTAGAAAATATACATCTTTATTATATAATTTAAAAACTAATTTGTTAAAATATTTTAAACGCAACTCGTTGTCACCCTGTAGATTTGTTGCAAAAAAGAAAAATATGTGCTTCCCCAAGAAGTCAATGCAATGTAATTTTATCTTAAAAAGTGTTCAGAGGTGGGAGGTCAATACTGAAGGGGGTGAAAGGTCAGACCGAGACAAGCAAAAAATCGTATGGGTGGGGGGGGGGGGGGGGGGGGGGCATCTCGCACCGTTTGGCAGTTACAGGGTGATTCGTAAATCAGGATTTTGCCTTATATGGGAACCGCTCTTGTATTTTTATCTTTTTTTCTACGCATCGCAGCGGCCCCAAACTGATTTCAAAAAATCACTATTTGGAAGCCCTTTCCATAAAAGTTTACACCACCCCCCTAACCCCAACCCCTTGGCCACAATCCCCCCTGCAAGTTGAACAAATTAACTTTTATTTCACGATTTTTCACCTTTCGCCCCACTTTTCTCCGAAATTCATGTTATTAACATACCTACTTTTTATTTTTTTTAAGTTGCCTATCTAATTACCTTTCCACAAAGGTGCAACATGCCCAGGTAGAAAAGGGTTGCAAAAGTCCTGAAATTAAAACATCCTCACAGGTACCTAATTACTTTATTGCACCATAATGGAAAAAGTCGTTAAGTAAACAATTTTTATGACAGCAAGTTCGGAAATGTTTGTTTAGGAAACAGAGGTAATAAATTTTTTGTATTTCAGCAAAACAGTAATAAAATAATAAATGTAATCTCGTTAAATAGCGTTATTAGATTATTATATCCAGTATTGACTCCTAAGTATCCTGACGCTCCGTTTCTAATACCTCCTATGAATTATGGTATAAAAATGGGTGAGTTTGAAAGGACATTGACCACAGTTGAAGAAGGAAGTGAAAAGAACGGGTGTTTAATAGAAAAAATTAAGATAAAATGGCAGAATTCAGTGTTGACGAGTATGCCGATATAATTTACGTGCACGGTTTAGTAGAAGGAAATGATAGTGAGGCCGTACGAGAATACCAAAGGAGATTTCCGAATCGGCGGGTACTCAACAGAAGGGTATTTTCAAGGACTTTCAGAAGGTTAAAAGAAACCGGAAGTGTAACCGCCCCCAGAGCAGAAACGCGAGCAGGAAAATCGGCCGATTCAGCGGACCCCGACCAACAGATCCTCAACATCGTCAGGAACAGCCCTGTAATAAGCATCAGGCAGGTCGCACGAAGGTCAGGATTGTCTTCAGGGAGAGTTTGGACCGTTGTGAACCGAGAGGGACTACATCCATACCACCATATCCCGGTCCAAGCACTAGGGAAGGAGATTCCGAAGGACGATTGCAATTCTGCACTTGGCTGTTCGAGTCTGACATCGAAAACAGAAGGTTTCTAGACCGAATTCTGTGGACGGATGAATCGCAATTCACCCGGGATGGCATCACAAACTTACACAACCTCCACACCTGGTCAGATGTGAACCCACATAGGACCAGGTGTCGGTCCTTCCAGCAAAGATTTAGTGTCAATGTCTGGGCTGGCATCATCGGCAACCAGTTGATAGGACCCTTTATCTTGCCCCAAGTGCCGAATAGTCAGCTATACTCGGACTTTTTGGAGAATATCCTTCCGGATCTGTTGGAGGACATCCCCCTGGCCACCAGAAGCGCAATTTATTTACAGCTCGACGGAGCACCTGCGCATACTGGGAACATTGTTAGGGCAAGGTTAAATGAAAATTACCCAGAGCGCTGGATTGAACGAGGTGGACCGATTCCTTGGCCTGCTAGGTCACCGGACCTTACTCCACTGGACTTTTTCTTATAGGGAATGATGAAAGATGAAGTTTACTCAAGACCAATCAACACCAGAGAAGAATTAGTTACCAGGATTGGGACTGCAGTCACGAAAATACGGAAGAGACTGGCTACCATAGACCTCAAACGTGAAATAAGACGAAGGCTACTTGCATGCATCGAAACTAGCGGAGAACATTTTGAACAGCTTTTAAAGGACAAACGTTTTAATTGTAATTAGTTTTTAAGCGAACAAAATGTATTTTTTAGTAAACTTAAGTATAATTTCCTAAAAATTCGAATTATCATGATATTCTGTAAAAGGATTTTTGTAAATAAATTTTCGTATCCTTTTCTTACCTGGGCATGTTGCACCTTTTTGGAAAGGTAATTAGATAGGCAACTTAAAAAAAATAAAAAGTAGGTATGTTAATAACATGAATTTCGGAGAAAAGTGGAGCGAAATGTGAAAAATCGTGAAATAAAAGTTAATTTTTTCAACTTCCAGGGGGGATTGTGGCCAAGGGGTTGGGGATAGGGGGGTGGTGTAAACTTTTTTGGAAAGGGCTTCCAAATAGTGATTTTTTGAAATCAGTTTGGGGCCGCTGCGATGCGTAGAAAAAAAGATAAAAATACAAGAGCGGTTCCCATATAAGGCAAAATCCTGATTTACGAATCACCCTGTAACTGCCAAACGGTGAGAGATGCCCCCCCCCCCCCACCCATACGATTTTTTGCTTGTCTCGGTCTGACCTTTCACCCATTTCAGTATTGACCTCCCACCTCTGAACACCCTGTATAAAACGAGATTACAGAAAACTGATAATATTAATTGTTTTTTTCTTTATTATTTAAACGCTCATAAATCCATTATCTAAAAACGTTAAAAGGATTATACTAAAAAATAACAAAAATTAAATCCCGAAAATATTTGTAGGAATGTTATCCAAAACACACAATATATGTAAGAACTGCGTATTTTTTTGTAATTTAAAGCTTGTATGAAAAATAATATTATAGTTTTTATCAATTAAACCCTGTCATATTTTTTTTTTTTTTATATTTTGCTATCGCATTCTTCTGTCGTAAATTGTTAGATGGTTAATTTTTATATTCCAGATAAGCTTACCTTTGTAGGGTTAATCATCAATTGGCACTTTATATGATAGATAAATATGTGTTTTTCTGTGATAAAATTGCAATTTTAAGTAGATTAAGAATCGAGAAACAGAAATTTTCAAAAAAAATTCGATTATTTTGATATTAAAGACATTAATAAATAAAATGAAGATTTCAACCCAAACTATAGCTTTAAAGTAATATTATATGAATCTATAATTCTTACTATGGTTTTGTAAGAGAAATTTCCATGAGTGTGTGAGCGCGTTGTTAGGTAGAATAAGTACCATATTTTGAACATTTTCGAAAAATTCTATTTAATTCAACATTGTTTTCGATGAAGAAAATATGAATAATAGTTACCGCGTTACATGAATCTGTCTATCGTCATTCTATGGTATATTATATAATAGACACGTCTTCTTTATAATTATAGGTTGTTGTTTTTTATTTTATCTAGCAATATCAGTGTTTATTTTCAAGCTGTGATTTCATTTCAAGTTTTTACTAGTAAGTAGTTTGTAGAAATAGAAACTTGTTTGAATGTTTTTACATTTTACAAACATTTTTTTTGTAATTTTCGACTAAATTTTCACTAAATAAACAAAAGGGTATCCATAAAAAATTTTTATAGTATCTATTATTCCGCTTGAAACAGTTAAATAATGGAGATGCTTTACAGTGAATAGTTTAAATTTAAAGGTCAATCGTAGTAAACTGGCTTTATTATTCATACTACACAGTCTTACAAGGTGTTAAACTTTCTAGAAAGGAAAAGATAAGAGAACGATTCGAAAGCTATGCGGACGGACGGGGAGTATGAAGAAGGCTCTACAGTGAGATAGTGCGAACACATGAAAAAGTGACTGCCGTCGTCTACTCCCAAACATATGCAGAGACCAGTATGAAAATTCATTTGACCTAAATACCATGACGCGAGCAGCCAAAAATCAATTCAATTCAATATTAATTCACCCGAGACCGGGGAATACATCGAACTGGCTCAAAATCAAGCAAGTCACTTATATTTGTACCTTGCGGGTAGCATCGATCCGCGCCGCTCGTTATCGTGGACATCGACAATCAAGTTTTTGTTTTTTTTTTCTTATTTCTCCCTTTTTGTTTTTATTATTATGTTTTTTTTTCTCCACTCGTTTGACGTCAGAGCTAATGTTATTGTTTTATTTTTAGATAGAGCTTTTTGCCTCTTATTTAATCGCCGTGATCAGACGAATTATAAAATTGGTAGTGGCGCTACAGTGATTTTACTGTGGTTTCTTAAATTTAAGTTGAAAACAGATCTTCACTTAGATTCATCCGGTCTAATAATCATAATTAAAAAGGGAAAAGAAATTGTTAATATACTTTAATAGTTTTGTTTTGGAATTTAATATAAAGGGTGTTTTTTTAGCACAAGTAATTAACTTTTATTCGGAAAACCCATTTTTTAGCATTAATATTTAAAAATGATTTCGGGCATTTACCCACTGCGACTGTTCTTGACGAAGAACATTCTATGTGCACAATTTTTCGATCAATGTCGGCCGTATGACACGAATAACACTTTCAAATTGTCAATTGTTGCTGGTTTATCAGCATAAATCAATGACTTCAGCTCGCACGATCTTGAAGGCCAATTTACAGGGCCGTTTTCGAAATCACTTTATCGCCAAATCGTGATTTCGATAAATCGATGGTTTGTCTTAACTGTATGGCATGTAGCGCCAGCCTGTTGGAACTACATCTCGCCAGGATTTATGATCCCTGTGTGGATGTAATAGGGTCTGTAGAGTATCTTTTAGATTGTCTAACTCGACAAGTGCCAATTTTGCTTATTAAAAATACATTAAGCCAAAAATGAGCGAAGGGTATGTGTACCATAAAAATCACGAAGTCGCCTAGAAATCTCGCAAACTAACGACCAATTTTCAAAGTAAATTTGGGTAATTCTCACCCTTTATACATACCCTTTGTATGAATTTGTACTATTATATATTGTTAATTAACACAGCATTGCATTATACACACTTAATTTTAAATAAACACTTTTGTTTTCTTACTATTTCTCATGTTTTAAGTTTTCATTTATTTCTGTTCAATTCTACTCAAATATAAAATTTTTATTACAGAAGATATATGTGCAATAAAATTTAAAGCATTTGGGGAAACAAATTAACTTCCCAAACGATTTAATTAAATTATATGATCAATGTAAGGTCATTGGTATGACGGACAGTACACTGATTAAATCCATAATAAAAATTGAAGGCCAGTCTTCTCCAGAGTGCTTGATTGAGATTCCGAAGCGACTTCCTGGCAAAACTATCAAAAAATTATCTTTGACTACCTACTATCAAATTATGTCGGTTATTTAAAATAGCAAATGATGGTAATGAATTTTAAGGGTTTCGTTTGTTGTCTAACTGTCTGTCTAGCCGTCTTTTGCCAGGGGATAACTTTAGAGCCCTCCTCTAGCAAGCAATGCTTATAAAACATTTGAGTTTCAATAAAAACATTCGAAAGTTTAAAAAAGTTGAAATGGAATCAATAAATAAACATTGGTATCAAATGAAATCTAATAACAAATTTCCTGTACTTTGTTTATATATGTAAGAAAAATAACCTACACCAATTTTATAGAAAATCCCTTTCAAAAATATACCCTTTTTTTTTTAATTGTAATTGATTGAACATATTGTAAAACTACCTTAAAATAACACTTTACTTTACTATTTTTATTTACAGTCTCAAGAGTAAAATTCCAAATTCGTATAATGCTGCGTAGCTTAAATCATAACAAAGCATTAATTATAATTGATTTTTATTTAGATTTTGAGTTATACAAAAAATTAACAGATTTATTTTTGGATCACCTTCTGGCAATACTATAAAGAAACGAAAATGTCAGTAATCAGATGTTATAAATACAAGTTTGAAACCAAAGAAAACTAAAATTTACGTTCAACGACTTTACTGAATAATAAAAAAAAAGATTAAATATCTTAATAGTTATTTGAACTGCAATTTGTATTTGTAACCTCTAACCTGCAATTAGGTTTCTAACACCACTTCAATACCAATACAATAAACCGTAAAAATTATATGAAACTAACATTCTACAACAATTTAACTTGATCTTAATGAAAAAAACGATCGTCAATATTACCAGCAAACCTTTATTGCCTTTTTGTTTTTTATAATATCGAGGTTGCAAAAAAAAAGTTACTTTATTATCTGTTGGATTCCCCTTTAATGAAGGTGAACCTCATTCATATTTAAATATATTCAGGGATTGACGCACGTTATATGTTTTACAATACACTCGTATTTAGTTACCCTCTACTGACATCTTGGGCTATTTTAAGCTGCTTGTACTTTTGTGTAAAAGTCTTTTTACAAATTGGACAAGTTTAATAAAAATTTTGTGATAGTGTTTTTCATTGACACACCCACGTAAAATTTTTGTTTATACTTTTATATGTCAAAGGCAGTTTGTGTTTACTTTTTGCATTTCATTATTTATTCTTATACTTTTTTGCTTTTTTCAAATGCTTACTAAGCAATGTTCAGTTTTAATAATTTTTTTTCTAGTACGAATTTTAACAATTATAATAAACAACTCACTAAGGGAACTTTCGTGAAAGAAAACTTTATATTAGATATTGTATAACATTCAGCAAAGTCAAAAATATTAACACCCTACTTCCGAATTGTGTCTCGAAAGCTGGGTTTAATTTCATTTATATTACGATTTTGGAGCCAGTTTTCGGTACGAGATCGAACGATTTGTTTTTATTTATAAACAAACGCAGATGATAAAATATCCAGACAGTCGGTTACCCCTGACATTAAGTTTGTTTACAATTATTATTTTTTTTACTAATTTTATGTTGATTGGAAATAGTATCAATAGTGTTAACTCGTTGCCAAAAGACATATAACTTTAGTTGACCTTTTTCATTCAATTCATCATTGGAAATTTTTAAAGCTAACATTTTTTTTTAGAAATTTTTCTATATATAATTTGGACGTATTTGATGTTAAAAGTTTGTTTTTATATTTTTAAGTGGAAATTAACTGATTGCTTAGAAGAAAATTTAAAAATATACTTTTAATATGAAAATAAAACTTAATAATAGATAATAGGAATTCCTCTTCAAGGATTTATTTATTTACTCATATTAATCACAAACAACAAAATATAAAAAATATATAATTTTTGTTAAATTCATAGACCGGATTCAAATGGAGAATTTTCATATTTAGAATAAACATTTACAATTAATTATATGAAATGCGGTTAAGAACATTCCTAATACTTTTAATTATTCCTCGAACGAAGCAATAACAACATTTGATTTATTGCAAACACTCTACAATTACACAAAGTAATTAATAACGTAATTTTTATGTAAATGATATGCATAAAAAATGCGTATGAGGGAATATCCCAATATAAAAAGTAAAAGATAATGTTTTTTATAGTACAGCACAATCCCGGTAATCTGAAATGTAATAATACTAGAGTTCTTAATTTATATGTAAGTATCACCATACCACATTGCATTAAAATTGAATAAATAATAAAACATTGTTTCAAATTTTCCGACTTTTATAATAAAAACTCTGGGTGCTTATTTTAAAAGTTTTCACCTGATTTTTGTAATTTTGTTATAGCTATGAATATTGGCTTAATACCAAAGTATTTTTGAAATATTGCTTCTCCCCTCAAAAGCCTGTGCAAATTTTCCTGTTTTTTGCAAGGTACAAAATCTCGAAGCATTTTATAGTTGGAGAAAATTTTACAAAGTGCGTGCTTGTCATTGAATATAACTTTTCTATGAATTTTGATGGGAAAAAGATTAATACATCAATAGATAAATATTCCAGCATCCTATAGCATGTGAGTTATCATTTGAAAGAGATTTATTTAAGGTCCTCAAAACTAGTTTGATTACAATTTTATCTTCTATAATTTTCAAGGTATTCCTGAAAATGTTTATCAAGCACAAATTCTACTTACCTGCTCTATTTTCAAAAGTGGTGGATCTAACAATTTCAATATAAAAAAATAGTGGATTGAGAGCAACATTATTGAAGTGTTTTGCCCGATTTTACTAAATTTTTATAGATTATTCAGTGTCTTTTATATTATTATTATAATGTTTTATATTTTTGTTAGATGCTGGCTGAGATATTTTCTTTAAGAAGTTGAAATGGTCTAGCCGGTTAAAAAGGTGAAAAGTGTTCCCAGATATTTTGAAAAACAAAAAATACCTTTACTTACAGGACAAAGTTCATCTTTCCTGAAATTTTCAGACCCATAGACCCTTACATAACCTCAAAAAAAAATTTAAAATGTGATTTTCAGTGTTTTGTGGTTATCTCGGCTTCCTGTGGACGTAGAAACTTCTTATTTTTTCAAATTGTAGGGTTGCTGACAAAAAAGCTACATGATATTTTTTTCGAAAGTTTTTGGCGGGAAATTAAAATTTTTATATGCGTTCGAAATTTTTTAAATTTCCAGCAAATGGAAGCATTTACTTATCTTCCTAGCAAATAATGAAATTTTTAGTAAATACTTTAATTTGAGTGAATAAACAGTGGTTTTACTTATGACAACAAGGATTTACTATTTAACTAACTTTATAAAACTTTATTTCGGTACGCTTGTCGTGTATACTCGTCGTGTAAAATAAATAATTATAATTTACAACAAAAACTCAAAATTTTAGTAATAAAATATAATCATTCATTCATCGAGTATTATTTCCTCTGCAATCAATCGTAGGATTTTTAAAAATAAATTCCGCTCTTTACTGATTTACTAGTAAAGAGTGCTTTTACTAAAAGCATTTATTTTCCTTACAGTTTTTAGAATTATAAATTAATAAAGAAAAGGTGCTTGATGAATTTCAAGAATCTAATTTAAAAAAAAAAATATAGAAAATTTTCTTGTTTTTTCAAAATAATAAAATATGGGGCTACTTTCCACAGGACTTACTTAAATATTGAAGTCAAGGAAAAGGAAGAAATCAAGGATCAGAAGTATTTTGAAAATAACAAATTTTCTTGTGATATCAAAACCGAATTAAATACATTTAAAATATGTATTTTTGCGGATGACTTTTCGCAGATTTCACTCCAAGTCTCTGACAAAAAATGTCTTGAATCTGTGTCAATATGCTCGTTATTCCCAAGGGACCCGGATAAAGTAGCTAAAATAAACCTATTAAGATAATGCTAAAGGAAAAAGTCACTTCGCTCATGCAAATGAGGTCGCCCCCTAGAGCTACAGGAGGCCGGGGATTGATTAAATCAAAATCGCGCCCGATTCGTTCGGACCTGATTCAACTCGAATAGACTGGCGCAGCGCGTTAAGTTAAGTAGAAGAAGCCTAAAACGTCTTACGCATTGGTAGTTGCGTTGCGATAAAGCACCAAGAAAAAACATCTCGTTGGTTAAAGTGCGCGTGTAGGCGGCGTTTGTTCAGCCCCACGATGCGTGGCCGTAATCCAATCCGCCACGAAACGAGATCAGTAATGATCCCCAACAATAGCGAGTACGTTGACTTAATCCAAACAGCTCAAATAAATGATAAAGACTCAATTCTGCTCGCAACAGGAGACAGCCCTACAAAGAGTGAGCACATAAGTGACGGCGTTTCCTTTTCATTATTAAATTCAGCACATGAGAAGTGAAAAATATCATTATGTCTTTTTGAATGAGCCCTTTATATCAAATTAAATTATAAATAATAACTCGTTTTTATTATTTGAGAGAAACTTGATCGTTTCGATTAAGTTTAGTGTTAGATTTAAAACAAAATCATGATTTTTGAAACTATATAACCATAAATATATACAAAAAATGCCAGACAAGTTTAAACAAAAATGCATGCAATTTTGAAGTAAAGTTCCTAAAATATTTACACAAACTTATTTTATTATTCTAGGCTTCCTTTATTACTAATAATATAAAATAAAACTTTATAGGCATACCAAAAAAAATATTTTCTCAAAATTTGATAATGAAATTTCTTTGAAAAAACACTTAATTTATTGTTTTTTGAAGAAAAAGACGAACTACGCGACTGCTGACTTTTAACTAAGAAAGAAAGGAGTTAATTAGGTCTTAGCAGTGACCCCGCATAATTATTAGTTCACTCACCATTTGAGCAGTTGTTCAATGCTCAAAATTTGAGTAAACTCACTACTTCAACAATTGAGCGGACTCAAATGAGTTTTTAACTAAGTAAAATCTGATATGATTCGACTATAATTTCATTTAAATAATAAAAACTCACAAGAATCACTAAAGAGTAGATATTATCTTAATCGGACTTTTAATTCGTTTCTTTTTTGCCAATTTCGTCAATTAAAATAAAAAAGTGTGATATTTTTTATGTCTACTATCAAAGAAACTTCCAAGGCAAACTTTCTGCAACAATTCTCATTTTCGTTATGTTTTATTGAATAATGTTGAGAGTAAGAAGAAATGTTGATGAATAAATGAATTGAAATAATATTGTGATCAGAAAGAAATATTGTTAAGCAAATAAATTATAAGTTTCTTTTCTTAAAGATAACAAATGACTTTCTTATGAGTTTTTATTATTTAAATGAAATTTCAATTCAATCACATCGAATTCCACTTACAATTAGTTAAAAATTCATTTAAGTCCGCTCAAATGATGAGCAAACTCAATAATTGAGCGGACTCACTGCTTGAATGAAAAATTTGAGTTTTTTATAACCCCAATATCTCTATTACACGCATTAACGTATTTAAAATAAAACAAGTAGAACAAATATAAATCAGATGCATTAATTGATGTTATTTTTCTAAAGCAAATTTTTGACTCTTTTATTAGATATAGAAATGAAAAATTCGCACAGCAAATCGAACATCACACCTTGGCACTCAAAAGGTTAAGGAGTTATTCTGGTAATAAATTTATAAAAAATCGTTTTACATATTTCAAATCTTCGTGTATACTATTATAAACCAGCTGAAAGAATTTGAATGAGAAATTGCGATTATTTCGTTTTGTATACTCATTTAACCACATTGTGGTCTAAATTTATCTCCATAGTTGCTTCACATATTAAAGGCATTTTTTTTTCCAACAAAATAAAACGTTGTGATAAAAGAAAAAATACTCAACCGATCATGATAAAACTTTGATATTATTCTGTAGATTGCTACAAGCCTGAATCATGGATATATTGATATTAAAAATTCTTTATATTCATTGTTGTTGTATGACAAATTTGTTAATGTTAACTTTGAAGTAATTGTAACTCATTTCGACTGAAATTGAAATGAATTTAACAGCAAAATTGCGTATAAAATATCTATAATATTATTATATAATTAAATTAATACCTCATTATTTCCCTAAGGTAGCTACATTCTTACTGATGTAGATGTCATACACGTCAGTTCGGTAATTCTGAAAAACTATTAGTTGAGGGAAAAAGGTTAGCTAATTCGAAGATTTAATTTGAATTTATATAGCTAAATTCCACAAATCAACTATATACAATAACAGACAAAACGATTGGTATCGAATTAAATTCGTAGACAGGTTGATGTTCTCGATAACATGACAAATTAATAAATTCGTGACGTCTTTTGCCATTAACAAATATTTCCTTTTCACCAGTTGTTTCTGGTAAAAATTGAATAACACTTTTTTTTTGCACTTTCATTGCGTCTTTGCATTTTGTTGAAAAATTCGATTTTTAAGAAATAAAAACTACAGATTCAGTGAAAAAAGGAGTATGAATTAAAATTAATTAAAATTAATTAAATTAAAACATCAACGTAACAATAAATCATTATATAAACAAAAAAAAAAATATTTAATAATTATATTCAACTTTTTATTAACTGCGCAGCTTATTCGAAAGTTCACAAGAAATAAATTTACTTAATTTTGGACATTTGCAAATTTTATTTAATTATAAATTTAACATGCCCGACATTTAAATCATTTTATATATAATCAGAAATCGTGCAAAAATTCAAATATAATTAAGGCTTATAAATATTGCAAAAACTATTTTTAGCATTTTAAAACCAGTTATGCTTTTTTAAATTGAGGAACTGAAATTTAATGAACTCATGACCGCCAATATCTACGTCTTTGCGAATTCAGAATGATTAATACCAAAATTACTTTTAGACCACTTAATATAATTGATTCTTAGAATTAAACAAGATATTTCGTACGTTAATCTGGAAATGATTGAAGTGGAAATGTTATCTACTACGTACAAGAAAATGTTTATTATTTTGTAAATAAATTCAAAAATACTTCGGACCTTGGTAGAATAAATGCTACAATTCGAAAGCTTGTAGTTTTATTGTAATTCTAATTAAATAACTAAATAGAATAAAAAGTTATCTACAAAACTTTTACCTTGAGGTTTTTATTAGATTAATAGAGGGTCGGAAATTTTGAGTCAAAAGTTTCATTAAAGATCTATTACTCGTAAAATATTAGAAAACGATAAAATATCGAATTTTATACACAAGCAAAAATATTTGGAAAACAATTTTTATAAACAAAAACACCAATCTTAAAATAAACTTGTTGTAAATAAAATAATTTTCCCAAGGACAAGACAAGAACTCAACATATGTAAAAATAAAAAAAAAACCGATTTTTAGTGCAAAGTTTCTTATGGTATTACTAAAAATGTAAAGTTTCTACTATGTTTTTCCTTAATTTTCCAAACTATTATTTTAATAATTCCCTGTTTCATTAGTTTTACTACAACTACTACTCTTTCAAAATTTTGAAAATCTGAATTTGGATTGTTCAACACCTTTGCTATCGAGGAAAAACAACTTGAAGCACCTGATTTTCTTATTTACTTTCTAAAAACCTTTGGACGTCAAAGCAATTATAAAAAAAAATTCGGATGTAAATAAATTAGAGTACGAGTACCAACAGACAGTATCACAGGACCCAAAATGTTCTCTGACGGTGTTGATTGTTGCAATTAATAATGCAGACGAACATGATTTGCTCTTAGTAAATAAACAGTATAGTAAAAAAGGCACCTGTCTGAGTTAAGAGGTGTTGGAAAATTACGCCGTTGATGACTGCTGACAAAGTTAAACCGAAAATTCAGCTAATGGACCCAACACTTTTTGGTCAAATAAAATTATTACCCATGCTCTAGGTTGTGACGGGCTTCGAAGCAAAATGCGAATATCTAATTTGCATATGAGGGAATATGTTTTTTATTTTATTTTTTAAATCTTTGAGACGTACAGCAGCGTGCGTAAAACATCGTGGTCTTACATCAGCGCAAATGCGTGTTAAGTGACTTTTGATGCTTTGATATTAGTCGCTGTTTACATTCTGTAATTTCCTACTCAAACCGCACTGTCCGCTTCCGAGTGGCTTCTTCGATTCAAAGACACTGTTTTTTTGGACTTTAGGCTTTTCTCTTAGCAGTTTATACTATATAGGTTCTTGCCCGTTCCGAGCTAATGGTGCCCCAGCAAATTTTGGCTGTTGACCTTAAATGTATAGCGTAAACTGCATGAAATGAAATATATCTTTCCGTGTAATTAGCACTATTAGTACCTTCGCGGCAGACACTCGAGTTTGTTCTTCAAAATGTGAATATTTGCACCGATGATAATGCGTGAATTTCGTCGCGATGATAGCACTTTTGAGTAGACTGTAAAGTTTCCTTTGTTGGCAGAGAAAAATGCCCGGTTCGAGTATTGCCCAAATTAAGATAATCTGAAATTTATCAGACTCGTGTTTAATATTTATTGACGATAGCTGTCTATTCTAAACAGATTCTGATAATGTCGATGATGTGTATTCATTAGAAGTTGATTCAGTAAACAACAATTTCATTTCGTATTTCAATTTCAATTTAAATTATCGATTTTTGTTAGAATTACATTCCTCTAGGAACATTATTGGGGCTTTTATATTGTTACTTATTTTTGTTGTTTTTTAACAATTGTTTTTAAAATAAAGAATTAATCAAGCGTGACTTTCGTCACTCAGAGAAGATAATTAGTTCAATAAGAAGTTGTAATCTTGTACAGATGACTATTACATCAATAACCTACTTTGTAAACTTACGCATTTATAAATATTTATTTATAGAAAGTCGTGCTTTACTTTGAACGACTTGCACGATTGAGATTCATAAAATGTTTGTTAATAATTATTTAATATTTAAGTAATATCAATATAGAAAAATATTTCAAATATTAAACTTGAAAGTACTCTCTCTATTCATTTCATCCACTCTATTCCTCAGGTTTTTTGGTTTGTGGCTCAAATTCGACAATTCCAATCATGGCAATTACAGACATTTGGAAAATCAGCATATAAAATTTTATATTTATATTTATTTTTAAGACACAAACTTACCCGCTTTCGAACGCTGAAAAAAAATTCATATTTGGCAAATCGATTCAAAATTTCGTATACTAATATTTTCTTCATATTTTTTTTTTTTTTACATATTTCTTTAGATTCTTTTAGGACAAACTTTTAAGTGGTTTAAAAAAAATGCTTGGATTTATGCTTTAAATAATAATTTATTATCACTAAAGTGTACCCTAGATGTAGATGATGTAGATTGTTGTGGCTGTCCGAAGACACACTTAGGCCATTACAGGCCCATTGTGATACCACTTTTTTGTGACCAGGGTTTCTCGTGGGAATCGAACCCACAACCTCTAGCGTCCTGCTGGCTCGCAGTAAACACGTCGCGTTACCAACCGGGCTATTGAGGCCCCCAAAAAGTGTACCCTAAAGAATGAAATATTCTGAAAGTGCGAAAATTATGTGATTATGGAAAATATTTCTTAGTCTGGTAGGTAGATTACATCGATCTTAAGGTCCGGTCCAACTTAATTAAAATAAATTTTTATATTTTTTGGATGATTTCGAAAAATTATTAAGATCGAACACAGAAAATCTTAAATCCTTGACAAATGGATTATTATTGCAGGTTTTTAAATACTAGAACAACTTCTTTTGTTCGTGTTGAATTTAGAAATTATGGCGGAACAGAGAGACAGATTAGAAAGACAGAACTACATAATACGGTTTTATTAATAGTATTAAATACAGTTAATATTTTAACGATTTCCTTAGCTCATATTTCGTCAATTGAGATTTATATTTTTCGTTGAGGTTCAACCTGAGATTGATCTAAAAAATTTTCTGAACATTCGACTAGGCTTGGAGAAAAAGTAGCTCAATGGATTTTTATTTATTCACTTAATTAAAAGCTATTGATAATAATATATCAAACAACATTAACATGAACATATTCTCGAAACAATTAATAAAAATAGAATGAAAATATCGATAATAACATTGATAAATTATAATAATAAATAACAAAAAAGGCAGACAAGTGCGAGTAGGACCCTGACTCATCTGTACCGTTATTTAGGGTGTTAAAAAATGAGCTCTAAAAATAGTGGTAGGAAAATTTAAATAATTAATATACTTCGAAACAAATGTACACAACTAGTAATTCAACATATTTGAAAATGTATTGTACACTTTTTCAAATTTTATGTAATTCATGTTTTATTAATTATTTATTTGTAAATTGTTCAGAATAATTTTCAAATCAATCTGGAATTTAACGTTTTCAGAACTCCAGCCAAATTTTTGAATGTTTCTCAACATGCATTGGAAAATAGTGAAAAACATTTAAAATAAAATACCTAAAATAAAACGTGTAATTGGTGAATAAACATAAACTGTTTAAATTGAGTAATCTCTAGGACCTTCGGAAGGGTTATAAATAAAAATAAATTTAATGTCTTAATAGCCAAGGACGTAAAATGTTTAAAATTTGTTGAAGTGAAACGCCTGTTAAATTAATGTAAACGTTCCAGTTAACGGGAGTTGTAATTAATCCAGCGAAATGATTTAGTCAGAAGGTCTGATATCAAAACAACAAAATATGTAACACCAACATCCACCTCCTTCCACCTCTCTTTTAGGGGGCGCACTTTATATAAGAGAGCGCTAGATGATTTCCCATTTTCGACTCAATTGCTTTCCTAAAAACTTTTCTAGTTTAATTTACACAGATGCTATCAAGCAGGCCAGCAAGCGAGCGCTGAGGCAACGGAACGGTGTCGCAGTGAATAAAATAAAAAGCTAAAATATTTCGGAAGGTATGCGGATCGTTGGCGCTCACCGCGTACACAAGCCAGGTAAATATTTATAGCGTTTGCGAGCGTGTGCGCAATGCTCCCGGCCGACACTATTATAGTAACACGCACGAACCTTATCGAGGCCGCGACTACTGTTGGCCGTGTTTGTGAGACTCTCAACCAGCAACTCGCTGCTGTCCGATAGCGCTTCGCTGAATTGTTTACAAATAGAATATTCATTGAAGAGACCTCGAGAAATAAAAAAAAACTAGATCGCCAAAGCGTTGTTTTACCTCTGCGCACAAAATTTGTGAATATTATTAAGTGACCAGAAGCCAGGCCGGAAGGGTGGGGGTGTGCTGGTTGCATTAGGAATCAATTAGACGGGGGCTTTTGTTGGGGACGCCTGGTGACTTACGTCTCCGGAAACCTGGACTTTACCCTCTCTGATTGAGCCCTAGTCGAGTCAAGATCTCAAAAGATTTCTATCAGCAATCGGGGACGGACTAATAAGATGTTTTTCTTGACTGTGTAGCGAGCGGCTCTGATTTCTCGAGAACTATGATCGCAATTAATTGGGGTGATGGATCGAGGTCACACTGATAAATGGGACCCTGAAAGGGAAATTATTTCTTCCCTGCAGGGAAGGCAGCCTGTTTTCGTAAAGTTGAACTGGGAACCCCATAGAATGCATGCAAATTTCTCATTTTATCTCAATTACCCGACAAAGCCGGCAGCGGCTGAGTGGGACTTTGGGTCATTTGCATCTGACGTCACAGAATCACCGTCGAGAACTGGGAAAACAAAACAAAAACGACGAGAAGTCAACAACACGTAAATAAACAACAGAAAAAGTTGCATGTATGTAATATCCGACGACGACGGCCGTCACGAGAATTCTGTGCGGGAGTCGTCGTTGTCGTTCATATTCCGCGAGCCTGAAACTGAAGGCGCCCACTGGGCGGTATGCGGAAAACCCCGCTGACGCGTCTCGAATTAGCGCTAATAGCGGAGAATAATGAAATATATAAATGAATGAATTACAACAAACCTGTTCCGCGAACTGTTCCTCCATTTCCCTTGGAGGGGACCAGCACCTTTCGATCAGACCCAGAGCATTTCAGCAGCATATTATCGTTGAGGAGGCGCTTCGACGGGTTTTTTCGGATTGTTCATCTACAGTGGGGCACCTTCGGATTGTCCACGCACGAACACCGACTTTATGAATATTTGTTTTCTTTTTTTTTAAATCCAACGCACACGAACGGATGGCCACCAAACAGGCGAAATTAGCTCCACAAACACAACAAATTCACGTCGTAGTACTTTCCGCACTCCGCGATCCCTTCGTCTAACAAAACTGTCAGCGAATTTATAATTAAACTCTCACTGTGCTCACGAAAAAATTACTATTTTCTCACTTATTTTATCGAAATCATTGAAGACTTCAACTGTTTGCAATTCTGTACCACTTCGTCTTTTGATTTGATGCGATTTAACGCTATTTAAAGGCTGTTTTATCGGTAAAAACAACAAAAATATGACACGATTAACAACTGAAGACCGTCGCTTTGACTTTCACCACATGACATTAAAACCAATTGTTGCATACTTCACGCAGTTGTCAATTTTATGCTGTGTTTACAATACAGAATTATGCTTTTAGGGATTTATTTAATTCTAAGAAAACACTTTTCAAATTATTTCACAAAATAGTACAAAATACGTTAAAATAAATAGTGGAGTGACTTAGGGTATTTTGGGCCTTTTTTTTTAGATAAAATAGGTTTATTCGTTGACCCCACTGACATAGAGGAACTGGACTGCTAACCGCCGTCTGAAAAACGAGACCATTTTTAGCGCAGGCTCAAACCACATGGCGCAAATCATGCTATTAAAAATTCCTTAAAATACCGCACAATTATGTTTAAAATGAAGCAAATAAAAAATAATTAAGCTGTCATGAACCGATTTCTTTTATATCACGCTTAATTTTAAGTTTTTTCACAAAAATGTTTCTCGCGGCAATCAGCTGCGGTGTTAAGAAAGACAAAGATAGCTATACAAATTATTTTTCTGCCTTTGTCTAACCTTCACATTTCTCGTTTATACCAACCCAAGCTAAAAGTTGTATTACAAAATGAAGTAGCCATCTGTTGGACATCGTTAAACTATTCTAACAGCTGATTGCAACGGAAAATGATGAGTTGGCGGGCAACTTGTAAAGGCTGTCGTGGGTAAAAGTGATGTGCAAAAAGCTTGTGTTTACTTTTATTTATCTATTGGGAGTATCAAAAAGATGTATCACACGCGAAGATACTAGAAAAAACCAAAAGAAGTGCACATACATGGCGCCACCTTCATTTGGCTATTGGCCATTTTTTTTTGTAAATTTGTCTGCCTGCGGGCTTAAGAAAGAGCGAGATAGTTAGAATTCGGTCAAAATTTGGTCTTGCTTTTGATGTGAGTTTTTGTACGAGATCAGCAGTCCAGTTCTTATATGTCAGTGGTTGACCCAAAGACCTGTGGCACCCCAGGGCGCTCTGGTGCGCCCTGAGAATTGTCAAAATAAATGCTTGTCAGTTAAACGAACAGCTTATTAAAATGGAGAACTGTCATTTGACCTTTTGCATAAAAATTCTAAAATAAAATCACTACTTTTTGATAATGTTCACATCGAAATGCTAAGGGCCCTTTTACACCGGGGCAACACTTTGCGGCATTGCGGCATGCCACAAGGCCGCATGCTACAATATTAAAAATGTCGCACATTGTGGCAAGAATCGTGGGGCATGGCAACAGCTTGCGTCATGAGGCAGACTGTCGCAGCTTGTATCCGAACACGATGGATTCCATACGACATTTTTGGTGCGTCGAAACAGTTTCTAGGCTATGTTTTGTTTGTACTTGTTTTGGAAAGTAACGATTTTGGCGAAATCACACCAAGAAATTGAATTGAATTAAAGATTATCGGTCATGGAGTGGAGTCATGAAAAATATTTAGACTTCATTGAAGATTATAGAAAGAGTGAAGTGTTGTGGGATGTCCGCAATTCAAATTATAAAAACAATAGAGACTTGTATGAATCACCTGTGGCTAAAAATCTTAATGTGATTACCAGTCGCATTCTCGGTGATATACTATCTTGGTAGTTGGTGTCCTCTCTTTGAATATGTGGTGTAATTAATTGTAGTAAATGTTCAAAGTCCTCATTTGGCATTCTGGTAAAGTCTTTAAATAAGGCACCATCATCTGCTTTTATATTTGTTAGTAAACTAGTCCGTGGGCCGTTCTGAAATAATGTTCTTTTCCACCAGCGTCTCTTCTACCGTTGTTTAGCTGCATGGCTTAGTACTAAATAAGCTGCTGCTAAAGTTGCTTGATCAGCCATATTCTACGGTGTCTATCTCCTCGATCAATCGAGTAAGTAGACCAAAAACACTCCAAAAATAGCACGATGCTTTGAAAATTATCTAGGCACGGTGTTGCATCGGCGTAAAATAGACTACCGCATGCTACATCGCACAGTGGGGAAAAAGTGAGGTTTTTCATTCAAACGCACTTTCTGAAGTCAATTTATATCGAATCAAGCCTTTTTTTTTTTTAAAATATTCGTCAGAAAAAATTGGCCAAATCCAAAAAACCAAAAATAGTCGAAAAAATTCTGAAAAAAATCACGCGTGTTCTTTGGCTCATTTAAAGTATTTTCTGTTATATAGAATTTTCTTGTAAAGTTGATCGTTTTCGTGTAAAAAAATCGCGAAATTTTTTTATTACTTGGGTGTACAGCAAATGTCTCACGCTTCACCCCTCTATATCTCCGCAACTAATCATAGGATGACTTCGTGCCCATTGAGACTTTTGATCAGCACGTTGAAAACTATCACTATGCTAAGTTTGAAGAAAATTCAGTGAAACCCATTTTCCATAAGAAATTTGCGGGGTCCTTTTTTTGAGGTTATATGCGATATAACTAAAAAATAAGCTTTTAACTTGAAAATCGAGCCAGAGGAATCGATAGGAAATTTTCTGACGAATATTTAAAAAAAAAAAAGGCTTGATTCGATATAAATTGACTTCAGAAAGTGCGTTTGAATGAAAAACCTCACTTTTTCCCCACTGTGCATCGGCAGCATGGTGTTGGCGATCGTAGCATGCAACAAGGAGACGCATGCTTCAATTTGTAGCATTCCACACTGTAGCACGATGTTGCTCTGGCGTAAAAGAGCCTTAAGATTAAGTTCTTGTGCCAGGAACAAAAGTTAATTCCACTTTAAATACCGTGTATGTTAACAATTAAACTGATATTCGTCATTAACCTTGAATTTACATCGGATTTTAGATGGGATAAAACCAGGGCGCCCCAAGGTGGCAGAGGTTTCTCAGAAAATACCGAACTGGCATTTGACGCTTTAAAAATAAATAGGGCTAGGGCGCACTGGGGTGTCACAGGATTATCAACAAATAGACCTAATACTAAAATGTTAACCCAATTTTGTTTTGCTATTTATTTACTTTAGAATTCCAAAAAAAAATTTTTTTTACGTTATTTGTGAAGTGTGTTTTGTTTCGTTTGGCGGATTTTAGAATGAATGAGCTCCACAGTGAACCAGACTTACTACATATAAGTTCTTAAGTATCTGCAAGACGTTATCCGGCGGAAAAGACCAGAAATGTGGAGGAGTCGTGACTGGTTTTTTCATCACGACAACGCTCCAGCCTCTCAGAACTTGCGAGTTTTTGGCCAAATACTTGATCACTGTTCTTCCCCACCTACCCTACTCAGCTGACCGCACTCCTTGTGTTTTCTTTTTGTTCCCCAAACCCAAAAGACCTTTAAAAGGAAGAAGATTTGAGACGAATCCTGAGATTGAGGCAAATGCCACGAAAGAGCTGAAGAACATCACAAAAGAAGCATTCTAGAACTGTTTCCAAAAGTGGAAACACCATTCGGATAAGTGTGTGCATCGGGGAGGGGAGTACCTTGAAGGGGACCCCGACATGTAACTTCTAAATCAAGTATATTTTGTTTTATGACGTCAGTCTACGTATTTTTTGAACAGACCTCGTGGTGTCAAATTAGACTGCTTTTGCTACATACTCAATACTGTGCGTCCTTATACCAAAGCAGTCTATCTGTGTAGCATATCTAGTCTTTAATACATTATTATTAAAAAACAGTATTTTTGAAATTTTGATAGTATAGCTGTCATTTAACGAAACTTGAAATTTTAAAGATGCCAGGTATTCAAAAAGGCTTGCATAATGAAACAAGAAGTATAGTAGGTAGCAAGAAATGGAGGAAATAGCATTTTTATCCGTTACGGCCACAACTTTTCTATTTTCCACGACTCACTGTTGAACTGACAAGCACTGGGGCGCCCCATGTTTTTTGACAATTCTCAGGGCGACCGGTCAACGAACAAACCTTTTATAGAAATTCATTCAACGTTATCGGATTCCGAGATTTTTGTATTTCAGGCGCTTAAGGTAATTCAGTAAAATATATAAAACGTTTTAATTAACAAATATGTGAAATTAATACGAAAAACACATTTATAACAAAATCACATTTTATCAACCCCTGCAAAAAGTCCCCGCACTGTGAACTGTCAAAAACTTTCTGTTTTGTAAACAATCGACCTCGATTTTCTTCACTTTTTATGTAGAAAATTGATGAATTTCTCGAAAAATGCCACAGAGACCGATGCCAAAATGTATTCAATGCGGAAGTACAGATTCTTTTATGTGGCGATCAATTGAAATCGGGCAAATATGCCAAAAGTGCTTCGAATTGAACCGCGTAAAAATTGAAACTGATCAGGAAATCGAAAATATCAATAGAAATGGGGACGAAAAGAAGGTGAGGAAGAGCACCAGAGTTACTAGATACAAACCGAAGAACGTTGTCCCAACAAAAACTACGCCGGAGGGAAGAAGTCGCCGACACATCTTCAAGAAGACCCCCTTTAAGGCGCCCACAGTTCCAGCCTCCATTCGGACTGTTGAGAGCGTTTTTTACAAGGTGAGCTCTTTCTTTGTTTATTATTTACAAATTGGTGTACTTTTGAGCCCATCAAACTCTTTAAACAGCCACTAAAGTTGTGGAATATTCCGGAACACTGAGAGACTATCCAGGCTCGGGTGTTCCGCCCCCTGGGGAGGGATTGAAGGCCCCTCATTCACTGGGGTACATATCTAAAAATAAAAAATCTGACCTGCCCAACGATTTATTCGGCGTCATAGTTCTCGCAAAATTCAATTAAAGCGAAGAAAAACATTCCGGAAATGTTTCCTGGTTCTGTTGCTAATAGAAATAGAATTACAAATCTGAAGAAAGTTTAAAGTCCAAGTCTCAAAAACGGAAACCACACGACATCCACGTAAACAGAATTCTAATTAATTGATTCCCAGTTCACTAGGCTTGAGGTGTTTATTTATTTATTTTTGTATATGAACCCTGAGCTGTTAGTTTCATCAATTACATTTACGTATTAATCCGAAGGTTAAGGAGATTTTAATCCGATTCCATGCTTTAAAAAGACGGCACTAGGAAGAATTATTCCTTGTAAATTGCAAAGGCAAAGACCTTATTAGTTATACATAAAATCAAAAAGAAATAAGCAACACCCCAAACAATTCCCTTGTTACAAAACGCAGAATTAATTTCAATAATGCACAGTAGATCACATAATTAAAATGACAATAACAACAACTAATCATTTACTTTTTAATATAAAAAAATTACGTAAAATCAATATATGCAATTGATTAAGCATGTTGCTGAAAACATCCACCCAATTCTGAGCTGCCTAGGCATTAAAATCTAGGATCTGAGGATCCATTTTCTGGAAAATTAATTTTGTGCTTCTCAAAATCCCAAAATATTGCGAGCATTTCTTATTTTTTCTGACAAACTATTCTAATAATTAACTGAAGACTAAATTGGATCATATGCTCTTTTAATATCAAAAAAGACCATTTTCAAATCAGGCTGGTGTAATTTAAATTTAACAAAGTCGCTTTAAATATCTAGAAGTATATTTTCTTTTCAAACTAATCTAGTTAGTTTCGTTTTGATGACCCTCTTGAATTAATAATTTATTTGAGTTGCCTGCATAAAATAAAAACTCTTGTTAATTAAAAACTTTTAAATTGTGGCGAGCAATTAAAATAGAAAAATGAATTACAACTTTCCAGAAAAGTGGGTCTGTAAAAACAATTTCTTGAAGTACTTTATTTCATTCTCAGAGATTTTATTTTAACATTTTTAATCCAGGGTTCTTATATACAAATTGGAGATATAGTATCTCTTATGGATAAAAAAGACAACGTCTTCTACGCACAAGTTCGGGGACTACTCATAGATACCTTTGGAGAAAAATCAGCGTTTATAACGTGGCTGATACCAACCCAATCTAGTCCTCCTCCAAATGAATGTTTCGATGCCAGCACTTACTTGATAGGTACCCATCAGTTAAATTCTTTTTTTTTTTAAATACTCTAACATTTTATTACACGCAGGTCCTGAAGAGGATAGTCCACGACCCCTTACTTGTTTAGAATTCATCATGCACGCCCCGAGCAACTATTATCACGATAAAACTACCCCGTTCCCACCACCGGATTCAATGGACTTTACTTCGAGTACGACTGGATTTATTTGGACCAGACTTCCCGAAAGAGAAAAGCTACAACATACAGATTAAAGGGACTTTATTTAAATAAATTTTAATAAAAACCTTCTTACAAAAAAAAAAAAAAAAAACAAATAACTAATAGAAATCGTCTGCATCTCGTGTCTTGTTCTGTTGATTTTTTATTTGATCCTGATTAGAGTACATGTCCGCTACTTGATTTGCTGATGTTGCGTCCTCTGCAGATTTATCATCACGTATTCGAATAAATCGTGGAAATCGTAATGAAATCCCTTTTTCGGGATCAATAAGTCCAATTGCTGCTTTATGCACAGGACTGAGGGATAAGTCAGCACATTTAATTTCCCAAACTTGAACTGGTTCAAACCAAACATCGGGCTCGTTTGCACTATCGTAGACGTAATATGATTTTGCATTTTCAATTGTTTTATCTTTAAAAAATTCTGTATGAGTCTGGAGATCTTCGTCGGTGAATCCTAGAAAATAGAGATTTGTAGAAAAGAATTTTATAATATATCTTAAGGTAATTTACCTGTACCAATTTTACAAATGCTTTGATATACCTCATTTTCAGCATCATAACATGCAAGCAAAAATCCACCATATGTTCCTGTCCTTCTGCCCTTTCCCTTAAATCCTCCAATTACTACAAGATCTAAGGAGTCACCAACTCCAGACAAATAATCCTTTTTAAGTTTAAGCCAATTTCTAGATCGTTTTGCAATTTCATAGGTTGCCTCTTTCTCAAGAGTTTTAACCATTAGTCCTTCACAATTTCCTGAGTTAAGATAATGGAGATATTTATTTATTTACATATTTTGCGTGAATTTTGTAAGTGAAAATATTTTTTTTAGGGTTGAGCAATTTGAAAAGTGCCTTAGATTATCTGGGTTCAAAATAAAAACCTAAAATAAATCTCACCTTTTATCGACTCGTCAAGGAATGCCTGCACCTCATCCATCTCAGTTGTGTCAATCGATGTAGCAAACTTCCACTGACCTTCAATTTCTATAAATTTTTCTCGCAGCAACTTTCGCCGATTTATGAATGGTTCAGTTACCAGCGGCTTCCCATTAAGATACAACAAATCAAACATATATACGCAAACCTGAACCTTAATCTCAGACTCATCAGCATCTTTTCGTTTTCTCGTGCTCAAAACTTGGAAGGGTAAAATTTGTTTTCTCTCGACATCCCATGCAACAACTTCTGTATCGAGAATGTACGACGTAACGTCCTTGTCCCTTATATCTTCTATTCGGGAAATTATATCTGGATACTTTTTAGTGTTGTTTTCTTGATTTCTGCTATATATACTTATTGTGCCGTTGTCAGATCTATGAATCTATGGAGACAAATTTTTAGAATAATCAAGATAGGGTACAATAAAAGAATTTTATTTGGAGGTCTACCTGAGCTCGTTCACCATCATACTTCCATTCACATGTAAATTTAATATCTTCAAAACGTTGAAGAACCTCATGCACACCTTTGGTCGGTTGCGCCAACATAGGTTTAAGCGGCGTTCCAGGTTCCATAGGACAGTATTCTTCGAGTTTATCAAACCCATGTTCAAGCAGCACAGGAATTATTTTATTGTAGTTCGGACATTGACTAGTCAACAAATTTATAAATTCGAAATTATATAATAAAAAACATTAAACTTACCAGTAAGTGGTTTTAAGAATAAGAGCATTCTCGTCTAGTTTACTTTTAAAAGCGGTTTCTCCCAAACTTTTTGCTGCATTTAGTATTTTTGGAGGATATCCCTCCTGATTTGGTGGTGTATTAGTTCCAGCAATTGCCAATGCTTGAAGTAAAGACTGTTCGGCTAAACCAATCCTCAATTTTCCTGCCAGTGATCTAATAAAGAATCGTGCTTCTGAATGCCGACAGGCGACAAATATCGATTGGATTTTGTCGACCTTTTTATTCATTGCTGAATGTCCAGACATTTTGGCGATATCTTTCAATTTATTGAAAACTCCATCAACTGTTAGTGGAGCTGGCTGAAACATAACTCGCTGATTGCTACGTGATTGTTCAGCAACAATTCCTAAGTCTCCTGTCGACTGAATATCGGCTTTAATTTGAGCCATACTCCTGCCTGTTGTTTGAGCGATTACTTTCATTAGAGATGTTTCCGCAACTCCTAATTCTAGGCCTGTATTTTTTTTTTTAAACAAAAACAAAATTAGATTTGTGTAAATGCATCCTTCTATGGTTATATATGTTAGAAAATTGTAAAAACTTTCTGTCGATTGATATCTTGGAGTTTTGGGTAGGGTTTCTTAAATTTTGGGTCTGTAAATATATTAGCTGGGCAGATAAAAAATGCGTAAAAATAAATTGTGGTCAGTTTGCAACGTCTACATAATTTAAACTCGATAAAGTAATCCCAGAGCAATATATTTACGCCTTTAATAGTCTAATTACGGCTATATCTAAATAAGAAACTATATACCTTCATAAGCAGGAGCTAGTTGATTAAGGCAAAGGTAAACGCAGGGCAAAAGGTCAGAACGACTAAGGACTATGACGGACCTAAAGAAATTGCTGAGAACTTCCATCATCTTCAAGCGGCTACTTATTTCTTCAACTAGTTGAAATGTTCTTGTTAGAGCCAAGTAGGGAACTCTATCGAAATCAAAATAATTAGTAATTGAAGGGAAACAAATTTACGAAACTTACTTTTGATCCTTCTTCCAAAAGGCATCCTTGATGGGGTCATAGTTCTTCTTGGACGGGTCATAATCTGCCCCTTTCTGGCCTTGACCGGCTGCTTGTAGTTTCAGCTCCTTTTTCGCAGCAGTCGGCTGACTATCAGCAGTTTCTGATTTTACTGATATCTTCTCTAGCTCTTCTTTATCCTTTTCAGGTTTTGGAGATGGTGATTTCTTACTCTTTGGAGGCGAATCCTCACTCTTTTCGAGTTTTATCTTCTTCTCAGCATTTACAGCCTTTTTGCTACTATTGGGTGATTTTTTTGTACTGCTAGGAGACTTCTTTTTCGGCTTGATTTCCTTTTTCTTTGCTTCAGGAGACGCATTTTTCTCTTCGGTTTTAACTTCAATATTGTTCCCTGTTTCTTCATTATCTTTCTGATCTGCAGTCCCATTTTTTATAGGAGCTTCTTTCTTAGGGGACTCTGTTGGTTTTTTAGCTGGAGCAGCACTAGAAGAAGGAATATTTAATCGTTTACCTAACTAAATATAAAAAAAAATAATCCCACACACCTTGAGGTTTCCTCATCACTGCTGGAAATTCTTCTCCTCTTAATCTTCTTTGCAGGAGCCTTATCCGGGCTGTAAAATCTCACATTAGAGCAAGTTAGATATAAAAGACCTTTAGTTCGTTCGCTGTTGGAATTAAAACCCGAAATACCACCGCAATTGCGAGGAACCAAGGTAAATAAACGGAGCGCCGACCTCAAAACTGCCATCGGCGCTAGACTTTTCCATGCAATTAGAGACCTTACCTTTCATCACTTTCTGCTCGATTTTCTGCCTTTTTGGGGGTTTTCGTAAAAAACGACCTGATGAAGTAATTTTAGATATTATAAGTTATTTTATAAAGAACGTTTGCGCTTACGTTATCGTACGCTGAGACATTTTCTGGCTTTTAAATTACACATTTGTCCATACAAAATTTGCCGCCAATTTTGACATCAGCAAACAGTAGCACATTTGACGTTTACTTTTATGTTACTAGACAAGAAGGCATTCGACCGAACAAAATTTCGCTGGTGAATATCTAGTAATATAAAAATTTGTGTCGGAAATTTCAAGCATCGAGCAAGAATTAATTTGTTTTATGGGATTTAACCGATTCTACATAAAAGTTAAGAGCTCTTAATTGTTTTAAAAAATCAATTTAATTCAGAAGAACGAGCCCTATTTACAGACGAATTCACAAATTATAAGAAAACAGCGTATTTCTTATATTTTTTAGATGACAGCAGAAATTAAGAGCTCTTGTATTTTATCGGGGAGTAAGTTTAAATTCAGTTAAGTTTAATATTTTCTTCTATAAAACGAGGGTTTATCCACTTTATCATTCAGTTTACATTCTGATTGCTTTTTAAATACGAGGAAATATTTCCAAAGCTACTAATTTTAAGGTTTGTTTCCGATCTTGTTATGTTTTATTAAAATACCTATTTACTTATTTATTTTCATCAAACGAACAAATATTTTATAGTAGTGAGTAATTTGTGGTGGAGCTTTTATGTTATTACTCATTGTACAGCTTAAAGTCTTGAATTTTTAGTTAGAAGACAATTCTCGAAAATCAGTATTAAAATACAAAGGGTTTGCAAAGTTTAATTGGAGCTCTCTTAAATAAGAACTGGTCACTAACAAAAGAAGTACTACATCATGACATGAGACTGCATTGAGTGTATTATTGAATTATTATTATTCTATGCTATACAAGTTATTCGAGTGGCAAAGCTCTTTAAATTTAAAAGAAGAACAGAACAAAATGACCAGTACTATCTCTTCAAATAAAGGATGAATATCCTCATCGTTAAAAATTTGAAATCTGAGATCTGACGCAAATATTCCTGATTGCTTCCTTTCAAAATCCTGTTCGAGAATAATTTGGATGTTTTAGGCATTATTTTAAATAATTAGATTTTTTGTGAAGTGAAAAACTCAAAAACTCAACTCAAGAATATACCTAACATTTTTCGTGGTATCTAACAAGACGGGCTAGATCAGGGAACAGAGTGTTGGACGCGAATGAAAAAGGACCTGGCTTCGAACTCTCATTTAAAATAAAGGCCGACAGTTAAATGTCAAATTACTATACAAAAGGTTATGTTGAGTGTTTGGTGGAATGTGCACGGCATTATCTACTGGGAACTATTACCACAAGGAACGACTATAAATAGTAAACGCTACTGTGATATGCTGGAAAAGGTAGCCGTGAATCTTAAAGGAGAACAAGGCAATGTATACCTCCTCCACGACAATGCCTGCCCTCACACCGCTTCGATGACATGTAAAAAAATTATGGAGCTAGCCTGGATTTTCTTAGCTGCTTACTCGCCGAATATGTCTCCTTCTGACTACCACTTGTTTCGATCGTTGCAGGCTCACATCAGCGGAAAATCTTTTGATGACCGAGATGCATTGGAACAGTGGTTGTCGGAATTTTTTAATTCTCGTGAGCCCAAGTTTTACGAGAATGGAATAATGTCGCTTCCCCAACCTTGGCAGGAGATCATTGATAATAATGGACTATATGTTCAATAAAATGTTAGCAGCTAAATTGTACAAAAGATCAAAATAAAGTTTCTTAAAAAATTATCAGATTGTTATGTTACAACCTAACATTAATAAAATACCGCTCTTGTATTTTTAAGTAAAAAAATTACTGTACAATTTAATTTAAAAAAAAAAAAAAGAATATTAGCTCATTATTAATGACGCAAATCAATGACATTTTTGGTGTCGCATAAGAGATATACCGTTTTTAAAATAAGAATCCGAAATGAAAAATCTTCCATCACATTACGTTTTCAAGAAAAATAGGGTTAAAATGTGAAAAAGACCTATATTAATATATGATGATTTTTAAAAATTTATTAAAAAATAATGAAGCTTCGCAGAATATTATAATGGTATCGAATGAAAGTTTAAAACCTACTTACTAATACTATATCTTTGTGGAAACCTATTTTTCACGAAAATGCTTCAGTTTTAATTTTTAATACAATGTCTGTTATATGAGATAATATGTTAATACAAAAAAATGAATTTCGTAGATTGTTTGGTCGACATTTTTAAAGTTTTTATAGTTTTATTTATCAGCTTAAGGTTCAAACTTTAATTTGAGCTAAGAAACAAATTCCTATAAAATTTCATTAGTTTTTTAAACATTTCCAAAAATCGCTAAAATATTTTTCCCATTTTAGAGCTATTTTACTTAAAAAGTAAATAACATCGAAAGTAATTGTTAAAACTTTTCCAATTTTCGGAGACTTGTGTAATTAATCCTTCTCCACAAACTCTATAAATTGTGATATATGTGGCGTAGCAACATTTCTCTAATTACTAATTTAATCAAAAATTAGAAAAACAAAATCTAATAAGTCTGCCAGC
This sequence comes from Dysmachus trigonus, assembly GCA_949715965.1. NCBI lineage: Eukaryota > Metazoa > Arthropoda > Insecta > Diptera > Asilidae > Dysmachus > Dysmachus trigonus. Next base: position 68,355,700 of record OX454323.1, read on the forward strand.
GATGAACATGATGTTTTTTTTATCATATTATCATAGCAAAATTTATTTATATTAATATTTAAATATAATGCATACATATAAAATCGAAACCACTTATTTTGCAAATAGAAGCTCTATATTTTCTAAGTGACTTATTTAAAATATGACTATGTAATAGAAAGTATAATATAATTTAAAATCTAAGTTCTACTGCATAATGAATATAAAACACAACATAGTAGCTTTCTTTTCTTGTATACATATATGATAAGCCACAGACGGGCAGATATTCTGAGATTATATTATATAATTAAACTAGGTATTTCCTAAATCAAAACGTAATTTTAGCAGATTTACAAGTAATTGACCTCAACCCTGACTTTATCAATGATTAATTTGATTTAAAAAAAAGGCAGACATTGATTACAGAGTAAAATAATGTTAATCTGAATCTGCAGTTAATCAATCGTTCCATTATTTAAAGCTCAGCATACTTTTTCTAATGTTCGAGCAGCAAGCAAGCAACATGTAAATAACCAAAGTTAGGGGAAATCCCGAATCATTCTCAGAACAAAATTCTCTAAAAAAAAGGGATAGTAAAAAAGCTAGTAGATACCCTGATCCACCTGCATTTAATGAAACGGGTTACAAACACTAAAAAAAGGTAAAAAGTAGTGAAGATGCGGGAAATCATTTTGATAATCTTTTTGAGTGTAGCTAGAAAATCCCGGGATGACGTCACGAATAATCTGGAAAAATTATCAGTTAACACTGACCACAAAGTGATCCGCATTCATTCGTAGTAAGACGTTGCTTAAGATTTAAGATGCTCTGTTTTTCTACTGTTGTTTTCAGTCGATTATAGTTCAAGTTTGAAATAAGTTCCTAAGTGTTTTACGAGTATAATGAAAGTTTTCGTAGTTTTTGTGCTTTTGAGCATTGCTGGATTTGCCTATTCCGGTATGTTTGTGGTTTCGTTATTACCAGGTTTTATAAAATAGTTTACATGTGATAAGTGATTCGTATATCTAGGATTTTTGTATTTATAAAAATGTAATGATGCAGTGTCTTAGGATTATATTCGCAAGATTGAAAAAAAAAAATGTATAAGTTTCTGAATTTATAAAAAATTGTTTTTAGCTCAACGAACAATTTGAAATATCTTAATTAATAAATATATCTCTAAGATATAAGATATAAAATCTAAAATTGTGGTAGGAAAATAATTTTATGTGTGAACTACCTTTTTAACTTAACATTTTGAAATGATTTTAATATGCAGTGGAAACATTGAATTTTAAGAAACGATGCATCGAACTAGACCGATGTTTTATTCGATATATCGAGTTTTTTAATAGGCAACATACCGTGACTTAGTTTAATGATTGCACTTGATCTGACTGGAATAAAATAAGAAAAAGGTTAATAGTGACAGACAATTGACTGACCATGGATACAGTGAATTCAAAATACATTAGAACTTGTGAGAACAGAGCCTTACAAATAACAATTTTTGATTGTTTGCAAGATTTTATTTAACTTGAGTCGTTTGTATGCATGTCTTTCTGGTTCAAAATTTGTGCTCGAATTTTAACTCACTTCCTATTATCCGATTTTGATGAAATTTAACAGACTTACGTAGGTCTCGTGACAATATAATATAGTATATCTAATATGGTTCTAAATCAGTTATACATATTATAAAGGAAAAACAAAATTTATTAATTCCTACACTTAAACAAAATTTGTAAAATATTATTTCGAATTCTATATACCTCCAAAGTTTGTTGATTTGATATAATATAAGATCAGTATATTTCTTTGTTGTGATGGTCTTCACTAGTTTCATTGAGTCTCAAATGAACTCTCTAATTTTCTCTCACTACAAGTTTGAAATCTTAAAAGTTCAAAAATCTAATATACATTACTTTTAAAATTAGACTGATCTGGAAATCATACTTTAAGAGGTATTCAAAATTAATTGAAGAATGTGAAGAATGAAGATTTTTTTAAGAAAATTACATCTTAGTGAGCCTCTATTATTTCATATTGTGTTGAATAATTAAAAGGGTATTAAGTACCCAAGTATATAAAACTCAATTTATTCATTTCTCCTACAACTTAGTCTTTTATTTTAAAAATTTAAGGATTTTACGAATGTGTAAATTGAATTAAAAAATTGTGTAGACTTTTAACTACAAATTAGATATATAAGTAGTATACTAAATTTTTATTTCTTACTTTATTTAGACAATGGATGTCCAACAATAAAAACCAGACGACGTTGGGGTGGAGATCCACCAAAATCTATTGATTACCAAATTCTTCCTGTAAAATATGTTATAATAAATCACACGGTTTCACAAAAATGTCGTACATTTTCTGCATGTGCTGAAATAGTCAAAGGCATTCAAGATTTCCATATGAAAGATTTGGGATGGGGTGATATTGGATACAAGTAAATATAGACTGAAATATATTTTTGTATCAAATTCCTATATTCTATTCTAAATCACACAGCTTTCTCATTGGAAACGATGGAAATATTTACGAAGGTGTTGGTTGGCATAAAGTTGGAGCCCACACTTTAGGATACAATAGAAAATCCATTGGAATTGGATTTATTGGTGATTTTAGTAGTAAGTTTAAAAATGTTATTTTTTGCTTTGACTTATGAGTATTTTTACTTATTAATCTTGTAGATGAACTGCCCTCAGCAAGTGCCTTAGAAGCTGCAAAGAAACTTTTGGATTGTGGTGTAAAATTGGGCGAATTGGATAGACGATACAAACTTTTAGGAGCTCGTCAAGTTGTTGCAACTCAAAGTCCAGGAACAGAATTATATTATGAAATTCAGGATTGGGATAATTGGTCACCTTCTCCATGAGAAAAAGTGTGTATATGTAATATTTGTACCAATTGCCAATGATTAGTTTCTTTTAAGAAAATTGTGATATAATTTGAGACTTTCGTAATAAATTTTATGATGTTACAATTTTGTCTTTAGTTTCTATTTTATAAAATTTATGTCCCCTAAAATACGATACGTGATTATGGAATTAATAATCTAACATAGAACTATCAACTATATTTAAATTGTTCGTTTTCTAAATTTTTAAAAAATTTACTCTTAATCATGTTAAACTTGATTTTATCTAACTTTATTTAATTTAAATGAAAATTCATAAAGACTGCTTTTAGACCTCTCAAATCAACCTGAAAATCTGAATCATTTATATCATATTTTTTGGGAATGGTGCAATCTTGGTGGTAGTGCTTTACCCACTTTTTTCAAAAATTTGAAGTGAAAGAAATATTTTGGCTAGTTGTTTTCAAAGTATCATTCAAAACTTGCCTTTATTTTGTATTTTTGTAAAAGTTGACGATGGCAGTTTGAGGGTATTGGAGGTATGCAAATTTTCAAAATCATCATTTTATCTGAAGCTCCGTATTTTAGAATTGTTTAATTTCGGCTTAACTCGTGTTAAAAGTCCAAATACAATCTGCATTTCAAAACAATATAGAGTAGAATGGACATGGTGGTCTATGGTACACAAACCTTGTAAGAAATTCTTTTTCATCAAGTGTAAATTTCATTTAAGGACTCCCTTAAAATGCAAAACCAATGATCTAGAACTTAGATGCATTTATTTCCTCATTCCATGTCAGTCCATTTCCATATTCCATATGGCGCATCTTCCACAATTCACTAAAGACCTTCACTGAAGACGAAAAAGGTAAAACTATAAGACGGGGGGCGCCAACAAATTTGAATATCCTAGCAACCGTTGAAATCCTGCGCACCTGTTCGAGGCGAATGTAAAAAAAGAATCGAAAAAGGAAGAACTCGACCAACCAAAACAATTGAACACCATACGTCAGCGCCAAATTGGATGTAAGTTTTCCGCATGACTGCGCCAAGGGGCGAAGGACTTTCTTTTATATTACCACGAAAGGAGACAGTCGGGCCTTAGTTTTCGTCTAGCAATCGGTCTATAACTTCAGTCCTGGATGCATAGTGCAATTCCAAATAAAAAATAATAAATAATAATAATTGATAAAATTCAACCAGGACTCCTCTAATCAAAAAAAAAGAAAAGTGAAAGTGATATAAGACGATAGTGTCGCGGTATAGTGCATATATCCGAAAAGAATGCAGTAGCAATGGATTTTGCATAGTTTTTTTTTTTTTCTTTATATATATAAAACCAGGATTTTTATTTCGTAAATAATATCGGAATTTCGAAAATGATTGTTAATTCCACAATGAACCATTCGCAAATGGATCCACATCAGTGCGATAATTTTTACCTAAAACGAAAATTGGACAACTCCAATGTGGTCGATTGCAATGCATCTTTCGTTCAAGCAAAAAAGCGGCATATTCAAAATATTTGCAATAGTTTTGATGACAATTGTGACGTGCAATATAATATTAATAATAATGGATTTACCAATGATTGTCCACAAATCGAATTTCTTACTTACGATAACAATTTAACACCGATCCAAACGACTGTTTATTGCAATGATCAATTCGAAACAACCTGGCAAAATGCAGATTTGCTCGAATTGGACCACAGATACAATTCTGGTAATAATACTACGACGCTCGAAAAACAACAACAATTAACTCCCCCGCGGGCTAATTCAAATTCATCACGTAAGCTGAATATGGTTACATGATTTCTAGGGCAGGACGTAATTTGGATTTATATATTTTTTTTTTGTTTTTATTTAGAAACCGATTCTGATTTCGAGGACAAGAATCTTTCTTGGCTTTTTAATTTTAAATTGGAAGAGTTACCGCATTTATCCCCGGAGGTTAATCGCTCGAACGCACCATCGTCAGCAGCTAATAAATCTTGTAGAACAATGCAATCGAAAACCGGCAAAAAAGTCGATGAATTGATCATGGAAATAACTTCTGAGATTGAAGAAAGCGATATTCTTGTTGGGGAAAATGTTATTGTGGAAAGCACTCCTAAAATGTGAGTAAACTATCCTGATTTTAAAATTACTGTGTATAGTATGTGCGAAGAAAAGTTATTTTAAACATAATTTTAATTTTATATATGTATAACACAAAAGAATTTTACTTCGTTGAAATTGTTTAAAGAAATTAAATAAGTTTATTGTGGCGGTATTTAGCCTCTATTAATCTGATAAAACGTTATGGATACCTTTTTAGAAGAGCAAATTGATACTTTCGTGTAAGAAACCTACAATTCTCAAAATCCCACATATTACGAAGGGTCATCTTTTCCAGAGACAAAAAATTATATATATAGAAATATTTACGTGCATTGTGTAAAATCAAATTATATAATATTAATTAATAATAAATAAAAAATCGAAATTGCAAAAAAAAAATCTGACTAACAGTGAAAAAAAGATTGTATTTAATATAAAATATATTATATATTATACAATATATTCCCAAATTATTTAAAAATTTATTCTCAATATAAAATTGAAAACAATACACAAAATAACGCTTGGATAATAAACAAAACGAATTTATTGATGGTCAAGTTAATTTTTAACATTAATAACAAAAAACCGATCCATTACTGAAATATTAAGACCGGTAATTTGACTAAAACAAATAAAATATTACATAAAGGGCTTTTGGTAGACCGATTTAATTAAAAATAAAACCCTTCAACTTTTGATTAATTTTTATATTGAGTAAATGGCAAAATATTACGTATTACTTTTTATTTTGGGATTTATTTTGAGTTCTATTGAATATTATGTGTGTACTCAAATTAAAATTAAATATAAAATAGAATTCAATTTCTAACTACTTTGGTATAGATAGTTTGGTGGAACTAACATTTAATAAATTAACGTAAAATTCGTTCTTTCACAATATATTTGTATTATAATGATGGAATAATAAATATGCAAACAAAATCATTTATTATCTCTATATTGTGATGATTGTGCACCTAAACCTCGACAGTTTTCATATTATCAACTCCTCTGAAGTTATTTTTTACTAATAGGTAATATTAATTTGTTAGCTCTCGAATTTGCCAATTTGTATGCTTTTTGTTTCTTAATACAAGTAAAAAAATTTAATAACTCAAAAGTAATTGGATTTTCTAATAATTATTTACTTTCGAATAGTTTGTAACTTTTGCACACATTTTGTCTTCTTCTAAGAGATGAGTTTTAAAAAGAGATCTTCAAAAAGGTTTCAATCCAACGCGAAAACATGCGTTATTATAAAAGTTAGGCAATCTCTTAATCTTTTCAGGATAAATATTTGTATGAAAGTGTGTTTATTGTGAATATCGCTTTTAAATTTGCTTATTTCAAATATTATTCATCATTTCAGTAAAAAACTTTCCGAGATAAATAACGAATGTATTAAATAATTTTTAATAATGCTTCAATAAGAGAGTTAAATTATATTCAAGTCGAAACAAAGTCTTTTTCAATTAATTAGCAAGAGATATGTGAGAATAGTTGAGTTCCGTATTAAATGCATTATTTTAGAATGAACCAATTTCTTAATAGTCAGATAAACCTATTCGTTCAAGAAAAAAATCCGGCTAATGGACTTAGACTTTTGAGGACCGGAAAACCGATATATCGGCTTTGGATGAAAATCAATAATTTTTTGTCATAAACAAGATCCAGGGCGTGTTTCGGGTTGCTGATCACGAATCTGGGGTCAGATTTGATAAATCCATTCACCCTACACGTACGACCCCCTCCCCTACTCTTCAAATGTCTCATTTTTTAGTACTCCCGACACTCGGTGAAAACTTGACCATCGGGGTTGTCGGGGTTGCTGATGAAAAATATGGGGTCATATTTGATAAGTTCACACACCCCCACTCCTCTCATACCCCCTTACCTCCTCTTCAAACAGCTCATTTTTTGGGACCCCCGGAACTCGGTAAAAAAGTGACCCTAGAGGTTTTCGGGATTCCTGATCACGAATCTGAGATCAATTTTGAAAGATATAGTATGTATCAATATCAATAAAAACAAATAATAATATTAAAATAATAAATTTTTAGGTAATTCTAAGGGGGAGTTGAAAAATTAAACTTCGGGAGTGCCAAAAAATAAAGTCTTTGTAGTGGAGGAGCTAGAATGGGGGGTAGGGATATGTAAATTGATCAAATGTCACCTCGGATTTGTAATTAGCGACCCCGGAAAGCCCTAGAGTCACATTTTCACCGAATTTTAGCAATTTCATCAAATTTAATACTACAAAATTTTTCCTATCCCTTACCGGACCGGAGAGCCGATATATCGGCTCGCCCTATGATATGAACTTTGTATCTAGTTGATACGTGATACCAGATAAAAATTTGGGCACTTTTCAAGGGCGATGTTAGCTCTTAAATCCCTGCCGTCTAAAGGTTAATAAAATAGTGGATAGTACTTAATGAAGTACTTTTCTTTTTAACACAAATGTTTATACACATCGTTAGTTAAAAATGTTCTCACAGGACCATAGAAATATAATAGAATATAAATTTTTCATAGTTTTTATGATTCTATTTTAAAATCGGTGGCAGTTAAAGAATTTTTAACACAGCAGATATTTGATCTTGCGAATTATAGAATAAAATTAACGCCGAATCGAAGTAAACTTCTCACATATTGCATATACCGTGTGAAACTAAAATTTCCGGAATGTCTAATTTTCTCGAATTTTGAATAAAATTACAATTCTTTTGAAAATATGTTTTAAGCAAAAATCATTTAGTTTTTCTCGTAAAATGTGAATGATAAATCTGCAACAAAAATTGGACATTCTCATATGAAATTTTGGGAGGAAAAAACGAAAGCAGGGTTGATAATAAAGTAGAAATAAATATAACTACTCAAACTTTTGGGTGCTAAATATGAATCTGAAAACCAAGATTTTTCATCACGTAGGATTTTTGAGAAAAATAGATCTAAAATGTTAAATAAGTAATATTTTAGAAATTTTTTGAAATGTTGTAGGATTTTGTTCTTTACTTAACTGAATTTTTTAACTTTCAACTATTACAAAAACCTTAAAAAGTTTTATACAAGATTCCACGAAATTCATAATTTTTATAAACGTGCATACAGATATTGGATTTAGACAGAAACTGGTACGTTTTCGTGAAAATCCGGTTTTAAATTACGCTTTATATACACCCTATTTTTCTCGACGATTTTTGTTTTTGAATTCTTAATGGGACTTTTCGTTTTATTTTTGAAAAATATTCGATTTTTTATATAACAGTGTTCTCTAATATCATAGAAATACTATTCTAAACCCATTTTAAGAAATTCGTACAAGAAGAAAAGTTATATCTATATTTCTACGCGTTTTATATGCAAAAATTATATAACAAACCATTAAATGCGTTTTTCTCAAAACTACATTTGTTAAATTGCGTGCATCTGTAACTCACAAACTACTCAACGGATTTTAATAATTTAAAATACATTCGATTCATTATGAAAAATACTAGCAACTAAATCTTTGAAAATATGATATTACATACCCCTATTTTTTTTATACAGGGATAGTTTAGCCCCGAAAAAATGTTTTATTTCTTTATTTTTCAGAAAAATGATTATAAAATGATAAAAATATTAAAAAGAAAATGTTTTTCAGGTTTAGTTACTAGTATTTAGTCTTATGAATAGAATCCTGCTGGAATTTTTACTCTATCTGTTACAAGAAGTTCTAGAGAAATTCGGGCGTTTTAAAAGTAACTTTTAGAACACGCTCTCTGCATTATAAATCGTATAAAAATTATATATTACTTATTGTATGCGGTAACAACAATTTCGGTGACCTATGTTATTGGTAATAAATAATCTTAAATATCTCGAGTCCGGTGCATTTTCCGACATAATATATACAGACATTGTCAATTAATTTCAGCGATGATATATAACACAAAGAATTCGTGAAAAATTCTAATTTACGAAATACTTGGACCATATTCGACAATACGATTGCGAAGGACATTTTTTAAATAACATTACGTGTAAAAATTGTTCTATGCTAGGAATTCGCTTCGCAATCGGATTGTGTGAATAGGTTCCTATAATCTATCTTAGATTTAAATAATGTAAAACATTTCCTAAATAATGTCTAACAAGATAAAAAATTGTTCCAGGCCAAAAAAGCCACCATTCACATACACAGAGCTCATAGAATACGCCCTGGAGGACAAGGGGGAGCTGACCGTCTCAGGGATTTACCAGTGGATATCGTAAGTATTTAGCTGCACCCTAAAACTCGCGAAAAGCGCAACGTGCCACAACTTAGTAATGGAATTTGAAAAAGTTGCGAAAAGAATTCACCGGAGGGACATGTTGATATTTGTTTACTAACTTCCACTGAAATTAATCGCAAGAGCGAATTCTTCGGCCGCTGTTGGAGCGTGGAAAATTCGCCTTCATGTTCCCTATGTTTTTCTTTTTCTTGGGGCTCGCCTGTGGTAGAACAGACCCGCACGAGGAGTCGCTACCGTCGTCGTCGCACGTAGAAAAGCGTTCAACAAGGAAATATCAATATTTGGTGCCAGGAGCGGGATTACCGTTTTATTTCACCACTTTCGACTTTTTTATTTCCCCGACTAGCTGGAGTTGTTCATATATTTTTGCGCTTGACAAATTTCCCCGAAAAAACAGCATAAAATTATATTTCCGAACTTTTGCCATCATAATCGAAACGCAGCCGATCGTCGGTTCAGCTCGATTGGCTGGCAATTGGCCCCGGGTATTATTAATCTGGCACCTTGCAAGCCATCCCGCCAGGCTCACTTCCGTTCCACCTGACCCGCCCCGAATCCTTGACCCTAGGTCTCCGCTGGCCATATGATGGACGTCCCACTCAATTGACCATGCGTGCGCTTCACGAATTTTCACACACGGGGCATGTTCGCAGTCGACCAACCGTGTAAAAGGTGCATTAAGCTCGTCACGTGGCGAGTTTCTGATGATTTACCGGCCATGGCAATTATTTAAATGGTAAATAGACAATTTGTAAATTATATAGACGAGGGTGCCCCTGTGTGTGCCTCTCCTGTTTGTGAATGGTTTTATTATGGCAAAGGAGCAGGTCGCACTTGCCACACACCTTGCACGCAACGGCCATCGTGCGTTATCCTTTTTCTATGTAAATATCCCATTTAGCGACTGTATGGAGAAACACAAATGTGCTCATGAACTCAGTTCGAAAGGAACTTTCCTGTCTTTTTAGTAAAACGCGTGTCGAACTACAACTAAACTATTGATTTCAGCATTTTCATACATTTTGACAGACAGAAAGATGGCGAAGATTCACTTTGGCACGTGCCTTCAAAGTCCAATTGTGGTCATTAATTTCAAAAACTTGTCTAGCAGGTAAAAGTTAATTAGAAATCCTTTTAGAATAGGTATAAATAATTATGAAGGATTTTTTTGATTTTGATTTTAGTTCTAGAAAAGGTCAATTTCGACAGTTAATATCAACAATACATAAACTGATTCAAACCACTGTTTACTGAATATACAAGTTTGTAATTATTACAAATTAATTTTGCGATCAAAATAAATAGTAAGCTGCATTTTTTTAATGATTAACCTCGAATTTTGCATTGAATAGCAATTTTAAAATTTGCAATAAATTCAAATTGCTATGATTTTTACTTATCCTAACTTCTAATCTTTACATAAAAAACTTATTTCATTCATCTTTTGACCTAAAATCGGTCTAAGTCAATGAGTGAAATGAAAATATAATATTCTTTTAGCAAAATTAAAAAGTTATACTATGAATAGCTATTCAAAAATTTCAATTTAATGCAAAATTCCAGATCCAGATAAGATCGTTAAAAAACAGCTTGCAAATATTGAAATCTGTCAAAATCAAACTTATTGTACTATATAAGTTTTAAATAAAAAAGTAGGTATTTGTTTTAATAATATAAAAAATAAGACTCACTTTAGAAATGTTTAGTCCTCTGGTTAACACAATTAAATCTCTTTATTTGATCTGAATCTCAAAGCATAAACTCAAATATTTCCTCATTAACCAAAATCCTGTTTATGGTATAAATTCCACGATTATGTTTAAAAACGGTTAAAGATAAATATTGACTTTTTATAACTTATTCAGCCCTAAATTTTAGTAGAAGCAGTTTTTTAAATCTTTTTGGTATAAACTATAATAAATTATTATAGATATAGAATACCAACGCATTTTTCTTAAATCGATTTATAGCTGTGTTTGAGATATCATGATAACTAGTTTTCATATGCCATATTATAACAAGAGCGTAATAGTTTCTTATTTTTAAATATTTCACCAAAATACGTTATATAAGATAGCTTTCAATAGCTTCAAAAATGGCATTGCGTGATGGCGCTTTTTCTTTTTTATATACGTTTTGATATAGATTGTGTACCACCGGTGGTACACGCTGTCGTGAATGTGTTTAAAAATAAATATGACAATCTTTATACATATTTCTGAATGATTTAAAAATGCATAGCATATTCTTCTAATTCGAATAGCCTACATTCCATAAAAGAACATCTCAAAATGTTTAAACTATTATGCTACATATTGAGATTAAAAACCAAAATTTTACTACGACTGCTAACGAAGTACATGTTGAAATAAAGCCGATATAGTGTATTACAAGTAAAATAACTATCAAAATATTATAATTTATTATTATTGGAGGATGTTACAAATGTGTCCCCATTCTTATTTAGTTAAAAGTGCTACCAATTGGCTTTTTACAAAATATTTTAATTATGAGCAGAAATAATTCGGGAATGCATATTGTCTAAATCAAGCAGTAATTTTATTTACTATAATTTGTGCACTTTTAATTGAATTTCTTTAAAAACCCTATTGTAAAATTATTTTGTTTTTAAAAATCATGTAAATGAATTTATACTAATTTGAAATAGCACAACAAAAATAGTAAATTATCTGTTTTTTTCCACAAATCAAATATCAGGAAGGAAATTATTCTGATCATATTTGTTTCATTATTGAAAACTTATAAATAATATTACTTACAATATACATAGCTCTACAAATTGAAATCACTTTTCTTATTAAAATTTATTTAGTTGTGCCACAACAAAGTATAAATTTATTGTATTTAATTAAAGTGCTAAAATTGTATGTATTTTTCTTGTTGATTCTGTTTTCGAAATTTTAATTGGGACTGCTGCTATGTCAATAGTATTTTTTATTTGGATTAAATATGTATAATACACTATCAAAACTACGAAAACTTTCCGTTACAAGACAACATTTTTATTGTGCGATATTATCAAATTTCCTTACGAACAAAATAGTCAAATTAACCCCCGAATTCTACATAAATGTTAAGAACTCTTAACCTCTTAATTGTTTTGAAAAATCCCTTTAATTCAAGAGATGGACCTCTTTTTGTAGAAGAATTCACAAAATATAAGAAATCAGTGTATTTCTAATATTTGTTCAATAATGTGGTAACATATTAATTCCTTTAAAAGGATTTTTTATAGTAGTTAAGAGGTTAAGAGTTCTTAATTTGTATCCAGAATCGAGGGTTTATTTTAAGTAAGTATTATTTTATTTACTTACTAGTTTAGCTAGACTTTTTACTTTGATAACACTAGTTTACAAATTTTAAATCTTTTCTTGCCCTCCAAACGAAATGTAATTTTTTCATTCCTTTAATAGAAATTAATCAGTAATGTAAAATCACTTTTTTCCATTACGTTAAGTTTTCGAGAAAAATAATGTTAAAAAAAGAAAATAACTATATTTTCGTCATTTTTGGAAAAATTTTTAAATCAAAGTTTGAATTCTGAGCTATAAGTTTATGATATGTTTTTAGTAAATTTTAGTAAGATTTATTCAGGAAACAAATTTTTCATGAATCTTCCCTCTGCTATATAAAGAAAATGAATGGTATGTAGGAGTGGAACTCTAATGAAAATCTTGTCTCCCCAATAAAACTTGAAAAAGGTTTTAATTGACTGATATTTTATAGCTATAGTAAAGAATTTAAGCATTAATTTGAACTATGTTGGGAACCGCTACGACATCCCTTTATTTTTAAAAAAGGATTCCAAAAATGGCTAAAATACGGATTTTTTAAAATTTTTAACCCAATTTTCCTTGAAAATGTGACGTGTTGGAAATTTTTTATTATCTTTTTTTTCGAAATCAGAGAATCTTAATATTAACATACTTAGTAAATTTTTAAGGGAACAAAAAACTTGTAAACTAGTGTAATTAATGTTTATTTCATTTTTATTCATATAATGTACTATTAACACAAAAATTATTTGGCAAAAATAATCTGTTGTATCCTTATTCGAATCCCTAAGAACAAATTTGTTGGTGGAGAGTGTAAATTTTATATTACTAAATTAAACTATAAGTGTAAACAATACTAATTTTTTTCGACACAAAAGAATTCACAGCTTCCTTACATAATATTAAGAATTACAATTATTAATCCCAATTATGAAATTTCAAGCGATTAAGAACTGCAATCAGTATGAATAAATATCTTCGTTTTTTATACATCACAAAAATAGAGGCCCTTTTTCTTGAAGTTGTTTTGGTAACTAGATTATTTATTTAAAAATACATTGTGTTTATGTTAAGTAAATTTTTATTCAAAAAAATAACAAAGTTATTAAAAATGGTTGGTCAGAAAAAAGAACCAAATATTTTTTTTCTATATAAATCTAGTCAATTACTTAAAATAAAAAAGGGCTAAATAAAACCTTAGCCGTTGCAATTATAAAAATTGTTGTTATAATATTTAAAATCGAACAATAGTAGCTAAAATTATGAATTCGGTCAAGTCCAAAAAGTTGTTTCGAGAAAAACTCAATTGAAAGTTAAACTTTAAATGCACGCCAGCCAGCAGTACCTCTTGATACTTAAAAGATAACAACTTTTTTTATTTTTGAAAATTTGTACTTTAATTAACAGGTACCCAGAATAAAGATTTAATATTTTTCGAATTTTTGACTCAAAAGTGGTCGTAAGTCATAGCAAAATAAGAAATCTCAGTTCAAGGGATAATTTCCCATTCCTTTAGATAGGCAATTTGATATGATTTTAATTATAAACTAAGTTTATGATTAAACGCCAGTGTTTAAACAGCGATTAAACTTAAGCCTAAAAACTGAGCCATAAAAAAATTTAACTGAAGTAAAGAGTATCTGAGAAGTATAAGTCTAAAAATACATCTTATTCAAAAAGTTATTAAAATATCAATGTAGAGTAACAAGCAATATGCGAAAATGCCACGTATCAGGTACAGCCTAGCAAGACTAGAAGGACAAAGTTAGAGCAATGATACTAAATATTAAGTGCCTACGAGAATCCAAGGATGGCAATCCAATTAGGAAACGTACCATTCAAAGACTTCTTTTAAAAAGAAATTAATATTCTTTTTGGTGGTATACGTAATAACTGCCCATAGTTTCTTATTCTGTAGCATTACTTTGGAATTTCCGTTTCGTGTAATATCTACGAAACTTGTAAAATCCAAACATTGCATTACGTAGGTGAAGGGTTAAAGTAAAAGTTGTTTATACATTAGCGTCTATCTACATGGCATATTTTGTTGAACTGAACTATAAATGGCAGACGTGAAAAAACCTTTTTATTGTCACCTCATTATAGCTGAAGCAATAACCCTCAGGTAAATAAAATACACTGCCTCGTTTGTTGATGATCTAGCAAGAAAATTTAAGGGAAAAACTTATTTTTTCGCCATTCGGGTGTTTTCCATCCGGCACCATGTTTCAGGTCTATGTAAATTTACATACATACCTGACAAAAAAAAAAAAAAAAATCCGAGACTTGATGGAATAATTTAATGGCCTTTCTTAAATTGTGCTGTCTATGAGTTTTTTGACGATTTATTACGTACAAAAAGCGTTGCGTGTCCTTAATTATAACCGCCCCTTCGCCGTATTTGGGGTAGAACTGCTACCCACATATAACACAAATCAATTTGATAGGCTAACGTTGTCAATCGTGCTTCATGCTACTTGCTACTTGAGCTCTGTAGGGGAAGCTCCCAGCCGCTAGCTAGTGCCATTCACATTACGTTTTGAGAAAAAGGAGGGTGGTTTCGTTTTTGTGTCCATCCCTTCAAGCAAAAATTGAATGGCGATTCGTGCCAGCAAAGAAAGTGGTACGACCAGGTGAGTTCATAAATTTTATACGTGGAGTATTCGGGGCCCAGGCCGACTCCACCAATGTACTGCGGAGTCTTCACTCCTCCTAGGAGGTAAAAAAAAAATTTTTTTTTTTTTAAAAGTGATATTATGCATCTCTTTTTTATTCGGCGTCGGAAAAATGGGACGGACGGACATTTTCTAGCTTGCTCACGAAATCCCCAAACATTTCTACTTCCTGCAGTAGTTATATTTTATATTGACTCATAGAATGAATGAATGCTGAATTTAAAAAATATTAATCGTAGATAACTAACCTTCGTCTTTTTTCGAATGGAATCAGTTTTGATTATACCAAATACCTACCTAAAGATATGAAACATTCAAAAAGGTATATAGTATACTATATATTGTATTAATTGACATAGCAATTCGGAATTTGGAATAATTCACATCGTTTTTCCTCGCCAACAATTTAATGAGCATCGCCCCATAAAATATCACAACAAAAATTAAATTCTTTATGAGAAGTACAAGTTACGTTAATTTTTATGGACGAACCGCACGAAACTTGAAACGTCCAATTTGAAAGAAGTTACTGCACCACCATTAAAAAAATGCTATTTTGAATACGATGTTATTTCGTATTTATTTTGTAAAGTTGCTCGGTGTCGTTACTATTATTTTTTTTCTTTAATTTAAAGTTAAAAACAAAATATTCATTATATTATGTTATTAGTAATAATGTTATTATTATTTGTTGTAACTTAAAATCAATATATCTTTTTATAGTTAAAAAATTCGATTATATTATTATGTGTTGAGAAATCAAGCAAAAATAGTATATATATATATAAATAAAAAAATTTGTGATGTAGATCTAATATATTAAAAAATTTATAGTTTGGAAATGCGCATTGTTAACACTAGTTTACAATATGTCGTAGCGGTTGCAAACATAGTTCAAATGAATGCACAAATTCTGTAGTATAGTTATAAAATATCAGTTAATTAAAACCTTTTTCAAGGTTTGTTGGGGAGACAAGATTTTCATTAGAGTTCCACTCCTACATACCGTAGGTTCATTTCATTTATATTTCAGAGGGGAGATTCATTAAAAACTCGTTTCCTGAAGAAATCTTAATAAAATTTGCTAATAACATATTATAAGAGTATAGTTTAGAATTCAAACTTTGATTTGACTTACGTTTCGAGCTGCTGCGAAATTCCATTGTTTTTTAAAAAATTTCCAAAAGTGGTTAAATACGTATTTTCTTAACGTGATAGAAAAAAACGATTTTTACTTACTGATTAGTTTCAATTAAAGGAAGGGAAAAATTACATTTCGTATGAAGGGCAAGAAAAAACTTAAAATTTGTAAACTAGTGTAATTAGGTGTTTTTAATTTGTTTCAGCATATATTTTAACCCTTTACACCCGAGAAAAAAAAGTTGAGAATTTCCCAAAAACGAATTAACTGAGAAATTATCTAGGTGACTACGGAAAATAATAAAAATAATAAAAAAAAACCTTGCATTTTGCCATTTTCTGAAAAGCTGCCCTCACGATAGTTAGGCCGGCGTAATTTTCAAGTCGCACGATAGTGAGTGTTACCCGCACTTTCGTGTACCTTCGGGTGTAAAGAAACATTCCAAAATTAAAAATAAATTATTACCGAAGTTATGGCAATTAGAAGTGAGCGCGTCAGGGAGGAGACCCAAAACTCAGGTAGAGTTCGGACCGTTACGTATCTATCTATTTTTAACAATAATATAATTCCTTTGGAAAGATTAAACTAGTAGTAACTCAGGTAACGGAGGACATCACAAAAGCAGCCGAAAACTTTATGTATGGTGCAGGAATCACAGATTGAAAGTAATTAAAAAAAAATTGCTTTTAAGGTGTTAACGTCGACCTTTTTTTTCTTTCACGTTTTTCTCGAAATTAATTTTTTCAATCTGGTGTACACGATATCTCAAAATCGACTGAACCGATTTGGCTGAAATTTGCACCACTTATTTATTAATAATATTACCTAAAGCGTGACGAAGGATTTTTTCGATTGGGTTCCGTATTCAAAAATTATATATTTTTTAAACTCAACATTTTGATGGAAATTTGAGAATTTGGTTTCAAACAGCTGTCATTTCTCCAAAAAAAAATTTTTAATTTTTTCTTTCGTCCCTTTCTTTCGGACAATGCTGGACGGAGAAATTCAAGGTGGTGTAAACCCTTAAATCAAATTTCATCAATTAATAAACTTTGTATAAAGTCAAGGGTTCAACACATTAAGTAATGAAATTTTCACAATTAAGCGTTAAATTTATTTTTTATCTATCTTTTTTTATTTATTTATTTACAAAATTCAATGTTGATTTCAGACTATTAAGTGCTTCTCAGGCAAAAATAAATTTGTTATAAAGGTTACACTAGTGGCGGGCAGTTTAGGTATTTCTATTCATTTAAAGAGTGACTCCAAAAATAGGCCAAAAATCGCAAATTTTTGTGCCTCCGAATTTCGTTACAAATTATGGGCTAAATGATTGTTTATGACTAGAAAATGCTCTTGACAAAGTTTCAAGTTGGGTTTAACTATGGTTTTTGAGATATGAGCATATTAAATTGCTTTAACTTCATTTTTACTAAGATTCGGCAATTTAGAATCAAAATAACTTCACCCTATAAGTAAAATTACTCTGTTCTTTCTAATTCCGGCATTATTTTTTAGCTACAACCTCTCCTAAGGGGTGAAAAAACCGGTGTAAAGTTAACAAAATTATTTAGGTGGAACAAACGTATGTAAAAACTTTTCTAATAGCTCAATTTTGGTATAGTGTCTTTCCTTTTAATGGAAAATCAACAATATTCACCTAAATTCAAACATGGCTGAATAACTCTTCTCCCTCTCGAAAGGTGAAAAGGGAGTAATTTTCCAAAAAAACGAAAAAGCATTTTTACATTCATTTTTAACAATTATATGTCTGAACGGGTATAATCAACGTTTAAGAATCACCATTGAGTGTTTTAACCCCTTTTTGTCATTCATCCCTTATTTGGAGGTGTAAAAAGGGTTACAGCTGCAAAAATAGATGACCTGGGCATCAAGTTCATAAACAATCATTTAGCACATAATTTCCAACGAAATTCGGAAGCGCAAAAATGGGAGTCACTAACTGGTCAATTTTTATATGTATTTTAATCTTATTTTTAAAATTGAATACTATATATTGCGAGATTTTCTGATTTCTATCGATAATGTATTAAAGAAATCTATTGCTGAATGAATAGACTCTTGTTTTATTTGATTCGTCTTAGGTACTGGTGGGTTGAAGTCTCCTTTTGTTGCGCTTCTTGTATCATATTGATGAATGTCCCTTACTAATATGAGCCTAAATTTTGATTTTGAGTGGTGCTTTGAGATCTTGTATACACAGCTTTAGCTTTTTCCACCTGTATAAACTAATTTAGGTTCAGGTTGTTGATTGTGCTAAAAAAAAGAGTCAGTGAAAGTAAGACGTGGAAGGTTATGGACTATTTTAATTGCTTTGTTAAATATTCTCTATATTGTTTCAAGGTTCTTTACTGTGGTCTAGGTCCATATAATTAATGTAGGTATATGTGCGTTATAGATTAAATTCTTAATTTTTGGTTAGATATAAAAATGTCTTTTTATTACTCCAGTAACTCCTGCCACTCTCCTTCTAATGGTGTCTACGTGTCTTATCTAAGTTAGATAATCGTCTATAATTTAGCACCAAGTTCCTTATATTTGTTTCAAATCTTGCGACCAATTTTTCAACTACTTCTACTTAACCGATTTTCATGAAACTTTGCAGACGTGTTCAGTCCTCATAATAATATGGCATTAAGATAATTTCTACCTTCAATCCTCGAATCCCGATGCTACAGAGGTAATGCATATCTAAATCGTAAATCCTGATGATCTGCTTCAATCTGATCTCAACTCCGAATTCCAATTCAAACTTGAATTGCAATAATGAGGCACTAAGAGAGTTGGAAAGGATGAACAATGTGTGTTCTTTGTAATTATCAACATAAACTAGTAATTTTTTGAAAATAACGCGTATAAAACACCTTATATTTAATTATATCATATATGAGATATCAATGGTTGAGCTCTCGTAACGTTCAGTAGATCGAATAAATATAATAAAATCAGGCTAAGCAAATAGAGCACACTAAAAAGTTCAAAAATAAAATAAAGGTTAAATTAAATGGTATTATTGTTCAATCGAAGATACTAAAAGCTAGAAAATATTTATGGGTGACCAATCTTTGATCAGACTAAAGTAAAATCGTGGTTCGCATTTAGTAAAAAACTTTCTTTTGTTGGGCTTGAAAATCATATCTAACTTTCGACTGTCTTCTTCGGTCTTAATATTGTAGTCAAATCATTTGCTGTAATATAACATATAATATAACATTTTGGAGTTATTTTAATGGTAATTCTTGGCAATAATAAGACTTATCATTAGATTTTTATTCTCTTGGTTATCAACTCTTGCACAATTAATTTTGATTCTTTTCTTGAAATTTAAAATCGGTGTCCGATCCGTATACAGAAAATAAATTGATTTGCTGTGGTATTTTACATCTTATGAATACTATAATTGCAAATCATCTCTTTTTAACTTATTATTTTATTAACAAAAACAACAGACGAGATTGATGAATTTTAGTTAACCGATAATCAATAAAACAAAAATAGAATAACTCTTCCTTTTTGTTAAGATTTGCAAATTACATGATTTTTACTAAATCCCACTGGCACGGCTAATTAAATTATAGAAGAAAGGAGGATAGGCATTATTATTATTTTTTATAATGTAGATAAGCGTACATGCGAAGTAGAAGCGATAAAAATGGGGGTTTACAATCTACCCCGATCATTAAAAAGATTTGAAGTTTTATTATTTCATTATTGCCCCATTAATCGCCAAAAAAGTCGAATTACTTTCGATTATTCACCTTTAACCTTTGATGTTGTGAATCGATAACCTTTTTATAACCAGAATTTGTTATTTCTCGTTTTTATTATTTTATATTTGTTTTTTACTAAATGCCTAAATATTTTTAATACTTGGAATTAGAGGCAAAACATAAATCTACTACTCAAGCACTGAGCTCTGAGAAGAACTGAACGCTTTAAAGATCTTCTATTGAATGTTGCTTAAAAAAGTTAGTAAAGTGCATAAATATTAATTAATAAAACAATAAAAACCAAATTAAATGTTCCATTGTCTTGTAAAAAGGGGAGAAGTGAGTAAAAATGAGGGAACTTTTTCTAAAGCTATATGCATAAAAATATGTATATATATAGTAATCTTTATTTAAGGCGTTATAAGAACTGATGTTTATATGAACTTCATTGCAATAATGCATACTATTTATTTTATATCCTTGCACAAAAGGTCGACTATTTTAATTCATCGATACATATTTTAAATGCTTTAATAATCATTATTTGGACCAAAATGTTCATACGGGGTATTTTAAGAATTCAAAATATAGAAACTTACAAAATTGACTTGTTAATTTTAATTTCAGAGACAGATTTCCTTTCTACAAATCCAACGACGACAGATGGAAGAACTCTGTAAGGCATAACTTATCAATAAATCCACACTTCCGAAAGGGTGTTAAAGCTCCGCAGGGGGCGGGTCACTTATGGACAATCTCAACCCGTGACTCTGAGGAAAATGCCCTTGCATGGGAACATGTATGAAAATGGTTTAAACTAAATAAATATCTAATTTAATTGTTTTCAACCCGCAGAAGAAGCAGCGATTAGAGCTGTTCTTCAAAATGGAAATGTCTCAGAAGCGAAATAGTACCCCACCAGCAAATAATGCCTACGATGAAGCAGCTGCAGCAGCGGAAAGCATAGCTCAACAGCTCCGAACTGAGTCAACATCTCCAGAGCAAAATTCGTGCCACACTCCGCCTGAAACCTGCGATCAAACGTTCCAACTAGGATTGGTGCAAGATGAAGACCTTAAACGAGCCGCTGGAGAGATCTTAAACGGGGTCCGAAGAGATGTAGAAGTTCAGGCTGTCCACTCCACAATAAGTACCTATCAGGATGATCTAATTGAAACAGGTACTTTAATAATTTAATATTGTATTTAAACCGGATTTAAACTCATTGACTCATTTAGGTGACTACTTGAACCCAATCAACAAGGACGATGCAATAATCGAAAGTGGACTAAGGAATAGGTCCGAAATTGTCAACGATTACTACGTAACAGAGATTGATCCAATCGAGCTTGGCATCAATATGTCCAATGTAGAAGAAGAAGTTTTATTTAGTGAGGAATTTAATTTAAATTACTTTGGTATTACTTCAGGGAATGACATAATGGCCTGACACAAAGTCGCCCAAAAATGTCATCCCTCGGGAAGCAATGATGAAATATCCTAAGTAATATTATTTGTAAAAGGGTGTATATGTGTGTGTAGCGTTTATTTATGGTATTTTTGCAATTGAATAAACAAGATGAAAAGTTGACTTTGAACCTAATATTTTTGAGTAATTATTTTCAATCAATTTTCTAAAAATCAAACAGATATTTTTTTTTTCTATAACAATTTACTTAGAATCACCTCCTTAAAAATACAAAGAATAGCACAAGCTGGAAAATCTTTATAAAAACTGCCTACGACACTTAAATTTTACTCTGTAAATTTCCATATTTTTATAGTACCATCATCACTTGTCGATAAAAGTTGCCCCGGTGTCGATGAACTCCATTTCACTGAGTTAACATCCTGCGAGTGGGCTTTGTCAACAGACGTTACTAAACTGAAAGTAGGTTCATTTTTGTTTGATCCTTCGTCCTCTTTGAAAATACGAATCGCATCATCTCCGCATGCAGTTGCGATTAAACCTTTGTTTACAAAAAAACAGTGTTAAATGAAGACTCTTTTACAAATTTTTTTCCAAAATTCGACTTACCAGTTATCTTGCACCAAGATATATCGTAAACAGCTCTGGTATGATATCCGGATAAAGTGCAAACGCACTTCCAAACAGTCTCATTATCTGGAGTCGCAATATTTTCCTCGTTTCCAGGATGGTAGGCTTGCCAAATTTTAACAGTTTTGTCGTCACTGCAGGAAGCCAGCCTTTCTCCTGTTGCATCAAATGAAATACTCCACGCTGTTGAACTGTGCGAAACAAGTGTCGCTGTGCATTCCCAATCGTTATCAAAGGAGTTTTCTTTAAAAATCTTTATGGTATTGTCATAGCTAGCTGATGCAAGAATATCTTCTGTGGGATGCCAAACTACCTGAAATAAAGGTTGAATTTCAGTTTCCACGATTAATTTTTATGGAAAAAATTAAATTTCGTATGAAAGGCAAGAAAAAAGTTAAAATTTTGTAAACTAGTGTAATCAAAGTTTATAATCACGCCTGTTGCACAATTTTTATGATAAAACAGAGTACGACATTCACTCTAAATGTATTGGGAATTTATAGCTCTAGTTTGAAAAAATAAAAAACTAACTTGACTTTTTATTTTTGCCAGAAAAAAAAATCAGAGCTTCACAATTTGTAATTTTTGGCTCCAAAATATAGAAAGCCAAACTAGATTTTTATTTTTGCCAAATAAAAAAAATTCTAAATTTTGGGCTTGGTTTTTTTTTTTTTTTTGCTTTAAATTATAATCGTCTAGAAATAACCCTTTCTTTAAAAGAAAAAAAAGCAGAAGTAAACAATTGTTCCAGGGAAGCTTATTATTATTATTATTGTTAGGGGTGACCCTCATGGTGGGCACTGCGACCAGACGGTGTTTTGTGCCGAAGCCCCTTTACAGTAAAAGACGATCTGCTACCCTAAGGAACGCCAGAAGGTCTTTTACAGAAGATGAACGAGCTTCAGCCGAGTCCAGGAACTCCTGACCGAAGATCTTTCTTCTTAACCGTGCTAAAGCCGGACAAGCACACAAAATGTGTGATGTAGTTTCGTCGTCTTCAAGACACAGACGACAATCTGTCTCATTTGACAGACCTATTTTATATAGGTGGTATCTTAGCCCATGGTGGCCATTTAGGTAACCTACCAACAGTCTGAGATCCGCTTTACTCAAAGCATTGATTTCAGTGTAGGTATAGGGTCTGACGAGCTCTTTAGCTTGCCGGATCCCAGGGAAGTTATCCCAGTGTATGTACTGTAGATTCCTGACCCATTCTTCTATCACAGCTTTGGACGAAGACCAGCCAATGCTGCAGAAGGGTTCAGGACCCTTGAATCGAGAAGATGAACCTTCCCTGGCAAGTTCATCAGCAACCTCATTTCCCTCAACGCCGGAGTGTCCCGGTACCCAACAGAGGGTAACCCTGTTGGAAGTCGCTAAGTGTTGAAGGGTATCAAAGCATTCTTTAACAAGTCTAGACGAGAAACGCCATGACGAGAGTGCCTTGAGGGCCGCTTGGCTATCGGAGAAGATAGTGATATTGGCACCTTTAAGTCTCTTGTTAATATTGAGAAGGGCGCAGGCTTCAATGGCATGGATTTCAGCCTAGAAAACGCTGGGCCATTTTCCCATTGCTATCGAGACCTTGGTGTTGGGTCCATAGACACCAGCACCAACCCCATGTTCCGTTTTTGAGCCATCTGTGAACCAACGGTGAGTTCTGGGGTCCAGACTGAGGCCACCGCCATTCCAGTCTGCACGTTCAGGGATGAGAATCCTGAATCTCCTCCCGAAGCTCAGTTCCCTGGTCATGTAATCTGTTATATAACAGATCCTTAAGTCAGGGATGCGCTGCAGGACCCTCATGTGACCATTGTCAGCAATTTGCATTTTGGATGTGATTTGCACTCTCAGAGCACTAATTGCAGCTGATTTCAAAATGAAAAAGTGCAGGGTTTCGAGTCCTACTATCGCCTCCATGGCGAGTGTTGGACAAGTCCTCATGGCTCCTGTTATGGAGAGGCAAGCAAGCCGTTTTAGCTTGTTGCACTTAGCAATTGCCATCTGCTGCTGAACCTTGGGCCACCATACAAGGGCGGCGTAAGCAACAATTGGCTTGACAATTGTATTGTATAACCACAGGATCATCTTTGGGTTGAGACCCCATGTCCTACCAAAAAGTCACCTACAGGCCCACATGGCTCGCGTGGCCTTATTTAATGAGTAATTTAGTTGAGTATTCCAATTTAGCCGCTTATCCAGCCAAATGCCTAAGTATTTTACTTCATTGGAATATTCAACGACCGTTCCTTGGATGGATATAGTATCCAAGTTCAGACGGTACCTTTTTGTAAAAGGTACCAGGACGGCCTTAGACGGGTTGATGGTTAGGTCCTCACTGACACACCAATCAGTGACTACACGAAGTGCGGACCTCATCAAGCGTGTGACAGTTGAGTCAAATTTACCCGTAACGATTATTGCCAGGGAAGCTTGCTAAGACAGCATCTCAGAAATCTACGTTGGACTGCTTCGACGCGATTTATGTTTTGTTAAGAACGTAGACAAAACTAAACAAGCATATTCAAGTATAGGCCTAACAAAGGAGTAGATAGATGGTTTTTGTGATGTATGGAACATCGAATTCCTTGCTCCAACGCTTAACTTACTGTACTCTATTTTTATATACTTCGATAACTCCCCTCAGCTTTTATATTTTAAAAATTGGCATATCCCAGTTATTTTCAGTCTCTGATCTTAATCCCTGACAGGTTAACATGTTTTTCGCTAGTCCCATACAGATAATAAGTGTACAAATTTCCCAGTTGCGCTTTTTTTAATACATCTCATCTCCTAATGCACCTAGTGAGTTTTTAAATAAAAGATTTCCCGTAAAATGACCCTAATTACAAATCGTTAAGAATTGTTTAAGGGGTCAAAAATGCGAATCATTTGTAATTGTTCCGGGCAAATATGATTTTTCAGGGGTTAATATAAATTGCTTACTTTCTTAACATCCTGCGTGTGAGCATTTAGCACTGCCGCACACTCAAACTCGTCCTCTCCTGCGACTTCCCAGACCCAAACGGACTTATCCCTGCTGCACGTAGCCAAAAGTGATCCCGACCTGGACCAGCAGACACTCTTCACTTCATTCTCATGTCCTTCCAAAGTAGCATTGCATTCGAATTCGCCTGAAGAAACGAAATTTTGTTTAAATTTCAGAGCTCTTTGAAATGAAAGAATCTCAGAATTAAAAAAAAAACCTTACCTGTAGTTTTGCTCCAAATTGCTGTTGTAGCGTCAAAGCTCCCTGAGGCTAAATATTGGCCACACGGTGACCAGGCGACATCGCGAATCGTTCGCGAGTGCCCGTCTGATAAAATAGTTTTTGTGGTCCAACTGCTGCCGGCCTGGGACCAAATTCGAATAGTTTTGTCCTCGCCACAGGTTGCAAACGCAAATCCTTTGGGATGCCAATCACAGCCCCAAACTCTTCCCTTGTGACCTTGCAGCACAAACTGTTCCTCAAGTTTTCCCATTAAATTCACTTTATCTCAAAATACGAGGAGCGAAATAAAACGCGTTGAAAATGAAAAATTTGAGTAATCAGCTGATTTGTAAAATGTCATTCGTGAAGTGTCCGACCTTCTTCTTTATAAACTAAGAGGTCTTGTTATCTATTAGCTTTGAAAATTCTGGGATGAAGTTTTTTAACTTCGGAATAATTATGAAAATACAACTTTATTATTTACTACGATTGTGAGGGGGGTAGAAAATAAAATATTTGCGTTACTAAGTACGAAGTATATTAAAATAACGTTTTCAAAATAAACCTTTCAGAATTTACTAAAGCAATTGTGAATCTCAACATTATTGTAACTCTTTTGATTGACATTTGTCATATTTGGTTATAACCGTAACTGTCAAAACAATTTTCACGTGGGTTTACACTGAGGCAGTCGAAATGTCGTCGTTTTTTCTAAAATCCAAGCCGAAATTCCAACAGAAACGCAAGGTATTTAATTTCTTAAATATTCAGTAAAATCCCTACAAACTTTCATTCAATCCTACCAAAGCGTGAAGACGCACGAGCCACAAAAGCGCCAAAACGCAAACCGCGGGCGGACGAGGAAGAAATTGAAAGTGATGAAGCCGTGGACAGCGGCGGGGAGCATTTCCCCGAAATATCCGATGGAGAGGAAGAAACTGCCCAGGACAAGCGCCTCAGACTAGCCAAAAAGTACTTGGAAGAGATCGAGAAGGAGGAGAGGAGCCGTGCCGAGGACAAGGAGCTCCACGACCATGTGTCCAACAGACTGAAGGACGAGTACCTGGAGAGTGTGGGGAAACTCAGGAAGAGCATAGCTTCAGAATACAAATCTTACAATAAGAACACGCTTCAAATTTTGAGGCACAAACACCATAAACTCCCAGTTACCACGGTCCTTGTTTCCTCCGATGGCGCGTTTATGTTCAGCGGGAGTAAGACTCCGTTTGTGCTCAAGTGGGATTTGGGGACAATGAAAGCGGTGGGCTCCTTTAATGTTCAAACAGTCCCCGGGGCCGTGGAGGAAAGGAAGGGAACTAAGAGAAGATCGAACATTTTAGCCATGGCAATGTCCACGAACATGAAGTTTTTGGCAGTCGCTGAAGGTGGAAATAACATCCAAATTTGGTGTCCGAGCACTTTGAAGCACTTAAAGACTTTGAGGGGCCACCGTGACGTAGTTAGTTGCTTAGTATTTCGGAAGGATACTCATCAGTTGTACTCCGGTAGCAGGGATCGATCGGTTAAAATTTGGTCTCTGGATGAAATGGCCTACGTCGAAAGTCTGTAAGTAGATTGGCTCTTTTTAATTTAATTTATTCTCGAAACAAGGCCTAAAGTCGGACACAGACGACCCAATCTGCCCGATTTGTAGGGTGACAAATTGGTTGTGCTCTCCACACTCCACAATATATCCGATGCAGTCGAGCTCATGAGCGAAACATGATTTCTTTGAAACGCTTAAAAATCAGTTTTGCATTATCAAAATAGGTGATATTTATACACAGTTTCGTCCATGCACTTGTTATGGCTTATGAAGGACGAGAAATAGGCCCAACAGTGCTACACACGATCCAATTTGTAGGGTCCGTAGTCTCAGATTGAGTCGTCTCTAGCCGCCTTGAACATTAAATCGAGCTTGAGGTATTTAACTGAGCTATTGCAATATATAAGAGCATATTCTCGAATTCCGTGGATTTTAGATTCTATCCGCTCATAAGATTCACTTTGAATTCTTGACCACTTCATTGAATCCAACGGAAGGGATTAGAAGTGTTTTTCTCTATTTTAATCTGGAAACTATTGAAAGTGATTAAACAGATCCTTCAGTATTTTTAGTCTTGGGACTTCATAGGGGGTCATCTTCACCCCAAACATTTTTTTAGATCTAAAATATTTCAAAAATGGTAGGAATATTCGAAGCGCAACAGCAGTTTTACCACTAGAATCAAAGTGATTTTGCTAAAATACTATCTTTTAAGAACCAGAAACCCCTGCGTTAGTTTTGGAATTTGTTTAAGGAGACTTTGTAAATTATGAAAAAAAATCTTTTTGGTGGAAAATACGATGTTGCCAAACACTTCTAAATTTTATTTTTTTAATGCTTTATTCTTTACCAATCTTTAGGTTTGGTCATCAAGCAGCAATCACAGGAATTGATGCGCTTTCAAGAGAAAGGGCAATTACATCTGGTGGATCCGACTGTAGTGTAAGAATATGGAAAATTACAGAAGAATCCCAGCTTATATACAATGGCCACAGAGGCACCATAGAAAATGTTAAACTTATAAATGATGAAAATTTTATATCAAGTGGAGATGATGGGTAATATACTGATTAAATATTATAACCAATTGTATTTTTAATATAGTATTATATAGATCGCTTTGCCTGTGGAGTTCCATGAAGAAAAAGCCACTTTGTATATTGCCTGAGGTACATGGAAAACAGGCAAATGGAGAAGCAAATTGGATTACAGCTATTGCAACATTAGTTAATACTGATTTAATTGCATCAGGTAAGAATTAAATTTGCTACGTTTAAATAAAATGTAAAATACATAAAATACTTTTACGAAAAGGTTCCAATGATGGTTTCATCCGACTGTGGCAGATGAGTGATAATGGTCGAAAGTTGCTTCCACTTTTTGAAATTCCAATTAAAGGTTTTGTAAATAGTTTGGCATTTAATAATAGTGGAACACATCTTTTTGCTGCTATAGGTCAGGAACACCGATTGGGTCGGTGGTGGCGAATAAAAGAGGCAAAAAATAGCATTTTGGTTATAGAATTACAAAAAATAAATAGTTGATTTTATATTAAAATTTGCTTGTAAATTTTCCTAATTCCCAATTCCTCTATTTGAAATTGTTTTTCGGATATTTCTCCTTCCCCGTGCGTTCATTCGTTTTATTAATTTAATTTAAAAATACTCAAATATTCAAGCTTACACATATATTTAATTAATCTTATTACAACAATAAATAAAATATTTATATACAAAAGCGTTCCTTGTGTAATTGAGCATAATAGCATCATTCCAGGACTGCACATTTTGCATGTCTTTTATTTTGTCTTTTATATGCATCAGTTCTACTAGTCATCACAGGCGGTTAGCTTAACATTGAATTTTATTTTACAAAAGTCTTACGGAGCACCTCCTCAACTCTGAGATGTTCGCCGTTTTCGTTCTCCAATAATATCGCTGTTTTTGTATGAATCAAAAATATGGAAGAGACTCGAATGTTTTACGGGCGGAAAAATAATTGTGCTGACTACACGTAATGGACTAAATTTTTCTGAATGTTGAGTTAATTCTCCATCATTCGTGCAGCTACACGATCTTGTTATCCTTCCCGCTTTGCTCATGAACGGTGAAGGTATCCTTGAAATCTTTTTTATCCGAGGTATACGATCGGGAGAAAGTAGATTGGTGTCGTTCTCAATCATGAATACTGAATTACTATTCTTTCTACTCATGTCCCTTCCGTCGAAATCTTTGCTGAGTATGCTGCCATTCGATGCATTGTATGTTTGAATGCTGTTGTCGCTTAGCGCAGGTACTATGGAATTTTGGTGTACTATACTTAAGCTATCGTAGTCACTATTCGACTCTGAGATTGGAAGCTTATCTTCATTTTCTGCCATATCCTTCTGAATGTAGGCATCTGGTGAAGCAGGTGGTTTCATGTTCATTGCAGGAAAAAAAACATCATCATCCAACTCGTTGATGCTAGTTGAGAAGTTTTTATTATCATAAGAAAACTGGCGCTCCATTGGCACTGCCCCTTCGAAAATGAATGTTGTATTGTCCGTTATCGAAGTCTCTGTTTTCCCATTAAAACTTGTATCTTCACCACCACCACCTGAAACCTCTGGAATTTGCCACATATCACGATTGATATCTGTTGTTGTCGAAGCGACCGCAGCTACAGTCTGATGAACGCTATTTAAGCTACAAGAAATGGCTGACTTCTTTGGTGATTCTTTCAACTTCTGTTGTTGCCTTAACCATACGGGGGAATCTTAGATAGAAACAAAATAAAAAATGGTATTATATATTCTCAGTTTATGTACACTACTCAAAAAAATTAATTTTTGAAGAGCTCTATCTTAGTAAAAAATTATCGTATCGAGATGAAACAAAAGGTATTTTGAAGCTTGAAGTCTCTAGTTTTAAGATCTTTTGGCCATACATTTTTTTGAGCTACGGTTTTCGCGCAATCATAAGTAACAGCGCAAGTAAAATGTTTCAAATTTGTTTTCTTTTTGTCCACCGGCGTAGAACATTTTTTTTTCAATTAAACTTATGCAAAGGTCAGCTTGCTTATTCAGCTTTAATTTGGTTTTTTAAAATTCTCTCTACGTCAATTCTTCGCTGAGGTATCTGACTTTTTATAAAAAAGGATCATTTTGCTTTTCATCATCGATATTTCAACAACTAATGACCGCACAGTAAATTTAGGGAGGGACGGTTTCGAAAACTTGAATAAATTCTCTACAAGTTTTTGAATTAAACATATTTTTTCCTTGACATTAATTTGAAAAAAATGACTGCGTTTTCTTTTACAAAACCTGCCGCTTATTTACACATATTGATGGAAAGACTAATGTTTTCAATTTTCTTTACAGCTTAATATACTCCCAATAAGCCTGTAAATTTTCAAGTCGATATATCCAACAGTTTTTCCGGCCCGATTGATCAAAGTTTTACAGAAGAATTAAAGGATTAAAATTTGACCGTCAATTGTTAACCGTCGGTCACCCAAAGCGTACCTCATGAAGGTTGCACGGTCGGATTTACGTTTCTTGTGCATTATGCACGTAGGTATGTGTGCATAAAAATGTTTTGCCAAAAGGTCTTAAAACTAGAGACTTCAAGCTTCAAAATACTTTTTATTTCATCTCGTTACGACAATTTTTCACTAAGATAGATAATTTAAATAAAAATTTTGTGCTCCCTTAATTTCTTTGATTAGTGTAGTTTGTAATTGTAATTTGATTTACCTATATAAATTTTACTATTTAAAGATGATCTCTTATCTACAATTGACTGTAAACGGTGTTGACTAGCTAGAGAGACTCTATAAGCGAGATCAGGCTGCTGTTCTATCTCAATTCCCAAAATTTTCAAAATGAGATTCTTTAGTGCTGCTCGAAAATCTTTCAAGTGATAAGCGTATAAAACTGGATTAACTGCTGAATTAAGATGAGATAAAATTATGCAGAAAAATGTCAATTTCGGATGGACGTAACAATTTGGACAGAATGCTTTAATACAATTTATCGTATAGAGAGGTATCCAACAAATCATAAAAAATAATACGATCACTGATAAATTTTGTGTTGCTTTAACATCTCTTTTTCGTGCTGCACCTAAAACGCGCAGCATTGTTCCACCGTTCGGACGATTCGAACTTGTGGTTATATGAGAAACTGATGATCTTCTGCTGCTTTCACCAATTGGATTCATTGTGACTATTTGTCTAACCTGCAATAATTTTTAAAATTAGTTTTATATTTGTAAATGTACATTTTTGGAAAGTTGCACTTACTTGCCTAATTATCACCCTGTATATGTGAGCATAGAACGCCAGAAGAAGTAACGCAGGCGTTATTATAGTTGCAAAATACAAGAAGACGAGGTAGTTGTAGTCCATTACTTCAACGAAAAGACAGGCTTGATTTTCTCCAACTTGTGCATGCCATCCGAAAAGTGGTAAGAAACCGACAATGGTTCCGGCTAACCAACACATGGAAATTATACCTGCAATTTAAATTATAATAAAAAATTAACTTTAAAGGGAAATATTATTTTCAATATACATATTATGTCTAAAGACATTATAATTTTTTTTTGTAATTTTAAAGGTCTCTTTTACACGGAGATTTATCGAATAAACAACTAAAAGACGTTAAAGTAATATTTTTTAAAGCTCTTTTCGAAATTGTGCAACTCGTTCGCTCACAATTCCAAAAATACATTAGTCTTCAAAATAAATATGCATACCAAATTGTGCCAATTGGAGGTATTAATGGAATTTTGGTCTAACGAATTTGAATGATTCATAAAAAAAATGTACCAAATTTATTTGGCTTTTATTAAGAGTGGCCGGGTAGAATTTTATTTTTTTCAAAGCTCTTATTGTAAAAGTTTGAATGTTTAAAGATCATCATATCATTAAGGGCCTGTCCGAATCCAAGTCTTCGTCTTCATCTTCGTCTTGTTATGACACTTCATGACGTCACACTGAGCTAAGCTCTGTCCGAATTCATGTCTATGTCAGTGAGCTTAGCTACTCAGTATAACAGTTAATTCACTTGGTTAGCTTGATGAGCGAGTCAAGGTTTGCGTTGACTTTCTGGTGCAATAGATGAATATTTTCTTTGAAAATGTCAGCTAAAAAGTGTAAGTAATTATCGTACATTTTTGCAATTACTCGGGGACTAGTTTAGTGAAAACTGTTTTATATTTCAGGGCCTAAAGACAAAGTGTTCAGATTAATTGAGCTACGCAGAAGAGTTCACAAACAACTTTTTAAAGGGAAAACCTTCAACAACCAAATAGCTTGGCAGTAAGGGTTACTTAAAAATTAATTTATTTGCAAAATTTAATTTCCCGTGTTTTTTACTTGACAAATGACAAGCTAAGCTAACGAATTCGTACATCTTAGCTTTGTCTTTGCCTTGTTTGCTATAATAGCTTAGCTTGTTTGTTGACGTCACAAACTGTCATAACGAGACGAAGACATGAATTCGAGATTCTCTCTGGAACCTTCAGCGTGAACAGACGTATAGCGACAGCAGACAAGGACTCTACAGGAAGTCTAAGCAACTCCTAATTTTGCAATTGTGAGTATAGTGACTAAATTAAAACATTAGATACTCAGTGGATCTAGCAGTGCAAGTGCGTTCGTTATATTCATCAATCAAGTGCAGACGGAATCCTCTTCGAGCGTGCTCGTGGCTGCGGCCACGGTTGCTAGTTGCTAGCATAAATTTTTACTTCATCCACTAGCTGGGGGCCCCATTTTGGAGCCCTCCTCAACTATATTCAGTGTAGCAAAACTTACTCAAAAACCCACTCAACTCTTCTTGAGCGACGCTGTTAAAGGCGTAATTTCATCATCATCCTTTAGTAACGGACATAACGGTACACTAAAGCACTCATACTTGCGCGGCACGTGGTCGCAGTGAATCGCGAAAAAGACGCCAAGGCTTATTAATTCGTGCGTTAATCCACAACCCTGTGGAATACGTAATAACCCAATATTCAGCTTGAGGGCCCCACTTTGGAACTCTCCTCAGTTAAATACAGTGAAGCAAAACTTTTCAATTACTCTTTAATCACGCCTATAAGGCGTAACTCTTATTTCCTATACATTTTTTTTTTTTTGGGCCCTAAACGGCATAGTCATTATCATTCCCTCTGTAACGGTCATAACGGTACTCTAAAAGCACACATATTTGCGCTGCACGTGGTTGCAGTGAGTCGCTAAGAAAAAGTCGCCATGGCTTATCAATTCGTGCGCTAATCCACAACCCTGTGGAATACGTAAAAATCTCAATATACAGTTTCACAGTTAGCAATCTGTAAGTGCATGTGCCCTTGGATAATCATCGGCGCAAGTTGCAAAATCTAAGCTACACGCGCCTAAATTGTTATCAACCATCATCAACTCCATCGACGTCAAATCTCTTCGAATCACCGAGCTGTTAACGACTCAACGAGCTATTCCTCTGGGATCTGCAATGCAGCAATCATGGACTGGAACCTGAGATTCTAAAGTCATATCTACACAACGATTAGAAGTGGAACCACTTTTGCCTTCTCTAACTGGAAAGCGACAGGCATTCTTTGTTCGTAGTCTACCCTATCAGCGTCTACAAATCACATCTGCGACACTTAAGTATCCATTTAATACTGACCATTATACTTTTTAAAGTATTTCTCCCCACCAACAGTTTTAATCAGTTACTGCACAATTAATTCAACATGCCGTACAACGCAGAAGGACACCGAGCCTAGTCATGCTCTGATCTATAACTGCTCAGCTTCTTACCTACGGAAGGACACCGAGCCTAGTCAAGCTTCTGCTCATCTAAATCAACATGCCGAACAACGCCGCGGGCAAAGCCGCGAAGAATAAAAGCAAGAAGAAGAAATACAGTCAGAAATCATCCCTTATCCACCAGTCTACTAGGGGGAATATCACTAATTCTCCCACGAATGAATCTATAAGACAGACCAGCGACCCTACTCCCAGAGCACTACAGTCAACGTCGTCACATCAGCAATACGACATCGACGATCAAGCGAGTGACACTTACTGTATCAGTCAATATACAGACGATCTTCCATTTCCTGAGGATAGAATTTTTCAAGCTTCGGAAATTCCCACCGCCCATGAAGAAGAAGTACTCATGCAGGCGAAAGCGTCATTTTACAACCTCTCGACATCGGGTGCTCACCAGTCTAATAAACGAAGAAAACCTCTTTCATCAACAACATTTTCCAAACGTCATGCGAGCTTCAATAGCAGTTCTCAAGCAACAACAAGTCTATTTGCTCCCCTCTTCGGGGAACTAGCCACCGATCTGCGAAATGATCTCATCCTCTCATCCTCTACTCATCACGCCATTAATCATTCAGCGGATAACATCACCTCTTCCCCCAACTCTAAAAAACAACAGTCAGGCGCCCACCATCCGGCGGAACCATTGAACCAGAAGACAGCGTACAAGCAAAACCAACAGTCATCTCAAGCAGCAGCTACATCATCAACTAACCATAAAGATAAGTACCCAAACATTGACATAAATAAGTTAGCCAGACATAAATTTTGCCCCCCAATATTCATTAAGTATACTAACACAAAAAAAATAATAAACTGCATCCAGGCTCTCTCTACTAGTAACAACGTCTTTAAAATTGTAAATTTGCCGAACAGTACAAAAATTTTTATAGAGGACCCTGAAGTCCACGCCAGATTTCTCGAGCTGATGCGTAAAGCCAACTTAGAAGGTCACACCTTCACGCCTTCGCAGTTCAAACCGGCTAATATACTACTAAAGGGAATACACCACAGTTACGAACCTGACTCGATCTCACTGGCTATAACCGACCTAATTCCACACATATATCCGCCTAAAATATCTCCTTTTAGTACCCCTAAATCCAGACATAATGACAGACCCCTCAACATTTTCATTGTTCATTTCAACAGCGTCTCAGATATGAATGATGCTATCAAATTAAATTCTATCCTGCACCAAAAAATAACCTGGGAAAAAATCAAAAATCAAGGACCCACACAATGTAAAAACTGTCAACGATATGGGCACATAGCCGCTAATTGTACCTACAACTACTCATGCGTGAAATGCGACCAAAGTCATGGTCCTGGTGAATGTCCACGAAAATCTACGGATAAATCCACGGTCTATTGTGTGAACTGCAAAAAATACGGACACCCAGCCAATTACTTCGGATGCCCATACCGTAAAGAAATCATCGACAAAGCTAATAGAAACAAAATGGTCAGGGAACAAAATAAAAAAGCACTACAAAACGTAGTATCAAACACTATTATAAATCTTGAAGACCCACATTGTTACCCGCCTCTAAAAACCAACCCTCTACGGTCGTACGCTAACGTAACCAGTGAAAAAACTCAGACACATCCAGTAAACTCGTCCACTAAGAACACAGCTGAAGAAATCTTCAACTATGCGGAATCAAGATTTGGACTTAACATCCTAGAGCTGCTGGCCAAAATACACACATTTATACCCAAATTCCGGGATGCTAAGGATCACGCAGGCAAGGACCTCTTACTTATTAATTTCTTAATAAATCTTTACCAGGATGGGAAGTGACCTGAACATAATGGCACTCAACATCAATAGAATCAGTACCAGTTTCAAAAGGAATGTTGTCAGAGACAGGCGTAGTGACCTGAACATAACAGCACTCATCATCTTCTGCCTCAAATTCAGTTTCACAAAGAAGGATGTCATAGACTTGCGAGAACATCTTCCCCAAAACGCCATACTATATTATGCCAACTATCGCCCATCTAGTTGTGTCTCTAATATCAGCTGTTTGAATGAGAGTAATCAATCTACATCACGTGTCATCATAGCGGCCTATGCTCCAAGATCTCACCACAATTGGAAATCCCTAAGTTCTTGTCACCATCAATCAACTTCATAGCAGCCATGATCTACACCATTCTCGGAGGAGCCTACAATGCCAGATCACCTTTATGGAGAGTTACGACAATCAACCACTCTGGAAGAGCAATAGCAACTTGGTACAACAATAACCCCAACAACAGTCCTATCGATCTCCCTTCCTATAATCCTCAGCCTGGTTCAATAGCTAATAAAATAATAGTCAGTGGCCAACAGATCTTTATAATATTCAAATCTCATAACTTTATAAAAGCTCTAATCAACTATTTAATTCTCCTTCCTTAACTCATTTTATAGCCTTATCGAGCTTTATACCATAACCCACAGTCGGTTTAATAGCTAACAAACTTATAGACAGTGGCGAACATTTCTTCTCTATCATCAAATTTCTTAAATCTTTAATTTACACACAGTAATTCTAAGTTGGCAATACCCACAGCAAAGCGTGAAAGCGTTTATACTTAGACAAAGACGTAGGCCTTGAGCTTTATTTATTTGTAGTATATAAGTTGTTATCTAGTTTTAAGGTAGTTTTAGGTACACAGATACACAGACATTGATTCACATATATGCGCGAATATGTAATGTAATATAGAATCATGTAAGACACAGTCAACGGTTAGGTCACCGAACGACAGCCATTGTAGATAGGTTTCGTAGTATCCATCTCCCTTGTTATCATTGTAGTATCTAAGAATTCATTGTCAAGAAGTCGCAAATAAACTGAACTGAACTGAACTGAAGACATGAATTCGGACAGGCCCTAAATATGCCGTCCTTAACCTTTAGAGGACCGGAAAACCGATATATCGGCTTTGGAGGAAAATCAATAATTTTTTGTCATAAACAAGATCCAGGGCGTTTTTGGGGTTGCTGATCACGAATCTGGGGTCAGATTTGATAACCCTGATTCACCCTACCCCCTACTACCCCCTCCCCTACTCTTCAAATGCCTCCGCAAGATCAAATTGTAATTGTAGCGGGGGAGCTAGAGTGGGGGGTAGGGATATGTAAATTGATCAAGTCTGACTCCGGATTCGTAATCAGCGACCTCGAAAACCCCTAGAGTCACATGTTCACCGAATTTTAGCAATTTCATAAAATTTAATACAGTAGAACGCCGATTATCCGAATCAGTTGGGACCGGGGTCGATTCGGATAATCGAATATTCGGATAATCGGACATAGACTGGTAGGTTCAAAGTTGGCAACCAGAGACTACCAGTTTTGAGCTTGTTGAATATATAGCTTGGTAGGTATATGGTGAGAAGTATATCTATATATGTTTGTTTGGCTGGAGCTTCGAGCTCACCTCAAAACTGGCACTCTCTGACTACCAATATTGAACACGGCAATTGTCACTCGCATTTTTGTATTCTTGCGTCCCCACAAAACTTGTTTTTATTGAAAAATTACTTGGTTTTAATTTTTTATATTACGCTTAGGACCGATTCGGATAATTGGCGATTCGGTTAATCGGCGTTCGGATAATCGGCGTTCTACTGTACTACAAAATTTTTCCTATCCCTTACCGGACCGGAGAGCCGATATATCGGCTCGCCCTATGATATGAGCTTTGTATATATTTGATACGTGATACCAGATACAAATTTGGGTACTTTTCAAGGGCGATGTTAGCTCTCAAATCCCGGCCGTCTAAAGGTTAATTAATCAGATCCCAGAAGCTGTGCCTTTCAAAGGGGTCAGATTTTTATAATAATTTGTATTATATACCTATAACTTGTGTCAAAATGAATATATTTTAAATGTGTTATCTTTCAAAAATATTTAAATTTGAACCAAATTTGAAAAATCTTCCATATTTAATGTAGTTCCATAAAATTGTTATTCGTATAAACGCAAATATACGGATCAAAAATTATTCTTAAAAAATTCAGTAACGAAAATTCTCTTCAAGGCAAGATACTATTTAAACAACAATAAAAATCGAAACATGACGATATTTGATAAGGTGTATTAAAATAGAAAATAAATTATAATAAAATGATATAAATTATAATTAACAATTCAAAAATATACCACTTTTAAAATAACATTCTTCTGATTCCGGAAAATATCTCTAGTTCAGAGCAGCAAATCTGAATACTGGGTGCATCTAGCATTGTATTATCTAATAAATAATCACATTTTCCATCAATAGACTTATGCATTAAATGAAAACATTACTTCTGATGTCAACAAAATTCACACAAATTATTTT
This sequence comes from Dysmachus trigonus, assembly GCA_949715965.1. NCBI lineage: Eukaryota > Metazoa > Arthropoda > Insecta > Diptera > Asilidae > Dysmachus > Dysmachus trigonus. The sequence goes on from OX454323.1 coordinate 68,393,742, forward strand.
ATAACTCTTCACTGGAAAATTGTTTTTCCGTTTCATGTTTACATGCACCTATAAATTGCAGTCGCAGGCAGTTGACTTTCTTCTTAACCAGCTGCGAATGGAATTGTAATCACAACTCCAAGAAGATGTCACGCAGAGATACTGAGCAGAAATTACGTTCATCATTCATTATCGCCGTGAATAGCCGCGCAGAATTTGTAAACGTAAAATTTCGCATAAATTTGCATACAAATGCCTACATTGATAGCAATTCTTCAGGATTTAGAAGCTTTTATTTTATTACTTCAATTAATCAATGAGTAATTAATGATATGATACTTTGAGTATTATCCCTAGACGGGACACCTTTGTTACGAACTTAGGATGGCACATGGGGTATAATCCACCCCAGCCGTTTAAATTTAAAATAAGTTCGAAAGTACTGGCTTTTTCGAAAAAAAAGGGTAAAGACATTTTAATATGGTATCAATAGTTTTTAAAGAAAAATAATACTAGTGCTAGAAAATTCTATTTGAAAGGCATAAACTTCGAAAAAATAGGTGATTTCATTAAAAAATTGATTGAATTTTTATTTTTTAATATAAAGCAAGAACTTGCACAGTTTTTAACAAATGCGATTGCCAACAGAACTCAATAAGTAATTTTGGAAATTACAAAGTAAAAATGTCCCTCTTAATTGACGTAATTATGTAGGGTATATGTATTTGAAATTCAAAATTTAGAGGTGTTCACTTTGAAACTTACATTTATTTTAAATATTTAATGTTTTCTATTAGAAAGTTAAATACATTTTGAATTGAAGGAATCTCACTGCTAACTAGTAAATTACTGGAATTATGTACACCCATCCCTCGATTTGCACGGTTTCGCTTTTACACGGTTTTGCCTTTACACGGTTTTTAAATGGAAAGAAAACAGCAAAAATTTGAATTTTATTTTGATTGTTTTGCATTATAGCATTTATAAATTAAAAGAGTACTCATTCTTTTAAAATTTGGATTTTTGAAGACAACTACTGCATGGAATGTTTTAATATTTTAAGGATATATTTGTGGATATATAGTAAAGACATGATAAAATTTTTGGACTAAAAATTTGAAAATTCAGCGAGTTATTCGCAATTTCCCAAGGCTCAAAAAAAAGTGCCCTCCCTGTTGCAGTGATAGCGTCCTTCACAGTACATGAAATCAAAAACACCAAACAGTTTATTAAACTAGAAGGTATTTCCCGTGCCATAAACCTCGATCGAAAAAAAAATTAAATTAAAAAAAAATGGCGGAGTTTAAAAAAAAAATCAAATTTCGATGATTTTTATAATTTTTAGCCTTCCAAAAATACATTTTTTTTTCGATCCGGAAAACTGGAGCACGGAGAAACATATATAAAAGAAGTTGTAATAAGAATCAAATCGATCGGATGATTTGCCTTCGAGTTACAGCTGCAGCAAATTTGAAAAATGTAGTTTCGAGAAAAGCGCGTTTAAAGTTTAATACTATCGAAATATGAATAAAAAATGTCACACTAGTGGTGCCTCTTAAGGTACCCTTTTCAAAAACTTCAAGCGCAAAGTCATTTGTTTTGTGCTTGAATTTATTTATTGTTTTTATTTGTAAGGTAAATTGTCTCTGGGAATTAATTAACTAATTTTTTATTTAATCCTAATCTCACTTTACACGGTTATAATGAACATATCCTCGGCTTTTCTTTATCTTCTTTAGATCGATTTACACGATTTGTAAGTTAATTGAACTTATCCTTCTATTTTGTATGAATTCTGTGTCTCGTTTTACACGGTTTTGGTTTGCACGATTTTCTCAAGAACGTGTTTTCTACCGTGTAAATCGAGGGATAGGTGTACGTTAGCCGATAGTGAAATTAGATAAAAGAGTTTGACAAAAAATAAATATAGATAAAAGTTAGTAATGCTAAATTCGTTCACACATAAATATAATGAAAAAGAGGGTTATTAGTAAAAGTTGTAACTATAGTGTGAGTGAATAGTCCTCACATGGTGCAGATTATATAAAATTCCTTTTTTTAATTTTACTGGAGAATGATTTAGGAACTTTATTGAAAATAAAAGTTTTTTATTATCAAGTTGCTAAGAAGTAGACCTGGAACATATTTTGCCATAATAAGAATTATGAGTCTGAAATAGTGGTGGGTAAACCTTACATGGGTTCTAATAAAAATAGAGAAGTTTTCTATTGTTAATTATAAATTTTATAACTTACCTATTGCCGTTTTTGTCCGAACATTCCTTGAATAGGCCATTGGATATAAAATCGCCCAATATCGATCGATGGAAACAGCAACGAGGCAAAAAATCGAGATGGTGCAGAGCACGACTAGCAAAGATACAGTGAAGAGGCAGGCGTGAAGGTTCGTAGGAAGACCGACAGACGCTAGAACGGCAAAGGGCACGCCCAGAAGTCCGACCAAAAAGTCTGCAATAGCCAAGGACACGATGTAATAGTTCGTCCTTCTCCTCAGCTTTTTATCCCTCTGGAAGACGACGATGACCATGAGATTACCCACGATGGCCATAATCGCGACCAGAATTTCAAAAATTGTATATGGAACATTCAGTTCAGTTGTTATATCCTCGGATGTATTTGGCTTATAAGTTGCCGCGTACCGTTCAAAGGGTAAATTGATAATATTTTCCGATTTATTATACAACTGAAAGTCAGAATAGGAGTAGAAACGATACTCTGACATCTTGTTTACATTCACGGAATGTTCTTAACATGCACTTTTACGCGGTTAAATAGATTTTTTTTTTTTTGTCCTTCAACCAACTTGATTTCGATTCCAAGTAGAATAGACTAAATAAACAGCACTCACTGAGAAAATTTCTCTCGTTTCGAGCAAGTTTTTAATTGAAAACTCTAATAAGGACGAGTACAATGCCCCAGGTTAAATGGAATTGATCCTTGTTTTCCTGTGATGAAATCCTGATTGGCAATCGTGTGTTTTCTCTTCCAGAAGAGTTGTCCTTCCTCCACATCCGCTGCGGACTACCCAGCCTCCTCCTGTTTGATTTCTAGTATCCTTTTCCTGTTTTATCTTAGTCCAATATTGAGCTCGTTTCACGTGTAATTCTTCGAGGGGTAGTGGACGACTAGTTTCCGTGATGGATGCATTACTGCCGAGTTTACGTAGTTACATTGGAGTGTATCTCGCGACGCCAATAGTACGCCTAATGAGCACATTTCATCCGCTGATAATCTTGAATGCGTCGCACGTACTGCCATCAAATCGGTTATTTAATGCTCCAAACGAAAGCCCATCGCCAGTCGATCTGAAAAAGGTAGAAGATTAATGGTTCATCGCATCAGGTTAGGTAACATTGTGATTTTTTTTTATGGAAGTGTAAAAAGCCACTCGAAACCCTCAATTTAAGCACCCATTATTTATTATTTCAATATTGAGTCGTTTAGTACACATTTGGATGTAAGATTGCTTACTTTATAGATATAATAACATGCTTCATTACGCCGGTGCCAGAAGTTTAGTTAAAGACCTTCGGATAACAATCAGGAAGTATAAAACTTCATTAAACTATTTATTTTTTCAGATTATTTATATTTTAACAACTAGCTCACATATGTAGTTCTAGAAGTTTTTAAAATATTGAGTTAGATCCGACTACCTAATTTGTTTCAGACAAAAAATGTTTCCAAAAATCCGTAATATCTAAACTTATTGTAAGGTCAAGCCTTGTGTCCTACTACTGAACTACCAATTCTATCATGCATACATTAAATTTTTAATCAAGTGCTTTGACAAGCTTTTATTTCGTTTTAATCGTTCTCGTGTACGTATTTTCAGTTCAAAATTTGTATTCGAATTTTAACTCACTTCCAATTACCCGATTTTGATGAAATTTGACAGACTTACGTATGTCTCGTGACAATGCAATATAGTAAATTTAATATTGTTCTAAGTCCAATGTGGCGCCCGCCCCAAGATGGCAGATTATCTTTTTTCTGCACATTTTCCCTTGACATGGGTATCAAATGAAAGGGTTTGGCGATATGAAGCGTTGCATAAATTTCTGTACAAACAGTACATAATGTCGATTGAATTAACTATAAAAACCAATAGTAAAGCTTTCTGGTCTTATATTAATGGACGACGTAAGTCATCTTGCTTTCCTAGAGTTCTAGAATATGAGCAAACTAAGTCTTATGACTTGCTTACAGGGTGTAACCTCTTTGCTGATTACTTTGAAACAGTATATGATGTAGAACCAGAAGATGATGAACACATTCACCCCACGTCAGCATATTGCCAATCCTTAGATATTGGGATTTTGACTTTAGACTCTGACGATATCTTAGCATCATTAAAGGACTTAGAAGTAAGCAACAAACAAGATGCTGATGGTATTTATTCAAGTTTGTTGAAATATTGCGCAGAAGGACTTGCAGGTCCACTTTATTTAATCTTCAATAGATCTCTTCGCTTAGGTTTGTTTCTTGATGAGTGGAAGACTTCTTTCATAACACCAATTTTTAAATCTGGCGCCAGGAATTTGGTCAAAAATTACCGCGGTATCTGCTTAATGAAAATTATTCCAAAATTGCTAGATTCTCTATTGAATTCTAAAATGACCTTCTTACTTAAAGAAATAATTTCTACAAAACAACACGGTTTTGTAAAGGGGCGCTCTTGTTCAACGAACTTGGCTCTCTTTGCAAATTATATTTCTAATGGACTTGAGGTAGGGTCACAAGTCGATGTAATATATACAGATTTCGCTAAAGCTTTTGATAGGGTCAGTATATCGAGACTAATTTCTAAATTAGAATTGCTCGGCTTCGATTCTTCTGCCCTTGATTGGTTCAGGTCTTACCTACAAAATCGTGTGCAATGCGTTAAAATTAAGAATATTCTTTCAAGAAAGATTATTGCCAAATCTGGTATTCCACATGGCAGTCATTTAGGTCCATCCCTTTTCCTGCTCTTTATTAATGACATTGTTGATTGTTTTCAAAATTCTGAATTTCTATTGTTTGCAGATGATCTTAAGCTATTTCTTAAAGTGAATGCCGTGAGTGATTGTCTCCTTATATATAACGATATAGAAAGGCTATATCTATGGTGCAGGCTTAACAGATTATATCTGAATATACACAAATGTAAAACCATGACTTTTCATCGGAAAGCCAATTACATTTCGTATAATTATGAAATAAATAATATCTCTCTCACGAGGGTATCTGAAATAAAAGATCTTGGTATCTTATTTGACACTAAGTTGACATTTACTGGTCATATAGAATCGGCGATTTCGAATGCATTTCGATCTTTGGGTTTCTTAAAAAGGAATGTCAGAGACTTTAATGACCCTCAAACACTAATAACTCTATATTATTCATTAGTGAGGTCGGTCGTGGAATACTCATCTGTTGTATGGTGCCCTCATTATCAAGTTCATATAAATCGTATCGAATCGGTACAGAAACAATTTACGAAATTCGTTATACATAAATGCAATCTCTTAATGGGTTCTATGCCACCATATCGTGCGAGATGTCTACTGTTAGGCTTATCTAATCTCAGCTTTAGACGTGAGGTGAATTGTGCAGTTTTTGTAAAAGACATTCTGACGAATCGAATTAAGTCACCAGAGTTATTGTCTATGTTAAATCTATATGCTCCTGAAAAGTCTATTCGTTCGAGATCTTTGCTCTATGTACCACAGCATAAAACGACGTACGGCCGTCATGAGCCTATTACCAATTGTATAGTTTGTTTTAATTCTATTGCTAGTTCTGTAGATTTTACTTTACCGCGAAACCAATTTAAAAGTGAATGCTTCGGTAGAGAAAATGTGAATTAGTTTGTAATATTATACCTGCTAGTCTGTAAGAATAACATCTGTAGACAATGAACGAATAAATGAAAATAATAAAATACGATAAACTATGAAACAGCCCCAGGCTAAAAGGATAAAGTAAATAAAAGTGAAAAATAAATTTTAAATCAAGTTTTTATACATATATGTATATTTTATGCAAACTTGGGACGTTACGATATTTTTTCGTACTAGCTTTTAACATGATAAGTTATACCCCTTATTATGGTAAAGAAAATTAAAATTTTTTACTTCATCCTCCGATCTTTTGGAATCTTTTAAGAGCTTGTGATAACATCAACCACGAATTTATTAAACATATATTTTTAACTCTAAGTAGTAAAGCTAAAATCATTAAAAGAGATCTTAAAGAGCAATAATTATAACTTTTGCTCCTTTCTATCTTTTAAAATTGCCCTAAAAATCCATCTTTCCTAAAAAGGTTATTGTTTGTTCTAGATTTCTCATTGAATTAATTTGAATGGCGTTCAAGCAATAATAATAATAATGAGATTGTAAAGTGTGACTGCAAAGTTAGCCTGTTTTTCAAATACCTGTAACTTCGATTGGAATTGAATTAATGTAACGTATAAGTACTTGAAAATTGTTGACTGGTCATGAACTTGTGCAAAAAGTAAGATTTATTGTTCTAGAAGCTAAACATCCCCTTAAACAAAGGGTTAACTACTCCCCTTATTTTTGCATAACCCACGTGCGAGGAAAAAATTAATTTTTTATTATTTTAGTAGTTAATATTGTTACGTAAGTGGTTGTAAAGTCATAGACAAAACTACCCCTGTAAAAGAGACGTAATCAACCCCTTTAAAGAGATTAAAAAAAAAATCAAAGATTTTCTTTAAAACGTTTAAACTTTTTCTCCATTAAAAATTTGTGAATTTATCACTATCTACTTTATAAGGAAAACTTCGATGAGTATTATATTAAATATTTATTAATTACACAATATGTGATCTAATAATTCCAAGGATTTGTGAACAACAGATTTTATGTAGGATCGTATATTAAAATATTTTTCCTTTTCCTTTTAATGCACATCAAATTTTAAATACATATATATATATTTTTTTAAAGTAAACACGTCACGTCACACGCGCGTTCTGTTATTATAATAAAACATCAAAGCCAAAGTTATCGTTTGTACATAAAACATAAGTAAAACAAGAAATCAAATGCGGGGGAGAAATATTCCAGCTTAAGTCAAAGTGGTGTCACAACACTTTCAATAGCAACGTCAACCTACTTTTCTTGGGAAGTATTTGCCCTTTCTAAGCTCTTTATCGTCTTTGGGTTTAAAGCGTTTCCGAGAAAGAGTAAAACAGAAGAATATCATTTTTTTCGTGATGGTGTATATTCTTCTAGAAAATTTTAACCTCCCCCGGTCATGTGATAAAATTTGCATAGAGACACTTACTTGAAATAGCAAAATGTAAATTTTTAATTCTCCGCAAGTAGATTCTAGTCGTTTCTTAACATTTTATTTAATGAATTCAAGAAAGGGATATTAGTTTTAGTGATGAAAATTAAATTAGTGAGTAAAATCTTTAATTTTTTGAAATTTGAGGATGCATATTTTGCATTATTTATAACAAAATTTGCCAGAAAATTTTTGTGTTGATTAAAGTTAATGCTTTATTTAAAATTCAGTAAGATTTGATATTATTGAGTATTTTAATTCTGTATATTTAAGACTAACATTATAATTAAAAGCGAAACTAAAAATATTCTAAATAAATCCTATTAATTTAGTCACTTGTTAATTAATAGCTTTAATTAAAAATTCTAATCAGTAAACTGATTTGTTAAAATCTTTTCCTAATTGATATTCTTCCCTGAAACTTTAATACGCCACAAGAAGTTTGTATGTACGTAGAAAATCGTTTGTAAGGAAACACCCCATATCTTGTTACTTATGGCGACATCTGCCCCTAAACAACCCTTTGGGGAAATCCTTTCCAAGAAAAGGAAGTCGGGCGAAGGATATTGGATAGAGTATCTTTGAGGTCTAACCAAGTTGCGGAATATACTTTTACAATTTGGCTTATTTAACTCTCTATGCAGAAAGCAGAGCGTAGTTTAATGAAAGGTGCGAGGTGTAATGCTAGACAAGTATATTGTAATTAATTTGATAAGGGTTTTCTTTCCATTGGTGCTAGGAAGCTTTTTAATTGCAAACAATTGTTATTTATTGCTACTGAGAATTTATTAACTTGTATCTCTCACCCTACCTGTTTAGATACTGTGATCCTATATACATATATAGTTTTTTTTTGTTACCTCATATTCGTTAGTACAATGCAATAATGATAATGTAATTTGATATTATATGAAGGAAAGGAACCACGCAATTACTTAGAAATATCTAGAAAATATATAAATAGTTGATTGAAGCCCTATCCATTTCTCAAAAGATTTATTTCGAAGGGTTACGTTAAAGCAGCTTCGTTTCGAAGTCAATCCGTGTCTTGAGGAGATATAAAAGAAAGCATAAAATTCGTCCCTTTTTCCACTTTGCCTTTTGCTAAGGATGTCATAGACAGCAATTTTTCAGGAAGAATTATAATTTTTCCGTATTCAATGTGTCTTATTTTACATAAATTGTATCTTTCAGAAAAATACCCAAGGATTGGTTTTCTTTATGGATTATATACATAGGTAGTTATGTTCCTAATATCCAATGCACAATTTATATTTCCTATAATATAATCCTCAAAAATATTAAGGGATCAAGAAAATAAAATTTAACTTCTTTTCAAAATTTCAAGCTTATCTCAGCGAAAAATGGTCGTAAAAGGATGAGATAAAGATTTTGACTTTTAAAAAAGGATTTAAAGAATGATAAATTTGTTCAATCGGGTATTAGAATGATACCATGATGATCTTTTAATTTCTTTTTAAGCTATGAACATGAAGAAGAAATAATCGGAGCGGGTTTGCGTTTGAGAAATATTTTGAGGTACAATTGAAGTAAAAGAGACAGTTTAAAATTAAATTAAATAAAAATTTATTGAAATGAATGAATATGAAAATGAAATATTTTTTTCTAATGAGGATTGTGTAAAATTTCAGACACATTTTTGTACGATAATTTTTTCTCGAGTTATTCGGGTTCAAAGTTGAAAAAGACGTTGTTTCCTGACAAGCTAATTAATCGGTTTAAAATGATCACAAGAATGTTTTTAAAAAAACCAAATTATTCGGGAAAGTCCAATTTTTACTATTTTTATCATCGTTTGTCTAAAAGAAAAAAAAATCAACATCTTGTAGACCTTCACAAAAATAAAAAGTTCATTTTATTTTTCGTTTGAATGAATTTTAATGGCTTAATTTGAATTTAGAATGATAAAATGTTGGTGAATAAATTTTAAAGAAGAAAATATAAATTTTATCATACAAAACTTGGTGATATTTTTACTCAAAAATCATCAATTTTACGAATAAATTTTATAGGACAAAAAGTGCTTATAATTAGCCAAAGAACTATTTTTGGTTTTTTTAATTTGGCCAATTTTTGAAAAATCGAAAAGTGTCCCAAAAAATTCACACGTGTTCTTTGGCTAATTATAAGCACTTTTTGTCCTATAAAATTTATTCGTAAAATTGATGATATGACCAAGTTTTTTATCATAAAATTTGTATGGCTCCCAAAAATATTTTTCCTTATGGCTTTTGAAAGTGGAACTCAAGACCTTTCATTTAAGCCTTTGTAGACCTCAATCGGGTTGATGCAGCTAGTTTTATAATCGTTTTAGTAAAAAAAAAGATATGGGTCACGTGGTTTAGGCAGCCATATTGGATCTGGACTATGGATTCATTACCTATGCCACTTGGCATTAAAAACTAGAGATCCAGGCATTTCTTTTAACTACCTATAGACTTTTGATATATCAAACCAATTTTGGGAAAGGGGGGTCTCTCGTTTACAAAGAATACCTCATATATATAATATTAGGGACACCAAATATTAACGTTCAAGTTTAAAATAAGATAACACATTTCAATGTTTCCAAAGATAAACATAAAAAGACATTAAGATGACGAGTAGCTCAAACCTTTCATGTGCCTAAAAAAACAAAATTCCTTCCGAAATTATTGGGGGACATATGTGAAGTTTTCTATGCATGTTCCAAAGTTTCATTAAAAGATTAAAGTTCCACACAGCTAATAGTCTCGATTTTCCCCGAAACAAAACCACAATCCATATGTTTATGTATCTATGTAATTATGAATTTACGTATACACCACATGTTGGATTTAAATTTTCCACGTGAACGACACGAAGACTGCGGTTTAAGATGTATTAAAACCCAGTTTATGGATTTATTTAAAAATTGATTGATGTAGAATTGAAAATTATTATTGTGTTGTTTTAAAGGACGAAGCAATATTTTTAATTAATTTTAATATAGAACTGAATGCTGGGTTTTAGGATTTGTTGAAACATTTTAAAGTAGGAAAGAATTTCACAGAAAAATAAATGTGGTACCGCATCAGAAATTTGGTAGGAGTTGAAGTAAGTAAGAAATATTTTCTAAACGCGATTTTCTCGAAGCAAATTTTTTACGACATGATAACTCCACGAGATAGGCGTTTGATACATACCAATGTTGTTGCTATTCTGATTTTTGGTATTACCAGAAACTCATAATGTAATAAATAATTTAAAACATAAAATGTCAGTTACAAATATACGTTCATAGAATAATAATCCAATTTTACATATAATGAATCTAACTTGTATGAATTGAATGTATTAAATAGACGTATTAAAGTATGAATGGATAATAAATAATAATAAACTCTAATAGGAGTAATATTTCGTTTTTTAGGTATCTGAATTTACTACGGAAACGTAATAAAACAAAATCAAATTTACTCATATAATATAATAAAAATTTCCACTTACAAATTCATCGTATTCCTTCTGGAAAATTTTGGGCGCTAATTGCGCCAAAACGTGACAAATGCAGCGCTTCTTTCATTGCCACCACAAATCAAATTGAATTTCTTAACTACAACGAAGAAGCCAAAAACAAATTTTATGTAAATCAGTTGGGCGACGCGACGTGAGCTACCCAAAATGAATTCAGCACCATTGTTATGTGCTTATTAAATATGATTTCCTCGATCATGTCTGCAAAAGTGTTTTACACACAACATGTTTTTTTATCATTTGCAAAATTTATTTTTTTCGATACCCACTTCTCAAGGAAATATGCCTTATTGGAAATTGGACGGGCAAATAGAGAAATTTGATTGTAGAAGGACAGATGAATGAATGCAGGCAGGTATGCAGAGCACATGATGCCAAATTAGGTCAACAAGGTGATATTATAAAATTTCTGTTATACTTTTTACCTTTTGTAATATTAGATAATTTTTTTAGGTAGAAAAATACTATGTAATGTAGATATTATATCGTCTTCGTGTATTAAACTTTCATTGAAACGAGTGACCAAGGCTGGAAGCGACCAAGAAAGGTATCTTTGAATTTGTGCGGATATTGAAAAAGCCCACTTCATATTTTATTTACATAATATAGTTTGTTTTGTTAAAATTAATAACGAATATTTTAATGAAGTAGGTAGACGAAAAACAACATTTTGACCATAAAACGTAGATACAATAAAAAATAGCACAAATAATAATAAATTACTCTTTTCCGATGTTTTCCAAAATGCCTGCATCTGCAGTGGCGCAGTGTTCCAAATCACTAAAAAGTTGGTCAAAACTAAAAAAAAGGACGTCAAAGGACAAAACTTATATCTAGACATATACACAGATTTATTAAGAACATTCTGGCACTTCAGATGATACTCAATTTTTTGTGCTAATACTAATATATATTTTTAAATTGTTCAAGGAGATATAATTTTCATAAGTTAAATTTTGATTTTTTATCCGAATCTCTTCAAAGCTGTATGATAAACCTAAACGTTAATAGGATACATACATATAGTGTTCATTCAATAGCCCATATGTTGTTCTTTCGTTTACAATTAAATAATGTTTAAATTTTATAACGGTTAAGACGTGACGTCACTTGGAACATAATCCATAATTGAAAATAAAATACCTTATTATATTAGGGTCTACAAATCGATTGACGCGGGTTGGTGCGGTGATTCCAACGGGAAGGTATTCTCTTATCGATAAATAATATAGGGTTTAAAATTCAGTTGCTACCAATTGCCACAAATGTACATTTAAGATACGTTTATATTTCTATGTATTGATTGCATATAAAATAGTGTCGAAATTGTATTTTGTTCTATTTCTAATGCTCTAGAAATAAATAATAAATTTTGATAGGTTTTTGCCATTACATAGCCTATTCTTTTTGATTCGAAATTCAACATGTCGGATCCATTATGTCTAACCAAAATTGAAAAATTCATAGGATTCTTATAAAAATTGGTACAAAGGGGTTTTAGCACTTACTGATTTCAAATATGTTATATACATTTTGAAATTTAAAATAACAAATATATACAAAAATATATAATACTTTACCAAATTCGTATAGAAATTAGCACATAAATCATTTTTAACTTTTTAAGTTTTAAAATCACAATTCAATAAAGTATAAAGTACTATAGAGCTAATAGGAGTAAATTTTTACGAAAGACTATCATTTTGATATCAGAATCGACATACAGTAACATAAGTGACCCCAAAATATCTATATACCAACTTTTATTGAAATTCGTTTGAGTTAAGTATTTTTTGTCCGCCATTCTTGTTCGGCCATATTGAATTTTTAAATTTTGATATCGGAACTGAATTAAGTGACTTCATAAATCCCAAATATCAGTTTTTGTGAAAAATACTTTAGGCCAAACATATTGAATTTCTCAGTTCTGATTAATATATTTGAAATCAGCAACATTAAAAACCCCTGTATACTCAGTTTCATATCATATTCGACAGCATTTCGAGTTTTGGTCAGCTTTTTTTATTTCAATTTATACAGAGTATGGTCTATGATTTTTTTTATGTGTGAAAATTAAATTATGGTATACTGTGTGTATATAATTAATTCTAATACATTCTGACTGCGTTGAACACGACATGATGAATATTAAACGATTAAAAGGCGAAAACTACTTTGTTGAAATGGTCCTTTTCCTCATAAAGTCAGTTTTCTAATTAACTGACGGATTTTTTCTAATTAAACAAAACCATCTCCCAGAGAGTTATTCTAGTCACTGGCCGCATAAAATTACCACTTGTAGAAAAAGAAAAAAACCTAATTAAAACCAATTTTATGGAGTATACATGCAAAACTCGTAGCAATTAAGAATCTGTTTTATTTTTATTTTTGCGCTTTCATGCGATTTGTCGTGATAAGTAAAGAAAGGTGTACCTGCATAAATCAAGGTGCGTCCTGTGCTAATGCTTAGCAAAGCAAAGCAACCACCTGGTAAAAAAAAAGAAAATTAAGTTCCCGCGAAAGTTCCACTCGTGTACTAAAATAATCCAATTTGTGTGGATCACCGAAGGATTTATGTGGTTTTAACCTTTCTAAATCGTGCTCTAGCTTTTTAAAGGACAACCTGAGGACACATTTTTAGATAGAAAATAAAAGATCTTCAAGAAATCAAGATGTGATTTTACGCAGTAAATTGCGAGGAAAATTTTGAATCGATTTTTTTCAAGTCGAACAGGGCTATTTAATCAGGAGAGAGAAGGGCATCAACAAAACACCTACAATTCATAATAAAGCCATGAGAAATTTGGAGTAATATTTTCTAATAATCACCAGAGGGGTTACAGTACAACAGAAATCGCAGCGAATATTCTGGCATTATTGCAGACATGAGAGCGACAGGGGGACTCCTTATTTATACCTTTCTGTTGCTGAGGACGTTAGATACGAAATTTACGATGATTCACTTTATTTTGGGAGAGAATATTCCTGGCCTCACATAAAAGGACCAAATTGGATCTCATAAAACCTGGTAAGAATGCTAATTTTGAGCTAGACACAAGATGTGGATATGTTAAATATTCTTGACTTGCCAGCCAATTTAACTAGATAATTTGCTTTCAACGCAATTGGTAAAATGAAGGAATTTTTAGGAATTGATGGTTAATATTCGAGGTATTTTTGTACGATTTTTGAATTTATTATTTCACTAAATGATGATTAAGTAGTCTACTATTTTTGTTCAAGAAATATTTAAATTTGTAGGTATTAAAGAAATTGTTCTGACTACTTATTAACTAGCACATTAATACTTTGTTTAAAAATTAATTAACTTTCAAATGAATTTAATTGTAATTATCATTTTAAATAATGGAATATAGAATTATAATTTCACATATATAATATCTACTAAAATAGCAATGAAATAGAACAATAATTGAAAAAATATTATACAGGATTCAGGAATTAAATAGATTTTAATTCTTCAATTCATTTTAATTAAGAAATTATAACAAATTCGGGTGAGAAATTAAGTTGCACAAAAGCAAAAAGTAATTCAAAAGCATCTATGTAATTAAATTTGATTATAGTATGTATTAATGATTCATTCATTAAGTACTAGTACATACGTATATAAAAACATATAAAATAACATATAAAAGTTGAATTTTATGAATGAGGTAGATAACGGTAATTTATAACTATTTTTAATAATAATTTACGTTTTTTTCGTGGTCAATCTTTTTTCGCGGCATTTTACTAAAATTAAAATAAAAACAATTAATAAATAAATTAAATAACAAATAATAAATAAATTAAATAACACATAATAAAGCAATTAACAATTAATTAATTGATTAACAATTAACAGATTAAATAATTGGAATAAAATACAAATAAAAAATGGAAAGCAAATCGAAAAATGTATGGATTTGTGTTAAAACCTCGCCTGAATTTTACTACCACTCTCTCTGGAGGTGAAGGGGGTCAATATAACTGTCAATAATGGCGGCAATTTCAAATTGCCTTGATTATCGATTTGTCGTAGCGCTAGAATCAATCAATAATAGCGGCAATGTCAAACTGAATTTTGAATTTTTTTTTCATAAATCCGCCGCAAAAACGAACAATTTGAAAAAAAAAAAATGGTGAAAATGTTGATTCTTCGATTTTATATGCTCAAAAAATCAGGTGACCGTGAAAGTAAACAATTACCCAAAAAATACTTACACGTTTCGGAATTTATCGAGATGTTGTCTTGAATGTTATGAAATTCAACGAAAAAAAATTATATATAAAGATTTGTATTATTATTTGATCGTTGAAAATAATCATATACAAACAATACACAGCACAATTATAACACAATACACAGTAAAATTATAAAAAATGATATACGAAGTATTGAAAAAGCACGCTTATGTCGTAAATATAAACAAATATGTCAAGAAATCGACACACGACGCCATCTACCACCAAAGATAATGAAGTGTTGTGTCGATAAATTAACTTACACCGCCATCTGTTAGAAACTCATGGAACTTACAAATATTACATTTAATGTGCAATAAAAAAATATTGAGGTCAATAATCGAGATAAAAACTATGCTATCTTTTAAGTTGGACCAAACTACACACAATGATCCAAATTTTATCAAGATCGGTTCAGTAGTTTCGGATTTTATCCCGGACAAACATCGTGACACGAGATTTTTATATATATAAAGATTTGACAAAGTGAAGCGAAAGAAAAAACCTTACTGAGTCTTAAGCCTATTCAGTTCATATATATTACAAATTTTTGGTTTTATAAAATTATTTCTGAAGGAATAGATTTGAAATTAAGAGGATTATCCGAAATGAAGCTAGTTTGAATAAAAAATCCTAGGCAGATTAAACATAATTTTTAGTACTTTGTTTTGAGACCTCTTTAGTTTGTTTATAGTTTTTTTTTATAGGCAACGGCGCCATAATTTAAAACAGCTCTGAAGATGAGCTTGTAAATAATTACATAATTTGTTTACGACACTTAGTTCACATTTTTAATTTATGCAAGGTTAGAGGCTTTTTATTACATTGCTTTTAGGACTTAGGATATTTGTTTACCAGATAATAACACATGCTTCTTTATAAAATTCAATTAATTTATCAAATACAATATTTATCTCTCTAATAATTCCTAGATATTTTAAATCATCGCAACATTCAATGCAGAAGGAATTTAGCTGACGATTCTACTGAGATAGAACACTATTTTTTTCGGCGGTTGAAGATCTGTAGTTGATTTGAATTTTGCACTTATTTTAATATATATAACATGTGTATGTTGATAACTTTTTCCTAAAAGAACGAGAGGTTACATATCTCTTAATTTACTAGAATTAGATTTAAGAGCTGAAGTAGTTTTTGCAATTCCCCATTTATCATAAGAGAAATGAAAGTTCTTTTCGATTGAATTTATTTGTTGCTAATTCGATACCTTATGCAAGAGAGCATTCATCATTTTTTTGAAAATAATTATTAATTTCACTTGACTCTATTCATATAAAAAGTGTGAAATAGATCGGTTGCTAAATTAAATTGTAACTATTTGCACAGAAGGTTC
Source organism: Dysmachus trigonus (assembly GCA_949715965.1). NCBI lineage: Eukaryota > Metazoa > Arthropoda > Insecta > Diptera > Asilidae > Dysmachus > Dysmachus trigonus. The sequence continues at coordinate 68,410,161 of OX454323.1, forward strand.
GCAAAGTGTGAACTTGATGCAGCACGAAATAAATAGTTCACGCTAACAAAATTCAGTTTACACAAGAACGTAATATTTTCTTTAGAAGCAAATATGTTTACTTTTAACTGTCTTACGACTGAGTCATACTTCTTAGTAAACCCAGAAATAAGAAATTAAATTAAAGCTGTTCCTAATTTTTTTTTTATCATAATTTTTCTGTGGATGGAATTATAGTGATCAATATTTTTAATAAATTTCTCTTAAATCGAACATTATCAGAAACACGTGCTCTGTTATCTATTTATTTATTTATTATTCGCAATGAGACATACAATGTCTATTAATTACAAATGTAAAATACAAAAAGAAAGCAAGTACATAAGTAAAGAAGAATATAATAAATTAATAACAAAACAAACATTACCCTAAGTTTTAAAGAAATTCGTAAGCCGATTCTTCAATTGCGAAGTAGATAAATTAAAGTCGATAATGTCACGATGCAAATTAAATAATCTTGAAATGAGTGTAATTGGTTCATGTAAACCATAGTTGGTTCGATGGTGGGGTACATGAAGAAGACTGCAACATCTGAGGCCGGGACGAGGAACAGATATACTCAACAAAGATAATAATTGCGGACTATCACATTCACCAGAGAAAACTTTAAATCCAAAGACAATTATGGAAACCGTACGCCTATCATGCAATGTCGCCATTGAAATCAGTTTTAAGCGAAAAATAAATAAAATATATTACATTTCTATAAAATTTTAAAGTTTAATTCTCGTTTTTTGCCCCTATCTTGTAAATAACAAGAACTACAGAAAAAATGTAAATGACAAACTTGTAGGAAATTCAATTTCCTCCAAAAAGTTCTTGAACAGCAATTCGCTAACATCGATATTTCTTAACCCTTTATAGCCCCATGTGACATTTCTGTAACAAACCTCAAAAATCCCGCTAGAATACGCACCGAATGTAATTAGTTCATTCAAATCGGCGCGACTTTGCTGTCACACATTACACTGTTGTACACCGAGTTTTACCTAAGGTCGAGACTAAGCAGAATGGATTCATTGTATTGAAATATGACATTTCGCCAAGTTTCATGCAAATTCATAAAAAAATTAAAAAGTTATTAATGTTTAAAGTTTTAAAAGAGACGAAAAAAATATTGTCCAATTTACTTGGTTTTTGGTATACGAGTTGAGAATAGTTAATTAAAACTGTTTACATTGTCAACAATTTTTTATAATAATTAATTATATAAGTTTTTTACAAGAAAATTTTTCGAAAAATGAAAAGAAAAGTTATAAATCGGCTCATTAAGCAGAATGTTTGTCGAACAAAAAATTTTTTTATGCACATCATACATTTCTATGATCAGCTAGAAATTCTGCATACACTCATAAAAAAAAATATCTAATTTTCAATATTAACAATTTTTTGTTAATAACTTTTTAATTTTTTTATAGAATTGTTAAATATTTCGGATTATGAATCCTCTTGATGTCCTTCACAAATGCTATAAAGGGTTTGCTTAGGTAAAATTTAAAAGTCGATTCTGTACAACAGTGTTATTGAACAACGTAGTATCCACGGAAATCATATCATAGACAACGTAAACTGTTAACAGTTAATCGATTAGAATTTCGCCCGTAATTGAAAGTGACAAGTTGAAATTCGAGCAAATTTTAAATTTTACAAAAAAAATACAAAAAGTGTGTAAAATTGTGTTATTTTCTTGGAAACCTATAGATAAGTGAATGAATATGTTCCTTCCATACCAAATTAGTTTTTTTTGTTTACGTTTAACTCAATTTTACAGTAATGTTACACTCCCTTAAATGTGGAATAAATAATTAATAATATTTACATATTTTTTTAATTTTTGAGAAATACGTATTTTTTATTTCCCTAAACCTATCGATTTTTAACATAATTTTAATGTTTTATGACCTTGGGCTATAAAGGGTTAAGATATTGAGCTTTGAAGTTGAGGTAGTGTGGAATTTTCATGGATTATTGGGCTAAATTGTAGAAACATTAAACTTAATTTAGCATAAAGTAGCAGACAGGCGACTTGTTAATTCAATAACTCATAAGTACCCTGGTTTTACTTTCTAAACAAACAGAATACTAAAAGATGATTGCACTGAATTTTTTCAAAGCTTAAGTATCTAATTAAAACTATTCAATTAAAATATAATATAAAACAGCAGTCATTCAGTGGAATACAAAAAGATACCTTTGTTCAACAACAACAATCTCTTCTTTGTAAAACTGCTTAACAAAGCTCTTTTAATTAAATTTGAACTGATCCAACTATTATACAAGTACGAAAATCCTTAAGCAAAGTACTTCCTCCGCCGTACGTAGGCATAAAATCCATCATCCGGTCCGCAGTGCAATCAAGAAACTTTCAGCAGGATTTGATATTCCCGACCACCGCCGCCACAGGACGAAAGGACGACAGAAGAAAAACTTGTGGCAAGCGTCAAGCTGGTGGAAAAGTTTTTCTTATACTCGTAATATCCGTTCATTGTACTTCGTCGCTTATAAGAACTTCGTCCTGACTTCTTCTGTATGCTTAGTTTGGCGCGTGTGGTGCACCTACAACCATCCAATTAATTAACTAATTAGAGTTTAGGAAAAAGAAAAATATATATTGCTACGAATTGATTGTACTCTCCCCTATAAACGACCAACACTTAAATTTATGTGTCTTTCCAATAAGGAAATTTGTACTTAATATTAATTTAGTCATACTGTCACCATACACAGTATCAAGAATAATGTATTCTTGATTTTCATTCGATTGCACTAATAAGAATCATAGTCGAACATTCGAAAATAATTAATATCAATTGAATTGAAGCAAATTTGTAATATTAGAGAATAGCAGAAATTGATTTTGTGTGCTTTTTTGACATCACAATATATAAGGAGGATAAATGAATTGAGAAAATAAATATTACCACTATCAATGGATATTCACACTAGCACTCCCCGGATTAAATTGCAATATATCGTGAAAAGTATCATTTTTCGCTGAAGAATTCACTATCAGACAAATGATCCCACATTCCCACGTCATGTAGAAGATTATATAATATGTGCATTACGTGCCAACCACTAGAAAACCCTTCTCCAAAAAAAGGATGAACATAACACGAGACGTTTTCCTTGTTCACAAAAGACCTCTTTAAGATTTTCCACATGGATAATTTCAAATTGAAATTGAATGATTGAGCAATTTTACGTTTGAAGAATTGTGAACTACTAGAAATAGAATTTCATTCAGCTAATCTTTGAAAGTTGTTTTCATCGTCAAAAGAAGAAATTCAATTGCATCAAAGTGTTTGAGAGTAGATAAAAATTTCATTATCGTTTTTGGGTTTTTTACTTTGAAGTTGGTATTGATTAAAGTTGAGCCAATTCGACGTATTGCTTAGAATTTTGCCTTTTTCCCTATTTTGAAGTTTTCTACATTTTCCTTTGAAGAATAAGACTTTTGTTTTTTAGCATTAAATTGAAACCTTTATAAACATTTTCTTCGGTTAAAAAATTTGTCTGCCAATTTATTGTTTATAGGACTTATTTACTGATATGTTAAAAAGAATTTTACAAAATTTAATAATAAAAAAAATAGTTATTCTCGGAAATTTTGAGATCCAGATGATCGACCCCCTTTCCATTGTACATGTATTTTTTCTTTAAATACTTTCGATAAAGTTGATATTTCCATTATAATATCGAAACTCAAAGCTGTTGGCTATGGTCTCTTTCTAGGATAGATAAATTCCTATTTACAATACCTAAGGGGACACAGTTTTTCAAGATTGGGGATACATGTTCAAAAAAAGATTGATGCAATATCTGGCGTTCCACAAGGCAGTCATCTTGGTCCGCTACTCTTCCTACTATTGCGCTGCAATGGTGCTTCACTAATCGGTTATTACTTAATGCTATAACATTCCATAGGTGTAAATATCCAAGATTCCACAGTGACGGAATTCAAAGACCTGGGAATTTTAATTGAGAAAAAACTTACTTATACAAAGCATAATGACCTGATAGTTTACAAAATACTGCAGACTTTCGTAACCCTACAACTTTAATATTACTTTATGTCAATGATCAGATTGAGGTAAGATGTGATGTGGTCCCTATATTATTCTACCCATATCAATAGGACTAAATCTGTACAAAAAGGCATTTCACAAGATTCTCCTTCCATAAAATTACTTGTCTGCAAATCTTGAATGACATTCTATCGTATGATAGCAGATGTTTCTTGCTGGGTTTGCGTAAATTAGATCAAAGACGCATCTGAGGTCGAGTTCTTTTTATCAGAGGCATCTTAACGTCTTACAGAAAGTGTCTAGAGCTCTTAAATCTGATTGGGATTAATGTCTTCTTTTTGAATATGCGTAATAGGAATTTACTATATCACCTTTTATGTATGAATTATAGTAGCTTTGATGTTTTAAATCATTCTAACTACATAGTTCAAAGCATAGAGAGAGGTGTTATGAAGAGAATAACCACTCGCACATTGAAATCGGTTAAATAGGTTTTAAAGTGTATACCTGCTTCTAAATCGTTATAACTCTTAGAATTTTTAAGATTTTTTGGCGGGAAAGAAAAGAATTGTAAAAATCGATTTTTTAGAAAAATTTAATAAGAATACGTCTTTAAGGGTCAATCAAAAATTAAATATTAGTCTCTTCTAGAATATAACTTTAAATACAAGGGAAAATATAAAAATTAAAATTCTGCGAATTTTTCCTCTAGACTTTTCTGGTTTTTGCATAGAATCATCTAGTTATTTTACTTAGAGTCGATTTAGTCAAAAATCGCGATCCAGGAAGCCCTATTTTAGAAAATTAAATTTTTTGCCACTAAAAGGCTAAAAAATACAAGGGAAAATATAAAAATTCAAATTCTGGATATTTTCTCTAGACTTTTCTGGTTTTTGCATAGAATCATCTAGTTATTTTACTTAGAGTCGATTTAGTCAAAAATTGCGATCCAGGAAGCCCTATTTTAGAAAATTAAATTTGTTGCCACTAAAAGGCTTAATAAATACAAGGGAAAATATAAAAATTCAAATTCTGGATATTTTCTCTAGACTTTTCTGGTTTTTGCATAGAATCATCTAGTTATTTTACTTAGAGTCGCTTTAGTCAAAAAGTGCGATCCAGGATGCCCTATTTTAGAAAATTAAATTTTTGCCACTAAAAGGCTTAAAAAATACAAGGGAAAATATAAAAATTCAGATTCTGGATATTTTTCTCTAGACTTTTCTGGTTTTTGCATAGAATCATCTAGTTATTTTACTTAGAGTCGATTTAGTCAAAAATCGCAATCCAGGAAGCCCTATTTTAGAAAATTAAATTTTTGCCACTAAGGCTTAATAACTACAAGGGGAAATGTAAAAATTGAAATTCTGCGAATTTTTCCTCTAGACTTTTCTGGATTTTGCATAGAATCATCTAGTTATTTTACTTAGAGTCGATTTATCAAAAATCGCGATCCAGGAAGCCCTATTTTAGAAAATTAAATTTTTTGCCACTAAAAGGCTAAAAAATACAAGGGAAAATATAAAAATTCAAATTCTGGATATTTTCTCTAGACTTTTCTGGTTTTTGCATAGAATCATCTAGTTATTTTACTTAGAGTCGATTTAGTCAAAAATTGCGATCCAGGAAGCCCTATTTTAGAAAATTAAATTTGTTGCCACTAAAAGGCTTAATAAATACAAGGGAAAATATAAAAATTCAAATTCTGGATATTTTCTCTAGACTTTTCTGGTTTTTGCATAGAATCATCTAGTTATTTTACTTAGAGTCGCTTTAGTCAAAAAGTGCGATCCAGGATGCCCTATTTTAGAAAATTAAATTTTTGCCACTAAAAGGCTTAAAAAATACAAGGGAAAATATAAAAATTCAGATTCTGGATATTTTTCTCTAGACTTTTCTGGTTTTTGCATAGAATCATCTAGTTATTTTACTTAGAGTCGATTTAGTCAAAAATCGCAATCCAGGAAGCCCTATTTTAGAAAATTAAATTTTTTGCCACTAAAAGGCTTAAAAAATACAAGGGAAAATATAAAAATTCAAATTCTGGATATTTTCTATAGACTTTTCTGGTTTTTGCATAGAATCATCTAGTTATTTTACTTAGAGTCGCTTTAGTCAAAAAGTGCGATCCAGGATGCCCTATTTTAGAAAATTAAATTTTTGCCACTAAAAGGCTTAAAAAATACAAGGGAAAATATAAAAATTCAGATTCTGGATATTTTTCTCTAGACTTTTCTGGTTTTTGCATAGAATCATCTAGTTATTTTGCTTAGAGTCGATTTAGTCAAAAATCGCGATCCAGGAAGCCCTATTTTAGAAAATTAAATTTTTTGCCACTAAAAGGCTTAAAAAATACAAGGGAAAATATAAAAATTCAAATTCTGGATATTTTCTATAGACTTTTCTGGTTTTTGCATAGAATCATCTAGTTATTTTACTTAGAGTCGCTTTAGTCAAAAAGTGCGATCCAGGATGCCCTATTTTAGAAAATTAAATTTTTGCCACTAAAAGGCTTAAAAAATACAAGGGAAAATATAAAAATTCAGATTCTGGATATTTTTCTCTAGACTTTTCTGGTTTTTGCATAGAATCGTCTAGTTATTTTACTTAGAGTCGATTTAGTCAAAAATCGCGATCCAGGAAGCCCTATTTTAGAAAATTAAATTTTTTGCCACTAAAAGGCTTAAAAAATACAAGGGAAAATATAAAAATTCAAATTCTGGATATTTTCTCTAGACTTTTCTGGTTTTTGCATAGAATCATCTAGTTATTTTACTTAGAGTCGCTTTAGTCAAAAAGTGCGATCCAGGATGCCCTATTTTAGAAAATTAAATTTTTGCCACTAAAAGGCTTAAAAAATACAAGGGAAAATATAAAAATTCAGATTCTGGATATTTTTCTCTAGACTTTTCTGGTTTTTGCATAGAATCATCTAGTTATTTTACTTAGAGTCGATTTAGTCAAAAATCGCGATCCAGGAAGCCCTATTTTAGAAAATTAAATTTTTTGCCATTAAAAGGCTTAATCAAGGGAAAGTGTAAAAATTCAAATTCTGGATATTTTTCTCTAGACTTTTCTGGTTTTTGCATAGAATCATCTAGTTATTTTACTTAGAGTCGATTTAGTCAAAAATCCCGATCCAGGAAGCCCTATTTTAGAAAATTAAATTTTTTGCCACTAAAAGGCTTAATAAATACAAGGGAAAGTGTAAAAATTGAAATTCTGCGAATTTTTCCTCTAGACTTTTCTGGTTTTTGCATAGAATCATCTAGTTATTTTACTTAGAGTCGCTTTAGCCAAAAATCGCGATGCAGGATGCCCTATTTTAGAAAATTAAATTTTTTGCCACTAGAGAAAAGTGTAAAAATTGAAATTCTGCGAATTTTTCCTCTAGACTTTTTTGGTTTTTGCATAGAATCATCTAGTTATTTTACTTAGAGTCGCTTTAGTCAAAAATCGCGATCCAGGAAGCCCTATTTTAGAAAATTAAATTTTTTGCCACTAAAAGGCTTAAGGAAATTTCATTATAAAGTTACATAAATGCTCTCTTTGACTTCGCACGTTTTGTGCTTTATTGATAATTTCTGCAATTTGATGCAAATATAAACTTGACCGCTGAGAAATTTCTAAGAAATTCAGAGGTAATGATTCACATGTTGTCATGCATTGTTTATTTTAACAATTCTCAACTTAGAACGATTGAAAACAGCAACTACCTACTGAGTGCTAATTTCACTAAAGAATTCGTATCTGTGCACATGGCATGGGATTTGACAAAATTACTTCTGGTTACATTCAAATAATGAATTATCTGTGCTGTTCGAAGCTTACTAAAACAAACACGTCACGTACTTGATTTTATTGACGACAATCGACGATTCCTCTGCAAAGAAAAGAATCTTTCGAGTTGATTTGGCATGTTCCAGAGAAAGAAGTAGGGCAATATGACCCCTCTTCGTGTTTGTAATATGAATTTAGGGACTCTTTTTTTTATACATCTTATGTATTATATTCGTTCATTGTTCCGTACAGTATGCAATGCTTAAATCTAAGATTTAAAAATTAAGAAAAAATCCTATACAACATTTCTTCAGATACTCCTCCATTAGAAAATAACTTACAAAAAAAATACAAAAGTTGTATTATAAATTCATCAATGCTACTAAAAGCATTAATCCTGTTGAAGTGACTTAATCTAAGAGGAAATTTATTCGATATCCTTCTCTTAATCTTGTATCTTTGTATGAGTATAAACGTCTTGAGACTTCTCGATTTCGAGAAAAACGTGCACAACATTTTAAATGCGTAAAGATGTTCTAATCCTTGGATTTCTTGTAAAGGCAGCAAACATTTTTACTAGCTTATTTTGTTGCCTACTGCGGAATTTCATTTCAATTTGAGGATACACACTTCAATTTTGCTTTCAACTTAAATATATATATATATGTATTTATTTCCGATAAATTAATACGAAGCTCTTTATACATATATAGTATATGCTGTTTATATTTATATATGTGTAAAATTTATATTATAATATATTATAATATTTTTTTAAGACGCAAAAAATAAACGTATGAGTTTTACGTAGGTCAAGTAATAATTTTTAAATCATAATACACTTTTCGAACCCCAGGAAATATACCGCCCCACACAACCTCGATTTTATCATTCCTAAAGCCTTCTCTTTTCTTGGCTTTATTGAATATGCTTCCATTGTTTGGTTTCCTAGTATATATATTTCGTATATAAATAGAATTGAATCTGTTCAAAAAGCGTTTAATAGATTTGCTTTGACAAAGCTGAAAAGGAACGATTCTTGATATGGAATTCGTCTCTCGGCGAAGGAACGTTGCTGCCGCCATGTTCGTTCGTGACATATTAATGTATTAAATTAATTGTTGAGAACTGCTTTCATTATTTACGCTTTATGCTCCTGAGGGTTCGATTCGTGCTAGGAATATGTTATTTACGACTCCTCATCATACTAAAAATGGCGGACGTAACCCTGTTATGATTTAGTCTAATTTTTACCTAGTTGGGAACTTTTTGAAAAAACTATTCAACCGATTGGGCTCAAATTTTCAAGGATTATTCTACACATGTGTGGCTATAGTTTGAACTAGAATTCCAAATATCCGTTAATATTTTACCCATTTTTTTTAAAATAAAAAACAGGAGAAAAAAAACATAGTCCGCCATTTTGTTTTTATTTAACCAAAAAACTTTATTCTAGTTCACACGATAGAGACTAATTTATATTTTAATATCCTGCTCGAATTTTTTGTTTCAGACATTCCACAGCTTAGATTTTCCGCCAACTGTTTTTTTTTAAAGGGACCTAATCGCGGTAGCCCTATCACAGCCCTATTTGAAAAAAAATAAATACCAAACATTTTTTTTAGAAAGATCGATATGTATCATTTTCATTTCTTAAAATATTGTATCCTTAAAATAAATGTTCGTATGAAAATTGATAGGTATATGAGGAAAACGTAAGCCGTTTAGGGTTTAAAGAAATATTTTGATTTCAAATAAATATTTTCTGGTATCATATTAATTCGAGTTTAAAAATTCCTTTAAATGGAAACGCCACAGGAAATGACAATCACGATCTATTTGAAAAGTAATGTATTGTAACTTTTACCACATTGTGTCATACGTGATGCTTTTAGCACCCTAAAGTGGGAGTTTAACGCTACTCCATAAAGTTGAGAAGCTTGAAAGCTTCTTTATGCTCTAATATATGGCTGAAAGTGCTCTCAAATCTGCTGAATATGTGTCGCCTCTGACCAGAATTTTACGTGAGAGCCACAAAGGTGTAAATTGCATGGTAATCGCCTGTACAGGGCTTTCGGGTGTTATCCCTTAAAGCAAAAAAAAAAAAAAAATCCTCCCTGCGTTCGAAATTGTACTTCTTATGACATTTTTTATTCCGTAGCTGACTGACACGCGAAGGTCTTGCGTGTGACAATGAATACACATAATTCAAAGCGCTTTGACCCATTTTCATTAAGTTCACAAAATGTAATTACACTCTGAACAAAATGCAAATTTTATTTTTTAATAAATTGATACACCCACTGTAATTTTTCGATTCAAATTTCGGACAGTATTTAATCCTTTTTAACAGGCGATTTGTATCTACTTCACTCAAGAATTTAATATCGCTTAGTGACTTCTTCCCGCCTTCGGATATTGAGTTATTGTTCGACATTAATCAAATATTGCTCAGTCAAAGCAATCTGTTGTAATTTATCATTCAACGAATAATTTGATAATATTGAAAAATTTTTGCTCCTTATTGGGCATCAGTCTGTTCACTCAATTCTTGATTTTTTGAAATTCCTTATTCTTAAGACAAAAATTTCTTTTAATTTTTCGTTATACATATGTGTATATATAGAAATTTTCTTAACCTGGAATTTTATTACATAATACATTATTATATTAGAAATACAAATTCTGAGCATGTAAACTAATTTAGACATATTAATTTTCTATTCACGTAAAATATCAGCATTTAGGGTTTTCCTACATTACATAAAAGACCACATCAAACGTTCTTGCGAAGGAAATCATAATAACCTAATTTTAGAAACCTTGAAAAGGTTAAGATCTTGAAATTTAAACGAAGACTAATTTGAAACAAGGAACGGATAATAAAAGTGAATGTTTGAGTAAATAGAAATGGAAATGTACAAGTATAAATGTAAATTAACTTTCATCTACCTTGTATCGAAATTCAAAATAGTCAAACATAGAAAACATACATACACAACATCATTCTTACCTTCGTATCGTTCTAATTACAGAAGTATTTAATTTTCATTGAAGTGCGATAATTATAATTAGGTTCTTTGAAAGAGAAAATCAAAGTAATTGAAGTCTCAATCACATGGAATAATTAAACTTGTGCAACACTGATTAATTAATAAATCAACAAAAATAATTATTGATTTAATGGGGTCTTCCACTTGACCAGCCCAAATTCTCATTTATCTAATTATTTCTGTGTATCGCAAACACAAGAGAGGTAATGAACAAATGCTTTAGGTAATTAATTACGTAATACAATTTGATAAAGGTGGACTATGTCACTGTGGTCACAGAGTAAAGGTTTTGGAACCATTCATTTATTTAATTTGATAGGTATGTTTTATAAGCTCATTACGTGTAATTCATGATTTGTTTTGCAGATGATAGAATTTGGTTGAATTGATCCTTTTTAATTATACTAAAGCATTATATTATGTTCGGAAATCGAAACGGAGAATGGTCATTTTGAGCCTAGTATTTGTTTTTTAAATCCCCTCTTCAAACTATCAGTTTTAAATGAAATTTTTACTTTAGATAATATACTAATATATAGTATGTATAATGTATATAGGCTGAAAATATTTTAGGAGCCTTTAGATGCCTTTTTATTAATTAATATGAATGATAAAATTTAGCTTTGTATTTAAACGCATTTTACAAACTTCTATATAAATAAAAATGTAAATGTTCGATTGTTCAAAATTTTAAATCTCCGATAATTCTTCACCGATTGCTTTGAAATTTTGACACAACGTTGCATTCGAATAAGCACGTATTTTTATATACCTATATATATATTTTTTAAACAACGTAATCGGTTGGATATACGCTATATTAAATATTTTACGGCAATAGGAGCGTCATCTGTTGAAAATGATAGCAACACATGCAATACTAAACATTGATCATGCTGGCCAGTTTGCTTCTTGACAGCTGCTGTCACTTAACATTTCCAATATTTCTGATAACATTGTCAAATTGAATTTTCATAGATTTCGATTTATTTTCATTTTGATTTAATTATTTGGTACGACATGACGTTGGAATTGAGCTGTGTCGTTATAAAAATTAATGTTTGTTTGTGCGTCTTTTATAGGTTCCGAAACCGCTGAACTGATATAATTGAAATTTATACTACGTAGTCTTTATACAAAGGGGAATGTCATAGGCTATCATGTTTTCAAATGTTCGCAAAATTCTTTCCGTTTTTTTAATTTTATTGAAATTCGCATAAAACTGATTATTTTCGGAGAAGCGTAACAAGGCAGATAGATGATAGATAGATAGATAGATAGGTAGATAGATAGATAGATAGATAGGTAAATACACAGACAGGTAGATAAATGCAGGGTGTCCCACGGGAAGTTGCTAAAACTAATCAGCAATTATTTTGAAATGCATGCATGTATCAAGATGTCTAAAATTGCTTTCAAAAGAAGACATATGGAGGTTTCATTTCATACGTAAATTTATTACGATCAATAATATTTTAATATATTTATTACCCATTTTTAAAATCGATAAATTCGACGAAGTGTTGACCATCACCACTTGAGCAACATTTGAGTGAAATTTAGTTCGAAAACACTCTAAAAAAGTATGAAAAAAATTCTTATTCATGTTCATGAATTGTTTCATGAATTTTTCTTTAATTTAATGGTGAATGAGGTACTTTATTTATAAGTTTTTGCATAAAACCGATTGATTTCGGGGAGGCGTAGCAATGCATGCATACAGGGTATAGCTAGTATATAATAATAATATTAGTAAATATTGAATGCGAGAAAACTATCATTTTAAAGTAGGTATACAAAGTATGCTTTGCTAGAACTAACCATTACAAGTGTAAAATATCAATTTAAAAATCGTCCCCAGACAAAGTTGGAATTATTTTAATTAAAAGGGATAATCTAGCGTACAATTTTCTTAATTATCTTTCTAAATTCGTTTTTATAACGTCTTAAGCGTGGGACATTTAATCCTCAGGCAGATTCAAGGATATATAATATAATATACAAAAGTTCCATGCAAAGAAGGTATATTAATTATCATAATGAAAAACAATTAAATTCTCCCAGCTTTATACGCGAATAATTTTTATGTATGGTAATAACTTGGGACATGTATAGTGCCGGAAGCTAAAGCCTATTCCGTTTCCGACTTTCGCATGCGAAAACATGAGTCACAAGCAAATCAGAAAGCGGAGCAGAAATCACTGAAAGTAATTCATGTCCTTCATGAAATTTCTTCGCAACAATGGTGAAGGCGTAGCGAAATCTCTGCAGAAGCTCTACCTACATACTTTTATTTATTATCCGTCTGACATAAACTTTCGAAGCCTATTTATGCGCACTGAAATAGCAAAAGAGTCATTTATTGCGTTACCCGTAATCATAAAACAGTACTATAAAATCTGTAGAAAATTTTCCACCTATAAATTTAATAAAATGTCGCGACAAAACGGATATAAGTATATATGTATGTATGTCTGTCTGTTCGGCATTAAAAGTCGCACGTCACTAGGAGTAATGTCCGTGGTTAACTTTGGCGCGTGAACTTTAATAGGGTTGCATTTCTTTGGTTTCAAATAGAGAAAAAGGGCATTGAATTGTTAATCTAAAAATAAATGCAATTTGCCACGAATAGTGTAGTAGGGCGTGGGTTCCGTAGAAAAAAATTCTGGGAAACTGTCTGAAGGACGTAGAGACGTGATGTATCTGTAGCAGTTTGTTAAACATCGCGAGAAGGATAATTTCATGGATGGCGCCTCGTGTGGAATTATTTAGTAAGTGATAATGTGTCAGGGAAGTGAATTACGACCCAATATACTAACATGATATAAAAGAGAGATTCTCAAGAGAAACGTGCCAATGCTCTAACATCTTCGACGGATACATCTCTAATACAAGCACGTGTAAGATCTGGTTTTCAGAAATTTTGCTCTAGAATGAATCGATTTTTAAATATTTGAATTTATTGAAGAATTTTAAAGTGATTGGGTACATTTTCGGTAGATAACAGTTGAGCACACAAAAATCATATTAATGGCCATATTTCCCAAGTTGTTGGGCCATTTCACACTACCCTATGACCATATCGTACGCTGTTCTGAGTTGTGGAGAAAAAATTTCCGTGTGAAAACGGCCTGCGGTGAGTTTGTATTTTGTAAATTTATGAAGGTTTTCTTGAATAAGAAAATGCATCTGGTTAGCAGAAGAGGCTGATTTTAAAATATGAGGCTTGCATACCAGGCTGGCAGCCTTTGAAAGTTGAAACCTCTTAACTCAGGATTTTATTGCTTTGAAGGAGAAAAATGACCTTTTCCCACGAATTTTATTGCTGTTGCTCGATGGTAAGGCAATGGACAAGAATTCCTAAATATCTTTTTATAGTTTGCTTAGGGATACCTGAAAATGATTGAGTTTGCTCCTAAATATACGGTATATGGTATTATGGGCCAGCACGTTGAATTTCTGAATCGCATGAACGAAAACCAGATTCAGAACATTTTCAGGAAAATACCTGCTGTGCCGCCCGTGAAGGGACAGTAAGACCAATTTCCCTTCAGCCATTAAAATATAGTATTATATTTTTGGCCGATTTCTTCACTATCAGTTAGCAATTGGCTTACTTTAAATAAAAGATAGCCAGAAGAATTCGTTTTCACTACGTTCGTACATTGTATTCGATAAAGTTTAAGCTAATTACTTAGTTAGCAGTTAAATTAATAAATTAAAATACCAGACTGAGTGAGACTGGATTTGTTTTGCCAGCTTTCGTGGACAAATACTTTTCCCAGTCAGTTTTCTACGACTACTTTAGCTAGATCCGAGTAATCATGAAGAAATCCATACTTTTAGCTAATTCTTGCTTATGCCTGACTAGCTAAGACTATGAAGAAATTGGGAAATTGGAATTAGTACATTTATAGGCAGTAGTTTCAATCCAGATCGAAGGTAGCGAAGTAAAAATCTGTTTGCTTTTATTTACTTTACTTGAGGCATCGGAAAAATTATTTTGGCTTTATGCAAAATTCCTTAATTCTAAACAAAATTCTAAATTTTAAAAGTTCCATTAAAATTAATTAAATACACTACAGATAAATATTCCATGGCTGAGTCAATTTAAGTTTGTTTGCTTTAATTTATCAACAAAACGTCAACTTTTCACTTTTTAAAGCCCTGAGAACTGCTGTTTTCTTAGATTTTTTCAAGTTAACAATCAAACAGAAACGTATAAAAAATGGAATCAATAAGTTGTTTGTGTACAAACTTCTGTCGGAGAAATGTTTTCATTATGCTAAAATGTACATGGAAAATAATTACCTCATATTTGCATTGGCTTTTAATTTATTTAGATGGAATGGAGATTAAATTTTATGTAAAATATGGTATGTAAAATAAGTTGCAGGGTTATTTTTATGGACATAATATCTAAATAGGAAAAACCAATTAATTTTAATAAAACAGCAATTTTTTTAAACAAGGGCTGCATTTTCTTTTCATTCGGATCTGGGTCTGATGACCAAAAAACGATAATTTAAACTTTCAAAATAAATAACATCTTTTTCTGTTTACATGATTTAATAAGAAACAAAAGTTATGTATTATACAATTTAATTGTGGTTAAGCGATATTTCAATTTGAATTGTGAAATTCTCAGTTGTGGGAAGACGTTACTTAAATGAATGCAAATTGCCGGCCACACGCATCAATTTATATTTAAAAAAAAAAAAGGGCCGGTCAATAATGTGTTAAGAAATCAAAAGTGATAATTAGAGCATAAAATAACTTTTTGGTATAATTTTCATTTAATTTTACCTACAATAAAAGGAAGTTATTGCAAATAAATGAGATTTTATTCTTAAGACCCCTCGTTTTCTATAGTTCTATATAGGAATAATTCGTAATGTAAGATACTACGAAATCGATTTCCATCATTTAATAATAATATGTCTGTTAAAATCTTAAGAGATTCTGAGAATTTCCTATGTATCTTAAAGTGGACTAATTACATGTTAGCATTATTTTTCAGGGATTAAGATGTAAAACGCATTAATTACTAATCTTCGGTGTGTCATTACTTGATGGGTTTGTTCCATTAAAATTGAGAAATGCTCCAAATCTCATAATAATTCAAACCCTCACTATCCTCACACTATCTAAATTTCGTTAAAAGTATTAGCAAGAGGGATCGAAAAATGCACCATCACAATATAAAGAATGCACAAGTTATACCCATCAGCTTTTGAAACTTGCCGAGGAAAAGTATTTAAATTAATTATTTGGCGATAGTCTCGTTAAATTACAATTGGTATAATCATAACAATGTAAATTTTCCATATTTCAAAACTTTTGTTATAACCGCGGAATGAATGGAGTTGAAATAAAAAAGATGTCTTAACAATTTAAAGTATTTTAAGAAATAACTTAAGGGGACCAGGTGATCTAGAATTTTCAACAAATCGACTTTTTTTTCTTGATATTTCGAAAGTATAGCCTTTCAAGAATATACTGTCACATTTTTGTAAGAATATTGACAGTAATAGGCCTGATTTCAGAGTTTCAATTTCAAAAGCGCGCCATCCTGTCTAATTTCAATTTTGTTTATTTGTGCTAGTTCCGGCTATAACTACACTCATACTGATTAATAATTTTCTTAGTTTTTATTTTTCAGATAAATAGAAGAGTCAAAATCGACCATACTACCCAGTTCCATTTTTTTGAGGGGGTCTTATTTAGCGCCATTTTTAACATAATTAACAATTTTTTTTAATTTCAAAAATAATGTTTTTATATGCACTATGATTACTGTAATACACCTAAGAAGTTTGAATATCGTTATTCATTATTTTAACCTTAAAAAAATAAAAATTCTAAAAATACCTCAAATTTTCGGACACTAGACCACCGAGTCCCTTTAAATGGAACTGAATAAATATAGCGTTTAAGCAACTAATACGATTTGTTGTGTAAAGTTTTCATCTTTCCCAAGACAATAAGATTTAACTCACAATAGCTTAAAATTGATTTTAAACGCCCTTTTGCTGCCTTCTTTTCTGCCTTCTTTTCTGCTAGTACTTAGGGCTGTTTCGCGGTCACAAAATATTTCTCGCAGACACTACGCTAAGAACTTTAAGAAGTTTTTATCCATAAAGCTATTTCAAAGAATGTCTTGCATCAATCACTTTATTAATAATGCTCTGAAGTAATATGAGCAGTTTTATTTTTAATTTAACAATTCCCTCACGAGCTTTTACTTTGGAATTTCAGATCGTGATTTTAATTTTCTTCGGTACAGATATTTCCTGAAAAGCTTTTACACTTCATAATAAATAAAATTCCATCATTTTTATTGCACAAAGTGATAAGTTTAATTTATAATTATTGATAAAATCCTTACAAAAAATATCGCTTTAAGAAACTTTGCTACCGTGACGTATTTTGGCATATCCGAACCGCAAAATGGCGTATCAAGGTTCTTACTTATTGGGAATAATGTCAGTTTTGACGTATATAAAAGTTTTGTCAAATGTCAATAATATAACGTATTCTTTGCGTTTGGTTTAGGTTTTAAGCGTGTTTGGTGCTTCAAATTGATGTTTTATCAATCTCGCAATTTAAACGTGATGTGAAGAGTGTTGTCTATTTGTTGACAATGTCCAAACGGCGGGTTTTATCAAGTTCTAAGTCAACGTGTAAGCCGGCGACTAGACAATTTCTGACTGAGTTTATCGAATTGTATCGAAGCCATGAGTGCCTTTGGAAAGTTGATTCAGCTAGCTTTGGGGGTAAAATGGCAACATATAAAGCGTATGATGAATTACTCCAAAAATTACGAAGTATCGATCCCAATGCAACGCTGAAGAGTTTATTCGGCAGAATTAATTTCATGAATGCTAGATTTAAACAGGAACGGAAAAAGGAAATTGTTGCCACAAGATTGAATAGAGGGATAGTAGGTTGGAAGTACAAACCCAAATTGTGGTATTATGACTTACTGAAGGTTACAGTCCTACTGCCCGCCAAATTACGAATAACTAAAGTAGATTGTGAACCAGACGAAGAAATAAATTGGGAGGTGAGTACAAGAACTTGTAACCTCAAGTATGTAAACTCTCCAAAACTAATCCAAGAAAACAATATCCTCCTTACAAAAATACCAGCGACTAAACAATTTTTGTTTGATTGTGAGTTTATCGAATTGTATCGAATGCATGAGTGCCTTTGGAATGTAAATTCAACTAACTATGGGGATAAATTAGCAACATGTACAGCGTATGATGAATTACTCCAAAAATTACGGAGTATCGATCCCAATGCAACGCTGAGGAGTTTATTCGGCAAAATTAATTTCATGAATGCTAGATTTAAACGCGAACGGAAAAGGGAAATTATTTCCACAAAACTGAATGGAGGGAGCGTAGGTTGGAAGTACAAACCCAAGTTATGGTATTACGACTTACTGAAGGGTACAGTCCCACTAGCCGCCAAATTAGAAATAACTGAAGCAGATTCTGAGCCAGACGAAGAAATAAATTGGGAGGTGAGTAAAATACAATCCGTCACATGCGACGCCACAAGTCCTCTAGAACTTGTGACTTCAATTATATAAACTCTTCAAAATTAAACCAAGGAGACAAAATCCTCCTTACAAAAATATCGCTTTAAGTAACTTTGCCACCGTGACGTATTTCGGTGTATTCAAATTGCAAAACGGCGAATTAAGGTTCTCGCTTAATCATACCTTTTATTCTCTATTACCGTGTTTCCATGCAGGGTTCAACTCGAGTTGAACTCGAGTTAGTGTTCATGGAAACTCAGGTTGAGTTGAGTTTCGTTAAATCCAAGTTAACTCCACGAAACTAGTCGGGTTGAGTTGGGGTTAGCTTCAAATGTCATTCCAGTTTATTTTGTCAACTCAACTCCAAGTTGCTCATGGAAACAGTTCAGGTTTAGCGGACATTTTCTTAACTCAACGAAAACTCAACTCCAACTCAACCCTGTGCATGGAAACATGGTATATATCATGATGATCATGATTTAGAACAAAATGTCAGTTTTGACGTATATAAGCTCAGTTTCGTTAAGCGGTGAAGAGTGTTGTTTACTTGTTGAAAATGTCCAAACGGCGGGTTTTATCAAGTTCTAAATCAAAGTGTAAGCCGGCGACTAGACAATTTCTGACTGAGTTTATCGAATTGTATCGAAGTCTTGAGTGCCTTTGGAATGTGAATTCAGCTAAATTTGGGGATAAAGTGGCAACATGCAAAGCTTATGATGAATTACTCTACAAATTACGAAGTATCGATCGCAATGCAACGCTGAAGAGTTTATTAGTCAGAATTAATTTGATGAATGCTAGATTTAAAAAGGAACGGAAAAAGGAAATGTTTTTCACAAGATTCAATAAAGGGAAAGTAGGTTGGAAGTACAAACCCAGATTGTGGTATTATGACTTATTGAAGGTTACAGTTTACACATTAACACTACCCGCCAACAAATCAGAAATAACTAAAACAGATTCTGAGACAGATGAAGAAATAAATTGGGAGGTGAGTACTAGAACTTGTAACTTCAAATAAATTCTTTAAAACTCAAAATCAAAGAAACAAAATTAATTTATTTAATATACTTAATCTACGGGAATATACTCATAATACAATTTATGACAATATAGTATAAAAAGGTGGTATCATAGTAGCAATTACACAGCAAACTTAATAAAACAAGGCACAATGTAACATACAAATAATAAAAAGATAGGAAAAGCATTAAAATACTGAGTTCGAATAATTTTTGATATATCTTTGTTATGATTTTATTTTTGTAAACAATGATACAATGAGGATTTATTTAAAATAATAAATAATATACCTTCAAAATTGGCATGCAACATACTTTAAAAAATATTTATTTCTTTACTTCTTCCATGGAAAATGTTAAACATGTTGGATTTGGTACCTAGGTTAATTAGTAAATAAGTAAAAGTCTACAGGCCAAAACATGTTCGGCCAAAACAACTCGTTCTACCTGCAGTTCTGTTTATACAGGGTTACATTTTGTCTTATTAAATCGTACAATATGTTTAAAATATTCTCCTAAAATTTCAAATCGATCCGAGTAAAATTCTAAGAGATAGACCCTTCGGAAGTTCTGCCCATCAGGCCACGTCAGTGCAGCGCTTTAAGGGGACATTCTCTTTCGAAATTTTCAAAAAATCGATTTTGAGATTTTTACATATTTGGATTCTATATACTTTCAAAAGTTCCCTCCTAAAATTTCATCAAGAAATTCGTAATAGAAAAAAAGTTACAGCTATATTTGTAAGAGCGCTCACCCATGAGTAAAAACCGGTTTCTATTCATGTGTGTAGCGCGGTGCGCCAGCTGCTTCTTTTGTAGGTTAAACATCTTTGGTATACATATATGTGATATTATACAGCTCGGCAGTTGCTCTGTGTTATTCTTTAAGCAAGCTAGTGTTTTATTTTTTTTAAATTCGTTAAAAATTGGCTAAAAAGTTGTAAAAAATGCCTGGTGGTCATAAAAAAGGTAATCGGAGTACTCGTTACGCGTTTTTCTCGAAACTACCTTTTTCAAACTGGTAGGACGGTTTTCTCCGAATCTACTTGACCGATTTTAAAAAACCAAAGAGCATTCGATTACTTATTGAAAATACTAGAGGATATGCCTCTAAAATTTAAAAAAAAAAACCCTTTTTTTACGGGGGTAACTTACCCCAAAAAAAATTGCTTTTTTTTCGCATTTTTCTGAAATATACATATGAAAACTTCAAAATATGAAAAAGTATGAGTTTTAGAGGCATATCCCTTAGTTTAGAGTCTCAAGAATAGAATCCATTTTGAATTTTTCAAAAATCTGTTACAGGAGGTCCACAAATTGTCCTACCGTATAAAACGTCACTTTTGGACGACGCCCTCTACAGGAGCCAAGTGAAACTAAAAATGAAAAAAAAAAATTTTTTTATATTCTTAAGACACAGTTGAACAATGTCCAAAAGAAATTTTGTCAGTAAATATAATAGTTTTTTCATAATAAAATTTTTAAAAAGTGCTTTTTTTTCAATTTCGAAAGAGAATGTCCCCTTAAACTTTAAACGCGTTTATCTCAAAACTCAATTTTTTAAGTCGGTGGACATGATTTCTCGAAAAGTTATGAAGCGATTTTGTTCAAATTTTGCACACATCTTTGAAATAACATTATCTAGTTAATGAACGAAGGATTTTTTTTTTTTTTATTACAACTAATTTTTTCGAGCCAATATAAGGCGAAAATTTGACCAAAAAATGTGGTTTTTTGTTCAGTCTGTCAAAAATTCAAATTTTAATTTTTTTTTTTTTTTTTGCTTCGTTCATTAACGAGATTTATCCATGTACCATCGAAATATGTTTGGTTTTTTGATTTTAGATGAACCAATAATGAGTTATGCTGTCCACGGCAAAAGCATTTTTTTTTTAGTCGTCAAGGGAGATGAGGTACCAACGGCTGAGTTTTCGGAATTTTTAAATAAAAATTTCACAAAATACTGTTTAAATATGTATCTTTGATATGCTGAATTGTTTAAATAAAATATATGATTCTATATATTAAAAAAAAAATGTAAAAATCCCCATTTTTTGAACGTCTGAAACCCACCTAACCCCTTAAAGGACGGTATTATTCAGGCCATTTCTGATGGATTTGATTTTGTAATATGGTGTCCGAAACTTAACCGTTATGGAGATATTGAATTTTAAAGATTTTTTAAAAAATCCTTAATTTTTTGGCTTTTTTATCGATTTTTTTTCAGATTAGAGCTCCTAGGGTCCGTTTTTTTGATGTATCTAGTTAGAAGGCATATCAATTAATAAAAATGACACCTTAAAAAGACTGCTCGACAACGGTTAGAATTAAAGAATTTTCACTAAGTGTTTTTAACTTTGAAGCGCTTTTTTTTTTCAAAAATGTATGGAACTTATTCTGCAAATAATTTTGAAAACTTCTACGTCTCTTTCGCTATTCAAAAAGGTATAACATCTACTAGATATGTTCATAAAACCTTAAAATAATGTTATTTGAATAGGCCCAAGTGGTAGTACAACATAACGGAACTTCGATGTATAAATTTCAAGGGTTATGGGTTTTCTCTTTTCCTTAGTTTTATGAGTTTACAATTCTGCTCAATTCTTACAAATAAGAGATGCTTTGGAATTTTTCCTCTGTCTGAAGGAATCGGTGTTGTGAAGCAGACGCTCTCTCTTGTGGAAATTAAAATTAAGATTAAATAAACCAAATAGTGAAACGAACAACTTTGTTTTTCTTGAAAACTAAAACCAATTTTCCTACAAAACAATTAAACATTTTTGAAGAAATTACTAAAAAGTATTATTACAATATTTAAATGGAATTGTATTTTGTTTAATGTTTAAACAACTAATAATTTGTTGTGCAAAATTTTCGTGTTCTCTAAGGATATGAAAGATATTTTAAATTTATTTTGAATGTGTTTAAAGATGAGGACAATAAAAATTAAAAAACCAAAAATAGAATTTTAATTGTACACGTATACATAAGAAATACAAATTGTTTTTTAATGTTTTAAATAAATGCCTGTTTTACTTTTTCTGAAATTAGTTCTTAAAATTCGATAAATACGAATCGGGAACGATCCCTTACTAAATTTGATTCATAATCTTTAGCGATTTCTCGTGAAATAGACTCATAGAAGAAAATTTTTATAAGTTTTTATACATTTTAAGGAATCGATTAGAACACTCAGTAATTCTCGTTACTTTTTATTTTCTGAATACCCTGTTTAATTCAATAAACGTATAACGTCTTGTATAATCCCATTTTCTTTTAAGGGTTCATGCCGAATTACACCCATGAAAAACAGACTATTTTTCAATAATTTTTTTAGTAGGTTCAGTTGTAAATATAAATATGGGAGGGGTTTTACTTCAATAAATATAGTGTCGAAGTATATGAAAACAATTTTTTTTGTTTATTTTTCCGATTTTTTGTTGTTGTAACAGACGGTTGAAAAAAAGTGAAAAAAAAGAGGGCTTCGCCTTGTTGATGATATCTCCGAGACGGATGGTCTGAAACTACAAAATGAAAAAGTTTTAGATTCAGTATGATAAGGGCTATGGCATGAATAGACAGATTTTTGATTTTTTGAAAATTGACAAAATGGCGGACATTTTTCGAAAAAATTCCAAAAATCATCATTTTTTTCCCCGTTTTTGCCCTTAAAAAAATACTTAAAATCAAAATTTCAAAAAACTGTCTATTCATGCCATAGCTATAGTTATAGAGAACATGTGGTAAAAATTTGGTGAAGATCGATTCAGTAGTTACCGAGATTTTATCAACAAGGTGCCGAAAAACGTTGTTTCGAGAAAAACGCGATCAAAGTTTTTTTTAATGAAAAATCGTAAAAAAATCTCACCTGCGCTTAATCAGCGATGCCTGCACCATACAGTATGCCTTCTGTATGCTCATAATTAACGTTTTCAACCAAAACAGCGTTTCTGCGGATGATTCTGGCTTTCTTAGAGGTAATAGTGCTGATGCGCGTCAGCATCTCGTACGCGCTGTCGGTCACGGTCATCAGCAAATTGTATGGCGGCCGGGCCGATTTTGACGCCCATTAATATAGTTAGAGTGCCAAAAATATAGTTAGAGTGCTCCGATCTTTATAAAATTTTAATATGATATTTCTATATATATATAGTTTCCAAAAATGTAATAAAAAAAAAATCGATTTTTTGAAAATTACAATTCGGCATGAACCCTTAAATCTCTAAATAGTCGATTCTCAAGATTTTATCCTCATTTTTGCATCCTCTACAATAAATTCGGAAAAAAGTATAATGTTTTACTTATATTTTGTATTACATTTGTTTTAATTACAGGATGCTCTTCCAAGTCCACCGCCACTAGATAGCAAATTTTGGAATCCATCATTTCCACTAAAACGATCAAATAGTGACATATCTTCTGAATCTGACGATGGAAAATTGACAGATCCAGTTCAATCACCAACATCACTACATCAAGAAGCCACCCCACCCGTTACAGCAGGTACATTTGTTACACAATAAAGTATTTAGTCTAGTAATATTAGAAAAAAAACCTTTCCAAAAATACCCATTAAGTCGAATTTTCAAAAGCCTCCTCCTCTAACATGATGGTGATTTTTTGATATAGGGGAGAATCGCCAGTCATGGGCCACCTAAGGTTAAATGCATTTAAAATTATTGTAAACGTTTCGTTTACATAATTAATAGCGCAATATTAAAATTTGGATGATAATTTACCTTTGTGGAAAGTTTAAGGCAAGTTTGACTTTCTTTTATAATAGAAAATAACGTTTGAAAAAAACGTGCAAGTGGCCCAATTTAGGTGACGAGTCGCCTAATGTGGGCCACCTATTGAATAGCACGTAAAATATCTGAAAAACGCGAAAATGGTTCGACATATTGTTTAAAACACCGTTACTTATTATATTTAATGAAACAATGAATTGACGTTAATTAATTCGTTGATCAGAAATATATTTGAAATTTAAATTCTCAATAAAGAGTTAATCATCATAAATTAAGTATTTACTCAATGACATGTAACATTTTATAATCTAAAATAATAACAATAGGCTTAATATACTAAATTTACTAAATATCTCATGTACACTTACCGTTTTAATGAAAAAAACATTTTTCCTTAAGATAGTGTTGCTTTGTTTACATCGCGTGAGTGACCCGTATTAGGCGCCCTTTCGAATTGCACAGTGGCCCAAATTGGGGGAAATGACATTTTTCCAGATTGTTTAAATTAATTAGTATTGTTATAGTTTTTAAATTGCAAATACACTATATACTATATAAACATATTATACACTTCGCATCAGAACAAATTTTAGATTCATTAGATGTATCAATTTGTTTTTATCGACGAGCAAAAATGTCAGATTTTTAAGTCGGCAGATACATTTTTACGAGATTGTTGTAACATTATTAATTTTGTATTAAAATTAGTATTTCTTTCATTATTTTGTTCTACATTCATTTTCAATCAAATTTTGACATTAATTAATTTTCAAAAACTCGGTAACATTGAAAAAAATGGGTGGCCCGAAATAGGAGCCGGCCCAACTTAGGCAACTCTCCCCTATTATTTGTAACATCACAAATATGCCTCATGCAAAAATCCAGCTTTATGTGAATTTATACAAATTAGTAAAATAGAAATTTGTCCTGAATTAATTACAGATGACGACATTCTTGGGGAATATATTATCAATAAGCTAAAAGAGCTTCAAGGAGACGTTAAGATAAATGCAGTAAATCAAATAATGAATATATTACAAGAAGCAGAAAGGGAATATTTGAAGAATTCCCCAAATTGTTCACACAATCAAGACACCTGACGATATTAAAGATAAACATAAGGATTACTATCTATTATTATTACTATCCTATCATTATATATATATATATTTTGTATAACTATAATTCGCTTCAAAGTTTTTTGGGAAAGTTGAACTAAATTTCACCTACAATAAAGCTTTTAATGATGAAAAAACAGATCAGGAAAATTTTACTTATGGCAAAAAAATTAAAAATATTCCCTCTAATTTAATTAAAATCAAAAACTCTATTTATTTCAAAATATCAACAACTGCCGGTTATCAACTATCAGTTGCCTCAGAAATCCCATCTTTCTATGTTTACAAATTTCGGAAAAAAATCTCCTGAACCACAGAGCTCATTTGGTATAAAAAAACATAATTTCCTAATTATTGCGTTTTGAA
Source organism: Dysmachus trigonus (assembly GCA_949715965.1). Classification (NCBI taxonomy): domain Eukaryota; kingdom Metazoa; phylum Arthropoda; class Insecta; order Diptera; family Asilidae; genus Dysmachus; species Dysmachus trigonus. The sequence goes on from OX454323.1 coordinate 68,435,863, forward strand.
AGCGAAGTATCATTTATTTATATACATATTTCATTACATTTATTTCGATTTTTCTTTTCTTCTACTTATTATTAAGTACAAAATACAATATTGCCAAATTATATGTTTAATTTAAAATAAAAAAGATGAATTGAATTACTTTATTTTTATTAGATACCTATTAAAATGTACCATTCATAAGTTGTACCTTGTTAAATAAATGCATAATTATATAGTATTATTCTGCCTTTTTCATTTCACGTAAGTCCCTTAAACACCTTTCTCACATAAACCTTTAAGCGTGGTCAATTTTATCGATTCCAAACGGATACGCAGATCGATTAATAGTCCCCGTGGCTAAAATAATTTAATCTTGGTGGTGTTCGGGAGGCGCAATTTGGATATCAATGCCTCTGCCTCCAAGATTCGGGGCACTTGATTCGATTCGTTCAAATATCCCATAAAAATACAAACGAACTGCTTACTTAGCTGCTTTGTGGATTTTCAATAGGAAATCAAATCTCTTTACAGATGGTTTTGTGACGCCAATATTCTTGACTAGTACGTAATTCTCCGTTTAATTATCATTTTGTGTGACACATGCCTTTCTTATATTAGCTTTGAAGGCAGCTATTAATCCCAGATTTATTTCCAAATGAGTAATTAAAGACGGTCTCAGCTTTAGCTTTTGTCCAGTAAGTTTACATATTACGTAGAAATAGAATAGCCTCTAATAAAGAAAATTAATAACAGGCAATTACGAAGATGTAAATTGTAAAGTAATACGAATCTGCATGAAATTGAGTCCTTTTTTTAAATTCACTAGTGCTAGCATTTTTTTTTTAATCACTTTACTAAAAGTATTTGTATAATAAATCAAATTCAAATAGTCAAGAAAAAACAAAGATAAATGTATCCTCAAAGGAAAGGCTAAAATAACAAACGTCTTTAGTTAGTTTCAGACTTTAAAGTAGGATTTTATAGCTTAAATTGAGTTTTAGGTCTCGTCACGCATTTCGATGAAACTTTGTAGAAACGTTCTTTTGAGGAAAAAATTAAAGAATATAAAATTTTAGGTGAGTGACTTTTACTTCCCGAAATATTGAACTATGGAATTTTGAAAAGTGGTATTTTTTTCCAATATTCCTATAGGCTAAAATTGTGAAAAATCCTTAAATTATACATTTTTTGCATCAGTCTGCTGTAAATAATTCTTCTATTAGTACTTTTACTAAAAATAAGAAAATTAAAGGAAAATGTTACATCATGTACTTCGATATGCAACTTCACAAGACAAATGCGTGCTTGTCACCGTCGTTAATTTCACTGACACTTTTAGATTTTTTTACAATACAAAAGTGAAAATATCGTCAGCTTAAGGTTTTTTTACAATTGTTGATCTGTTAAAGAATATGCCCAATTTAAATTATGTTAAAAATCACAAAAGTAAATAAATAGTGTTTTCTTGTAACGACTATTTTTGTTCTCACGCTGACTCAAACGCTTAATGTTTTAAAAAAAAATAATAAAATTACCTAACATTTTCGTAAACTTTATTTGATATAATAATTTTAAATTCAAAAAGAGAACACTTTTAAATAATTTGGCGTCTATTCTTAAAATTACAATAGAAAATATTTTGGCACTTGCTTACATTGAATTAAAAATTAAAAGACAAATTGTTTTAATAAAAAGTCATTTAAAAATTTCTTTCAAGATACCAGAAATGAAATAATTTTTGAGAATTATTTTTAAATGCGATATTTGCTACAATCTTATTTTTAGGAAATATGTAGAACTCGAGATTATGTTGCGACGAGTCATGCGCATAATTGATAAAAATGCTCACTCCAAACATATGCTCATTGCTCGCTTAGTGAAGGTTTTATTAATTTTCCCAAAGTGATAAAACTGCGTGATGCATACTGCTTACAATTTCAGAGGAAAGACATAGACCTTAATGAGCTTCTATCACGAGATGTTGCGTCAATAAACTTGTACTTATTTCTGATTACTAAGACACTTTTCTTAATTCCATTTATTTTACTCGGTTCTCTATTGCGGAATAGAATAATAAATGTTCTTAGAACTGCAACATGCAATATTTCCAATTTCCCTTCAATAGCTTTTCAATTAGTCGCGCATGCCAACAACAATGCTAATTATAATTAAGTAGTTACACTTGGTGAATTTTTGCGACCAAAAAAGAAATTATGATTTTAAGACATTTTTATTTTTTTGCGACTTTTTATTTATTCGATAGTAGACAATGTCTGAGCCTTATTCCAGTATTTTGATTAAAAATAAGTCTTACAAATAATTTGAGAAACGCGGCAACTGAGGATTTAACGAAATAGGGTTTTAACAAAGTGATTGTTGTTTGTACAAAAAGTTCGAATTTGAACCTAGAAGAAGCTTATTTTTAATTTTTTAGAGCAATTGTGGTCATCGATTTAAAAAGTGTCGTTTTAAGAAAAACTTGTTTAAAGTTTAGTATAGTATAGTGCGTATACTTAAAAATTTTAAAATTTCATGACTATAAGTCTAATTGACCACTTCAGGGCCCTGTCACTAAAAAAGTTTAATTTATTATTAGTTTCTTTACTACTATTAGAAAACGCGAATGATTTTATCCTAAAACTCGTGTTTTATTCACCAAAAATATAATTAGTCTAAAAATTCGATTTCTAGATACGATAGTTGCATTTTATTGGTTTTTCTACACTAATATTTATTAGATTGCACATTTTTATGAAACAGTGAAGCATTAAACTAATACAATAATTGTACTAATAATTACACAAGTCTGCAAAATTTAGGTAATGAAAAATTGTTTTGGTTTTAACAATATCTTTTGATGTTATTTTATAGTGAAAGTGAAAATTTATAATCACGTAGGATTTTTTAGTAGAATAGCGCTAAAAAACAAAATAAGCCATTATTTTAGCTATTTTTGGAAATATTTGAAAAACTAAAGAAATTCTTTGTGAGCTTCTTTCTTGGCTTAAATCGAAGTTTAAACTTTAACAGAAGTACCGGACATTTTTAAAAACCGGCTTCTTCAAAAGATATCAGAAAAAGTTGCAGACAAACTACATTTTATAGCTAAATTTAAGGATTCAAGCTTTCATCAGAATTTAGTTTTTCGAATGATTAATGATTTTTCAAAAATGTTTGTCCTTTTTAAATCTATTTTCCTTAAAACCGTGATGTGATGGGCTATTTTCATTTATGAATACGTAATCTACGGAAAAAACCCTTTCGAAATGATGTTTTTCAGTAGATAAATTAGTGTTGACCTGTGTTATCTAGTGATAAAGAAAATCAGTTATATTCTTTCAGTCTTGGCCCCGGTCTTCCAGAAAGTTCAAGACCAAGGACAAGATCAAGACAATGTTTTCGAGACTTGGCCAAGAACAAGACTGAATTTTGAGATTTTTGCTGATTGAAAAACATTTTTTTTTCGATTTATAGTATCTTTAAGAAAGTTCTTTAAAACTTTTAGAACCTTATTAAATTTTAACTAAATATATATTGGTATTAATTGAACTTATACTCCAAATTTGAAACTTTAGTTCAATATAACTTAAAATCTATAGGACAAACATCATTGAACTTTAGAGCAAGAAAGTAGTTAGTGTACAGAACTCCGGATCTGAAGGTGCCAGGATCTCGTCGTCAATTCTAGGATTTCGCATACTATTGGTGCATGGTGCTATACACTATTGATTCGACAAAACATCAATCTATTCTCAAGAAAACAAGAAAATAAGGAGATTAATTAGCTGAAAGTTATTAACTCGCTTTACTTATAAGATCTACTCAGTATGAGTAAATCCAAAATATTTGAGTATGGAAATACATGACTGCAAGAGTCCTGTAAAGGAGATCAAGACCTAGACTAAGTTTATTAATGCAAGACTAAGATCAACACCAAAAGACTATCATACAATAGGCTTAATCTTGGTCTCGTTTTGCTAATCATATAGTTTAACGAATTTGGGCCTAGGTCAAAGCCCGTCAATAGTCCCATATCTGTATTATACATAAAACCTAAATATCATATATCAACAGGTTGCACACCTTTGAGATGCATTTCAAGGGCCATCGCGCCGGGCCCTTTATCACTTAAGCTCGCCGCAAATAAATGTCTTGTTACCACGACACCCGCCCGGCTTCTGGGCAATATTTTATTCTTATCTAGAACCGAGCATCTAATAACTTTCAATCGATTTTTATAGTGAGGCTTTTCACAGAGTAGTAAAGAGCGGGGCAATTGACTCTACGCCCGTTGGGTAAATATTTTCAAGCACCTGATTAAACAAACTATAAAACATAAAATTAATGTATACTTACAGGACACCTGTCTGCACTACTTAATCCACATTGCAACTGCGTTCTTAATTTTCCACAATTCAAGTAAGCAATAGAATTTTTCAAATATTGCAATTTTAACACAACAATTTTTCACTCTAATGAATAAATTTTATATTATTTTTTTTTTTATTCTTTTAATTATCACTTAACAATTTTGGGAAATTCACGAAAAAAAAAAAAAAACTATGTTCTAATCAATTCCGCCAATAATCTCAAGATATCGCAGATTTCACTGAAATTCTTAAGCACACAGTTCAAATTAACAGTCCGGTGGTCGGCGCGCGGTCAACAATATAAATGATAAGAAAACGCGCGCTAAAGATACACGCGACGAACTGCTCCGCTCGACAGATAACGAAGCTATGAGCCTACAGAACTGAAGAAGACCATCGAAAGCTGGGAAAAGTATCTTTTCAAATAAAGTTACCACGCCAACTGAAGTAGCTAACAATTTTGGAAAAGACTGAAGAAAAGCATTCAATAGTGAGCTTTCACACTACTCCACCAAAAAAATTTCCCACTAGCTAATTTCCCAGAAATATATGTATTATTCGTACTTTTGTGGAGGAGGTTTTGTGTTCTATGCTGCGATTATTTTCCTTCTTAATTCCGAGCCACTGAAGCTTTTTTTCACGCGATTAAATGAAAAAATCGGTTAAAGCTTCGGTAAGGACCTTTCAGCGTAAGTAATTCGCGGTATAAAGCAGGTCATAATGTGGTTTATGCGACGGTGATGGCGCTTATAACTCTTTTATTTTTTTGCCAGAGTAAACTAAATTATTACCCGTGCTCAAATCACCGGGAATTGGCAATTAGAGTGATTGCTTTGTCACAGTCATAAGAAAATGCGAACGGCAAGGTCAAGTATTGAAGCTCATAAATTTTGCAGTAGCCGAGGGTAATAAACCGCTGAGATTTCATGGGAAGATACTTTAACTCTTAGTTAGAGGAGCTCTGGGAAATTTCTAATGATTCGATAACGACAATTTAGGCAATTAATGAACTGCGAAATAGTTCGTTATGCTTGCAGACTTGTAACAGTAGCACCTTCTCGAAAACAAAAAGTTTAAATTATGGTCATATGGTTTAAAGAGTACATCACGGGGTACGTAATTAAAATCAAGCGATGACGAGTATACATGTCGAACGCAGTACAAATGTTCCCATAATAAAGGCCGTAACAGGATAGCAGTGGGTGGACTGCCCCTGCATGTATCTTACCCTTTTTAATATGGTAAGTTGCTACGGTGATGGGATGAATTTATGCCAAATATCAATTTCAAAAAAATGTTTTTTACACTAGTTATATCGAATTTTTGGAAAATTGAAAAAAAATGTATTTTCTCGAAAATGGCTGAACCGATCTTGATGGCTAAAATAAATTTTCGACTTTTTTTTCCAATACTGCTTTGGTACGCTGTATAATATATATTTTAGCAATCAAGATCGGTTCAGCCATTTTCGAGAAAATTCATTTTTTCAATTTTCCAAAAATTCGTTATAACTATAGTGTAAAAAACATTTTTTGAAATTGATATTTGGCATAAATTAATCCCATTCACAGTAGCAACTTACTTTATATTAAAATGGGTAATATACATGCCAGGGCAGCCCACCCACACTTATCCTGCTGCGGCCTTTTGCGAAAAAATCAAAGTAAGGCGAATAAGACTTCATTTTTATCAGATAAAAAATTAACAAATCATTGGTGAAAAAGGTAAACTAAGTAGGTAAAAAATCCAAGCAAACGATTTGCTTATTAGTACCACGTTGTTGCAACAAACCACAAAATAATTAAAGGCGTACATAGTGCGCGCAACTCATTTATATTATTGCTATTGTTATCGTGGTATCTGGTACACAGTAAAGTAAACAAAACAATATAAGTCATACATGCACTGGGGAAAATACACAAACAACTTTGTAAACAGTGTGGGGGAAACCTTGCAACAAAATGCAGGAGGCGTTACAGCGAAAAACTAATGCATTTTTGGAGAAGTGGACGTCGATAAAAAAAGGAAAGTCAGTTCAAACTTTCAATTACCTACCTATTTCAAATTCCCATTTCCTTCAGATTATGCAAAAATTTATTTAAAACATAATAATTATGGCCCGTCAAGGGCCATAACAAGAATATATTGTATGGGAAATGACCTCAATAGCAAAGAATTTAAACTATATTTTTTTTATAAATTTATAGCAGGTTTACTATTAATAAAAAGAAAAGATAATACTAAATGACATCTGAAATTTTGATTCTTTATATCGAATGAAAATTTTTATTTTCCACGACGTGTATATACGACAACTGCACTGTAATAGAGCTTTAGATTGACATGTATACACGTCGAACGTAGTTAACTGGTTAAACGTGTGTAGAATATCGCCCTAAAAATTTAGAATTCTGTCATAGAATTTTTGAGTTTCGAAACTTTAAATTCGTTTTTCTCAAAACCGCATTTTTCGTAAACCTCGTACAAAATTACTCAAAAACTATTTGATGGATCATTTTGAAATTTTGCACACTTTTAAATAACAAAATTATTTTCTATGTGAATCGAAAGTTTCTTGAGAATTAAACAAAAGAACTAGATTAACAATATTATATTTGATACGAGGAATCTCTGTCTAATTCGAATATTAAGCGAATCGAACGGTGTGATTCACAAGAATGAACGTGCCTTATGATATTTAAGTACAATATTCGTAAGAACGATTTTATTTCTGAAATTATTTCACATTATGACTTATTTAATTTTTATTAGTTAATCATGAGTCCGTGCAAGCTTAAAAGCCATTCATTCTTTTGATTTGAAATTTCCTTCGAAAATAGAAACTATGACATACAAAATATTAAATTAACTCAAATTCAATCAGGATAAAATGTATGAATGTACATTATAATTTTATAAATCTTTTTCGTATACCACATTTTAGATATTTAAAAAATAACAATAGAATATTCCCTAGACACTGTAGGATCATCAATCCAGTTCTCATATGTCAGCGCCCCTAGAGATAAGAAAAAAAATATACCCGTACAATTTGAATAAACTTTGCTTCCAGGAGTAGAAATGAACATAAAAGTCCAGGGAAAGCATTAACCCCTATTATAAAAAAAGCCCGTGACAAACTTCTGTTGTTCGCGTGGTCTTCATACCATATTTTCAAATAAACACATGTCCTTCATTCAAATTGCTATACAACATTGAGCGACAGTAGCACGCGAGGGCATTAAAATTTTCGCGGGAAAGGCTCGTTACGTTGTACTATGAATTTGAATAGTGAGATCTTAATTCTAATTAAAATTGGGTGAAATTAAAGAAACATAATTTTATATAGTGTTCCTTTGATTACTACCATACGATAATTAGAGCAAATGTATGTATTTTTGGGGCGCTCACTGTAGAACTCCTATTGATTTCGTACGAGGAAAAAGAAATGTGAGCTGCATACTACTCGGTGTAAATGGACGATGGCATGGCGCTCCGCACTTCTCGTAAAACGTGAAATGGGTGTGCTGTTGCTTGCTAATGGGCCCATTTGTTACGGCCGGCGGTATGGCATTCAACTTTCAATTTACAGTGTCGTATTTGCAAATTATGTTTAATCATGTCATCGATGAGCATATATCAATATCGGTTTTCGCTTAAATGCAGCCCAAGTGTTACATCATCTCGGCAAAAGTTATTACACTCGCTGATAAGCTCGATAATTGGACTGACACCTTGACCATGACCCATGAATCATGATTATGGTAAATTGGACTGTCTCATTTATACAGGAATTTTGGCAGTCGGAATTCGATTGTTAGATACATCTCAAAATATTCTGACATAAAAGCTCTAATTAATCAAGTGCTTCTAAGACTGATCAATTAAAAGTTCATTCATTCTTCTAAAAATTGGAGTATTCTTTAATCATTTAAAAATATATATTGTATACGTTGAAAAAAAAAAAGCTGAATTTTTTTAAAGAATTAATCTGGATCTGGAAATGAAATTTTTGAATAGTTTACTCATAGCAAAACTTCTAAATTTTGTTAAAAGAACATCAAAATCAAAAAATGAATCAGTTAGGTTTCTCAGTTAGAGATTTAAAGTTTGAATGGTTAAAAATGATGGTAATTTGATGTATGTATGTATTGCAAATTTTAAAATCAGACACGGTTTTGAAAACTCAATTCAACGCAAAATTCCAGCCCAAATCAGACTATTAACAAAAAACCCAACTAAAATAAGACTAATTCGAATTTGTCTTTCTAATTTACACATTTAGGCATAGCAAATTTTTAGTATTTTTTATAATAGTCAAACGATAAATAAATATACCTATGTAAATATCAGCCACTTTAAATTGTAAGTATAAGGTTACTCTTTTGTTAGCTATAGCAATTACTGAAGTGAATTAAATTAGTAAATTTCAGTATAAAATCCCTTCATTCTTTGGATTTTTGAAAAAGCGGATATATTTTAAATGAAAGCTTAACCGCAAAAAGTTTCGCGTAAATCTATTCAATATAACAATAATAACTCGGTGTTAAAAATGAAGTATCACTCAAATTTCAGGTCATTAATCGATAAACAACGAAAAAATAAAAATAACAAATTTGTTTTTTAAAATTAAAATGGGCTAGAAATAATTCGTTTATTGATTGAATAAATTATATGACACACAAACGATTACAATATGCCTTTAGAATATTTTCTTAACTGCGCTTTTGGTCTTTTCAGAACAAAAGTAAACTATCCCTTTCATTTAAATTTATCATGTTTATCGCATAGACAAAATTTAAAATTTTCTAAGGATGCCATCAAATTTCTACGACTTATAACAACTTTTAAATCAAAAATTAATCTGAAACTTGTTCAATTCAAAATTTGAAGTTTTCAATTTTATGCACTTTTTAAAACTTTTCCAATTTTCAGTCTGGTTTACTGTTAGTAAATTATTGTTTGGGATAGATAAAAAATTCTAGAAATTTCTAGAATTTCCAAAAATCTAAAAGGTTTAGGACATTTGTTGCGATTTTCTTATAAACTTCTAGTAAGGCTTTCTATGCCCTAATTTTTTATTTGAAATTTTAGATTTAGTACTTACGGAAATAAATGGGGAGAGAATCTGTGTTTCGCATATTTTTCAGAATATCTTTTTAAATATGCTTTTTAAAATTATTAATGATACCCCACATGATGAAAAACAATTTTCGAATACCTAATTTGCATCCTCTTTTTATTCTAACTTTTATATGAATATTTTAAGGTGTTAACTAGTGAAAATTATGTGGATTAATAAAATATAGTATGGTTTCTGAGAGAATTGGTCAGATGGATGGAATTTTGAAAGCCAGACGAGACAAAATTGCTCAGAATACCGTACTTTATAAAATACTTTAAAATAACTATCTCGTAATTACTTAGAATGGGCGGAATAATTGAAAGAAGTTTTAAAAGAATAGTAAAGCAAAAGTATTCCGATCTTAAACTTTTTACTATACAATACATACATTAAACCTCCATTTAGTATACATAACTTTCGAGCTTTTCAATTGTTCGGTTTAATGTTATTCTACTATCAAACAAAATGTAAGTGCCTAAGCAGGCTTGCTTAAATTTAGCATCCATTTATCTCATGGGAGAAATTGCACAGCAAATGTCCATTCATAAGATAAGAACAATACCAAAAATAGAGTGCATCAACTAGGAAAAGACGACAATAATTTCCCACTGCATTTACATTTACATTGACTCGAACAACGCGCTCTCTTGCATAATGCGTGGAGAATGACCACAACAAAGGTCCGCCTCAGTCCACCACTTCGCCACTGTCCGGGCTCAATTGAGACGTTGTCGCTCGGCTCGCCTTTGTCGCGCAATTGCGCTACTCCTCATAAAAGTGTTGTGTTGCGCTGCGAGACATCGTTGCGCGTTCTTATTATTTATCTAAGCACACAAAAGGAGGCATATCGCATGTTTCGGCCGGAACAGTCTCATTATCCCATTAGCTTTGTAATATCAGTCTAATTCCGTAATTTTAATTCTAGCAAGTGGACTGAGTCCATTGATACAATTCTTTCTTCACTAATTTAAGCGACCTTTACTGTAAAACTAAATTGCTAGTGACACTGAACCTTTCAAAAACTTCGGCACGCGTACAAAAATCATATATCTATATTGGAAAAAAAATACGAAGAATATCATTATTATTATTTTATATATTTTGTATATCATTTATTTATATTCTGGGGTATGCGAAACTTTCCACGAAAATATATCTTTCGATCTTGCCAACAATACCTCATGTTGACCAATTTAGCCCAACATTTTGAATACAATTTAAACACAATTATCTCTACCATTAAATAAATTGTTTAAGCTCTTAAATATCAAACAAACTGGAAAAATCATTATATTAAACGCTTCTTCCTGTATTTAAAGAAATTGTAATTATACTCATTTAATTGCTGAAAATATAAAATGGTAAATAATCATTTGAACCACTTACCAATCATCATCTGGTCCTAACTCATATTGAACACTTTCCTTTGCAGTTTATATTTCTTGCAATCGATTGTTTAAAATTTAAAATCAAATAATATTATTATTATTACACGCACAGAAAGAAAATATCACATAAATATATACAGGACTTTAATGGAAAAAAATAATTTTTCGTAACACTGTTTCCGATGAGATTTATAACACATCTGGTGTTCCGCAGGGTAGACATCTGGGGCCACACTTATTAATTATTTATTATTAAATCAGCGTCACTTACATACAATTTTGTGATTTCATGTGTTTATTTTTAAGCACGAATGTTTACGAGTGTCCGACAAAATTCGAAATTTAAATAGCAGTTTTACCACATGGAAATACTATCACGGAATAATTTATCGACTATAATTTTTACATATGCAGTAAATAAAAGTATAGGTAAAGAAAAAAAAATGCATATTTATTTTATTTTTGTAATCATTTATTTAACAAAAATATAAATCTAAAAATTACAATACTGTATTACATTAATTGATCAGTAAATAACTTCAAAATTGCCACAATCTAGGCCTCAATACTATCAGAGTAATTACTTTGTTTGTTCGTTAGGTCCTAAAAATAAAAAGAAAGACAAAACAAAAATAATTTTTTTTATAAAAAAAACACTTTCGATATTTATCACTTGAACAAATGTTTTCTATTTCTTCAAATATCGTCTACTAACAATGTGCGCGCGACTATCCCCCAGTAAGTGAAAGCATTTACGCAGGACTTTGTCTTTTCATTTTTATACAAACAATACTATATATATATACTTTTTTTTTCTATTTAATTCAGTTTTTCATTCATTCATATATTAGAAATGTGACTCCAGTGGTGCTCCAGATTTTCCTTTTGTTTTGCAAATGAAAAAAGGTAGCCGGAAAGATTTTAATAAAAAAATAAACTTCAGCAAATTAACAGGCTCTGGATGAGATTTTTGGCTTTTATTGCTCTATGTGTATTTTTTTTTGTTTTTGATTTTTTTTTTTTTTTGTTAAAGTGCAATTCAAAATTGCTGTTTTAGTAAAAAAAAAAAATATAATACTATATTGTGTTATAAACCAGTGCATGACACTACTTGTCCAAACCAAGGAATAAAACAAGCGGATGATGTGAGCATTAGAGGGCGAGTCCTTTCTTGAGTAAATATTTTCGTTGAATAGTACAGCTGAAGCGCCGTACATTTATTTTTAATAAACAAACACAAATAAGATATGAAAATTATCTTTTAGAAGACTCCTCGAAATTTTTTTTGGGGCACTAGCAAAATGTCAGGGAAGAAGAGAATTTTTTAAAAAAAACAGAAAGAAACAAAATACATTCCAAATGGTTTAATATACACTTAAACAGGAAATCTCTTACAATTTTAGTAATAAATATTTACACTAGTCAATTTAGTGTGCTCCATAGGAAACGAGAAGAGGGCACTGTGTCTATCAAAAAATTAATGCTTCTGTTTAAGATTAGAATTCAATTAGAGGTTTTTCGTTTTCGGCCTTCTGCTTCCAGTACTCTCTTATATCAGTCATTATCACCTCCCGAAAGGCCTCGTGAATACATTGAAACGAGAATTCGCCTCTAGTCCAAGCAGCTCCATTATCAGTCGAATCGAGCATTCGTTGGCCACAAACTGTTAAATTGTTGGACCCACTACCGTTGACGAAGATATGATCCCTGCTTGCTGGAATTGATCGGTATCCGCGGCGCAAGTAAGCACAGGGCGACACGAAAGTTAATCGATGGCGAAAATATAAATAATAAAACGCAAAAATTAGCAAAACAATAAGGAAAATTGTTGAAACAATGATGAGACCTAATGCGACTGAATTTGCGAACATTTTTCGGGGCTCGTTTTGATTAATATAAAAATTTTACAAATACCCTACTTATCCGCGTCGCGCTGATCACAAGAGAGGATTTGCATTTGTTTTTTTTTTTTTTAAATACAAAATAAAATACAACAAAAACAGATTAAGAGTGAGCAAATGAGAAAGTGAACTTGATAACAAAAGTGCCTGATAAGCAAATTCATTTATAGTAGCATCATGAATAAAAGATCACGAGGATGCCGCCTTCATAAAGGCACTGTCTTGTTTTAAAAGTTTAGTTCCAATTGTGCTTTCGAATGGTGAATGAGAATAAACGAAGTGGGACTTGCAATCACGATAAATGTTAACTTACTCCCCGATTCTAAATAAAAGTTAAGAGCTCTTAACCTCTTAATTATTTTAAAGAACCACTTTAATTCAGAAGAGCAACTTTTACAGATAAATTCACAAATAATAAGAAAATAGCGTATTTCTAAAATTTCTCAAATGATGAGGTAGAATATTAAGGTTAAGGGTTCTTAACTTTTATCCAAAATCGGGAGATTAGTTGATTTGTAAAATATTTAATAGAAGAAATTCATGCAGAATAGATACATTCAAAACAATTTATTCTAAAGTTACCCCTCATTCACTCCCACAATTCAAGCTTATAATTGGAAAAACAAAAAAACGAAATTCAAATTCTACTAAATCAGAGAAAAAAAAACCACTACCTTGATCTGTAAAATTGTCACTTTTCCCGAATGCGAGGAAATGTCGCCACATTTTTCTTGGACTATTCAAAAACTCTTCTTCAATATCCAATAGATCTAGAAAAACTAAAAACTTTCCAAAAATGGAAAAAAATTACAATTCCAGCAACTGTGTCATCTCACAAGTTGGCAATCTGAATACACGGTAAAATGTGCAAATTAAGTACACCTTTTGGTCTGCTTATCTACTATATTCACAACAAACGATACAAATCAATGTTAAGAACTGGCCCCCCTTCAGACATTGATATGATTGAAAACGTCTGTTTTATTTTTGACTTCAGGAATGTATACAGAAATTAGAGCTTTACGATTTCTGTGTGACGTAAAAGTCTGCGTAGAAATTACTTAAAAATTGATTTAACTTCGAAGAAGCCATTATTTAGTCTAGAAGTACCCTAAATGTGAGCATAAATATATAATGTCAACTAGAAGCGTTTTGTTCCATTCTCAAAGCACATTTAATTTATTCGACGTGAAGATTAACGTGCTCGTGATTATCCAAAATGCAAATATGTAGGTATCTTATATCGACGGATAGTGCTCTCTGTGAGGTTTCTTTTGCAAATTTTGCTGAATATGTTACGTTAATAATCGATATAATAGATAAATAATAAAAAAAAAACATTAGTCATGAAAACGTTTGTGCTGTCTCACTTATCTCAATCTCGATTAAATTTCAAGTGGTGCGTAAAAAATACAAGTTCTGAGAGAATATGTTAATGTTCAAAACAAAGTTTTTGTTTATTATTTTTCTTCACATTTATAATTTCATTGTTCTGAAATTAAATGATAAATTTTGCAAAAAAACAATCAACTTGTCTGTATTTTCAGATTTTCATCTTAATATGAACCTAACGATCTTGAAACAAATCGAATTAGCGATTTTGGAAATATTGAAAAATAGTGGAAGGGTTTCAGGCTACTGTGGAGTCACATCGTTTAAAAAAATGCAATATATCTTTTTAATTGTAAAAAGTATAATATTAACCGGCTCTCAATATTTCACTCGGGAACCACAGAAATAAGTTTCCCCTTTATTACTTAGGAATAATGTAAGTATTTCATTAAATCTCGATACGTGTTCTCTGCTCTAATAAATAAAAAAAGCGGCCAAGTGCGAGTCGGACTCGCCCATGAAGGGTTCCGTAGCAGCAAGTAACATAATATAAAAGTTCTTGTAGTTGGTTGTAACTTTGATCGATGTTTTAATAATAGTGTATTTTTTTTAAATTAAGTTATTGATAAGTAAACATTATAATTAAGTACCTAAATGATGGGATTTAGATCTAACTATATGCGAGCCCATATAGGCTTGTTTTTTTATTTGAGTTGATTGAATGAAAGGTAAATTGCGGTTTACGATTTATGATGTATTAAAAAAAAACTACGCACTAAATCTCGTTCAAACCAATTTTCGGAGGAAGTTTGCATGGTAATGTACATCATATATTTTTTTTAGTTTTATCATTCTCTTATTTTAGAAGTTACAGGGGGGGACACACACATTTTACCACTTTGGAAGTGTCTATCGCGCAAACTATTCAGTTTAGAAAAAAATGATATTAGAAACCTCAATATCATTTTTGAAGACCTATCCATAGATACCCCACACGTATGGGTTTGATGCAACAAAAATTTTGAGTTTCAGTTCTAAGTATGGGGACTCGCACTTGGCCGTTTTTTTTTCTATTTTTGTGTGAAAATCTTAATGCGTTTAGCAGAATACATCTACTTACCAAGTTTCAATAGTATAGTTCTTATAGTTTCGGAAAAAAGTGGCTGTGACATACGGACGGACAGACAGACAGACATGACGAATCTATAAGGGTTCCGTTTTTTGCCATTTGGCTACGGAACCCTAAAAAAATTATATTAATGAGAAATAGTGCACATATACTTTCTTCCTACCATGATATTGTTATTTACATAACATAATATAAATGTCTCATGTTCAATGCGAAGTTCCAGACCTCAAAGCAACAATGCATACACATGCTTTAAACTCTTATAGAGGCTGGGCCATCTACTGGTTTCTTTTTAAATGACATCATATTTTGACGCAGACAACTCTTTCGCACCCACAAAATGTATAGCACCACAGTATCATATCTCCGTGGTATAAAATGAATAGATTTAAGTTTGAGTAACGCTAGGATATATATAGAAATTTTATTTGTGTTGCCGAAGCAGTGCGAATTTTGGAAAGAAATTTCGGTCGAGATTTGCCATGAACTTTTGTTTGTGGGATAATGTTAAAGATCAATGTTATGCCGACAATCGAAAAGAAACTGAGGAACTTAAGCACAATATTGATCGAGTTATTTGTGAAATAGGGCCCCAAACCATCTGAAATGCGCAGTCAAATTGGGTTAACAGGATGGGCTACTGCTAAGTCAAACGAGGTTGATTTTAAATAAAATAATATTCCATAAGTAATCGGAAGGTTTACTCTTTTCAATAAACCAACAAACTTTAAAAAATATTGAACACTGTTTATTTTATAACATCTTTAAAAAGAAACCAGCAGATGGCTCATACTTTATTACCCTGTAGAACAAAACTGAATGTTGTACTGTGCTTGGGGATTTTCCTATAATTCGTATTTTCTACATATGGAAGATTATGGTGACACCATATGAGAGAGAAGGCTTTCAAAATGTGACATGGGGGCAGGGAAGAGCCTAAAAACCATATGTGACGTAATATATGGACGATCTCTAGAACGAATTTTGATAGAGACACATTAATAAAATAGTTGGTCAGATTGTATCTTTCGTTCCTTTCCTTATTATTTTCACCGAACTTTAAAATAGCAAGAAACGGTTTTTTCTTCAATTTCGAAGATTTAGTGAAAAATTAAATTCTAAATTACAAATTTTGCTGCAGAGCGTTTCTCCCAATAATAAAATTTTACTTACTGTTATCATTTTTATGCGAAAATACATTTCCTACGAATACCAATCAAAATCCATGTGGCCGTACTATCGACTTTTAAAATGATATATTAATTAAAGTTTTTAAATAAGATATTTTTAAGAATGGTCCCAACGAAGTAAAACAAAAGTCCTTTTTGTTTTTTTATTCTATTTAAGTTTTACATTTTTGCCTAAATTTGCCAATTCACCAAAGATTTATTATATTTATAAGTTTCCTGTTCACATTTAACAATAAGAAAATCGAATGAATGATTTGGTACGCAAGTAGTGTTCCACTGGTGAAATCTTTTTATCCTCACGTAATTATTATTATATCTCTCTCTTAATATAAAAAATGTTGTTCTTTCGAATTTTCAAGAAACACAAGAAACAAACAAAAAAATTCAACTAAATAGAGCGAACAAGGAGTCGACGAAAAGTTTTGTTAACAAAAATTAGCAACAATCCTCACGTAATGAAAACACAAAATCCACACCACTATACCAAATTAGTTAAGAAATTATTACACAAAAATTCTATAAATTTTTTCCTGTTAGAAGTAAATTTCTCTCTGTCCTTAATAATTGCTTATGTGCAAAGATAAAATGTTATCGGTACATTTACTGCTATTGACCGACTTTGCTTTCCCCGAACAGTTTTAACTTGTTTTAAAGAGGAGAAGAAAAAAACTCGTAAAGTGCCCCAAAAAATGCTCACAAAGCGTTGAAGTATATTGCACGGTTGAATGATTCAAGCAAATTAAAACGACACGAAAAAGCTAGACGGATGAGGGGGGAATACATGCATAACGTTCAAGGGTTTTTGGAATTAAAAATAATAAAATGTATAAAACACAACACAAGGAAAGTACCAAAATGAGAGAATTATGAAAGAAAATATAAGAAATGTAGACATTTACTTCACAAATTACCTGGCGTCGTCGTCGTCGTTGCCGCCGCCGCCGCCGTCGTCGTCGTTGTGGATGCAGCCGCCACTGCCGCTGCGGCTGGCTGCACAGGAGGAGGAGGAGGAGGAGCTGATCGCGGTGATGTGCTATCGACAACAGGTGCTGTGAAAACAGGTGGCGGAGGCGCTGGCCTGTTAAAGGGATTTTGCCTTCGTGGCGGTGGTTTGGGTGCAACAGGTTGCAAAGCTTCATGAATTTGTTCTACAATATGCAATACTAAGCTAGCGATATTCGATGAATTATAAGAAAATGATTTTACTCACTCTTCTGAGATCCTTCGATTTCTTCTAGTTGTCGCTGAAGTTCAGCTAGAAGCAGCTTTTTATATTCGTATCCAGCGCAAGTTAGGGACTTCATCCACAGCTCCATCGTCTCCTGGGAGTCCGCTCCAAGGATATAAGTCCTATTTCCGTTGAAAACTATCTGAAAACTGTACGGATCGCTGTCCTCGGCTAGTTCTGGAAGAGTTAAGATTACAATTGTGCCCTAGAATAAATTAATAAAACCAACCAATGATGCATCCCTCTAAAATAATTAATCCCAGCGGCTCTTTGTCACCCTTCCGTTCGAAGTAAAACAGCAAGTTCCCCTTCAGCACGAAATACCTTTTTTGCCAGGCTTTGTTTACCTCGCCACGCTTGTTCAGGTAACCCTCCAAATCGTAAGGCGGTGTCGTCGCAAACACGCACAAATTCTTCTCGTTTATCTTCATTGTTTTTTGCGTGGAATGCGGCACGAATATTTCTATTTTTGGAGAAGATGGTCAAAGCCAATGACTAATTCGTTTTGGACACTGGAGCGGATCTCAGCTTTTAGGGCATTTTTCCCATTCGAGATTCATAGAGATTGTGGATTTTAATACTAATCTAATTAAATGATACGTAAATGCAATTTGCTTGTCAAGAAAATGACGGGAAATCAATTTTTCCGTAAATATTTCTACCGGGGTTGGGATATTTCTGGGCAGAGGCACTTAATTTTCTGCTGTCAACGGAAAGCACTGACAGCTGGCGTATGGTTGCTCAGTTCGGATAAAGTTCGAAATTTAGAAAAGCGGGAACTTTATAAAGATTAAAACGACGTATTTAAGTCGTTTATTTTAATTATTTCGGGGTTTTCTTGATAAAAGCAATAAAATAACACAAATATTACGTTATTTGAAACTTATTAAATCTTATATTTGTTTAATTCATGCTTCTTTCCCCAACTTCAAATTCAGACTGTTCGAAAATAAGCCGTAGCTCAAATTGACATTTCGTAAACAGAGAAAGTCGTCAAAAATTGCGCTAAACGGCAAGATGTGAGCAAAGTCTAATCAATTTTAAATTTGAATAAAATCTCCAATTTCTTATGATGTCGAAAAAACAGGTAATTTAACTAAATTTTAAAGACTACAAAATTCTAAAATACAATTTCCTTTATCAAGGTGAAATGGTTCAAGTCGGCTTTTAGCCAAGAAATCGATTCTGAGACTCCTCCAAAAAAGTTACCACGAAGTTCTTCGTTTTCTCACAGTACTCAGCCAGAAACAGAGACCCCATTCAGCCGGCAAAAATCTTCAGAGCCCCAAGTAAGTTATCCAAAAATAGACTCCACCAATTGGATAGAAAATTTCGCCCCAAACTTGATCTCGGACCTCGCGATGCATCCGAAGAAAATCGCAGAAGTTCAGGATTGGTTCCGGCACTGTGAGGCGATTCGGAAGAAATGTCCCAGTCCCATGCTACTTATTACGGGCCCCGCAGGCTCTGGCAAAACGGCGACTGTAAGAACTGTGGCCGCAGAGATGAGGTACGATGTCGCCGAATGGGTTAATCCACTGGATATCGATTTCGCTACTGAAAATGGTCAACAGACCTTCAAGGAATCTCAACTGGACGTGTTTAAGCAATTCTTGTTTAGGTCCTCGCGGTATAGATCCCTTTTTGAAGCGAATGGGAAAAGGGTTATTTTGGTTGAAGACTTCCCAAACGTGTTTGTCAGGGATTCGGAAGGATTCAAAGAGATTTTAGAGTAAGCTTAAACTATTCGAGTTTAATAAATTTCTTGTAATAATCATTGGCAGGACATACCAGATCTACGGTAAAGCACCACTAATATTCATAGCGACTGATACAAAGAGCAAAACTCTCAACATTTCTTACAATTTGTTCCCCGATCATGTTCGCCAGCAGTTCAACATCTCACAAATAAGGTAAATTTTCAGATATACACTCAGGAGCACTTGATGACCCTCACTTTGAATTTTGAGTTTCTTGGGCTTAGGATGAAGAAACAGAAAATATCCCAGATCAGACTAAACAAAATGCACAAAATGATCGGTACTAGAATTATTTTATGATTTTTGAGCTATTTAAACCTCAGCAACAGAAAAAACGAAAAATGTTAGATAATTTCCTTCGATTTTTTATTGTTAGTAACTTGTATATCCTCTATTTTTTCTTACAATCTCAAAAAAACCTATTTTCAATTGAACCATACAAACGATGTATTAAATCTAGTAGAATTTCTTTCCATGCGTCTTGTAGTGCCTTTTTAAGGTCGTTTTTGGAGCTGAATTGCCTTCCTTGGGCGTACATTTTGCGTGAGAGCTATCCCCACAGGTTTTCAATAATATTGAAATCCGGAGATAATGAGGGACAGTCAAAAACTCGGATGTCGGATTATTTTGAAACCACCTTACAACAACCGTAGTGTGGATAATGTCCCTCGAAGATCTCATTAATTTTAATTTTTTAATTCTCAGTCCGCAATTTCTTGCGCCGTTAATGTTGAATTTGATGCCTTCCTCGATATCATCCTACGATCCCGGTTTGTAATTACTCTTGCGGTCCGCCCCTTGCGCCGTGTACCATAATTTTTAGGATCCTTAAGAAAATTATTAATAGTCCAAGGATTCCTGAATATTCTCCTGGCGATTTTCCGATTAGATATATTTTGCGACTTAAAAGCGCGAGTTTTTCCGATCTCCTCTGCAGTTAAGGTTTTACGACGCCCGATTTTTAGAAAACTTACTGAACCAAGTCCACAAATAACTCTAAACGTCTTTTCAAATATTTCTATAGCTTTCCCAAAAAAACTTCGCACCAATAGCTATCACGCAAAACTGATTAGTAACTTCTGAGGGTAATCAAATGCTCCGGTTTAAATAGCTCAAAAACCATAAAAAAAATTCTAATAATTCTGGTACCGATCATTTTGGCCCCATTAAATTGTGCACGTTGTCTAGACTGATCTGGGATATTTTACGGCGGTAACTAATTTTTTTGAATTTTTGAATTTTAAAACAAAAAAGGCCCAAAAGAAATTTAGTCAGATTATTAAATACACGTAATGTGTCCGTCAAGCTTTTTAATTTCTCAAATAATAGGTTAAATAGTAAGCCATTTTTTTGTTTACCAAATAATCGGCAAAAATGGATCTAATATCAAAATTCTGACTATCAGGAAATTATACCAAAAACTAAGTTCGTTATAACCAAAAGACTGAAGAGAGCAAAGATAGTGTTAGGAAAATTCTCTTATATTTTGTTTTATGTTTTCAGTTTTAATCCGGTGTCCACAACTCTTATGAAAAAAGCATTGAAACGAGTTGCCTCTTTGATGGCACAGGAAAAGTTCACAAATTTTTACAACTCACCTAATCCGGATATTTTGGAGAACATCAATCTGTCCTCGCAGGGAGACATTAGGAATGCAATATTAAATCTCCATTTTACCAGTCAAAAAGGTGCTAATTCACGTGAAAATATCCAATTACTTCTAATTAATAACAAATCACTTTCAAGGATCCTCACAAGTGCAAACCATCGCTAAATCAAAATCTTCCACCAAAACACGTGGAAAAAGCAAGGCCATAAAGGGAATTGGCCGGGATGAATCGATTACACTTATGCATGCACTGGGCAGAGTATTTAATCCCAAATGTAAACAGAACGATAAGCGGATTAAGTAGAAATCAGTTCTAAATCAATCTTACTTTATAGTTACGGATGGTGCAGTTTCGCAGAAATTCTTACATTCCCCCGAGGAACTCACAGATTCTTTCTCGTCGGAACCTAGAAATTTTTTGGATTTCGTTCACGCAAACTATTTAGCTCACTTTTCATCTATTGAAAACGTTATCGAAGCTGTCGACTGTATTAGTTGCAGTGATTTGCTGTTAAATGAATATCGTGAAAAAGATTTGTCTATTCTGGGACTTAATATTGGAATCAGAGGTGTGATGAAAGCTAATGAGAAGCCTGTTAGTGGATGGATGCCAGTAAAAGGACCAAAGAGAATTAAAAAGTACGACTGGCTTGAATATTTAATGTTATTCAAAATAATCGTACATGTATCGTTTCAGTTTTCAATTGGAGACAGAACTGAAGAATCTCGGTATTAAAGAATATATTACTCCCGGATGCTGGGCTTCGGACTATCGTACTTTTGTTAAGATTATAAACTCGAGATAATGCTACAAATATTAATTAATTTATTAATAAAGTTTTTATTTATTAAAGATCATTCCTTTCGCTCAGTTTAAATATATATTTATACTAGCTGGCCCGGCAGACGTTGTACTGCCCTTTTATATTGTTATATCCTAGAAATTGATTCAACCCGAAAACCCTTTTATGGATCCGCCATCTTGAATATCCAAATCTTGATAATTTTTAAAATTAGTGGCATTAACACAATTATTGTACCAAATTTCATTAAAACCCCTTGAAATCGAGAAATTTTTTTTATATATATTGGGTCCGCCATCTTGGATCTAGAAACTTTGATAATTCGATAATGATCAAAATTAGTGGCACCAAACAAATCGTACTAATTTTCATGAAAATCCGTTGTAGTCGAGAAATTTGCATCACCATATTGGATCCGCCATCTTCATCATCGTAGAGGTATCAGAATAATCATTGTATAAATTTTCATTAGAATCTGTTGAAATCGAGACATTATGGTCTCCCTATTGGACCCGCCATCTTGGATTTACAAATTTTACTAATATTCGAAATTAGTGGCCTCAGAATAATCATTATACCAATTTTCATTAAAATCCGTCCAAATTGAGACATTTTGGTCGCTGTGTTGGATCCGCCATCTTGAATTTCGAAATTTTGATAACATTCAAATTAGGGGCCTAAAAATAATTATAGTACTAATTTCCATTAAAATTCGTTAAAATCAAGAAATTGTTGGTCACAATCTTGGATTTGGAAATCTCGATAATAAGGTACAGTCGCCAAATATCGTCCCCTACCCTAATTTCGTCCCCTTCAATATCTACTCTTTTAAAAACCGCCGTCTACTATCAGTGACCTGAACCGACAGCTAGTTGCATCAATCGGCTATTGTGTAGAAGTGAGTACGTCACGACGTTCGTACCGACAGAAATTCGAAAATCAAAAAAAGTGTGAGTTTTTCATTGAAATATTCTCGGATACCATAAAATATTGAGATACCTGACTTATTGATAAAATTTTTTTGTCAAACTAATTATTAATATCTCAGATGTTAATCGATTAAGTAAAATTTTCAGGTTTATGACACGTTTTTTGCTTAAATGGATGCGACAAAATAAATAGAAATTTCCTAATATCGTCCCCTTACGTGAACCTTATATCGTAACATGTAACTTTAGAATGTTTTTTTTTTATTTTTTAGATGCCCAAAAAATGATTAAAATAATTAAGAAAGGGCTGTTTAGATATTAATATGATAGTTAGGTTCAATTTTATATAATAGAAAAAGAGTAAGTACAACTCCAGTTCACTTACTGATTATTGTGATCTCAATATCGTCCCCGGGACGAAATTAGGAGCCCAAAAATATATTTTCATAATTTGAGTATTTTTGTTAAAGCTATTTTATAACTTTTTCTAACAATGTTAACGCGTTTTTGATTTGGAATATTGAACCTAATGTTTGACGTTTCATTTATTACTGTGGTATTTTTTTCAATTTTTTTAGATTTGTTTTACAAAAAGGGGACGACATTTGGCGACTCTACCTTATTCTAAATTAGTTGCCTCAGAATAACCATTGTACTAATTTTCACTAAAATCCGTTGTAATTGAGACATTTTAATAGCCATGTTGGATCCGCCATCTTGGATTTGGAATTTCATTAAAATCTGTTGTAATCAAGACCATGTTGGATCCGTCATCTCGGATTTGGAAAATTTCATAATATTCAAAATCAGTGACCCAAAAACAATCATTGTACTAATTTTCATTAAAATCCGTTGAAATCGCGAACGCGCGAACGGTCAAAATCGCGAAGTATAAAATAAAAAATGCTATTAAAAAGTAGGGGTTGGTGGTAGAAGGGTAAAAATTTAGGACTAAATGTGTTTTTTAATGCCACACCATAAAAAAATTACAAAAAAAAAATTTGTCCAAAAAATAAAAAAACTTTTTTTAGGGTGACCCACCCTTAACATCTAGGGGTATAAAAATTAGTTATAAACCTATTCTCATACCTACTGAATATATATATTAAATTTCATCAAAATCGGTCAAGCCGTTTCGGAGGAGTATGACCACTAACACTGTGACAGAAGAATTTTATATATTAGATATTGTTTGCTACTCCTTTAATCATTGCGGTCTAATAGACTTTTTTGTGCAAAGAAAGTAGATAGAAAATACCTCATAAGAAGGTTATATATTAATTAATTGTTAAGTTTAAAAAAAGTTAAGAACTCACCCCAAATATACAGCGATTTAATTTTGTATAATATTCTATAATCTCCTTTTTTTTTAATTATTTCTTCGTCTTTGACTATTCTATCACTAGTAATAGTATTCTTATGGTTTTCTAGATCAGACACACTAACAAAGAATTCGAAGAAATCTCTCTAATAAACAAAAAACACACGGACAAGCTATGGTATAAAAACATTTGTTTTCTTAAGAATCGAGGCAAGTTCCAATTGTTTGGCGTCAGCTTTTCTTAGCAGGCGGTACGTTTACATATAAATTAAAAAAAAAGCCAAGATAACATTATCGGAAATAATCAACAGCGCTTTTAAACACTCACTGCGCACCAGCTCTCCATATGGGATTTAATAAATAAAAATGTTTAATTTTACTCCTCTTGTACACCTTTACAAACTAAAAGAAAATCCCAGTTTAGGAATGAATTTACAAAATTAAATCTAAACACAGAACTATTGGTATATGGTATTTATTTGTATTTGAACATTTCCTTATTAAATTACAATAAAATCACAAAAAATCCTTAAAAAGCTAACGCTTACATGTGATCTCGTTTTTTTCAAATATTATAAATTCACAAGAAGGTTGAGGGATCTTACGTTCTAAAGAAATTAAATGGAGATATGAGACGGAGGGGGTCAACAAAAATACTGGAATAACAATGCGATATAAATATAGAAATGTGTGACTTACTCATAAGTGGTATTAGTTAATCTCGTACCTCTAAAAGTTGTTCGTCCTAATTCGATTCTTACAAATAAATTCATTTATAAATTGTTTGTCTGACTTGCGTATTTGTGTTCGTATATCTTAAATGAAATGCTATTTTAAAAAAAAAGACTTTAAATATATCACGAAACGCATGGCACTGCTGCTAAATGAGTCAATCTTCTGGTGAGAAAGAGAGAATGAGATATTAGACCTATATTTTGAAGCAAGTAACACATTAAAACTAGCAAAAAAACATCCCCCCTTTTTCAAATAAACTCTGTGTGCAATTCATCTAGCATTCTGTGAATCTTACGTACCTAAAGCTCAGAAATCTCTTAGATATTCTTCATTTTGTTGGGCTAACGCGCATTTGTTGCACATAAATTTTTTTGATTTGACAGAATTACCACCAAAACTTTTATAGATAACGCTCTTCTTCTCAATTATCTTTAGCAGCGACCTTAGTCCTTCTTATTCGCTTTTTCCTTAAGCTGTTGTAACTTCGAAGAAAGTATTGAGCCAAACTGTTGCTTCACAGTCCCTATGAATCCATGGTGCTGCAGTCCTGGCCAGAGAGATACAACAACGGAAGTGAAGTAGCTTAACAGCAAATTATCAATAACTGATCCAATCCATGCCAGAATAATTAGAATTATAGACATGCTAATCACAAACTAGAAAAAAAAATTTAAATTACATCATTTCATGAAAAACAAACCTAAAAAGGTAAATCTTACCACTGCTGATCGTTCCTCCTTTACAGAAAACAAAGAATTGTAGTATGAACATAACTTGATTTTTACTGAGCACAATTCATTGCAAACTTCCTCAAATTTATTTTCTTGAGCACCGGTCCAATTGTCTGGCTTAAAAATGCATTTCGACACCAGAGGAAAAGTGTAGTCGAAGATTATTATGAAAAGGAGTCCCAAGGCGATTAACGTTAGAACGGATAAGTCTAGATACCAAAGGAGAAGGTAAAATGTCGATATTAATCCAAATACGATCCCTGGATAAAATTTCTTGTCCCATTTCAAGATTGAATTTGCTAACAGAATCAATTCCCTGTAGTTCTCCAAGTCATGCTTAAGCTTGTTGAATTCTTTTTTCTGCAATGATGTTAATTTACAAAATAAATGGTTAAATTAATTATTTTCAAATAAATAAGTTCATTAATTAGTAAAAAAAAAAAAATGTACATGTGAACAATTAGAGAAATTTAGAAAACATTAAAGAAAACGCTCCCAGAGTTATCTTAATGTTATGGCTTTTTGAACAATTAACATCGATTTCCAAATAGATTTTACGCGAGATACAGTAATAAATATTCGATACGATATAACCATATCGATTTTTATGGTTTAGATAGCCCCTGGTTTTCTGTTATAGCGTGCAGAATTGTGCACTGATGCGAAGACGCTTTTGAAATTAATCTTGGGCACGTCAGGGCAAAATATCTGAAGTACGTTAATTTATTTAAAGCTACTTAGAGTTAATTGAATAATGCATTAATATAAAAGCTAGATTGGATTACCTAAAGCTGATAAATAAAATAAGTCTTTATGCACTTGAGTCAATCGGACTTTTTCTTTAATCTGCAACACGGAATGATGTAGTTAATTAACAATGGAACTGGCTGAAATAATTTTGCATTTGAACTTTCAGACTTTTCAAGGTTATTAATATTGTTCCTAAACAATTAGTACAGAATATGTATAAATGAATGAATTGAATAATTAAATTTAGTTACATGACGATTAGCGTTTCATTAACGATTGAATACAATTGCAAATAAACCAAACCAACAAAAAATAAACGTTAACTCTATCGGTTAAATATTTTTGATGTTCAAAAAAGACAAAAACCAGAAAAATTAGGACAAATAAAAGTAAAATTAATTCTATATACAAACAAATGGTGGCCAAAATAATATAAACAAATTTTGCAGTGCTAGGCCACTACACAATAAACTTATCAGGAGCAGCATTTCAAATGATTGCTCATTCTAAATTACTGATACACGTTCGATAACGATAACGTTCTTTTGCTCATATTCGTTTAAAGTCCAAGAAAGTGTATTTTTAGCAGGAAAAACTAATAGAAACAAATTAAATTCAAAATTTTTAAAAATAAGTAAGAACTGTGCGATTGGATTTTATAAAATTGGGATTTATTGTTTAATTAGGCTAGCTGCTAATAAACATCTTCTTCGTAATACCTGGAAAAATGTACTTTAGTCAGATGAAACAAAGCTTAAATTGTTTTGGATCTGAGGTAACAATTACGTCAGGCTTAATCCTAAGAATTGTGAATACGATCCTAAATACATACAAACAAAAACCCATAACACGTAATGCTTCAGGGCTTTTCTGCAAACGCTATCGGGACTATATTTTGGATTAAGGACAAGATGTGTGCAGTGGATTATGTACAAATCCTGAATACTCGAGCTCTTTTTCGTAGAAGAAGAAATGCCTCTTAAATGAGAATTCCTAGTCAAAACGTGGTTTGATATCACTAAAGTCCCTTACATCTAATGGTCCTCGCATTTAAATCCCATTGGGCATCTGTTGAGGATTCTATAATTAAGAATAGGTCTAAAAACGGAAAAAGAAAGAATTGTGGGCGAAAATCCAAGATGCCTCAATGTACTAACTAGTGATACCAGCACAAGGTAAATACATTTATTAACAAAAAATTCCCAATTTTAATTTTATTTTTGTTTCTATTTTTTGATCCAAAGCGAATTCGCCAAATTTCCAAAATCCCACTTTTTCCAAAACTCTAGGTCTTGGTTGGTAAATACATATAAAATTATAAACATTATTTCATTGGAACTTTTTATTTGGACTACCTTAAAGATGTTTATGCAATTCTTGAAATTATCTTTCCCGAAATAGCGTTAAAAATATAATAGCCAACGTTTTAAGGGATTACTATACATTATTAACTTTGGCATCTTTCACCTAATGAAGTCTAGTACCCCTTTGGCTATTTTCTACTTTATTTTTGCATAAAACCAAACACTTCATTATCGATGAAAAGCGACCCAATCTTATATTCATAGATGTTATTTATGACTTCTTTAAAGGGTAAACCGAATAAAATAACGTAAAATCGGTAGTCAAGAATTTTACGATACAAAAGTAGGAAAAATAAAATCATTTAAGCAATATTCAGACAAGACAAGACAAGCAACAAAAATATATTTTGTGGTGCTATTACCGCATGAATTGAAAATTAGACCGTATCAGAATAAATTCACACAAATTGGCCCGATAACAAATGACAGCGAACTGGGTCAAAGATCAAGAGCCCTATTCGCCTCAAGTGCGAGTGCTCAGCTGGTGAATCATATTTTCGCAATCGAGGGCAGAACCAAGAAAAGATGCACCCTTTCCTCAGGCAGACAAATTTTTTATTTATTATGTAGACACAGCAGAACACAGCTGAAAATTTAAATTCAATGCCAGAACCAAACAGAGACAAGGTTTTTTGTGCGTTTGCACACCGGCCAAATGAGAATCTGATTCTGTATAAACTGGAACAAATCAAGATTTGCACGTCTTCGACGAATATTCAGTGGAGCAAAACGGCCCCGGTGCTACGACCACCGATCGGCGGGGTGCTTCAATTAGAACGGCGCCCTTCCTGGTTCTGATTATATCATATTTCCTCGTCTCCCGTGCCGAAAATGAATAAATGTCCGCACATTTTACGCTCGTCGAACTGCACTTTTTTTTGTCATGCAAGAAAAGGGTGCGCGCATGTTTCATGCGAAAAAAAAAAAATAAATATTTCGCGTGTTGCGATTCCTTGCCTAGAAAATCCTCAGACAGGTTGACTTGGGGGTTGATTATTATCTAATAAAAATCAACGCTATTTGGACTTTGAGTGGAGGAATATCCGCAATACCCCGATGTTGCAGAACAACGCACTTTTTCGGGCGAGACGATCGCTCGGGTTCGGCCGGCTTTTATCCTGCCTGCGCGCTCCATGGGAGACTATTTCGGGCAGGATGACACGCTAATTTTAGAAACTATAAATAAGCATTTAGTCCTCAGTTTTGCGGAAGGACCGCAGTGCGATTGGACTTTTATTGATTTAGACACTCACCTGGATACCACTCAACATCTTCGCAGTGGAAGGTGCTCCGTCTGTTCCCGAATCCCGAGCTCGATTTATCAGCGGACAAGGTGAACCGTGATCGGATGCTGCGCAGGCAGGCGCTGGCGGTGCTATTTAGTGAATTGAACGGAGAAAGCTCGATTCCCACCGACTTTGGATAGGAATTGCGGACCGTAGACGGGTAATTAACGAACTAACTGGACTGAAATCGTAATCCACACACAATCCTCACGACGCAATCCGCGTTTTGTTGTGTGCTTGCGGGAAAGAAGCTTCAAAACTTTTTCGGAAAAACCACTGACAGCTCTCTCCCGCGTTCTGCGCACCTTTCTTCTGTGGATTTTAAGCACGGTTCCACACTCAAGTGTGGAACCGTTGCGTTCAGAAAGTTTAAACGTTTTTGAATTTCATTCGACCAATTGTGAGTGAAAATTATTTTAACGGATGTCGACTTATTTTGTCTAATATATTTATTGCTGCATTATTTTAATTCTCCTTTATTTCTTCATGACTATTTAATAATAATAATAGAAGATTTTAATAATATTAGGCCTCAAAAGTTTCCTTATCGACTTTTGAAACATGTGGCCGTGCGTTGTCATGTAACAAAATTACTTTGTAGACACTGCTCATATAACAGCCGTTTTTCCTTTAGAGCTTGACTCAAACACATGAATTGTGGTCGATAGCATTCTCTCGTCATAGTGGTGACGTAGTAGTGTGGTTTGATATTCGCACTGCAAATTAGATGTAGTAAGTTGATCATCTATTACCATTCCCACATATTTGTATTCTGAAAATCTGCTAAGTTCCCTTACATTGATTCGTATATTAATACTAGCTGGCCCGGCAGACGTTGTACTGCCCTTTCCGCTACATTTTCATTATGCCATGTGCGTCGACCAATATTTGATCGAGTTCTTTCTTTTCGCATGTTTCTACAAATAATACCATTAATTTAAGAAAACAGTATTTCCGTTTCATATCCCTAATTAATTTATTGAACAAACTTACACGTTGTTTAATATTAAGTAAACCGTTTTACACTTCACAAATATTGGAAAATTACCCGGTTTCACCCGGCTTTGGGTAAATACTTACTAATTAAAGACTTCTCAAATGTTCGTTTGTTATATCGTAGAAATTGATTCAACCCGTAAACCCCTTTATGGATCCGCCATCTTGAATATCCAAATCTTGATAATATTAAAAATTAGTGGCATTAACACAATTATTGTAGCAAATTTAATTAAATCCCGTTGAAATCGAGAAATTTTTTTATATATTGGGTCCGCCATCTTGGATCTAGAAACTTTTTATAATTCGATAATGATCAAAATTAGTGGCACCACAAAAAATCGTACTAATTTTCATGAAAATCCGTTGAAGTTGAGAAATTTGCATCACCATATTGGATCCGCCATCTTGGATTTGGAAATTTTGATAATATTTAAAATTAGTTAAATCAGAATAATCATTGTATTAATTTTCATTAAAATCTGTTGAAATCGAGACATTATGGTCTCTCTCTCTATTGGACCCGCCTTCTTGGATTTACAAAATTTTAATAATATTCGAAATTAGTGGCCTCAGAATAATCATTCTACCAATTTTCATTAAAATCCGTCCAAATCGAGACATTTTGGTCGCCGTGTTGGATCCGTTATCTTGAATTTGGAAATTTTGATAACATTAAAATTAGTGGCCTCAGAATAATTATAGTACTAATTTCCATTAAAATCCGTTGAAATTGAGAAATTGTTGGTCACCCTTGGATTTGGAAATTTCGATAATATTCTAAATTAGTTGCCTCAGAATAACCATTGTACTAATTTTCATTAAAATCTGTTGTAATTGAGACATTTTAATCGCCATGTTGGATCCGCAATCTTGGATTTGGAAATTATGGTAATATTCTAAATTACCTCCCGATTCTGGATCAAAATTAAGAGCTCTTAGCGTCTTAACTATTATCAAAAATTCTTTTAAAGGAATTAATATGCTACCATATTATTAAACAAACATTAGAAATACACTGATTTCTTATAATTTGTGAATTCTTCCACAAAAAGAGGTCCATCTCTTGAGTTAAAGGGATTTTTCAAAACAATTAAGAGTTCTTAACTTTTCTGTAGAATTAGGGTGTTAGTTCAGTAAGAATAATCATTGTACTAATTTTCATTAAAATCCGTTGTAATCAAGACATTTTTGTCACCATGTTGGATTCGCCATCTTGAATTTTTAAATTTTGATAATATTCAGAATTGGTGCCCTCAAAATTATCACTGTACTTATTTTCATTAAAATTCATTGAAATCTAGAAATCTTGGTCGCCATATTGGGTCCGCCATCTTGGATTTGTAAATGTTGATAATATTCAAAATCAGTGACCTCAAAACAATAATTGTACTAATTTTCATTAAAATCCGTTGAAATCGAAAACGCGCGAATTGTCAGACTCGCGAAGTTAAAATAGTCGTTAAGTTTCCTGAAATTATCCAATTTTCTACGCAATTTTCTTAACTTTTCTTTCCGTAAGAACCTTCTACAAAGTATTAGACAGCTTTTAAAAAAAAAATGAATAAAATCGGTAAAGTCGTTCTCAAGTTATTGCGTGACCAACGGAAACAGGGGTTAATTTTTATATATATAGATTAATAGTGTTTTTCTTTTTTTGCTTATATAGGTTGTTTTTTGCATATTCATTGATAATTTGTTCGCTTGTAGCCAGTCATCGTATTTCTTGAGATCTTTATTTATGTTGTTTACTTATTTATTTTTATTTATTTATTTAATATTGTTTATATATAACAAATAAATCAAAGGGCCTAATAATGAACCTTGAGGTACGTCAATATTGATATTCCTCTACTGACTATAAATGCTGTTTAGTTTCGTTTTGATGATCCTTTTGTCCAGATAATCCCTTAATAGCTTGAGTTGCTTTTCTCGTATGCCCAACTCCTCATGTCCTTTGCATAATATTTCATTGTCTACAGTGTCAAATGCCTTTCTAAGATCCACAAATATTGCTAGTTCATACTTATTTTTGTCTAAAGCTGTATTTATGTGATTCTATTGACAAATTCCTCAATTCTCTTGTATATAACCTTTTCATAGACTTTACTTAATGAACTTATCAACGATATAGGTCTATAGTTAGCTGGATCATTTTTATTTCCTGTTTTATAAATTGGGACTATAATCGAGGTTTTGAGACATTCGGGGAACCTCCCTGTTTCAAGAGTTATTGATCCGTTTTCTTAAGTTTTCTAAGAATTTAGCCGTATTTTCATTATTATTTTTAAAAGGCGGGAAATGACTTAAAATTCGCTTAAACATTTTATTTATTTTTTGAACAAACATTGCAATCTCAATTTCAAAATACAAAGCCGGAACAAAATTGGCCCTAAATTAACCGAGGTCTTACATATTTTCAGTAACCCAAAATAAAAGGCTTTAAAAATTCTCTAACTGCTAACATTTTACTGAGATAATGTAATTTTTAGTTTTAAATTATGATCATCATCTGATCATCATAGATTCAATGGTAAGTAATAAATTCTAAATTATGACACGGTCTTTTTATAGTAAAAGCGAGTTAATTTAAAGGATTATAGATCATTGAAATTTCCATATTTGCGCAGATTATATAGTATACTAGTTGACCCGGCAAAAGTTGTTTTGCCATATTAATTATTTCTAGTGAATATTTCGGTAGTTAAATAAAAAATAACTAACTTATTGTAAGTATATGGGGATGGAGTTTATGACTGAAAGAGGAATGGACCACTGTGGACGATGACGGCCTATAAAAATAACAAAACACCAACCATTCATTTTCTTAATTCAATCAACTTCATTAAATTAACTTACATATTTAAAGTTTGATCTCTTAAAAGTTAAATGTAAATTAAAAAAAGTTTTACTATGAGAATATAATTAACATGAGAGTTGCACTGAGAAAGTCAAACGTCACTGCTACGATCAATGTACAATACAAGCAATAATAATGGCCGAAAACTGTGCAGGGAGTGAGAGAAAGCTTATTGTGTGAGAGAGAGAGGAGACCGGCTGCTTTCTCATCCCTACTCCGTACTGTTTGCTGGGTGAGAGGTGGCACCTGTAGACGCCTAGCGGGGATAACTGATCGATTGATAATTAAGCAGTTATCTACCAGGAAGAATTCAACTTTAAAGTTGCAATATCGACTGAACGGCAATCGATTATTACAACCGATTATAACAATCGCACTTTCTGTTTTCACTGGGTGAAATATATAAAAAATTTATCGTACGGCAATGATTAATCAATTGCCATCTTGCAATTGCGCATCTGTGGATGAAAGTAAAAATACTAATGTCGCTATTAAAAAATAGGGGTTGGTGGTAGAAGGGTGAAAATTAAAGGTTATAAATATTTGTTGATGCCAAATCGTAAAAAAAAAAACAGAAAAAATTGTTGTCCAAAAAATAAAAATAAAAAATTCTGGAGATGGCCACCCTTATCACCTAGGGATATAAAAAGTACCCTACGACCTATTCTCAGACCTACTAAATATACACAAAAAATTTCATAAAAATCGGTAAAGGCGTTTCGGAGGAGTTCGATAACAAACACTGTGACAAGAGATTTTTATATATTGTAGATTAAAAAAAAACGACAATTCTAAAATTGTTGATATAATAATCACTTATTAAAAAAAGCAAGATTAAGGGTTTTATTTTATAAAACAAACAAGTACTTAAGTAAATACTCTGTATATCAAAATGCATTTTCATGAAAATGGGGTATTTAAGTTCTTATTTATTTCACAACTGAAAATTCTATTTGAGACTTATAAATAAATCTGAAAAATTTTAAAACGACTGAAATATAAAGTAGGATTTAAGTATGAAGTATGAAGCAACCAAAAATCAAACACTCGTGCTCATGCTTCTCAAAATATGCACATAATTCAGCGTGATGCACGTCCCAATTTTGCTTAGACATTCGTTATCTAATTTAATTATTTTTGCTAATATGTATTTAAACTCGTTGTTTTTGTAGGTTTGTAGGAAACCCAGTTAGGGTATTTTTATAATTTTCCACAATATTTGTATTAATTTTGTATAATGTAATTCGGTGCGCTTTTTTATTGCCCCAATTACGTCGTACTGAAGATAATTTTATGTAAACTACTTGAAAATTACACTTTAAAATTCAATTTCTCTTGAATTTTCATAGCCTGATTTAATTATGGCAGAAGGAAAGTAGATAATTAATTCTATTACTCAATGTGTGGTTTCTTTCGAAAAATTATTCTTGAGTTGTTTGAACTTTAAATTTTCGTATTAAAACATGTTGTGAAAAAGCCTCTTCCCATTTAAATTAAATCAATAAAAAAATTTTAAAAATGTTCTGTAGTTTTAAAAGGCAAAACAAAATAACAAGTTAAAGGATTTCTAAGCTTTACGTTAAAATATTTAACAATAGAACTACCCGAGCACAAGCTTGCAATTTTAATAATAATTCTGCACCTTTAATTTAATATGCTTCGAATTCTGAATTGGTAATTATAAATTAAAAAGCTTTTTGAATATGTCTTAATTTTAAACTTTAATAAGTTTTGGCATAAATCTTAAGAGATAACTTTGAAAAGTATAATTAATTGAAGGCAGGAATTTAATTGCCGTCAATTTGATGGGATTTTGTAGTTCTAGAGTTAATTTCAATGATACAATTTAATTCATAAACATTCTTTTGTGGTAAATTGAACTTAAATCAATTTTACGTAATATTTTTATATTCTTGTCGTATTTTGCTAATTAAATTTCTGAGTATTACATCACTCTTTTCGGTGCCATTTTCGCTGGGTTATTAATTTTCACAGACATAAAACTGCTATTATTATGGATATCTTTTTTTTTTTTTTAAATAGCTAGAAGAAAAAAAAACAAGAAGATTAAATAAAAGTAACAAAATCCTTTTTATTAATTATAAAATAAATAACAACCTAAACCATTAAACAAAATACTGTGGAAATCTTAAATCGGTATCTTGTAAATTTGTTTCAATCCACTCATCAGCCCTAGCCATAAGCTTGGGTGTAAATTCGGTGACCCAACTGCCAATTTTTCCATTTCTTACAAAATCAGCTTCTCCACTTTTGAGGACCTTAACATCTTTCATCTCTTGTCCATTAACAGCTGGATTATTTTTGAAATTTTTAATATCCAAGTAGTCAGCTAATTTTGTGACTTCATCCTCTGTAACATTTTTATCTAGGAAGTTTGCAACTTTTTTAATAGCATCTGGAAAATTATGTTTCATATCTTCATAGAATAAGAATAGCACATTTGGGCAGTTTCGGTGCTCCCAACCCTCTTTAACGTGGCTCCAGTAAGGCATCCATGGATCTTAAAAGAAAACAATTAAGAATTTTTTGTTTCAAAATTTATATAGGGTGCATTACTTAAATTTCTTTCGAAGTAGTCCCAATATCTTTTAAAGTCCCCAACATACCCCTGCGTTCGATAGAGTCGATTAAGATGGTAATAAGATACTGCAACATCTTTCGGGTTTCGAGCAATGTATATGACCTAGATCAATTGAAAGAAAAAAACGTAGAAGCGAACGTGATCTTTACAAAAAGATCTTCAGAAGAAGTTGATGGCCTCTGAATTCTTGTGTAAGTAATTTAAATTACCTTGCACTCTTGTTGCATTACGCTCGGCGGTAGCAGGGAAAACGGAAAGTGTGTCTTTATGAATCTTCTGTGTGTAACATCTTCTAAGAAATCCCATGGTGGCTTTGATATAGCTTCTATGAAATCCTGCTTTATGGGATCTTCAGAGTTTTCGTTAAGAAGCTCTTGTTTCACTTCATCGTGCATAAAAGTGCAAAATCTGTTGATTTATTAAATTTTTCGTATTTTCACTGGTTAATTACGAATTTAGTACACTCACTCAAAAAATGGAAATCGACTATTGAGGCACTGTTTTCGCGCCGTTTCGAAGTCTAAATTGTTGGCTAATAGCCAGATCAGCTCTTGGGTCCAAGTTGTACCTGAACGGGGGAATGTTGCAATCCAAATATCATCAGGACGAGCCTGGAAATTGTAGAAGAATTCTGCGAAATTCTTATACTTGTGCGGAAAGAAATATTTCTTTGGTCCAACTTGCACAAATCCTGTCCGTTCACCTTTGAAAGAGAAATTTTTCTGGTGAATAACAACAGACGGTGAATTTAACTTCCACTTTTTCTTTAAATAGGAAATTGAAAGTTTTTCGTATTTGGTTTCACAATAATTAAATCGTTTCATAATATACTGATTGCCAGAAATTTAACGTACCATGGAAATACTCCAGGAGTTCCGAATTAGTCTGCGAATCGACAGGTTTTATTTCAAAGGGAAATTGAATTTCACCTTTGTTATTATTATAAGACATTTTTCGCGGTTATTGGGTTATCGGAAGCCCGAGTTTCGACGATAATAAGACGGTTTTTCGACTGAAGCACCTGGGCTGGTAAGCGCGACTCAACTGGCATAGTGACCACTACTCCCGCCGACTGCAAGCAGCACTCGAAATCGATAGCATAAAAAAAGCTTGGCTTAAAATCAACCGAAAGACAAGACAGAGACCTTAAGAAGGTACCCGCTTTCGGCGGTGCGCTACGGAGAGAAAGTTTATTTTTACTTCTCAACGCAGGTAAACATTGGAGTCGCGCTCCACCTTGAATAAAAAGCGGCTGGAGCACGCGCAAAAAAACTTCTAGGTGTTAATGAGCACTCTCAGCGTAGCTTTAATGCAGACTTTTTTGTGAGTCTGGCTTCCGAAAATATTTAGCCGTTGTATAAGTCTGCCCTCTGAGCCCAGGTAGGCATATGGGAAACCGGTTATATTATTTAATTAATCGGAATTTCTTTATATCGTAAAAGAACAGAAGCTTAAAGCTTTTTTTTCTTTTTTAAATGCATTTTCACTTTTCTAGAGCACGAAGATTTACGTATTTTATCATCTTTTGCCGATGCAATGCAATAAATAAGAAATGCTGAATGAATTGTGCCATATATTTTTTGCTATTCAGCTTAAAAATAATCATTTACATATATAGTATGACTGTTTTTAATTAGCACCTGGTTACTTGTCTTTAATTAACACCTATTAAATGTCAATGCACTTGACGATGTAGCGAATCGAATGTTAGTTATTTTATAGTGTGATGGAAACAAACAATCTGGCGAAGGTTAGCTGAATCATGAGGATGATTTTTTCTTAATTATTGAAATAGATTGCGTCTACTCAATGACGGATTAAGATTTTAAAGGCCCAAACCTAAAAGATCCGTGGGCCGCTTGCTACTTGTATTAGAAGGTAGAAGATAACACAAAGTTTATTCAAATCAAATATCCTGAATTTTAATAATATTAAAATAAGGTAGATATTTTCTATAGTATAAAGACTAAAAAACTGAAAAACATATATTTTTTGGAACTGACACTCCAACTAATCCAACGACTACTTCGAAAATTAAGTCTGTTATAAATAGAATCATTACTTCCGTATTTTGCGTTTTACTCGAAACTACATTTTTTGACCTGGTTGGTCACTTTTTGAAAAAGCTATTCAACCGATTGCGCTCACATTTTTAAGGAATTATTCTACACATGTGAATATATAGAATATTTTTCCCATTTTTTTAATAAAAAAAAAGGGGACAGAATTCAAAAGTCCGCCGTTTAGATTTTTTTTTTAACAAAAACCCTTTTTTCTGTTTTTAATATCGTTCGTTTTTTTTTAAGGGACCCAATTGCGGCAGACCTTTCATAGTCTCTAATACAAGTAATTTTTGTTTAAAAAGTTCGATATGTATATTTTCTGATCTTAAAATATTGTATCATTAAAATAAATTTTCATATAAAACAAAGAACATTTGAAAAACTTCCCCCCTTAGTTATTTGTATTAAATAGATTTAATTTTTTTATAATAGAATGGACATGATTTGGTTATTATGTCTTTCCACTGACTCATTAATTTGCACACATTCCTATGGGATACCCTGTATATTGTTATCCACTATTAATGAAAATATTCAAAGGAGGGAGATCTAGTAAAAGGAAGAAATAATGCATCGCCACCCCTAGCTTTCCAAAAAGAGCGTTCTAGAAGTGGGCCGTTTTTCGGTGTAGCAGAAAGTTACTTCCACTTCTCTGTTAATTTTTTGCAATAAATTTATTAAAAATAATTATAATAAAATAAAACTAGCTTCTTATTATTTGGACACCAACTAAAATATTTTGCAGATCGACTTAGACTCTTTTCAGCCTTTATTCAATAATTTCTAATCCCATTG
Source organism: Dysmachus trigonus (assembly GCA_949715965.1). NCBI lineage: Eukaryota > Metazoa > Arthropoda > Insecta > Diptera > Asilidae > Dysmachus > Dysmachus trigonus. The sequence goes on from OX454323.1 coordinate 68,474,109, forward strand.
ATGTGCTTTGAAGCAATCCGAGGTATTTAAGTGCTATTACAGCATGATAACATCTTAATTTATTATATTTATCGGAATACTTAAGCGGTTACATACGTCCAGGATTTTCAAAAAATCTATTTTTTAACAGATTGTTGTTCTCTATAGTTTTAGACTTTTTTCTGTGAAAATCGATTGCAAAAATTCCACATAGGTCCAAAGTTATGGTAGAAAATGTGACTGCCTGACGAGAGTTTTGTGCGCGCAGGTAGCTGTCCTTTTTTTTAGACGGCTGACTGTTACTTTCGGAGCGACTGCAGTCTGTCAGTTCTTTGTTATCGCAAAATATACCTGGGGACGTTTGTAAAGCATTATGAAAATATATTTAGGATCGATTGCTAAGGTTTCTGAAATTCATAAAGTTTGTGCTTTAGCTGCGCGCGACTTCGAACAGAATGCACTTAAAACTTCAAATTCGTTTTTCTCGTCTGCATGATAACACATTCAGTTTTTAATATTTTTAAATGCTTTTTTTTCTTAAATATTCGAAATTGTTTTCTTTATACATAGTCTGTCGAGCCGGATATAGTGAGTAAAAAATGTTGTAAAAATAATTAAAGTGTAAAATTTATGACGTAAACACATACTTTTTGGAAACTGCCATAAATTGCTAAATTTTTCGAAATTCAAAATTCTAGCTCGACAGACTATAACTAAAACTTTATTTTACAAGATTTTTTTTACGTTTTGGAGATTCATCAACATTTCAAGGAGAAATGATGCATACCGTGGAGCAACTTATTTTTTTTATAGTGTTTCGGGAAACGTGATTTTTTATGTTGTAATTTTTTAAATAAAAAAGTGAAATAATTTTTTTTATAAAGTTTAATTACTAATAAAAAATGTGTAAAAGTTATTTTTATTAAATTCTATCACTTCTAAAAACAGTTTTTCTTTTAGGCGCTGCTGGACGTATGTAACCCCTTACATTAGCTACTCGTAGACTAGTTCTTGTTTAATCGATTATATTTCGTTATGTAATATGAAATTAATCCCGATATTCAGTTTTCGTCTCGCCTCCGTCGAGTGAACACTTATCTAGCGATTAATCTTAAAAGTGCGCCGTTATTGCAACTAAACGTCCTCGTACTCTTTCTGATGATGAAGATCCCAGCGATCTATCATCACTTAAAGTTTTCAAATTGCCCACCGGTCGTAACAGAAACAATTTAAACATGCCAACAGTACGGAAAAACTATTTTGCTCCACTACAGAGCTTGAGTGATGAAGTGTTAAGCAATGAAGTTATTACTAATCAAGTAAAAACTCCTAAAATTCCACCAATTGTGCTAATGAAGCGTGATATTAACTTTGCTCATAATTTATTGAAGTCCAACAATATTACCGCCTATCAAATAAAAATTATGTCAATCGGCATCAAAATCATAGTGGAATCAGAAGAAACCCGCAACACTATAATCGATCTTCTTAAAAGTAAAAAGTGCGAGTTCTATACTCATAACTCAAAGCTGAATAAGCCGTTCAAAGTTATTCTAACAGGTCTACATGCAGTTAGAGCTGAAACACTTAAAGAAGAACTAATCTCACTGGAGCTAAAGTGTGTAGACTGCAAAGTAATCTCGACCAGATCCGCAACAGGTGTGTTATATGTTGTCTACTTTCAACGAGATTCGGTAACCTTAAATCACCTCAAAACTAAAATTAAGAGCGTTTTCAACACCATTGTGCAGTGGGACTGCAAGAGGCAACCAGTACGCAAAATTACGCAATGCCATAATTGCCAAATGTTTGGCCATGGTGCTTTACATTGTAACGTAAAAACTTTCTGTCCCACATGTTCCGGGCGTCACAAAGCTAATGAATGCGACTCTAAAGGCGCCAAAAAATGCGCAAATTGCAGTGGTACCCACGAAGCCACAGATCCATCCTGTCCGGTTAGGCAGCAGTACATATCGATTCGAGAGAAACTCACCGCTAAGCATACAAAAAGAATGCCTGTAAAGCAACAGCCTAGAAGTAAGCATCAGCAGAAATCATTTCAGTTCATGCAGTCTGAGTTCCCTCCACTAGTAACAAGTACTACTAAGCCCTCAGCATCAACACAGAAGCCTGCAGGTGTTCAACCTCCCCAATCTGCCTGGACAAGTAGAGCGCCAAATAATTGTGACAACAATCCCATCACCGATCTCTTTAGTTTTGAAGAAATAAATAGCCTTCTCAACGAGCTTCTCTCTCAACTTTCCTTGTGTAAAAATAAATCAGATCAGTTTAGCGTCATCTCCAAATTAGCAATTAAGTATATTTACAATGGGCTCAAATAATAAACTGAATGTACTTACCTGGAATGCCAGAGGTATCCGAAATAAAAAAGTAGAATTTTTTGAATTTTTAACAAACAACCAAATCGACGTTGCTTTGCTGACCGAAACCTGGCTGAAACATAATGACTCACTCAGTCACCCAAATTATATCTGCTATCGTTCAGACAGACTCGCTGGCCGAGGTGGCGGTACAGCGATTTTAATTCACAAAATGCTCACACACTCCCTATTGCCTAACTTTAATCTGAAATGTATAGAAATTGTAGGGATCGAAGTAAACTTAACAAATGGAAACCGGACTAGACTGTTTTCTGCATATTTTCCCGGGGGAAATGGGAATCAAGTCAAAAAGGCAGATTTTAAGTCAGACTTAATCAGGCTCCTAAATCAATCTTGCAGTTTTTTAATCGGTGGTGATCTTAACTGTCGTAATCAAGCTTGGGGGTGTTCCCGCGCTAATTGCTGGGGTAATATCTTAAATACCCTGTGTAACACCAGAAATGTAAACATTCTTTACCCGGATGATCCTACATACATTCCAACTAATCCGAGTATGAACACTTCTACACTCGATCTATTTATCAGTAACAATTCATCGCTTTTCTCCAAGCCAATTACCATTAATCAACTTGCTTCTGATCATCTACCTGTCCTGACTAGCATCTTATCCTCTGCTACTACTGCTGACGCTCTGCCCAGACCTAATTACAAAAAAGCGAACTGGACTCTTTTTAGAAAGCTCGTGTCTGAGAATACAAATCTATTAAACCGTTCACTACAAGATGTAACAACCTCCGAACAGGTAGACAATCTAATTGAAGAATTCATAAATATAATCAAGTCTGCAATTGAAAAATCAGTTCCCAAAATCAAAGAAGGTCCTACGCGACAACAACTAAAAATAACCGAGGATGTCCGATTCCTCATTAATATGAGAAACTTTTTTCGTAGGAAATGGATTAGAACAAGGCACAGTTATTTCAAAAAACAGTTAAAGTTTATGAATTTTAAAATACGCGAGAGGATAAATGAGTTACGGAATATTAACTGGAACCATCTTCTCTCAAATTTCAGTAAGTCCGGCAAGCCATTCTGGAATGTCGTTAAAATAATTAAAAATAAAAATAAAAATACTCCTACCCTAAAATTTCAAAATAAAACATATTCTACTAGCAAAGAAAAATCTAACCTGCTAGCGGACACCTTTTTGTCAAACCACAACACTACCTTAAATCTCAGAAGTGATCGGAATACCGAAAATCAGGTGTCCGAATCGCTAACTAGCATACAAAATACCGCAGTTGAATTCACCCCAAATCTCCTAATTAAACCGGGGGACATTATGCAAATAATCAAGTCCCTTAAAACTAACACAGCTCCTGGTGCTGACTGTATTCCCAATTTAGTGCTCAAGTCGATTCCGAAAAAAGGCATAGTTCTACTAACCTTTATTATAAACTGCTGTCTTAAACTGCAACTCTTTCCCTCTGCCTGGAAAACTGCCAAGGTAGTTCCGATTCCAAAATACGGAAAATCACCTGAATGCCCAAACAGCTATAGACCTATCAGTCTCTTAAATTCACTTAGCAAAATTTATGAAAAAATTTTAAAGAACAAACTAATGAATCATATAGAAGCCAACAACATCTTCCTTAATGAGCAATTCGGTTTTCGACCAGGCCATTCAACCATCCACCAAGCTTATAGAATTAGGAAACACGTTAAAGATAATCTAGCACTTGGCAACTCTACTGGATTCCTCACTTTAGATATAGAAAAAGCATTCGATTCAGTCTGGCATAACGGGCTTGTTCACAAATTAGTAAAATTTAAATTTCCCATATACCTGGTAAAAATAATTCATAGCTTCCTAACAAAAAGGACTTTTAGTGTAGGTATTGGTAGTGAAGTGTCTTCGCCCCATGAAATACCGGCCGGTGTCCCACAACGGTCTGTTCTTGGGCCGCTATTGTACAATATTTATACGTCCGATTTTCCTAGCCTTCCCAACTGCCATTTAGCTATGTATGCAGACGATACTGGAATTTTCACTTCAGACCGCAATGCGTCGAAAATTGTGAGCGATTTACAAAATGCATCCAATATAGTCCTCAGATATTTCAATAAGTGGAAAATTCGAATCAACTCCAGTAAGACACAAGCTATATTTTTCACCCGCCGAAGAAAACAGTGTTTTCTACCTCAACGGAATCTTCAACTAAATTCCACCCCCATTGAATGGTGTGACGATTTAAAATATCTAGGAATTATCTTTGATAAAAAATTATTATTTGGTAAACACATACTAACATCTGTCCAAAAAGCAAGTAATCTCATAAAAACTCTCTATCCTTTCATAAATCGAAAATCGGAATTGGGTGACGTAAACAAGTTAATTATTTACAAGCTCATTTTCAGAGCTGTCCTAACTTATGGCGCCCCTGTCTGGGCGGACTGTGCCAAAAGCCATATGAACAAATTGCAAAGGACTCAAAACAAAATACTAAAAATGATGTTTAACCTGTCTAGGTTTTTCTCCACACGCGAATTGCATCAAAAAGCAAACATCGATCTTGTTACAGACGAAGTAAAAAAACTACTTAGCAAATTTATTCAAAGTACCTTTATTTCGGATAATCCTCTAATTTCAAATCTTTTTCCTCCTGGAATAGTTTTATAAAATAAAATGTGCAATATAATGAATTAAATAGTCTTAAGATTCAGTAAGGGTTTTTTTTCACAATTTTTCTTTAACTTTTCCCTTCACTTTGTAAAAATAAATAAAAATACGACTTTGCTAAATTAAAAACTAAATCTCAGATTGTAAAGAAGTAGGATTCTAATCACTGTACACACTTTGTGAAATTCATTGTACACAATTTATCGTCTTAATAAAACATTTTAAATAAATAAATAATAAATCCCGATATTAATTTCTCCAAGTCTGTATAAATATTCAAATTCACAATGCACCGTATTTATGCATTTTGTGCTCTAAAAAGCCGAATAAATTTTATTATAATTTGCGTATCTGTTTAATTTCGGTTATTTCTACCGGCCGTTTTCGATTGGTCGAAATATTCCTTCAACTATACCAGAACGAACGCACCCAGCTGGTGTAGCTTCTCGACAGTCGATATGGCATTGCTCTTAAAAATTAGAGAATTTCCGCAATCCGCTCTGCTTACATCAAGCACCGCACGCACACTCCCCCAGTGCCACCGTATACGTACACGACGGCTCGGGAGGAAGAGCGAATTTCGAAAGCGCACACACAGCCCAGTCGGAGCAGAGCAAACGCACAGGCAGCGAAGGCGCTGGAAGAGCAGTTCGGTGTTTGATTAATTTCTCTCGTCTTGTCAGAATTATTTTGTTTTTACATTTATTTTTAGATGTAGATTTCATCAATAAACTAAACCAGTAGGCTAGCTGAGAAAGTGTGTAATTGTTCGACGATAATTCCTGTGCATTCGTTCCGGTTCCGCTGCTTGCGCGCTCGCCACCACAAAGCCCCGAAGTCGCAGGAAGCGAGCTGCAACTCGGCCAGCACCATGAACTCGGTGAGTAGCGTAAGTCCGTGAATGTCACATGCGTTCACGAAAATTCCACTCGTCGGTGGCTTGAATTTGTGGCCTAACACGAGCCGCCCTTTACCCTGCGGAGCCCTAACGCAGTCCCGCAACCTTTCAGATGTCGAACGTCGAGAATCTGTCGCCCCAGACGATACGGCAAGTGATCAAGGAGATGCACGAACTCATCGACAGCCCCCTGGAAGGCATCAAAATTCAAATGAACGACGCCGACGTAACGGACATTCAGGCTCTGATCGAGGGCCCAGGTGAGTTTCTCGGGATTTAACCTGGTTTTTATTAAATGTGAGCAATTTAATTCTCTTGGGCACCGGCCGATTATCTAAGCACCGAATGGGACAGAACACCGAATGAACAAATATGCAATTTTCAGGTCAATGTCGCTTCCATGTCACTTTCGGTCTGATTTAGTTGAATTGCATTTTTTGATGACACAATTAATGCTCCATTTACTAATTACTACAGCACCTCGGCGACTTCGTCACACGAGAACACGCTCTTCTCTTTTGCCAAATTGTTTGTTTTGCTTGGATGAGTTGCTAGCTAGCTGTTCTGTTTACTCAGCTAAAAAGTGAGCTTCTAACAAAAGAATTTTTTAGGAGAAACAGAACAATTTTGAAGGATTACTGAAGGTGCTTAAATGCACTAGTTTTTCATTGTAATTCTATTCGTGCATCTATTATAAAGGGTGTTCCGCATCAAGTGTTTTTTTCCACCTTTTGAGTATTAACCCTTAGACGGCACAACCCTGTTACAAACTTAGGACGACACATGGGGTAGAATTCACCCGGAGGTTTAAACTTAAGGGTTTCATTTCGTTTCATTTTTGAAAAAAAAAACAGTTTAATTTTTTTTGTGTGGGAAAACTATTATATTTATCAAACTAATTCCTTTTAAATATAGTAGAACATATGGAGAATATAAGAAATTTGTTTTTGCATTTTGCATTTTAGCATGTCTTGCTCACTGCAGAGGGCGTCTTCCAAAAGCCACTTTTAAAACGCCCGTATTTCTCTAGAACTTCCTGTAACACATAAAGTAAAAATTCCAACGGAATTCTATTCATAAGATTCGGGTATCGGTTGCATTATACTTCAAAAGAAGACAAATAAATGTTCTATCGTTTAAAATAAATATTAAAAACACCTGACCCTCTCAAGTTATTTAGCTATATTATATCACACGTATTTTTTATCAGCTGGAACCCCCTATACTGGAGGAGCGTTTCGAGTTAAGTTGGCTCTCGGAAAAGATTTTCCACAAACACCACCAAAAGCATTCTTCCTTACAAAAATATTTCACCCGAACGTAGCATCAAATGGAGAAATTTGCGTGAATACACTGAAGAAGGACTGGAAACCAGACCTCGGAATAAAGCATATCCTTCTTACTATCAAATGCCTACTTATTGTACCAAATGCTGAATCAGCCCTGAATGAGGAAGCGGGCAAAATGCTGCTCGAGAGGTACGATGACTACTCCCAAAGAGCGAAAATGATGACTGAAATTCATGCCCAAGTAAGCACAATTAATAATTTAAATAATCATTTTATTCGGAGACTAATTAATTATTATTTTTGTTTTTCTTTTCCAGCCTGCAAAGAGCACAGAATCAATAGGGGATGATGGTCCATTGTCGAAGAAGCATGCTGTCGACAAGAAGCTGCAAGACAAAAAGAAAGAGAAACTAATAAAGGAAAAGAAGCGGATGTTAAAGAGATTATGAAGAGTACTCTCCGTTGCGGCGATTTTCCCTTTTTTGTAAATTTCATTTTCTCTGCGTTTTTTTCCATCACACCACATGTCCCTAATCCAACCCTCGGCTTAAAAAAAAAATTGAAATCTATATTTATCGCAATTTATCTTATAAGATTTTTTTGTTTATATAGAGAACATTGCCACGATTATTTTGTTGTCCTTTTTTTTTTTTTTAAATAGAGTCTAGATAGTGTATAACTGGGAGCATTTTGCTGGTGCATTTCTCGACACCGAGTGTTTGCGAGTCATTTTACCTTTTGTTGTGCTGTTTTCACCATTTGGGTGATAATTATTATTTTCTTTTTAATTAATTTTAACGTATAATTGAGCTGGTAGAAGTTTTGAATAATTGGTAGACAGTCCCGTCGTTATTTAGAATAAATGTCCAGGACTTGGTTGTATTTGTAATAAATAGAAGGAATGCAGTCACATTTGATTGATCAGATTTATAAGCGAGTTCTAAAAAAAAAGAAAAAATGTCTAAACTTTCCGTTTTGATTCGAAGTATTCTATCTTATGATGTTTCATCAAATTTCTCAGTTAAAATAACACGTTTTTTGAATATTATCTCAGCAAAATAAAATTTTGAAAATTGAATTTTTAACGTTTTTATTCGATTATTGGTTTTTAAATAAATGTATCATTGTAAATTGAAAACATAAGGTTCTTAGAGTACAGAATAGTTCCCAATGGTTTAGGAGAAATCAACTACTACTACTATAATTATATTTTCTTCTCTGATGTAACTGAGTTTGTTGCAAACCGATGTTTTTGTTGCAAAGTTTAGGAAGAAAACTATACACATACGTTAACAAGTTTTTATTTTCTGATTTACTTAATCATCACGAATAAAATAATCCGAAATAAAGTCCCTGTCCTCGTTGGCGATCTTCACCAAAGGTACAAAGAATTGGATTAAAAGTAATATGCTGGTAAGCACACCAAATGACGCTCCAATCAAAACTTTTATCTTATAATAATCCTCAAACAGTTCTAATTGCACTCCGTCAATTGCCTCGCCACTACTAAAAATGATCAAAGCAACAGATGGAGCTATATAACAAATAGCATGGAGAAGGGATTGAAGACCAATCTGAAATGTTATGAATATTAACTGACCGTAGGTAAACATTACTTATATCGTCTTACCCAAGAATGCATGTCAGGATATAGGTCCCCTATCATTAATCCAATAAAATACAGCAAATTCCCTACACAAATCGCAATAGATTCAGCTTGGAAAAACAGATAAAGCAATCCCACAGGATATTCGTAAGCTAATTGAATTGCTATAAACGCAACTAATGCGCATAGCTAAAAGACAATTTTTATTAATTATACGTCGTAAGATTTCAATTAACAATTCTTACCGAAACAATGGGCGTAGTTATTTTAAACATAATGTTTTCGATCTACGTTTTCCTTTTATCTATTTTTACTTCTCCTCAGAATTGACTGCTGTTTTCAAACAATAATGTAATTTGAGTATCATCGCCTACTTGAAATGAATTTGAAACCTTGGAAGACAATTTCGAAAACTAAAAAATATATTGGATTTTCGATATTCGACATACTTTGCAAGATATAGCGTTTCGTTCCGCGAGTCATCCGTAAATTGTAATATAGTACAAAACTCTTTAAAAATTTTAAACGCGAATTTTCTGAAACCACGTTTTTAAAATCGGTAACCAAAATATCTCGAGAACGGTTTTGACCGATTTATGATCAGTCTGAGACATTAAAAAGGTAATAAAGTCGTAGTCCTAGTCCTTGGATCAAGTTTATTTAAAAATTTGAAATGTGATCAAAAAGTAAAGCCAATTTGTTTATAACTTTGAAAATGTTGACGTTTTTTCAGTACCATATCTTTGATTTCATTCACATGTTGTTCATTGATTGATGTTGATGGTTGTTTATACCACTTGTAAACATTTCTTTCAGACAAAACCTGATCATCGAAAGCGTTCTGCAACATTCTAAACGTTTCTGCAGCAGAAGTTTCATTCCGCAAATAAAAGTTAGTGCAACTTCTTTGCTTAATAAAATCGCACATTGTAAAAATCGAAAAATTCACTTTTAGTTGCTCAGCAAACACCACGAAACTAACTAAACAAATGACGAACTGGCGTGAAATTGTACACAAATATGAGTGACAGTGCTGCTAACCTAAAAACAAGAAGATTTGCTCGAATCGATGTACCCACTCAATTTATATTCAAAATTAGCTTTATTTTTTGATCACAGTAGGAAGTGACTTAAATTTTGCAAAAAGAAGTTGCAAATTGCTACTCCAATTGACAACGTTTGTTATTGCTCAAAATTGAGAGTTTTTCTGGGTTTTAGATATAGGGTCTAAAAAGTTTAAAACGTGTACTTTTATTTATATAAAACTTCATCTATGTATCTTTTATATTTCTCATGAAATAGAGATTTAAAACAGATAAATTTTCCGACTTGAGAAAATGTTTTGCTCCATTAATATTCGCTTGGAATAGAAATTTAGTATCCACAAAATTGCTAGCAATTCCTGACCATGCGCAAACCTTTTTCTCTAGAATGCACACTTTTTTTCCAAAATTTGGTACTAAACTCGTACCTTAAGTATGCAATGAAAGACCCACCTACATTTAAAACCCTATAATTCTTATGTAACTACTTTTATAAGATTTAAGTAAAATTTAGTATTAAAAGATCGTCATTTTGAATCCGAAACATAGCATTTTTTTAATTGGGTGCAAAATTCGAAATCAGCAATCCCAAAAACTCCTCGTACACCTGTTGTATTAGATTTTAATTAATGTTAATATTGAAAGACGATCGTTTTGAATTTTTTTAAACCAGTGCTTGAATTAGCACCCGAAAACCAATCTCGTAACGATCAAGAGCCATTTCGGGTCCACTATTTTGAATTTTAAAGCGTCTAAATTAATTTGGAAGTTTAAATTGAATCCTGAAAATAAGAATCACACGAAATTAGAAAGATACATTAATATAGACCATATACTGCATCTATTCTAGCATTGTTTTAGTTGATGAACGTAACAGATCATCATTAGAAAAAAACAATAAAAATCTCCATTGAGAAAATAGCTTTACTATGTACTTTGAATTTTCATGACATATACACTTTGTTAAATTTGCAAAGAATACTCTGATCTTAAAATCTTATATATGTACTATATGACAGTACATAAAAGGTTAACTACTTTTCAGTTTATTTCTTTTCTTATTTGTTCTTATATTTGTGTTTAAAAAAAAAAATCCTCCAATAAGAAAAGTACGTAAATATTCATAATTTGTCTTCAGTACTAAAATTTTATTTGTTTTCAGAATTTTTAGTCATGAAATAAAAGGAGAAATAAAGAAAAAGAAATCTAAATGCTTCAGCATGATTTTTCTATTTCTTCGAATGATAGATACATCAGAAAAGTTGGCTGGCATAAGAAAAACATTTGCACCTCTTCAAGATTCTTTCACTATTGAAATAGTTGTATGATTTTAAGACGATTGAATTATAGCACCCTTGCAGTAAATCTGGCAATATTTGTAAGATCTTTATACTATATAGTATACCATAAAGCATCTATTTCTCAAAATTAGTTTCCTACTAGATTCTAGCCACAGTTTCAGCAGTCTTTGTGACTTTCTGGCACGAATTTCCAAGTTGTACATTAACATTTATCTTGCAAGCAGAATCATATGCACTTGCGATAATTTTCCTAATTGCAGGAATTGTTGGTGTACTGGATTGTAGCGAATGTCTTGTGTTATTCGTAATTTGTTAAATTTGTTAAACCAATGATACAGAGTGATAACATTTATTTTTTTCAGATAGCACCAATGTGCATTGTCCATAGTTTTATATATGGTGCCGTCTGTCTTCTACTTCAACCATTGTTTGGCAAAAACGTGTTATATGGAATTAGTTATGAAATCTATTTTAGAGAACAATGGTTTGGATTAATGACAGCAAGTGGAATTGGATTGGTCACTTGTGTTATAATGGCTTATGATATAATGTTTGTATATCCAGTGAAACATTGCTATCAAATGTGTGTAAATTGTGAGAATATTTACTTATAATAACCGAAATATTATAACAATACCTCAATTTCATGAAAAACATGAAAACTCTATTTTATTATGTGTAATCTTGTATTAAACATATTTATGTCTAAAATTTATTTATCTCTTACACGTCCTGGGCCCTGTTATGGATTATCAGTTGCATAAAAAATACTTCTTCACTGTTGTATTTTTTTTTAGTAGAAGATATTTAGGGCCCCATTATGGAAGTCGGTTTCGGTGGACTCGACTAGCGAAGACACTAATTTTCTTATCATCCCAGCTTTGAAAATGTGTCTTCGCTAGTCGAGTCGAGTTAAATCGACTTGAATAATAGGGGCCTAAATTTGTGAGTTTTCCGATATTTTTTATTAGTTTATTATATTTTTTATTTGTTGATAAAATCCGTGAAACCAAGTCATGAATTTGAAAGATGAAGATGAAATTAGGAATTCTCAGTTCTGGTTGAAGTATGGAATGAAAATACAAAATTTTGAAAATAGAAATCGGTTTTTTATTAAAACTACTAAAACAATAAAAAGTTATTGATAATAAAAAAAAACAAGCAATAATAGTTTGAACTGAAAATTGCCCTTGGCGCTCAGAAAGTGAATTTTAAAAATTTAAAAAGAGCGAATTGTGGATCATTTAGTTGAAAATAATTTTCATTTCGATCGAAATGTAGAACAAGGTGAAAAGTTTTTGGTGAATGAAGAAAAATGGTATTAGTATAGGGTTAAAATAAATCAGGATGTCATCAATGTGACGTTACAAAAGGCTGTTTTTTAATAATAAAATATAAAATGTATGCTTAGTTAATAATCAAACTATTAATTCTAATTCTAATCGAAAAGATATAGCTTAAACAGCAAATTCTGCATTGAATTGAATTTTTTAGAACCTAAAGCGTGAATCAGAAAGGTACGGCAGCAACTGTAGCAGCGAAACCTTTTCATTGGTTGTGCCTGAATCACTTTCGGCCAATGAGAAGATTTCACTGCTGCTTTTGCTACCGTGCCATTGTGATTACGGATAGTTTGTGAAATGTGTGACTTTTATATAATAAGGGTCCGAGTACTGACCTTTGGGGCACACCAGCTACGATCTTACATGCTTCAGCACTATCTGTAGCAAGAATTTTAAAATTTTGTGAAAGGAGCATCATATTGCTGTGATTTTTACCTACTCAAACTAATTTTGGATTTTGTTTTTAACGTAAAATGGATGTAATTCAAGGCAACTTGGTGTTCTTATCGCAAAATTAAAAATCACTTTAATTTTTCGAGATAAATTTTGTAGCAGCTCGAAACGAAGTCAAATCAAAGTTTGAATTCTAAACTATAGCTTTGTAATATGTTATTAGTAAATTTTATTAAGATTTATACAGGAAACAAGTTTTTCATGAATCTTTCCTCTGCCATATAAAAAAAATGAACAAAAGGTATGTAGGGGTGGAACTCTAATCAAAATCTTGTCTCCCCAACAAACCTTGGAAATGTTTTAATCAACTGATATTTTATAACTATACAGTAGAACGCCGATTATCCGAACGCCGATTAACCGAATCGCCAATTATCCGAACCGGTCCTAAGCGTAATATAAAAAATTAAAACCAAGTAATTTTTCAATAAAAACAAGTTTTGTGGGGACGCAAGAATACAAAAATGCGAGTGACAATTGCCGTGTTCAATATTGGTAGTCAGAGAATGCCAGTTTTGAGGTGAGCTCGAAGCTCCAGCCAAACAAACATATATAGATATACTTCTCACCATATACCTACCAAGTAGTCTCTGGTTGCCAACATTGAACCTATCAGTCTATGTCCGATTATCCGAATCGACCCCGGTCCCATGTGATTCGGATAATCGGCGTTCTACTGTAGTTGAGAATTTAAGCATTCATTTGAACTACGTTTAGGACCGCTACGAGATCCCTTCATTTTTAAAAAATAATTCAAAATTGGCTAAAATACGGATTCTCTAAATTTTACATGACGAAATTTTTTTTTCCAAATCAGGGAATCTTAGAATCTACCGTCTAGAGAGCCAAAAAATGACACATTTTCATAATTTTTTTTTTCAGCCCCTTTATTAGATATTATAACCAAATTTTTTTTAAATAATTTAGATCCTTGTAGATTAAAAAAAATATTTTTATTTAATTTTTGTATTTAGAAATTTGTATAGAGGGCGCTGAAGCTGGCAGCTCGAAAATATGCTAGTCACAGATATAATCTCAGGATTCTAGACGGTAGTAGTACCTTAATAATATCATACTTAGTAAATTATTTAAGGGAACAAACATCTTGTAAACTAGTGAACTTTTTCAATTCAATGCATATTTTAGGTACTGCTAAATCTGATTTAGAAAAAAAGACAGTATTTCACCATGTTCTTAATTCTTAAGTGGTCTAAAATAGTTTCTTCAATTTCATACAACCGGGAAACTCCCTCATTACTCAGCCCTGCGGGTTTCCCCAGTTCTGAGCTCTATGACATCGAACAGCTGACGAGGATTGATAAAATCTGCTAGGTCGAAACGGAGCCCTAACCGGGTCCGGGTGATGATTTTCTCAGGAGAGAGGATTTGTTTGTTTTCGGAAAAGTTGTTCGTTGTTTACAAAATAGTTCCGGGGCAATGGTCGAACGCAGCAAAAGTAAGAGTGCTCGATGTTACCGCGGCATCAATCACCAGAACGTAATTTGAATATTTTTAGGTGTGAGATTTTCGTGGGAGAATGGTCCAGGTCCACGTAATATCATCGGGAACCAAATGTTCCGGCGGCAGATGAGTGTCCGCATGACCTCTGCTCCGGACACAAGCTTATTGCCCTTAAATAAGGTTCTAGATTGTTAGATAATCTATAAATCTAGCTTAATCTGTAAAATCTCCTAGACATACCTGGTCATCATCTTCTCAGAGAAGGCAAAATTATCAACGGTCCAGGATATTGAGAAGATTGTTCAGGAATTTGGAATGCTCACTACTTTAGAGGTTCTTAGGTGAGTTCTAGATATAGATGTAATATATTAATTTTATAGTAGAAGGATTTCTGTCTTCTCAGATTTAAGTACTGTACTATAGTAGTAATTATTTACTTAACCTACTATGATGATAAGTGAAGAAGAACTATTATTATTTAGTCCCGCCTAAACTTTCATAGCAAGTGAGGAACAAATTCTATAAAATGAAGAAAATATGAAAACTCTTTCTAGTTATAGCTTTAAGTAAAAACTAGACTAACTAAAGTTAACAGAATTCTGGCCATGTAAATAAACTAAAATAATCTTTCTGGCAGGAACTATGGTAATAAACTATTTTTATAATTCATTATTTAAATGTAACTGCCAGTACTTCAGCCCTATGGTGCTAGAACTTGAAAAAGTAGTAGTAGTATATTTATTTATATTATCAATTACAGTGCATATACCAATAGGACTCTTATATTTAGTGGGGAATTTAAAAATCCATTTGTGGCCAGAGTGTGGTTTTTCGTTTTTAATATGTAGAAAAACTTAATGAAAGAATTTGAAAAAAAGCAAATAAGACATGTAAATACATATGAAGATGGAGAAGGAACTATTTACAATTCTTTGTTTATTTCGAGCTTTTTCGTTTTCAAGTAATTTAAAGGAAAAAGTTGCATTTAGTTCAATATAGAAGTAGTTATGGTCCAAATTAAAAAAAAACTGTTTTTGAATTTTAATTCATACAAAAAGTGTTATAAACGTATCGCATTTTTTTCAATTAACACCAGAATGTTTGAGTGTTTGAAACACCCAGACAATTCATTTACATAAATAATAAATAAGAGTGGTCCAAGATGACTACCTTGAGGTACACCAGAGGTATTAATTATCTCATTGGACAAGGATCCGCGAAAAGGTACTTTGAGTGTGACCTGACACATAAGAGCCAACACAGTTTACAAACCACTGTGGAAACCCAAGCTCAGTGCTTTTATGAAATAGAATGCTTTGAAATATAAGATGTAGATCTGAGTCTCTTTTAAAAAGACATTAATATAAAAAATGAACTATCGCTTATTATGGTAGATTATAAAGCATTTTTGACCAGTACTTTACAATTTTTGTATTGTTTGTATTGTATTTGTTACATTTATCAATAATATTCACCGATAAATTTTATATCTACTAGCAAAACCGAAAAACATTTATACATCTCAGCAACAACAGATACACTACTAAAGCTAGCAGATGAAGCTGAGCTTAGTAAAAAAACAATAACCGGTAGTATTCAAAAATTCAACAACTTTAGTAGATCGGACTATCTCATAGGAGACATGACTGAGGAGGATATCCTTCGAAATAGTGAGCGACCTGTTTTAATTAAGGATGCTATAAAACCATCACTAATGCCTTATTTTCGCAACGGAGTCATCGTAGATTTTTTTCCATTGCACGATTATGTAAAATATTATTAAATTTCTAAAATAAGGAAAAAGTTTTTTAACATTTTTATTACATTACCAGGAATATCTAGAAAAGTTTACTGTTAAAGTTGGAAGAAAACTACCAATAGAAGATATCAGAAATTATTTTGGACCAAGTATTGGATTATATTTCGCATTTATTCAATATTACACAATCGCCTTGGTCGTACCATCCATTTTTGGTATCCTGCAATGTATTCTAGACGTAAATTTAGCAACTGTTTGCCTGTTTTATGTTGTCTGGACTACTGTAAGTTGTTTTTTTTTAAATTATATAACTTTTGTCATTAAAATTATTATTATTATTTGTCTTTAGGTGTTCTTAGAAACTTGGAAGCGAAAATGTTCAGGTCATTCTTACAGATGGGGAACTATTGAAATGACTAGTTTGGATCAACCTAGAACAGCTTATTATGGAGTATTAAAACCTGACCCTATTACAGGTATTAATAAATAATT
Organism: Dysmachus trigonus; assembly: GCA_949715965.1. Taxonomy (NCBI): domain Eukaryota; kingdom Metazoa; phylum Arthropoda; class Insecta; order Diptera; family Asilidae; genus Dysmachus; species Dysmachus trigonus. The sequence continues at coordinate 68,490,755 of OX454323.1, forward strand.
TCTCCGTATAATAGTTATTTTAAAATATTTAATTTTTTAAGGAAAAATGACCCTACAATATCCAATGCGTTATACTTACATACAAATGTACTGCATTTCCTATCCCGTCGTTCTCATGTGCATTATAGCTGCAGCCTATTTTGAGTTATATCAGTTCCAAATTGAAGCGGAGGTCATACAAGATTTTGGTAGGTTAACAAATATTTTAATGTTTATTTAATTCTATAATATAATTTTTTTAATTGTGATAGGAGCTGATTCTACACTACTTTACATACCAGTTGTGGTTCAATCGATTCTAATTGCAATATTTTCTTGGGCTTATGAGAAATTAGCTACATTTTTAACTGAACAAGAAAACCATAGAACTAGAAGTCAATATGATCGTCATAGGGTCAATAAATTGATGTTATTTGAAATCGTCAACAATTTCTTTCCACTTTTTTATATCGCTTTTGTTTTTCAAGATTTGAACCAGCTCAAATATCAGTTAATGATGCAATTAATGATATTTCAGGTAAACGCTATAAAATAAGTTATATCCTATATTATATATTATTTCAATTTACTTTTACAGATAGTTCAAATAGCACAAGAAGTTGGCTTTCCATTAATTGCAGTTCTGAAACAAAAATACACGCAGCATATGAAGCAGGAGCTCGATGAGGAAAAAAAGAAGTTAATCACTGATATGAATCGTTACGAACATGTAATTATAATATCTAATCCTTTCTTTTCTGTTTGTTAAAGTTTTTAATTTTTTTAGGCGTATTATGAAAGCGGTTTGGATAAATACAACAGCACATATGAAGATTATCTTCAAATTTGCACACAATTTGGTTACGTTGTACTATTTGCTGCAGTTGCCCCATTTGCTGCGTTGGGTGCACTTATTAATAATATTTTCGGAATGTCTATAGATTTGTTTAAAGTAATTCTATATTTAAAAGGTCTTACTCAAATATTTAATTTCGAAAAATCTTTTTCTAGCTAACTAATATTTATAAAAGACCATTTGCCAGACGTGCCAAAAATATTGGAGCTTGGCAATCAGCTCTAGAACTATTGTCTGTGATGGCTATCTTCAGCAATGTAGGCCTCTTATATTTACAGCCTGATATTCGGTATATTTTAGTCTTATTTTTTTAAATTAATGCTCTTGTTAAAGAAAACATTTTAATTCCAGGGAAATTGTTGCTCACTGGTTCCCTAGCATTTCAGAATTTTTCTTTGTTATTTTTGAACATGTACTCCTAGCTCTCAAATATCTCATGCATAAAGCTATCCATGATAAACCCCGTTGGGTCAGAATCTCATTGGCTAAAGCTGATTATGAATCAAGCCAGGCACTTAAACATCTAAGGTAACTAATATTTTTTTATTCTACCTAAAAATTACAAAATATAAATATTTTTAATTTAAATGGAAATTTTTATTTTCTCTTACAGAAAAGTTAAAGCGACTGAAAAAATCATTAAGAAAATTAATTAAGCATTTAAAGTTCTCATGAATTAAAAATAAGTGGAATTGAGCTAGTCAACTGCAACTCATTTTATTTTTTTTAAGAAAGAGCTCAAATATTTTTTTTGGAATTATTGGTAAATTTTTTCAAATGTTTATTTTAAGAATAGAAAAGTGTTCAACGGCTCCAAGGCAAATTATTTGAGAAATCTACATTTTTAGTTTTTGGAGATTAAAAGCAGTATTCAAAATAGCTTTTTTTTTTTTTTTAATTACAAAGTAGTATGCAAAGACTTCAAAGAAGGTGGATTAAATATTCTGCTTGAATAATATATGTGTATACGATGTATTAAATACATAAAACTAATATAAATCAAATTACGATAATCTTCCTTGGGATCGTTATATTGCTTTTTTTTGTGATTGTCCTTATTGTATGTGCCTTTTACTAATACAAATAAATTCAAATTGAGAAAGCAATTTTTTGTTTTATGTTAATTGAAACTTCTTTCTCCTCCGTTTTTTCAGAATCATATTTTCATTTTTGGTTAGTGATCAAAATCACATTTTTTCGCATTTGTATGTTTCCTTATGCAGGTTTGGGTCACGGGTTTACGGATCTCAGGAGTAAAATTGATTATAATTTGTATCTCAAATTATTACTAGTAAGCGTTCGAATTTTAATATATAAAATAATTCTTTTCAAGTTCTATATGTCGTAAAAAACAAAAAATTCTATATTGAATGATATCTCAACGATTTTCCCAAAAACTTTTGGTTTTATTTGAATGAAAATTTGAGTAGTGCTTCTTGAGGTTCCAACGAAGTCCTATATAGCTTTAAAAATCCTTTTATATTTGTTATTTTTAAATGCTTTATCATTTGGCGAATTTAAAAAAACCATCCTTTTGCACCCTGATTTTTTTAAAGTGAGCATGAAAGACTGCAATTTTTAGTTTAGGTCATTTAAAAGGGATGATTAAAAAATCAAAAAAGATCTTTAAAGTGTTAAGTAATAATAATAGACATTTCCAGATTTTTTAAATTAAATTGTTGGTAGCTTGTAAAAAAAACTGGTTTACTTTTAATGCTTTTTCCCAGTCTTGTAAATATTTCTTAATAGGAACACATAACCCGAAACGGTCAACTGCACATGGGTTATTGGTACATAAGGTTTTTGGTCTTGATTACCTAAATGTAAAAATTATTAAAAAATAACGAATCCTTGGAGGAGTTTGTTACTTCGCTAAAATGAAAATTTGAACCTTAATCTTTTATATCAAAATACGGCAATATTTAAAACTTTTCGATATATTCCAGGAAATTCAATTTTTTCCATATTCTGATTTTTTCATACAATATATAGTGAATGGAACATCATAACTGGCACACGCTGATGAAAAACTTTTTTGCCAAGATGCTTAGAGAACAATATAGATAAGTGGTGTTTCCTATATTTAGTTAGACATTCAGGCTTTCATTTGAGCTACATTACAAGTTTCTATAACATTTACTTATTTTTTAATAATTTTTTTAAAAAAAGGTAAAACAAAGTACTTTTTACCCAATCTTTCGAAAACGATTTCGATTTTCATTTGCAATTCACAAACATTTCTCAACACGAATTAAGACTTCTTATTTTTATTTATATCATTGCAATAGTATCTCTAAGCCCGATCCAGATAAACTCGGCTCTTTTGACTCACAAGAGCCCTCTAGGATCCCTTAGAGTCAAACTCTGGTCTAGAACAGAGCCAGCTTTGACTCCAATGGAGCTTGGGGAGCTCTCGGGAGTCATTATAAACGACTCCATGACTCCTCTCTGGATTCAAAAGAGCCTAGTTTGCCCGGTTCTGCTCTAAGCCCACTAACTACATTTTTTCCCATTACTTCTTCGTTTCGTTTTTACTGCTATAATTTTAAAAGTTACTATTATCTCAAGTAGAAGTATATTTAAGATTATAAATACAAATAAATACCATATAAAATCGATAAAAATAAAATACAAAAATATAGAAAGACTATCGATAACCTCGCCAACTTTTATAAGCAAAGTAAGCATCTAATCCATGGGCGGTTGCAGCAACATATCCCATCCACTGAAAAAATCCAGAACTTATTGTATACACCAAATTAACTTAATAATAATAAATTAACTCACATAAACAGCCGACATGGCGGGATAGGCCCAAAATCCCGGAGTAATAAGAAACTGCGGATGTAGCCACACGACCGTTGCAAAACCCATATAACTAGAAGCACTGAGGTACATAGAACACGCAGCACCATTAAATAGAACTTCCTGTGTAAGAAAAACGCTTTAATTCGTCATTTTATTATCAAAAACAAAAAATACTATCCACTAACAAAGAGCGATTGTCTGATCTGATTAAATGATCTTTCTGAAAAGCTGTAGCATATTAAAAGAATGATAGTCGTGGTGAAACAGCAGGCCGTTGTTGTTAAAAAACTAGTTAAAGCCTGTCCAATGCTTGAGGCGTAGGGAAGTCCATAACGAATTAGTAAACTTTCACACAAAGTGGCGAGGATCACTTCAACGATTTTTAATAAACCAATTTTTGAGGATAAAATTCCAAAATTTACACAGGTACAAATTCGACAGCAACAAATATTTATCCCCCCATTGGCGGAAGTATTCTTCCACTGAGGACGAATTCCTAAAGAAGCCATTTGAAGAACTTCAGAAACGTTTTGAAAAGAATTGAACTCGACTCGGGACTATGTGAAGGAATGATCGTGACAAAATTGTCTAGTAGGGCGCATCCCAGCATGGGACACTGTCTCGGGAAGATGCGTTTTGCCTAAAAATAGAATCAATTAAAAAAGGCGGACGAAGGCAAACAACATCACAGAGGATCAGTCTTGTTTTTGAGGTATGCGTAAGCAGACATCTATTTCCTGCCTGGTGTAAATGAACTCTATTTTCATTGAAGTCTCCCCAATACAGAATTCAAGCGACATTTTTAGTAGGTCACTAGTTTTAAAGGAGAGCTCCAAAATCGGATGCATCGATGCAATAAAAAAGCAAAATTTGCAATATATGTAGTCTAGTCATGATTAATATAATCCGACTCAGGGTTGGCATGGCATTTCTAGAGTTCGTCGTCTCCCACATCGAATGTGAGTATACGAAATTGTAAACATCTCATAAATTAGCTCAGTTTTGATCGTCACATTGGGACACAATATCTGTCGTTTTAAAGGTCTAGGGGAGGTGTGTCAATGATCAAGACTTCTGATTTTTCTTATCCGTGAGAGGACGAACCTTGTACGCTTAATTGCAGATCCTAATAAAACATCAATTGCTAATAATAACTGCGATCCACTCTGATCGCGTTTATAGCCTCACTGATTGAAATTAGATCGCACAGAGGAATGACCGTAGGTGGAAATAGATACCCTTGACTTTGCATCATGCAGTTCGTATTGAAGGTTGATTTGCATAAGAGCAATCTTCTTGATTACTTATCATGATGAAAATCAATGAGGTAAACGCGATAATATTCGTCTGTTTACTTTAGACAATACTTATCGCGGTTTGTGTGATTTTTCACAACAATTCACATTCGTAATTGTGGAGCAATTAAACGTAATAGTAAAATTTTCATAACGTCTTCATTGTATCATACCGTTTAGTTTTTTTTTTTTTAATTATCTAACTATTTTAATAGTGTTTACGGATGTTATATTCGATAATAGGCTAATAAACAATTGTTATCTATCATCTTTGCACAAAAACGCAGTCTCTTTGTCTGACTATTCATTTGTAGGCTAAGTACGCTGTTGTTTTGACGAATGCTATTAAAATGGGTACGTAGGGGATTTTGGGTTCACTGATTTCAAATTGCGGTGAATGAAAATATAGAAACTCACGATGTTTGTTCTAATATGGCCACTGAATTGTAATTTTGAACGGATTGCCTTTAAAATGGGTATATGTGGATTTTCGAAATCGCTAATTTTGAATACTTATCGTATAAACATTTGGACATTTAAGATAGAAAATTTAGTACAAACATCTTAAATTACAGATACCAAATGAATGTACTATATGTACGATACTTACCAAAATTTCGCAAATTTCGAGGGCCGCTGACTTTTTTACTCTCAAAATATGGCAACTAAAATAACTTATTTAAAAGATTTGTAGGAAATTCATTCAGATTTATAACTTATCAATATCAAGATCGACAATTTTCTGATTCGATAAATTTCTATGAAAATTGATATGTATATATGTATAAGCAGTTTTACTTAAACGGTTATATACAATCAGGAGGCCCAAAAAAGTAGATTTTTCAAGAATTTTTTTTGGAGATGACCGTTTAAGACGTTTAAGTTTTTAATGTAAAAATTTGTACACATATTATGGTAACTCTTGAGTATATTTTAATGTTTTTTACTTGTAAAAATAATTACTTGAAAAGCTGCTACAGCTGATCTCCGGGAGCAACTCCAAAAAAATGCGTCTTGCGGTGAGCACGATATCTCTGGACTGGATCATACAAAATGAATAAGCCAAAAAATATTTCGTTAATATATTGTTTTATCTTGTAATTAGTCGAAGGAATTAGCAAAATAAGAATTTTTGGCAAAATTACGACTTCTTAAAAAAAAATTCGATTTTTAACAAACATTTTGGCCTTAAATTGTTTATAAAATGGAAAATGGAAATATTTATCGGTGAGAATTCGATTAATTACGAAAAAATATACTTAAAAGCTTGTGTTACTATTTGAAACTGATCAGTTCAGCCGTTTTCGAGAAATCTTGCTCACCGACCTTAAAAACAGTTTTGAGAAAAACGCGTTTAAAGTTTCAAAAGCACCTTAAATATAGTAAAAAAATCATTACAAATATGCGTGTAACTTCGAGAATATTCACCGGATTGACATGAAATTTTCTGTGGGTGTATTAAATATATGTAAATTCGAAAAAAAATCAAAAAAAAAATCGATTCTCTGCAAATCCTGACTATATAACCCCTTATTTATTTATAGGGCTAGTCAGGATTTTCAAAAAGTCGATTTTGTTATTTTTGCATTTTCTTAAAGTATGATATTTCAAAAATATTGTGTGAAAATTTCAAGTAAATTCAATGAATAGTTTCAAGATATTTTGCAATTACTGAAGGATTCTCCGACCAACGATATGGGTGAGTGCAAAACTTTAAATGAGTTTTTCTCGAAACTATGTCTTCAAAGTTGGTGACCATTGTAATTCAAAAATCACTTAACGGATTTGAATGAAATTTATACAGCTTATAGAAAACATAAAAAATTAGAGCGTGATCGAAGGATTTTTTTTGTTGATTAAAACTAATATTTTTTATAAACAAAAAAACTAGTGACTTTTTTTTGAAAATGTGCGATTAAATTATAAGAGTCCGCCATTTTGTTAATTTAAAAAAAAAAGCTTCGATTAGGCCCTAGACTATTAAACTAATGATTTTGATTGATTGATTGATTTTCGATGAACCCGTAAAATGGTACGATGGTCACTACAAAGCACTACTTGTGGGAAGGGGTCCAACAAAAATAGCGATAACTTAGCCTACAAAAAATATTTTGTTTTAAAAATTTTGTAATACAAAGTTAAAACATAGCATAATAACTTTGTATTATTTGTTTTATAAAATAAATTAAGCTACTCTAAAAAAAAAATAATTGAAAATACTAATTTTTTCATTATTAAGACAACTAAACTTCATTATTGACCGGTACCTATAATGAGGGGTAGAGTGAAATTAAACACTATACCCAATGAAAGATAATAATATTTAGAATCGAAATATATAATTTAAATATAAATACGCTACTAACAAAACATATAAATTAAGAATTGTTTACCCTGCTCAACCAATTTAGAAGATAAGTTGGAAGATACGAAGATACGAATTCAGTCCAGTGTTCGGCTGTTTTTTTTTATATCATAATAAATCCTAATAGTAAAGATAAATATGAAATTCTTCCTCCAATAAAATAAAATTATAAAATCCTTTGATTATAATGACAAATTAAACTGAAATGAAATATAAAAATTCTGTTCCATCTCCTCAAATTAAAACAATAATAATTTGATATTCTCTTTGAAGCACCTCATGAATAATAAAACTGGAAGATCGATTCAATGTTACAAAGAGAGGCAGTTCAAATTTATGCTAATTTATACAAAAAAAAAAAAAAAGTGTCAATGTTTGTGAGAGAATTGAAAAATTAATAACAATGCTGCTTGATTAGACGTTTATTTTGCGCAATTTTCTAATTACCATACATTGAATTCGTTAGCCGTTTATGCGAACTTATAAAATGCTAAAATACAATTTATTTTCAAGTAGCGATTTCTTTAGCATAAATATATTGGTTATTGTAAATGGTATTTTTTAAATAACATAAAATTAAACTTTTCCGAAAATAGTTCCGCAATTTGATTTATTACGAAATAATATGATATTAAATCTTTCCTCTTTCAGTTCTTGGTATCGTAAAAAATCGTTTGTCGTGTCTAATTGCAGGTGCCAGGTGCTAAACAAAACTATTGAAATACTGAAAGTAAAAGTACCTGGAAGTCTCGTTCTGCTTAAAAGTGAAGGTGCCAACATTGGAAACCTGTGCGGCTAGTCAAAGTACTCGGCCTTGTTAACTTAATGATAAAAAATCTACACTTGGATCCTGCATTTCTGCTAAAGCGTGATGAGGCATTCGTGCTGTAGTCATCTGGAAAATTAGAAAATCTCCGAACCTTTTAAAAGGTATGCACATTTTAAGGAGTTGTGTAATTTTTTCAATTTTTGTTTCGTCTCGTCAGTATTTAGCCCACATATCACATATGTGCAGGTTTGGTGGTTTACGGTTAGGTTAACATGAATTAAAAATAACTATATTAAGGAAATATATAAATTTCTTAATGATGGTTATTTAGGTCTATGAATGTAAAATTACAAAACAAAAGTGTGTCAAAAGAATAATATCATAAAGAAAAAATATGTATATCTTATATTGTAGAACAAAAATCGACTGGGCATCTAAATTCGTTATAGGGCCTTATCTTTTTTAGCACACATCATCCTTCTTTTGCTTCGCTGCCACTAGTTCTGCAAAAATCCTATTGCAAGCCATTATTAAAAAAGAGAAAAAATTAATTTATAAACATAAATCATCGTCTTTTGCAATAAAATAAAATACATGAAACATTTAAAATTCTAATTTGTCCAATAAAAAATTTTGATACTTAAAATATCAATAAAATAAGACTTCAAAAAAGAATTTAATGACTTTTAAAAGTTAATCATCATCATGCATATATTCTATAACAAAAATTTTAAAAAACGTTTTTCTATTTAGTACCAGACATTAAATTCTTAAAAAGATTCAGACCCACTTACTTAAAATTGTGTATTATCATTTTATGAATGATTGAGGTGTGGAAAATATTTTTATATCTAACTTATTTGACCTCGTCATATCACAGTCGTGTATCACTTCAAAAATACACAAAATTTTTAAACTTTTCTCATAAGTTTCTCAATTGGCTCTGTGTAATTTGGGTAATTTTTATTTACTTTTGAATTATTCGTTTTTAAATCGTTCTACAAAATATCCGAAACTCTATTTTACATATTCGGGAGGGCTACAACATTTAAATTTATAAAATCTCGACATGACAAAATAATCGAATTTTTTTAAATAATTGAAAAGCACAAAATCTCGAACTGATACAATTTCGATTATTTGATTGACATAGAATATTATAAAAGTGGATCATGATGTAGATATCCTGTTAATTCGAAAATGTGAAAACTGAAGACCGAATTACTAAATCCAGAAATTCGATAATCCCGAAATACAAATATCGAAATTTTTGAACACTGAAAACTTAATTTGTTGAATTTCTTTTGTGTTCTTTCAAAAATTATCCATTTCGGACTAATGTGTTCTTCTAAGATTTACATAACTCAACTACTTCATTGATTCGGTCTAACAATGCGGTTTTCGACATCCGAAAACTCTGAATAAAAGCTAAAGAAATAATAATAATAATAATACTTATATTTCGGAGAGAAAATCATTCAGCTCTAGAGAATTTAAGGCATTTCTTATTCCTTCTCCTCACTGCCAACCATTCATCATCTTCCTCAACAAATAACGTCAGGGAGCACATAATAGCTATTTCCTTTATATTTCCAATAATTCCTTAATTAAATGTTTTCTTTGATGTCGGCCACTGATTACGCAGAGTTTGAAAATGTTTTTAAACAAAATATAAAATTAAGATTTTCTTTATATGAAATGTCTATTGTTTGAGGATTTTTTCTGTAGAAAATTTCAATTGAATTAAGGGGCTATTCTACTTTACAGGCTTTAAAAATTAGGTAATATCCCGAATCTTTTTTGAGAGCTCTATAATAGATATGGTTATAAATCTTTTTGGGTTTAATAAATATACTCTTGAAATATACGAAAATCGCCCTTATTCTGATAGTTGTGTAATCTGTCGAATAGTGTCGCTATATCGTGTCGTGAAATCGAGAAATCGGTATTCTCATAGTAGAGTGACACGACAAAAAATGGCAATAAACGACACGACCGACGGTTATGCATAGTAAAAGTGATCACACTGATCAATTTGGGTGAAGTGGAATATAATAATAATAATAATAGATTTTATATCGCACTTCTCAACATGTTGCTGGAAACATTCACCTAATTCTGAGCCGCCTAGGCATTCGAATTTAGGCTCTGTGGATCCATTTTCTGAAAAATCTTAAAAACTATATAACAATTTTTTAAAAATATTAAAATTTATTATTCTATTTTGTGTTCCCCAGACAAATATTATTTGGTATAAGGGGCAACACATGAATATATAATAGTATTAATTAATCATTCCGCTTTAATTGTGCTTAATTTTTCGATTTAATAAAATTTTTGATAAGACTTTTAAATTCCACAATACTGCGAGCATTTCTTATATTTTCTGGTAAGCTATTATAATAATTAACTGCAGAGTAAATTGGATCATATTTTAGTCGGTTAGTCCTTGGTGCCGGTAGATTATAATTTTCCATCATTGCTTTCCTTGCATTATATCCGTGAATTTCAGTTCTCAAAACTAGGTTAATAGATGATTTTACGTGTCTCTTTGTAATGCTATAAATGGCCTTAGCCTTTTCTATCTCTGTTAGTTGCTTCAGATTAAATTTGTCTGTGCTTTCATACAAAATTGTAGTGGCCGTATCCCGAGGAAGATTAAACACCGTTTTGATAGCCCTATTTAACAATCTCGATATAATTTGCATATTCCTTGTTTTTACTAAACGTGTTCCATTTTAATAATTTACAATATATGTTATACATAATTTAAGAATAAAATGGTCCCTGCGTCTTATTGTCTTCGATTTTTACAAATGACATACCTGAGCCTATTAGGCTAAACCACATCTTAGGTACCATTCCGGGCTCTAAAAAAACTCAGGAGCCTCACGGAAAAACGACGCTATTAATTACGTTTCGTTTATTATAGCTGGATTACGAAATTTATTATAAGAATCCTTACATTAAATTCAGCTATAGCAAACAAAACGAAGTGATTCATTTTGTTTTTCATAATAAGGCCCCAGAAATAAGTGAAAATATCATTTGTATTTCATGGGGTATCGCTGCCAAATCAAGTCATTTACAAAAACCAAGGGAAATAAAGCATAGAGAAATCAAAGTTAGGTATATTAGGTGTGGGGAAAAGTTCGTGGCGTTTTTTTAAGTAAAATTCAACTGATTTTCTTATAGCGTGAAAATGAATTTATTTAAACGAAATAGTTATGCTCCATTATTATCGACAATGTTTCCCGATTTTTCAGGTAGAACCATGATGCCATCGATGAAGAACTTCAGTGGTTTCCGGTTGAAAAACTGAATCAAGTGGCGGCTGTTTAAACAAATGGGTTCAAGAATTTTGACATAATTCTAGTTCGGGCTATACCTACACATATAACGAACATGTGATTCTAATTTCAGAAAGATCGGTCAAGTAGTTTCTGAGAAATCACTAGGATCACATCGAAAAGCGTGGTTTTGAGCTTTTTTTTTTTTTTGTTAAAAATTTGTATAAAAATGATACTTACAGAATCAACAATGCCGGCTCCATACGGAATACCTTTTGCTTCTTCAAACAATCCATTTTCCTCCATTCTGGCATCTCTGCGGCTCGTTCTGGCTTTCACAAATGCACAAAATAGAGTAGCGCCTTAAGATTTCCCTTATACAAAATGTTTATCAATTGAAATAATTATTTGTCGTTTTTTTCATGATCGAGATGAAAAAAGGCAAGATTGTCGTGGTCGATATTTTGAAAATCGCGATATATAGTATACCTATAAATTTAAATGGAAATGGTATTAAAACTTTAAAAAAATCAAACTATAACATATATAGAGGAATGATATAATTATGATAATGGCTAGGTATTTATAAGTAAACCCCATAAAATTGATAAATTGAAGTGTATTTATCTTAAAACATCTTAGACCAAGAAGAAAATTCACAGAAAATTATAAATTATATAATAAATGGAATATTCATTTCATTCTATGTACATTTATCGAAAAAACGAGGACCTGAAATAACTGCAAGCCGGATAGTAGGAATTAAAAATGTCCACCTAGCCACTTTTCTAACAGAACTTATATAAATTCTTATGCGCTAAAATTTAATGGACTACAACTAAAAAAAGAGTTACAAAATACTTTGCAAAAATAAAGTGACTCCTTGTCAGTGTTAAAACCTTACGATTATCTTTTTATACTCTACATTTTTTACAATCCCAAAGCATCTACGCTTCGGTACAAATTGTTATATATATATATATTTTTTTTCTTCAGTGAATACTAAACAAAGTATTTCATTTCTGGATCACAAAGATCTTGGCTCCTAAAGCTTGCAGTTTGTATGTTTTTATATTTTGCCGCATAATCAGATAGAGCCTCGTTCCAAATATTTTGTTTTTTGTTTTTAAAAAAAAAAAATCTTATCTTATGTATCTCAAATATTTACATTAACATAAAGAACAAATTTTTATGCTGCAGTTCTGCGATTATGTTCAGGTCGATGTTGATGTAGTCGCTGTTGCCGATGTTGGACTATTTGAGTTGGCGGTACCAGAAATTGGTGGCACTAATTCTGGAGATGTAGGTTTATTGTTAAGTTTCTCACATCGTGTACATATAAAATCGTCTTCTGGTTTTATTTGATTCTTATCAAGACCCACACAGAACATGTGGAACCACTGGTTACATTCCCCATCACACTGAATCCAATCAACCTCCCGGCCAGTTGGCTTTCCACAAATTGCAGCGCTACATTCATCATCCTCATCTGAAGTGGCGGCTTCTTGTTGCTCCTTCTGAGCCTTTTTGCCCCGTCGTCGTTTTCTGCTGTTGCCGCCTCCAGTCGTTGTGGTCTTAGTGTCCTTTGGGGCTGCTTTTCCCTTAGTTGTTCCTCCTGCTTTCGTTGGTCGTTTTGAAGTAGCCGCATTTTCTGCAGTTTCATCCAATTTCCGCTTCTTCGGAAGACTTTGAGATAAATCAGATGAAGATGAAGGTCTGGCCGCATTAAGTATCCGCCAGATGTGGAAAGTTTCATCGAGTGCCACCTCAAGGAGATCACCCTCCATCATAAGATCCTCGAGATTTTCAATGATCTCTTTACTTAATTGAATTAAAGGAGTTGTGGCTTCAGTTGTTGAGTCCATACTTGTCGATGGTCCCGGCAATGATGGTGGACAACCAGTTTCCATTGTACTATCCATTGAACAGTCTTCTCCCTCTGAGCCGGTCGAAGATTCATCATCACCTTCAGTTGTGCGACCTTGAGCCGATCTCCTCTTTCGTGATTTTTTATCTTCTCCTTGAGAATCGGTTACCTTTTGAGAAAGGGTTGATAGCATCTTCAACGCAGATGCTACATCTTCGGCTTCGATGGCTTGTCGCGCTCTATCTTGCCACTGCATCGCACGTTCTGTGAGATGTTGCAGAGCCTCACCTTCTGGAAGTCTTATGGGGACCCTTTGAAGGGAAACTAACAAAGAGAGGACTGTCTGAAGGTGCGGTCGTCGCGATCGTGTACATGAATCGCATAAATATTTAAGCTCCTTATCTGAAGAATGCATTACAGCATCAGCTGGACCACTCGATTGCGTTCCAAACTGAGCAGATCTGGGACGAGATACATTTCTTGGAGGTGTTACACATCCTTTGTGGAACCAATCTCCACAAAGTTGGCAGTGATACATCTGTCCTTGTACCCTGCGCTTACAAACACAAAATTTATCCTCTTCAGGATTTTTAATAGAATTAATTTTTCGAAGTTCTCGCATATCTTCAAGCTCTTTATCGGCAGCACTTTTAAAGAAATTCGCTATTTGCGTGATGTCCATTTCTTCCTTAAAATACTCCTCCATAGATTTTTTCTTACCTTTTGGATTCGGATTAAGAGTATCTGTCCTCGGTGATAGTACCTCTATAAGAGCTAGTGTACTTTCTTTTTTCAAAAATTTTTTCGCTGCACGCTCCTTCCAATGTTTAGCTCCTTCTAAATGCTCCTCCATTGTTTTCAGCTCCTCCAGCTGGAATGGGATATTTTTACCTCGACTAACAACATTTTCAAGTGTATGAAAATAAGGATAATTCTCATTAGCCTGAAGGATTTCGACTGTTGCCAGCCATTCTTTGGCCTTCTTTACAGCATCTTTTAAAGCTGTTTGAGTTGGCAAAATACCTTGAATCTCTTCAGCTCGTTCTAAGAGTAATTCAATTTTGGGCAAATCTTGTTGGGATCCACTTTGAAGGCATTTAGCTGCAAGAAGTTCCCAATCTTCAATTGATGATATTATATCTTGAAGAAGTACCAACTGCTTTTCGACTACACTGTCCGGTGTAATGTGTAGTCCTTCTTTAATAAGGGCCTCAATATCACTGATGGGTTTCTTCTCACGAGATTCTCGAAAATCTTTAACACGATTGAACCAATTGACCTGTCTTAAACGGTCCTTTAGAGCCTTAATCTCGTGGAGTTCGATACAAAGTGATATACCCTCGTCGATTAGCTTTTCAATCACCTTCTCTTCACTTTTATTTACTGGTTTGGCAAGTTGAATTTTTGCAGATTCTACAAACTCTTTACCCAAAGTGAGGAGCTCCCTCACACTTTGTCCTTCCTTAATGATACAGCATAGGTTATCGATCTCCTGCACAAACAATTCCAATTCTTCTAAAGATAGCTTATATTTGGCTGATTCTCCAGAACCTCTACTTCTTGTGCGTACTTTATTAATGTCCAACTGTTGGATGACGATAACACATTTTTCAGCCTCCAAAACGGACGATTTGAGCCTCTCTAAAAGTACTGAATTTGGAAATTTCTTATCTTCAGCTTCTTGTGCTAGTTCTTGTAATTCTTCCAAAGTAATTGTTGTATTCGTATTCGGATCCAAAATATTTCGTATTTTTGATAGCCAATTCTCAAAACTTTCAGCTTTGACCTTAAGCTTCTTTAGCATTAAGGGAAGTTCGTCCAATGTATATCGATACTTAAGCGTATGATTTTCGGGAGGACAATCGCACAGCTCTGTGTAATGTCGAAGGCACACGATCGCTTTGGTGCAAGAGCAGGAAACGGCCGATAAAAATATTGTCGTTTTACATGACTCACACTGTCTTTCATCGTCTGGGATTAATTCAAATGGTTGTCTTTCAGCCCTTGTAACGCCCCATTCAAGTAAAGATTTCCGAAGTTTTTTCTCGGATTCTACCATTTCGGTCATGTCTAAATAGCAAGCTGTAGCTATTCCTAGATTTAATTTATCTGGATCAAGAGCCATTTTACAGACAAGTTCATCGTGTGAAAAAACACAGAATCGTCTTAAGGTAGAGTAATGATTGATGCACTCTCTTCCCATTTTTAGCCAATCGGCTGGGGCAAAATTCACAGCTTCAGCAAAATTGTAACCTTGATTAAATCCAGCATGATAGGCTCTAGGAAAAGTTACAACAAATTCCCCAGCATGCTGATCAGTCCTGTAAACAGGAACTCCAGCTTTCATCAATATATTCGGATTCATAATAGTCACCAATTGATGGAGTAAATCTGGCTGTGAATGAAAAAGTTCTGGAGCAGCACTTCTCATAGTTTCTTCAAAAGCTTCAGCACTACTTCCAGGTACTCCATACCAAGTCTTTGGTTCACCCCAATGTAAGTAATTTATCGAGTAACTCCAGTGGTCTTCATTATGCCAACAGAATGTTGCAAAACACATTCCAACATACATCCATGGCACTTTCATTCCGCTAATATCAGCGTTAATATGCCCCAAAATAGATTCTTCCAAAAGTGGCAGATTATTTAAATTCCAGCTAGATTCTGCATATTCTTTATCTCCTGGCAGGAGGTTAATCGAATCTTTAGTTGGAAAACCAGATCCATGATCTAAAGTATGTAAATCAGCTCCATATTCCACGGTAACATCTTCATCAATCGATGAAACAATTCGCCAAAATTCCCTCTCAACTAAATCCGTTGGAACTAAATGTACAGCCATATTAAAGTAATCGGCCTTAAATTGATCAGCCATTTCTCCAAATTGCTGAAGTGTATACTCCCGGGAGGCTTGTTCAAAACCAAACGCCTCTTGGGGTTTACTAACCTCCTCCACGATGCATTTGGGGCATCTCCAGTCCCCTTTGGGTACATCGTTCAAAGGTGGCATTAAACAGAACATGTGGTAGCTGTCGTCGCAACCATCGCAGAGTAGCATAGATTCCTCAGCATCGCCACGATTGCAAATGTAACAAATATACTTAGCCAGAGGATCGACAAATTTTGATTTCTTCTTCCCATTCACTCCTCCAGCCATTTTACCTTTTGTAGTAAAGCCAGCCATTTTTGGACCAGCTCCATAAAATTGAAGACGTCTCAGTTCCTTCCCCTTAGAATCCTTATCATTTTCATCGTCATCTTTGTCACACTCTTCTTTAACAGGATTACCCGAGCCTAATCCACAGGTAGCAGTGCTGTTCGCAAAACGTTTAGATCGTCTGGTAGTTGTCTCATTCGGCGGTGTGATTTGCTGTCTTGAAACTATCCTATGGGGTCTATAGCTCTTATCGTCAATATCTGATTCAAGCTTAAGATCTACAACTTTACCAGATGTAAAAATATTGTAAGGATGTAAAATGCGTTCATAGTGGCTTCTAAGTGTGGCACCTACATTTTTACCAGGTGGATAGCCCATCCTCAAGGATACTTTTGACCATTTCCTTTCTTTTGTAACGTGCTCCATACCTCCCTCCTCCTGAACAACACGATGTAATGAATACAAATCAAGGATTTTTCGTTCAACTTGCGGAATTTTAAGGGATGATCCTTGAAGCTCCCAAAATTTCGCAATTTGATCCAAAAAATTCAATTTAACTCGAGTCTTCGCCTCTAACTCATTTAGTCGCTGAACTCGAGGTGTAAATCTTAGCTTATCAACATCCACAGCAAATGGTGGAGTCCATGATTTTGGAGGTTTGATTTTAACTATTCCAAACTTTTCTGCAACCGGTCTGATTTTGCTGATGTACCCGAGTGGATTTTTAAACTCCTCTTCATTTGGCTTGAAGACAGGAACTTCAGCTGGCTTCAAGAAATGAAACTCTTCGTTCTTGTCCAGGGAAAAGGATGTTGCTGCCGTCGACGTTTTGGTGCAAACGCCCTCAGTACCTGTTGAGATAATTATGTTAAAATTGTGGTTTCTATTTTTTAATTTATTTAATGTCGTACCACTGCTCTCAGTCGCCATCCGATCGGTCTTATTGGGGCTCACTTGATATGCGGGCGAAGCTCCTTCCCTCGTGTTGCCGTTCAACTCACTGGGACGTAGAATGCTAGACATCATCATTCTAAAGATACCTTTCTGGGCGGATCGTCTTTTCTCAATAGTTTCTTCTTTTATTTCTGCTCAAAACTTTCTAGGGCCCATATTCGTAATCATTGTCTGGCACCATATTTTTATAATTTATATTCTGTAACGAAAAAGTTATTCATTGCTAATTAATTAATTAATTAATTAATTTTAATTACTATTAATTTTAGAAAAGAGTTTGTAAAAAATTAGGTTTATTCTTTTTAATTTAATCCCTCCTCAAATCCAAAAGCAAGATCTTTATGAGTTGTTTTTACTTTCAAAAATTATTTGTATTTATGCAATGAAATGAAGGAAGTTGGTACTTTTACGGTAGACATTCTCTCTTACCGGCTACCAAAAATAAGTCTTAGACGAAGGATGATTGATTCAATTAGATACCCTTAATATCTGGCAAATATCATGTAGCTTGAAGTTTTAGAAGTCTTGTTTTCAGATATTTCTAATTTTTACTTCCCGAAATAAGGCTATTTATAGGGACTAGCTTCGTCTATTGCAGAAAAGCGAAGCTAATTCAATAAGTGTTCTGTTTTTACAAATTTGGCAGCTAAATAAACAAAACAAAAAAACTTTTACAAAATTCGCACGTTAGCGAAAACATATGTAGAAATAAAAAAATATATGTTTCCGGCACTTTAAAAAGTCAAATTTATTTATTTATTACCCAAAAAGCTCAAGAGAAAATTTTATTCTATTTTTAATATACCCACAATATTCTATTCTGATAAAAATAAAACAATTGTATTCAAGAGGCTGAAACTACGCATTTAAATTTGGTGTATATTTTTTTGTTTACCAAAAAATAATTCTAGTTAAAAAATTCTCGATTTATAAGATAGAATATAAAATCTTTAGAAATAAGAAACCAAATTCTTAATAAGGCCTTAGTTTATTTTAGTTTTAGTTTATACAAACATTTTTAGGAGGAACGCCCGTTCAAATAATGTAATCTAAATTTGAGATGTCAACAAAAAATCACATCTAGAAAACTGAGTGCTGAAAACTTGTTTTAATTTAATAATAATTTGGTTTAATTTACTTTGAACTAAGTAAAAAATACACGGCGAAGAAAACATGGTGTTTGGTGACAAATAAAACTCTTTTTAGAACATTTTTAATAACTCACTTTCCCATTCCGGGATCTTGCAATCAAAATTTCGACTAGTTCTAATTAAGGTAGAGATTTGAAATTTTTCAAACGTATATAAGTCCGGTGACAATGCCATATAATATATCTAATATCCCTCTAAATCTAAAATAGTGGGCTCCCCAAGATGACAGATTCCCTCTTCTTTCAAAAGCTCCTTGATATGGGTATCAAATGAAAGGTTTTCTTTTTCGTGCATTTGTAAAAGTTTGTTTATGTTTAGTTTTGCACTTTTCAAAATTTACGTAATCTTCGATTTTTAGTGTTTAGCAGCTAAGTTATATTGTATAAGTATGAACTCAAATTGTCGAATATTATCATCACATTACATCTTTACGCTTTTTCTTTGATGTTGATAAATATTAGTTTTTCTCCAAAATTTGTATATTTCTATTCGCTAATGGGTCGCGTTTTTTAATCGTCACTTTATTGTTGGCACAACATAACTTTATTTTTATTAATTATTCCCTAATTTAGTTTTACGCGAATTTTCTTTGCCTTATTTATAATGAAATGAAATGAATGAAATTGTTCATTAGTCACGTTTTTAGACTATTTGCTGTATAAAATCGTTTGTTTATTGAAAAAAACTGAATTTCACGGAATACGTATCTCCTAACGAGTTTTTGAATTGTTCTTAATTTAATTCAATGTTAAAATCAGTCCATTATTTCTTCATATAACAAAATATACTTCATTACTTTTTAACTTAATTTTTTTTTCAGAAATAAGTGAAATGATGTAACATGTAATGTTTGGTTTGGTTTGGTTTCTCTTTTTCTGTGCACAAATCTATGTTGCATAATATAATACATAAAACCGTTTATTGTTACTATTACTTCATAAGAAATTAAATATAATGATTATTTTATAATTCAATTAAATATTAAAACTCCGTCCAGCTGGTCGACTTTTTGAAGTATATTATTCTAACAAATTATAAATAAAGATTTATATTATAAAAATTATTTATTTATTATTTAAAAATTAATAAAAGTTCGTTTCCCTTAATATTATCTGTATTATTTCTTTGGTTTAAATTGAATTTAACGTCTCCACACAGATTTTAATGAAACTTTGTAGATTTAAAATGTTTTCACTCTCAACAATATGTACGGCGGCGTCCGCCGAATACCGAGTATCATCCAAAATACACGGTAAAAATAGTCAAATATGGCGGTTTTAAAATTATAATTTGGGGCTGTTTCTCATACTGCGGTGTAGGGCCGATCCACCTGATAAAACAAATTATGGATAAACATGAGTATGTCGAAATATTAGAACGAGTTATGCTGCCTTATTCTGAGTATGAAATACCACTGAAATGGATCCTACAACAAGATAATGACCCAAAACACACAAGCAGAAAAGCTATGGAGTGGCTCCTGGTCAAACAGGGATTGAGGTCATATCATGGTCCGCTCAGTCACCTGACCTCAATCCCATTGACAATCTAGGGGGAGATATTAAAAGAAAGATAACGGATGCAAAACCGTCAACTACCACTGAACTTTGGCAGGTAGTGCAGGCCGTATGGAATCAAATAACATTCAAAAAATGCCCTTGCAATTTAATTGAAAACCATTGGAATTTTGTATGAATACCATTAAATTTTTGTTATATTTTTAGTTATAAAGAATCACTACTATTTTTTTGAACATTAAATTGGAATCACTATTATTTTAAGCGTTTTCTTAAAAATATAATATGATAATTCCTAACTGATGATTTGTTCCAAGCTTGTGGATATTTAATAACTTTGCCTTCCTTTGTATCCTAACAGCTATAAAGTAACTTGTCATATCACTAAACCATTTAAGCGATCTTACAAAGTACACTATTATTTTTTTGAACACAGCTGTATGGAAGAAGTACAAAAAAAACTCTTTAAAACAGTCAAAGAACTAAAAAATAATTTATAAGAAAATATGAGAAACGATGTTTGTGATGAAACTGTGAGAAATACGTTAAGAAGAAATTACTACCATTAAAGAGTTGCAAAAAATATCCAAAGAAAGAATAAGAAATCTGACTGAAATTACCAATGAATCAATAATATTTCGTAACATAAACCAGTTGATAAAAATCTTACAAAAATTAAGGAACTAACATTGAACCTGTTTGTCAAAATTTATTTAATTCATTGTCTAAGCAACAATTTCGTAATTTTTTACATCTTTCTTGTTTGTTCGATTGTTTGACTTGTAAAATGCAGTTATTTTGTTGTTAGTTATGGTATAATTATGTTGGATTACTTAGAAAAAGGTGAAACTATAAACTCTGCTTAATACTCAAAATTAAAGAAAAATGGCCTGGTTTGCTGAGAAGAAAAAGTTTTGAAAATGAAAATGCGCGAGTTCACACATCAGTTGAAAACATGGCAGAAATCCATCAGTGTGCCTTTGAATTGTTACCCCACGTCCCTTATTCACCTGATCTACCTCCATCAGACTTTTATCTATTTCCAAAGCTTAAAAACCACTTAGGAAGGCAAAACATTTCCGAAGAGGTTAAAACTGCTGTCAATGCATTTTTTGAAGATTAGGTGAAGATTTCATTTTAAAGCTGGTATAGAAGCGTTTCATTTTCCTGGTTACTTTTCAAACGCCTCTGGTATTTGTATATGGTTTCTTCTTGTATACATTGGAAATATGTAAAAACGTAGAAAGAAAAATAAACTACTTATTACTAATAATTTTTTATTTTATTGTCCACTTTGCCCCATTATTAATTTGATATTGTTTAACATATTAAATCACTTTTTGAAGGAATAAATAAATCGTTCTTTCATTATAAAGCACTTTTTGTACACTTAAAAACAGACTTAGAGAATTGCGATGACGGCGATACACTTAAAAAACAATTAAATAGAGGATATCCATAATTAACATTAAAGTTGACAATATGCCAGAAATAGTATGGCAAAAAAATCTATAATACATGTGTCTTATATCTGAATACGCAATTTTCGAAATGTATACTTGCATGCAACTGCTAGAAGAGATTTATTGGGTAAAACAAAAATACCTGATTTAAAACGACACCACAAAAATTAATAATAAATGAAAATCAATAGTCCGTTTCCATAGATCCTTTTTTCATATTACTTTGCTTTTTATAAAACGTGTTGCATTGGATGGATGCAATTCGTAAAACTGATTCTCGTATGTATAAAATCCAATGAATAATGAATTTTTTCCCCTCTTAAAACTAAAGATACAGATCAATTCTTAGAAAAGATTATACCTTTTTCCTGTATCGATAATAAGGGAAACCCCACTGAGATGTATTTTAAACCTTTCTATTATCTCTATTTCATTGTATTTTGAGAAAAAACCTAAAACATATTGCACGACACCACAACGAAAATTGGTAGGGAGCTCTCTCAAAAACTCAGTAACGTTTGTGCACAAAGGAACTCTGTTCTGCGACTGGTCGATCCAGTTTCCATCCCCCAGAAACACGACGAATTCATTACGAAAATCTAATTGGGACTAAATGGGCCCTACAATTTGACCGGGTCCCGATAAAATTAATTTGTTTGTTCTGCTTTCACGTAAACCAAAAAAATTTCTTTAAAAAATTTTCTAAAAGACACAAGAGCGATAAAACTGACTAAAAACTACACAGTCGCAGAAACCACCAACTGAACGCCATTCGTTTGTAATTTTGACCTTTTCATTAAATATCGGAATAAATATATCCAAGAAATAAAAAAAATCCTGCCAAAGCAGCAATGTTTCGAAAATGGTCAGAAAAATATCTTTTTATGGGCAAAAAACCAATTTTCTTCCCAGGTGATCGAAAATGTCGAGAGCGACTTAAATCGTCCGATTTTTCAGCAAATTGTCGGTGTGACTAAAATGTCTGACTTTTTCAAAACATTTTTGTTTGGCGTTAGATTTTGTGCTGTTCGTGCGGCGATACGATTCGATCGTAAAAATATTTGACCTCACCGAAGAACACACAACACACCGCCATGTTGCTGCTGCCACCAGGTTTTGAAGTTCACTTTCCTTTTGATATTTTATAATAAATTGGGAATTTTGTAGCAATCGGCGGGTTAAATTTCTGATCTGAATTGCGATATAGATCCCAAAAATGCCCTTTGTTTCGACCGTGACTAACTCCTGGGAGCAAAGGGGTGTGTAGTTTAATTGCATACTGAATCTGCTTCAGAATGAAAATATGCAACTGATCAAAAAATTACAAAAATGCCCCATACATAAAATCGTACAGGTTTTTCCTAAAGGAAGGAAAACGACGTAATAACCTACAGCACTGGGGGCTGGCTGTGTGTGATGTAATTGCCAATTTTCCCTGCACTATTTGTGCCCGGTTTTAATTTAAAATCGATCTGAGCCAGCACTTTTTTTTTGTTGCTTGCCTGCCTCCCGTCCGATTAAATACAAAGTTCGAAGGGGTGCAATGGGAGGCACCGAATCACGCTCCCTGGGGCAAACATATGGACACCAAAAAAAGCTGCTTCTACTGCTGCTGCTGCTGGTAGTACCCGGAAAAAAGACGCAAGTATCCCCCTTTTAAAAAACTTCGCCACGCATTTAGAATAAAATTCACATTTATTATTTGGTTCGAAATCCTAAAGCTAAAAATGCATATTGTCGACCGTCCTGCATCTCAGCCCCCCGTGAACCACCCACAACCGATCTCCTCACATGGAAACAAAGTGCACATATTAAAACAAAAAATTAAATGTAACCAAAAGTGGCAGAAGAATTAAAAATCAGCCCCCCGAAATGAGCTCCATCACTATGGCACGGGGAATAAATCGTAAAATTTTACCCATTAGCACTCGGCCGACGACGATCACATTCAGAATTTCAATAAGAATTAAATGTGATGCTGTGAAAAATTTATTTCCGGACGCTTATACGAATTGCCCATCCCGAGTAAAAGTGAATTTTATAAAACGCGAAGCGAGAAAGTCGCAAGTATAAATTTTTTTCGTTTTTCTTCATTAGCTTCTTCCACACACAAATCAATAAACCGGACAAAAAATCAAATAAAATACCACATCCACTTGCTCACTTAATTCTTTTTTAACAAATTATTAAAGGATTAAAACTCTCTAGCTAACCTTTAAACTTTAACTTCGTTTATATTTGCTGCAAAGCAAATGATGGTCCAAATGCACAAAATACTTTTTTTTTTTCTGGAAAAACTCTTCGCGTTTTGCCCACCGTTCCGATATGAAATAAAAAAAATATATATATATATATATCTTGACACACACAATTTGACTGATCGCATGACAGCTAACAAAAGAACTAGACAACTTCACATCTTTCATGTGGAAGGCCTAATCGATGGAAATTTTTGTTCTTTACAGAGGAAAAGAATATTTTTTAAATAAATAAAACTCAATTTATATACGTACAATTAAATACAATTAACTCCCGCAAAAACCATTAATAAACTTATTCCTCGTAACTCCTAAAACACAATATTTTATAAACCTCCGAAAAGGAAGCGAAATGACTTAACGAAAACAATTCGTTGAGTTGTGCCCATTTGGAGACTTTGGAGAGTGACAATCAGCTGGTTTCGCTGCTTTCTCTCCACAGCACAGCGCCGCACCACGAGCAAAGGCGAAACGAACCGCCGTGGTGTTGGCCCGCTCCGTCCTCCAGGTGCACGTGCTTTGATTTGTTTATTGTTGACAAGCATGCGAATTAACTCGATGCACAGCAAATAAACAAGACGATCGAAACGTTTTCGGGGGTTTTGGAAATGATTTCTCTAACAAATAATTGCCAATCGGGGGACATACTTAATTTAAAATGCATTTGAGGTTATGTCCTCCTGGCGAAGTAACGAGCTAGACCAAAAAACTAGCCGACTAGCAAGCCCCAATTCTTTGTCTCTAGCAAGCGGTGACGTAATGACGTAAATGCAGGTTTTAGACCTTTTCTGTTTTTCGATTTTTAAGTTGAATTTGGATTTTCTGCGGTTGATGAAGATTTTTAATTCGCGGATTCTTGATTTGGACTAGAACTTTCTGAAAATTTAGTTTACAATTTGAATAATTCTATTTAACGGACTAGGGGTTGTATTCAGCAATTTGCAAAAATAATATCTCCATCAATATATTTTAATTACTATAGAAATAAATCATAATAATTATATAATAGCGAATTATAGTTAACAGACACACCTCACAGTATTTTGGTTTGTATTTAAACGCTCTTTAAATAAAATAATTCGAATTTTAAGCAGAGTATCATAAATAAAATAAATAAATTAATAAATCTCAATTATAAAATTCAAGATGCTCCCTTGGGAAGATAGGCCGGGAGATAGCAACAGATTTTGGCCACGAATTTCTTACTTATGCCTCGAAGAGTATTGAAAGGTACACCAGAGCTAAGCAAAATAAGGGTCACTTTTGACCGGTAACCCTGTGAAAATTAGATTTTCATTTGAAAAAAAATCATGTGGCCTGCGACAATTTTCTTGCATCTGCCATGTTCAAAAAACGATAGGGAAGCACCGACTTTATCATCAACATATTTTAGGCATAAGGGCTGCAAGGGTCATAAGGGTTGAAATGATGATGTAAAGGTGTAAAAAACAAAAAGCGGCCAAGTGCGAGTCGGACTCGCCCATGAAGGGTTCCGTAGCAGCAAGTAACATAATATAAAAGTTCTTGTTATTATTAGAAAATAATGGTTCACGGTTATGTTTATGAAATTAAATGTTTTATTTTTATTTTTTTATTTGAGTTGATTGAATGAAAGGTAAATTGCGGTTTACGATTTATGACGTATTAGAAAAAAACTACGCACTAAATCTCGTTCAAACCAATTTTCGGTGGAAGTTTGCATGGTAATGTACATCATATATTTTTTTTAGTTTTATCATTCTCTTATTTTAGAAGTTACAGGGGGGGACACACATGTACCACTTTGGAAGTGTCTCTCGCGCAAATTATTCAGTTTAGAAAAAAATTACATTAGAAACCTCAATATCATTTTTGAAGACCTATCCATAGATACCCCACACGTATGGGTTTGATGTAAAAAAAAAATTTTTGAGTTTCAGTTCTAAGTATGGGGAACCCCCAAAATTTATTGTTTTTTTTATATTTTTGTGTGAAAATCTTAATGCGGTTCACAGAATAAATCTACTTACCAAGTTTCAACAGTATAGTTCTTATAGTTTCGGAAAAAAGTGGCTGTGACATACGGACGGACAGACAGACAGACATGACAATCTATAAGGGTTCCGTTTTTTGCCATTTGACTGCGGAACCCTAAAAAATTAGAGAATTTTCCGTGATTTTCTTAGAGTTGACAATTAAAAGTATGAACGTTCTTATCTTAAACAACCCATACAAATATTGGCTTAAGGGCTAAATGAAATGAAGTTGC
Source organism: Dysmachus trigonus (assembly GCA_949715965.1). Taxonomy (NCBI): domain Eukaryota; kingdom Metazoa; phylum Arthropoda; class Insecta; order Diptera; family Asilidae; genus Dysmachus; species Dysmachus trigonus. The sequence continues at coordinate 68,516,732 of OX454323.1, forward strand.
GGCAAACTTGGTGAAAAATTTAGGGAAATTGCGTGATTTTCTTATTTATGCCTTTGAAACTATATGATACCTATGACAAATTGATTACTTTGTGAAATCGGCATAATAATCAGAGGTGTCTGCAATGGAGGCATAAGTCATAAAGTTGTAGGAAAATTCGTGAAAATTATAATCATTTTCTTATTCATGCAATTTGGCACATACGTAGAAAAAGTTGTTTTCAAGCTGTACAACAAAGAGCATAAGCGTCGGAAGTGGCCTTCATATAAATTTTATTTAGAAAATTTGTACAAAAATCTAAAAAATTATTAATTTTGACTAATTCGTGCCATAAAAAATACAATTATTGCTATTCCATTTTTCTTGTACATTTGGATTTTTTATCTCACACAATTATAATGTAAGGGATTTTTTAAGTTTTAATATAAATTCCACTACTGACCAATCAAACATAAATACCGTGTGGTAGGGGGCATGGTGGGGGGAGGAGGGTGTTTATGTTTGGTTGGTTGTCTATAAGATGTATTATCTGTATTGTAAGATAAAAAATTTAGCTGAGACATTTTCTATAAGCGTTAATGCATTAAAATAGTGCTAGGAGCTATAAATCTCCTTTTTCATAACTTTGGGATATGACAGAGAGGGTATTTGGAAGTTTCGTATTGAAATCGACTATAGATAAAAACCCAAAAAGAATTTCAAAGAAATTTCAAGTACTTCCTGCCAAAAAATTTGGGCCGAAAACCGGCCTTATTGACCCTCCTCCTTTTCACTTTAAGAATTGTAGTTTTGCAATGGATAATAAATAATGCATTTGAGTAGTAAGCTTCTGTTCAATACAAAATATTTTATTGTTTTAGATAGACGAAAAAAAAGCAATTCAATATAACTATGTAAAAAAGAAAGTTCTTTCTCAAAGAATCATCAATTAAAATTTATTTAATCAAATAGCAATTACTCAAAAAATTACGAAATCGGTCTGTGGAAGAAATTGATTATAACCTTTGAAAGTAGCTCTAATTTTGCTTTTAACTCCATTTAACTTCAATTACATGCAAAATAAAATTACTTACTAACTATACACGTACAAAATTTGCATCGAATAGCGATTTGAAACCCTTTCATTAGAATTTACAGACTAATTTATTGTACAGGGGTGGAAATTGGTAATAATACTCGCATCCAGGGTTGCAATAAAATATGAAAATTGAGATTAACTCCAACAAAATAAAATAAAATAGAATTCGTATCTATATGCGTACTTCTTTTCGATAGGAATATGGCATGTAAAATAAAAATGGTTATTTGTCACGTTAATCGTTATTTAAATCAATATTACCTATAAAAGCGTTGTGTTTTTTTTTAAAATTGCTTAATAATACGAAGCTTCAAAATGAAGAAGCACATATGAATTTCTATCATGTAAAAATTAAATAATGCGATTTTTAAACTTATCTTCGATTTATAGAACATTTTAGAATAACAACATAGAATTTAATTAATTTAAAGAATCATAAAAAAAATTTGAATCGTGCCACGTCAATCAAAAATTAAAAAATACCTAAATACAATTTACAAATCCTGTAGCTATTTTTGTTTCAGCAGATTAAAATTGGAACGAGCTTAAAGGTAACAAAAAATAAATAAATCTTTAGTTGTTCAAATTTTAAGATCCTGATTTAAGAAAATAAACAAATCACGTAAATATAATCTCACGATTTTCTAAACAATAAAGAGCTTTGCGTGATATTTCGCATTAATTCTTCAGTCACGAGAATCCTTGCAGATTACTTACTTAATTTATATATAAATACGCAATAAAAACCCTGTTGAGATACGTTCAAATCAGAAATTTTATTCTATTGTGTTTTCGCAGTTATGAGACAAGTAAAAATAAATTAACTAAAGAGTTTAAGAATTAATCACTTTGGTAAACAAACAACTTTTAATATATAGCCTATTTTTGGAGTTTTAAGGTAAAAGAATTGAACCAATTTGACCTTTTTTCCTTCTCTGGAGTGGAGCATATTTCATATTATATCTTTCTTCCGGTAGCAAAATAAATTTTTTATGTTATTTAATTACTTTTATCAGTTTAAGACTACCTGCGGGAAAATCCCCATTAGTAAAAATACTCAGTCTGACCTTATCTCTGAACTGGGGGTAAGAGCTTAATTTAATATCTGACGAGACGATGAATTAAAAACGATTAAAATTGCATAAATTCAAATGAACGCGTAATGAGCAGATGATTGTAGTAAGTTTATTTCATATGCATTAAGTTTTGAGTAACAAGACTGTGATAAATGAATGGATTAAAATGAGAAAACGCAATTAAAATGAAATTAAAATATTTTAAGCATTTTCTCTGCCAACATCACCTTAATAATAATAATAGTAATAAGATTATATAAAAAAATTAGCAGATAACTGACCTAATCGATAACCAAAAATACATAAACGTGATGTTTAGTGATTATGAGATAATATAAAAATGCCGGTCTGACTAAAGGGCAAGATTAAGTCAAATTTTTCGATTGAGTATTAACATCGGATAGATCAATGAACTTTGAATGAAGAATAAATGTTGAATGTGGAAAAGTTCTGTATTATAATACAATATAAGAATTTTTTTTTTTTAAATTACCATAACTTTGTTTATAATACATCTTCATGCAAGATAAAATTTGAGTTAGAATTATTAGAACACATGCAATTTGAGTTTTCTACGCTCAGAAGTTTTCTGGGTGAGAAAAAAATTTAATATTTTCGTTCCTGCATTAAGAAAAACATTTTTAAAATACTAAGCATATTTAAAATTATTATATTCTTATTTCCAATCATCTGGACAGAATATACGACTTATATACACTACTCAAAAAAATTAAGGGAGCAAGAAATTTATTGAAATTTTGTGTAAATTTTTGATGAGCTGAATCTTAGTGAAAAATGATCGTATCAAGAAGATTGAACAAAACGTTTTTTGAAGTTTGAAGTTTCTAGTTTTAAGATCATTTGGCCAAACATTTTTTCAAGCTACGGTTTTGTGCAATATCAAGAAATAGCGCAACAAAAAATATGTCAAAATTTTTTCTTTCCTAAATGTTTTTGGAAAAAAGTTTTCAGATTAAGTTATGCAAAAATCATTTAGATTGTTTATTCAGCTTTAATTTGGTTTTCTCAAATTCTCTCTACGTTAATTTTTCGGTGAAATATTCGACTTTTTATGAAAAAGGTTCCTTTTGTCTTTGATAATCGACATAACAGTAACTAATGACCGCACAGTAAATTTAAGGACGGTTTCGAAAACTTGAATGAATTCTCTACAAAGACCTTTTATGATTTTTGAAGTAAACAATTTCTTTTTCTCCACTGAAATTAATTTGAAAAAACTGAAAAAAATGCCTGTTTGCGTTATTTTTTTTTAGAAAACTTGCCTCTGATTTACAAATATTAACGGAAAGACTAATATTTTCTGGTTTTGTTACAGCCTACTGTACCCCCAATAACCATGTAAATTTTTAAATCGATACTTCAAACCGTTTTCCCGGCCCGATTGATCAAAGTTTTACAAAATAATTAATCCATTAATATGCTAGATGTGACTAACTAAAAAATTCGCGATGTTTTTACTCAAAATGGATCAATTTTACGAATAAATTTCATATGACAAAAAATGCTTATAATTAGAAAAAGAGCACACTTGAAAATTTTCGGGAAATTTTTGGATTATTAAAAAAATTGTCAAATCCAAAAAGCAAAAAAAAATTTCCAAAAAATTCACTCTCTGTTTACAATTTTAAAAATAAGTGCGTTTTTTCTTCTATCCTGAACAAAAGGCAATTATCTCTTAAAATGAAATTTCTCATAGAAAAGATTTAAACTTTCTTTTAAAAATAGTATAAAATTGCAATAATTTTTGAGTTAGAAATTAATCAAGACATTTTTTAATTTAAAATTTTAAGTTTTGTATGGATTAAAATTATGCCGATTTAATATAATTTTACAAAAATATCAATCTTTAATCTGGGTAGCTGTTTTATTGTTCTGTCTCTACCTAATGCGAAAAATAAATGTTCATTCATATAACTTATTTTACGATGTAAAATATATATATATTATATGCACTATCCCAATTTCTTTCATTAATTTTTTGAGTTTATATGATTAAGAGAAAAACGAATCGAATCTTTGAAACTTTTTTAGTTTCTTTCAAGCACGAGATGGTAAAGAAAAGGCAGCATACATCTAAAATTTTGGAATTGTCTTTTTTTAAAACGTGTCATCATTTAAAAGACAATGGAACAAGGTTTTGCGCTGAAATTATATTGACTCATATTACATTTAAAAAACAATCACCTTCATAACAAAAGTAGGTATAGTATAGTATTTATGCGTAAAAACCCAAAATCCAAAATATATTTCTTAGAATTTCAACCAAGGAAGAAATGTGATGAGAATATGTAACTAAAAACAAAGTATCAAATAAAATTGACCTCCTGATAATATAAAACGAATTGTTACCGCATCCGCATTTCAATGTTTTTGTAAATCGCAAATATATATAATAGATATAATTGATCAGAGATGTTTAGTTAAAGAATGGCATTTTGCGGTTTTCTCTCCAATTAAAAAACTAAGAAGATGTTAAATGTTTACAGAGATAGGAAGTATATTTTCACATCAAGTATTGTCACGACTATTAATAAATGCATATCTAATTTTGGTCTACAAAAGTGATTACTATGAAATTAAATACTTCCAACACAAGACAAGCTAAGATTCGAAAAGAATATAATCTTCTCAAGATTGAGCTTGTCACTTGGGTCACGTGTCGCATAGAACTTGATAATGTCTTATTACGGCGTTAGAGCAATTTTTCAATTGTACCTATGAATTAATCATCGCATGACTATCAACCTTTCCGTCGCGGATGGCATCAGGAAATTGCTGGAAACTGAAAGATACACGATATGCTTGTGAACAAAAATAAAATTATAAAACCCACCAGCGATTTAGTAAAATAAAGGAGTACGACTTAAATATAATTTATTTAGCTGACTAAGCTGATTGCATGCCCGTAAAGTTGCATCAGATCAGATTGCAGCTTTAACTTATAGTTGCAAGAGAAATAATACACATAAAACAATGCAAAAGTTCAATTCAAATATTTTTTTCTTGATTACAGAAATTAGCCATTACTATTACCCCTGGACAAGGGAGCAGACAGTCGTCGGGAAAATATATTTTTGTTTTTTTTCACCAATTTCGTGCCACTATTTTCGTTTGACGTAATAGTCATCAAGATTTTTATTATGTCAGACATTATGTGAATATTAATTCCTGCGTTGTTATGGGGATAATAACCCAGAGTGCTGCAATTAGTTCAAATAGTTTTATAACATCCAGCGCGCTTCACGTAATACGATTTTTCAATTAGTAAATTCTGGGAAGTGGTAATTACAACAATCGGTTCTGGACATCTTCTAATTCCGGTCAATGGAATTTTATAAACATAAGCAATTTTCCGGAAATCATCGTAACATTTATTTACAATTAAAGCTCAGTCAGAATTTCATTCGAATTAATTTATCAACAGTGAGTAAAATAATTTTGTTTGGTAAGATGAAACATAATTCTAAGAAAAAGTCATCATACGGGGAAATACAAATCTTCTATGTTAGAATTAAGTATATTTACCAAGAATAACAACTTGTAAATTTTAATTTAATTTCATCTTCATCTTCATTTCAATTAATTCGGTTTATAGAGAATCATCACTTTGATCTTTTGTAATATATAATTTCCTAGTATTCTGAATTTTATACAAAAATAATGATGTAGAGATTTATCAAAACAATTTATACGATAAAATTTATAGCTTTAATCTTATAAGAGTTTGTATTTTATATGAAACTTTATGAAATCAATCCTTTAAAAGTGACCGAAAAATTCGCCTGTTTTTGTACATTTCACAGCGAACAGAAGAAAAGACATAAAAAAATGTATCAGCTATAAAATTAATGGTCGTAAAAAATGAACAGAGGCATTGCTTTTAATATAGTTTTTCGAAATTATTAAAAAATCATCCCTAACTGATGATTTCAACCCTCAATTAGGGGTATCTTTTTAATAATTTACGAACAACTAAAACCAACCTCTCTTGATTTTTTACGATGATTAATTTGATACCTGATACATTTTTTTATGTCTTTTCCTTAGTTCGCTGTGAAATGTGCAAAAACAGGCGATTTTGGAGGTTACTATTTTATCGAACGAAGGCAATGCATTATTAATTTTATTCTAAATTAGTGTAAATTCTACTAATTCTTTGTTTAATTTTAATCTAGGACTTTATAATGTTCATAAATTACGTTTCCATAAAACTTACATCCAATTTTTGTATATACTATATTAGGGTGCTTTTTTTCGCGACTATTTTAATACTATATACTATTTATACATAAACTATTTTGAATCAAAATGACCCCAAAATTAGAAACGCTAGTTTTAAACGTGCGATATTTATAATTAATTTTTGAGTCTGTTTACTTATTAATTTGAAAGAAAGAACAATTAATATTAAATGCAGAGGTCAGTGTATTGTTCTCGAGTTAAAGTACAAGATTTTGCTATTTAAATCATTGTTTAATATTCTAAAAAAACTACGCTTTTGCTCAGTCTCAATTTTAATATAGAAAGCAGAGTTTCAAATTCAATATCGAGCTCGGTTTATCTATGTGAAAATTACTTTTACTTAGTCTTTTAGAATATGAGTCATTGATTACTTACAACGAATAAGAATAGAGAGTGTTGATTTGTAAATGTTTTGCGTAATTTAAATTTATTTATTTCTACGTCTTTCTTTTGGTTTCGTCGTAGTCGGAATTTTAATTTAATACCCCAAACTCGAAACTTACTCTTCACTTTACCTTCTTTAATTTGTATTATTATTACTATCGTTTTATTAAAAGTTCTAAAACGTTCGTATATAAAATAGAGGAATTTACTTTAGTGCCAGAAGGTATAAACTTCATTCATTTAACATTTCCAATATCGTTCTTAATATTCTAGTTGCTATATGTTAAAGATGCAGATTTTGTCAATTTCTGGCTTCCAATTTGAATTGTTTAAAGCTAATGATATTGTGGCATTTAGCCAAATTGATTGATACCTTATTATATTATTATAGTCCCTGTGACTACACCACTAAAATCCTCACCCTTCTTGTTTAGCTTCCTAATCAGGATAGATTCAGAGTCCTAATTTCTTAGGATTAAAAGGTAAGCCCAGCTGGATAAAATAAATTAGGAATAATTAAAAAAATATACCAAATAAATCCCTCTTGATTTTTTATTGCTGGGTATTCTTCTATAAATAAAAAGACAATGTTATTCACACTAAAATATAAAGTAAAGCTATCTACATCTTTTCATTTACATAAAAACTTTGATAAGGTTGTTTATAGTGTAAATTATTAAAACTAATTAAGGTTACATTCGCTTGCTTGTTTATAATCTTAAAATGTAAGTATATTTTTTAAAACATTCATATTAACAATAAGTCATAAGAATAAAGAGACTTGACAAATGAATAATTCGAATTTTTAAGTTAAATGTATTAAAATGAAATCATACTGTATTTAACATATTAAATTTGAATATTGAAAACTTAATTTTTAACCCCAAATTTATTTAGATTGTAAAACTTGTTTTAATCCCAAAATTTCGACTGTGTACGAATGAAAATCTGAAAAAAGTGCATTAAGTAAGTAGTATATAAGAAAATCTGATAAAGGTCATAATTATTCGATTATGTTTGCCTCCAGTCAACCGTAGCATGTTTACTTCACCATTATATTTCAGAAAGATTTTCTGTTGCAATCCAAGAGCTTCTAATTAAGAGTTAACCTACTAGTTCCTAACATTATAACTTTGGAATAAGATTTAACTCACTAAATTAACCAAGATGGATATTTCTTATCAGTCACCTCCTCATACCCCGGTTATTTCTATTTGCATAGTTTGCAAAAAGTCTTGCAACAAAGTAATTGAAGCGTGATTTCCGAAGAATGGAATGAAGACTTCATCAAAGCGTAAAATGCTTTCAACAGAAAAGAACAGGTATCTTGCGCAGAAGGTAAATTAAGAAACGTGATCGGAGCATATTGATCAGATTATGATTTCAATGTTACCGGGATCAAGAAAGATTCATCCCGCTTAAGCATTGTTAACGATCGTAATTAAAAAGGTAAGCACGCGGCGACATCGCATAATCGATGCAATTAGTATAGAGCGCCTATTGCTTGCATCAATAGCTAATCCGGATTGTGGTTTAGTATCCCATTTTCGGATTAGTCAAGTGAGTGAGTTGACTGGTTTAGTGGGTGGAAAGATGTTAGTTAACCTACCTACCACGATCTAATCACTTCGGGTACAATGTCAAGCCTTTCAAAAGTTCTCGGAAATTATTGCGGAAATGAAGGAAGTACTAAAACCACTTTGAAGCAAAGTAATTAACTCGGAAGTTAAATTGAAGGCTGAACTATGTCAATTTCTTGCAAATAAATAGAACAGCAGGAAGTTTCCCGATTTAAAAGTTCACTGCGAATAAAAAACTTACGCCTACATAATTACAAACATATGAACATAAGTTGTTTACTATGCAACATTTTATTTACACAAATTCTGGTTATAGCACGAGAAGAATTTTTTATGAATGAAATATAGAAAATTGTTTAATTCATTTGAATTGTACATAAGAGTGTTAGACTATAAAATTTAAACCAGTTTAAATGGTTTTACTTTGTAATCTGTCAGGCTTTAGAAAATCCAATTTAAAACAGAGTTAGTAAAGAACGTTCTATTTGTCAGCTAAACTAATTTTTCTTTGTTTAATAAATCAAACCCAACTAAACAATAGATAGATGAGAATTTAAATTCGAATTTTAAACGTTAACATTTTTATTATAAATTTTTTTTTAACACTAATTTCACATTAATTTATCAATTTTTTTTTTTTTTTTTTTGTATTTTAAATATGATTTAATTATCAGAAAATACTACTCCTGAAGGTAATCTTTTTTTAATATCAGGAATGGAAACGGCATGTGTTATAGCAGAGATTAACGCAGCAACTCCTGCTATACATAAAAATATTTGTGCAATATTACCACAAAATGTTAAACCACTCAAGAGTACAATGGATGCCGCAAAAGTAATTAGTGCAGCACTAAATTCATACACGATCCCCTGAAAATAGATTCAAAATTTTTATATGTGTAGATTCATGAATTTTATTTTTTTAAAGGTATTACTTACGAATGGTCTGATGGCTACATGATCGGTGATGCAATGCATAATTAACAGAAACATGTCAGGGAAGATGAAGGTGTATATTAATATTAAAAAGATTTGACAATTTATTGAAATCTCACGGGCCTGGATACAGACACTGCCATGCTGTGAAAGAACTAACGCCCAACTAATGATCTCAAGGATCTGAAATTCAATTGGTTTAGACATGAAGGTATAATAAATAATAGTAATTTTTTTATTAGAACACTTACAAGACTTATTAAAGTTAAGTATCCTACGGGATCTCTGAACATGTGATCAGTCCATGACATGGTGATGGATGACAATAAAATCAGAATGTATACGTTTATTTACTTAATCAATAATTTTGCACGTCTTGAACAATAAAACATAGCTGTTTACGTTCATTATGTCAATTAGAATTCACGTAGTTGGCTTTGTTTTTAATAAAAGGTACATTCACAACAACATTTATTTTTTAAACCGCCCGTTTCTCGTTACGGTTGAGTTTTATATTATTTTGTTACAACTCGTTTAAAAATGAGATAAATAAATAATCATCAAAACAATTGACCATTTCATATAACATGGAAACTATATGAAAATTATAAAGAATTCAAAAATTATAATGTTTATGTAACGCAAACTCTTTACAGAAATATTTTAATTTTATCTTTCAGATGAAATTCTTTAATGCAATTTTCTATGACATAATATTTATTGTTTTTATTTTTTATTTCTTTATGGGTAATCTTAAAATAAAATATTCCTATTGTATAATTTTACAATTATATCATTAAGTGATTTTGCGGCCTGGAGTTTAATTTAGGATAATTTCAGTCTATTGAATACGAATATAATATTAATTTAACTGAATTGGCTCTAGTTTTTTAAATAAGGCCTACCTAATGATACTGGAAAAATCAAAAAAATATTTTAAATACTTAAAGTATTATGTTTTTATATTTTATTTTAAGCAACACAAGTCTAATACCGCAAAAAACACACACAAAACATAATAACAAAAAATGTTGCCCGGTGTCATGAATTCATATACGAAAGTTTTATGTTATTGAGAAAAAAAGGGTTAAAAATTCAAAGGTTATAGGTTAGTGGTATTTTATATCTATAATTTTAGGATCAAGTTTTCATTTAAGTTAGATTTTGAATTCCTACGATTCTTAATAAATTTTCGAAAATACCCAAAATGTGATTTATTCTTCCTTTTTAACTCTCCATTTTTCGAAGGCCGGAACCAACTTTCAATTTTCGTTTGTGATTTAATAATCTACGGAAAAACTGCTACAGAAATTACCTATCACTTGTTCTGCTGCACAAAAACAACTTAAATTCGTTCCCCAGTGTAATTATAAATCGTTATGATACCTACTACTGTGATCAAAAAGTAAAGCTAATTTGGTTATTACTTTGAAATTTTTTATTTATTCTTCCAAATCTATATCATCCCCTTCAAAGCAGTCCCCGCCTGATACAATACACCTATGCCAGCGATTTTTCCAATCCTCGAAACACTTCTGAAACTCAATGATTGGAATAGCCTTCAGTTCCTTTTTCGATTTTTCTTTTATCTCATCAGCCGATTCAAAACGGTGTCCCCGAAGCGATCTTTTGAGCTTAGAGAGCTTGTCTTTAACGCTTTCTCTACCTTCTTTAAACTGTTTATACCACATTTCTTTCAGATAAAACCTGATCACCGAAGGACTTCTGTAACATTCTAAACGTTTCTGCAGTAGAAATTTCATCCCGCAAAAATAATTTAGTGCTTTAGTGCAACTTGTTTGCTCAATAAAATCACACATTGTAAAAATCAAAAAATTCACTTTTAGTTGCTCAGAAAACACAACGAAACTAACCAAATAAATGAAGTACTAGTGTGAAATTTGATACACAGATATGAGTGACAGTGCTGCCAACGTAAAAACAAGAAGATTTGCTCGAATCGATGTACCCGCGCAATTTAAATTCAAAATTGGCTTTACTTTTTGATCACAGTAGTATTATAGTTGCTCCAAAAAAGTTACATTTTTGCTACAATCATCAAATTTAATTTTTTTAAAATTGTAGTTATAAAAATCATATTTGTTCTCTCAGTTTACGCATATAAATATATGTATAGTAAGTACATAAATACCTAGTTTTTTTTTTCTCATAACCATGGGTAAGAAAATGTTGATGATTGTTCCAAAAAATACCACATTTATTTCAAAAAAAATTCCAGACTTACATCGAATCGTGAAAAAAAAATACTGCAGGAGGTAAAAGAAGTTTATTAGATGTTTTAAAAAGTTATTAAACCAAAGATAAACTCGGTGTAGGAGAGAACTAATCCAAGAAGGTTACAGTGAGCTACTTTTCTCCAATTTAATATTGGAATTGGTTAATAATAAATGTATATAATTAATATTATATTGTCACACTGCTCTTCATTTTAAAATAAGTATCGTTGACTAGTCTGGCGCCTGAGCCTGAAGTAGTAGAATAAAAAAAAAAGACCCAACAATCAGATGCAACATATATTATAGTATATGTATATTTTCTTCGCTATTTTCCAATAATTGTCAACTAAGCGGTATCAATTAGCATTTGAAACTTGACAATTAATTAGCAATTAGATTGATTTCGCGACTTTTGATCGTGTCACCGATTAAATTCAATTTCTCATAAATCTACAATTCTCATTGTTAATTTGTTTGTTTATAATTAAGTAAATGCGACAGTCGGTAAACACATGCCGTCTTCTAGGCGATAAAATCTTTATTACGAAGACGTTTACAAAAAAATGATATAAAGTGCAAAAAATGAGACGAGTTAACAAAGGAAAAATTCCGGTAAGGTGATTGTGTGACGAGTGTCGTTACGTGCCGCAAACTGCAAGAAAGTGCTGTAACTTGTTTTCTTATTCATCTCGTTCAATTTAAGGCATGCGGCCAAGTTCAATGGTGCAAGTCTCAAGCAACTGGCTTAAGAAAGTTCGAACCTGTCCGAGATATCTTGAGAATCGTCTAACGAACTATCTCATGTTTTGCTGTAATAGATATGCACAACATATTATGCAAGGGGTATCTTGTAGTGGGTACTGGAAATGAAATGGACGGACACGGCGCAAATAAACACCCAATTATTTTTTTTCCCAATTATAGTGATTGATTGACTAGTTGGATGCATTTAACTTTAGTTATGTCTAATTGATGTCTAGAAAGAAATGGAGAAATCTAGAATTACTAGAGATGCTATATAGTACAGACTGCACCGATCATCTTCAATATTAAGGTAAGTGAAAATTGGCTTCGCTCCAAAAATAGAATGTAATCCAAATGAGTAAATAAAAATGTTTAGAGCAAGGAAAAAAGCACGGAAATGATAGTCACAATTGGCTAATAAGTCTTTGCCTTTTCTTAGTAACTGCTTCAATTATTTTGTTGCTTTCTTTTACGATAGCTATCTTCTTAAAAGCATAATCATCTTCAATAATGGCAAAAACTTTACCTACTTATATCTTTCTCTTTTGTATTTTGCATTGTTTTAAAAATAGAACATATGGCAAACAAAAGTGCATCTGTTTTCTGTGATTTATTGGCATATATTGTGCAATAAATTGCGTTCTTACTACAGACTCTATAACCTTTTTATATAATTTATTATAGAGTCTGTAATTTTATACTCATTTTTAATGTTCAGACGGTGATCTTGTTTGTTATCTTAAGTAAAACATTTTACTGACGTCGGTCCTTTTGACTTGAGGTGATTAAAAATGTAGTTATATATTTCACAATTTATTTTTATCAACTGCTGCAATTGCAATTTATTTTGATTCCTAGAAATTAAACTGATTGAGTTGGCTTTGAAGGGAGTATGATTAAGGCATGTGCCACACCAAACAAGTGATGTAGTGATATAGTGGTTTTTCGAAAAAATCACGAGTGAGGTAATCAGCAGAATGCTCGAAAATTCCGACAGTTTTACATGATGAGTCATTTAGAATAATCTTTACAACTTACATCCTAAATAAATTTGTGTTTTTTCACATTTTCTACTAACTTAACCATAAAATATTTTTTTCGAATTAAATAATAGAAACAACAACAAAATTTAACAATTCAAACGTTTGCATATCAATTGATTTATTAAAATCACTCCAACACGAAGATCACTCGAGGAAACTGATAATCACCTTAGCAACAGCATATCATATCACTATATCACGTGGTCATTGTCAGTGAAACAGCAAGTATTCAATAATACGTGTTGGTGATATTCACTACATCACCACATCACTATATCACTACATATCTTGTTTGGTGTAGCATATACCAAAGAATTTCAAATTTTAAATTACAATTTTGTATTGCATACTTGGAAGAAGGAAAGCAATACATTTCATTAATATTTATTGCATAAAAGACTAGTGTATTTTGTAATTACTTATTTTTCAATAAAATTAACGATATTTTCTGTAGATTGAACCAATCATTAATGAGTAATAACTTTAAAAATTGATATTTTGCCAGGATTCTTTTCCAGAAATAAGTTTTAGACCTACAATAGTGGTAATTTTTATGAAATAAAGTTTTATTGGTATATACTAAAATTAATATATACTAATTTTAAGAGTTCTGTAAAGGGAAGTTCTCTAGTTCCTATTGGTCCGTTTGTCCATAAAATATCTCAAAAACCATTGAACTAATTTATCTGAAATATAGAATAAATATGTGATATTGTCTAGCAGTTTTGAAAAAAAAAATATGTATTATTATCTTAGCATTAATAGTTCGAATTAAACAATAATTTACACCGATAAAAGTACAAGTGCTGGATTGATTTCAGTATAATAAAAATAATTCTTCTTATGCCTGCAACTTTGAAAGTAATTAACGATATTAAACCCATTTGATATACGCGATTCCAGGAATGATAGATTCACTCACATCTTTTAAAAAGTAGTCATTTTCAAATTTTTAAACATACTTTTTGAATTGGTAAATTTTTAAATTAATGTTTTTAATAAGTTGGCAATTTTATGCATTCTATATGATCGAGTGTGTTGGCTTAAATATGTAGATTTCTTGAGCTTAAAGATGTTAACGCAATTCAAACACATAGTTTAAATTAATATTATTGGTAAATGTATACATGATGGGACTGTCGCTGGGAGGGGGTTGGTAAGGGGTGGAGGGGGTAGGGGTGACTTTGAACTACCTCAAAAAAATAATAAAAGTTAGGGGCGACAAAATGGAGGCGCAGGGGGTGGGGATGTAAATTGACATATTTCAGGTATAGCACTGCATGGTGATACCGTGACAGATTATTTCATACTGATAAATGAAAACGAGAAGGCACAACATTTTTACAAAAATTCCATCACGTGATGGCCTTTGTTTCATTATAACGTACATTTCTTAGAATTTCGCGATATATGAAAAGAATTAAGAGGATTAAGAAATAAAAACAAAAAACCGAGGGTTTACATTTTTTCTGGAAGCCTCAATAAGTCACAAAAACCGCGTGATTTCAAAGTTGACGCGTGTAAAACACCTCCCCTCACCCCAACACCCACCTCCTCACCCCACCGAACTTTACCTCACCTCATTACCGTGCCAACCTGAAATATGTCAATTTTCATCCCCACCCACTGCTCCACCACGTTTCCACCCCAAATTTTTTTCAATGGGGATGAAGTCCTTTGATCTTCTCCCACCCTCTCCATCCCCCTCCGAGCGACGGTCCCATCATGTTTATATTTACCATATTATATTACAATTTTTTATGAAAGCTTACCGAACAACATTTTAATTTAATTTAATTTCAAGTACAGTACTTCACATGAAATTAACAAGATGTAAGATATAGTGTAAAAACATAAATTTGATTCACGTAAGTTGGCTCATAACTTTATAGTCTTTATACCTGATGAATGTTGATACCGGTTAAATTATGGTAAAAAAGATATTATTTTTTTTATTGTTGGCATGTATGGTGTTTATAAATTTGTTTTTAAATTCTTCATGACTTCGAATATTTTGAATTTGAAAATGTTACGTATACAAAAAAATGTGCCCAAATTTCGATTCAGGTAAGTATTGTAGTTATTTTTGTATTTTGCATACCAATTGGGAAAAAGTATATATATTCACGTAGAAATTACTCAATTCTATAGGCCTACTATAATTTAATCATTGGGATATAGTGTACCTTATGGATAGTCTTACAAAAACTAAAATAAAAAAATCTACTTTTGAAAATATTAAAACATGATTGAGTGAAAACACAATTTCAAAAAATAGACCAATATCTAATAACGCATAAATAAAGGTTATACCTACACAAAATCACAAATTAAAAAATAAATGAGTCATTCTCTACTGCCCTAAGTAACACACAATTGTGCAAATTCATCATTTGCGAACAGCATCAATTACAATTAAGTTATTGTCCAATTTATTTACTTTCACTGGCGAATCAAATTAAAATTTTGCCGGCAATGACATTGACAATGAAAACAAATTCACCGGTGCGTACTTTTTGTCGTATTTTATTAAACATTAGTCGCCGCCGCGCTGCTGTTAACAAGCGATTTTTTAAGCGCATTAAATGTTTTCCGGCACCATTAAAACCGATTAAATTTGATGAGGGAAAAAAATTTGTTGGAAACAGCAGCGGATTTTTATTTTACACTTCCGAAATAATAGAAATTATGAAGTGTCGGAATATTTATCTAATTTTGATTTATGTACGATATGACTTCAATTTTTACATGGATAATTAGAGTGATGAACGAAACAAATTAATTAGTAATTGAGTTAAATGAATTACAAGTTCAGGAGAAGTGATGGAATGTCGATGAATGAATGTTTCAAGGTTAATAAATGTCACATTAGATGTTGATGTCTATATCGAATAATTAACGAATTTAATTGGTTTAAGAAATCTATTAATAACTTCGATCTCGACGATGCTCTGGAAAATTAATATAGATAATTATACAAGCTATAGTAAAATGTTAAAATAAGCAATCTTTAATAAGCCGGTGATATAAACTACGAGGAAATTGTATTTAGACACATTTTTGTATGTAAGTCTATTGTAACTAACAAGGAGAAGGTACCTAGTCGTAATCACCGATTTCGCTCAAATTTATAGCACGTGTAGGGCTTGGTAACAAATGAATGAATCCGAAGTGGGAACTCCAGATGGCCACGCGTTTACAAAATAATAGTATACAAAAATTTTCACGCGGCGCTAAATACCATTCATTGTAGCACATTCACAAAGCAGCAGCTGGTGCAGTGGTGAACACTTGGGCTTAGGATTCAGAGGTCAAGGGTTCGAATCCCAGCGTAGGAAAGCTTTTTTTTCGAATTTTTCCTAATTTTTATAAGATTCGAGTCCGCAATTAAGTGAAGTGATAAATTTTTTATTTTTTTTTATTTATTTATACGCAAAATTTAAGGGCAAAAATAAGGAAAAAAATGTGTAAGTCTATATTTCTATGCTAATCTATATCTATCTTTCCAGTGGATATATGTAAGCTATAAATTAACACGAATGAACACTCTTACACTAATCATTTCATAGCACATGCCACAAGGCTTAGAAGAAGATGAAAAGTGTAACAAAATAATCTATTATTATATTATTAAAATAATTAAAATAAAAAGTATAATTCTACTTTATCAAATCATATTTGTTACACATGACTGGTAATATTAAATGTAAGGTAGGGAAATTGGACTTGAATTTTGGGCCTTGCTTTCTTTAGGATAATATTTCATTTCATTTGAGTTTTTTTTTATTAGTTATGTTTTTACTTCATTTTTTATACCTATCTTTAAAATTAATATTTTGCAGAATGATTGCATCCGGAAAACGTCGGGTAACTCAGCTAGTATCCTATAAACAAATACTCTGTAAGAGTGTAAAAAGCTCCTATTTTAAATAAATAATTAAAATAAAATCACCTCTCGGTCACTTTTCACGGTCCATCATTACTATTCTTATTTGAAAATATTCATTATAACCTTCCGATGAAAGTGAAATTGCATAAATATAAATTAATTACTTGACCAATTAACATATCTATAATATGTCTCGGACGGTAGCACTTTCATATTTATCTTTCTTCTCATAAATCTTAAATAAATAAATTAGCAAAATAAATCGAATCAAAGCAGCACCTCAGTTTATTGTTTTTTTGATAAAAAACACCGATCAGAGGCAAGTCACGAACGCATTGATCTTGATATAATTTTAAATTGAATGAATTATTTATAACCCCCACATGCAAATATTGGAATCCAGGAAAGGATTAATGACCTACTCGGATTTGTTCGACATAAACAAATGACCTCGGTACGTGTGGCGGATGATAAGTGACGAAAATTAATTTTGAAGAAATGAACTCTGCCAAAGTATGAAATATATTTTTTATTTCTTTTTTGCAAAGACCGCAAGATGTAAATTTTAAAGAAGGTGTATAAACTACAACAATATCTACTACTTGTAAGATGATAGCATTTTTTTCTATTTCTAGCAGCTAGTCGAATAATAGAATATAAAGTGTTATATTTCTTCAGACCGCAAAGTTCTTAGAAATAGAAAAAAGTTAAGAGTTTCGAAAATTGTACACCTGCTGCTTAAACTATTTATACAGGTTATAGCATCAAAAATGAAGATAGTTTCTAGAATGTTACATAATGTAAATTTACTAAAAAAAACTACAAAGGCTTTCGATCTCATTCCTATGCAAAATACACTCAAGCGAGTTAATTTCTGGAAAATATAAAAGATACATAATATTAAGATGAAGTAGTTAAGCGATTTTTAGATGAAATTTTCTTCAACGCTTCAATCGTTCGTGCAGTAAAACGAATTTCGCCGTATCCGTGATCCCACTTCTGCGGATTTTTATACATACTATATTTAATTATTCTTTTACTTTACAAACTAGTTTACTAGTAAAAAACAAAGCACTGATAAAACTATTCCAAAAAATGCATTAATAGTTTAATTAATAATAATATTACGGTACAAGGAACAGCTAAAAGCAATTAAAACATTTAAAAAAAAATTAAATTGAAAAACTTTACATTTTGTGAAGTTTGTGTTTTTTCGCGTCAGAGATCGTTGAACTTATTGCATTGGATAGTGTGTCTGATTCAGTCCGCCAGATTGATCCTCTAAAAAACTTGTTTTTGCTTAAAATTGATCAGATTGGGTATTAATTAATGCAACTTTAAGTTAAAAAAAGAATGCTAAACTGCTGTGTTGTGTTGAATGAGGAAAACACAATTAATCGAAAAACATTTATCTTGTTTCATTTTATTAAAGCTTTAGTCTTCAAAACATTACAAACTGCTGATTCTGGAAAAAAAATTTAAATTATTATTTTCAAGTAAAATATATTACTTACTACCTTACAAGCTAACTATTTCCGTTAAAAACAAGCACTCAAAACAAATAGCATCTTTCTAATTTGTTTTTTATAATTCCCTCTAATTTGCTGCTTTATTGATAAGGAAAAAAATTGCTGCAATTTTCTCGATGCAATTTTCTATGATGTTTTTGTATTTCTGGAAATAGATTGCTCATAAAATATTTATAAATTTTATATTTTTCTCTGTAGAGAAATTACAGCATTTGCAATGCAGGCATGCTTTATAATCGATTAACAACTGCAGATTCAACTTGCATAACTTTATCGCAAATATTTATACTTATAAAGATATTTTCCATTGCTGCCAACAAAATGTAATAAAAAACAAAATAAATAAATATAAACCCCGATCAGACCAATGGGTCAAGTATATTTCCATTCTCAAAAACAAATCGATTAAAAATATTCACGTTCTTCAACGCATACAAAACGTTTTTCGATTCGAGAGTGAGAGAAGTGATCGATCGTGTGATGATCGTGAAAAAGAAAATGATCACTCTATAAAACAGGTATTTGGGAAAGGTGTAAAAAGTAAAAGTGTAATAATTCACATCTTATCGCTAATTTAGCGATATACTATATTAAAAAATACTTAGTATTTGCTGAATGAGTGAATGCATAAAACCGGTCTTCCTGGATACAAGTATGAGAAATTTACTGAAAAAAGCTGTTTCTCTTATCAAATTGAGTCATGGTAAATTTAAAGCTGGTTAAAGTTACTTAATGTTCATTACCAACGCCAAAGAGAAGATCGCATAAATTATACAAACATCAAAAATGAGTTATAATTTTGCTCTACTTTTTACTATAATTTTATGGCAGAATATAATATAAATCGCAGATCTGTTACTATTTTTAATTATTATAGGTCACCTTATCTTTCTTGGGGACATTAACATTATATACGCGATGATCGTTGCATCATTCGCTCATGGTTTATTTGATTTTCATGCAGAATTCGATAGAAGCCGGTTTTAATTTGCAGCGCTATGAATGGAAAATAAAAATGATTCACTTTAGTACACTGATTTATTGCAGATAGTTACGGCTTGATTTACTAGGGTAAAATCCTAATGGAAATGAGGGCAGTCTAATAAATTCTATAAAATATGATACATGATTAGGAACCAGAACGAAATATGAATAGAAAGAAAAATATACCTAACAATACTAAATATGTTTTTCAAATGCGCTCAGTAAGAGGAAAATAAAATAGATCATTTCTTATTAAGCAAAAATAAATATTCATCTTAAGACCGAATAATGCTTGCCTCATTCAGATTTGAATTTTTATAGATGTTAATTATTTCTAATAAATGCTAAGATTTTTCGGAATTCCCCAAACTGCAATTCTTAACTTTGAATACACGATCGGAAGTCAGGGTATAATAAATTATCTAATGTTTTGTTATTTTTAGAGAATTTTATATCTCTTAAATGCACACAAGAATTTCTGGAAACCGAACAACTAATGATTGCAGATTAAAGTTTTTCGTCATGTGCCCTCAGCTATATCGAGAAATAATTTTTTGGATAATTTTATAGCCATTATGGTAAATATGAAGATCATTAGATTTTGTTTTTATGACATAATTCATTTTATTGCTAAACTCAACGTAGTTTTTCTGTTCCGATTTTGTTCTTTTAATATAATATAAACCTTAAAGCTCAGCTAACGAGTAAGCCTAGTTGAAGTCTTGCTTAAGTTAATTTAAGCCTGGTTAAAGTTTGACTCAAGTCTGGCTTAAATCTACTTCAAATTTTCAACGTCACAAAAATGTTTAGAACTTTTTACCTAAAAGTGTCACCAAAATCGCTAGAGCCTTCTTTTTTGAGATTCTTTATCGACACGTATTTTTTATTGCAAAACAATTTTTATACTAAATCAAATGAAAAATTCATTTGATTTCATATTAAGGGGGTATCCCACTCGAGAACATTCAAAAAATGCATTTTTTTTTTTAGTTTTGAAAAATTCTGTGTTCTTTCCTGAATCGTTTAAGCTATCTCTTGCCGCGAAATTTGAAAAGCTCGCGCCGCTACAGGCGATTCCGTGCGCTGCTGCGCGCTCTCCACCACTCTTAACTTTAACTTAAATGTCGTTTTTCTCAAAACACCGTCTTGATGAATGGTGTGCAACATTCTGAGAAAACCATTCATCCGAAAAATTTCATATTTTGGTACAAGCTGTGTTAGCTTTGTCTCTATAACTTAAGTGGAGCAAATCAGGCATTTTTACCTTTACATAGCTTGTATCCCATATTTTAACGTAAAAAATCAACTAAAACATAAAACTTATAGTAACAAAAATTAAAAAAATTAATAAACATTTTTTTTTTTCAAAATGTGTCACACTCATGCCATAGCCACATATATAAAGAGTACTAATGTACAATCTCATAATTTTCAGATTATTTGTTTGGCTGTTATCGTGCACACCGTTCCTAAGGTATGAGTCCCAGTAGCAGGCCTGCCCTGACCCAACCACTCAAAAAAAAAAAATTTTTTTTTTCTCAAAATATTCATTAAAGATCATATAATAAGAGGATTATTATGTTTAACTCTAAATGTTTTGTATTTTCTTGTTCAACTCCCTGAAAAAAAACGTTCAA
This sequence comes from Dysmachus trigonus, assembly GCA_949715965.1. NCBI lineage: Eukaryota > Metazoa > Arthropoda > Insecta > Diptera > Asilidae > Dysmachus > Dysmachus trigonus. Next base: position 68,538,112 of record OX454323.1, read on the forward strand.
TTCAAGGGCCTCTAGAGTGGGGCTATTAGGTTACGATTTAAAAAAAAAAACACATTTTTCAATAATTTTCTTTTTTCCAGAAAGAAAACAGATATCGTTTTGAAATTTTGCACAGATATTTAATTACTCTTTAGATAGGTATACAAAAATTCAAAAACCGATCTCAAAAATCTGAAAAAAATATTTTTGTATATCTAAAGTACAAATAAATATCTGTGCACAATTTCAAAACGATATTTGTTTTCTTTATGTAAAGAAAAATGTTTTTTTTTACATCGTAACCTAAGAGCCCCCTTAAAGGAATAACTTATAGAGGTTGAGAGGACAATTTACTATCTAAAATCTAAAAAGAAAGTTACCTAATTTAAAAAAGTTAGTTTTTTAAAATATTTTTCTACATATTTCAAACAATTTGAAAAATAACTTGTTCTGGCAAAATATAAAATGACTGCATATTTTATGGAAAATACTACTAATATTAATTGCTGTTTTCCTTCAACAACGTGACATCGTAATTATAAATTATAAATGCAAACATCATTTTCATAACAAGTAAGCTTCAGAGAAGTTGAGTATTTATGTACCACAATGTTTTAAATGTTATTATTATGAATTGTATCTATAAAGTTAGCATAGCAATAGATTTAAAATTTATAATTTTTAATTCCCTAATTTAAGGCGATATTTATGGGGGGAGGGGGTGGGTAGGGTTAATTCGCTTCATATTAAGCATATCTTTGATTATTTGTTTTTTAAAGCATATGGTAAAGTGTATTTATTTGTAAATTGTACACATAATAAAGTATCATTTCAAGAATATTCAGTTCATTTTTTAGCCTAGAATATTAAGAAATATTAAGCCATTGAGAGCAAATCTTCGGGTACTCTTAAAAAAAAAACTTTTTTTTGCGGTGGACATCAGAACTCATTACTGAATTATTTCAAATCAAAAAAATCGAATATATTTTGTTAATGATTTTCTCGAGGTAATGACGTCGAAGATTATTTTTTTTACGATTTTAAAATGTTTGGCATAATTTTAAAGTTAAAAAAAGGAATTTTAAAAGAAAAAATTGGTAAAAATCAGCCTATTTGTCATAGTAAAACTAATTGTAATGCAAAAAAAAAAAAAACGACGTCACTACCTCATGATCAGAAGATCGGTCAAGTAGATTTTGAGTTACAATTTGACCATTGAGTTGTTCGAACGGCGGGAGATTCGAGGCACTGTTTCTCCGGTAGTTTTGCTCCAATCGACCTAAAATTTTAACTGAATACTCTTGAAGAGTTTTACTTTCAAATACAATAATAAAAAATACCTTACCCCCCCCCCCCCCCCCAGATTCCGAAAAATGAAATGATATTCCAGTATACTTATTAAATTATTAAGAATTATTTTGTATTTGTATTTAAACATCTGGATCCATATTTTGGGAATTCGATCTCGATTTGAACTGATATCAAAATAACCAAATCACTTTCTTTACCTTCAAATAATCAAGAACTTTCTGTTTAAAATTGTTATTGCATTTTTTATTTACATTTACATTCTTTATTTTGGTGCTTGAAAAACATAACTTTACGTACAGTCTGAAAATATTTAATATTTAACTTTCTGATAATTTTTAATGTTTAACTTTCTCGTTGTTATCTTTAGTTATGTAAAAAGCACAACTTTTAAAAAAGATACATATATATGCTAAGACAAAGCAGGGCAATGAGCGATTCACGTTTTTATCTTTACTTATGTAAAACCAAAAATGTTGTGAATTCACATTCACCAAACAAGTACTTAAGACACTCTGTGAGAGCTAAACAAAAAAGTAGGTATAAACATACTTTCTAGTGCATTTTAACCAAAAGCGTGGAATATTTCTACGTTAAAATACATCAATCGCATTTCAAAGTATTTGATTGATATTGAATTTACCTATTACGTTCCGAAAATAAATAAACCGCGCATAAGAAGTGTACGCGCAAACGTAAGAAGTGATAATTTACATGAAGCTTGACTGATTTACGTTCGTGATAACTCTTTCAAAATAATGTTAAATGAAGTTATGAAAGAAAATAAGGTACGAAGTCGCCCTCAGTGGTTTTTTACTTTAATGCTTGAGTGAGTTTTCTTTGAAATTAACCAATATTGCAAAAAAATTTGTAGATTACAATATAATTTGTAATTAGGAAATTGCTTCTTAAATCGTATATCGAATAGTTTTCTAAAAAATTGTATGTATAATATTAAGAAATCATAGTGAATATGAATTTTAGTCTATTTATAGTAACTAATCTATATAATCAGGTTTAATCGAAATTCAACTAGGAAATCCACTGATGAGGACTGACGACATACTTAGAGATACATTTATTCGATAGTAAACAATGAGGAAGTTAAATATACCATCATAATTTCGGCAAGATTTCTTCTGAGTGTTTTCCCAGACGATTTTGAATTGATTAAGATTTTTCGCTTTTATACTTTCATATCGCATTGATTGTGATATTTTTATTTGTTATGAAATCTATATTCGTGCTTGCTTAATATTAAAAATTGATAAATCTGTGATTTTACCACTTTGCACGTAGAGATGGATAAAGATCTGGGATTTTCAGTGTTCTAAGTGTTAATATGTAGATTATATTGAATTTTATACCTACGTTAAAACAAAAAAAAAAAATAAATTTGCAAGGTGGTAGGTAGTTTGGTTGCTCATGCCAATATTTTTAAAATTTTTAGCTTGATTTCTCTTGAACTTTTTAAAGAGGCATTCCACTCAACCTCGACAAGGTCGTGATGAAGTTTTAATAAAAGTATATACATATAATAAAATAATTTCCACCCATACCTGTCTAGGTTACTTAGAGCTATTTAAACTCCATTTTAACTGGATTGAGGGACAGTGTCCAAAAATGATGATGTATATAAAATTTAGTTTAATCGTCGATGAGTTAATCATTCAGGAAATCGACGGTTTTGGTGTACGCCATAAATTGAGAGACTATTGGCCCAAAATTTATTATTTTCATGGACAACTTTCTTATACTCATAACTCATAAGATATCGATCTTTTTAAATTATAATGCAAGTAATTAAAGGTTTTAATTCAATTACTTGCACAAAAGTTTTACTTCCGGAGTAAATATAATTATTAGACTGTTTACATCAGATGTGGGGTTGAAATTACTACAATTAAGAAACAGTGTGACAATTTACTCCCCCGCCCGGTCTGGTCCAGTGATCTTGAGTGAAAGATCAGAGCGATCTTAGCGAGTTGAGAGATCGAGATAAAAATTTCCAGTATCTTATCTTTTCTTGTCCTCAGGCTACAGTTTTTAAGTCGCGCGATTTCCCAGATTGTGTCTCGTGAGTTTTGATCGATCGTCGACGGCAGTGGTGGCCGTCTTTAAACCACCTTTCCAGTCAGGTCGGCTCGGTCACTTAAATAAAAGACTATTAAAATTATTATCTAACGATACAAAAAAAAAATAAATAAAAAAGCTGCCAACACGCCGATCGATATACTTCTCTTGCACCAGCACGATCAGTCCTCACTTGCAATATTGGCGCGAAAGTGATCGGTTCGCAGATTCGAGACATAGAACGTTTCTCGTGGTGCTTTGACTTCATCTGTTTGTTTTATTTATATCAAAAGTTCAACAAAAAAAAATTTTTGACGGTGACTCGTTTTGTGGATCACTTTTTCTATCTTTTATATATACGTGCTCTCAGTAAATTCGGTGAGTTTTCACTGTTTACCCAGGTGGGACGTGAAGAATTTTCAAATAAATTTTGTATAGAATTTGCAAAAAGCATATCATTTTTTTTTGAGCGGTAATCTGCAACGCACAAAGGAATACTGAATCTGAATTATTATTTGTGATAACCCCATGAGCCGGCGACGGAAACGAAACGGCGTCTTTCCTTTAAACTTTTCTTAAAATATTTTTGCATTCAAAGAAAAATTTTAAGTTCAGAGTTCAAACATTTCAGTTTTTATCGGGAAAAATCATACAGAACAGAAATTTATCTGTGTTTAGTGCATATTGAAGAATTTTACAAGAATCTTCAGTTTGAGGTGAACATCCGAAGTGTGAAGTTGACTTTTTATTATCTGTTTGTTGTTGCATTAAAAAGATTTTGTCCTATTTACAGTTTGAATTGTCTTGATCGCGACTCACACATGTGAACTGTGGTTTATTTTTATAACGTATAAAATTTTGTTTACAAGTGAAATTCGGCAACTGAGGTTTGTTGTTGTGGAAAAGCTCGATTCAATGTAAACTTCTCATAAATATTTTGTTAATTGGTTGAAAAATTAAACCTTAAATAGCTTTTGATTTATTGCGTTGTAAAAAGTTTACTTCATTTGAAGTGGTGCCACAAACCACTTGTTTAAATATTTTAAAGCGACTAATTTTCAAATATTACTCAATTTTACAAAACAGACGCCTACGTTTTATTAAAAAGGGTTTGAAAAATTTAGAATAGTGTATATATTTTCATAAAAATGAATATTAAGTGAAAATATATAAAAATAAATAATTTGGTTCTTATTTGGAAATTAAAAGGGCACCAGTTTAAAAAATAAAAATGTTAAAATTATTTCTATATTTTAAATACAAATAAAGACAAAAATGTCCAAATCTGAAAAGTGGCTAAACAAATTTATTTATAAACTATTTATATAAATAATGCAAGTTTCCGATAGATAATAAATATTTCTGAGAAATGGCACTTAAGTGTAAAATAAAGTGAATTCAGTGATTCTTTATAATATACAATTGTAGAACCATATTAATTTCCTTGGTTTGATAATTTACAAAATAATTTGAGAACATTTTATTTTTAATCACATCTCTTATTAATTTGGTGCATAAATCTTCTTGTTTTTTTTTAATTTATAGTGTATAAATATTATCAGAGTAATTTTAAAATTACAAAATTTATTTTTTTACATTGCCTCGAGTTTTTCCTACACCAATTTTAAATAACATCATTTAAATAAAGTTTCACAAAATTTAAGTTGATATTTCGTTTAATTAATTTTAAACGCTGCGTGATGCATAAAAGATATCTCGAAGGGAATTAAGCAATCTATTTGGGAATTACTACCTGTTTTTCATAAGTCTGTTTTAAATAATATTGTGTTATAAGGAAATGAAAATGTTGTGTCTAAATTATTGTAATTAAGAAAAACCAAAAAATTGAGATTATGATATTATTAGAAATTTCAACAAATTTTAAAATTTTATATGTAAAATTTTAAGTTGCGAGTTCCCATAAAATTTTGATCTTTAGGTTTTTTTCAACCTTAGATCTCTTATTTATCATACAAATTATTTTTTGGGATTAACATCAAATTAAAAAAAACCTCTATACTTTTATACAATAAATTTAAAGTTTATAATTTCAGCATTTAAATATTATAAAAATTGTTCATATTTTAAAATACATTTTTATGTATGAATTTTACTTTCATAACGATAAATAAAATAAAATAATTCATTCAGAGAAAAATATATAAATCTACATAAAAGAAAAAATGTAGTGGATTCTTCTATGTAAAACGAATGCAATTACTTTTTTCTTTAATATAACTACAATCTACTAGGAACATAATTAATATTTATAAGCTTTTCTTAATACATCTGGGATTTCCATGCATTATTACTTTTGATAAATTGGTAATAGATAAAACATTATCTTTTATAAAATGATACCTACTTAATAAGTGATAAAATCCAGTAAAATCAATCATCGGAACCATTTAGAGCTGCAAAAAGATAGATTTCGTTATTTGCTTTTACTTCAAATGTAAGAACATGTTAAATAAAAGGTTAAAGTTGATTGTAAAATGCAAAATATTAAAAGGTTAGAAGTTTTGCCGAATCCTTAGAAATTCCTTGAAATAAAAATTAAATTATAAATTTACAAGAACCCCCCCCGTTTAATTTTCTTTTATTTTAACAGAAATTGTTTCGCCGAATCTATTATAATACATGTCAATTTCAACATGTTTTAATTTATCTTCTTTTCTTTGTGCTATTATTCGGTTTCTTAAGAAATACAAAATTAAAATATATTTCAAATTTTTTGTTCTTAAATTAAATCCTGAAGTCTTGTGAATACGTCAATTGCTTTTGAAAAATAGATTTTATTTGAATTAAAACTTCCTTAAAATACCAAAAATCAAAATATAAAAAAAGTATAGTATAATCAGTTTTTTTTCTAAATCATCTTTTAATATTTGCTCTTAAAAATTGGAAACTAATTTAATAGTATATATTATATATAAAAATGTCTTGTATTAACCTACTTATACCTATGTCTTCTTTGTTTTGACTGAAGTTACAAATACATCAATTTGCCATATAATTGCTGTTTTTGATAACCTTTAATTATTTCTTCACGAAATAATCAAGTGATATGCAATTAGCAATTTTCAAAACATGTGTGTTAAGTCTATTTTTGCTTGCATCCGATTGAGCAAAATATATACAAGAGTTCCAGCTCATTTGATTTGTATAAGCAAACAAATTTTCATCCTAATCTTAAGTACATGGCTTCTGCTTTATCTATTCTGATGCGTGGCAAATAATTCCTCGTAATCTTCTGGATGTTCGATAATTTCTATGCTCATGTTGGTTTTTATCACTTCAAGGAATCCATGTCATCAGTGCCAGCATTATCAGTTCATATTAAAGGACATAAATTGAGTTGTTATATGACCTCTTTTGAAGGTAAAGAGAAACTAATGAATTGGAATTTTTTGTTCGCTTACAATTCGATACAATCGTAAATTTTAAAGAATATTAATTTTGAGCAAAAATTTCACTGAAAAAATATTAAAAGGTATCTACAAGATAAAATGCAGAATTTAATAGATATGGGATCACGTTTGACTTTGAAGTTAATTTCGAGGCTGTTTTTAGATATAAAACTCAGTTTATTTTTAATTGAATAATTATTTTTTTTGTGGATTTTTAAGACTAGACTTTTAATATCAAAGGCTTAAGAGCTTCAAGGAAAATGCCATGAACTGGGTGTGCGATTTTGGTTTTTTGGGAATTGTGATTAAAAAACATTGAAGTCTTATCGTAATCTCTGAAAACAAATATTTTTAATGGTCCTTGGTGTCAGAGTAAAATTAGTGAGTTCATACAGAAATAAGTTATTTTGAGGAATGTAGTTACCTACTAACCCGAAATTGTTGGTAATTAAAGGGTAGACAGGTTAAGGTAATAAACTCATTTCTCAGAAAGGATAAATGTACCTATCATCTGGCATTTTTTTAAAATTCGCTTAACTAGCAGTGCCAGCTAAGGTTCATTCGTTCAGTGAATGCAAACGATTGCACATCGACACAAGCAAAAATAAATTTAATAGTGAATGATAGTGTAGTCATACAGGAAGACTTCAGGTGGGTTTTCTTTAGTTTAGTTTAGTTTAGTGTTGAACTATGGTCATTTAGAAAGTAAATTGAAAACGCATGATTGTAGTGGCATGATTTATCGTTATAATCGCCAATTATTTAATTAACCATCCCGTGGAGGTCATCTGTTCTTCCACTTACGGGTTGTAACTTAGCACAGGTATGTCCGTGCAGTCTACCTTGTTCATTGTAGGAAGGTCCCCGATAATCTGAACACAGGTAAACAATATATTCATATTGTGTTTTAGACATTTCACTCATCCCATAGCACAATAGCACTTAAAGGGGAAAACTAATATGAATTGATGAACAATTCCAGTTTTTAAATGCATTTTTGAGATATTGTTATTAAGTGCTGCAATTTCTAATTTTTTCCTCACGTATGTCGTTACATCGTCAATTTTCGGTGTATACCCACAAATCTTAGAAAAATCAACTTCTTAGCTCTAGAATTCTACTGATCTAATTCCAGAAATGAAGTATTAATTATAATTTCAGACATTGGAATATTAATTACATTGGTAATTGAAAAGTATTGGAATTAAAACACAATATCAGTAGCTTTGCATTTGCCAAAAATATTTTTTCCAGTCTCTCTAATTTAATAAAACTAATATTATTAATAAAAAATAAAAATACCTCCAGGTTTTCTATGATGCTGTTTTCGAAATTGCCAAACCAATATTCATGTTAAAAACAATGGTTTTTTTTTCTATTATAAAAATTTCGAAATTCATAATGGCGGACCGAATATGGCGATAAAAGTTTCTTGGAATTTGAAGGATTTAAATTAATTAATTTGGGATTTCTAGTGGGTTATTACGGATTCAATGTAGCGACCAAAATTTTATAATTTCATCTAATTAATACAAAGAGGTCCGAGCTTCATTTTTACAAATCTCTCGAAAATCAGTTCACAAGAGTTTTCGGGGTCACTGCTTTCAAATTTTTTTGTCAGAATTTGGAAGTTAAAGATAGATAATATATCTAAAATAATTCAAAGGATTTCCATGAAAATTAGCATAAAGGGGTTTTTAATTTAAGATGTACCTAACTAAGCATTTGAGAAGTGTTTAATTAATAAGTATTTATGCTAGGCCGATTAAAACCGAGTAACTCAGCTAGTAATAAATAGAATTTGTATACTGAATTAATAAAAATACAATGAATAATAAAATAAAATTTGAAAGTATATATATAAGATAAGACCGACACGAATATTGTCATCAAAAAGACATAAATAGAAAACATAAGGAATTGCCTTGCATTAGATATGCAGAAAAAAAACAAAAACCTTTTGTTTTGCCGCTGAGTGAAAGGTTATCAATCATAATCGATTGAAAGCATGAACTTGAATAGACAACAACACCGCGATGGATATGTGAATGAGAAGCTTAGTCATAGCACGCGCATATTACAAAAAAAAAACAAACAACACTCTTCAAGTTTGTTTACTTTTCGCGCGATCTTAAGCAAAGCGCAACGATGCTCACGCCGCATTCAAGAGCACCTTCAACTCGCTCTTAATTGGTTATTAGACGCACCTTTGGCCTATTCCGGAGCACGGTTGAATACTGAATTAATGGACCAATTATCTCACAATCAGAGTTCTTGAATCGAATATAATCCCGCGAAATCAGAACGGAAATGCCTGACGAATATGATGCGTGTCCTTAAAATTGTTGGATTAATAGAAAAATTCGAATTTTAAGAAGCCAAACGGTGGAAACAGCGAAAAGATTTAATCGTGAATCGCAGGTGTTTTTGCTGTAGATATGAGCAAAAACTTTAAATTTATGATAAAAGCTATTTAATATGCAGATCTATAGGTATCAAACATCTATTTTACTTTCATTCATGACAAATCTGCTCCCATTTGAGTATTCTTACAGATGCTGTCCTCAAACTAGTTTAGTTTTTGAAAAATAGACAAAAAAATTTTATTACGGCTATATTAAGGTGACGGTTGCAGGTAAAATGTTCTAAATTTAATATAATCCATCGTTTTTGAGCCTGGAGATAACGACTAATGGACGACACTCTCGAATGGGAGCTACGCACCTTTGCCCGTTGAACGGCTCTGCAAAGGTCTACTTTTTAGCCATGTAGACTTAACGACAGGCAATTGACACGTGTTAAGTTCATATGATGGATCTAATTGTTTAATGAATCGATTTAAAGCCGGAACTATAATTTTTTTTTTGTAAAAACGTCTAAAAAAAGATTTAAAACTATATTTTCGACGATAGAGTTCCAGTTTTTATGGGAGCGGCGAATAGAAAAAGGTTAAAGTTGGAATTTAAAAAGAAGAAATTCAAAATTTTATTTTACATAATTATGGAATTAAATCAATTCAGAATTTCTGGTTGAGGGATTTCAAAACATTGTTTCTTCTTGGTTTTTTGAGTCTTTTATAACTTAATAAGCATAACCAAATTATAGGTTAAAAAGGTTCAATCACAGGGTACGATGTACGTAAATTTAACTTTAATTTGTTAATTAAACTTTAGTTTAAAGTTCTTTTTTAAAGATTATAAGAGTTGTCTATTGCGCATTATTTTTTTTTTTAAAGCATAGCTGATAAATTGCATTGAAAGTATATAAAATATGTTGAACATTAATTAAAGAGATATTTTAACGATAAACGATATTTCAATAAATGCTCAAATCGATTTGATAGAACAAATTAGATAATAAACTGTTGAGATAAAGGAAAGTAGGAAATTATACCATAGTGTAAAATATGGTATCTGTCTTCGATTCTTTAAAATCCTAGTTATTAAGAGCGTATAGAATAAATTTGTTTGAACTTTTTAAAGCCCTCGTTTTTTAATACCTATGTTATTACTAAAAACAAATTGTTGTTCAAATCTATGCTATTTTTCTGCACGTCTTAAAACAATATTTAGTCATTAATTTTTTATTTTTAGCCCACAAGATAATTAACATAGTTATTTCGGGGAAAATTAATATAAGGCCGAATAAATTAAACAATAAAAATACTACTTCATTGAAATAACAGGACAATTTGTAGTTATTGAGAGCTTTTGTTTATCTTATAAAAATTCATAACACGAGCGTGCGAATAATGAGGGGAAATCCCAAAATTTAGCATACCATTTCTTAAAATATACAAAAATAAATTAAAAATGTTAATTTTCTAGATTTCGAGCAAAAAATTCTTATTTGATTCTGGTGGATTTATTTAACGTTCTTCAATTTCCATATTTTTTAAAACTTTTCACACTGAAATAAATCTTATATAAAATCTATTGCTTTTAATTTTTAAATGTATTCATACATATTTTTTTAATATTTTACTCGTTTTTAAGATTTGATTATTTATTCTAATTTTATTATTTCTCTTTCTTACAGCAATTTCGTTGAATACCGAAATATAAAGGATAAATTTAAAAAAAACCATGGATAGTACCCTAAAGCAGTTATACAGTAACAGTCACAGATATGTAATTGATGAAGATTCAAGTAAGTTCTCTAAAAAAATTTCGCTATAGTATATTTTAGTAATAAATATATTTTTTTGTTACTACTTTTAGTTCCTAAAGTAACATCAGACGGTGAACCTCATGAGGTTATGACAATGGTTGCTGCTTTCTCTGGAGTAATAGCCGCTGTAATTGTGCTAGTTATTTTAATAATGTTAATTGGATGCCGAAATCCCAACAGGTAATATTTTAATATTACATTTACGAAAAAAAAAATATTCATAAAACTTTATTTTAAATTTACAGAAGAAATCAGCAGCAGCAATCACAAACTTCAGTTGAATCCAATGTAGTTAAACCTGCAGTTATCATACCTATCTTCAATAAAAATAAATTCGATGGAGCTCCACAATTAATGTCCATTTCAACAATAGGCTACGATAATCCCACTTGTGATACACGTATGGAAATTAAAGAAGATGAAAATACAGAAACAATTCTTTCCGCGATAAATCTTCCACAAATTTCAACAATCAAATGCTGAAATGCGTTTTGGGGGAAATTTGTGTATTTTCATAAAAAAAGGGAAAAGCGTTACGAATGTACCTAGAAAAGAATGCACTCAGGTTAATAAATCGCAAAGACTGATTTCTGTGGATAGTAGTGCAATTGTGCTGGGATCGTGATACGGACGTAGTGGACATATCCGGAATTTAATTTGATATGATTGAAAGAAAGCATTTGATGATTGTTATTTAGTTTTAAGAAATACTTTTTTTTAAGGTAAGATTAAGTCAATAAACCAAATATAGGACAAGTTTTAAAATTTGGTCAGTAGTTTTATTTTATAATGGTAGAGATTCACTAAGAAGAGATTTTTCCAAATTCAACCCCTAAAAATTTAAAAACTCAGTGCAGCGTTTCTTTACAAATTGAATTACACAAAACAAAATATTTCCCACGATAAAAAATTAAATAAATCCAGATTCCGGAAATATCACTAACATTGCAAAAACATTTGATGCATTAGTTGTTTTATATGGAAATGCTAAAAATCCTCAGGCTACGGTGGCGTTCTATTCTAAATTACATCGAGTAGAGTCCGACGTTCGTCGTTTCGAATTATTGAAAAACATTTCTCGAGTTACAGAAGATATTTTTTTTTTTTTTGTAAACAAAAATGATTTTTTGATGATACGGAAATTCCGAATTTTTATATATCTAAAATGATGTGATACAATGTGAATATGATAAAATAAAACTTCCGTTTTCCTAATAAATAAAGTTCTTCACATGGAAAATCTGAACTTCATTTAGATATCTAACATGAATTTCATATTTAACATATAGAATTCTATTTGTTCCATGGTGCGGCGAGTATTGTTTGGGTATTCTTAAATTGTACACTTTTAAGAATATATCTACAAAATTTCATGTTGAAATTTTTAGAAATTGCATAGTTATAGAATTCCAAAGAGAAGCAGATTGAACGACCGAAATCGGACATTTACTTTGTAAATTTTTGTGCAAAATGTGTTCTAAAACATCACAGAAATATACTTCCAAAACCGTTTTGAGAAATTCAATATATAAAAAAAGTTATAGACAATTTGTAGTAGGACCTTACGCTTATCGTACCTTAAAATTATAGAATATAAACTTTAATCGCGTTTTTCTCGAAACTACGTTTTCTAAACTCGTGCGACAGATTTCTCAGGCTCTAATTATCCGAATTGAAAAAACTAAAAAGCATTCGATTTGTTATACAAAATATTAGGATATATACCTCTAAAAACATATATACAGGGTGATCCAAAAGTATGGAAACGGGTAAATAACTTTCAAGGAATGCATTTTGGAGAAAACATTTTTAGACAAAAGTTTTAGGAATTTTCCCTAGCTATTCAATGGTGGCCGTAGATTTGACCTTGACTATGGCCTTGAATGTCACTTCAAGGTCAAGTCGACTTTTTCAAATTGGAACCCAGCGGAAAATTTTACGTCCTACTAAGATCTTAACCATGACCTCGAACGTCATATCAAGGTCAGATGGCTCTTTGAAAGGGAACCTGCATTGTTACTGCGGATTTGGAAAGAACGGAAGTTTTACGTCCGAATGTGACCTTGACCACAACCTTAATCTTGACCGTGACCTTGACCATGACCTCGAAGTTGGATTCAAATAAACCGATTGAAAAGTGAAAATACAAAACGATAATAATTTTTGCTCTAAACATTAAACATTAATTAAAATCACACTCCCACACGTTAAGAATAATTGTTGAACTCAATTTATTAAGGATAATAAAAATGCAAAAATCCAAAAATCAATTTTTCTCTAAATTTTACAAAAACTCACCCTTATCTTTCCAAAGTGGTGTCGATCAGGCAGGAAAACATACGAAATAACTCCAACATTTTTCGTTTTCTTAATGCATAGTTCAGTGGATGGTTTCCCTTAAATTGTTAAACACATTTAAAATATCGATTCTTGTATATAATCGCATTTTAAGTAGTCGCAATTCGTTTCCTGTTATTAAATTGTTATACCTACCAATTTTTTGTCAAAAACTTTGATTTCACTAACTTTATTTTTTTAAATGACAACTTAAAATTTAATTCAAGGTTTTTTCATGAATATGTATAGGAAATGAGATTTTTGATGAAAACAATGATTAAACAAGCTGTATAAAAAAGTCTTTACATATTTCACTATTTGAATATATTTTATTTACAAAACATTTCCAACTTTTAGCTAAAAATCTAGTAAAACTACGTCCATATAATTTCATATTAATATTGTAAGTTTATAACTTAGCACTATTCTTTTCAGGATATCTCAATGGCAAATTGCAATTCAATTAATTCCTGCCAAGTACCATCGCAAGCAAAGCCATTCGAACGTACATTCCGTATTCGGCTTGTCTGAAGTAAGCCGCTCGCGGATCCGAATCAAAATCAGTACTAATCTCAAAAACCCTGGGCAGTGGATGCATAACAATCATGCGTCGATGAGCATGGGTCATTAGTTGTGGCGTCACAACAAAGTGCCCGCAAGCCTATAAGGGGAAAACTTAAAATTGAATTTATTAACTAGCAACAAATCTTACCTTCTTGTACTCTGCTTCAGATGGGAATCTTTCCCTTTGAATTCTAGTCATGTAGAGGACGTCGGTGTTGGGAAGAGCTTCTTCTATGCCTCTGTATGTTTTCTGACTTATGCCCTTTGAGTTGACGAAGCGCATGATGTGATCCGGCATGCCCAAGTTATCGGGGCTAACATACTGCAGCTGAACGTTGTACAGGGTCAAGAGTCTCGCCAGCGAATGTACTGTCCGACCGTGTTTTAGATCACCTACCATCGTAATGGTAAGTCCATTCACGGTACCGATTTCTTCCCGAATTGTGAAAATGTCCAAAAGAGCCTGGGTGGGGTGCTCACCAATTCCATCACCAGCATTGATCAAAGGTTTACGACAGTGCGGAGCTGCGCGCTATATTTGGCGGGAATAATATTATTTAAAAAAAAATTTTTTTTTATTTAAAAAATTACTATCATTTTTAATTTCAAATTTTGACCAAAAATTCATAATCTGCAATCCCGAAAATCGAATATCCAAACCCAAAATATTACATTTGAAGCGAATCGAACCATACATTTTATAAATATTATAAATAAAAATACTATTTATAGGTTTATTTTTTTCAGATAAAATATAGGGTTTCAAAATGGCAGATCCAAGATGGCGGCTGAAAATTTTAATTTTGAAGCGATTTTCATGAAAATTGGTACTTAGGTGTTTTGTGGAATGCTGATTTCAAGTCCGCTGTCAATATGGCGACCAAGATTACTCGATTTCAATAGATTTTAATGAAAATTAGTACAATGTTTGTTTTGAGGTCACTGATTTTGAATATTAGCAAAATATCCAAGTCCAAGATGGCGGATCCAATATGGTGACCAAAATTTCTCGCCTTCAACGGATTTTAATGAAAATTAGTACGATTTTTTTAGGGCCACCAATTTTGAATATTATTAAAATTTGCAAATCCAAAATGGTGGGCCTAATATGGCGATTTCAATGGGTTTTAATGAAAATTGGATCAATGATTATTTAAAGGCCACTAATTTTGAATATTATTAAGATTTGAAGATTCAAGAATTTTTTTAAGTTGACTCTACTATACGTATTTTTATTTGAATTATGTATTGCATACTTCTTTAGATCTTAATCAATCAAAATTAATAACGAAGAACAAAATGTAAAAAGGCAATGAGGAAGTTTCTTTGATGATATATTTTCGTGGTTCATAAAATTTGAAAAGGGGGTTGGCTTGGCTTTATATCACTATGTTTTATTGCAGCTTTCTTCATAAAAATGTTGTAATCTTTAAAAAAATCATGTGGCGAATTAAAGGTACGTTACCTTCAACGAACGTGTGTTTTTTTTATCTTGGGCAACTTGAATACATTGTGGCGGTCTGCTGGGCTTATCACTTTAATTTTTTTTTTCGTAGATACAACTTCATTTTTTGAAGTAATGGCTTGATTAGAAATATTTTAAAATTGTTTTAGGTTTCTCATAATTGCTTTGATATAAGACCTCATTTGCCCTTGTAAGAAAACCTTTTTTTAAAATCAGTAATCTGAATATTTTAACCCCTATTTTTGGTTCATTGTAATCGCAAGTTCTGTATGCAAGCTTTTAAGATAAAAATTTCACCAACGCATAGGTTTTTCTATTTTTATATTATACATTTAAAAAACAAAATAATTCTTACCGCAACTGCGCCTGGTTCAGGATGTCTGAGGACGATAACATCCGCATAACCAGACATCACATGAATGCTGTCCTCGAGAGTTTCACCTTTCTTCACAGAAGAACTTGTTTCATGCATTTCTATGACTCGACCACCAAGTCTCTGCATTGCAGCTGCAAAACTACTGCTGGTCCTAGTGCTGACTTCATAGAAGATCGATGCCATTACTTTGCCCCTTAAGATATCGTCAAGTGGTCGATCTTTCGTCACACGAGTCTTGAAGATCTGAGCAAGATTGAAGATGTCGTTTAATTGCTCCTTTGAGAACATATCGGCCGTAAGGACATGTTTGCCCAAAAGTCCATGAGTTACAGGTGTATGAGTAGTACCAGTTTGTTGGATGAGATCCTTCCAAGTTGTATTTCCAGTTGAGTCACATCTTATTCTAGGCATAGGTGAAATAGGCCGCAAAGCAGCAGGATCTCCAGCGAAATGGACTCCAAGTTTAGGTACTGGTTCTTGTAGAAGTTTTGAGAATGCTTCGTTAGTTTGAACATCAGTTGCTAGTTCTGAGGAAGGTTTATGAAGAGTTTCAATACCATCAGGAATATTTTCAAGATTCTCCAGAGATTGATGAAGCATTGTTTTTCTAAATATAGCAGATCTAACATTCTGGCCATATCCTGGTGGTACGAGAACTTCTCCATCGATGAATGCAACCTCACCACGAAGTACGACACGATGAACTCTTCCTTTAATCTTCATTCCCGCAAATGGTGTCCATTTCGCCTTGGAATGAGTAAGTTCTTTAGGGATTTCCCATTCTTCATCTAAATCAACTTCAACATAAGTGTTCGCTTGTTCGGGCAAATTGAAAATTTTTCTAGGATTCTTATAGAATTTTTGCTTAATATCATCAAGAGTTAAACGACCTTCATTTACAGCATTAAGAAGTAATGGTAGAATTGTTTCCAATCCCGGAAAACCAGGAGGAGGATTGTCAGAATTTTTTTCTTCCATGGTATGAGGAGCATGATCAGTTGCAAACATATCGATATACTCGATATTATCCCAAAGGGCTTGTTGATCTTCTGGTGAGCAAAGAACTGGTCTAACTTCAGCACGTCCTTTTCCAAGATTGTCAATATCATCCGTTGACAAGAACAAATGGTGTGGACAAACTTCACATGTAACTTTAATACCTCTTTCTTTTGCAGCTCGAATAATCATGATTTCTTCCCGTCGAGCAACATGAGCGATATGAATGGGCCGTTCTAGAAGGTGAGCCATTAAAATAATTGCTCCTAATGTCTGTTTTTCAGCATGACAGACCACAGGGGCTCGTTTGGGCCAAGTAGACAAATGCTTTTCCCAAATAGTCATATCGGTCATTGTTAGAGTTGAAAAAGTGTTATTTAAATACATTTTTAGACCTGCAGCTTGTGAAGCTAGCTCAGGTATTGAATTCCAATTATTATCTGAAGCTCCAACATAAATTGCATAATCACATCTGGCGCCAACTTTAGCTAAATCTTGGATTAGGTTAAAAGCACTTCTATCCGTAATCGGAGGATTTGTATTCGGCATGGCACAGACCAAAGTAACTCCTCCTGCTAAGGCGGCTGCTGTGCCAGAAGTGAAATCTTCCTTGTGGGTTGCTCCTGGTTCCCTTAAATGGACATGGACATCGATGAATCCAGGAAGTTTGACCATTCGACGGGATGTAATGCAGTCAGTGTGAGTTTTCATTGGTGGATGTGATCGGCCAATAAGTCGCAAGGCTTCTACAAGAAGTTTTGTGCACTTAACGTCGGTTACTAAAGGAATAGAGTAATCTACAGCAAGTCGTCTTGTGCGGTATCCATGAGTCATGAAGGATGAAACTCTATTTTTAAAATATATTAAGAGATAAATTTGATTTAGCAATTTTTAGGTTTCTAACCTCCTAGCTCCACCTCCACGCATTGGTAAATTAATAACCATGTCGAATTGTTTATTTGCCAGGAATTCAGCTAAATGACAAAGTTCACCCGCTCCATCTTCTGGAGTTAGCTTATCAAATGTCCATTGTACGGATTCAACCTGAAAATTTAAGTTATTGTAAAATTATTCGTTAATTTATTTCGTTTCAGGGTTTTAAATGTTTCTTATTATATGTAGTTATAAATTCATAAAAAAGGATTGGAAACGCTTCAACGTGACAACGAGTTTACTACTTAATTTCTGAGTTTAAAATGGACAAAATACTATAAAATTTAAAAAATAATAATACCCATACCCAATATCTTTCTTATAGGACTCTAAAATCAAAAGTACA
This sequence comes from Dysmachus trigonus, assembly GCA_949715965.1. Classification (NCBI taxonomy): domain Eukaryota; kingdom Metazoa; phylum Arthropoda; class Insecta; order Diptera; family Asilidae; genus Dysmachus; species Dysmachus trigonus. The sequence goes on from OX454323.1 coordinate 68,556,069, forward strand.
AAAAGTTCACCAACTCTATTTTCGAGAATAGTGAAAAATTGCATCCCTGAAAATAAAGGTAGTTAATTTATTCATTTATAAAAAAAACCTTTACATTCAATTATTTGGAAGCTGAATAAAACTTTATTTAGTTTCTTGTAAAAATTAAAATTTATTACTTATTATTTTGAATAAATTTTCTTCAAAAATGTAACAATTGTTAAGTAATACCAAAAATTACGCCTTTTTTTTATCTTATATCAAAGAGATATTAAAAAACAAGTATTAAAAAATCCTATAAATACTTTTCATTTTAAAAAATAACCCCTCCAAACTTTTGTGCTTACAAATAATTAAAAAACAAGAATTCCGAGGAGAAATAAGCGAAATTGTAGTACAAAACCAAACCTTCTTGAGATTTATTTAGATCGATAGTGACTTGATCAGGCTCGCGAGTGTTTAAAAATAGTTTCATTATCAAAGTATCTCCTCTAAGTAAAGTTTCTAAAGGATTAACAATTAGGAACCCCCTAAAGAGGATTACTCATTAATCAATTAGATTAATCGGAAGTAATCAATTGTTGTAATAATATACTTATTTATTTTATTGCTCACTATTAATACTTAAGAATCCTACTTACAATTAGATAAAGATCGTCAAAGATAACAATCGACTTTCCCATGTTATTTAAACAAGGAATTTATATCGTCAATCAATTCTCGAAGAAATGAAAGCAAAATGAAGGCCTTTTGAGTCAGTCTAGAAACGGTGTTGTAGTGATATAAACTACTGAAATTAACGAGTTCGATATGAAGCGGAGTGCAAATAGATATAACAGCTGATAAGAGATAGAAAAGTTTCCAAATTGATAATTTATTTCATTTCAAAATTGCACTATTTGTCGTTGAGATTCGGAATGGTGAACATGATGTTTTTACGGTTCCTTAGGAAATTTTGTGAATTGGTGTAAAATAGTGAAGTGGTGAATATTTTTTTTTTTTTAAGAATTCAAATAATTAAATAATAAAGTGCTGTGATTTAAAAGAGGGAAAAATTTGTGATAGTGTGATAATTAGTGAATTTTACAAGAATGGGATCGAGACCGAGTAAACTATCCTCGGGTTCACTGGGAGGAAACAGAAGGAGATTTAAGAGAGAAATGGCATCTGAACAGCAAAATACCACTGCAACAGTAGCCCCGACCAAAATTACGAAAAATGGATACAATAATGCAGCCATGGAGGTCACTCGAAAACAACTGCAAATGAACTTTTCTATTTTCATTTTAAATCAAATGATGTTAGGAATGCAATTTTTCGGAAATTTTGAAAGGTAGGAATTAACTTTACACGCATTCCTGTAGTCCGGGGACATTTTTATCATTTTCGGTTTATAAAAGAAATAATAATAAAAATTAAATTTTGGACATATTCTACAAAATTATCTTGTAAAACTTCTGATACCATATAAAATAAGAAATTTAATTTTACGTCAAGTATTGAAAAAGTCAGTTTATCGAAAATGAAAAGACGCAAATTGGTTTTGAAGGAATTTTCTGAAAAATCAAATTTTAAATTTTATTTTTAGAAACAGGCATATATTTTTAAAAAAAAAGTACTAAAAAGTTAAAAAAAAAATATATTTGTGTCGACATTTTGAACTTCTAAAAATCCTCCAATATTAATTAAAATCGAATCGAACCATAAATGACAAAATATAATCCGCCATTTTGGAGACGCCATCTTGAAATGTGTTATTATAAAAATTGTTAAAATGTATTGTCATCGACCTTATACATGTGTGCGAAATTTCAGCTCAATCGAGTGATTGCAAGTCATATAAAAATTGATTGCAAGTTTTGATCCAGAAAATAATATAATAAATTTTGGTACAACAAAATATTTTAGTTATTTTTATTTTCGATATACTTTCAAAAAGTAAACTTATTGAAAAACTGAACCGTTTCTGATATTTTAAAATTACAGTCAAGTCTCCTATAACGCGGTGTTTTTATAGCGCGATTCCCATATAACGCGGTGTGAAATATGCGACAAGTTCTCCTATAACGCGGTCTCTTTATAACGCGTTTTTGATATAAGAACATTCCAACGACTCAAATGGCTTGAAAAATGTATCTATGGCAACACATATTCGATGTGTTAAATTTTTTTCACATTAACATTAACATTTTCCATAGAACGCATATCCTGATTTGAATTAATTTGAAGTCTCTCATAGCGCGGTTTCCATATAACGCGGTACGAATCAATCGCGTTATAGGAGACTTGACTGTAGTCAGGATTTTATTAATCTTATACTTTCAACGTATTTAACAGTTGATATTAATAAATAAACATTAATAATAATTAAACGTTTCATTTTCAGAGAAAAACAACAAGCCCGTGAGAGGAGTTCTTCTCTTGAACAGGAGCTAACCGACAAATTAGAAAATTTTTCCATAATTCTGCCGAATGTTCTCGACGAGGCAGTTGAAAAACGAGTGCAATATAAGCCAAAGTAAGTGCACAAATACTATCTAAAATAATACAATTCCCCATCACATTGATTTTCTCACTCAGTTAAACAAAACATTAGAATAATTGAAAGATAAAATTGATAACAATGAAAATAAAAGAGATTTTTACAGCGTGAAGTGCAACTGATAGCCGACCATTAAATTTAATTTGGTTTCCCACAAAATAGATATTTTTTTTTTAATGTTGCTAACAATAAAACGAATGTTTATGGCGGCAATCTTCAAAGGCAGGTACAATTTTATTCAGGCAATTTTCACTTGAACAACTTTTGTAATTTTCTCTCAATTACATACATTAATTTGAGAGTGTCATTTAATGACCGTTTTCGGAAGTGGCAAAATAAATGTAATTAAGCAATTGATCCCCCTCAAGAGGTCATTCGAGATATAAACTTCTAAAGAAGCGCCCCTCTTAAATATTCATTATTCTTTTGACGAAAAAAATAAATCAGTTTTAAGTGGTTGTTCAAAAACCGGTGGTCTTGTAAACTGAAAAGAATATCAAAAACTAAATAATAATACAATTTTTCTTTAATTTTTGAGGGCAAAGTTTTGTTTATAGAATTTAATAGTATGAATTTTTTTTTTGAATCCCATATGCAGGGCTTTATTATATTATATTCTAAAATTGTATCATTTATACTAAAACTATGCGCTAGGAGCATACTAAAACAAAATTTGGAAAACACAAAATTTCGAAAACATATATTCCTGAACAAATGTGAAATGTTTTTAAATGAAAAGACTATTTTGGTTCACTTATTTCAAAAATTGAATTGACTAAGCGCTCTGTTTTCAAAGCTGCGATTTTTACTAAAAACGAGAGGTCTTACCAGTTGTTAAATTAAATTTTTGAGCAAAGGATTTCATCAAAATTAGGGCACTTTATCAGAAAGAAGCTTTCTACATAATTTTTAGTAATTTCATGCTTTGAGAAGAATGTAAAGGTTTTAATTAAATTAAAATTGTTCACAGACACGGTCCTAACAAAATAAATCCTTCAAAACTTTGTACGCAACAAGTTTACGTGGTTTTCGAAAAACTCGAGATATCGAAAAGAGAAGATCCAAACTACGCTGAAATCTCCCCACCAACAAGTAAACTATTTATTGAAACCGAACACTGTGAAGAAGAAGATCTGAAAAAGGCAGAAAAGGGTTATGTAAGATTAAAATGGCGACAGCAGGTTACTTCCCGGACTATTCGAAACCCTCATTTTCGTGATGATATCTGCGAATCTAACACTGAATGTTCCCTTTCCGAATGTGAAATGAATTCGAATACATGTTCGGAATCAGTTGGCGAACAATATCATTATTGGAACTCAGATAGTAGAAAATCGAGTGGAAATATGACGATTACGACTTGCAACACCTACGACTATTTGTATACGACCAGATTGAATACGCATATGCCGCTTAACAATCTTTATTTTAATGGGAACTTTTCAAATCTCGACGAAATGCCTATTCCCAGCGACTGTATTTCAAAAGTGGCGCTTTCAGATGATGGATTACTGCATCCAAAAGAAACTGAAGAAGAGAATAAAAATGAAAATTCTGAAGAATATCAAATTGAAGATGATAACGCAAGTGACACCTCGGACGAAACTTTGTGCGACTGTCCTCAGCATGATCAAGTCGAGGTTACAGTGACCGTAAGCTACCTCAATTCAGCGCAATTTCTATCATATTTTGCAGAAATATTAAAAGACAAAATAGCCCCAGAACTAAGTATTACAAAAGAAGACTTAGAAAATGGAACTTTCAGAGAAGCTTCTATTTTTGTATCTTCCTACGAAGTTATCCCAGCTTTGCATTATCCTCACTGGCCAGATTGTGCATCTGATTTTATAAAAAGATCTAGACCAATTCACTCAAACTACGGGGTCAAGGTTCAATGGCCAACCCCTGAAATGATCCGAACAATAACATCTTTAGGATGCCATGCCATTCCTATTGGATACTCCACCAAGAAGAAGAAGAACTTAACACGAGATCTAGAGTGGAAAATTGTATTTCCAAAAGCTGAACGATATTTGGAGTCACAATTGTTAAGCACACAAGCCAAAATATATATGTTTTGTAAGGCACTTATTAAAACTCATTTGGAGCCTAATCAAAACGGAAATGTTAGAATGTTCACTCTAGATCATCTTAGGACACATCTCTTTTGGTGTTGTGAAGATAACTTCATGAATTGGCCAGATCTCTTCCTCGGGGAAGCACTTTTGCGATTTCTTAATTCATTTTTAGATCGATTATCAAAGAAAACGTTACCAGATTATTTCATACCCGAGCGAAATCTCTTTGCCAATATTCCACAAAGTAGTTTGGCTTCATTTCATCAGACAATTAAAAGAATTATTTGGAGTGCTGTCATGTATACAACGAGAGTTTACAGAGATTTGAGTTTAGCTCCAGATTTTTATCCAAAGTTTGACTATAAGAAGTTATACGTTAGCATAGTTGTGGATGATCCATTGCTGCTAATGCGGTTGAGGGATATGAAGCCTATTGAAACACCACCTCAAAATAATACGATTGCTTCAATTAAGAAGGAGAAGAAAATTGGAAATCTTGCAAATAAGAAGAGATTACCAAACCGAAGGAGGAAAAGAAGAGAACAGAAGCCAGAGGAAGAAGTGAAGAAACGAGGCTCTGTGGATTCTATTGACTTGCAGGTAAGTCTAAAAATTTTCTTAACTTATTATATATTAAATTAAAGGAGGTTTGGTTTTTAGTTGCGATTGGTCCCTATATTTCGAAGAATAATTTGTAAAGCCAAAATGCAGATTTAATATATTTTGATAAATAAAGAACTGAAAAAATATAACGCTCTGAATTTGGGCCTTGAAGAAAAAAACTATTATTATGTGTATGTTCCCTTTAAAGTTGTGAACCACTGAATAAATAATGATAAAATCTTCGCAGTCATGTTTTTTAAAATCTCAAAAATAACATAGGCTATAAATTATAATCTTACAATTTATATTACACCATTATATAGTATAATTATTCGCGTAACGATATACAAAATATGTTCACAATGTAAAAATTTAACATTTATTTTCCAGGTGATCGTAAAGTAATGATTTATAGCCTCTTAAGTTTCTAAAACACATAAAAGCGTCATTTAAAGTCTTAGCAAAATGTTTGATTTGCAGATAAAGCACTATATAAAGATCAAGAAAATAATGCATAAGTAATATTATCGAAAGTTTAAATTTTAAGATCAGTGACTGATCCTTTGATAAATCGTCAACTGAGAAAAATTTAATATGTAATAGGAAAAAATTATTTTATGTAGTATAAGTTTTAAAGAGCAAAAAAATATTCTATTCTAAATTCTAAATTTTTTTTATTCTCGACCAAACCATTAATATTTTTCAATGAAATCTTGAAGTTTAACTCTTTATGGGAAACGTGATATTTGGCATTATTCCTGAATTTTGTTATATTCGAAAAGATAAGACAAACTCTGAATAAATTGTAATTTACTATCTAAAAAGGCTTAACATCAATTTCCATAAGCTATCATATATATTTTGGTATCATATCAATATCAATAATTTATTAATCTAAAACCCTAGGGGTAGCCTGATGGTAGGAAATCAATAAAACTTAATATAGTCCTCATACAGATGTCTGTCTATTCCTCTTCAACAGCTGATATATTAATTCCGGAAATGCGTTTTTTATGTAAAGCAAAATGTTAAGTGTTTGATAAATAATTACAAGTTTTAGCGATTGTTCAAGCAGATTTAATTAAAACTTTCGATATCAAAAGTGTATCGTAATCTCGAACATGACAAAAATTTTCTCATTCTGCTAAGGAGTAATAATTTCGCGGCTCTTTATGATGACAACGAAGAAATATGTGGCTGGCATTATTTTCTGTTGTTTCTATTTGATTTTGATATGTGTCGTAATCACAACATTCTGTGAAAGGATTATTACGTTTAAGTGAACTTTGATATCTTTGTCAGAATTAATGAAAGCGATATTATGTATTTATCGACTCTGATCTTTTTATTGATTCCTAAGATTTGTATTATTAATTCCTAAGATTTGTATTATTACTATAAATTTACCTATTAGAAAATCGGAAAACGATATGCAATATATTAATTCTTAGAAAATAATTTCTTGAATTTAAATTTTTTAAAGTTATGTATTTAATAAATGTTATATAAATTATTCCTTATCATGTATATTTCCAGTTTACCATTGAGGATGCTCCTGTAGGACCACAAAATGAATACCATTCAAGCCCGGATGATATTCGTCGTATTTTGGTAGTAAAAACATTTGTTTCCTTCTTCATTTCAATGGCTAAAGCAGCGATCAAAATGAAAGCTTTCGATCAATCAAGAATTTATCTCAAGCAAATCAACCATTTCTGTATATTCTTAAAAGAGTACGGTGAAGACGCATTCGAGGCTTATACTCAATCCGAGATTAAACTTGTTGAAAAACTTTTGGTGAAATCTCAAGAGCAAACTAATGGACCAGCTTTGCCTAGCCGAACTAATTTAGAATCAGTGAGATCTTTCCGGCAAAATAGGCAACCTCTAGCCACACAGAATGGACAACCAGAAAGCGGGCGATTCGAGAAAGCAGGAAAATTAGTTCAATTTCATAAAACTTCTAATTTTATAGAGCCAAGATCATCGCTTTTTGCTAGAGCTGATGACAATGAGAATCAATTTACAATTCCTAGACCTGGAATATTGAAACAATCGAGTATTGTTGAATCCACTGAAAGGAATGATTCCAAAATAGTAAGCAACAATGATATAATAGAAAATTGGAGGAAAACTGGCACTATCAAACTGGCCGACGATATTGAAGGAGACTCAGATAGTGATTTCTGCACAGAATTATAAATTATTGGAGTCGTTGATATGTTGTTTATTTTCCTTGTATTTAATACCAAATTAATTTAGATATGTATTAAATTATTTGAATTAAATTATTTAAAACAATTTTATTTTTTAATGGTATTAGTAATCTATAATAAGAATTAATATTCGATTCGTGCTAATATAGTGTATTGAAAATGTGTGTCGATCATCAAACATTAAAAGGTACTACATATATTACTTATTTAAATTATATCTTAGTTCTTTCGAATTTGTTAGTCAGCCAGCTCAAAAGTTTATTTCTCCTTTTCTCAGAGTTGATTGTAGATTAATTTTTTTTAAAAGTATTTTTTTAACACATTGCCTGCCACTCCGGTCCACCGGGACCGGCACCCAATAGCTGAATGTGTAGCTGAATAAAATGTGGCATTCTATGTGTAAATGAAATTATTTTATTTTTATGTTTACTTATGTACGAAAATTGTAATGTGTAATTTTATCATTGATTTTCTTATATCTAGTTTGGCTTTACACAACCAGATATTTAAAACATTATCAAAATCAATTAGGATTACTTGTGTTTGACTTTTAGTGGATTTGTAAACTTAGAAAGGATTAAAAATATCCAATTTAATTATCAGCCCAAATAATTTCAATATTGGCAATGGAATAAAAAAGTAATTGAAATAAAAGTATTCATCAATTTAAAATAAATTTCAATTTCAATAAAAGCAAATAAAAATGTTGTTTTCAAGAATTGTTAGTAAAAATCAGGGCTAATTACTTTGAGAAAGTTTTCAATGTAAAGAAATTAAAATCGACTCCTATTTTTTGGGTAATTCCTGTTTAATTATCTTTCTATTCCATTCCAAATACTTCTGGAATATATGACTTCTGATAAATTCTTATATAATACAAAACCAAACCTTTGGAACTTTAGAAATGACTCGTTACACGACGTCATCAGAGAGCAGGAAAATTCACTTCCTTAACCCATTAACGGTGAAGCGGACATTTCACAGTCGATTGATTTTTCAAATCCACCATTTTGTAAAATGAAAATCTGATACGATTTTTGAAATCAGCGACCTCAAAAACATATATAATGACTATCCGCATGCGCTATATTTGCAAAGAAGAAACTTTTTGTTGTAATGGCGGCCATATTGGATCCGCCATTTTGTAAAATAAAAATCGGATATGACATTTCAAATCAGTGACCTCAAAAACATAAGTAATGACTACTTGCATGCTCTGAATTTGTAAAGAGAAATTGTTTGTTGTAATGGTTGTACATTGTATTGTATTGTTGTATATATTGTATTGAAAATATTTGTTACTAATTTTTTCATATATGTACTCTGTTATTGTTATACATTCCAAAATACAGTATGAGTAACTTTAGAACGTCATTTCTACAAATAAATTAATACTAAGTTTATGAAAAATTGGACAGTTGATGCTTCAAGTTTAGCACTTTTGGGCGGCCATATTTAATTTTTGGTGAAATTTTTTTTTCAAATCTAACCAGATCAGATTCGGAAAGAGCAGGTCTTTTTACTTAAGAAAATGTTTTCCTCTAATAATATTTAGTTGGTCTAAGGCTTCAACTGTGAAATTTCTGCTTCGCTGTTAATGGCTTAACCGGTTTAAAAAAAAAAAAAATTATTTAAAACGCTTTCTCTTTAATAAGACTAAATATTATAAAATACAATAAAATATTTACTTACATCAACACCATTTGAAGCGTAGAAGTCTCCAGTTCCCATAGAGGCATACAATTTATATCCCATTTTTGCAAGATCACGGATAGACGACATTAATTCTTGTTTATGCTGAAGAGAAATAAATAAAATCATATAAATAACTCTTAAAAACAAATATTTCCTTCTACTTACATTAAAACTTCCAATTGAAAGTAGAATAGCTTTACGAGGAATCTGAAATCCAGTGGACAGCATCGCTTTAAGATAGGCTTCATATCGATTATCACCAAAGCAGGCAACTTCCCCAGTGGAAGCCATTTCAACTCCCAGCTGAACATCAGCTCCAGCGAGACGAGAGAAGCTGAATTGTGGGACTTTTACACCAACTTTCCCGCATCCATGAAGAACATCAGCGGGTTCAACAGGCAGCCCGATAATAACTCGAGTCGCCATGGCAACAAAATCATGATCTAGAGTTTTTGAGACGAATGGGAAAGATCTTGAAACCCGCACATTGCATTCAATAACCTTTAACTCATTATTTTTTGCAATAAGTTGCATATTAAATGGTCCAGTAACATCAAGAAGAGCAGCTAGATCTCTAGCGATTTCTTTAATTTTCTCCAAGGTTTCTATATTAATATCTTGTGGAGGTGTTACAAGAGTTGCATCTCCTGAATGAACTCCAGCATTTTCTACATGCTCACAAACAGCCATGCATAAAATTTCTCCATCAGCAGCTACAGCATCAACATCAATTTCTTTAGCTTCGGTCAAAAATTTCGAAATTACCACAGGATGTTCTTTACTCACTTCGGATGCTGCATTGAGGTAAGTTTCTAGATCTTGATTTGAGTAAGCAACATTCATAGCAGCTCCAGACAAAACGTACGAAGGTCGAACAAGGCAAGGGAATCCGACTTCACCACAGAACTCCACAGCGGATTGCAAAGTTGTGAGTTCTTTCCAGCGAGGCTGGAGAATCCCTTTTCTGTCCAACATACGAGAGAATTTAAATCGATTTTCAGCACTATCGATAGAATCTGGAGATGTTCCCAGAACACGTGCTTGCTGACGATGCAAATCCATGGCTATATTATTGGGTAACTGACCACCCATTGATAGAATTACACCTTCTGGATTTTCTAATTGATAGATGTCCATAACGACTTCAAAAGATATTTCTTCAAAATACAATCGATCGCACATATCGTAATCAGTTGATACGGTTTCAGGATTATAATTGATCATGATCGTGTTCCTTCCAAGATTTCTAAGTTCTCGCAAACAACCAACGGCGCACCAATCAAATTCTACAGAGCTACCAATTCGATAAACTCCAGATCCTAGGACCATTGTATAATTTCCTGGAAATTCAATATCATGTTTAGAAGCATTATAAGTTATATAAAGATAATTTGTGCTTGCTGGCCACTCTCCAGCGACGGTATCAATTTGCTTCACAAACGGTGTTAAACCAATTTCCTCACGATGCTTACGAACAGCCAATCCTGTACTTTTAATAGCAGTAGCAATTTGTTTATCAGAAAATCCAAGTTGTTTGGCTTTTAACAACATATCATAATTCAAATGGTTTCCATGGGCTTCAAGAAAATTCATATAATCAATGATATTCTTCATTTTATTCAAAAACCAAGGATCAATTTTTGTAAGATGATGAAGTTTTTTTATGGTATAGTTCGCCTTTAAAGCAGCTGCAAGAACAAATGTCCTCTTATCAGTCGGTTGAATTAACTCATCTTCTTTAACAGCTTTTACATAAGGATCAAAACCATCAACCGTCTCATCGACCATTCTTAATGCTTTTTGGAAGGCTTCTTCAAATTTTCTACCGATCGACATCACTTCTCCAACACTTTTCATAGAACTGCCTATATTTTTGCTGACTCTAGTAAATTTCGCAAGATCCCATCTTGGGATTTTAACCACGCAATAATCAAGACTTGGTTCAAAACATGCAGTGGTTACTCCAGTTACGGAATTTTTAATATCTGGCAGTGGAACACCTAAAGATAGTTTAGCAGCCACATAAGCTAAAGGATATCCTGTCGCTTTACTAGCCAATGCCGAACTTCTAGACAGTCTAGCGTTAACTTCAATGATATAGTACTCTTCTGAGTATGGATTTAGGGCGTATTGAATATTGCATTCCCCAATAACTCCAAAATGTCTAATAACTTTAATAGCTGTCGATCGTAGCATGTTATACTCCCGATTTGTTAGTGTTTGAGAAGGTGCTACAACAATACTTTCACCAGTATGAATACCTAAAGGATCTAAATTTTCCATGTTGCATACAGTGATGCAATTATCGAAAGCATCTCTTACAACTTCATATTCGACCTCTTTCCAACCCTTCAGAGACTTATCAATTATCAATTGATTTGAATGCGCCAAAGCCTGTTGGGCTAAATTTGTAAGCTCTTCCTTATTGTTCGCAAATCCAGATCCAAGACCACCCAAAGAAAATGCAGCACGCGCCATTACAGGGTAGCCCAATCTATCAGCTGCATCTAGAGCCTCTTGGACAGAATAAACAGCCTCTGATGGAGCAACCTTTTCTCCAATTTCAGCAATTCGATCTGAGAATATTTTTCTATCTTCCGTTTCAATAATCGACTGAATAGGTGTTCCCAAAATTTTAACATTATACTTCTTAAATATACCCGCCTTTTGAAGTTCAACACCACAATTAAGTGCTGTCTGTCCACCAAATGTGAGTAGAACTCCATTTGGTCGTTCCGCTTTGATCACTTGCTCAACGTAATCCCTTTGTAGAGGAAGGAAGTAGACTTTGTCCGCCAATCCCTTGGATGTTTGGACAGTAGCAATATTTGGATTTATTAGAATTGTTTGGATTTTTTCTTCTTTTAATGCTTTAATTGCTTGTGAACCGGAATAATCAAATTCGCCAGCTTGACCAATTGATAGACCACCTGATCCCAAAATGAGAACTTTTCGTGGCTTCTTTTCAGGGATTGAATCTGGTTTTGGAGTGTAGTGCAATCTGTCGATGAGAGCTTGTTTAACGCTGAATTTCGTATCATTTTTAGACATATGGTGTTTGACGGCATCTAAGAAGATATCAAATAGAAGTTCTAAGTCCTGAAAATGAGAAGATTTATTTTTATATTTATATTTCTTTCTTTTTATTGTAAAATTACATTTTTGTTTAAGGTTAACCTTCACCCAATAAAAATTAAAAGAGATTGCTTTATTACAAATTTCGTGAGTAAAATACAACTGAGAATTAGATACAAAAATTTAAATTTTTGATTCACAAAATATAATACAATTTCAAATTTAAAGGATAGTTCCATGATGTAAGAAGATGTATAATGTATAAAGGTGTAGAAACTCCAATTTTAACTACATACAAAAAATCAAAACAGTCGGACAGTCGGAAAATTAACGTTTGAACTAAAAAAGTTAATAGGTTTTTTAATTTTTAATTTTAAAATCTAAAAATTTAATCTAATACTCTTGAGATGTACTACTTCAAGTAAAAAAATAGTTAAATAGTGGCCGTTGAAAAAAAGGTATTTATTCCGACGTATGAAGAAACGGATGTAGTTAATTCGGAGAAAACTTAGTAAAAAAATATCAATTATAGATTAACAATAACATTATATAAAAAAAAATTTGCGATTAATTATTTAACCCAACAAAGTCATAAACCGTAGTTACCATTTTTCAAAATCTAAATACCTTAAATCGAAGTTGAGGAGACATGTTTAAAGGCTAATATCTGTCTTACCTCAGGTCCAGCATTATGCTCCGGATGGAACTGGACAGAAAAGTAGGGTTTTTCCTTGTGAATGATACCCTCATTTGTGTTATCGTTAACATTAGTAAAAAGAGGTTCCCAGTCCGGTGACAATGTTTTAGCATCTACAGCAAATCCATGATTCTGGGAAGTCATGAAACAACGACCAGTCCCATGATGGACACATGGTAAATTGTGACCACGATTACCATATTTCATCTTGTATGTTTTGCACCCGACGGCTGTGGCGAGCAATTGGTGTCCCAAACAAATACCAAAAATTGGTTTATCGGATATTTTCATACATTTTCGAAGCTGTTCCCCAGTAACAGAGGAGAGTGCCATTGGATCACCAGGTCCATTACTAATAAAAAGACCATCGAATTCTTCTGGATTCAGTTTATGATCCCACGGAACCAGATCTACTCTAGCCCCTCGTGAAATAAAGCATTTTATTTGATTCAACTTAAGGCCACAGTCAATGGCACAAATTCGTGGACTGCCACTGGGATTGAAAGTCCTTGATGCCTTCACTGAGCATTCAGCTACTAAATTCCGATTGTTAGGGTCCAGGAATTTGCAATCTGGGCTCGGTTTTGGGCTTGGTAGACTGTGCATAATTTTTCCAAGGATAGTTCCATTATCTCGGATCATTTTTGTTAGAGCTCTTGTATCGATGCCACTTATTCCAGGCACTCCCTGCTCTTCCATCCACTGGGACAGGGTCTTGGTTTGCAGCCAATTAGAGGGTGTTTCACAGACTTCGCCGACGACAAGACCTGCGATCGTTATTCCATCGAACCATTCAAAATGCCTGGGAATTCCATACTCATCTTTTTCGTCCGAAGGTATTCCGTAGTTTCCAACAAGTGGATAGGTTAAAACCAAAATTTGGGCCCTGTAGGAGCGATCCGTCATGGACTCTGGGTATCCAACCATTCCAGTTTGGAAAACGACTTCTCCATCGGTTGCTTTTTTGGCACCGAAAGATTTTCCTGGCATAATTGTTCCATCGTCGAGAACCAGGAAGCAGTCTTCAACCATTTTTAATGGTTTTCTTTTCAGTCTTTAAGAAATGGAATGTAGTTAAAATGTCTGAAAAAAATAATATTAATTAAATGTTAACGATCTATTTGTAAGATTCAAGAATATATAGTATTTTTAATTTGTTTAAAACTTATTTCTCAGAAACTGTTTTAAACTAAAAAGCAATTATTTGATTAAATGGATTGACTCTATCCGGACAACTAGTATGGACTTATTCTACAGTACTACCATATGCAGCGTAAGCCTAAACTGCCTGCTACTCTAATCTACTACGGACAACATGAAAAGAGCATACTTACAACAAGTATAGAAATAGCTCCTTATTTGTGGGATGTATTTTCATTTGAATACGAACAATCGGGGAAAACTGAGAGGGAGAGTCCTGTTTCACCAGGACAATGCCCTCGTTCACAAGGGCGAAATTATCTTATTCTCCAGATCTGGGCCCAGCGACCTTCATTTTTTCTCGGATAAAGAATAGCTCAGAGGTAAGAAATTTGAAGACGATATCGAGGTGATAGGAATTGTAATCAGTCCCAAACTACCCCAACGTTGACCTAAACTTCTCCTCCGAGCACTTTACCATACGTTAAATTAATATAGTAGTAGATCTTTATTTGTATTGTTCATTTACATAGAATTTTTACAAAGGAGTGTATGTCCATTTCTTATTATTTTTATTTCTTTTTTACATTACATGTAGTCAACAAATTGTGCTATTTTGACTACATCCTTAGCTGTTAATTTATTTAATGACTCGTAGAAACTTTGATCTATTTTTATTACATTATATAGATATTTTTCTCTCATTTTAACATAATATATACACTCAGTTATTCTATGATCTAGGCTATTTGTTTTTTAAATGTGTGAAAGTACTCATTTAGGGTAGATTTTATTTTCCCTTTTTTGGTTATAAATCTTGGGTTGATTTTATTCATTAGCCTTATTTGTGCAACTATGCGCTTCGCCTCTGAGAAGTATAGGATTAATGAGGTTGAATTAAGGCACCTAACAAGATCTGCCTCTTTGGAGATTCTAATAAATTTCATTTTTGACCTTTCTTTCCTAAGTGTCTCCAGGGTCCCCATTTCCCATTTTACCGATTTCGCTCGCTCTTTTGGAGGCTGACTTTTACTAGTCTATCTTGAAGCAGTTTCAGGATCCCTTCCAAGAAATTAATAATTAATTTAAACACTCTTATCATCATGCTGACCCATGCCGACTCGTGCCTGAGGGCGTAGCAAGCAGCGTTAGCAAGAAGATGTAATAAATGTCTTAGGAAGTTGTTCTGAACCACCTCACGACTCTCCAGGTACAACGGGCTCCATATCGAGGCCGCGTATAATGCGATTGATGAAACTAGGGTTTCGAATAATTTGGTAATACCTTCCAGTCGATGCTCTTGATTCTTGTTAAATTAATATTGATCATTGAAGACCAAATCAACTTATAATTCAGTTAGAAATACATTAAAAATAGGCAAATTTAGGAAATTTTAAGGAAAATGTGTCCCAATAATGCTACCCTCTCTCCTACCTTTATTTATTACAAAAATAAATATCTGAAGAAAAAAAAAGACAATTTTTAAGTTGTGGAAATTATTTTCATTAGGGGCCTTCAAAATCGGAGAAGTTGAAAATCCCTATATATAAAAATGAAAGTTCGTTTGTTTGATAGTGTCTCAATCACGCTTGCATCGATATTTTTCTTTTTTCGTCCGAAGGTAGTACATATTTCAACTTAACCTATAGGCTAATTTTTTTTGGATAATATATAGGGTTTCAAAATGGCGGATCCAAGATGGCAGCTGAAAATTTTAAATTTGAAGAGATTTTCATGAAAATTGGTACATCGGGGTTTTCCGGAATGCTGATTTCAAATCCGCTGTCCAAATTTAGAAATTCAAGATAGCGGATCCAATATGGCAACCAAGATTTCTCGATTTCAACAGATTTTAATGAAAATTGGTACACTGATTATTTTAAGACCACTAATTTTGAGTATTATTAAGATTTCGATATTCTAGATAGCGGATCTATGAAGGGGTTATCAGGGTGGGACAATTTCTAGAATATATCAAACTAGAACATTTGAGAAGTGTTTAATTAGTAACCATTTAGCCAACGCCGCCCGGGCGAAACCGGGTAACCCAGCTAGTTTTAAATAAACTTTCTGAATTTTACAAATTCTTATTGATCTTTGTCATGATGTAGCTTTAACCTATTAAATAAAAAAAAAATACCATTTAAAACGATAGTAAAATTCTTTAGAAATAAAAATTTATTTTCTCTTAGTTATCAGTAAAATAATAAAATTTTCCATTGCCAATTGACAACAAGCCAAAAACATAAATAATTCAAAAGGCTGTTAAGTAAATTAATTTATTCGTCGAGAGTCTAGACCAAGATAATGGCTAAATTCCTTTTAGAGTAAATTAAGCCAAAGAAATTGCGTGGGTACGTTATAAAAATTGAATTGATTTAATTAATGCAACAGAGAGAAGAAAATAATAATTTAACTACTGTACAAATTATTTGAAACCATGTGCATATTTACTGATGTCATCATTTCAAATTTGTGCCAAAAATCGACCAGCAAAAAATAAATTGATAACGTTCTGATAAACTCGTACCCTTTCAATCGGCAACGAAGAATGCGTCCACTTATTTGGCGCCTGACTGTGGTCAGCTGGCCGTTTTCATTCATGAAAATAAACAAGACGCTCGTTTACGTTCACCCGGCGAGCGGGCGGTTGATAAGAGCGAAACCTAAAACGGTTTGGTCGCGCACGCGCCGCACAGAGTTCCGCGAACTCGCCGAGGAGAAGCGTGTTTATTTTGATCAGCTGATTTTGGCAGCGGAACAAGCGCGTTCCACGTGCACCGGCTTTTCGCCGATAGCCAAAAAGGCGCGCACACACGCACACACCCCCACCGGCAGTAAAACCTGTTCGCTGTCGGGCGAGTGGTGGTCAGGCGGCAGCCATTTTCGATTTGGTTGCGGATTCTTCGGCACTTGTTGAGTTTCTGGGCGGAATTTCTGCAGAAGTTTACAGCGGATCTGTTCATAACTTTGATTTTCGGTAAATATAAGATTCAATTTATGCCTTACCTTATAAATATTTGTATAAAATCCAATAACAAAAGGGGAATTATATTGCACAGTTGCCGCAGGTGGTCGGCGAAGAATTCACTGTTTTTGCACAAATTCACAGGGAAATCAGAAAATCTGAGGTCTCAATTGAGGAATGTTAACACTGGCCGAGTTGTAACTGAATAAAACGCGTCACTGCGACGAAAACTGTTGATTTCTGAGGACCACGTGGGCGTTTGGGTTCTGCGACGTCTAGCCGTAAACAAGGGTACCTGTGCGGTCGGGTCGTCGGGGAACGACTGTCTGGGAAATTGCGACGCGCCCGTTATATACTGGAGCCTCCAGCTGTTTTACAGTTTCTCTTAAAAGTGAAAGAAACCTTGGGAAATTTCACTTTGCTGGAATGATGGGAACGAAACGCTTTTAAGAGAATTCAGCAGGGGTTTTTAAAGAGTAACTGTGATTGTTTTGATTATTTTGGCGGGAACTGGGTTTTTTGAAAATTTATATTTTTTGAACATGATTTCGCTTTTTTAAAATCAGAGATTTAAGAAAAAAGCTGGTAAAAGTGGATAATTCTACTGCCATTTCTGAATTCTGTTCAATAAAAATCATCTAAAGAAATATTTCTATCAATTTAAGAAACACATTTTTGTGTAATGTGAAAAATAAAAAACACGTAAAGGGGTATCACCCTTGGATTTGATAAAAGTCCATCCCACAAGAAGGTTTAAACTATCCACAAGCACCAGAAAACTAGTAAATCATAAGGTATCTCAAGAAAAATCGAGTTAACACTTTACCAATCGCAATTTTGCATAAGAGAAATTCTCTCGCACCAAAAGCATTTTCTGCTCTAAGTATCTCTTAAATTATATTTTAAATCTATTAATAGGCTTGCGGTTGGTAAAGTGTTAAAGAGTTTCAGGTATGACTGATTACCAATTGATTTTCTGAATTTTTTAGTTTTTAACCCCTTTAAAGGGGTTGATTACACCCCTTCTATAGAGATAGTTTTGTCTAACGCAATAATCATTACAATTACTTGAAAATAATCAGTGAATGTTATTTACATAAGTAACAATATTGCCTACTAAAATTATAAACAATCTTTTTCTCGCACGTGCGTTATTAAAAAATAAGGGGAGTAGCTAACGCTTTGTTTAAGGGGCTGTTTAGTTTCTAGAATAATACATTTTGCTTTTTGCACAAGTTCATGACTAGATAAAAAGTTGGAGTATTTATACCCTAAATTTAATAAATTCCAATTCGAAGTTTCAGGTGTTTCAAAAACAGGCTACAAAACCTCTTTTTTTGCGGTCACTCTTTAAGCGTTAAAGCACTTGATTGAGTCTCTACTTCTTATACATATTTATAACATAATCCCTAACAATAAGTATTAACATCATTTACTTTAATCATATTATTTAATATATTTTGTTAGAAAAGTGTCTCAAGAATACCTCTGAAAAATATTAAATCGATATATTAATTCATTTTCATTCTATAGCTCTGTTTGCCCCCCTCCGTTTTACTATATATCATTTGTGTAGTGTAAAAACTGTAAGGGGGGATATACAGGGTCCGCCAAATAACTTTTTTTTTTGAAAATGCTATAAAAAAAAAACTACTAATATTTTTTCAAATTTCTTTTTTTATTTCAAATTACAATCCTTCCGGTTAATGATGGAAAATAATTTCATTCAAATGGCTGCCTCGGCTGGCCATGCAGTAGCCTACACGATCGGTCCAATTTTTAAGTACATTATCGATTGTGTGCTGCTGTATTTCACCAATGGCTTCACGAATATTGTCCTTTAAAGCGTCAATTGTCTCTGGCTTGTCGGCGTAACACTTATCTTTGACGGCACCCCACAAATAATAGTCTAACGGTGTCAAATCGCAGCTCCGAGGTGGCCAAACGACTGCGATTTTCAAAAACAGGGCGCAAAACATCAAGTGTAGCGTCGGCTGTGTGGCACGTAGCCGATCGTGTAGGCTACTGCATGGCCAGCCGAGGCAGCCATTTGAATGAAATTACTTTCCATCATTAACCGGAAGGATTGTAATTTGAAATAAAAAAAGAAATTTGAAAAAATATTCAGTAGTTTTTTTTTTATAGCATTTTCAAAAAAAAAAAAGTTATTTGGCGGACCCGTTATATACTATTTTTTGAAAAAATAGATCAAAAACATAAACTTTAGACCTGTAAAAACAATATACAATATGGTATATAAGTAAAAAATACCGAGAAATATATATAGATATATAACGTGTTGTAATACATGGAGTCCAAGCGCGTGAATTATAGAAAAACACTTTAAACGCGTTTTATGCGAAACAACATTTTTTGATCTGGTTGGCAACTTTTTGAAAAAAACTACTCAACCGATTGGGCTCAAATTTAGGGATTATTCTACACATGTGTGGCTATGGTGTGAACTAGAATATTCGTTAATATTTTACCCGTTTGTATCTATTTTTAAAAATTGTTTTACTAATTTGTTTTTTTTAAATCAAAATACTTTATTCTAGTTCACACGATAGAGACTAATTTATACTTATTTTAATATCTTGCTGGAATTTTTTGTTTCAGGCCACATGAGATTTTTCTGCAAACCGGTTTTTTTTAAAGAGACCTGCAGCGCTATCACAGCCCTATTTGAAAAAAAAAAAAAAAAAAAAAAAAAAAAAAATACAACAAATTTTTTTTTAGAAATTTCGATAAGTATCATTTTCAGTTCTTAAAATATTGTTAAATCATCATTAAAATAAATGTTCATATAAAATAAACAAAAAATCTGAAAAAACTTTCAATAAATATATACCTTTAACGCGTTTTTCTCAAAACGTACTTTTTCAGTGCGTATCGTGAAAATGTGAAAAAACTAATCATGCTATTCACTTCAAATTTTTCACACATACTTATTAACTATTTAGCTACCGGGAGAACCTAAGTTTAAAGCAGAAACATGATTTTTTGCGGTTTGGGAACATTTTTTCAATTGAAATTATGACCAATTTTCGGACACCTATTTTCAAACGTGTATCAAATTGCAAAAAGCTTATATTTTGGTTTAAAAAGAGGTTCACAGGGGTAGGTAGTGCTCAAAACTAAAAATTGTTGGTATTATCCTTACAGATGGATATTTGGGCCAATTTTTTTTAAAATAAATTAGTCAGTTACAGTCTGACTGCCGCAGAATCAATAACAAATAATATATTGTAACAGAACTTTACAAATATTCTGTATTTGGTAACAGAATCGAATTTATTTGCTATGAGTTTTACTTATAAATTAATCCTCTAAATTAAAAAAAAAAAAAGGCAATTTTCCTTTTCTTCAAACGATTTATTTAACATATAAATATAAAAAATTTATAAATAAAAAATAAACATATTCACACGAGAAAAGTTTTTTGGATATTAAAAAGAGAAACTAAAAATTTGTTAAGACTTCCAAATATTGTAAATTTCGGCGAAATTAGTAATTCCTTAAGAGACAGGAATGACTTAAATTGTTTTCGTAACAAAAACTTCCTTAAACTCTTCACCTATATTAGTAACGAACTAAAAGTTATTCCTTCTCAAATACTCGCTTATTCATTCACAAAATAAAGGGGCTTAACATGTTTTCATTTTTTTCATCTATAAACTCGAGCTATTGTTGTTAAACAAAAAAGAAAGAAAAACGGTAAGATTTCATGTATAAATGCACTTCAACAGCATAAGGCCTTATAACTAAATTTAGGATTTTGGTTAAACATTTGTTGGTGCGTCCATTCCACAAATAATGCTCTTCATCACCGAAGCGGCTGCTAGTGAGGAATAATTTTGCCACTTTCTAGAGGACATACCGTCCTTATAATCAGATATGCCTGAAAGATAAATAAGTATTTGTTATTACTACCTACAAGTGGTAAAAAAAATTTAAATATAATACCTTTAATTAGAATAAAACTGTCTCTGCAGTTTCCAATAATGCTGTCCAGTACGGAGCTCATTTCGATGTCTGTCGCCAGAAGACCGTGCTTCTTAGCAAATTCGGAACGCAGGTTGTCTGACCGCACCAAATCCCTTCCGGATCCGATGGGGCCCAGGTGCAAGCGTGTTGCAGGAAGTCCATCAACACTGTCGACGGGCTGTGGATGGGCAACTTCGATCACTTCTCGATTTCCGATGTTCATGTAGAGCTTGTCCGTGTTGGCCGAAGGTCGGTTGAAATCGCTGTCGATTTTATTCTGAAGATTCATGAGCCCGTCCTTCAGGTATGACTCCCAAGGTTTCTTGCTGTATGAGCTTCCTTGCAAGTTTTCAGCTATTTGTTGTAATGTGTCGTTTTTGGGATAGTAAGTTTTCACCTCCTCACCAGTGCGGTAAACGTAGATATAGGGCTTGGTTCCCTTATTATTGTTATTTCTAAAAGAGACAATTTGCAACAACAATTAGAGCAAAAGTTATGATTTTTTTAAAATTTCTTTAGACTCGAAAATTATATTCTATTTTAAAAATCATATTTGAAGTATCTCTATGTATAAATACAAGGTTCAAATTAAAAAAATAATTTCTTTTTTCCTTTCTTATCATTAAAACTCTCTAATGCTATGCTAAGGATTCAACAAAATTGTTTAAGGTCAATTCACAACCTTGGATGATTTTTCGTAAAATTGATCCCTACCTGTTAATGAAGGAGCTCGCTTTCTCCGGGTGTGAGATGACGACATCTCCCAGCCGGACATGCTTTTTATAATCCGTGTAGTGGGGCACTCCGCCCGCCACGCCAACTATGAAAACATAGTCCACTTTTTGGAATGTGCCAAGAAGCCTGGTTGTGGTGTTTCCGGCCGCCGTCATCGCTTCCCGAGTGCTTCCTACGGAAGGTAATTTTGTGCTGACTATGCGGTGAGCCCCAATGTTGCCAAGGGTGTAAACATTTGATTCACCTGCGAAAAGTCAATTTTAATTAGTTTGGAAATAATGACACACAATGTTAACACAACAAATCTCTTGCCAAACAAACAGAAAAACATAAAGCAATCAATGTGGGAAAAAACGTTTTGTTTAGTATCCTAAATAGTAAAAATATAATAACTATTGTGTAAGCACTAAGAAAATAATGTGCACTGTGCAATAAATTGAAATGCAGTGCTGTTTTTAACTTATATTTTAATGTTCCTTAATTATAAAGTCTTCTTCAATATCTGTAATGTGAATGCTATAAAATCTGTTTGAGTGCATATTTATGATTATTTTATAATAGTTTTTGTATAGCAGATTTATTTGTGAAAAATTAAACCTAATATTTTTTTCGACGGAGTTTTTTTAACAATATCACTTCAGCTCGAAAAGTAGAGCCAAAGTTATCAAGTAACAAAGGTAATCAGACCCAGTATTATTGATTAAAATATCTTCAATTACGATAACAAAGGTGTTAAACGCTTTGGTTTCATATCGCTGTTTCTTCGACAGATGTCACAGCAATTTGCAACAGATATGTACATTGTTTTCACATACATTTTTTGAAGGAATTAAAGCTAGAAAAATATCTTGAAGGTTTTTGATTAGATTTATCTCCGCTTTTTTTTTTTCTCCTTGCTTCTTGCGCTTGCTTTACATTTTGATTTTTTAAATATTATACATATAGTATTGATAAATATCGTGCTAATATTTAATTATTTTAAATAGAAGATTTTTAAAACAAATTTATGTAGTTTTAAATTTTAAAATAAATATAGCTTAAAGTATTTAAATATTCAGCTCTCTCGATTAAGTATTTAAGAGTGATAACTCTGGAGCTCAGTTTTAAATTTAAAAGGGATAACATAAAACACTAAAAGCAATGAGGTTAGTGAAGAAAAGCATCTTGTAGTCTTAATATCTGCTGAAGATCATATCAAGATCAATTTCCGAGTTTCGATGACTTTTCAACTTACTAATCCCTACAACTTTTGTCGCAAAAATATTTGCAGGAAATCGCTGTGATAATGCTTGTTAAATTTCTGAAGGTCAGAAATTTGTTGGCCCATAAAGAGAAATGTTTGAAATGTACATTAAATTAAAATTAATATGAGTTTCAAGATTTGCACCAAAAATAAACTTTTTTGTGTCCTCCTATAAATTATTTGGTAATATAATTAAAAAAAAAAAAAAAAAAAAGATGTGCATACAAATTATGTTGTATCTTAATAACTTTATAACATATAGGGTGGGCCATCTGTTGGTTTCTTTTTAAATTACATGTTATTTTGACAGACATCTCTTCCGTGCTAAAAAAAATTTACAGAAAAACAGTATTATATCTCCGCGGTACGAAATAGATGCTTGAATTTATGCTTGAACAACATTGAGAAATATTGGAAACTTATTTTCAAAGTGAGTGTTGTATTGGGTTGACAGGATTGGATACTACCAAGCCAGCCATAACTAATCGAAAGGTTTACTCTTTTCAATAAATCAACAAATTTTGAAAAATATTGAACAGTATTTATTTTATAGCACTTTTAAAAAGAAACCAGCCGATGGTTCAACCCTTATTATAAGCAAACAAAACACAGAACAAGAAATCATGACAAAACGAAAATTAATAAGAAAATAAGATAACATAATGGACATATCACAGAACGAAAAATCCTTTTAACATGTGCACCATAACGAACGAATTGGTGATTTGGATTAATACAACTGTGAGGGTGAAGTTTTTAAATAACTTTTAAAACACAATAGGACTAGAAAATATATGTGCAGCGATGAATTTTCCAGTACTTTTTCTTTATATGCTTTCTTACCAAATCGACGTCTCTTCCTTATTCGCTCTAAAGTTCTCAGGTTTGTAATTGGAGAATTGTCAAGAAATGCATTTTGCTCGGAATCTATTCATGTGAAAATGTCAGTAAATTATGGAGAAAGTAATATTAATATTAGAGAGAAAAGATTCTGTTTAAGATTGAGTATACTACAGCTGATAAGAGTTATTGCTGACTAATTATAATTCTAGATTTTTGAAAATCGTGTTTGTTTTCATGCAGTTTATATTTGAAATGTGGATACTCCCTTAGGAAGTTTTTCACTTACCGACTGTGGTGTATCGAACAAATGTCTCCTTATTTTCCAACATTGCATCCACAGCTAATTTTTCGCAGTATTGAGCGGTGATTATTGCAATTGTGGGTTGTTTGTTTGATGCAATTGTAGGCATTTGTTTGACAACCTGAAAATTTGTATATAATGTTGAATTTTTGTGAATAGAACAAAATAATTTTCGAAATTTGATTAAAAGTTCACATTTTGATATATAATAAACGTCAATTTTTTAACCACTTTATCCACTTCAAAGTTTTGGATACGTGTTCATTTACTACAAATTAATACCTTAAGTATACAAAATATTTCGATTAGGAAGAATCGAGCTATATTTATGAGATACAGCCAAACTGCGTAAAACAATTTGTCGACCTCGAGATCCATGTTAATGAATATTCGTTCGATAAATTGTTCGAGACGGCAATGCACTGAAAGTTCGAATGTAACTAAAAGAAAAACCGCAGGTTCTTGGTAGAAAAAATTATGTGTGATTAATTTCCCCCCACTATTTTACACCTATTTTTTTTACTGAAATCCATTTATGCAATGTTTAAAAGGTCTCGGGTGGCAAAAGGTATGCAATAATCTAAAATCGATAAAATTTCTTGGTTATTCAATTTATTATAGTTGAGGCAAATTGGAGATAGAAAAACAAATCACGTTACACACTCGAATATCTCTGCATAAAGTAATCAAGTTTAAATTTGATTTTTATATAGGCTAAGTACATTTAGGTAGGGTATTTTTTAAAGTTTTTTTTTAAAGTTACAAAAATTGATGAAGGGTTCTAGTTTTGTACACTGCTTCTTTATACGATTATCTAGTAATTATGGACTGGTTTTGTTATTAAACAATATAGTTTTCTTTTTATAAATAAAAAAACAAAAGCCAATTTTCATGATGAAAAATCGTACCTTCACTTTCAAATTGCGAGCATTTTTTGAAAAATTAAAATTTTAAAAATCAGGATTGACGTAAAGTAGCCTTTAATGTGCTCTTTAAGAAGATATATTATTTTTTCGTTTTAGATAAGCAATGTAGAAACTACAGTGGGTACCATAAGAGAACTCATCGGTAATAGATATTTTTCTATGAATTTTGGGAGGCCTAGGTACCTAAAAGCTCTTTATATCTTCGCTTGAGAATTTTGAATTCCGTAGTTTAGGAAAATATTGCTCCTAAATTAATTCTACATACTATCTATTTTCAAAATATACAATGTTGACTATCTAATGTCTAGCTTACATGATCTACGTTGAGTTTCCTTATTAAAATATTCTCAGAGAATGAGCAGTTCTCACAGAATTTTTCTACTAGAGTTACATTTTTCTCCACTATTAGCTGCCTATTTAAAATATTGTGCGTCGAGAAACACCATGGCAGATTTTGATCATTTTTAATAATTTGTTCTGAGAAATGTGTAGTTTGTTGATATGACATTTTGCAGCTTTGTACTATTGCTTGAAAAATCACTTATTTATAGTACACATAGCGATAAATTGGAAGATATAAGATAGATAGGTTTTCTACGTCTGGTGATAGTGAAGTTATAATTTAAAAAATTAAGAGTTGTAAGGTGTACATTAATACGTATACTTCCAATAAAACTATAGCAGTTCCGAAATATTTTTTAATGAAGAAAGATTGATCGATTTTATTTATCTAATTGTACCTAAATTAAATAAACTTGGCCGGGTTAAATTCTTTTATTTGCATAGGACTTAATTGTCACTGTAAAATTCCAAACTATTTAATTAAACAAGAAAAAATGCAAAACTACTGCCGTCGTCGTGGGACATCTACAGTCATGTTTTTATTTTCAATGAAAGGTTGCCTTTGATGTGAGTCAAAGTAAACATTTTTTGTATAATCCAACCTGTGGAGGCTGTGAATTTTGTTCTGACTTGCTTGCGGATGCTAGCGCTTGCCATTAACTCTCCAAAGTACGACGACGGAGGGTGTACCAGAAGCAAACAGAAGATCGCAAACAGTAATTTTTCTTTTCCTTTTGATAAAAGGAGTGAAATGACTTCCTTTGCAGTACCAAATTACACCGGAATAAGGCACTATTTAAACAAGTGCAGGGACTTTTTTTTTTGTATACTAAGCTTACCTTGATTTCTTTGTCCTCATGATGGATTCTTGTGTACGAGTTGTACTCCATTGATTTAATGAGTCCACGGTTTTTCAGCGAAATAATCACCTGCTGAACGTCCTGTTCATTCCACCCGTACTGTCTGCAGAGTAAGAAATAATAATTATTATTAATACGTAAGAAATAAAATAAATCTCATCTCGCCAGACATACTTAGCCAAATCTTCTGGTGTAATTGGATTCGGATATGCCTGCTCGATCAGTTCAAGTATCTTTTCCTGTGTCAACGGTGGAACTTCAAATTGTGACTCCTCCATTGAAACTGTTGAGGAAGAAAATAAATGGGAAAAAATTTAATTGAAGTGCTCTGAACGTGGTCGCATTTGTCTTGTTATCGTTTTCATTGTTGTTATTTAGCAGGCAAATTGAACGCTCAAACAAAAGACACCCACAAAAGATTCATGTGGAGGACTTGTGGTGCATGTGCGAAAGATAATATATAAAAATAAAAAAAGCATAAAAACCACTTCCTCCAAAATGGATACAATCTCGGCATTAGTATGTAATGGCTTTAATTGAGGTGCAGACAGCTGGATATTAAAATAAGTCGGCGAGGAGGATACGAGCCGTTTCCACTCGGTCTGCGAAATCGCTCGGTGAAAGCCTAATAAATTGATGTAGTTATTTTATAATAGCCTACTAATGGAAGTTGGATATGTTTAACGATGGAAATGATGATTTTATTCTTGTTTTCAAGGATGTTCATTACCTAGCTTTTTCAAGTCTTTGTTTGTAAGTAGAATATCATACAAAAATAGAACAGAAGTTTCTCAGATATTAGTTTAACTGTAAAAATCGAAAAAGTGGTGGTAATGTTAGCATATTGTATAACGTCATACTTTTTTATGAATAGCAAAGGTAGATAAGATAATACCGCCCTCAAAGATATGTAAAATATTCCCATGATTTTTTTTATCTTCAAAATGGGCTATTCGAATCTGATATATACATAAGTATATAAGGAATAGCTTTAAGTATACAACTAAATTTTATAATTATGGTATTTCTTTATACATATCAACAATTATTCATACAATATCATTTTCAGCTAGAACACTGATTAGAACATTTATAGTGATAGCACCAAAATACTCGATTATAATATAGTGATAGTTAGGGAAGGTTCATTATGGTCCTGAACCCTTGTCCTGAAGCATTTTCTAGGCTTCGACCAAGACTGTGATAGAAGAATGAACTAGGAGTCAACAGTCTATGTACTGGGAAAATTTGCCTAGGATTCGGCAAGCTAAAGAGCTTTTTAGACTTTATGCCTTCACTGAAATCAACGCTTTGAGAAAAGCGTGTCTCAGATTTTTGGCAGGCTGCCTATCTGGCCATCATGGAAGGTAGATAGGTCTGTCTAATGAGACGGAATATTGTCTGTGCCTTGAAGACGATGTAACTACATAATCTTAAGAAGAAAGATCTTCAATCAAGAGTTTTTTGACTCGGCTGGCGTTCGTCCTTCTTCCGTTAAAGACCTTCCGGCGTTCCTTAAGATAGCAGGCAGAGCGTCTTTTACTTTAAAGAGGTTTCGACACAAAAGACCTATGGTCGCAGTGCCCACCATGAGGATCTTCCCTAATTAAGAATAATAATATAGTGTAGTGAGTCCTTCGGTATTATTATGGAACTTGAAAATGAAACGTTTTTCCCAAGACACGCTTTCAAATGGAATTATACGTGTAAAAAATTGTCGGTTTCCATAAAAGAGTTTCTGAAATACTAACTTACCTATTTTATATTTTACAAAGCAAGAGCAGGAGAGAAAAACTAACTGAAGAGTTGACTGTGTAATAACTAGTAAAAGTCGTTATTCAAGGAACTAAATATGAAATAAAAATGGTCGCCAAAAATCAATATAGAACGACCTTTTGTTCGATATTTTCAAGATTGGAGTAACTAATTTTATTGCCGAAGAAATACAAACTTTCTCATCCATCGAATGAAATGTGTTGGTACTAACAATGAATGTGGTGGTATTTAAAATCTTATGATTTATGAAATATATTATGTATGAGTGCAACTTAAGGGGACTTGACACACCCACAAGTTGGATTTTTTTGTTTTTTTGGAAAATTGGAAAATTGAAGGAAAAAAAAGGAGATATATTAATGAAACTTTGCACATTTATTTCTTAGTCTTCAAAGAATAAAAAAACATTTTGTTTAGATTTTTCCAGGTTTTTTTTTGGCTGGTGGAGGTTTTTCAAAAAAACCTTCAAAAAATCACGGTGTACGCGATTTTGAGTCACTGGAACGTCTGACAAAAAAGGGTTTTAATTGATATGAAAATATCTAGGGATTGAAAAGGCAAAATTTTAAAAAATAAAAATATAAAAATAACAAAATAGAGGCGTTTTTTCAAAAAATGCACATTTTTGGCCAGGAAAATCTGATGAAAATCGGACAATTTTCGGAAAATCTTTTTATCCCTGATTCAATCCCTAGAAAATCATGTATCAAATAACATATCATAATTTCAGACTGATCAGCAATAGTTTTTTTTAATCGTTTACACTAACTCTAAAAACGCATTTTTGAGAAAAGCGCTTTTAAAGTTTTTAAAAAGTATTTTTAAAGGAAAAGTTTACCTAAATTTAATCTACAATGCCTGTACCGAAACTGAATTCGAATTTAATGTACTGAAATTCTTATTCTTGAAGGTATTTCCTATCAAAATCAATCATAAAAAAATATTGTTTTTTGAAAATTTGGGTGTGTCAAATCCCCTTCAATTATTTTTTACTTGAAATATGTTTATACAAGCTGAAAAAGTACGATTTCAGATATTTTATACGGATTGCGAGCCTGTATGAATAATTGTGCAAATTTTGCCAGTAAAAAGTAGGCCAAGTGAGGTGCCTAATAACATGTAGTGGGCATGATAATTTCACCGAGTAAACTTTATCGTCTAGTAAAGCTTCTTAAGGTAATCAAAGGCATAATATGTAATAACTTTTGAATACCAGCTCAACTTGATTTGTTCCAATTACTAGCAGAAAGAGTACTTGAGAAGAATGAAATTAACTAGATTAAAATTGTTCAAGTATCTTTAATAACAAATTACTTTTACATTTCATATCTATAAAATTGATGTAAATAAGAAAAGGTCGTGAACGAAAATGTAATAAAAATGTTAATAGAGTTCAAGCTGCTTCATTTATATTATTGTTTCTTTATCTAAGCGAAAGTCTCCTGATTACATTGGTATGCCATATTTTTTTATTAACATATTTTTTTCAAAATCCAAATAGGAGAATAAAGCTAAATAGTGTATTTATGTCTAGCTGTTACTTGTTTTTGAGATTTCATAAATAAATAATAGGAACCAAAGCCGTTGAATATATAAAATACGAGTTTAAATTAATAAAATTGATGCAAGAAAGCAAAAGGGAAATAAAATTATGCAATAGTACTTATACAGGTATGTATTTTCCCTTTCGTTTTTATGTGGTTCCTAAAAACACACTTTGCCATCACCATCATCAAACCACGTCAAAGACAGTTGTTTTGACGTCAAACTAAGTTATTTAAACTAGGTTAGGCAAAGAAATATCACACAAAAGTCTATAGAGAGAGCCACTAAAATTTGAAAAATAATTTTTCCTGAAATAGTCCTAGCTCTCAATAGATTGTAATAATTAGATTACTCAATTATTTCGTATGTTCAATATCGTATTATTATTGTCACCAATAACTCTAATTTATTATGAATTCTGTGTGAATATATCTTTTGAAGTCGGTTTCAATCTTTACTGAAAAAGTTATCAATAAAATATGAAACATTGATTTTACAAACTAATTTCCTTATTAAACTCAATTATGGACTCTGTATACTCAATTTTTGTATATTGACATACCTTGTAAATACTGCAATTATTCAATGCTAAGCAGCCTATCATACCACAAAAAAATATTAAAGTGTATAGAAGATATATTCTTATAACTTTAATTTATCTTTATGTATTTTATTATTGATTTAAGGAAAAATAGCCGGTGGCACATAAAATTGCCAATACATTTGCTGTTTATATATGTATTGCAAATAAAAACTAATGAACTGATTTTGATAAATTTTAATATGTATAATTTACAAATTGGAGAGTATGCAGTTTCAATTAAAAAAAAAAAAAAAAGAAGAATAACTCAAAACGATCGCTGAATCTTGGAGTAATCGGTGTACATATAATACATTAAAAATAAAAATACATATGCTTCAAATTGAGATCCCTCCTCCTTTTTTGAATTTTGTTAAATATTCCCTGAAAATTCCTTCTTACTCTTATATTTAATTTTGTGGAATTAATGTTTGAATAAAATGCTTCACATTTTGATGAAAAACTAAAAATACATCAATTAATAAATAAAATATAAATTGCATAAATAAGATGTTGCTCTTCTATGAATTTATTAAAAAGTCACCAACATTAACGTTTTATTTAAAATTTATTGTTAAAATGCATTATTTGCAACGACAGTTAAAAGTTAGAATTGCCATAGTTGTTAGATATTAACACACTGGAAGCGTTAGGATCCAAAAGCATGAACAACCAAATAAATAGATTGTTAGTATTTTTTTTTT
This sequence comes from Dysmachus trigonus, assembly GCA_949715965.1. Taxonomy (NCBI): domain Eukaryota; kingdom Metazoa; phylum Arthropoda; class Insecta; order Diptera; family Asilidae; genus Dysmachus; species Dysmachus trigonus. The sequence continues at coordinate 68,586,904 of OX454323.1, forward strand.
GAGAAAATTAAGAAAACCCAACAAGAAGATTGAATCGCTAAAGATTTAGTGTCATTTCTTGATCTTGGGCTTCTTGTTCGCAGTTAGTTTGCCCTCATTATACATTTGCAGCCAAAGCGTCTTCATCAAATCTTCACCGTCACCTGTTTGTTGCTGGGCGAGCAGAGCATCTTCGAACTTCCGATCGCAATCGCCGTAGCAATAGATAATGTAACCGTCTCTCGCTGTATGTGATACAGGTAAATCAGTTTAAATTAACTGCCTTGATTAAAGTTAGTTGGGTACACACTAACGAGGATGTGATTGGCTTGGTCTACTCGCGCAGGTAATGTGCAAATTGCGTGGTTGTTAAATTAGTGCTGGGAGAACTAAAATTAAATTACTGCCAACAGCGAGGCTGGATGCAAGTGAAAGGTGAAGCACTCTAGCGAATAGCAATTTTCAATATTCGAATGGAGAAAATGAAAAATTATGTAGAAAAAAAGGGAAGTGGTGAAACTTTTTACCATTAACACTTTCTTTAAATAATTTGTTTGCAAACTGTGGTGTCTTGGTTCCTGCGGTGACTTTGATTAAAAAAAATTTGTGTAATGCACGGCTATTGAAAGAGTCCGAGAATTAAATTGCATGGTAATTTAGGAGTGTTGAAGTGTTATGATTTTGATAGATTTAAAACAAAAAATTAGATATAAGGTCGGTAAAATAATAGTATTTTAGGATGAATTTAAACTGTGTTGTCTTAAATTAAAAGCTGATTTAGAATATAGGTCCTATAACTTATTTATAATACTAATTTATTAAAAATTCATTTTTTCTTGCTAGACAAAATATTCAGATGAATTATAAGAGATTTTGATAATTTTAATATATTTTAGACAAACCCTTTAAAAAAAATTCATTTTACATTTTCATTTAAACTTACCTAAAAAAAAAATCAATTTAAACTATCACTAAAACTTTTTTATAAATTTTATAAAGGCAGAATTACTTCTTTGTGGAGAGCTGCTGGCAGCTTAATAAAAGCTAGTTTTATTATTTTCTACAAATTATTCTCCTACAAAACAAATCAGAACGTAGCCTAACTTTTTACCAAAGTAAAGTGTTATCGTTTAGATACAAAATAAAGTTTTCCTAGCAACGAATTATCGAACTTTTCAGACTATTCGCTGAATTTTTCTGCTCTATATTTTTAATAATCTATGAGACACGCAAGAAATCAAAAGAATGTATAAGAAGTTAGCAATAACTAAACATAAAATTGTTTGTCAGTATAAAAACAAGAAAACGATTTAATGATAGGTTATAAATTCGGGTTGTGAATAAATTGTTCGTGAAACGTGTATTGAGGTTTTCCGGGCAAAAGTTTTATTTTATAGAGACACAAAAAACTGGGTTAAGTCACGTAAATATGTAAAAAAGTCGCTTTTCAGTTCTATCCACCTTTTAAGATTTCTTGAAGAGGACATCCGCTGCTCGATACTGTTTAAGAAAAATAACATAATATAAATGAAATGTAAAAGTTCTGGCGAATTTTTTTTTCGTGTTAGTCACGCGATATGTTAATATCCCCTAAAATAACATAAATTTTTCAGTATACCTCACTACAATATTTTAATAGAGTTTTAAACAAATATTATATTCTTTATTGTTAATAAGAAATAAAAGTCCAATTTACATAACAATTTTTATGTTATTTCTGAAAATCTATGAATCAGAATTACAATACAATTGTTTTACATTGTACAATATTCCAAAGTGAATCATTCACCTAAAAACTGGTTTTCAATTTTCAAAACTCTTTACCCATCTTAAAACCAGTATAGGCGCCCTAAGTTTTGACCATGCTTTCGCACCGCGTTTTGCGGGTTTCAAAGTTTTCCATTCGTCTGTAATGGAATGTAAAAAAGTAATGTAAAGAGATATTATTCCAATTAAAATATTCTTCATTCGTTTAATTGCACTGGTCGACAAAAATTTAATATTTCCGTAAATTACGAATTAAAAAAAAAAGTATTTCATATTTTGGCATTTTTGAAAATTCATTAAAAAATAGTGGAAAGTGAACAGAATTCGTAACATGACTCAAGAGGGAGCCTGAATCGTTATCTATGTATATATGAAATTCTATTAATTTAAAACACTTACTTAATATTCTGAGGAAAATGTTTTTCAAGAATGTGCACCAGTTATTATTCATGCACTACATATTGTATGAAGTAATCGGTTTATGGAATCCACGGAATATTTCGGAAAGTATTAAAGCTTCTCGTATTTAACTATAATAGCTAAAGGATCAAACTTTAATTTTGATTTACATCAAACGCTCCTGCGACAATCAAAAGTGGCCAAAATACGATCGTTTCTGCTTTTCAAATCCATTTCCATTTAATTAAAAAAAAAGATAAAAACATTTTCGTTTATGAATTCGTAATCTACGGAAAAAAAACATATAGAAATGATATAAGACTTGTTCTGTACAAAACTGGTGTCGACCAGTGTTACAACAGTCAATAAAAGATATGCGATATACTATAAGAGTTCTGTTAAGTGATCTGGTATATTTCTCTATCATTTTGCAATATAATATTTAACCGCAGCAAGAAAAAAAAAATTATTTTGGAATAATACAACAGAATATAAAAAAAACAATCAAATTTTATAAACTAAATTGATTTCGTACTGCTTATCTCAGCTTAACAGTTCAAAAATGTTACCAAATAAAATGTTAAGAATATATTTAAAACACAAAATATTCATCATCACGTTACAGAACTCCTTTAATAAAACATATATTATTTTTTACACTTTATACATTATTTAATACTTTGTACACTACTTTAGAAATGTGTGTTTTTGTTAAAGTAACCTTTTTAGAAAGAAAGCAGCAAAATAATTCAATATTTGCCCTTACAAAGTTTTAGTGTAGTATTATCAAGCCAATATTTATGAATAATTTTTATAAAATAACATGAATGAAGAATATTTACAAGGATGTAGAGCCGTAATTAAACGATTTAGATATCTATACCGAAATTAAATAGAATTCACCCAACACAGATTCACGAAATTATTGAAAATTTAAGTTTAAAAGTTGTGTATTATGTAGGACGTTGAACATTATTATTATTATTATTAAAATTCATCACTAAATATATCCACCGGATTCAAAGTTCGAAGACGACTAAAATTATAAAGGAAGCGCAGTATTTTTGTATGTGAATTCTTTAGATTACTTCTAATTCCTTTTCTAAAGGATGATCCTACTATGCAAAATTGTAAATACAAAGTTAGAAAAATAGTGATACTAGAACTAAAATTTTAAGGAGCTATTGGTGGAAATTTTTTTTTTTTTAAAATATAATATATCAAAAAAATCGATAACAAATAATATTTGCACTTGAGAAATTTTGTATACTGAATAAATAAAAACATATTCTAAGTTGAATATATTTTTAAATTGTGAAAGTCACCACTGTTTGCAAACAATCCGCTGAAAGTGAGTTAAAAATCAATGTGGTTGCATATAAAAATGCAATTACCCTAAAAAGCTATTAAATAATACATTTAACCGCCACTATTCATAAGTGAGGAATAAAAATAAAATAAATTTAAAAAGAATAGCAATAGTGTAAGAAAAAAATAAATGTTTACTCACGAGGTCTTGATGGAGGAGCTGAAGTCTCTTCGAGAATTTTAAGTTCGATTTCCAATGATTGAATTTCGTTGTATCCTTTCTGTAGCAGTTTCATAATTTTCTTGATAAATCCAACATAATCTGGAGAGGTAATCAATTTTCATTAGAAATTTCCTCAATTTTTAGGTTGTTTTCAAGAATTCAGTTTTTGCAATCGACACGCGCACAATTCAGCAATTGTTATTATTAAGCTGAATTCGGTAGACGATTGCAGAAGCTGAATTAGTGAAAAAAATAGCCTAAAAATCACCTCGTGGGAATTCCTTCGGACTGACCAATTCCCTGAAGAAGTCCTGTGAGACTTGTGCCTGTTTCTCATCATCCTTCAGCCAATCCCTGAACCAAAATCTTAAAGTTCTCGACTCCTGGGAATGTTTTCCTGAATTCGAGCTGACCAGGAACACCCGAAATTCTAGGCTCAGTTGGGCAGCGACCTTGGCACTTTTCTGGTCTCTAAGGGTGTCCTTGTTGATGATTATCCCGGTGTGATCCCCGCCGGCCACATGGACCCTGTCGCTGATCTCGTCCACCAGCTTCCTCTCGATCAGGATGACTGTGGAGTTCGCGGTTTTGCCCTTTGGCGTCATCACGACCTGTTCTCTGTCTCGCGGAGGAGGCGTGTGACAGGTGCTGCGACCATTCCCGTTCTGAATTCCGGAACCAGGTATGCTTCCATTAACCTGGTTCCCATTCGATTTCGGTTTCGGGGGTGGCGGCGGGGGCATATTCGTCGGGGAGCTCGAAGACATTTTCCCTGGGTCTATTTATTTGGTATTGGTGTAAAATGTCTCGCGGCTGTTTCCAAGGTGACGTCGTGCGCTACACGATTTTACGTGACTTCACGCTGTGGTTGTGTGTGACCTGGAATTTGATTTATATTCAGTTACGTCGGACTTTATGATAATCATAATTATAAATTTTTGTACAAAAGGAATTTCACGGTTGGTTCTATTCTTAGCCATGAGTTGCGGGCTGTGCATCGTTTAAGCAGACAGACAGACAGACAATTTGTTTCTCGCCAATGTCATTGCTTAATAATTTCTAAAGGAAAAGGATTCGCCCGTGCCGTTACGGGGAAATGCAAGTCATAAATCTTTTGAATATCTTTCGCAGGGTGGAAACGAAATCGATTTGATATAAACACATTTTACTTATCATAACAGCGAGCAGACATGATATAGACAATATTTTATGAATTTGGCATTCTAGGGCAGTATATACAACATAGACCGAACATTGTCAAGAGCATAGCTTTCAAGGTTAAAACAGAATTTAAGAATTGAATTAATTAACCATAAAATCTATACTTTTGCGTTTCTCATGTCATGTTTTCCGCATTATTAAATATCATTTCAACATGAAAAATATACGATCAACGGTCAAATATCTTGAGAAATAAATATCGGATCGTTAAACAAAAAAATGTGTGTTCAATATTTAAAAAAAAAAAAAAGCTATCCAATGATACCAAACTCGATAGATATTGCCCCAAGGGGGCGAAGGACAAATTTCTTATTTTTCAATCCGATATGCATTTCTTGAAAAATCTTATCTTATCACGAATCAAAGGAAAAAAAGTTTCAGACAAAACTTGTGTATTTTGAAGCATAGAATCCGAATCTGCAATAAAAAATGGGGGTTCTATTGAATATTGAATAGCTTTTTTTTTTTAAATACTGAACATGTACTTATTTGTTTTACGATCCTATGTGTATTTCCCGAGATATTTAGACCGTTCTAGGACATTTTATTTACACTATAAGCTTTTGGAAAGGTAAAATATTTTTTATAACTTCAAAAGTAATTTTAAAATTTCGATATTTCAAAAATCGCAAAAAGTGTCCTCATGGTTTGTAAAACCGTCCATTTCTGGTTAATAGTGATGAATATGGGTGCTTCCACTACGTTCATCAACATCCATTTTACAAGAATCCTTGAAATTAACGAATTAAAGGAAAATATATATATATTTTTTTTACTTATCGACGATGACAAGCACGCATTTTTCGTGTGATATGGCAAATCGATCGAATGACAAATTTTCTTATTTTCAGTTCTTTTGCAAAATTATTTATGTAAGAAATATAGAAACATCTTTATCTTAAACTCAATCTATGTCCAAAAATCAAATTAAATACTAAATTTTGTGTTGCGTTTCCAAGCAAGGAAAACATTAATCCAATTTGAACAAAGTTAATTATTTTGTTGAGTACCAAATGTACTTTTTCGTCGGATTTTGCAGACGATATGTAAATTTAAAGAGGGTACATTGTGAAATTTTAATCTTAATACAATTTTCTTGAAAATCACTTATTTTACAGAATCTTGTTTAAGGAAGGAAGGCACTTTGTAATTTAAGCTGACCAGGAAGAAATAATTTCTTTTGATTTCAGTCTTTCAGAAAATGTGAAATATAAAAAATTCATTTTTTTGACTCATTAAAATAAGAATTTTCCATTTTTAGGAGAAGCTTAATATAAAAATTTAATTGCTTTCCTTAAATAATATATTTAGTGTTTTGTATTCTAAGAAAAAGTTCTGTACCTTTTTCAAATTATATTGACTTTTTGAAAAAAAAAACCTTTTCATAAGAATTACGTTTGAACAATATTTTAATATTGAATTTTAGTGTTCGTTATATTTTACTTGATCCGCCATTTAAGTTTAAGACTTATATTTTTGATTTATATTGTGGCATTTAGGAAATGTATGTTTATCTTGGATATACAGTAAAACCCGCTTTAATGCACATCCAATTTGTCAGAAAATTTCGTGCATTTAAACGGTTTGTGCATTTAAACGTTTTTAAGATAAATGCACATGTTGTGCATTTAAGAGAGCTCGGATTACTTTTTTTGGATTACATGTACAAATTATTCAAATTACCAAAAATAAAGAAAACTAAAAATGTGCGCATATTATCCACATTTATTCAACCGAAATAAGAAATTTAAATCAACAAAAAAATAAAATTCTTTCTTTAGTAAAATAAAAATAAATCCAGTCTTTATGTACGTATTAAATAAAGTATGTTCATGCACATGCACAAGTTCAAATTTTTGGTTTAAAAAAGTCTGATATGAATTTTTGACATTACATATCTGTTCATTTAAAATATGTACATTGCATTTATCCGGTTATTTTTTAATTCAAATAGAAAATTCGTGCCTGAAATTAATGTGCAAATAAGAGGTTTGTGTATTTAAGAGGTGTGCAATAATGCGATCTTTGTTTCTACACATTAATAAGGCAAAAAATTCGGTGCATTCGCATCGTGTGCAATAAAAGGGTTTGTGCAGTAAAGCGGGTTGCATTTAAGCGGGTTTTACTGTAATTAGATTTATTATGATCGCAACAAAATTTCCTTTTTAAACCACTGATAAACCAATGATCTAAAAAATGCTTTAATGCACCATAATTTAATACATGTACAAGTTTGCTATTTTAAAAACATGAATTCATTTGTTATTCTTATTTGTTTTTTGAACCTGGTATTAAGCTAACTGACAAGGTCTTTAAAATAGCTGAGTCGATCTTAAATGCATCTCAGATAATATACAATAAATAAATAAATTGTCGGTCTTACAAGGTCAAGTTCTTGTCTCTGTCGGTATCTTTAATTGCTCAAGGGAACGATAACACGCTCGAGATTATAAACATTTTTATGGAAACTTAGGGGAGCGGCTTCTGTTTGAATTGTTGGCATGGTTTAGTGTCGTAGTTTATTACTTTAATGCAGGAAATCTATAAAATTAAAAAGAAATTAAAATAGTAAAATAAGTACGAATTCAGTAAAATATTTATAGGAAATTATTTTTTCTATTTATTCTTAGTTAAAAATTTCTACTTCTATAAAATATGATTTCTGTGTGCGACTTGACTATCTCTATGTAATTGCGATAAACTTTGGAACCCGTGAACAGATTTCGATGCGGTTTTCACCTGCATTTAGAGTTTTTTTCGAGGAAGGCTTTAAGCATGATCACGCTTTGGAAATCCAAGATGGCGGACCCAATATGACAACCTACATTTTTGAAATTCAGTTGATTCTTATGAAAATTAGACTTGTAAATAAATATACTTTTTGCAAAGTTCTATAACACTATAAAACTTTCTTTTTTTGTGAAATAAATCAAATTTTTTTTCTTCTCATCAAATTTAAAATTGTTTAAAAACTATTGGATTACAAAGAACAGACATTACCCTAAAATCTCTCACAAGATTTATGTCCATATATGTGATAGAACGCATAGGGTCAATTTGACCCCATATGACCAATACGTTATTATTTCGAGTTATGACCATTACGGGTTACATATAGTATTAGTATCAGGATATTTAAGTAAAACTGATACTTCAAACTTTTCATCCAACTTATTGCATAAAAATTTCTAACATAAAGAGCTCTTAAAAATTGTTCAACCCTTCGAATTTGTATTCCCATTTCAACGAACAATTTGTTTCAATTCAAATAAAACTCTGACATTTATATAAATTGGTTAACATGTAACTAGGTTTTATGCAAGCCAATAAATATTCCAGAGATATTGATCAGAAACTCTTAAAATGCAAATATTCCAAGAAAAGATAGGGGCATCGATTAATTTAAATAGGTCGTCAACGGCGAGGCGTAGTAAAGTAACATTCCTCGGAACGTAGTAAAGTTGTTGAAAGTAGAACAGAACAACCCGCAGGAAGTTAAATTGCGGGCGTTCGTGCCAGCCGGGCATGGCTCACTTTTGTTTTGAATTTCGTTTTTTTTTCCAGGGAATAACTTTTAAAGGGTTGAACAATACCACAACAAATTAACTTTTCGTGCTCTGTCGTAGCGTGAAGAATATTTTAGTCATGCTTTTTAAGATTGACGTAATTAGCACTGTTGTGAGCTACTTTGTGTTGATCAGTTTACTAATTGCTTTTTATAATACAGATAGTTTTTAAAAAAAAATTTGATTTGGAGCCGAAATAATACTGCAATAAGATTTAAGATAATTTTTTGTTGATAAAAATGATGCAATAAATGTATTTTAGGAGTAATGACGCTTTTAATACAAATAATAACATAGTTTTTTGACTGTATCGAATCGAACATTTAATATATTTTATGAATTATCTACTATACATAAATTTATTGATTTCGGTGAACATAAAATCCTCTAGAACATAAAATCTTCTAGGATGCTTTTTCATTAAAACTATGCATAATAAAATATAGAAATGGAATCGCTACAGTGAGATTTCATTTTCACTACATTTAAATCGATATGGCAAAAAAGTATACTCTTTAATATTCGAATTATAATTTTCCTGAGTGTATTTAATGTAATACTTGAATCACAGAATTTATTTTTACTTGAAAAACAAATTACGCTGTAGAAATGCAGTATTACAAATAAATTTGTTACAGTCACAACTCTTCGTTCAAAGATAAAAACATAAATGTTTAAAAATAAATTCCTCTCTTACAAACTTATTTTCTTCATAAGAAATCTATAATTGTTCATTAGGTGTCAGTTTTTGAATTTCAACAGCTCCAGTTTGAACTCATAAAATTCAATGCTGTTTTTATACGAGATCTAATAAACAAAAAATTAAGAGCAATTTACATCTGATGGTTTTATGTATTTTATTTACAGTGGAGCTCGCCTACGTCTGCAAGATGTTTTAGAAAAAAATGCCAAAGGGGCAGATGCAAAGTTATTTGGAACGAGGTCTGACATTGTTAAGTTTGTTGTGACAACATCTACGTATCAAGGTTCGCAATTCTTTTTATTAAGAATGTTTGCAATTTGAAATTGTTAAATAACTCTAAGCATTGTTTTACTAGAAGTTTATTTTTAAAATTGTTCATCAGCATTTAAAGCCTTAGAATTACTTGTGTCAAGATAAAGTGACATATTGTATTCTTGTTTGTTTGCACAGGTAATAAATCATTTTATTTTTCGTATGTTTCTCAACAAACCCTTTTCATTTGATACTCATATCATGAAGAAAATTTTGCCCGACATCTTGGAGTGGCGGCCATATTGAATTTAGTGTTATGTCACTCACTTTATTGGCTTTTATTCTTCAAGCCCTTTCATTTGATATTCAGATTAATTTGATGCCTATATTAAGGAGGTTCACCAAAAAATGTAAAGCGCCATCTTGTAGCCTCAGCCATTTTGTAAATATTACAATATTAAGGATTGCATATTGCATTGTCACCAAAACTAAAGGTGTATACAAAATTTCAGCAAAATCGGTTGGGAGGAAATGGTTCAAAATTCGGTTGCAAGATTTGACCTAAACAAACAAATGCACATACATACAAACATTGCAAGTTAAATAAAAGCTTATACAAAAAAATATAATCATGTTCTATTTAAGGAGCTCTAAACAGTGATACCCAACAATAATAATTTTATAAAATGTTTAAAACAATTTATATGTTTTTCTATTTATGAGCTAAAAGGCTCTGACAGGCAGAAAGAGAGAATTTTCTACCATTAGGGCTCTGTTCGACCCTTTGGTAATGGAAATCCAAAATAACTACTTCTATTAAACTCCTTTTAAAAAAGACATATCTATTGATTTGATCGTTACAAAAAAAAGTCCACTTGTCTCCGATTGCCTAAGCATATAAGCGACCTGCATTGATGCCTCATTAGGTGCATAAATCAGCGACCCGCATTCATGCAACTTGCAATTGTGGTCGCACTCGAGCACGAACCGTCACTAGACCTAGACGTTAGTTTGTCTGTCTGTCGGGTAATTTTCTGGGCGCAACTGCCTTTCTCTCGTAGTAGGCGACAATCAGGGAAAGAGGCGAATCAATTAAGGCCCCATGCAAATGTGCAACGAGCTCTAATTCATATTCAATTGGGAGCAGCGCGGTGGCGGACGGCGCTGAAATTGTTTCCACCGAAAAGTGTCAATTGAGCGGAAGAGGAGCGCGAAATAAGGCTCGGCATACATTTTGTTATTTTGTAATGGATCGTTTGGCGCTATGCTGATCAGTGGCCAGTTAATGGGGAGTGCACACGACATAAAATTTATGACATCCGTATCCCAGTGGCTTCGATGCGAGGTTAGTTATATTAGATAATAAAAAAAATTCTTATTCCGCTTTTATGTTTTTTTTTTTTACTAGCGAGCGAGGGCAATTTAAAAGGGCTCGTCTGTGGATTGCTCCTGCTGGGCAAAAGTCCAAAAGATAAGGGCTAGGCAATGTTATTCAATAAGGCCACAGTTTCACGGTTGATGAACTTTACATTTAGTTCTGCATAGTAAGTTCAAGGGGACAACAGACAACAACATTCAGAAAGATACTTCCTGTCTGGCTGCAGATGTTCTACCGCAGCATCCAGAGTCATCTCCTCGATGAAGTAACCACATCTCATGATGGTGGATGTTGCGCCGGTCTTTGTTTATATGTAAAAATTTATATAGGCTAGGTTGCCTTTCACTTGACCTGCCTCCGGTATGACTGACCGACGAGTGGTTCTATGAAAAGTGGCCAATTTTATGAGTGATTGCCCTCGGACGTGATTCATGAAGTCTTGCGCATAGGGCTTCTGTTGTGGCGTCACGCCGCTCTCTCGACCCGACCACATCGAAGCCACTAACTAGCCACTGGCAATCTTTTCTTTTAGTATTCGCAGCTTAGTAAAGTGAGATTTTGCACAGACTTTCTGCTCGGCTACTTTATTGCCAGTGACTAAGTCGAGTAGAAGGCTGAGCTACTCTGGATTTCCTGATGACAACGACGACCACGACGAAGGGGATCATCAATTCTATTCAACTCAAAAACAGCACTTCCGCGTGCACTTTTCTACGGCTCTCTACAACAGCTTTTGACTTGAGGCGTTCGCTTTTCACTTCATTTGCATAAGCAACTCGCAGACACTTGGACGAAACAGCGAAGAATTGGGGCAATTGTCTGTAGAAATTGTTTTCCTCTTTTCTTACTCTCATTTTTAAGTGGATTGGAAAAGCGCACTCTGTGGCAGACAGGCAAGAAATTTATTAAACGCTTTAAAAATTAAATTACTGGAAACTTTTATAGGTTTCTTACCTGCTGTGACCGAGATTTAAATATTTTAGAATTTAATGTTAACTGACTTACAACGAAATCAATTTTTCTATTTTTAGAGTTCCATATTAAAAAGGTAAAAAAGGTACCTTTATGGTAAGACTTCAGTCCCAGGTTTGTCTGTCTGTCTGCCTATAAATCACAGTTGTTGTACTCAGGATACAAATGCAATCAGCGACTTGAAATTTAGCATAGTTATAAGCTTATTTACATATATTTTAGAAAAATCTAAGTTAAGCTGTATTTCTTCTCTTTTCCCGAAGAATTTAAAACTATTTTGCTAATATAGACCCTTTTGTATAGATTGCAGGAAACATAAAACAATATTTCTGGCATTTATAATTTCCGAGAAATAAAATGCGGGCGGGAAAACTCTCCAGTCTCAGTATCAAGGTTCAATATTTCTAAAATAGGGCCTTTTTATCCTGTTCACGTGGACGACTATTGAATATATAATAAGTAATGTCTGGATTTTTATAAATTTAACTACTGTAATGAAATGCTTATTAAACTATTAAAATAGAATACTTAGCAATTATTTATTTGTATATAAACACTACTTTTTTAGCCATATACATATATATACTGTCTGTACTTTACATACGATATATGGTTTTGATGTATTTTCGCGCGCTGAGCACGAATCTGGAGTCAGAATTGAGCTATCACATCACAGTTAATTCCTAACCTCAAAAAACAGGTAAAAAATAGTAAAAATCCGGATAAATGTACAAGGAAAAATACAGGAATTTATTTTTTTCATATCCAGATGTATATTTTTATGAAAAAGAACCCCGTGAATCCAAATCCACCGTCAGAGTTGAGGTACGTAGGGGTTTTTGGGATCGCTGATCACGAAAAAAATTATATCTCTATATATAATATATATTTGTTCTTGCCATCTTCTGGTATTTGCCACAAAACCACGCCTTCTTTATCAATTCTTTTAAAAAATGCAATTACATAAATCCCACCAATTAATTTCACCTGGCTATTATCTGGGAGTAGTGTTTCATCACATCAATTACAAGCAAATCAAACCGCTCGCTGGAGAAAACAGGCGCTTCTAATTACGTTTGAGCTATTGTGCAATGTATTTGAGAAGCCGGGAAGCGGGCAAAACCGGAGGCCTGGAAAGTATCTTTATCTTCATCCGCGCACGGAACGAACCAGAGAGATTTCTTCTGATGTGGTCACCATCAACCGCACTTGATGGAGGCAAGAAAAAAAAATCACTGATATGCATTAAAAATAGAAAGCCTTGAAAGCTTTCAGAACAAACATATTGCTTGCGATCAAGCGTGCTGCGGTAATTGTTCTTAGTTTTAATTACTTCAGCTGGATTAGATTCCCTGGGGTGCTGAAACACGCAAATCATTTTTATGGTTTTTTAGTAAGACACCCCGGTATAATATAAAATCATCATAGTGGTCTCTTTTCTTTTTTTTTCGAAATCGGATGTACTACTATGCGACATGTGCTGATTTTATATCAGAGAACATAAGCTTACAAGCGTACTTTAATAGATTCGGGTTTCCGGCTTAGCCCATTTTGGTTAGTTTGCACAGCATGTTATCAAAACCTCGGCGCAGGCACATTAATATTCTCGCGTGGAAGGGACTCTGGTTAGTGTTTACGACACTAAATTTGGTCGCACTTGCTAGTTTTCGAGACGACAGCCACTGTTCTGAATGGAAAGCACGGACCATTACACAATCAGGGTGGAAGATGATTGGCGTGGTCACTTTGGAGCAAGTGACGGATGGCCGGTTTAATTTGCATAAAGAAAAATTCTATAAAAAGGCGGGGTGCCACAAACGCAAATATCACTTCTAATGACGAAAATGGAAGTGCCAACTTTCCCCTACAAATGTAATTTAATCCGAAAGCGTTAAGAGCTCAGACAAAATTTTGCTGTTCCGCTAATTGAAAATGGGATAATTTAAAAGGAAGAAAGACTACACATCGAGTAGTTATGATGAAATCAGTCATATAGTTAATTGTGGGGATTATTGCGGAAGCCGAGAGTGACTTGCGATTAAAATTGAAATAATAACCTTACACTTTTTTAGATAAGCCATCGCAATGTAAAGTACCTTTTTAATTTAATTTAAATTAATGGATCTTGTGGGCATCTCCAATTATAAAATATGAGCCTTAATGATAATCCTACATGTACTTTTTTTATATTTTGTATACTTAGTTCGTTATTAAAAGCTATGATTACGTTAATGTAATATTGGATACAGTAGTTTGTTATTATGTAGAGTAAATGCTTTAAAGTCGTTTTAAAACGATGTGAGATTCACTTTAAAGGGTATATTAATTATAGACTGTACAAACAACTCAATAGTTGAATTTCGCGAATAGTTTTAAGCTTTGACATACTTTGACATAGACAAAATGTCTATCTAGATTGCAACTCTTTTGTAAATAACCAATTCCAATTCGTTTCTCCTTAACCCATTAATGGGCAAAACGAGAATTTTGTGCACGCAAGTTCAATTGTATGATTCGAATAGAAAATTGGAGCGATTTTCTGCCAAAATCGTATATAAGGGGTTTTTGGGTATGCTCCTTCATTTTTTTGCATAAAAGCTTTCAAAACCCCTATTATTTTTTGGGTTTAAAAAAAAAAAAAATGCTGATTTTTTTTAGTGTTTTTCTTTTCAAAGTCGATTATATTGACGTTGTTGCTATTGAATGATCATATAACCAACAGAAATCGCGATCCGAATGTCTAAACTTCCTCAAATCATAGTTTTTGAAATTTTTTTTGCTTTGGTTTTTGCGAAATGGCCATTTTGTACAGTAATGTAATACAAAAACTTCGCGATTTCTTTACAAGAGAAGGATCAACTTTACAAATAAATTTTCTAAAAGAGAAAATGCTTGAAATTAGCCAAAGAAAACGTGTGAATTCAGAATTTTTTCAACTATATTTGGTTTTTTGGATTTGGCAAATTATTGAAAAATTCAAAATAGGGTTTTGAGAAAAACGAGTTTAAAGTTTAAAGTAAGAATAAAGAGGTGAAAAATTAGAATATAGTTCAAATGCTACTCTTTTTGATACTTAAAAGTTTGAATGTAATAGTACTTTTTTTTACTATTAAAAAATGTCGTAAAAAAATTGATTTTTTCAAAATTTGAAACCCACGAAACTTCGTGATCAGTGAACCAAAAACCCCCACATGCTAAATTTGGCGCAGGTCGGTTGGTTTCGAAAATTTCGTCCGCCATAATTCTGCAAATTAAACTTCAGATTCGTGATCAGCGATCCCAAAAACCCCCACATACCAAATTAGGCGTGGATCGGTTGATTTTCGAAACTCTCGTCCGCCATATTGGGTCCGCCATCTTGAATTTTGCAACTCTGACTTCAGATTCGTGATCAGCGACCCTTAAAACCCCCACGCACCGAATTTAGCGTAAATCGGTTGACTTTTGGAAATCGATATTTCTGACCCGGTTTTTTGAGGTTAGGAAAAAAAACATTACGTGCCACCTCAACTCTGACGGTGGATTTGGATTCATTGGGTTCTTTTACAAAAAAAAAACACATCTGGATATGAAAAAAAGAAATTCCTGTATTTTTCCTTTATTAGTGGCAATTCATCATAAACTGATTACTACACAAATAGAAACCTTAACGAAGCTGACTCTTCAGTTGGTTTCGCGACAAATTAAAATCGATATTGGCTTTATGATTATTAAAGGCGCGTGACATCGACGACAGAGGATTATTCATACCATAATTAGTACGATGAAAAGGCACTCGGAAGAAATCATGATCACGCACGGAGCGAGTCGGGAGAGAAATCTGAAAGTAAGCGACAAGCTCAGGTGAGTTGATCCTGCCCGATAGGCAATCAAAAGCAAAAACTACTTTCGCAGTGTCGCGTCGTTCCTCAAGAGACTGAAGGGATAAGAGCCGCAGCCTGTCAGTGTAAGGAGGTAGCACTGAAGGGTTGCTCCAGGGAAGATTACGGAGGGAAAACCTAAGAAATCTACGCTGGACACCCTCGACGCGATCAATAGAAGTCGCATAAAACGGAGACCAAACTATACTAGCATACTCAAGAATAGGCCTTACAAATGTACAATACAGGGTCTTAGTTACAAAAGGATCATTGAATTCCTTGGACCAACGCTTAACAAAGCCAAGCGTGGAGCTGGCCTTACGAACGATCGCATCGATGTGTTCAGAAAATGTAAAATGGTTATTCAACCAGATGCCCAAATCTTTGGTTTTGTCAAGTTTTAGTAACGAGCATCCGTCAATAGTATAATTAAAAGAAGTAGTGCTTTTCTTGCGAGAGAAACACATGTAAGTGCATTTGTCAATATTTAGTGGAAGTTGGTTTAATGAGCACCATGTGTGAAAAGCATCAATGTCAGAATTTAAAAGGTCACAGTCATGCTCGTTACGTATAATACGAAAGATCTTGGCATCATCTGCGTAACAGAGAATCCTAGAGTTAGAAAGAGATAGGGACACATCGTTGATATAAATAATAAAAAGTAAGGGACCTAAATGACTGCCTTGAGGTACACCCGAGGTGTTAAGGATTTCTCTGGAGTACAGACCGCGAAATAGGACTCGCTGTGAGCGATGAGACAAGTAGGACCCAAGCCATTTGATAACAAGAGGTGGGAAACCAAGAAAATGTAATTTAGAGAGCAGAATTCTGTGATTGATTCTGTCGAAGGCTTTACTGAAATCAGTGAAAATGCAATCAATTTGTCCACCATTTTCAATGTTTGTTAAACAGAAATTAGAAAATTCAAGAAGATTAGTGGAAGTAGACTTTCCCTTGAGAAAGCCATGCTGAAAAGATTGCAGAAAAGGTTTACAATGAAAAGAGAGCACGTCACAAATCACAGATTCAAAGAGTTTAGCAATACAGCATAAATTGGCAATAGGTCTGTAGTTAGAGATTTCGGACTTGGAACCCTTTTTGTGAAGCGGAATAATGATAGAGAGCTTCCAAGTATGCGGAAAAACACCACGAGAAATTGATAAATTAAATAAATAACATAGAATGGGGACAAGAGGGACGCTACACCTTTTAATAAAAGACGCGGGAATGCCGTCGGGTCCACACGAAAAGTTATCGGCTAAACTAAAAATATATTTAGTTAAAATAGCCTCGTCAAAAAATAAGTCCTTAAGCGTAAGTGATGTCGGCGGAAGCGTCGTCAAGTGTGAAAATTGCTTAGAACTAGTATCACAGAAATCAGTATCACAGTAGTCAGCTAAGAAAGCTGTTTCAAAAAAGTCACCAAAGAGATTGGAAATCTGCTGAGGATCGTCGGTATCAGTATCCCCGAGGCGCAACGACAGAGGGTAGCCATCCGAATTACGCTTAGAATTAACAAAACGCCAAAAGCGCTTCGGATCTTCACGTAGAGAAAATTTCATATGGCTGAGATACTCGTTATATGAGGAATCTATTTCGGATATAAATTGAGAACGAACCACCGAATAGGCGGCATAGTCTATGTCCGTTCTTGAGATGCAGAACTTCTTCCAGGCCTTATTCTTTAAATTTTTTAAATGTCGTAAAGCACCATTAAACCAAGGTGGACCCGAGGGTGATCCACGGGACTTACAGATCGGAACACAATGAATAAAACTTTGAAATAAAATATTATAAAAAGATTCAATAGCTGTGTCGATGTCACGTTCGAGAAGAACACTACTCCAATCGCAAGCCGAAAGCCAGTTATTGAGCTTAGAAAAATCAGCCTTTTTAAAGTTATAACAAAAGTCGGATGGCGCAGAAGAATTTAACATATAAGAATCAGAGCACAATACAATATGAAGAGCTGGGTGATGCCCAGTCTCAGGAACCAAAGGAGTAATACAGCGCATGACGGAGGTACCACTAGGGTCAGTGGAAAAAACCAAATCAAGCATGCGTCCGCTATCGTTCATAATGCCGCAAGTCTGCCTGAGGCCAGAAGAGGCCACGCTGTCCAGGAAAGTCTTAAGATGATGCGAAGCTCCAGTAGGCGACGGGAAAAAATCGCTATCGTCAGCAGAAGGTAACCAATTGATGGACGGCATATTCAAGTCACCGAACAACATCATCTCGTCGCGCGGATGCATTAAGCCAGCGACGAATTCCAGGCAGGTGGCAAGTCGTGCATAAGTCGCAGGCGATTCACGTGGAGGGATGTAGGCTACGACCAAGTAGATGCTTCTCTGCGGGAGTCTCAAGACAGCACAGACCAGCTCCAGCCCGTCAGAGTCGGGAACATCGATGAGTCGACACGGAACGTTGCACCGGACAGCACAAAGCACCCCACCACCCACAGGGGCGTCCAACGAGCAGTGCCGATCACGGCGGAAGACCGCATAGTCCTGACCAAAAAGCTCAGCGTCGGAAACACCACAATTCAGCCAAGTCTCCGTCAAACAAATAATGTCAAAAGAGCAGTCGGCAGAGCTTTTGTAAAGCTGCGTCGTCTTTGATCGGAGGCCGGTTACATTGGCGTAGTAGATCGAGAATTCGCTAATCCGTTTTTTGCAGGAGCCAAAGAGCTACAGACAGCCTTGTTTCTGTGAATGAACTCACGAACAATAGCATTCGCGGGCCAGATCGCGGGAGAAACGACTGCCGGGAAGAGATCTTGCGGTACTAGGATCTTAAATGAGGCCGAGAATGCAAGACCTCTTTGACTGCGCTGTGGCGTAATGCGACTACACGCTACCAACCCTCGAGAAGCCTTGACGTGAGAGGTTATATGTTCAATAACCTCATTTTCAGTGGTGTCTGGGTGGACTCTGGAGACAAAGATCTGTCGCGGCAGCCTGGCAGGTCTAAGTGAGCCTGGATTTCCTAAAGCAGGCGGAGAGTCGTCAGTACTAGAGATGGCGGTAGGAGCAACGCAAGGCTCTGTATGTTTCACCTGAGCAACCCGTTGACGACGACTACGTTGGTATTTCTTACGGTCCACCTTAGGAAGAGTAGGAGCGGTAGAGGGGCTGAAGACAGAAGAGCGCTGAGACGTAGGCGAAAGCGAGGCGCTGATGGACGGGGGATGAACCGATTCCGGTGTAGTGCTCGTCCCAACTGCAGGCCAAGAAGTGCCAACAGACCTAGGACTTTCAGCTAATGGCACCTGTTGGGCAAGGTCAGCGGTACGTCGTAGCGACAAGTCCCTAACATCAGAGGCGATGGAACTGATGAGCTTAGAGTCAGCAGAGGCAGCCGAGGTCCACGTTCCAATTTCGTTCTTCACCAACCTGACATTCCTCCTAATATCCTCGATTACCGGTAAAATAGGCGCTGTATCGACACTCGAAGGTGACGCAGACAAGAAGGAGGAACGAATATCGTCGACCGAACCCGACAAAAGAGCGATCTTGGAGGAAAGCTCGTGGGATTTCTCAATAAGGCAAGTCGAGTCGGAGTGGAGTGTCTCAGACAGATTAAGGAGCGTCTCGAGTTTGCCATTCATGGTGTTAAAATCCTCGTAGGCCTGCTGGAGATTAGCCCAGTTTGAAGAAATAGTGGAAATCTTGTCAGCGATAATTGACTGGTCCGAAGAGAACCGCGTCATCAAATTATTTACAAGACGAAGAACGTGGCAAGGCTTGATTTCCATGCACTCGTGACACGTAGTAGTAGCAGGAGCAGATCTCGAAGCGCGCCTCAGGCAGGAGATATGAAATGAGTTATTGCAAATGCCATCACAGATGACCCCGTCGTCGATAATTTTAGCAGCGCAGAGCTTACAGCAGGACATATTGAAAAAATCAAAAATTACGTGAAGCGGTGCAAATATGTATGGCTGCACCGACAGGCCAATATCACACCTTGTACATTTATCCGCGTTTTTGCTACTTTTTACCTGTTTTTTGAGGTTAGGAATTAACTGTGATGTGATGGCTCAATTCTGACTCCAGATTCGTGTGCAGCGCGCGAAAATACATCGAAAACCATATATCGCATGTTAAGTACAGACCCCTTTTCTTTTTTTGTGTGGCTGTGTAATCAATGTGTAAAGTTGTATAAAGCAATTTTCATATATGTATTATAAATATTATTTGTAAATGGTATGATATTTCTGAGTTTTTCAAATATGTACTATGCAATTATATTAGCTAGATATTATTCAAAATCTTATACATATTATTAATTCATGAGTAATTTACGCATTCAAGAATACTTAAATACAAATTGTGAATAACCAAAGCACAATTTATCCGTAACTTAAGCACAAAACTAAATTCTGTCCTTCTTATTAAGTTTACGTTTAGGTTTATGATTATTATTCATAACTTTGTGGTTTTCTTGCGTTAAACTATAATCTTATTTGATGCTTAATGAGCACGAAATTGTAAGTTTTGTATACTATATAATTAAAATTAAGGTTAAGAAATGAAACAGGCGTTTAACTTAGACCTTAAAACACTTATTTATATTAAGTAAAAATTATGCGTATTATGCATAATTATGATAAATTTTCTCTTCGTGAAGAAGGAAAATTGATTGGTCTCCGTAGCTTATTGGAAATCGCATTTGAGTGTTACTTAAACAATTTTCGCTTGGATCTGATCTGATAAAGAAAAAATTGTACATTAAGAAATGGAATTTTCTATATTTTTAAAAATTTGTTAATTAAGAATCATGACTCATGATTTTATAATTTAAATGGTGTCACAAGGCACAGAAATACTAAAATGTAATAAAGAATTATATTTGCCATCTTTTTCTGCTATTCTCCTTAAGAATGCCCAGAAACTTTGACAAAGAAATATTAAAAAATGCATTCTCCAGTCAGCCAGATTAATGAAAGACCCTCCTTAAAAGATTTTGAATTTTTATCACTTATTTTTTTTTATGAAGATTAACCCGGCCAATGAACCAGTAAATTTTTATTTTTAAAAAACCTGGTTTAAAAACAACAGGTTTCAAGACAAGTTCCTGCAAGTCTTACATACCATTGAGCATGTGATCTCATTGTTATAAACAAACTGTCTAGCTACTCAGAATCATTTCCGTTTGTTATTACACTCTTGATCTTGTCTTTACCTAATTTACCTACTTCCCAGTAAATTAAATTGCTAATATCCGACCAACGATCAACGTTGCGCAACGATTTTCCCCTTTCTCCCGACAGACGTCAAATATTTTGATCTAGAAATTGGTCTCGCGGCTACCTATGGGCTAGATTGCACCTTGAAAGCGAGGGAATTTCTCAAGCGGCAAAAATTATACCTATAAAGTGCAAATCATGTTTTCTTCGCGAATTGCGTAAGCCGGCGGCGGTAGCGGCGACCGGCAGCATGACATCACTGCGACATTGGGACAAGAAATGAACTGGGTCCGGACCGCTCATTAGGCCTGATGAAAGGCCTTCGTCGCAAATGAATTTTTCCACCGGCCACCGCCGCCACTGGGCAAAACAACCCGTGAAAAATGAGATCCGGTTGGCCAAGCGCCATGCCCCCCGTGCTACATGGGCATTAAGTGGTAAATGGGTCATTCTACGAAAAATCGCCCCAATTAGGGAAAATGTGTGAACTGACCCTTATTCTTATACAGGTTTTCTTTGAACTTTAAATGAAAATATGAGGAAACGAACAATGCAAGTTTTTATTCGTTGTGAGCGTTTTAGTCATAGGCATATTTCATTTTAAATGTTTAAATCAATTATATCATGAAGTCGTATTCACAGAGGACTTTAAAAATTTAGAACGTTCATTTTATAGTATATTATACTACAATATAACCCAAAAGCGGTTTATTATACAATTTTTTCCGTAAATTATGAATTCGTAAATGAGAATGCTTAATCACTCTCGTTTTCAAGGAATAGTAAAGTGAAAAAGCACAATAGAATATCATACGAGTAACATATGCACGCTGATGAAAAACTTGTTTGCAAATATGTTTAGAAAATGTTATAGAGATTAGTGGTATTTGATATTTATAGGATAAGATTTAAGCTTTGATTTGAACCATGTTACAAGCTCCTACGACCAACTATTATTTTTTGATGATTTTTCAAAAATGGCAAAAATACGATATTTTGAAATTTCCCTCCATTTTAATCGAAAACGAGAACTGATTGAGCGTTTTCAAGTCGGAATTCGTAATATATGAAAAAAAATTCTATAAAAATGATCTTGTACTTGTTTGGAAACAGAAATTAATTTCCAGGATTTTCTTTAGAATTCCCTCGTACTATAATTATTCAAAAAAACCTGACATTCTCGAAAAATTTTAATTCTCTCGATTAGTTATTTATTGGATTTTTCCAAGTTTTCATTTTTCACATAAAAGCGACATACGTTTTTTCTGAACAAAAAATAAAAATATCCCTTTTCTCGATTCATAAATTTGGGTTGAGTTATTGTGTGAAACGAACCAACTTGTTGGGTAAAAAATAAAAAAGGTTCTAATATATGCAACTGCTGCAACTATACTATGGACTATTCAATAGCATAGCTACATATGGAATAATTGGATGGGGAGGGCTGTACGAAGCAGCTTACCTCCCACTTCTGCGATTGCAAAAAAAAATATTAAAAATAATAGGAACAGACCAACTACCAAATAAAATACTAAACATTAAACAAACTTTTGTTTTAAAGGCACTATCACTAAAATTCAGCGAATTAAGATTAAAGTATGCAGAGCACCTACTAAATACTAGGAATAGAAATTTGACATTACCAAAGCATAGATTAACAATAGGCCAAAGAAATTATGAATATTATGCGATAGAATATTTCAACAAGCTACCAACTACAATAAAAAATTTACAGGCAACCAAGAAAACAATAAAAGAAAAACTGAAGACCATCGTCAGTGACTTTTGTGAAATAAAGTGACAAGCTATAATAATAAAGAAAAAAAAAAAAAAAAAAAAAAAAAAAAAAAAAAAAAAAAAAAAAAAAAAAAAAACAAATAGTAATAAATAAATAAACATTAAATAAATAAGTGAAATAAATTCTGTACAGCGAATACATCTCAAAATAACTATATTACAACTTAAAAATATGTGTAAAATAATTAATTAGATTTAAGGGACCTCCTATGTACGGGCTACAAGCCTCCTATAGGTCCTCAAATGTATATATTATGAATGTATATAATTTGAAGGAAAAGGAATAAAATAATAATAATAATGGTGCTGGTTGCAAATACAGAGCACTTTAAAGTTTTAATGGACAATTTACTATTATATTATTACTATATAACATTTTAAGTCATTATTACTTACAAAAAAGCCATGTTCAGAAAGCAGCTTTATAAAATTGGACCTTTTTATTTAATATACATGTACTTGTAAATCTATAGAGTGGGCCATCGGCTGGTTTCTTTAAAAAAAATGATATAAAATAAAAACTCTTCAATATTTTTCAAAGTTTGTTGATTTATTGAAGAGAGTAAATCTTCCGATTAGTTATGGTATATAATGTAATTTAAATATTTGCTTCGGCTGGCTTGACAGTAGCTTGTCCGGTCAATCCAATTTTGCAGCACATTTACGATGGTTTGGTATTCTATTTCACGAATAACTCAATCAATATTCTACGTAGGTGTCTGAAACGTTTATGGTTTGTCAGCATTACATCGATCTTTAACGGGACTCCACAAAAAAACAAAGGACAATTTTGAAAATTCCCACTGTTTTGGCACAGCACTCACTTTGGAAATAAATTTTCAACATTTCCCACTATTATTCAAGCGTAAATGTATTCATTTCGTATCGCGGAGATATGATACTATGTTTCTGTAAAATTCTTGGGCACGAAAGAGGTGTCTGTGTTAAAATAACAGGTAATTTAAAAAGAAACCAACAGATAGCATAGCTTTTATTTACTTGAAGCGAGAAGATAGTTTTTAATCTATATTATTAAAATGTTAAATTAAAAAGAAAGAAAAGTTTTTCACTATTTTATGATTGAACTAATATACATTTTCTGTATTTTTTTTTAACATATTCATTCTTTACAGTGAAAACAGAAGATGGAACCTTTATTTAATAACAGTAAATGAATATATTTTATTATGTCATTAAAACTAGTTCGTATCTTTTTTACTAAGTAATATAAACACTTTGGTATTCAGTAACTTTGTTTATTGGCAAAGCATACTTACTTATTTAGTTCTATAATAAAATACCCAAATGGCAAGAAGTGTTGTATAGAGTCTTATTATATTGTCACTCGACGAACTGATAACCCATTTTTCTCCGTTGCGTGACACAGATTTTTCGCGGGGTGGTTTGCGGTGGCGTCACGGCACGTCGACAGCTGTAGACAAGTCGATTCTGATTACGCATCGATTTTTAATTCCTCCTCGCAATCGCGGAAAGTGTCAGAAGCACCATCGATCCGCGAGATATTTTTTTCTGGTCACAGCTCGCCAGATACGCCGATACGACTGGCCGCAATAGCCGCAAATGTCAACGCAATTTGTATTTATAGTAACATGAGAAGGTGGATAATTTTTCGAACATTAAAAACGGTCACCAGTCAATGGGAAAGGTCAGAACTTTTGTAATTCTACGCCGCTATGCAAAGTCATGTAAGACAGCTCGAAGGCGGGGGTGAAACGGCTCAAGTTATCCAAAGGGTGGCTTCTTCAACCCTTCTAGTTCTGGTTTTAAGGATGGTTGCACGGAACCTCATCAAGCCAGCGAAATTGGATTAGTCTAGGCAAATAACCCCTGATAGGTTGCATGCGGGCTCGTGCATAAGGTTTTAGGGTTTTGAGTGAGGTTGCCGACCTTTCTGAAAATTGATTTCAATTTTCACAACCGATACATGCATACGGTGTGGGCTAAATTATACAATTTTGGCGCTTTAAAGTAATCGGCCCTATTCTTTATTTCGACAGGAATCAAATCCATTTAGAATCAAGAAGATTTAGAGAAAAGTTTCCCTGAAAATTGGAGCCTACCTTAAATAAAAAAATTAAAGTAAGACGATTTTAAGTGGCATAATACGAATTCATATATCATATATCATTTTGATAACTTATTTTGGTTATAAAATCGTGAACGCTTACACTGCATGACTCAAATGTACTATTAATTGATTGAATTTCATTTGAAACTAAGCAATCATTATCATTTTTTAAGCGATTATATCGATTTCCTTTTCAAAAATGTATGATATTTTGTATGTTTAAACCCTTTTATAACAAAAATTGTACAATTGCAAAAAGCAGAAGATCTACTGTATACTTACTTCTTATTTTAGGCAAAATCAAACAGAAAAGAGCTATGAAAAGTGTGGTTATATTATTATATCTTTTTTTTTAAACTTTATTAAAATTTGCTACCGCTGCAACATTTAGAATAACCTGCAAGCAAGAATTTTACTATGCTCGTATTTCATCAATCTGAACACAAATGATTGGATAGATCGCGGAAAGTTCTTGCCGTTTTCAGAGCAAAAATTAAAAAACTCGTTTCATGTTTCACAAAAGAGTCTATTCAATAAAATAATCTCCATCTCAAGCAATGACCTTCTTCCAACGATCTGGCAGACTCTTAATCCGATCGGCATAGAAGCTCAGTGACAGTGAGTTAAAATAGTAATTTAAGAAGTCTCTTATCTCATCCTGGTTATTGAAAATTGTAATCTGAAGAACATTACTTGTGGCCAGAAAAAGATGAAATTCGGTCGGTGAAAGATCTAGGCTATAGACAGGGTGTGGCAAAATGTGCCCAGTTTTAATAGTTTTTTTTTTTTTTTATAATTGCAAAATGTGGCCTTGCATTATCATGCAGAAAAATGACTTCAGGATTTTGAGGGCATACTACTAGTAATCTGTCAGCAAGTTTTTGTAATTGAATGCAGTAAAATGCAAGGGCTCACTGCCTTTTATATACCCTACTATAAACATTATCGAAACTTCGTGATTATTCTTTCTAAAAAAATATAAACAACGGCAAGAATTTTCTGATCTACCCAATATTTTATTTGTAAACAGTGTGAGTAATAAAAGTGCTTTCTAGGAGCATATTATTTTACACTTAGCCTACATGGACGAGTTATCCAGCTATAATTTAGAAGGATCATAAAATAATATTTTCAGTAAAAAAATAAATAAAAATATGTAATTTACGTACATTTCTGAAGACAATTGGGAAAAACCGTAATCTTGTTAAGATTAAAAACGAAATTTTAAATTTTGTACGCGACTATATCTACAATTATAGTACGATAAATCTTATCTTTTTATAAAATTCGAATTTAATAATCACCCTGTAACTCGGAAACTGTTGACATTGCAAGATTTTTCTGTTTGCCCAGGTGAAATCTTAAAGTTAATAAGGAATCGTCTAATTACAAATTACCTTATTACAGTTTATTGTTATTTACTTATTAGTTAATTTTTGCAGAAACTCAAAAGTGTTAAATATAAAATTCAAACTCCTTTTCTACAAGTATTTATAGTTAATATGTAAACAAATTCCACTTAAATATTCTTGAAACTTTCTTTTCGGATTTGTTTTACTTTGTTATGTGATTAAAACATCTTCATGACTCATTCATTTAAAAAAATAGAGTGATTTTCCAACTTTTCATTTTCTGTTTCCACAGAAAGATTGAGATGATTTGCCACATTAGACAATATTTGTTTTTTTCATATAAAAAGGTCTCTTCTATGTATCTTTGCAACTAGCTGCAATTCTGAATGCAGACGAGAAGACCGTGGTGGTGATAAGATCGGATCATAACAAAAGCGACTCAACTGGTTTTAATTGTCCGCGAGTGGAACAAGGTCGACAGCAATTGGTTAACTGAGTTAGCCTGATTGGGGCTCCAAGATTCGCCCGTGTGGAGCGCCTGTGCCTTGTTTTGCCGCCAGTAATTGACTGCATTCATTTCATGGGGCCAAACCAAAGCGAGGAGCCCCTGATCAACGAACCATATTTCAATTTGCCTCACTCGAGAGGGAAAATCGATTATCCCACGTATGACCCAAGTTCAATGCCAGGAAAAAGTTTTATTGATGACTTTTCGACTTTTGTGGCCCCCAAGTTGCATGTCTTTTAATATTCGTGGGGACCTTAGGTTAGGCTCAAATTGGTTCCATCATCTGCACTTTAATTGGTTAGCGTGATCAAATTGAATAATAAGCAATTTTTATCTATGTAATTGCATTTTATACACGAAACGAAAGGGTCATGATGAGGCGGGTCTTTTGGACCCAGCAGTCAAAATCTTAACGTAATTTATGATTACAGGAGTTAATTCATTACACAGTTGTGACCAATCGATTTGAGTCATAAGGTATAAAAACATTATAATGAAGTTGAAAATATCGTTTTATCATGAAAAATTAAAAAGTTTATAAAATTAGATACGAATGATCAGTAGACCGTGAAAACCTACTGAATTCTTTAAATAAAAATTTCAAGCACTTTAAGAAGCATAAACTAATAAATTTAGCGAGTCAGCGTACAGATGTTGATTTTAGAGGTGGTTTACAACCCCTTAATGATAAAAATCATACCTCTGAATTAAATAACTTTATTAATTAGACATTTTTAGTCGGAGTTTTATGGTTTTGGTATTTTCCAAAACTTCTTTCATATCGAAAATATCAAAGTTTTATAAAATTGACCCTCAGAAATCGGTATTTTTTTTATTTAAATTCAAAAATACAATAGGAAGAGGTGTTTTTTTGTAATTTTCAGATGATATTCTCAAAGAGGACTATTGAAAATATCCCTGTATAAATTTTCAGAACTTTTTAAAAATAAATAATAAAGTTGTCCGAGCTCAAAGTTGATATAAAAAAACAGACAAATTGGGACAATAAGGGTTAAACCCATTTTTTTTTTAGTCAGACGTACAAGTGACTCAAAATCGTTTGCGCTTGAGTTTTTTTTTGAAAAAATTCCACTAGCCAAAAAACAGCTTGGAAAAATCGAAACAACATTTTTTGTGTTCTTTTAAGACTAAATTTTTCAATTTTCCCATTTCCCAAAAAAAAAAAAAATTTGGGTGTGTCAATTCCCTTTAAAAGAAATTTAACATATAGTGAATTCACGAATCTCGTAAAATCGATATATACCGAAATTTTGATCGAATAGAATTCCTGCATAGGTTTCCTGAAAAATCAGTTTTTTCCATTCTGTTTTCTAGAATCCTTGAAGGATTATTATGAATGTATTTCTACTTATATTGAAGCCTTTCTGAATTACACAGGTCAACAAAATTAAACTTTTTTTTGAGTCTGAGTTATGAATGCTATTTTCTTATTGCTTGTGTCCAAAAGGAAGGCAAAAGTGTCATAATTTTGTTAAAACTTTGCTTTTGTGAAGGAAAATTTAACATTCGTTTGGATAGTTTGAACCTCAATTACAACTAAATGCGTTGTGCGATATTTCTGACTTTTTGCCAAAAAGTACGTTATGCTAGAGAAAACAGTATAGGTAAATTTTTGTATTGGGTTCCAAAGTGGTGAATTAAATATGGCGTCCGAACATTTGCAATTTTATGGGGTTTTTTATCAAAATGAATCAAAGAGGTCTTAGGGTCGCAGAAACTTAATCTGTTACCAAAATATATATTAAAGATGGAGGATCTAATATAGCAACCGAAAATTTTAAAAATGTCCGCCCCCAAAAGATTTACAATGAAATGAAAACATAACAATTTTGTTGATTGGTAATTTTAAATTTGCCGTCCTGGGCACAAAAGCAAATTTTTTTTTAAAATTATGTTGATTTTCTTCAATTGTGAGACGAAAGCAATGAGGAATGACTGCATATTAAACAGAATCAAAAATCGTGTCGACTTCTGTTATTATACATGCCTTATCTTTTAATGTTTTCGATGTTATGAAAAATTACGAAAACTGTTGAGATTGGGGAAGTTAATTTGTTATTTTCTTGATTCAAAATTTGCGAATTCGAATTTTCATAAAAATTTAATATTAAAGATCTACGTATTTATAGGTATCTAACTTTATTTTAAATAGAAGCTTGGTCTACATTCCTGGAGTATTTCGATCCATGAATCATCAATAATTGAAATCTGATACAGAAAAGACCATGAACAAATCAAAACGCCCATCCATTCGGTTATTTATTGAGTTGTTAAAGGCTATTGTTTATACATAAAACGTCGAACTAATATTGATTTTATGGTTGTTAGGAAGTAATAATCTAGCAAATTTATGGAGATAACCAAAATCACGCGCAGTTTTTAAAAATACATTTTCTAGATTCAATGTCGAGAGCACCAACACCCAATAAAATGCACAAACAATTCCGTCAAAATCATGGTTCGTAGTTGAACAAATGCCAAAAACTGGAAATCCAACGCCTCGCCTTTTGTTATAAATCTATCAGCGAAGCGGCAGCTCTATAAACAAAATAAATCAAGAGAAATGGATAAGAAATTAATGCCAGTGGAGTCGGATGAAGTTTACTTCGACAGACATGCATCGATCTTCCCGGTTAATCAGATCAGAGGAGCCGTCTCTAAAAAAGCAGTTTGATTAGATACATTTAACCGTCATCGTAAGCAGTCCCGATTTCGCAATTAAGCAAGACTGGCCCCCAAAATAGCCCCTAGCGGCGGCGACGTCGATGTCGCATTCTATCGGTGTTAATTTCCTCCAGCCTCCGTCTCGTTTCGAGGTCCATTCAGCCGCCCGCGCATGGAGCCAAACTCAACGATGTTTCTGAATAAAATTGCGTCACTCCATAAAAAAGTTCTTTGACTAAGTGGAGGATGCTGGAAGAATTTGTTTGATAAAGCTGAGTGTGTTGCATCAACAAGTGATAACGAGCCCGACGAATCGCTAATGAGGACGGCAGGAGTTTTATCTGCCGCGCGGGAAACGCGTTCCCAACACGCCACAAGGATTCTGTCGTCATCTCTCATTTCGAATGATGACTGGTAGCAGGGCGCTGGATTTCCCGAAAAAACATATTTCTAAATCGGGATGACGTGTCCAAATCGAAAGTCGTGAAAGACAAACGCTCTGAAACAATCCAATTAAATTCAGACAAGGGAAAGGGCGGCCACTCAAGAGCCAAAAACGTGAGGAGCAAGTGCGGACAGCGCTTTAGGTTCAAGGAGGCTAGAAGTGGATGGAGCCACTCTGGTCTGGATACAACTGAAATTAGTTAGACCTGCGCGAGCATTTATTTTTGAAGACGGATATTTTTCTTTATTTCTTCCTATTTTTTAGCGCGTCTATTTTTGGACTGAACTACTTTTTGGTTGGTTTATACGAGTTCATGGGAATGAACGCCCTTTGTGGCTCTATCGTCCGCTGTCCAATTCTTCAATTTAAATTTCAAAGATGCATGCGAAATATTTTAAGAATTAAAAATACATGAAAATTTATGGAATTTTACAGTATTCTGGATTATATTGACGTATAATTTATTCTTTTAATAAGTTAAATTCAAACTTTGAGGTATAAAAATAATTTTTCAACCCACTAACCATTCTGATGAGATCAGACTGAAGAGAGATAGAATTGCCAAAAATGAATGATTACTCATTCGGGTTAACGTTTGCAAACTAAAGTCATTCAAATAAGCCCCTCAATTAATAGGTTAAATACTTTTGGGCTAAAAACATTGATTTAAATAGCCTGCATTTTAAATTTTGTCTACGCCTTACAAGTCGTTAGATGTATGACTTGTCGGCACAAGTTTTTTCCCGTAGATGACAAATCAGGAAACGAAGAAAGTAAGATTTACAAAAGGGTTTCCAATATCTCAACTTTTTTATTCCGAAGAACAAAGCTCAGTCTCAACTTTTATACAGAAAATCCGATCTTGATCTCAATTTAAGTAATATAAAAATCGGTTTTTGTTCATAAAAATCGATACTGAGCTTTTCCCCAGTTTTTTAGAATATATGAGCCAATGCTATTCATTTTATTAGATAAATTGGTCTGATTCAAAACCCGAAAGATATCTAGCGATCTCATTAACAATTACTAAAAAAATATTCACCCTTTACTTAATAATTTTAATATAATTCCGTTCTCTTTAGATGAGCCCAAGGTTCAAAAATATTTTTACATTACATTTTTTTTTAAACAAATTCGTTGATTGAGTTTCATTCCCCAACAGACAAAACAAATTGTACTAAGTGATCTTATTACAGACTATCGGAAACAATGGAAAAGTTTGTGCGAACATGTTTTACGTTATTTACATACAAAATTTGCAAGCTGGGGAAAAAAAACATATGCAAGCTAACCGCAGCTAGTGACACATGGTCTAAATTTGCAATCGTGGCCAATAAATTGTGCAAAACTTCGGTATCTTATCAGTGGAATTGCACGAGCTTATCTTGAATGAATTTGAGTGGGCTTTCGCACTTAAAATTCGTAGAAAAAATAATATCTTTTTTTTTTCTTACACACTCAAGCAAATAATCTATGCATACGTTCATCGTGAATTCATTCCCAAGCCATATTGTAGGAATTAGTTAAAATAAATATGGGTACTTATCTTGAGGCTATGTGATAAAATAAGTAAAATTTTATTCTGGTAAATGACAAACCTGCCTATTTCGCATTAGTTAAAATTCAGCTAAATTTATATTTCCTTATACTTTTCATTTTCTTAAAATAAATTTATTTTTTCTTCGAAATCTACCAAAAAATAAAGGTAAACAAATTTATTCTCAAGATAAACAAATTTTCAAACTGCTAATTTACAGGAGCATGTTAAAGAATAGTAATTGATGAATCAGATGATTTTTCTTCTATCAAAAAATAGCTATGCAACTATTGTATGCCAATCTAGCTTATAGTAAGGTCGATGATGTAAGACAGACGGTAGGTAGCTAAAGTAGCCTCAATATGATTGCATCATAGATCAATTGTTGTCGGAAAAAACAGTGATGGTTTTTTGCATTTGTTAATTTATTTGGTAATTAGAAAGGTTAATATATTTAAATTCAGACCAAATGATTGTACGGGTTTTCTCTTTGGTTTGGCATGTTCTTGAAATTGAATTTTCAACAAATTTGCTATAATATGCAAGCATTTATCGAGCGTTTATTATTTTATATGAATACACCATACAAAATAACAGATCTGAAAATCCTTATGTATCGTGTCAGGATACCTATTGGCCGCCCCCTTTAGAAATGGATTTTAAAACATTTTGCCGTGCTAAGCAATGGAAAATTAAAGAAAATTATCTCGATTCGTTTTTGAAGTTAGTGTTATTTTTCATATCTCGCAAGTATTAACAATTTTTTGTATACATTTTACATGATCATTCCACATAATTTCAACTCTGAGATAACTCGTAGACAGACTTTTTCAAAAAGCTCGTCCAAATTCCTGCATTTTTCTTGACTTACCGAAACTTTGACGTCCCTCCACAAGTGCTCAATCGGATTAAGGTCAGCACAACTACTTTGTGATGTTGGCCGCGTGCTTTAGGTCGTTATCTTGTTGAAATTTCTATATTACTGGCATATTTTCCTCAGCCCACGCAGCATCACATCGCTCAGGATATTAACATACAAAGGAACTGTCAAAGTTTCACGTCTTCGTTTTCCATGAAAAACACCCCGAGACTTTTATATTACCACCACCATGTTTTACAACATGCGATTGAATTCTTCACCTTTTGATCGTCGAGCATAGCGTTTTGCACAGGGGTCATTCTGTCGATCTTGGACTCATCACTCCATAGTACAAATTTCCATTGGTTCGCTGTCTAGATTGCATGGGAGCGCGGAAACTGAAATTGCACGATTAATATCTCGCCAATACAATCAAGGGTCTGATTTGGAGATCCTTATGATCTGTCGATCGATGCGAACAGATGTTTTGCGCTTATAATCTTTTCTTGCGATATTGTCAGTGATCTGATATTTCCGAAAATACTTTAACGCATTCTCCACCATCTTTTTGGAGCAGTTTAATTGAAGTGCAATTTTCTGTTGTGATCTCCCTGACCCGCTGAACTGTACCCACTGATTTGGTGTGCGATGTTTGTCTCTTCCCATATTTTCATGTACTAATGTTGTCGATTTTGTACATAAGCAAAATTATTTATTTGAGAATTATCATTTACCTACCGAAAGCAATGAAAAAAAAAAAACACTAAACGAAACCGATTTTCAAAAAGGCTCTATTTTTTTGTCTAAGTAAAATTTGAAGTTTTCTGATTTTTCTGAAAACATTTTTACGACAATATATTAATCAGTATCAAAACGCATCAATAAAATGCACCGTTACATTAGTTAATGTCGTAAAATGTGGTGAAAAAGGCAATAGAATGCGGTGGCTTTATTTATTTGTCTTGAAACTTTAAACTCGATTATCTCAGAAAACGCGATTACTAAGAAAATATCAATTCGATCAACACCAAATTTATACTAAAGTAATGGCACCGAATACCGGCCGGCTAACTAAATCCGGCCACTTGGTTATTTAATAAATATCTATGCGAAAACTAAATGTAAATTCATTTTTACTAGTAAAATATATAAATTAATTACTGTACTTGTAATTAGTTAAAAACAAAATAATAAAATTATTTATTGTTAAGCGAAAAAAAATTATTAATGTGGTCGAAGGTTAGATTTTGCTTCAATAGATCAATGAAATGCTATAAATACTACTTACTTGAAAAATGAGAAATGTTTTTGTATGATCTCAATAATTAATTATGATTTTGATAATTATTCTAGACTCATATATTCTTTAGTTATGTAATAATCTCGGTATTAGGATCAGTACGAGATAGTGGCCGGAGTTAGGGTCCTAGTCCAACAATGGCAAGCTTTTTATTAAAAATTAATTTTAAATATATCAACGACAAAATAAACGAACGGGAATAATTTATTATCGTTCAGAATCGTTTTCTCATATTGAAACCACTAACACAATTGAAATAAATGTTCCTATTAATTCAATAACAATAAATAAATGTAGTCAATCCTTAAATGGCCGGTATTCCGTGCCATTACGTTACTTAAGTTTTTACCGCCATATTAAAATTGCCATCTTGGATTCAAGGATTCCCGAATTTGCACTCTAGATTCGTGATCAGCGACCCCTAAAACCACCCAAGTAACAAATTTCGCATGAACTACTAAGTTTTGCAGGAATGTTATTCAGTGGATTTTTCTCAATTTGATCTTGTAATTAGCTTGAACCTGACGTGATAGAGGTTAACGGACCTTGGATTCGAATTCAAAGCGTCAAATTACATAAAAATAAAATAGGCATCAACTTTTTTTTTTTGTAACTTCGATGGTCTAAATATTTGCCATAAAATGTAGTTGATTTGTTGAATAGTAAGGGAAGGTTAAAAATTACTTTATTTTGTACGTGTAATTTTTTTTTGTTTTGTTTTTTTTTTTATATAGTCGCGCAGCTGTTCCACACTGTAATCAGTTTGGAAGTCTACCTAAAATATTAACAGCTTGTTGTCCAGGCTTACGTCTGACATTCTGTTTATAAACGGTTACATTAAGAAGATTAAGGTTAAATGTTAGTTTCTTGTTAAACATGATTCTCAGATATTTTACATTTTACAAGATCACGCAATTTCAACTCCGCTGATCTTGAATAACTCGCAAAGAGACAATGCGGTTTCCTACTTCTAAAAAACATAACTTGTGATGACGATGATAAAAGAAGCACGGCAAGGTGTTTCGAAACCCGTCTTTAAGGGTTATATACAGTTTTTTATTCCATATTCTTTAAGTACATTATATCAAGAATACTCTCATCAAATTTCATAACGATCGGAGCATTAGATTAAAAGTTATAGCTATTTATAGTGCGCTACCTCGAGTATATTTATAAGCGGTACGTCGACAAACTTGGAACTTTAAATGCGATTATCTCAGAATCGTGTTTTTTTAAAAGTATCTTTGCAGTGGACACGATTACTAAGAAACTATCAATTCAATCAACACCAAATTTATACTACTTATTTATTGTGATAATAGTCAATCACTAACCGAAGGATTTTCAATTTTTTAGAGCAAAACAATCGAAAAATTAACACCTTGAAAAAAATGTTTTTGAAATTCTAATTTCAGATGAATCGTTCTCGAGTTATCATGTTCAAGTGATCCCAAAAAAAAGGCGCTCCTGGAATCCAGCTGTATTTCAAATATTTTTCTATGACAAAAATTTAACAAGTACCCCAAAACATGTACTAATCGATGTTGTTAACAGCTTTTAAATAAATATTTATTATGCTGTCAAAAAAAAAACCCTTTATATATAACCCCTTAATTCACCCTTTAAAAGTGAGAGTCTTTAAAACAAATAATAATTAACTAAGCGCCAATGTCATCATCTACTACTAAGAAATTAATGAGTGAAATATGCGTGTCTATCGAAAATTAGGCAGTTTTCCGTGTCTCGAATCCTGGTTGCCATAGAAACAAGCCTCTTCCCCCCGAGGAAGAGTGGGACCCTCTGCGGGGGTTAATTTCGAAAGCGCTCTTGTCAATACTAAAAGGAATTAACGCATTCTATTCTTCGGGGACCATTAACGATTTGAATAAGAAAAAAGAAAACACACAACATTGAATTTATCTCGATCACCACAAACCGCGAATGAGGTCCCCACTTGGTCCCATTTATTCAGAATGCAAACGAGGAGCAGTTAAAGGAATAATGTCACGGCTATTTCCGTCATGAATGGCTAATGCAAGATCTCGCAATCGTGAATCGAATCACCTCCAGTTATTACTCTATCACGTAACGCGATAATCGCGGCCTATTCCAGTGACAGCGCCTGATTGCGGCTGATTCTGCTTACCTGTTGACTTCGGCCACCTTCGACCGGCGAATGAATCGCGCAAATCGCACGCAACTCTCACTTTCTTGAGGTCAGGCCCTCGGGCGCACGGCACGACACAAAACCAATTAATAACCAGCCCGTTCAATTTTGCAGTCCACTGTCGCCGTCTGTTTCGCACCGATCACACGTAAACAAAGAGACGGAGGATCGCGCTTCCGAAAAGAAAAAGAACCCACCAAAAGAACACCTCGAACTTCACTAATAAAAGATTAAATAAAAATCCCCGCTGATATTCAAAAATCTGCCCAAACACTCAGCGAACTTTTCTCGGAAGCGGCAGCGGAGCACGTTCACTACCGCGAGATGACGTCACACACTCAGGTGATATCACTTAATTGCCGCCGCGGAATCACACGTCGCGATTTAAAAGTCGTTCTCTGAAGGCACGCCAACGCGCGGATCCAAGCGCCGGTTAAAGTCCCGTTGTGCCCACGGCTGTCGCGAATCAACTGACGGCGGCTGAATGCGGCGAGTCCGTCTAACTACTTCCCGCCCTGCACGCCGCACCGCCCCGCGCGAGCGAGGGAGAAGCCGGCGAAATGGACGCAGCAGCACCCCCCCTCAGCGGACCAGTCGACGCAGGCACCCGGCGAAAAGTGCTGCCAAGCGAGTTGTTGCGGCCGCGAGGTAGTTCGCAGGTGATAAGATTCATATCTCAGGTACTCCAGATGCTCGTGGAAACGGTCAAGGCATTCGGGATTCGAGTTCAAACGATACTCCGCTGGGGAATTCAGCCAGTGGCGTAGTAAGGGTAAGTTCGGAGGGGTGATACATTTTGTAACGAATTTATTCGCCATCGTGCGTGCTAATTCGTATTCATGCTTATTTTCATGGGGCCGAAAACGATTATTTTTGAAAATTAAATCTATTAATCATCACTTTATTAAGCTAAACTCAACTACATATAGTATTTCATTTTTAGTCTTACTTGGATACAATAATATACTTTTTATAAAAGGCTGAATTTATTTCGGCGGCTATTAACTATGAGGTAATGTATAACACGTTCAACCCGGCGTGTACCACCGGTGGCTCACAGGCGAATGGTTCATCTGGCGGCGTGTACCACCGGTGGCTCACTTCACATCACATGTTTTTTTATTGAAAAATTGAAAAGCTTATTTTTACAGGTAGGCTATAATAGACTTAATGTATTTACATATTTATTTGTTTTTATGTTTTTTTTTTTAAAAATTTTGTGTAAGGCGCCGCCGAACGTGTTCATTATATTCACTGACCGAACCGTGGGATTTTTATAAAAAATAATCATTATAAAGTAAGAAGTCTTTTTTATATACTTGTTTTCTATTTTTTTATTTTCCGATACGCGTATTTCGGCTTATGAGGCCATTTTCAAGGAGTTTCTAAATAAGACTAAAGTACAATATCAAATATTGCAGTCCAACACCATGAGACGAGTAAAATAACAGTGAGAGGATTCACATGTAGAGATTTTTAACAATAAAATCATTTAATGGCGAGTGTAAAAAGTCTATGTGTTCATTTAATAGACTGTAATGCTCTTGTGAGGCTTTTTTTTATATAACATGATTCTAGAATATTAAGCCTCTTACTTATTTCTTGTATATTTAAAATCATTAAGTTGTTGATATCACAGTTATGTTCGGTTTCACTCATATGTTTTGCTACCATTGAATCCAATTTATTGTATTTCAATGAATTTAAATATTCTTAAATCTAATTTTAAAATAACGTCCAGTTTGTCCCACGTAAATCCTCGCACAGTCATTACAAGTTATTTTGTATACTCCTGAGTTTTGTAGTTTGTCTGGTTTATGATTACTTTTACATATACATATGTGTTCTTAATCTTTTATTATTATAAAATCCTTGGAGAGATTCGTAAATTGTAGATACTTTTTAATAAAGGAAAGTCGTCATTTTCATTTCATGTCCATTTTATTATAAAAAAATTAAATCTATTTAATACAAACCATTAATTAAAAAATTTAATGAAGAACGTTAGTTATTAGTTTAAAATAAAAAACCGGAATTTAGCAATTTTTAGAAGTTTTTTATAAAAGTGACGAGATATCGTGGGAACTCGAAATATACTTCAAATGAAATATTAAATAAATAACCGATATTTTACATATTAAGTGAAGAGTATAAGTTTCCTTTTGAATTATGTTTTAATTAAATAAGCATTTTTTAGTTTTCAACCTTACTTTTCTAGAATATTTGACGTGACGGAACATTTTTATTTTTGTTTCAATAATCTACTGGGAAAAAAGCAGACCAGTTGAAAAATAACATATTTTCATAGGAGTTCTTAACACTGCAGGCGGGAGACTGTGATCACAGTCCGAAAAAGAACAAACGTTGAAAGCGGGGGACTGTAATCTCAGTTATGTGATAGAAAGCAGACGAGCTTTTTTTCAATTACGATTCAATTGTTTTATTAGCTCAATTAATCCATTACATATAGTAGGCCTGTTTTAGAGTTCAGGTCCTGAACTTCAGGATAATCTCCTATACAACTATGATGATGAATTTAGCTAGCTGAAGGTTTATTTTGTTTGATGTGATAGTTGAGGAAAAATAGCTTTTAAGAGACCATAGGCCAAAATGTGGTTATTTTTCTGAGCGTATATATCATAAAAAATGATAATCAATCTTTTATTTATAAAGTTTTTTTAAATCTTGCCATGTGAAGGAGCATAATCTATAGACTGTACTAAACATCTTTGTATAATTGTTTTCCATCTGGTGAAATCTTTATTAACTATCTATTGTATGAAATAATTGCTATCTGGAAAAAAAGTGTTTTTAAATTATGTGTTTCAACAATTTTAAAGTCTTTCGTATTTTTATACATATAATAGATTAAGGCTCAAATTTTCGTTTAATCCGTGTTACAAGTTCCTATAATGAATCGATATTTTTTTAATGATTTTTGCGGTCTTTTGTACTTTTTAACCCAATTTTTCTCGCAAGCTGAATTGGACATTTTCGTTTGTGATTTGCTTTAGGGTCTTATATACCCATACAAAATGAACAATATTTAAATCTAATAAAAGCTGGTGAAGGTTAAATTTGAAAATTCTACAATTTTTTTATGTTACAACTTACTTTATTAAAGCAACTGTGTTTTGCATCTGAATATTATAAAATCTAAATATAATAAATTATGAAATTATTTTCTTTTAAAGTTTAGACTTCTAGATTCTAGACCAAAGAGGCAGCTTCAATTTGGTATATTCTTTGCGTGTAAAATGTTTTCAATTACCGTCACTACGCCACTGTCCAAAGCACTGAGATGCGACGGTTATCAAATCGTTTATTCTCTTCAACACTAGATTCGTCTGTCTGCTTGCAAATGCAAACCCTAAATTCAAATTCCCCCGAGGCGATGCGAATGAACCCTCAGAAAAGCAAAGCAAGAGCGGCGTGTTTGGAGGATGACTCTGTTGCCTTTTGACGGGGGATTCCCTCTGGTATGCATTACCATGTCAACGAAGACTACTAATACCGGCACATCGCCACTATCGCCAGAACATGCACTCATCCATGTGGGGGATGAACAATCAGGGTTTAGGGAATGCCCCCTTATTCATAGATTATCCCCATCGCTGCTCGTTACGTCCGCCGCATTGAATACGTGGTTCATACGAAACGACACGCTATTTACGACATGCCCTTACATTTCATTCTTCTAATTCATGAGGCATAGTTTATCAAAAATGGCACAGGGTGGTCTCTTGTAATCAGGGGAAAAGCACATCCACTTGCACCCCTAAGACAATCTTAAAAAGACATCTGCAATAAAATTTGATTAAATTTAAGGCGAGGGGCTTACGTCTGACAAATATGTACGTAAGTTTGTCGCGGTCGAGCCAACCTAATGGAACATCATAGGGTGGCTCTTTGAAGTCAGCCTTTTAAAGGGGTGCGTGATTAAACACCTGCCACAGTCGAATATTACGCGAAATTTTTGCAGAAACTTGAAGCTACTTCAAGACAGTCATAATAGACTTATAGGGGTGATTTTGGTAAGAAAAATGGGTCATTGTACTTTTACGAAGAACATAAAAGAAATAATTCCACTGGGCTTCCAACATTTATTTTTATGGTATGTAATTTTAATATAATATACAATAATATACAAACATTGAGTGTAGAAAAATGGTACGAAGGGTGAGACTCTAGAAAATTTATCTGAACAATGCTATGTTGTTCTCTTTAAGGGGGGGGTATGGTTTGAAAATGACTTTTTAAGCACATTTTTGTGGAATTTTTTTTTTGGAAGTATGGCTACATTATTTTATTTTTAAATTAAATAGGCTTTTTAAGTATAATTCAAAGAATGATTATATAAATTTTCAAGTAAAAATATTAAAAATTGTGGCAACGGTAGCCATTTTTCGCAGACACATTCAACAAAAAAAAGTGAATTTGCGGTGGACATCAGAACTCGTCACTGGATAATCTGAAAAAAAAAATTCAAAAAGATTATCTTAGCTTATGAGTTTCTCGATGGAGTGACGTCGAGATAATTTTTTTTTTATATGCATATTTTTTTATAAACAATAATAAATATGTTGATTTTCGCACTTTTTTTACAAAAAATTTCGTTTTTTTGACTTCTAAGTGATGTCAAAAACTCAAAAATCGATAAAAATTGAAAAGCTCGACGTCACTCCATCGAGAAACTCATAAACTAAGATAATCTTTTTGAATTTTTTTTTTCAGATTATCCAGTGACGAGTTCTGATGTCCACCGCAAATTCATTTTTTTTTTGGACGTGTCTGCGAAAAATGGCTACCGTTGTCACAATTCTTAATATTTTTACTTGAAAATTCATATAATTATTCTTTGAATTATACTTAAAAAGCCTATTTAATTTAAAAATAAAATAATGTACCCATACTTCCAAAAAAAATTCACAAAAATTTGCTTAAAAAGTCAATTTCAAACCACACCCCCCCCCCCTTAACGCAAATGAACATAAAATTTGCAATGCAATAGGGTCGAAACTTTAAAGTCAACTTAGTGTCGGTTTTTAAGAATTTAGATTCTGGAGTCGACTAGGTAATGAAACAATTGCTCTTGAAAATAAATGTAGGTTAATTTTATTTTATCTGATAGTTCACGGTCTTCGAAAGACTTAGTAACTAAGGTATTAATTCTGTCTAACTCTGAAGTAGAGAAATGCCAAGGTTGGTTAAGTATCAATCTTAAAATTTTGTTTTGGTCAGTTTGTAATTTATTCAGATGGGTACGAGCACATTAACACTAAAATAGACCATAATAAAGCATTATAGCTCGAAATACAACTTTAAACATGATTATTAGCTTTTTATTAAGGTTGTGCTTTAGTAGAACTCAAATGGTTCAACAGATTTTGATAAACATGGTGTTTTTGGGTTAATACAATTAAAAATTCCGGATTTTGGGCGCTAAATTGGCAAGCTTAAAAATATAACTGAAATTTTAGCAGCCCATTATGAAGCTATGAAATTAAAGGTTTTCCTGCATTTACAAAACGGTCACATTGCTTAACTTTTTATTTGAAAAGCCAACAAAACTCATCAAAAGTGTAGTAAAAATATAGCGATTAACGATTCCACAAATGTTCAATTTCGTGGTTGTGTTTTAATAGATGAAACTAATATGGAAAAAATATATATAGGATATATTTCAAACCTGGAGTAATTAAAATAATTGTTGATTCATGCAAAAATTGAATAATTTTGATTGATGGAAAAATATCTAAAGAGAAATGAACGATATTGATTTTAATTTAACATTAAATAGGAGCGAATTCCAAATCAAAACCACATTTAAGTCCTCTTCAGCTTAGGACTTCTGGAAGATAAATTATGAATCAAGGTCATAGAGTAAACAGAGTATTATACAGGGTGAGGAAAAAGTATGAAAACCCCTGAATAACTCGTCAGAAATGCACTTTTGAGGAAATCTTTACATACAAAAGTTGTAAGATTTTTGCCGATATATTTAACGACGACCTTAACCACGAGGTCATGACTTGAACGTAAAATTTGCCGCATATTAACTTTCCGGTGTAAAAGTGAGGTTATCTATCAAGAAACTGAATTGATCTTGAACCTATCCTGACCTCCACCTCCAGGTCATGATTCAAACGTACAATTTGCCGCTTTTTCCACTTCTGGGGTCAAAAGCATGTCTTCCTATATAAGAAAATAAAGTTTATATCGAAAAAGCCTTGAAGATCATGGTCAAATCCAAGGTCACCACCGGATAGCCAGGGAGTAGTCCTACAACTTTTATCTGAAACATTTTGATTTCGATATGACCTTCAAGGTCATGGTCAAGGTTAAATTCAAGGTGATCGTTAAATAGCCAGGTAAAAATCCTGAAACTTTTGTATGTAATGTTTTTTTCAAAAATGTATTTTTGGCGAATTATTCAGGGGTTTCCAGCAGCGCACTACCTACAAATTACATGAGCTAGTTACATCTAATCATCTATCGCCAAACTTTACACTTGTGCGCAGTTGAAGAATTGCCTAAGTAAATTTTTCAGTTTTAACTTAAATTCGAATGAGATTTTTGTTTTGTATATTTTCATTGCTGGCCTGCTTTTAATAATATACGATAAGTACTTTTTTTTGTAATGAAGGCATTCTTAGCAGAGATTGAGCTTATTCAGCTGCTTCCGCGTAATATGAACTATAAATTTCTTTACAGTCAGATTATACGATTTTGTATATTTATACTGACCCGTAAATTATTATTAATGACGTAGATTTATCTTCACAAAATAATTTGAATTAAGAAAATACATACCTTTTGCATGTTACCAGCTAATAAACTTCTACGAAATGATGTGATTTTCTTGAGATAAAATTGCTTAAGTAGTCTTAACATAAAACTGTCTTGAATAACACATATTGAAGCAAATTCTTGAAAATCTATTCTAATGAAACAGAGAAAAATGTTTTTATGTTACTAAAAATTCATTCGTTTTCAGAAACCATCTTACCTTAAGAACTCTGATAATAGTCGTTTTGTTATACTTCTGATAAACAAATTTTGCAGAACTGTTTCTTTGCCTTTTCTTTGCTTTTCATCATTCTAATATTATAAATTTTAAAATAGGGGAGTAAAGGGCTAAAATTAAAGTCAAGAAATAAGCTGTTTTGTAATTTATTTCCAATATACATACGGCTAAAATGTAATTTTCCTTCTTTTCATTACATTCAAATAAATAGAAAAGATCTGTAAGCTCATACCAATAGATTCGAAATATTAAAGATTTAAATATTTTGAGCTATTTGCTATATGTTTGGAAGTTTCGCTTATCGCCTCACTACACAACATCTCTGAATACTATTTACGAGTTGATACTACAGCGCAAGCAGATAAATTAATATTATTATTTTTTTTAAATCTGAGACGCCCGCGTGATACAAGTTAATAAATAAAAGGAGAGAAGGTAGTACAAAAATAATTTTCGAAAAACAAAAAAAAAAAAAAATATTTTAAACAAAACAATCTTAAAGAAGTTTGTATAATATTTGTATGAACGAAAATTTGTTAAGTCTTTTTTCTTGTCTGCTTAAGCAAGTTTGATTTATCACCGCAGAAGATCTTAAAACTCATCGGTTTGGTTCATTTTCAGCTCATTAAGGGTTGCACTGAATTTCGACCATTCGTCCATGCGAGGATGTGCTAAGTGTTCTGCTACATCGTAAACGTATACTTTACCAGAATCATCTCCAACTGTAACATGCAATCCAGAAGGAGTCCAGGACACCCGATTGAGGGCTGGAGCACCTTCAACTACCACCGAAGCAGTGGGAACTTCAGTGTCCTGATTTAAGTTCCACAAATCGAGGCGACCACTTCCATCTACGCTAGCAAATAGAGCTGGATGAATTGGAGACCAAGCGACATCCATAACATAATCGGAATTATCCTCAAAAGAATAGAGTGGCTTATGCTCCTTTAAGCTCCACAATTTAATTGTCCAATCAATGGACGATGTAAGGAACAAATCACCAAAATCTGGAGACGATTGGTTGTAATGCGTTGAAATGCCTGTTACGGGTCCCAAATGTTTTTCATAGGTTTCATCAACACCCGCTCGTGTGCCATGTCGGTAAGCTAATTATTATATATTATAATTATAGTTTTAAGTATTTTGTAAATAAAAATCAATAATTACCAGAATAGACGTAACCGTCCTCACTTCCCAAAACAAAATTATTAATCTCATTATTAGGAAAAGCCATTCCTGTAACTGCTATCGGTCTGGACTGTCTCTGTTGCAGCTCCATCGTATCCTGCGGGACCGACAGCATGTCCAAACTCCAGGAGCATAGTTTGCCATCCGAAGAAATAGATATCACATTGTGAGCATTTTGTGTTCCAACCATTTGTAGACAGTAGACAGGATGTGTGTGAGCGGTTGCACTCAACG
This sequence comes from Dysmachus trigonus, assembly GCA_949715965.1. Lineage (NCBI taxonomy): Eukaryota > Metazoa > Arthropoda > Insecta > Diptera > Asilidae > Dysmachus > Dysmachus trigonus. The sequence goes on from OX454323.1 coordinate 68,630,908, forward strand.
GAGTCCTCTGGATCGGAGTTCGTTTCTGGACACGATTGTCCCAGAGGACTATTTGTCCGGAATATGTTCCACCCAATATAAGATTAGGTTGAAATTTTGCAAAACATGTCGACATCACTGCACTCTGACAGTGGAAAATATCTTCGGGAGTTTTCTTTTTGTATTTTGTATTCCAAACGATCACGACACCATCAGGCTCGTTAGGACTTTCCTATTTTGAGAAATTGATTCAAATTTTATTTTATATAAGAAAATTTAGATGGGTACCTCGTTATTGTGATAAGAGGCAACTACAAGTTCAGGGAAATGTGATGACCAATCCATCGATGTGACACAACGATTTTTAGTCCATCGATCGTCGAAGAATACCCGATTAAGGGACAGACGAGCATTCGATCTTTCATCACTGAGAAAATATTTAAGTAAAATGTTTTTGTGTGAACGTAGACAGATTTGTAAAATTCATCACATTGCTTTTCAATTATTAATGGGATAGCAATATTAATTCCTTATATATTAAAAAAAAAATTATCATTGAAAGAAATAGTATATGAAATTTGAATTAATCGGCTCATAAAACCAAGTTAATTCCTTTTCAATTACTTTGGAATTTCATCGATAATTCCTGCAGAATGTATAAGGAATTATAATTCCACATTGCTTCATTGGATTATTTATTAAATTGCTAATTTCCATTATAATTAAATAGTGACGGAGTTTAATTTTACTTCCAAAGAATGGTAATGATTAAAAAAAGAATGAATACTTAAAAACTCATATCGTATTGTAGTTTTTGCCGAAGAATGACAAATAAATATATATTGTATATATTGATAAGAACTTATGTTTGTTTTTAAATTTGAAAAGGGGGTATAGAATTTTTTATATGAAAGCAACTAATTAAATATACTTTCATTACTTTTGCCTAAAAAATAAAACTTACGAAGCTTCTTCACTATCACCACCTCCAATATAGTCAGTGTAAATATCTGTGGTTTCAGACAGAGCCCTTTCCATGACTCGTCCAGCTTTAAGAACGAATCGTTGAAATTCTTCTGATAAAATAATCATTTGCTTCTGCTCCTCAGAAAGTTCTTTAACTACAAAACAACAATAATTCATCGATCAATTTTGAATTCCAAAATCTTCCATTAAAACTCACTTTCTTTCTTCTCTTCTTGTTCCTTTTTCTGTTCTTGAGGTGTTATTGCCGGTGCAACTTCCTTAACAGTTGGCAAACCATGCGGAAGAATGCCAGGCGGCAATTTTGAATGGAACCCATGATCCAAATGTGGTAGCGAACTTTCTTCATCATCTCCTTGGGCATCACCAAAAGTAAGCACTGTTTAAGTATAAAACTAACAAAGCTAGAGGGATACGACATTCAACAAAACAGGAAGAGTTTGACTAGAGTTAATTGAAAATTAACACTTCTTCATTTTTTTTTTATATCTTCTCTAACGCACATTCGAACCAAGTTTTATTCGTTTCCAAAAAAAAAAAAAAATGTTTTTTTTTTATTCCACAAAAATAAGCAAAAGTTTGGTGCAATATAATTTTTAAACTGTGCAAAATAAGAAAACGAACTTTAGGGCATTTGATTTTGCCTCTCTTCGTGCAATGTGCGTTAAAAATTGTTAGTTTTCTTTATTGCCAAGCAAATTATTCAGCAATAAGCGTCAATTTGATAGTTTTATGTAAGACGAATTATGGTAAATTCATTTTTATATAGCACATTTATTATTTATATATATTTTTAAATTTTTGGATGTACCTAAAATCTTCAAATTTAATTCAACCCCAACTTTTTTTTATAGCAACATTTTGAATTAAGATAACCTAACTTTTACGTTATTCCTCATGATGATTATCATTCTTTTTGCAATAGTGGAAGAATTTAAACCAATGTATTTGTTTATAACAATTTTGAAACGATTACTTAAACAAATGACTACAAATTGACTTTGTTTACTTTGTTCGACCCAAAATTAATATTTCTGCGTTAATAGCTTCATTAATTTCGGAAGTAGTCAATTTTCTAGTTAACTCTCCTGCTACAGAACATTATTTAATATTAAATTAAAGTGCGTACTTTAGAATTGTTTCGGAGTATATAATTAATTTGTTGTGTATTTTGAATAGTAATTGAGTCACTTACTGAACAAAAATTACAATGGTCATTGACTACTTAAAGATTTTTGGATTTGAAATTTTGCATATAAATTCTAAATTCATAGATTTTAGGTACATCCAAATAAAAAATAATAATTTTATTTTATTGATAAACACTTGCGAATGAGACGGCAAAAACAGCATAGAATCAAATGCAAAAAAGCGCATCAATAATGAACATTTAATTAACCAAAAAAAAATATATAGGTTTACAGACAGTGGACTGTACAATGGAAGACACAACTATAAAAACACTAATTTACCTTGTGCATGTTTAGGACATTGCAAGTAGAAAAGTATGTGTGAGTTATCATTATATTAATAAAAATGAATTTTAAATATTTTCGACAAAATTGTTAATACTTATAGCCCACAAAATATCGGTGAATCCAAAAGCTATCAATAAATGTGAGTTAAAAAATGTGGACTAACATCGAAAGAATACGTATTAAAATCGAATGTGTTCATATGTTATTCAAGGAGAAGCTTTATACATAAACAAAAATATAACAAAACAAGAAAACATCACAACAAAAGTAAATGCACAAAAAAAAAAAAACAAAAAACAAGGCTACATTAACTAAACTCTAAGAAATTATAATTTAAGTAAAATTTAAAACAATTTCCTTAAAAGTAAATGAGAAAAATTAAATTAATATTAAAGAAATAAAATATAAATCGTATATTTCTCCACCCAATTTCGGAATAAGGAATTAAATTATTCATTTTACTTGTTTTCAAAATAATTCCGAGTCGAATTGACTTTTGTTCTTTATAGAAAAAAAAAAAATATATATATATATGTATATATATATAAATATATATTGACTTTTGTGCATGCGCGCGCCCATTTCAGTGAGGATCTGCATTGAGATTTATTTTCATGGCTTTGTGAATATATTCTTTAAGCGTTCACTTACACCAGTAACATACAAAATATAGGTTTTTAAATAAATAACTTTGACTGAAGAAGTGAAAGTAAATAATAAACAGAAATTAAACATTAAAAATAGCAGTTAAAGCTTCTCAAGATCGTTATTGTATTTGTGAAGGGAATGTATGTATGTATGTGTAAAATTGAATATCACTTTATTGTGGATACAGAGCGATTTGCTTCATTTAGTTTTTCCTTACAACTAGACAATTTGTTTCATGCAACAACAATTAACAAGATTAGACTTTCTGAAAATGCTATGTGCGATTGTTTCCGCTGCTGTGTGACAGATGGTATTTTCTTGTTGAAATCATAGATCTTTTATGGTCATAACTTCAAATTGGTCCCACAAAAAGTTTTTTACCATGCTCCAATAGCAAACTATATTTGTTTAAAATAATCCATATAAAATATTTTATGAGTAAACTTATGTTTTATCTTTCATTTAACTATTCTTGTCTTAACTTTAGAGAAACCACACAACAAATTTAAATACTGATTTCTTTAACTCGATTTTTTATTAAACGACTGTCTGCAAAAGTTTATTCTTTTCATTCCACTAATTTCGTTTTACAACTCTTTCCAACTGAATTTCATTGATATAAGTTAAATAAAATACATATTTTTTCGTTATTAAGAGAAAGGATTTAAGTCTTGTTTATACATAAATAAATAAAAAGATAACCTTTTAGGGATAACTTATACATAAGTGCATGTATTGCAAAATTCGTTCAAGTTTATATACCAAGCGAAATTAAAGCAGTTTTCAAGAGGTTTTCAATTTCTGCAGTCTCCTAGTCAATTCAGCTTAACAAGAGCAATTGCTGAATTGCGTTATCGGTTGTAGAAATTGAATTCTTGAAATCTGCCTGAATCAGTTTTATTTAGCAGAGTATACTATTAAAAGCGTTTATCGCTCCGTATCCAAAGAAGTTGTATTCGTCGTTTTTATTTTTTTTTCATCAATATGAAAGTATGAAAATAGATTTTTTTTGTTTTTACTCGTCAATATGAAAGTGTGAAAATATTGAATATTTAAAAGAAATTTGAAGTTAAGAGAAATATTTCATTTGTTCGTTTTCATTTCCATTGTTAGTTATAAAATGTTGTTGGTGAAAATATAAAAGCATGCTACAATACCTTTGATAACATCAAATACAAGTTAAAAATGAATTAGCTCACACAATAAACTAGATAAGTATAAGCAGAGTACTTTAATGCTACTATTAATAGTAATGAAAGGGGAACAACTAGCGCGCTTCCAAGTAAAGTAAAACTTAAAGAAAAATAATAATAAAAAATTTTTTTACTCCAACAAAAGAAGATAGAGGGAATGGGGCTACGTGTTTATATGTTGTTCGTAAAAAATAAATAAAGATGCAGTAAAAAAGAAAGTCTCATTTTGGTTACAGGCCAGGATGCAATTTATTTATGATCTAACTTGATTTTCCTATTTTGTCTCATGTCGATATCTCGCTGAAGAAGCTTTGGGATAAATACCTACCTGTAAACTCATCCTCCCACTCTAAACCCGGATTTAGATTGTATTCATCTTGAAATATACAAAAAATACGTTCTCATTTCATACTTTAAGGAGAAACTAATTGTGTGTATGTGTGGTTCTTTTTATATTTTTTGTTACAATTTAATTTAATTTTGTATTATGTTCAAAAAATTATTTTTAAATTTTCGCCAGCCAAAATTAAATACGATAGGATTATTAACACTGGCTTAAAAGTTATTTTTTTTTTTAAAATGAAAATAAATGAACAAAAGATATATAACAAATTAAAATGTTAAAACATGTTACAATTATGAAAATCATTTGGTGCTTTTCGTTTTAAAGAAAATTGCAAGAGAGAACGAGCTTTATATATATTTTATGGAGGCATTAATTTTGCAAATATCTTAAGGATTTATTTATATAATTTAATTTCACCTTTATACAATGTGTGAAAAAGGAACACTTTAGTCCCCTGACACGATTTATTGCATGCCTAAAGCATAAGGTCATAGAAATAAGAAGCAAAAAAGAAAAGCCTTTAAACTGAATGGAGAAAAACATAAAATTTATAAATATAAAATAATAATAAATACTCCCAGGTAAGGAAGGATAAATGATTTGTAAAAATAAATAACAAATAATTGACCCGCACCGTGTACTAACCAATTTACTTTGCGCTAGAGGCAGGGTTCAGGTAACAATACTTTTGCGATTGATCCCAACAGTGACATGCAGTTTTTAGTAACTTGTTGCTTTTCCTTAAAATATTGAATATTGATAAAAAAAAGAGTGTTTCTGTTTTAATTAATTTTTTTTTCTTCGAGATTTTCAAGTGGGGTCTCTTTATAAATAACTGGATATTTTTTCTGGATCTTTATGAATTATAAGCAAAATAGTATTTTTTTTCTTTGTAGATTATTATAAATTATTTTATTTTATTCACTGATTAATCTTAATTTACTTGAGTTTTATTTCTCTGTCGTAATCTAAATTTAATGCGTGCTTGTCAGCAGAGTATTAAATAGACAAGACAAAATTTTGAATATTATACTGATGGGTATATAAACTTGGTAAAATTAATAATAATTGAATTTTTTGTGATAGTATTCTTTGTACCTCTATTATACATATACCGAATTTTTATTAATATTTTTCTAATGGTTTTTACCAAACAAATTGTGAGGATATGATGTGTCTTATTAAATCTACTCTCGTTCCTAGAAAAGAAGGAATGGGAAATTTAATTTGTAGACTTAATTTTTTTTTATAAATGTAAAGTTATAGACAAAATACTATAGTATAGAGTTTATATAGCGGAAGGTTTAATTTGAGAACTCTACGGCGGTTCTTAATTTATTCTCTATTAATTTTTCAATTGATAAAACTATTAGTTCTAAAGTGAATAAAATATCGTAATCTTCAATGAAACCATGTATTTCAAACAAAACACTATTTTGCAATTTATTCATTTAATATCCAGGTGTAAAATAAATGTAAACGTAAAGAACTATGCATTGCAAATATATTCGAATTCGAAACACAAAGCTAAACTGTCTTCGGTAAATCAAATAAAAATGGGTGGAGAAATAAAATCTATACATCATACAAAAAAAAAGAGTAGAGAAAATAAATTTTTTTATAAAATTGTGATAAAATGAATCACTTTTTTGAAACAAAAAATGTTTGTTAATAATTTTTGACTTACGAACTAAAACAATTACGACAAAATTTCATATAACCTAATATTTTTTTTTTTAAAGCTTTTAGTAAACAAGAAGAAAACAAATTTGACTCACCGTAGTAATCCGTGGCATGAGCTACAAGTACGGATGGAATAAAAGAAGAAAATCAGTTATAAATTGACTACAGCAAGACAAATAACTATTATTTAAGTTAAAAAAAAAAAAAAAATAGATATTACAACTGCAAGTTGAAGTTAAAATGAAATTTATCATAAGAATAAATCTAAAAAATACTTTACATAAAATTCATATTGCATTTTAGGATGAAATTGGTTTATTTGTTGTATGTACCTTTGCGAGGTCTCCACCAATCCTCCATATATCCTGACAAAGGTGAGGAATGGCAAGAAAGAACTGTATTTGTTATTTTATTTCAATTTAAATAACATTCTTATATAAGCAATAACAAGAGTTTACAACGATTGTAAGATTCAAGTTATGCTTTTTTGTACATTAGGCCTAGTTTTGTACGGAACAGCGATCGGGCAGGATTTTCATTATTTAAAGGAAGCAATTACTTTTACAATATATATATATATATAATATTAAAGAAGCAAGAACTTTTCCAACTATTACAAGTTAAAAAGAGTAATGTACAATGTTACAATAGATTCTGTGTGCGGGACTCCCTCTGTTAAAGATGCAATAATTTTCTAATAGTAGTATTGGATGTTAGTTTTATTTTTTACATTTTAAGAATTATAAAGGCACCATTGATTGACCACAAAGATTCTAATTACGTCATGTAGCGAAGATGAAATATTAATTCTTTTGAAATTAGCTATTTTTATATATGTGTTGTAGCAAAAACTACTACATATTTAATTATAAACAAAGACGATTATACACAAATCTAAAATCTTTTAATTATCTATTCATTCTATAGTTCTCTATAAGACTTTCAAAATTATTTCGAATAGATGTTTCAATAAAAATGTTGTGGTCTCTGATCCTGAGTATAAATTGAATTTTTTTAGGATGCAAAGTAAGGTATAAAAATCGTTGTGAAGTAATTTGATACTATATACAGGATTGCAGCCAGATTTGTCAAAGTGAGTAAGTTTGTTTCTGTTGTAGCAACGAAAAAGGAGAATTTCGAGGGCTTTTTGCCACACGTTTGCAATTGTTATAGTTGAATTTTACTGCGATCTGGTCTGTAATTTCCTTTCTCTAAAATTCTTGGCTTTGTAAATATTTAGATAAGTTGAAACAGAATACTTATGACTAATTTCATACGTTTTGTTTTTTGTTTTCAAGGGAAAATTCCACTTTAAAAGGTATCTTTTATACACTCTTTCAAAATTCCATGAGAGATGTTTAGCTTTTATTGGTATATGATACTGAGATTTGAATGAATTTATAAATTTAAATTTACCAAAAAACTGCTATTTAATCTAACTTGCAAGCATAATAAACCAGGAGAATGCAATTATTATTATTCATATCATCAAATTTTACTTCAAAAGTTACTACTGCAATAATTTCAAATATTTTACTCAGCAGAGAGGTGTAAAAATAACAAATATTGTTCTCTACTGTTTCAAGAGTTTAAAAGTTAACCGAATATAAAACATGTAAGTTTTTACTCAAAATATCTGAGAACGTATATAGATTTTATTAATTTATTCGAAAAAGTGTACAGAATTCTAATCACGATTTTATTATCTAATACTACAACTTTTTCTTGCTCTCATTTACAATAAAGGAAATTATTCGCTTACCTGTTATTACTTAATTGTGAGACAAGAAAACAAGTGTATTAGCAGGCTGCTGAGTAAGTTGCCTTTGATCCCATCATGCAAAGCACTCATAAAATTTTGTTTGTCTTCTTATAGAAAATAATTATTGCTTCTTTTTTTCCAAATCAATTTTTAACTAAGAATAACTTTGCATTTTGGCGGAATGTGCATTAGCATAATCTACACTAAGTGCATTGGAAAAGTGATATTTAATATGTTTTGTTTACTACTTCGTTTAGTGCATAGTGTTAAAAAATAATACAGAAAATTGGGAGTCCCAAAAAATAAAAGTGTAAAAAAGGAATATTGCAAGAAGAGAAAATGTCACCCTTACATTGAGTTTTGCAACTATTTGGGGGAGGGGTTAAATAACAATTCTAAAATCTAGAAGAACAAAGTAAAACGTATAGTGCAGTCAAAGCTACCCACCATCTCGCTCATGACCCCCAGTACTATTTGTCTGCGTCTGTTTGGTGTAAGTAACGACTTCTTTAGGTGGAATGTTTGTTGCTTGGACACTGACAACACTTAAATTAACGGGCTTCTTGCGACCAGCACTGTAAATAAAAAAAAATATGTTGTAATCTTCCCTCCTTAATTATAAATTTTGTTTCTGCGATTTTCTACTTAATTCAGCTAAATACAGAACAATAGCTGAATTGCGTAGTCAACTGCAGAAATTTAATTTTTATGAACGGCTATTTAATAAAAGTAAAATAAAAAATTAAGTAAAAATTACCTGGTCCCGTTCAAACTTGCAGGTTGCAAGCTTCCATCCGGTGTTTGACTGTTTGAATTATCGGAAGTCACTGAGTTTACAGATGAGAGAGAAGAAAGAACTTCTGAGACGGGAGCAACTCCCAATGAAGAAAGCATTTCATCTAAGTCTCTATTTTTGAGAAATATTACGTTTTTTTTTTAGATTGCTCAATTAATTATGTAATTTTATTTTAATAACATACTTTCGCTGGTCTTTGTCATGTCCTACACCTATCCTTCCAGCAGCTTCCTCCATGTCTTTTATTTCTTTTTCTCGCCTTCGACGATCTTTTTCTTCCCGCAAAGCGGCCAATTTGGCCTTTTTGCGTTCTAATTCAGCTTTGCGATCCATTTTGTGGATTATTAAGCTCTCAATGGTTCTGGAATAAAGTTGATATGCAATAAATATAAATTTTTTAGCGATATTGATTTTAATCATACTATATAATTTAATTTTTGTTATCGTTTTAGATTTAAAGCGGCAGTACTTTTATAATTTTAAAAAATGTTAAATTTTGTTTCATCTAAAAATATTAATACATATAATTATCAGAATTATATTATAAATTTAAAATAAACCACCAACACAATCGATTTGATATTTTCTAGCTTATTATTTATTCTTAATTTATATATTCTTTTATAGCTTTTTAGTCCCAGACATTTTTTCGGTAATTCAGCAAAAGTTTTTTTACCTATTTTGAAAAAGCGGGAGTAGTAAATAATTGTGGCAATAGCTGAAAATAGTGTGCATTTAAAAAGTGCAGTGAATTTTGATAAAATTTGTTGGAAAAAAACCAAAATGGGAAAGTGCAAGGACATTAATAATGAAAAAAATTCAGGTATAATTGCCCTGTTCAAGACAGTAACACTTTTTTTTCGTGAAATCGTTGGACGAAAATCAAGAACAAACGAGCACGCGTCAAAATTGCTGCGGTCAAAGAAAGACAACGTGTCGAACTGATCGAAGAATTGTTCTTAAGGCTATCGAAAATCGTTCCGCATCCCTTAATAGTTTGAATCAAGAATTACAAGACGAAGGTATCGAAATATCTCTAATGACGCTAAGGAGACGCTTGTACGAAGTAAGGCAAGACAGTGAAAAAACCAAAATTCACTGCGAGAATGCGCCGAGTTCGGTTGCAGTGGGCAAGAGCTTATCGCCAGTATACTGCATCGGATTTTAAAAAGGTATTTGACATGTTTAAACCGCATCGAGGACATTCTAATACCGCTTTTTTATTAATTAAAGTATTGTGACCTTTTTCACACCTTTAATGCATTATGGTGCACCCTTCTACGCTGCTCGATCAATAAAAAACATTTTTAGCACCCGTAATATTCCAGTTCTTCCTTGGCCAGGTAAATTTCACGATTTAAATGCAATTGAAAATGTTTGGAATCTACTCAAATCAAAAGTTTATTCTCTTCCTAATCCTATGCTAACGATCTTAAAGCAAAATATTACAGATGTGTGGGAAAATAGCCCCGAAATTAAAGAAATGATAGAGCGATGCTATGAAATCATGCCAGAACGAATAAGTGAAGTTATTAGTGCTAAGTGTGGGATTACTAAGTATTTAGATATTTTTAAAATATGTTTTTAATTAATTGATAGCCAGTAAAAAAAATTATTCAATAAGTACACTTCTTTTCTTGTATTTATGCTTTCTTCAAGTTTTACCAAAAAAAAAAAAAAAAAAAAAAAAAAACGAATTTCAAGAAAATTCTGAGTGGTCCTAATTCGATGAAGAGGGACTGTATATTAAAATGTACACAAAACTGAATTACAGTACATTAAAGAATTTTCATAAAAACAAACTCCTAAAATGACCCTTGATTTTGGGCACACGGGGTGATATTACCCTTAAAAGTTGCGTTTCGTTTCTTATACTATCTTAATTTCTAAGGAGTTAAGGTTTACTTCATTGCTCTATAGCTGAATTGAGAATTTTGTTTATAGTTATTTGTTTATTTGGCTTATTATTTGCTTGCTATTAACATACAAGTGGAAGTGGTTCTTCCCTTTTTTAAAAGTAGACCTGAATTTCGACAGACCAGAGAATGGATCCAATCAGTAAAAGAGAAACATAAAATCGCGGGCGGTTTCGCTCACTTGAACTTGCTTTTCCCGTCACGTTGAAGAAGTCTCACTTGAAAGAAACAACCGGAAAAATCAGCACCACCGTCGAGAGCTGTAAAAGGAGCGCCCCACTGTCAAAGATTCTAGCCGAAGACGCAGTCTGACTAACAAACTTTGATGATGTCACCCGAATGGAGCTGGGGCCTGGTTCATCCAGGCGCTCCCGTGGCAACTTAATGCTTACACTAATCGTCTTCTTAAAACTACCTTAATCACAAACAAAAGCCAGTTTTGAGCTCTTTTATCTGATCACCATCTGTGAAAATCTCCCTGGGAAAATCGATACCGAAGTGGGCCCCAGTGGCCCTGAGAAATCGGCAGTCTTTTCGGCTAGTTCCTTGGGTTATTAATTTACAGACGCCTGGATTTCACTTATAACTATTCACCTGTAGTTTCCTCGATGCCTCCTTGTGAGTTTTCAGCAGATTTCCTCGGCTCCGCGACGATTTCGGTTTTTTATGTGGACATCTCCGCAGAATCCCAGGCAGACGTCAACCTCAGCACAAAGCACTTGGCACTAGTCGACTCGGGAGACATCTGCAGGTTGACCTGCTCCGGGGGCACTTTCGAACATTTCAGGGGTTTTGAGTTCGAGATTTGAAAGTAAAATAACAATGGAGAACATTTGAGAAGATTTGTTCGCCTAGGTATATGCAATTTGTGTTAATAAAATTGTTTAATTCGTCAGCGCAATTCAGCGATTGGTTTTTTTGGCTGAATTGAGAAGGAAAATTGCAGAAAATGAATTTTTGGAACAAAACTAACGCGCAAAGCATCGCCAGGGATTTTAATCGATTTAACAAATTCGAAGATATTCAAACACATTTTCATTTAAGTTTGCATCGCATTTTGTGTTACGTGCCCAAAAAGAAATATTTGACATCAAAGTCGAAATATATGAGATAAAAGTGAGAAAAGTGATAAATCAGGTTGTGGAAGTTTAGGGAACACCGATTTCCTTATTTTCACATTCTAATCAGAGCGTTTCTTGATGACAAGACTTCAAAAGGGAAATTTTAAGCCTAGATTACTAAACTTAAATCAGTGTTACTCTGTAACTAATCATTAACTTCATAGAATACGAATTAAAGATTTGATATTTTTATATTTCCTTAATTTAGAACCAAATTAGCGTAACTTAAGAGGTTACATATCCTGGCGCGTTGCGAAAAGTGTATAAGTACAATATATTTAAAAAATAATTTTAAAGGTTATTAAGTGAAAAATATACTTTTTATCGGCGGATTATAACACTAGTTTACAAATTTTAACTTTTTTCTTGCCCTTCATACGAAATGTAATTTTTCTGTTCCTTTAATGGAAACTAATCAGTAATGTAAAATCGGGTTTTTTCCATCACGTTAAGTTTTCAAGAAAAATGGGGTTAAAAATTTAAAATAACCAAATTTTAGGCAGTTTTTGAAATTTTTTTAAAACCAACGGAATTTCGTAGCAGCTCGAAACGTGAGTCAAATCAAAGTTTGAATTCTAAACTGTAGCTTTATGATATGCTATTAGTAAATTTTATTATGATTTATTCAGGAAACGAGTTTATCATGAACCTTCCTTCTACCATATAATTAAAATAAACCCACGGTATGTAGGAGTGGAACTGTAATGAAGAAATTGTCTCCCCATCAAACCTTGAGAAAGGTTTTAACTAACTGATATTTTATAACTATATTATAGAGTTTAAGCGTTCTTTTGAACTACATTTGGGACCGTTACGACATACCTTCATTTTTAAAAAAGATTTCAAAAAATTGCTAACATTTTTAAATTTTTAACCCAATTTTTTTTGAAAATGTGATGAAACTTTTTTATCATTTTTTTTCGAAATCAGAGAATCGTAATAATAACATATTTAGTCAATTTTTTAAGGGAATAAAAATCTTGGAAACCAGTGTTATTATCACCCTACAATACATTACAAAAAATTTCGTCCAGATCTTATAAGAATATGGAAGTTTTAATTAGAAATTAAAAATTAATATGTATTTATATTCGTAAAAATGGTAGTAGAACAATTCTAAAAAAGTTTCAAAGTTTCAAATTTTATGTCTTTTAAATCTTGATTTATTTATTTTTTCATCCTACTCTTTTTTAAAACAAAATTTCGAAGGAAACGACAAATTTGCCTTAATTTTGAATGAGATCTCAATATTCTGAAATAAATTGTCCTGATAAAATGGAATGAAATTTGTATTTTTGTTTTTTTCATGAATCAAGAAAAAATTTTTTTTTTATTATTATTATTTACTTATTGGTTAAACAGTTTATTTTCATTCTGTAAAACTAGTTTTCATATTTCTGGTTTTAGAAAATTATTTCCAAGAATTAGACTCTTAATTCAGTGTTTGGTTTTCCGAAGGTGAATTCAACAGTTGAATGTATTTCTGATTTTCGTTATAAGAACTATTATATTTTGTATAAAGTATGAATTTATTTAAAGCTAGCTGTATACCTTCTTCTGAAAAATAAAAACTAAAACCCTTTAATTTGCCATTCTTCTTTAATTAATTCATATATTCAATATTTTTGAGGCATCCACGTTTTGCAAGTTTCGATAAAATGGTTAGAATGCATTTACGTAGCAGGTGGCTTCCACTAAATAGTAGGCTTGAATAATTCTGAATTTTCAGATTTCAAGGAATAAAACGTAAAAGTTCTACAGCTGATGAGTCCTGAAGGTCTGTAATTGAACCATGGCGCAGAAGAACTTAGTCACGATTGTCGAAGATTTCGACAAGGCGTCGACTATATTTGGAGAAGGTGATAAAACGGAGTTGTAAGACTTAAATTTTTGTTAAATCTTTTCAGTCCAATTGTATTCCCAATTTGTTATTCTAGGAGTGGATATGCCCCCGCCCTCGCAATAGCAGAAGATAACTTCGGTTCGCCCAAATTCGATGTTGAGGAAGCTTGGCAAGATCTGGCGAATCTTCCAAGCGCTGGAATCATTTACCTTGAGTAGGAATCGCTTTCGTTTTACTATATAAAATGTCCTGTAAATTAATAATATTATTTATTATATTTAAAGTAAAAAAACCCAACAAGAGATCGGCTTGGAGATTGGTACAAATGTGAGTCAAGAGTTCCCTTGGAAGCAAGTAAAATACAAGGATCTTTTGGACCATATCTACGACACGGCCGAAGGGTGGTCTGATTTTCGGCAGAAGATCACAGGTATTGATTTGGATGATCTTATCCTGATCGGATTAGCAAACAACTTAAAACCACCTGATGAAGAAGACGACGATGTCTTAAGAGGAGATCTTTTCCTCGCCTTTGGGACTCATTATGCCGCTTTAGAGGCGGCAAAAATAATTAAAAATATTGAAATTTATGATCGATGGGTGCTGCAGAAGCAACAGATAAAATATAGTACAAATCGTTGGGTGTCCCATGGAAGTGAAAAGGAGGTCGACATAACCATACCAAAGAAAAAGGGTCCAATTGTCGATGTCGAAATCCAAAGCGTCTATCCTGTGAGACCGTATTCAGCGAAATTGAGGGAGAAAAGATCAACTGATGATGTTCGAGACGGCTATGTTGAGCTCCTCCCCGGGGAAAAGAAATTCGATAATGTATTTCGAAAAAGAATGGACATTGGAATCCAATCGGCACCAGAAACTACGACTTTGGAGCAGCAGACTGATCCCACGTTTCCATCGAATGCCTGGTCACAGTATCTTTATGAAGTTACTAAAGATGGTATGCATTAAATCGCCTTATAGCTGAATTAAAAATTAAAAACTTCTATTGGCAATTTTCCTCTTTAGGAAATTTCTAAACATGACTTTTTGTAAACCAGTCGTCGAAAAAAGAACTTTAGACCATAACAAACAATGCACATATACTAAATAAAAGTTAAGACCTCTTAGCCTCTTTACAGCTACCAAAATTTCCTTGGAAGTATTTAAGAATTTCGAAAACTATGCTGATTTCTCATTAATTAGCGATACTACTGAATATACTTTTATTAAAAGGGTTTTTTTTAATTTTTAAAAACAAATAAATAGGTTAAGAGGTCTTAACTTTTATGTAGAATCGGGGCGAATTCATAAATATATAAAATACATATCGATGTACGATTCAGCGTAGTAAACTGCGAAGCTGAATTACGCACACGAGCAGTTTTAATGTGTTTATGAACTCATCCATATTTTTGTATTAAAATCGATTTCATATTCGTTCCATACAATAAGGTTTTAGAAAAAAAATGTACTTTAATAAGTTCAATGAAAAGAAAATTAACACTCTCGCTGCCACGTTTTATTCAGCTTTACATTCAGCTATTGGGTGCCGGTCATCGGTGACCGGCGTGGCAACCAAAATGTAAATATCATACGTAATGTAATGCAAGGTAGTGCAAGGTTTTGAGTGACCCTAAATTATAGCTCTAAATATCATTAATTAAACCTCTAACTGAAACATTTTAATGCATCATAGAAATTTAGACTTTGATAAGTTAAAAGCCAATAAATAGGATTTGTTCTGTATGGAAGAATTAATTTTAAAATTTCTTTTTTCCAAAATCGTATATATTTTGCTCATACAATGTTGAAAACAAATTTTCAAAATTGTTACTAGCAGAAAACCCTTTTAATAGGATTAGTTATGCAAAATGAAAAATTGTAAAAATATTTTAAAATATGAAAAATTATTAAATAAAAGATTTTTCGATCGTTTCTCCGCATTTTTTGGTATTCATATAAAATTTTATTTTTTCTTATCTTCAACAGATGAAGGCTTAGATATATCTGATGAAGAGGAGACTAAGACGCAAAGCAAAGCCGCGACTCCAGCAGTAACGCCGGTTCCAGAAACACCTAAACCACCACCTGAGATGTCCGGTCAGGTCAAGAAGCTCCTTCATATTTTGGAGTTTAACCAGATCGACATGTATAGGTATGTATATTTTTTTTTTATTGTCATACAGAAACTTGAAATGAAATGTTTCTTTAAAATCACAATTTTTAGTAAATTTTGAAAATTGAACAATAATTTTTTGAAAAAACAGCATACACCAGATGTATCATATATTTCATTTATTTGAAGTTTTGATGAAAATGAGTGCTGACGGATTATCGGACTTACTGATTTCAAAATTGTTAAAATTCGGATATTCAAAATTTTGTATAATCAATAAAAATATTGTAAAATTTATGGTTTGTGAAAAATTCATGAAAATCATACAGTTTTTTTATGCATACTAGCAACTTTGTTATTTAAAATATAAATTAATAATTATTTGAATGAAAACCGATTTAATCTACTAATAGAACGCCTGTTTCACAAAAAAATAGTAAAATGTTGGTAAGCAAATCAACTTTTTCGATTTGCAGGAGCTACTTTCGAAGTAAATGAGGTAGATGTTTTAAAATTCTTAGATATTGGTCCTTTTTAAAAACTAGAAATGACTATTTAATTCAAGTAGTTAGTTAGAAATAAAATTTTTAAAAAACTCGTATACTTGTATAACAGTTTTCGTACATTATATAAAAATTTGATGAACCAAACAAAATCAAACCAAATATTACAACTTATTTTGTATAGCGTATTTTTCAATAGGGATTTACATAAACATGTTATAATAAGTATTTACATAAATATATTGAAAAAGCAATTATAAAAAAATCCCACTTTAGTTTGATTTCTTTTCAAGGATTTTGATCAAACATTTTAAAAGCATTAATTTTTGAAGAATATTGAAAAACATTTCTATCTTTCGTTTGTACTTCCTGAGATATTTATTATTATATTATTATATGATTATATTATATTATTCGTAAAATGAAAATTTTTCATCGGGAATTTTTGCATATTACAAACGGATTTACGGCTTTTGAAAAAATTGATTTGGCTGAAACGTTTTTTACGGATTCTATATCGAAAAATAACAGATACGTGCCCAAGGATTTTTCTTCCGCATATTTTCGATAATACAAGTGATCGAAAATGTGAGAATAGCGAGTTTTTTGGCTTGGAGACTGATTTTCAAAAATTTATAACTCTGGTTTTATTTAAGCTACAAACTTCTATTTCATTTTAAATCTAAAGGACTGAGTTTTGAGAAAAAAATATATTTAATAAAAATTATTAAAAGATTCATATTGTTATTAACAATTTAATTGTTTAAATCAATTTTTAACAATGGCCCCCACCACGTAGCAAGTTTTAAGTATTTTTGTCGTATTCTCCGCCAAATTTTACATAAAAAACATGTTTTCAAAATATGGTACCTTTATTTTTACTATTTTTAAAACAAAACGTCAAAAAAAACGGTTTTTTGTTAATAAAAAGAAAACTATAGCTCGGATCAAAAAAAGTTAAATATTAAAGTTGTAGATAATAAAAAGATCTACAATTTTTGTCTGAACTATTTTTCGACATAGCCTCAAACTTTTCGAATAAAATGCAAAAAATGTTAAAAATCCCCTTTTTTAGTTTCAGCAAAATCGGAGATGTGTCGGTCAAAAAGTTGTTGGGTTTGTAAAAGAATTAGCCATATATATGTTCTAAAAACTGACAAATTTAAAAGAAAATATTTGCTTCGATTTATCGACAGTGACAAGCACGCATTTTTCTTGTGAAATGGTAAATCGAAGAAATGTAAAATTTTCTTATCATTAGGTCTTTTGCGACATTATTTATAGAAGAAAAATGGTAGATATTTTTAAGGGAGGGTTTATTACAATTTTCGTAGCTACTTTCGATTGGAAAATCGAAGTTTAAAAATATCACTTTTCGGAATTTTGAAGTTAAGTTTAATTATAATCTTAGAAAAGACAGACCTAAATTAAATGTTGGTGCTAGCGAATTTTCTAAAATTGTTAATATAAATAAATTTCTTTTTTTTAAATTTTCAGAAATGACTATCCATTGATAGCAGAAAAAGAGGTCCACAAATATGTTGCGCCCCACATGGAAGAGTTGCTTAGTTTTGCAGACATTAAGAAAAGTGTAAATCGTTACGTAAGTGGACTCGATTGGTTCCCAACTTGGTCTGGTTTGGTTGCTTGCTCCTACTCTTTTACGACTCTTAATTCTACAATATCTGGTACTAAATGAAATATGTTTTTGTGATTGAAATCATGTTTAACTACTATAATTATTATACTATACAGAGGAAGACAGACAAATTGATCATATAAGCAGAGTAATTGTGGAGCCGAATCCGGTTCTTCTATGGAGTTTTGAGGACAGTCTCTACTTCAGATTGGAGTTTGTTTCACCTCGCGAAATCACATGTATTTCGTTTTGTCCATACGATGAAAATATTTTAGTTGGTGGAGGGATCAATGGTCAAATAGTCCTGTGGGATCTACAAGATCGAGTTTCTCGATTCGGCCAGGAAGAGATCTTAACTTCAGCTCAAATAAGGTATCGGGCTATAATGCAAGATTTCCTCTCGTGGACGAAACCGATCAACGAAGAGATCACAGTCCAGCCGGATGCAGTAAGTTCGATTGAGACGAGTCAATCGGGTCCTATCGTCCAAATTACATGGCTTAGTAGAAAAAATTATATAAGCAAAACTGGTAAGATTTATGATACTAAGGCGGAGACGAATAGATTTTTTGCGACAACCTCATTTGATGGGTCTATTGCATTTTGGGACTTGGATCCAACTCATGCAGCGGGAAAATCGGCGGCTGCAAAAAGTAAACTCCCTGTGCAGCTTACGAGCAATGTTTCGCCGCTTAAGAAATTCGATAGGATCTTTAAGCCGGAGTTTATGATTACACTGCCAGAGACGATAACCGGGTGTCTTTTGTACGATGCCACCTTCTTGTATGAGCCAAAATTGCCAAAAGATTCGAATCTTAAGCAAGTGCCAATAAATGTTAAGTGCGCGAGTGAAAGAACTTTGCAACCAAATTTTTATGCCGCCTGCATTATGGGGAAAATTTATTCTTTACAATGGGAAGGATTCGATATTGATTCCGGCGATGCTGTGAACACGGAAACCATTTCTCTTAGTCATCCTTTGCCTAAAGTCCATGATGGATTTTTACTGGGAATTGAACGAAATCCACATAATAAAAATATATTCATAACGTATGGTAAATTCGTTTTTGCTATTTGGAAGGAGGGCATCGATGATATGCCCATATTTTGGAGAAAAATTGATTGGGTCATAACAAGCTTAAAGTGGAGTCTCGATAGACCAGCTGTTTTTTTTCTTACCAGAAGTGATGGATTTGTTGAAGCTTGGGATATGATTTGTAAGTTTTATTGAACTAAGTTGGGTACTAAATCGCATAATGAATTCGAAATAGGAAATTTTGAGAAAAGCACAACAGAAAAAATAATATTTCAAAATTTTTAGTTAATGCGAGAAAAATTAGCACCGAAGACTCTGTTTTTAATAAAAGTAAATTTTTCATTTTTACTTGAACGTAGCTGAGCCTTATAAAATTTGCCAACAATTAGGGTAGAAACGAGTCTAGTCATACCATACATAGTAGATTTTGTATTTGTCAACTAGACGCTAGATTTTGGAAAATAAAGATAATACTTGTTTTTTTTAAAAAAAAGGTTAACATTATTTTTATTATAGCATAGTTGATCAGTCCGAAATTTTGAGTTTAAACGAATATATCATGTTAATTTTGTATCTAACGTTGAACTAGTATCTTGATGAAAACACATTTACACTAGAAGCTAGAAGAAGAAATTTTCTGAATTCTCCAGTATTTATTTCGAGAATTTGAAGAAAAGTGAAGAATTCTAGAATTTTATATTAACCCATTAATGCGCAAAACGAGGATTTTGTGCACGCAAGTTCAATTGAACGATTCGATTAGCAAATTGGGGCGAATTTCCTCCAAATTCGTATATAAGGGGTTTTTGGGGGTGCTCTTTCAGAATCTGGCATTTGTTTTGCATAAAAACTTCAAAGACCCAATTATTTTTTGGGTTTTTTCAAAAAAGTGCCGTTTTTTCTGGTCATTTTTCGTCTCAAAGTCGATTATCTTGTCGTTGCTGCTATTGAATGATCATATAACTACCAGAAATCGCGGTCCGAATGTCTACACTTTCTCCAACCATGGTTTTGAATTTTTTTTTTTGCTTTGGTTTTTGCAAAATGGCCATTTTGTACAGCAATATAATAAAAAACTTCGCGAATTTTTTACACGAAAAGGATCAACTTCATAAAAAAAAATGTGTATGACAAAAAGTACTTATAATTAGCCAAGGAAAACATATAAATTTTTTCAGAATTTTTTGGACTATTTTTGGTTTTTTGGATTTGGACAATTTTTGAAAAATCCAAAAATGTCCCGAAAAATTCTGAAAAAATTTACATGTTTTTCTTGGCTAATTATAAGCACTTTTTGTCATATAAAATTTATTCGTATAATTGATCCTTTTTGAGTAAAAATATCACCAGTTTTTTTATGATGAAATTTTGTGATATTTTTACTCAAAAAGCAAGAATTATACGAATAAATTTTATATGACAAAAAGTGCTTATAATTCGCCAAAGAACATGTGCGAATTTTTTTAGAATTTTTCAGGACATTTTTGGATTTTTCAAAAATTGGCCAAATCCAAAAAACCAAAAATAGTCCAAAAATGTTTTCCTTGACTAATTATAAGCACTTTTTGTCATAAAAATTTACATGTTTTCCTTGACTAATTATAAGTACTTTTTGTCATAACAATTTTTTTTGTAAAGTTGATGCTTTTCGTGTAAAAGAATTGTGACATTTTTTATTATATTGCTGTACAAAATGGCCATTTTGCAAAAACCAAAGCAAAAAAAAAAATTCACAACCATGGTCTGAGAAAGTATAGACATTCGGACCGCCATTTCTGGTGGTTATATGATCATTCAATAGCAGCAACGACAAGATAATCGACTTTGAGACGAAAAATGACCAGAAAAAACGGCACTTTTTTGAAAAACCCCAAAAAATAATAGGGTCTTTGAAGTTTTTATGCAAAACAAATGCCAGATTCTGAAAGAGCACCCCCAAAAACCCCTTATATACGAATTTGGAGGAAATTCGCCCCAATTTGCTATTCGAATCGTACAATTGAACTTGCGTGCACAAAATCCTCGTTTTACGCATTAATGGGTTAAGGGTGATCTGATTTAGACTTCAACCTGGAAGTACAAGTATATTACAAAATGCAAAAAATAGAGAATGTGTACTTTATTATTTAGTATTTTAGATTAATTCAATACAATTACGAATGAATGATTATATCGTTCAAATAGTTATAAAATAGAAGTTAAATCAGCGTCAAATCTCGAGATTGTCTAATTTTTTCAAAAATAAAATTATCCTTATTCTCGAGAGTGATTTTAGCCACTAATTTTCAATACCTTTCATTATTCGAGTATGATAGAAAACTTTTTACGGGACCAATTACTACATTTTGCTATCGAAAATCTCTGGTTTCAACAAGACGGCGCTACCTGTAACACAGCAACTGAAATAATAGCGCAACTACGCACAAAATTTCGAACCAGAGTTATTTTATTTATGGTTTCAGTTAATTAAATAGACAAATGCACAAAAAACCGTTTTTTTTTTTTCAATTTCAATTCTATGAAAAGTGAAAAACTGATTTTCTTAAATTCGATCTATAAAGTCCAAATTGAGTCATTCTTTATTAGTTATTACTAATAATTTATCGTAGATTTGGTTTTTTCGTTACATTATGCATATAATATTATATTATAGAAAAGAAACATAATTTTTGGAATTTTTTTCTTTCTGTCTGTTTGTACTTGAATCATATTAAAAACACAGAACTAATTTTTATCAGGGTTTCATTATTTTGCAGGTTAGAGTCTTTGGTTTGTTCTTTCATAGGAATTCAAGCATTATATTAATAATTGATTTTTATATGAAATAATTTTTTGTTTTGTGAAATAAAATATATATGTAGTACTAAATATTTATAAAAATTTTCAAAATTAGTAAGATTTTGTGTTTTTTTAAAAAAATAAATTATTCGAAATTTTATTTTCTTGAAGATTTTGATGTTTTAAATATTATTGATTATAAATATTTCTTTGCAGCTAAAACTGACGGGCCTTCCTTAGTAGAACCTATAGGAGGAGGAACAATTACAGCCATTTCGGAGCATCGTTTACCTATTCCGAAAAAGATGTTGGGCATTGGCGACTACAACAGCAGTTTTCGAATGATAGAACTACCGCCGTCATACTATCAAAAAGTACCAGACGAATGTCAGGTAATCGATTTTTATTTAATGGAATATCAAAAGGAATTATAACTTTTGGAATTTTTTTTCTTAAGAAAATGAAATATTTTTATTATATAGAATTTCTAAAAAATTATTTTTATACAACATTGTGGAGTAATATTGGAATATAATAAGAAAATCAATTTTTAAAATTTGAGACTCAGACACTTCATTAATTGATTTTGACTATTCAATAACTTTAATTTTTCTCATAAAAAGTTTTCGAAGTTTAAGTTTTCCTGTTTAATTTGCTGTATAGAGGTCTGTACTAAACATAGAAAAACATAACCCTTATTTTTAGCTTTTGGAACAAAATTCTATTTATTCTGCAGTACAAAAATTAAATTTAGAAATATTTAAGTAATCTTAAATCTTGATTATTTTTCAATGAACAAAGATCAAAACGTGTCAAAAAATGCATGTCTTCCTATCGTCTTTATTTCAGAAAAATTTCGGAACATAATTAGGAACCATGTTTATAATGTTCACAACATAATGTGAATGTTTTCAACATTTTCAGATAGTTCATGAGGTTTTTGAGAGAGAATTACACCGAAAGTCTCAAGTACAAGAATGGCAAAAAGAATGGTTTGAAAAAAATGCAGATATTATACAAGCAAAAAAGGAAGCAGAGGAACAAATTCTATTAGATCTAGAACGACTTAGAAGAGAAGCTGCCGAAGCTGCAGAGAAACGAGCCAAAATTGAAGCTGAGGAACAAAGAAAGTAAACAATTTTAATATTTATCCAAAAATAAATTAATAATAATAGTACTAAACAATATTCAATAGATTACAAAAGAAAGCGAAGGGAACGGCTGTCTACGATCTTCCAGCGCGTCTTGAACAGAAGTGGGATGAACTTATTCTGCAGCGATATATGGAAGTTTTGATGGAACGGAAAAAAGTGGATCGTGAAAAGTTGGAAAAATTAACCCTTTTAGAAAAGGAACGTTTATCTTATGAGAGGGTAAAAAAGGTTGCTATGGGGAGGAGTTTAAAAAAGGTCGAAGAAGAAATTTCAGCAGCTCGAGCGATTCTTCTACCAGTCGAAAAGGTGAGCGTTCGGCGTTCGATTGCAATTGGTGAGCATATCCATGACGTAGTTGCGACAACAGAATCGTACGATTCTGTAAAAAAGGAATGCGACAAAGAGATTGCGATTTTTCCCGAATTCGAGGATTTAAAATATCACGAATGCCTTGATCGTGGTAGGCTTCGTCAAGAGGTGATCAACACATCACTGGGCGCTAATACTGGGCGACGTCATTTCTATAAGAAATTAAAGAATAAACAAAAAGCAGAATTTTTATTTATTGGACTTCAACAATTTGTAGGACCTCTTTTAGCTGCACATTCATCAGAATTTAGTTCTGCTGCAGAATCAGAGGAGATTCCTGTGAAAGATGAACCACAGATAGAACCAGAAGCGGAACCAGATATCGAACAAGAGCCAAAGTGAAAAGAGATTCGTGAAAATTAGTGATTTTACTCATTTTTAACAATTTCTCTAGATTAAACCAATTTTTATATCAATAAATTGAATAAATGGAAAAGAAAATAAATTATTTCACGCCTGCAAACATCATTTTGCTGTGACTAATTTACCCGACGCGACGTTGAGCCAAGTTTCATTGGAACCCGTCACGGTGCGTTGGTCAAGCGTTCAAAATGTTGGTCAAATACTTTCCTTCTAACCTTCGAATTTTTCTCGCTATTTGTTTTGGACATTTAT
Organism: Dysmachus trigonus; assembly: GCA_949715965.1. Lineage (NCBI taxonomy): Eukaryota > Metazoa > Arthropoda > Insecta > Diptera > Asilidae > Dysmachus > Dysmachus trigonus. The sequence continues at coordinate 68,654,867 of OX454323.1, forward strand.
TTGCTTCAAAAACTACTTTTAATCGAATTTTATCTATTTTCGGAATTTCCGTAAAATCTGTTGCTGAAAGTATTAAATCGACTTCTTTCATCACTTAATTTCGATCAGGGTTTTTAGTTAAGAAATTTTATTTTTATTTTACTCTTCCTTCAAATCCAATTAAACATGATGAAAGTGCGTGAGAAAAAAAAAACAATTGCTTAACATTGACCTTCTTTATTTTGTAATTAAAGCCGAAACTATGAAATTAAATTTTGTATGCTTCAATTTCTTCGCTATAGTTTAAAAACATTTTCAACTTTGAAGTAATAATTTTAGTTTTTCAGTGGTAAATTTAATTAACACAGGTTTCTTTCCATCGCAAAATTTAATTTATGTTTATTGTGGTCTTAAAACCTGTTTAATAACCATTCAAACAAAATAGCTCTAAGGGTTTCATGATGTTTATTTTAGAGTCTAAAACAAGTTGAAGGTCGGATTGCGTTCGTTAAAATTCCTCGATTTATCGGAACAATATCAGAATTCACAATTCAAGTTAATTAAGCTCTCGGAATGAAAGTTTTATTCAAAGTAGAATTTTATTATGATACTGAAAGTGAAATCCTTGAAATATCTAGAAATTAAATTCAATTTTTGCTCTGTTTTCTTTTGTTAGAAGCTGACGAGAAATTTTCTAATAAATAATTGGCAAAATTATGAATGAGGTAAAGATTCGAAAATTGTAATTAATAATCCATACCGGATTTTACTTATAATAATTTAGACATTTTTGGTGGTATTTGAAAATTTGCTAAATCAGGAAGCCTTTCCTAGTTTTCAATTTATTCTGTGAAAACGTGTGCATTTTATATAAAAGGTATCAATTTTACGAGCCTGTTCGTTTTTGATAATTTAAATTAAGATGATATAAGTAAAACTTCAAAATGTTTGTTTCTTCCCTAGAAACGTTGGTATTTAATTCCCACCAATTTTTATATTCGACTTATTAAAAAGTTTTATTTAATGCCAGTTTTAAAAAGTATTTACGATTTTATTAATATAAAGAGGCCCATTATTGTTTTTAACTATTCAGTGTATTTATTAATTCATGGTTTAGTATCAATATTGTAATTTTACAATTTAAGTGGCATAAGTTTTAAAATGGGGCTATATTTATTTTGCTAATTTGGAATACCAATGTTGCATACAATTATAATATTTCAAATTATATGTACTTTATATTCATGGTTATTTTGTAATTCTCTGGGTTTTTGTTTTATTGAGATATCGCTATATATATATAAAAATGAAAGTTTGTTTGTTTGTTGCTCAATCACGCTTACACGCTTGCACCGATATTTTTAATTTTTTGTCCAAAGGTAGTACATATTCCAACTTAAAATATAGGGTACTTTTTTTCTGATAATATATAGGGTTTTAAAATGGTGGATGACGGTTGAAAATTTCAAATTTGAAGCGATTTTCATGAAAATTGGTACTTAAGGTTTTTGTGGGATGCTGATTTCAAATCCGCTGTCCAAATTTAGAAATCCAAGATGGCGGGGCGGACCCAATATGGCGACCAAGATTTCTCGATTTCAACGGATTTTAATGAAAATCAGTATAATGATTATTCTGAGGCTTCTAATTATCAATATTATCAAAATTTGTAAATCCAAGATGGCGGAGCCAATATGGTGATCAAAATTTCTCTACGGATTTTAATGAAAATTAATACGATTTTTTTGTGGCCACTAATTTTGAATATTATCAAAATTTCAGATCCAAGATGGTGGACCCAAAATGGCGACCAAAATGTCTCGATTTCAACGGGATTTAATAAAAATTGGTACAATGATTTGGAGATTCATGATGGCGGATCCATAAACGGGTTTTCGGTTTGAAAAAATTTGTACGATATAATAAACTATAATATTTGAGAAGTCTTTAATTAGTAAGTATTTAGCCAACGCCGGTTGAAACCGGGTAACCCAGCTAGTATATATATATATGTATATTATATAGTATTAATATAACATAAATATTACGAAAAAAATATTTAAGACTACCATAATTTTACTATAATACCATTATTCCAAATTGGTGAGGATTATTAAACATACTCTTAAAGGAGTACTTGTAATTTGTAAAAATTAATAAAATTTATGAACGTCACATATTTACATCATAATTATTTTTTCAAAATAGAGTGATTTTTATACTTATTTCTTTCATCGAGTACTCTACTAATATTTTTATTAAAATACGTATATCCGATTAATTCTGTTGCTTATTGCATTTTCTGGATATATAATATACTCAACCATTTCTATTATACTTTAAAAATTTTATGTTTTACTTCATTCTGTTTTTTCCCATCTCATATTCAATAATCCTAATTCATATTCTTTCCAAAGTTACTCGCGTATTCTAAACTTTAAACGAGTTTTTCTCAAAAAGTAATTTTTTTCAATTTGCGTGTATGATAACTCAAAAACTAATTACCCAATAGTTTTAAATTTTTGTATACGTTTACCTTAATGAATTGCCAAGAATACGAACTAATAATTGGGATGATATCATTGTTTTAAGTATGATTTTACATAAAGCTATAAAAAAAGGGGTGAAAATTGATACCTTTTTCTTAAAACAGTAATAAAATTTTGAATTTTCAACTTTTTTGATCAAGGCTAATCCTTCATATTCTTTGAAAACATTTTAATAATATTCAAAAATTTTGTTTTTGATTTCAAATAAAAATTACAACCCCAAGGATGCACACAAGCAAGAAAGTCGGATGAAGACCTGCTGTGGAAAACTAGTAGTTTATTGCATTTTCGTTTCAGATAAAATTGTTTACAATTTTGGAATAAGTACGTTTATTATCCGAAAAGGGATGGTGTTTCGGCGGAAACCATTTTCGTGTTTAATTAACATCGTTTTTTTACTGTGTACCTAGTTGACGACTTCAAAGAAGACCCTGAACTCAATATTTATATACTATTATATTTTTTACTAGCTTTTTTCATCCGGCGCGGCGTTGCGTATATACTTTTTAATTAAACACTTCTCAAATGCTCTAATTTGGTATATCCTAGGAATTGTTTCAATCTGAAAACCTCTTTATGGATCCGCCATCTTGAATTTCCAAATGTTGATAATATTCAAAATTAGTGGCCTCAAAATAATCATTGTACTAATTCTCATTAAAAACCGTTGAAATCGAAAAAACGCTTTTCTCCATATTGGATCCATCATCTTGAAGTCAGAATTCCCCAAAACCCCTAAGTACCAATTTTCATGAAAATTGCTTTAAATTTATAAAAATATGACTACAGTGCACCAATCGGATCCTAGCATAGCTATGAACCATCGTCTCGATAAAATAAATATAATGTGTGAATATGACCTCAATCGGTCAAGTCGTTCATAAGTTACACGATGACTAACAGACGCACCAACGATTATATATATGTATATATTATAAAATTATATTAAAGAATTTAAATTTGATATACATTAGTAAAATAAAAGAAAATGTTTGGCTAGAATAGGGGCAATGTGCTTATTAATCCGCCACTTAATATAGTATAATACAGCCAGCCTCTATTCAATTTCTTCAATTGACTGGTTGACCTCGATTCGATTTCAAAGTTGCAGCATAATGAAATGGTCAAAAGTGCAATTCAAATATTCAGATATTATGTACGCATGGTAAAGGTCGGGCTAACGACCTCCCAACAAAAAAAAGATATACTATATAATTCTTTAAATTGACGATCTCTATGCAAAATTGGTGTGATTTAAGCAAACAAAAAAGTGGAAATGTGAAAACCATCTTCGCGCAGTCGAATTAATTCGGCTTGGCTAATCTGCGGGGAAATTACTTAAATAGCCAGAAAATTGGCAAAGCATAGTGTGAAATGCATAAAATGTGCAACTTTTTGTGCTCTTCACACTTTCCACTTGATTAATTGTCTTTTTGGATAGGATCATTGCAAAAGAGTCTAGCTGCCGGCGGGGAGCGGGGGCAATATATCGCAAGTAAGCAATAATCTTATGAGATTTTTCTCCCCAAATCACCTTTTTACATAATGCCGTGCTCTGTTGAGAAACGCTGTGAATTTTGGACGTTGATAGCCCCACTTTCAACACGGCTCGCGAGGAGCAGCGCCCAACGCTGGGGACATCGCAGCAGCGCCTCTAATCAAAAAGCCATCGTGAGTTGAGCGGGCGCATTGCGAAAAGGGGTCTCCTCCATTATTTCTTAAAGTGGTCTGTCTGTCTGTTGGGAGTAATTTGAGAAAATGCTAATGCAAATTTAATGCCTGCACAGATGTAAACTTTTACTTTCTTCTTCGCACGACTCGCGATCGGCGCACCGGGAAACCTTGAAAGAATCAAAATTTCCCTCCAGACCGAAAGCTTGATCAGCGGCGTGGTTGGGGGCACTTACGCGCCGATTTTTTTTTTTCCGATTTTAATCTTTACTTTTCGGCCAAAAAGTGAGATTTCTCGTTTTGTTTCTTGCAATTTCTTTTTCTCGGCGCAGAACTGGTCTCGAAATCTCGGTTAATTCAAGGAACCGTGCGTAAAATGACAATAAGCCACTAGCAAGTAACATTTCGATTGGAGTGAACTTTAAAGCTGTAGGAGTAAATTTTTTTGAAATTGTTAAGCATACTTTAGTTTAGTTAATCTCTACGATCTAGTCTACTATAAAACTATGTTTGGGGTCTTACAAAAAGCTGGATCTTATCCATAAATAGATCAAAAACCTAACATTCGAATAATACAAACAAGAGAATGGGTCCGCGAGACCTAGGTCAGTACTTCTAGGTAATTTTAATAGAAAAAGACACGTCTAAGCAAGAATCAAAACTAAGTAATATCACTGTAAAAAATGTAATACTAATTGTTGCCTGAATTTTTTGAAAATAAGGTACGATTTAAAATAAAGATAAATGTAAGAGCATTTCCTGTTTATATATTGTAATTTTGGGCAAAAAATAGCATTTTCTTTTAAATTAGAGAATATAAATAAAATTAAAACTCAGATTTTATTTTATATTACAATATATTGTATATCAGGTATAACACTTACACTCCGACTTTAATATTTGAAGTCCGAAAATAAAACTCCTTTAAATAACACAGATCTGCAAGGTTTTGTTGTTGGGCAGCTGACGGTCATTTCCGAAGTAATTATCTGTGTAGAATCCGAATCAGAGCTCAGAATTGGCCCATTACATCAGGATTTTGAGATATTTGAGGTTATGTATACGAAAAATGGCTTTTTTGGCTACTTTTGGCTACAGAACGCACCAATTTTTTTTTTGTTCTATCCTACATATTTAATCATTTAGTACTATTCTTACCCTTCAAAATGTGCTCTCGAATAGTACTGTACGATTTTTTCTTCAAAAGTTATAGCCATTTTAAGATGACGTGATGAGTTGTAAGTTGTAAAGCATATGCTGGGCTAGACCAATCCCTTTTTTAAACACATTTTTTAAACCATCTTAAAATGGCCTTAACTTTTGAAGGAAAAATCACATAGCACCATTCGATGAGGCATTTTGAAGGGTAAAAGTAATACTAAATGATGGAATATGTAGGATAGAGCAAAAAAGCTCTGTACATAATCTCAAAAGTAGCCAAAAAAGCCATTTTTCGTGCACATAACCTCAAATATCTCAAAAACGTGACATGGTGGGCCAATTCTGAGCTCGGATTCAAATTCTACGCAGAAAATTATCTCGAAAATGACACTCAGCTGTCCGACAACAATCAAAACCCCCTTTTTTGCAGATCTGTGAATCGTAAATAAAAGTCCCACTCAATAATACTATTATTATCACTATACTAATTTTTAAGCTATCAAATAATAGTTAATAAAGTATTTTCTTGAATGAAAACTTTAAATCTAAAAAGTGTGCACTAATAATAATTGTTTTAAGACTTTTATTAAATATCTTATAACTTGTTTGATCCTTGCATCTGACAATACATAAATGTCATTATCTTTTATACATTAAATTTAAAACACAAAGTTATATAAAATGATATATTGTATAAAACCACTTTCAAATTTTTAAATCTTAAATATAAGCTTAAAACCTTTGATTTTCTTAATAAAAGGTCTTTTTTTTCGTTAAAAACATTTCATAGTTTATTTTTAAATTATTTTTTGTCAAAAACTGTCGAAGTTTTCTCTAAACAATTTTTTTTTCTTGTAAATTGTGTAGTAAATTTTAGTATTATCCAAGAACATAGTAAAATCATATTAAAGTATATTTTTAGGTATTTAATGGTATAATTATGTACATATTTTTGTAAGGGAACAAGTTCACCAGCTAAAATCTAATTTTTTTTGTTATCGATCATTTATACCAATAAAGATACCAATAAACGAACCAATTCAACTAACATTTTCTAGGTAGACCTTTAAGATAAAAAGTATATTATTATTATTATTATTCATACAATTGTCTCATTATCGAGCATTGCATCTTACTTTATATAAATGTACAGTCTCCATAATTAATATTATAAATGATCATCTAAATAAGGTCACCTTTCCGAACTCTTTCATTACTCATGTCTTTTACAGAAGATTGTTTTAAATTTATTTTTTATTAATATTAAGGGTCGTACCAATCGGTGACGCCCCAGCATGTGTCCGATTCGCCAAGATACCTTTTGCCCTTAATTCAATCATGCGTTTGCGATCGTCAGCACACTTCGCAGGTATTTCCATCATTAAACTGTTGCAAGACATTATAGAAGTAGAGAATATGAATTAGTCCGATGTGGCAGATATCGACGCGGCATTCTTCTGCATTCGATAGCGAATACTGGAGCCGTATTCTGTTCAAGGTGATCATCTTTTACCTGGACGACGAATGTGTGGCAACAGAAGTCACTGGGCTGCTAAGAGTATTGCTCCACAGAGCTCCGCTGCAGAAAGCGAGCACTCCTGAACACAAGAAAATATGCAGAGGTGAGAGGACTGGTTCTGGCTCCAGTCGACGCCAATTACTCCGCGCCGTCTTGAGGAATAAGACAGTCAGTCGGACTCAAGACTGCCGCGCGGCTAAAGTTCAAGAAGAATGCCAACTGCACGCTACTGCGCGTATGAGACCATTATCACGCGCCTTAGTTCCGCATAGCTAGGCTGCAATTTACACGTGGTCGAAATTTTACTTTCATTTGAAGCCCTTGTCGCTTTCGTTTGCTGGACAGTGGCCTGCATATCTGTTGAATATCTAAAAAGCAGTGATGCAGAAGCCGAGCAGCTTTGTAAATAGTTAATTATTCCTTATAATTATGAAACAAAGCATTTAACGATTTTTTTTTTTACTAATTAAAGAGGTAGGTTTGTTAATTTAACATTGAGTAATAATATAAAACGATTTCAAAATTATGAAAAGTAAATTTATACAAAAAAATAAAAACCGACTTCATAATGTTGCCTATTTAGATACAAACATAAAAGAAATAATACTTTTTAATACTTTAAAGAAAAGAACATCTCTATCTTGAATTCATATGTAAATAGATTTCGTAAATAGGTATTAATTAAGGTTATTTCTTCCTTTTTCTTGCCTTGTCTGGCATCAACTCTTAAAACAACTGATTAGATATTTTAAATATTTAAGTATCAATAATTTTGTATATGGTCCTTTAATGCTCTTTTCTTTAAAGTAATAAAAAATATTATTTGTAACTTTTTAGTTTATGTTTGTATATATAGGAGACGTTTTGAAGTCGGTTATCATTTTTTTGTAAAAATTTACTTTATTTTCCAATTTTTAGTTAGCGGAAAGTGGGTGAAATTCAATAAATGGAGTTCATCCCATAATTTTCCACCTTTAGAGGTGGGATATTTTCTTCAAATTTAAATGGAACCACCTTCCAGATATAGCTTATTCAATAAAAAAAGAATTATTAAAATCGGTTCACAGTCGGCTAAGATATCGCATAACATACACACACGCACACACACAAAAATACAGTCGAATTATGAACCACTTCCTTTTTTTGAAATCGGTTAAAAATAAAAATACGATTCAATCGAATTTATAATTTTACGTTACTAATATCAGGGCGTATCTTAAAAAACATATAGCACTTATTATGATTATTATTATTAACAAAAACCCAATGGGAGGAACATCTGAAAATTTTTAAATAGCTAGTAATGTGGCTCAAGTGAAAATTTAGGGTCTTAAGCTATTACATAATAAAATTAAGCTTAAGAACTTCTAATCACATCGTTTCACACATTTATATCATACGTTCATGAAAAACTTAAAACACAAAAGACCTTAGTAAATCATAATTTATATATTGTATATTTATAACAGTATTTCCTTTTAAGTTCTTTCGATACTTCGTAATTTTAATTGAATTTTTGAATGCTAAAAATACACATTTCTAATTTTTAACCCTAGCTTTCTTGAAAACATTATGTTATAGAACATTTTAGTTTTTAATTTATCTATTTATTTTCGGTATGTTTAGTCATAGAGACTTGTAAAATAATATTACATTAATTAAAAAACAAATGATCAAGAATTTTTATATGTAGTCAGTATGAGCTAATTTATCAAATCAATTAACTCCATATAAATAAAGTTCTTAATACATATTTGTAAAAATTCAAATAAATATTGTTTAGTATAAAGTAATTTTACGCCTAATTGTGAAGGATATTTTCTTCAAATATATTAATAAAATTTAAGCGTGTATGAAGAGCTCTAGCACATAGGTTCAAAAATTTCCGAAAGTGGGAGAAAATTAATAAAAATTTCTCACAATCTGTTTTCAAAATTCAATATTCTTTAATAAATCTACTAGATGAAAGACATTGATACATGTATATGTATTTATCTTGAAAAATAATTGTTTCATTTAGTTGAAAGTCGAAAATATCGGGCAGTATATTTAAGTAACAATCTTGAAATTCCTTATTCCGATGACAAACTCAAACTCAGCGATCCTGAAAGCCTCTATATACAAATTTACATAGAACTTGGATTGTATTTGAGTTCGTTTGTTAAAAGGTTAATTTATGATCAAAAGTGACGATTATTTAGATTTCGCCTGTACTTCTCGAGGTATTCAACTTTTAATGTTTCGAAAAATTAGAATATTCCATCGTTTTTACAACATTTCATCAAAATCCATCAGTAGACCTCAAACTTAGTTTAAGTGCAGAAATTCATGAGAAGTTAAAATTTACTAAATCTATGTTAAATTTCAAAATTCTGATATTATATTCGGAATCGTCTCATAATGGGTCTATTACTAACTTAAGTGAACATTTTATTTGGAATCAGCGACTCAGAAAACCAATTTACGTTAATTTTTATTATTTCTTCCTTGAAGTAAAAGGCTTTAGATCTACCAAAGAGGATATCTGAGACCTTTTACAAATGTACTTTTGTTTTTGAAGAGTGGTCAATATTATTATTATTTAGGTCATTTTTAACTGAAAAATATATATATTATAAGATATTGTATGACATTTTCTTTCTTGCGGTCTTTACTCCACACTAGTATTTAAAATAGGTAATGTATAGTAAGTTCATCAATTAGCGACCTTTTCGCAGCGTCCAACCGTAGAATTGCTTTAAATTGCATTTATCCACCTGACGATGGGAATGGTGAAGTTTTTACACGTGAGTCCGATGCTTCTCTAAATGTCAACAGGTTATCTGAATCAGTAAAGGTGAGGCGCCGCCGGTTACCAAAGAAAAGAGCCAACTCGGAGTCTATTTTTCTTGAATGCGCGACGAAACGATGTTCCGACAAGCTACGAATGCAACCGTTGAGCATTCAATTTCATATTCAATTCATCTATCTATTTCTGGCATATTTTCGTGAGTTGTGGCGCTCGATTTGCATAAATTCGGAGTTGAGCGATCCGTGTTATTCTGGGCAAAACTAATTTTTACTCATTCAAAACACTGCAAAAACGACGAATTCTCAGGAATCGTAACATTATGGAATGAATTTGCATAGGTCGAATAGATGTCAGGCGTTCAAATGCTTTCAAAGCGAGGTATAAAAAACGTGGAAACCGCTACTTCGTGAGGTGTTACATTTAAAAAAAAAATTTAGTGAATTTATTTCGTAGTGACATTGTTTACTTTCAAATTCAATGTTGGTAAAAGTATTTTGAACTTTACTTGTTGAATGTTTTTTATGAAACAGTATAGCAAAATAAAAGTTTAAAGCAACGTGAACTTTTCCAGAGATTTAATTTGAAAAAACAACAACAAATTCGTATAGTTTATTGCAGAGTTTAATCGGGCGGATATCAGAGATCAAAATACTATTTTACATGATTAAAAACGAGTTTAGCCACTCGTATCCATCCAGATAACCAGATAAAAGTCCACAAGAAAAATTTATCGTATACACATGGGTTCTTTAATTTATTATTCCTGGTATTCGAAAATTTTAGATGAATATGAAGGTAGTATTTTATCTTGTTTTCTTATGACTTATGGCGACAACTTACTGGAACATGGATTTATTTACAGCCTTTAATCGTGCAGTATATTAATTTTTTACTCCGAAAATTATAATATAATAAAGGAAAAAATTACTTAATAGGACAAATATTTAAGACTTACTATAATACAATTGTAGATCTTAAGAAATTACTTATCAGTTTATTTTTTAATAAAAGATGGTACAATTTTAAAAAATAATGTCAAATTTAGATAAAGTTTTTTAGTTATTTTTACAATAAAAACGAATTTTCTTAAACTTATACGTTTAAATAGAAATTAATTTTGTTTTTAAAATGTGTGTTTAAAATTTCTGTCCATGATACGCCAATTTGAAAAATATAGTTTTGAGAAAACACTTTTAAAGTTTGGATCTATTTATGGCGGCCAAGCGTTGATGAGTCACGTTTTTAAGCTATAAATTCAGAAGTACTTTGAATTTAGGTTTACAACTTTAGTAGCTGGTTGGTGGTTGTTCTTGAGATGTTATACAAACATTTTATGATATTTATGAAGATTCTAAAACTATTTCCCTCCTCAAATGTTCAAGTTCGACGTTCGACGTTAAAAGGAAACACTATTATATTATAATATGAATATTCCTTTACCGAATTTAAACGTTTAACAAGATCAAATTCGGTTAGTAAAAAAATATGCCTCTACAAATCAAGGTTTATTTATTTGCCTTTTTTCGAGGTATTTCAAATTTTTATACATTTAAACAAGGTTTTGGGGAAATATGCCAAATGTTTTATACTATACAAGTGTAATATATATTTCATAAAAATGAATCGAAAGTTGATTTTAACGTTCGTAGTTATTAAATGCAATTTTTTATATTAAGTATTAACTTTATTATTGAAAGATTGACATATGAAGTACTAGTCAGGGTTTTCTAAGAAACAGTTTTTTCTACCCCTTTTTCATCTGGACACGTTATACCTTTTTTGAAAGGTAATAAGATGGGCGATTTTATAAAAAATAAAATACGGTTTATTAATTATATGAATTTCGGAGATAATTTGGAAAGATTCTGAATTTTAGTAAATTCCAAAATATTGGCAAGATATAGATTAACATTATTATTGGAAAGGACATTGGGATAGTAGTTTTTTTACGTTAGTTTCATGTCGCTTCATTGAGTAAATCAGAAGATAAAATTAAAATAATGATGTGTATACTATGAAAATTTCAATTTAAGAATCACTCTGTAACGCTCAAACAGATAAGATTGTTTGTCTAGGTGAGATTTTTTACCCCACTTATTTTGGTATGTACTATACGAAACCCACTGTATAAACCTATTATTGTACAATTAAATACAATAAAACAAATTTTTTCCGGAAAGTTAGGAAAATGATAAGTACGTTTTGTATTTTACATCTTTTATATTTTATTCAAAAACCACCTAACCACCAAACTATGGTAGATTTGTTCATACTATAAAAAAAAGGAGATAATTATATAATTAATGAAGCAATGAATTAAAATACCTTGGTATACAATTCTATAAAAAATTATTATTTGACAACAACAATCAAGTTACACTCCAAAAAGTGAAACATTTTATAAATTATATAGGTTAGGTTAGGTTAGATAATGTTTTCATCATAGTTTTTTTTTACACGAAAGTTATAATGAAAAAACCAATGTTGATCTTGTTTCAGATGCATAAACACTACCATGTCTCATCAAAATGAATATATTATAACAAATTTTTTTTTATAAAACACTAAATAAAGTGCAATAATTAGGTATTGTTTTTGCAATCTGTTAATTTTCTTTTCATTTATACCATAGTAGTCAATGATACATCCCTTCGTTAATCTACAACTAGATCACTGATGGTAAAGAACTTATCTATCTATCTTCCATCTATCTAATTATCTATCTATTTATCTTCTATCTATCTATATACAATATCTATCTATTTATCTATCACAATCGGTTTTATGCGAATTCCAATAAAAATTCAAAAACGAAGAACATTTTGTGAACATTTGAAAATATTATAACCTATGACACTCCTCTTTATATAGAGACTTCGTAGTATAAATTTCAAGAAGATCGGTTCAGCGGTTTCGGAATCTATAAAAGACGAAAAAACAAACAAACATTCATTTTTATAATAAAAAATAATGAAAAAATAAAAAAATTAACTATACTCACGAAATGAACCCTGTAGTAAACAACACAGCTCAATTCCAACGCATTGTTACAGGAAATTCCTATCCCTATATACAGGGTGTTCAGAGGTGGGTGGTCAATACTGAAAGGGGTGAAAGGTCAGACCGAGACAAGCAAAAAATCGTATGGGTGGGGGGGGGGGCATCTCGCACCGTTTGGCAGTTACAGGGTGATTCGTAAATCAGGATTTTGCCTTATATGGGAACCGCTCTTGTATTTTTATCTTTTTTTCTACGCATCGCAGTGGCCCCAAACTGATTTCAAAAAATCACTATTTGGAAGCCCTTTCCAAAAAAGTTTACACCACCCCCCTATCCCCAACCCCTTGGCCACAATCCCCCCTGGAAGTTGAAAAAATTAACTTTTATTTCACGATTTTTCTCCTTTCGCCCCACTTTTCTCCGAAATTCATGTTATTAACATACCTACTTTTTATTTTTTTTAAGTTGCCTATCTAATTACCTTACCAAAAAGGTGCAACATGCCCAGGTAGAAAAGGGTTACAAAAGTCCTGAAATTAAAACATCCTCACAGGTACCTAATTACTTTATTGCACTATAATGGAAAAAGTCGTTAAGTAAACAATTTTTATGATTCAAGTTCGGAAATGTTTGTTTAGGAAACAGAGGTAGTACATTTTTATTATTTCAGCAAAACAGTAATAAAATAATAAATGTAATCTCGTTAAATAGCGTTATTAGTTTATTATATCCAGTATTGACTCTTAAGTATCCTGACGCTCCGTTTCTAATATCTCCTATGAATTATGGTATAAAAATGGGTAAGTTTGAAAGGACATTGACCACAGTTGAAGAAGCAATCGATAAAACCGGGTGTTTAATAGAAAAAATTAAGATAAAATGGCAGAATTCAGTGTTGACGAGTATGCCGATATAATTTACGTGTACGGTTTAGTAGAAGGAAGTGATAGTAAGGCCGTACGAGAATACCAAAGGAGATTCCCGAATCGGCATGTACCCAAAAGAAAGGTATTTTCAAGGACTTTCAGAAGGTTAAAAGAAACCGGAAGTGTAACCATCCCCAGAGCAGAAACGCGAGCAGGAAAATCGGCCGATTCAGCGGACCCTGACCAACAAATCCTCAACATCGTCAGGAACAGCCCTGTAATAAGCATCAGGCAGGTCGCACGAAGGTCAGGATTGTCTTCAGGGAGAGTTTGGACCGTTGTGAACCGAGAGGGACTACATCCATACCACCATATCCCGGTCCAAGCACTAGGGAAGGAGATTCCGAAGGACGATTGCAATTCTGCACTTGGCTGTTCGAGTCTGACATCGAAAACAGAAGGTTTCTAGACCGAATTCTGTGGACGGATGAATCGCAATTCACCCGGGATGGCATCACAAACTTCCACAACCTCCACACCTGGTCAGATGTGAACCCACATAGGACAAGGTGTCGGTCCTTCCAGCAAAGATTTAGTGTCAATGTCTGGGCTGGCATCATCGGCATCCAGTTGATAGGACCCTTCATCTTGCCCCAAGTGCTAAATAGTCAGCTATACTCGGACTTTTTGGAGAATACCCTTCCGGATCTGTTGAAGGACATCCCCCTGGCCACCAGAAGCGCAATTTATTTACAGCTCGACGGAGCACCTGCGCATACTGGGAACATTGTTAGGGCAAGGTTGAATGAACATTACTCAGAGCGCTGGATTGGACGAGGTGGACCGATTCTTTGGCCTGCTAGGTCACCGGACCTTACCCCACTGGACTTTTTCTTATGGGGAATGATGAAAGATGAAGTTTACTCAAGACCAATCAACACCAGGGAAGAATTAGTTACCAGGATTGGGACTGCAGCCACGAAAATACGGGAGAGACTGGCTACCATAGACCTCAAACGTGAAATAAAACGAAGGCTACTTGCATGAATCGAAACTAGCGGAGAACATTTTGAACAGCTTTTAAAGGACATACGTTTTAATTGTAATTAGTTTTTAAGCGAACAAAATGTATTTTTTAGTAAACTTAAGTATAATTTCCTAAAAATTCGAATTATCATGATATTCTGTAAAAGGATTTTTGTAAATAAATTTTCGTATCCTTTTCCTACCTGGGCATGTTGCACCTTTTTGGTAAGGTAATTAGATAGGCAACTTAAAAAAAATAAAAAGTAGGTATGTTAATAACATGAATTTCGGAGAAAAGTGGGGCGAAAGGAGAAAAATCGTGAAATAAAAGTTAATTTTTTCAACTTCCAGGGGGGATTGTGGCCAAGGGGTTGGGGATAGGGGGGTGGTGTAAACTTTTTTGGAAAGGGCTTCCAAATAGTGATTTTTTGAAATCAGTTTGGGGCCACTGCGATGCGTAGAAAAAAAGATAAAAATACAAGAGCGGTTCCCATATAAGGCAAAATCCTGATTTACGAATCACCCTGTAACTGCCAAACGGTGCGAGATGCCCCCCCCCCCCACCCATACGATTTTTTGCTTGTCTCGGTCTGACCTTTCACCCCTTTCAGTATTGACCACCCACCTCTGAACACCCTGTATAGGCTAATTTTTTTTCAGATATTATTATATACGGTTTAAAAATGGCGGATCCAAGATGGTAGTTGAAAATTTTAAAATTGTAGCGATTTTTATGAAAATCGGAACTTTGGAGTTTTGGGGATGCTGATTTCAAATCAAATTAAGTAATTCAAGATGGCGGATCCAATATGGCGACAAAAATTTTTCGGCTTCAACGGATTTGAATGAATTTTGAATATTATTATGATTTGGAGATTAAAAATGGCGGGTCCATAAGGTGTTTTCAGGTTGAAACAATTTCTAGGATATAACAAACTAGAACATTTGAGAAGTGTTTAATTAGTGAGTATTTACTCAACGCCGAGTGAAACCGGGTAACCCAGCTAGTAAATTAGTAAAAATAAGACATAAGGACTTATGGTAATAGGGGTACCGGTTAATTCGTGCGGTTTTCTAACAGATGGCGTAACTTGTTTTATATTCCAGTGATTCACCTTTCCAAATATGTGTTGGAAAGCTACTGTCATATAGTTTCAGAATCAGTATGTGTCATTTAGCTGAAGCGTAAACAACAATACTTTTTTTTACTCTGAAAATGTCGAATTTTGTGCCGAATAAAGTGTTTTTGCGGGTAGTACTTCTTCATTACTTCAATATGAAGAAAAAGGCTGCCGAAAGTCATCGTATTTTGGTGGAAGTGTATGGTGTGCATGCTCTAGCTGAGCGTACGTGCCAGAAGTGGTTTGCACGGTTTAAAAGTGGCAATTTTGACTTGGAGGACGATGAACGGCCCGGACAGCCAAAAAAGTTTGAAGACCACGAATTGGAGACACTGCTCGACCAAGATCCATCCCAAACGCAAGAAGAACTTGCAAAATCACTTGGCGTCGCTCAACAAACCATTTCTGATCGTCTAAAAAAAAAAAAGGAACAGCAATGTAATTTTGCAACAGGACAATGCTCGGCCACATGTTGCACAGGTCGTCAAAACCTACCTTAAAACGCTCAAATGGGATGTCCTACCCCACCCGCCGTATAGTCCAGACCTTGCGCCATCCGATTACTATCTCTTCCGATCAATGCAACATGTCCTGGCTGACCAGCATTTCTCCAATTATGAAGAAGTCAAAAATTGGATCGATTCGTGGATAGCGGAGAAGCCGTCCGAATTTTTCAGAAAGGGTATTCGTGAATTGCCAGAAAAATGGGAAAAGGTTATAGCTAGCGATGGACAATACTTTGAATATTAAATTTGTAACCATTTTTTCACAATAAAGCTTCAATTTTCGAAAAAAAACCGCACGAATTAACATATAACAAAAACGTTTTTCTCTCTTGTTGTATTAAAGTATTAAGAATAGTAGAAATGAATACATGTCATATTTCATAGTTCATAGTTATTTTACCTTTAATGGAAATTACACCCTTCAAATAAAATATTTTCGAAAGCCCGTCTTAATTTTAAGGAATACCTTCACAAAGTGATTGCGCATTTATGTCAGTTTGACGTAATTTTATATATTCATGGGTACATTTACACCAATTTGGTGTAAAATCATAGTTGAGTGAATGTCACACCCAAAGCTTTAAAATTGTGTAATTTCACACCTTTTTGCTTAATTACACCAAAAATGTGTACTTTTACGATCGTAATAAATTTTTACACCCACAAAAATGTAAAATTGCTCTTAAGATCAGTGTTAATTTACATTCAGTTTTTAGAGTGTATTAGTATATTATGCCCTAGATAAATGAGCACACATTAATTCCTAATTAGTCCTATATTTTGTAAATTAACTAACTCTGATGAATAGAGAGAAATCTTACGTCTTACATTATAACATTAATAATTTCTTTTCTCTAATGACCAACTTATATAATATTTTTGTACTTGGCCCGAATTTTGTTCCAATTTCGGTCAGAAAATTAGTTGCTAACTATAGATCACAAATAGTAATTGAGTTCATTAAATTTAATGTAACCTATTCATACATTACAATTGCAATAATTCTCATTACGTTAGATGTATAATTGAATCGTACTCATAGGAAAGACGAAAAAAATGTTTTTATCTTTTCAGAAACATAAGTATTGTACCTACATAAGAGAAAAATGTCTTGACAAAGATCTTCCGCATTTAATGTCCATCGATTGCGTAAGATCGTGACTTTCACTGGCAGTAACCGTGGCTAATTTTTTCCTTTATTAGTGCACAAGTGTGAATTTTTTTTTTGTGAATATTTATTCCTACAAAAGATATATACCCAATGATTCTTTCACTGAAATTGAATCGGAAGTTATTAGAGCAAGGCCATATTATGGTAAGTGCCAGTGTATAACACCTCCAATAAGATGCTTCGCACTAGAAATTATAAATACTCGACGATGTGGTTAACCACCCACAAATTCAAATGCCATCTCATTACCGTGCTTAATGTAGGAGAGAACTGTTTGCATAAATTGAAAATTTCTCTAATGCATAAAGACGCCCATCAGACCCAACCTTAAGATTGATTTTTGATTGCGTCGACTAAATAAAATTCGAACCTCTAAACACCCTAGAGTTGAAGTTGTGGAGTAGTCTGAGGTCCACAAATCGAATTGGAACTTAATATTTTCGAATGTCTCTCGAATTGCAAATCAGAAGTGCAGTAGAGAATAATTTGTAGGTTATTTCACCGCCTCGATTCAACTTTTCAGTGCATTGTCTACCTGGTTTGTTGGGGGCAAAATCGTGAAGGTGATCCCATCAGAGCCCACTGTTTTGTTCGCACGTATACCTCTTCTCATAATGCGACACACACTATAGCTGCGGAAAAGAAAAATAAGACAACAAATAAAAATCCATTTGCAGAAACCTGCTAAAGAAGAAGGGAGTCTTCAAAAGTGAGAGTCGCCCCACGCCGTGGTGTAGTTTAAGTAAAACCATCGAACAGTTTAGTTGTAGTTTTGTTTACCTTTAAGTCCAGACTCTCTTAAGACTAACTCCACGCTAACTTTCCCTTCTATATTTCCTACACACCGCTTTCGAAGAAAGTTTTTCGGTTTTCCATATATAAATATATATATAAAAAAAAGAATCGCTAAAACCGACTATCGGTCTGACTATTTAAACTTGAGGAAAAGATAAAATATGAGGAAGTTTGTGTTATGTGCCATTGCCGCCGCGTTGCTTGTGGTCTCAACTAGTGAGTGATATGTTTTATATATTTAAAACAAACAAATTTCCCAATTTTTTACAGGGATTACATTATATTAATATTATTCAATAAATGAGATATCGTTTAAATAACTTTATATCTCCAATCGGTCTTCTAAATCGGAGATTATATGTTTAAAAGTGAAATTTTGCTGTTCAATATTATATTATATACTATACCAATTGCTGCCTGTTCTGCAGCCAATTTCCCGACCATTACATCATACATTTAAACCTAGTGCATGTTTGTAACAAATGAAGTTTTTCTTTTTTCTTTCTTACCTTTACGTTCCTTTTTTACCAAAACTCGATTAAGTGATTCGTGAAGGAGTTACGAGCTTTGTAACGTGCCTACCCACGTAACTCTCTCAATTAAAATCGTTTTATAAAAATACCGACACGATTTCAACAACTTCGAATGCTTTCCCAGGGCCGATTAAACGTTGCGAAAAATTGGGTTATTCCGGATGTTTTCAAATGCTAATCAAAATTGGTCTGTATAGCAGTTTAAACCCATTTTTGTGTGTTCATTTTCTGTATTAAGTCGAATCAAAAAAATCCTTGGCAACCCGCAAAATTTATGCAGCCGGCACAGTACGATATGATGACGATGGCTTACCGGTTTTTTAATGGTATATTTTTAAATGTGCTAAAAAGTGAATGTTTGTTACTAGCGATAAAATTATATTGAAGGAGACGTGGCTTCGAACTTGATGAGTTGGTCGTTTCAACGTTTTAGTTGTGAATTTTTTTGTTTAATGGCACGGACGATTGCATGTTGTATCGTGTGTATGTTTGTGGAAACGGTTGCATTTTAAATTTTTTATTGAATTTTGTGGAATAGTAGTTTCGAAACACAGAAGCCTACTTTAATTCTTGAAAGTCATGCAAATATTTACTTAGGCCATTTAATGTGGGTCTGCATTTAATTTAATGATACTATTAAGTTTGATCTTGATTTTTATGCAGTTTATTAAAGAATTTAATTGGGGTAGGTATTATGAAATCAACACAATAAGTAGAAGTTTTTAAATATGCACGATTATCTTTCTTATAGAAAGTTCTGCAGTATCTGTTCGATCTAAAACAATTTAAGATATCAACATATCTAAGTTTCCAATCCAATTTGGACTTCAGTAGTACTATTTTGGATTTAGGTATATCAAACTTATTGGTATGGTTGAGTTTAAATTTAATTTTCATAAAACAGTATTTCGAGATATACAGGGTGATTCTTAATGATATGTTCTAAAATATTTCAATCGATTCTATGGAATAGTTTAGGACCTGCAACCAATTTTATGTGTATGAATACTTTTTTCACTCAACACCCTGTAATTTTTTTAAGACACACCCTACGAAACTAATTAAGATATCAATTTACAGAGAGCTCTTTTTTCGTTTTAATGAGTCTTCAAGTACTTCTCTATTCTGCTTCAATCATGAGTTTTAAACTGTCAAAGTTCAAAAACCTGTAACATTGTTAAATAAAAATAATGAAAATTGAAAAAAAAAATTTGTGTAAATGTTATCAGTTTTTGAACTTTGACAATTTTATACTAGTGATACGAACAGGATAGAGAAGGGTTTGAAGAATCATTGGAATGAAAAAAAGAGTTCTCTATCAATTGATATTTTAAATTGGCTCATAGGGTGTATGTTAAGAAAATTACAGGGTGTTGAATGAAAAAAGTTACTATACACATAAAACTCTCCATAGTTCCTAAACAAGGCATTTTAGAGAAGGGTTCTCGGAACAAACGTTGATCAGTGGATTTCATAAAATCAATTGGCATATGTTGGAACACATAGTTAAGAATCACCCTGTATGTAAAATATTTGTTACTTTGTATAATGCACGTCTCTATGGTTTCGAATTATATATAAATAATAATTAAACGTTTTTACTCGGACTAAAAGAAAAATATTATTCATTAGGGATCACATAAATTAAAAAAATGAAATACAGAAATCAGAAAATCAATTTTTTCAAACTTTAACTTGCTAGTCGAATAGAAACACTAAATAACAAAATTGTGTTTTTAGAAAAATTCAATTTCAATTTATTTTTAAAATATCCACTTAAGAGATGTTAAAAGAAGGCTAAAATTATAATATCTTCAAAATAGTTTGAAATTCAGAAGTTTTCACACAATCGTTATAGTAAATTTGTACAAAACACGATACAAAGTGAACATGAAATTATTCATCTTAAGCTTATATAAAAAATATCAGTTGACTTAAAATGTTCGTCGATTATTTTTTGAATGATTTTTTACCTCTGTTTCAAATCTTAAAAAAGAGGTCTTCTGTCTATTTTTGAAAATTAGTAATATTATAGTTATAAAAATATATGTTAGAGGAATAATTTTAAAAAAAATTACCCATAATTTGCGTGCCCGACCGATTTTACCATAGTAATGACTACAATATTTTGATGAATTTGGCGTCCTTCGTTAAGAAATTTTTAGTAGTAATTTCGTTAGAAATAAAATGACGAGTATTATAACACGAATATAATGATATTGTTCCTCTATATAATTAACCTAATCATAACATCAATTTTTCTTAATGAAGACATCCAAAAAAATTTCAGGTTTACCTAAACTGATTTGGAAAATATACCATACATTTGCTTTTATGTTATTAATTCGAAGAGGAAAATATTTTACAAAAAAATTTTTTATTTACAAATTCATATCGTCCCAGGACAGATGTTTTTTGTTTTTGGTTTTCTGTAGAACTTTAAAGATAAAAATAATATGTATAATACTACTACGTGATCCCATTTATAAACCGGTCACGCTTTGATACATGTTAAAATATTTCATGATAACAAAGTTCTCTCGTGAATATGCCCATATTCTATTTAAAATTCAGATGGCATAAATAAGGAATTTTAGACTTCTTGTGTATTATATGTATGTACATATCATAATATAATACGCTGAATTCGTTGTTTTCTAGTTTTTACTAAAAAAGTATTCGAAGTGCTTCTTTGCCTTTCAATTTGTGTTCTTTACTTTAAAGGTACTGACTCATCTTATATTTATTTATTTCTTGTTTTGTGATTCACACAAATATTGACCACATGCTTATTTTTATGAGACCCGGTCATAGACCTTGTTCTGGCAAAATATTCTTTAAAGACTTGAGAACAATGGTGCGACAAGCCGATACTTGAAATTGTGATTGTTCTCTTAACCGGCCACTGTCAGATTTTAAATACCTCGTCAGACACACCTGCAGTTAAAAGGCTTATTGGGATTTTATTTGAAGCAATACAAAAAGTGTCTGTAGATCACGAACTTTGCAATTTTAGAGTCAGTTAAATAAACTCCTTAAAAGTTTAACATTTTGCAGTTGCAATTTTATAAAATATAATAATTTTTATACGTAATTGGAAAATCGAATTCGTAAGCATATTATAAAATTTATTAAATTACGTTAAATCTTGCATTTTTAAATGTTTATAATGAATTCGAAGTCAGCGATCCTCAACCCTTAAAAAGTATCATTAAAATTAATCATGTTAGGGGTATCATGGATGAAATTTCGCACCAGAATACGGTGCTTTTTTTTTGCGGCTATTTTTTTTTTCACTTCCACTTCGAAATTTTGTGGGAAATACCTAACGAAAAATTCCCTGAGAATTGGAGCCCTAAATATTAATATTAAGTGCTAGACCAAGGAGTGCAAAGATTTCCCGTATAAAATACACGTAAACTTTGATTTTTTTTTTCTTCAAAACTCTACAGCTCAGAGGTATTTTATGGTATAATCTTGGTCAATGATAGGGTTTCTTCAGAATCTAATGCTCTACAAAAGTGTCCATTACGGCGTAACCCTAACTCCCACCAGCGAAGTAGTAAGGGTCACTAAACCCAATTTTTTCATGAAATTCTCGTTTTTTTGCCCCTATCTTGTAAATAACAAGAGCTACAGAAAAAGTGAATATGACAAACTTGTAGCAAATTCAGTTTCCTACAAAAAAGTTCATGAACACCAAATCGCTAACATCGATATTTCTTGAGATATTGGGATCTGAAGTTGAGGTAGTGTTTCTACAATTTAGCTCAATAATCCATGAAAATTCCACACTACCTCAACTTCAAAGCCCAATATCTCAAGAAATATCGATGTTAGCGATTTGGTGTTCAGAACTTTTTTGTAGGAAATTTAATTTGCTACAAGTTTGTCATATTCACTTTTTCTGTACCTCTTGTAGTTTACGAGATAGGGGCAAAAAAACGAGAATTTCATATAAAAATTGCGTTTAGCGACCCGTACTACCTCGCTGGTGGGAGTACTAAGGATCCGTAAATTTGAGATATTGTAATTTCACTATATATTAATTATCTGATCATAATTATACTTTTTGCCTTTGCTTGTTTTTAAATAAGCCCTAAGGGGATAAAACTTTACCTACAAATTTTTTAAAGACAAAGTTATTCGAATAAAAAATTGAATTTCGACCTTCAGGGAGCACATTCCACTAGTCATAAATTGATTGCGATCGTTAACAAATTTTTTATTGTGTTTAAATTTAAAGAAAAAAGTAGAGAAAGTGAATTGTAATAAATAATGCCAAAATATTGTTATGCTCTGGGTTCAAATATTAACCCTGACCAGTTGTTTTATTATTAGGAGGCGGCATTTGAATCAAGAAAAGAAATAATACTTTCATTTACTCGATATTTTAAAATTATTACAAGCTCCTTTCAAGTATAGGTTATATGGTGCAAATGTAGTAAAATTATGCCAAAATCTCAATTTTCCGTACTACGGCCATAATAAAAAAAAAAAAGATAATGTAATTTTCAATGAAATCTTCTATCTATAAAAAAGTTAATTCATCTTCCGTAGTATAGAAAATGGGATCGTAAACTCGATCAATCAAAATGATCAATTTCCACCTAGTGTACGTGTGTACCTGCGCATTAAACCTCTTTAATAGTATCTTGAGAAACAGAAAATCTGTCTGTCCGGTTAACGATACTTTGATTCGATTCGATTGATTGCTTCTACCGAAGTTGCCTAAAGCAACAACTTCTTTTTACGATGATGAAACTCTCCCTACTTTAATAAAGGCCCGGCCTTGTAGTGATGGTGTTTTTGGTATTTTCGTCTTTTCGTTAGTTAGTTTCGAATTCCTTCCTTTGCTTAATCAGATTTTTTTCTTGAGCTTTTCGATTTCTTAACTCGATTACAACCGAGAGAAGTCTCCTAATTGCTCCAACAAATTGACTTATGGAACCACATCGACGAATAAATAATTAAAAATTTTCACTTTCGCTGGTTCGACTGGTTTTTCTGTGGAAATAACGAAAAACGACACAAAAAGATTCAACAAAATTTTCATTTATATTACCTTTTTTACACTTAATTTGTTGGTCGCTCCTAAGGTGGATTGGATGCCAGAGTTGCATAATGCATTGCATGATGCACCGAAGTTTCATAATCCGTCGTCTCTATCGAATTCGCTTAATTGGAAGGTGTTAACAACCTTTTTTTGGTCATCTTGGGTAAACCAATCGTATTGTTAATTAACCACGGAGGAAAAGAAATCATTTAAATGAGCTTGCTTGCAATCGACCTCCAAATTATGCTAAATTTTTATTTAATGCATGTCTTGAGAAAATTATTAGTTATTTGTTTTTTTACCAGTTTTATTTATATTTCGAACTCTTTTCCGTTTTACACTTCCGATCTTTTAACTGCAACAATTCGTTCAATGACTTGAAAATTGATTTTTTATTTAAATTCAGACTATTTACACATAATTTGTTTTAATTAGACAATAATAGTGTTCCGTTTCTAAAATGCTGATTAAATTGTATTGACATTGATAGTGTAACACTTCCTCATTGTCAAACAGTTTAGTAATTTGAATAATTCAGAAGGACAATGTTCGATTTATATTTTAGAAAATATTCATATATAGCATAGGTGATTAAACTCCAGCCTTTGTAATGCCGCCAATTAGTGCGAGATCTTTCCAAAAAGTAATTTTTTAAATCTAAAAACGTTAACATTATTAATTAATATATTTCTATGGTTTACTATAAGTTTAAACTCCCACACAAAACATTGTTACTTTGATCTTTCTATGGTGTAATGAATTTTGGCAAAACTACAAATAGCACACAGAAGAAATGAAAACATACATATTTGATTTTTATGCAAGAGAATGCCAGAAATATCTATTTGAATAGCTTTTGTTGCATATAATTTATTATTGACCTGAATACATACTTTTAAAGCAATATTATAGTATTTTTGTCAATAGCAAAACACACCTTCAACATTTGATTTATTATTAGAAACATATTTCTCTTATATCTCGTGATAAATATTATAATTTGTAACTTTTAAAAGAAAATTAAGTCGAATAGATAAAAATTATTATTCTAATTTAGATAGAAGGATCTTTTTAATTTGTCTTGAAGTGTAAAAAGAAATGAATTTTAATATAAAAATGTTTATATCAAAGTTTCATTTCTAGTCATTTAACTTATAATAGAGGTTGATGTAGTTAAAAGACATTTTATCTACTTAGGTATCACTCTATCAATTTCCTTTGAATTCGTGATTAACAAAAGGTATGTCATTATAAGAGGTATAAATCAAGTCAGGGTTTATTAAGATTGCTTTGCAATTTCAGTCTGTTTCGCGAAGATGAAGATTTTCGATTGTAAGTATTTGAATTAAAATATCATTTGAAAAAAAAGGCACCTACTCGTCATCACCGATTTCGCTCAAATTTATAGCACATGTAGGGCTTGGCTACAAATGAAAGTACCCGAAGTAGGAACTCGAGATGGCTAAGCGTTTAGAAAATAATAGTATAAAAAAAATTTTGACGTGGCTTTCGCAACATAAATATCATTTATGTTAGTACTTGCCTCGGGCTTGTAATGCAGTGATCACAGGTTCGACTCCTTGCGTGTGGGACCTTTTCCCCTTTTGGATCTTTCCCAAATTTTATAATATTCAGGTCGCAATTAAGCGAAGTGATAAATAATTTATTTTATTTATTTATTTATTTATTTATTTATACGCAAAAGGCATAATTGGGATTGCGGACTTTTCAGCAAAGGATAATTAAAGCGCATACCAAAAGACTTTGTACATTCAAATTCACACTTTTATTCTTTTGCATTCGATGATTTACATTTATCGGAGTAACTCCGCATTTTTACAATCACAACGTTGTTTCAACGTCTCCATAGAAAAACAAATTTGATTTACATTCATAAAACATTCTCTCTCATCGCAAAGTTTAGTAGCGAACCATATGTAACGTAACATTTTTCTACCTGCGCCGAAAATCAATTGTTCGTGTACGGCCGCCGGGAAAGTTCGCAACGGTAAATTTTTCATGATTATGTGCTTATTAAAAATTTATTATTTGTATATTTATGCCTTTTGCGTGTAAATAAATAAATAAATAAAATAAAAAATTTATCACTTCGCTTAATTGCGAAGGTACAGGAAGATCCGAAGAAAAAGCCTCCGCACGAACGGATTCGAACCTGTGACCATTGCAACACGAGTCCGAGCCTTTACCACTACACTAGCCGCTTCTCTGTGAAAGTGTTAAAAGGAATGGTATTTAGAGCCGCGTCTAAATTTTTATTATACTATTATTTTCTAAACGCTTGGCCATCTGAAGTTCCCATTTCGGGTACTTTCATTTCTAGCCAAACCCTACATATGCTATAAATTTGAGCGAAATCGGTGATGACGAGTAGGTGCCTTCTCCTTGTTAGACTGATCGCGACTCAATTGTTCTCTAAATCACTATGTTAAGAATCTCCGATGAGGTAATCATTAAGAACTTTGACCTTACACTATAAAATAAAATTTACCAACAAAATTGATACCAAAAAAACTAAGCATTATTGTGCAATTAGTTCCCATTTAAGAAAATTGCTATAGTCGAACTATAAATTAATTTTGACACTGAAATTGCCAAGTTCCGGTCAAACAAAGTTACAACCTTAAATTAAAAAAATAAAAAAAAAATTCATCAAAGTCGACTACTTTCAGTATTCACTAACACATTCAACAACAATATCTTAAAAATACCTAAAGCGATTTATTAGACAGATTAAGGGAAGAATTTCATCGCTTTAGGCATCAAATCGGAACAATAGAAATTATAAAAACGTTTTTTCCCCTGTCAGTCATGATTAAGTTTTAATTTTGAGAACGATTTATACAAGTGTAGGTAGTTTTCTTTGATTGCCAGTAAAAATATTTTTAAGTACATATCTTCACGATACATCAATCATGAAGTTGAGTTGCGTTGATGGCTTACAAACTTTCACACTCACTCATAAGATGTGAAGAAAGCCAGAAATGCTTTGCGTGCAAAATGTGTTTTGTTTTGGGAAACATAATGAGATACTTTGAATATTAATTAGTTTTAGGATATTAATACAAATTGGTCATGAGTTGACGGTGATTTTAGATAATAAATGATAATGGTTATAAATATATGCGATTTGAACCTAAGCTTTATTTTAACTTACGATAATGTGAGTTAAATGTTTTAAGGTATGGTTTTATAATTTACCCTGTAACTGAACAGATATGCACCCTATGAAAGCAGGTCAAGTCGTATTCAGTAGTAGATTATCCAAACATTACTTTACTTATAATGAAAGAATACCATAAAGATACCAATTTGGTGGATATTTTGGAATTTTTAAAGAATTACGTTAATTTTATGCTTAAATTTTTCTACCTTATGTATTACAAATTTCAAGATTATTGATCGTTCTATTGTTTTTGTGAAGACACACCTTATTTTGTCGATATTGAGCTAATGAAAAAATGCGAACTATCAACAATTTAAAATATGATGATATGGTTTATGATATTAGAAAAGGAGGGGGTAGAAAATTGATTCAAGACTTAATAAAAAGCTTACTTAAAAGATTTACTTCTGACACCAATGGTGAAAATTATTAATTTAACTACGTTTCGCATTAAACTTTAAAGGTAACAAAGAATAAGTCTGTTATTAATTTGACCAAAAAACTATTGTAAACGTATTCAAAACAAAATGCATTAATTTTCATTATTAACTGTACGTGTTTTTGAATCAAAAGTATTGACATTTTGGAACAATAGATTTTGTAGTTTTGTAAAATTAACTATCTAGAGCTTTACTTTCAACTATGAAATAAAAATTGAGTTTTTTAGTCCAAGGATTGTTTAAATAAATGCTTACTTTTTTTGTATATATTTAAATACTACATTGTGGACAATAATAACAAAATAATTAATTTGATCAATGTTTGTTCCGTTGAGTAAACAGCGCTGCTTTAAACAATTTCCTTTTTATTTTAACAATATTTCTACCGAAGCTGTAAAAATACACTTTTTGACATGTTAACTTAAAATTATTATCATTAGCTTTATCGTTTGCCCACAATTAAATTTTTGACTTTTCTTATGCCCTAGACAGACAGGACATATAAATCAATAATTAGTACTAATTATTAATTTAGGTGCTGTCTGTCATGAGCTTATCATCATTATGACCGCTAAATGGCGAAAAACTTGATCATTTATGACTTGCTAAATGACCATAATTTTTTGATCATTTATACCTAAATGATAAATAGTGTACTAGAATTCACCTGATTTTGTACTTCTATACCAATTGTAACATTATTTTACGCTATCCATTACAAAGAACAAGAAGAAGAAAAGCACAAAGATTATTGAATAACTGACAGCTGGTAAATGATGATTAAGAAATGGCTGTCTGTCACCACTTCATTAATTATTAATTAATGCTAAATGAGTAATTAACTAATTATTAATTTAATGCGTTGTATGTCCAGGGCATTATAATGGTTGTTGAATCCTAAGGAATCCTCATTTCAGTTTTAAAGGTGGAAACGTACTTGTATAAAAACGACAACATTGCTGAATTAATAATTATTGTAGTAGCATTAAAATTTAAATTTTTTGAATGTATTATTTAATGTTCTACAATTGTTTCAAATAAAATATTGTTAAATGTACAACAATCCGCAAATAGTTTTATGGTAAAAATGTATTTGATATTACAATACAATGATTTTCTCAGTATATGTATTACATAAAGTATTATGCTATTTATACAGCATCGCACACTCTCCTTTCACATTTTATAGATTTTTTGATAACCATTCCGATGACTGAACAAGCGTACAGCGTTTAAAATTGGTATTCACTATTACTCAAACTCTTTCAAAAGCTGTTAGATATTGCTTGTTCGACAATCGCTTCATAGCTTATGTATTTTATCAATGTTTCCGCCAATTTACCTTGATCAATCGATTATCATGTCATAAAATCGACAACTTAATTAACCCAAACACCATGGGGATTACAATTCAAGTTTAAGCGGAAGAAAATTGGGAAATTATCCTTGAAAACAGCACAGCGGAATAAAAAAACATCAATCAATGTTGTACACACTATAAATCTCACCCCGCCTAGTTTATATGCAAAATAAAATCGTTAGCATAAGATCGTATAAATTGAAAGAATGAATTTGTCCATTAATTTAGAAAAGGTTATTTACAAAATCCTTGAATTGCATTTGATGCATAATTTATTTTATTGTTGCCGGGCTTGCAGAAGTGTGGAAAGAGGTATAATTAAAAATAAATCCTTTATTGCTCAAATCTACGTACTGTGAGTGAATGTCACGACGAGAAACAATGAGTGTCAGCTTAAGCTACTGTGCCACGCAAGATGGAAGGTCAACTGGTGATCGCACCGAGTCAGTCTTCTTATGTTTCATGTTTCACATTCACTAGCATGTGGTACGGCACGACGACCTATTTGTGTTTCCTGATCTCCAACACTTTCCTCCCACATTTTGGCATCAACCTTCTTTTTGATCGGCATGAAATCGCTCCGTCGTGTGATGATGCGGTTTTCTTGCGAAATGATCCAACACAATCTTGTAAAACCGCAACATCTTAATATTCGATCTGTGTGGCATCGAAAAGTACCAAAGATAAATAAAGTAAAGAAATCAATGGAAAAAACGTAAAAAAAGCATCATTTCGATTTCAATTTGTTTATACGTTTTGCATAACGTCTCAGAAGGAAGGAAAACGAAAACGAAGACTCTCAGTGTCGGTTCGACAAGTTTTAGAAAGTTGCTCGACAACCTATACCCCGCCTGGTATCTTGGGGACGGGGTTTTCTGGCATTTAAAACTTTGTAATTTTATGCCAATCGTCAAATTTTATGCGCTGCATTTTCGACACAAATTTGGCGCTTGCACTTTCGTTTTCAGTTTGCGATTTATTTGGTAACGTTTTGCAGGTATATTTATGGTATAAAGGTGGGTCATATCTAGATTGTCACTCAAATTAACAGCGGAATGATTTGTTAAGTTAATTTTTTAAATGTCCCTGGTGTCATGGTTCTTTTTATGAAAAAATAAAATTGAAACATAAGAGTTATACCGGTTTAATACCTTGATATGTTGAGTAGGTGTGACTGTTAATGGAATTATTTTTCATTTATCAAAGTTTTACAGACGTGACAGAATAAAGCACTTTATAAATTTAAAGGGGCATTATTCATTTACATTTTTACGTTTTTATACCACCATTATACCATGACAAATACTATGGTATACGTACAGGAAAATTAGTTTTAGAGTTTCAGGAAGGGAAAACTCGAATTTTTTTGTGAGAATGCGATACCTTTCAGTCTCTCTAGAAAACGTGGATTTATTTTAAACCATTAATCGCTTGTAGGAACTCAAATGTGAATCTTTCTCTATTCTATAATCAGATATGTTGTTCTACCTATAAATATAATATTTCTTATCTGAAATAATTCTTAGATTTACTTAATTCTATTATAAAAGATAGTAAAAGATACACCAAAACCATTGATCTGTTAAATTTGAAAAAGTTTTGGGATACAAGTCAACACGATTTTTGATGCTGATTAATGTACCAATACCAAAAAATGTTATATACCTTATTTTGGAATATGACGTACTTTTGGGCAAAAAATCAGAAATATCTCAGCATGCATTTAGTTGTAATTGAGGATCAAACTACCCAAACGAATGACCATTTTTCCTTCACAAAAGCAAAATTTTAACAAAATAATAATGACATTTTCTCTTTCCAATGAATGTTATTGGACATGTGATTATACATAGTAAATTTTTTTTTAAAGTTTTTTGGTTTAATCTCCTAATATTTTTAGATTCTGAAAACAACAAAGTATACAACTTTGTCTGTATTTTCCCTATTACAAAGAAATCTTTCATAAAAATAATGAAAGATGCAATTTATAAAAATTAAATTTAGTTGATATTTTATTAAATTTTCTCATTATTATTTTAGATGCAGCTGGTAAAGAATTCCAATGTCCCCCCAAAGATGGACAATACGAAGATCCAGTCCAATGTGATAAATATTACGAATGTAAAGATGGAGTAGCAAAAGCAGTAATATGTCCAGATGGTTTAGTTTTTGATCCATTAATCAGGAAAATCAACAAATGTGATCAACCCTTCAATGTTGACTGTGGTGATCGTACAGAACTTCGTAAGTTTAACATAGATCAATAAGTTTATGTCATATAATGATGATTTTTTTACCATATGCAGAGCCACCACAGAGCAATACCCTTTGCCCTCGTCGCAATGGCTTTTTTGCCCATCCTGATCCTACAGTCTGCAATATCTTTTATAATTGCATCCAGGGTGAAGCTATCGAAATTAAGTGTACAGCTGGACTCCACTTTGATGAATATTCTGGAACATGTGTCTGGCCCGATTCAGCTGGTCGTCAAGGATGTGCTCCTGAAAAAAGTATGTTAGAATAATTTAAATTTGAATATTTTTAGACTAAGACTATCTATATTTTTTTTTTTGGAAAAAACATAGAAACTCTCAGTGATGGATTCGGTTGCCCCAAGGATTCAGCGTTAGATGCATCAGGACAAGCTGTATCTCATCCGAAATTCCCACATCCAACAGATTGCCAAAAGTTCTATGTATGTCTTAATGGTGTCGAGCCGCGTGACCTAGGTTGCCAGATTGGTGAAGTATACAATGAAGAAAGTCAACGATGTGATGCTCCAGAAAATGTTCCTGGCTGCGAGGATTGGTACAAAGATGCCGATGAGAAAAAAAACTAAGTCCAATCTATAAATAAAAAAAAAAAAATAAAAAAAAATATTAATAACAACAAGAAAATTTCCGCAAATCTTGTCAAACGACTGCTGTACGAAAGTATGTTCTGTGACTGATACTCGTAATCTACTGTCCTACCTTCTAGTTTTGTTGTTAACTACTTTAAATCTTCGGAGAATTTTCTAGTTGTTTTATCATATTTTTTTTTTCTTGTCTCAGTTTGTTCTGCACCAATCACAATGCAGACATACAATTTGTTGTTAATAATTTTTTTTTAGTTTTTCTTATTCAATTTTTATTTTCTATTTTTTTCTGTTTGTTTCAACTGTGAAGTAGTGCTATAAAACATTTTTACTCTATTTTTTCTGTCTTTCCTTTCTCTATCCTTTTCTATCTTCTGTTCTATGCTTACAGTGGATTTGGCTAATTTGCATTTTCACTGGGAATTTTATTTTTCAGTTTTTTACAATTTTGGATTTTTGTGATAGCACAATTTTGTTTAAAGATCTTTTCGGGCAGCCTAATTGACCCTATATTGATGCTATTATTGCTTATATATATTTGTTTTAGAGGAATTGAGCTGTTAGTTTTGAAAGTTGTATAAGTCAATTTTTTTAATATATCATATTAATCGCATATGCGATTTTTTTTTTCAAAAAGTGGACTTATACCACATTCAAAAATGACAGTTCAATTGATGGTTACTAAAACATGAAATTAAAGTAAATTACACCACAAAGATATTAATTAATTTATTTGCTCCAAAGTGTATTTAAAACAATTTTATATATCTTTGTGGTACTTAAAGACCATTCCAAAAACTTGAAATTCAAAAAAAGCATTTATTTTCAGAGACTATTAGAAAGTTGATGTTTCTACAGGTGCCTTAAATTGAATTGCATCGATATGGTAAATATTTACCACCATTCTTTGCTTTTATTCTAATTTTATCTACATCTGTTACATAATTTTCCAAAAGACTTGTAACAACCTTACGTAGATTATTTTTTGAGCAAATCGAAAGTGGTGTGTAAAATCTTTTAGAATTTCAACACTTCCGACATTTTTATCTTACTAATTTTTAGCTATACTTTTCTTTAATTTAATTTGTCTTCTAATCGTATTTTATAGAAGATTCTGTGTTCTTTATAAAAATATATAGTTAGAATAAAAATTACATTAAATTAAAATTTTATTTAGTCTAATAGTAGGAAGAATAAAAAGCCCTTTCTAAAGCAATAATTTTTTTAAAGGCCCAATAACCATTAGGTTTTTCGATATTTAAATAGTTTGTTTTCTTAAATTCAATAATTTTTCTTTCGAAAGCCTTTTTTCGGGTTCAAGTACGATTTAGTCATTATTAGTTACAATTTTGTATGGACTATCAAAAAACGTATTCACATGTGGCCAATGTAAGATTCATTCTATACTCAATCAATTTTTAAATCTAAATAAGGGACTGCAATCAACAGATAAAATTTGTATCATAGCATCGGTAATCTCAAGCAATCTCAAGTAATCTCAAGCAATCTCAAGCAATCTTCTAAATTAGGAAACTCTTCAAAAATTCATTAAACCTGAACTTTCAACTCTTCATTTCTTATTCTGCTTCACTATATCTCCGTTTAGATATCACTTTAAATGTTTTCTAACTTTTTATACTTATCTAATTACAAAGTATAGTTACCATAATCGTTATTATTCTAACGTAGTAGTTGTTTTAACATGGTTTTGTGGAGTTTTGTATAAACAATGTAAATACTTTACACACGTATGTTTGGAGAAAATATAACACATATTATGTAGCAAAAGTTTTATTAAAAAAAAATTATGGTGTTTGATTGTTTTTGTTTTGTTTATTTACTTTTATAATCATTGGTTTTATTGGTGATTAAAACGTTTTTGGAATCGCTTAAAAAATTGAGAGATTATTTATTCCAGAAGATGAGACCGAAAATAAAAAAACCTTTTTAAGGTAGCAACTTGTTTCGTTCTCATCTTTCAGAATAAAGAATCGAATTACCAAAATGTAAATAATTTTTAATATTATTATATAATTATTTCGTTGCACTTTTAATTACTAATCTCAATTAACTAAGTGATTTCAAGATCGTAGAAGATACAAAATATTTCCTCCCATGTCTGTTAGACATACTACAGAAGACTTGGGAGAAACTTTACAGATATGTAAGTATACTACACACACATTCACATTTATATATGCTTTGTAAAATAATATAGTAAATGCTATAAATATAATATTTAAGTGTATTTAATATTCGCAAGAATTAGAAGAACTTGATATTATTATATTTATCAATGAAGTGCACATACCAGTTACTTCCTTATAGATACAGCGAAATGTTTAACAACATTTTTTTATACCTTCATGACATTTTTATTTTATTTTAAACATAATTATAATATTCATCTAACGAAATTTGTCATATTGTCATGTATTTTTTAAAAATTCAAGATTTTTTCTATAAGTAATCGATTTTATTCTGGATAGGTTATTCTTGAAGAATTTTACTATAAATGACTACTTTGAACAGTTCAAGTACTAATCGAGTTACCATTCTGCTATTATTTAACATTAATCGTTTATCTAGCTTATACATTTTGTATATAGGATTGATCTTATGAATTTTGCTTACAGATATTTTTATACTTATAGTTCTGTGTTCCCCTTACATTTCGTAGACTATAGTAAAAATGATCATTACACTGCAGTAGTACTTAAACCTAAAGATAGGAAAATTTCGAGAAAGATATAGTTTCCCTACATTTTTTAATATTTAGGTATATTTTTTAAAAGTGTTAAATTCTACCTTTCATAATTCTTTCCGTACTTTAAAAATTGATATTATTAACTAGTATCATTCTTTCCTCTATTTCACTTTATTTTCACTAATCTATCTGTATTCTCTAATTTCTATTATAATTCAAATACCATTTAAAATTTCTACTTTCTAACTCCTTTGTTTAAATTCTTCTAGGCTTTGAAGTGACACTTATTTTATTAATTATTTTAAAATTCATCCTTCATTATAAGGATCAGCTTTAATCATACCATACAGACTCTTTTCAACTTTATTTTATTGATTATGAGTAGTAGAAATATTCTACTATGATTTATACTACTTCTAGCTCTGATTACTTTTTTTCTATTTCATTCTATACTTTCTACTTTGCTTAATGATACTCCTCTTGTATATTCTCTTTTCTTATCTATTTCTGGATAACTCTTAACTTTATTTAAAAGTGTTTAGTTTGTTTTCAAGTTTCTGTATTTCTATTTTGTATTGCAAATTTTAAATTCTTCAATTCAATTTAAATTAACTCTGATTCTCTTTGGTTTTATTTAAAATCTTTTATATTAGATTAAAAAAGAAGCTTCTTGTCTGTCAGTCAAGACTAGTGAAACTCTTTTCTCTTTTTCTATTTTAATTTTCATGTATTACTGAATTGCTCCTTCCTACCTTCATTTTCTTCTTTTCTCTCTTTTCTCTCTTTTCTTTTTTGCTTTTCTTCTATTCTTTTTTTCCACTTTATATGCCTCTATTCTTTGTTTCTACCTTCTTTCTCTCTTTCATCTTATTTCTATTTGTCTTTTCTTTTTCGTCTATTTTCTTCTTTTCTTAACTCAATTTCTTGACTTTATTCTTCTTGTCTTGTATTTTTCTACTTTACTTTAATTCCTTTTTTTCTTCTTTCTTTTTGTCTTCTTCTTTGTATTTGAAATTTTCTTCCTCTTCTCCTTCCCTTTCTTCTATTCTCCTCTTTCTCCCTGCTCATTTTCTTCTTATTATCTTTCCGTCTTTTTCTCTTTTCCTATTTTCCTCTCTCTTCTTGCTATTTTCTTTTTGTTGCTGTTCTCTTTCTTCTATTCTTTCCTTCTTATTTTCTCCATTTCTTCTTCCGTTTCTATCTTTTTCTTTTTCATCTTTTCTTTTTTCTTCTTATTCTTTTCTTTTCCTCCTCTTCTTTTTCTTCTTTTTTCCCATTTTCTTCTCATCTTCTATTGTTTACTTAATCTGTTTCTCATATTTTCCTCTATTCTTCTTTTATACACCTTACCTTTTACAATATTACAAAATATTAGTATAGAGAACAGGAACCAAAAAATGTGGTACTCAACAGATATGTAAAATTTTTCAAAATTCAAAAATTTAATTTGTTTTGATGCTAGAAAAAGATAAAATTATTTAAGCCAATCTCGATGACGTTGCTCTGTGTTACTTTAATTTCAAATTTTCACTCACTTCCTTGTTTTACCTTTTCTTCATTTTCTCTTCTTATATTTTTCTTCTGTCCTTTATCTCATATTCTTCTTCTTCTTCTTCTTCTTATTTTCCTTTTCTCGTTTCTTTTTCTTCTAAAATCTTTTTATTGTCTTCTTCTATACTTCTTTCCTAATATTCTTCTTCTTTGTGTCCTTTTTCTTTCTTTCCTTTCGTCTTTTATTCTTACCTTTTTTAATTCTTTTCTCCTAACTATATCACTTTTTTTAATTTCAAATGTTCACTTCTTCTTCTCTCTTTTTTCTCCTTATATTTGTCAGTCTTTTCATCTTTCTTTTCTTATGTAATCAGAAGAATCTTTTCATAATGTTTAAATGTATTTATGATATTCTGGAAAATCGGATTTTATCCTGGCATTTTTGTTTTGTTTGGAACAAATTTTAGTCTAACAAAAACAGTATAATGACAAGTATGAACTGCCAAAAGTTAGAATTCACAAAAAAGGTGTCATAGATTCATATTTTGCGATTTCCTTATTTTAGACTGGCAATTTAATAATGTTTTTACTTTTCTTTATTTTCCTTTGCTGTTACCTTCTTTTGTGATTTTATTACCTCAATTTTATAAATTTACTTCTCATTTTTTTATTCTGTCTTATTCTGATTCTTTTATTCTCTTACTTTTTGGCACTTTTCCTTTCTTCTTGTGCACTTTCTTTATTCTGTCTTTGTGAATCTATTTTTATTCTATCATTCTTTCTTATCTTGTTTGATAATTCTCCTATATTCTTTTTAATTTCAATTTTCGTTTAATTTTTTATCTCCTTGTTCTTTACTCTTAATTTCTTTTCCCTTTTTTTTCTATTCTTGTTTTTTTTTTCTTTTCTTTGTACACTCTTTTGTCTCCTTTATCTTGTTTCTCTATTTTAGTGTTCTTTTCTGTTTCTTTGTACTTCTGTTCTAGACTTCTTTTCTAATTTGCTTACTTCCTTGTTTTCTACATTTCTATATTCCTTCTTTATCTACTTCTTCTTGTCATCTTTCTTTTTTTCTTCAGTTCTTTTATTATCTCCTTATTTTACAATTCCTTTCTATTCTTCTGTTTTCTTCTACTTTTAACTTCCTTTTCTTTCTTCTTTTCTTTGTTCATGTTCTAATTTTCTTTTCTTCTTCTACTTAGATCCTATTTTTTCTCTTCTACTTTCTTCTTCTATTTTTGTCTTTCCTCTTCTTCTTTTTCCAGTTGCTTCCTATTCTTGTCTTTTCTTTTTCCTTCCTCTCCTTTCTTCTTTTCTTCGTTTATCCCCTTTTTTCTTTTCTGTTCTCATTCTCTTTTCTTCCTCTACTTTCTTCCTTTCTTTTCTTATATTTCTTCATAAATTTTTTTCCTTTTTTCTTCTTTTCTCTTCTTCTTCTATTTTTTTCTTCTCTTTTCTCCTTCAACTTTCTTCTTGTCTTTTTCCCTCATATTGTCTTCCTCTCTGTTCTCCTTCTATTTTCTCTTCGTCTCTTCTTATTTTCTCCTCTGCTTCTTGGATGATTCTATAGACGTGTGTAGTATGACACTGTAAAAGTGAAATTCATCTGACATTTATATGCAGTTAAAGGGGCCGCAATAGTTCGGTTGGTAGCACTACGCGTTGGTACCAAGAGTAAAGCGCTAGCGATGTAGGTTCAATTTCCATTAGAAATCCTGGTTACAAAAAAGTAGTAGTGGTCCTATAATAGCCTAAATCCGACAGCCACATCAGTCTAACATCTATATGAATTTAAGCATTATTTATTAAAGTTTTGCATACATAAATACCATAACTTGTCCTGCAGATTCAGAGTTTACAATTTCATTAATTTCGACCTATTTCCTTTCGATTTCTCTCCAAATTTCTTCGTATTTCTGTCTTTTCTATTTCTCATTTTAAATCTCTACCACCTTCTGATTTTCTATTCTTTTGTTCTCTCTTCTATTTTTCTCATCTTTCTTCTTCATGTCCTATATTGTCTTGTATTCTTATTCTCTGCTATCCATCTACTCTTATCATCTTCTCTTCTTTCCTTTCTCCTTTCTCTTCTTTTACTTTTTGATTCTATTTTACTCTAAATGCTTTCAGTTGTTATCTTCTTTGAGTACTTTCCTTTTTTTCTCGATGATCAGTAATTTTATTCTTTTCTTGCTATTTTTCTGTCTGTACTTTTTCCTTTTTCTGTTTCTTCTCTTTGATTTTATTTCTTAAACTCTAATAATCTTTCCTGTCTTTCTTCTTTCTGACCTTCTTTCTTACTTTTCACTTTTTCTAAACAGCTTTCTCTTGAAATAATTTTCTTCGAAAATAATTTCCTTTACTTTTCTTTTTCTATTTTCTCCGTTTTCAATTCTTTTATTTCTATACTTATTCCTTTTCCAAGCTTAAGCAACTATTTTTATAAAGAATAAATTTGAATTTCCTGAAGATATTTTAATTCAAACTTTTTGGCTCTTCTATTTCTTTACTTTCCACAAAAATTTCAATTTCAATTCAGCTATATTTCTAAAATTTAAAATCTTTCCTAGTATTATTCTTCGTCTTTTCTTATCCGTCTAGTATCTACTTATAAATTTAGTCTTCTTTTAGTAATTTGAACTTTTCTTCAGTTATTATCTGTTCGTTCTTACTATAATAATATTATACATATAACAAATTTCAAGGAATTAGTTTAAAGTTGTCTTATATTAACTTTGTAAAATCGTATATCTTCTTATTTTCTTTTAAAATGCCTTTTGTTCTTACTGATTTTAAACATGAAGCAACTTTTTTATCTTTTGCAGAAAAACCTACATTTATACATTTCACTTTTCTGAATCTGCCCACTCTTCATATTTAAATTTTGAGCCTAGTTTTTGAATGTCATTTAGTTTTTCTTTTCTTCGAAGGTCTTTTTAGAATATTTGATTATTAAACCACTTTTTGAATACAGATTAATTTTTCTCATAAATATCGAAATTAGTTGTTCATTTATTCACGATTTTCACCTTGATTTTCGCCTCAAAAATTATCATTTCCAAAAAAATTAGAAATTAATCATTAACTTGTCTTTTCTCAAGTCTGATCTTAAATTTTTCCACTACTTTTTACTTAATATATAGACTTTTAATAATTTCTTCTTTTCTTCTTCAAAACTAGCATTCTGTGACTATTAAATACATTATTTATTGTATATATATATTGTAAACACTAATTTGAAAGTTATTTTCTACATTTCCTTTTTATTTAACTTGTTTATTAAGTACAACTTCATTGTATAATTGCTTTTCAATTTACATCAAATTTAATCCGAAGCATTGCCATTTTAAATCCTGTCATAAAATATAATAATACATATTTATAGATCTCACAATTCCCAATTTAAATTTCAATTCTTGAACTTTTATTATAATTGTTTCTTCCGATTTTAAGTTATATATCCTTGAAAAATATACGATGATTTTGATATGTAATTCTTGTAAGATAAATTCGTATACGTTGTTATACCATTATTTAAAATTTAATTTGTTCATATTTAGTTATATATATATATAAAATAGTACCTGATCTAAAACATATTGAATAAGATTTCATTCTACTCTTTTTCTTTTCTGATATAAATGTTTCTCTTTATTCACTTTATCTTTCTGTTTGTCTGTTTTCATAAAAATTACATTCTTTGGTATTGTAACTTACATGTGCACATATATAAAATCTATCATAATTGATATATCTTCATTGGCAAATGCATAAAACATGAAATTTTCATTTCTTTCTTTAATAATTTTTCCGCTTTTATTCTGACTGAAATATTTTAACTTGATTTCAATCTTTTTTAAAATAACATACAAAATTTCATGAAATTTATTCATGCATTTTTCACAATTCTTCGCCGAAATTCTGTCTATTTGAATTCTTTATGTATATAATTTTATTCATGCCTTTTATTTATATTTTAAGGTATAACTAAAGTGATATATATGGTAATTAAAGTTACTTTCTAATAATTGTGTTGTATATTATATCGTGTTTATTAATTGTTTACCAAGCGATTCTGCTTTTCTATACTTTTTCGTTGGCTTTTATCGTGGTTACGAAGTATGCATTAGGGTTTTATTTCTTTTAGGATATATGGTAACTAAATTTTGATTTGAATTATTTGATAATCACATTAATTTTAAAATTAATAAATTAAATTTAAATAAATTACATTTTTTATTCTTATTCTTGAATTTCTGCAATCTGACGAATACGAACAATTTTAACCATAAACTATAACTTGATTTTATTATATTTATTTAATTTGTTAAAATTGGATTATGATAAACCCTTATAATTCAGATCATATATCACTAAATTGTTTACTAAATTAACTTAATTTTGTTAGTTAGTTATCTAATTACAATTTTTTTTTAATGGTATGTTTTAAACTTTAGGAGTAGTAAGTTTAAAACATAAATTATAGGTACATTTTTTAAATTAACAATTTTCGTAGGTCTAGTCAAAAATCGTATTGAGAAAATATAGTTTAGATTACTTTGCAATTTTTTAAAAAATAAGGAATTATTATATAATTGGAGGCTTTATACAGACCTTGTGGAATTGATTAGGAAAACAATGTTTTCGATTTTTATATTTATTGTAAAATTATGAGTAGCTAGAAAATGCAAATTATATTAAGAAAATCCCCTTTCGATTACGATAAAAAGCCTTTTTCTGTCTTTAAGAGTGTTCTATTCTTTTGCCTTTATTTACTGATTATCATAATTAAATTCTTTCTCTCTGGTTCTATTTTCCAATTTTTATCTGTATTCTTTCACTTCAAATTTCTTTTAAATACTTCTTCTTTTTCTTATATATCTCTTTTACTTAAACTTATAATCAATTGTTTAAAATGATTTATACATATAAGCTTAATTTCTTCTCTTTACACCTTTCGAATTTTGCTGCAATTATATAAATTAACTATGATTTTAATTATTATATAATTACAATTTTATTTAAATTATTTGTCACAAAAAATGTAACTTTTAAATAAAACTTTAAATTTGTTGATTTTAACTTTGGGCTCTGCAAAGGCTCAATTGTATATACATATATAGAGCAGCATAATTTTTTACTCTTCCTCAATGATTTTGTAGTACTACTAAAATAATATGTATATTTTTCAATATTTGTACATACTTTAATTAAATAACTATACTAGAACAACTTCAATTATTTGTTGCCAACTTTTTAAAGCAATTATTTTGGACTCTAAAATTTGTATACCTATCCTTAATTTTACAAAATGTTTACTATCTAAATTTTATATTCGATTTATTTCAAATTTATAAACTTAACTAGTTAAAAATAATATTTTGAATAGTCCTATGCAATAAAATAATGTGATTATGTTCTTTGTATCTATATCTAATATGTTTCAGTTTTAAATTAGAGCTTGTTGAAGATTAGAACTTTTTTCTTTTTAGTTATAATTTGTAAGTCTTACATGTTTTTTTTTTTCTATAGTTTAACGCAGCTGTTAAATATTATAAATTTTAAAAATTGACTTATTGTATGTAGTTACTAACAGCAAACTTAGATTGAGCTGATGGTCCGTTTTTATTTTATTTTAAATATCATTGTTAATGTACAATAAATGGTCTCATATACTTAGATTAAAATTTAATCTAATATTTCACGAACTTTTCTTTTTTTCAACAATTTTTAGTACTATACAAATTAAATTTTCTCTTTTATTTTCTAAATAAGTAAAACGGATAAAACAACTATAAAATTATACTCTTTATACCTGTAATAAATTCTTTTACACTCTTACAAATTTGATTTTTATTTTTGTAAAATTATTTATGGGCTTGGGTGCGGAAATTTCCTTTCACCCCGAATCAATACTCCATATATAGTTAATTTGAATTTTCAGCAACTACTGAAGCCCAAAAGAGAAAAGTGATTTTTTAACAAAACAACGCTATTTTTATTAAAAAATATTTGACTTTCACAAGATTTTTGTACAAAAATCCATCATAAAAAGGGAAAAAGAAAAGAAAACCATTCAATCAACTTCGATCATATTTCACCCAAATATTAGCATGTTAGCATTCACCTAAAGTGCGCCAATATCGTGTTTGTGCAAACATTGAACTTCTTCGGAGATTCTTATCAACTATCGACTCGATCTCCGGCCAATTGTTGGTATAATGGTAATGACGTCTTGGGCTGTCTTATAAGATATTTCGGGTATCTGCACGGCCGTCGATAGCTTCTAAGCTAGCTTTAGTAAAACTTGAACCGTGCGACGGTATACTTAACGAAATAATCGGAATATGG
The DNA here is from genome assembly GCA_949715965.1 of Dysmachus trigonus. NCBI lineage: Eukaryota > Metazoa > Arthropoda > Insecta > Diptera > Asilidae > Dysmachus > Dysmachus trigonus. Next base: position 68,697,001 of record OX454323.1, read on the forward strand.
ATTTGCGGTGTTAGAACAATTTTTATATTGGATATCCGTCAGTCGTGAGTTTACGTGTATCGTATACCAGAGTATAGTGCCAATTTTAAAGATGAATCGGATTTTGTGTAGTTCCCTGCTTTTCCTGGGATTTATCTCTTTAGGTGAGTTAACTACGAAATAATCGCATAAAATAGCACTGGTCAGAATTGAGAACCCTGTACATGGCCATCAGTTCTGCATCAGTTGCCATTGCAATTGTCGTGTTTATTGGTCAGATATTTCGGTTTGTGGATTGCATAAATTCACATTAATTGTGAGTTGTAGGTGTGTCTTGCTAATTTTGTAGCATACTGTAATATATGTTACATAAAACCCGAAATCGAACCCCGTTTAACTTGTTCACCGGGCAAAAGTTAAAGATCTTGAAGTATTCCAAGATGCGCGCGCAGCATGATCTGTCAATTTAATTCTTGGCTGTGTTACTCATGAAAAATGTTCAATTCACGCGGATAGTTGTACATTTAGTAATATTTTATTTGAAAGAACTATGGAACACATGTAAGACGTTCACAACATTCAATTTTAATGCTACAACAATATTTGTTTTTATTTGCAATAACGAAAATAAGGCATTTTGGTTTGAAAAACATGATTTTTAAAAGGTTTGTTTTGGGTAATTTGAATATTTTTTAAGTATATGCACTTCATGCAGCATTAAAGCTTGAAATATCACTTTATCAATTATTAGTTTATTTTCCAGGCTCAGTGTGGATCGCTTGTTTATAAATATTTTATGAATTTGTCTTATTAATAACTACTATTATATGTTTCTTGAAAGTCAATGTTTTATCAATGAAATGATGCCCATGAAATAGGAGAATCGTTCAAGTTTAGGTTAGTCTTGGAAAGATTACGCAGAGTTCATTTGCATTGTGTTTTGTTCTGATTAAGTTTAATTTTTCATTTATGGTAATAATTTTGAAGTTTTTGGAGTTCAAGTTGGAGACTGAGGACAGATTTACGAAGCGCTATCATGTAAACAAAAAATTATTATATTATCTGCAAAGATTGAGGAAGAACACTTTGGGATTTCTGGGAATTTGGCCGTGTAAATGCTATATTTAGTAAAACTGGTTCCAAAATCGAACCTTGAGGAACTCCTGCGAAAACTCAAATTTATCATTTTATATGTAAAAACATTGTGCCAAACATAATCAAAGGTATATTGATTTAATGTTATGTTTTCAACTTTTTTTTTCTCAGTGAGGTATAATTTTCTTATAGAGTATTCTGGATATATAATACGAAAAAAATGCTGTTATATACTAATTGTATTATATACTTTAAATAAGGTTTGAAATAAATAATTGTTTTTAGTTTTATGTTTTCTAGTTTATCCATTAAAAGTGAATAGTCACCCACTATTCCCTAACTATTCGTTCGGCATCAACCACGTGGCCACGTTCTCCTATCTTGTCCGTAAAATGGCGAATTGTATAACAAAAAATAATTTCCAATATTTCGAGGTAAATTTTTTGATGATATTTTCTATATTATTTGTTTATCATTCTTGGGCGTACTATAGTTCTATTACGTAAGTATGTTGAATGCAATTATTAAGTAAGTAATTAGAAGGTAGTTATTCATTTTGATCGAGGTCTGCGTAAAGTGAATACGATCTCACCTTTTTGAATTTTTTTTTTGGTTACCAGTTGCTTTACTTTTAAAGTTAAATGATTATAATATATGTAAAAGCAATTAATAAGGACTGATTTGAGATATTTGTTTTGTTTCTATTTCTTATATCTTTTCTGATAAAGCCTTGAACATATTAAAGTATTCACTTTGTCTGGACTTCCCCTAAATACCAAGAAAATTAAAAGCGAGAACACAATCAAGTTGTGACAAAAGGCGAATCAGTCAATATCAAAACCCAAATATTGCATAAGTTCTCATAGGGGAAGTTCGAAGTGCTTCGAAAAAAGCGCTTCATCCACATTTCATGATATATGTACTTAAAAAAAGTGCTTCTCAAGGAGCTAAAAAAAGTGCTTGAAACTGAAACCCAAACGAAGCACTTTTTGCTTGAAAAACTCCTTTAAAGCGCTTCTTTTCTTCAAACAGAGTTACAAAGGGGGTATCATGGCTGTGAATCACGGATTTCGTCTAGTTTTATATATGCTATAGGGCAGTGCAAACTGTGGTGTGGTGCAAACCGTACATTGTCTAGAAAAAGAGAAAATTGTTAATTAAAAATAAGAAAATATGGATATATTGCTAATGGATATCTTAAAGAACACGGATTGCTTTTAGCAAAGTTGCATCGTTTCGAGAGAAAACCGCTAAATTCAAAGATATCTAAAATCAAGAATTAGAAACAACGTATCCATATAAAATTAATCAAAATTAGTGATCTCTTAGTTGGTATTTAGTAATATTCCGGTAATTGATTTTTATGAAGTACAAAATCTTAAGTCATTTCAATAGAAGTTATTGCACATGCGATTATACATAAAAAATGAAAAATGCAATTTATACAAATTAAATTAAGTTGATATTTTATAAAATTTCCTCATTATTATTTTAGATGCAGCTGTTAAAGAATTCCAATGTCCCCCCAAAGATGGACAATACGAAGATCCAGTCCAATGTGATAAATATTACGAATGTACTGATGGAGTAGCAAAAACAGTAATATGTCCAGATGGTTTAGTTTTTGATCCACTAATCAGGAAAATCAACAAATGTGACCAACCCTTCAATGTAGATTGTGGTAATCGTACAGAACTCCGTAAGCTTAACATAGATCAATAAGTTTATATCATATAATAATAATTTGTTACCACATACAGAGCCACCACAGAGCAATACCCTTTGCCCTCGTCTCAATGGCTTTTTTGCCCATCCTGATCCAAAAGTCTGCAATATCTTTTATAATTGCATCTATGGTGAAGGCGTCGAAATTAAGTGTAAAGCTGGACTCCACTTTGATGAATATTCTGGAACATGTGTCTGGCCCGATTCAGCTGGTCGTCCAGGATGTGCTCCTGAAAAAAGTATGTTAGAATAATATAAATTAATATATTTTTTTTAGACTAAGACTATAACTTTTTTTTTGGAAAAAAACATAGACACTCATAGTGATGGATTCAGTTGCCCCAAGGATTCAGCGGTAGATGCATCAGGACAGACTGTAACTCATCCAAAATACCCAAATCCAACAGACTGCCAAAAGTTCTATGTATGTCTCAATGGCGTAGAACCGCGTGAGCTAGGTTGCAAACTTGGTGAAGTATACAATGAAGAAATTCAACGATGTGATGCTCCAGAAAATGTTCCTGGCTGCGAGGATTGGTACAAAGATACAGAACTTCGTAAGCTTAACATAGATCGATAAGTTTATGTCGTATAATTATGATTTTTTACTCTATATAGAGTGAAATTTATTGGACATACGTTATACATAAATAATGAAAAATGCAATTTATACAAATTAAATTTAGTTGATATTTTATAAAATTTTCTTATTATTATTTTGGATGCAGCTGGTAAAGAATTCCAATGTCCCTCCAAAGATGGACAATACGAAGACCCAGTCCAATGTGATAAATATTACGAATGTACTGATGGAGTAGCAAAAGCAGTAATATGTCCAGATGGTTTAGTTTTTGATCCATTAAGCAGGAAAATCAACAAATGTGATCAACCCTTCAATGTATATTGTGGTAATCGTACAGAACTCCGTAAGTTTAACATAGATCAATAAGTTTATATCATATAATAATAATTTTTTACCATATATAGAGCCACCACAGAGCAATACCCTTTGCCCTCGTCTCAATGGCTTTTTTGCCCATCCTGATCCTACAGTCCGCAATATCTTTTATACTTGCATTCAGGGTGAAGGCATCGAAATTAATTGTACAGCTGGACTCCACTTTGACGAATCTTCTGGAACATGTGTCCGGCCTGATTCAGTTGGTCAGAATCTTCTGTAAAAATAAAAACTAATGAATGAGTAATTATAATACTTGCTTCTTACTCTATTGACACTTAAAAAAATTTAATTATTATTACCAAATAATGATATTTGTACTTCACTGGCATTACTCAGCATTACCTGGCATTACTTAGAAATACTCAGCATCATTTAGCACTGCCTAGCAGTACACTACATTATTAACTGCTAACTAGGTAATGCAATTTTCTTAAGTATCAATAATGGTAATGGTACTGAAAAATTTAGTGATCTCTTAATTGGTTAGAGATATTTAGTAATTTTCCAATAATTGATTTTTATGAAGTATAAAATCTTAAAAATGTGTTATAGAAATTTTAAGTCGTTTCAATGAAAGTTATTGGGCATGTGATTATACATTTAAATAATGAAATATTCAATTTATACAAATTAAATTTAGTTGATATTTTATAAAATTTTCGTATTATTATTTTAGATGCAGCTGGTAAAGAATTCCAATGTCCCCCCAAAGATGGACAATACGAAGATCCAGTCCAATGTGATAAATATTACGAATGTACTGATGGAGTAGCAAAAGCAGTAATATGTCCAGATGGTTTAGTTTTTGATCCATTAATCAGGAAAATCAACGCGGTCAAATGTGGTCAACCCTTTGATATAGACTGTGGTGATCGTACAGAACTTCGTAAGTTTAAAATAGATCAATAAGTTTATTTCGTATAATGTTGATTTTTTACCATATGCAGAGCCACCACAAAACAATACCCATTGCCCTCGTCTCAATGGCTTTTTTGCCCATCCTGATCCTTCAGTCTGCAATATCTTTTATAATTGCATCCAGGGTGAAGCTATAGAAATTAAGTGTTCAGCTGGACTCCATTTTTCTGAATATTCTGGAAGATGTGTCTTGCCCGGTTCAGCTCGTCGTCAAGGATGTGCTCCTGAAAAACGTATGTCAGAATAATTTAAATTTTAATATTTTTAGACTAAGACTATCTATATAGAAACTCTTAATGATGAATTCGTCTGCCCCAAGAACTCAGAGATAGATGAATCAGGACAGTATGTAGCACATCCGAAATTTGCACATCCAACAGACTGCCAAAAATTCTATGTGTGTGTCAATGGCGTAATATCGCGTGAGCTAGGTTGCAAAATTGGTGATGTATACAATGAAGAAAGTCAACGATGCGATGCTCCAGAAAATGTTCCTGGCTGCGAGGATTGGTACAAAGATGCCGATGAGAAAAAACACTAAGTCCAATCTATAAATAAAAAAAAATAAAAAAATATATATTAATAACAACAAGAAAATTTCCGCAAATCTTGTCAAACGACTGCTGTACGAAAGTATGTTCTGTGACTGATACTCGTAATCTACTGTCCTACCTTCTAGTTTTGTTGTTAACTACTTTAAATCTTCGGAGAATTTTCTAGTTGTTTTATCATATTTTTTTTTCTTGTCTCAGTTTGTTCTGCACCAATCACAATGCAGACATACAATTTGTTGTTAATAATTTTTTTCTTTAGTTTTTCTTATTCAATTTTTATTTTTATTTTTTTCTGTTTGTTTCAACTGTGAAGTAGTGCTATAAAACATTTTTACTCTATTTTTTCTGTCTTTCCTTTCTATCTTCTGTTCTATTCTTACAGTGGATTTGGCAGATTTGCATTTTCACTGGGAATTTTATTTTTCAGTTTTTTACAAATTTGGAATTTTTGTGATAGCACAATTTTGTTTAAAGATCTTTTGGGCAGCCTAATTAACCCTATATTGATGCTATAATGCTTATATATTTTGTTTTAGAGCTATTAGATTTGAAAGTTGTAAAATTTTTTAATATATCATTTTAACAGCTTCTCATGTGATTTTTTTCAAAAAATGGATTTATACAATATAAGACACAATTCTCCAGAGTGGGTTGATTCTTTTAAAATAAATGTCTCCTCTTGCTCCTTAAGGAGTTATAATTTATTTATGTACCATTGCATCGCAAAAATTATGGTATGAATAAGGCGGCTTCGATAAGTTCGATAAAATTGATTTCAACCTTACGAAGTGTCAGATCAGGGGTCAGCTTTGTTAGGGTAGTTTTTCTTGATTATTTATTTATTTATTTATTATTATTGTACTCTAACATAACAGAGTAAATAATATTTCTTTAAATGTTTGAAATATATGTAGTAATTTAGTTGGAAGAATTTTTATTAATTAATATTTTATTAACCCATTAATGCGCAAAACGAGGATTTTGTGCACGCAAGTTCAATTGTACGATTCGAATAGAAAATTGAGGCCAATTTCCTCCAAATTCGTATATAAGGGGTTTTTGGGGGTGCTTTGTCAGAATCTGGCATTTGTTTTGCATAAAAACTTCAAAAACCCTATTATTTTTTGGGTTTCTTCAAAAAAGTGCAGATGTTTTTGGGTCATTTTTCGTCTCAACGTCGATTATCTTGTCGTTGCTGCTATTGAATGATCATATAACCACCAGAAATCGCGGTCCGAATGTCTACACTTTCTCAAACCATAGTTTTGAATTTTTTTTTTTCGCTTTGCTTTTTGCAAAATGGCCATTTTGTATAGCAATGTAATAAAAAACTTCGCGATTTTTTTACACGAAAAGGATCAACTTTACAAAAAAAATGTATATGACAAAAGTGCTTATAATTAGCCAAGGAAAACATGTAAATTTTTTCAGAATTGTTTGGACTATTTTTGGTTTTTTGGATTTGGCCAATTTTTGACAAATCCAAAAATGTCTCGAAAAATCCTGAAAAAATTCCCACGTATTCCTTGGCTAATTCTAATCACTTTTTGTCATATAAAATTTATTCGTATAATTTATCCTTTTTGAGTAAAAATATCACCAAGTTTTTTTATGATGACATTTGGTGATATTTTTACTCAAAAAGGAAGAATTATACGAATAAATTTTATATGACTAAAAGTGATTATACTTAGCCAAGGAACAAGTGTGAATTTTTTCAGAATTTTTTGGGACATTTTTGGATTTTTCAAAAATTGGCCAAATCCAAAAAACCAAAAATAGTCCAAACAATTCTGAAAAAATTTACATGTTTTCCTTGGCTAATTATAAGCACTTTTTGTCATATAAATTGTTTTTGTAAAGTTAATCCTTTTTGTGTAAAAAAATCGCGAAGTTTTTTATTACATTGCTGTACAAAATGGCCATTTTGCAAAAAGCAAAGCGAAAAACAAAATTAAAAACCATGATTTGAGAAAGTGTGGACATTCGGACCGCGATTTCTGGTAGTTATATGATCATTTAATAGCAGCAACGAGAAGATAATCGACTTTGAGACGAAAAATGACCCGAAAAAAATCTGCACTTTTTTGAAAAAATCCCAAAAAATAATAGGGTTTTTGAAGTTTTTATGCAAAACAAATGCCAGATTCTGAAAAAGCACCCCCAAAAACCGTTTATATACGAATTTGGAGGAATTTCGCCCCAATTTTCTATTCGAATCGTTCAATTGAACTTGCGTGCACAAAATCCTCGTTTTGCGCATTAATGGGTTAATGTAAAGGAAAAAGTTGAAAACCTCATGAATTACACTTAAATCTGTCTATCCTTAACCTTAGACCTTAATTTCAAAATTCCATAATAGTTAAATAGTTATAAATATAAAGAGTAAGGTAGGTGCGGGTAATAAGGCCTGTCGGCTAATAAAGCCTAAGTAACAAAAATATAATTTAAAATGATCGATGTGGCTCAAGGTCATAATCGCAGGTAGCTAACACTCATCGATGGCACCTGAAACTTTTTGCGACGCTTTAGCTCGTTCGCTGCCACTAGTGCGGTGTCTTTCATTGTGAGGGACGATTGCGCAGCACGAATAATAAGAAATCGTCCGAATCAATCTTAAGTATTTTTAGTAATATTACACTTACATATATAATTTTGCACTATAATTTTCTATTATTTCATGCTTCTACGACCTTTGATGTTTGAACAATATATTATGATCCGAATAATGTTCTTTTTAGTTTTTCCTTACGCACGTTACCACCGGTTATTAAGGCCTACCAAATTTGACCATAGGCCTTATTATCCTCATTTTTTTGTATCCAAATTTTATTGTTTTACAGTTTATGTTATATCTTTTTCAAAATGTTAGGAATGTAAATAAGTAATTACAACTGTTTACTTATTTATTTATTCTTATTTTTATTGACTACAACCACGATGCCCCCCAAACGAGCATTGTGGTCTGAAAATGACTTGGTGTCGGCTGTCCAGGCAGTTCAAATAGGAATGCTGAGCACCTGTAAAGCTGAAGGTATAAAGTTCCCAGAAGAACCATTAGAAATCAGCTCAAGACTGGTAGTTTGAAAAAAAAAAAAAACACTAGGTCGAAAATCCTTACTCAGTGACGACCAGGAAGTTGATCTTGTTAGCAGAATTATGAGGTGCCTGTGACACCACGGATTCTCCGACGCTTGGTCTATACATTTTGTGAGCTTAATAACTTCAATCAATATGCTAGAGTTGCTGGTAAAGATTGGTTTAAACCGCTTATGAAAAGCCATCTGGAAATATCTAGAAGAAAAGTTTAGTTTATGAACCCGGCCAGGGCACAAAAGTTTAATAAATTGATCCTTGATGATCACTCCAAAAGACTGAATGAAGTTTATGATAATCTAGATTTGAAAAGTAATCCTGAAAGGATTTATTATATGGATGAGAAAGGTTGCTGTTTAACAATTCACCACCAGCAGACAAAAAAGATAAAAGAGTGCATTTACAAAGAAAGCAAAGATGGGGGATAACACGCTGAAAGTGTCACCATCGCGAAATGTGTAAATGCACTTGGTAGCGCTATAGCACCAATGATCATATTTAAAGTTATACGTTTGAAGCCAGAATTATATGACAACTTTCCACCGGAATCATTGGTAGAAAAATCTACAAAGGGTTATATGACTAATGAACTTTTCAAAGAATTTTTGAAGCACCTAGCCAGGTACAAAAGTGCAGGAAAGTGCCTTTTAATATTTGATGGAGCAGCTTGTCACTTAGATCCAGGATGATACAGATAATTTTGAGTGTCCTGATGGCTGTTAAACAAAGAAATTTGTTGTTATTTTTAAGACTTTAAGCATGATTAATGTATATATATTATTATTGAACTCAATTACGAAATCTAAGAAGCCTATTTTGATTATTTAGGTATATTAAAGTCGTAGGCCTTATTATCCTACTATAGTATAATAAGGCCTACTGACAAGGTTTTCAAAAATGTTTAATTTTGTTTTAGTTTACGGCAGAAGTTGTTGTTTTTAGTTTATACTTTATAGTAATTCATCTAAAGTTTCAATTAACATTAAAATTTGTTGATTCGGATACATACTTTTTATTTTATTTCAAATCTCCCTTAGCTAGGCCTTATTACCCGCACCTACCTTAATTGTAAGCTTTTTTAAATTATATCTTTCAGTAGAATAAGTGTATATTTAAAATGTTTTACTTATGATATAATTTTTATAATAGCGAATTTAAAACAAAAAGCCACGACCCAAGGACTTAATCAAATTGATATTAGGCACCGATCAATTGACAGAATTTACTCTTGCGCAGGGAGGGCGTGGACTTTAATTAATGTATCAAGTACGTTTCGACCGCTTTCCAACTGCCTTTCAATCTGGCGCAGGTAAGAGTCGATACCTGGCCGTATCGTGACACGTTCTTGTCTGGAATTGCAACAGCAGTCGATGCCGACGGCTGCATTTATGCTGTCGTTGGACACCTTTGGGTGCGCATTCCTGCACTCTCGTACTTATGCTCCAGGGCTCACATCGCATAACTTTTATTGTTCATTACTCAGCCGCGATTAATTGTCCGAGTCGACGGAAGAGTTATGTGGGAGCCGCGCGACTTCGAATAAATTGTCACTTTCTTTCGTTTACCGGAATACTGGTTTTTTCGGCGAGTACTGTAGTTCTCGTGTATTCATTTCATATCCTAGGCCCAATCAATTCGATTTTAACTTTTTTAGTGCTTTTATATTTGTGCAAAACAAACTGACACGAAAGTGCCGCGGGGCAGGAATAAAAAATTAATTGCTACTCTTTTAAAAGGGGTTTTTTAAACGAAAAACCCGCGTGTGCCCATTGGCTATTAAGCAATGCACTCGATTTGACCATTTTAATCGGTTTACGTTTATTTAGGGAACGAAATCTTTGATCCGAGGAAAGAGATAAACTAACTTGATTAAAGTATAAGTCGGTTAACAATCATTGAAACGAAATAGACACTAAATTAAGATAGTCTCAGAGCAATAAGGTTTAAGTATAAGTCAGTTAAGGTTACGATCTTTTCTAGCAATTTTTTTTTTAATATGAACAATTCATAGTTAGGTATAGTTAAACTTTTACATGCATTTGTCAGGTGTTTTGTCCACATTTTTCGGAATGGTTAAATAACTATTTTTGCTAATTTAGGTACTTTTAGCTAACCATTTTAAAATCAACACTTGCATCAAGGCACATTTATACATAATATACAATTTCTTGAATCTTTCTATTTCCATTACCATTTGTAAAATTTAAACCTGTTTTATATAGAATAAAATAATAATAAAATTGCCTATAAATGTGTATGAGGATTAAGATCAAGTATCTTTTCAATTTGAACGAGTTACATGATACGAAATTTAAATTCGTCCACCTTAAATAAGTTACCATTGCAAAAGAGAATATAAGTTAAATGTAAAAGATTATTCATGATTGTTGTTAGTTTGGATATCTAAAGATACGTTTATTTTGGCAGTTTTTTTATATAAAACTAATTCGCTGAACTTATGTCGTTTTTGACATAAAAATTATTTTATTTACTATCGAAAGTTAAAAATTGTTAAGGACAATTTGAAGATTTAGATTGAAGTGTATGTTTGCATTTCATTTGAATGGAAAGTAGTATCGTCTTAATTTTGTTTTTTTTATAATTTCTAATATCTTCAGTATATGTAAAAGATATTGAAAAGATTTGTACTAATAAATAAATAAATAAAACGAATGGTAGAAGAAGCTTACACCGGTCATTACGTTATATTTAAAATACAACTATTAAAATTCGAAATGTAATTTTCTTAAGACTTGAGATCAGTAAATATGATAATGCCAAAATTGCCAGACTGATCCTTACGAAAGTTATATGGGTATATTATACTTTCGGCTATAACCCTAAAGATTGCGATAGTGTAGTGTGTAGCTCTATTATTCTTTGTTAAATATAATAAGTTTATTAAAATATTAATGAAAAAGAGCGATTAGAGACTTATTTAATTACTTCAAGTAAAAAGAAAAATGAAAGTAGATTATAGACTTATGTAATCAAATGTACAAATTTTCAAACATGTACCAGTTAGTTCATCGTAGAACATGTGTACTAATAATAATAATATTTTAGAATGTTTTTGTTGCTTTATGGTTAACACAATTTAATAAAATGTTGCGTTTCTAATAGCTGAATAAACATGTTAGAAATGCTGCAATTTAATTTTGATAAACTTTGAAGCTTTTTTTGAACAATAGTAAAATTTGACTTTCTTTGTTTTAGTTAAATAAAACAAAATTTAACTTTACAACATTTTTTATTTATGTAATTTGTGGAAAGCTTGAGTGAGGTCCTGGGTGTTTGTTCATAAGCCAAGATATAAAAGATTTATTTCTATTTTACTTCATTTTCTTAGAAAATTTAAAATGTTATTGGCCTCTAAACCTTAACCACCCTATGTTGCCCTATCTCTCTATCTTTACTAGATCTAAAAGATATCAAAACTATCAATATTTAATCATAAATGCATTTGTCATATATATTCAAGAGCTTAAAATAATTATCAATCCACTTTGAGCCTCTCATGTAAAGATCGGAATAAATTATATATGGTATAGTGCAAATCGTGGTAGGTAGTGCTAATCAGAGGTAGTTAGCGATTGCTATAAAATTGCTTTTAATTGGTAGCGTTTATTAGGGCTATTTAGCATGATTTGCACTTGCACTTGGTATTCCTTATAGCCCATTAAGGTATATAAAATATTCACTGAAGCAGAATTTTTAATGTTAATATTACTCTTTAGTAGAGGGTATTTTAAATTTTATATATTTGTAATAGTTGATTTGTTTAATATTGTAATATATCAAATTACTTTTTTAGAATAATTTAACGGGTTAGTCTACTGTTGACAACAAAAATAAATTTTTTTTTTACATATTTTGATAGATATGGGTCTCAAAAATTCCTCTTTCAAATATTACGTAGACATCTTAATTCCTTTTAACTCTAAAGGTTTCTTTGACCCCTTCCATTCTATTCTACTATACTTTGTATAGTGTAAACATTTTAAACGACTTTTTCTCAAAACGTACTTTTTCGATGTGCGGAATAACACTGTGAGAAAATTACTTCACCAATTCTCTTAACACTTTTTATATATACTTATTAACTAATTAGCCGCGTTTCTGATCTCAATTTAGAGCAAAAAATAAATTTGTGGCGATTTGGCAGCACTTTTTTCAACTAAAAAATTACCAAAATTTACATATCCATGTTCAAATGTGTGCCAAATCGCAAAAAACTTATATTTTCGCCTAAAACGAACTCAGGGGCGTAAATTGTATTTAAAACTAATAGAATATATTTTGTGTTATGCTTACAGATGGATATTTATTGGATTTAACTACGCTCAGTGTTCCAAATCATTAAAAAGCTGGTCAAAACTGGAAAACGGTCGTGAAAGGGGAAAACTTATATAATATACAGATTTATTAAGGACAGTCTGGCACTTTACATAGAAATAACAATTTTGATTTAATACTATATTTTACTATCTTTTTACCGTTAAAGTAGATACAATTTTCATAGCTTAAATTTTGATATTTTATCCGAATCTATTTAAACCTGTATTATTATAAGATACTCACATATAAAATTCATTCAATACCTAATATGTTGCTCTTTCGATTACACTTAAATAATGTGCGTGCCGAAATTTCAAAAAATCGCAGGATTCTTATAAAAATTGGTACAAAGGGGTTTTAGAACTTGCTGATATTCAAATATGTTATATACATTTTGAATATTCAAATAGAATATTTCAAATCGAAATTCAGTAAAGTGACTCCTAAATCCACTAGAAACCAATCATCCACCATATTGGTTTCAAAATGTTTAACTTCTCCATTTTGATATCAGAATCGATATAAATGACCCCAAAACACCAATGTACGGACTTTTATTTAAACTGGATTTAGTTAAGAATTTTCAATCCGCCATTTTGATTCGACCATGTTGAATTTTTAAATTTTAATATCGGATTTGAAATAATAAATCCTCAAAACCCCTACTAACCAATTTTTATGAAAATCCAATCAAATTTTATATTCTTGTTCCGCCATATTGGATGAATTCCTAAATTTTGGAAACAGATTTAAAATCAGCAACACTAAAAACCCCTATATGCTTAGTTTCAAGCATATCAGACGGTATTTAGGTATTTTGGCCAGCTCTTTGACGATTTAGAAAACTGTGCGTCGGCGTTTAATTGGGATGGACTCCATTTTGGATTTTGAATTTTTTTTAATAATAAAAATGTAAACTTTAAGGCTTAATAAAAAAGCATGTAAAATATCGAGTCGCTATCTTTTGTCATTTTTATTATATAGCAATTTAAAAAAAAAAAAAATTAAAATTAAACCCTGTCTGGTGATCGATATGCACATAAGCTCAGAAAAATAAAAATTGCGTAAAGTTACCCCAGCTTACTAGTGCTGAACCATTGATATATTCACTTCTAATGTTTCTTTGCATTTAAATAAAATCTTATATATGAATCGTAAAACCGGTTAATATTGGTAGGTAGCCAGTTATTAGCATTTTAACTAAAACTAGAATACGCATTTCGAGTACTTACAATCCGAACAACGACCAGCCTTTCACCCCGAATCGATATACCATATATAGTTAATTTGAATTTTCAGCAACTACTGAAGCTCAAAAGGGAAATGTGATTTTTTTTAACAAAACGTGATTTTGTCGCAATTTTTGTTAAAAAATATTTGACTTTCACAAGATTTTTGTACAAAAATCCATTATAAAAAGGGGAAAAAAACAGCAAACAATTCAATCAATTTCGATCATATGTGGGTGAAGTTAGCATTCACCTAAAGTGCGCCAATATCATGTTTGTGTAAACGTTAAACTTTTTCGGAGATTCTATTCGACTATCGACTCGGCCTCCGGCCAACTGTTGGGTATAATGGTATGGACGTCTTGGGCTGTCTTGCAAGATATTCCGGGTATCTGCACGGCCGTCGATAGCTTCAAGACTCAGTACAACTTGAACCGTGCGACGGTATACATAACGAAATAATCGGAATATCGAATTGCGGTGTTAGAAAAATATTTTTATATTGGATATCCGTCAGTCGTGTGGTTTAGGTGTATAGTATACCAGAGTATAGTGCCAATTTTAAAGATGAATCGGATTTTGTGTAGTTCCCTGCTTTTCCTGGGATTTATCTCTCTAGGTGAGTTAACTACGAAACAATCGCATAAAATAGCACTGGTCAGAATTGAGAACCCTGTACATGGCCATCAGTTCTGCATCAGTTGCCATTGCAATTGTTGTGCAATTTTTATTGGATAGAGATTTAGGTTTGTGGATTGCATAAATTCAAATTAATTGATCTGTCTGTGGGTTGTAGGTGTGTCTTGCTAATTTTGTAGCATACTGTAATATATGTTACATAAAACCCGCAATCAAGCCCCGTTTAACTGGTTCACCGGGGAAAAGTTGAAGATCTTGAACTATTCCAAGTTGCGCGCGCAGCACGATCTGTAGCATTTTGTTTTGCTACCTATGGGCTGGTTTTGTTGTCTGCCTTTTAAATATATTGTATATACATATATATATATACTTATAACTGTAAACGTGCAGCCAGACCAGACAGGTGAGACAGATCTTTATGAGACTTTTGTCCTACTAAGTCACTCTAGTGGGCTGACACTAATCAAGTGATAATGATACATTCGAAACGGTTGCAACAGTTCACTTCATTTCTCAAGTGCTCTCAAGCATTACAATGGGTTTCATGTGAATTACACTTTTGTTATATATATATATATACTAACATATGCAATCGTAGACACACACTATCCAATTATAATTGTAAGATTTTAGATTAACATGGGATTTATTCGTGATTCGAATTACGAACTTTGGGCATAGCTATACCCTATGTTTGTTAAGATTTTAATTCGTCGGTTTCGTCTTTCGTTTTCCTTTAATTTTTCACCACTTTCGCAGTCGTCTGAGGAAAGCGAATACCCTCGCCATGCATGATAGAAGCTGATTTATGTGATTTTATATACATCAGGAAGCGAATCGCTGGTATTTTTCTCTTTCGACATCCGCCAAACTTGTTTTTATTTGTAATTGATGAATCTCGGTGCATTCATTCATTGAATTTATTTTCGATTCAATAGTGATTGACAAAGAAAAGATACGCGTATATATGCAGATTTGTATCTGAGCTTCTAATTGGATCCCAAGCGAATTTTAAATTTTCAAGATAACAAATTGTTTAAATTAAACAACCGGTTTTTGTTTAGTAGCTATTTTTGTTTACTCAAAATATTTTCGGAATACTAATTCGAAATTATTGCCAGAAGATTCCGGTATACCGGTGTAGAATCTATTTAAGTTGTCATGATTTTTTAATAACTGGATTGGACGTATACGGACTATAGTGAGGTCTTCTTTTTAACCGACGAAAAAGTCGACTAGTCGGCGCCATATATATTTTTTTTAAGTATCGACCACGCATAACTTTTTACAGACTAGTCCGATTTTGATCATTATTTTTTTATTAGATAGCGTATTCTTCTTAGTTGGTTCCATTTGAATTTGAAAAAAAAATTTTGAAAAAAACATTCCATCCCTCCCGGGAAAAAATAAGGAACCACCAAATCAAAATTAGTTACTTACATTAATTTAGAAGCTTAGTTACCTATTAACAAGGGAGAAGGCACCTACTCGTCATCACCGCCTTTTGCGTCTAGATAAATAGAAAAAAAAATAAAAAAATTATCACTTCGCTTAATTGCGGACCCGAATCTTATAAAAATTAGGAAAGATCCGAGAAAAAAACCTCCGCACGCAGGGATTCGAACCCGTGACCACTAAATCACAAGCCCAAGTGTTAACCACTACACCAGCCGCCGCTTTGGGAAAGTGCTACAATGAATGGCATTTAGAGCCCCGTGAAAATTTTTGTATACTATTATTAAAGCTAAGCCCTACATGTGCTATAAATTTGAGCGAAATCGGTGATGACGAGTAGGTGCCCTCTTCTTGTAAGACTAAAAAGGTTTATTTTATTTTTCGCTTTTCAGTATCTTTTTTCGTCGGTTTAAATTTTTTTTAAAAAGTTTGTATGTATATATGACTTATTGATATTTTACAATTTATATATTGACAAAATTTGTTCTAAGTAATAAAATAAATATATTTTTTTTTAATAAAATAACATAATATACCTACCTACCTAATACTATACCATTTTAGCTGTGCTGGCAATACTAACAAATATTTTTATTAGAACGAAAATCTATAAAAATAAAATAGCTAAGAATATAACAGATTTCGAATTTTAAGTTTTCATATTTTTATTAAATTATTTTCTTAAGCATCATCAAATCTCAAGTAAAACGAATTGCTAATTGATCCAAGAAAAGCAATTTTTAATTAAAATTACGAGTTAATGAAATATAAAATGAATAGAGTCAAAGAGCAATCTATACAAAAAAATATTTTAAGCGTAAAGTATCAATGAATTCATCCATAAAATTTTGAAGATATTTAGAGAAAACTTTTTTATTCGGTTTCACTTCTTCAAAATTAAACGTTTTCTTCGCAAAAGTTAAAAGTTTGATGAGTAATAAAATAATAATTTAAGCATTTTCCATTGAATGTAATGTACATATTTATTATATACCTTGCGAATAAGTTTTCTCTGACCTTTGCGGTTTTTTTTATTAATGTATAATTCCACAATTTGCCATGGTATTTTATTCTCTCAAGCGAAGAATAATTTAAAATGGATTTTAAAGAAGTTATAGCACTTGTACAATACAAATGGAAATTATGTTAGATTTAATTCCCTGCCATTGGAAGTTAGGGATTGTTTTTCGCAACCCTAAAGGGGTGGTTTTCGAGTATTACGTCAAACCTACTGCAGTTTCTTGTCACTTTGACAAAACTTAGACGTTTCCAGCTTTTTCAGCGGCCATTTTTGTTTTTGATCAGTTGGGTAAAATATGGGGGTATTTTTCACCTCCTCCGTGGGTGTGTTTCAAGTCTATTGAATGGACGCTAGTGTTTATACTTAATTTAATCATGATATATCTGAAAATTTGTATAATTCTATTCACTAAAATTCAAAGGAGTTGTTTTTTGGTTCTAGCAAATTATTTTGGGGGTATAAGAGTTTTTTTGAAAATTTCAAAATTCAAAAATACATAGGGATATGATGGTCTCGTTTTCTGGTCTGATTTTTTTTTGTTTTGTGGGGTTGTGTTATTAATTAATGTATTATTCAATTTCTTATACCTAAGTACGAAAGTGAGTAATATTATTGTTCCGGAAATTCTTAAGTTTTAATAGTAATATTTTCAAGCAGAAATATTTTGCAAATTGTAATTTTAACACAGTTTTTCTAAATATTGTATTAGGGATATTTACCTCTTGTTATCGATTTTGTATTTTCATATTTGTTTCTATGGCAACAGATATTTTTACACCTTTTACATTGATACAACAGCAAGTACAACAAAACGTGAACATATTTATTGATTTAGAATAAAAAACTTATACTAAAAGCTACTAGTTTTCGAGAGAAAAATTATTTTCAACCAACGAAAGAAAAATTTAAGCTTAATCGAAAAATATAAAAAAATTATATATTGCATATGCAATTGAGAAAGATTCACTAAAAAATGTCAAACCTTTCAAACTCACGAGATCTCTTTTACAAAAATATATTTTTTTCTTTTGTAATTTTGTAAAAATAGAAAACAGGAATGAAATTTTTTTTATAGTGTTCTATGATGTTTTTGCACAAAATATATTTTTTTCAAGTGAATCAAAATGTAATAAAAAACTATCGTTTTTGACATGAAACTCAATAATGTGTAATTTTGTGGGTTTTGTACTTAATGGCAATTTGATGTTATTTAATAAAATTTTAAATCTTGTTGTGCTGCTTATAAAAAATTTCAATTCAAGCGGATCGTTGTACATTTAATAATATTTTATTTGAAAGAACTATGGAACCAATTTAGTAAGACATTCAACAAAATTAAAGTTTAATGCTACAACTATATTTGTTTTTATTTGAAAT
This sequence comes from Dysmachus trigonus, assembly GCA_949715965.1. NCBI lineage: Eukaryota > Metazoa > Arthropoda > Insecta > Diptera > Asilidae > Dysmachus > Dysmachus trigonus. The sequence continues at coordinate 68,715,388 of OX454323.1, forward strand.
AACGAAAATAAGGGATTTGGTTTTGAAAAACAAGATTTAAAATGATTTTTAAAATTTGTTTTTGGGCAACTTAAATTTTATTTATTTACGTTTTGGTACATTGAAGACACACGGGCGCTCCAAGCAGCATTAGGGTTTAAAATATCACTTTATCAATTATTAGCTTATTTTCCAGGCTCAATTTAGGTTAGTGTTTACGCGGAGTTAATTTGCACTGTGTTTTGTTCCGATTAAGTTTAATTTTTCATTTATGGAAATAATTCTGAACTTTTTGGAGTCCAAGTTGGAGACTTGAACAATTGTACGAAGCGCTATTATGTGTACAACAAATTATTGTATTATCTGGAAAGATTGAGGAATAACACTTTGAGATTTCTGGAAAATCTGAAAATGTTGTATATAATTGGTCCCAAAATCGAACCTTGAGGAACTCCTGCGAAAACTCAAATTTATCATTTTATGTGTAAAAACATTATGCCAAAGAGAATCGAAGATAGATTGAATTGATTTAATGTTGTTTCCACTGTTTTTAAAACTTTTTTTTTCTCAGTGGGGTATAATTTCCTTATATAGTATTCTGGATATATAATACGAAAAAAACGAAGCTATATACTACTATATTATATACTTTAAATAAGGTTTGAAAAAAATAATGGTATTTAACTTTATGTTTTCCAATTTATCCGGTTTGTCCATTAAAATCATATAAATATCAAGAAAAGAAAAAGAACGTAATCAAGCTGTGAGAAAATCCGAATCAGTGAATTTCAAAATCGAAATATTACATAAATTCTCAGTGGGAAAATTCGAAGTGATTAAAAAAAAGCAGTTTCGAAGCGCTTCTTCCATAGTTCATGATTTACTTCGAAACAGTGCTTCTCAAGGTGCTCAAAAAAAGTGCTTACTTTTGCGGACATCATAACTATATTAAAATTTGTATGAAACTGAAGCGCAAGCGTAACTTCATTAGGAACACTTGGAAAATTCTTTTAAAGTTCTTGTTTTTCCGCTGGGTTCAAACAGGGTTTAAAACAATGTGTAACAAAAAATAAAATATGTTCATTTTCGGAACATTAACTTACTTACTTTTTTCTTGGAACACTTGATTTTAAATTTATTTGAAACTTTACTTACAAGGAGGGTATCATGGTTGTGAATCACGGATTTCATGCAGTTCCCTATATGTTATAGGGAAGTGCAAACCGTACATTGTCTAGTAAAAGAGAAAATTATTAATTAAAAATAAGAAAGTATGGATATTTTGTCAATGGATATTTTAAAGAACATGGAATGCTTTTAAGCAAGGTTTCATCGTTTCGAGAGAAAACCATGACAAAAACCTGAATAAATTGTCTAAACATGTCAAAACAGCTCCAACAAGTTCCAAGATAACAAAATTAAAGACATGAAGTTTTATCTATTAAACAATTCTCGCTTATCAACGTTCTTCATCAAAAGCACTTACTATGTTTTTTTATTTTAAAAACCAGTGTTTGTAATGAATTAAGCTTGTTTTGAGAATTTATTGAACAGTTCAATGAACGATATAAAATCTCATATGTATGTGTGATATGCTTCATTTAACTATAAATATTTCATTTAAAGATTAGCGTCAGTTTAATGTAAAATAAGCGCTAAAAGTTACATAACCGCATAAACTACAAGTTGTATACCTTAAGTAAAAAAAAAAAATTCAACGGTAGCTGGTCCATGTGAAGCAAACCGCGAACTCATCTTCACTTTTAATTTCACTCATTCAACCAGTCCGTCGACTCGAGCATCTTCCCGGTCTTCATCTTCGTCTTCGTCGGCAATCTTCACTTAGTGTCTTCCACTCCGTAAACAGGTTGTTTGATGAGCGAAAGTAAGAGTTCATGAGTAAAACGCTGGACGCAAACACGAGGCTTTATTCATCACCATTTATGGGGTACTTTGAATAAACTCCAGGTGTAGTGCGCATCTTAAACGTTTTTACTTGCTGCAAACGATTTCACTGTCAAGACAAACTTCCGCTTGGTTTTCGTCAACTTTAGCAAAGCGAACAACTCAATTTGATTGAAGTTTGTTAATTAACCTTGATTGATGCAACAAAAAAAAAATATCAAGATACTGGTTTTTTTTTATAATAGATTTAATTTGACTTACAGCCAATTATACGCTTTTACAGAGACAATTTAATTAGTCCAACACTTGAAATGTCTTGAAAAATTCAACCTTGTCACTGAAGGTTTTATTTTTGTAATGTTTTCTTTCCCGAATCAGAAAAAACACTTCAAGCAATTTGTTTTATTCTTCGGTTCATTTATCTCTTTAGTCTTTAGTTCCGCCGCTTCTGGGCAACTATTACAAAATATTATTATGATAAATTATCGTATACAAGTTAATTCGTATTCAAGTCTTTGATAACCTTAAGACAAACCATAAACGAAAAGGAATTTCAAGCACTTTTTATATCGTATATACTAATCATATGTTTGTCGATTATTTCTTTTTTCGTTGATATATTCGACTTATTCAATATTCACATTTGCCTAGTTCGCGTTCCCCCGTAAATTGTTCAATAAATACAACAAAATTTGATCAAATTAGCTCATACAGCTGGTCAATTGCAATTGCATAAGATTTGTGGTGCATAATGGCAGCGAGTACTTTCACATTGAATTGAGGTCATTACACGTTTTTAATGCAGATTCTTAAAATTACCTGACGAATACGTCATAGTTTGAACTGGATTGGTCACCTCTCACCGATCTTGTTTTTTATTTTATTTTTTTTAATATTTCCGTGAAACGAAACAGGCTTACAATTTTACGTAGAGTTTAATTGTTCTGCTGCTAAATTCCAGCCTCGTTAATTGAATTTTGCGGCGAAAAAAGGAAAATATATAAAAAAAAAAAAAAAAAACATAACCCGCAGAAGTGGTCTGGATTTAGACATTTAAATTATACCAGTTTTAATCGATTTAGTTATTTAGGCGTATATATCCGTAATTCGTATATCAAATTATTTTGTCTCTCTCGTTTTCTTTTAATTTTAAAGCAGTTTTAAAGCAAACTGGAAATTATGAAGGTCTTTTAGGTGACTTTTACTGTGATTTTATTTTTGTAAAATCTTAAATATAAGAAAATTGTATATTGAAATTTTTTTCTTTGATTGATTGCAGTCACTTTTGACTGATTTTGTTTGTCTGTATATTGAAACTTGAAATCGGTAAAGTCGTTCTCAAATTATGGCGTGACCAACGGAAACAGGGGTTCATTTTTATATATACCGATTGGTGGCCCCAAAAAAATCGTACTAATTTTCATTAAAATCCGTTGAAGTCGAGAAATTTTGATCACCATATTGGATTCGACATTTTAGATTTGGAAATTTTCCTATTATTAGAAATTAACAGCCTCAGAATAATCATTGCACCAATTTTCATTAAAATCTATCAAAATCGAGACATTTTGGTCGCCTTATTGGATCCGCCATCTTGGATTTGGAAACTTTGATAATATTCAAAATAAGTGGCCTTAGAATAATTATAGTACTAATTTCCATTAAAATCCGTTGAAATTGAGAAAGTTTGGTCGCCATCTTGGATTTGGAAATTTTGATAATATTCGAAAGTAGTTGTCTCAGAATAATCTTAATACTAATTTTCATTAAAATCTACTGTAACAAGACATTTTAGTCGCCATGTTGGGTCCGCCATCTTGGATTTGTAAATTTTGATAACATTTAAAATGGGTGACCTTAAGATAATTAATTATTGTACTTCTGTATTTCTAAATTTGGACAGCGGATTTGAAATCAGCATCCCGCAAAACCCCTAAGTACCAATTTTCATGAAAATCGTTTAAAATTTAAAATTTTTAGTTTTTTATATATATTATACCGATTTCTGGTATTATTCAAATTTACCATATTTATACCAGAATGGTGTATTTTTGCAAATTAAACACGGTGATAATCGAATCAACGCAAACTTGTTGTACGACAAATCCGGTATATTTAGGTATGTAAAATATGCTTCCACGCATGTTTTTTTATCGTTGGTATTTTAATTAATTAGCAACTTAGGACTGCTGCTCGAAAATGGTAGTGGAATTAAATTCGTCGTCTTTTCAGGCGTTGTGCAAAATAAATTAGGTATTAAACTGCTGGTTTGACTGAATGATTATTTACCAGGAATAGGTAATAAAATTAGTGATTACCAAAGTGGGAATTTTAGTTTAGTTTAGAAAGATCACGATTTCTTTTGAATTCTGTCCGCCGTCGCTCAAAATTAAACTTTATTTTTGTACTTTTAGATCCTTAAAAAAAAATGTAAAGGATAAAAGTAGAGATTATTCGTGACTTCTTATTTTAAGTTTGAACCTTTGGATCCTCAAAATAGATCTGAAGGATTACTAGATATTTTTTTTTTTTTTAGAATATCTTTTTTCATTATTATAAAAATTTGCTACAATATTATCTTTATTATTATACATATAAGTAAAATGTATGTTAAAATTATAGTACTTATATACGTAATTTTTAATAGTCAGTCTTTTGAAGATTCTCACATTTTCGGGACTATATTAGATTTTATTTGAATAAAAACGTGAAATTAGAGCTAAATAATACTACATTCTAAAAAGAGTTAACAAATTAGGTCTTGAACCCTTTTAACATTAGATTTACGGAACCCATCAGCTTAATTATTCTGGTATACTTCTCTTATAACGTCCAATAAAATCCTAGATTGTGAAGAACTTTGTACAAACTCTTTGAAGTGTCCTGTTCAATATTTTGTACTATTGTTGCGTTTTTTTTAGGGATTTTTCAGGATATGAATTAAATCAAATAGCAAATTTTGCATTGAGTTGAATTTTTTAAAATTTAACCTATATAGGAAATATTTTAAAGTCAATAAATTCATCAAATTGTTATGATTTTTACCCACCCAAACTTCAAATTTTTTTGCTAAAAATTAATGTTTTGAGGCAAAGTTTTAGCAAAATTTAAAAAATTCAAAAATTTTAATTTTATGCAAAATTCCAAATTCAAATCAGATCATTAAAATAAATGCAACTTATCTTAATAAACTTAACTACCATAAACTATTATATTTTAATGTTTTTGTATGGTTCGAAATTTGAAATAGTGCTTTATTAGGTTATTGCATTAAAAGTCGCTGTCTTTTTATGTTTTTTTAACGTTTAATCCTATGATAAAAATTGTAATGATTTTAATCAAAATATGCGCCTTCAGCAGCTACAACCTTCTCCCATTTTTCTGGCAACAATTGAATTCCGCGGCGAAAGAAAGCTCTATCGTTTGATATTTTGGACTTCTTCATAATTTTTGAAATGCCTGTCTTCTAAATCATGCTGCATCGACCGAAACAGATGATAGTCTGATGGAGCCAGGTCTGGAGAATACGCTGAGTGGAAGAGGGTTTCCCATTCAAACTCCATCAGTTTTTATTTGGCCTTCAAAGCAACATGAGGCCGAGCATTATCATGAAGAAGAAACATTTTTCGTCGATTCGATGCAATTGATGGTCTGTTTTTCATCTAATTTTTGTACAAATTCTCCAACCGTTGCTCATAACGCTCAGTGGTGATTGTTTTATTCGGCTTTAACAACTCGTAATAGACAACTCCTTCCATATCCCACCAAATATATAGCATTGTCTTATTAGCGTGGATGTTCCGCTTTGGAGTCGATGTTGTTAGTTGGCCAGGATCAACCCATGATTTTTTTCGTTGTGGATTCTCAAAATAGATCCATTTTTCATCTCCGGTCACTATACGCCATAAGAAACTCTTCTTTCTTTGCTTTGCAATTAATGAAATGCAGATGTTTAGCCGATTTGCAATAGCACTGTCGGTCAGTCGATGTGGCAGCCATTTTCCTTCTTTTTGTATCTTTTCAATGGCATGCAAACGTCACAATACAGTTGATTTATCGACTCCAAGTTGTTGAGCTAATTCTCTAAGCAATTGGGCGGGATTATCATCCAATAACGCTTTTAATTCCTCATCTTCAAATTTTTTCGGTTGGCCTGGCCGTTCTTTGTCATAAACATCACAATCACCACTTTTAAACCATCTAAACCAATCTCTGCATACTGTTCCGGATGGAGCAGATTCCCCATAAGTTTCCGCGAGTAATCGGTGAGCTTCAGCAGCACTTTTTTCAAATCGAAATAATGCTGAAGTACACATCGGAAAAACAACTTATCGCGATCTCATGTTGTTGCTAGAATATACTTGATTAACAAGATAGATAACTATAAATACAAGGAAAAATCAGGAATACTATATAGTATATATAATTAATAATTTAGGAGTGATATTTAAAAAAAATTTAAAATTAATGTATGTCGTTAATTGCCATTGAATCTAAATGGAACTTATATATTTGTTGTAGTACATTCCGTGGCGTTAGGAGTACCAGAATGTCCAGAAAAACACGGAATTCAGGCATACGGACATCCTGAACACTGTGATCAATTCTTCCTCTGCACAAATGGAACCCTTACAGTGGAAACCTGCGAAAATGGACTGCTTTTCGACGGAAAAGGAGCAGCTCACAATCATTGCAATTATTTATGGGCAGTGGACTGCGGAGTAAGGACATTTGATCGTAAGTAATCCTTGATTTGTTTTATATATGAGAACATACCTTAAAAATAACTATATACGCCTATAGCAACTCCATTCTCGACTCCTGGTTGTGAGTACCAATTTGGAATTTATCCACTTTCATCGGATTGCTCGACGAGTTACGTCAAGTGCGAATTTGGAGTGCCCCATCAGCTAGAATGTGACGCAGGTCTTGCTTATGACGAAAGAATTCACGCTTGCAACTGGCCCGATCAATTGCTTGAAACTTGCAACCCTGAAGGTAGGGGTTTTAATTAAAATATTTATAACTTTTAATCATTTTGACTTGTATGTTCCAAAGGAAATGGTATTGGAAAAATTACTATATTATTTTAGGTTAAAAATATTACGTTCAAGATAATGGTAGATTCTGATTGTAGTGTAATTTAATAATTCAAGATGACAGTCTATCAAATTCTATAAATTACAAAATTTTCGTGAAAATCGGTACATGGGGGTTTGATTTCAAATCGGTAGTCAAAATGTACAAATTCAAGATTTTGGACTGTCAAAGTCCTGTCAAGCTTAACTTTATTTCCTTATGGAATATGGAAGTCTATATACATTTTTTTCGAATTATAATTAAATAATTATTTTAGCTGTCGTTGGATTTAAGTGCCCCACAAAAGTTTCGGGTGACTCACCAGCAGCGAAATTTTGGCCATTCCCCAGATTTGCGGTGCCCGGCGACTGTCACCGTCTTATCACCTGCGTCGAAGGACACCCCCGCTTGATCACGTGCGGCGATGGAAAAGTTTTTGATGAACACACACTCACATGCGAAGAGCCCGAATACGCCAGCAGCAGCTGTGGCGGTGGACACTATAAAAAATAAGACAGGATAATCGAAATTTTGTCCTGCCCCCCCAAATCCCCTTGAGTACTATCGTTACCAAGCTCTAATGCGCGTTTATTTATTTAGGAATTGTGTTTTACGTGAATGAGCCAATTAGTTACCATGTAAAATAATGTGTTTTTTTATTTTTTGATTAAATATGTAGAACAAAAAATCCTTCCATTCTGCTGCTTCTTGAAAATGTCTGTGAATTTTTTTTATTTTTAATGAAAATTTTAGACTATTTCTTGCTTTTTGTATGTAAATAAATTATTGAAAAATTTCGTTTATTATATTTTTTTTTTAACAACTGTATTTTGTGATTTTCAGCATCGTGTGACATATATTTATAAACAACGAAGACTTAATTTGGTTGAAGGTATTTTCAAAAATTTCGAATGAGTAAGGAACAGAATTATTTGCTCATTCGTTTCAAAAGTAGAAGGCGAAAAACGAATTTTTTTGCAATTTAAGTAAATAAAACCCATTTATACATACACCGAGAAAAATTAAATCAAATACTGTAACCATAAACTTGGCAGTTTTTCAGTCTGTCGTATTTTTGGTTGTTATACAAACAAATTAAATTGTATCGGGAAAATTAACGAAGTTTTGTTTAAGTAAAGGGTGAGCCATTTGTTGGTTTCTTTTGAAATTACCCTTTATTTTGACACAGGTGGATCTTTCTCGCTCAAAAAATTTATAGAAACACTGTGTCATATCTTCGCAATTCAAAATAAATAGATTTACAATTAGACAATGTTGGGAAATATTGAAAACTTATTTCCATAATGAGTGTTGTCTTGCCGAAACTGTGCCAATTTCGAAATTAAATTTCGGTCGAGGATTTTTTTTATCTTTTGGGAACGATTCAGGTACTTAAACACAAAATCGAAAAAGTGCTGTTAAATTAGGTTGACAAGATGCCCAGGCAGCTATTTAAATACATATTAGTCATATTCCATAGCTAATCGGGAAGTTTGCTCTTTTCAATAAATTAACAAACTCTGAAAAATATTGAACAGTACTACTTCTATTGCATTTTTAAAAAGAAACCAGATGATGGCCCACTCTTTATTGTCCTATCCAATACATGTTCTTAAGTTATTATTTACAGAATTTGGGTAAGGTAAGAGGTGAGATTATATAAATTTGTGTTTTTTCGTAGTATTAAAAAATCTTATCTGTTTAAATGTTCACACATGAGTTTTAAAAAAAATCTTTATATATTAGTATTGCAACAAATTAAAATATATTATATTTATTAATTCTGTTTGGTTCAAACTACTTTTTTTTAATATAAAAAATAACGAACCGAATTTTTCGTCCCTTTACCCATAGTAATTTTGTCAAAATCGCTGACATTAAAAATAGTTTATAAATTAAACGTTTCAAATGGCAGACAAGAAGAAAAAAGGTCCAGTTTATGATCCTAAGAAAAAATATATAGACCGGGAAGAGAGTGAAAGTAAGCAATTTCTGCCATTCCAATTGACCGCCGCAGAACCAGAGACATTGGTTCATCTTTTGGCATCAAAAGAGCATGAAGTGCTAATTCGAACACTGCACCATTTATCAAAATATGCTGAAAATCACGTGGAGAATGCTACAACTCTCCATAAATTGAGGACTATTCAAAAATGCCTCGAGAACGATTTACAGAACCATGAATTGGTTTATATTAAAAGATTTGCAATGAAAATTTGTGCAACACTTACCGAATTGGAGAACGAAGATTTCGAAGATAGACTTGTTGAAAAACTTTACTCCATTGCACATGATTGCTACACCAATGCAACGGACAGTTTTATGATTGAATACTCCGCAGTGATTTTATTCAATCTATTTCGAGAGCCTCGTGTTTGTGCCGCCCTTGAAGACGATCCTAATTTTATGCGAACTATATTTGAACATGTCGCTATTACAAAAGACGTGGATATCCTTCACTATACTTATAAAATACTTATTAAAATTTTTAATACAGCTTCATCACTCCTAAAATTTTGTGATATCGAAAAATTCCCATTTGAGCGGGTTTTGGCCGATGTTACCAGCAATTATCCGGAGATCCAAAAAGACGCTCTGGATATCTTTACAGAGATTTCTATTTGTAAAAATGAATTCTATGAAACGAGATTCATCTGTCCTATATTCTTTGAGGAATTGTTCAAGGTCTTAGAGAATGATCTTTGGACAGATCGACATTTATCCATAATTGCGGTGTTGAAGCGATTAATGAATAATGAAAATTTCGCTAAGATATTTTGCCGAAACGAATATTTGCCACGATTTGTTCAATACACCAAGAATAAGGATTTGTACAAGATAGAGGCGCTGGGGGTTTTAGTTGAAATTGCACAGTTTGAAGACTTCTTAGAAGACCTTTTTATACTGAGTGTTGTGTCTCTTCTTTTGCAATTTTTAGAAGATCTTAAATTCGTTAATGCTGATATTTGCGTGGGAATAAAAAGGATGTTAAAGAATTATGAATCCTTCAATAAAATCATCAATCAGGATCCAGTACCAAATTTCATAAGTAAAACTTTTAACATTTTTTCTTTAAATTTATATTAGATTTAGAAGTTTTATTTTCACATAAAGACTAGGCTCCTATATTAGGCCTATTTTGATCCTATATTATATTAGGCCTATTTTGATCAAAAAATATCAGGTGGTTAGTATATGGCATTTTTTCAAACCAAGAAAATTTAGATTTAGATTTGTAAGACCCACACGTTCTAGGAGGACTTGCAAAATTTAAAGAATAGTAAAAATTCAAAAAATGGTACGTGTTTGAAAAAAACATGTTTAATTTTTCATGAAAAATTAGTTTTCTTTAATAATCTTCAAGAAATTTTAGATTCCCATGGAAGGTAATTCTGTTATCTATAATTGTGCAAAATATCAAAATGATTGATGGTATAGAATTATAGATATAAAGTGGTTTTGAGAAAAACGCCTTTAAAGTTTCAAGACTCAAAAATTCTGTTAATTCTGCTGTAATTTCGGAACCACTATGAATTTCGTTCTAAAAGTTTAGGACAATATTCTACACATGTTTAACTAATATTTTATGAAAAAAATGGGTTTTGAAGATTGTAAATGGATCTCTCCCCTTAATATCCAAAATTATAAATTTATAAAATATGAAAAAGACCAAAATTCTTGTTTGAAAGGAGCGATTTAGAATGAATTATGTTAACTTCTTACTTGATGCATGAGACCTTTTTGAATTTGTGACCATTTATACCATTTTATCTAATGATTTTGGTGAATTTTCATAATATCTGTGTTTCGGGAGATTGTGAAAAGCATACAAAATTTGGTAATTAAATTTTTCTATTTAATTTTATTTACAAGCTTTTTTCAATTCCATTTTTTTGCTATTTTTAATCCCACTTCTGAATAGTTGAAATTTAAAAAAGATACGTAATTTAATATAATAAATAAAAAGTTATTGTAATTATTTCTTTTAGTGTGCTAACTACAAACTTACTGCATGAGACCTTTTTGGATTTTTGACCATTTATATGTATTTAATGTGCCAATATTTGTTTTCCCAATTTTAAATTTCTTTAGTAAATTTTTAATGTTTATTCAACATTAATATGCCTAAAGTTATGCAATAGTTTACGAGAAATGTAAAATTCATACAATTTCCATAGGCGTCAGAGAATTAAATTTTCGTTTTTGTATTAAAATAGTATGCTATATTTGTTTATTTAATTTGTTTCTTAACTTTTTGTAACTTACATGTAAAAAAATATGCTCAATTCAATTTTTGTTTGAATTAGAAATTTATTATTCGATTTATTCTCATTATTCATTTTACACGAGAGCAATATCTGTGAAATGTTTTTGCGATGCCATTTTGGTTGTAGTACAGAAAGCTTAAATTGATGCTAAACTTCTTATGCAACCTTAATAATCAAAAAAACCTCTTTCCCAAACTAAGGTTTGTTACAATTATCAGAGAAAATTAATATGGATGTGCCAAATATAAAATTTTCATTCAAAAAGTGCATTTAATGTTGCACATGATAAAACATAACAACGATTTTTTTTTTAAATTTTAAAGTTAATTCATATTTTAAGAAAACGAAAATAGCAATATTATTAACAATGTTGTACCTCTTTTGCATTTTTGTAATCCTCCGTGCATCAGTAGATCTGTAACTAAAGAAAAATTAATATCTTACAATTTTTGATATTTTATAAGATTCCGAAAAAAATAAGTAATATAAAAGGGTCTAAAAATGTGTATATTTTTTTTTATGTTCACTATATTTTATTAAGGGGACCTTTACTTTCAAAATCGACAAAAAACACACTTTTTAAAAGTTTTTTTTTTTTTTAAAAGACTATTATATTTATGATTCTGAAACCTTTTGTACATTATTGGTAAGATTATGAAAAATATTAAAAAAATTTTTTAAATGCAACTTTAGTTTATTTTAATGCCTGCAGAGGGCGTCATCCAAAATGCACTTTTAAAACGGCCGCATTTCTCTAGGACTTTCTGTAACAGATAGAGTAAAAATCTTTATTGGATTGTTTTCATAAGACACAAAACTAGTACCTAAACCTAAAAAACCTTTTATTTTTAATAAATATATCATTTTATACACATTTTTCTAAAAAAGTTAAAAAACGACTATAAGGGGTAAACTAACCTCCGCATAAAAAAGTGGGGGGGGGGGGGGGGGGTAAAATAATATTTTTAAAGGTTTAGTTACTAGTATATTTGATAACGAATCGAATGGCGTTTGGTTTGTTAAAATCGGTTGAATAGTTTTTGAGATACAGATGCGGCCATTTTCAAAAATGTGATTTCGAGAAAAACGCGTTCAAACTTTTTGTTATATCATTTTTGCATATAAAATGCGTAGAGGTACCGTTACAAATATAGGTATAACTATTTTTCTTTTACGAATTTCTTAAAACGGTTTTAGGAGAGTGTTTGTGTGATGTTAAGAAGCATTTTTATGAAAAAAAAAATTGATTTTTTTTCGATTTTGAAAGTAAAGGTCCCCTTAAAGTTGTTCATATGTTAAACTTACTTTTTTTAATGTAACTTAAATAACTTTTTTTAAACTATTAAGTTTTATTTAAGTTTTTGAGCTTCTAAAAATACTATACTAATTAATTTGATAGATAGGTCCTTATATTTAATACATAAAATCTAAATAATATTTCAATAGTACAATTTCTCCATTTTAGACATCATAAATGCTGATTATAAAGATTGGGATGTAAGAGATGCTGCAGCCAGTACTCTGCGCGATATTCTGAAACGAAACCTTAAATGTTGTGAAACTGCAGTGAAACATGCAATCGGAAACGTTATAGGCCGCATCTTCGAGCAACCTTACGGCCAAGTTCCCATAGACTTTCTCTTAAATTTAATTAACGTCCTTATAAATTTGGCTAAGGATCCAGATATCAGAAGAAATGTTATGTCAGGCCTGCTACCCAAAGCACTTGCTTATGCAATCAAAGTAAAGATTTATTCTTCACCTTCTTTTGATAACAAAAAAACTAATTATAATTTTTTCGATATCCTTACAGAAAAACATGAGATCAGCCATATTGACTGCAAACTTTTTCAATTGTGCCATTGCATTTATAAGTGAAGAAAATCTAGAAAATGAATTTTTAACCGAAGAAATGATGGAAACTGTCTTAAATGCGCTTAAGACCCCAGCTTTAGTTGTTAAAAATGCTGCAGCTGATTTTATTGTTGTGACTGGAAAACTATTAAAATTTGCTGATGAATATATTGACAGTGGCGTACTACAATAGTAAATATTATGAATTTATTATAAATATAATTACTAACATAATTTTCAGTCTTTTAGAAGATGATATTGCATTATCAACTTCTTCAAGCTGGTCACCAGCTATCGAATCAATTCTTTCAATTAGTTCAAGTTTCAAATTTCTAATACGCGGTAGACTTGAAATTACAGACATAACCGGAGATGCTTTTGTTGTATCCAAATGTCATTGGAAAGATTTTCGAATTTTGCGATCTATGCAACGGCATGAAGTTTCACCATTTTATCCAATGATTTTGGTGAATTTTCATAATATCTGTGGAACGGGAGATTGTGAAAAGCATACAAAATTTGGTATTTTAATTTTTCTATTTAATTTTATTTTTTTGATATTTTTAACCCCACTTCTGAATAGTTGAAATTTAAAAATTTAAAAAAGATACGTAATTTTTTTTAAAGTTATTGTAATTATTTCTTTTAGTGTGTCGTGGTCATGAGAATTTATCTGAAGATGAATCTTGCGATGACCCTCACAAAAGTTCAACCACAAGTGCGAGAAGTGATGAAGAATTGAAATATTGTAGGCTACCATTAGATAATAATTTGTCAAAGTATTTAGACCAGTTGAGGCAAGAGCTTGAGGTATGGTTTTTATTTAAATATTTCATTTGTTATTGATTGAAGTTTTCTTTTAATTGTATTTTAATTTAGGTACGTGGTTTAGTTGACGCCTCAAAAGTACCAAATTGCATTGATATTACAAAAATTGCTGATCGTGCAAAAACTGTAGCTGAAATTGTTAGCAAACAAATGTGTGGAGATTTTTCTTTTAAAGATCAAAATCGTAGTATAGAAACCGCCGTACTTAATCATTTAAATGAATTGAAATGTCAAATCCATTGTAATATAATACCTCTTGGTCATATAAGATATGGAGCTCATTTTGAAAGAGCCATTCTTTTCAAAGCTCTTGCTGATCAAATTGGATTGCCAGCTACTTTGACTAGAGGAGTTGATGGTCGAATTTTGTACAATGAAATTCCAATTCCAGAACAAACTGAGGTATGTATGTTACTTTACTTAATATTTATAGTAGTACAAAAACGAGAAATATGAAGTGACACTCCTCATTGGCTCATTGACTGACATAAAATTGACACAAAACCGTCTCAAACTTTCGATTGCCTTAATTTTTCTGTGGGTGTACGTCAAAATGAGTCGTTTTCACATAAGAACTCGAGAATTTTGTAAAGATTGCACTAATAAATCTTCCTCGCTTAGTCCACTTACGTCAAATGTCTACTCAGAATTGAAAACCTGGTCTACAAACAAGACTGTCATTAAGTTTGTACGCTTAAAACCATTTTGAAATTTGAAAATCAAAAATTTGGGTCTTTCTCAACTTTTATTTTTACCCGACTATGGCAAAGCTAACAGCAAGGGCAATACATACATACATAGCCTGTGAGATTCACAATGTGTATGTGAGGTAGTTTGTTACCTTATATAGCCTAAGATACTGAACCGATTTCAGCAAGTATGGTGGCATTGGATTCGTCTTGATCCACAATATATTTTAGACTATATGACGTCACAGAAAATTCAATATGGCGGACGCTAGAAATCATGATGTGAAATCGTGGGTTCAAAAACTTATTCACTTATTGCCATAGGATAACAGAGACAATTTCTGGACGTAGATATAATAACACTATCATCTTAGTAGGATTTTCTAACAGAGTGGCGGGATAAAGCATGTCATAGCCTGAGAAAAATTAGAATACAATATCATAGATACATGTAGATTAGGTATAGTCCAAAAATACTAGTTATGAGTATGAAAAGCCTGTTTGAATCACGTCATGACATTACTTATCTATTCTACATATGTATTATCTGAAACTAAAAAATTGTAAATAAAAATTAAAGTAAAAAACTATGGAAAAAAAATGAACTGAAAAGTATGAAACAAGAAAATATCCTTTTTAAGTTATTTAGCTTAGTTCAGACGAAATTTAAGAATTCGCTATCAGTAAATTAATAAATAGGTCTTTTATATTTCTTTGATATATTGAGTATAATTTTTATTTATTTTATAATATTTACAGACACCAGACTGCAGTTTAACGATTTTACCTATGCGACTTTTATATCCAACGCACATTGTTGATTTAATGGACCATCCTGGCGAAATATATCCACTCGAGAGTCGAAAAGCCTACAAGTATCAACGTCTTCTATAAGATTTATGTTCGAAAGAATTTTTCCTTAAATATTAAAAACAACTACAATACACAATAGAGCTATTCTCGATTAAATGAATTTTGCACATGTTACAGTATTGATTTTGCATTCTGATTCAGCTCTGGAATCATTGATTTCATCAAACCATTGAAGTGATATCAATTTTGGCAACAGCCCGTGAGACCGAATCCGAAATTGGATCATTGTTCACAGATGATGGGAATCGTCGTCGCATACAAAAGAAGGGCCAAATAACCTTGCCCTACATCCCTTCGTTCCGGTTTTATATTTTTTATTAAGGGCTGCACCGACCGGAGCCAAAGCCGTAAAAGCGATTTATGCATTTTACGTAAAGATGTCCCAGCTGGATGATGCTGAAAATCAGCCCCCGACTCTCATACGAATGAATTAAAATGAAGTTTTTGTCTATTTCGAGGTATGCGATCGTATGCTGATTTTATATCTTTAGTTGAATTTTTTGTAGAAGATAAAATGTTAATTCATTTATTTTCAAATGAATAGGGATTGGGGTTATAGAATCAAAAATATATCCCTATATATATATAAAAATGAAAGTTCGTTTGTTTGTTTGTTTGTTTGTTTGTTTGTTTGTTTGTTTGTTTGTTTGTTTGTTGCTCAATCACGCCTAAACGCTTGCATCGATAATTTTCATTTTTTGTCCGAAGGTAGTACATATTCCGACTTAACATATAGGCTAATTTGTTTTCGGATAATACGTGGGGTTTCAAAATGGCGGATCCAAGATGGCGGCTGAAAATTTTAAATTTGAAGCGATTTTCATGAAAATTGGTACATAGGGGTTTTGCCGAATGGGGATTTCAAGTCCGCTCTCCAAATTTAGAAATTCAAGATGGCGACCAATATTTCTCAATTTCAACGGATTTTAATAAAAATTAGTACAATGATTATATTGAGGTCACTGATTTTGAATATTAGCAAAATTTCCAAATCCAACATGGCGGATCCAACATGGCGAGCGGAATGTCTCGATTTCAACGGATTTTAATGAAAATTGGTACAATGATTATTCTGAGGATACAAGTTCCGAATATTATCAAAAGTTGTAAATCCAAGATGGCGGATCCAATATGGCAACCGAATGTCTCGATTTCAACGGATTTTAATTAAAATTAATACAATGATTATTCCGGAGCCACTAATTTCGAATATTGTCAAAATTTCCATATCCAACATGGCGACCAAAATTTCTCGATTTCAACAGATTGTAATGGAAATTAGTACAGTGATTATTTTGAGACCACTAATTTTGTATATTATCAAAATTTCTAAATGCAAGATTGCGTCCAGAATGTCTCGATTTCGACGGATTTTAATGAAAATTGGTACAATGATTATTCTGAAGCTTCAAATTTCGAATATGTATTATCCAAGATGGCGGGTCCAACATGAGACCAAACTTGATTTCAACGGATTTTACTGAAAATTAGTACAATGATTATTCTGAGGCCACTAATTTCGAATATTAGCAAAATTTCCAAACTCAAGATGACGGATCCAATATGGCGACCAAAAGTTCTCGAATTCAACGGATTTGAATGAAAATTGGTACAATGATTATTTTAAGGCCACTTATTTTGAATATTATTAAGATTTGGCAATTCAAGATAGCGGATCCATAAAGGGGGTTTCGGATTGAATCAATTTCTAGGATATAACAAACTAGAACATTTGAGAAGTGTTTAATTAGTGAGTACTAGCTGGGTTACCCGGTTTCACCCGGCGTTGGGTAAATACTCATTAATTAAACACTTCTCAAATGTTCTAGTTTGTTATATCCTAGAAATTGATTCAATCCGAAACCCCCTTTATGGATCCGCTATCTTGAATTGCCAAATCTTAATAATATTCAAAATAAGTGGCCTTAAAATAATCATTGTACCAATTTTCATTCAAATCCGTTGAATTCGAGAACTTTTGGTCGCCATATTGGATCCGTCATCTTGAGTTTGGAAATTTTGCTAATATTCGAAATTAGTGGCCTCAGAATAATCATTGTACTAATTTTCAGTAAAATCCGTTGAAATCAAGTTTGGTCTCATGTTGGACCCGCCATCTTGGATAATACATATTCGAAATTTGAAGCTTCAGAATAATCATTGTACCAATTTTCATTAAAATCCGTCGAAATCGAGACATTCTGGACGCAATCTTGCATTTAGAAATTTTGATAATATACAAAATTAGTGGTCTCAAAATAATCACTGTACTAATTTCCATTACAATCTGTTGAAATCGAGAAATTTTGGTCGCCATGTTGGATATGGAAATTTTGACAATATTCGAAATTAGTGGCTCCGGAATAATCATTGTATTAATTTTAATTAAAATCCGTTGAAATCGAGACATTCGGTTGCCATATTGGATCCGCCATCTTGGATTTACAACTTTTGATAATATTCGGAACTTGTATCCTCAGAATAATCATTGTACCAATTTTCATTAAAATCCGTTGAAATCGAGACATTCCGCTCGCCATGTTGGATCCGCCATGTTGGATTTGGAAATTTTGCTAATATTCAAAATCAGTGACCTCAATATAATCATTGTACTAATTTTTATTAAAATCCGTTGAAATTGAGAAATATTGGTCGCCATCTTGAATTTCTAAATTTGGAGAGCGGACTTGAAATCCCCATTCGGCAAAACCCCTATGTACCAATTTTCATGAAAATCGCTTCAAATTTAAAATTTTCAGCCGCCATCTTGGATCCGCCATTTTGAAACCCCACGTATTATCCGAAAACAAATTAGCCTATATGTTAAGTCGGAATATGTACTACCTTCGGACAAAAAATGAAAATTATCGATGCAAGCGTTTAGGCGTGATTGAGTAACAAACAAACAAACAAACAAACAAACAAACAAACAAACAAACGAACTTTCATTTTTATATATATATAGGGATTTACCCAACGCCGGGTGAAACCGGGTAACCCAGCTAGTACATAATAAGTTCATTAAATATATTTTGGGAAAAAATAAGGTAAAACTTTATCAGAAAAACGATTAAAAAACAGGGACTGTAACGGTTATGATATTTTCGGTAAAAATCAGATCTAAAAAATTATTTCCTGACTGTTACTTATCCAGACAAAAATAAAAAATTGTGTTTTGATTTTTATTTTTAAAATCAACAAAAAAAAAAAATCGGGAAATAATTTTTATTTTTAAAATCAAAAATTTTTTTTTTATTATTATTTTTATATAATTTTTTTATAATTTTCATATTCTGATTTTAATTTTTGATTTTTATAATAAAAATCATTTTCGATTTTAAAAATAAAAATCATATTCTGATTTGTAGTTTTGATTTTTATAATATAAATCATTTTCTGATTTGTATTTTTGATTTTTATAATAAAAAACATATTCAGATTGTTATTTTCAATTTTAAAAATAATAATCATATTTTTATATTATTTTTATTTTTGATTTTAAAAATAAAAATGCGAAAATAATTTTTTTCTATTGATTTTTATGGAAAAACTCACAAATTTAAAAAGAACATAAAATTCTTAAAGCTCAGGCCACATTTGAAACAATTTTCCCACAAATCTGTCTACATGATTTTTTGGTTTGAAAAATTGAAAATAATTTTTATTTTCGATCCTTGTTAAAAAATCAAAATGTAGAGTTTTTTTAATTCTTTGCTTTAATAGTGAGCATTCTGTTGTGGAAAAATTAAATGAAATTATTTATTTAAAATTTTAATTATGTCTTAACATGGGTAAACAGGGCAAAACATATTTCTTGTAATTTATATGGTGCTAATTTTTATATTAATATTTGTTGGTAATTATGACTTTAAATTATGACTCATGAACACAATTTTTTTCAGATATTTAATAATTTATTGCCATTTATCGTGCATGGGGGTAGTTTTTTAAATATACGAGGTCCACGAAATAGGCTAATTTTGGCCTATTTTGCGGTCACTTCTTATACTACTACTATTTAAATATACTTCTCAAAAAAATTAAGGGATTATAATTGTATCTCAGCAAAAAATTGTCGTAGAAGGATGAGTCTAGGTGCAAAAATCTGTGTTCAGTGTACCTTATCCTTTATCTTTTTTTCAAGAAAATCTTCAAATAATTTTAAATATAGCATTTATTAAGTACTACCTATTATAATTCAAAATTATTACAACCACTCCAAAACACTATAGATTTGTACAAATATAGAACAATATACACAACCCAAATTTATGCTGAATTGAACAGTATTAAATCGGTTTTTGTATTTTTGAGCATAGAATTCTAACTCACTTCCAGAGTCCAAAACAATCTGTAAAAACATATAAAACAACTTAATATCAAAGTAATTTTGAAACTTTTTGTGTTTCGTATGGTATAAAAGTTGTTGTCGCCCGAACCGAACCATGTAATAGCGAATATTGACTGTGGTAATAAAATTAAAGTTACGAACGGATCCAGCCCAAGCACAAAAACTTCCTCAAGAAAATCACAAAAGTTATCGCCCGCCCAACAAAGTTCAGATTGTTCCAAGGCGACCCTCATAAAAAGATTAAGCTGTAAATTGAAGCAATTTTGAATTATTACGGATAATCTCGGTGCTTCGTGAGCATTTGAGGGAGCTACGATGTGATATCATTCCCCGACGAATATAAATCAGTATCGTCTTTTCCGCCTCGTAGTCCAACTTGTAATGTGTAATCCGGATCCCGACGAGCAATATCTTTGGCAAGAACTCCGTCTGGAGGCAATCAATTACACATCCGGCCGAATGTAAGTCAATCTAATGGCCTATAATATGCGACACAAGACGGTCCTTAATTGCACGAAGGGAGCACCAAGGGCTCGTACTAAAGTCTATAAGATAGGACCGATATGTGGAAAAAGCGAAGCCTCCACAACATTTAATAGAGGAACGTGATATTTGCGTGGCTGGAGGCAATTTCTTGAAGTTATGTTCCAGGAAATGTTCACCTCAGTCCCGGGATATTGAACTTTGTTGCAAGGATGAAAATTAGCTCAACGTGTGTAGGGAATTTTCTGGCGCCCGTCTTGTGACGCCGCATTGTCTCAACTATTTATACTCTCAGACTTTGGGGCAACAGTGCACAGGACTCTGCTCTGTGTCCTCTAAACGAAAAGGGATAATTAAAAAATAAAGTGTTTGAATACTGCAGCGATTTGGTACTAACGTACATGTGGTGGAATTATGTAGAAAAAAAAAACAGGAAATAACAAAAACGCCCTAACTTAAAATTACAATTTTTTCAACTTTACCCAAAGTTATTTATTTATGTATCATTTAGACAAATATTATTGTAAATTTTCCAAAATACATATATGAATTTACTATTTTGCACCATAAAATTGTACCATAGATCAGTCATAGTTAGTCAAATTTAGTAAAAACTACCCCCTATATTTCCATCCTTTCAACCCTTAGGTAAAAATTAATCCCAGAAATGAGTTCTACGTTCTCGAAAACGTATGAAAACATATACACCTTATTACTAAGTATACTTTAGAGGAAAATACCCCTCCTATTTTAACCCCTTCAACCCCTAGGTAAAAAATTACCTAAAAAATGAATTCCATGGTATCAAACATGTATGAAGCGGTATTGTCCATTTTGTTATTAGAGTATAAAGTCATTGGTGATAATTAATGGAAAACTATCCGCTCAATTTCAGCCCATTTTACCTTCAAAATTAACCCCGAAATCCCCGAAATTCTATTTATACTCTGACCCGAAAAGTAAGGAAAATATAATGCGGAGTAGTACTAATTTTTAAATTTTTCTTTTTAAGGGGAGGTTCTCATCTAGAACGTAAAAAAATTGGGAAAAGTTCGTGATTTTTTTGAAGGCAAATGACAAGACATAGAGAAATGATATTTGGCATTATCTTTTATTGTACATTTATCTGTACGAAAAAAATTTTTTATTCAAAAAAAAAAACAAAATGGCGCCCGTTATTCAACTTCTCCGGAGGCATGTTTGTGTACAATTTGCGTACAAGATAACTCAAAAACGGTTCAACCGATCAACTTCTAGTTTCGTGCATATTAAAGTAAACAATTTTCTTCATAGAAAGAGCGGAGCACATTTTGAAAATTGTAACATTACCTCCTTTTTGTAAGTGATAAACTATGAAAAAAAACGGCCGAAAATGGCCTTAAAATTTCAAAATCGCGCCATTCCGTCAATTTTAAATTTTTTTTGAAAGTCGTCCACTCTTTCTGAGACAAATTTATTATAGTTTATAATAATGTCATCATTATTTGATTTCAGACCAATCTGCGACCCCTAAATTGTACGCAGCTGGGCAATTTTCGAAAAACATGCCTCCGGAGAAGTTGAATAACGGGCGCCATTTTGTTTTTTTTTTGAATAAAAAAATTTTTTTGTACAGATAAATGTACAATAAAAGATAATGCCAAATATCATTTCTCTATGTCTTGTCATTTGCCTTCAAAAAAATCACGAACTTTACCTACTTTTTGACGTTCTAGATGAGAACCTCCCCTTAAATTATCAAAGTTAAGAAGTTATGACAAATAAATATACAAGAAAGAATTATCAAATATAACTCTTATAAATTTGCGTGAGAGAAGTGTCCTGTAATTGATAAAAACATTAGAAAATCTATTGTTTAAAAATTACAAAAATCCGATCTTTTGGGTTTAAGATGACCTGTCTACTGTTTAAAAGTTACAGCACTCGCTTTTCGAGGACTATTGAGATTTTTTTTTATCTTTCTACTGTTTAAGAGTGATAGCAGTCGTATATTGGGTTTAGGGATTACCTGTCTATAGTTTAAATGTTACAACACCCATTTTACCTCGGCCTAAACATTTTAGGGTCACCTATCTATTACTTAAAAGTTAGTAATTTACATCACTTATTATTTATTATTAATTAGACTTTTACTTTTAAATAAATTAAAAAGTTAATTTTTAAAAATTAAATGTACAAATAAATTTTCCTTCATCGTATTTTGGCGCCCTTAGCTTTCGGCACACAGTGGACCAAAACCATTTGTTGGCTATAAAAAATCTGTAACTTTTGTTGTGTTAAAGATATCATAATGAAACTTTGGGAAATAAATCTTGACATTATTATCCCCTAATTGATAAAAAAAAAAGTTCAATTAGTTTTTTTTTTCTTTATTTTTGGTTTCCTGGGTTTCTACCGACAATTAACCAATTGACAAAAGACAGTAAAGTATTATATTTTTTCCATGCTTAAAACTTTGTGGACTGTTGTTGTTAATTTTTTCAATGCATATTTCCCATTTAGTAATATTTATGTTTGTTCTGCATATGTTCCGAATTTTTCGGCATTTATAGTAAGACAGAAAAAGAATCTGGAAAAAAATATATGGTACCTACATTATGTTAGGAAGCTATAACAAAATTTTGGTGATTGTACCAAAATTCAAAATGGCTGAAAAAAAATGTTGAAAAACGAAATTTTTTTGTTTCAAGTTTATATCCAGTTTTCAGTTCCAAGTTTAGTTTTTTTCTGTGATGCGCCTCAGTGACATCTATAACGTGTCAAAATCCCATCCAAATCAGGCAAAGAGTTCAAAAGATATTAATTTTTTAAAATTAACTCTCACTCCTTGGGAGTTAATTTTTAAGGAATGAAACCTGACCAAATTGTCATTTGTGTTAGTCCCGACAACAAAAAAATATTCAAAAATTTTAGGAGACTAGATACTCAACTTGAGACATTTTTTAAAATCACCTGTCTGAGGTGTCGTTCGAGCTCTGTTACAATTAATAAGCTCTTACTGTCCGTGATTAAACTGATTACAGTACCGATTTAAAACATTGAACTATATGAAGCTAAGAACTCATGGACCGTACTACGTAATGATACCATCATGTTGAGTAACAAAGGACCTAGAATATAGCCCTGAGGTACATTGCACATAATCCAGAATGCAGAAATCAACTGTATACTAATTTAAATGTTTATGTATGCTAATGCGTATACACATGGAAAAATATGTTAGGACTCATATGTTGCAGTTTTTCAATCACCTATCTATATATGCGAGTATGTACATGCGCGGATCCAAGGGGGGGGGGGGGGGGGGGGGGGGGGGTCACGGGGGCCATGACCCCCCCCAAAACAGCCCGAATTTCAAAAAATAGAGCTGAAACAATATTTTGCAAACCGAAAAACAAAAAAAAACGAACGAACAAAACTAGGTTTTGCAAACTTAAAAACCTGAGACTAACCAAACATGACTTTAATTTAAATTTCAAAATTAGACAAATATGGTTATACATTTGGTCCTTCCAATGTTATTTCACATATTATGAAAATGAATTTACCTTGAAGCATCCGTCAAATGAATCCTTGTTTTATCTTCTTACTTTTGTTGTTTATTTTCTGGTTTTCGTTTTGTTACCTTCTTTTTTTATTGCGAAATGCACTAAAAACTATCCTGGTTTCAACGACACTGAAATCAACAATGGACTGTTGTGTTTTCAATGTTTTGATTGCAAACTGTGAAGTTAGCCACGCTGCCATAAAAGGCGCCAAGTCATTTGAAAACACACGAGGTAACGTTTCAGAAGAAAATTCGAAATAAAAACATTCAGAAATTTTTTAGTTATAAGAGTACATTTTTTATATAAAAAAATTATAATTTTATATAAACAATAAATTTATATATGAATGTAATGAATTTTCAAGTAAAACAAATTGGACGGGTTTTTGCATAAGGTTATTCAGGCTTTGTTTTTTATTCACTGAAGAAATTTGGCTTACATTGTTTATTTGGTTATTCTTGTTATTTTTGTTATTTTTGTTATTTTTGATTTTTTTCTATCCCGTGACCCCCCCCGGAAAAAAATTCTAGATCCGCGCCTGAGTATGTACCTATTTATGTGCTTGTCGGTTGAACTACGACACCATTTGAATGCTAGGAGATGGTTGAAATGATAAAATGAATCAAGAAATCTGTGAGAGAATAATTTCGGTAATAAATTGAAGCAACAAATCGAGGACTCCTAAAATTTTTCTATGCCAAAGTCTCAAGAGATAGGCGGGGGCCGGGGTGGGGACGGGTATCATTTCATCTGTTGAAAGAATGTTTGGACAGTTCATTAGATAAAATATGCGACAAAAGCCGCTCAATAATGTTTGCTATCATTCTTAAGACGCTAACGAGATGCCGTCAAGACGTGAGGCGCCCGCCGTCGCTTTGTTCTATTCTTAGAGCGGATGCTGGGCCTACAAAATTTCTTTAAATTTTTATTTTTTTTAAAGAACCTCCAAATAAAAACAACCACTTTGAAGAGTTGTACGTAAACAGAGCAGAGTCGGGGGTGCCGCCTGCCACGTGATTTCGACTTTCCCCGTGCAGCTCCCGCCGAGAGCAGCTGATGAATGAAGCCGGCGTTTTTCTTCGGAGTTTTCCCGGCGCTTTTCTAATTGGAAAATCGCATTAATATCAAAGCTTTCGCTTCGCTCTCCGATTTTGAGAACAGTTGCAACGGCCGACGTCACAGAAATCGCTGCCATATGCCGCGTTGAGGTGAGTTTTCATTGGATGCGGACTCATTTTTGTTCTCAGGAATTTCGTCTGGAATCGGAGTGGAAGAAGAAGAAGACTTTCCCGCCTATACCCCGCGAAAGTCTTCTCCGCTCCTCGTCTCTTCTATAAAATTCTCCTGCCGCCGACCGCTCGCTCCGCTGGAAGTCGTTTGAGATTTTGAGTTGAGGTGAGCTCAGTTTGTTTCGGACGCCTCTAAAAAGTGGTTGTTGTGCGGAATGAAATTTCCAAATTTGTTTCGGCTTTGAGATATATATTGTTTTTTTTTAATAATACAATTCGATTGTTTCGTTCGTTTTTTTATTGTTTTATTGTTTGATACATTGCCGCGCTCTACAGAGGAGGGATAGAAGAAGAGGACACTTTTTTTAGGAGAAGGATTTTTACAGGCAGTAGGTCAGTAGTGTAAATTTTTGTTCGTTTTTTTGAGCGTTTTTATCACAATGCAGGTATTTGTACCGTTACAAGGTGGCAAGGGTGCGCCCTTGACATCATCAAAAAAATTAATTACAGTTATACACACGTGGGATACTGTTAGATACATCCGGGTCCTGGTGGGAGGTCTTTGTGACGATTGGGCAGACTATCGTTTTTCCCCCGCATTCGAGAATTATTCAGTTTTTGTGCAGTCTATTGCTCAATTCAGCTGAAGAAAAACAATTGCTGAATTGAGCAGTAGATTGTAAAAATTTAATTCTTGTCTCTCGTGTTCTTCAACCCCTTTTAAAATGTTTTTATGATTAACCTTTGACAGGTAAACATGTTTTTCGCTAGCCCCTTACAGGTAATGAGTGTAAAAAGTGCCCACCTAATGGATCTAGTGAGTTGATTTCTTGTTAAATAAAAGATTGTGCGATTTCTCGTAATTATGAGCCTAATTACAATTCGTTTATGAGTTGTTTAAGGGATAAAAAATGTCGAAGGGTCTAATACCTGCTTCGGGCGAATACGATTTTCTGTATGGGTCAAAAATACCCTGATTACATGTCAGGGGTTAACCTGATTCGTGGGGAGAGATGGATTTTGAAGTAGGAAAAATGCGCATTAACTGATCGCAAAATAATAATAATAATTGCAATTCGAGAGAGCGCGAACGCGGTGACATTGGCGGTACGATTTTAATTCAGGTGTTAACTCACCTTGCGACCGGATGAAACGAAAATAAATACGAAGACCGTTTTCATCGCCTCGCACCGCATCATAATGCTTTTACGGCAGCGGTACGTTGCTGCGCCGCATATTTATCTTTTGTGGGGAATGACGTTGACATGGTTCAGTTTTTCCCAAGACGAGATGACTTTCTGACCTTTATTGTGAGGTACCACGGGAATGTCTTTGTCTTTATTGGTCTTTTTAAATGAATAACTATTTTATCTGTAATGTGTTCTACGAAATAAATTAGTGCGCGTCGTCGCACCGCATCTTTTTATTTTTTACATAGTGATCGCGTTGAATGACGCGTCACAGCCTTTGCGATCAAATAGAAAAAGATACATAGCGATCTATCTTGCGAGCAGCGAGCGCTAACTTTAATGACGACTTTTTCAAGGTCCACCAGTTTTTTGTTTTCTTGATTTTTTGAAATTATCAACATTATGGAGGGGTCTTTCCCGTGGTCGATTTATTTGTTTTTATTTCTAGCCAAACTTCTCTATCTTTTTATATTTTTCAGCGATGTTCTCTGATGTAAAAATTTTGTAAGAACGTTTATGTGTTCAATTTTTCGTCGTTTTTCGTACTTTTATTATTACAATTGCGCTCTAAAAATTTGGAGCATGAATCAAAAATAAGTTTTATGTGAAAAACGAGTGATCCATAACGAAATAAGTGAAGTAAGGAAGCCCCTCCAGTAAAAGAAATTGCGCGCTCGTGACTGTGTCTAGTGATTTTGTAATTCAACTTATTTTAAAAAACAAATTGTGTTATTTGTACGCGTCAAAATTACGTGATTTAATAATCGCTGCAGCGGAGTAACCGTTATCGCGAATTTATTTATTATCTTCTATTTTACAGTGCGCATAAATTAACAATTTAATAAAAAAACAAAAAAATCGCTTTGTGACACGTGGTATGAAATATTCTGAAATTTATGTATATTAATGTTAATCTAATTTAAGTGATTTTTGGGGCACTGAACACGTTCAAAAAGCCAACGTTTGTTCTATAACCGCCCCATTAAATGTTGATGTAAAAGTCCCTGGGGAGAGGATGAAACGGTGTTGAATGAAAACTGGGTTAAACTAAATTAGGTTGCACCTTTTGTGAATGGGATTGGGTCGGCCCAAATCGAATCTTTTGCACAATATCACAGTAAAGGAAAACAGGAACCAATTTATGAAGGTTTTTTGTATAAGTGAATTTAATTTATTCAGTGAGGCAAGGATTAAAACGACACAAGACGAGGTCACAAGTCATAAAACGAAACATCTACCTACAGAGACAAGTTTTAAAAACAAACATGATAGAGTGCAATTGTTTATTAACCTCTAAAATGTACAATGCTAAACTTAGCTACAAAATTAGCTATCTGATTGAGTGTTAAAACGTGTTCATGGTTGTTTTCTGCTATTTTTGAAGCAATTGATTGACCATTGAAATTGAAAATATGTATATAAATTCATAAATGTGTGAAAAA
This sequence comes from Dysmachus trigonus, assembly GCA_949715965.1. Lineage (NCBI taxonomy): Eukaryota > Metazoa > Arthropoda > Insecta > Diptera > Asilidae > Dysmachus > Dysmachus trigonus. The sequence continues at coordinate 68,743,106 of OX454323.1, forward strand.
CTGTGCATAGTTCTAAAAATGTTTGTTTAGAAGCTTAAGGGGAGTTTCTGACGGCATAGTTAATATTATTGTTTTTATTTAATAAGTGTATAATAAAATGACATTTGAAGAATATTTTATCAAATTTTCATTGGTATTTATAAAGAAATAACCCAACAAGCCAAGCAAATCTTTGCAGACGCCTCAAAAAAAAAGTTGGATTGCGGTGAATCGCATAACTAATGACTGGATCATTTGAAATGAAAAAACCACAATGATTTCATTAATTGATAAGTTCCTTAAGGTAACGCTTTCGAGTTTTTTTTCTTTAAATTGCTTTTTAAATTTTTGGTAACACTTAAAATTCAAAATACCTATTTTTCATTTACAAAATCGAAAATCTTATTTTTATAATAAGTTAAAATAAAAAATAAATAAAAAACTCGACAGCGTTACCTCGAAATTTATTTGGGTGAAATTTCAAAAGGATCGGAGCAGTAGATTTTGAACTAGAAAATCAGATTTTAACACAATAATTTTGAGATTTACATTTATGTGAAAAATTAAAAAAAAAACGCAAAAAAATAACATACAAATACTTAACATTTAATCCTTTAAATAAAAATGACGAATCTCGCCCGCAAAGATTTATTGTGCCAAATTCGACTTTGAAGAGGTACACCCGTCCCGTATTTACAGATTTAAAAACCAAATATATTTCTTCTAACTTGTAATAAAACATTATTATGATATCATAAAGTTATAACTCCATGCATAGATTAGCGCTAAGTTCAATTGTGTGTACACGCACGATTCTTCGAAATTAAATCGTAAGCCAAAGGGTTAAGAACAATTTACATAAATCACGTTATAGTGCACAATGGTTGGATTATTCATTTATTGTGTGGTGTACAGCCTATGAAAATTATATTAGCTGCGTTTTTTTTATCTGGATCTGGTTCTGGATCAGTATCAAATGAAAAAAACGATTCAGGTTAATCACTGGGATAACGATTTTGGGTTTGAGGAGCTGGAATTCCTGTTTTTGCTAATCTAATAAGAATTGGAGATTAGACGACAGCTTTCGTCAAAGAAAATTCAAAAATGGCCTTCAAAGTTTTGTTTTTTATTAAACCCCATAATCAGAAAAACGATTTGATTTATTTTGTTACTATAAATTACTTTTTCTTTGTGTGCTCAGAACCAATCGACTACAAATTTCATTGCTGCCATCATTTCAGAAAAGAAAAACTACCGCAGCGACTCTGTTAGAAATTTCCAAACTATTCATCGGACACTAGCACTTCTCGTAGAATTTTTTGTAACCACTTCTTGCGGATCATTGATTCTAATCCGAATGAAAGTGTGGATCACGAGTTGTTGTTGTATGTCAATGTTAAGAGATTGATCCAAATCCTGATCCGATTGAAAAAAACGCAGCTATTGACCGCATTGAAAAAGTAGGAAAATTGACCGCGAGATTTGCTCTTGCCAGAAGTTCATGTTGGTGTGAAAATATGTCTATGTAATAAATTCGAAGTGCATTTCTAGGCTTGTCTACACTTCAGGGAACTTGTCAAACCCAAAAGTTGAAATTTTGCAAAAAAAAAGATATATAATAAAATGTTGCAGCATATTTATTTCTTAGTTTTCAAAGAATAAAAAATTTTAGATTTTTTTAGGCTGTATTTTGGCTGGCAGAATTTTTTCAAAAAAGCCTCGAAAAAATACAGTGTATGCGATTTTGAGTCACTGGAACGTTTGACAAAAAAAAAAAAGAATAACAAAATGGCGGCATTTTTTCAAAAAACCCACATTTTTGGGCCGAAAATTCGAATGAAAATCTTTTTTGTCCGTGGTTCAATCTGTGGAAAATCATGTGTCAAACAACATATCAAAATTTCAGTCCGATCGGTTCAATCGTTTTTTTTTTAAATCGTGCACAGCAATTACTCTAAAAACACTTTTGGAGTTTTATTTATACATCTTTTTAGTACACAAAAAGTGTTATACAACCCCAAAATTATTAGTAAATGGCAGTATGTAGCGATTTTCATGAGTTCCCTTTAAAAATGGTGTTAGACGGACGTCATTAGAACACATGACAGGATTGTCTAAAATACAAAAATCACTATGGGAGGAAAAGGGAATTTTAACAATTTTTGACACAAATTTAAAAGTTAAAAAAATAGTATTTTTTGCATACAACTTTGTTTATAAAGAAAATTACTGAACAAAAGTTTATAAGTATGGATAAAACGACTTTAATGACAAGTAGAATGCGACTTTAATGACAAGTATATTAGAATGCAGCCAGATTATTTGAAATATCTTAAAGATTAAGTTTTTTTTTTTTTATCGTGGCGTCCATGAAGAAAAAAACTCGTTTCGGGAAAAACGTGTTTAAATTTGTGTGAATAAATCATTTTTTCAGTCTATTTTATCGATTTATAGTATCTGAGTATTATATCTTGGGTATTTCGCCTTGAAATTTTTACACAACATTCTTGAAAAAATATACAATGAAGATATGAATGATTTTGATGTAAGAGTACCTTTAATTTTAGAAGAGAGGTTGGGTGTACTATGTTTATAGGACTTATCTTATGCCACAAATTTAAGTCGTCGGAAATACTTTTTTTGATTGAGATGTTTGTAGCAAAAACACTAATAAGGCCTCGGCCACTTCTTAAGGTGCCGTCACACAGAACCAACAACGATTATTATGAGCCAGTCACGAACTGCATTATTAAATTTAATAAGTTTTCTTCATAGCTATGACTCGGTAAATCTTTAGGTATGCAATTAATAAAATGCAGTATTTATTCTAGGCGTAATTAATTGAATTTGCTCTTTCCTTTAGTCTGGAAGAATTTAATAATGTCTGTCTGACTTATGAATAAATTAATAAATAAATAAAATCAATAAGCTTGAAAATTACCTATACATATTAAAATCACTTATATGCGGATAAGTTTTAAATTGAATTTAAGGGACTACTACCGGTTAGATTGCAAAAAAACAGCATAATTTTCAATAATTTTTTTCTCAGCTCCTTTATTATATATCAATTTCAAATTTTGCATGGTGATAATAATTATTTCAAATATTACAAAAAAAAATTTTTTTTTTATTTTTATCATTTTTTTTCCTTGTTTATAGAGGGCGCCGAAGTTGGTAGCTCAAAAAATTACTCGTCCCATGGCGGACAACTCATCTCAGAAACGAAGAGTCTGAAACAAATAAACCAAACGGCATTTTATTAAGGAATGTCCCTTACGTAGGAAAAAACCAGAATATGTAAAAAAATGATTAAAAAAAGAAAATGGCGGACGTTTGAAAATTTTTTTTCAAAAAACCGCTTATTTTTTCAGTTGTTTTCACTTGCTACATTTTTTTGGATTGAATTTTGACTAATATTGTGGTTTTTTCCTGTGCAGAATACTCAAGTAAAGAAGCACTCCAAATTTGAGCCCAATCGGTTGGGCCAATTCGGAGTTAGTGTGTCCGGCATTTGACAAAAGGTCATTTTGAGAAAATCACGTTTAAAGTTTTTTTTTTACTTATAAATATATAATAGGCGGGCACGCTTAAACTGCTGTAACTTTTATATTCTTGGGAATATCCAAATAAAATTTTGTGACGTGATTTCTGAGGGTATATTGAGTTGAAAAATGTAAAAAAAAAATTGAATTTTTCAAAATTGTAACCGGTAGTAGTCCCTTAAGTGAAGGTTTAAGTTACAATTTCTCAGGTAGGCGGAAATTATTCCCCACTCAATTTTTCTTCTTTTTTACCCAAGGTGAAACTGGAAGGAAGCGACGTGTTTTTCACTTATTAAGAAGTGATAGATGTAGTTGTATACTCTATTTATGAATCATTTCTCAAAAGTTATTTTTGAACTAATTTCTGGCTTTCTTTAAAAGATTTAATAAATTCTACTTTCCTCATTTTAATCAAAAAAATGTCTCTATGTTAACATTTTTATTAATATAAATGTATTTCAGTTACTTGTTTCTCGGTTAACAAAGAATATGTATATAAATCTTTAGGTTTTACTTTTAACTAAAATCGCAATCAAGCAATGCACTGGTCTTCACCCTTTAAAATTACTACTAAAATTGATCATAATACTTAAACGTTCACAGTTGGATTATAAAAGCATCTCACTGTATGTATAATATTAAATATTAATTTAGGAAGACTTCATCTTGGTAATTAAATGGATCATAGCTTTTGTTACAAAACATTGATTTTGGTGGTCGCTTGGCAATTTAATTTATTGGCAATTAATCTCTTCCCTAATCCGAACTGACTGAGAGAGAAAAAGGACATAATTCAGTAGTTAACGTTTATCTAATATCCAAGTCAATTTGCAAATATGTATTAAATTAAGTGAATTAATGTACTTTGGGCAAAACAACTTTTAGAGGCGCAACGACAATTTTTCTTGCTGATTTACAAAAACTTTTATTTCCAAGAATTAACTACCTACTTATTATGAATAAAAACATCAAGAAAAGATTTCGCGGAAACAGTGCCTTATTTAATCCGCCGTGAAAGAGCACAAGTAGGTAATAAATAAGGTATTCAAGGTTTTTTTCTTCCAAAAAGTCCCACCTTAATTGGATATAGTGCTCCCAAATTTGGATTCATTGGAAACAAAGAAGATGAATCAGAATTATACTAATTGGTGTGAATCTAGTTTTAGTGCCTGCCTATCCTATAAACTCTAAGTGGCATATGACATTGTTAAGTATTACAAAATATTTTTTTTACATTTCTCGTTTTTAAAAATATGAAATTTAAAAATAACATTACAAATCTGGTATCTGGATGTTGATAAAAATTGTACAAGAATGTCTCATAATTTTAGACTTGTCAGTTTTTTTTCCACGCAAGCTAAAATGAGAACGTCTCGAGTGAATGACATTGGGGACTTGTTGGTTTTCTCGGCTCTTAATATGCTGTTTAAATGATATATTTCCAAGATTTGTCTGAACATTTATTTAAAAAATACTCTGGATGTTTCGTTTTCAGTTTAAAGGAAATTCAACTTTTTTAAAAAATATTTTTCCCTGTAAGTTAATGGATTTTTTAATATAATTTTCATACTAAGCTGCTGTTATATAGGGTTATTTTATTCGGGCGATATATTATTTCGTTGATTGCACTTTAAAAAATTTAAACAAGACGATCGATTTTAGCATGCGCCACCGATGTTTAATATTTAATGAAAAAATCCATTCATTTTTTCGAGTCCATTACGTATAATAATGAAAACATTTAAAATCTTGTACATAGAGAATATGCCAAAAAAAAATTTAGTTTGCCAATTTGTTTGTAAATAAAATTTCGTTGTGAAGCTTTCAATTAGGATAATTATTGTTGAAAGAGTCTTTAAAAAATAACTTTTGCGTCTCTCACAATTATGCCAAGTCTTAATTTTTTGCTGTCTTCAATTATTCGTTGTCTTCACTCGGTGACACGTGTTTTAAATTATCCGATTATCTTCAAATTTTGCACAAATTTTTCTTTTTGTAAACACTCAGAAAAATTATCCTTAAGTAAGTCAATGGTTTTCGCATGATTATTTTTATGTGCTGCAAATTGATAAGAATTTGTATATAAATATCATACATCTATTAAAAAGAATTTGGACTTCCATAATGTTGTATCACATAACTTTAACACGTTCAACCCAGCGCAGTTTTTTTTTACTTCACTCATCGGGCGGCAGTACAAATCGTATTTTGCTTCATATGGCGCCGCTTTGCACAAAACCTTTAAAAAAAAAAACATAAAAACAAATAAATATGTAAATACATTAAGTCTATTATAGCCTACCTGTAAAAATAAGCTCATCAATCTATACTAATATTATAAAGCTGAAGAGTTTGTTTGTTTGAACGCGCTAATCTCAGGAACTACTGGTTCGAATTGAAAAATTCTTTTTGTGTTGGATAGTCCATTTATCGAGGAAGGCTTTAGGCTATATAACATCACGCTGCGACCAATAGGAGCGAAGAATCAGTGGAAAATCTATATATATAAAAGAAAATCGTGTTAGTTACACTATTTATAACTCAAGAACGGCTGAACCGATTTGGCTGAAAATTGGTGGAGAGGTAGCTTAAAACCAGGAAACGGACATAGGATACTTTGTAGGGTTTCAAAATGGCGGATCCAAGATGGCGGCTGAAAATTTTAAAATTGAAGCGATTTTCATGAAAATTGGTATATAGGGGTTTTGCGGGATGGGGATTTCAAACCCGCTGTCCAAATTTAGAAATTCAATATGGCGGATCCAATATGGCGACCAATATTTCCTGATTTCAACGGATTTTAATGAAACTTAGTACAATGAATGTTTTGAGGTCACTGATTTTGAATATTATTAAAATTTAGAAATCCAAGATGGCGGACCCAATATGGCGACCAAGATTTCTAGATTTCAATGAATTTTAATGAAAATAAGTACAGTGATAATTTTGAAGGCACCAATTCTGAATATTAAAATGTCTTGATTACAATGGATTTTAATGAAAATTAGTACAATGATTATTCTTATTGAACTAACCCCATAATTCTACAGAAAAGTTAGGAACTCTTAACCTCTTAATTGTTTTGAAAAATCCCTTTGACTCAAGAGATGGACCTCTTTTTGTAGAAGAATTCACAAATTATAAGAAATCAGTGTATTTCTAATGTTTGTTCAATAATATGGTAGCATATTAATTATTTTAAAAGGATTTTTGATAATGGTTAAGACGCTAAGAGCTCTTAATTTTGATCCAGAATCGGGGGGTAATTTAGAATATTACCATAATTTCCAAATCCAAGATGGCGGATCCAACATGGAGATTAAAATGTCTCAATTACAACGGATTTTAATGAAAATTAGTACAATGGTTATTCTGAGGCAACTAATTTAGAATATTATCGAGATTTCCAAATCCTAAATGGTGACCAACAATTTCTCAATTTCAAAGTATTTTAATGGAAATTAGTACTATAATTATTCTGAGGCCACTAATTTGAATGTTATCAGAATTTCCAGATAGCGGATCCAACACGGCGACCAAAATGTCTCGATTTGGACGGATTTTAATGAAAATTGGTATAATGATTATTCTGAGGCCAATAATTTAGAATATTATTAAAATTTTGTAAATCCAAGATGGCGGGTCCAATAGGGAGACCATAATGCCTCGATTTCAACAGATTTTAATGAAAATTAATACAATGATTATTCTGATTTAACTAATTTTAAATATTATCAAAATTTCCAAATCCAAGATGGCGGATCCAATATGGTGATGCAGATTTCTCGACTTCAAGGGATTTTCATGAAAATTAGTACGATTTTTTGTGGTGCCACTAATTTTGATCATTATCGAATTATCAAAGTTTCTAGATCCAAGATGGCGGCCCCAATATATAAAAAAAATTTCTAGATTTCAACGGGATTTAATTAAATTTGCTACAATAATTGTGTTAATGCCATTAATTTCAAATATTATCAAGATTTGGATATTCAAGATGGCGGATCCATAAAGGGGTTTTCGGGTTGAATCAATTTCTAGGATATAACAAACGAAGATTTGAGAAGTCTTTAATTAGTAAGTATTTACCCAACGCCGGGTGAAACCGGGTAATTTTCCAATATTTGTGAAGTGTAAAACGGTTTACTTAATATTAAACAACGTGTAAGTTTGTTCAATTAATTAATTAGGGATATGAAACGGAAACACTGTTTTCTTATATAAATGGTATTATTTGTAGAAACATGCGAAAAGAAAGAACACGATCAAATATTGATCGACGCATATGGCATAATGAAAATGTAGCAGAAAGGGCAGTACAACGTCTGCCGGGCCAGCTAGTTTTTCAATAAAAAAAAACATATGATGTGATGTGAGCCACCGGTGGTACACGTCAGGTTGGTGTTAATTTGACAGAACGTCAAGTCAATCGAGCTAGCAATGAAATATTCAGTTTGTCTTCTGTCATATCATAAATGAATTAAATTTTTTCGTTATGTTTTCTGTCAACTATTCAGTCATTATTTTTGAATGATTAAAGGTCTGTCTGGTAACTTTTGGGTAAAAATTTCTTGAGTAAAAATCTGGTAAAAAGTTTTATATGGTAGTGGGGATAAATATCAAAAGTTACCAGACAACTTCAAGTAAAAATTGGGTAAATCTTACTTGCGTATGTAAACTGTCAAACGTGATCAAGATGTTAGAGGGCAAACTTATGGATTTATTTAATATTTTTGAAGATTTTGAAATATGTTTTTTATTTATTTAAACAATTTTTCAATAACTTCTTCTTCTATTTGAATCGCAACGCAAAATTGAAACACACAAATGACAGATTACACAGTAACAAGCAATCGGTGATTTTACCCAAATTTACTCGGTCTCCGCAACGTGGGTAAAATCTGGTAAAATTGTGTAAGAGGAGAAGTGCTGTCAAGAGCTCAGTTTTTCCCCTCCGTGAGGTTAACAGACACTTTCAGGTAAAAATTTTACCCGCGAGTAAAAACTTTATAGTTACCAGACAGACCTAATGTTGTATCACACAATTTTAATGTGACAGCATTGTCTTCTGTCATATCATAAAGGAATTATATTTTTTTGTTATGTTTTCTGTCAATTATTCAGTCAATCTGTATTTTGAAAGTCCATTTTAAAAATCCATAGTAATGATTTTCCAAACAGGTGTGATTTTGTGACATGCGAATTCACTAAACGTGTGGCTTCCAATACAAAATAAATTGGGATGTCTATAGTTGAAGTATAACTTCCAAAAGTGTCCCAATATCACATTAGCTCAATGTATGTTTTATTTATAACTTTTATTCTAAGTATGTTAGAAAAAGTGTTAAAATATTAATATTTGGGTTGTACAACACGACCCTAACATTTTTGTATAATAGGGCATAATAGGTCTACCTGGTAACCTTATTCTTGAGTAAAAATCTGGTAAAAACTTTCATAGTCGATAGTGGGGATAAACATGTAAAGTTCAAGATGTCAGAGGATTTTGAAATATATATTTCTTTAAAGTTCTTTTTAATAACATACTTCTATCCGAATTAAAACGCAAAATTAAAACATAAAAATGACAGATTACACAGTGACAAGAAATCGGTGATTTTATCCAAATTTACTCGGTCTCGTGACATGAGTATAATCTGGTAAAAGGGTTTTTTTCCAGTTAAGCATGTAAAAAGTGCCCTAGCTTTGATTATGTTTTAGAAATCTATTTATTGTTCTTTGGTCAAAACATCAGTGTTATGTTTAAATTCTGACCAGTGCAAAACGAACTTATAAAACATTCACGTCATTCAAATAATCTTTTTGTATAATATCTGGATATAAAGTAAGTTGTTTTTAATGTTTCACTTGCTTGAGACTTTTGTAATTATGCCATGTAATAGCTACTCAATACACGATTATATTCGATTTTTTTGGTAGGTGTTACTTCAGGGGTAAATACCAAAAGTCATCCTCAAAAAATATAATTTTATATTTTTATTATTTCTAAATGAGCAAAAATTCTGAGAAAATTATATACAGGGTGACAAATGGGAAGTGCGTTGTCTGTTTCTATTGAGACGTCATAAAAAGCAGTATGTTTACTTTAAAATGAGTAATCTTACAAACGAAGAAAAAGTGTATCTCATCGAGTGCTTTTATTTTAAAGATAAAAATTATATTGAAGCATATAAAAAAGTAATTTCTTGCATTTAACTATTCCTCTAAAATTAAAAATAAATTTTCATAGTTTTTAAAAACGGCTTGATTATTGCACAAATTCAGATGGAGAACACTTCGAAAATATTTACCATTAATATTTATGGCCAAATTTTGTTGATTTTATAAATCTCAATATAAGTATCAAAAAGTCAAGTCCAAAATGTCCGATTCAACTGCAACTAATTTCGAATAAAAATGACATCTATATTGATATATGACATAAATGTGTTTTTTTTTCTTGCACTCATTTTAAAATTAATAATGATTTGTTTAGGCAACTTTCCACTAGTCACCCTGTATTATGGTACTCACTGGTGTCTATATACATTTTCAATTTGGTTAAGGTATGTCAAGTAGTTTCGGGGTAAATTAAATTTAATATTTAGGGTTGCAACCCTCATATTTCCTCAATTATTGACAGTAGAGTCCCAACATTACTAGCATACGTAATTAAACGCTGGGGCAGTTTTGACATGCTTAACCGGAGCTTCAATAACCTAAATTCTGTCTGAGTCTGACAAGGAAACGTTCTCAGGTGTGTCTCACCGATTTTGATGAAATTGAAATATGTTATAAAGTATCGAAAAATAAGAGACGCGTATTTTCTTTATCTGTGGATACGCACATTTACTTCTATTTATTGTTTTTTTTAAATAAAAATTGGTGTATTTTTCAAAAGTTTGTCCGCCATAATGGATCCGCCATTTTGAATTTTTTAAATTTAATATCAGATTCGTAATCAGTGACTCCAAAAACCCCTTAATACTGGTTTTCACGAAAAAACTGATGTCTGAAAGAATATACATAATTTAGGTATTAGTGCCTAGGGGTTGTTTACCCCCTTGAGGAGCTTTTTTTACGAAAACCCAAAAACAGGCCAACTTTAATTTTCAAAATTGTATGTAAAAAAATATTTTTCAATGATTTTTAACTAAAACTGTTATTTTTGTGGCGGAAAAATATAAAAAAAAATAGTTTTTCTGCAATAAGAAATAAGGATTGCCATTGTATTAGATGAACCTATTGAATTGTAATAATAAAAACCAATATGATTTATTGTTTTAATGGGGATAATTCAAAATTTTTAGTTGATAACCAACTCATTAACATAGTATTTAAATATATGAATTATTACTTATTAATATGATATATCCTATTGATCAAAATTAATTGGAAAAACTATTAAAAATCTATTAATTTTAAGTAATTTTTCTCTGAACGTACTTCATTAAGTTTTTGTTGTTGAGGTGTAATAAGGGTAATCATAATACATCCCTACTATACATTTTTCTAATTGCAAAGATTATAATACTTGTATTTTCCATTTTATTTACGTAGAATTGCAAAACGTAAAAATTCATGTCCGTATACAAGGAAAAACGAACATTTGTGCAACACCTGTTTGCAATTGCCACAATCTATCTTTATCTAGATAACTAAACATTTCTATTTCCTGTCCGATTGCAATATCAATCATTCGCTTTCCGGTGAATAAGATCCGCTTGATCTGATTTCGGTGGATTTCGGAAAGGGCTTAAAAAATTGACCGACTGACGTTAAAACGCGGCTTCCGAAAGTGCGAACAATTAGAAATTTATAACCCTCCGCCACCGAATCATTAATCTCCCGACGAGCGGGTTAGAGCTGCGGGGCTCAACAAGTGGCCCCCATTCCACCACCGGAGCACCCGATCCCCGGCCCCGGCGAGCTATTGATTTTACGTCACGAGACCTCTCAATTTAATGTTGGCGTTGGTAAGGAATAGACCTTAATACGTAAGACATCAAAATGCACGGCAGTTTAAAAAATTTAACTGCCGGTCCTCACGCAACACGTTCGGGATTCATTGCCCTTTGGGGGCCCTCGGGGCTTTCCGCCTGGAGAATCAAATTTAAAATTTTCTTAGATTTGCCCGCTCGTAAATCTGGAGGGCAACAACTCGCTTTCGGCCTTCTCAACCTTTCCGAAAGACGAAGACGAAGACGGCCGGATGGCTCGAGTTTGGCTTCTTGTGAAGCGGAAATTGTTTGAAGCGCAAATGGTTAGTCATTTGGATTTTGGGCCGACGCCAACAAAATTTTCATAATCGATTTTCACTTTTTAATTAAAGAAAACTTCCTGATTGACGGGTTGCGCTGCGGTGGTGGTGGACAGAAGTTTTCCACTTTTTAGTGGAAGCCAATTAATTTTTCACCTGTTAAACTCGCTAACCGCAACCGAAGGAGGAGGATTAATATGCAAACTTTTTATAAACATTTCATGGGAAAGTTACAGGTGGGAAAATGTTCATGCTGAGATTTTAGCAAATAGAATTGCATTAAGCTTGGTTGCAGGTTTATTTAAACGCTGCATCGCTGTAAATCACAAATTCCAACATTAATCTGTATGAAGAAAATTTCGTTACATTTTGGCTTTTGTAACTTGCTTTTATTTCTGTTCAGCTAGTTGATCCATGGTGTTCATTATAGTTCAAAAATAAAAAACAAATCAAAGGCCATAGGGGTTAAGAAGGGGCGGCGATTATGGCTGTTATATTTTTTATAGTCAGAACTAACACAAGTAACAATTTGGCCAAGTTTCATCCCTTAATAATTAACCCCCAAGGGGTGAGAATTAATTTTAAAAATTTCGAAAAAAATTAATAACTTTTGAACGTGTTGACCGATTTGAATGGGATTTTGACATGTTATAGATGTCACTGAGGCGCATCACTGAAAACTGGATATAACCAAAAAAAAATGACAGAATTCTACAAAACCCCTAAGTACCAATTTTCATGAAAACCGCTTCAAATTTCAAATTTTCAACAAATATCTTGGTTCCGCCATTTTGAAAGCCTATATATTATCTGAAAAAAATTAGCCAATATGTTAAGTTGGAATATATACTACCTTCAGACAAAAAATGAAAAATATCGATGCAAGCGTTTAGGCGTCATTGAGCAACAAACAAACAAACGAACTTTCTTTTTTATATATATATGTATATAAGGATATATAAGGATTTTTATTTTTACTCTACCGCTCAACAAATCTGACGGACTTTAGAAGTACATAATATTTTTAAATTCGTTACTAAACGTATTAAATTAAAACAAATCACGGTGCGTATTAAATATATTTAAAGCATGTTTTAATAATTCAAAACTGCTATAATTATTCCTACTTAAAGGGCGGCATAATAAATTTCTTTTTTGCGTATTCAAACATAAAGCATAAAATTCAATTAGTCTTCAAAGTTCCGGATAATTTAATATGTGAAGTAATAATATCTCTAATGAAAAGGTGTGATGGGAAGTCGTTCAAAATCGGTGGACAATCAAGTTTACAAAACATAAATCTAGTGAAATATCCTATCAATATCTAGATAATAGAGTAATACGGGGGCCAAATAGCTGAGGCATATTACATATAAATCTGTTAATAAAAATTTTAAAGTTTCAGGATTACGGAAATCAGTAGAATTTCGTTTTATAAAATTTAACATTTTAAATGCGTTGCTTACTATTTTGACGTGAATTATAACTCCCAAGTCCTTGAATTCGTTCACTCTTTTACTGCCGATAAGTTTCTGAATATTGTAGTCCCACAGTATTGGTTTATAGCATCTATGAATTGTCATTGCAAGTGACAGATGATTTATTGAGCAGCATTCCTGCAGTTTGTCAAGATCATTCTGCATTGATTGACAGTAGGAGATTGATCGAATTGTAGCATAAAGTTTTAAATCAGTTGTAAAATTGAAACATTATCATTAATGAATATTAAGAAGAGTAGTGGACCGAAAAGAGTTCCTTGAGGTATGTCAGATGTTGTATCTATTTTTGTATGTCTCTAATTTTGACTGCATACGGTTGTATAAATAGAAACATACCTTTGTTTAGTAATTTTTGATTAATCCTCTCCTCTACAATTTTTTAAGAAATGGATTTATTATCCCGAGAAATACTCAAAACTGCTAAAACTAGGGCTAACTTGAAGAGGCCACAATTTTAATTAAATGAAGTTTCGGATTGTCTTCTTTAATTTGACGAATTATGATGAATTAGTTACATAACAAAGAAAAATAGTATTATTTATTTAAAAAGATATATCTTAACCTTATATTAGACAGTGTAAGTAAAAATTGTATTATGTATTTTCCATGATCTAAAAAAACAAATATGAGTCCTTAGACAAGTTTTGTATTTTGTAATTTGCTGTCCTTGAAAATGTAGATTTTTAATTGAGTACTTGCCTCCTTAAGTTCAATTGAGTTTAAAGTTTCATTATTTGCGACCAGAAGTGCATCTTATCGTTTAGTGTCAAGTCTTCGGGTTACTTGAACAAAGTTTACTATAGTTCAGTGGTTTCTAAAAGGCCATTCCATTCCCTGCAACTTCATTTCTGTAGTCGTTGTATATTGGAGAAATGTGGAAATTTGCTGCTGCTACAGCTTCACCTAAAACTTGGCAACAGCCAACAGGGCGTAACTAAGGACTCGAGGAGCAGTTTAAAGGTTTCTCAGGACCCGTCCTAAATTCCCAGCTTAATCTTCTTACTGAGACAGAGACAGACACCCTTTGCCCGTAAATTTTCATGACACTCACTCGTTCGTGTCCCGGGGGGTGGGGGAGTTTTGTCTTCCTCACTTAACCGCCTCACCTTATGCAGTTGTGAGTTTTCTAGTCCTCACTAAGTCCAGGTGCCAGCGTCCCAGATTTATGAGGCATTAAAGTGATTCTTCCAGACCCGTGCTCACAGCTGTCCAGTTTCTTGATAAATTCTATTAAATTTTCCATCGCCACCCGATGTTTTTTCTCCACAGTTTTACTAAGGACCTGGGTTCATAGGTTCTGGATCCTGGATGCTCTGGGTACAAGGTCGGGGGTTCCCCGCTCTTGCAGGGCGCGCTGCATATGCATCCGACCCGAGCGACACAGGCGAGTTATTTATTTCGCGGCAAAATTTATTATTGGAGGAGAACAGCAGCAGCAGCCCCAGGGAAGGATGCTGGCAAAAGCAGAGTCCTGCAGGATTTAAACTATGCATCCGGACGGAACGCCATTACTCTTGCACCAGAAATTTTCATGTGTAATTCATGGGCACGGGGGTCAAACAAAAATTGATTTAAATATTTAACAGCCGCATGTTTGAGTCAAACAACGAAATTAATTGAATGTTGATAAAAATCGATTATGCCGGGAAAGCGGCGAGCAAACACCGTCCGACACATGTTTCCTGCTCGCTTCCGATTAACTTTTTGCCCAGTCCGACGCTAATTGAGTTGCCTTGTGCGGAGCCCGAATCGTCGGGGTACCGGGGCGCCCCCGGGAAGTCGCCCGACTCGAGGCAGACAAGAATGCAGCAAGTGCACACGAGGCTAGTGAATTTGTTGACCTTTGCTTTCTTTGCTCAGCCCCTCCTATAGCCGCGCGCCGCCTTTGGGGCGCTCCAAGCAAAACTTCGCCGGCAGTTCCATTCTCCATTTTTTCTGATAGACTCGGCCGGAGTTTCAGTCACTTTTCACGGGCGAGTTGAGTTAGTTTGCTTAAAAAATATTGTTCTAGACCTTGCCTCTAGAGTCTAATGTGGGAGAAGCAGAAAACGTTTTATTTAGCTTCAACGTTGAATAAATTTTATACTGAATTAAATAAGTTGTCCAACTTCTCCTGGGATCTTAAGTAATAAACATAATAAGTATTACAATATCTGGTAGAACTTCATTATGTTTGTTTATAGCTTAAAATTGGACGATAGTAATTCAATGTTTCACTAATTTTAAATAATTTTTTAAGAAAAGATTTGTTGAAGGAAAAGCCTCCTTATATTATTGTATACTATATCTAAAATATATTAAAAATTCATACAGGGTGGGCCATTTAAGATTTGGAATTTGAATCGGCTATAAAAAAAAAAAAATTAATATTTTTACGAAGTTGAGTATATTAGAAAGATTGAACCTTTCCATTTAGGAATGTAAGACAACATCATTCAAATGACTGTCACGGCTAGCCTTACAATACCCCATTCGATCAGTCCAATTTTTTAGTACATTTTCGATTGTTTGGGCCTCTAGTTCGTCAATGGCAACTTCGATTTCACGTTTCAAGTCGTCAATCGTCTCTGGATGGTTAGCGTAACACTTGTCCTTAACGGCTCCCCACAAAAAAAAGTCTAACGGAGTCAAATCGCAGCTTCGGGGTGGCCTATTGACATTATGCGATTTCCGAAAACAGTGCGCAAAAGATCGATTGTTACGTTAGCTGTGTGGCACGTTGCGCCGTCCTGTTGAAACCAAATGTCGTCTATGTCATACTCTTCAATTTTGGGAAACAAAAAATCGTTTAGCCTGGCGCGGTAACGATCGCCATTCACTGTAACGACGTTTCCTTGCTCATTTTCGAAGAAAAATTGTCCAATAATGCCGCCAGACAAAAATCCGCACTAGACAGTCACTCGTTGTGGATGCATTGGTTTCTCCACGATGGCGTGTGGATTTTCTGAACCCCAGATACGACAATTTTGTTTATTGACGTGTATCTCCGAGGTGGAAATGAGCTTCATCTGAAAAGATGATTTTTCGGTAAATGTTGATGATTGTTCACGCACACTCTGAGCAACAGCAGCGATGTTTTCGTTGAGCGCACAGGACGAGTACGTACACGGGTTGTTTTATCCAACAACGATCCAGTATCACGAACTCGCTTCACAAATTGATCCACAAACTGCGTTTTTGGCACATCCTTTTTGTCAAATATTTTTCGTAAATTTCTTACAGTTTGAGTAGACTCTTTTCACCACTTTGGAAATAAGTTTTTAATATTTCCCAACTTTGTTCAAGCGAAAAGCGACCCATTTCATAAATGTCAAACATAAAACTAACTTTCTGTCACATCGGAAATGTCATCAAACCTTCCAACCTCAAAATAAGATATAGTTCCAATTTCAAACGTTAGATGGCCCACCTTTTAGATAGTTTACATATATACGTTACATATGCTATCGTGAATTTAACGTAATCGTGCAATTTAGGTAAATTTTATCAATTTTAGGTATCTACGTATAAAATGCGTTCATATAAGTACATTTATTCTTTTTGTTGTGTAAATAATTCCACAATATTTATAGGAATGTACACATGTTACTTTTAAGCTTATTGTAGCAATATTTGAAATTTAAAATACTTGAATCGACTCTGTTTCGAATTAAATAACAAATTACCACAATAACACTACATCAATGGTAGTCTTATAGAGAAACACGATTCATATTACATTTTTTGATAAAATATTGAATATCTCTGTTAAAAAATAAAAAAGTAAAAAACTTTTAGTATGTAGATAATATAAACATTTTAAAAGTATGATTTCACCAAGAAATATAAAAAAATTTTCCATAGTATGTGTGGACTGTGGTGCCACCTTGCCCAATAAACTTTTACTATCTGGCGTTTGTATTTTATTGTTGTCAATGTATCCAAAATATAAAATAGTACGCAGATTCCGTAAGTGATTGGCTGACTTATATAAAAAAAGGTGGAATTTTACAAAAATTAGAAGGAATGTTTCCCTAAGAGTTAATAAAATTCAATAATTTTAATATTTTTATGGATTTTTACTTATAAAAAAAAAAAATCGTCATAAATGCAATCTAAACGCTACCACATAAAAATAAACTGCAATGGAAAAGATTTTACGTATTAAATAAAACGGCTTCAAAAATTTTCTAAGAACAGGTAAAAAAAAAATCAGAATTTTCTTTAAAAAACAAGGAAGGAAAAATCTTATTTTAAAAATTATTTCTTTAATTTCTTAGTAAAAATAAGACTGATTTTGCATAACTTATAAACCCCTACTTTACAAATTCTAAGAATGATTTTGTTATGTGAAGTATAGTGTAGAAATTGATTATTTAAAGCTTAATTAATTTAAATTATCCCTTTTCCTTTCCCATTTGAATTCCTTTTCAAAACAAATTAAATAATTCAAATGTAATTTTCTGTGTAAAACTGCTTTCCATTTATCTTCTGAACAATTTCCATGAATATGATGAAAGTATCTATGTAATACCATTAAATATTAAAAGTTTATTCAGGTGTACTCTCCAGAAATAAGTCTGGAAACTTTATGGATCTCAATTCTCCGTAGGAAACTTGGAAATGGTTGCAATATCTCATAAAAAATTACTTGTATAAATCGATTTTTATATTAGGTACTATATTGAATTGTGGTTTCTCTGATTGTACTCTGTTATGAAGTTTAACATGATGTTATCTGCTTAACAGACCTTAAATTTGTTTCTTTATTTTCTGTTAAGGTGTTGATGGTGAGATAATTTTTAAATGGCTTGGAAATGTTTTTGTAGTTGTATAATAAATTTAGAACTTGTAGATTTCTTGTAAAATAAGAATGCTTTTTTATTTGTCTAAAGGTAGAAATCCTTTTTTCCCAAATTATATGATACATATTCACAATTTTAATAATTTTTATATCTAAAATGGTGCAATGCTTTTAAAAACTTTAATTCATGAAACATTTTCAAAACGAAGCCTTGCAATTGAAACGTTTATTTTCAAATCAAAAGAAACATTTTAAAAGTACTTCTTTTGAACTATTACAAAAACTTGACTTTGTAAATTAAAGTGTTTATTTTTGAATTAAATACATTTTTGGATAAAATAAAAACGTTCGTGTATTTTTCAGTAAAAAAAGTGGTCCTTTTAAATATTAAAGTTGGGTTTTTCTATTTCTAAAGGATTTCTATGGAAGTAAGGCCCTTGATGACCAGCATGAATTTGGTTTCGATTGTAGGGTGTAGAATTAAAAATAAATAGGGTAAAAACCATGCAAAATAAGGTCCTTGAATGCTACACCTTTACGAAATTGACGTGTCTTCGATAGTGCGAACTTCGAATCGCACGAGCTTTATAAATTCCCCTCGG
The DNA here is from genome assembly GCA_949715965.1 of Dysmachus trigonus. Lineage (NCBI taxonomy): Eukaryota > Metazoa > Arthropoda > Insecta > Diptera > Asilidae > Dysmachus > Dysmachus trigonus. Next base: position 68,761,774 of record OX454323.1, read on the forward strand.
CTGTTGTAATGTGCGAACTGTGCCCTACATGTGGGTCTCTTAAATCACCCGCGTAATTGGTGGCACACCACATTCAATCGATTTGATACGACTCGAGATGATCTAATAAAACCCTCGCGTTACATAAATCATAAAGTTCGAACGTGTTTGAGTAAACTTGAGGGGCGGATCCCACGACTTTAAGGCCGAGTTTTCAGCGCGGTGTGCCGCTTTAATTGCACATGGAAATTTTTCATTATTCCTCATTTCCCCACTCGTGCACTTCACAGCAATTACACTATAATTGTGGAAGACGTTTGCATAAATCGAGACAGGAAGAACGTCGAGAGGTTCGTCGCATTATATTCTATACTTCCTCATTGTTGTATTCCACTTGCATAACGACAAAAGTCTGCTTTTATATAGTTTTTGTTTTGCCTAGAATTTTTCCACATTTGTGTTTTTTCGCAAAAATTCCAAAGCTGCTCCAGTACTCGAGTCCTTTTGTCAGCTTTTACCCACATGAGGGTTCATTTACATTGTGTGTGGCGAATGTACTTTGCCTACTTCCGAGATTTTCTAGTTTTGCTTACCTCAACGACGGTTTTTTTTTTTTTTATCATTTGATTATGCTTTTTCTAAAGAAATTAACAACTGCATCTCATAGTGGTTTTTGCCTCACTAAAAGAACTTTTTTAGAATTTTTAATGCGATGCAATCTCTTCATTCGTTTGGTAAAACTTTCTATAATCTGATGCACTTGTGAAAGTTTATGCGCTTATTCAACTTTCAATTCAATTTTAAAATTAGACTTCTTCAAAAAAACCGAGTAAATCTCCTGACAGCCTTCACTGTGGTGATGGCTCCTTTTATGGCACGCTACCTACTCAAGCGAAACAACTTGATAAAAAGATTTTCTTTCATTCTCGGTGAATGTGTCCTTTTCATAATGAGATACGTTCCACTGTAGCATCGGAGAATGAATTGAAATTCTCTCAGGGAATCTTGTTAGCAGAAATTAAAAGGACAAGCACTTAACGGCCTTAAAGAGCCTATTTTACTTAATATTTTAAATATATGTCTATACTTTTGAAGGATGTGTAACATGAAGAAGTTATGTCACAGTTTATTGTGCCTAGCATCACATTATGCCTCCTTAATGCACCCTATTAATATTCGCAGCTCAGAGCGAAAATCAAGTGATAATAAACTTGAGACGATAACTTATTCAAATGTGGAACAGAGTTTCAAGGACTTAAGTTTGAATAAAAAGGCACCATGAATTGCGTAAGAAATACGAATTGTTTTACATTAATCACAATAAAAAAAGGCATAGGGACAGTTTTTATTATATATGGATGTTGTAAAAATGTCATAGAATAAATTAACCAATTTAAGAAATTCCCGATCTAATTTTATAAGTTTTTATGAAATCATTTTGTTTGAAATGAAACAGCATTCAGAATAAAGGGTATATAGCCGGTTAAGAAAGTGAAAAGTCCCCCAGCGCTTTAGAAAAACAAAAAATATCCTTATATAATACATGAAAAAGTACATCTGAAATTTTTAGACCCATTGACACAAAAAAAATTAAAACGTGAATTTCAGTGTTTTGGCGATATCGGGGTTCTTGTGGACGTAGAAACTTCTTTTTTTCTCAAATTTTAATTGCAAATGCTGAAAAAACTGTTTTTCGATATTTTGTCCTTGTTGCACCAAATCTAAAAATCTGAAAAAATGCATGGATATAGGCTTGACATCCAGAAAATAACATATTTCGACATAATTATTGTTTTAGTATTTTTTAAATTGAGTTTTAAAAATGTCGAACTCATATAACAATTTAAATTTCCCGCCAAAAAGTTTCGAACAAATTACATGTTGTAGCTGACAAAAAACCCTACAATTTGAGAAAAAAAAAAATAAGTTTCTACGTCCATACGAAGCCGAGATATCGCCAAAACACTAAAATTCACGTTTTAATTTTTTTTGAGGTTATGTGTCTATGGGTCTGAAAATTTCAGCAAAGATGTACTTTTTCATGCACTATATAAGGATATTTTTTGTGTTTCAAAAGAGCTGGCGGCACTTTTCACCCTCTTAATCAGCTAGACACTTTATTTAAAAACTTTACTAAACAATCAATGAGTTTGTTTCTAACAAAAAAGTTAGAAGCGGTCTAGAGATAGAGCACTCGAATCTCATGTAAGTTCCGCGTTTTTTTTGTAGTTTACGAGTTATGATTCGTGATTTTTCACGAAACTAGAATTTCAGAAACATTTTTGGTCATAGTGACCACTGCGCTAAAGAAAGAAAAAAATTTTTAAATTCCATAAAGTTCAAAAAAATAGAATTTAGGTACCAAAAGCATAACTTTATCCACCCAAATTTATTTTAAAACTTTCATTTCAGTAGCTACTCTATGAATTTTATTTAGCTACCTATATCTATGGTATTATACCTAAAATTCGGTCTAAAATATACTAAAAGACAAAAAGTGAATAAAATTAAATATAAATTAGTCATATATCTCAATTATTCAATTCACCATAAAATCTCTTCGAATTCGTAATATGTTGAAAATATCCTATATTATATTTGATTTTACAATAGTTCCACTACAACTCTGTAAATTTTATATTAAACTTAGTGTAAAATGAGAAGGTGTGTTTTATGTAGAAGATCCAAATTGAATTGATAGTATACGAATCATTTCAAGCCAATAAATTTAAACTTTTCTAAACTGAAAAAATTAAAATATACCTTTTGATTTTGAAAACGACTTTATCGAATTGAATTATAACCTCATGATTTGAAAATTTCCTTTTTACTATAGAAGCTAAAAAAATTAGGTGTAATAATTACTAAGGGTATTTTAATCTTGCCAGCGAAATTGATTTCAATTTCTGGCGGGAAGAATTTTCGAAATTTTGTATTTCTCTACTGTGGGCATACTTTTGTATTTTTGTTTTCTTTTATTAAATATTTATTTATTTTTATAATTTATAAAAATCATATTAAAATTTATATTTAACAATTCTATTTATTATAGTGTCACATTTGACAATCTGTACGATTCAGTTGATGGTAGGTTTCATGTCGGTTAATTATAGTTTTTCTCTGTTATGACAATTCAAAAAGTATTTATCCGATTTTGAAATTATGCAATGTCGAATGAAATACAAAAAGTTTTATGAAAATCGATATAAAAATTCTTGAGAAATTCGTGAAGAAATATATAAATCGAATATAAATACTATATAGTATAAATCGTCGAATCAATTCCATACAATTCCAAAATGATACTAAGAGTCGTATTCTGACTTTCGTGCGGAAGTGAAGTTTTCCAAACCCTCAGTATCATTGAAAAACTAGTAGGTTAGAAATAAATAAGTTTAGAATATTGTGTCCAATTGCTTTGGAAAATAGGATTAAAATTGTAAAACAAACCTTTTAGGACAAATTTTAAAAATCGTATTTCAAGAAAACTGGGTTCAAAATTTAATCAGGGACCGTAACGGTTATGATATTTTAGGTAAAAATTATATATTAATTATAAATTTTCTAGACAAAAATAGAAATTATGTTTTGATTTTTATTTTTGAAATCAGAAAATGGTTTTTATTTTTAAAATTAGAAATAAAAATCAGAAACTGATTTCAGTTTTTAAAATCAGAAAGAAAAATCAAAAATATGATTTTTATTTTTAACATCAAAAGTAAAAATTATAAAATTATTTATATCTTTAAAATATGCAATAAAAATCGAAAAATGCCTTTTGTTTTTAAAATCTGTATAAATAAAAATGTGTTCGTTTGTTCAAAATCTTAAATCTCCGAAAGTTCATCACCGATTGTTTTGAAATTTTTACACAACGTTGCGTTCGAATAAGCACGTGTTTTTATATGCCTATTTTTTTTTTTTGTTGCAGTGCCATCAGTTAGACAGAACTATTTCGTGAATTTTTATTTTTTGATTTTCAGAGTAAGAATCATTTCCTGATTTTATAGTAAAATCTTTTTTTTTATTTTTGATTTTAATAATAAAAATCTTTTATTTATTTTTATTTCTGATTTTTTTTTTTTCAGATTTCAAAAATATAAAACACTTTCTGATTTTAATTATAAAAATCATTTTCTAATTTTTATTTTAGATTTTAAAAATAGAAATCATATTTCGATTTTTATCTTTAATTTTAAAAATAAAAATTTTATCCGGTTTTTATTTTGGATTTTAAAAATAAAAATGCGAAACAAATTTTTTGTTGATTTTTATGGAAAAGATCAACGATATAAAAAGCACATAAAATTTTTAAAACTCAGGTTATAAGAATCATAATGCTACATTTGAACCAATTTTCCCACAAACTTGTCTACATGATTTTTTGGTTTGAAAAATTGAAAATAATTGTTATTTTCGGTCCCTGAATTTAAGTGTGAAGAGACACTACTTTACTCTTTTATTAATTTTATTTTTCCAAATCACCCTAAAGAACCCCTATTTTCTCAAGTCTCCTTAAAATCAGCTTCAAAGCGCTTTTAATAAAATCGATTGAACGTTTTCGTCAGAAAATTGCACAAACCGAATTTGCATGAATTCTGATGCACTATAGACTCGATATGGGTTTCTGGTTGCGGTGACCCGCAGGGGAACACAAGGTCAAATTTCGTATATGAAGTTGGACCGAGTTTGTGTAATCCTGCAGCGCTTAAAGTTCATTTGCCGGAGTTAAATTGCATCCACAGATTTACGGTGGAGCGCTTCCATATGAGTGCGCGATTTGTAGCTATTTAGACTCCATGATACGGGAAGATCCTGTGGGAACGGCAGCGACGGCGGGCGGGGCTACAGTGGAGCCAGGGAAGTCCCTCTGATCCCGGCAGTTTTGCAGCAGCTTAATGCGAAAGTTTCCCGTGCAATTATAACTTAATTTAAAGTAGAGATGCCTCTGGGGGTAGGCGCATTTAATGCAAACGTATGAAAGTCGGGATTCGCTGGAAGGCTGTAATTAGAAATGAATGCAAATTCGATAAAAGCAAATTCGTTTGCCACCGCTGAGGAAGTTAGCCATAATTCCGAGTGATGCTCCTGCAGCTTAGGAATAATTGAGAGCAATATCGTGCACACTATCTGGGCGCATTTAAGTTTGCACATGACGGGGTGTAATTTATGCATTTTGGGCGAATTTAAATTAATAATTTAAATCGACGACGGTGGGAATTTCAACTGCTGTTTCGCCAGAAATAGCTGATTGTTAGACGGAGTTTTGCTGGTAGATATCACCATTCGGCAGGTATTACGTCATATGCATATCATTTGGCACAAATTCCACTGCATATGTCGAATGAAAGCAAAAACATGGACATGGACTTTCTGTTTACCTCGACCGGTGGACTATTTGTTCGAATATTTCGGGCAAATAGCTGCGCTACGCTGAAGAGTTCGTTTAAAGCGTTTATTGAACATGCAAATTGCCAAATAACCAAAAAACAATGGGTTCGAGTCCTTTGAGTGGGGTGTATTTGGTTAAGCTCAATCAAGAGAAACGCCGTGTTCATTAACAAATCAGTGCAATTTTAACACAATTGAACACGTCAGCGGTGCACTCACGGGGGGTAGTGGCGGCGCAGCAAAGCAGTGTATAAATACATTTAAAATAAAATAACACAATTTAGTGCACTAGTTTTTCCCTCTGGAATTTCAGGAGAATTAACGAGGTGGATTTTTCACTTTACGCCAGAGACCAATTATAATTACATTGGAATACGTTGGTGATAATCATGAAAGTAATTAAAAATGAATTTTATCGATTTTTCAAGCAATGCAGTTGTTTTATCTGAGAGAATACTTCATGAAAATATTATTAGAGTTGTCAGGTCAGTTGAAATTTATGCGGGTAGAAGAAAAATTTAGTTTATGGATTGCACCACAGAAGTAAAATTAATTACCGCATTTCTCTTAATTAAATTAAATTAAATAGCTGGTAAATAACATAATTACTTTATATTTACACTTAAATACGCTTTGTATGGAAATTAAATAAAAATTGATTTATCCATTATACGATACCAATTTAATTAAAATAAATTTAGGCTCCCGGATTTATGCAGATTTCTAGCAAACTTTTCTCTATAATGAAATGAATGAAATTCAAAAATTTAAGGACGAGATTTTTTAGCAGGTTCTTTTATACATTTTTATTGAGTTTTATCCAAGAAGCTATCAAGCTGTAATTGCTTCAAAACTCACTTGTATAAGAAATCATTGAAGCAAATACGTCTCAATTTATATAAGTTTTGTTCCTCAATTTCTGAACTTTTCATTCAATTTGTGAATTCGTTTCAGCGAAACGAGATGACAAATTGCTTGAATTCAGTCAAGGCAAAAAATTATTTAGAATTAAAGTTATATATATTCTGTCTTTATTTCCGGTTCGTGTTTTAATCATCAATTCGAACAATGATTTTTGAATATTAGATTTTTTTACAAATTTCAAAGACTATTCAAACTAGATTCATGATCTTCAAAAAATAACATAAAAATCGACTGAAATATAAATTGGTATAAAAAAACTCTTGTGTTTTTCGAGAATGAATTAATTAAATGAACAAAATAATTGTAATTAATGCGTTCAAGCTTTATATTCTCATTGTGTGTTCGTAATATCCAACAAACATTGTTTTTGCTTAAATCAGTTAAATAAAACGCAGTATATGGTTTTTTGTACCTAAGCTACAAACTAGATTGAAGGTTAATTAAATAAATGTATAAAAACTTCGTTTCCAAAAGAATAATTGTCGCAAATATTAATGCGTCTGCATATTTAATAAAAACGAAAAACAGACAAATTGCAAAAAAGAATAATTAAAATTTGTACCTACATTTTTGCAGAATGAGAATACATTTAGAGAATATCTTATTTCACGAACAGACAGACAGATACGAACGAACAGTTGTCATGCCTAAAAGTGATGAGCAAAATAAAACCAAGATCAAGACTATGATAGTCCTTGGTATTGGTCTCGGTCTTACAACTCAAGTCTTGGTTTTGAGTTTTTTGCAAGACCGAGACCGATTTTACTTATTACTACAAGTTATGCGATGACGAGAAAAAGAATGATTTTCAATTATCCATTATTTTTATTATCCAGCAACATTTTATATGACAAAATTATATTATTATAACACACTTATAGGTTTTAATTTGACGTAAATGGATATTTTCAAATTTCTGACCGATGAATTACTGATTGGTTGAGTAATAACAATTATTGTAGGATAAATTATCGGTATTTGAGTATCGATAAATGTTGCTTGACCAATTACTTAAATTATTTGGATAATGGAAAATTTTAGAATGATGATTTATTAGTTCGATGTTGATTATTAGTTCGATGTTGATTATTAGTTCGATGTTGATTATTAATAGTTGATAATTGCAATGTAGTGATTATTTTCTACAAATTGAAAAATCTAAACCTATTACCAATCTCTGTTTCAAAGCAGTCTCCAATACGAAGCTCTTTACTGTGGTGGCTGAGAGCAGACATACGACTGCAAAGAGTTAATAATACATAGCAATATTTATTGAGAAGTGAAAATAATAAAGAAATAAAGTTTTAAAGAACCTAGTATTCAATAAAAATTATAACCGATTTTTGGAAAATTTTCACTTGGCAAAAAAACATTTATATAAAAAAATCTTACTTTGTAAAACTTGAAAAAATTACTATGAATTTTAATTAAGGGGGGAAGTTCATGTAAACGACTGATTTTGAGAGCCATAGTTTAAAAATGTTTTAGAAGGTGATAAAATAATTTTATTGTTTTAAATTTATTATTAATATAACTTTATTTAACTTTTCTAAAGTATAAAAGAAACATTTTTTTTCCTTCCAAAATGGCGGCTATTTTATAAATATTTTTAAAAACTGCTAGTATCGTAACTCAAAATGTTATTGACCGATTTGCCTGAAATTTTGAGAGGTTTTTCTCTACATTATTATCGGAAGGATAAACCTAAAATATATCAGATATTTCGCGTTAATAACATACTTTTTGGGGGTCAAATAGGTCGATAAAGTGGCCCAAAATTCTGATTTATTTTTCAAAGGCTTATTTTATATTGATAATTTTTTCTTTATTGTTGTTGGACCTCGCGTCGACAGACAAAAAAATATCTTGAGCCGCCATTTTGGAAGGAAAAAAAAGTTTTTTTTTTTATACTTTAAAAAAGTTAAAAAAACTAATGTTAAAAATTTAAAACAATAAAATCATTTTATCACCTTCTAAAACATTTTTAAAATCTGACTGATTTTGAGGCGTTACATGGACTTCCCCCTTAATTAAATTGGGGATATAAGGAGCAAAATGCCGAAGCGATAAACTATTAGGTATTAAATTTCCTTTGTGGATTAATTAAACAAAGCAAAACAGTGGTATCAAATTACAAAAGTTCATTAAAATTACAACTCTAATATCAAAAGTCTTGCGTCAATTAAACACAGCAAAAAAGTCGAATCGTGATGGAAATTCGACTGCAAACATAAACAATGATTTAGTCAGAGGTCAAAAATGTGCCCCTACCATGGCAACCCTGTTTATAAAAGTTTCAAATGTTTGTAAAAATGTTTTTTTATCAGTATATTTTTCTACAAATTGTTATGAGAAGATAGAGTTGGTATTCTCGATGGATGAAACAAGTAAAATGGATATGGGATCGTAGATTATACAGGCCGCCAAAATTTGAAACCATAATGCAAACTATACTTTTCCGAACGTTTTTCATGCACCAAATTCGAATTCGGAAATTCAGAATTGATTCATCACTTCAGGTTTTCCAGAGAGTCTAACCTAAATGTAGAAAAATTGGTTCATTCGCTATTTTTGAGGTTATATTATATAATTAGTTGAAATTTATGAGTTTGGCATATTATTGGGTATTTAGAAATGGAGTAACATCAGGCGTAGACTTAAGAAGACAGACAAAGCAAAATTTTTACTATAAAAGCGGAAATTTAGGTGTTTGTCTAAATTTCCGCTTTTATAGTAAAAATATACTCTATTTTTAGTTATTCTCATTGAATTTTTCAAACATTCATTGGTTTTGTAATAAGACTAATAACGTTCAACATTTATTAGATATAAATTCGTATTCTATATTGTAGCATTTATTTGGCTAGACTACATGGCGATGTAACATAACCTCAAATAATGCGAAAAAATTAGGTTTTTTTCCACTTTTAGGTTAGAATCTCTCGGAAACCTGACGCCTCGTCATACCCTAATAATAATAAAATTGTAGTAACTCCTAATATTTCAAGTATTGCATTGCATAGATAACTATCAAAAATATAATTTTTTTTTTGGTGGTCATATAATATATAAATATAATACAGAAAATGTTAGAAGATATTCTCCAAATATCCCTACTATTTTCGAGATGATTAGACAATTACTCACTCCTCAGCATCCCGCGCAAGAAATGTTGTCTTGCATCTTTTTGTCTGTTTGCTTATTACGAGTGCTCGAGCTAATCTGAGGCACGTAAGCAATCAAAAGGCGCTTTCAAAACAAACTGATAACTTTCGCCTTGAACTGGCCGCGCGCGATGTCTTCCCGTGTCGTCTTACACAGCCTGCAAAAATCCGCGGTTGGATTTCATCTTAAGACGGCTGGGAAACTTCTTGAACTTGAACGTATGTTATATGGGCTTTTCCGCCTCGCATTTATCGTCTCATATATATTTTTTCGTCTCTCCAGGCACGAGGACACGACAATGTGTTTTTTAATAAACTCGCTATCACTGCGGCCCCACGTCCCGGGATAAAAGGAGGAGATTCTTTATGACGGCGGCGGCCGCAGCCGCAAAATTGGGGCACTGGAATGGAAGATTATGAATAGCTCGGAGCGTTCTGTGTTTGCCTGATTATGCACAAAGCCCCCTTTTTATGAAAATATGTGAATCATGGAGTTTTTTGGACATATATTTCTTTTTTTTTTAAATAGTGGGACGTATCTCATGACGACAGCGGCAACGACGACGTCGACCGGGCTGTGGTTTGCTTTTGCACTCTGACCAAATTAAATTATTGCGGCTATATGAAATTGGCTAGAAGCTCAAATTGCGGCTTATTTTCGGTAATGAAGGCCTTTTGAACTTTTCTGAATGTGATGACACCATTTTCGGACAAACTTCGTTGACTTTGCCACTCAGGCATGCATGAGTGATTCCTTTGAATTCCTGACCCGTGTTTTTTGGGTGTGAAGGTGACTTCTTTTCCCAGTTATTTTAACATTAATAATAATAACACAAGCTGACAAAATTTAACCGACCTTTACCCGGAAGAATTTTTTTTAGAAATTTAGTTAAGATTTTTGATCCTGTAGTGCTTAAAATTAATACAACCTTCGAATTTCAGTTATTCAACAATTTCCATTATAATGCTAATGCTAGGTAACTATTTTTTGAAAAATAATCGTTTGAGTATATATTTTCTCATTTGAAAATCTTAGTTTGATGGTTTATTACTAATAGTTTATCATTCAATGGTAGCTTTCATAAGGTATCTGGTTAGTAACATTAGTAACAATTTATACTCTTATTTTTGCTAAAATTCTGTATCAAGAACCAGACACCCTGTATTTAAATTAATAGGTTTTTAAAAGCGATTTTCGTAAATTTCGATTACGATTATAAAATACTAATTATATTTTTAATATTTTAAGGTATTATGCAAAGCAACAATAAAATGGTACCCTTATATAGAGTATCAGTTAAATTTCTCATGTAACGTAGAAACTTGGGATTTGACATAGTAATACATCTTTTTTTTTTTTTTTTTTGAATAACCTCATTTACTATATTGAATTATTTCAATATTGGCCCTTTTCACAAGGTAAGAAATATTTACATTCAGTGCTAGAATTTGTAATTCATTCATTTGTATTATTTTATCTACGTGTGACTTACCCAGAGAGAAATAAAACTTATTAACCCACATATTTTGCACTAGTTAACATTTTAAAATATTTGTATAAGAATTAAATAAGGGGTAAATTAGGTACTCGAAAAAGTTATTTTTGAATTTTATATATCATGTGGGGTATTATTTAAAAGGGATTGTTATATGTAATACAAAAATATTTTTTTCTCATAATTTTAAATAGCATACATATTTAAAAAGATATTCTGAAAAATATGGCAAAATAGAACTATTGGATGTACAGGATTGTACCGAAGTTATCAAAATACGCACTAATTATTAATTAATGAAGTGGTGACAGACAGCTATTCCTTAATCATCATTTATCCTATGTAATTCTTTTACTTTTCTTCTTATTGTTTTTATAGTGGATATCCCAAAGTAATGTTACAACTGGTATAGAAGTACAAAATCAGGTGATATTTAGTAAACTTTTCACCATTTATAGGTATAAATGATCAAAAAATTATGGTCATTTATTTAGCAAGTCATAAATGGTAATTTAGCGGATATAATGATGATGACAGCACCTAAATTAGTAATTAGTACTAATTAGTAATTTATGTGTGCTGTCTGTCTAGTGACATAAGGCTCTTAAAAAAGTTCCCATATGTTTTATGCGTATTCTTTGTACTGATTACTTAAGGTACTAATATAGTCTAGAATTTTCAAAAAATGAATTTTTTTTTTTTACATTTTTAGATTCTTTATACCTTCAATAATAACTGTCTAAAATATTAAATCGAAATTCGAAGCCAGTGCCGAGATATAACGACTCAATTGAAGCGCGCTCTCGGCTGTTCCCATGTTCTAAATAAACTTTAAATGCGTTTTTCTCGAGTTTAGGTTTTTTTAACTGGCGGACAGTTAATCTCCGGATCTACTGGGCCGATTTTAATAAACTTTGAAGCATTCTGTTCGTTGTTATATCCTGCGTGATAGTTTACCACAATTTGACCACAAAAAAAATATATAAAATTTTTGAGCCTGAAAAAAGGTCGAAAAAAAGGGCGATTTTTAAAAAAAATTTTGTAATGTCCGCCATTTTTTTATTTTTAATGATTTTTCAATTTTTCTGGTAAACTATCACGTAAGAGCACTTCTTTTTTGTAACTCTTTTTGAATTTTATGTTTCAGACTTACCGTTTCAGAGATTAACTGTCCGCCATGCAGCAATGTTTTTTTGAGAAGAAAATTTGAGCGCCCTGTATTAAATTTACAGTTAATAGAAAATAAAAATAAAAATTTTTTTCCTAATCTTCAAGAACTGTTTAATACTGTAAAAAAAGTTTGATAGCAATATATAATATAGAAAGTGAAAAAAAATTGTTGAATATATGTCATTTTTTAGCATTCTAGACGGTAATAGTACCTTAAGTTCCGGAACCAATCTTATGTTCTTTGTATCTGGACAGAAAACTGAATTCTTAAAATATGAATGTTACTCGCTATTTTCGGTTGTTTTTATCTAATTTCCCTGGATTAATGGGAACTCATAACATCACAAGTTCAAGGCGAAAGTTATCAGCTAATTTTAAAGCGCTATTCAATTGCATACGTGCCTCAGATTAGCTTCTTAGGAAGCTAGAAAGATGCATTCAGCGCAAGATTCTTTCAAGATGCTGTGGACTGAGTGATTTTCTTCTCGATTTCGAGAATTAAAGTTCGGAGTTCGGAACAATTGCATCACAGACGTCAAAGAGCACGTAACCACTTTTCGTTCCATCTGTTTGTTCGCGGAAGCCACTTTGCGTCTCCTGTCGTAATTAAGTGCTAAAACTTGAGAGCTAACATCTTAAAAAACGTGGAGAAGTGTTTCTTTGCGTTTCCTGGGGCTGCCCTCGTAGTTGTCGTCTCGTCGGGGAAGTAACTCTTTTTACCGAGTCGGCTTTGATTGACTCAAGTTATGAGTGAGAAATAATCCTTCACAGAAGTTTTTCATGTCGACTTAACCCTTTTCTACCTTTTTTTTCTGACTTTCGTTTCTTCCCGTCCAAGCCCGACCAATGTGATGGTATGGCGCAATTTAACCGAGGGCAATTGTTGTTCAAAGCCTCCCTGTAAAGCCCTTTTTATGACAGTTTATTTGCATCGTTGGCATGATTATGGGACATTAACTTCTGACCGAGGTCAAACTGAACCAGAACCAGAACTAGAACCAGAAGAAGAAGAAGCAGAAGGCGAAAAGGGCTCCTGAACGAGCCTTGGGAGGAGGATAGGATGCATAATAAATCCGCCATCTGACATGGCCAGAGCAAGCTGAAGTCGGTCGCATCGACGAGGCCGACCACCAGTGAGTCGGAGCCTTGCATCTTGACCCACATTCAGATTTCTATATAGTGCTAGAAATATACCATTTGCACATTTGCACTATGCCGGGTTTTGCATTTTGCTCGGCAATTTCCAGCACCGTGCCCACCTTGTAGTATAATATAAGGCAGAATTTATTATATGGCATAGTGCCGCCTGGATTGTTATATGTTGGGATCCTGGATCCTGGAAGTCCTTGTTGGGGACAATTCCGGAACTGCCATCATATTGCGCTACTTTCTCACGCAGTCGTCCATTTTGGCACCTCTTCGGCCGCAATTCCCTCAAAATGGGGTGAAAAGTGTAACCTTCGAGGACAAGTGCCCTACTGATCAATAAAATAATTATGAAATTTCTCCAGGATGCATGCAAATTGTGCACATGCCAGCACCCTACTGCATAATGCATTTGTGTAAGAGTGCAGGTCAGATCTAATTTACACTTATATGCATACATATACTCCAACCGGATTCGAACCCTTCTCTAATTGAAGGCATGAACGAAGGCCTTATCTTGGAATCGATTAATTCGAGTCGAGGGCGGAAAGAATGTCGCCAAGCATCACGATCCCTTTGAAGAGCGGGTCAAGTATCCTCCGATAAGAAGGCATAATTCGAGAGGCTTCTCGCCGGATTATGTTTGAAGCTATGAGCCTGGGAATAAAGCCAATGATAAAGGATTAAAATTTACTCCCGAGGAGGGAGAGAGAACATTTGGCTGGGTTTTTGAAGGCTTCTTAAAGGAGGTCTGTCGTCGGAAACGCTCCCGCTGGCACAGTGCTCCACAGAAACGCTTCCTTAATGCAGATAATTACACGCTATTTGTTCGAGTAATCCAGTCAAACGAAAATTTCACATTGGTAGAAGGGAAAGGCTCATTAAGGTCAAACTCGCTGAACCCCCACCCCCAGGATCCGCGGTCGACGGAAAGAAGACGACGACGACGAGAATGAGGAAGGAGATGGAGCAGTGCAAGTTATGGGCTTCCTTTAGATATCGATTAATTAAAAGTACCCTACACAAGTGGTTACATCGTAAAATGAAGATCAAGTATCCTTTCAATTAAAATGTTTTCATAAAACATTGTTAGTTACTACCACAAGGAGAATATGAGATTACTTAGGGTCCTCTTAAAATTTATTTTATACAAGGACTTTCTTCTAAAATCGAAGGGCATTTATTTAAATGAATTTCTTCAGACCAATTCTGTGGGGGGGATAAATCTAATTTTGGATACTCGTCTACTTTTAGATAGTCCTTTATTTTGGCATTGAAAGTTAAATGTGAATTTACGCTTACGTTAAAGTTTAATGCTGTTAATCGCTATTTTGAATAGGACTTTCATTCATTCATTCACAAATATATTTACAAAAGTTAGAGAAAATTCACAAAAATTTTCCCTCCAATACGAGCTTAATAACTAAATGTTAAATTTGAGTAAAGCATTTAAATTGTTTCTGGCTAAAGCTTAGTTATTAAATATAATTAAAAAACCTTAATACAGAAAAATAACGTTCTTTTTATTAAAAAGTAATAACTAATAAATAGTAAAGAAGTTGTATTTTAAAAATAATACCAAGTAAAATTTTTGTTAGAGATAAAAACATACAATTTTTCATTTTAAAGAATTTTTCATATGATTTGACTGACTGCCTTCTTAATATTAAGGTTCAGTTTCCTTAAATTTAGGGATCTGGTTCTTTCAATTAAATTACAAAGATAAGACATTTTAGAATAAGCACTTTTAAATCAAGTAATTAAACAATTTATTTAAAAAAACACTTGCATCGATTTTAGAATGAAATTTTCTTTCGGTATCCAAGGAATATAATTTTGATTTTAGTCTGAATCGGTAGAAAAATAAGTTTCTAAATAAGAATTATTATTTTTTTATTTTATTCAAAACAAAAAATATATTTTTAAATCAAGATAAATATTCTTGGATCTCACAAGAAAACGTTCTCAGGTGTGTTTCACCGATTTTGATGAAATTTAAATATGTTATAGAGTATCGAAAAATAAAGAGACACGTATTTTTTTTTATCTGCGGATACGAAAATTTATTTATTGTTTTTTTTTTTTTATAAAAATTGATGTATTTTTAAAAGTTTGTCCGCCATGTTCAATCCGCCATTATGAATTTTTTAAATTTAACATCAGATTCGTAATCAGCGACTCCGAAAACCCCTTAATACTGGTTTTCACGAAAAAACTGATTTCCAAAAGAATATACATCATTTATGTGTGCTAGGGGTTGTTTACCCCCTTGAGGAGATTTTTTACGAAAACGCAAAAACAGTTCAACTTTATTTTTCAAAACAGTATGTAAAAAAATATTTTTCAGTAATTTTTAACCAAAACTGTTCTTTTTGTGACGCAAAAATATAAAAAAAAAAATCGTTTTTCTGCAATAAAAGATAAGGGTTGCTACCCCCAGGAACCGGATTACTTGCAAAAGGTTAGTATATTTATGAGACATCATTTCCAATTTTTTTCATTCGAAAAAATTCATTAGAACTTGAAATATTTAGGAAAAAACTGTTTTTGGGGGTTAACTTTAGGGGTGGTTTTCACCCCCTAAATGTGCGTATCCGCAGATAAAAAAAATATGTATCTCTTATTTTCCGATACTCTATAACATATTTAAATTTCATCAAAACCGGTGAGACACACCTGAGAACGTTTCCTTGTCAGTAAAATGTCTTACTTTAAGGAAATTACAGGAAATCTTTGAACGACGGCAAGAATAAAAATTCCCAAGCTCAATTTCAAAATTCGTTATTTCGGACATACATTCAAAAAGTAATAAAAATAAATTGATTATTTCTACTCAACAAAATAGAATCCTTAAAAACGAATTTGTTATTTTGAATTTTTTCTTGAGTATTTCGCATATCTGAAATCAGAACAAACATAAAAATTTTCTATATTTTATTAAACAATTTTATAAACTTCTAAGACTTTTCCGAATTAAATTTGCATTAAAAAACTAGATGCAGAAACTTGTATGTTGTGTTGGTTTTAGTAATCGCAAAGAATATGCCTTTTAGACTTTTTAACGACGACGAATATTTAAAAAAATTACTAAATTCCTACGATGAACATTTTAAAATTAATATTAAGTCCAAAAGTGTAGTGCTTCAAATAAAATAAAACAGATTATAAATACAAAAAGACCGATATTTTCATTTTGTATTAATTTATTTATTTTGTCATTACCTTGAGTACAAATCAAATTAATAAAAAACCAAAAAAAAACTATTATTGTTATTATTTTAGAATTAACTTTCATTTAAATCGGTTGACTTCTATGTTTTTCTCACCATTTTGGATCATCTGACTTTGATTCAAAAATGTCGAGGTTAAAATAGAGCCCCTCCTCGCCTTCTACAGAAAACCCTAGATACTAATTTTCAAATCCTTGGAATTTTGTATTTCAATCACCATCTAGAGTTCCAAATGTTCAGAAAAAGAATCAGAATGAGCAAACCTGAAAACCACCTCGTAGCAATTTTTAATAAAATATTTGAAGTTTTACTATCTTCAATTTCAAAAACCTTCTAGTTCTAATTTTCTATAAAATTTCAGAAAAACAAAAATGATTTTTTGGACTCTTAGAGCTTCGTCGACCCCTTTGGGATTTCTAAAGGGGTTATCGGATTATCGCTCTACAACATGGTGCACATAAAAAATATTCGTGTCACATGTCATGTTACATGTCACATCACGTGTCACGAGCCGTTTAGTCACATTTTACGGCATGCAGTATACTCGTCGATGATTTGGAACCGGTCAGCAAAGTTCGAAATATAGAAGCATTAATTGTTATGATAATTGGAATTTTATTTTTTGAGACGTTTAATTTTTCGTTATTTTCTACTGCAGTAGAATACGTGATTTTTTTAAATTTGATGATAAATTTAAAATTTATAAATAAAAGTATATGCTTATTATATTGTTGGGTACCTACAATCGGTTGTATTTAATTTGATTCCCAAATTTTTTATTAATTAAATTTTCAGTTCTTGAAAATTTCGATTCAATTCGCGAATCGAATTTTACTAGAAAAATAATCGAATTATAAAATTCGTGAGCGAATCAACAAATTTAATTCGCGTGCGATACATTCGCAAACGAACGAATCATCAAATTGTTTGATTCTCCGTACCCTGATGCAGATTAATCCTATCATTTTGTGAAATCATTATTTTATATTATTTACAATATCTAGGCTCATTTAGAAAATTTAACTTTTGAGGTATTGGTCAGTTGAGAGCTATTCTTTATTTAAAGTTGCTATATTATAGTATTTACAAATTGAATTATTGCACTGTTACAATATATTGATAAAAAAAAGGGTTTTTATTATTATTTAAAAATTGTATTGGAAAAATTCAGTATAATCGGTAAAGCAACTTTTAATGCTATGATTCAGATTTTATTAGGTGTAAAAACAAAATTCTCCAAACCTTTCGTAGTTCATAAATTTATTTTAAAAAATTAATTCGAAAGTCTTTCAATGCTCAAAGAATCGTTCGTCAATGTCAAATCGGTCTTAAATCTAAGCAAATCTTCGTTTATTTGAGATTTATTATAATATCTCTGGAGATTGTCTATTTAATCTACAGTACTTAATAATTCTTTATCTCTCTGCCAAAAAAACCTTTTGAATATTTGATATTTTTTCGTCCTTGCTATATTCTAAAAATATTCCAATTCTTTGAAAATTCCCCAGTTGCAATGGAAATCCTTAAACACCTCAATTTTTTTTTTTTTCTCCCCTTTCTGGGAAGATTTCAAAGCTACTCCAGGGCCAACGACATTTTCCGGAAAATCTAAACGGTATAAGCTCGCATTTTCCTCCCATTAATGAGGCAAAGTCGAAGCGGCAATCGATGGACCTTGGAAGTTTTATGCTCGCGGTAAACACAAAAAGCTTAAAATTGAGCTGGCATAATTCGACGAAAAAAAACCACAACAAAAAAAGGAGAAATGTTTTATAAAATATTTCCGCCCATTAATTTTCCGTATTTTTTTCTTTTATTTTATGTTGGGTTAAAAAATATGGCATTTCGTATTTCGTCGATACTTTTTACTCTATACAGAAACTTCTGTTATTGGCTGCTGTGTCCCGATAACCCATTTTATGGGGGTTTTGTGGTAATGTTTCAAACATTCTGCGCTAATGGTCGCCAATAAATTGAAAATTATTAAATAGAGAGAACTTGGATGGTCCTCGGAAAAAATTCCCTCCTAGGTTTTTCCATTATGGGAAAGTGCAAGGATCAGCTTTGAGAGTTCTTTAAAGGGAACCTAATTATCCTCCTCTAAAATAAGAACTTGAGATCTCTTTGGCTCTTCATTCCTTTCGTTGGCTCTGTAAATTTTCTAAGAAGGCAATTTGCCATCGATTCCGTTTTCGAGTTGCTTTGTGGGAATTATCTATAAATCGGGTCTCGGAGAAAGCCAGTGAGATGTCACAAAGGATAAATTAGATTTCTTTCTATCCGAGGACAGAGGTCGTCTCAGTTTCAGTTTCGTAGACCGACAGAATCTTAAGGCGGTTCGGTTTTCAGCGAAAGAAACCTTCACCTCCTTCGACTTGATATGCCGAAGACAAGCACTCGTCCGTTAAACAAGTTATCCGATGCTGTTGTACTATATCTAGATGCTAAGATACTAGATACTACACAATTGCCCAAACTCAATTCAATCGCATGGATTGCTTCTTTTTTTTGTTATCAAAAACCTTTCTGCTGGCACCGCTAAATCGAATGTCTCTTTGTGTGTAGTATAGTTGAGAGACGACCTTAATCCATTCGTGGATTTCATCTTCCTTTAGCCTCTGATCTAGCTAAATCTATCTGCTGGTATAAAGTCCGGGGAATTAAATTGAATTCTCATCCACAGAATCGGTTCGAGGAGAGAAAAATGAAAAATGAAAAATGCTCGCGTGACGAAAAATTCTAACAAATGGTAAAAGTTCGCCGGAAAATGCACGCTGTGTTTGCTGGATTTCTGAGTCACGCGGTAAAATTAGGGGCAATCGATAGGAAAATAAAAAAAACTAAAGTAGAACTTTACGTGTTACAACATTTCTCATATGAATCTATCACTTTAAGAGTTTTTAAGAAGATTTTTTTTAGCATGTAAGGGCGCGTGAATTTGTCATTCGTGTCAAGGTCTTGGATGATTTCTGTTTTGGAAGTATATATTTTTTTAAACCTGTTTAAATACAGGCATGTTTGAAAGTCATTTTGAATTGAATACACTTATTTTTCATGAAAACTCCTTTTTTCTCGGATTATTTTATTAAATTATAATAGAATTAGATGAGTTAACCGTCGTTGCCCGGGCGGGCCATCATTCATCTAAAGAAACTATTAATTCATTAAAATAGGTATAAAAGGTGCAATAAAACAACAAACCGGTAGGATAAAATAGTGTTCGAAAACTCAAATGAAAACATGATATTTTCCTGAAAAAGGCTTCAAAGCAGGTCTCAAAATTGTAGGCCAATAACTCTTACATTTAATTCAAGTACTATTTCATGTCATGTATCATTTGTCATTTCTTGTGTCATGTCATATGTAATCAGGCGTCTCATGTCATGTGATGTTGACACAAAAGTAATCTTCCTGTTATATAAAATTAGTTTAGAAGTGTTCATTTGTATTATATTTATAGTCTTAATCTACCGGGAAGAGATAAGCTTGCCAACGTGAAAAAATTAATCAAGCTGGTTCAGGTTCTTATTATATATATGATATAAACAAATTCTCTATTTTTATGTATTACAAGTAAAAGTACGAAGAAAGAATAATTTTGTAACATTCATAACGAAATTTTCTTTTTTTAAATTTTATTTTTCGTTTATCAACTTTGTTTATCCTTCTTGTTATCTTATTTAGACACTTATCCGATAAATGCTATTTTGCACTATGTAGACATTTTAATTTTTGTGCATTACCTCATCTTCTTCAAAGAAAACTTCTCTTTAGATCTACACACGTTCAACACAAATTCAACAACTACAATAAATAAATATTTACTTACTGAATCACAAAGGGACACAGTCAAAAATTATTTTAAAATAAAAAGTGTCAGTCAGGAGAATATTTCTTGGCAGTTAATCTGATTAAATTATTACTGACGTATTCTAACAATTTCGATGATAAGAAATTTTTTGGGTCTAGAAATCGATCTGTGAGGGTCTCATCTTCGAGAAAATTCATTTAGCCAAGTTATGGCCAAAAAAACTCAGATGCTTAGATTTTTATTATAGTACACAAGTTAATTGTCTTGAAATTTCACGACGTTGAAGACTTCAATTCAATTCATAGTTAGGCTCTCAAACCTGAGCCGGACATGAGTCAAGCTTAAACCAGGCTTGAACCAACCAAAGCCGAGTTTAAGCCAGGCTTAAGCAGGGGAGAAAGCTATTTAAGCGATGACGTTATTTTCGACGTCCCTTTCGCTAATCGAAGTTGAGTTTTTCAGGATTGAGCAGGATTTTGTCATTCAGGTACTATGTACAGGGTGGTGCAAAAGAAATCAAGGAGTTTGAATAGTCTTTAATATCTTTATTTTAGAGTCAATTTTTTTTTGCCTTTATTAGGTTACGATTTAAAAAAAACATATTTTTCAATAATTTTTTTTTTACAGAAAGAAAACACATATCGTTTTGAAATTTTGCACAGATATACAAAAATATTTTTTTCAAATTTTGGAGATCGGTTTTTGAATTTGTATGATTTTTTGGAAAAAAAAAAAATCAAAAAATTAATGCGGGCATGATTTCAGGCGTCTGAATCGTCGAACAAACAAAAAAAAAAAAAAAACCAAAATATTAAATAAATCCTTGTTCAAATGGCTATCGCATGAACTAGAATCATGTTTATCGGTAACAAATTTACCGATTTTCAGCTGATTTTCTAACCTCAAAAATCTTTTTTTTTTTAAATTGCCGCCATTTTGTTATTTTTTGGTAGAAAAAAATTATCGTAGTTCACACGATAGCCATTTGAACAAGGATTAATTTGGTCTTTTTTTCTTTTTTTCCGACGATCCAGACGCCTGAAATCATGCCCGCCATAATTTTTTGGTGTTATTTTTCAAAAAATCATAAAAATTCAAAAACCGATCACCAAAATTTAAAAAAAAAAAATATTTTTGTATATCTAAAGTATAATTAAATATCTGTGCCAAATTTCAAAACAATATCTGTTTTCTTTCTGTAAAGAAAAAATGATTGAAAACAATGTTTTTTTTTTAAATCGTAACCTAATAGCCCGCTTAATTTAAAGTTGAAAAATAAATGTTGCGCTTTTTCTAAGGCATTTTTCGTGATTTTTTACAAGATTTGAGGAATTATCGCTTGAATTTATTTTCAAATATTATTTTTTAGTTGGTGTATGGTTTATTCACGTACACACGTTCTTTTAAAATAAAGTCTAATAATTTTCGTTCATTGTACAGTCGTGTAAATTTTCATTTTAAATTTCCCATTTTTTCTTTACACAAATCTTGAAAAATAAATAACTTACAAATTAAAGTAGTGAATGTATAGACATTTCAAACAACACCTTCGTTTATTTTTCCCTCTATAGTAAGACCATTTGTTAATACATAATTTTATGTTCAAAAATCGTACTTTCAAATCTAATTTTATTTTATAGAATGTGTTAGAAGATTTCCTTTCCAATGTATAGGTATAATAAATAAAACACGAATTCTCGTCATTATACCTATAAAGGTGTACCGCAGTTTGAGTTAATTAATATTCCTAACCCACAACATACGATACATATGTTACCTGTTCGCACACAAGTGGGTAACATGACGACGCTAAGTATGCATGACCTCATGGATAATGACGTGGCATATGACAATCGGCTGCTTACATAAAGTAGTCGGCTTTTAGCAGTTTTTGCACGGGTTCGGTCGTTAATTTACCTAAGTAGCTTATTTCGCCGCCGTCACTCGATTCAGCTCAAATTGATTGATTGCGATTTGCGACCGAAAGCGAGCTGCTGCTCCGCTCCGTCGATCTGATTCCTTTTAATCCGTTTATGCAGCCAAACGGTCTGACGCGTTTCGAGCACTCAACGCTCAACGCTCAACGCTCAAGAGCTGTTAGGGCGCGTTCCGACAATGTAAATGAATTCTGTGATCCTCTTGCCGTTAATAAAATTCATTGTTCGGAAAATTGACAAAGTGAACAGGCAATAAAGTGAATTCATGATGGTGTCAATTGAAGACGTAAACATGCTGAAATTGTTTGCACACGTTAAATTTTCATACCATTCCGATGAGCTATTAAAAGATGCTTTTCGAACCATAAAAGGGTATGGGATGGGCTTCTCATGAACGCTATTGATTGTTTCAAAGGTTAAATTGTTTTCATTTCATTTATACTTATTCGCAAGAAATAAACAGACATGAGCCATGAAAAAATACTTAATGGGTGCATGTTAGCTTCAAATGAGCAATTTCCAACATCGGTAACTTCTAAAAAAGGTTATGACTTCATAAGCACATACTAAAATGGTATGTATGTCTTTTTGCATGAATAATTTTGATTGTATGGTATGGTCGAGTATTACTTTTCTACTTTTTCTGTTCTGGAAGTATTAAGATATTTCCTGAAATTAAGAATTGATGAGATTATCAACTGTAATAATAAAGTTAACACTAACAACAATTTTCAAAATAGCTTATATTCTAAAAAATTAAGGAAAAGTCCACTCACAAAATTTGAAACTCGGTTTTTTTTTATAAACCTCAAAAACGGTTTTTATTTTTAATTTGGTAATCATGGAGTATTTTATAATCGAGCAAATTTTTCGCAAGTTGTTGATCAGAATAATTTACTTTGGAATAAATACTAAATAAATAAATAAATTCACAATCGAGCAACGAATAGAAATTGTCAAAATTCTCTACTGAAATGATGAATCTTTTACAGAGACGGTACGAAAATGCCGCACATTTTTCGATAGTCATAACCAGATTTGGACGAAATGGTTGTGGATGACATGTTCTTCCAACAAGATGGTGCAACATGTCACACTGCGGCCGAAACAATATACGAAGTTTCCTGAGCGTGTTATTTCTCGCCCGGGGAGAAGTAAATTGGCCACCAGGGTATACGATTTACCACAATTCGACTTTTTTCTATGAGAATTTTTAAAAGGAAAGGTTTATGCTAATTAATCCACATACAATTTTGAAACTGAAGACGAAAATCCAGTTGAAATTATGCCAATGATGGGTTTGTCTTTCTTTTATTTTTATTTGTGTCTTCTTAATTAGATAAATGAATAAATGTAACAAAACCCATGTATGAAAATGAAATATTTTTTCTTATAAAACTCGGAAATTGGATTTATGTAAAATAAATACCTCTTAGACGAGTCAGCGTAGCTTGAAAAGTCGTCAATTCATTACGCACTATTTTGATGGTTACACGCATTTGGTAAAAACTTTGTATTCATAATTTTTTGAGAATAGTTTGAAGCATTAAATTGTATCGAAAATCATTTAGTTTCTCATTTAAAGTGCTTAATTTTGAGGTTGATGTCTCTGCTTTTTAATTCAATAGTTTTCCTAAAAAAAAAATGAATTTCAAAATGATAAAAACATGAGAAAAAAAAAATTCAAAATTTTGACTTTTTTCACAAAAAAATTCATAAAAATTTCAATTTTTGCAATATGGAAGAAAAAAACAGTCACTTTGTATTCTTGAAATAGTATTTTTTTTAAGAAAAAATTATAGTTTTACTGAACTTTGCAAAAAGTATATTTATTTACAAGTCTGAAGTTACTAATTTTCGGAAAAATAGTAAAATCAAAAAGGAAAGTTGAACATGCAAAATAAAGTGAAATTTCCTCGTCCGAATCTTGATCTGTAGGCGAGTTTCCTTCTGAATAATTTTCAGTTTCAGAACACTCAGATTCTTCTTTTAAATTGTTTTCAATTTCGCAACATTATGGTCATATGGGGTCAAATTGACCCCAGCAAAAAATACGTTTACTCAAAACGATGACGCGCCGAGTTACGGAAAGTCTTTGACTTATTGAAGTAACCCAAAACAAAGACAGATCGCGCCATAAGATCGATTTTGAATAGCCTATATAAAACCGTGGGGTCAATTTGACCCCATATGACCATTAGGGATTAAGCATGTCGCAGGATTTGTTGATAAATGCAATACAAATAATCTATGAAATGTTCTAAAATCCTCACATGATTTTGCCTTTGTCGGTTTGATTATTTTCCAAAAAGGTTAAAAATAAAGCATTTAGTTTTCCCATAATCTCATAATTCAAGTGATTTACAGCGAATTATTATAGCTCCAACGATTTTTCATTAAAGTCTTTAGTGTTAGAAGAATAGAAAAACCTACTTCTAAATTTTAAAAATGCCTTATAAAATATAGTTTAAAGTATTTTACTTACAAAGATCCCATCGACAATGCGATTGCTACCTTAAATTAGAAAATTTTCCTTTAAACCACTTCAATCTTTCAAATGTCAAGAAAGAAGGGAAATATTTTAAATTAACCTTATATTGGTAGAAACTGCATTAAATTCTAATTAAAGCCCTGAAATTCCATGTCCTTCTACAGGTTCACATTATTTAACCCCAAGCTGTATATTGTAATCTTAACAATTTCAGAAATCTAAACTTTTTCTTCGTTGTATGTTCAACCAAAAGTTTAATTAATCACGAAAAGTTTCTCATACCTTTCTCGATGTATTTCTGCTATCGTAGCTCCTGGGAAACTTAATTGCGACGAAACTTCTGACATATTTCACGAACCCAAAACATTGCATCAAATTGCATTAAGTTTCACACTAGCTCGAGTGGTTGGTTTGATTGTAGTTCAAGGTATTAATTACTTTAGAAGAGGCAATGCATCGGTTGGCTTAATTACAGACAAGCCCTTACTCTCTCAGGAAATGGCTCTTCATCTTTGCCATGAAATCGCATTAGGGCGGCTTATTGACATCATCTAATTACAAAGCTCTCGCTCCTTGACCTAATTTCGGGATTGTATTGCGGCAGGAGCAACAAGTTTAAGATCCACTTTGGAGCCCTTCTCCCGGCATTTAATTTACGCACATCTGCAAATCACGCAAAGTTAAGGAAATGCGCGCAATTAATTAGCATTAGGCATTCCTGTTTCCATTCCTCCTCGTAAAATATTAGCTCATTAAGAAAAACGAGAGGGAATTTATTATGAAATGAACTCCTTGAATATACTAGTAGCATTACATCGCGGGATCTGAGAAGGTTACTTACTCGCCTAATGCTTTCAACTTAATCAGGTCATTTTAATGAACGCTTGAATTACTGCGGTCAAAGTAAGAGGGAATTGTTAATTTTTTTATTTGTCATATGCTTAATTAATATGTCATGTGGTTTGGTTTCGGAAGTAGGTTTTTTTTTTAAAGCATTATTACTATGCATATTTTTGTTTTTTTAACATCACGGTCAGATAATTTTTAAATGAATTTCATGATAAATATCCTATAACATATAACATAGGGTGAGTTCATAAAGGCACAAGTCAACTTCAGAGCCTACCACGCTAAATTATGCAATTTTGCAGTTTTTATGCGTTTGTGAGTGAACTCAGCTATAAGTTTCATTTAAAATATTGACCTTAACTTATTATAATAATACAAAAAACATATTTTCGAAAGAATATCAATTTAAATGTGGGATTAATTTATTTGAAATTTAATTGCCCTCGTAAAAATCATAAAAGTTCAAACTAATTAAGAAACCCAGATTTCTGGCGTTAGATTGTAGAAGATAAACTGAAAATATAAATTTTCAAAACGATGCTTTGAACCCTTAGCTAATCTGTAATCTTTTGTATAAGCTTTTAATGTTTGTCTTTTCATTTAATAGCTTAATGTTTAAACTTTCTTTTTAGTTAAGAACCAGACTCGTAAAAAATTTACTTTTCAATTACAATTTACAAAAAGAACTAAAATAACGCTTATTTCACATTTTAAACCTGTTCTTCGTGATGAAAATTATTAGTTTTCAAATTCATATTAAGCATTAACAAAATAACATTAAAAATAGTTGTTAAAACAAAATTACATAAATATATAATTTATTATTAACAAAAAATCAGTTAGATACGTCGTTTTCATGTTGAAAAATTTAAAATGAGTCATAATAGCTGCGTTTTTGTAATATTCTGATCTTGATCTGGATTTTTGCATTGATTTGAATTATTTTAACAGTGATTTACACAATAGTAACGATTTTAAAATTTACAATAATCAAATCAAATTGCCTTAATTTTGTTTACCCATCCAATTTTCAAATATTGAACTCAAAAATCATTGGTTACATTTTTTAATATAAAACACTTTGGTTTTGTTATGAATTACTATTCAAAAATTTCAATTCAATGCAAAATTCGTGTTCCAGATCATATTATTTAAAAGAACGCATCTTGATTGTCTTATAAAAAATTTATGAAAAGCATTTAAAAGTGCAGGGTTCAAGTTGAAATATGTTTTTATTGTTTTTTTCTTTTTTTGATAAGCACCCGAGAAATGAAATTCGTTAAATCTTATAATTCAATCACAATAATTCTATAAGTAATCGACAAAATATTCTGTCCGTCTCAGAATTCACATTTTTTATGTTATGTATACAATAAAAAATCTTCTCTAATTCCACGGTTCGTTATTTTGTACTATCTGCAAAATTTTGTTAAAACCTTATTAAGATTTTGAAATTTGTGTAAATTAACAATAAGAATTTGGGTTAAAATATAAAATTCAGTAAGTTGGCTTATGCATGCATACAAATAGAAAGGTTATAGTTCATATGTTTCTTTTCTGTTCACATAAACTCTAACATTAAAAAAATACTATTTATCATTTTACGAACACGTACAACAGTCCTAAAGCGTTCCGGAGATCGAAAACATCCGGATTCTGGAGCGTCTGGAAATCTGTTTCTATTTTCCCCAAAAGCGGAAAGCAAACAAATAAGCCGAATCTCATGGATTTTAAGCAAACTGGGAAAAGTGTATTTGAAAAATAAACTGAAGCTCAATTGCTCCAGAAACGCCGGGGGTTTGTCAGGAAGCGATTACGACTCGATGGAAAAACGCTCAGCCACGTCGCCGAGAGCTCGGAAGATTGCAGAGCTCGCCTGTTTGCAGCGAACCGTGCAGAAGGACTCTGAAATTTTGCAGGAATCGTTGCAGGCACGAAATACTCGCGCCTTATATAAATAAAAAAAATTGTTCCACCTCAAGTTTAATATCCACAGGTTGTTGCATCATTGAAATTCTGCACGTTCACTTAAGTATCTAAAAAAATTATATTTGCCTTGATTTAGCGCATATTTTCAGAGTGGCAATTATCCGATTACGTTCTCGTTTTGAATTGAATTGAATCAAAGTGTTTATTCGTTTAATTTAAGACCATGAGTCGACAGAGTGTGAATACAAATCGAAAATGACTAAGAGGATATTTAAGGATGGATAATACTTGAACTTTTAAATTCAATGCATTTTACATTTCATCAGGAAATGTTCAATATATTTCTCAGAATTTTCCATCTTAAAAATTAAAGCCACGATTCAAACTTAACATAAACTTAAGCGCTGCATTTACTTAAATTTAGAGGAAAATAATAACTCTTTAAAAACAAATTAATGCCAACTACCGACTTGGTTTATTTTATACGATAAAAGTCTGAAATAAATCAGTCGTAATGCTGTTCTCGCTCTTTGCTGGAAATTGAATTTTGGATGCGTCTTTCTCAGATATGAACCATTAAGTTTTTTTTTAACATGGTTTTAAAAATGTTCCATCCTTGGGGAAAACTTCTCTGTGAGTTACTTTACTGCCTGCCATATAAACGACTGATTTTGTAATTCAGTCTCTGAGGTAAAGACGAACAAAAAATGTTGTATTAAATTTGACGAGCAGTGTAGCTGTTCGAAAAATGTTTTATCTCAGGTTCTAGAACATTTCAAAAAATAAATATATGAATTTGGGGGCTTAAGTTGTTTCAAAACTGTTCTAGAAGTCCGCCAAGATATATTATTGGGACCCATAAAATAAAACATATCCAAATATCAGGACTAATTGTATTGTTATTATCCTAAGTAATCTAAATCGCAGATACTATTGAACTATTGTATAATACAATTTTTAAATAGTAAATTTAAATAGTGAAATACAACTCTTAAATCTAAATGAGCTGCAATTGATACATTCTGAAGATTTAACTCAGTATTATAAAATACAATTGGTACTTTTTGATTCTAATTATAAGAGAACCTATTTGACCAGCTCTAAATGTAGCTTACATATCCATTTGAAATTGATCAACTTTTGAGGGGAATGTTTTATTTAATAATAAATGTTTTACTTAACATATTCATCTCACAACAAGCTATTCTGGAATAAAATGGGTATTGAAATGACAATTATTATTATTATTGTGAACATAGTTCAGATTTAAAAGCCTTTTTAATTTTTTTGAACAAAGATTATTACTATCATACTACTGTGATCAAAAAGTAAAGCTAATTTGTTTATAACTTTGAAATTTTTTATTTATTTTTGTAAATCTATATGATCCCTTTCAAAGTAGTCCCCGCCCGATACAATACACCTATACCAGCGATTTTTCCAATCCTCGAAACACTTCTGAAACTCAATGATTGGAATAGCCTTCAGTTCTTTCTTCAATTTTTTTTTTTTATCTCATCAGTCGATTCAAAATGGAATAGCCAGAAGTCAAATGGAGCTAAATCGGGCGAATAGGGTGGTTGTGGAACGACATACATTGAATTTTTGATGAATGATCTCTTTTTACCTTTTTGAGAAAAAATTGGATACTTTTAAAGTATCGAAAAATAAAATGTCTAAAAAAATCTTTACGGGGTATAAATTACTCTATCGAAAGGGTGTAACTCACATTAATTCTTCTTTTTAAAGAAAATATATTGCACACTTTTTATTGAATTTTGTAATACTGGTAATTTCAAAAATCAAATGTTAAGTTTCCTTAATTATTTTCTAAAAATATATATAGTAAATCGTATTGGCACGTTACAATCGAATTGATATTGGCCACAGGACCTGATTTTCGAAGTCATGCAATAGTTCGATTATTCCTTTCCGCTCGATATGAAAAAGCAATGATTAATTAGGATAACGAAAACACTCAGGGAAAAATTGGCATGAAACGCGACTAGAGGAGGAGCTCGTTTCCGAAATAGCTCCAACAATAATTCGTGGCATCCTTGTGGCACCAAGAAATCAATATTGGCTAAATACAACGAGTAGGAAGCAGATATTCTGGCAAACATTTTTTTGTGCTTAAAATTCGCCTCATGATGAATTGTGAATATGAAGCTGAAGCTGAAGCGGGCGGGTGAGATGCTGTGAAATGGAAACCATCCAATCTCACTCCCCCAAAAAATTTATTCATGCGGCATTGGCTTTTTATAAAGGACTCGATAAAGTTCCTTCGGTCTCGGGGAATGTACGAGTCGACTATGTATAGTATATGTTTTTTTTTGTTCGCGCCCCTTTCTTTTTGTTTGGGTAAATTTGACCCCGATCAATATTGGCAGATTTTATCTTACGGAAACACGTCCTACCTGAATTTCTATCTAAAGAGTAGGATTAATCAAAAAAAATAAATAAATAAATATATTTTTCTCTTTAATACAGATCGAAAATATCATGGGCGGCATACTCCCCCAAATTGGGTGCCTGCTTCTCCTTTTGTGCGCAATTGACCGGGTCAACTCGTACACGAGTAAGTCCTTTTCTGCTGAATTTTTCTGTTTTATCGAGAACTGATGGTGAATTATTTTCCAGAGTATGGACGAGGTTGCACTGATATCGGATGTCTCCCGAACGAGGAATGCATTATAGCGCACGATTCGTGTAATTTTGGACAAAGTGACGGAAGAGATTGCGGAAGCTATCCAACATGCAAAAGGAAATCAAGCTCCTCCCAGCAGTCGTCTGGTAAATTTTTTTACAATTTTAACACACCTCATTATTTCATGTTAACTTGGGAAAGTGTATTATTATCAGATTTGTAAAATAATTATATATTTTGGGTAATGATTAACGCTTCCATTACCGGTAATCAGTAATTATCTGAAATATTTTTTTTAACTACCTTGTAATTCGGCGTCAATTAATTTATTGGTCATAGTTAATACTTATGCTTTCATTACCAATATCTACCCATTGGAATTTAAATTGTAATGAAGAAATTGCAATTCTAATGAGATTGTAGCTTTCAAACTCAATATCGTTCGATGGACTTAAGTTTTAGACTAATATTCTAATTTGGCATTATGTATTCTGAATTCGCCTCTTATTATTCAGATAGTAACTAGATATATATCTTAAAACTGCCCACGTTTTTCAACATCGACACTCCAGAGAGAGCTTTAGAGTAATTGATATTTTTTTTGTACATACAATATATATTTTTATACTTTTCCTATAATTGATATGAAGAGAGATTATTTTACTAATCCGCACGGAGTACAAAATCTATTTTTGGGAATTTGCTTTTAGCATAATAAATTGTTTTTGAACCTCTTAAACTATCAAATTACAAGACAACAAAAATGTTTATAACAATATGGCGTAGGATTTCTTCAGAATTGAATGCTCTACAAAAGTGTCCATTGCGGTGTAACTCTAACTCCCACCAGCGAGGTAGTACGGGTCACTAACCCCAATTTTTCCATGAAATTCTCGCTTCAATCTCGTAAACAAAAAGAGGTACAGAAAAAGTGAATATGACAAACTTGTAGGAAATTCAATTTCCTACAAAAAAGTTGCGAACACGAAATCGCTAACATCGATATTTCTTGAGATATTGGGCTTTGAAGTTGAGGTAGTGTTTCTACAATTTAGCTCAATAATCCATGAAAATTCCACACTACCTCAACTTCAAAGCCCAATATCTCAAGAAATATCGATGTTAGCGATTTGGTGTTTAGAACTTTTTTGTAGGAAATTGAATTTCCTATAAGTTTGTCATATTCACTTTTTCTATAAATCTTGTTGTTTACGAGATAGGGGCAAAAAGCGAGAATTTCATGGAAAAATTGGGGTTAGTGACCCGTACTACCTTGCTGGTGGGAGTTGGGGTTACACCGCAATGGACACTTTTGTAGAGCATTCAATTCTGAAGAAATCCTACCATTGACCAAGACTATACCATAAAATGCCTCTGAGCTGTAGAGTTTTGAAGAAAAATAATCAAAGTTTACGTGTATTTTATATGGGAAATCTTTATACGGCTTGGTCTAGTACTTAATATTAATATTAATGGCTCCAATTTTCAGGGAATTTTTGTTTAGGTATTTGCCGCAAAATTTCGAGGTGGGACTGAAAAAAAAAATAGTCACGAAAAAAAAAGCACCCCAATATATATATATAATTTATAGAACGGATGCTTATAATATGACTTTCAAACACTATATTTAAATGAGTATAAAAGGCGAAATATTGGGCTTTTTCTGTTCAAAATTGTACAGTCGGTTTAAAAAAGTATGTTTTGTAAGTTTATAATATTTTAAAAATTTACTTTCAAAGCGAACCGATAAATAGATCCTCGATTTTTTCTGGGTGTATTTTTTAGCACAATCTCATTTTTTTCTTCGTGTATTTTTTAGCACAATCTCTTTCATCACCAAAAGTTGGAATTTGGCTTTTTGGAAAATTGGAAAATTGAAGGGAAAAAAGAGATATATTAATGAAACTTTTCATATTTATTTCTTAGTATTCAAAGAATAAAAAATAATTTTTTTTAGTTTTTCCCAGGCTGTTTTGTTTTTGGTTGAAAATGTTAAAAAAAACAACTCGAAAAATCACGGTGTACGCGATTTTGAGTCGCTGGAATGTCTGACAAAAAAAGAAAAAAAGGGTTTTAATTGGTCTGAAAATCTCTAGTGATGGTGGCGTTTTTTCAAAAAAACGTACATTTTTAGCCAAGAAAATCTGACAATTTTCGGAAAATCTTTTTGTCCGTGGTTCAATCCCTAGACAACATATCGAGATTTCAGACCTATCGTACACAAACTTTAAAAACGCGGTATTGAGATAATCGTTTATCAAAATCACTCATAAAAAAAATTTTGAATTTTTAAAAATTTGGGTTTGTTAATCCCCCTTAATTTTTCATTATTTTGACATATTTTTAATATTAATAACTGTACTAAGAAAAATCATATAATCTGAATTGTTAAAACAAATGTATAGCCGTCATTATTAATTTTGTTATGAGAATTAAAATCTCATTATAATTAAAATAATTACTTTGTTATACAATTTAAATGTTAACGGAATAATAGTAATGAAAGCTTTATCAAATAATTACAATAAAGTAATTGACGCTGCATAACCACTGGAATTACCAGGGATTAATGGTAATTTAAAATACTTTCAATTATCCGCAATGGTGTAATGGTAATTGTAATGACTGTGACTATTTTACAAATCTTTTTTTATTATAAACAATAGTTGCAAATGTTTTGTCTCACATTGTGCATGTTTCAGGTGCAAGTCTAAATCCCGCCCCCCAAAACACTCGCCTTTCGCATTCATCTAATCCGTCCCAAATGTCGAACAGCGTTAACTCCCCAAATCCTACGCCGGTTAATCCCAACTATGTGTTCGGGTCCCCGCAGAATCAGCCGATTTACCCGAATGTGCCAATATTCCCTCACTACCAGCCCACGTCCCAACCGCCGTTCCAACAATTCCCGCAGGCTAGCCACCCGCAATTTCCACAATATCCACAGTATCCCCAAAATATCCCACCCCAGAACCCCTACAATCCACCATTTGTTTTCGGACACCAGCCGTCTTACTACCACCCCCAAGCTACCACCAAAGGGCCAAGCATCTTGCATCAGTTCTTGTACAATAAACAGGACCGGGCGCGGGGCAACTCGGCGGGGGTGGCTCATTTAAGTTTCATGATTCCGGTCGCATGCATTCTCAGCCTCATGCTCAGTTTGTCATTTGTTAACAACCGATTCACGTAATGTTGATTTCCACCACCGGTGCATTTCAGTTCTTGTTTTATGTTTACTACCAACAATTTTTTCTCATTTTTATGTACATAATATTTGTGAAAATGTGAATTTTTGCTGAATTACATTATATTATAAATAAAAAAAAAACAAAAAAATCAGATATACGAGGCCATAAAAAGAGAGGAAATTGTATTTCACTAAAATCACTTAAAAAAATTTATTTCGCCTCTAAAAAACAAAAATACAAAAATTTAAATAACTGAGATGTAAATGTACATTTTTTTTTTTTTTTTTTGTTAATTCAAAAACTTGTTAACTAATTAGTATACGAACTCTGTATATAAGCAAAACTGGTGATATTTGTAAATAAACATAATACCTGCAGCAGAAACCTGACAATGTAGAGTATGATGACGTAGAATTTTATAACTATTAAGCCTTATAAATTGGAATATCGTCTCTATGCTGCCGCTTTTTAAATTTGCAGTATGAAGAAGAGGTATGTTTTTTTGACTATAAACGAGAAAATCGTGCAGCTTATTCGAAATGTGACGCTTTTGTGCTAATATAAAATCTCCAACGAGGAAGCTTTGAATTATTGTTTATTATGTGTTTTCTTGTATTTTTGTGTGTACAAACAACTTGTATCAATTTTCAAAATCTAATTAATTAATTTTCATGCAGGCTCCCGCTATCGGTCTTCTTCGTATAACAGATCGTGGATTGGATGATAAAACTACTTTGAAACTGGGATCAGGACCAAATATTTTTAATTACCCACTATTCGTAGATTTTTTGTCTATATTTAATTTGAAAAAATTTTTAGGTAAAAAATTCAATTTTTTTCATTTGAATTAAAATTTCTGTTTATTTATTTATTAGTTTCTTCACAGAATTAATAAGTAAGTAAATAATTGTTTTAGCTTTTTGTTAGGATACAAATCGGTCCTTTTTGTGCCAGTTTTTTTATTTTATCTGTTTTTAAATAAAGCAATATCCCCCCCCCCCCCCCCCCCCATCCAAATACACAGTGTTTTTACGGAATTACATAGACCTTTTATATGAATTGGCATTAATTAAGGTTTTTGGATTTTCATTTAATAGTTTAACGTTCGAAATTTCATTTAAGCCAGGAGACAAATTCCTGCAAGATTCTCAAACATTTATTTCACATTTTAGACCTATTTTTTCAAACAGCCTACGTTTGTTAGATTCGAATTTAGTATCCTAAATAACATCAAAAATAATTGTTAAAACTAAAATGAGCTTTTCATTACCCGAATTTCGCGGACATGTGTCCAAATATTTTTTAGCTGAAACGTTAACCTTTGTATTTTTTGGAAATTTTTTAATCGACTATTCAAACATGCGTCAGGGAAAACAATATTTAAATTATATTGATTGAGAACTTGTGTTCAGGATTTAAATATATCCTGAAAAAATATTAAGCTTAAATAAGACATTGAGGCTTAAAAATTAAAATTTCTAAAGAATCGAAAGTTGAATTTTGAGTTTCGTAAAGTTGGCTGTGGTCCTTAACTTTTTTTTAAAATTATTTTTGAAGAAAAAAGAGAAGTTTAAAAATTTAGACAATTTGTCTAAAATATGTATATTGTCTAAAATTATAAATTTATTAATATATTTTTTTTGTATTTATCATTGAAATCAAACTAGACTTAGATATGAATAACGAAAATTCACTACCTCGTTGGAGAGAATCGCTCAGCTCATTGTAATAAAATAAATAATAGCTATGTTTGTTCATATTGAACTACTGAATAATACTCAAATTATTCAAATTCATACATAAGATATGAAAATGGAACGTGTTATGAATTGCTATTTAAAAGGATTGTCTGGTTTGGGTCGAGTTTAAAATACATTTTCGTTTTTTTGGAAAAGTAACGATTTGATTTAAAAGTCTAAACCAGAATCTCTTCTTAATTGTCAGTCCACTAAACTTATAAATTGCCTCTTTACTTTTAATAATTGCAAATAATTATATAAAAAGATCTATACATTGCATGAATTGCATCTTATTGCAGCATGGAGATATAAAAGTTAAGTTTTTGCCAAAATTTGTAATATTTTTAATGAATAAAATGCAACAAAATGCTAACTAACTAATTGGAATTGTAAAAATAAAAACAATACCAGCAGCATACAATACATAAGTAATTTAATGCGGAATTTAAATAACTATATTATTAGTAAACTTGCAGTTTTTAGACAAAAGCAAAATGAATTTAAATTAAATGCATAAATCTAGAGCAGACTTAATAATATAAAAAAAAAAAAAAATTAGAATACAATAAATCTTTCGAGATTGAGAATTGATCAATGAATTTTCTTAAAACGCAAAAGCGATAACAGTGATAGAATAATGCCTATTATGTAAAAGTTTGAAAAATATAGAATCAAAATATAGAGATAATGATTTTACTTTTGTTTTTGTTGTTTTTTCCTTTAACTAAGCTTATCAATTAATGAATTATGTAAATAGATTGATGTGGCCTCGTATTGTAAGAACTTGTTGTATTATAAGTATTTTTTTTTTTTGTTTTGTAGAAAAAGTAATACAGAAAATGAAATAAAAAAATTATAATAATAATAAAAATAGATTTAGATAAAAAGAGATATATCAAACTGTATCACACTCTGGAATTTAATTAAAAATGGAATTTAACTTGATATTTTAAATTTATGCGAGAATGTTATTACAAATCTTAAATTTTCTGACATTTGCGGGTAATAGAAATAAATAAATTCAATCTATTAATAATAATGTAGTAAGAAGAAAAAACACGAAATAGTCAAAATGAAAGGATTTTCAGGTTCCACGATGTTTTTAGTTTTCTAAAAAATTAAGATATTTTTTCCTTAACCGACACTAGCCATAAATAGAAAAACAGGAAACATATTCTATAAAAGAAGAAGCTGCCAATTTTTATGAAAACCTCTAATAAATTCTGAGTCTTATATTTATTTTACTAGAAATGCAAACACCGTCAAAAATCCTTTAACAAAATTGCCAAAGCAATACTCTAAAAGTATTAATTGTGTGAAAAAAACAACTAAGAATTTAAAAAAAATAAATTTAGCCATTATATAAATTAAATCATAAGGTTGAGGCTTTGTACATAAATTTTAAAAAAAATGTATAGGTGAGCACTAGTTTAAGGGAGAACAAAAAAAAAAAATTGTATATCTTTTTAATATCCGTCCGCTTGCATGTCAGAGCCTTTGACTACATCGAACTAACAAAGATTAATGTTAAAAGCATTTTTGAACTTTAAAACGATATTAATGGTACTTAATTGATCGGGTGCTAATCAAAATTGTTTTGTTTGTATTAATTTACATTACTTACATTATTTTGTTCTTTATGTTTTTCTCCTCATTTATCGTTGATTAAAATTTTGTTTCTATGACTAAAATAGAAGCTTCGTCGTCAAACTCATTCGATACGAACACTCGAACATCATCGAATCCGTCCCATAGTGGTAGTGCAGGTGGTGGTGGTGGTGGCTTATACCCTCAGCTCCCGAATTCTAATCCAGCTCCCTCGGCTCCGAACTACCCGTCCTCGAATCCAGGCGGCGGCGGCGGCGGCTATGGCGGCTACAATAACGTAAATCAGGGAGGATACGTTCCACAATATCCACAAGGCGGTGGTGGATACCAACCTGGAGGCCAGTATGGTGGGGGAATGAGTGGTGGATATGGTGGAAGTGGTGGATATCCAAGTTCTGGCGGAGGTGGATATTCAGGCGCTGGCGGTTATCCTGGCGCTGGAGGAGGTTATGCTGGAGCAGGTGGATATGGAGGCGGACCCTATGGCGGTGGAAGTCCTTATGGAACTCCCGATGGAAAGCAGAAAGAAAGAGAAGGCTTTTTATCTGGTATTCTGAAGAACCCAATTGTTTCTCAAGCCATTAGCGGCGTTATACAGGGCCAAATCCAAAAAGCACTTTCGGGTGGTGGTGGATCCAACCCTCAACAATACCCACAAGGCTCCGGTGGCGGTTATGCTGGAGGCTACCAAGGTACTGGTGGATATGGAGGCAGTACTGGCGGATACGGAAGCGGTGGCACTGGAAGCAGCAGCACAAGTCAAATTCTAGGTGGTGTCCTCGGCGGCTTACTATCTGGAGGTGGAAGCAGTCAACCATCTCGAGGAGGTTCTTCCTCCTTAGGAGGATTACTAGGCGAATACCTTTCAGGCGGCGCAGGTGGTTCAAGCAGTCAATATGGCCGACCCAGCAATACCGGAGGAAGTAGTTCCGGCGGTGGTTTTCTGGGTGAACTCTTCAATTCCCGCCAGGTTGGTGGTCTCTTCAGCGAGAATCCTTCGTCTAATTCCGGCTCAAGCAGTGGCACCAGCGGTTCTTCGTATTCCAAAAGCTATCCAACACAAGCTCCACTGAACAGCAACAGCGGATACAGCCGCTCTTGAGTTAAATGAGGGTCGCTAAATATAGAGATAAGATTTTTATTTGTTAGTTTTTGTAGATATCGTAGATACTTAGTTATTTTTCTTCGTAAAAACTTTAATAAATTAAAGATTTTTTGTACTCTGAGTTGGATTTTGAAAAGAAAATAAATCTATTAAACTCCTGGTTCTTTAATGAGCTTACCTTTTTTCCTATTAATATCCAGTGGTATGTAAAAGCAAGAGTAAGTAAAAAACTTAAGGAGTAACAAAGTTACTACAAGATCAGAATTGTGAGAATTTTAGGACTCTTATATTTTTAAAAAGTATAGAATCTTGAAAATGCGTTCTGATGATTTCAAGTTGATCCAATAATAAATTTTTCTTATATTTATACAAACTATAAGCTTTAGGCCCCTTGAACCGCGATATCAATTGTATCTGAAATTTTAAATGCGTTTTTCTCAAAGCAACGTCTTCACTTTAGTTATTAATTATTGTGAACAAGTTTTAATTAAATCAATATGAAATATCAATATGTTTGAGATATATAGACACAAAATATTTATGCTTAGTCGCAGGATTTAGCTATTTTCAACGATTCAAAGGGGTCACGTATCTAATTTGTTAGTCGATGACGCCTAATTATTCCGTCTGGAGCGAAAGTATTGCAATATATAAGAATCGGATTATTTAACCAGCTGTCTCTGGTAGAAATGCTTCACTTAAAAGAACACTTGTTTATTCAAAGGTGTTTTTAAAAGGTGGCGAAATGTTTTTATGAGTGATAGCAACAGCAAAAATTCTACGAATACAAAAGCGACATTTTAAAAATGGTTAACTAAATGTAAAAGAGACAGAGTAAGGAAAATTATTACTTTTACGCGATATGTATAGATTTACAAAGTTTCAATTTTTTGGAATTTTACCCTGATGTTATATTTTCCCCACAATTTAAAATAATTTGTTTTATTTAGCACTCTTTTTTGCCAATTTGTTGTATTTCTACATTTAAATTGGCTAGATACTTTTTTAAAATTTTGTACGATTCGTTTTATATATCACCTTTTTTCCCAAATAGTCGACAATGTTTAGAATTATCTGGAATTTGGAATTACATGATTACCTCCCAGTTTCTGGAGTTGACTGCTCTACTATTCTGCAATTGCTCTAGGTTAAGTTGAATTTAGCTGAACTGAATTTTTAAAACAGGCCTTTTTATTTCATCTTAACAAATATGAGAATTTATTCTTCAATAATTACAACTAAGGTTTAGAATAAAAACCGGCCAAGTGCGAGTCGGACTCGCGCACCGAGGGTTCCGTAAAATATTTTTTTATTATATGATGTAACTAAAAATTTACGGTTTTCGCAATTTTTCGTTTATCTGTACTATAAGACGTTGCTTCGTACCAAATTTCAAGATACTGACTTCACGGGAAATATCCTGTAGGTTTTGATTCCCTTGCGAGTGTCGAAAATTTGCGGCATAAACGGCTGTATCTTTTGATTGCGTTGGCTTAGATTTTTTCACAGCTCCAAGGGACCAGGACCTGAGTATTTGATATAAATTCCAGCTTGATACCTCCACGCGTTCCTGAGAAAAAGGGTCTCTACAGACAGACAGACGGACGGACAACAAAGTGATCCTATAAGGGTTCCGTTTTTCCTTTCGAGGTACGGAACCCTAAAAATGAAAGTAGAGGGAAGGATTTAGAACAAGAATTTGCATAATTAAATAAAATGTAATGACAAAATAGGATTTACTTTGCAAAAAGTAAGGCCGAGAAAGTGCTATCTTTAATAAATAAAAATACCTACTTCATTTTCTATTCATGGTTTAAATTTTCTGTTGCCTAAAATAACTAACGAAAGTGTAGTTAAATACAAAAAACCTATACTTTATTAGGTATAAAACAATTCTATATTATTAATTATAAAATTTTCCAGATCTCTTTTTAGGTTGATTAATAAATTTGAAATTTTCCAATGTGTATTCACGAAAGTTTAAAGCTTTGTTATAACTTTAGAATGGAGAGACGAATATTTTAAGTGTTGAAACATTCCAAAATTCAAATTATTACCGAAGTTATGGCAATTAGAAGTGAGCGCGTCAGGGAGGCGACCCGAAACTCAGGTAGCGTTCGGACCGTTACGTATCTATCTATCTTTAATAAAAATATAACTCCTTTGAAAAGATTAAACTAACAGTAAATCAGGTGATGGAGGACATTGCAAAACCAGCAGAAAACCTTATGTACGTTCCAGGAATTGCAGATTAAAAAACAAAATTTGCTTTTAAGGAGTTAACGACGACCTTTTTGTTCTTTCACGTTTTTCTCGAAACTACTTTTTTCAAATTGGTGTACTCAAAATTCACTGAACCGATTTAGCTGAAATTTGCACCACTTATTTTTCATAATATTAAGGTAGAGTCGCCAAATATCGTCCCCTTTTTGTAAAACAAATCTAAAAAAATACCACAGTAATAAATGAAACGTCAAACATTAGGTTCAATATTCTTTTATTCTTAAAAATAATCAAAAATGCGTTAACATTGTTAGAAAAAGTTATAAAATAGCTTTAACAAAAATACTCAAATTATGAAAATATATTTTTGGGCTCCTAATTTCGTCCCGGAGACGATATTGAGATCACAATAATCAGTACGTGAACTGGAGTTGTACTTACTCCTTTTCTATTATATAAAATTGAACCTAACTATCATATTAATATCTAATCAGCCCTTTCTTAATTATGTTAATCATTGGTAAGGTATTAAGGTATTAACTGACATGACCGTTGTGTTCACCATACGAGATCCTAATACTGTCCCGCGGACGATATAAGGTTCACGTAAAGGGACGATATTAGGAAATTTCTATTTATTTTGTCGCATCCATTTAAGCAAAAAACGTGTCATAACCTGAACATTTTACTTAATCGATTAACATCTGAGATATTAATAGTTAGTTTGACAAAAAAATTTTATCAATAAGTCAGGTATCTCAATATTTTATGGTATCCGAGAATATTTCAATGAAAAACTCACCTTGAACACTTTTTTTTGATTTTCGAATTTCTGTCGGTACGAACGTCGTGACGCACTCACTTCTACACAATGGCCGACTGATGCAACTAGCTGTCGGTTCGGGTCACTGGTAATAGATGGCGGTTTTTAAAAGAGTAGATATTGAAGGGGACGAAATTAGGGTTGGCAACGAAATTTGGCGACTGTACCTTACCTAAAGCGTGACGAAGGATTTCGTTCCGTATACAAAAGTTATACATTTTTTAAACTCAAAATTTTGATAGAAATTCGAGTTTTTTTTTTAAACAGCTGTCATTTCCCAAAAAAAATTTCCCTCCGACACACCGTAGTTATTATATTATATAGTCAGCAAGGATTTTAAAAAGAAGGTCCCACTCCATTTTTAATGTTTTTTTTTTTTTTTTTTAATATTGGAAATTTTTTATAAATCTATTATACATATGTGCAAAATAACGAA
The DNA here is from genome assembly GCA_949715965.1 of Dysmachus trigonus. Classification (NCBI taxonomy): domain Eukaryota; kingdom Metazoa; phylum Arthropoda; class Insecta; order Diptera; family Asilidae; genus Dysmachus; species Dysmachus trigonus. The sequence continues at coordinate 68,803,063 of OX454323.1, forward strand.
TAATTCATATTTTTAATGGCCGAGTCAAAAAAAATTTTTTTTTATTTTTATGCTTTTTCTTTTGAGCGTCAGGGTGGTGTAATCCCTTAAAAGTACATACAGTTTTTTGAATAAAGAACATTTTCAGGAAATACCCAACAGATCTATGACACATAAAATATAGTACTGTATGTACTCTAAATTTAGTTACGATGTTTTGGTCCAAACCTTAATATTAAAAATTCAATTAATTTATTGATGTGTTTTCAAGTAAACTTTCCCTACTACTACAAAAGAAAATTTTAATGGTTAAATTATAAAATGCCCAAAATTAGAGTTAGATATGCAAGCAATTAACTGCTGCTATTTTTATCTTGTCTTTAAATGTTTGTATTCAAGTAGCATGCAAAGTTTAGAATGATCTTAAAAAGCGCAAAAACAGTAATGTAAAAATTAAAACAATTTTCCCGCATCACAAATGAACGAAACGAAAGAGTGAAGTCATGCGGGTACTTCTTATAGCATAACAAAGAAAACGTGCCGAATTTGCTGAGTATTTTAGTCGTAATTCGACGGATAAAAGCAGTGATGAGGCAATAAATTCTGCTGTGACTTAATTCAAATGGTAAAACCACCACACAAAGATATAATAATGCCATTCTAAAATAATTGAAGCAACATAAACGAAACACTCTTCAAAGCACTATTACAGAAATTTTAGAAAATTCATTTTACTATGTGTTAACAAAGTTAAAGTGACCAATCAATTTTACAATCACATTTCAATGTTTACTGATACTTTTTAACTAAAGTCAGACGATTAATCCTCAATGTCGGAGAACTTTTATCGTTTTCTAAATGTTTAGCTTTAACTAGCACTCATATTGATTGACCATTTCGTAGATGGCAACTTTCAAAGCCGATTTTAGGGCCGAAAACGTTAAAAGAGGTTATTCGGTTTATAAAAGAGCAGATAAAACTACGAAATAGTTTGTTATTAAAGTGTGAGGACTAGAGGTCTAATCTAATAGGTATCTAGTTAAATATTAATATAAGGCAAATGTGTAAGTCAATTTGATTTTGCTTGCATTTATGAAGGTTATTAAGGTAAAATTGAAAATTCTAGAAATATAAATCCGATTTAAAACTTCCTTTGCGCACTTCTGTTCCAAAATAAAAATTATATCTAAATTGGGGATTAAAATTCATTTCACAGTAGCTAAAGTAGATAAACTTACAAATCCTTTTCTTTGGTTTTTAAATTATTTTAACGTAACTATCGAAAAAAATAATTGAATTTATAAAAAATCGCTGGTTTGTATTCTAAGAGTTAAATAATGTTCATCGACAAATTTTAAGTTTTTATATGCCCAATGATTTATGCTAAAATTGAAAGCACATCATACTATATACCTAAACATGTTTAATTTTACTTTTTTGTTTGTTTTAACCCTTTCGGTACGGCACAGTTGTCCGCGGTTAAAAATTCCCTGTATGAGAAAGTTTTCCACGAGAGTGGAACGTAGGCGGTGATCGTACCCACAAAGCTTTCCGTGCATGTCGACCTTAGGCAGCGGTCGTACCCAGAGAATATTTATTATTATTATTGTTAGGGGCGACCCTTATGGTAGGCACTGCGACCGAAAGGTCTTTTGTGCCGAAGCCCCTTTACAGTAAAAGACGGTCTGCTACCCTAATGAATGCCAGAAGGTCTTTAACCGAAGATGAATGAGATTCAGCCGACTCCAAGAACTCCTGACTGAAGATCTTTCTTCTTAACTGTGCTAAAGCAGGACAAGCACACAAAATATGTGATGTAGTTTCGTCATTTCCAAGACACAGACGACACTCCGTCTCATTTGAGGGACCTATTTTATACAGGTGGTATCTTAGCCCATGGTGGCTAGTTAGGCAGAGAATGTTTGGTGGATGTCGACTGTAGGCGGCGGTAAGACCGAAATGGTTGAATTAATCTCATTTTGAAAATAACTCAAGATTTTTATAAATAAGTAAGAGGTTATTGTTAGTCCAGTTTTTGTTTAATTGCATACATTAAATGAAGGGTTTATTAAATGGATTCCTTTTTCAGTAACGTTTCGATTTCAGACATATTTATTGGAAAATTATAAAAACCTCTAAAGTTATAGTAAATTATTTATAAATTAATATGTACGTTCTTGTATAAATAACAGACTATAACTTTGCAGGTTTTTAAAATTTGCCAATGATTCTGTAGTGAATTAAAAAAGGAACAATGTATTGAACACTACTTCTGATATACGTAAATCTGGTGAACGATTTTGCCGAAGGCATATTTGGGTTCATAGCTAATTAATTCATAGTTAATTAAAATTAATAGTCCAGTTTCAAATATATATCTGGTTTAGGGAGAAATTATTAATTTCTTGTTAATGTATGATCATATAATTTTTTGTTTTACTAAATTTAGTTTCAGGGCAATTTTATCGAAAATTTATTATACCCTATGTAAATCTGGTAAACGAATAAACAGACAGATACCGCAAGATTTCCATAACGACCCACTTTTGTTCTTTTTTTTTTTTAAAGAAATCTCTTGAATGGTTTTCTTAAAAGATAAGATACAAATGATGACAACAACAAAAATTTAATCGTTTCATAATAGCTCCAAAAACAGTTCTGAGCCATTTACCATCTGAATTATTTAGTCCCCATTTAAGGCGATGTGAAAAAGGCCCAAGATTTAAGCCACAAGAATGGCATAATTTCGGTAATGCTTCTTTTGTCTGCAACAAAAGCTGCTGAGCCTCCGTCGGACGTTGAATTGGAGTTGGAGTCGACCACGATGCTCATTTATGTGAACAGCAAACAATTGCAATTAAAAAGCGAACAACTGCTTCGTAATTAAGTTCATATTATCGCCCATCCCGGGATAAAATATAAAAACTGCGACTCTCAGGTAGGTCTAACTCTCTGATTTTCTTTAAGAGTAATTCGGTTAACAAAAATAGCAGCTCTGCTGCTCCTGTTTAAATAATTCCTCGTATTTATTTTGTACATATTTCACGTGCCATCGAATTTTGCTCGGTATGCGTAGTCAATGCCCTGCAGTGGTGCACAATAAAAACAGGACGAGATTAAAATTTTTATGCATGGTCCCAGAAGGCGGCCGGGATCCCATCCTCCAGACTGTGCTACAGTGCCCTAGTGAGCTGTTCTGTGCTAAAAACCCTTCACAAGCTTGCTCCCTTCACCCGAACCCTTTTCGTCGTGGTACAGCGGAAGCTGCGAGTCCTGTAAACACATTACGCCAGTCTAGACTTTATTGTAAGGATCATCCTGCAAGGCCCGGACATCCCGCTCGATATACTATGAAACATTTATGCACGGCAGACGCACATCAAAGGTGAACGCTGCTCCAGAGGTGCAATTTTCGAACATCTTCAGTTGTGTTCGGTGTCAGAAGTGGGATCGGGATGGTTTCCACAACTTACAAGCCTCCTGTTGCCAGACACACAATGGGTAGGAGCTTCACCATATGATTTCCAGTCCCTTCGACTGAACGACGTTCCCTAGGACTCTGGGAGCATTGGCGTAACTTGGAGTTCTGCCTGAAGGGACAAATTTTCTAACCATTCCTCCTTAGTTATTTGCTCAAACTGCGATGTAGTTTATGTAATATAGTTAAATAAAGTTTCTATGTGAACAATTCAAGCCAGTTCTACTTTTCTAGTAAAATATTTAAGTAGGTACTGAAAAACATATCTAAAACAACAACGCAGCATAGAGCTGATAAAAGACACTGCAACATGTTGAATTTGGTATTATATATTATAACATCATATTAAATAACTATCATTGTGATTTTTATTATTTCTTTGCTCTTCTAGAAAAATTCAATATACCTTCTCTTGAAAAACGTCGTCACATCAATTTAGATCGCAAAAATTCAACTCAATCGGTTATATTATTTGATTACAAGATTTGATTGTTAGACAGCTGTAAAACTAGTTAAAATATAAAATCGTTTAAAAAGTATCAAAATGCAGCTAAATGTAATCGAATATCAAAAATTTATCGTTATCTCTAATATTATAACTTTATAAAAGGTGGAACATCTGTTGGTTTCTTTTTAAATCATACGTTATTTGGACACAGGGAAATCTTTCGCGTTCAAAAAATTTACAGAAACATAGTATCATATCTCCATAGAACGTAATGAATAGATTAACGTTTGAATAAAGTTGGAAAATATGGAAAATTTATTTCAAAACTTAGTGATGTTTTGCCGAAATATCGCAAATTTTGAAAAAAAAGATTTGAAAGTAGATATTACCATATACTGACAATCCAGAAACGATTCAGGCACTTAAACACAATATTGATCGAGCTATTCGTGAAATAAGTACGTCTATCATTACTATGATCCTTCGATTTGAGAATGGTTTGTAAATATAAATAAGTAAATAATAAATAAAAAAATATCCTACAAGTGTTCCGTTCCCCGTTTCTTTATTATTTGGGAATATTCCGAAAGTGTTCTTTTTAATCTGCCTTAAGACGTGAAATAAAAGGAATATTCGCTTTTTAGCTATCAAAATGGAAGGCGAATTTAGGATGTTGTTGGCTGTATATTAGTAATTTTTTAATACTATTGCATTGTAATTACTTATTATATACCTTGAGTTAAAATTCCCTTTGGATCTGTATGAACACTGGGAATATTTTGAATCGATGGATTAATCCACCAGCACATGTTCCGAGTCGAAAATGGCTTTTAAATTGGTTGTTAAAATTATATAAATAAATTAAAACGCGGTATTGTTTCCTAAAAAAAGAAACCTACATTATTAGGAAGTCTTTTTCATCCTCCTCACTATCACTTTCGAATAAAAATCCCATATTTATTAAATTTTAAATTAAAATAAAAACAACCGCCTGACTTCTCAAATGAAAGCTGCCAAAGTTATATTCCGGAAAGACTCCGGAACGTTTCTTTATTCATTCTGTTCCGAATGCTCCATTTGAATTCTATCCTTTCCCGGAATGAATAAAGAAATACAACCCAGTTTGTACTACATAAGGAAAATCATTGGATTTGAAAAGAAAAAGAAATTGGGTATGGGATGACAAGATAATATTATGATCAATATATCGAAAACTATGCGAGATAATTTTTTTTTTTCAATTTTCCCTTCAGAAACCTTTCTCAAATCGAAGGACTACGAAAATGATAGAATCTTCGTGAAATATGGCACCAAACCATCGAAATTGTGCTATAAAAATTGTATTAACAGGATGGGTTACTGTCAAGCCAGTCGACGGAGCTTTTTAAATGAAATCATATTCAAGAAATAATAGGAAAGTTTACTCTTTTCAATAAATCAATAAACTTTGAAAAATATTGAACATTCTTTACTTTATTGCATTTTTAAAAAAGAAACCAGCCGATGGCCCACCCTTTAATTGTAACAACCTTTTTATATTAAGTTACTGAGCCCAGGTTTTTAGTGCACTATCTTTTAAAAATTAAGTGATAGTGACATTTCAGTGTGCTATCCTTTGAAAGGGAATTTAATGATAGTGAAGTGGTATTCTGGTTTTTATAAATTCAGGAGTGGTCCAGATGTTTTCTGGAAGACCAAATAACAACGTGGCCCCAACGAAACGAAGGTACGCCAATGTTTCTTCTTCCGCGAGAGTCATCCTGCCCAAGATGCGATTCCATTTCTATCGTACATCGGATGTTAACTAAAATGGGCCAGAGCACGCACATGGAGAAAATGGGAAATGCATCAAATAGCCGGATCCCGACGTCGCGTCGTCCCGCGTCCTTCGAGGTGTCCTTGCAGCACATGCGTCCTCCTCGTCCAGGTTCTGATCCCGAGCCCCGAGCCCCGAACCCCGAACCCGACCAGATAGCTTCTTGTAATGGGTGAATTGAATCCTTGTAACCGGTGCTGGTGGCAGCTCAGTTTACCAGCGACATCGGACCCGTTCGCAAGCACCACTCCTCCAGGTTTCGCGGGCTCAGGAGCCAGGATCCAGGACTCACGGGGCCACGTAACTCCGAAGTGCGGGTGTGCCGAGAATAATTAATTAAGGGCGAAAGTGTGTAATATTTCAGCGTGCGCGGAAGGGGGTTATGTTGTGGTAGTGCTTAGGGGGCGCTTCCGCTCCGTTTGTGGGTCGACGTCGACATCGTCGTCGTCGTCGTCGTGGTGGGCGTCTCGACGCGACCTCTCCTAAGATGCGGGATTATCCCTCCTTCCCGAGCGTTTATCGAGTCGGCTCTGCTTCGAATGTAAATCTTCTCGATTCTGCTAATTCATCAAATATAATTGGGGCCGATGGGACCTTCAGAGGGCCGGGCAACATCAGTGCCAGCGGAGGTGGATGCGGTACAAAGGGCCACGTTGGAAACTTTCGGGACACCGGCGTCGTCAATCCGGAGGACCCTAGCGAAACGACGATAAACTTTCACAATAATTCCCTGTCGTTCCCAGCGACAACCGAGGCTGCGAGGTGGACCGCAAGGAGCCCCCTGGACGCGGGTCGTTGCGCCACCATCAATAGTTATAATGCGAGTCCAATTGGCGTCACGGCGACTGTATCTAAATATTCCCCCCAGCAGGCCCGGAATGGATACGGCAGCGATCTGAACACCGGCAGCATGAACTCCTTCAGTAGTGGCCCCACCTCGGCCTCCGCCCGGCGGAATCCCGAAAAGGGTAGCTATTTGTTGTGGGTTGTGACACCTGTGGCTGCCAGGTAAGTCGCACTCATCTATTTTGAATAATTTTACAATTTTCCTCTGATGGTAGCGCAATTTTCCTCAACCATAGGACAGAAAAAACTTTCCATATTCAAAAACTAAGGCTATTTCTCGAAAAAAGGGTATATACGTTTAGAACCCCTAATTACCAGACAAATTTATAAATATTTCATTGTTTTTACCATGCCTTTTTTAATATGGTCAGCAAGACCTAAGTTTATTTAGTTAATTTAAAAATATAGTGAAGAACGTTTGTTACTAATAATATATATTTTGGGTATTATAACCATCTAAATTAGCACAAATATCCAAAAACATGTTCTAACGTTTCATTTTAAATGCCATTGACAATCCTCCTGATGTCTTTAATAAAATCCTCTATTGTTTTTGGGTGATTTTCATAGCAGTGATTTTTAATGCAGCCCCATAACAAGAAACCACATTGAGTGAGATCTGACGAGTAAGGTGGTATTCTTTTTCCCCTAGCAAAGCGTGGGTACCCTAGGCCAGTAACTCGATTGCCATAAAATTTATTGATGGCTTTAAATACTTCTTGTGTGCGATGAGGTGCTGCTCCGTCTTGAATAAAATAAAAAGATTTAACGAAACCTCTCTTTTTCGCATGACGAAAGGATTTGGTCTCTAACATTCTCTAATTCAAAGTAATGCAGGTAGATGGTTAACATTTCAAAAAGATATATCATTAATAATTCACGGTCTTCATTATATTTTTAAATTAATGTTTTATATTAAATAGGTTTAATTTTTTTATAATAAAATGGACATGAAACGAGAATGACGATTTTCCTTTATTAAAAAGTATTTACATTTTCCTGATTTCTTTTCATTTGTTCAAAAATTATAACTCATTAGTTTTCATATAGTCCTATTGGACACCCTGTATATTATACCATTATTAAACTTTCAGCTTGCAATATAGTATATCAAACAGCACAATCAGGAATAAAGAAATCAACTTACCACTATACAATAAATCCATTTCAAATAAGATCTTTAATAAAGTACCTAAATGAAATGAAAGTTTTAAAGTGGTCTAATAAAACAAAAAGAAAACAAATATCATCTTAGATTACACAAATACAATTCTAAAAATAAATAAAACCTGTAAATTTGTATTTTCAACATATGTAGTGTCCTTAGAACTCTAAAATTAATCTACAAAGAGTGAAAGCAAAAATCGCCTATTTTTGCACATTTCACAGCGAACTTGGGAAAAAACATAAAAAAATGTATCAGGTCTCAAATTAATCGTCGTAAAAAATCAAGAGAGGTATTGCTTTTAGTTTTTCGAAAATAATAAAAACTCAACCCTAATTGAGGGTTGAAAACATTAATTTTATCAAAAAATTATCATTTATTACAATGATGTTTCTTATTCGATTATTTCTATCAAATCAATCTCAAAAATACAATGTGATGTGTTTTCAACAAAGAAGGGTTAAAAATTCACTGGCCCGGGGCCATTTAGATCTCAACTTATTTTACCCCACCACCTCCCCCCAATGAACTCGGGAAAAACCGAGTTCCACGCATGTTAACCCATTTGCATCATTAGCGTATATATACCCTCAATTTTCCTGCTCACTGTCACCAGAGCGTATATATACGCTCAATTTTGTTGTTCCTTATCACATTATATTTTCCGAGTTGTGGTTTGTTGCTGTGCTCACTTTAGATTGAAAAACCATACTTTAGGAAGCTAGAAATATAAATGATGAAGAAATTGGACCACTAAAACGACTTAAATATCATTATAAATTGTATAAAATAAATATCATTTTTTTCCTTATTCCTTATGATGCAAATGGGATAAACCAGAAAAGGAAGCGCTTAACCCTATCTAATAATATAATTAGAAATACAACTGTGCGCATAAATTTAAGCCTATCCTTGACAATTCCTTTTTTGAATAAAACAAATTGTTCTTCACTCAAAACTGCTTTTACCTAAATAAAGAATTCAATTTAAAAAATATTTAAGCCAAGATGAAAGAAAGATTTTTTCAAAGAGTATTTTCATATTTTTTTTTCCAAAAATTTCTTAATATGCAAATTTATTTTGTCAATTTAACAATTAAAGACTTGATTTTACAATTCTTCCCATTAAATTTACATTGATAATAGTTGAATCAGCTCCTCAATCTGTATCAACAACTTGTTGGCTGTAAATCCAAAACGCAAATTGTATAAATTAACATTCGGTTTCCTCAAATTCAAATCAATTTTTTTTCTTTTCTGCTCCACTTTTCAATTTACAGGGGAACGAGTGCAGCCTACATTTTAAAGTTTTGCACCTTTTCCCAAAACTCCTTCGTCTTTCCTCCAGCTGGCATTTTAAGCGGTCGACTCAATTAGAGTTAACTAACTTAAATAAGGCTTCGTGCGGTGCTGTGGTGGTGCGCCTTTTCAGAAAAATCCGAATTGAACCAACTTCCTCCAGACTTTCGAAGTTCATCAGTTGCCAGTTAGTTGTTCGCCTTATATTTGAACCAAATTTATTCCGCGGAGGTCCCGTTATACGAGTACTAGAAGCTCCTTCTTAGAATTATGCTTTTCGCGCAACCCCAAACTGTGGAGGAAGTTTTGTCCTTTTACAGCGCGTTTTGTAATTTTTAGTTATTTTCCTTGCAACGACGAATGCATAAAAGAAAACTTGGGGGGGAGTTGGAGTTGAAGTTGATGTTTTCCTCCATACACGAGCACATTTTTTTTATGTAGTACAACAAACAAAATGCGACATCCGTTTATCATATTTAAATTATTGATAATGTGACATGAAAATTGTTTGTTGTTTTTTTTTTACAATGTTTAGTCTATCGATACAAAAATCTTACACACTAAGCAATAATTCAGATTAGGCTTACTACATTTACATCAAGATTAAACTATTTCTTTCATAATTAATGTAATTATAATATCTTTAAATTCATTTCTGGGCAAATAAAATTCAAAAAATATACAAGTTTTATTAAAGTCTCGAATGAATGCACTAACTACTTCAGAAAACCCTTAAAAACTATCAAATTAATGAAATTTCCTCCTCACTATACAGACGTAAATTTTATGTTATTAATCATTGTTAAATGTGAATAAAAAAAATGTTCAGTATAGGTAAAACTTTACCTGGCTTTCACACCTTTCCCTATACACGTACCTGAATGAAACATATATTCTGCACATCTATGAAAAAATACTTTTCGCTTGATATATGTTTCATTAAAATACGTGCACGCGAAATAGGTTAAAAAAGGATTACAAGTTTTGACTTTGCCTATTAATATATAAGATTGTATAGACATATTATTTGTTAATTTTATTATGCTTCGACATGGTTTTATCATATTATCTCATGACAAAATAATAATTCAATTGAAATGAATAACTTCAAGCCTGTCTAACAATAGAAGAATTTCATTTATTATGAATTTATTTATTATGTGGTGAAAATTCAATTCGTAACTTAAACTATATTTGAATATAAAATTAAATCGTTGATTTAGAATTATAACACAACGTAAATTTCACTTACGGAAATCAATGATTATTGTATCATGAAACATTTAATGAATTTTTATTATGTACATAATTTTCATTCATGAATTTATATTATGAACACAATTTTAGTTTTTTATTTTTCGTGTTTGAATTAAAATAATGTGCATAATTTAAATTCTTGAATTAAGATTTCTAAATTAAAATTTTTGAATTAAATTTAAGTACATCATTTTAATTTTTGAGTAAAGATTCCTCAATTAAAATTGTTGAATAAAAATTACATACACAATTTTAATTCAAGAATAAAAATTTACGAATTAAAATTTTCATTCAAGAATAAAATTCACAAATTAAAATTCTCATTCACGAATAAAAATTCTCGAATTAAAATTCCCATTCAAGAATAAAAATTCAAATACATAATAGAAATATGTATCTTAAGAAAACATATTATTTGTCCCAGTTCTTTGATACATTTAGATTTACGAGGAGCCATAGATATATATAGTGTATTAAATTTCTTTCTTTTATTATTATGCGTATTGCAGGAGTGAAAAATATGTTTAATTGTAACATGCACAATTGTTAATTGTAATTGCAGAACCATTTCGGAGTTAATTTGTTAGTTTCAGGTAATTGATTCTGTGATAATTGTAGTGTGATCGAGTCGTTAGCCAACTAGTCTGCCTCATTATTTTGCCCCACATTTTTATGTCATATGATTTATGATTAGGATTAAAATTAAATACAATACCAAAATTAGTTTAATTTTGAAAAGATCAAATTTTGAATTAAATTACATTGTTTCTAAATTTCCAAGCCTTAGGATTAATCAAAAACATATGGTTTTGATTAATTAACCTCAATCCTAGGATTGTCGTCCCGTCAGATTTTAACCATAACATATTAAGTGTATATAGCTATATAATATTCCTAGTTAATTACATTTTCCGACTGTTATTTGCCTTATTAAAATTGCTAATGAATAGTCGATTCCAAAGCATCTCGTTTCGTTTGTATACAAAGGATGCTTTACATTTAGCAACAGATGACCCAAAAAGCCTCAAGCATCGTTTGTCTTCTAATAAATAGTTCTAGTACTCAAATAGAGGCCGCATTCCTTGCATATATATATATATATATATGTGCATCAATAAGGCTCTCCTGATTCCTTGTCAGCATGCCTTTAAGGGCCACCCTGTGCCTGTCAATCAGGTTAAATTCGCCAATTTCTATCGTATAGTATGCATCCGAACATGAGAATTTCTCTGGAAGAGGATTTTTATCGAAATGTTTTTTGGAAGGTGATTTAATTTCTACTAAAATCCTTTCTAGGAGATTTAATTAAAAATAGGACAATTATCGTCAACCTACGTCGAACAGGAATTATTCAAAAAAATTTTTAATTAGATTTTATCCCGGACGAAATATTATTCTCTATTTTATCCTCTTCCAGCATATCCGTTGCTATAGTTGTCGCTGCGTTGGCCGGTCCACAATGGCTGTTCACGGAAGAGCGAGTTCCGAACAATAGCTATACAGGGTTCCCGGTTTTCGATCTGGAAAATGACGAAGCTTTCGTCACGAAATACACTAAATCTAGCCTCTGGATTTTATGCTACACCTTTCAAGGTAAGTGTAAAAAATTAAATTCAAAATAAACATACATAATTGAATTCTGTTGAATATAAATCGGTTAATATTCGAACATATTTAAATATCGAATCGTTATGTCCCGTCCTCAATTGACTACCGGCTACCAGATGAAGTTAAAATAGTTTTAAGACGAACAAAAATAGAAAGATGCTCAAAAGGTAGAAGACGAGATTACTTCCGACTTTCCCGAAGTCTATGAAAATCATTTCCGTCGACAAATCTAATTGAGGCTGGGAGTCTTTCTTCGGCTGCTGAATGCCGGGAGCGTTCCAGAATCCAGAATCCAAGTCGGTTGGTTGGACTGAGGATATTGAGTTAAATTTGAAAAGCGAAATTCGTTTCCCGCTCCTGTAACAAGGTGTCTTTCTTGGTGAGGATCCCTTGGCACAGAAAGGGCAGAGTTTCAGGACTTTAAGGAGTGGGATCCGAGAACATGTCTAAAGCATTTTCGAAGCTGAGAGGGTGTCTTCTGTCCTACGTTTCTATTAAACAGATAAAAAAAAAAGAAAAGTGTTTTAAAGTTCTGAATTTGACTGTCCTGCGGCCTTATTAGCGACTTATATAAAGTGACCCCGAACTTTTTATTTTATTTCTTCTGCAGGCATGAAATCCTACAACTGCGTCAAAATTGATTGCTTCCCAGAAGAACAGTACCGACCGGATCCCCAGGACTCGACTCTGGCAATCCCTTGTAAGTACCCTTTGTCCCTGGCAATCTCCTTTCCCTTCAAACACACACACCACACACACTTTCATACCTACATACATACAGACATACAGCAATCGTAGACCCTTGACACCCTGTGCTCAAGAGCCCCTAATAAGATTAGCGTTTGGAATAGCTTACGAAATCGCCTCGAAAGAGTCCGTTGATTTGCGGGGGACATTGGAGTTAGGGCTTTATGTTTGTGATGCCCTGCCCTCGCCCCTTTGTGGGCACTTCTGTGTTGGCCGGGGGCACACCTTTCTCACCCTGTGAAGCACCCTTCACTCAATGAATAGGACGATATATGATGGGGCCCCCCACTCACAAAGGGACGTCCGGGGCAAATAGGTGCGGATGATGGACACAAAGGTGGTAATGGACAAAAAATGAGCATTACTTCACGTCCGATTAGGCTGGTAACTGGGGCATTCAAAAATGGATTTACTTGAAATCTGGAAAGGTACCTTTTCATCTGTTGGATAGCTTCCTGGTATAAGTTTACAATGCTTGTTTCCAAGAAAATGGGCTCAAGGAAAATTTACATTTTATTATTCACAAAACGGAATTTTGACAGTTGGTCAAGGAATTTTGACAATAGCCAATTGTCGAAGAAGTTAATAAAAGCTAAAAAATTAAATTAACTAAATACCCATAATCTTCAATCATAATAAGTCTGTCTGGTAATTTTTGGGTAAAACGTTCTTGAGTAAAAATCTGATAAAAAGTTTCATATGGTGGTGATGCTAAACATTAAAAGTTACCAGACGACAAGTAAAAATTGGGCACAACTTCAAAATGTTACTTATGTATGTAAATTGTCAAACGTGATCAAGATGTCAAACGAAAAGCTTATGGATTCTCAACTCATTCAGCCCTATTCATTCTCCCTTCTTCTAATATGTAGAATATGTAGAAGTTAATTAGTATGTATATATTAAATATTAAAAATATGACATTTTCACTAGAGGCTACCAAGTTTGTGAAGAATACAAAAGTACTAAATTAGGAGTTCACAATTCTTTAAATGTGGAATAGTAAGGTTAGAATCGTTAGGAGTTCTCGAGTTTTTAGTGCATAAAAAGTACTAATTTAGGCGTTAAGAATTCTTTAAATGCAAAATATTTAGATATACATATATAGACTAGGATTTTTAGGCCTAATAATCTTATAATAGTATGGATAGTTTTTGAGGTTCAAAAAATATGTTAATTCTCACTTCTATAGAATTTTTAGTAGGTAATAGGCCTATTAAGTTTACAAATTTCTTATTTAGGCGGTTTTAAGAATAAAAAGTATTAATATAGGTCTTTCAGGTATTAATATAGGCCTTTCATAGGTATGTTTAGTATCCAAACCGTAGGTAAAGTTCGACTCGGGTTTATTTAATATGTTGGAGCCTTTTGAAATATATTTTTTATTTATTTAAAATGTTTTTCAATAACTTGCTTCTGTCTGAATCGAAATGCAAAATTAAAACACATAAATAACAAGCAATCGGTGATTTTATACAAATTTACTCGGTCTCGTGGCGTGAGTAAAATCTTGTAAAATTTGATAAAAGAAAACTGCTGTCAAGAGCACGATTTTTTCCCCCTCATTGAAGTTAACTTTGAAGTTAACAGGCAGATCTAATATTTTACAATATCGTTATGTCAGTGCTCTACAGGAACTGTCAATTTTACCTTAAGAAATATATGCTCGAATACTTAGATCTTTAAAAAAATTTTACTACAGGGTGAACACTGGGCGTGAAATTAAAACTAATTTTTTTCTTGCTGAACAACCGGCAACCGGAATAAACAAAAATTCCTTGAGCGTTTTTTTTACATATGTTTTGTAAAGGACAAGAAATTTCCTGGAAACAGCATACCAAGCTATACTTATAAAAAATACTATGAAAAGGTATTGATTTGACATTTACATAAAAAATATATCTAGTCGAAATAAAATAAAGGCTGTTCAAATCAAACTAGATACGAATAGATTTGTTGACAACAACAATTTTTGTCTTATTATAGTAGGATATTGAATAATCTAATACCTTATATTAAATGAAACGTTTTCGCGTTTGAAAATTCGCCGAACATGAAAATGTTTGATTCAAACATATCGCCGAGTTTAATTTAAAAGCGTTCTTAGCTAAATTATGATATTGTAATTTGAAATGAATATAAAAGTGTTTAATTCAAACACGTTAAGCTGCTGAGATAAATGTTTGAATCAATGCGTTTAGTTGTTGGAATAAAGCTTAAAAATGTTTTAATAAAACATACAAAATTTATAGAATTATTTTCAAGTTATGAGCAAGCAAATAGACAGACATACAGACAGATAGATGGCGGTCAAATGACCTACATCTTGAAATATTTTTCTAAAAATTTCAAAAATAAAGACAATTTTTTCTTGTAATTTAATAATAATGTTTTTTAATCGTAAACAACAAAAATACGATCCAAAATACGATAAAATAATTTTCATCAAATCATATATTTAATATAATTATTGTCATTCATCATTTTATATATTTAATATAATTATTGTTAAAAATTAAATTTTCAATCAACTCGATTAATTATTAACATTATAATTTAATCATTTCAAATTATAGTAAATAGACGAAAAAAAAAATATTTTTTGGTGATATTTAATATCATTATTTTTCTTAACAATAAGATATGAAAAAATAAAATTACAAAAATAGAACAATTCTTGATATTTCTGAACTTTGCAGATATTTAAATATGAAACCAAAATAATCTTAAGAGGCAAAACATATTTCCTGGAAAATACCGAGTACAAGCGATTTAATTATAAACAGGGTTTTTATAAATGAGTTCGCTGAAAATGAGGTGGTTGGTTTTATCTAGGGAATTCTACATAAATTTAAATGCTCTTTTCTAAATTGTTCCTCCAGTTGATTTTAAGTGATCCGTAGATTTCTCTTAATTCTCCATTAAATCATTCTCATTAATATTTCTGTGGCATGGTATTGGAGTAGAGGGTTGCAAAACCTCTCCCATAATGTGCCAAAGTATCATTTAAGAGTAAACAAATTAATTTAAGTAAGACCTAAATTTACGCGAATCAGGACGCCATAGTTCATACACTGTTAATTGTTTCTACTCCAAACAGTCATTAGTGAAAGCTGAAAGCGTACTTGGCTGGAACGAAATAGTTGTTCTCAGCCGATGATTTATCCCTTAACTCGGTTATCTGGAAATAATTCATTTACCTTGCTCGGGACCCACTAGAGTCGGTAATTGAATTATGTATTATAAAGGATTTTAAGATGACACGCTCCGCCACAGGAGGCGATGATAATCCTTCATTAGCATTCATGGAGCCTTCCTGCTCCATAATCGTACTCTTCACAATTTTCCCGTGCACCACCTTTCTATCGATATTTCGATACATCGATACCTGTTGTCTGTTGAACCTTTCCCTCACCTGTCTCCAGCTAAGTGTACCAATTTATCGGACAGGTGCTGAAGTCGTTCGAGTAGAAAATCAACTCGTATTTGCTTAATCCGGAAACGTGTGGCGATAATTTGTCTTTACTCTTTCCACTGGACCCACTCAGCTGTTATTATTTATATTTTGTTTTACTTTTAGGGTTAGGTTATTGACCTCATGTGTTACATTTAAGGATGTGTGTTCTAATTATTATCCATTAAAACATTGATTTTACAACTTTTTTTTTAAAGATTATTGTTAATACTTTTAACTAATAAGAAAGCCCTACTAAACCTCTAAACCCCTCTACAGATCTTAGTGAAATGTTGTACATATACAAAGGAGATTTATATTAACTTAAGCTAAGTCTGAGCCAATCTTAAATCAGGAATCAAGCTTGAGTCTAAGCATAAAGCAAGTTTAAGCCTAACTTGAGCTAGAGTGAGATATCTCTACGGCTTTATCGGCTTGACCAAAAATAAGATCGAACTGTGAGATTTGTGTTGACTGAAAATCACGTTTCCCTATTTTTAGTGTCTTTAAGAAGTTTAAAAAATAATATTCTACATATCTTTAACACGTGTTGCAAACGAGTCCAAGATCAAGCCTATTGATGCAAGACCAAGACCAATATCAAGACTATCATAGTCTTAGTCGTGGTCTTATTTTGGTCATCACTATCCAAATGTATCCAAATCTAAACCGATATATTTTTATATAGTGCATGTTTTGCACGTTTTATGGACATTTTTATTGATTTTAAATTACTAAGGATTTTTAAAAATTTTATCTTTATTGTAACTATTTGGAAACATTTTTCTGGTTTCACTATTCAAAATTCAAATTGCCCTTAAATAATGATCTGGACCCTAGGACATATTAAAATTTGCATATCCCATCAAAATAATTGATGCACCAGAATTAAACAAGAAGTCCACTAGTCCAATCACAATTAGTGGAGTAATTAATGACCCATTCATTGTGTAGCGATAAATTAATATACATATTAAAACAATTTAGCTCTATTGAAGTATCATTTCACAAATGGAGTGCTTTAAATTCATCAGACGTTTAGGATCATGCAATAGTCACGAAGTTGGGTGATACGGACATAAAATTGCCACCAATCGAATTGGCTCGATTACCCTCGTTTAATGTGAAATGTGAATAACTCAAAGCACGTTTGCTCACCTGAACCTGGGACAGGTACACACACCATTTCGCCCGTATTCGGTACCTAGAATTTATAGTTCAAATTCGTTCGAGCAGCGAACCCGCCTTCATTGTTATACCGCAAATTACTCGAAGAAGTTTTACACGGGGCATTAAGATTATAACAACCAACGATAGGGTTAATAAAGCGGAGAGCATCGTCTTGCTGCGGGCGAGACGGGGTCCGCTCACACGGCAAGAACAAGGCAACTGAGGTTTTGATCAATCTCACGCTTTACACAGGGTTACTAGTTCACTTGAGCGGGCGACAAAATCACAAAGGGCCCCATTAAAGTAATGAACTGATCCATTAAGGGCTGCTTCAAAGCGCATTTGGGGAGACGTGTGATGCTCCTTTCGGTTAGTCCTTCAAGCCCCGCGTCGACGAAGGGCTGCGCTACGATACTCTTGACTCCTGCGGGGGTGGGTTTCACGTGCGAGCCCTATATTCTGGTTCTGCAAACAAACAACTGCGGAGATGGCCTGCGGCCAATTTTATGTTTTACAAGTGCTTGCTATTTGTAACACATTTAATGAAAGTCCTTTGTGGTTTCCGGTACCATGCTCTAAACATATACGGACCATGGTCATTTTTGTGGTATTAAAACTCCAGAAAATGATAGTCAATTTGTGGCTTTGTGACTTTTAGCGGTCATTTTGAACGCTGTACATTTTCATGGTATTTTCATTCCAGGAATACAATTGAGAATACTAAGGCCCGTAAAAGTAAAACTGGAGCAATATTTAAACTTACCTCTGGTATAAAAATTCCAACTACCCGAAAATTATTCCAATTTTCTTTAGAATTTAATCTCAATGCACGAATGTAAAAATCTAGAATATTTTATGTACGTACATATATCGCATTAAGTTATTATGCATTGTCTCGACTGCGGATAATATGCAAATGCATTACCTATCGAATAACCGTGCATATTTACATACTTTTTTATAACTACCATATTCTGGACATATCAACATTATTAGCATAAGTTTTATATTAATCATCATATATAGTACCTAGGTCCTTAATATCGGAAAATAAAAATTTGCATACAATATCCACTCTTATTATTAATGTAGGAGTTTTTCAATAATATTGATAAATAAAAATTGTGCATGCATAAATAATATTATTGCATCGCACTATGCATTATAGACTGACAAGGAAACGTTCTCAGGTGTGTCTCACCGATTTTGATGAAATTGAAATATGTTATAGAGTATCAAAAAATAAGAGACACGTTTTTTTTTTTATCAGCGGATACGCACATTTAAGCGGTACTTTTATTTATTGTTTTTTTTTTTTTTTATAAAAATTGGTGTGTTTTTCAAAAGTTTGTCCACCATGTTGAATCCGGCATTTTGAATTTTTTAAATTTAACATCAGATTCGTAATCAGCGACTCCAAAAACCCCTTAATACTGATTTTTACGAAAAAACTGATGTCTGAAAGAATATACATCACTTACGTATTAGTGCTAGGGGTTGTTTACCCCCTTGAGGAGCGTTTTTTACGAAAACCCAAAAACAGGTCAACTTTATTTTTCAAAATCGTATGTAACAAAATATTTTTCAATGATTTTTAACTAAAACTGTTATTTTTGTGACGCAAAAATATAAAAAATAAATCGTTTTTCTGCAATTAAAAATAAGGGTTGCCACCCCCGGTAACTGGATTACTTACAAAAGGTTAGTATATTTATGAGACATCATTTCCAATTTCAATTCAATTCAATTTCAAATTCATTAGAACTTGAAATATTTAGGAAAAACTGTTTTTGGGGGTAAACTTTAGGGGTGGTTTTCACCCCCTAAATGTGCTTATCATCAGATAAAAAAAATATACGTGTCTCTTGTTTTGCGATACTCTATAACATCTCTATAACACCACATCTCTTGATTTATTTAATAGTAGCAGACAATGCAATAGGAGTAAACAGGATTTTTTATATAGGCCTTTATGTGAGTTGTTTTTTGAAAAAATTATATAAGTTAATCAGATATAGATACCCTTTTTTTTGTATTTATAATAACCCAATGAATGGTGTACAATATCCTCATAATTGAAACTAATTTTAGCAAAGTTACTATGTTACCACTGTACACAACTTCAAGACCTATAAGAACATAAATGCTTCACTATACTTTGTTAAGTGTACAGGAGAAATAACATTGAAATATGAATAAGTTTGTTATTATTAGTTAGAAATTATCTATTTCTTAATAAACTATAAATCGATTATTGGTTTACTTATATGTCTTCATTTTATTATAATTATTATTTGCTACATTAAAAAGTACAAAGTAGTAAAAGCCAACTTCAATTAAAATATAAATTTAAATTTGCTATTATATATATATTTCATAATTAATTTTTTGAATTCTACAAATTTATAATTTTAAAAAGATTATCCGAACTTATTAAATTTGGTAATTACATTTAAGTTGATTCAAACGCAAACTCTTAAATATCTCAGTTTATAAAAAAATAGACTAATACAAATTTTAAAAACACGGGTCATGTTTTAAACTTAATCTCAAAAGTCGATAGCAAAAAATTGTGTAACTTTTATTAACTAACCCGGCAAAAGTGTTTATTAATTCTTGGACTAATTGGTCATATATGTATTTATTTAATATAGTTGGTATACTTTTAAAACTGATGTTAACTAATTTACTCTCTATGGACAAATTGAACACTGTCTTGATAACAAGTATTGTAGGTGTATTTCAGGAAAACATTTTAAATTACGCCATTTAAACATCTTGTAACTTTTATAAAGTTAATTTAATTTTAGAACAAAGTATTATTATAGTATGTAACTAACCACCAAAGTGGTGTAAGTGGCCTTTCAATAAGTTAATTTACATCAAAGTAAATCATTAAATTCTTTCATCTTTATTACCCAATTTCAGTGAAATCATTGCTTCAAAGGTATCTTTTGCAGAGTTCAGAGGAACTTTCTTGAAAGGTCAGATTTCTTGGAAGTATGGAGGAAATATTGCGAAGTACAATAAGGGAAAATTATTAAAAATATAATTATGTACATATTATTATTTAATTACCTAACAATTCTGAAATTTTAATTAAAAATTAATTAATTATATGGTAATGTAGTGATATACATAGTGTGATAATAAATATATTATTCTAATGAAGTAAAATATTACAATACAATTGTTAAGTTTTACCCGTTGTGTTAAATATTTTTGCACTACAAAAACGGATTTTTACGCAAAATCGACATTGTCTGACATAAAATTGTTATTTAAAATACAAATTAAAATCAAATTGTCAATAAAATTGCTGTGTTCCTATTTTCTTGAATTTCTAAACAGTGATCTGTAGTATGTTAGTTGAATAATAATGAAAGTAGTATATGTTAGTTGAATAATAATTTTATATGTAATCTCTTTCCAAATCTACCAAGCTAAAATTAACGCTAAATAATTAAAATTAAATTCAATACAAAAAATATAGGTTAATTTCTACCGAAATTGAAATATCTTTCTATTCTCCGGTTTCAAACAGTGCTACTTTGAAATAGTGATGTGCATATTGTTTATTAAAAGAACCAGCATTTTTACAATATGCAGATCAGTGAACAAGAGAAGTAACCAACATACATTAAGGCATTTACAATGTGTATTAAAACGAAAACATTAACAAATATTCGCATAAACATCAAACAACGTTTAAATACTGACTTAATATTGAATTAACTTAAAAATCAAGTTGTAAGTCACTTCGTGTTTGACAACAAAGGTAGTATCAAAAATGGGACTTAAAGACTACCACGGCCGCATCCTTGACCACACCATCGGCTGAACCAATTTATAAATAT
Organism: Dysmachus trigonus; assembly: GCA_949715965.1. Lineage (NCBI taxonomy): Eukaryota > Metazoa > Arthropoda > Insecta > Diptera > Asilidae > Dysmachus > Dysmachus trigonus. Next base: position 68,824,186 of record OX454323.1, read on the forward strand.
ACATATATGTAGGTATCTATATAAATTGGTTTGGCCGTGGTGCCTCATACGGCCGAGCATGTAGACGTTAAAATTGTTCACAAATTATTTTTAAATCGTGCGGCCGTTCCATATTTCTCAAAAACAATATAGACCGCGTGCAGCCGTCGTACCGCTGTCTAGAAAACGTGCGGCCGTGGTTCGGCCGAGGTGCAGCTAACGTTAATTTTTACTCGGGTATAATATACTTGAATATGATATATATGAATGTTTTAATTCTTCGGATGAGTTACGTACGTTTTAATGCATGTTTCATGTATGTTAAAAATATAAAACAGAAAAGAATTTCAAACGCGCCAATCTGCATGACTTTTGTGTAGAGCATTAAAATCCTTTTATGCGACAAGTTAAAGGCACAAACTCTTATTTTGTGTTGTTTTTTAAACGAGAACTTCACCTCCATTTCTAAGGCTGATTTTATAATTAAAACTTTTCGCTTTATACCCGCTGTTGCGGGTGTAAAATGGCGTGAAAATACAGAAAATGTTTAATTGATTCCAAAAAGGATTTTAATCTTTGAGCAGTTCGTAGAATTCTGTTGAAATTACTTTAAGAGGACTTTTGTATCGAATCGATAATTCAGCCTTAAAAGAGAGGGTGGAAGCTTCTAAAAGTTGCGAGAGAATGATTGTGATGGGCGGGGGAGGGGGAAATATGATTATGGGGCTCGCCGGCAAAACTGCGAGAATTTATTATTGACTGAAAGGAACTTTGTAGTTTAATTATCTTGTTGAACAAAGATGCAATCAAATAGCAATCGATTTATTGTATAAATTGACAGATACTGTTCGTCGTTACGAAGTAATTTAATTATTTTCATTGTGTTGAGGAATATAAAATGATCTAAAGATATGAAAGATAATTATGATTTTCTAAAAGATGATTTTGAAGGTTGGATAATGATGGTTAATTTTTGAAGATTTCATATTGTGTCTATTGGCATTAAGTTTATTGTTTATATTTTATATTACATTTTCGTAATAGTTTGAGTCAAATTGAGTTCAAGGTCTCCTCACGACTTTTGATGAAATTTGATAGAAAGGTTGTTTTGATGTGAAAATTTACGAATATGCAATGGAAAAATTTTATTTTGCGAAATTTAAATATTTACAAAAAATAAAAATAAAAAAAGTTCAAACATCGAGGTCGCGATTTTTATTGGTTATAGGCATGAACTAAAATCTAAAGTAACGAAACATCATTTTACACAAAAAAATACTACCAAAATATCACGTTTTTTTTTTGCGTATTTTTGATTTTTTCATGGATTCCTTTTTTTTTTGAGAAATTTCAACCATCATTATCAGAAAGAATACCATCAAAAACATAGGAAACATTGGTTCCCAAATTTTTTTCCTTCGAATTCGTCCCATGGCGACAATTCAATTTCCATATGACCAGAATATATTTATGAAATATTTACAAAAAACTAATTTTTAGACCTTTTCATCAAAATTTTGTTAGGCAACCAGACTATAAAAAAAAAATTTCAATTACTATCACAATAAACGATGATGGTATGAATAAATAAATCTTGTAGTCTTATTAAAGACTATAACTATCTTTTATTTTAGAACTACATAAATAATTATGTGGGAATACTTGCTGAAAGGTGTCTTAAAGGGTGCAGATGTCCTGGATATGTATATCCACTCCTCAGATGCGCCTTTTCAGCAGCATCAGTAAAACAATTTTCGAGAAACTTTCTTAAATTCCCTGTCAGCTTCCAATCACAAAAGATGTTTTGTTTTAATTACCCACCTGCAGCACGAGTCCAGGTCTAGCTAAAGTCAAGTCTGCAAAATTGCTGGACAATTCTTCTCTGCTCGTCGACGTATGGGAAGCAATAAATTCCATTTTACGTTTTTATTCGACTTGACGTGAACGAAATACCAAAGTAATTTTGTGAACTCGTTCCGGGTACCGGGAAGAAGTTTAATTGAATTTATTTTTTATTTATGGGATTCTAACAAACCGTGGACTAGGGCATCTTACTGTCTTGCTTCTTTTACCACGCGATGAGTAGTTTATAAGATTGACCGCAAGCTAAGATATCGATTTAAAAATCCTGCAAATAGTATATAAATTTTACAATTTCAAAACCTTCAAAATTCCGCTTGTTCAAAATTTTTCAATAAGATATTCTAAACATTGAAATAAAAGATTCTAAAATGAAACATTCCCAATTATTAAAATTGAAAAATGCTGAGTTTGAGGTTTTCTCACGAATTTTGATGAAACGTTGATGAAACATTTATTTGAGGTGACTTCCCGAGATATTTTATATTGAAATTTCGAATACTTATGATTTTTTAAAACGATCTTCGGCAGAAGTTTTTATTAAAAATTATGAAAACACCTTGAACTAATTCTTAGAAAATCCCATCACACAAAATCTACTGGATGTATTTTAATGAAACTTGGTATATGCTGACATTTAAGATATTATTTACTCGGATAACATATAGGATTTAAAAAATTTCGAACCCAAGATGACTACCGAAAGTTTACCAACTTCAATGAATTTCCATGAAAATTGGTACTTGGGGGTTTTTTCAAAAGGATTTTATTAAAAATCGATACAAATGGTGTTTTTTTAGGCCACTGATCTCGAATCTACTATCAAAATTTGGACATTCAACATGGCGGTTCCTATATAATGATAAAACATTTTCAAATTCAAATAAGAGTTTAATAAAAATGAGTACAAAATTTGGTAATTTAAAATGACAGATCCTATTCTGTTTGTCAGGTCTGTGCACACATCACACAAAAGCGATTGGACAGATTTTTATGAAATCTGACATAGTTTTAGATTATATAGTATATATATTTTTAACTGACTTCAAAAAAAGGAAAAAGTTCTCAATTCGACTGTAGGTATTTTTTCTTTTGTTTTTGTGTGTATCTTGCACGATATCTACGCCGATTGTGAACCGATTTCAATGATTCATTTTTTATTGAATCGAATATTTCTCCAGGGTCCTCTCATTTAAATTTGAAGAAAATATCCCACCTCTAAAGGTGGAAAATTAGGAGATAAATCTCGTTTATTGAATTACACGCATTTCTCGTTAACTGAAAATTAGAAAAATATAGTAAATTTTAACAAAAATTCATCCACTTCCCGTTAACTGAAATTTAGAAAAATATAGTAAATTTTAACAAAAAAATAAGAACCGACTTCAAAACTTTGCCTATATATACAAACTTAAACTAAAAAGTTAAAAATAATATTTGTTATTACTATTTTAAATCGGTTTTTATTTTTTTGTTAACATTCATTTTTAAATTATTTTATTTACCTATTCAAAACTTAATCTTAAAATCCACGCGAATAAAATTGCGGGCCCAGCTAGTTTTTAATAATATATCTAACTTTTAATCTTTTATGCTGTTTTTTTACAAACCTTTTTCTGTTCGGGGAAAATGTTTAATCAAATATTTAGACCGCTTTTTGGTAAGCTAGAGATTTAAAATTTTAAATACATGTATAAGTCAGGTGACAACATAACATAGGCTATATGACGACATTACAAATTAAATATGGCGGACGCTCCAAGATAACAGATTATATTTTTCTTCACAACCCCTTTGATATGGGTATCAAATGAAAGAGTTTGATTAGTAAAATACAATAAGTGATGTTGCATCCATAAATTAATTGTGCCGGATGCCTTCATAATACTTAATTTAACATTTTTACACTTTTCAGTATATTTATAAAAGCGTTGTTTCAATACAAGTGGAAGTCTGCATAATAGGCGAGAATACGAGATTATAAGTTGCTTATTTTTCTTTAATCCACTGCTTGTTTAGTTTATTACAAGAAATGAATGCCTCGATTATAATTGTCTGATTAGTCTCGTGAAATTGTTAGGTGGTACACATACAACTCCATTTGCAGAGAAAACTAAGTGTGGACCACCAGTGGTCCACACCGGGTTGAACGTGTTAAAATTGTTACTGCACTCCTTTATTACTCCTTTATTACTCCTTTTTCCATGCCCATCTTAATTTGGCCCTAGATATGGATTTTGTAAGAAGCCAGAGACTATGACTTATGTCCTGTCTTGTCTCCTTTACCACACGATGTGTAGTTAGGAGCTCATTACATTTAAAAATTAATGAAATACAATATTGCAGACACCATCGTGAAGTCGGCGCCGTTCTTCATCGTCTCGGGGGTGTTCCTGCTGATAAGCTTCTTCGTGTTCCTGCTGGCGGCGTGCACGCACCAGAACAGTCTCTACTACTTCACGTCGGGCATCCTTTTCATAGTGTCAGGTAGTGTGCCCCAGGTGCAGTTAAGTCCTACTAAGCGCCCCTTCCGCAGGTCTCCTCATGCTCATCGGTTTGATAGCCTACATCTCGATCTTTAAGGCGGAGATCGGATCGAAGCTCCGGCCCAAGTCGCAGCTGCAGCCACCCCCGCTCAAGTTCACCTACGGGCACAGCTTCTTCCTGTACGTCTTCGGGTTTGTGTCGACCGAGTTCGTGGGGGTTCTCAACATCTTCCTGTTCATAAGCCTCCAGCAGGTGGGCCACCAAAAGGTAAACACGCGACGACAGAGTTTCCTATAGCACGTAACCTCCTTAGCTGCACCTGCTGAGTGCGACGGGCCAATATAAAATGAATTTACCTGGCGAAATTGATTTCTAGACCATTCCTTGTTTATCATTCATCGATGCCCAGGAGAAGGTTAAGGACATGGAAGCCACTCAGCTTAGCCGCATCCACCTCCAGGAGCCCGATGATGGTGTGTCGAGATTTATTTGCAAGAAACACTTGATTCCAACACATTTGGGTCAGACGGACGATGTCAGAAGGTAAGAGTAGCAATTTAAGGACTTATCCGAACTCCTTGTTTTCTTTGGGGATATTATATCATCTGGGGAAATTTCGATTTCTTGTCCGATTAAATGGGATTTAGTTTGGACACTTATCGCCTGGCCTGCACTGTAAATGACCTTAAATATTAGACTACTTTCGTATGATATACTATGGCTCGTTGTAATTAAAATATCATGTTGTTGTGATAGGAAAATTTGATTTTAAGGTCAAAACAATTTTTTCTACATTATCCATGATATATATTTTAACCCTTTCAGACACAAAAATCAGGCGTTTGAGATAAAAATCTGAATTTTTGCTTATACACAAATATGACACTAATAAACACGAATATGCAAAAACAATTAAGGTAGGATGCCTCACCTGCCCACCAGGTGATGTCCCATATATGGGACATGCCTTTTTTTTGCGCGTGGCGGCCAATCAAAACGTATTTTTTTACACTTTTCTGCATAAATTGTTTAAAAAATAGTTAAAGAGTACTTACCGATTTTTGTTAAAACTCGATCTTAAAAAAAAAAAAACAATCTTTATATGAGCACTAAGGACCACTTGTTTACTGCCGCACAATATAATTTCACAAAAAAGGCACTGAACCATGTGAAATGGTCAGAGTTCGGTACAAAACTTATTTTTGTAAAGTTTAAAAGCTACTTTATTAACAGAGTTGCCAACCATTGCAGATTTAATATTGGTGTCTACGTTAAATAGCTTTAAAATCAGTGACAACTTTTGTCCAATATATTGGACATTGTGTCTGAAAGGGTTAAATGAAAGAATTATCACTGAGTAGGACACTTTAATTAAAAAAAAAATCGATCAACTTTTTTTTGGTTTAATATTTTTATCTTAAACTGTTTTACTTTGATTTTTTGTTTACAAAATATTTGCCTTCACAGTTAAAGGATATTAACAATTGCGATTATTTTATTATTATTTTTATAACAAACTTTACGAAAAACTATTTTTTCTAGTTTAAACCTAATCCATTATAATGCAATTATACACATATCAGTTCAAATCATGTGTGGTTCAAAAGAAGAAACTTTTCGTTTTTTAAATTAATATTACATCTCTGCACTCAGACCACATAAAGTTGCTCAACACTTTGTGGGTAACGTTTCGAATATTTCCCATTTCGCATACATAGTTTAAAAAACCACAAACTGCGATGTTATCGATTTCGACCCAATCAAAAATTTAGTATGCACAAAGATGCACATGGACTGCACAAGTCTCTATAGACTGCGTTTCGTTGAAATTCTGTTTCCTGGTTTATTTTTTTTAACTTAAATTGTTGTATTATTTACTTGCTTGACCAATTATGAGAATTACATAAAATAACCTATCCAGAGAAAAAGGGTAATATTTGATGAAGTGTTTAAACAATAAAATGAGAATTGTTTGGAAAATGTGACCGATATTCGTGTATAAAGAAAAACGTAAACAGAAGAAATTTATTGATGATATTTAAAAATAGGGAAGGAAAATGATTTTGGGAAAACCGGATGAATTTTTTAAGATGCATAAGTTCAAAAAATAGCCACGTATATTTAATTAAATGCAGCAGAAAATCGTCGATTATTATTTTAATGAAGAATGATAGTCTCTTTTTTGTTTTATACAGCTTTTTTCTATTCGTATTTGTTTTTTTTAAATGGATTTTTTTTAATTATTATTATTACGTTTTTTACATATGTAGGTATAATAATTAACCCTAGAACATTTTCAAACTACTTTATCTCGCGAACTATGCCTTTTTTTAAGAATTTATGTTATAAAGTTTTTTTTAGCTAAAATATCGTACTTTTCGGTTGAAACATCATTAGTTTGAAAAAAACTTATTGGTAATAACAAATCGAGCACCTCAAATATTCCCACTAATTTTGAGATATTTCAAATCTCGTAAAATATTTCGGGTCCAGATGACCCTCTGTGTAGTCGTTGGGTTAAAATTATGACATATAAATCTCAACATCGGCAAGTAGCACTAAAATTTAAAAGTTTTAACAAACTTTGTAAAATGAATAAAACCCTATATTTTGCATTTAAAAAATTAAAAATTTTGGTTAGGATGTTCTTCTTAATTACTCATTTTATTATAATATTTATTTATTAAATTTTGCTGTTAAAAAGACATTTTACACAGATAAAATTAAAATAAGGTTAAGTTTTCACGTAATTATTTTTATGGGTTTTTTGTACTCGACAGCTGTAATATTGAGTTTTTAATTGCTAAACATAACAATTTCAAATTTTTAATTTTTAATTAAAAAAATAAACAAAGTATAATTTTGAATTTTACTATGAAAAAGTGAAACTAATTTTTAAAAATTTTTTTGTTAAGGGGACTTTTACTTTCTAAATTGAAAAAAAGACAATTTTTAAATATTTAAAAAAAAAAACTATTATATTTATGGTTATAATTTTTTTTATACATTGTTAAGAAGGTTTTGAGGAATACAAACAATCGTTTTTCACTACTGCAGAGGGCGTCTTCCAAAAGATGCATTTTAATTTGGGAGACACTTTTCTGCCTTCTTGTAATAAATTTTTTTAAATTTCCAACGGCATTCAATTCTTGAGACTTAAAACTACAGGGTCCGCCAAATAACTTTTTTTTTTTGAAAATGCTATAAAAAAAAAACTACTGAATATTTTTTCAAATTTCTTTTTTCATTTCAAATTACAATCCTTCCGGTTAATGATGGAAAATAATTTCATTCAAATGGCTGCCTCGGCTGGCCTACACGATCGGTCCAATTTTTAAGTACATTATCGATTGTGTGCAGCTGTATTTCACCAATGGCTTCACGAATATTGTCCTTTAAAGCGTCAATTGTCTCTGGCTTGTCGGCGTAACACTTATCTTTGACGGCACCCCACAAATAATAGTCTAACGGTGTCAAATCGCAGCTCCGAGGTGGCCAAACGACTGCGATTTTCAAAAACAGGGCGCAAAACATCAAGTGTAGCGTCGGCTGTGTGGCACGTAGCCGATCGTGTAGGCTACTGCATGGCCAGCCGAGGCAGCCATTTGAATGAAATTATTTTCCATCATTAACCGGAAGGATTGTAATTTGAAATAAAAAAAGAAATTTGAAAAAATATTCAGTAGTTTTTTTTTTATAGCATTTTCAAAAAAAAAAAGTTATTTGGCGGACCCGTTAATAAATAAACCTTTAAAAAGTTAATTTTTTTATATTTTTATGGCCTTTATACGCGATTTTATAAAAAGTTCGAAAAAACGCCTGCTTTGGGGGTGAATTTACCCCTGTACTAAAAAGGTGGATGGTCTTTTTTAACTTTTTAGAGGTTTATTTAGTAGTCGTATATATAAAGTATCAAAAAAACTTTGGTTTACTGAGATTGGTTTAGTAGATTTTGAGAAAAACGTCTTTCAGTTTTGAAAAATGTGATTTAGAGAAAAACGCGTTTAAAGTATTTTTACTGTAATTTTATCGAAAAAAATGGTCATATTATGGTTATAAATACTGCTATAACTTCGTTTCTATTTCGAATTTCTTAATACAATTTTAAGACAGTATTTCTATAATACTAAGGAATGTTTTTACGTAAAAAAAAAATGATTTTTTGAAAATTTAGAAAGTAAAAGTCCCCTTAAATAAAAATAAATATAAAGTATATTAATATTATTTGGTATATACTCAATATTATGCATAAAAAATACAAAAATTAAAAAAAACGAAAAATCTGCGCCAAAAAGTGACCACAAAAAAGGCCGTTTTTGCCTATTTTTGCACATTTCACATCGAACTAAGGAAATCATCCCCCAAATATTAGAATAATTTGGAATATTTTTCATAATGTAACATAATTTTGTGTTTCGAGTCATGAAAAACACGTGAAAAATATTTTAGATTATTTCCTTGTTTACGGGATGATTTGACCCCTTTAGAGAGCATTTGTACCCTGCTGAGGATGCTATTTTTCAAAACATGTAAAATCTGTTTGCACCATATTTTTCCTCCAAAAGCAAAAATATACCATTATTCAGAATTTTCAAAAAAGTTTTTACATTATTTTTATGTTTAGGGGATGATTTCTGATAGCTCTTCTAGTCAGGGTCATTTTTCCTTCAAAAGTTGTAAGAATTGCTAATCACGTGTTTTTCATGTCTCGAATCACAAAAGTATGTTACATTTAGAATTTTGAAAAATATTCCGGATTATTCCAATATTTGGGGGATGATTACACCCCTTTTTAGCGTCTATAGGTGGATTTTTAACCCTTCTTTGTTGAAAACAAATCACATTGCATTTTTGAGATTGATTTGATTTTTTGATAAAATTAATCTTTAAGGGTGATTTCAATCCTCAATTAGGTCTGATTTTTTAATATTTACGAAAAAGTAAAAAAGAAATGCCTCACTTGATTTTTTACGACGATTAATTTTATACCTGATATATTTTTAAATGTATTTTCCTTAGTTCGCTGTGAAATGTGCAAAAACAGGCGATTTTTGCGGTCACTCTTTAAGCTCTGAAAAAGTGTTTCATTTTTTATTTTAATTTAAAAAATAGTAATAGTGGGTTTAATTATTTAAAAAAATATATATATATAACGTTTTTTAATCAGCAAATACTAACTAATAATTGCTATAAATAGTTGCTTTTGTTTTTGTTTGGTTTATATACCTATATTTATGTTATAAACGGGTGAAATCTAATATCTTTCTCAATATTGTTGCTTAATGGTTGTGTCATGTAATAAGTTGACTCGTACGACTAAATAAGGACGCAATAAAACTGTTCAACTTGTCGGCAGCATGATTCAACTCGGGGCATTGCAATTATCCCCGAGATTAAGAACATTAAGAAAATTAATTGCCACTGCACTGCGCAATATGGCAAAAAAGGGCTCTATCTATGTCTCTCCTCGGCTCACCCCCGTCCCACTTTGCGGACTAGCTAGGATAGAATAGAAGATGCACAATAATATCCTTGTATCAAAATAAACTCCCGAAAATTGTCATTTTAGGTATTACTTCGAAAAGCCAGCGAAGTGTGACATCCATTCGAAGGATTTAGCGCGGAGTTTAAATGAGCTCTACACGGACGCGGCCTCGTCCTTGCAATTTTACGAGCTTCCGCAGGAGTTCCCTCTGACCCGGAGCGTTTCAACGACGACCGAGATCTACTCGAACAATGTAAACAGCCCGAGGAGCCCCACAAGGGGGCCCTGCACGAACAGCACGACCAGCACGACCATCGTCGACCGAAACAATAAGAAGAATCAAACGAACAATTCGAAGGAGCATTTGAACGACATTTGCGGACTCTCACGTGGAATCCTGGCAAAGGGCCGCAAATCGAAGGATGAACTCTTCAACGAGTTCTGCTCAAGGGCTGGAATGAGGCCAAAACCGAAGGACATTTACTACATCGAGGATACCGGGGACCGCGACGACGATAGCATCTTCATCGTCGACAACTACGCGGCCCTCACGAAAAACGGCCGGAACTCGTATACGGAGCCCCGCCAGAGGAACTCCAATTCGAACTCCTCACTGCGGTCCAGCGATAAGACGTATCCGAAAAGCCTCTTCGATCTGGACCGAGGATTTGAAGCCGGCGTCTGGAATAATTGTCTCGACCAGGACTCGATCCGGGACCGTAGGCTCCGAGATGAGAATTTCTCGCATAGTAGAACACTTCCTCGGAACTTCATGAAGCGAAACTTCTATGCAAATAACCTGGAGCATTGCCACTCAGGGGCGAGGGCGGCAGCGGTGGATTGCAACGGGGGGAACACCGTCTACAATTCCAGGGACGTGTTCCGAAAGTCCTGCGATGACGTGAACGCCTTCAATGCAGCACAACGTAAGGTGAGTAACAATCTTTCGGTACAGTGGCCAGCGGCAATTCCCACCTCCCCCTCGACCTACTCCGCAAAGTCGATGTACAGATCGACGAGCAACTTCTCCGATTTTCACCAGGTGCCAAAATTTTCACGGGGATATGCCTTCGATGAGCAAAGATCAGAAAACGTCTTCGATACGTTCGACTTGGACCAGATTGAGAAGGAACGCCGAAAATCTCATGCGAGTCTTTTTGATCTAGGGTACGACATGGTCAACGGAACAGCAGTGTAAGAATTAAGGGAAAAGTTACTTTCTTATAAGGAACTAGGACAATTGTTTTAAAAAAATCAATTTTAAGTTTTCGATAGAAGTAATAAACTCCTCGGAATATATGTAGTATACTACCATGATCAAAAAGAAAGAGGAATTTTGACTGTACAGCGACATCTATTATCCAATTCTAATACTTTTTCCTTTATTGCATAGGTAGAACTATCATTGACATCTACTATAATTTGTAGCATCATAAATTATCACTTATAGAAATTACAGCGTTTTGTTAACATAACCTTTTTGTCCCTATTCGTTTTTGTGCGATTTTTAAAATGGATATGAAAATATATCATTTGGTGTCTGGTTTACTTGTCTTAACTCTTAAACCCATGTCTCGCGACCACTCCTTTCTTTTTTATCATGATAGTATTCTTTAATTCCAAACTGATTTATTCAGCAATTTCCACTATACATTGTAAGGGTAGTACTATACTGACATACATTTTATTAGACTTTACTTCAAACTTCCTTTATAGAGTACGACGTTACATTTACTAATGTTTAAACATAAGTTATTATTCGTACACCACAAACTGATAACATCAATTGTTAATCCGCTTAAAAATCTTAACATCGTCAACATAAATTAAAAGTTCACAATGTTTAATCACACATTCAAGATTGTTAATAAATAAAGTAAATATTAAGGGGCCAAGATAACTACCCTGAGGAACGCCAGATTTTCGATCTTGATCTTGAATTTCGAGGAAAATATTGGAAAAACGACATGTAGGCACCATTTTTTACGTTTTCTGTTATATATCGCAATATCCAATTTTCACTGTAAAAATAATAATAGAAACATTGAACTTATTATGCCAATTTGTTGCGGACATAGAAAAATCAAAATTTGACCAAAAATACTTGAAAATGCTATTTTGTCATATTCCATCTTGTAATTTGTTTGTTAAAATATAAATAATGATTAGTTTTTGATTTACCAAAGATTTATAACGAATGATTTTTGTACCAAGAATTGATTATAAATTTAAATAGTGGTTCTTAATCTTTTATCCTTATTAATGTCAACATAATATTTAAAAAATCAGTATTATTTTTAACCCATTCAAATACCATTTCTAAAGAATTTGTATTATTTAATAAAACATTTTAAGTATTATTAGTACTTGTGAATTAATTTAAAGTTCACTAACTAACTTAAAAACAGACAATCACAAAGTCTAGTTTTATATATGTCAGTATAGTGGGAAGTGTTAATCGTAACTATAACATTAGAAAAAAAAATCCGTGCACCTTCACTGAGATTTTTAAATAAATTCGATAAGAGAAACTTGTAGTTAATAAAACTTTTTGTAAAATTATTGCAAAAATTTAAATAAATAAAAAAAAAGAGGAAAAGGTCAATTTAGCGAAAAATATTTTTCTTAATAATTTTAATTACAAATTTTTGCACTGCGTTGCACATATTCACCGCAATAATTTATTTTGTTATTAAAAAAAAAAACTATTGAGGTATTGTATGTAAGTCTGTGTGGTTTCGTTAATTAGATGTAAGTAGCCAATAAATAACAATTTAACGTGAATTATAAAACAAAAACTGCCAAACAATACCAAATGATAGAAAAATGAGAAAAATGTAATAATAATAAAGGTACCTTGTATTGATTTTGTACTGCACTAAAAATAAAGAATAAGAAAATCTAGATCCGAAATAATAAAATACGTATTTTAATTTACTATTTCGTATTTTTATAATATTTTATAATACAGGTATAATGGTTTTTGAGGTAAGTTTGAGATCAATTTTAAAATTTCATTTTCAATTATCGTCCTTAATTTCTTTGTTGCCTTTTATATTGTATTTTTATTTATAATTTTAAATTGATACTTTAAATATTCTTCTTATATAAATATCACATCAGCTCCAGAAATCTTCGCTTCCAGAAGCATCACCGCGACCAACCGAAAGATTTAGCTTAAAACTTGTAGATGTTGAATTACTTGAAGATACGGTCTTAGGAGATGTCCCAGGTAGATCAAGACGCAAATCAGAAGTTTTGATAGCATCCACAATCTCGGCTTCATTCGAACTCAAGGTGGGCTCCATACTGGAATCTTTATCAATTTTCGAAAAAGAGGATGGCTCAAAAATGTTTGGTTCCAATAATTTTCGTTCCACATTTTTAGATCCGCCGCTTTCTGCCGCTTGCTGTTTTTCGACAATAGAAGTTTGATCCAATTTAGTGAATAGACTTCTTCTACAATTAGGACCACTTCTTATTACTCTCTCTTCAGACTTGTTTGATGAAGATTTCGATCCACTTATGTTAATTTCATCCAAAGAAATATCTTTTAAATTTATATCCGAAGATAGACCACTTCGATCTGGTGATATTTTTGTAATTTCTTCGATTTTAGATGGGATATTTAAAGTCGGTTTCGATTCTTTAATTTTCGTTTCTTCATGAGTTATTTCTGTGACTGTTGAGGGCTTTTGTGATAAAAGTAATAAAAGATTTATTTTTCCCTCTGTACTACTTCCAGGGCTCTTTAATTTATCTTCTGTAGTAAAATGTTTCTTTCCTTCTGAGCTACTGCCAGAGCTTTTTGTTTTATCTTCTATAGTAAGATTTTTCTTTTCTTCAAAATTATTTCCTTGTTCAGGACTTTTTAACTTATCACCTCTAGAAGTTAAAATGTTTTGTGCAGTATCGTCTTTTGCAACATGTGTTTTAGGTTCAGGTCTAAACAAATCCCCTTTGAAGAGCATTTCATTTTTAAGTTTTCGAAATGGATTCTCGAAAGTTGTTATATCTGGAGCGCTAGCTCGGATATTCTCATCCCCAGCATTAATTTCAATAGCTGGAACATTCGGAACAGAATATCCAAAACCAAACTCTCTTTGGAGTCGCAATTCGTCTAAATTAGACCGGTTAGCTCTGAGAACTTCGGATTTCTTATTTAACATTTTCTTTTCGAAGTTGTACTTTTCCCAAATCGTGGTCACGCTGTCCTCCACGTGCTCTTTTGTCTCCTTCTGCCTTTTTAAATATTCCTGGAAGCTGCGTTCAAGTTGATTACTTTCGTATTCCAGTTCTTGCATTCGAAGCCTGATAAATGAATTTATTTAATTATTTTGTTTAAAAATCTAGAACTTTTTTACTTTGCATCAAAAACTATATGATCAATATTACGCTCGTGTTCTGCTATTGTTTTGGCCATTTCCTCTAATTGTGGCTTAATAATTAAATTATTTTCTGTTGTTTGGGTTTGTTTCCTCTTTCCTTTTTCAATTCTGTAAATAATTAAATTTTTTAATAAATTAGTTAGTGTAAAATTAATTTATACATTTAATCTGGATAACAAAGGAGTTTAAATTAAAGAAACCACTCTAAATGGTAAGGAATTAAAAAAGAACAAACTTTGGTTTATCAGTTTCCGTTGATGTGGAGCGAAATTTCGGTTTGTCAGTGATAACAGCGATATCTTTTGTACTGATTAATTCCTGTAATGTGAAAAAAGTATGAAATAAATTATTTATATAATTTTACAAATAAATTTGAAAAATGCATCACGTTGGTAATCTGCTTCTAGCTGCACGCTAAGAGGTCATGAACCTCTTTGTAGAATGTTAAGAATGTCTGCTAGGTACAAAAACTTTCTCAGTCCATTAATATTCGTTTGCAAAATAAATTGATTCAGTGATTCTCTTCAATGTTTATTTAAATATCACTTACAAGGAAACGGCACGACCGTGGGATTGGGGATTTTCCCGAATTTTTTTGTGGTGAAAGAGGACCCCTAACACCTCACGTGGTTAAAGCAGTAGAACGCACCACTCGGAAAATTCAGAGAAAAATCGATTCAAAGTTTCCTAGGCGCCTTATGACTTAAAAATGTCAAGCGTTTGTCAAGCCGCTGTCTAGTCTAGACGGTTAAGGCTCGGTTTTATGTGCCGGAGGTCTCGCGTTCGATACCTCCTTCGGATCTTATTTTTTTTTTTTGTGAATCGATTTTTCTTGGAATTTTCCGAGTAGTGCCTCCTACTGCTTTAACCACGTGAGGTGCTAGGGCTCCTCTTTCACCACAAAAAAATTCGGGCAAATCCCCGACCCCACGGTCGTGCCGTCTCCTTGTTAGAGTCAAAGAAAACCTTTACTTTAGGAAGTTCGTTTTGGTTTTTGGGTGCACCAATTACATGAACTCAAATAAATCATTTATAAATGTATCCGAACTTAGATGACGGTTGGTATAGTGAAATAAAATTGAAATTAGTTTAGGACAGTGTTGGGCATAAACCAAGTAGTGATTAGAAATTCTAGTTTTAAAAGAAGCATTAGGTTGTGAAAATATACATAATTAAGTTTAAAAACTAGCTTTTAACCTTACCTCTTGGATACTGGCAGGCTTGGGAGAATTCTTAACACGTTCTTCACTCTCTACTAATCTTTGAAGGAGTTCGTGGTGTTTCTTGTCCAGTTCCTTCAATTTTTGATCAACTAATTTTTTTGCGTTCTCACTATCCTCGTTCTCTTCCTTCGTTGAATGCTTTCCAATTTGCTATAATATAAAAATAAGTCGCAGAACCATTTTAAATATTTAAATATGAATAGATTTACCTGCAAAAGTTTTTGCTTGTATTTTAAACGGATTAGTTCTTTTTGATGTTCTAATTGTACATCAAAATCTTCTTGCATCTTTCCTTTTTCACGCTCTAAAGCTTTTCTGAGAGAGTTTTCCACCTTAAACATTTTTTTTATTAAAATTATATATATTAAAATTGCATAATTTACTTTTAATATAAATTTCCTCCCATTTTTAGAACTTTTCAATTCTGTTATCCATTCAGAATAGGATTTTTCGTGTTTCGGTTCCCATGTTTCTTGCTTTTCTGCACCAATTTTTCTCGAAATCGTTTCGAAATTAAAAGCACATTTTTCAAACTGTTGAGCCATTTTATCTACCGCTGTTAAAACAACTGAAATATTTTTATTTTTCCTTTTCGAAAGAGATAAATGCCTTAAATTTTCGGATATTTTTTCTAAACTTCTATTTAGACGTTCTAATTTTCGACTTCGTAAAGTTTTTCGACGAACATTTTTTGCATCACCTTCACGCCTTTGTAATTGTTCTAAATTTTGAGCCATTTCCTTTACTTTTCGTGAAAGTATTACTAAATATTTATTTAAGTATCGGAAATGAGTATTATAAGCCATTTGGTAGAGATTTTTCGATTTTTTCTGCTCATTTTCACTACTCTCTTCGTGATTTTGTTTATTTTCGAAAACTTTTTCGGGTTCTTTAATCACCTTTTCGGGTTCTTCATATTTCCGAAAAAAGTTTTTTAATATCAAATAGAGCAAAGATCTGTTGGCTTTTTCAGATGCACTCAAATATTCTTCGATTATTGTAGATTTAAGATCTGGATGAATATCTCCGGATACTGCATCGAAAATTTCAAGTAGCTCCTCACGACTAAATCGAAACTGAGTTGAATTTTCGAAATCTGGCAAAATATTCCTATAAGGCACTTCAGTCGAAAATACTGAAAGTGAGTAGTGGCAGTGTTGTGCGTATAAAAATTCTGCTACGAGCGTATTTAAAGCGAGGATCAGTGGAGACAGCATTACTCGAGATGATTTTTGATGTTGGAAATATATTTTACGGCCTGGAAATGGTAGGAATAAAGTTTGATATTTAATAGAATAGGAAAAAAAGTATCAATAAAAGTAGGATATTCAATTGAAAGATTAAAATTTTCGAATACAAACTAATAAACATTTTAAAATCACAAAAAAACATATATTATTTATATAGCGGGTCGTTAAGTTACTCTAGGTACCTCTCGATAGCAAATGCGACCTAAAAGATCTATTGTGCTATAAAAAAAAAAACATATATAAAAATCGTGATAACTATTTTGAATAATAAAAATAAAAAAAATAAGAAAATAAAAAAATAAAAATAATAAGTGTCGAGACATCGAAATATAAAAATTACTAAATAATCGTTATCTTGTAATTACACTACATTATAGTTTTTAATTATAAATAGTCATTAATTTCGGTCCTTGAAAAGATACATATAAATCATATTTTTAAAATATTTTCAATTAATCAAGTTTTAATTTTTAAAGTGTTTTGGTTATATACGAAGTTGTTTTTGTAGCTATTCTAGAGTTGGTGCACATTTCTATTCATGCATGCAAAAATGCGGTAGCTTAAAATAAGACTTAACTATAACTTAACTAATTTTTGTGTTAGTTCCTTATTTCGTGTCATACGAATTCGTATAACAAAACACTTTTTTGGAACCTTATACTACGTTTTATAGCTTGTTTTTACAAGATAGCTGCTACTGAATATAGTAACAAATATATCATGTCTAGTCTAGAAAGTAGACTTGCTAGTCGTACTGAACTGATTTTGTTAGTATCATTACTGATTTCCTCATTTGAAAAATTGTATGTACTGATTTACAGATTTTCTAAATCAGTACCGAAATCTACTGGTTTTTGAGTTCTAGTACTTTATGGTTGACAAAATTGAATTACTAAATTCTCATCAACTTTCGGTCAAACATCTTTTAATATCAAATGTATAGAAGATTCAGACGATCTTTTTAAGAGTTTGCTATGCTTCGAAAGTTTTCTTAAAAATATAAAGATTTAAACATTTAACGCTTTTAAAAAGTGGGATATATCCACATTTTGATAAAATCTGCAAGTATATTTTCTCAACTAAACGTTCTAATGCTCCCTTCGAAAGGGTATTAAATTTAATGTTTTCTTTTAAAAGAAAAAGAGAAACTAAAAAACTTTCTATAGAGGTTTAGAAACTGGGCTTATTGTAAAAAACAATTTTAATATATCTTGTCCAGATTTTCATACTTCCTAAAAAACGAAAACTGAAAAACGAATTATGGAGTGGTTTTCTTCACATGATTTTGTATATTTCAAAAGTGTTGTTATGTTTTAATGAACTTTTAATTATAATTAGTCCTTTCGAAATCAAAAACAGCTTCGTTTCCATCTCTTCGTAAATAAATATACAAATTACAATAAACTGTATTATGACATGAATCAATAAAACTGAAAAACAATAAGATTTAAATTTTTCATTTCGTTACACCTACGAAGAATAATAAGGTTTTTTAGCATACTATAATTGCCGAACAAAAAAGGTTTTGCTTTCATTTTGAATACTTTTCCCTTTCATTCAGGAGTTAAGTAAAGTAAAAATGTTTTAAAAAATTTCAATTATATTAAAATATGAACCCTTTTTGCATAATTGGTTTTTTTCTTTCAAATTCAAAAAATAAAATTCCTTTTTTATTGTAGATGTTGAAAAATTGTTAAATTTTATTTGTTTATGTATTAAATGTGGTCCTGTAAAAACATTTCGCAATTCCATTATTTTGTTATTTTTTATAAAAAAATAGATATTTACATTTATAATTTTAAATTCAATCTAATAAATAAAAATATCACATGATTTCATTACTTCAAAATATATATTGAAATATGGAGATAAATCCCTAATAGTAATTATTTTAAAAATAAATATTTTATCTATTAGTTAGTTAATTTATTTTTTATTTTAAAGGTTCCTGGAAATTTTTTATGAATACTTGGTAGTAAAAAGCTACGGAAATAATTGGTTCTAAACTCATAACTCATCTTAACTCTTTTTTAAGGGTACATGACACACCGAAACGTTGAATTTTTTTTTATTGCAAAATTGAAGATATATGTATTAATGAAACTTTGCATATTTATTTCTTAGTCTTCAAAGAATACAAAAACAAAATTTTTAGATTTTTCCAGGCTGTTTTTTGGCTGGTGGAATTTTTTCCAAAAAAAACCTCAAAAAATCTAGATGTACCTTTTGAGTTACTGGAACGTCTGACAAAAAATAATGTTTTAATTGGTATGAAAATCTCTAGGGATTGAACACAAAAAAAAAAAAATTTACATCGAAAAATAAAAAAATTGCTGCTTTTTTTAAAAACAAAACCTGCATTTTTGGCCCAGAAATCTAATGAAAATAAGGAACATTTTCGGAAAACCTTTTTTGTCCGTGGTCCAATCCCTGGAAAATCAGGTGTCAAATAACATAAAAATTTCAGACCGATCGGCCCAATAATTTTTTTTTAATCGTGTACACCATCTCTAAAACCGCGGTTTTGAGAAAATCGCGTTTAAAGGTTTTAAAATATATCTTTAAAGGAAAAGCTTACCGAATTCGACTTTAATATAATCAAAGTC
This sequence comes from Dysmachus trigonus, assembly GCA_949715965.1. Taxonomy (NCBI): domain Eukaryota; kingdom Metazoa; phylum Arthropoda; class Insecta; order Diptera; family Asilidae; genus Dysmachus; species Dysmachus trigonus. Next base: position 68,843,464 of record OX454323.1, read on the forward strand.
TTATTCTTATTCTTGAAGGTATTTCCTACAAAATCAATCATAAAACAATTTTGATTTTTTGAAAATTTGGTTGGGTTAAGTCCCCTTAAACATTCATATTCTTAAGTATTGATAAATGGGTGTAATATTATAAAATATTATAAAAAAAAAAAAAAAAACTAATTCATATTTGTTAATTGATCATTTTCCTTTCGAAAATTCGGTTGAAGTCATTTAAATCCTATGAAAATTAATATTTAAAATTGTATGGTGCGCCGAACTGGTATATAATATAGCAGAGAATTTTGCTTCACTATTATAATAAATTAAATATATTAAATTATCAAACAATATAAAACGATTTTAATAGAAGTGTAACTTATGTTGCGATTTTTACATACTATTGAAAACTTTTTTGGTTTTAGTCGTATTTTACTTTCTATTTAATAATTCTTCTTCCTTAGGTGACTATTATTATTTAAAACTGCAGAATACTATATATACCACAAGTTTTTGCCTCGTTATATGGATGGATGGACAGAACATACCATATGTAAGTAAATTCAAAAAAAATATTCCTTATAAATTCGATACTATAGTTTAAAGACTCTTCATACCTCCAGAAAATTTTTGTAGGTCTTGTACCTAGGTAAATAAGGTTCATTCGAGGGTGGAATTCACCACTCTCATATATAAATAACCATAACTACATCGAAATATTCAAACAGAAAAACCGGTCACCCTCGAAACCTTAACCCGAATAAATTTTAGATGTTGCGTGCGGTTCGATTCGCTGCACTCACCCAAAGTCGTTTTGTTGAAGGTATCGATGAGGTCCTTCCGCAGCTTGGCCTGCAGCGACCTGGCGACTCCGTCGTTTTCGAGCCATTCACGGAAATTTCGCTTAAACTCGGACTCCGGCATTTTAAGGATATCCTCAAGATTTACATGGTCCGGTTCCATTAACTTTTAACTGAATCACTCGCGAGAAGTCAACCAAAATTTAGGAAAAGTCCTCCGAACGAAACGAACTCACAGCACAGGACGAATTGTTAGATTAAAGGCACATGAGTCCTTTTGAACAGCTGAAACTTGACATGTTTACCTGAGTGGATCCGATTATTTATCGCGATTACGATTACCAGTGACCGGTGTGCCGTAACAAAGCAGGTGCGCAAGCGTTTGTTATGCTTCAAAATTCGTATCTGACACTAGCCTACATGATTTTTTTGGGTATATTTTTAGAATTTATCGTTAGCAGTTGAATGGATAGTAAAATATAATGAAAAATAAGAATTTAAAATAGCACAGTAACACATTTTTACATGATCTCAGTAGGCAACAAATTGATTTGCTAAATTTTGGGAAATTACGCTACAAATGAAATTGTAAACATTGTTTTTATTGTTTATATGTTTTCCTACAGTTGTAAAAATATAGGGAATGTAAAACTGAGTCCCTATACGATGTAAAGTTACCCTTATTATGCATAATATTTATTCAACTTCAATTTCGAATTACTCCTAAAAGGTAAAACTAGAAAAGGAAAAGGAGTCTCAAAAACAGTAGAACAAAACACTTTCAAATTTGGAGTACAAATTCAATTAATACTAATTTGTCAAAATTTCATAAAGTTCTGGTAATTTTCATCAAACTTCGTGTTAACGATAATTTTTTTAAATCTAGTGACCTTCCTCAAAAGTCTTATTATTGGTCAAATCCGCAAACATGTTCTCTTCTCTCTTGTAAATCGAGTCTTGGTCTTGGCTTTCCGATTCTACTCATCACTAAAAAGAACCCATAAATTAAAAACGAACCACTTAATTTGAAAATAATTAGTCTGGTTCGGATTAAATACCCTAGTTTAAAAAATTGTACTAAAACCTTTATTACTAAGATTCTCTGATTTCGAAAAACTTAATAAAAAAATTCCATCACGTCACATTTTCGAGAAAAATAGGGTTAAAAATTTAAATGTTTGGAAATTTCTTAAAAAATAACATCTGGAGTTCGAAACATATACAATAGCTTCAATGACAGTTTAAATTCTTTCCTATAGTTATAAAATATCACTTCATTAAAATATATGTCAAAGTTTGTTTTGGGGACAAGTTTTTCAAGAATCCCACTTCTACATAATGTTCGGTCATTTCATTTATATGGCAAAAGAAAGACTTATGAAGAACACGTTCTATAAACAATTTTTAATAATGTTTATAAATAATTAATATTTTAAAGTTATAGTTAAGAATTCAAACTATCATATGACTTACATTTCGAGCTGTTACCGCATTGCGTTATGTCCAAAAATGGTCAAAGTATGGATTTTTTCACTTTTCAGCCGTACTTTTCTTGAGAAAGTGAAGTGAAAAAAATACACCGAATCAATATTGCTTTATTTGTATACGATTTTTTTCGTAGATTACGAATTCGTACACGAAAATGTACAATTAGCTCCCGTTTTCGAGAAAAATAGAGTTAAAAAGTGCAAAAGACCGTATTTAGGTCATTTTTGAATGATCATTAAAGAATAGGGGAGACTGGCCTAAAATGAAATACTAGGGTAAAATGACATACTTATCATATGGGTAAAATGAAATACTATTTTTATTATGAATAGACACGGTTAAGTTTGTTTTTTCAGTAGCACTTTATAAACAGTTAAATATACTTACACTTATGCTTAACACTCAATTATAATCTAAGTTTCTCCAAAAACTCAGTTTTTCTTCGACGTGATCATTCGCCCTGGCTTTACTTATATAAGATACAGATTTTGATGCAGATCTAGGTCTGGTGAAAAGTAAATTAAATGCACCTTGTGCAAGAAACGGGCACACAATGAATGTGCAGGCTTATCTAAAAGAGCTACACAGTTTGTCTGCGACGTGTGCAAATAAAAAACAAATATCGACACTAAATCTATATACTACATCATTTTACCCACACCATTTGGGTACGTATGATACTTTGAGGCCTTTTTAGAAGTCATATTTACATAGGAAAGAAAGACTTATTTTATGTTTACTTTTATACAGTGTATGTATTTTATGTTTATGTTTGTTTTTGTCGAAAAATATTTTACGTTATGTTGAAAAATAAAAAAATACACGCAATTTAGCTTAAGGTGTTTCATTTTAGGCCAGTCTCCCCTATCGGATTTTCATAGAAGGTTATAATATGACTTAAATGAAAGCCTGAATCGTAATCTATGGATATAATCTTTAAATTTTACTTAACATCTCAGGGAACATATTTATCATAATGATTCGCCAGGTGAAGTCTTCATTCCATATCTGTTGTATGAAATAATCAATACATATGAGAAATTACTTTCAACGAAATGTTTTGGATAAATTTGAAAACGTTTCATATATTTATATTATAATTTAAGGTTTAAATCTTCATTTGAGCTATGATACAAGTTCCTATCACGATCCGTTATTTTTTTAATGATTTTTCAAAAATGGCCAACTCAACTTTCAACTCAAGAAAATTAAGAGAGCAAAACTTTTTTTGAAATTTTTTGTCAATTTTTAAAGAGCTGTATGTTAGTGAAAAATTGTATCGAGATGAAACAAAAAGTATTTTGAAGCTTGAAGTCTCTAGTTTGAAGATCTTTAGGCTTTGGGTGTGTTTCTTTAAAAAAAATGAGATCCCGCAGCTCATCAATTCCACAGTATTTTATGACTCCAAATTCATTGTCCGCCAAACCCTCAATGCTAGGAGCTCAAGACCATTGACGGCTTTTAATATAAAAGAAAACAATTTCTTTTCAGAACAACATTTAGTAACATTTACCTGTTTTTACAATATAAAAATATATGTACAAAAAATTAATTTTTTAATGTTTGCTACTAAGTCGTATTGTTCTTTTGGCCTTTACTATCTTCGGAATTTTATTTCAGTATTTTGAAAAAAATCATAAGATTGCGATATTTGAGCTAGTTAGAGCCGATTAAATATAAAACACAAAAAGTGCTGCTGAAAGCTTCTTTCAAAGTCGATCTGTCTCGCAGTATTTACGATTTTAATACATGGGAAGATGCGCCCTCAGGAACAATTCTTATTACATTATTCCAGTCTAAATAACCGAAAAATTACTTCTTTAAATAATAAGGTTTCAAAAAATGCCTTTCCGGTAAGAATTTTGTAATATTTTTATATTATAACTATATAATTAACTATAGAATGAAGCAATGAAGTTAAAAGCCACAATATCTTCCAAATTAATATCGCACTACTCCGAACTCTATTTTTCACACGATATTGAGATAACATGGTCCGAAAAAAAACGCGTCTTTCTTTTTATACAAGGTTTATTTATTGTAACACGATTTTAAAACCATTTTTTTCGAATTTCTTCGTGGTTGACGACTTTTATGAAGAACTCTCAAGCACAAATTTTCAGAAAGCAGTCTTTATATTAAAAATACATATAATTACTGAATGGAAATATTTATAAGATCTTTTCAACGGACAGCGATTTTGGGCGATCTTGTCGAAAAGATATGCCCTTCTTATTATTCTAGTATTTTTAATTTAAAGTTTTTAAATTTCCTTTTTACATTATGTTACTAATTTTATGTGTAAATGCATTTTTGTATAGTACATACATTTAGCCACCAAAGTCCAAGTTGATAGACCATTTATGTATCTAAAACCCCTTTTCAAATAAAAATCACATCGATATAGAAAATTATTTTCCTTGATCCTGCAGTTTTTTCCCGAAAACACAACTCAAACGAATCAAAATTTTGTGGAAAACATAACTCCCAAAATAGTCGTGCTACTTTCTCAATATTTCTGTCCCTTTATCTCTAAGCTAAGGAATATTATTTTTGAAAATTACAAAATATAATGATATGACCTTTCACGAAAATCCGTCTCGCGGTGATAAATTTGAAAAATCCCCAAGGTAACAGTTAATCATCGTCGGTCGCGTCGCATTCGTGAAGTGAAGTCACCCCAGGAACATATTTGGCTTATCACCGGAGATAATCTCTGAACGGAAGAAGTAAAAGTCCACCCTGTAATTGCTTGTATGTATCACTTTTTCATTTTATCCAAATATATCGCCCAACAGGTTCAACAAAAGTTCTAAAAAGGCCAAAATAGCCTATTATGCTCCTGGCCACCGAGAGTTCCCTGTCAATTTTCTCACCCACTAATGCACGCGTGAAATCCGATCCTCTATAAAAAAAATTAAGATGTTTTCTCATCATCGGAACAAAGGGCTTTTCGCAAAGCCCTTTCAATGAGCGCTAGCATCAATGTTTTTCTATATAAGGAGAACTCATCGGAGGTGTTTCAGTTATTTTTCCGGCGTCGGTTACGTGCGGTCCAAATCCAAGTTTTATTATCAAGGTAAAATTTTGAACTATTACTTAAGCTCTTAAACACAATGGAGTGTGATATTTTAATAGTGTAGTTTTATCGTGAAACCTTTTCAAAAAGCTTATTTTTAAAATCAAAAAACATTTATTTTGAATCTCAAAGTGCGAAATTAAATGTGTCCCAAGTTACAAAATTAATCTATGTTTAGTGAATTAAAAAAATGTCGTTATTCCTGCTTTTGTTTAATTAAGTTCATTTGGATTTCAATGAATAAATAAAATAATTAATTTTATATAATCGTATAGAATTCAGAACTTCATGCATAAATATGCAACACAGGAAATTAAGTTCAAAATCTTTGGGGTAGATAATTATTATTGCTCAAAGACACTCAACGGATAAACGAAGAAGATTACTGGATGATTTAAAAATTTGGAGTTTTTCGAAATAGCACATCTTTTCGAAATTATAAAAATATTTTAAAATATAATTATACTTGCACAGATCGACACCAAATTTCTACAAAACTATCATTTCTATAGGATTTTATTCGAAGATTACGAATTTACAAGCCAATATGTCCTATCACGTGACGTTTTTGAAGAAAATTGATTTGTGCAATACTTCTGGATCGATTTGAAAAAATTCATCAACCATTTATATCTATTTATTTAAAACTATTTTAGCGTATGATACACGTTAAAATACATTTCAATTTATCATACCTAAAAGGAGATCAAACTTACCAAAATCTCAGTGGGATCTACGATAAAATTCAAAGACTTTTCCGAATAAATTTCGAAGTTTTAAACTTTACGATAGTCCAAAAGGATTTAAAAACCTAGAAGATTTAAAGGCTAAAAAGTATAATTGAAATTTACCTTTACGTAAAAATGTGTCCTTTTAAAAGCAGTATACAAAAATAACTTGGAATAAAATTAATGAAAAATCAAAGTAAATTTCACAGATTTAGGTATAGAACTTTTCTAACCACTATAACTTTTAAACTTTTGAGTTTATGGGAAAATTATTAGGAGTTATTTGTAGCTGAAACAATTCATTTCTAAGATGGTATACTATATAAAAATACAAAAAAGAATTTTCACCATTAAAAAGACTCTGTTCAAGTGAGTACAAGCAAAGACCGAAATCTAGAATTTCGAAAGTACTCAATTTTAAAAATATTTTATCATTTCTTAAGAAAACTCGGACGAATATTCCATTACACAAAGTTTTCTAAGCTGCATTTTTTAATGATCCGATCTGGATTTTGAATTTTGAATTGAATTTCTTAAACCGTTACGTGTAGCAAAAATATTAAAATTTGCAAAAAACCCATCAAATCTAGAACTGAAAATGAAATCAGTCAATGAAATTTGATGTGTTTTTAATAAAATTAAAAATTTCAATTCCATATAAAATTAGCTGTGAAATCGGATCCGGATCAGATTATCAGAAAAACATAATTTTATATAAATTGCACTTTAATTTCAAGGTAATATGATAATTTTGAAATTAAGTCTAAAGTCACTACTACAATAATTTTCACTTAGAAACTCGCGGGTTACACGGGCAAAAATTACGCATTAGAAAACATTTTTTTTCACAAAGAAGGTTTAATGCAATCATTATAAAACTTTGTACACTTGTTAAGGTATTTTTTTTTAATTTTTGAAAACAAAAAGCGGCTGTACTTTGGCGTGAAGTTGACCTACAAAAAAAACGGCAACCACTCTGGACGTTGTGTAACAGCCCATAAAAAAAATTTGGCTTAAATATACATGTAATTTGTCGGTAAACCTCAAAAATTAAAAAAAAAAAATAATTCTGCGTTTGGTAGAAGTTTTTGTAAAAAAACGACAATTTTCACTATTTTTTCAGTCATTTTTGCATTAATAATTCAATTTTGCAACAAAAAATTCCAAAACAATTAGGCTTACAGACAAGCCTACGGTATAAAGAAGAAACCCTAAAAATTTCAGCTAAATTGGACAAGTAGTTTTCGGGTAATCGTGGTTGCAAATTTTAAAAATGTTGTTTTGAGAAAAACGTGTTTAAAGTTTTGAAAACCTGCTATGCGCTGAACAAAGCGTTCTCGCAAAATGAAGAAAAAATATATAAGGAGTTCGATGTTCGACCTGAAACTTTTTGGAGCGTATTCTACGGGAAATTTCCTAACTTTTTAGAGGAACAAAAAAAAATCGATTTTTTTGACCTTCTAATTGTTTTTACCCCTTAAGAGGACCCAGTGGTCTAGCGCCCGAAAATTTGAGGTATTTTTAGGATTTTGTTTTAAGTTCAAAATAATAAACAACGATATTGAAACTTTTTAGGTATATTATATGTAGTACTCATGCTGCATACAAAAAAATTTTTTTAAATAAAAAATTGTTTTAATTATGTTAAAAATGGCATTAAATAAGACCCCTTCAAAAAAATGTACTTGGTCGATTTTGACTCTTCTATTTATCTGAAAACTAAAAACTAAGAAAATTATTAATCAGTATGAGTGCAGTTATGGCCAAAACTAGAACAAACAAAAAATATTGAAAATTGACAGAATGGCGAGCTTTTAAAATTGAAACTCTGAAAAAGAGGCCTTTTTCTTACCAATTTTTAAATGTAAAATAAAAAGTTGTTGAAATAAAATGTTGATTCTAGTTAATCACATATCAAAATTTCAAATGATCCGGTTGAATAGTTTTTGTTTTTTTTCACAACACCATGCAAAACAAAAAGTGGTTTCGAGATAAATGAGTTTAAAGTTTTAAGTATGACAGAGGGCTGACCGTTCGCTGCCTGCTAATAAGGCTGTCAAATCTGAAATACGTCAATATCCTTACACAAATTTGACAGTATATTCTTGAAAAACTACACTTTTGAAATATCGAAAAAAAACAAAATAGATTTTTTGAAAATTCTAGACCACCCCTTAAGACATATGTGAAAAATTATTAAATGATTTCATCACGCGATTGGCTTTTGTGCTAAATTACGGCATGTAGGAAAAAAAGTAAAATCATAGAGGTTAAAAGAAAAAAGATTTAGTATCAAATCCAGCGCTTCAAAGGTTTAATAAATATGTGTGGGATTGATCGCAGCACTTCTCATCTGAACCCAAATCGGAGTTCCTCAGCATTAAATAGCGATGGTAGCTCAGTTGGTAAGAGCATTGAAGCGCCAATTCGAAGATCCCACATATGGTTTGATGATTTTCTAATATACAAAATAACAAAATTCATATAACATAAATTATTTTAAGAAATTGATTAGATGCGATAAAACATCATACAAATTTTTCTTTAAGGATGAGCCCTTTGGTGAATTCCCTGATATTCGTTATAATGCTGGCCGCTCTAGTGACATGTGGACGGAAAAATGAGCGTACAAAATTAGCCGAGTTATTTCTGCAGCCGCGACAAACAGAACCGTGCAGCCGTCGACCATCAAGCGAATACTCAATCGAGGATGATTTGGATGACAAAGTGATGTAAACAGGGCTAAAATAAAATTTATAAAATAATTCGCTCATAACAAAATATTCCAGGGACTATCTACAGAATGCAGAAAAATTCGACAGCGACAAGGACGAGCACAAGGACCAGCTGTCGAATCTACTAAGCGAGCTGAGGATGTCTGCAAAGAAGCGATCTGGAGGATCGGCATCATCATGCGACTGTTCAATAAGGGTATTTCTTTGCAGAATGTCCTTTCTAAGGTTGTTTGTGTAGAGGTTACCAGTTCTTTTAGAATGGGCTAATAGACTTAGGCTACGCCCATTTCCCGCGCTACCTGATAAGTACTGTCTGCCAAGGTGCCGAGGAGCAAAGGACCCACCATCGGAGGTGCTGGCGGGGCTCCAGGTGCAAGCCGGTCGAGTACAAGGTCGAGGTCCTGACGAAGCGCGGCTCCTCGGAGCTTCTGGAGAACGACATCACAGCGACCCTGCTGCCGGACTCCCTGCGCAACTCCTGGAAATTTAAGACTATCGCCGTCAACGCTGGCTGTTATTGCTCCTTGGAAAAGTAAATGTTCATATTCAACTGAAGACAGACTTAACATACTAATGCTATTTTAAAATGCAACGTCTAATTTTCTTTGATATATTTGATATATTTTTAAAATTTTCAAGTAATAGTGGAACTATTTTTCATATTACGTTAGGTCTTTAAAAGTTGTAAAAATCTCAGATCTTGCTGAACTATTAAAAGAGATGAAAACCGAAATTCTTGTGTAAAATCTATTCATTTTTAACATATTATTTTGTTTCTTTCTTATACATAGTCATTAATTTAGAAAAAAACTATTAAATAGAGTTTGAGAAATAAACCCCTATGAAAGGTGTTTTAATTGACCGCCTCAAATCGATTCCGCGAATAGATCGAATCGTCGTAAATTTAAAACAAAAATGTTTCTATCCACATTTCTTTTGTTGTTGTTCTACTCCTTGAGTCCTGCGGCGGTCTATTTCAGTTTTTAGACCTTCCTGCTGCGGTTTTCTAAATGATCTGAACTGGATATACAATTTTACATTCAATTGAATTTTTTAAACCATGACCTATAACAAAGATTTTAAAATTTGCAATAAACGTTTCAAAATTGTTGCGATTTGGATGAGTATCCAAAATTCAAAACTTTACATAAAACAATTTTTTGATTCATTTTTTTCATGCAAAATGGGCAATGGATCAATGCAGTTTGATCTTTAGCAAAATTAAAAAATTAAAGGTTCGCTATGAGTACCTAACTATTCAAAAATTTCAATTCAATCCACAACTCCATATCCAAGTCAGATCATTAAAAAAACGCATCATATTTACTATATATAAATTTTGTATGGGTAGATCCTGAAATTTTGAAGTAGGATATCTTGCGAAAAATCTAATAATTTTTGATTAGTTGTCCAAAATTGTGTCGAGCCATTTTCTTCGTTGTTCTAGAATTGGAATATTTAAAAAACCTCAAAAGCTTTCAAATGTCGCTTTCTTTTGTGATTTTTGAAAAGACAAAGACAAAATGCACCTAAGTTTCAAAACCATATAATTTTAATAATAAAAATAATTAAATTGAGTACGCTTGAAAATCGAAATTCACTCAAGCCAGATATCAAACTTTTCAAGTTGAACAACTTGTGATAGACACGCTTCAACACAATTTTACCCAAACTTCTTTGTAAATAAGTTTTAACGTGTGTAGCAGCCTACCAACAGAGCTGGAAAAAAAGTACCACGATTACCATCACAATTATCAGTACAAGTAATGAACAATGACAAATTATCAGTACCATTACTAGTATTGGTGCTTCAAAAAATTTAATTCCCATTATAAGGTAATGGTATCGGTACTTCACCATTACCGTACTTCCTAGGCATTACTTGGCATTACCTGGCATTACTTAGAAATATTCAGCGATTAATGCTTGGCAATGATGAGTACTGTAAAGCAATGCTAGGTAATGAAGAGTATTTCTAAGTAATGCCAGGTAATGCTGAGTAATGCGAGGTGAAATACTTATACCATTACTTGGTAATGATAATTCAATTTTTTGAAGTACCAATGCTGGTAATGGTACTGGTAATTGTCTTGCTTGCATTAATTGTAGTTGTACTGAGTATGGTAATGCATTCCAAGAGTAATGCATTATTATACAGCTCTGGTTGCCAATCACGTCAATCGTCATCAATCTTGTTCCGAAAAAGTAATACGGATGAAAGTTTGTAAAGGGTTATATTCACAGAAAAAACGAGCTCGATCTCAATTTGAATGAGATAAAACTCGATGTATTTATATACTCTATAATAAAAATTTAAATCTGAGTTTTTAGTATTTTTCATAAAACGAATCACCGAAGACTTTTGAGATGTTTTTTAATTTAGAACGACTAACAGAAATTAGATTGTAAATAAAAATTCAGATTTCTTGGACCTTTTTCTTTATATTTCGCGATTTAAGTGAAGTTTAAGCTTTGGCTTAGTTAAATATTCGATTTCATAGTGATGTTTTAAAATTAAAACCAAGTTAACTATCAAACTATTATTTTTGAGCTCTTAAGGTATCATGATTTCAAATTTACCAATTTTGTTTCCGTTGACTAAATACAGTGGTAAGTAAACTTTTCTATTTAACTCTTATCTTGTTTCTTAAACTAAACAAAATAAATTGAATTATGCACTTCAAATATTGTATGCAGGAAATTATTTAAATATTATTTGTTCAAGAACAGGTTTTTTTTTTAAACAATGGCGAAAACAACAAACTGATGCGTAATATCAAAAACCGATAAATCCTCTATCGGAAAGAAAGGATTTTGGAAAAACGTTGAAGCTCATCTTGATATTATAGTTGAAGGTTTCCAACCAAGGATTCAAAATATGGTGAAGGTTATTTCAAATGTAATAAATACAATCCATTTTTAATGGTTCCTGTTCTTTAGATCTGATCGATCAGATCATGAGCTTCTACTGAAATTGAAGAGAAATTTGAATTGAAGCCGATAAAGCTGAAAGAACCAACACTATCATCAAAATAGAATTCCTTCATCATACTCTTTCAAAATTCAGTGGAAATTTGATTTCGAGTGGAATTCTATTCATGATAGGGTTAATATAATTTTTTTCTAACTTACTAAACTACTTGGAAAATAATTTAAACAGATAATTTCAAAATCTTATCGAAATTGCCTTTGAAAAAAAAAATATAAATTTTGGGTATCGTGTTATTTAGAAAGTTGGACATGTAGAATTTAACTGAGTCAGAGAGTAATCATAGTAAGTTTTCTTTTTGAAAATTTGTACATGACAAGCGACGAATAGGGATTTTTTGTCCATTTAGATAACATTTTAGAAATTTATTTATATTGATCTAAATGGCTGAAGTAGCTGAGGAAACAATTCCGACAGAATCAGCGGCAGCTGAAGCAGAAAAACAGGCAGAAGCAGAAAAGGAAACAGAAGCAGCAGGAGAACCGGCGGCAACAGAAGCCGAAGATAAATTAAACGAAGATAAATCCGAAGTAGATATAACATCTTTAGATTCTGCTGAAGAAGATGGGGAGGAAATGTTTGGCGAACATCAATCGATCGACGTATCTGAAGAAGAGGATCATGCTCAAGTGCCTGATGCCTCTGTGGAATTTGAATTTGAAGAAGAGGAGCAAGAAGAAGGCGATGAAGACTTTGTCGTGGCGCAGCAGGTTGAAGTGAATAGAATTGAAATTCCTAACTTGTACGAGTTTATGGAAAGCCTCAGTGAATTGGTTGAAGAACCCCTCAAAAAAAAGATCGGCACAGCAACTCCGAAAAAGAAGACAATTCGAATGCCTGGCGAAGAAATGGGCGAGGAAGAAGACTTGGAAGATTTGGACCAAGAACAACCCGAGGGCTATGAGAGCGCAGAAGATCTTGAAAAGAAAGAAGGTTCCGACGAGGAAATCTTCATGCTTCTCGAGGATGTAGAGGAAAAACCTAAAGTTGTCGTAAAGAAGAAGGATGAAGAGAAAGAATTAGATATATTTCAGGTATCAGGTGTAAAAGAATTCCTGGACAGTGTAATCGACGAAGCGGTAACTAAAAGAGAAACTATCGATCCAGATTCACTTCTACGAATGAAACTAGATCGCATCAAATTGCTACGAGCATTTAAAATTAATGTTACTGAACTTTGGGATGAAAACAAAAAACGAAATTGGCTACATAAAAAAGTTGTCGAATTCTACAGAAAGAAGAAATATAATAGAGCTCTGCAAGATGATAATCTTGAGACTTTGCCTGATAATTTGAGACGATACAGAGAAGTTTTGGCTCTCTTAGACAAAACGATTGCTCGAGAAGATACTTCAAAACTTCAGCTACAGAGAAGAATTGAAGAACTTCAAGATAATGAAGAAGAACTGAGAGCGGAATCAAAAAGAAAAGTTGAGGAAGTGCAAAGACGTTTAAAAGAAGTTGGTCTTTCTTCGGTTAGCATTAAAACTGGACAACCGATGTCGGAGAAGGTAAAAATCTTAAAAAAAAAAAATGCTCGATAGATCTTTGACACGTTGACTGCCTAATTTTATTCAGCCACTAATTCAGCTATTGCATCTCATGCACATATAAGTGGCACGTCAGTCAAAGCGATAAAGACGTAGGAAAAATAAATTAATAGTTGAAAATGATTAAAAGAAAAATATTTCCGTAAAATTAGACATTTTTGTAGTTTCGCCATTTTAACCCAAAAACAGAAATGAAGAAAATTCGAAAAAATTTTAAATAATTTAAAATTCAATCTTTTTTTTTTTTTTGTTCATACGTTACGTCTTTAAAAATGCAATAAAAAATTCTGGGAACTTCCTAATTTTAACCCCTCAGTACAAAGATATTCTATAATAAACATATAGACTAATTTCTTTTCGGATAATATATAGGGTTTCAAAATGGCGGATCCAAAATGGCGGTTGGAGATTTTAAATTTGATGCGATTTTTATGAAAATTGGTACTAAGGAGTTTTGCAGGATGCTGATTTCAAATCTGCTATTCATATTTAGAAATTCAAATTGGTGGATCCAAAATGGCTACCAAAATGTCTCGATTTCAACGGATTGTAATGAAAATTATTACAATGATTGTTTTGAGATCACTAATTTTGAATATTATCAAAATTTCCAAATCCAAGATGGCGGATCCAATATAGAGACCAAAATATCTCGCTTTCAACGGGTTTTAATGGAAATTGATACAATGATTATTTTAAGGGCCATTTTGAATATTATTAAGATTTGGATATTCAAGATGGCGGATCCTTAAAGGTGTTTTCGGGTTGAAACAAATTCTAGGATTAACAAACTAAAACATTTGAGAAGTGTTTAATTAGTATTTACCCAACGCCGGGTGAAACTGGGTAACCCAGCTAGTTATTTAATAATTTATAGAGCATGGTATTTTTTGGGAGCTGGTTTATATTTTTTTATATAGTTTTTTAATATTGCTTAAGTACTTTTACCTCAGTTGTTTGTTCCACCTGCTTCTGATGTGTTTTTAACTTTTCCTATTGTCTTTTATCAGTTAGTAGACGTTATTCTTAGAAAAATGGATTTTCTTCGGACTCAAATATCACAACTGCGACTGACGTTCATCAAGGCTCAACACAAAATTGCTCTTCTACAAAGTGTAAGTTATGATTATTAATTTACAATAGTAGCAAAATATTAATAAAGTAAAATACGACCCATTAGGAAGCCCGTAGACTCGAAGATATTGGAGCAGGTCTTAAAATGACGGATTATGAATCACTGCGGGCAGAAACGCAGGAATTAGAAGATAAATTGGAAGGTTAAATCAAAATATAGATTTTAGATAAATAATATAATTCAAAAAAATTTTTACAGATAGGAACACCGAATTGAGCAGAATCCGAGAGCGTTGTACCGGCGACGCTCACTTGCTCTGCCATATCCGGGAGAAGCAGTACATGTTAAACTGCGTAATTGCGAAGAATGAAATAATGTTGCATACAATAAAGCGTGAACTAAATGAAAGTAGAGCGTTTCTAAGCGATCTAAAATTGGAAAGGGATAAAATAAGGAGAAAACATTGTGAATTGAGCTACCAGTGCGGTTTATTGGATAAAAATAATCTGCTGTATGACTACGAGGGTACAGTCGAACAAATGAACGAGATAGAAGCCTCAGTGGAGAAGCTCAGACAAAAAAAGAAACATTATCTGGAACAACTCGAAATAATAACTAAAGAATTAGATCGGGCTGAGTAAGAATTTAGATATTAAATGGTAGTCTTATTTTTGTTTGTCCTAGAAATAAAAATAAAATATATATATAAAACTAAAACAGGTTTTATTAATTTCTATCTCAACTAACATAAAATCTTACATTTCACATCTATCGTAAATATTGCCTAGCTCGAGCTCTCCCCCGCGATCGAACTGGGGCTCCTCCAAAATGTGGTTGAGAATAGTGTGGATCACTAGCAAAATGAGGTGTAACGACAGGTTCTGCAGTCGCTGTCCGGAAATGCTGAGGCGGAGGGGGCACACTTGGATCGGTTGCATGGCTCCATGTACTCGGGGAGCCAGTTCTGCATAAATTTTTATTTCTTTAAACAGAAAAATATGTCATACAAACAAAATATCCTCACCTGTACGACGAGGACGACGAAACTGTTGTAATTCGGGCAGCTCTATTTCGTCCCACTCTGGTCCCTCGAATGCTTATGATATCCCTGGATAATTTATTGTAACCAGTTGGTCCTGTCGGTTGGGCTCCACAAGTTTCCAACGCCAAAAAATCATCAACATGAAGTGATGGTGGTCTTGAAGTGTTTGGTGGACGAGATCGGAATAAGTCCCCTCGAGATGGTGGAGCCCGAGCAAAGCCTCTACCCCGCATTGGTGAAACAAAAATCTTCTTTTCTGGACGACCAGTAGACGGTTCAACTTCTACCCTGCGAGTTCTAAAGCACGGTGCAGTCGCTGTTCGTTCTCTATTCGATTGAGGAGATGCTGATAAATGCAAAACCCTTTTACATTCGGACGTTAGATTCGTTTCTGGGGAGAGGCAATTTGTAACTATGTCTGATAAATCGCAAGGGATTCTTTCCGATTGTGCTAATACACTTTCAGTTAGACTTTCTAGCCGAATAGGCTCAAGCCAATAATTAGCACTCAGCTGTGCATCATCGTCGTAAATTGTGTAAATCGGACGATTCTGATACTGTGTCACGATTCCTTCGGCCTGCGGCAGTATAGGCTCAGATTGGCTTGGCGGATCTTCAATTTCTGTCGGCTTATAATCATCGAAAATCGTTAAAAACCCTATCAAATCTTGTATGACTCCCTCGTTACGCTCCTCCTCCTTTTCCAAGAATTCTCGAATTTTTTGCAGCGGGTGGACTTGTTCGCTGTTCATAGTCCATCCAATTATATCGGCTACCTCAGATGTGCTCAATTTTAAGGTACGATTTGGAATCGTCGAGTCTGCACTCGATTCGTCAATGTATATTAAAGTCCGCAGGAATAGCACAACAGTATCAAAAATTCCTCTATGTGTCCCTGCCTCGTGAGCTTCAACAACCTTTTTCAACCATTGGTGATATTGATCCTTTTTCGATTGTAGGGAGTTGCGCAAGTGGAAAAAGGTAATGCTGTGAGGGGAAAAATTAATTAAAATGTGAACACAACTACGAAAATCCCTATATATATATAAAAATGAAAGTTTGTTTGTTTGTTGCATCGATATTTTTTGTTCGAAGGTTGTACATATATCCCAACTTAACATATAGGCTAATTCTTTAAAAATGGCGGATTCAAGATGGTGGCAGAAAATTTTAAATTTCAAGCGATTTTCATGAAAATTGGTACATAGGGGTTTTGCGCAGTGCTGGTTTCAAATCCACTGTCCAAATTTAGAAATTCAAGAAGGCAGATCCAATATGGCGACCAAGATTTCTCGATTTCAACGGATTTTAATGAAAATTAATACAACGATTATCTTGAGGCCACTAATTTTGAATATTAGCAAAATTTCCAAATCCAAGATGGCGTCTCCATTTCCAAATCCAAGATGGTATGTCTCGATTTCAACGGATTTTAATTAAAATTAGTACAATGATTATTCCGGAGCCATTAATTTCCAATATAAGCAAAATTTCCAAATTCAAGATGGCGAATCCAATATGGCGACCAAAATTTGAAATAAAGCGCATGAATTTATGTATAGGCACGTTTGTAAATTAGAGGTGTTAATCCAATATTAATGAACATTTTAAGTTTGCCTCAATAATTTATTTTCTTTCTGTATCTTTAGGGGACCTAACCTATGCCTATGTTTTTTTTCACCTATCTGGCTCAGAATCTAGATCAGGCAAATTGTGCATCAAATTGCAACTTAAAAGCGCCTACTTCTAGCTAGAGTTTTAAATTTCTCAACAAATCCATCAAATTACCATGAAACTGATAACATTTGACACTGAAAAATCTTTGGTTTGACTCATGGCAATCTAAAATCTACTTAAAATTTTAACGATTGGAACGACTCAGTTTTTCTGAAAGAAAGGCTGAAAGTTTTTTTCCATACGGTTTGTGCGGGGTCCTTTAAATTGAAGGAGTTTTTGATTTAACAATTTCTCCAAGGCATTCAAAATAATAAAATGTATGCAATACCATTCACTGCCATATTTATAAAGACATTATTCAGCAATACTCGGTATTTCTTAGGATCTCAGAAAAACGTTGTGAATTGATAAGTATGTATTAATTATCAAAATAAACTAACACTCAGATAAGGGAAATTTTAATACCAGTATCAAAATTATTCAGGTTTACATGTGACCGTAAATATACACCTTTGAAAAACATTTTACAAATCTAGGGCTTTCTAAAAAGAAAGAAATGTTAAAATTTACTTACTTAGAATTTATAATGAGAATGGTTATGAAAAATGTTAGACCAATTTCGGAAGAAACTAAAATTTTTATATGTAAACGATTTTCCATTCCCTTGCTAAGTTGAGTGTAAATTTAGCTGTCTCCTGTTCTTTATATTAATTTTCTTGCTTTTTTAAAATTTATTTTCTTAACAGGGTTTTTTATTGTCTTTAATTTTTAAGTCTTATGACTTAACAATAGATTAAAATAATTCTCAAACAAATAAAATACTTACTCATGTTCTGATAAAATAATCAAATTTCTTGATGCAGCTGCTGCAACCCCTCCAGAAATGTCGGTGTTTAATAAATTTGTAAAAATTGCAGTAATCATTCCAGGTATCAATTCCTTTGAAGGTAAAGCACAAGCCAAATTCAATTCCAAGTTTCCTGTAGAATTCGGGGCAATCATGGAAATTTCCGAGTCAAAGAAATTCTCAAGAATCCTGTGAATACTTTGCTGGCAAGCCAAATGAGCTTCCGATTGATCGTTAGTCGTTAGAATTTGGACAAAGTATTCGTACAGCCTTCCAGAGAATATCGAAAGGCTGGAAATTTTCACGGACGCATACGCAGTTAATTGGCCCAAGACCTTAAGTAATCGGGCTAAAGCCAGCGTTCCCGGTCCAGAAGAACTGGAATAGTCTGAAATTATCATATCAGTAACTGTTTTTGATACCAGTAAGGTCATATTCGGAGCTAGATCAGCTAATTGGAGACACACTCTTATGAGTAAATCTGATAGTTGTGGAAATGATGATGGACAAATTGTTTGAATTAATTCTGCAAGAAGATTACTTTCCGGATGTAAATGAGCAGACCACAGCTTTCGTTCGGTTATCAATCTTTGGGTCTCGAAATCAGATAGTGGTTGGACCGCTGGAACTGGTAGTGGAAGTGGAAGTAATTCAGCAAATGCTTGTAGACCTGCAATGAAAGTCGACGGTCCGCTCATAATGCGTTTAACCACTTCGTGAACCATTTGCGTCCATAGACTTTTATGAACCGAATCTTCGTCCTCTGGATTCGGTTGAGTGTATGCCAATAAAATTTTTATAATTTCACTCTTCACCTTCTGGGCTTCATCATAAGCTTGACTCAATTCTGGATAGTAATGCATGAGGCAGTAGGTTTTCATTAAGTGTTCAATAGCCGTTAAATCTTTAAATTGTGTATCTCTGCACTGTATGACTAAAGTGAGCATTTCTCGCAATATTTGGAGCGTTGGCAGGATAATTTGGCATGTGTGAACAGCTTGAATAGTCATCAAAGTCGGGCTATGTAGACCAGGCTGTTCGAAATACGTATTCAATTTTTCCAAGATATTGAGGAGTGTCACAACACCATCAGCGGAATAAAATTGTAAAATTACAAATCTATGCTTCAATTCTTTTGCTCCACTCTTCAAATTCATTTTCTCATCTCCAATTCCCAAATATTTCAAGATTCTCAGTCCCATTATAAGATCTCCGGGGAATGTTGTGATATACTCAATACTCCGCTTTATTACATCACATAGTGGAGCAATGTCGTCATACGAAAAATTATTCATAACCTCCAACGGCTTCAGATAAACAGCCATCTCCTGAAGAACGGCCGATACGGACGGTTCGAATATTTCGTGGTTTTTTACCAAGTCTAACAACACATGGCCGTGGTCAATTAAATAGTCCAAATTGTTGGAATGTCTCACGCAGCAATCGACCAAGTCAACTGAATAGCTTAAAACCGGAGATTTGTATTTAAATCCAGGCGAATCTTGTTGGCGTTGTGATTGGATTTTTCTCTCTTTTTCAATAAGTTCGAGGAATGGAAGAATGTTGCTGCCCATTCCGATTGCGTCGACTGTGTGAATTCGTCCTGGATAGCTGCACGTTTGACTGTAAAGAGAGTGTAAATGATCCACTAAAAGCTCGGTATCGTCGCGGATGTAAGTTATAGCATCCATGTGGAAGCGAGCTTGAACCTGAAAAATTGATATGGAATTTTAAAAACAATAGATCGGTCAAATAATGGACGAAATGTGCCGAAAATATAGTCTTTCAACATTTCGGACTCAGGAGTACTCGTGGTATTATTTGAACTCGAGACTGAACAGAATAGAAAATTTCATAATAAAATTGATTCGACGTCACGCTTTAAAGGATATGCATAATGAAAATAGTTTTGAAATTTTGGAAATGACTAAATAGATTAAGTGGAATTTTATTTTACTTTTATTAAAATCTAAATTAATTTTCCGTTGTACAGTTGTTAATTTTTTAGTAAAATTAAAAAAGTATAAAACATATATTGCCTTTCTAATTTCATCGTGTCTCCTGCAAAATCAATCATCAACGGATGATATTTGGGATTCCTTAATTATTTTCGGAACACTTCTCCTTGTTGCTATAATTTCTTTTAAATATTTTACAACAATCGAACTTTTGCGCTCAACTAATGTGGAAAAGGTCAAAATTTGCTAGAAAATCAGCCTACAACCCAAAATTGACCATACATTCAAATGATGAACAATTTATTAATTTTGCCTATTTTGAAAATGATATTTCCAGAAAATTTTATGTACTTTATCTAATCTTTAACGTTTAGAGGACCGGAAAACCGATATATCGGCTTTGGAGGAAAATCAATAATTTGTTGTCATAAACTAGATCCAAGGCGTTTTTGGGGTTGGTGTTCACGAATCTGGGGTCAGATTTGATAAATGCATTCACCCTACCCCCTACTACTCCCTCCCCTACTCTTCAAATGCCTCCTCGAGATCAAATTGTAATTGTAGCGGAGGAGCTATAGTGGGGGGTAGGGATATTAAATTGATCAAATCTGACCCCGGATTCGTAATCAGCGACCCCGAAAACCCCTAGAGTCACATTTTCACCGAAGTTTAGCAATTTCATCAAATTTAATACTACAAAATTTTTCCTATCCCTTATCGGACCGGAGAACCGATATATCGGTTCGCCCTGTGATATGAACTTTGTATATAGTTGATACGTGATACCAGATACAAATTTGGGCACTTTTCAAGGGCGATGTTAGCTCTCAAATCCCGGCCGTCTAAAGGTTAAAAATTCAAGAAAATGTTGCCATATTTAAAACAGACAGAGATTAAATTGTATTCTTGGTTTCAGGTCGAAAGATAATGTAAATTTGAATCAATCTATTCAGTTTACAGATATCACGAACAATATCAAATCTATAACCTAAAAAATCCTTTCTTGCCGTTTTTAATTTATATTGATTTAAAAGAATAACTAACTAAGGCACTAATGCTCGTCACTCATAAACAAAATATCTTCTACAAGGGTTATATTATAACGAAATGAGTTTTGAATAATATTTTTTTATGCTCAATATTGTTGTTAATGCGTTGGCCAAAGCACAAGTGTTTATCTTTAAAATATTCCACAATAAAAAATATTGAACAAAAAAATGACCAAAAATGTTACAGCCCTCTCAAATATCTTAAGGTCTCCGGTAAGAAGGCTCTTCTTATTCAGATAGGTTTTTCATATTTGTAAAGAATTATTTTCGTTTGTTTCGAAATTTATTACGTATTATATAAGATAGTAATTTTTGTAATTGTTATTGTCTTTATATATTTTTATGGGTGTCAAGCATTGGGATATAGGAGACTTTGCCTCAGACAGACCTCATCATTAAAATTAAGATATTGAATTGTTTTTATTGTTAACATATTATAAAAGAGTTTGTTTATGTATATTTATCACTATGATATTTATAATTAAATAAATGTATTTTTTATTAACGTTTAAGTGTTATATTTGCCTTAAAGTGTCGAGCATTGGTGCCTTTACCTTATTGTTCACAAATTCTAGCTTCGTTGTTGTTAGAGAAAGGCTTAAATTGAAAATCGTGAAATAAAATCTGGAACTCTTCAAAGATAAAATCGCCTTCGCGCTAAAGGTCGTAATTTTTCAAATTATAAAACCTAAGGTCCTAATTCCAATCCTTAATACTACTTTCTTATTATTTCGTTAAAAAGCTATTTTTTTCAGGAAATCGAACAGAAAATAAAGAAAACAAATTTGGGGTTTACGTAATTATTAGAATTGTAATTTATCGAAGGAAAAAATCAGAGCCACTTTAAAATCCCACTTAAACTACAATATTTCAGAATTGATATAAATATAAATACTTCGTTAATCGTACTTACCGTAAAAGCAATTTCCTCGCCTAATTTCTGTGTTCTGCTAACAGCTCTCGTTGTCTCCTTGCCATCATTTGCTTTAGCCTCCAAATCGTCTTCTCCAAATTTCTGCTCATTTTCGGTATTCTCCAGGTACTGCGGATTGTCCAAGCCCAGCAAGCACTTCACCAAAACTTGTGTAGTTTCAAAACAATCATCCACAAAGTAGTCGAGCCCAATTGGGCATCGAATAAGAACTTCCAATAAATCGTAAGTTGAGCTCAAAACATTTGTAGGCAGGCAGTGTTTGTTGGTTACAATAAGAAGCAGGGACTCCCCGAGGGCGTGAATTTTAAAATAAGACTGCATCATATGTGTCCAACTAGTGTAGGCACCGACATCCTTAACAATTTCGAATTTCTTGGAAACAGGTAGAAATCTTTTCGGCTGTTGATAACTTAAAGCATCCGAAGAGAGCGCTTTTACGACTTCTTTTAGGCAGAAGTTCAGATTCTCGAAATCCTCCAGAGCAAAAGGATCGGAAAGGACAAATTGCCTTGTTACAGAGTCCCTGATTGTTTCAAGGGCTTCGTAGAGGTTCAACTTTTTTATAATTGATTTAATTGAAAACTTTGCTCGTGTGAGAGGATTCTTTTCCATAATAAGGAGCAATCGCTGGTACCCATTGAGTTTGTTCTTTAAGAAGAGGTTCACGCCAAATTTCGTGTCCAGTAAAGAGTACATTGCCTTGAGCAGCATTAGCTTAATGGACAGAGCCATGTATTCCTTTTCGAAAAGCTCGAAAATGTGCTTGAATATATCGCAACCAGCTTGATCTACAATATATTTTAGAAGATCCTCCGAAACTCCGAGCAGTTCAGCAAGTCGCGCCCCAATTTTGATATGTCTTATCTTATAGCCTGGCTGTGGCTGGGAACAGGCACAATCGAAATCAAGGGCTACCTTCAAAATATCAGTCGTTAACTTAAGATACTCTTGCTGACGATTAAATAAATTATCGAGGATCATATTTCGAGCCTTAAAGCTCAGCAGGCTTATCTGACTCAAGTGAACGATAAACTGCTCGGAGACATACACGAAATTCTCCTTCTCATCAGAAGTAGATTTCATAAAATCGCTACAAGATTGTACTTTAGTTTGGAGTTCGTACTTACGGAATATCTTCTTCAGCATTTCAAGGTCCTTAATACAGGTGTATTGCAAATCACCTTCGTACCTGCTTATGGTCATTTTGAAAGGATCGAAAAGTTTTATGGCATCCTCGAAATCGTTTTCTTCGAGCTCAATGTCTTCGTTCTCCTGTTCCTCGTTGTCGTCGTCGCCAATCTCCTCATCGCTGAGAATAGGCTCGAATTGCTCACCCTGTGATAGAGTATCATCGTCAATCGGTTGGGGCTCTTTTATCTCTTCGGGCTCCACTTCAGCTGCCTTCTCAGGCACTGCTCTTGCAGGAGGCGGAACGTTATTTTTTGCTTTTTGTCGGTGTTTGTATTCGACGTCCTCACCAATATCAGAAACTGACCCGTGATGGTCAGGTGACCGGGGTCTGCGGGGAGATTCAATTTGTGTTGGAGGTGTACGGGGCCACTTGTGCTCCCGTTCGTTATGTTCAATTTCCCGCGATCTGTCCCGCCTAATTCGACGACTGTGTCGATAGTCAGGACTTCGAGATCTCTCCCGCTTCTGGCGGGCGGAATACTCCCGCTCATTGCTGTCCGAGTGGGAATATGTTCGATTTCTCGAATTGGATCGCTCAGAGGAGTGAGATTTTCGTCTTGTTACCCGTTTTTCGTGATCCCGTGAAGGCTCTTGTGCTGCTGTTGGATAGAACGGCTCCTCGGGAGGGTACTGTGAAGGGCCGAAAACCTCCTCAAACGGCGATTCTCTGTAACCTTCCCGTTCGAAGGGTGCAGCCTCCGGAACAGCTGGTGAAACCCCAATTTCTTCCCGCCACTCGGCGGACTTTTCTTTAATTACAGCCTCTGCAACAGCCGGCACCGGAACAGGAACAGCCACCTCATCTGGGAGAGGCTCCGCTGGAGGTGGCGGGCTGGCGATTGGCTCCGCGAGGTTCTTCGTGAGGGTCCCATAGACCGCCAACGTTATTGTCGTGTACCAGCCACGGAGCACGAGTCCGTCGGTGGGGATTTTGTCGTCATGGCACTCCAGGTGGATGCAATCGTTCTGATTGTACTCTAAACTGCCCAAACTCTCGAAAGTCGAAGCACCCGGCTTCCCCAAATCATTCACAAAGAACTCAATTCCAAATTTTGAGGGATTCGTCGCTCCTAGGCGAACTCCTCCTGGGAAATCGGCCTGAACTCGCGCTCCCAGGGGTATAATGCGGATCTCTGTGATGTACACCGGTTTGGGGAATTGCACTAAATCGAGATTTATGTCCTGGAAAGATTTTAATTTTGATTAGGATTTGGGTCTAGACAACCTCAAGCGCAATTAGGGGTGATTTTAGCTGCTTACGTCGTTGATTTCATGTGAAAATGTGTCGAAAAACAACAACTCGACCAACTCGTCAACCTCAGCCATTTTTATCTGTCAAGCTTTTTTGACATTACGCGAAAGTGCTGCCACTGGAAAGAATTTCACGTGCAATTGAGTGACGCAGCATCTCGCGGATTATTTGCAAACTAAATGTCGTGTATTTTAAAATTTAACGAAAATAGGGAAAAAACTTAAAATTCACAGAAAAAGAATTTCTGTTATTTCATAAAGTTTCAGGTTATTAAAAATTGTTAAAAATAGGTGAAAAACAAAACCAGTTAGAAACTTGTATTACATAAATGCTATGCGACTTTTCCTTTCCTAACCACTTGATTTTTCATAAAATACAAAATTTAAGCAGATGGTTTTTACGTCTATTTTAAAAACACAAATGAGAAATTTCATACCCCAACTACATACACTAAAACGTATTCTTTGAAATACAGCTGAGTTAACAGGCGCAGAAATAAACTCTAATATAAGCTCATCAGCAACCTTACATACATACATACTATATAACGAAATAGTCTTCTCTCATTACTCTACAATGTGACTACCAAACATAAAATATAACAATTTAAGAACCCAAAATAGAAGAAGGAAAATAAAATTCATTACCATATGTACTTCGAAGAAAACAATTGAGACGATTTAGCTGCCCAAATATAAATAATCAGATAAAAACTAAAAGATTTTCTTAAATACGGCAGCTAGAATTAATTTTTGAGCAATTTAAATATACAATATACAATTTTGTGTTGAAAAATTATTATTATTATTTTCTTTATTATTTATTGTTCAACTTTTAAGCATTTATTTTTTTATAGTGAGTCTTCCTTGATCGATGGTTGCTTCTATAATTTTTAAATTGTTTTGTGTAGTCAAGATTTTCAAAAAATCGATATTTTGTTTTTTGTATTTTCTTAAAGTATGATGTCTCAAAAATATTATCTGAAATTTTCAAGTAAATCCAATGAATAGTTTTCGAGGTATCCTACAATTACTGGAGATTTCTCCGCCTTCGATGACAGGTAACTGATGGCAGCTGCAAATCGAGTGTAAAAATTTAAATGAATTTTTCTCGAAACTATGTTTTCAAAGTTGGTGACCACTATAATTCAAAAACCACTTAACGGATTTGAATGAAATTTATACAGCTTATAGAAAACATAATAAACTAGGGCCTGATCGAAGGATTTTTTCTTTGGATTAAAAGTTATATTTTTTATAAACAATAAACTAGTACTTTTTTCCTTGAAAATCACTAAATTATCAGAGACCGCCATTTTTTTTATTTTCAATTATTTAAAATACTAATTTTTTCACGCCGCTGACTACCCCTAACCCCAGGAAATTCTTAATTATTCGCGAATTTATTTATAGAAAATTTGTATTGCTACAATAGCAAAAAGATTAAACCTTGTAAACTGTTTTGTAATTTAAAAGATTTATTTTTACAGTTTTTATTTTTAGTTGAACAGCTAAAATAAACTACCCAGACATTGTCGGGGGCAAATTAACCAAAATAAAAAGGCTAGTACATAATCTTAATAAATAATTTGTCATACGACTTCATTAATTAATTAATCAATTCTTGTAATAGCCGATCTTGAATTTTAGGCTTACCTGATGATCGAATAATTTAAAATTTTGGTTGTAGGTTTTTATTAGGTATGATGTAAAACTCCAAACGTTTTATTTATGTGCCCAGTTGGTTTTGTGTAATTGTATTACAAAGTAAATTAAGCTTATTATAAGTAAAAGAGATTTAAGCAGTTTGTGCAATATATTTAAGACTATTAAATACAACGAAGGACATTTTAAGTAAGAAAGGAAATGGTCAAAACAATTCTGCCATTGCAACGTTACTGAATTGTTCTAGGAAACATGCAAAAATATAAATATAATAAAATAAAATTCGGAATTTAACACCACCAGGAAAAAAGACTGTCCACATGACTGTCCTCTTGATGGAGTCAGAATTAAATAGACACATCACACTTTGGTCAGAAATCACGAAAACGCGAGATTTAGACAATTTTCGAAAGGGTCGTGCGTATCCAAAAGGTAAGTACATTACGCTCATATGCAAGGTCACACCCTCAAAGTTACCTCATTTGCAGCAGTAACACACTTCATTATGATGGTTAATGGGGTTAATTTGTCTCTGCGATTAAGACGGTTTTTCCTAAGTATACTTACAGAAAGCGTAGCAACCAGCATATCAAATGAAAATATAGGAATTTGCCTTTCCAACAGTATAGTAAAGGTAAAACCGATTAGCAGGGTGACGCTCACAGGGTGTCAAATTATCGACAACAAAATTAAAGCTAATACTCTTTAGTAAATGTTTGAACTGAGCTACAAAAAAATACTCACAAACGCCATGCATCTCATGCATACCATGTAATAGCCTAATATATGTACTTATAGGGGCAATCTTTTTTTCTTGCCCTAACGT
The DNA here is from genome assembly GCA_949715965.1 of Dysmachus trigonus. Classification (NCBI taxonomy): domain Eukaryota; kingdom Metazoa; phylum Arthropoda; class Insecta; order Diptera; family Asilidae; genus Dysmachus; species Dysmachus trigonus. The sequence goes on from OX454323.1 coordinate 68,870,327, forward strand.
ACCCCCAAGCACTTTTTTGGCAAAAATATTTAAGATTTTTGGGGTACTGAATCCGTTTCTGGGGTTAATTTTCACTTCCGGGTTGAAGGAGCTGAAATTGAGGGGGCAGTTTTTCCTTAAGTGTTACAGTATAACAAATAACAAGATGAATATATGTAATAGTACATTTGAGAAATCGCTAAATCAACTTTTGGGGTTAAATTGTACCTAGGGGTTGAAGGGCTGAATATAGGAGGCGTAGTTCTTGCTCTGTTATTGAAAATAGCAAGATGCATATCGTTTCATTCGTTTCATACCACCCCCTCTATCTTCACCTCATTAAAAATGATTTCAAAACTAAGCTTCGCGTCTTCGAAAACGTATAAAACGATAAACATCTTGTTATTTTCGGTAACAAGGAAAAAACTTCCCCCTCTCTATCTTCACCCCTTCAACCCCTAGAAGAATCTTCATAAAAACATTTTTCATGATATTTTAAGCAAGGAATTTAAGCCATTTTAACCTTTCTAATAATATCCATAACCTCATACAGACCTGGATCCTCTCCATAATTTGTACATATTCAAACCGATCCTTAATAAGGGATCCTATAAGAAGATATGAATTTCGCAGAAATAGTCGCAGCAACCAATGATTTCATCTAGAGGATAATTTAAAAAAAAAGTAAAAAAAGGAAAAGATCAATAAAAGCCATTTAATTGTAAAACATTATTTAATAGTTTTGTTAGTTTTGTTTTTTACCGCTACACTTACAAATGACGTTCTATTATTAAACTTAGACCTAGCAGTTATTACTTCAGACTTAAACAATTTTTCAAATCTTTCTCTTCACCATTTTCAATAAAGCGTAAAACTTTTTACAAACATATGTTTCTTATAATTGTAGTGGTTATGGCTTTTTTTTTGTGTATGTGTGTGTGAGGTAAAAATTATACCTAACATAAAAATATGAATGGTACAATTTCTAAAACGTTTTCATCCGGACATATTGTTTCTAGCTTTATTTTTTTATTGCATTAGTCAATCAATTTATTGCCAAAGATACACTATGGAATTTCAAAAATTGTGTTTTTGTGATTTACATGAAGTTGCACTATTTTTTAAATTAATAAACAAAATTTACGTAATAAACTCACCAATTACATTGTAACTGTTTTGAATTAAGTAGGTAAACATATTTTTTTAGTGTTTTTCTTATTAAAAACGCAAGATCGTGTTTTATATTCTTTTTTTTTTTATATGTGTACAATTTAGAAACCATTTCAGTCACAATTAATAAGACACGTACAAAAGCTTTATACACAACAAGCACAATTCTTTGGTCCTAACAATAAGAAGAATTAAATCAGAGTTATCACATTTCAGTTTTAATAAACTTTCAAGAACTTCGAATTTTAAGTTAAACGAGGTGAAAATGTTGAGATGATCGTTTTTACGTTTTATATGATTACATTTTAGTATCCCACTTTTATTTTAGTAGCCCACAATCATAATCATTATTAATAGGTTTTTTTATGGAAATGTCTCGTTTTATGCAAAATTGTCGTGTAAATGATGTTTATGCTACGGCCGTTAAATCGACTATTACTGAATTATTAATTTTAAATGGTGAGACCCATAAAAAAACCATTAATTGTTTTGAACATAAATATTTTCTCGGCGTTTTATGTGAAAAATGGTATAGATTCCTTTCTTTATAAATTCATGGGAGAATTATTGCAGTAGGAATCTCCACATATTTTGTTTTTAAATGCTCTTTAAAATCTTTAGAGGGAATTTTAAAATTCGCTATTTGTATATTGAATAAATCATGTAGAATAAAAACTACAATAATAGACAATTAGTTACAAATAGCGAATTTTATAGAATAAGGTTTTAAATTTAATTTAAAAATGCTGAAACTAGTGGATTTACTTTTAAAATTTCTTTATGATGCTACAATTGAAATTTTACTTTATTTGATAAACTTATTTTAACAAAATTCCTCAAATTTTTTACTAACGTATTTTATTTAAAACTATTCTTTCTCAAATGTTGGGCATAATTCGAAAAATCTCGAACACATTCCAACAGACTTCTAATTTTGCAAGGATGAAACTAGCTATTTAAAATATCGTTCAGGGTTCCTGGTCTCCTAAGTCTCGAATTTTTAAAGTAATTCTCTTAAGATGCTCCAAAAAAGTTTTCAAGAATTTTAAATAAAGAAAGTAATAGTAATTAAATTGTTTAACAAAAAACTGCAAATGTTCATATGTGTCGATGATATCCCTGAAGAGATTAAAGCCCTTGTCTTAATTTTAATCGAAGTGAATTCAATAATCAGACTATTCAATTTAATTAGATAATTATCTCTAGTTTATTTTAACTTACTTACACAAGCTACGGAAACTATTCTTCATTATGCTTTTAAAGCCTATCAAAATTGAAATAAGAGAAGGAAGCAAATTTTTTAAATACTATATTTCTTGATCTTTATATATTTACATTCTTAAAAAAAAAAAAAAAAAACAAATTTGGAAAATTTTGTATAGTCATATTAAGGATTTAAAAAAAAACAATCATCTCAACTGGATTAAATAAAATATAAGATATTTAAAATAAAATCAATTCGTTGTCATATGTTTATTAAAACCGTTTCACCAAGAAGAAAAATAATAATATAATTTTGTGTGTAATACTGTCAAATCCTAGTGACACCAGAAAGACTTCCAATTACGCCCTAAATATTTATAATAAATGCTTAAAATGTGTCCACAGTCAACAAACAAGATTTTTTTTTATCACTAAAAAACATGAGACTGAAACAATTGTGTAAAATTATAATAGCAATTACCGAGCTTTAGCGCTTAGTGTGTGCTATCATATCAACATTAATATTCACCTTAAGATTAATTATTTTCGTATTTCCGCATATTTGTTCATATTTACAAAAGATATAGTTGTTTAGTTGTTTGCTTTGTTTTTTTCCTTTTTTTTAGAATAGTTTAATAAAAAATCGTCGGTTTTGTTTTATCTACACGTTACACTTATATGTTCAAATGTTTTTAAGGTCAGAGTAAGAAAACTGGAAAAAACGCAGAAACAGCTGATGTTGCTTTTTTTTCATTTATTTATTTATTTATAACTCTGTTTTTTTTTTCGAAGAACGAGTTTATCAATTTAGTCGTTTTGTTAAATTAATAGAGATTTTTAGTACTGACAAATGAGTCTTGTGATTTTAATTAGATGTTTTAGTTTTTTTTTTTTTTTGAATTTTAAAAAGCAGGAATATAAATAAAAACAGGAAAACAAAATTTCAGTCTGATTGATGAAATAAAAGTTAAAATATCTTTTTTCACAACAATCTTAATATAAAATAATTATTTAATAACAAAAAGAAAAACATGGGTTTTTTTAATAAGATTTTAAACTCTTTTAAAAACATAAGAAAGAATAAGTATTTTTAAAAGAAGTTTGCAATCGATTTGGGTTTCAAAAACACATAATATGTATTTCCGCAATTTATGCAAGTACGTACTACAGTAGATCTACTTTCGCTAGTTCTTTACAAATAATTTGAAAATGAAAAGAAATGCAATGTACAGGGTGTCTTTTTTATTTTTCAATTACCCTGTAACGATCAAATATTGCCTATCAAATAACAACAAGGTAATTCGAAAAAACAAAAATTCATCACCCTGTGTATCAAAAACTAAAAAAAAAACTAGACTTCCATATTTTGTATAGTACGTTGAATAGTGCAGACACCCTGTATATAGTGTATAGTCAACAAATCGAGTTTGGTTTAATGAATTAAGGCTTTAATTATGAGATGAATGAGGGTAAGAAAATTGCTATATTTTATTTATTTTTCAAGTTAGCAATCTCAAAAATGTGTCTTCCAAAATTTTGCAACATGGTAACCTCGAAAAGTATTTTTTAAAGTCCAATAACTCAAAATAATGGGACAATTGAAATTTAGCTTTCAGTTCTTTCATAATCTGATTCGGACCAAAGGCCGCAGCAGGATAAGTGTGGGTGGGCTGCCCCCGCATGTATCATACCCATATATGGTAAGTTGCTACGGTGATGGAATGAATTTATGCCAAATATCAATTTCAAAAAATGTTTTTTACACTAGTTGCAACGAATTTTTGGAAAATTGAAAAAATGAATTTTCTCGAAAATGGCTAAACCGATCTTGATGGTTAAAATATATATTATACAGGGTAGCAAAGCAGTCTTGAGAAAAATGTTGAAAATTAATTTCGTTAATTAAAATGGGGTAAAAAAAAATATTTCAATTTTCAAAAAATTAATTTTTTTATGAAATCCTTTTTGTACCTTTTGTTTAAAGCTTTCTGAAACTGAGAAAACTTTTACAGAAAATGCTGAATTCGAATTTTCAATATATTGAAAGATAAGTTCAAAGAAAATATTGAAAATTGCTAAGTTTACGGTCACGAAAAGGGATTGAATTAATAAATAAATAATATAAATTTTTGAATAATATTATATATCAAAAATTTAAGTTTCAGCTTGAAACTTTATTTGAAATTTTAACGAATTTAATTCACAACTTTCTTGATATAATTCAAAATAAATAATCATTCTGATCATTAAAGTATTAGGACATCTTAAAGGCTATAGGGGAATAAGAAGGGGATTATCAATTCCCTAATGGCGGAAATTGAAAAAACTACGTCAACAAGTTACAAACAATTTTTGGCGATTTTGCCGGACATAACCTACAAAAACAAATAAAAATCGTCATTTTATTTGTTTAAGGGGTCACGTCGGTAGAAAAGAAATATGGAAAAAATAAAAGTAATAAAAAAAGTATGTTAGGAAGCTATAACAAAATTTCAGTAATTGTACCAAAATTTAAAATCGTAAAAAAAATTGTTTGAAAAAAGAAAAAAAAATTTTTAGGTTATATCCAGTTTTCAGTTCCACTGATTGATGACTGTGATGTGCCTCAGTAACATCTATAACATGTCAAAATCCCATCCAAATCGGTCAGCGCGTTCAAAAGATATTGAGCCCTATTATGAAAGTCGATTTCAATCGACTCGACTAGCGAAGACACTAATTTTCTTATCATCCGAGCTTTGAAAATGTGTCTTCTCTAGTTGAGTCGAAATAAGGGCAGGTTCTCCTACTATGCGATCAAAAAATGGTTTTTTTTTTTTTTTTTTACATTTTTTAAATCGGTAACATGTCTAAATTATGTTGCCGAAAGGATTTTTTGATTTCTTAATTTTTTTGGAAGATACAGCGTGTTTAAGAGAAGTGTGCACCGCGCCGGCCGAACAAGCGCTCATAGAGTGAAAATGTGAAGCGAAACTTTACACGCGATTTCCCACGATTGTCAGATTTTAGTGCGCGCAGCACTCTAGCTCAAAATTCACTTGTCCGATTCACTTGATATAAAGTGCTAAATTTAGAGAAATGTATTGCCCCGGCCCTGAATGTTTTTTTTTTTTTAATTTTTATAAATAAACAATTTTTTGAGTCGATTTTTATGGGAAAAAAATGACGAAAAATTTGCATTTTTTTTCAAAGTGGTGTAGTTTTTTCAAAAAACGTTTAATTTGTTTAAAAAAACATTCAGGGCCGGGGGACAATGTTTAAGTAACTAAATATTTTTGAATTTCATGTTTCAGATGATTACCCCACCCTAGGGAATGCAGCGCGCAAGTCGTTGCACGTCGCGCACTGTCAGGAAAACCGTTGGCTGGAACCGCCATTTTGGATTTTTTTTTTTGAAAATTTTTTTTTTTCTGTTCTACTTATATTAATAAATGACCACAAAAAAACCGCTAGTTCCTAACTCGATCCTAAGTACCCAAAAAAAAATCATGACAAAGTCGATTTTTTCGCTCAAAGTAGGAGAACCTGCCCTTAAATCGACTTGCATAATAGGGGCCATTATATGTTTTTTCTAAATTTTTAAAACTAATTCTTACCCCTTGAGTTCTGAATTAATTATTCAGGGATGAAACTTGGCCAAATTGTAACTTGTGTTAGTCCTGACTATAAAAAACTATAACAGCCATAACCGTTGTGAGGGGGGGGGGGGGGGGGGGGGAGGGGCACTTTATCCCTTCTTATCCCCCTATGGCCTTTGAGTTTAAATTAATCTAATAATTTGTTCAGATTAAAATTTTAAGTTTGGATGAATAAAAATTATAGCAATTAGATATTAGTTTCCGCCAATTTTAAAACTCTTTGCTATCGATTAACGATTTAAAAAATTCAATTCAATGCAAAATTTCAAATACAGATCAGAGCATGAAAGAAATACAGGTTTTACTTTAAATTCAAAATACATATATACATATCTAGTTATTGCATGTACTATTAGAATATATGGTCATAATTTTTAAAATGGGGATTTTATTGAAAAAAAAACTTTTATTTTATATACTACATTTCACCACTTTTCATATTATTTTATTTGGAACTTTCTCATGTTTTCCGTGTATTATTTTTGATATTTTTAAACAAACATACAAAATTTCGAATTATGATATTTATTATATTCCTAATTTGGGGACTAAAAATAATTACTTAAAAAATGTTTGTACGTAATTCACTCATATAATATAAATCGTATCGTATTCCAAAATAAGGTCGGCGTTTCTGTGTGAATTTCTAACTATATTTTGTGAATTAAAGCGTGAAACTAGAGAATAATAAAAAATACATTATTCATATTATTTAATCGGAAAATTGTATCCGGCAGAAAATAAGAATTCATAGAAAAATCAATCGAACAACTCACCGACAATTCGGAATATAGTTAATAATATTCAAATACAAGATACAAGAAGTTATTAAAATAGAGTTTCTTTCAGCATTCGCTTCACGACAGAGCGAAGTTTACATAAGCTGCCTGAGATAAAGATTGAATAAAGTCTTCATGCCTAGATGAAAAGCGATCGCCGATTGCGCTCCTCTCGGAATGATGAGGCCCAGGCCGGATGACTTAACAACTCGACTTGGCCAGTGAGTCCGAGCATTATTACGAGTCACTTTAATGATCCAGCGAAATGACCGGAGCGTTCGTGACCGGTCCATTGCCACAGCTCTCAGAAACGAAATAAAAGAACCGAAGCGAAAATGATGCATTAAACGCCCTCACCCGCGCCTCCGCCCGCAGCAGCAAAGCAATCGTGTTGAACAAAAACTCGGTTAAAACCGATTTTATCTGCAAAATTAAAGGTGCGATAAACAATAAAAGGAACGATACACGAACGAACAAGAAATAAATTCAAGATGGGAATTTTAGTGGGATGGATGTTCGATGCTTCTCTAAATGCTCCTGCTTTAAAGATCCATATTCCAAGAGCCACTCGAGTCGGCTTCTTATAGCCTGGGTTAAAGGGTTAGAAATAATGGCCCTGTTAAAGTGGGGTTCTTTAAAACCCCTTTATCCAAACAATTCCCTCACTTATTGTTAGATATGTTCTTCAAAATGTAAACTCTGCTATGCACGAAGCAATTAAGCGGAAGAAGGAAATTAAAAAGCCCTCGTTAAAGACAGTTTTGCAAACAATCATCTTAAATATAGAACTTAAACAGTAGACCATCAAAAACTATTAAACCCTAAGATTAAAGTGGCTTACGTTAAATAACAAATACATAAAGGGCTCAAGTAAACTAAAAAAATTCTTCTATCCATTTGTCAACTTGCAATTATTTCTTTATGGTAGGAAATGTTTTAATCAAAAATATGTAAATGAAATTTTTTCACTTGAACGATTAAGGGTTAAGGTTACAATTAACAAAAAAAAAAAATGTTTTTCAATAATTTTTTTTTTTACAGAAAGAAAACAGATATCGTTTTGAAATTTTGCACATATATTCATTTATGCTTAAGGTATACAAAAATATTTTTTTCAGATCTTCAGAGCGGGTTTTGAATTTTTATGATTTTTTGAAAAAAAAAAAAAAACACCAAAATATTATGGCGGCCATGATTCCAGGCGTTTGGATCGTCGGACAAAAAAAAAAAACCAAATTAATCCTTGTTCAAATGGCTATCGTATGAACTAGAATCGTGTTGATCGGTAACAAAATTACCGATATTCGACCGATTTTCTAACCTCAAAAATTGTTTTTTTTTCAAATGGCCGCTATTTTGTTATTTTTTGGTAGAAAAAAATTATCCTAGTTCACACGATAGCCATTTGGACAAGGATTAATTTGGTCTTTTTTTCCGACGATCCAGACGCCTGAAATCATGCCCGCTATCCTTTTTTGGTTTTTTTTTTTTTTTTTTAAATCAGAAAAATTTAAAAACAAAGATTTGTGTATATCTAAAGTGTAATTAAATATCTGTGCAAAACTTCAAAACGATATCTGTTTTCTTTCTGTAAAAAAAAAAAAAATTATTGAAAAAAATGTTTTTTTTTAAAGCCTCCTTAAAAGAGATTATTTTTACCCCTATTTATTTATCTGTCTATGTTAATTTCTTATGCTTTCTTCATCAATTCAGGAGTCAAAATTATTCCCTACGGCCGTTCTCTTCGTATTAACCAATATTTGTATAGGATTTTTTTCCATAGATCACGTAGCGTTTTTAGCAAAATAGTGTTGAATAGTACAAAACATCGTGCTGAAGCAATTTTGCAAAATTCATTAAAAAATAATGGAATATGAAAAGAGCTCGTAACACGCCTCAACAGAGAGTTTGAATCTTTACCTATAGTTATTTGAAATACCAGTAATCTAAAGCACTTATTTTCATTCATTATCACCTGCGACAATCTGTTATTTTTTAATTTACTTCCAAAAATTGCCATTGGTCTTTTGTACTTTTCAAACTTATGTTTTTCCAAAACGGGCACGATACCCATAACTTGGCCCCCTAATTTAAGGAATGGGATTCGAAGCATTTTGCTGTCCTAAATATGGGAAAAATAAAGAAAAAAATCTATCCCGACCCGTTTTCGAGATATAAAAAAAAATAGTTAATACTTGTCCCGTATCAACTCCAGACAGCAAAATCTTTCGAAACCCCGCCACGACACTGAAAAACTTGAATATTCGCAAACCGCCACTATTTGCGGAACATTTCTATATTACCGCCGATCAATTTGTTTCTAAATAAAGCACCAAAAACACTATTTCTTTCCAAAATAATCGCGACACCGCGAAATGTCAAATTATGTACCAAAACAAGCTGAAGTTCGTTCCGTTCTTCTTGAAAACAGGAAAATATTTAGTTAAAATGCGTTTTGTAAAAGGAAAATGTTTAGTTAATATGCATTTTGTAAAAGGAAAATATTTAGTTAATATGCATATTTTGTAAAAGGAAAATATTTAGTTAATATGCATTTTGTTTTCAGGAAAAACGAAACGAACTTCAGCTTGTTTTGGTAAATAATTTGACATTTCGCGGTGTCGCGATTATTTTGGAAAGAAATTAGTGTTTTTGGTGCTTTATTTAGAAACAAATTAATCGGCGGTAATATAGAAATGTTCGGCAAATAGTGGCGGTTTGTAAATATTCAAGTTTTTCAGTGTCGTGGCGGGGTTTCGAAAAATTTTGCTGTCTGGAGTTGATACGGGACAAGTATTAACTATTTTTTTTTTATATCTCGAAAACGGGTCGAGATAGATTTTTTTCTTTATTTTTTCCATATTTAGGACAGCAAAATGCTTCGAACCCCGTTCCTTAAATTTGGGGGCCAAGTTATGGGTATCCCCCCCCAAAACGTAACGTGATAGGACATTTTCGGTTCCGAACTCGTAATATACGAAAAATATCTTTTAAAAATGATATAATACTTGCTCTATAGAAAATTGATGTCGACCAGTGTGATTTTTCAAAAGAATTGTTTTAAAAAATTGTGTAATTAGCAAAACAAATATTTACAATTTTCTTAGTTTTTGAAGCTTAATAAATTTCTATATCGTCTTACAAAATAAAATTAAGAAATGACTTTTTATGTCACTTATTTAACCCTTATTATTTGTTTTTGTCCGTCAACTTTAGGCTCGGACAACTTTGTTATTTTTTTTCTAAAAAAGTTCTGAAAATTCATACGCGGATATTCTCAGTAGTACTCTTTCAGAATATCAGCATAAAATTTAAAAAAAAAACACCTCTTCCGAATTTTTTGAATTTAACCCTATTTCTGAGGGTCAATTTTATAAAACTTTGATATTTTCGATATGAAAGAAGTTTTGAAAAATCCAAAACCACAAAACCTCTAGCTCAAAAAAAAAAAAACTGGGTAAAACTAATTCTACGGATTTTCAAATTTTCAACCCTTACTCACCCCCTGCCACCCTTTTACAAAACAAAGAAAAGGCTGTTGAGCTAGAATACATAACAATTTGAAAATTGCTTGCCCAAAAACCTTACAATTATTAATTTGGAACTTTATATAATGAATACCGTGCATCTTCCGATTTTCATCCCTTGCAACAACCAAAAAGGGGTATTTTTAACTCTGTCATAAGCATTGACACTTATTTATTTTCACAATTTAATTTATTCACAACTCTTAAGTTCTCAAAACAGTGTTTTTGAAAAACTCCCTAATTTTTGGACTTTTCCTTGGGGTGGTAATCAAATTTGACCTTAGATAACCTTAGATAAAGAATTGAAGTTCTTATCCTCCCTATTATATTTTTTCCCATTTTCACCTGTTTTCGAAAGCCAAACCACATTTTTTTCAGAAAAATCCGCTCGCTATCTTACGAGTTAGCGTAAAAATGTTGATTGTAGGGGTGGTTTACAACACCTTAATAAAAAATCATACCTCCGAGTTTATAACTTTATTAATTGGACTTTTAGGATTCCGTAGCCAAATGGCAAAAAACGGAACCCTTATGGATTCGTCATGTCTGTCTGTCTGTCTGTCCGTCCGTATGTCACAGTCACTTTTTTCCGAAACTATAAGAACTATACTGTTGAAACTTGGTATGTAGATGTATTCTGTGAACCGCATTAAGATTTTCACACAAGAAACTCAAAAAATTTTTTTCACCAAACCCATACGTGTGGGGTATCTATGGATAGGTCTTCAAAAATGATATTGAGGTTTCTAATATCATTTTTTTCTAAACTGAATAGTTTGCGCGAGAGACACTTCCAAAGTGGTAAAATGTGTGTCCCCCCCCCCCTGTAACTTCTAAAATAAGAGAATGATAAAACTAAAAAAAATATATGATGTACATTACCATGCAAACTTCCACCGAAAATTGGTTTGAACGAGATCTAGTGCGTAGTTGTTTTTTAATACGTCATAAATCGTAAACCGCAATTTACCTTTCATTCAATCAGCTCAAATATAACAAGAACTTTTATATTATGTTACTTGCTGCTACGGAACAATTCATGGGCGAGTCCGACTCGCACTTGGCCGCTTTTTTTTATAAAAATTACCTTCGCAAATCGTTTTTTTTTTTTAATTCAAAAATACAATAGGTAGGGATGTTTTTTTTAATTTTCAGGAGATATTCTAAAAGAGCACTATTGAAAATATGGGGTATGAATTTACAGAACTTTTTAAAAATAAATAACAAAGTTGTTCGAGCTTAAAGTCGATGCACAAAAACGGACAGTAAGGTTTAAATTATGTTAGTCAAAATCTTCATGTGATGGTATATGTTTGTTCAAAAATTTGAAACTGAAATAAAATTATTGAAGAGAATATCTGAAGCAATTAAAAACATAAAATACTAATCAAGAAATATGTATATACTTAGGAAAAGGCTAGTAACAATATAAATAACAATATAAAATTCATTGAATTGTGATTTCAAAACGCCAAATTAATTATTCTGATATTATACCCAGAACGCAATACCTACCCACTTAGTGGTAATTATAGAAAAAAATTTTTAATTACTATAATTTAATATAAAAAGTAAATGTCAGAAAAAATTATTTCATCCATAAATTATTAAGAGTAGGATTCAATTCACTCAAGACTAAAACTGCTCGTAAATTAGGTGCTACATTTCAGATTCTGATAAGAAATATCGCTTATAATTCAGCTAACATTATCATAATCGAGTAAATTTAAATGAGGCGACTTCTATAATTAGATATTTTGCATCACATCGATGATGATTTAATTTAAGTAAACAATAATTAATGAGTGGAATAAATGTTAATCATTAATTTGAATTTAGTTATATAGATAAAACTAATAAAATAGGATTTAATTTATGAGAAAGTGAGAATTTTAAGTCTGTTTTCGAAAATATGAATTTCTACAACATGTTAAATGTCGGTTATTTATTTATTATAATTGAATTTCATTGAAATTCCAAATGCCATCGATTGAATTATGACATCTAAAACTAGAAAAATTATTTTGATTAATTAAAATCATGCAAACTTTTGTGTTTAAAAAATAAATTTAAATTTATGAATACGTGTTCATGCAAAAGTACTATTATTTTGCAAAATAATAAGAGATTAATTAAAATGCATGCATACGAACAAATTAAACATTTTGTTCTGATCATTTTTCATATTCTTAAATTATTAGAATATCTTGATCAATGCTTAAGGAATAAAATTATGTTTTAGTAAATGTGGCGGAATCTGAATCAAACCAACAAAATCCATGCAAACAAAAAAAAACCCACCTTCAGCTAGATACTAAAAATATCTTTTTTACAAAATCTCGTTCCTTTCTTTCAGTTTTTCAGCGAATTTTGTGCTTTTTGTTGTATTTTTGTGTGTAGAGTCACCTATACAATAAATTTGAAAATACAAAAAAATATGTAAGTACCAATTTCAGAGAACGCTTATAATTTGATTTATTTAACTAATTACCTATTACAAAAATTCACAGTCAGATGAAAGGGATTATGAAACGTAGGTTTTCATTAATTAAAATCTTAAATCCACTCAAATAAGTGAATAGTACAAGTTTAAAACTTAACTGATAGAATAACAATTTGAGTTGTCTTCTTTGAAATAGCTTTACATATTTAACAATGCTATCCAGCTTGGAAAATTTAGGAAATAGCGCGCGATAAATTTCATAACAGCCGCCGCATCAAATACAAACCATCTGCCTGCCCCCCAGGTGTATAAATAATTAATTTAATTATTCATATAAATTCAAATGCAAAATTCTGTACATAGACTTTGTTATCTCAAAAGGGTACGAATCATTGAGCAGCAGCAGCCTTGAAATAATAAATGAACACTGAATTTGAAGCCAAACCAACACAATTTCTCTCTTACAATCATAATTTTGCGAAAATTTATTCTGAATTTGTGTTATCAAATTATTTTTTATGGTATTATGAATTTGTAGAAAAAAGAAAATATTATATATTCATACCGATTATATTTAGTTATTGTAGCCCCTTAATAGGATTAAAAAGCGCCTTCTGGATTTTGTTTTCAAGAAGCAGAAGAAGGGATTTTGTTAAATCTCTAGAACTCTAGAAATATATACTAAATAAATTTTGTTCTGACCTCTGTTCAATTGTTTCTGTTCATTGCACGTTCGCAAAACGAACTGGGCTTACAAAATTTTCACAGAAGTTCCTCATTGGCATTGGTGCAACAAAAGAGAATATGAAATATCTCATAAAACTTTTGTATAAGGAATACAGAATAAAAGAAAAACATTCGTATTTCATCCAAGAAGAATGATAATTTGAAAAGTTTTCTCGGTAGGCCACTAGGGGAAGGAAAACAATGGGATATTAATGTAGGAAAAAAAAGTAGGTGAATAAATGGGCTGAGTTGAGGGAATAAAATAAAAGAAACAAAAGACACGGAATTTTTTTTTTTGTATGTTTTTTCGCAACTTCTCTTATTCAATAAAAAAAAAACTAAAAATAAAAATAATTATTAATATAATATCACTATTGACATCAAGTAATCATTGTGAACGCTCTCTCATCTTAGCACAGTCTCTTTTATGACACGTAAATTACCACAACACAGAGTCCTGATGATGCATCAAAATCCTCTCTCTCGGTGAACGAAACGACAAAAGCACTTTTATATTTTTTGAACGTGGACGCCGACCTCGACTTCTGCACACTCTGTATAATAAACCTAGTTAGCTCTCACATATCTCGCTAGACGTACTCTACAGTATTTTTTTATAAAGTAATTACTTGTTTTATTATCAAAATTCATTTACAAAACTTAATTAATTTAATCTCTAGCTTCTAATCTTTTTATTATTTTTTCTTATTAATTTCTTTACTCTGGCCACCTTTTTACAGTAAACTCGATGGGGTTTATTTCTTATATATTTTTTTCTTCTTCTTCTCTCATTTATTTATTTTTTTACTTTTATTTATTTTTTATATATATATTTTTTTTTTGTTTTGTTTTGTTTTACTCTGTGATTTTGCCCTCTTCTCTCCGTGGACCTTTCTAAGATGCTAAAAACGAACGCGCGCGTACACATCAAGGAATCACTGATTCTTGTATCGAAATATATAATAATTAATAATAATAATAACCAAGTGAGACAAGACTGATTATGTTCTTTTGTTTTTTTTTTTTCGAATTGTTCCGAATTGAAAATTGAAAAATATATATATATATATGTGTATGTATAGAGTTATGTAACATATTTTCACAAAATATAAAAACAGTTTTGGTAATTTATGACAAAGTTCTCTTTTATTCTAACAATTTGCTGAATGTGGAGCTACTAGTCACCAGGATGTTCCGGACAGCAGCGATTCACCTCAAACCATCTATCTATACATCTGTGAATGATAAGGTAAGAATTGATTTATTTGATTGCGTTTTAATGGGATTATTATTATTTTGAATACTCACCCTTTATGGTAAATACAAAGGCATGGCAACCTGGCTATTACATCACCTGGATTTAAGTCCTCTAAACATATAACACATTCACCCTTGGCGTCAGTTAAAACGTCCTCTGAAAATATAGAAATACAAAAAATTGGTTTGAGTACACGTCTTCCTAATCAGATGTTAATTAAAATTACTTTTAAAATTAATCTTACAGTCTAACTTGTATGAAAGAATTTTCTTTTTTTAATCACACTAACATCTATGGGTCTACGTAAAAAAATGTTCGGCTGCTTACCACAAAAATTGTTAAAAACCATAAAAAATTGAATTTATGTCTTATTTCTTGAATTTGTTTGTTTAATTAACCTCAACCATGTTGCTTAACGTGAAAAAACTAGATCTAGAGACCGAATTTAGGAATATAACTTTTTTACCTCAGTAGGCTTTAGCCGATTATCACAAATGAATTTAAGGAAATCATATTTTTATCTTCAGTAGGCCTTAGCTGCTTACCACAAAAATTGTTGAAAATCATAACAAAATTGCATTTATCTCGCATTTTTTAAATTTGTTTATTTAATTAGCCTAATCCACGTTACTTAACGCGGAAAAAACTAAATCTATAGGCCGTATTTAAGGAAATCATATTTTTGTCTTCAGTAGGCCTTAGCTGCTTACCACTAAAATTGTTGAAAATCATAACAAAATTGCATTTATCTAGCATTTTTTGAATTTGTTTATTTAATTAGTCTAAACCACGGTACTTAACGCGGAACAACTAGAATTATAGGCTGAATTTAAGAAAATCATATTTTTACCTTAGCTTTAATTCTATAAATTATTACATTAAGCTAAAAGTAGCAAATTCAAACCATGGTCCAAATTTGATTTTTGTGTGCCAAATTGATGTAATGCCAAATTTTACTTTGAAATATCAACAATCAAATATCAGTATTTTATATTCCGTACTTCAAGAGTAGAAAAACAACAACAACAAACTGAATAAAATTCTTTGTATCTATGAAAAGGGAAATATTTTGAATATTTGCTAATAACACTTTAAAAGCCTTTTATTACAGATTAGCAATATTTAAAAATTAGTGCTAATATCTAAATGACAAACTTAATTGTCGATTTCCAGTTGATATTAATGATAATCAGATACTTTAAACGTTTGTAGTATCTGATTATGTTCAGAAATTCAAACATTGATAACAATTTAAAACATTGGGGTCGGTGCCTTTTGGACTAAATACGCCGGCTGATTCAACGGAAAGAGCCCAACGTTATCAAAGACTCGCGAAAGGGATTAAGTAAGTGTAGCTTTTGTTTCTACAATTACTATTTTATTATTACTATTTTTTTTTGTATTTTTCCTCATATTTCAATTATATTTTTTATTTTTAATAATTATATTTTTATTATTCCAATCTTATAAGGAAAAGCCTTCGAAAAAAGTTGAAAAACACAAAAACGTGCCAATAAAATTGATATAAATTTGCGTCATATCGTGAACCGATCGCACTTCAATGATATTACACAAATCACAAAAAAGCTCTTTGTCTAGATTTGTCTGGTTTGCTTCATTCCAGATAGTTCGAGGTCGAATAGTTATCGCTAGAGAAATCTTAAAGTAAAATATAGGAAATTGTGACGGCTTGTTGCTGTTGTAACAAAATATCTTATCATATAGTAAATTTAATTTAAACATGCGTCGTGTGTTGTGCCTAGCACTAACTAACCTTACTTATCAGTACTCCAAATACAAGAATTGCATATATTGAATCATTCCATTTATATTTATTAGCAACTTCATTGACCCAGATACAGCGTAAGTGTTGATTCTACTAATAGTAAGAAGTGCCAGCGGATGGATGGGACAGTTTTTCGTTCGGAATCAATGAAAAAAGTGACATCATTTGCAAATTTCACTAAACAATTTTATACTCGAAGTATGCTAACAAGACTATGGAAATTTAATTTTTTGGCGATCCTTTGTGAGGATTTCTTAGGTTTAAGATAAGTATTGAATACTCAGCTTTCTCATACTAAACCTTTAAAGTAGTATTAATAAGATTTCGAATTAATACTCTTTATATTGGCACTAAAAATAAGAAATAAAAATAAATCCCCAAATTGTGAATTATAAATGCCGAATTCGTAAAATCCTACAAATATTATTAATTATAACTTTGGTAATTCCAAGCCGAATTTGATAACATAAAACCTAAAAAATTACTTGATAATGTAGCTACATCATAAGGAATCCCGCATTAAATTCAGACTATTAGTTTGCGATTTATAAACGAACAAACAAACATTTTTGGTATGTTTCAATGATTCAGGACAAAATAAGGAAGCAAAATCTGTCCGATTTTAGAAGTTGCCTAGTTTTTATGAGATTTTTAAATTCCTTTAGGTAAGTACTGAAAAAAATTATAAAAATTATATTTTACTTACCATTATATGATAAACGAGGTTTTGTTAGGCACATAACTAAATGACATTCGATGTCATCTGGTAAAACGAATTTGCTGCATACTGGACATTTGATACCTAAAAACAAAAAAAAAGGAATTTTATTAATAAAACTATTAAAATAAATTCACTAGACTTATTGTGTAAAAAAGATAATAACAATATATTGTTCATAACAATTTTTCGCACTTACTTATAATGCAAGCAAATTTATTACGTAAAATATGAAATTAAAAAAAGCGGATTTTCGTGCGCTTGATTTAACAATTTTCTACTTCACCGGCAATTTGAAATGCTAGGGAAAAATTTTCTGCCAAGAAATTCATTATTCTTCAAAACAATACCCCATTGTGACGTCTAATGATTAAAGTACACCTGTTAAAGTTTGCGCTTTCAGGTAATGCCGTGACTTCAAGCAAGCATTGGACGACGCTCCGAAAAAAAGGTTCTAAACAAGAGAAAAATTAATTGGCTCTAATTAAACTCTGCGCTGTATGGGGACACGGCAACAAAAGCTTTTGAAATTTTATAGGGCGAAAAAAAAAAATTCATTTATTATGCCATCAGAATGTCACGAATAAATTATGTGACCACAATTGAAATCTCAAAGAACATTTTTATCTAATAGGAAGGTAATTTAGTCTCTTTAAAATTTTCGTTCAGAGCTTTTCTATTTTATATTTACGTATTTAAAAGAACGAAACGATCGATTAATATGAGGGCTGTTGACAAAAACATTGACAATGACACAACATTTTTGAGTAGATCTATAAAATAGCAAAATTTTAACAGAGTTCGAAAATGGATAAGTTTGCATTTCTTTCCGACGATTCTCTAAATCTCTTTTCAGATGATCTATGATATTAACGAAATTGTTATCTTATACTCTATACTATCAATTTTACAGAGTTAACCGACCAATGCAACATAAGTTGTATACCCTAGAAGTAAGTCAGCATACGTAAATTAATGATTAATACTAATTATTAATTTGGCCTCTATGTGTCATGTACTAATCATCATTTAGAGCACTAAATTGCTCAGTAATCAATTTTTCTTAATAATTTATACCTAAATGACGAAAAGTATAATAGATTGAAACTATTTGCGTACTTATAATATTTTAGTTATGAGCATTATTGCTTCACGCTGCCTATTGCAAAGATTAAAGCAAAAACATCTCATTTTCATTGGTAAATAAGAGCCTGGAAATGTCAGAAATCAATTTTTCGTGGCAGAAACTGGAAAAATTAAAAGAAAAGAATTTCATGGCCTGCTAAGAACAAAAAACATTTTAAGTAGAGCAAATGGGAAGAAAATTTACAAGATTTGCGATTATCATAAACAAAAATTTCATGTGACAGTTGGCAGCTGACATATCCTCATTTAGGAATTTGTAATAAATGGGTAATATAATAATTATAAATTATAATATGCTATCTGTTTAGAATATTAGGCAACAAAATGTCTGCATTTGTAGGAAAAGAGGACATATTTTACGTATTATTCGATTTTTTATCATTAGTCATTGTCAGACATTTCTGATAAATTAATGGCATTAAATCTAATTTATGTATGAGAATTTGCAATATACGTAATTATGTCACTGTCAGTATGTAGTGATATATGCCATTTATATTGTACTTTTTCTTATTATTGTCATTTAATTTGCCTAAGTAGTTTTTTGTATCTCAATCATATTGCTTTTATACAAACTACCCAAAAGTTTAAGATAGTTCCAAATACTGTGCCTATTTCTAATTAAATTCCAATTTTTTACTATCCTAAAAATGTTCTAAAAATAATTCATAGGGTAAATGACACACAATAAAATAAAATGCCAATCGATTTTCCTTTGTCAAATCGAGACGTGGTAAAATTCACCACAGAAAAATGTTGGGAGAAAGCATTAGAAGATATAGGGCCTGATGTTAGTAGGATTACAGAGATCGTTTCTCACGCACGGATGGGATTTGAATTGCATATATGTATTGCACATACATATATACTATATATATATATTCCTCTCTACTGCATACCTTTGTGCCAAGGGTTTTCCAATCTGAAAATCGTGTGAATGACGAAAATTGTGAGAGGAATTTCGCATTCGTAAAATGGAATGAGGATGAAATCCGAAATGTTCTATACCCACTGAATCTGATGAATGCATCAATTCAATTTCCTAGCTCTTTCTCGAATCGGATTTTATTTATAGATTTTTATAGGAGAGGAATACTTTCCGCAAATTAGATTTGAAAAGAAGAAATTGCAACTGCCACTATTTTGAGGTTCGCACGTCCAATCTCCAATTGAGCGCGCCACTGATTAAAATTCAATCAAGTGAAGGAGATTTGCAACTACAAATTGTTACGTTGAATTGAGTTGATAAATTGATTTATAAACTTTAGAAGTTAATGAATATTTATGTAGTAAAGGAAGTGAAATTACACTTCTGATGCATGACCCTGAAGAAGACTTTATCGTAGGGTACGTACAATATAACTAAAATTATTTAAGGACTAATTATAATTGGGACAAGATCCCATTGAAATGAAAACACCGGCAGAAATAATGGTCCAAATCAAGTCTATAAAATGGAAAGGACTGAAAATAATAATGTTTTGTGTAAGAATTCATTCATACCAAGGAAAGTAAACTGTGGAAGTAAAAAAAAATATATATACATATATGAATATAGGGTATACTATGCAGTATGCAAGGAGAATGGGCCAGGGTTAAAGTACACATTTAGCCCACAAAGTAAGGGAAAAAAGGTCGACGGAAGAAACTATGTCAATAGCCGCTGAATTTATTATGAGGGGTAGCATAAAGAAAAATCTCTCTATTACAAGAAGAAAAATTCGCAGACGAGAGAGAGAAGAAATTTTATTTTATGTTCAACATCCCAGAGTAAGAAGATTCGCTTCAAAACGGTTGGGATAAAAAAAAACACGCCTTAATTAACCTCAACGTAAATCATTAAAAGGAATGGTCGGCCGGAAAGTATAAAATACATAAGATATTATTAAAAAAAAAGAAGCTAAATGAGGGCTACGCCTGAGAAAGGTAAATACACTGAATTAAATAAGTCCCATCAGGGAATGACATGCAAACAGCATAAAGGTGTCATCAAGAGCCGCTTTAAGTCTGGGCTCAATGAGGAAAATGTGATAATTGATGTATTTTATATGATGCAGCATTTCGCAGTCTTTACGACTGATGAAGTCAGACGATGCGTGATCCAGGGAATTTAGGTGTTCTGTGTGTCACTGCTTCTGGATCATTAACAGGAAATAAATTAATCATGTTTCCCCCATATAGAGAAAATGAACATAGAGGAAAACCTCTGGACAGGACTATTTTTTTCAATCCTTCAACCCGTTCGAGCCCTCAATTTAAAAGGTTCACATTGGTCGAAGGGTTAAAAATCAATGATGATCTCGTTTGCAAAATGGAATTCCTTTAGTCATCAGTCAATATTATAAAAGAATTTATAAATTTTATATGTACAGTACACGATTACATTAGGATACTATTTATTAACCCTTATCACAAAGAGGTTTTAGACAGTCATAGGTTTTGCCACCTTCGACATGACTATGCAAATTTAATGAATATGTTCAACATAATGTGAAAAATGATTAATTTCGAAAATATAATTTTTATTGATGTATTTAATGGATTTTAGAATATTTTACATAGAACAACCTAGTGACGTATTTTTAACTAAGTATAAGTATCTCTAAACTAGTCTCTAAACGTAATTCTTTGAAATCGGTTTCTTAAAATCTATCCAGAACATAAGGAATTAAAAATACATTTTTTTTTTTAAATAACATCAAATTTTGAGTTAAAAATTAATGTTTAATTTAACAAAAGTCGGTAAGAAAAGATGATTTTAATCTGCATTTAAAAATTTCAGCATGGAAAATGGAAGCCTCTGTATTCTTAAAATATCACAAATATACAAAATTAAATAAAACCTTTTTAAAAAAATATATCGAACAGCCCTTAAAAGTTCAGACCCCTAAAAAGTATGAAATATTTTTAATATTTTTGAAATCCAATAATAGGCAATTATAGACAATCAATTTTGTTTTTAGGCCGACTCCAAACATGTAGTAGTAAAATTTTAGGAAATAATTTAGATAAAAATATACTGCATTTCTAGCAACATAAATTAAAAATCTAGATGTTTTATTAAAGGTTTTAGAAACCCAGTGAATTTTAACGTAAATCTAGTTAAAAAAAAAATTAAATAAAATTAGACATAAATCTAGTAAAGAGAAGTTCATTGGAATTCTAGTGTTCCAGTGCTTTAAATTCAAAATCTAGTGAACTCTAGTGAAAACTATAAGTCTATAGAATTACATTGTTTAAACCTGGAATTTTAGTTAATTCAGATATAAGTCTAGTTAAAGTAGGTAAATAAAATTCCAGTAGAAAAACATTTTGTATGAAAAATATGAACAAAATGTACACGAAAATATTTTTTTTTTTTAAATAACCCTGTGATAAAATCCACTATCGTGAGTATAAAAATAATCTTTAACAAAAAGACATAATCACAATGTTTTTATCTATCGCGGAAATTAATTCAACAGATTGTCACAAATAATAATAATGTACTATACATTCTTATTAAACCAATCAGGAAGTGATATGGGACATTTTGATAAATAAATAGTATTGGGGTATGTAAGGTTGAAGATTCGATTCGAATTTGTTGTTTTAAAGTTTGCTATTATGAATTGGAAGCGGAAATTCGCTTAAACCTCAATTATGTCTAAGGGCATGATGTGATATTCCTGATGTTTTGACAGAAGGTACATTATATTCTAAATAATCATATAGATCTATTTTTTATTCTAGGTTCTTAAATTGTGGATCCAATATTTCGTCCAAAGATTTACAATATCTTAAGATTTCTACATTAAAATGGATCAAGGAGTTCTTAGGGTTGCTATTATCAAAATGTATAAATTCAAGTTTTAACGACAAATTATCGCACATTGGAGCCACTGAGCATTAGTAACTTTTAATCATACAAGCCTATAAATTAATTATTAATTACATCCAAGATTAGTAGTGAAAAATAATGCATAAATAAATTTTTCACAATTTTTTATGATTTTAACATAAATATTATTATTGAATGGTGGTAATCAATTTTTTTAGTATCTCACATTATGAATTCGTCTTTTTCATTCATGATTTTCCGATGAAAATGGTGAATAAGATCGAATTTATTTGCAATTACTTTCTTTTATTGTATAAGTAAACTTCTGACTTCTTAAAATTTGTATTTAGAGATTTAAATCGTATTTTCGAAAATTAGCATTTCGCCGCCTTGGTGGAACTTTTTTTATTAATAACTTTCCTATTCAGAAAATTTTTCGCTTCTTTGATATTCAGTGCCATTCTTAGAGGAATTTGATTTAAGCATGCTAGATAAAATCAAGGATAAATAAAATTTTTTTAAATTTGCCGCCTTTTGAAATCGCCTGTCTCAGATAATGAAAAAAAAAAAAAAATTAAAAAGAGCTATACCCAAAAAAGGCACTTATATATTATATTGTAGAATTGTCCTCAGGTAAGAACCTACAAAAGTGGTCCATTATTATATAAATAGTACGTGTAAGTAAACACTTTTTGTTGCTTAAGTTTCAGTCCATTCTTAGTTTGCTTCACCGATTTTATTATCTTTTGTTAAATTTATCTCTGTCAACTTCATGTGAGCTTAAGGGGAGGTTCTCATCTAGAACGTCAAAAAGTAGGTAAAGTTCGTGATTTTTTTGAAGGCAAATGACAAGACATAGGGAAATGATATTTGGCATTATCTTTTATTGTATATTTATCTGTACGAAAAAATTTTTTTATTAAAAAAAAAAACAAAATGGCGCCCGTTATTCAACTTCTCCGGAGGCATGTTTTTCGAAAATGGCCCAGCTGCGTACAATTTAGGGGTCGCAGATTGGTCTGAAATCAAATAATGATGACATTATTATAAACTAGACTAAATTTGTCTCAGAAAGAGTGGACGACTTTCAAAAAAAATTTAAAATTGACGGAATGGCGCGATTTTGAAATTTTAAGGCCGTTTTCGGCCGTTTTTTTTCATAGTTTATCACTTACAAAAAGGAGATAATGTTACAATTTTCAAAATGTGCTCCACTCTTTCTATGAAGAAAATTGTTTACTTTAATATGCACGAAACTAGAAGTTGATCGGTTGAACCGTTTTTGAGTTATCTTGTACGCAAATTTGAAAAATCTTGAAAAACAAAGTTCCGAGATAATCGTGATTGAACGGCACGGCACAGGCTGAGCGCCCCACTACGATCATGACACCGCCAGAATCAATGGGCTGTAGAATCCGTTCTAGTGCTCGGATCGACTAAATATTTTAAAGCAACATTCTAGACATATTAAACTTTAATAATATGAAATAAAAAAAAAATCGAAAATTTCAAGATTCTAGATGAGAACCTCCCCTTAAAGATAAAACGGCATCTAAATTCTAGGATTCGCTCCCCCAGTGAAAAAGCTTAACTACGCCTATGCGAATGAGGCTCGTTTGCAGATTCCACCCACAACACGGGGGCAACACGGTGGCGGCCCGGTATGACACCGTCAGTGTTGCTCTCTGATCTGGATCGGATTCGTGACCTAGACACACACCTTTCGCTCTGCCGCCGGGCGCAACTTACAATCACCGCAAATGAATTATTCAAAATGTGGGTAATTATTCAGCACCCGAAACATGTTCAACATGTGAACTCCTGTGGCAGCGCAGATATGAATAAATTAGCCCTGCTGGCAGCACCGTCAGAAGCAGCACGGTCTGACGCGGCCCGGTGCATGTCAGGTGGGGAGATTTGTGGACTAATTATGCAAATAGTGCTAATTACTATACACTGAACAGGGAATTTAAAAAACTTTTTAAATTGCTCCATCGACCTACCACAAGGACGAAACTGTTGAGCTTTGGTTAAGAAATTTTCAGTTTAAATTTCCTCCTTTGCTGACGTATAGTAGGCGCTTGCAGCACGGTTGCACGGTCATGCACGAAACATTATGGAATTATTAATTTTAAATGCGTGCGCTCAATGTTTTCATACATTATTACTTTTGTTTGACCTTAACGAAGAAAAACATATTTGCTTTCTCGCAACTTTATGAAGTACACGTTATATTACAAAATAAGAGGAAATAGCATTTTATATCGAATCGACAATCAGATTCAAATTTCTGCGAATTACACAAGCAGGGATTTTGTTTATGAGTAATGAGCCATTTTTTTAAAGTTGTGCATCTTTCCACGCGACAGTCAAGATGCAATTATTAAAAATAATGAATTGTCTAATATCGGCGACACACAGACAAATCTAATGATCATTTCCAAATGGTATTTAAGCTTTAAATACTACTTCGAAATCCGCATGACACATGGTAAGTCAAATCAGTAAGTAGCAATTGATTTGTTAAATGTCACATAACATTCAGAATCTATCATCATTTTGTTAAATATGGATAAGGGAATAATACAATACAATATAATAATTTAGTGCTTTCTTCAAAACTAATCCAAAAACGAAGGCGTATTTTGAATGAAGTTCCTACAACTTATTTAGGAAATGAGCTTTTAAATGAAGCTCTCAGCTCTTAATTAGCATTTGAAGGGTGACACACATTCGCAGAAAGGTAAAAGAAAAAAGAAAAGTTTGCGGAAAAACATAATTTTACTCTTCTCTGTGTCACCGGTGTAAAACTATAGACAAATAAGGACCTATATTCATATTCAGACTCAGGTACTAAAGATAAGTTTCGTGATGCTGGCAATTATTACTAAAACAGCCTACATTAACAAATATAGTGATATTCGAAATATCGGTTTTCGTGATAGTTTCTTTTAAAAAATCAATTATTCTTTCTTCAATTTCAATTTTCGGCATTTCAACATTTGACATTAGTAATGACACTAGCTACATTTATAAAAGAAAAAAAACCTTATAAAAGCAATAGAAACAACCATGGGCGGAGTTACGGGGGGGGGGGGCATGGGGGCATTGCCCCCCCCCCCCCCCCCCCCCCCCCCCCCCCCAAGATTACAGAGCGAACATCAGAAAATTAGTTTACTGTTCGTTTTTCTTATACTTGATAAAAGTCTGCCCCCCCAATGGATAATCTCTAATTCCGCCCATGGAAACAACATTAAATCAATAATTTTCAAATGTGATTTGACACCAATGCCGAAAATTACTAATTTAACTACGTTTCACATTTGATTTTGGAGTTAGAAATAAAATACGGAAAAGTGAGGAGTAGAATCTGAATTTGAATTTGAGAAATTGATCTTACGCCCGAAAATTTGAGGTATTTGTAGAATTTTTTTTAAAGTTAAATTAATGAACAACGATACTGAAACTTTTTAGGCATATTATAGTACTCATGCTGCACACAAAAACATTTTTTTTTAAATTAAAGTAACATTTTAATTACATATGTTAAAAATGGCGGTAGATAATGGTTTTTTTTTTTTTTTCAAATTAGATTGTCTTGACGTTGCTGCTATTGAATGATCATATAATCACCAGAAATCGCGGTCCGAATGTCTAAACTTTCTCAAACCATAGTTTTGAATGTTCTTTTTCGCTTTGCTTTTTGCAAAATAGCTATTTTCTACAACAATGTAATAACAAATTTCGCGATATTTATACACGAAAAGGATCAACTTTAAAAAAAAATTGCTTGATATTGAAATTAACCAAAGAACACGTGTGGATTTTTTTAGAATTTTTTGGACTTAGTTTTTAGATTTGGGCAATTTTTGAAAAATCCAAAAATGTTCCAAAAAATTCTGAAAAAGGATAAATTTTACGAATAAACTTTACAGCACAAAAAGTGCTTATAATAAAGAACACATGTGAATTTTTTTCAGAATTTTTCGGGACATTTTTGGATTTTTCAAAAAAACTTTCGAAATATCGACAAAAAAAATCTATTTTTTTTTTTGAAAATTCTAGACCACCTTTAAATAAATGTTTATATTTCTATAAACTATATTAGATTTCCAAAACTCTTACGTATTTACATCTGACAGCAAATCCACGAAGCAGATTGTTTTAACTGATTGTGTAAACAATAAAATTCCAAACTAAAATAAGGGCTGTGAATGTCGCAAAATTTCTGGAGGTCCCTCCCACTATCCTACAACTTTGCCCATTCGCATTTCCGGCGCTTCGTGAAATTTCTGAATCGATTGCGGCCCCTTTTTAATGACAAGCGCAGCCTGCGTTGGAGCAATAAAACGCTTTTATTATTTTCTATTATTAACTCCGCCCATAAATTATTCAGTTCAGTGCACCCTCCGATGATGTCTCGCTTTTACGCGAGGAAATTCGCGTGAAGCCGGCAGGTGTGTGTGTGTGTGTGTGTGCGTGGGTGGGTAGAGGGCGCCACCTAAGCATCTTTGGAATGCTCTTTTTTAGTAGTGCCCCAGAAGAGCGCTCCCCTCCCCCCCCCCGCTGGCCGTGCGGAAGGGCGTCGTGCAGGAACTTGCCGCACTCGCTGTGGCGCTGCTTGGCTGCTGCTTTCAACCTGCCTTAACGTTAAATATCTGAGCTCGCTTCAGATTGGCGTGCCATATGCCAGTTTTTGTACTCGTTAGGGGAATTATATCATTTTTGCTACCTACGGCAATGTGAGGGGTCTTATTCATTTTTTATCGTTCTGGAAGAAATATTTTTTTATGCGACGTATGTACGACAAGACGTAGGTGTTTTACTTCTCTCCTTTGAAATCCAGCCCAGGTAAAATGACTTTTAGGGGCGGGATTTTTGTCCATTTTCACTCGAGCACTAAAAATATTTGGAGATATTATCTTTTTGAAGATTTTCTTTATTGAGGAAACATTTTTCGGGGTATTTGGGGTAAAATTAAAAAAATGAATGAAATTCCCACCCATTAAATGTTAACAGAAATTCCAAGAGGAGAGGTCGTTGAAACTTTGAAGAGGGGTTTGGCTCTTTTACGAAATTTCAACTTAGCTCAAGATAGTAAAAACGTAATTGGGACTCCTTCTATACATAATTAAGATGAAAATAAAATTTTCGGGGCAGAAGAATAACCCTATTTAATCTCTTTGTTATATAACTCTTTCATTATTTGCGCAAAATCTTCAAGGATATGCCTATTCAAAAGTAAGTATTCTTCTAAAGGAGAAGGGTCGATAAGGACGATTTTTGACTTTCTTCTTTTTGTGTAAGCCTTTTTTGAAGATTTCTTAAATTTCAAGGTATACATTTGTATACCCTGGAGAGGCTATGAATGAAATATAGAATTTCGTGCGCCCTCAATTTTTTAAAATATCTTATCATCATTGAAGTTCATAAGAAAACCCACACGAATATTCTGTCAAATAAAGATTTTGACATAAATTTCACTTTAATTTCGGAGTAAATATGATAACTTGCTCTAATTCATCATTTCCTTATGTAAAAATATCCTCCAAAAATGAATTTCCTTAAAAATGTTAGAAAAGAAAGCTCCACTATGAAATAGATAAACCTATATAAAATGTAAAATATGTTGAAATTTAAATAAAATATTCATCAAATATGCTTCTATTATATTAAAATTAAATTGCCTAGTAGCTTCAATTAAAGACACACATGTTGTACTAAAAATGCATATTCCTTATGATCTTAAAAACAAGACCGTATTATGTGTTTTTACAATTTAGTGATTTTGTGATTTATATTAATTGTAGAATTATGGCGGCAAAATGAATCAAACCCGCCTCTTTGCAAATTCTTAGTTAATACCTAAATAATATACTAACTTGTGTACTAGTTGCGAGTCTAGTTTTACGGATGACCTCGGTAAAATCTATGTTTTATGGAAATTTGGGAATAAAACCACATTATTTGTTTCACTGCAAAAGAGTATAGCAGGATAAGATGTCCTTGGCTCTTTTGAAATTCCAGTTGGACCATGTTGTAGTACATAATGAAAGATACTTCGGTGCCAATTTTTATCTATCTCTCTTTTTCGCCGCTAGATGGCGCTGTGAAGCAAAAAATGGTTTTTCAAAGATATCACCGAGGTTTTTCAAATTTCCAAATGGAGGTTACAGATAATATAAGTGGTCTGCATATACAAGATTTTTTGGGATTTTTTTGGCGGGAAATTCAAATTTTGGCGAGCGTTAGAAAATTTTGAAATTCAATAAAATTTTTTTTAAAAAATAGCCTCGATTACCTCGAAGAAAATATCACTAGACCTACCACTGAAGCATTTTTTGTTCTATAAATTGTTTGTAAAGTTGATACAAAATTCGCAGTACATAGAAAACATGGGTAGGCTATGAACACGCGTAGCGGGCATACATAACACAGGTCAACAAAATTAAACTTTTTTTTTGAGTCTGAGTTATGAATGCTATTTTCTTATTGCTTGTGTCCAAAAGGAAGGCAAAAGTGTCATAATTTTGTTAAAACTTCGCTTTTGTGAAGGAAAATTTGACATTCGTTTGGATAGTTTGAACCTCAATTACAACTAAATGCGTTGTGCGATATTTCTGATTTTTTGCCAAAAAGTACGTTATACTAGAGAAAACAGTATAGGTACATTTTTGTATTGGGTTCCAAAGTGGTGAATTAAATATGGCGTCCGAACATTTGCAATTTTATGGGGTTTTTTATCAAAATGAATCAAAGAGGTTTTAGGGTCGCTGATACTAAGTCTGTTATCAAAATATATATTAAAGATGGCGGATGTAATATAGCAACCGAAAATTTAAAAAGGGCCCGCCCCAAAAGATTTACAAGGAAATGAAAACATAACAATTTTGTTGATTGGTAATTTTAAATTTGCTGTCCTGGGAACAAAAGCAAATTTTTTTTAAAATCATATTGATTTTCTTCAATTGTGAGACGAAAGCAATGAGGAATGAGCGCATATTAATCAGAATCAAAAATCGTGTCGACTTGGACTTGTGTAATAATTGTAGTGATGATCAGAAACTACGAAATCAGCTGGAAAATGACTGATATTGACTAAAAATGCATTTTTTTATTTTTTTTGACCCTGTGGTACCACATGAAAAAATTGTCAGTGTTAGGTCTAGTGATAATACAAAACATATATTTTTTTCAAGATAAAGTTATTTTTTAAAAATTGGTTATCGAATTTTAAAATTTTCGAACGCTCGCCAAAATTTGAATTTCCCGCCAAAAAAACCTCACAAAATCTTGTAGGTGCGCACTTATATTACCTGTGACCTCCATTCGGAATTTTTAAAAAAGGTTGAAAAACCACGGAGATATCTTTAAAAAAAACTCACAACGCCACCTAGCGGCGAAAAAGAGAGATATAGAGCTAAACATTGGATAGAAGTATCTTTCATTATGAACTACAACATGGTCCAACTAGATTTTCAAAAGAGCTAAGGGCACTTTTAACCATCTTATCCTGCTACACCCTTTCTAATCTTTTCGATACCGCGGTTTCATGTATTCAAAAAAATTCTATAGTTCTATAGTTATTTTATAAAGAAACACAATTTCTCTGGCCTTCAAAATCAACCTATAGCTAAAACTATTAACTCAGACATTTTAATTGTTTCCGAAAAATGCAAAAGCATAGTATAGATTTTGGACTACTTATTACAAATTAATTAAAAATATTTTTTGAAAACATGCCAATTTTTAAGAATAGTACATGTGTATGTAGCCGCTTAATGAGAGCACTGGATGCACCAAAATAGCATTGATTAGTTTTCTAATATTTAAAATTATGAAAAAGTTGGTGTCACAAAATGACACACGGGAAAACGAAATGATTCATACAGCGACAAAGTTAAAATTGCTTATTAATATTATTAATGATTCATTCCACAATTCTTTATAACCTTGACACATGTATTCTTAATTTCCTAATTATGAGTCAACTCACTGTTCTTACTACGTTTAAGATTTAAAAGGCTAAAGATGCTTCATTAAATTTCCAACTTAAAATGCAATAAGATAAACAAAAAACTTCAAATCCAAAAAGGTACTTTGAGGGCTTTTGTGCACATAATGATTTTTCTTTTATACCTGTTTTATTTAATTAATGTTAATGCCGTACTTTAAGTAGCAATTGTCAGAGGTTTAACAGCTTAAACAAGTCCTTTTTACTTACATTTTTTGGCAAAAATGTGGGAATTAAAAGTGTTCTCCTGTAATTACTCGTTAATGGCAATCGTAATAGGTTCAGGGGAAAGCAAACAGTTGTTTTGCACCCTTCCTGAGTACTCGGTGGTACACTAAGAAAAAACATCATTTTTTTGTTTTTACATCATCCCTCTGTTATCTTCAAAGGTCTTTTTCGTGAATAAGGAAGGTGAAATGGAAGGAAAGTTCGGCATATTATTACCCATTTTGTATCTCACAGTGAAGAAAGTAATTTTAAAGTACCTGCAACAATTAAACAAGAAGCTTTAAAGAATGTGAAAGGCGTTGCTGAAATTTATATTCGGCACAGAAGGCAAACAAGAATGAGGGAGAGAGTCGGAGGAAAATGTTATGCCATACTTTTAGCAGATACTTAAACGCCCTTTTGGGGGTATATTTAAAAGTAAAACAGCAGAAGTTCTAATCTGGGATTTTACGGAGGTAGGCTTTAAAACAAATCCCCTATGGGACTTGAAACCCATTAAAAGTGGTCCTTTCAGCCCTCGGCACTAACTCTCGTGAAAATAGTTAAGCCAACTTCAAATGGGCTTGTTGAAATAAAAAGTGTAATAGTAAACATTTTTGTTTTAATGAGTTCATAATATAAAAAAAAGATAAACTATCCTTTTTATTCATTTATTTACGAATATTTGTATTTATTTAGGTTACATTCCAATAAAAATCGTGATAATCGAAATCGTGTAAAATGAGACGCCGAATATTTATAAAAAAGGAGGTTAGGTTCGAATAAGCTTTAGACCGTGTAATTAAAGAATATAAAGAAAATTCGTAGATATGTTCATAATAACCTTGTAAAATGAGATAAAGATTTTATGACAAAATTAACCCATTAAGTCCCAAATGTCAGCTTTTTCGCCGCTGCGTTCGGCCGCTATATTTTTAGTGAAAATAGTGTCTGAAAAATATGTGACACACTAATTCCGACGCAAAATTTAATAATCTTTCAGAATCTGACCTCAAAATTTGCAACAAATGTGTGGTTCAAAAGTTGTAAACTAATTTATGCAAAAAAACGTGATTTTGAAAAAAAAAAATTCTGGTTTTTCCAATTTTCCACAAGGAAATCATTTGAAATTTCATTGTTTTCGTGCAAATATCGTGGTCTCGACTCCCAAAGTATAAGCTCCCGTTGTTTAAATGAAGGATTTTAATGTTTAAGCACACAAAATGGCGGTCGGGACACGAAAAGATGAGAAAAAGCTTTCGGAATTTTTTACTCGAAAACAAAGGGTTTTAGAGAAAAATTTTATTGAACAAAAAGTGCTTAGAATTGATTGAGAAACCCAGAATTCAGAATTTTTCAAGCAATTTTTGGATTTTTGGATTTGATCATTTTTTGAAAAATCCAAAAATCTCATCAAAAATTCTGAAAAAATTCACACGTGTTCCACAATCAATTCTAAGCACTTTTTGTTCTATAATATTTTTCTCTAAAACCCTTCGTTTTCGAGTGAAAAATTCCGAAAGTCAAATTTTCTAACTTATTTTATAATTCAAGATATTTTAAAATAGTTTTTGTAAAATAATTCCCCAAGTATCATACCATTTCTGAATCTGCATTAAATTGAGTAGTTTAGTTTAGTTTACTTTTAACGCCTGAAACAACTATTCAAGATACCTGAAAAATAAAAAAGTAAACAATTTGAAGTTATTTTTAGCAATGGTGGTTGAAATTCTAACTAAAAGTAGATTTTAAACAAAATTAAAAAAGTGAAAATAACTTGAAAACTGAGAAACTTTTACTAAGGTCATGTTTATTTTATCTGACAGATCTAAGGCTAACCTATCTTCCATATCACTCTGACCTGGTATTTTTGGGACACCCTGTATAATTATATTTTCTCAAAGTCGGAAAATCTAAATCAACCTCTAACAGATGTAAAATCAACATTTCAAATACAAAATTGTATTGTTTTACCTAAATCTCTACATACAAGATACAAATTTTATATTTTTAAATAATCTTATTAACATTTTTATAACAAAATCCAATTATACTAAAAGAAACAAACAGGAAATATTAACAGATTTCTGTCCGATTGAACCTCGTACAAAGCTGTTCATCTCATCTTTGTCCATATCCTCTTCCAAAGACATTTCTAAAGCCGAACATTAGAGCAAACTCTTGTGCTAGACACACAAAAGGTCTTGTCTATATTAAACGAGGAGCGTTTTTGAAGCCGTAAAGCGACTAGCAGCAGCATGACAGTGCTGTAACAAAATGACCCATAGAAAAAAAATTTGCTCAGATCCTCCAGGAACGTACAGAGTAAGGATATAAAAAGGGGATCCAAATGGGCGCGTTGGGACTGTAAGTACACATCGCTACGACCGGAGCCCTAAGACTATGAGCCCCAGCTTTAGGCAGGCATTGTCTCAAGAGTCGTACGACGAAGTCGACAACGACAACGACGACAACGACAACGATGTCGATGTCGACGTTGGATGACGTGCTCATTTCGAGGGCCTCTATCAAAACGAGTCTCACAATGTGGGGAAAACGATGCGTGCAGATTCCCACAGCATCCGCGCTGTAGCCACTTAGGAAATTATATCGCCTCGGTCCCGACCGGAGATAAAGTCCACATTGGCTAGAGTCTGGAGAAGGAATTTCCTCTTGTCAGCGAAGTGCTTTTTTTTTTCTCCCCGACTAATGTGTCCCCTCTGCAGGTCTACGTCTCTGGACAAAAGGACATTGTAAGACAAGACAAGAGAACGAAAGATGTCGTTGTTGTCGCTGTTCAGAATGTCACACTATGAACTGAAATGAATGAAGCATGTGTGGCACCGGGTGCTCTGTTGGAAAGTTGACCTAAATCTATTTTGAAAAAGGGAAAGCTGGACAGCATTAAATGTCGTAAATTTCTGGCAAGAAAATAGGGAAACATTGACGCCTGGTTTCTAGATTTTCGAAGGTCTGAACTTACCATAAATTCGCCTTCGATGAGGTTGATAGTATTGCGGTTCGACTTCGACATCTGGCATGCACGTTCCCACAACGATCCCCATGCTTGTTCGCTACAATTTTATTCCTCGAAAGAAGACGAACAAGAAGAATTATATAGGACACTATGCGACTGGTGCCACTTCCGACATCATTCATATTTATGAAAGTTTCACTGATGCACAGGAACCGCACTGTGGATTTTTTTTGATTTTTTCCCTCCTGACTAATTTCATGTCGTAACACCGCAGGAGAAGAGAAGAATTTTTTGTAGTTGACGACAACTACTAACTTGTTCGTCGTCGTCGTTCTCTTTTTGGTTGACGCCCAAGTTTTTGGCACAACTTAAAACTTTCTGTTGATTTATTTAATACTTTGAAAACTTTTTTATTTTTTAACACTCCTCTACTTTATTCCCTCCACTTAATTTTAAGTTTATCTGCACTCCGCATACACTTTCAAATACAATTTTGAAAGAATTTTCTTTAATTTTATCATTGCACCTCAACAAACAATTTCATATCTTGGCAATGTTGCATCTTAACAGTCCCCCTGTATATATTTTAAACATAAAAGCATGAATATCTCGACATTGTTTCTACCTTTTTATTGCATAACCAACTTCTTATGTGCAAAAACTGCTTTGGATGAAAACAATGAGTACTGGGTGGTGGTGAGGACTGTTGTTGTCTTAATAATTTGGTGAAGTGGATTTTGGGAGGGTTCCAACTACTTCATATTCTATTTTTCTTCGAAAAGACTCATGAATATCTTCAAATATGCGACAACATCCATTGACCTTTCGTTTTTTTAGCAAATGCTATTATATCAGAAGAAAATAATGAAAGAATTCTCGACAATGAAATTTTAAAATAACAAACAAATTTATAAAATTATACGGCATATAAACTGACTTCTTTGAACTCTCGGAAAAATTGAGAATTTAATGCAACCGCTTATTTTTGTATATTGAAGTGATATAATTTAGGAATCATAGAACCAAGAGGGCACCAAGTTCAACAAAACAATTGATAAACGTAAGATATTTTTCTAAATTAAGAACATGTTATTAATTTTTAAAATAAACGCGTAACTCGAATAATTACGATTGAGATAGAAAAATTAAATAA
Source organism: Dysmachus trigonus (assembly GCA_949715965.1). NCBI lineage: Eukaryota > Metazoa > Arthropoda > Insecta > Diptera > Asilidae > Dysmachus > Dysmachus trigonus. Next base: position 68,904,871 of record OX454323.1, read on the forward strand.
GTTGTATAATCTCAAAAATAGACAGTAACATAATGTTGAATAAATTGGCAATGAGCTATTTTTACAAATACTTTCGTATTTTCAGATCTTATAAAATCTGACGATGCAAAGTGTGGTATAAAAGTGAAAGCTTGAAGACATTAATCGTAAAAGTTATTTTTAATAGAAAATATTGATCTTTAATTTTGTACGATTTCTAAGAAATTTCACAAAATTGACTTCCTTTTCTTGATAATAAATTCTATCTCGTTTTCTAATATAAATATTTAAATAAAGGTCTAAACATTGCTTAAATTTAATTGTTTACTTATAAAAGAAGACGCACAACCTTTTTTTAGATGAAAATATCTCAAGATTATTTATTACCAATTCTTTAATTTTTAAAGAAGTGTGGAGCTTTCGTATGAAGTTTCCATAGAAATATAAATTGATTGAGATAATTATCTTGAGGAATTTTAAAACCATATTATTTTTGAAAGTGTGTCAAAATTTATTAGATTAACTTTTGTCTCAAAAGTGGTTGTAAGTAATGCCAATTTAATTCTATTTCATAAAAATTGTAAATTTTTATGCTATTACTCATGAAAAATTACAATTAATGTATAATTTCGTTTTGTTCTGGACAGACGAAAAAAACGCAGTTTAATTTTATGAAGAAAAGTGAAATAATGGTTTTTATGTTAAAACATGAATTTAGTACCAATGTAAAAGAAAAACAGAGCTCGAACACAGTTTTAATAAGATAAAAATCAGTTTCTCTATATAAACATTTTTACAGGGTGGGCCATCTAACATTTGGAATTGGAACTATAGGTTATTTTGAGGTTGGAAGTTTTGATGACATTTCCGATGTGACAGAAAGTTAGTTTTATGTTTGACATTTATGAAATGGGTCGCTTTTCGCTTGAACAAAGTTGGGAAATATTAAAAACTTATTTGCAAAGTGGTGAAAAGAGTCTACTCAAACTGTAAGAAATTTACGAAAAAAATTTGACAAAAAGAATGTGCCAAAAACGCAGTTTGTGGATCAATTTGTGAAGCGAGTTCGTGAAACTGGATCGTTGTTGGATAAAACAACCCGTGTACGTACTCGTCCTGTGCGCTCAACCGAAAACATCGCTGCTGTTGCTCAGAGTGTGCGTGAACAACCATCAACATCAACTCGTCATCGTTCTCAAGAATTGAACATGTCACGCACTTCTTTGAGAAGAATTTTGCATAAAGATCTCGGTATGAATGCGTACAAAGTTCAATTAGTGCAAGAGCTGAAGCCGCATGACTATCCGATGCGTTTTCGGTTTGCTCAATGAGCCGAAGATGGGCATTTTTACCGAAAAATCATCTTTTCACATAAAACGCCGTTACAGTTAATGGCGATCGCTACCGCGCCATGCTAAGCGATTTTTTGTTTCCCAAAATTGAAGAGTATGACATAGACGACAGTTAGTTTCAACAGGACGGCGCAACGTGCCACACAGCCAACGTAACAATCGATCTTTTGCGCACTGTTTTCGGAAATCGCATAATCAGCCGAAATGCTAATGTCAATTGGCCACCTCGAATCTCAAATCGCAGACTTTTTTTTGTGGGGAGCCGTTAAGGACAAGTGTTACGCTAACCATCCAGACACGATTGACGACTTGAAACGTGAAGTCGAAGTTGCCATTGACGAAATAGAGAGAGAAAACAATCGAAAATGTACTGAAAAATTGGACTGATCGAATGGGGTATTGTAAGGCTAGCCGTGGCAGTCATTTGAATGATGTTGTCTTCCATTCCTAAATGGAAAGGTTCAATCTTTCTAATAAACTCATAACTTTGAAAAAAATATTCATTTGTTTTTTTTTTTATAGCCGATTCAAATTCCAAATCTTAAATGGCCCACCCTGTATATGTATAATTTAAATAATGTGATCCAAGAGATCACTTTTGTATGGAGTGAAAAGGTTTAATTGGAAAAACCCATAAATAGACACTAACATCTTTTTTACCTACATGGGTATATGCTGGTGGTTTGAATCACTGAGACAAAACAAATTTTACATAATTAACTACAGAAATGAGGTTTATTTCCATTTCGGCAAGAATATCAGTTGGATATCTTCTGCTTTCCAGCCATCCATTTATGAAATTGCTTGAAAATTTTCATTACCTCAAATAATTCGTTGGAGCCAGAAAAAAATACAAAAAAACCTAGTCACGAATTGCGTACACATTATTGCCGTAGATACCTCAAATATTTTCTCTGGAAAAGGCCCCCAAGGAGCAAGAACCTATGTAACTTGGTATAATTAAAGACAAGCCATTCCTTTTATCACATGCTCGAGGCAGTATTAGGGACCAGATTAATGAAGATGTACGTTCATCGTCCCCGATGAAACGGCCCTGTTCCTTCGGGAACCTACCTTGAGGTCCCTAAATACTGCCAATTTGTACAGACGACTGTCCTTGCTCCAATTTTAGCAGGGGGGCGTAGAGGCAACCGCAGGTAGCAATCACAGCTGAGAACACAGCCTAATTAAAACATTGTGCAACGTGGCATATTTGGAAAAACCAATGGTAGCTAACGTACAAGTTTGGTATTAATCATGCCGACGAAAGGAGCACGCTAAGCAATCAAGGGCTTCCAAGAGAAGAGGGGGTGTAGTTGGAGGTAGGGGCGACTTCATAGTCATTCGACTGAAAATAATCAAAATGGGGGTTGGATCCAACCCACGCAAACCATCCGATAATTACTCGCATAAAAATGATAAAAACCATGATAATCGGTATAACCGAATTGCATGACTGAATCGCAGACATACAGACTAGTGCAGTGGACCTCGTGGGGCTCTGATTCAATCTGTATTTTTAATTTAAAACAGTTCAATTCACACAAAATTCCCATGCCCCTCCCCCAAACCGACTGCGTGTGAGCACGCCTTTGGATCAATAATTCTGGGAAAATAGTTTGCGGTTCGGTGAGCACGGAACCTAATTTTCTAACTCAACTGGAAATGCATACGAGGGCCGCCGCCCCTAGCATCAATGTCTCGGGGTGGGAGTACGAATGAGGGGAAATGCAAAGGGGAGGGAGTATGGGGAAAAATTAAAGGGGAATAGTGACCAAGTTGTGTCATTTCCCGCAATAATTTCAGGTTAAAAGCGCGGGCAAGGTAAAGCGAGTCATAAATGATAATTGCCACCCCATTAGCTACACGAAAATACCACTAGACGGCACGCTGCAAGGACAGCATTTTTTATTGGTCCGAGTGATTGAACATAATTAAGGAAAGTGCTCGTCAAAGGGCAGAAATGACGGCAAAAGAGTTCAAGTTCACTCGATATGTGATCGAGGCTTAGGAACAGGGGGTTAAACTAACCCTACTTTACTCTGTCTTTAAATTACCCCCTTCCTCTGATATTATTGATTCCGATGACTTATCTTTTAGCTTCAGCAATCAAAAATCACTTTGTTTACATGACCTTCAATCGAGGAATAATATACTTAAAGTAATGGTCAAACAAAAAAAAAATTAAATGTTGATATAAATAATAACGATTTGTCCCCCTCGTCCGGTATAATCCCATAAAATAAACATTTCTAACTTTGATATGGACTGTCAACGTATTTACCCAGCTATTTGGCTCTCTCGTGTCACTCGGAAAAATTTTATATATGCTTTGGATAAACATTGGTCGGCAAGGTTGCGGTGACATCTGCAAATAACATCACTCTCGCGGTAATGGGAAATGTGCCCTAAATTGCAACATTTGTCAGTGCCAAAAACTTAAAATGTTATCGTTCATCTCTCTGGATTTTATGTAAATTTTGGTATTATAGCACTATATGCTGGGATATTGTGGATGTATAAATATATGCAAATATAACCTCGAAAAATACATTTGAAACTACATCACTTTATGCTATTCAATGCGTTTTATTTTTTGTCTATCCAGATCAAAAGGAAATGACCTTTTGAATTGAATTTTATTATGAGTAATACTCAGAAAAGATTTAAAATTTTCTTAAAATTATCTTAAACACGAAAAAAGGCCTAATTTCCGCCCCTCTAAAATTTTCAATTTTTTTAATTAGCTTTATATAAAAATAAGTAACAATGATCTTTTTCCCATCTCATTTAACTTATATTTTGAAATTAATGTTATTAAAAGTCATAATCTCAAAATCGATCAACTTTACTACAAATTTTGTATCATATTACGTAGCATGTTATCATGTAACATATCGTATCACGCCACTTAGCGTAACAAAATATATATTAAAACCTGGCCAGAGAACATATCTATAAACTAAAAAAAGAATCATGTATATCGGGTCAGTGGTTCTGGAGTTATAAGCGCACTAACAGACAGACAGACAGAGAGATGGTACGTTTTATTAATATATAAGTATATTCGTATATAGAGATGACTGATGAGCCCAAGCTAGAAGCAACTTAATTTTTAACTATGGAATTTGTTCCAATTAACGCACAAAAATAAACATAGTACCTATAATAGTTATCTAGTAATGGTAAAAGTTCTTATTTCCAGTTGTAATATATCAAACATAAAACGCCAAGAAATATATTGATTTAATTCAAATTGGTACAACATAAATACAGGAATTACCCAATCAATTTGAAAAATAACTTCAGATTTTGGAGTGACATATGTTATTACACACTACCTCTAAAAAAGTACGATTTCATGTAATTTCCACCTTTTCCAACTATTAATTGAATAGGCCCAACCTTACAAATTAATCAATTCCAACGTTAATCGAATGACTTGATGATTTTTGAAGCAAATTGCAATTGTAATATTGTCAATTTTATTTACTCTATCGCCTGTTTGATCAAAATTATATCTTAACATATATCGTAATTCGCAGTTGTCAACTTTTATGAAATAGGCCTAAAAATGACATTTCATTAATAAATTATCCAAATGGAGGATATTTTAGTTAGGTTAATATTTTTAAAACTTAATTTTAATAATTTCCAATTAAAAAATGTATGAAATTTTATATGAACATTAAAGACAGAATCAATAATCCCATTATAATCAGGAAATTCGTACTTCTCGTATCAGCTAGACAGATTAAATAAACTTTAAACTACTTAAAAAAATCTGTGTCGTTTTGCGAGCACAGGAAATAAATTCTAATCAAATCTAAAAGTTTAGAAGTCCTTTCAGAATATAAAACAAGTGATAATAATTGCTATTGTAACACAAAAATAATCTATATTAATAAGAAAACCAATATCTTATCACCTAACTTTATTACCACTCTCGTACAAACTTTCCGACATAAAGTTTTTCCCCGAAAGTATTTGAAGTAATTATTTTTTCATAAGAGAAATTTCAAATAAATTGTTATCACCTATATTTATTTTTAGTAAGAAGTCAGACAAAATCTGGCATAAGTTATATTTACATTTAAAAATATACATGCCGTCATTATGCAAATAAAAATACTTCCTTTATGTAAATAAACAAACTCATAATAAATTTAAATAAACAACCCAGATAATGAGCTAAATCGAAAAGCAATTACTTAAAAATACCAACGCATCATCCCCTTTCTAACTTATTATCATTAAAAAACGAACCAATCCAGATTATTCAAAACAATTAAAAAGTTAACCGATAATTACATTTTGATTAAACTGAATTAGCTAAATAACAAACCACTCGAAAGGTCAATGAAGAGACTAATTAAAAATAAAATAAATAAATTACACTACTAGACAATTCGAAAATGGTTCAGTTAATTAGAGGAAATTAATTTATCTGAAGTAGCACTTTAAAAGGAAATTTTTTATTTATTTGGAGTAGTATCAGAAGTGGGATTAAAAGAAGAACGTGAAAAATATAATGTAGACAGTACATATTTTTTGTCTATTTTTCAGATAAAGATAATATGCAAGTTCATTATTCACGGCACAACATGTTTATAAATTAAGCACATTTATTATCAAACAAACAATTTCCTGATATTTGCCGGCTTAGAAACAAAGCGAAAGAAATATATAATGATAAGCATAGTCGAGTTCATGTTGCCGAGCCCTTAATCATTCAGAGATCGATGCCTAAATGTCGACAAAATAAAGAAAGAAAGTTTAGCAGTTATTGCGTGCTTATAACCGAGGTCAAAGGAAGTCTTAAAGAGACCTTTCACTGAGCAGGATTTTATTCTTTTATAAACTTTAACAATCTACAAGAATTTTTTATGTTTGAACCATGTAAGAACTATTGTTATATTATATCCACCTTTATTAAGAGTGTTAGACTTGTGTTATCGAATAAAAAAAGCTGTACTTAAACACCACTTTCACTCTTAATCACTTTTATACCATAGTTAAGGTTATAAGGCATGAAAGTATAAATTATTATTTTTTTTTGTATTATTATCACAATATATAGCCCACTTAAAGTGCTAGAGAGAGCTCCGAGCACTTCAGATAAGTTGCCGTAAACACTTCTTCCACTCCACTGACGAACAAAAATAAACTTTTACGCAAAATAATATACAGTGAGAAAGAGAGTATAACAAGTTGGGGCTTCTTCGGGTTCTTGGGGCTCAGTACTCCTCCCAGAAAGTATGTCAATGAAATGCAAAAATTCCCATGCGAACGACGACCAACTTGCGTAGAAGTCCACGACCGATTGTAGCCCTCCACCAACAAGTCTTCGTTGTTACAACTCGAATGGGCGCCAAAACTTAAGCCAACGGCCAGAAAAGGTTTTATCACCTCATGCCCGGCAACAGAAAACCCTTCTTCCCCTACATAAATAAAACCGTGGGCTAGGAGCTTGCCTAGCCCCAAGTTAGCGCAGGCAGTCAGTGAGTGAGGAACTTTAGCAATTGGGTTGGGGCTCATTGGCGCGACCTCAGCCCCAAGCCCTACTCTCAAACTCGGGGAAATGTAGGCTCCGATTGGCGGTGCCAACATTCAGGAGGCATGTGACGTTTGTTGGGTAGAGTGTTTCACACGGTTATAGGGTCAGCTCGGGAAGGGCTGATTTTATATATACATATATATTTTATATATATATATAGGGTGCATGCACCACCACGAGAAATTTCCACGTTCCAGGGCGGTCAGTGGAAACTTTACTTTATGGCTAGGCACGGAAATAATTTAAGGTCATTTAAAGAGGTGAACGCTTTCTAGTCGCGATAAGAAATTGGCTTCAGGTGCAGAACTTCCTCTAGGTCTTTTTTTTTTAAAGTTGCACTTCCACAAATTGAAAGTGAATAATGGCCAAATGTGGACCTCAAAATTAGAACATACAAAATATATAGGGTCACCGAATGACAAACTGTTTCGAGGCAATTTCGAATCAGGTCAGAATCGCTCAATATGACAAAACAATGTTATTCCATTTAAACCGACTTAAAAAAAAAAAAAAAGAGGTTTTCAATTCAAACCCTAATGCATTTATTTATTTTTCTTTTCTGTTCTGTTTTTTCATGTTTTTCATGTATATATGTACATCAAAAAAAAGACTTGATCAATTTGAGACAAACGTTTTGTTTTTAGTTAAACACTCAATTGTTAGCGCAGAGGTTTTTGAGAAAACAATCGAATTCAAGATGACCATACAATTGTTGTTTTAAAAGATAACAAATGTGTATGATGAATGCGGAATGGCTAAAGCTTGAGAACTTCGGAATGTTAGTTGTCATGAAACGCACTGCGTGTTTACTTACGACATATTTATTATTCTAAAATGGGTAAATACCTTTTGTACGTTTTTATTAAAAATCCTCAAATTTTACCACATGATTTAAAATCAAAATATCTTTGTCTATTGATTTTTTACAATTAATTACTTACTTTGAATTAAAAAAATAAATATGCATTTGGTTGCAAATTTTCTGATTTATTAACTTCGTCAAACAATTTTTCCGAACTCTGTTTAATGAGTCGAATAATAATTTCTAAAATAACAAGTTTTAAATTTTACGAGTAAAAAAATAATGGTAGTTTTATGTGTTTCAGTACTTTTTTCATTATATTATTTTTGATGCACATCCTTTGAATTTATTTATTTCGAAATGAAGCATACAATGTCTATTAGATACAATTTAAAATATAAAAAGGAAGTATAAAACCCTTTCCGTAGGGCGCAGTTGGTCACGGTTATACATTCCCTATACAAGAAAGTTTTTCACGAGAGTGGTTGCACGGAACTTTCAATCATTTCAATCCGACTATAGATGGCGATTATACCAACAGACTCTCCGTAAATGCCGACTTTAGGCAGCGGTCGTATCCAGAGAATGTTTTGTGATAGGGTTCAGTTAAGGAAAGGCAAGAAAAATCCTCTAAGCTAACTATAGAAAAAATTATCTATAGTTTGAAAAGAAATTTATCAGCATATTCTTCAATTTTGGAACTGATAAATCAAAGTCAATGATGTGACAATAAAAATTAAATAGTCTTACAAGGAGCGCAATTTATTCTGAGGCCAAGATGACGGACTTAAATACTCAAAAAAGTTAATTTTTACAAAAAATAAAAACCGACTTCTAATCTTTGAATATATTTACAAACTTAAACTAAAAAGTTGAAAATAATAAATAATAATAATCTATAAATAAAAATTAAGAAAAATGTCAAGGCAAGTTTATAAACCTACAGTAATTTTAATTTATAAACTTACTTTTGCTGGCACCAAAACCAAAAATAACTGATAAGTTATTTTTAATATTTAAGTATCAATAATTTTTTATATTGCCTTTTAATGTCCTTTTCTTTAAAGAAATAAAATCGATTTTTTTTTTTTTAGAAATTTTATTTTATTTTTCAATTCGGAAAGTGAGCGAAATTCAATAAACGGAACTTAATCCCTAATTTTCCATCCTTATAGGTGGGATATTTTCTTAAAATTTAAATGGGACTATCCTCAAAATATAGCCTATTCAATAAAAAGACAATCATTAAAATCAGTTCACAATCGGCAAAGATATCGCGGAACATACACACACACACAAAATCAGTCGAACTGAGAATCTCCTCCTGTTTTTAAAATCGGTTAAAAGATAATAACTGTGGATATACTCAATAAATATATAGTATCATTTAACACATTAACTCAAAACGAAGTATGGAAATAGCTATGGATATCAGTTTTAAGCGAACCCTACTTTGATAAAAAAAACTCTTTATACATTCAAACAAACTCTAAATCACTTTTCTACGTCTCTGAAATTGAGAGTTTCAAATCTTCAGAGTTAAAAAAAAAGTAAAAACTTCGGTCAGTTTTTAAAAAATTACTAAAAAAAGAGTATAACAAAAATATTAAAATACCCAATTTTTTTCTCTCGCAACTTTAGGCTTGGTAACCTAAAAACTATTATTCTTCCTCATTAAAACCTTTCATATGACATATTTTTTATCGCTGTACCAAATCACCAATTCTCTTTTCATAACACTACCATAAAAATGTATACTATTTTGTCCTCAAAAACGCTTATTTAAAATATTAATGGGGAACTATCAGATATTAAACTTCATAAGCTTTTAAACAAAAAATTGGTACTAAGGAATTTTCAAAAATATGGTTACATTAATTTTTTCAAAATTAGAAACCAAGATTTTGAATTCGATATATTCCTTGAAACTTGTTATTGTGTTATACCATAACAAAACCAAATATGTCAATAATTTTTTCATTGGAAAAGATCTGTATTTTTGTTCAAACTTCAAAATATGTGGTTTTGTTGTATACTTTCTAAAATCGGACGAAATGATAAAAATCAATAATATATAATATCAACAATTCCCAGATTAATTGAACGATTTCAACAATATTCAGGAAATCCATGAACAAAAAGTACCACTCCTCATTTTAGTGAAAGTGTTTAAGAAAGTCCGAGAACATAAACAAAGTGTGGTCAAAAAATAAACATTTCTCGTATAAGTCTTCTTCGGATTTTGTGAAAATATTTACATGTGTCTTTACAATATACAGAACCTATTTCCACCTGAGTGGTTATGCAAATAAACAAAATTCACGTTTATTGGGAGGAAAACACCTAAAGAAGACTTTCAAAAGAGGTACTGTGCTTATTTAGTTCATGCTCTTGGTGAAATAATTTTTTAAAAATACAAACAATAGCGTTATTGAAAAATTTGTTTCTTGGAACATTACTTCGTGATTCATTGATTTCACATTGATTGCAAAGTCACTAGATCACATCTTTGTGTGACGGGTTTTTTTCGAGGTAAAATTTACGAGAATAAGTCACAAATTATTCGAGAAATTAAGAAGAATATTTGACTCATATTTGTTTGCATGCCTCGAAATAAAACACCAAACAAAATTAGGTTCTTTTTCAAAGATATGATTAATTTAATAATGTGTACATAGTCGTTACTGTAAAGATGTCTTATTGAACCCTATATAAATTTCTGTAAAATAGCATAATTTTCTTTGTTTTCTTTAGGTTTTTTCCCATTACTTTTAAAGAATTTAGTAAGTTAAAGACGTGAGAATCAATACTATATAATGTTAATTGTCAGAAAAAATCAGTTTTTATAAAAGTTAGAGTAAATTATTGAATGAATAAATCTGAGATCCGTCAATTTGACAGGTTGGTCGTTCTAGTATTAACAATTAGCCTCGTTGCCCGAACTAATTCCGACGTATAGTTTCAACTAGGTATGTGGTTTAAATAACAAACTAGTTTTATAATTTTTAAACAGACTTTTCTGGTTATATAAACAAATATAGTTGAATGAACCCCGAAATTAGTTATTGATCCCAGATATTTTTTTTTGGGTGTATGCACAAAGCCAACTAAGCCCCGAATTGGGTTTAACACTTAAAAATTATGAACGTGTCAAAAGTACAAAAGAGTGTCAAAAAGCACGAAAGAGAAAATCAGCTGATTTAAGTGAAGTGTCAAAGTAAAATGACGTAAAGTTAACTTTGAATGAGAGTCTTTCTTATAAATGGTAAAGCGAATTTTCTTGGAAAAATTCGACTGAAATGCCACTGAAGTGTCAAATCCAATATAATGACATTTCTCGAATGCTTCATGACGTTTACTCAGCTTTTTTTAAGACCGACTAATGGATACGGTTATTCGAACATAAATTAAGCCAGTCTTAAGCCCTTTTACACATCAATTTCTGGGATCTTACAAAAATAAGCCCCTACCCATGGATAAAATTAATGAATGGACACACAGTCGAATAAACTCTAATGCAGGTTGCCATCGATTAGCGAATTGATTTGCGGTTCGCGGCTTGCGGATTGCTAATTATGCTAGTCCACCGAACCATATTTAGAGAGGCTGGCTCTCAATTCACTTGCCAGGGGAAGAACTCGACACACTTCGGAGCCCCCTGATCAAGAGCTTTTGATTAATTTGCTCGGGCTCCATCAGCTCCACTCGACTGGGGCCCCAACCGCACCACAAGGTCACGTGGAAATCGGTCTTGGTTGTTGCTACTTCAGCGCTCCAGCTCCAGCTCCATTTTCAGTCCCCAAACTCCGACTCCGACCTCGGCTCCTTTTTATATGGGGGGCAAAGACACAAAAACTCCTCTTGATTTAATCAGGCGGCTTTTTATTTAATATTCGGAGCTTGAATTCGACTCGTTTGCCCGCTTATTTTTTGCGGCTTTTGTGCTATGATGAGTACATTGATCGATCGATTGCTTCTCTTTTTGATAGAGCGCGCGCGGAAGGAACGCGGTGTCATCGAGAACAAGTTCGACTAATTCTTTATACCCGAAGCAAATCGATTAAACTTCTAACTTCCAATTTCTCAAGACATTCATCCGTTTATGCAAAATCTAATTAAACCCGAATAAATTATTCGAAACCGAAAAAAAAAACAACAAAACAAAAAATTTTTCATTTCCGATGGATGCGAGCAAAATTGTTCGCCTTGAATTTTAAATAAATTGCCATTTCTAGCGTTTTTACGCTTTTATGTTTTTTATGCAATATTTATTACTCGAGCCAGAGTTATCGATTGCTTTCCGATTAAGTGAAACGTGCCAATTTCAGACATTAATAATTTGTATTTTAAACGCTTGTAGACATGAAAACGTGCCGCTGACAATGTAATTACACAGACCTGTTTTTTAATAAAATTCCCCATATAAAAGGTAAATTAGAAAGTAGACACCGTCATTTTATATGATAATCACATTTTGCAAGCTTTTATAACAATTATATAAATTTTTTTCGTTTACATACTTATATAAGTCCTGATTTTTAATAATATTAATATAAATTCCCATAGATTTCATCGTCGTCTTTTCCAGAAATATCAAACACCTTATTTCAACAATTTATTGAGGCATTATAAAAAGATCGTTACAATTCAAACTGAGGCTTAAACCCTAGACCATTGATCCAGTTGTTCATAGCTACCATCAGTTCGTTATTAATACATAATAATCTTTATATATAACGAATAAAAGTCATAAGATATCTGTTTCCTCAGATTACAACTTGGTAAATAAAAATGTTAAGCTAAAATTTTTAAAAAGAGTACGAATTTATTTTTCTTCAAATCGACAAAAAACTCGAGTTAAATTGGGAACAAAAATAAAAAAATACATGTAATTTTTAAAAAACCTAGATTATTTAATATGAATGTGTCGTTTAAATATTACGTACGTCTTAGGCCATCCTTAAATTTAAACAAATCAAATTCCCATGTGTCATACCCATGCAAACCGTCAAAATTTGAACCAAAAAATTTTAGGTTCAAATTTTATCAGTTTCTATGTGTGCAAATCATCAAAATTTGATGGATTTGTTGAGAACTCTAAAATCATAGCTATAAGTAGTAGATTTTTAATTTCTGATCCAGATCCTAAGACAGACAGGTGAAAAAATCACAACTAATATAAAAAATTTAAATTTAAAACAACACAATGTAATAAAAAAAAAATAATGTACGAAACAATTGTAACGATAAAAGTAAAAGCAGTAAAGATGGATCTTAAATTTCGAAATTATCATATTCTAAATATTCGTTTCCAGGTATCCCTGCATATACATTTTTAAGAAAATCGCTTGTAACTGGGAATTATCGTACGAAAAACTAGAACCATTATCTCGATTTTTAAAATTTCAGTGTGAGATTCCAAATGACCAGAATCGAACCCAAAAATTTCTTTGTATTTATTTTCAAGGAAAATTTCGTAAACAATAGAGTTTTAAATATATCTCATATTTTTATACAATTTAAAGTAAATTTAATATCTATATTTATTTATTTGACCTCGCAATCGGAAATGTTTTCGCAGATTAGCGATTTTATGTTTCTGATATACATATATTATTCTTTTCTACATATAGTACAACTTTTTAATCTAGACTATATAAGTAGTAATGTTTTTCTATTTTTATATTAACTTTCCATAAGAAGTAAACAATTCGCAAATCTAGAAAAGATAAAGTGCCAATCAAAAGGTTAATAATTATCAGTGCGAATATTGCAGCTACTGCTAATTTTCCACAAACAGATAATTTTAATAACAATTCATTAGAAACGCAATTTCCTTTGCCCTAAAAGTCTTAATACATGCGATAAAACAGAGACAAGCCTATCTTTCGGGATTTTGCGGTGCCATAATGAGTAATTAAGGAAATATCTCTTTAAGATGCTGGTGCACTTCGACCTTGCAAGTTTATTCACATTCACGCCAAGAAAATTAATGTACTTTTCGCAAGCAAGAAGAGTTGAAAAGAAGGTGACCACCACACCACAAAGAAGTTTGTCTGCTTCGCACTGCAGTCCGATTTGCGAACGCGCAGAACAGAAAATCGACCGCCAAGCGGCTTAAGCCTGCGCAGTAGCGAATCCAAGGAGATAATGTTTTATAAATAACTCGGTGAATGCACTTAGTCATTTTTAAGTGATTTAATGTCTTTTTATTGGCCGGCTGTATTTCAACAATTTCTTGTACCCGCCGGAAAAGACGTTTCTTTGTTACATCCTTCATTCTATCCGATTATTGTCACAACTTTGATAGTCGTTTTTATTGCATAGAAAACTTGTGTGCTGCGATTGAGATAATAATAAATGATTTATATGTCGTGTAATTAATTTCCTCATTTATCATCGCAATCTGATTGCAAGATGTGTGCAAAATAAATAAATTTAGTGATTATTTAGAAAGAAAAATTGATATCTATTGCAACACGTTTTTATAAATAAAGAAATTATATAAATGAAAAATAAATCGCAATAATCGTTTAATGATTTCGAATTTATTTTGAAATATTAAACCTCTGACTGAGATTTGAAATCAAAAGAAATTTACTTTTAAATGGAAATACGCAAAATTTATTACGTTTTTTAGGTAACAATAAATAATTGTTGCAATTTGCTTTGTTAAATTTTTCCGAAACGCATTGCAGCAAAAAATTCGAAATGAAATTGAAACTAAGTATTTTTTTTTAAATTTTGTGTTTATATAGATTACACAGTCAGTACCAAATTTTGCCCGAAGAATTGGCAAAAACTATATACACGAATTTTTCGTAGATTATGAATTCGTAAATGCTCCCGTTTTTAAGAAATTGTAGAGTTAAAAATTACAAAAGGTCTTATTTATGAATTTAAGATTATTATAGAAGCTTGTAAAGTAGCTAAAAATAAAAAAAAAAAATAGTAAATTAAGTAAAAATTATTTCTAGATAGATATAGTGATCCTTTAGTCAATCAATTTATTCTTTTCATCATTTATTTCTAATATATAGTACATACAAAAATAACACAAAATCAACTTTATTTTTATTAATTAAATCATTTTTTTCCAACATAAAGTGGGCTGATTACACAACCACACAAAAAAAGAAAAGTGATCTGTACTTTATATGCGATTTATGGTTTTCGATGTATTTTCGCGCGCTGAGCACGAATCTGGAGTCAGAATTGAGCCATCACATCACAGTTAGTTCCTAACCTAAAAAAACATGTAAAAAAATAGCAAAAATCCGGATAAATGTACAAGGAAAAATACAGGAATTTTTTTTTTTCATATCCAGATGTATATTTTTATGTAAAAGAACCCGGTGAATCCGAATCCGATTTTCGAAAATCTTCTCCGCCATATTGGGTCCGCCATCTTGAATTTTGCAACTCTGACTTCAGATTCGTGATCAGCGACGCCTAAAACCACCACACACCGAAATTAGTGTAAATCGGTTGACTTTTGGAAATCTATATTTCTGATCCGATTTTTTGAGGTTAGGAAAAAAAAACATGACATGCCACCTCAACTCTGACGGTGGATTTGGATTCACGAAATTCTTTTACATAAAAATATACATCTGGATATGAAAAAAAGAAATTCCTGTATTTTTCCTTGTACATTTATACGGATTTTTGCCATTTTTTTAACTGTTTTTTTTAGGTTAGGAACTAACTGTGATGTGATGGCTCAATTCTGACTCCAGATTCGTGCTCAGCGGGCGAAAATACATCGAAAACCATAAATCACATGTAAAGTACAGACCACTTTTCTTTTTTTGTGTGGCTATGTTATTTTGAAAGTGAAGCAAATCTATTTCTCAAAATATAAATATGTATATAGAACTTAATTTGATCATTTTATCTGTAAGTTAAAACAAAACATCGTTGTCTACTTTCAAAATAAAGTGCTTAATTATAAATATGAATGTATTAAAAAAATATAAAGAGAATTATCATAAAAGTCTCGAAAGAAAAAACGTATGTTCGAAAATGTTTAACAACAACAAATATTTATAAATATATAAGAATAATGCATAAAAGCAATACATTAGTATAACCACATATATACAGATTTTTCGCAAATCCTTAAAAATTGCAGAATAATATTTTTCATTGATTCTAATGTTAAGGAGCAGAAATTGTTCCATCGCACCATCTTAAATTTCGAAATTTCGACGAAATATTCAAAATTAGCAACCCCATGAACCCATATGTATTAATTTTCCTTCTTTTACACCGGAAATACCTTAGAAAACCAGTGATTTTCAAATATCTTAAATATTCTTTATTAACACATAACTTTTCCATCGATAAATCGATTCGGCTATTAGTTCGATTGTTTTTAATTCAGGCGCAAGTGCACCGAATCGCTTAAATAAAGCAGTGAATGGCCATAACGAAAACGATTTAACTTTCGTCGTTCCACTTCCGCTCCATTAAAATTTAAGGAGAAGACATTTATCTTGGCCCTCCGGCACTTTTCATACATTCGAAGTTTTTCCTTAGCGCGCTTAATGCTTCTGGGGTCCTAAAACAAAGAAAACGGGGGAGCTCACCGAAAATCGAACTGAATTGTTTGAAAAGGACACTTCAGAGTGAGGTTGCGAATTCGTTGTAACACAATTAATGATTTCCTAAGTAAACGCAGCTGAGTCGGATTGGAGGAGCAATTACCCAATTTTTCGTCTACTTAAGTCGCCTGGTACCCAATGGTCGCCCGTTCTATTGGAAACTTTTTGATTGCTCCTCGATGTTCGTTCCGACAGCGGGGGAATTAATATTTTCTCCCCACGGGGGAGAGGAAGAAAAAGTTTTGGCCTTTTATTTTCTGGAAACGTTGAAAGTTGCTAGAGCTAGAAGACTTTTTTGTGCACGATATCTTTTCCTGTTCCCGATGAAATGCTGTGGAAAGGATGAAATTTTTGTCCATTTCATCTAAAAAAATTTCACCACTATATGGAAACGTCTAATTTATCATCCCGTCTGGGGAGGTATTAAACAATACCTTCGGGATGTTGTGCCAACATACACACACACACACACGATCCAACTTTTCGATAAGCGTGCGGATCTCTCCTTCGGGAACCTGATTTATTTCACTACTTATGAGTTCCTTTTCAGAAGAGAATTTTATTGCTTTTTCGTGTGTTATGAGATCCTACTTGACAAATAACCACTCAATCAATTTACAAATGGATTTTACGACATTTATACGGTTTGAGCCGAATTAGTGCTACTCGAGCGTTTCATTAGTTCGCCAGGAGGTCGTTCCGCAAGGATATTAAAGTGGATACAAAAGAAACCAAAAGAAATTTTGTGTGGCTATGAAGTTTTATGGTATCTGTGATTTCTTGAAGAAACCAATTTATTTACGAAATTGTTAACAACGTGGTTTGAAAATACATAAAAAACTTTTCTATACAAAGATCTTATTAAAATAAGAGTGAACGTTTTTGATTCTATTTTATTCCGCCCGATTAATTCAGCGGAACTTTTTTGCATTCTTATACTATAGCATAGATATAAAATTTTTAGATCTCGTATGGTGCCCACTTTCCTCTTCTTTTCTTTGTTTGGTTTTTAAAAAAATAATAATAATAAATAATGAAATAATCGCATTGCGCAGCATTCGTACTTGATGGTATTCACTTTATGAGAGAGAATAAATTTTATTTTATTTCCTTGCAACCATTCAAGGGTGATTTTAGCTGTATGACCGGGGGCGGAATCCTGATGAAATTTCCATCCGGGTATAATTTCTTTGCCTATCTCTTCATTGTTTTTAGAAATTTATCTTGGTAGTAGGATTGATTAATATTCGCCCCAGGGTCAATGAAAATGGGTTTTCCCTCAAGTCCCTCGCTTGACATTCCTATCCAAACCTTGGTACCTTTTTAATGACTTATTTGTGTTTGCACTGTCGTGTCATTTCGACACAATTTCAAAATTTTCTTTTTTTTTTTATAATTTGCTAATAAATCCTTTCGATAATGACACTCCACTTTTTTTAACATATTTTATTATGTTACCAATTAAGGTTTGAACACGCACGAATTTCACTTTGTAAAATATCAGGCTTCCTCAGTGGCATGTTGGCACTTGCATACTTTAAGAGGAATATGTTAACAAGACACACTTTCCTTATATTATTTTGTTCAAAGTTGTCACATTTCATTTTAAATTAAAAAAATATTCCTATATGAAATCGTTCACTGTTTTTTTAATCAGACCTGTATATTGAACAAGCGGAATGCAAACTTATACAAAAGAAAATTTATTAACTTAACGCCATATGCTTTTCTCATTAATACATATCATTATCTTTCCTTTTTAGCTTTCATATTAACAAGTAAAAAAATCCTTATCTGACTTTTTCTAGTCTGGAGAGTGGAAAAAGGTGAATAAAAGTAATTTTTAATAGACTTTATTCTAAAGAGTGTTTTTCTAAGCACTTCCGGGTTTTCTATTTAAACAAAACACATATAAATTAAATAAGTGACCAAAAACTGGGATCTATTCAAAAGATAATTTTTTAATATTTAATATGCTCGGCTGTGTATCCTATCAATCCAATTTTTTGCCATTTTTTCAAATATTTGGAGCAGTATATCCAAAATGACACGTCTTATTGACCAGAGACTTATCGACACACAAAATAATCAAACGATATCAAATCACACGATTTTAGTAACCAATTCAATAAATCGATTGTTTCGGTGGTTGTATGGCATGTAGCGCCGTCTTGTTGAAACCACAAGTCGAAGTTTTGCAAACAAGAAAGTCGCGGATCATTGCTCTGTACCGCTCTGATGAGCGTTCATTTGGTCCAAAAAAATATACAGGAAATGCTCTCTAAATTTTTATAACTGAGCCCTGATTTCGGAAATAAATTTCCACGATAAATCCTGCGAGCGGAAGAATTTCTTTTCCACTTTTTACAGGGAACAAAAATTCAAAATGGTGTTATAAAGTTCCAATAAAATTTCAAGTAAATCGGTGAAGCATAATGTTAGAGACCAGTTTAAAAAATGCAAATTTGAGGAAAATGCGTTTAAAGTGTATGTAGTACACTTTTGGGTCTTATTCTTTAAATCATAAAGCATTATTGAAGCAAACAAAAATGAATTTTCTGGAAATTGCAGACTGACAGTCCCTCTAAAGTCACTTTTGAAAATTTACATATAGTATACCTATATTTTATAAAAGCCAAAATATTAATTCAAAGAAAAATTAATCTGATTACAGTTTTCACTACATATATACTTTAACTTTTTACACTTCAAAAGTGTATGCTTTCTTCAAATCTAATCAAAAAGCATCAAGATATTAAAACATTTTAAAAGTCATTTAAACGAACAAAATAACGAAACATATGACGCATGAAAATAAAAATAAAACCTTCAAATTCCCTCCTAAACTTCTAAAAACAGAAAAATATTCAAATATGATATAAACAATATGTACACAAATTTACGTATTATTTATCAAAACTTTTTAATTGGGCTCAAATAAAATAGAATAAATGTCCTAGAAGCAATTTTTTTTACGTAACGATGCTCACGAGATCTCATCATACGGCAAATATTTATGTTTTTCAAAAGAAATATAAATCATGTCGTAGCATAAAAGTAAAAGCTTGTTGGGGGCCACTGGAGAGTGGCGGTGGATGGGTAGTTAACAGGCTGAAAAACAATTTTTTAATTTGTATTTCGGTGCATTAAATCATTTTTTAAATTGAGATTGCGTCTCCACCTCTACCCGCCCGCTGCTTGGTAAAAATGTTAAAGTTAAATGAAAAATTTGCTCTGACGTAAAATAAACTACATTAAGTAAGTGGAAAAATAGTGAGTGGGCTCATTTCCCTCCGTTCGCCCAATAAATAAAACTTGTTAAAAGCTGACGTCGAGCAGTTGCGCGCGAGTGAACGAAACGCACCTGAATAGCGTCAGCCGCGCAAATTGGGGTCCATCCGCTGATGAAGCGATTTGGTCACATTTTAATATGACCTCCGCGGGGTCCTTTGTATAATAGCTTCTCGCGACACGGATAATTACCTCTTGTCCGCATGCATCGCCGAGCGTGCACTTTTCGCGGAGTGCACTCGAAACGGATCATTGAGCACCCCGCGGAAGACAGCAACGTGACGGCGGTACTTGCTCACCTGTCCGCAGCGGGGCATCGAGGAAAAATCAAAATGTTTACACATCGGCGCAATAAAGGAACGGTTTGCTCGCGTCTCAGGTGAGCAAAGCTTCTTGGGACCCGTGGACAGGGTTACCACACCAGATAGA
Organism: Dysmachus trigonus; assembly: GCA_949715965.1. Lineage (NCBI taxonomy): Eukaryota > Metazoa > Arthropoda > Insecta > Diptera > Asilidae > Dysmachus > Dysmachus trigonus. Next base: position 68,924,887 of record OX454323.1, read on the forward strand.
TAGATTTGGCATTATTTTATATTAAAATTTTATAACTACCATACTAAGAAAAAAGTTACTGATTGCTAACACTATTTAACGTCAATAAAAACTGAAAAAGTCCCAACAATTATTATTTAATGAAAAAAAGAAAAAATATTTTTTTTGTAATACTTCAGAATTCAGCTTTATTATTAATTTTTCATACTGCACTTTAAAAATTCAATTAAGTAGTGTTCTTAACTAAATTAAAGATAGTCACTCACGAAAGCATAGCTTGTGCGTGTGGAGTGTTATTGTAAAACACAAAGTAAATGGATATTAAATTAAATTTAATTAAACTTTACTTATAATTATAGTAATTAAGGGGAATAAATATAAAAATCAGCAGCTAAATATATCTGAAAATGTGTTTGGGCTGTTGAATAATAATAATATAATTAAAATATAGTTTGATTCATTCAGATTAAGTTTCAAATCACTTGACAGATGATTATACATTTTGGACCCACTATAATCAATATGTCTCTGCATTAAGATTCTGTTGCACATCATTTCTGCTAATGGTCTAAGAACGCGTCTTCGGGTACTGTGATTTGACTGATGTAGAGTCAAACTTGTTAAATTCCTGATTATAAATTTAAAGGTAGAAAAAGTGTATAATTATCGCATTTATTATTACCTTGAACTCGCTGAAGACTTGCGCAGTGGAGTAGAACTTTTAGTCGATTTTTTCAAACACATAAATAAATAATAAAAAAATACTATATACTACTAATATTCTAACGTGATACCTCTAAATATTTAATAAGTGTAGTCATCAGTAAAAATAACAAATAATTTGTATTATTTAACTTTTAACATTATAAAATAATTAAATCAATTTTTTGTTTTTATGAAAATATTGTTATAATTAGTTTTTAGTACATAGTCGCTTTTAATGTAATAATACCATGCCAAATTTAGATGAAGCAAATCGGTTATGATTTGGAGGAATTGTGAGCCAGAATGTAGAAACATAATTTTTTAGAGATGGTGTAAGCGGGCGGTTAATTGTGCCTGTGAGTGTATGATTAAATAGTAAAATCACACTATCAATAAATAGTACATTTATTTACTATGAAATATTAGTTCAAATATCTATATAATTATATTATTTATAATTACAAATCGTAGTTCAGGCAACTATTAAATTAAACTATTTTTCTGAGTTGAGTGCACTCTTTAGACCTTTGACATTTTATAAGCTTTATTTAGTTCGCTTAAAATAACTTTATAATAAAATAATAACGACTGAACCTGACCCTAGAATTTAAAACGAATTTATGTCATATATGTAGCTACAATGATTAGATGTGATAAATCAAAATTGTAGGTAGATAATTTTTTCATTGAACATGTGATTGGTCATAAAAATGCAGAGGATCAAAGGTGTCGATCATATTTCAGAAATTGTTACTGCGTAAACACAAACACCGAAAACATCGATGTTAAGATCTTTACTCTATTCATCTTGACATAAATGCGCCTTAATATTGGTTTTGTAACTAGAGTTAAGCTTAACTAAATGTGATTTTAAACTTCATTTAGTAAGCAATTTTTAATGGAATCCTGAAGGGGTTATATATAGTCAGGTGGCCCAAAAAAGACGATTTTTCAGGAATTTTTCTTGAGATGACCTTTTAAGTTATTAATGTAAAAATGTGTACACATATTATGGTAACTTTTGAGTGTATTTTAATATTTTTTATTTGTAAAAATAATTATTTTAAAAGCTGCTACAGCTGATCTCCGGGAGCAACTCTAAAAAAAAGGCGTCTTGCGGTGAGCACGATATCTCTGGAGTGGATTATCCAAAATGAAAAAACCAAAAATATTTCGTTAATATATTGTTTTATCTTGTAATTAATCGAAGGAATAAGCAAAATAAGAATTTTTGACAAAATGACGGCTTCTTAAAAAAAAATCGATTTTTAACAACAATTTAGCGCTAAATTGTTTATAAAATGGAAAATATTTATCGGTGAGCAAAAAGCTTCGATTAATTACTAAAAAATATACTTAAAAAGCTTGTGTTAAAATTTGAAAGTGATCGGTTCGGCCTTTTCTGAGAAATCTTGCACACCGACTTTAAGTACACAGTTTTGAGAAAAACGCGTTTAAAGTTTCAAAAGCACTTTACATATAGTACAAAAACTCGAACACGTCATTGCAAATATGCGTGTAACTTCGAGAATATTCACCGGAATGACATGAAGTTTTCTGTGGGTGTACTAAAATATATGTAACGTAATGGCACCGAATGCCGACCATTTAAGGATTGACTACATTTATTTATTGTTATTGAATTAATAGGAACATTTATTTCAATTGTGTTAGTGGTTTCAATATGGGAAAACGATTCTGAACGATAATAAATTATTCCCGTTCGTTTATTTTGTCGTTGGTATATTTAAAATTAATTTTTAATAAAAAGCTTGCCATTGTTGGACTAGGACCCTAACTCCGGCCACTATCTCGTACTGATCCTAATACCGAGATTATTACATAACTAAAGAATATATGAGTCTAGAATAATTATCAAAATCATATATTAATTAATTATTGAGATGATACAAAAACATTTCTCATTTTTCAAGTATCGATTTTTAGCATTTCATTGATCTATTGAAGCAAAATCTAACCTTCGACCACATTAATAATTTTTTTTCGCTTAACAATAAATAATTTTATTATTTTTTTTTAACTAATTACAAGTACAGTAATTAATTTATATATTTTACTAGTAAAAATGAATTTATATTTAGTTTTCGCATAGATATTTATTAAATAACCAAGTGGCCGGATTTAGGTAGCCGGCCGGTATTCGGTGCCATTACGTTACATTACGAAAATAAAATAAAATAAAAGTCGATTTTCTGAAAATCCTCACAGTATATAACCCCTTAACAAAACCTTGCTAGAGGAAGTGGTTTGGACGTTACTTTGGAAGTAAATTCCACTTACGAACCGCCTGGACAAAATATTAAGAACGCTTCCATAGCTATGAGACATAATTTGGTAGAAGTGTCTAGTTGACGCAAAATACCATACACCCTGAACATAACAGAATCAACATGGCTACAGAAACTAAAATTCGAATTAAATGACATAATCAAATTTTCTAGTGTGTCAACAATTTCTAGATCAGTATTATTAAGCAAAAAATTTACAAGATATGCCCTTTACTCGATTTGATCAGCTTGGCTTATTCATCCTTTTCTAATCTTGTTTACTCTGACGGACCAGCACCAGCTTCCAAAAAGTAGTTTTTCCTGTGGTGGAAGATTACCAAGTTATCATTTTAAATAATATTTAGATAGCTCTGAACCTGTCATTTGTAATCTTACAAAACATTTACAATTCAATTTCATATTTGTTCGCATCAAAATGTTTAAAAAAAACGATGTAGATATAAAACGAAATTTCTCTGAGAAAAATATTCAAAGTACCCTTGATTGCAAAAACTTCTGGCTGTTGAAATGATTAAGAGTTTAAGACTATTAGAATCCACGAAGTCAGAAGTAATAATGTTTTATATAAGTTAGAGTATATTTTTTAATAATTATGACTAACTTTGTTTAATTTTTTATTTTCATTAAAATCCATTTCAATTTGATAAATTTTTGTCGCCATATTGTATCTCAAATTATGAATATCTAAATTTTTAAGACAGATTCCAAAAACAAAAGCTCCGAAATTCCTTTTGTACTAATTTTAATCAAAATCCCATGAATTTGAGAAATTTTGGCCGCTCTTTTGCACTTGCAACTCAAAATTTCGATATCGGATTCCAAATCAGTGTTTCTGAAAATCTAAAAATTCTGAGTACCAATTTTCATGATGTCTTGAAGTTTAGAAATTCTGGCTGCCATTCGGCCAGTTATTTTGAAATTCTATGACGGATAGAGATAAAATGTAAGTATACTAAATGTTAATTCAATTTCATAAAAATCCTTCTAGCAATTTTTGCCAGATAAAAAATCAAAAACTATTAATATGAAGTATTTAATTAAAAATTATGACTTTATTTTCCTCCAGTGGTGGCAACCCTGCCCGCGGGCCGTGCTGTGGCGCACCTGAGAAATAACACCAACATAAGAAGCAAACAGGAAAATGTAAACAACCTCGAGGCAAAGGTCACAGCGCCCGCCAGGCGGCGCGGTGTTCTAGCACTCGCTCATAATTGCGCACTTACCAGCGCGAGAGGCGGGACGGCGGAAATTTATTGAATTAAAAACAATGTCGCCTGGGACGCAACCGACAATCGTTCCGTGGTGCGTCTGTCCGACTGCGACGGAATTTATCTCAAGCTCAGCGAAAAGTGAAAGAGGTATTAAGCATTAAGACAGTGAACTTGGCGGATGTTTTCTTCCCGTTCTCCTCCTTGCGGAGTGCTGTCGCAACACGTCGCCAACCTCACCGATAAGTAGTGACACTTAATGCAATTGAGGGTTCTAAGTTGGACTGTAATTGGTGCGGTTTGACGGCAGCAAGGTGTACCTCTTATTCAAATTATCTATTATAAATTGCTTGTTATGGACTACCTCATATACCTGTCTTTCGAGAGAAGTGCTGCACATAGGAAGTCGTTTTACGTTTATACTGAAATTACACTGCTCAAATTGAGTGCTTCCCAGCTCTCCTTGAGGTGTATTAAATGAAAATATTTACGACATGACCACCTTCGAATTTTTAATGGATTGTGGGTGTGCAAAACAAAAGCTCGGGTTTGTTTGAGACCTCTACAATTCGAAACTTATTTAAAATTTCTAAAGAAGGTAGACATTTCCGAATGTGAAAATAATAATAGTTAGGGTACTAAAATTTAAAGAATAGTTTTTTTTCACACTGTTGGAACTTTAACTTTTGTTTTAAATTAAAAAATATCACGAATTACTTTAGAAAGTATTCGGCCGAACAAATAACAATTCCATAAATTATACGAATTCGTAAATGAACATGAACAAATGCAAAAAGCTGACATTTCTATTGCAAATTCGTTGCTTTAAGGATTTAAAGGGCTAATAAAAATATAAACTTATTAAGGGATATATTGTAAATTATTTTTTTATCCTGTCAATCATCATCCAATATTCATCACCATAAAGGCGAATGATTTTTTGCCAGATTAAGTCCGATCCTATTCAAATTTGCTAATAAGAAGGTCCTATTCGATTCAAATTTGATACTAGGGATTTTCGGAATTGTGAATTATGAATTTTTAGTCAACATTTTAGTGCAAATTCGATTGTATGTATCCCAACGAATTTTAAGATGATCAGATGAATCTGACTTTCACTGCAGACGACCAGCAAAGCAACCTCGGCTTACGGAAAGGATGAAGATAATAAGATTGAACTTCGCTAAGGAACATTCAAAATATACCGTTGAAGACTGGAAAAAGGCAACTAAAAATACTAGACCTGGACCCCTTTATGTGGTGGGAGGTAGATCAGTACATAACAGTTTTATTGCCATATTTGGACGAAATCGGATTCCATTCTTAATCTTTTAAGTTTATCCAAGATGGAGCTCCATGCCACACTGCAAAAGCAGTAAAAACTCTTCTTTCAAGCAAAAATGTTTCTCTTTTGCCTTTGCCAGGTAATTTACCTGATCTGAACTCTGTTGTAAATGTATGGCATGTATTAAAAAAATTAGTTTACCAAAGACGAAACTCGTGAATTATTAATTCAAAATATTAAGGAAGTGTGGTAAGGAGATTCTAATTATTTGCAATGTAGTATACTCATAGATTTCTCACACGTAAATGGTGAGAGCTCTCAAAGCCGAGGTATAAATTGCCATAAAATTAAATGACTACTTCATGTTTTTATCTGTAAACTGCTCCTTTTATTGCAATATATCAATTTGAAGATTAAAAACGACCTGTTGCTCATGCGCATTAAGAAATAATAACTATTAAATCGAAATTCTTATAATTGTATAAATTTTGCAATCTACATCTTAGTGGCATAAAAATTCTCGAAACACCATTTAAACTTTATTCATATAACCTATTTTCATGACCTACAAAACATGTAAAATTATCATCTAAAACCTTTTCCAAAAAGCGTCTTTTCAAGCGTCATAAGAAATAAGTCGGCTTTCCATTCCCCCATAAAATGCTGAAATGTTTCAAAAGAACATAAGTCCAGCCTTGTGGCTAGGCTGCATAATCGAAAATAGAATCGAAATTATGTCATTTGCTGTACAAAGGATCAATAATACCACAGACTGTAGACAGAGCATTCAAGCACTTTTTTGTTTGAGTGCATAGAAATCCCCAATTCAGAGAAACTCAACTATTCTAGAAAGAGTTCTAGAAAATGAATCCTCTTCAACTATTTTTTAAAATTTCACCTAAATCCTTATATAAGGAAACGTCTTCGCACTTCTTAACGTTTTTGATTAAACAAAAGTAAAAGAAATGACCTCAATTCCAGCAAAGTGAAATTGAATTCTTTTTCTGGGGGGAGGTATTAAAGTAGGTTTGCATTTGGAGTTTATACACGATTCTTGATGAAGTTTTCCATATTCTAGATATTTATTAATGAGAACAGAAACACTCACTACTGATAGAATATTTCTCTCTAAAACTTTAAGACAATTTAGTTACGTTTCTTGAGAAAAGCACTTTACTAATTATCTAAATGCGTGTCATTAACCTCAAGATTGTCATTCTGTCGAGTCTGAGATCTGACCACAAACCCCCATTTTCTGGTAGACGAATCCTAATTACATTTTCTCTATCCGCTTCCGCCTGGCAAATCAGGAAGAGCTCCCTATCCTCCACCATCCCTTATTTAAAAAGACGAAGACTAGCAGCATCTTGACGAAAGTTGTGTATGGCGGCAATCCATCAATCTATCTCAGATTTCCCAACCATTGACTCTGACGAGGAAAGTTTCTAGCAAATTAAATGAGTTTCGCTGTGACAACATCGCCCAGGGGTCAAGGCACTAATTTTTCGCTGTCATTACCGACTTTGTCCCAAAGCCCCCCCCCCCCCCCCCCCCCCCTCCCCCCCTCTCTTGCCAATGAATACTGAATAAAAACGTATGTTGGCGAACAGCGAACCCATGAACCCCACGAACCACAAACACTTAGCTCTAGTAGTAGTATAGTGCTACCCCCCTCGAGGTGTAGGGTGGAAAGGGCCAAGCTTTTATCTGCTTGTTCTTCTTCTTTCTTGCCTCTGTCGTTTTTCACTTTGACTCGATTGTTTTCTTCGAAGAGCTTTTCCAACTTGTGAGGAACCGCTGCCTCCGAGAGTTGACTTGATTCGAGCGTGATAGCCGCATCTGCGGTGGTTATCGTTTTATCAGTAAAAGCCCGAAAACAAAAGAGCCCCCGAGTGCTGTACAAACAATTCGACAAGCAGAGAATATAATCGATACAATGGCTCTCAGCGGCAATTACAGTCGATTGTGTCTATTTCCGACGTGTCATTGTCGAATAAGGCAAAATATCAAACGGAGCCGGCTGGGTCGAGATAACTGCGCGTATCGCGTATAGACGGCGCTTTCGCGGCTCACAGACAGTCAAGTCAGACCAGAGGAATTTTATTTACCCTTAAAGAAATAGGCACAAGAAAGCCAAATTTTCGGCAATGATTAGGCCGACGAACCCGCCCAGCCTATAAAATTTTGTTCGGCTCGAATTCTGAAGCAGTGTTTCTGGAAAGCGCCGCCGAGAGCTCCAGTGGCGCAATTGGTTAGCGCACGGTACTTATAATCAGTAACTTGTGAGCAATGCCGGGGTTGTGAGTTCGAGCCTCACCTGGAGCAGTGGGCTTTTTTTAAATATTGCTAAGAACGAAAAACAAAAATATTGCTTTTTTAAATCCTAAAAATTCCTTAAAACGTTCACGGAAGATAAAAATTTCAGTAAACTGCAAGAATTAAAAATTATAGAAATGACGATTTTCTTAGTATTTCCTTGACATTTTCTCGTTAATTGCATTGGATTTAATTTAAAATTAGCAATATACTGTAAAAAATAAAATACAATCATAAATAATAAAAAAACATAATTAAAAAAAACAAAAATTAAAGTAATAATTGGAGGTGCTAAATCACAAAGAACAAAATAACAAAAAAAAATTCTTATTAATATTTGTTTTTTTTTTTTTTTTTGTAATAATTTACTTCAATACTTAAATTAATTTTTATATTTTTTTTTTTATTGGATAAATTCGTTGAATGCTCACTGATAGTATATGGCTAATTTTAAATGAAATCCAATGAAATTAGCGAGAAAATGTCAAGAAAATACTAAGAAAATCGTCATTTCTATCATTTTTAATTCTAAAAAAAAAGCGCAAAAAATCCGCAAGTTTTTTTTACTCCTCCTTATTCTAGATAAAATTAACTATAAAATGCAATATAAATCTCGACATCGGCAAACAGCACTAACATTTAACATTTTTAACAAACTTTATAAAGCGAATAAAACTCTATATTTTTTTATTTAAAAATTTTAAAGTTTTTGTCAGGATTTTCTTTTTAACTGCTAATTTTATTACAATATTATTTTTAACGAATTTTGTTGTTAAAAGAGAGTTTTACTCCGATAAGTTTAAAATAAGGTTAAGTTTTCACGTGCTTATTTTTATGAGTTCTGTGTACTCGAGAACTGTAATACTGAGTTTATAATTGCTAAACATAGCAATCTTAAAGTTGTAATGGTTAATTAAAAAATACACATAAGCTTAGGTTGTGCTATGGCAAAGTGAAACTACTTTTTCAAATTTTTTTTTTTAATTAAAAAAAAAATAAATATTTATATTTGGCACCACAGTTAGAAACCTATATTCTCAATATTATATGTAAAAAATTTCATACAGATATGTCAACAAACAAAAAAGTTACAGATTTATGACACGAAAAAGTCCCGCTGGGCCCACTGTGCGGGCGTGGCGGTTGCCCTTGTCTACCCTAGACAGACAGCGCACTAAATTAATAATTAGTAAATTACTCATTTAGCACAAATTCTTAATCATGATTTATCAGCTGTCAATTATTCAATAGTCCTCGTATTTTTCTTCGTCTTGTTCTTTGTAATATAGGCGCAAAATAATGTTACAACTGGTTTAGGTATAAATGATCAAGAAAAGTTGGTCATTTAGAAAATAGTAAATTATAAAGTTTTTCATGATTTAGCGGCCATAATGATGATAAGCATATGACAGACAGCACCTTAATTAATAATTAGGGCTAATCATTAATTTATGAATTTGGATGCTATAGCATTCACGTCATATTGCGTCATATATATTATACTTTTATTGTACGTTGTACCTAATAATTGATTAAATTATGCACATTTTATTCGATTTTCGATTTAAACAGTTGTAAGAATACAAAATCCCCAATTCTATCTACCGTGTAAATTCGGGGATAGGTATATTAAGTTTTCGAAGCTTAAAAACTAATTTAAAATACTCACTACAATATCACTTCGCAAATTATAACTCTGTCATGTGCGCCACTTACCTGGAAAAGAAAAAAAGATTAATTAAATTTATGAAACCAAAGTTCTCCAAAAAAAATTGTATTAAGATTTTTATATCTAGGTAGAAAGTATCCCGTCAAAGCAATAGAGCCACTAATAAAATTGTCAATGTACAAACTTCCAAGAAAAATAAATGACTGATGCTGAAAAATCATCATATCAATCAGGTAAAATATAAAAAAAAAATTAGGTAAAATTTACGAAAAACACCAACGATACTTGTTATCATATGAAAAATTTTATTTTAAGAAATTTCTCGTAGTTTTGAATAAGAAATTCTTTTAAGATTACATTTTATCGTAAAACTGAACTAGTTCTGTATAGATTTGAAAAAATATTTTTTATGATCAATGAAAAATATACAGAACTAATATTTTGTAATAACGCCCTTTATATTTCGTTATAGAGCATAGAAATTGTGAAAATTCACTACCGAAAGGGTGAGAATTATCACCACAATTGGACAAAATGGATGTGGATGACATTCTTCCAACAAGACGGTGCAACCTCTCACACTGCGGCCGAAACAATGTAGTTATTGATGAAATTCCCTGGTGTTATCTCGTACCAGTGATAAATAATTGGAAATTATGCCAAAATGTAAGTAATAATTTCACCAAAATATAAATAAATATATATTATATAAAAAAGTAATAAAAACAGAAGATATACGAATTTAATTTTTTTTTAATTTCCTACTTACTTATGGTATAAAGTTTTGATAAATATGAAGCAAGTTGTATCTCATGCTTTTATTGCTGAAAACAAAATTTAGCTACCTTGAAATGAAATCAGAACAGCGAAAACATATAATGTCGTAATCTCGGTTAATTGCGTTATTTTTCATCAGCATGATAACAAAAGTGAATAAATATGAATGATAACACTATTTAAATGTTACCATACCGCACGACCGCGTAATATTCACTAAATTTTGCTGTATGCATGTACTGATGAAATACAGAGCTACCTTCCGCGCAACAAAATCCAGGTATACCAGTTTGGAACGTGACTAATTAATAGTTCATGTCATGTGCTCGGTAATGGGCGTATTATATTACTACGGGCTGATTTAATTGTAAACAACGCGGCGCACTTACAAATTTCAATCGTAGAAGGCCAATTTATCGGCAGACAGAATTTAAAGAAGTACTTCCTGGTTTCGGAGATAAAGCAGGTGCTACACTGGCTTCTACCTGGATTTCGTGCGATTTAAGCGAACACGAGTTCGTTTAGGCGTGTAACCAAGATACAATGAAGTCATTCGCTATTTTCGTGCTTTTATAATTGTTCACACGGCGGTTGCTTGTGAGTTTACCCTCTCATCAAAAGGGGGAAGAAAAAACCCTTACACGCAACCCTCTTTGAAAGTGAATTAGGGGACCGAACTCGACCCCTGCGGTACCCCAAATCCTTCCGAGTTGACCACGGTCATGGCTAGCCTAAGAATTTCCATGGGAACGTTCGACATCGATCGGTTTCTTGAAAATTGATACCCTTCTCCTTATGAAAATGTTTTATAAAGCGTGTGACACTCGTCGAAGCGGTCATTTCCCCCCATTGTGAAAACGTAACTTTTTTCTAGGGATCTTTGAACTTCGTTCGTTGTCTTGAGATTTTTCACGTGCGCTAGTTTCATTAGCCCCTTGACGTCAGCACAAGAATTTTAGGTGATATGAAATAATTGTAATTTGTATTTGGTATCATCGTTTCCACAATGAAACCATCTCATAAATTTTCCACACAGTTTCACGGAAACGATTCGTTTATTGATTACTTCTGCCCTGAACTGAGTCAGATTTCTTTAATGGTTTATGGAATTTATTAGCTATGTAAAGAAGGGAAGGGAATCATTAATAATAAATACCTTCCCTGTCCCTTACCATTTTATTGGGTGTATACAACTTAAATTGTTTCTCACAAAATTTTAACGACAACTTTGGAGAAGGTATGCTTTTCTTCGTGGCAGTCTTAAAATATTGAAATTCCGTAGAAAAGCATTCTTCCATTAAAACCAAGGAGGAAGCACTTCAGGTGGAGCTTCTTTCTAACGACTTGCAATGAATTATCGACTTTATTCTGACACGTTTTCAATTGCTGGGCTTGTGTTATTCATTTACAGGGAATTCGAAATTTTGTTGTGTAATTAATTAATTCAGCTAATATTTTTTTAATTAGATAAAGGACACTTTTGGCAATTTGGCTTTAAGGGAAATTTGTGGGACTTTCGAGCCACATTTTATCAATTAACTTTTGCCAAGAGGCAATTAATCTTGTAAAACCATAAATCTACTTAAGACGCAGCACTTGAAAAATGAAGGAATCTTAGGGAATTTATTTTGTTTTTTTAAGAAATATAAACTTCGAAAATTAAAAATTAATTATATTTATTAAGAAACGCTGCTTCCGACAAATTTTAAATTTAATACCTATATTATACCTTTTAGTATTTCATGAATTGTTTCCTGGAGCTTTAAAATAAAATTAGGTTTTAACGTAAAAAAACTTAAATAGGATTTTTTCGTAATTTATAGACACGACGATGAAGAATGAAATTGTTACCTTTAAGATAATTTAATTAATTTATTTTTCAGAATTCGTTGATACTATTTAAAAAGTATAATTTGAAGAATTTGCCTTTATTAATTTTAAAAATTCAAATATTTTCGTAAGGATTTATTTTTATTTTCTTTTTAAAAAAAATTTTAAATTATGAATACTTTTTCACGATTATTCAACATCGTTTCTGTCAAATTTTTGTTTTTAAAGGATAAATATCAGCTCTTAGTAGCTCTGTTTTAATCATATTATTATGTAATTAAACCAAAATAATTTTATAATTAGCCGATTTCAAAAGCAAACCTCTTAGATATTTTTCTAATTATCAAACTGTCAAAATAAATAAAAAATTACAATTGATACAAATTCTACAAAAAATTCCGCCCAATCTCACACATTTTAAATGTGTCTTCAAACATTCTACAAGTCTCTAGATTTCTAATCATTGATCGAAAATTCAAAATAAAATTTCCAGATTCGCCGATTTTCTACGTCAAAAAACCAGGTAAGAGTAAGAAAAGTTTTGTAATCAATTATTTTCGGGAATCTATTTACATTACATAATTTCTAAAAATATAAAAACCTTATCAAAGCTTATCCACACAAAATTTTCGAGATATCAAAATCTCTCAGAGCCGTCAAAATTACAGAAAAAAAAAAAAAAAATATGAAAAGCAATCTAACTTGTTATGGGACACTTATATTTTTAGAAAAATATCTTTATACGTATTTTTTATTATTTGTTACTATGTCCTAGAATTAAACTAAGAAATCTTTCTCATATTAAACGATTTTATTTAGTTTGACACATATCCAACAATCAAATCTTGTGATAGATTTTTCACCCAGTTCCCATTACCCGATTGAGATCAAATTTCACAAGTATATGTTGTTTTGATGACAATAGAAAATTACTGATTTGATATTTTATACTATTTAATTTTTCATATAATTTTACTTTACTTGTATTTTATTTTTTTAATTGTTTTACTACTACACTTGTTTACGTTTAAAATGATTCAAAAAATTTCCACTCAAGAAAAACCTAATCACTTTTCTCATTGAATATAATTTTAATATCAACATGATAAAGTTAACCCCTAAATTGCGTAAACAGAAAACAAGATTTAAAAAGTATACACTACTTTGTAGATAAAAAAAAAAGTACGAGTGTCATTAACTTTAACAAGCGTAGAATGACCTCACGAACCTGGAGGGCGTTTAATCTCGTCTAAATTTAACGAGAGGTTTGGCGGGTTCTTTGTACATTGGCATAATTACATTCTAAAAGCGTTGTAAGCATCGCAAAAATTGCCTTTTATTATGTTTTCTCCCAGCCCAAAAATTTCAACGGTATGAGTCAGCAAAAGCCCCTTCCTTCTTCATAATCACAAGATAAGAGTTCTACATTTTTCAGGAGAAAATCTGCTGGCGTTTAATTTTCTCAAAAATTAACCAAAGCACTGCTATCATTTATTATCACATCGCGAATTTTTCTGCGTTCACTGCAATAATTTTAGAGTACCTCGTACTTGCGTGAATATATTTTTTATGTATATACCTACATATAACATGAAAGGTGTGTATTTTGTAATTATTTTCGCCATGCATGAGATACGAAATCATATAAATGACAAACAGACAAGAAACGATAGAGGTGGACTAGTGGCGACTGATATGATTATCGTCACTTATCACGTTCGGGCGACTCATTTCCCAGCAGACTAGAATTTCTTAAACGTGACCGGCAGCAACAAATCACTTAATCACACCCCACAAATGACCTGTCTTGGCTTGATCCATTTATTAACAAATTTGCAAAGTAAAAAATAAATACAAATGCTGGACTGGTATAAACTTGATCTCTTTTTTTTCGACCGACAAAAAAATCTTGCTTCAACGACGCCACGAGAGACCTCATTATAAAAATTTTATGTTCGGCAAATTAGAGATGTGGGGTAATACGATTTTAAATCAGACATTTTATAAACCGTCGTAAAGGTAGTTAATGTTTTTTACAATGTTTTTTTGTTTTGTTTCTTTATGTTTAATTGTAGCACTTAAGCGATTCGACTAATTAATAAGAAAACTATATAAACGATTATGATTTACGTCAATAGTGACACAGAAAATATAATGTCACAAAAAAAAAACAAAAAAAATTAAAAATAAATAACAGGTTATGATATTGGAAAATTAGAAAGATCAAAATTTATCAAAACCTATAATGTGTGATGTCAAAATACGGGGCATGACTAGAGGTTTTCATAAATATATATGTTGATGAAAATATATTATATTTCCTAAAATAAATCTCATCAAAACACATCATATGGGGCATCAAACTATATGGTATACTTAAAGGATTTCATGAATATACATGTTGATACATTTATACTTCAAATTAAAGCTCTTTATCAAGTTATAAAGTAAATCAAGTTTTTTTCGGGCCAAAAACCAGTTTTTTGTTATTAATGAGTTTATTTATAGAACAAATATTTTCACCAAATTTAAATGATTCAAAAAATTTAAAGATTATTTACGTCAGTGTGATGCTTTTAATAAATTTAATTTTTCTTCTTCAAATTCTCCCAAAAATATAAAAAATAAAAAATGCCATAAGAAGTCTGCTTGTTCTGTGTTATTGTTTACAAATAGATTCAGTGGGAAACGTTCAGAATAGACAATGAGGGAAAAAACATTCGTTGGCCATCTTCATCTTCGTCGTGTCGACGCAACCAAAGAGATTGCGGACCTCCGCTTATTTTATTAAGTATTGCCGTCACGTCTTTAAGATGCTCTTGCAATATTGAACCGGAAGTATGAGGCATTTACACCCTGAGGGTAAATGGACAGTTTGGTTTTGCTCAAGCATAGAATCATTGGAGACGCTTGGAGACGCCAGTCGTGCCAATCTTTTCTACGGCACATTTAATCTGCATTGCGCCTGATGGGCGAGAGTATTGTTGGTACTCCTGAAAAGGTTCTGATTTCCATGTTAATCGGTCCCCAGAGCATTTAAGTTTCATGAAATTCGGTTCCATTCAATAAACGCTTTTAATGTTCCGGCAAAGTGACAAAAATTCATGATTTAAACAGTCGCCGAAATTCCTACCTAAAAAATCTTCGAATATAACAATTGCGACGACGACGTGTCGTGCATACATTAAATTGTTTTCGTCAACATCACAAAATTTAACCCCCCACCCTGCCACTAGAAATAACACAGTGGCGTCACGTCGTATTTTGAATTGTATTTGGCGCTGAAAGTATTCTTTTTTTTTTTTTTTTTTGTTTATTATCAAGGTAATTTAGCGATTCCGCCGCGGATAGAGGTCGATGATCGAAAATTTCGCATCATATCGATCTTAACCTCGTCGCATCTTCCTCTAACCCCCTCTAATACTCTGGGAAGATACGAAAAAATTTTGCGTAAATCTATTTGGTAAACATCTCCAATTTTCTGATTTGTGCACAGTCCATGAAGTAATCGGTCGCAGTAAGCTAATTTCGCGCGCAAATAAAAAAAAATTACGAATTAAGAAAAACATTTTTATTCGAGGGAGTTTTCTTGCGGGTGCTATCAAGAAATATATCTGTTTATGTTGCCTTGAGAAACGAAGATATATATCTACGGATGCCCCCGCAAAATGTTTGCTTCTTCTCTGGCTGGAAATCTGCCAATATGTCTTCTCTCTTAGTTTTTGGTCTTCAGGTTCAGCCTTTTTATTGAATGGAATATTTTTGCATGCCGAATCTCATGCCAATTTGACTCCTTCTTTCGTTTCGTTTATTTTTAAGGAAGTTATATCACTTAATTCAAATTGTCGTTTCCGTTGATTTTCTGCCATATCCCCCGACAGACAAGTGTTTACTACGCTCACCTCTCAAGAAAAAGGAATTTTTCTTTCACCTGACAAATGTAAATCGATTACTCTTTCAAACGATTTGTCTGAGTTGACAATCGGAAAGTGTGTTTTCTCAATTTGTATGCATTGACAAATATTTAAAATATTATAACCATTTACGATGCCAATCAGCGATGCAAACGAGCTATATATTTAAAACTATTGACAGAAACGTAACTTTTGCTGTCCTTCCAGATACATTTCAAGGTTTCATCTACCTGAATTTAATGTGATCAATAATATAAATCGTATAGTCGATTATATCGATCCTCTTCAACACAGTTTTGCTTATATAACAGATATTAATTTTTTCCGACACTGTGATATAACTTTTGAATTTTATCTAACTTATTCGATAAGCGCAGAGAAAATTATATGTTCGTGTAAAATAATTTCTTTATTGCACGATTCAAATTGCATTAGCTTATATGAAATCTGAATTATGAGTTTAGTGTGGATGTTGCAACACAATAGGGATTGTTTTTAATTTATTTTAAATTTTAATAACAGAATCCCAGCATCAAAAAAAAAATTATTCACAATTGTAATTATTGTAAGCACATTGCTTATACAATTTATTATTAAATATTGATTGCATTGTCAATTGTGTTCGACTGTTGTTTTTTTTAGTTATTTTGAATTGTTTTTCTAAACCAATACAGAAATGAATATTGAATCCACAATAATGAGAGTTATCAGGGTCACTTTACAACTCTGCAAATTCGTTATAGTTATTATTGCAGCATTATAGTATTATTGAAACTCCTTATGAAGAATGAGGCTTCTTATACATATAAAATAAATTTAAAAAAATTTGCCAAAAACGTTTTTCCGAGCAGTTTAAAAATTTTTTTTAATCTAGTTTATGCGAATAAATCATCAACAACAATCTCTATTGATTTATTAACAACTTTTCCAAAGCTCAAACTGCGCAGTCTACTTTCTCTACTACTTAATTAATTTAAATTAAATTAAAGAAACAACAAAGGTGAAGATAATATGTAAAGTAAATGCAAAAAAAAATTAGAAAGTATTTTTTATGAGTGTTAAAGACCTAATAACTTATGCTAAATAAGCTAACATCTTATTTAAACAAAGTCTTTCCTCTTAAGAACCCAAATATTAAACTTCTTAGAAAGCCAAAAGCGAGCACGAGACAATTATCACTTTTCAATTTGTACACAAAATTTGTACAATTTTCAGAATTAAAAACATGCGCTCAAATGCTAGTTTCCTTAGAAAAGCGTTACCAGGTGTCTTAAGATGATACACGCGATCAAATAAATTTAATTTAATACACACATTTTGTAAATATATAGAGCATATCTTACAAATTTGTGTGGTTTTCGGTTAATGATTAAAAAAAATAATAGTGTGGTTTTGTAAATTTTTTCCAAAATAAAGATAATGATAGAATTTAACCAGATTTTGATTTTCTTACAAAGTCAAAAAATAATAAATGTTTTAGGATACAACTTACAAGAGAGAAATCTATAATACTGTCCTTATAAATTATAATGAAACCTTTACATTTACATATCTGCAATAATTTAGGAATTTTGGTACGATAACGTTGACATTATTAGAAAATAATGGTTCACGGTTATGTTTATGAAATTAAATGCTTTTTTTTTATTTTTATATTTGAGTTGATTGAATTAAAGGTAAATTGCGGTTTACGATTTATGACGTATTAAAAAAAAACTACGCACTAGATCTCGTTCAAACCAATTTTCGGTGGAAGTTTGCATGGTAATGTACATCATATATTTTTTTTAGTTTTATCATTCTCTTATTTTAGAAGTTACAGGGGGGGGGACACACATTTTACCACTTTGGGAGTGTCTCTCGCGCAAACTATTCAATTTAGAAGAAAATGATATTAGAAACCTCAATATCATTTTTGAAGACCTATCCATAGATACCCCACACGTATGGGTTTGATGAAAAAAAATTTTTGAGTTTCAGTTCTAAGTATGGGGAACCCCCAAAATTTATTGTTTTTTTTCTTTTTTTGTGTGAAAATCTTAATGCGGTTCACAGAATACATCTACTTACCAAGTTTCAACAGTATAGTTCTTATAGTTTCGGAAAAAAGTGGCTGTGACATACGGACGGACAGACAGACAGACATGACGAATCCATAAGGGTTCCGTTTTTTGCCATTTGGCTACGGAACCCTAAAAAAGATCTAGAAGTGATTGAATATTCTCCCCTATTCCGACAGTAACATCACATAAAAATATGAGTCACTATTCAGGTCTTCTATTCTTGTAGTCTAATTTGGGAACAAAAAGTGACCTTTTCGATAAAAAGCGATAAAGCAAGTCGTGAAATTGGTGCCATAGCGACTGAAAATGTGGCGAAGTAAAAAAAGTGCATATTTTATTAATTTTTATAAAAATATAAACTAGAGTTCTAATTCACTGTAAGATATAAATACATATATGCATTATGTATGAAAAAGTCTAACTTGCGTGGAATTTTAAATTATTTAGCTCTTTCTAAGCAGTATTTAAGAACTATAAAAATTTAAAATATTCCTTATGAATTCAAATATAAATTTAAAACTTATTTACACTTTATCCAACAAATTTAGCGGCTCATTTTTTAAATAATAATAATAATTGCGTGTCTTCATCGGCTTCAAACCACATTTCAACACTACTCATGTATAAGATATTTTGCCTTTGACATCAAATTAATGTCACTTTATACAATGCAACCTTTTCTCGGCTTGCAGCTCACTTTTTATGTAACTAATTTTTTTTCACGTCACTTTCAAAATAACACATGAAAAGTGACGTGACGAAAAATATGTCACATTTCAAAAAGTGACTCGACTGTGTAAATAGGGGCTATTTAATTTGAAATATCACTGAATAATGCTTCAATTATTTTAATATATCTGCTGATGATCCTGTGATTTATTTTTTTTAAATAAACTATTTAATTTTAATTTTATATTTTAAATTTAAGAGGAAAATTGCGAAGGATTTTTTTTTTTTGTACAAACTAGCAAAAATTTATATGCTTTTGAAACATTTTAAATATACAGTTGACGTCACTTGTCAAAGTTAAATTTGGCACAGAAAATTTATGCGATTTATGAGATTTTTCATTCCCATTTTCTAGGTTAATTTAGAATACATGTAAAACAATTTTGAAATATCAATATAACGATTATTATATATCAGATTTGGACTTACTGAGTGAAATCAATTTTATACTTGTTAGATAATATGAAAAAATCTATCTATTATCTTTTTCATTCCAAGCTATCCAAAAGATATTTAAGAGTATGAAAACATTTCTCCTACGCTCCTATTAAATATAAACACGATTCGTATGCATGCAATGAAATGCATAATAAAAATGTTTCCTCCATAAGAATGTCGGAACCAGAAGGGAACCTCCAAAACAACTGATATCGTTCCCGGGGTCATAAACTTAGACCCCATAGCAAGAAAATTTTGCCTCGAAAATAAAAGTGCTCTATATTTTCCTCGACGAGACTGGTTTATGGCACTCGCATCCTTTTTGGGCGTCGTTGCATAAAAATGCAAAATATAAAGAAGTGTTTGCATTCCAAATAGCGCAAAACACCCCGGCTCGACTTAAAAAATTAATTAAATTCAAAATATATATACATATAATATAACAAAATATTAGGGATCCATAATAAAAGGCGAGAACAAAATTGTTGTCCTCTTTTATTCGCCCGATATAAACCCTGACCCCAGACTATAGAGCCTCCGGTGGCATTCAAAAATCGCGGGCCTAGAAAATTGTGATGACGCCGACCGACGACGACGTCGAGGTTGTTGAGGTTGATGTCGACGTCGACGACGACGATGGGGAAGATTAAAATTCTGCCCCATAAAATAAAAAAAAGGAAGAAAAGCTTTTAAGATAAAAAGCAAACAGGAGCTTACCATAATCCTTTCTAGCACGAGGCTGTCTATTGGAAACATGTGGACTCCCGAACGTTTGACCCATTTTTAGCTCGCCTTTATTCCTTTATTCGTGGCACGTCCTTGAGAAAAGTCTGTCGTTATTTAGTTCGGCGAAAATCGAGAAAAACAGCAGGAAAATTTATGTCGGCTTTTCCCTTTCCTTCCTTTTTGCCCGCGCAATCGATGGCTCCCCGCGTTGGCCCTTCGCTTGTTTCGTTGCAGTTCGGTTAACTTTTTGCCTTTCCTTTTGTTTTTTTATCTAATTTTTTTTTATTTTTGTTTATTATATATTTTAGCTCGTCTTGATTGAGAAAGGTGCTAAGATGATCCTTTGGCCGGTAGCACAAGTGTAAATTGCACGCCCGCACAAAATCAATGAAAACATAAACGATTGTGTCGATATTTCTTCTTTTTTGTCACACTCCTCTCCAATTTCGCGCGAATTTTTATCTTCTGAATCGAGCTTAAAGGGAAGAAAGATGCGAAATTTATTGGGTACCTTTATTTTTTTTTGATTTTATTTATGCTATTTTCAAATCGATTCACCCTCAGCTGAAGCCCTTACGTAACGGGGGCGCAGGATTTTTGCTCGAATTGTTCAAACGATTTTGTCATACACAAACTCGTAAGTAGTCGACAATGTGTTTGTCGAAAAGATTTTCATTGGGTTCCGCGGGGGTGTTTCGGCGGAGTAATGTTGCCATGATAGGCTCAATCCAATTGAATTTAAATAAATCATTCTTATATTACACTTTTGCTATTGATCTGAGTCTAGGTTTCGGAAGAGAAGTCGTAATGGTAAGGGGGAACAATTTACAAAACAAAACCCTCTTGACTTTAAAGAAGCTCAATATTTACAGAGGAAACGCAATAAAACAAATTGAAACGAAATTAACGTTAAAGTTTTTTACTTCAAGGATTTTTTTTATATGTAAGTATACATCAAAGACGTAGAAAATGTCTAAGAATTTATTAACAAAGATAAATAACAGAGACAATTTTGCTGTACTAATTATACATTTATTTATTTATTTATAGCTATGAACAGAAATAAAATTCCCAATTACACAACAGCTGAATGTTTTGATGAATATAATATATGTCAAGTTAAATTGCTTTTTATAACCTATAAAATGTGATTAGTCACATTGAATACAAGTTTTTTATTACGCTTAAAATTTCCAATTATATTCCAACAAAGCAACATTTGTGGGAAGCGTTACTTTTATACTTTAATCAAAAGAAAAGTGCCGCTGAAATGTCATCGCTTGCTTGAGCTTAGTTTAATAGATTTAGAAGTGGCGATTTCAATTCAATATGAAAAATAAAGACCACTCGGGTCAACTGAAAAAATTTGAAAAGACAGAATTGCAAGGATTATTGGATGAATATCCAAGTCAAAAACAAGAACAACTTTCAATAGCGTTAAATTTCAATCGATGTAAATGTCTACGAGCCAAGGTAGTGGGTCAGAAAGAAAGAAAATAGAAAAACGTTTAATTACTTGGGAAATTTTGCTTCAAAGTCATAAAAGGATGTCATTTTTATATCGAATATTGACTGGTAATAAAAATTGGATCTATTTTGATAGAGAGAGAGAGATACAAACCCTACCACCAACGTTAATATCGACACTAAAACGAAAACTTGCAAAAGTTATGCTGTGTGTTTCGTGGGATCAGAAGAGCTTTTATTTTATGGGCTATTAAAACGTGGTGAAAGTATTACAGCCGATCGTTATAAACAACATTTAATCGCAAAAAAAAAAGCAAAAACGTCCTGAATATGCCAAAAGACACGACAAAGTGATTTTCTTGCATGACAACATTCGGTCACATGTTGCGAAATTGGTTAAAGATACATTGTCTAAACGGGCAGCACAGAGGACTAATTTGCAATCTGTCATGTAGACAAAATTCTATTATATATGCGATAAAGTGTACATTCATCGAAACTCTATATATTATCAAAGATTACACTCAAATCTTTGAATTAACCAATTTCTAACAAATATACTGAGTCTATATGATATGCACACACCACAGGAGATTTCTTAAAGTTATAGGTCATATTAAAACATTTATCAACATTTATTTATGGATAGACGGTTATCATCACATCAATCTTTAAGAGCGATGAAATCGTGCTGAAGAATATCGCAGTCCGTTAAATAGTTAATCACTCGAAACATTTTCAGGTCGTCAGCATAAAAAAGGCAATCAGAAGTAATTTTTGAGGTCAGGTCATTAACAAATAACAAAAATATTAGTGGACCGAAGATAGACTCTTGAGGAACTCCAGAAACAGACTCCAAATATGAACAATCAGAGAACATAATCTTCAATTTCCGATTACATAGCTATGACGATATCTACACGTATAAATTGATTTTTAAAATTTGATCATTAAAGATCTATCAATCAAGTATAAATATTGTTTATAAAAGGTGTAAAAATATCGGTTGTTATATAATAAACTAAACTAACTAATATCAAACACAACGATACAACAAGAAATATAACAAATCATGAATACGCCTAATAAATTCCCATAATAAAAAATTTTAAATTTAGGCAATTTAGACATCAAGTAGCAATTATATTAAATGTTTATTAAATTTCTTATTTAAAATTCGGTATAAGTCATGGAAATTCCTTTTTAGAATATTTAAAATTTCTATTGTAGATAACTATATAAAATTGTCAATTCAAAGCATAATTTTCTTTTGATCTGGATAACCGAAAAAAGTATTATTGTGCTCAATGAAAGGTCTATAAACCATATTTAATCAATTTATAAAAATATCAAACATCTAGAATACCACACATATTGCACAATCAGTTTTGTTTAATTTTGGATTAAATTTCGAGGAATGATAAAATTGTTATCGCAAATTCGATTAATTCAGATGTTAATCCAATAGGCAACCGTTCAAAATTTCAAAAATAATAGGCTTATTACATCAGACATAATTATTAATTTAAAATGGTTGAAATGTGTATGCCAATCTAAAATTTTAGTAGTTGAAATAAATCACTGAAAAAGCTTAATGTTTATGCAGTTATAATCCTTTAATTATTCACATGTCATTCTGATTTATCAAATTTCGAATTGAATTAGCTTAAATTGTTAACTTGGACACATACCGGACGTAATAAAATCTTATTCAATAAAAATGAATAATTTTCGAAAATTGTTCAAGGATACCGAAACCATTATAAGAAATTAAATATTAAAATGAATAAAATATCGAAGTATTGTCTTAAATTCATTAAATTTTGCCTTTAAAGTTCGAACAATTCAACAAATGTTTTGTTGAAAAACATTGTAATTGCTTTTTTACGTCGTTTTGCTGCAAATTGAATTATTGTACTCGAAACACATTTTTTGATAAATCCTCTGCGTCATCCCTTTCTTATTATCAACTTTTATCATTGTTCGGAAAATTTTCGACAAATTAATTGTCTTCTTCGAATATGATTTTGTTGCAACCGATATCCGGCTGACCACAGGAGAATTTTAAATACCCCATAAATTGGTAGTTGTACGTAATATTCAGCCATTTGGAAAAAATCTACATAACATAATCAAATAGTAGAAAAACATTACGCAGACAATGTTTTTGACATGTTCTATTTAAATTCAATCAAATGCAGCCGCAAATTGTTACGTATTACATTTCTCAAATGTCGCATGTTTTCCATCAAAATTTGCGTAGTTTTACATAGAATTTATTTAGTTTTATTTAGATTATTCTAATTTATGTAAAATTGCCTTAAATCCGAGTCCCAAAACTATGCTACACATGGTACATTTAATAAATACGCGTTAAATTTCTACGTATTATAAACTACGTCAACATTTTACGAATTCATCCACTGAAATGCGCCTTTATATGGTCAGATGTTTGATAAAAGGTAAATAGAAGATTTTGATATTAAATTCGTACAAATGTGGAATAATAAGCATTTAATTAACATTTTATTACCATTATTTATAATTCACTATGTTTATTTTGAAGACTGAATTTTGTTCTCATTATTTTTGATGATGCCGAATTACGACAGTGGATCTAAACCAAATCAGTCCATGTAATCATCAAACTAAATTACAAAACATTGCGAAATTTAGAAACTTCTATCGCCCTTTTTCTTATCGGACGGTGACGATATTGTTTTCAATTGGACTTTATTTTTAATATGTATGATAAATCAGGTTATTTTCAAAGGTTTTTTATCACAGTATTGTTATTTATTATTATTTACCATTTTTGCAATACCCAACTGCAGAAAGTTTCTTAGAAAACATTTCTTTCTTTTCTTGCGACTAACTTTGAATAGTCAATAAAAATATTAAACGATGTTTTGCCAAGTACTTGAAGCACAAACATAATTAATGTTTTATTGCTGGAGTTATATTTCAAAGGCTTTATTTTAAAAGATGGCGTGAAACGAAACAATTTTCCTCCTATCGCTAAATTATGTAAAACAATTCTTATATAAAAATGTTTGTGTAAAATTTAAAGAATATTACTCAAAACTTTTTAAATTATTTTATATTGGTAATTATATATTCTGAGATAATTTTATTAATATATTAATCACCTAAATTACTTAATAGAAATTACGCAATATAGTTCTATCTTCAAGAATATCAATCATCTTCTTATAAGGAAGTAAAATGATTAAATTCTTATATATAAATAGCAAGCATTAGTTTAATGAAAACTTTCAGCTACAAGCTTTCAATGAATGCCATTTCCTTTATTTATTTAATTTTTCTCACTAATAAAATTGATGGATGACGTTACAAAATTCATTTTTTTTTGTCAGATTAATCTACTGACGTCAGTCGATAGTACGAAGATGTTCAATATTTGCATAGGGCGCCAACAATTAACCAAAAATAAGTGTTCATGTTTTTACCAATAGTAATAGCAATTAAATTTAATTCCGTAATGGATAATTCCGCTTCAACGTCATAGAATACAGAGTTTTATTTTAAACTATTCATAATTCCAGAAAAGTACAGAGAAAATGTTTTTAATAAAATATTAAGAAACACTGAAAGTTGCTAACAAATTCGGAAAAAAAAACACGAGTCATTTAAATAATTGCTCTCAGCTGTAGCAATGTAAAAGTTTTATTAAAAGTGCGATTTAGAAAACTTCTGCCACGATTATGAATAGTGCACTCTACAAAATGCAAAATTTTTAGTGCATATAATCAACTCTTTCCATATTTTCAGTTGCAATGGTACTTTTATTTAAGTAATTACACGAATTGCTCATTTAATCAAGTTTTTCGGATCCATTAAAATATGATGCGCATAAAAAGATTTATGTTTCATTCAGTACTATTCTGAAAGAACTATTTAATAAGCATGAACTGATACATAGTATCGAATTATCTCTTCTGCTGAACTCGTAACATTTTATAACATTATTTATCCCCCACGAGTTAATCGATAAAGTTGTTAAAAAGATATAATCAATGGAATATGCAATTTGAAGCAATAAAAATTTATTTTTAAATAACTAACGATTGTAAATGAACTTGGGCTCCGTATACCAGGAAACTGGTTAATCGCTACTTTACTTTTTTATGAGGAACGATAAGTGCGGGTACTTAATCCACGTAATTTTATGTGCTATCTCTTAAAACGTAATAAAAGGCGGAAATAATATTTTTTTCTCCTACAATAATCCTACAAAACTTCAATTTAATCCAATATAAAATATAGTCGCAATTGTTTTATTTTTTAATCATAGATTTGAAGTAGAAACTTTTTTTTTAAATAAAGTAAAACACAATATAATTTGTTATTATTACTTAACCATTTTTAAATTAAAATTTTTTTTTCAAAATGTACGTATCATCGATTTTTAATTCACTCTCTACAATTTTTAAGAACGCATAATTTATGCCCGAAATTTTAATTTGAGCTATCACGCATGATATTAAAAAAAAAAGGTGAATATTTCCAATTCAGAAAAAAGTAATAATCCTTTTGTTTTGTTGTATTTTGGAAAAACAGTCTTTATATGGCGTAAAATGAGTTATAAACTACAACATAACAATTACACAGGTCAACATTTTATCTAGGCTTGTACACGGGAATCGAAGATGGTATCCTAGGGTTTTTGGGGTCGCTGATTACGATGAGCGGGTCGGTTAGGCTCCATCACGTCAAGTTCAAGGACATTTGAAGGTCAAACGGTCAAAAAACCTTCTAATCTCTATCTGCGAAATGCACAATTGTGCCACAGAACTAGAATACCTGCCTTGAGATGACCTTGAATGACCTCGAGGATGCATGCAAAGTAAAAATGAACACCGGATTCGGATGCAGCGACATCAAAAACATGTCCATGAATTTTTTCAGATTTTTGGAAGGTTTTTGCCCGTTTGACCTTCAAATGATCTTGAAATGAGGTCGACTGACCTCAGATTCAGATTCAGAGTCCTCGAAAACATACGTATGAATTTTTTCAGATTTTTCGGATGGTACTTAACATTTTTCTCAAAACCCCTTCAAATGACCTTGAATGACCTCGAGGATGCATGCAAAGTAAAAATAAACACCGGATTCGGATTCAACGACCTCAAAAACATGTCCATGAATTTTTTCAGATTTTTGGAAGGTTTTTTGACCGTTTGACCTTCAAATGACCTTAAACTTGACGTGATGGAGCCTTACCGACCCACTCATCGTAATCAGCGACCCCAAAAGCCCTAGAATACCATCTTCGTTTCCCGAGCACAAGCCTAGATAAAATGTTGACCTGTGTTATCGAACCTTGAATGCATTTACGAAAAAATTAACCAAGAATTTTCATGATTCGATTTTCGAAATTCAAAATTTTTGTCCAAAACCAAATTTCAAATTTTGATAACAATTTTTATTTTTGCCACAGTATTTTAAATTCTCTTTACAACGACTTGTCTTCAAAAATTGATATGGAAATTAATTTCCTTGCTGATTTAAGCGAAGATGAGATAATTATGAAAAAATATTTAAAATACATCATCTAACATATTAAGGACAACCAGCTCATTAATACTGATTTTATTCGCTTTTCTGAAATACTTTGAAGATATCTAAGTTATCTAAAAGTACTTATTTTTTTTATTAACCTTTCACATTTTTAAGTATCCAATTAAAATCTTCTTGAAAATATCTTTCCATCTCGATTCGACCGAGTTTCCTAATTAATTTGAAGAGTACAATCGGAGAAAGCTTGAAAACAAGATCAAAGGCGAAGAAATAAAATCAAATCTAACACCTCGTGAAGGTTAATTGAATCAATGTTCATTTTTAAAAGAAAATAAATTCTGTAGAGAGTCATAAAAAATACAATTTCAATGGCAGGCATTTAACGAAACGTAATTTACACCTTTTTGTCCCCGAAAATGTTTATTAATTGATTTTATTCGTTATGAATTAAGGATGTTTGTGAAATAAGGGAGAGTTGGAAATTTCGATGAATTTTGGTAAACAAGTAAAAGTGTCCAAACAGCAAAAAAATACAACGCATGTGATTGATAGATTTAACCGGACTTAAATCCCCGAAAAAAAAATGGTAAGTATTGTTCCTGTAAAAGTGAAAAACCTGTCAATAACTTCTGGATTTCAGTGATTGATTGATTCGATATTGTTGGCATAACCCCAATAGCCGAGGCTTTCTAAACAAGTGCAAAAACTTAGGTCAAATAAACCACACCCATCCGGACCCCACAAAGGTCTAAATCTAAGCAATTGAATATTTGCATACAGCATCAACACCAGCAACTTTAGACTTTTCTTTTCCACGGGGTCGGAAGGGGTTTTTTGTGGGTTGGGGGTTTCTTCATCTTCTGGCCAGAGCGCTAGACTATTTCTGTGCCAAGTGAATCATACGATTTCTGAGAGGTATAAAGCAGAACAAACGCAGGTCAGTGCAATGAGCGAATCACGTAAACACACTCCGGAGCTTGTGAGAGACACGTCGTTGTCCGTCGTAAAAGAAGATTTCCGTTCGTTGCCGGCCCGTCGACCTCTTTCGCTAACTTCTTTTAATAGGATTAACTAAAATTAGCTGATAATAGAACGCTAGCTTCTCTAGCTTGCTTCTAGAGCGGATTTTAGTCGTAGCAGCAAACAAGAAGACAACTTTGTTGACGATATAAATAACAAAGATTTGTCGCCTTTCTTTCCCTGCTGAACCACGCGCAGTCTGGCGAAACAAATTTAAAATCGATAGTTTGAAAGAGTATTAAATAAAAATGTAAATTGAAAGGAAAGAAACTTTGGATAGTGTGGCTATACCCTTAGACCCGTTGGGATTTTTCTATGCATCTTAGACTAGCTCTATATATTATGCATAAACTATAAATTTTTATAGCAAAGTCGATATTTTTCGGTTGAATGTTCTTTAAGCCCTTAAAATTTGTAAAAATGTTCTTATATGAATATCTTAAGTAATTTTGAGAATACATATAAAAGTTAGAGCGGGTCAAGGAATAAACACGCATATAGACAAACGAGTTTACAAAATTCCTTTTATTGAGGATGCAAATGTTAATGTAAATGTTATTCGGTAAGGTCTAAAAAATCATCATGGAAAAATATACACCAATATAAAAACTTATAGAGCACTTCATGAATTTTATGGACTGAGTTATCACCAATCAGAGCGGTACAGAGAAATGATCCATGACTTTTTGTTTACAAAACTTCGGGGCATTAATGTTAACGACTTGCGATTTCAACAGGACGGCGCTACATAACATACAGCGATCGAAACAATCGATTTATTGAGAGGACAATTTGACGAATATCTTATTTCAAGAAGTAGATCTGTCAATTGACAATGAACAATGCTGGACTATGTTTTGTGTGAAGTATCTGGTCTATGCTGTTAAGCCAGCTTCAATTGACACATTGGAAGTCTAAATAAGACGTGTCATTGCAGATATACGGCTCAAAATGCTCGAAAAATTGGTCAGAAATTAGACTGATAGGATACGCCATGTAATTGGCAGCCGCGGTACTCATATGACCGAAATTGAATTTAAATATTAAATGTTAAGAAATTATGTTTCAAATAGAACCAAATTTTTGGTCGCTTACTCAATTTTTATGTGTTTTATTTACATTTGAAATTAGGACGCGCTTAAAAAAACATCTTTTCAATCCCTAATATAATTTAATCTAATTTTATATATCATTTGGGGTATAACTTAAAGGGTTTATTATGCTGAATGCAACAATATTAACATATTTAAACAGATATTCTGAAAAATTTGAACCTACTGGATGCCTTACTTGAATTTTAAAAGAAAATTATTAAGAAAAATCTATGTCTTATAGATTTCTAAAAAGAGACTTTGTTTATTCTAACACCTGTTCTGTTATGTCTTCATTACGAAATGAATTTCGAGTGTGTTTTCCATAAAGTTGTGAAGTTTATCACAGACATTTAAGATAAAGGAAGAATAATGAATTTACAGAGATAGGAAAAAGGGAAGCCGGTAAAAATCGTATGTTATATGAACCCCCCCGCCACTGCTACACAATGAGACTATCAACAAACATTTCTCAATCTCAACATTTTTGGGTGAAATATCCCAAAAACCTCGAAATCGGGGAAGGATATTCGAAGCTTTTTCTTCCCACAATTGCGAGCATAAATCCGAGCCTTCGAAATTTAAAAGCTTCAGCGTCGCGGCGCACATGCACACACACACACACACACCCGCACACACACATACACACACACAAAAGCACGGTCAAATGTCAATACACTTCCTTCTCAGAAGGAGAGTTCGACCGAAGAAGAAACACTTTAAATGCAATTTAATGTAAAAAAAAAATTTTTCCAGGTGGAAAAATCTCTTCTTCTCTGCACTTTATATCGGACCCCCGAAGCCGCAGGGCCTTTTGCCTCAGCTAAGTACACGCGTTTAGTTCGTCGAACTCGAGGCATGTCACTGAATCGGGTTATTTATAGGCGGCCCCGCACAAAATTCACAATATCACTGGTTTTATAAAAGCAGTTTTTAAACCCCGTCAAAAAAATTAGGGTTCTTCCGTAAAACCTTCAATCAGGTGAAGTTTTTTTTTTATTTTTATTACCTCTATATATATGTATATATAATTATATCCTCCTTCCGGTTTGATAAAAAAAAAAACAAATTCAGCCCCGTGGAGCAGTGATAATATTCAACATTCGATATTAATAATATATTATCTTTCTCCAAACGCCGGCTATATTGAAAATGAAAAACTTCGACCGCGAGACCGGATGTACGCGCTTACGGACGACTTCTTCTTTGCGAAATTATAAGAAAGTTTGCAGACGGGCAAACGTCTTCACAACGAAGCTTTCTCGGTGAACACAAAAAGCGAACTGGTACTGGGCACCAGAGTCGACCTGCTCTAGACTCTAGACTCTAGAGAGTCTCTTCTGATGATGATAAAAGAGCCCCCTTTTCAGTTGGCCAAGCAGTCGATGAGCCCCGCCGCCGAAACAAGAAAATTTTACCTTTCAATTTCAGTTTCAGTTTCGATATAAAACCTCTCCTTCTCAATGTGTCTCGCGAGTCGTGGCGGCGACGACGGTGGCGGTGGCGGCCAACAACACAACATCAAAGTTGGAGCTTCCCAGAGCGGCTCTTTTGTGCCCCCCCACTATTCAATTGTCGCTCGTCTACAGCCCTGCTCTGTGCACGGTGAGTGTTCGGGGGCCAGTGGTGGTGGGCACTTCAAGAGCTGAGCTGAATGTGTAAACTTTGTTGTGCGAACACCGAACTCCACTTATGCTCTTTATGCTGCGCGTCTACATGTTGCCTAGTAACTGGGCATCAACATCGAACATGCTTTTGTTGATAATGGGGATCTCTTGGGTGTCCTCCGGTCCTGCATCAGACGCTCTTTCCCAGCACAACTTTTACATACATATATCATATACGACAAAAAAGCTCCCCCTTGTGAGGGTTCTCACTCAATTGCCC
This sequence comes from Dysmachus trigonus, assembly GCA_949715965.1. Lineage (NCBI taxonomy): Eukaryota > Metazoa > Arthropoda > Insecta > Diptera > Asilidae > Dysmachus > Dysmachus trigonus. The sequence goes on from OX454323.1 coordinate 68,955,841, forward strand.
GTCGGACAGTGCGCCGCTGTTGTTGGCAGCACAAAGATTTTCAAGATTTTCAATTAACACGAAAATTAATCAGAGAAATTTTCATCTGAGAAAATTTGTTCGCCTTGTGCAAATTGACTGATCGTTTAATTACGCGTATGGATGAAGAGGCCCATTCCAACGGGCAGATCCTAACATCTCATCTCATCTCATCTCATCTAGAGATGCAATTTGTGATTACTTAAAATAAGGAAATCTACTTAATATTCATCAAATCTTCTTACTTCCGCATTCAACATTTAATCTTTTTACTAACAGTTTAATCAAAAATTATGCGAAATAATTAAAATTTTATGCTAACCTCTTTTATATACTCAGAGAAAAAATATTAATATAATATTAATACATCTTTTAGTACCTAGGGAAAAATTAACGTTGTACATAAAATGCCGAGCAAAATTAATCCATTAACGACCAAGATCGTTGATTTTATAACATGAAGAAACATTTTATGTATGGGTTATTCTACAGAAAATCATCAAATGGTCAAAGCCGCACTATTTTTGATTTGGACGAAACTTGGTGGGTATCTTTGTTTAGATGTCAGAAGAGAAAATTCACCATAATTTAATTTTTCTGATGTCTCAGCTTCGGTGCGCGACCGCTAGAGCACTCAAAAAGTGTGATTTTTACGCTCTACTACTATGCGCTGTCAAAATTGTTCTATTAGAGATATTTGAACATTTGTGGTCGCAGTTGAAAGCTAAAATATAGTAGTTTTAGGAAAAAAATATGGAAATAGAAAAATATTTTTATTCGAAGTATACTAGCATCATGAAAATACGATTTTTTTCACATTTTTATATGATTTTCAAATGGCTGTAGTATCTTTCCTGGTAAATAAAAAAAATTTACTTTTTGTGTACATCATGTCCATATATTAAACAAAACAACAGTTCATTATAGACTCGTTCGACAAATGTTTTATATTAAAAAAATAAGCTTGAAATTTGAAAATTTCTGAAAATTGCATATTTCGAGCTTCAAAATGAAAATGTGGGACAGGAGATAGAGAACTGAAATTCTCAGGAAATTTAGGTGTAACCTTGAACTTTAAAGACCCGTTGAGTTTGCTTTGTTTTTTGCATCCCTCTAGTAATTACAGCCATTTCAATACAGCTAGTAATGCAGATTTTCCTTTTTAATTAGTTTCTTTTCTTACTTCACAATACGAGGAAACAATAATGTAGTAATAAAAAAAGAACAATGTGCAGCAGATACTCCGTAAATGCTAGCAAACAAATGAGATCAAGCCACTTTACTTCCTTTTTTAGTGTATCATAAAAAAGATAGTTTGATTTATAAGTTAAAAACATTTTGTGTAATTAGCGACTACTTAACCCATAGTACTGTAGCATTCTATTCATTTCAAAAAGTGTTAATTCAATACATCAAAAGATATTATCCAGAATTTAAAAAAGTTAAATATTTCATCGATGGATCAGCGGCTCAATACAAAAATAAGAAAAATTTTGTTAATCTATGTCATCATAATGATGATTTTGTGTTGGAAGCAGAGTGGTATTTTTTTGCCACTTCTCACGGGAAAAGTCCATGTGATGGTGCAAAGGGAACGATCAAACGAATAGTGCGGAAAGCTAGTTTACAACGAATTGAAGATCGTCATATATTAACTACTAAAGCTATGTTAAATTTTTGTTCCGAACAAATTTCTGGAATCGAATTTTTTTTTTTTTTTTTGTATCCAATGCTGATGTTGAAGCTGCGGATAAATTTGTATGTGATAGATTTAGTAATATTGTTACAATAAAGGGAACAAGAATGTTTCATAGTTTTGTACATTTCTCAAAGTAAATTGAAAATTCGTAAATACTCGGCTTCAAATAATTCAGAAATTATAAGTATGTCTAACATTTCAAGCATAATAATATAAAATATTAATAATTCATTGTTGTATTAATAATGATATATATTAATATTAGAGTAACAAAATAAAATTCTGATATTTGAAATCGCATTCTTCATTTACGATAAATTGCATTCTTCTTTTGGGATATATTTATTTAAATCGCCTTCTTCATTTGGGATGTATGTATACGGAGTATCTACTACATATTGTTTTGTTTTTTATTGTTTTGTTGTTCTTTTTTATTACTGCGTTGTTGTTTCCTCGTATTGTGAAGTAAGAAAAGAAACTAATTAAAAAGGAAAATCTGCATTACTAGCTGTATTGAAATGGCTGTAATTACTAGAGGGATGCAAAAAACAAAGCAAACTCAACGGGTCTTTAAAGTTCAAGGTTACACCTAAATTTCCTGAGAATTTCAGTTCTCTATCTCCTGTCCCACATTTTCATTTTGAAGCTCGAAATATGCAATTTTCAGAAATTTTCAAATTTCAAGCTTATTTTTTTAATATAAAACATTTGTCGAACGAGTCTATAATGAACTGTTGTTTTGTTTAATATATGGACATGATGTACACAAAAAGTAAATTTTTTTTATTTACCAGGAAAGATACTACAGCCATTTGAAAATCATATAAAAATGTGAAAAAAATCGTATTTTCATGATGCTAGTATACTTCGAATAAAAATATTTTTCTATTTCCATATTTTTTTCCTAAAACTACTATATTTTAGCTTTCAACTGCGACCACAAATGTTCAAATATCTCTAATAGAACAATTTTGACAGCGCATAGTAGTAGAGCGTAAAAATCACACTTTTTGAGTGCTCTAGCGGTCGCGCACCGAAGCTGAGACATCAGAAAAATTAAATGATGGTGAATTTTCTCTTCTGACATCTAAACAAAGATACCCACCAAGTTTCGTCCAAATCAAAAATAGTGCGGCTTCAATTTTTTTTAATTTTTGATGATTTTGTATGGAATGACCCGTATGTAACAAACTAATAAATGGATAAAAGGTAAGGTTTTTCTTATGTTTTCGGGTGTGCTGAAACAGAATCCGGACACAAAATTGAATTTCAATAATTCTATTCACCATAGTTGAACAAAATTCCAGATTCCTGCGCGTTTTATGCCCTAAATCAAGTGATGACGAGTATATACGTCGAACACAATACAAATGGTCCCATAATAAAGTTTGCGAGGAAATCAAAGCTTAAGGCGAATAAGATTTCATTTTTATCACATAAAAACTTAACAATTCATTGTTGAAAATGGTATACCAAGTAGGTAATAAATCCAAGCAAACGATTTGCTTATTAGTACCACGTTATTGCAACAAACCACAAATTTTTAAAGGCGTTCATATTGCGCGCAACTCATTTATATCATTGCTATTGTTATCGTGGAATCTGGTACACAATAAAGTAAACAAAACAATACAAATCATACGCGATGCACTGGGCAAAATAAACATATAATTTTTTAAACAGCAATATATTAATTTTTAATTTATAGCAGGTTTACTATTAATAAAAAGGGAAGATAATACTAAATAATATCTGTATTACATGTTACTGAAAATTTGAGTCTTTATATCCAATCGTAATTTTTTATTTTCCACGACGTGTACATACTGCAATAGAGCTTTGGATTGACGTGTATACACGTCGAAGGCAGTTAACTAGTTAAGAAAAGAGTAATAAAAAATTAGTTAAAAGATAATTACAAAATTCAAAAAGGAATACATATGTTAAGAACGAAAGGGACAAGAAATTAACACTTAATCGATCGGCTTTTTATTTTGCAGCTGTGTGTAAACATCCGGAAATAATTTGCGAATATTAAGAATTTGTCTCTTTAAGGAAAAATCAGTGCAACTTTCTTTTCAATATATTATTTATAGGTAAAATATAAAGATGGTTATAAAACTTACCAAACTATAATGCAAGGCGTTTAATGATAAAGTTTAGTTATTTAAGAGGATTTGACATACCCAAAAATCAATATTTTTTTATGACTGATTTTGATAGAAAATACCTTCAAGAATAAGAATTTCATTATATTAAAATCGAATTCGGTTTCGATCCAGGCATTGCAGATTAAATTTAGGTAAACTTTTCTTTTAAATATATCTTTTAAAAAATTTAAACTTTTTTAGAGTTGGTGTACACGATTTAAAAAAAACACTATGGGACCGGTCGGTCTGAAATTTTTGTTTATGTTATTTGACACATGATTTTCCAGGGATTGAACCACAGACAAAAAAGATTTTTCGAAAATGATTTTTATCAAATTTTCTGAGCCAAAAATATGTTTTTTTGAAAAAACGTCTCAATTTTTTTATTTTTCGATGAAAATGTTTCCTTTTGGTTCAATCCCTATATTTTCATACCAATTAAAACCCTTTTTTTGTCAGATGTTCTAGTAACTCGAAATCGCATAAACAGTGATTTTTTGAAGTTTTTTTTGGAAAAATTCCACCAGCCAAAAAACAAAGTTTCATTAATATATCTCGTTTTTTTCCATAAATTTTCCAAGTCAAGTCCCCTTAATTTCTTTATATGTTCTAGGTTTTAATTTTGTAAGCTTGTTTTGTATGTATATATAGCTTGTACTAAGCTGAATAAATAAATAAATAGATAATCAAAAAACTGTGATCTGTGATCCGGATCTTTATATACCACTTAATAATTATTAAATGAATTCGGAAGTACTAACTTGAATAATTATGAATGAAGAACAAAAATGTTAATATAAGAATGTGAAGCATTCATTCAACTCTAAAAATTACTTTTCTAAAATAATTTAACCTTTCTTCGATTCAGAACAAACCTTCTGATAAATTTGATCTTGTGTTTCTTTCACGATCTTATTATTAAACTTAGCTATACATTTTGCATTCAAGTCAATTGAAGCCGATACATATAATAACATTGTAAAGCCAAGAAAATCTGTACTTTATATATTTTTTGAAGGAAACTAATTCCGGGTCCATAAATATTGTCTGTCTGCCCGTTTGACACCGCATTACAAAAAAACTACTGAATGGATTTTGATGGAGTTATCATTTGATGATAGCTTGAGGTCATAGAGAGGTTTTAAGATGTATTTTGTTACCCCAGGTGACAATGGCGTATTTAATATAGTCACCGAATATTTAAAGTTTCAAAGAAATGTCATGAAAATTGGTATACAAGACACGATTTCGACGAAAAACTTTAATTCCAACGTGTTCGTGTATTCGAAAATTGCAAGAAAATTGTATCACGTCACGTTTCAACTATTTGTTAAAGAAAAACTTGTGAAACATTAATTTTTAAATTCTTTAAGAAAACAGAATTTGAAAATAAATTATTTTATTGCTTTTAATTGATAACTTTCATCTTTTTGCCCATAGGAACACACGAAACGAATATTAAAATAAGTACTTGGGATTTTCGTGATCTCTGATTTAAAATTTCCTATTAATATATTATTACTTCTTTACATACTGGAGTTATTTGTTAGAAATATTCGCTCGAAGAATATTAAGTTATACTTCATTTAGTTTTTTTCCCAATTCACATTCTATTACAGTTTGTTTATTAGTAAAGGATTTTAAAATGGAGAGTGTAAGAGATGTGATTATTAAACACCTTCTTGAATTTAACTCTGTATTGTCGTTATTATAAAATGAAATTAATTTACTTGAATCCATTTCAACAAGATGAATTAACAATAACACTCATAAAACTAATGTAAACTCAAAAGTCACCAAAATTAAAATGCGCACTTCCTTTCCCACAATTCAACTTCTTTCGACGGTCCACGATACAACTGATTATATTTCATAGTTTTGTCTTTGACTTCTTCATCCGATAAAATCACAAAGAACCTTCGACTCCGATTTCGGTTCTGATAAAGCCACATAATGCATACATTGCTGCCTTTGTCAGCACGATATTTCACATCTCAGAATTATCGTCTTAACGATTATATTCCAGGGAAATTAGTGTTTTCTCTTCCAAAAAAAAAGCCCAAACTTGTTTTTGTTTAAAACGCTTTATTTTATCGTTTTAAACAACATATTAAAAATCGAAAGTGAGATCACGCATGCGTTAAAAATTATTAAAGATAAACAAATTTGGTTTTTCGCGAATATTTCGATTCTTTCAGGTCAGAGGTTAATTAAATCAAATTTCCGACAATATTATATTATATTCATTTTTACGTACGACAAAATGTTTAGAAAAAAAAGACGTTTCCAAGGTTCTTCAAACGTAAATCTATTCATTTCGTACTACGGAGATATGACACTGTGTTTATGTCAATTTTTTGACCGTGAAAGAGCTGTCTGTATCAAAATAAAATCTAATTTAAAAATAAACTAACAGATGGGTCACCTTATATATAAATATTTTTGAAATTATCATATTATAGCCTGACTGTGTATTGCCTACCTTCAAACGTCGTGGAGGAAATGTAATGTTTTATGATTGTATGCGAGGGAAGAATCGAAAGCAACAAATATATTTCTGTTTTAGAAACCACATTGCAGAGTACCTACAGGAAAATATTTGCCAGTAGAAATTATTTGTCCATAATATTTCAACAGGACAATGCCCCATGCCATACTTCCCAAAAAACGAAGTATTGAAATATTACTCCTACCGATTGTAAAATTTTGTTAGATTAAAAATATTAGCTATTTAATTTATAGAATAATGTTCATCACCAAAACTGATACTAAACCTACTTTTAAAAAAATTGAAATTGAATAAATTTGTCTAGGTATTGATATATTTTTAGCTAAATCGGCTGAACTATATTTCTGGAATAACCTAAGATACGTCAGAACTGCTATAAAAGCATAATATAAAAAATAGCGACTGAACTTTACACTTCTTTTCCACGAATACTCATCACTGTTCAGTTAGCAGAATAAAGTTTTGAAGACAGCTTTATTAATTCTTAAGATTTTTAATTAACGCGAAGTGATTTATCAGAGTTCAAAGAAATGTACGTCCTTTTTATGATACATTGACTGATCGCTTAATTACTGTCTATCGGACAGCACAGTCTTCTTCCCGATGGGTTTGGGTGTATCCCGGTCACGGGTCAAGGCGCCAACTACCTCTCCTGTGGAACCCAAGAGACCGGGATGATCGCCAGCTTTCAGTTTTCGTGGGTGTGAATCATTCACGCAATCAAGAGTTAACGACATGACCCACAAAAACGAAATGACTCATCCACGGAATAGTGCTGATTAATAGATTTATGTTCCATGTTTATTCCACTGTCCGCTGTTGCTGGACGACGAAATTGTCTGGCAATAATCGTCGCAATTTTCGATGGGAATTTCTGAACACTTTATCTTAAATAGTTTTAATCTGTTTCGTCCACGAGGAATAAGCCCACCCAAAAAAAAAAACAAACAATTTCGTTTTTTCTATCTCTCATATAATCGATGCCAATTAAATTATGCAGCCTATGAAACATCCTTACGCAACAAATTTCTTTTCTTCTTCTTCGAATATGGGAATTGAATCAATTAAGGACGAGGGAATTTTTCTAACTTAATCGCAAACCTCCTCGAAAAAAAACCAAAGCAAAGCGGCACGCTGAAAGTTAGGCTTTTAAAATTATGATCCGCGTTTGTTCGCCTTCTACTAAAAAAAAAAAAAAAAAATGATTCATGGGCCTTTAATGTAGGGCCATTATTTACCCGGAAACGGAGGGGATTGCCTTTGCGCGCGGGCACAATCTGGCTTACGTCCATATTAAAAAGTATGAGCTCCCATTCTTCTTTTCATTTATTATTTATAATCCGTTTCTGACCTACATTATTAAAACTGGTGTGAGGGCCGCTTCGGGAATCATCAGCGCCAGCCGCGCGGTTATTCAACTCCGGCCCAAGAGAAATTTGTAGCTCAAGAACTTAGCGAGTCGATTAATGGACCAAATGTGAGATCGTCTTCTTGGCAATAAAAAAATAATGCTTGTACGCCATGTGGGAGCCCTTAACAACAATAAAAATAAGGAAACTAAATAGAGAATTCTGATGTATAATAAATATCATTCATTAAATTTAATATAAGACAAGTGGCCTTTCGGTCTATGAACCTTTTAAAAGTTGATGCAAACTATTTTCGGAATTCTATTAATATAAAATTAGAAAAAATTATGATGAATAATAAAAACAATCTATTAAGCAATATACATATATATATATTATTGTAGCTCCATATAATATATACTTAAGGTGTTTTATTTGTGGTGGTCCAAAAGAAAGACAAACATAAAATTGTATTATACCGTAGAACGTTTTTCCGAGTTACAGGGTGATTGTTAAATTAAAATTTTTAGTGGAGGTCACCTTCATAATTGTTTAATATATTTTTCTGTAATTAGTACAGCGACATCAATCCAACGCCAAAACATTACTGACAAAATACTTTATCCAAAACAACAAAGACAATTTATCTACCTGCTATCACTGCAAATACATTTGAGTACAACATTTAATATTTCGTTTTTAATCTTTAAAAATTTCGGTTATACCCCATTTTTTTCAAAAATGTATCTAAATACCATTTTTTTTTTTATATTCAATGTTTTATTTTATTACCTTTCCAACAAGCTATAACTCGTCCATGTAGAACTTAGCACACGAAATCTGCTATAAGAAACCTAAAGTGCAATTTTATAAACTAAATCAAATCTTAATAAAGAGAATTTAAAAACCTTTAGTTAATAACACAGGTCAACATTTTATCTAGGTTTGTGCACGGGAATCGAAGATGGTATCCTAGGGCTTTTGGGGTCGCTGATTACGATGAGTGGGTCGGTCAGGCTTCATCCCGTCAAGTTTAAGGTCATTTGAAGGTCAAACGGTCAAAAAACCTTCCAAAAATCTGAAAAAATTCATGGACATGTTTTTGAGGTCGCTGAATCCGAATCCGGTGTTCATTTTTACTTTGCATGCATCCTCGAGGTCATTCAAGGTCATCTCAAGACAGGTATTCTAGTTCTGTGGCACAATTGTACATTTCGCAGATTAAGATTAGAAGGTTTTGTGACCGTTTGACCTTCAAATGTCCTTGAACTTGACGTGATGGAGCCTAACCGACCCGCTCATCGTAATCAGCGACCCCAAAAACCCTAGGATACCATCTTCGATTCCCGTGCACAAGCCTAGATAAAATGTTGAGCTGTGTAATTAAACGAAATTTTACGTTTTGACAATAGATTTGCAATTGGTGTTGATGATCTTGAATTTAAACATTTTCTTGAGTTAAATCTCTTTTCCGATGTTTTGTAGGTATTTTTTTTATTAAAAGGGTTCTTTAATAGCATAAAATGTTATAATGTTGTAATGTTATAATGGCGTCTTCCAAAAGTCACTTTTAAAACACCTGTATTTCTCTAGGACTTCCTATAACACATAGATTACAAATTTCAACGGAATTCTATTTATAAGACTAAATATTAAAAAAAAAAAAACATTTTATTTTTAATATTTTTATCATTTTATAAACATTTTTCTGAAAAATCAAAAAACACAAATTTTTTTTGTGGGTAAACTATCCCTGTATAAAAAAATAGGGGTATGTAACATAATATTTTTAAAGGTTTAGTTACTAGTATTTTTCATAACGAATCGAATGTATTTTGAATTATTAAAATCCATTGAGTAGTTTTCGAGTTACAGATGCGGGCAATTTAACAAATGTAGTTTCGAGAAAAGCGCGTTTAAAGTTTTTGTTTTATAATTTTTGCATATAAAATGCATAGAGGTACCGTTACAAATTTAGGTATAATTTTTTTTCCTGTACGAATTTCTTAAAACGATTTTAGGACAGTGTTTCTGAGATGTTAAAAAACGCTTTTATGTAAAAACAAAAAAATTCGTTTTTTAAGTAAATCGTATCATTTTAAGTTATGAAATTTATGCTACATAGTAAAGATAATGATTTTAAATCATAATGCTTATATCTGTATTTTTCTCTGTTTATGAAATTTATTTTTTTATTTAAGAATGCGGGTAAATAGAAATTTAATTAATTTAAGCATGTATTTATAAAGAGTATTATGTATAATATACATAATAGCTTTCCTCTCCGTGTACCTAAAATATCAAATTCAATTATTAAATTGATGCTTTAATAATATCACTTAATCTTTAGATTTTATAGCCTTCAAGTTGAAAATAAGCTTATCAAAAATCCTAAAATAACATTTCCAATTAATTGGTACAATATTTTTGATATACATAATTGGGAAACAGCCAGAAAAAAATGTATGTATAATAATTAATTATAAAATTAGAGCGACAAGAATGGCGTGTTTAAGTTTCAGTATCGTAAAAGATTAAGATTTTCAACGATTTTAGGTTGTAGTTATTGTTTTTAAGTTTTCAAAGTAGATTGGGTCGTGTTTTGCATTAAACGAAAATATTTTCGTTTCATAATAGACGGTGACATGCAGCCCTTAAAAATTTCTTGCTCCTTCAGCCACTTATGCAATGAATGCAAATACTTACCAACATGCCGCACCATAATTCTGTTTACAAAAACTCAACACCAATTTTGAAATGAACATGGAACGGAGGCTCCAAGCACTGTTTACACTTTATCGATTTTTCAGCGAGTTTTAGAGCACTTTCGTGCCAATTTCCAGGTCCTAGCTAGCAGAACAGAAGCAGGCTAGCACAGCCTTCGGCAACCTTCCTCGGCTGCCGGGTTGAATTTGAGGAGGTGTGAATTTCTTGGCGGCCGCTTCTATTTTAAAACGAAAAAACTCATTTCGCCTTTTTACAGTGCAGCACGAAAAAGTGCACTACTATTGACTTTGTATACTCGAAAAAGGGCCAACCACACCACATGCGACTGAAATTAGTTTATTCGTCGTGTACTATTAGCGGGCAGTGTAATTTCAGTAATTGCAACTCTGTATGAAAGTAGGGGCGCTTTCATTACTTAGCGCATGATATAGGGTATAATTGCAAAACGTGGTAAAGCACTCGGAAAGTCCACTAGCATGAAAATTATAAAACATTTCACAAATCGAATTCCGGCGACTATTCGAAGTTCAATCGGGCTATTTTTAACTAAAAGACTATCCAATAAAAGTTGGCCATAGAAGCGCCATCACCGCCGCCGCCGCCGCGACGTCTGGAGACGACCTGATTTCCGAATTTCGCTGTTTCCCTGAACTCTTTTTGCAGAAAAATAATTTTTTGAGGCAATTTCAGTAATGGAGTCTTGCGAGCCACTTAAAGTAAGCTCGCAACCACTTCGACCTTTGAAATTTGCATTAAGCGAAGAAAATTATACCTCCAGAAGACTTTTGCATATGCAAAACAAAACAATAATGAAAAGTTCAGAACAGGACGTGAACAGGAATCTCCAGGTCGAGTTCCCTGAATTTGTTATGCATGTGAGGCAAGTTCAACATGACTCACTCAGAGTGCAATTGTTGAATAGGAGGAAACCTCATATCATTTCATCGTTTCTGGGGTATGATGATATCCAACCTACATTCGGGTTATTGAATAAAGAAACATGTTTTTCTGGAGCTCTCCATGAGGACAACAATCCCTCGGGCCAAGATAGCTTCTTGATTACCCTATGCTTTCCGTTGTCTTCTTTAAGCATATGGTACATATTTTTATCTAGACTGTTTCGTTTTCTTTTTTAATTCAGTCGTATTTTGAATTGTACATTTCACTTCATACAGCATAATCAATTTATAGCATTAAAAAGGACATATGAGAATATTTTGCATTGCTCGTACAAAAATTTGATACTATGCATTGAAAGGTTAAGTCATTAAAATTAATTAGGTTTGATAATTTTTGTTCAATCTCAACTTCGTTACCTACATTTTTGATTTTCTCAAGTTTTACTTTTTGTACAAATTAATTTTTAATATATTATTGGGAAATATGTTAAAAAAACGTTTCAAAACTAACATACATTAATTACAAAAGGTTTAAAAACTAACATACATAAAAATTTAATTTCTTACAAGCTTTTATTTAACTTCAGTCGTTCGTATGTATATTTTTCAGGTTCAAAATTTGTACTCGAATTTTAACTCACTTCCTATTATCCGATTTTCATGAAATTTGACAGACTTAAGTAAATCTCGTGACAATACAATATAGTATAACTAATATCGTTCTAAATCCAATATGGCGGAAGCCCCATAATGACGACTTAGTTTTTCCTTCACAACATTCTTGACATGGGTGTCAAATGAAAGAGTTTGACAAGTAAAATACGATAAAATATGAAAAAAATACTATATGTATAATTTATAATAGCTTGAGGCGTTTAACTAAGATGGAAAACTAATGACAATTTATACCTACAATAGCTCAATGGTATATATCTTTGGTTATAGACTGGTATTTAAAATTAATTATGTACCACAAAACCCCTAGAAAATCCAACATTTTACCAACTTACTTCATAAAGTTTTAGTCGTAATTCTATCTCTTCCGATGTCTGACCTAAAATCGTTTAAAAACATACTGAAATTCTGCCCAACTTCACAACGAAGGCACGGTTCGTTCACTTGATTCGAAAATCTTAATAAATATAATCAAAAGAATTTGATACTCATGGTTAATGGTCCTCTAAATCTATAATTATTTTGGGTTTATTCACAATATTTGTGTAATTCGTCCCTATCATCTCTGAAGAAGTTCTTTAGCTCCCGAAAAACCTTTGAGGATTACATCTTTTCAGGAGCTAAGCATGAAATTGATATCCCTAAAAATAAGCCGCCAGTTTACCGCCTTATCAGGTGCAGCACAAGCTTTTTATCATCTTGTAACGCTTGTTTGTGTTTTTGCCTTAATCTTCGGCAGGCTGTCTCTGATAAATTGCGAACGTAACCACCCAACCAATCTAAAGAGGAATTTCTTTTAGAGAATTCAAGAGACAGATTTTCCAATCAAAGTTCATGGTCAACTTTTCTCACAGAAGAAAGTGCGAAACATCACAAATGCTGTGGCCAAATTGCGCATTCCGAATTAATTTGAGATGAGTCAAGATTGTCTTAATTAGAGAAATCACCATACTTTTCAATATGACGGCGGTCATAGTCTTTAATTGATGCAAACTCAATTAGGGTTTATCACAGAGACACCACGAATCAGCAGACCCCATTAATTTTCAAACAAGACACAGAGCGCAACGTCTTGTTCCCGGGATTTTCATATCTATAATTTTGAATTTACACTCCTCCCAGACAACCTTGAGAATCCCGACAATTTCCCAGATGGTCGGCGCCCAACCCTCCCGGTTGGCTGAGGAGTCGAAAAACTTGTTCACAACGCCTATTTTAGCATCAAATCAAATAAAATGAAATGAAATAAAATAGAATTTGTCATCGGAAATCGTCTTTTTCGGGTGCGATTTTTACGCGGCGCTCCTCATCATTTTCACATTTCTCTGCGACGCAGGCGTTATCTGGGATGGAAACCGGCCGGAGCCTTATCGGGGGGCAAAGACGAACCCTCGATTTATCGCAACTAAATTGACCCCAGCTGGAAGCCAAATCAACACATCGATTGAGCAGCGCAAAATTGTTATCGAAAACTGCAGCAAAACGAAGCCTTCGACTCACTTATGACCTAAATATGGTAATCCTTTCACGTATAAGTCAGTTCTTTTTTATACACATCCCTTTCATATTTTTCTGTAAAAAAAAACAGACTGTGGAATGGCAAGTTTCTTATTAATTATATCATTTCTTTATTAACTAGCAAGTGCAACACATTTCATGAAAATCTCATAATATCTACAATTTGTCAAACTGAAAAACGATGAATTCGTAAATCTTCACAGTCCATTTGAAATTAGCGACGTCGAAAACCCCAGTGTACTTATTTTCATGGAAATCATACAAAATTTAGAAATTTGATAGTCTGCATTGAGAAAAATACTAGGGAGTCTATTTAGAAAAAACACTGCCCTACGCTCAACAAAATTAATAAAAGCACTATATACCCTCACAAAGCGTCACTCTCCATTGGATACTTACTATCAATAAACTTTTAATATACAAATTGTTCCTTTATTTTCCAATCTATTGTTACTTATACGTCTCCAATTTGGGGAAACTACGCTAAATCACACAGAAAGAAGCTACAAATACAACAAAACAAAATTTTTAAAATAATAACTAACACACCCCTGGTACCTACTGTTCAAAAAAATTACTACACGATCATACAAATACAAAATTAATCGAAGCCAAAATTTAGATAAATTTATATTAACCTTAATAATTAGTTTAGGTAAATTTAACATCTTGACACTCGATACGAGGTTTGAACATTTTCCTCAAATAAACTTTCATTATTTAAGCCGCATATTTATTTTATACCAACCATAATACAAGACTAAAGGGGTAAGAATTTTTGTTAAACGTCGTTTTCCCTTCCTTGAAATATTGTTAACCCTGCTAAATAAATGAATTGAATTGAATTGAAATAAATATACTATATTTGGCAAATTTGATTATTGCAATTACATTAAAATTAGGGATGTTCATTTTAAGAGGACCATTACTTTCAAAATCGAAAAAAAAATCACCTTTTTTTTCATAAAAATGCTTCTTAACATCACACAAACACTCTCCTAAAACCGTTTTAAGAAATTCGTAAAAGAAAAAAAGTTATACCTATATTTGTAACGGTACCTCTACGCGTTTTATATGCAAAAATTATATAGCAAAAACGTTTTTCTCGAAATCACATTTTTTAAAATGGCTGCATCTGTATCTCAAAAACTATTCAACCGATTTTAACAAACCAAACGCCATTCGATTCGTTATCAAATATACTAGTAACTAAACCTTTAAAAATATTATTTTACCCCCCCCACTTTTTTATGCGGAGGTTAGTTTACCCCTTATAGTCGTTTTTTAACTTTTTTAGAAAAATGTGTATAAAATGATATATTTATTAAAAATAAAAGGTTTTTTAGGTTTAGGTACTAGTTTTGTGTCTTATGAAAACAATCCACTAAAGATTTTTACTCTATCTGTTACAGGAAGTCCTAGAGAAATGCGGCCGTTTTAAAAGTGCATTTTGGATGACGTCCTCTGCAGGCATTAAAATAAACTAAAATTGCATTTAAAAAATTTTTTTATATTTTTCATAATCTTACCAATAATGTACAAAAGGTTTCAGAATAATAAATATAATAGTCTTTTCAAAAAAAAACTTTTAAAAAGTGTGTTTTTTTCGATTTTGAAAGTAAAGGTCCCCTTAAATTGGTAGTAACTCTTAAGGGGTCATTCTGGTTTATCACTTTTGAAAAATCGATTTTTTTTTTTTTGCATTTTTCGACAGTATATGTATGTAGAATTATCATGTTAAAATTTTAGATAGATTGGAGCACTCTAAATATATTATTTTGTGACCTAAACATAGGTACCTTTACTACCTGAGCGCGCGCGCTCGACCCCTCTTTTCTATCCACTTCGTTTACCTGCCTGTATTCGTTGGAGCAGATGTTTCGTCTTACAATGCCTATTGTCACTTATATTTACCTTGAAATGAAACTAAAATATATGAGAAAAGGTAAGGTAAGAACAGTTTTTGCTCCGATTTCAACTAGCAGCGTTAGTCTTGGCTTCGAGCTCGAACGAGAAACATCTACGTGAAGAATTCTTTAAACGCGTTTTTCTCAAAACAACGTTTTCTCGACTCGCGTACACGATTTCTCAAAAACCACTGGACCGATCCTTCTGAAATTTTTACCACATGTTCTACATATAAGTAGTTTTAGCGCAAACTAGGATCTTGTTAAAATATTAATTTTTACTATTTTTTTTTTGCAAAAAACAGTGAAAAAAAACAACGATTTTTTTTTTTTTTGGAAAATTGGCCGCCATTTTGTTTTTTATCGATGAAAATTAATTTTCCTAGTTCATGCCATAGCCACTGTTATACCGAATCTAAAGCCGTTTGATTTTTTTGGTTCAGATGAAGCGTTCTCAAGATATCAGGTACGTGAGCAGCCTACCTACTTTTCGAGGAGTCACGTTTATCAACAATTTTCGTATATAAAAATTGTTAAAAATAAAAAATAAAAAATTTTTTTCTGTACTCAAAGACTGTATTTGACAACCCCAACAACTTTTGTACCCATATGTTCAATAATATTTTCTAAAAAAAATCGTAAAAATAGCCTTTTTTTTTGAGCGATAAACCAGAATGACCCCTTAATTCAGAATCAACAGCAATACCACTGTTTGTATATAATTTTAAAACATTCCCATTTAATTTCAAAATACTTTCTATTTATTTATATATAAAAGATTGGGGTCCAAGATGACTACCTTGTGGAACACCCGAAAAATCCTATTTAATTTTGTGTCTTATGTTTTAGGAAGACAATTGACAAAGAAAATCATTGAACTAAATAAATTCTATGGTTCGCCTGTACAATACGTGTGACTAATAACGAAATTTGACCATTTAAATTTCAACTACTCACACTCTGTTATTATAAAAGTAATTGCTTTGGAAGTGAATAATTTTTGTGAACTTAATAAAAGAGGGTATCATTTCAAATATTTTCTCTTCATTATAATATCATGTAAATTCGCTCTCAAAAAACAATTATTTGGCACTAATACAATAAAGTGCTTTTTATGTTAACTCTGCACAAATTTACTTTTATAAATATTTATTTGCAAATTAAAAAGAAAATTTTTATTAGGCCTGAATACGAAATTTTGTCAATTTTATGTTGATATGTTATTTTTAAATTTTCTAATTTATAATTTTTATTTGATTACATATATAATTCATTTTTCTCAGTTTTGAATCTTGAGAACTATTCATCCGATTGGCACAATATTGAATAGGTTCGAAGCCCTCAGTGATATGAATACTTAAGAAAAACGAGAATTTTAGTCGAAACTAATGTAATTTGAAAAAATCTTTTATTATATAAAAGAATATTTGTTCCTAATGCAGATATAAAAAGTAGTTTGTTTCAATCGAGTTTATATTAGGAAGATAGGAAAAAAAGGAAAGAATAAGCCAACTAACTTATTCACTTTCGTACGCTGACAAAAATTTTAATTTGTTAGTTTTTTTGCGAAAATCAATGGGTAATGAAGGTTTTCAGGATCGTCAACATTTATGAAATTAAGATTAAGGTAGATTATTAAATTGGAAATTTTTATGAAAATAATTCATTGAAAATTTTCGATGATTTTTAGTATATTATAGACTTTTGAAGCTTATAGAATTTTTATGTAAAATAATAATTGAAGAATTCTGGGTTTGTTGATTATATTTAGGAAAATGGCAAATTTTATACTTTTAAAATTTATTGAATTTTCATTAAAAATGGTATTTTTTGGTCTTCGGAGACAGTTTTTAGAATTATTTTAACTATATTTAGGAGTTGAATATACCTGAATTTTCATAGAAATTAGTAATGTAAATAATTAAAATAGTTTCATTTAAACCGAGCGTAACGAACTAAAATTAAATTGAATTTTGGTAGACAAAAAATATTTAATTTTAAATTTATTACCGTAAAAGCAATTAGTTAGTTAAATTTGCCGAAAGTTTCATTGTTTCTGATATTACTTTAGAATGTAGCAATAAAGTTTGGACTCTCAGATCTAATCTAGACCCTCCACCTCTTATTGTTAGACATGTAAATTAGACCGACTTAATCTGTGGTCCACAGCAAGCAGTTATAGGCATTTTAAATGAGCTCTCCTCCTCGTCTGAAAGACTTCTGATTTCTGAATAGTGCCGAACAGACGTGGGCATTTGAAAGGGCGCTGGACCTGTTCGAATGGCATTTCTCCGAAACGAAAGCCGCCGGTGCAGACTGCAGAAAAGCTACCTCAGATAGTAAGATGTATCTTCTGCGGCGAATTAAGGGGCCGTTTACCTTGAGTAATCTTTTATAATCCACTTGGGATATGGCTTTTAAGCAAGTTCCTCTCCGACGCCGGTAGCTGTCCCATGAATAAGTAAGACGCGCTTAGGCCGAGCCCTGATATTTATATACCAGCCCAGTTAATGAACAATTTGAAAAGTTTTTTCCATTGTTCCCTGATTAAACCAGGCGAAATGGCACTGTCTCATAAAGTTAGAGTCATGTACCCGAGAGTTTGAAGCAATTATTTAAGTGCTTTTTCACCACGCTAAGATGAGCCAGGCTATAGGTCCGGAACTGTTCTACTATTATGTATTTTTAATAAGCGCCACCGAGTGAAGGTGGCTCCGTTTTCCTTGGGAATTTTGCAAATTCTAACCCTCAATATTGCCAACTCGGGAATTTGGGGCAATTTATAGTTTAATGTATGTTAACAGGACGTTCGCTTTAGAATGTCCCGTCCCTGAGATAGAAGGAAATTGCCTCTCTGAATCGAGGTAGAAAAAGCATCCTTCGCAATTTTCCTGGCGCCTCTAGAGTGTCTTCGAGGCGGGGCGTTATTTGAGGTAACTCCCGATTTAAATAATTTTAACTCAATGACATCGATTTGTCCGCTTCGCCCGAGGGAAATATGTGGAACCTTAACGAGATCGACATTATGAAAACGTGCAACATAAAACTAAGGTACAAGAGGACATCGTTTGAAGAGAAAGTAAATTTTATACTTTAGTCAATAAAACATGAAATATAAATTATTTTAAATCTATTATATATTTTTTATAATAACACCGATAAAACAAGCAGTTTCGAAATCTCTCAGCATGATACTGATGATACTATCAAAAGACACAAATATACGTGACACTGTCGCTGATATTTAATTCAGTATTAAATTAACAATTCGGGACATTCAACCTTTGTTTTGGAGAAAGGTTACGACAATGAGTTTTGCAATTAAATTTTAAAGGGTAAAGGTACATCACAAAATATTCAGAACCCTTGACGTTCTTGCCACTGGGCTTTGGTGGTTAGTTACAAAATCTGCAAAGTAACTAAAGTAAAATAAATTTTTTATAAGGGGTTACGCCTAGTTGGGTAGGTCGAAAAATATTATTACATTTTCTTAAAGTATATCATCTTAAGAATATTTATCCAAAATTTCAAAAGAATCGGAGCATTCATTCAAAAGTTATATGTAGTAGTGTTTTTTTAATAATGCCAAAATTCTCAAATTAAGTACCTCAAAATCTATTTCCCCAATCAATTTAAAATTCTACGTACTTACTTGTTATTACAATAGGGAAGAATTGAACAAAGAAATTTCCATTTTGACAAAATGTTTCGCTTTAATCAAAAAAAAAATAAAAAATTTTATTTATCTTCAAAAAGTTAATTTATTTTAAAATCGTTACCATTTGTTTAAAAAAAAAAATTTTACCAGTCCTTTCGTAATGCATTATACTACCGCAATCTTCTGATTTTGATTTCAGATCGCCAAATATGTAAATGTAAATAATATTACGTTGGTATATATTAAATTTTGAACAAATTCTTTAAAAAAATTATAAAGGGTTTTTGGAAAATAAATACAAAGCTATATGCCAAACGATTTTTTTAAATTTATTGAACAAAATATTCTTCTATACCTCCTATTAAAATATACTAAAAAACAAGATACTTTTAAACATACCTACTAATAATAGTATAGTAGTAATAATAATTACAGTAGAGTTCGGATATAGCGACTTCGTTTATAACGACTAACCGGTTATAGTGACGAAAATACAAACTCAAGTTTGGTTTCATATAGACGTACTATGAAAACATATCCGTTTAGTACGACTTCGGTTTGAACGACCATCTGCTTATAGCGACCTATTTCGACAAGAAATCGTCCGCTTAGAACGACACGCAGTGTTTTTTACAATACCTACGCACAAAGAATATCTAAACACCCCGTGTCCAGGCTTTCTCTGCTGTCTTACGTACGTATGCTGACTAGTGCGCTTAAATCAAAGTCAATGTCTTTCATTTTATGTGCCAAGATCAAGGACTCATTACGTGCGCTAAAATGAGTTCCGAACCGGAGGCGACTAAATCGACTTCCAGTGCGTCTGAGGCTCTGAAGACTGCAGAAATGCTCAATGTGTTTGTTCAAACTAACTTTGATGATGATGTAATAAATATGATGTCTTCTATTCACAATGCTGTACGTAATTCTTACTATCGAACAAAAATCAGTCAAAAACAAACAAAAATTACAGACTTTCTATGTCAGTAAATCATATGAATTTACATGCATAGAATGTAGTGTGCAATTTTTAAGTTCCATTAAAGTTATTATTTGTTTATTTGAATATGAATTTGTTTTATTTATTTATATAAATTAATCTAACTATGTATATTATTATTTCATAATTACAGTAATATGTATTAATACATAAAAGCTAGCTTAAATTCATTCGTCGGTGTTCGTTCGTTTTGAGCGTCGTCCGGTTAGTACGACTAAGTGTCGCCGGTCCCTTGAAGGTCGTTATATCCGGATTCTACTGTAAATCAAAGTTATAGTTCTGGTGTAAAATTAAAAATTGCTTTAATTTGAAAATTGTTAGAGAAATACAGACAACAATGTAATACAATACTTATTCAATTTTTGTAATGTAACGTAGAAACACAGAATCCAAAAATTCCTTTTGTGTATCCTTTTGTGTTTTATTTACTATACTTTGAGTTGGAAAAATTTAAATTTCCTCATTGTAGCTTATGGATAAAGTTATTTATTATGATAAATACCTACGTGTAATCAAAGATCACTACTTTAACTTATTAATTTAATAAAGTCTTGTCCAAATAATATCAAGACAACCTTAAACAACTTTGTTTTGATCTTTTGTGATCTGAAGTTATTAATTAATCATAGTAATGACCAGAATCGATCTCAGTCTTGCAGAAAGTCAAAGATCGAGACCAAGACCAAGATCATGTTTGCGAGATTTGACCAAGAAAAAGACCGAACCTATTTTTGATGTCTTTAACGCGGAGTTTATTGAAAACGAGTAGAACTTTATGGAATTTTAACAATATTTTTATTGGTTTGGTATTAATTTAATTTATACTCCACTTGAAAGTGTTTTGTACATTGAGACATTGTAATTCAATTTCTGAATCTTATACACGAGCTTTTTTGACGATCATTATTATAATTGCAACTTTTGTTAAATATAACTTAAAAACATTAGAACAAATGCAATTCCTTTTTTTTAAGGGGAGGTTCTCATCTAGAATCTTGAAATTTTCGATTTTTTTTTTATTTCATATTATTAAAGTTTAATATGTCTAGAATGTTGCTTTAAAATATTTAGTCGATCCGAGCACTAGAATGGATTCTGCAGCCCATTGATTCTGGCGGTGTCATGATCGTAGTGGGGCGCTCAGCCTGTGCCGTGCCGTTCAATCACGATTATCTCGGAACTTTGTTTTTCAAGATTTTTCAAATTTGCGTACAAGATAACTCAAAAACGGTTCAACCGATCAACTTCTAGTTTCGTGCATATTAAAGTAAACAATTTTCTTCATAGAAAGAGTGGAGCACATTTTGAAAATTGTAACATTATCTCCTTTTTGAAAGTGATAAACTATGAAAAAAAACGGCCGAAAACGGCCTTAAAATTTCAAAATCGCGCCATTCCGTCAATTTTAAATTTTTTTTGAAAGTCGTCCACTCTTTCTGAGACAAATTTGGTCTAGTTTATAATAATGTCATCATTATTTGATTTCAGACCAATCTGCGACCCCTAAATTGTACGCAGCTGGGCCATTTTCGAAAAACATGCCTCCGGAGAAGTTGAATAACGGGCGCCATTTTGTTTTTTTTTTTAATAAAAAAATTTTTTCGTACAGATAAATATACAATAAAAGATAATGCCAAATATCATTTCCCTATGTCTTGTCATTTGCCTTCAAAAAAATCACGAACTTTACCTACTTTTTGACGTTCTAGATGAGAACCTCCCCTTAAACCATTATCAATCTTAACATCCTAAAAGTGTCCGTATATTCTTTCAGAGATAAGTTTTTTCGTGAAAACCAGTATTAAGGGGTTTTTGGAGTCGCTGATTACGAATCTGATGAAAAATTTAAAACATTCAAAACGGCGGATCCAGCATGGCGGACAAACTTTTGAAAAATACACCAATTTTTATTAAAAAAAAAACAATAAATAAAAGTACCCCCTAAATGTGCGTATCCGCAGATAAAAAAAATACGTATCTCTTATTTTTCGATACTCTGTAACATATTTCAATTTCATCAAAATCAGTAAGACACACCTGAGAATGTTTCCTTGTAAGATTTTTCATACAGATTATAATGCTGAGAATCATTTCGGGCTTCATAGAACACAAGCTGAACCTTAACTATTCAAAACCGGCAAAAGTTAACAAGTTTAGGGCGACTTTGGACTGAAAATTTTCATAATAACATCCAATCTAAATGTCAAACTTTAGGATTTTATTTTTTTGGACTAAACATTTCGAAGCGGAAACTCTATTAATGCAACAAACACCAAAGCCAACATTGTCATAATTTTGATTTTGGCCTTGTTTTGCTCATTACTAATTAATAATAAGGTAATAATAAACGACTGAACGAGATATTTATAAATGGGAACGACTTTGGATATATCAAAAAATAGAACGGCTCACACCCCTACAATAAATCCCTCACATTTTCTCATATTTGAGAATAATTGAAATGATCCCCTATATATGCTGCACTTTCTATAAATAGTCATAAAATTATAGAGCACGTTGAAAATATATTTTCTTTAGAAACTTTCTTTTTTCCGTCATGCATAGACCCCTACGTGGGAGCGTGCCTTCAAATGCATGACTTACTCACATGCTTCTAGCCGTCAGCATGCGAGCTCCTGTTTGCGCCTCAAAAGTCGCTTTGACGTAGTAAAATGCCACAAAGGTGATAGATGTCGGTGACAATCAGTGTGACGTGACGTCGTGACAGGAGGAGGACAAAACGCAAAACAGCCGTAGACGTAACGCGCTTTGTCCATTCACTCCGTGGAGCGAGCACAGGGTGCCAACTAAATGCCACGCGTTCAACACGACCTAGAGTACGACCTGAAGATAGGCAGGAAGGTAAGTAAGCGGGGAGCTATTTTTCAGGCCCCATTCAATGTGGCGTTCCTCCTTGCTCCACTTCCAGTAGCAGGAGGGGCAAAGGGATTCCTAGAAAACCCTTATTGATTGAACATTTACTTTGGGACTGAGGTGCGGGGTTGCTGGCGGTATTGATTACTCAATGATTACAAGCGCAGGTAATATTATACGCCAATGCCGCCCTTATTGGGCGAGAATCGGAGGATTTTGTCGAGGAATGTAAATGTATCACCGTTCAAAAAATTTTGATATTTTCTTAAAACGCCATTCTTCTGGTGGAATGACATGATAGATGGGGAGTTAATTCGATACGCACATACACACATACTTAGCTTATTTCTACCAAAACCATAATGCGTTTTAATCAAGCAGTCATTTGCCTTATCTTTAAGGCTGTATTAATCGATAAGTAGAACTTCATACTTCGAAATATCCTTTGAACATTTTTAGGTTTAAATGTGAAGTCTGTAGTATTTTGAAAAATTGAAACGGCCGCACGGAGAAATTTGAACGGCCGTGTGAGGGCCGAACTATAGTACAAACGACAACGGCCGCACCACAACCGCATCACGGCCAAACCAATTTATATAGATATATATTGGTAAATTGGTTCAGCCATGGTGCGGCCGCCAAATGAAAACGGTTATCAAAATAAAGCCCGAAATATCTCAAAAAATAAGGGACCGAGAAGAATTTAATTTATGTATTCTTATACAAAAATGAAGTTCACTCAAGTGTAATTTTCTTATAAACTTTTCATTCATTCCGATTAGTCCTAAATCACCATTCTACCCCTTCCCTAACTTCAAATTTTTAAAGTACAAAATTGTATACATCTTAAATGCTTAAGTCATTTTTTAAACGGGCTAAGAAAATCAGGCGAATTTTTGAAACTTCGCAGTTTGAAACTTTTGATGGGAAAATGATGAATGAGGACTCATTGGCAAGGATAAAGAATTCTCTACTTAATGGAACCTTTTAAGCTTCATAGGGCGTAAATTAAAAAAATTTACAAAGTATTAAATACCCAAAGCACATTAAATTATATTTATTTTTCCCCACAATTTTAGGCTTGATTATCATAAATGTTATTATTCTACGCATTAAGACCTGTTCTTATCCATAGTTTCATAGTTTTCTTACAACGTTTAGGTAAACTTGTAATAACCCTTTTTTTATTCGGATAATTCTGTTAGAAAAAAGAGCTATTAGTGTATAGAAAATTCTGTAGAAATTTCAGTCAAAGCGGTCAAGAAGATTTTGTTTCATCAATTGCACCGATCAAGAGTACTTTCGAGAAAACCGCGCTTAAAATTTTTGCTTTCGCGCTTAGAAGAAATAAAATATAAAAATACGAACTACTACGAATTTCACCATAAAAATTGTATATTCTGGAAAGTATGTACTTATACATTCCGAATTTCTGGAACATACCACCCCCTTAACCGTCTGTGCCCTTTTCCAAAATCTTATAACTTATAACTTGAAATAGACACATTTGCGATTTAACCTTCTCAGTATCTGGAGTTTTGGCTAAATCGACTCTAGGTATCATAATTAGATGATTCTAGGCAAAAAACAGAAAAGTCTAGAGGAAAAAATCGCAAAATTTCAATTTTTACATTTTTCAGTGTAAAAAAACTAATTTCTAAAAAACGGCTCCCTGGATTGGGATTTTTGGCTAAATCGACTCTTGGTATGATAATTAGATTATTCTAGGCAGTATCTCAGTAGCTCAGTATCTAGTTAGTTATGCATTTATACGTCTATTATTTAGTTTAATTTTAGACTATCTTCGTAATTCTTAAAATAAGCTGTAAAAATTTAGAATTTTCTTGCCGGAATTTTCTTCTAGACCACACCAGGCTCTCAGAAATATTTTTCTCACCAGACTATCGTAAGGTTAACTAAAAATTTAATAAAAAGATATTGTTTTTCAAGGTATTAAGTAAGTAGTAAAAATTAGTACTTCAAGAAAGATTAATTATTTTATCTCTAACTTCGGTAGTCCCTCAGGGCAGGAGCCCTGGGCTCGTGCCCCATTTGCCCATAGGGTAAAGACAGAACTGAGTGAAGGGTTGATCTGAGAGGTTATTCTAAAAAAATGTTTATCAGGACCAAGGATGAAACATTAAATTGCGTGAATTTCCGTGGGGAATAAAATTTCCGTACTTTATAAATTGGCTACAGAGGGATGTTATAAAACGCTGTTTTCGATTTTAAAAGCTCCGGAATTCATTCTTTTACCTAAATTCGCAAAAAACAGTAAGAGAATGTAATTCATTTTTGCCTTATCAGTGGGATATAGTCAATTTATTCGTGAATGTTAATAGTTTACACATTACAAGATTGTAGATTTTATGTACTCTTTTACTACGTTTAATAAATAATAATGTCCAATAATAATCTCAATTTTTAACTTGTTCAATTGCCGAATTAAGCTGCTTGTCTATAATTAACTCTCAGGTGTAGGTTATACCCAACAAATTTATTCATTCGTATCTCAACTTCTAATTCATTAATTCTCATGTTTTTTCTTTAAATTTAAATATTGAACAATGAAAAAAATGCCAAAAAAGCTAATTTTGAGCCAACTGCCAAAGTTGGTGTAAATGTCGGTTGTGAAAGTCATGTCTAACACTCAAACTCAACAGACAACATTAACAATTTTTCAGAAAATTAGTTACTAAAATTTTTGATCGGCTTCTTTGTCCAGCGTCACACCCAGGAAATTTTCGTACATTTCAGAAATTAGTTTTGCTACATTACTTTGCAAAGGTTTGAAATTACTGGGTGACTTTCTTATTTCCTTGGTCACCAAACTTCAATACGGGTTTCTTCAAAACACTTTACTGTGTTGATGGCAGAAAAATTAAGGAAAAACATATATCTCGGCCCATTTTCGTAAAAAAAAAAAAAAAACGTCCTTTTGAATTTGTGTCTTACCGTTTTTTTAGTAAAAAAAATTGTTAAAAAATGGCTA
Organism: Dysmachus trigonus; assembly: GCA_949715965.1. Classification (NCBI taxonomy): domain Eukaryota; kingdom Metazoa; phylum Arthropoda; class Insecta; order Diptera; family Asilidae; genus Dysmachus; species Dysmachus trigonus. Next base: position 68,981,816 of record OX454323.1, read on the forward strand.
AAATATTCACGGATATTTGTGATTCCAGTTCACACCATAGCCACACATGTGTAGAATAATCCCTGAATTTGAGCTTTTTCAAAAAGTTACCAACCAGGTCAAAAAAAGCGGTTTCGAGTAAAACGCGTTTCAAGTTGTTTTCTATAATTCACGCGCTTAGACCCCATGTATTATATCACCTTAAATATATAGTTCTCGGCATTTTTGACTTATATACCATATTTTATATTCTTTTTACAGGTCTAAAGTTTATGTTTTTGAAAAATCGATTTTTTCAAAAAATAATAGTATACTCCTCCTTTAAATCCTCTCGTATTTTAAAATAATAACTAAGGGTTCATACTTTTATTTGAACTGCTTTACAACCTCCTGTGATACTTCATTATTTTTTAATTAATTTGCAAAAATGGTCAAAATACGGTTTTTTGTACTTTTCAAACCTATTTTTTTTAAAAAGACGTGATAGAATTTTTTCGTTTGCGAATTCCTCATATACGGAAAAAATCCTATAACAATTACTACTACGTTTTGTTAAGGGAAGAAAACCATCGAAGACCTGTAGTTATTATATAGGCTCCATTGTACTATATACCACTTTTAATGACACCACTTTCTATGACCAGAGTTTCTGGTGGGAATTGAACCCAGAACCTCTAGTCTGGTGGTTTGACGTCAACGGTGCGTCGCGCTACCAACCGAGCTATTGATGTCCCCTAGGTTATGCTTGTACATTAAGTTACGAATCACCCTGTAGAGCTAATATCAAGATAGTGATAGATAGTGCAAATCGTTCAGAACTGCGATTAATCCTCGGCCTTTCAGAGGTTAATTGTGTCCCAGAGTGGGTCACTAGTTTCTTGGATTAGATTCATCCGTTTTCTAGGTCTCATGGAAAATAGCGAATTAAATAAAGGTAAGAAGGACACTTACCGTTCAAAGACCAAATATGTGAAGGCAATGACGTGGCTGTATAAACACGGCCCAGAGCTAGGGCGCTGGCGGCAGCGTTAGCGGCTGCAGCGGCTGAGCTCGCGTGCCCCTCCTCGCCGACCTCTAGTTCGCTGCTCCCGCCGACGCCGATGGGGTGATGTTCGTACACCTGTCCCGGTCCTTGCTGGACGGGGATGCTCTCGCTCTGGTGGTGGTGGTGGTTCCCGTGATGGTTGTGATGGCTGCTGCTGTTGTTGTTATTCGACGCCTGGAGGTCCGGAACGGAGGAGAGGCTCCGCGCCCGCTGTCTGTCGTTCTGTTGGACGTGCATGCCGGGCAGAGCCCGCAATAGATTGAATCCGGGCGCTGTGCCCGCTGAGACGACGTCAGTGCTGGAACTAGTTGAGAATGTTCGTGTTCGAGGACTCTGGTGTCCTCCGTTCGCAGCGGTGCTCGCTTTTGCTCCCATTTTTCTCTGTTTAAAGCGACCCAACAAAAAATGGGAGGATCTTCCGATTCGATAACAACACCACTGGACAACAAAAATACACTTGATACAAATGTCTTTTAAAAACTACGACTGCGGTATTTCACCTTTCCGCACTATAATAATAATAAATTCACAGAAATTTCCCCCCTAAAAACTACAAAGCAAAACTTGGAAAAAAATCGATCGCAATTCGTTAGATGCGCTCTGAATCAGTTCCGGGGGGTAGCTGACGAAGACGACGTTTGTTTCAAATACAAAAACAGAAAACGAAAAAAAAGGAAAAGTATAAAATGTTTGTTGTTTAGAAGTGTTTTTATATCGCGAGTGGCAGCAAATTGTCTTCCGGGGGGATTGGCGATGGAACGTGTTAACAAGCTAGAACCAAAAAAAATCTATATCCAAAGCGTTGTTCTGCTCTGTGTCATATAAAGGGAAAGACAAAAATCTGCAAATAATCACAAATCTTCTGCGGCAAGTGTCAAGGGAGCACCCACTTCCATAATAACAAAAGGCGACGACATTGCCACCAAAAGAGTTTTCCTGCCCCTCGAACGTCCGACGAATCACAGCGGGTTTGGGACTCCCGCCTAAGACTAAGAATTTATCAAAAATTCCACTCGAATTATGTAAAATTTGCACACATTTCCGAAACGATGTCTTTGGCCGCCGTCCACCGCAGAAGGACCGAATTTATTTATTTTAGTTCTGCCCGGACACTTTCAGCGCTGGATGCACCTTCCGCTGAAGGGAGCTCTTCTGGATGCTGAACTCTTGACAGTCGGATGAACGGCCCCTCTGTCACAGTTCTGTCAGCCCGCCGAGCTGTGTGCAGGCATTCGTTTGACGCGAACCGCCCGCGACCGGATAGCCTTCTAATTTTTTTTTGTATCGATTTCCGCGCCGAGCAGCACGGATTTTAAAAAAAAAAATTCACTGTTTATTTTTAAATTACTCCCGCTGAATGTTTTATTTTCGCCTAATTCACAACGTTCCCCATCGGCCCGGTGGGAGAATGCAAAACTTCGCACACACGCGCATCGCCCGGACGTACACCAACAAGCGCCTGCACAACAAACAGCGCTGAATGCCTTGTTTGTATGAGACACACAAGGTCCACTGCACTCAAATTCGCAAAGTTATTCGCACAAAACCACTCAAAAATCACTTTCTAAATTCTAAAACACACCTTCTCACACCCACTTTAATTAATTTCAAACTCTCTTACATTCAAAAACCCTAACAAAATTCCAAAAATTCATAAAACCCAATCTTACCAACAAAATAAAACAAAACTCCGACCAATTTGACATTTCACTTGACATACGTCAGCTGTGTGTTGACTTTTTGAGAGGATTTCGTGAGGACGTCGTGGAAAGGTAAAATTTTTGTAAAACGCTTCAAAACGGACCGATACTGCGGGGAAGATGTCGTCGGCTACGGTAAGAAATGTAGGTTTTTTTGCATGTTCCTAATTAAACTTATTAAAATTTAACTGGTCGCTGTAATGAAGGTAAAATAAAACCCATCGAAATGTGAAAGACAACTTTTTTAACACGTATCCTGGGCTTGTGCTTGCATTTTATCACTAGATCCCTAGGGATTTTGCTTGGATGCCAATTTACTTTGGTTTTTAAGGCTTTTTTAAATGCTATTGCGGTTGGTGATATTCTAACGCCTGGATTGATGTAGGAAATTATTTTAATATTACTTTGTCAGGGGAACCTGATGACTAAGTTCTGAACATAAACTTTATCTTATTAGGATACCTTGAATCTTGGGGCTGTTTCTTTATCTGTTGTATATAAATAATATTCGGAACGTCCAACTAAAAGGTAAATACAAGATATATGCTGATGACACTATATTAGTATACAATGAAAGAAATGAAGAGGAACTGAAAGAGAACGTAAATGGGGATTTAATGGAACTCAGTAAGTGGTTGCAAGGAAATAGGCTCACACTAAACATTAAAAAAACCAAATACATGATATTTAAGATAAAAAATAAACAGGATATAAATCCATCCATTGAGACAGAAGGAGGGAAGCTTGAAAGACTTTCTGACATACAATATTTAGGCCTTAGGTTGGTCGAAAACTTAAATTGGAAGTCACATTGTTAAAGAAAATCACACCAATAATAGGAGCAATAGGAAGGTCCGTAAAGTTAAATGGTTTTGTATATAATTCTCACGTACTGAGTCATATAAAGTACCTAATAAACATCTGGTCAGTAGTATCACGAATAATTTTAGCTTGACGGAAGTAATTTATATAGAAAAGGGCAAAGTACGTGCATAAGGTAATAAACAGAAACATAAAAAAAAATATTGAGCTTACAAGAAACAATGAGGTGTATAGCTATAAGAGGAGGCATAATGACGGTTGCTCCAATGAAGCCCCTGAAGAGTAAAGCGTAAGAACCGACGTTGAACAGTTTCAATACGATTGATATGAAGTGAGTAAAATGGAGACCAAACACAGGAAGCATACTCCAAGATCGGACGAACATAGGAACAATAAAGAAGCCGCGTAATATATGGATCTTGAAATTCCTTAGCCCATCTCTTAATAAATCGTAAGGTCGAGTTAGCTCTGATAACTATTGAATTGATATGATCATTAAAACACATACGGCTATCATACGAGACACCTAGGTCCTTAATTTTGTCCAGTCTTGCCGAAACACACCCATTAATAGTATAGTCGAACACGATCGGAGTTTCTTTTTTACGACAGATAGGCATATATGTACACTTATTTATGTTAAGTGGAAGAGAATTAATAGAACACCACTTGAAAAAGGCGTCTAAGTCAGTATTTAGAAGATCACAATCTTGACTAGAAGAGACAACTCAAAAAATCTTAGCATCGTCAGCATAGAACAAGATTTGTGAGTGATATAAAAAAATAAGGTAAGTCATTGACATAAATATTAAAAAGACGTGGGCCTAGGTGGCTACTTTGAGGTACCCCAGAAGAATTGTAAATCTCCTCAGAAAGAAATCCACGGAACAGTACTCACTGAGTAAGAAGGGAAAAATAAGACTTGACCCAGTTCACAAAGAGAGGAGGAAAGCCAAACGCCTTCATTTTGTAAATGATGATGGGTGAATGATTTTATCAAATGCATATCAATGATTTTATCAAATTTAATGATCTATATAGATCCGGATCACAGATTATTTAAGAAACGATAAGGGAAAATTGGAACCGAATTAATCTTTACTGTCTTCAGATGCAGCTACTGACTTATAAAGTAGTGGATCAAACGATTCGCCCGAATAAAATGCCTAGAAAACATCAGGTTATTTTATTATTTCTCTGTCGCAGGAAAAAAAATGTTAGCAATATATGAAATGAAAATTCACTAGCTGTGAAATTTGCAACATTCTGAAATGTGGGAAATTTAATTTAATCTGGATAGAGATCTAAATGAAAAGTTGAATTTTCACATTTTATGGGGCGATGTTAAAATTATTGATTTTAACAAATATTTTAGATGACTTGGCCGTTACCCGATATCTTCTGAGCTAGAAGTATTTTTACATTATTTACTGAAGTTTTTCAAATTAAAAAACAAAATTGATTTGATCGGACAAACGTGAATTCCCCATTCATAAACTAAAAATAAATTTATTACTTGAAGAACTCGACTAGATGGCTAAACCCACCGAGCATTTATTATTTATTTTTGAATTAAATACTTTATATTAACGTTTGTAGGTCTGTGCTTCCTTTGCTTAAAACCAAGCATTTTATAGATCTTAACGCATACTCCTGCATCGCTAAGCGACTAATGCTAAATAATTTTTGCCTAACCAAATAGTTTCGAATAAAAAAGGTAAATATTTTCTAGGTACCTCTGTTGGATGATGACACCGTCCCTTTTGGCGAAGAAGAAGAATTAGGACAAAACACTAAAACGTATACGTAAGTTGAAAAGTGTTTAATCTTCCTATAAAAATTGAATATTAATTAAAATTTCATATATTTTTTATACAGACATCCGTACGTTACATTTTTTCACCTATTCTTCCGCGGAGCCGCGATAGTCACATACATGCTCTGTGGCTGGTTTAGTGATTCCTTTATTTCAAGTTTCGTGATGGTCGTGCTGCTCCTCTCTGCCGATTTTTGGACAGTAAAAAATATTACAGGACGACTCCTTGTGGGGCTGCGGTGGTGGAACTACGTGGACGATGACGGCAAATCGCATTGGGTGTTCGAGTCGAAGAAGGTGTTTGTATATCCTTTGTCTTCCTCTGTCCTGCCTTTCAAACAATCCAATCTATATAAGCCCTCTTTTGTCTCTTTTCAAATTTTCTTTTAGGGCAGAAATATACAGGGTCGCAGTAATCCAAATGAGGCTCGAATTTTCTGGCTAGCGCTTATCCTTTGCCCTGCACTTTGGGGCATATTTTTCATTATAGCACTTTTTGGACTAAAGTTTAAGTGGCTACTCCTTGTAATGATTGCTCTAGCGCTGAATGGGGCCAACCTCTACGGCTATGTGAAATGCAATTTTGGTACTAGCAAAGACCTCAACACAGCCGCCACAGACTTCGTGAGAACGCAACTTTTTAAGAACGCTGTTGAAATCATCTCGAAACCATCACAGCCAGCCACAACGAAGCCCAGTGGGATTGTGTAATTCCTTAAAAAATTCCGTGATTACCATTTAATGTAATGTATGAAGCGAGCGAACTGTTTTGTTGTGTATCTTATTTCTTAGATTACTAAAGTAAAATATATTGCCTTTTTAAGTTATCACAAACATGTTTTCTTTTATTATTTAAAGATTTAAACGATTCTTTACGTATACGTATTTTAATTCTCAAAAAGAGAACTTGCTACACTTTATTCAAGTAGAACAGCAAATGATTGAAACAGGGAAATTCGATAAAACATTTTCAATTCAGGCGAAATCTTTTTTTATTATTTATATTTTATATAGATTAAATAAAAAAAAATTAATAGCAAGAACTTTTTTCCTCAAGGATCAATATTTGATAAATATTAATCCTAAACTCGGGTTGTGTGGTCCCACTCTTCTTAAACTCTAGTTTAAATTTTGAAATTGGTTATTATTAATTGATTTGTTATTTTATTCAATATTAAATTTTTGGAAAAAATCTTAGGGCAGCGCTTGAAGATCATCTGGTAAAAATTTTAATTTAAAATAATCAATAGTTTCATCATAGTAAGCATTGTTGAATTATCTGATCTGGTCTCTAACTTTCCATTGAATTGAAATTTTTGAATTACTTATAGCAGGATATCTAATAATTTGCTAAAACCACTATATATCGAAAAAAAAAATCATGGCTAATTGATGCGTTTATTGAAAATTTTCAAATTGTTGCTATAGATTAGGGTTTAAAAAATTCAATTCAATGTAAAATTCCAGATCCGGATCAGAGTGTCGAGAAGTGTCCCAGCTAAGGGTTAAATATTCACAAATATACCAATTCTTATCCCGATTAAAAATCTCTCTTTACCATTTTGTTACGGCACAGTTGGCCGCGGCTAAATATTCCCTGTATGAGAAAGTTTTCCACGATGGAAAATAGGCGGCGATCGTACCCACAAAGCTTAAGTAGCGTTCGTACCCAAAGAATTCTACGCAGATGCTGATTTTAGGCGGCGGTCGTACCCAGAGAATGTTTGGGGGATGCCGACTATAGGCGGCGGGCGGTAGGACCGAAAGGGTTTAACTTTTGTTTATATTTTACAAGATAGTGAAAAAAATTATATGAGTGAGAAAAATAAAGAATTGTTTTTTGGGAATCACTTCTTAGAAGTCGGGATCCAATTCTTTAAGTAGTAAATGACAGAAATCCCTTTTTTCCAAAAACAGTAGATCAGCCTATAACATGGTAGATAAGTTTTGTGTTATATGAATCCGTGTTGTACGAGTCATAAAATCGCAACATCTGTATCATTATTTTACCATGTTATATGAGCCCTATGAGTATTATAAGGGGTCTGCTATAATTTCTAAATTCCTTTTTAGAATGGAGTAGTTGATCATTATCAATTAAGGGGGGCTACCCTAAATAGAATGCGAAATGTTTTTCAACTCGCATAATATTAATAACTCAATTTTGTGAACATTTATTATATTGATTATCCGTTCATTTAAGTGTACAAACAAAAATGGTTTTTAAAAATAATCCGAAAGGGTTAAGCACGAGGCCCAAAATAGCGTGCAGTCTAGCGTCTGCTGTACTGATCTTTAAAAAATAAATTTGTTTTATAGTAGTTACGAGAAGTTTTTTACACATCAAATTTGAATGATTTTAGTGACCTGCCGATTAGTCTGCTTTGTAATATTCCTGGTCTTCTGTCCATAACTTTTAAACTTTTCGGAATTTGCCGATAATATTTTAATAACATATTCTTAGGAAGTTGTAATAACGATTTATGAAAACAAGAAAATAGAGACATAGGGTAACTCCTTTAACAATTAATATTCCTCCTAATGGAATTGAAAACTTTTCTAAATGCAGTACACCCAAGTCTCCTTTTACACGATAGATACATTCCGTGTAAAAAAAATACACTGTACGTATGGAAAAATAGATACTGGTTTCAAACCTAATAAATCAACAAAATAAAACAATAAACCATATGAAAATACATGTTATCATGTTATCGTTTCTATGTGCTTGTACCTTTTTTTCTGAGCTGAATAATTATCTACTTAACCCTTTCAGACACAATGTCCAATATATTGGACAAAAGTTGTCACTGATTTTAAAGCTATTTAACGTAGACACCAATATTAAATCTGCAATGGTTGGCAACTCTGTTAATAAAGTAGCTTTTAAACTTTACAAAAATAAGTTTTGTACCGAACTCTGACCATTTCACATGGTTCAGTGCCTTTTTTGTGAAATTATATTGTGCGGCAGTAAACAAGTGGTCCTTGGTGCTCATATAAAGGTTTTTTTTTTTTTTTTAAGATCGAGTTTTAACAAAAATCGGTAAGTACTCTTTAACTATTTTTTAAACAATTTATGCAGAAAAGTGTAAAAAAATACGTTTTGATTGGCCGCCACGCGCAAAAAAAAGGCATGTCCCATATATGGGACATCACCTGGTGGCCAGGTGAGGCATCCTACCTTAATTGTTTTTGCATATTCGTGTTTATTAGTGTCATATTTGTGTATAAGCAAAAATTCAGATTTTTATCTCAAACGCCTGATTTTTGTGTCTGAAAGGGTTAAACAATACGCATGAACCCTATGGATTTTCCTTAAAAAAAAAAGGGTTTTCTCAATTATCTTAAATATACAAAACTTATCTTGTCAAGAAAGTTATTCTTAGAACTTAGGCAATAGTGTCAAATCAAATCAAATCGTTATACAGGGTACCAAAGCAGTCTTGGAAAAAAAGTCTTAGTCTTAAAATAAGCTTAATAAATATAATTTTAATTAGTAATAGTAATTAGTTTAATCAATGAGACTGTATTTGTGCTTATTCACAATTAAATGAAGGTATCGCATAAATCAGAATTCAAACTTGAATTGTGTAAAAAAGAAAAAAAAAACTGTTTTCTTCTTTTTTAACTATGAATTCACAATTAGTTTAATAAATTTTAAATTCAAATAAAGGTATTAAGTATCAAAAATCAAAACCAAAAACTTGAATTTAATGGAAAACAAAGTTTTCTTGTTTTTTAACTATGAAATACCTTTTCTATAATTAAAAAAAAAAAAAAAAAAAAAAAACAATACATTTATATATGTTGTACGGTGGTACTAAAAAAAAATTTTTTAGACAATTTAAATATTTTTTTACCCCCTTCTAATTAACGAAATTAATTTTCGACTGTTTTTTCAAGATTGCTTTGGTACCCTGTATAACATATATTTTAGCCATGAAAATCGGCTCAGCCAATTTCGAGAAAATTAATGTTTTTCAATTTTCTCAAAAGTCATTACAACTAGTGTAGAGAACATTTTTTGAAATTGATATTTAGCATAAATTAATCCCATCACAGTAGCAACTTACCATATTAAAATGAGCAACATACAAGGGGAGGCAGCCCACCCACTCTTATCCTGATACCTACGCCCTTTCTGTTCAATCAAACTCGAGTAAAAATAGATTTGGGTGTATTAAGAAATTCAACATATCAATAACAAATTAAAATTCCAGGAAATTGAAACTTCAATGTAATTTAATTCATAAAGTTTTGATTCAGGTCAGGGCGGATTTTTGTTGGCTAAATGAATAAATAAATAAAGAAACTTTTATTTGTCTTTTGAAGAAACCGCCTCAATTTTTTTATAATTAGTTTATAACTTTGCAATTTAAACTCAACAGGTTTGTATATATGGGCTGGGATGTATAGTGTTAATTTAGCTTACCGCAAAAACAAAACACTTTTGTTTCTTTCAATTTTGCGCCGACTGTTGCGTGCGGAGGGCAAAAAACGCGGAAATCCGGAAAAAAAGCTCCTGCTCCAGGTGAGGCTCGAACTCACAACCCCGGCATTGCTCACTAGTTACTGATTATAAGTACCGTGCGCTAACCAATTGCGCCACTGGAGCCGTCGGGCGAGTTCCTCTGAGAGCAGCTAAGAACTCCCCGAAGGAAGGGCGCACTCCCCCGTCCCCTTCCGTGGTGTCCTTAGGAAAACAGTGCAGTTCTGCAAACCGTAACTTCCTCAAATGTGAATTATCGGTTGTTTTTAAGCGTTTCAGGAATTATTTTCTCACCTCTTCACCCGCAGATGCTGAAAAAAATTAAATAAAAGGTCCCACAAGGTGAAAAAACCCGTCCGGTGGAAGCACGCCGTAGTTTGTTTACGTTTTCCACCCCCTGGAGAGTTTCGTTGATTCGGTTCGGGAAATTTAACGAAGCCTTCCCCGCCGTCGTCTACTGCGAGCAGTTTTCGTTGAATTCGCGTTTGACGTCGGAAGTGTTTTCATCGGGCGGATTTGACTTTTGTGCGAATTTTGCGAAAGTCCCGTGGGATAAAATAACTGCTGTACAGCGGTGAAAATCTGATCTTTTTATGCAGAATTCGATTACGCCTGTTTGCAGAGTGAATGCCCGTGTTCAGCGATTGCTCGAAGTGTGTTTTAGTGGCAGCTGACGTTGGCGTGAAATCTGCCAAATTTTAACCAAATTCGGAGTCTTTTTGGGCTTGAATTAATCTTAATTAGGACGTAAAGAGGATATTTAATCTAATTGTAAGTAAATTGTTTGTTAAACCCGCGAAATTAGCTAAAAAAACACGAATTTTGGTATGTTCTAGGTGTTAAGACGTCAAACTGACAGATCTCGCCGAGCATTGAGCCTTCGGTGAAGCGCCCCTTTTATAAAAGTGGCTCTGCATGAGCAGGCCCATTTGCCCGGCCGTAAATATCCAGAAGCCGTGGGGCATGCAGAGCACTCCGTGCCCTGGGAAATGAGTTGGTTCGACACATCCGGCCTGGCCAGTCTTGCCAAAAATGCCCTAAAGGAGGCCCAGAAGACGATCGACAAAGCCCTGGACATTCAGGAGGATGAAGAGATGTCGGCGGCAGCGGCGGCGGCGGGAACGGCAACAAATATCAGCCACAAGAGCAAGACTGAACCAACGACTCCTATGCAACCTCTGTGGCCGTCGACAAATCCCTCGCTGTGGGGCTCCTTCACTGGATCCTTTTTTGACAACCCAAAATCGGATGAAATGATAACGACTCCGCCCAAAAGTGGACTCACTCCTACGCCCGGAGATCAGCCCGAAGGGAAGCGACAATCAGTTCACTCGAACTCGGACTCTGTTGAACTGCTGTCGCCCCCGACAACGCCCTGCTCGGGGCTCACTTCGCCCTCGGTGACTGTCTACCACTCGGAATCCGTTGAAGTGATCACGACCCCTAACAGTAGCGAGCTGTTCAGCCCCGATTCAGCGAAGTCCCCGGACAGTGTTGAGGTTATTGAAAGCGACGAGATCCTGGAGGAAGACGACGATTCGATGTCTTTTAGCACGGTCATGGACGATTGTATGGACCAGATGGTAGTAACTTCACCGCCGGCTAAAGGTGCCTCCGCCCCTTGCCCAGAGCCAGTCTCGAATCCATCAGTCGAAGACTCCTGCGAGTCGGTTAAGACACTGGTTGAGAGCACAACGTCCACAGCATCCAAGAACAGTGTTTGTACCGCTGTCGAGGATGCTCTCATCGATTCCCAGACCCTTCTTTCGGACTCCACTCAGAGTTTTGAGGACGTGCAAATACCCGACACAGCCGCTGACGATAAAGACTTGGTTAAAGTACGATCAGGTAAGAGTGATAGTAATTTAAAGGTTGTAAACACTATAAAATTTATAAGAAAAGAATGGATTTAGTGTTTATTATTTTCTAAAAGTTTCATAGAAAATCTCGGGGAATTGGCTGAGTTACAATCTTCTGCGTAAATTGATTGGGTTGGGCTTTCGTTTTCTTTAGAACTTTTATCCGACTTCTTATGAAATTTGTTTAGAACATTCCATTAATTATTAAAAAAAAAAAAGTGTAGGGGTTCGGTTCATCATTTTGTTGATTTTTCAAATATCAGAAATTCTAATCTTTGTTACATTCAGAGGGAAAATTCTTGCATAACAGTGCAACAGTGTTTATACCTTAATAATACAAATTTTCTTTTCAATTTCTAATTTTTTCTTATGATTCACCTTCATACGATCAATTTTTCAATATCTTTTATTTTTTCTACTTCCGTTTCTATAAATTAACTACAATACTTCCTGCTTTCAAACGAACAAAATAAATCTTGTATTTTAAAATTTACAAATGTTTACTGTGTTAAAATAAAATTCCGTAACGACTGATAACCTCGAGAAATATTCTACAATAAAAATAAAATCAAACCAATTGATTAGAATAAATGTTTATTATTTTGAATAGTTCTACTAAAATTGCCCACCGCCTTCAGGGAAAATCTGGGGAAGAAGGCGTATTTTTAAATTTAAAATGGTAATTTTCATTTTTATGAGAAATATTACATTACAAATTTTTGAAAACGCTGACCTGCAAAAATTTTGCTTCGAACAACAGGTAGGCTATTTTTATAGGATCTTTTTCATAGATTACGAATCCGAAAACGAAAATTTTCCACCACATCACATTTTCAAGAAAAATAGGCTTTCTAAAAAACCGCATTTTAGGCAAATTTGGAAATTTCTTAAGAAATAACGCAATATCGTATTAGCTCCAAACGCATTTCAAATTACGTATAAGGTCCCTATAACTATAACTAGGTAAAATTAGTTATTTGTTAACCTTATCACAATTTTTTAGGGAATAAGAACTTCTTGAGATGACTATCAAAGAAATTTTATTTCACGTTTCATTTGTAAACTTTTGTGCGCTTCTTAATTTTTATTCCGATTTCTTTAGCTTCTTTGCATACTTTACCTTAATATAACCTTAGAATAGCATCGTCATTCGTCCCTCTAATTCTCAGGACCTCCTTCAGAGCCAACATCTGCAGATGAGGTGGACACCACGACGTCGTCAGATATTGAAATAATTTCAAATCCCAACGGGGACTCGAGCAGCACGAATAGCGCCTGCCGCGCAAGTCCTTTAAAAACGGGCATGGGATTAGGGAAAAAGTGCTCCCATATGACTGACTTTAAGGGTTCGAAGAAGGGTCACTGCCGAGAACCCTCCGAAGTCTCGACACATTCCGATGACTCACAGCAGAGTTCACACTCGGAAATAGACAAACTGCTACGACGTATCAGCGAACTAAGCGAAATCCTCGAATCCAGAGAAATGAGGCTCCTAGAAATGGGTCGTCAAAATGCAGCCTTGCTGGATAAAAACGCTGAATTCCAAGCGATGCTTGAGGCCAAGCAGAAAAGAGTTGACCACCTCGAAACAGAGGAGTACACCCAGCGCTTGTCGGCGCTCGAGAAAAAATTCCAAATGAGTATTAGGGAGCGGGACTCCCTCAGGGACCAACTGAAGGTTGCCCAAAGCGAATTAGCGACGAAGATTCCAAAGGACAATTTGGATAAGATTGTCGCTGAAAAGGACTTCATGATAGAAGAGCTCCGCTCTGAAGGTGAAAAACTGTCGAAACAAGTTCTACAGCATTCAAATATTATTAAAAAACTGCGAGCGAAGGAGCGCGAAAATGATAGTGTCCTCAAAAGAAATAAGGAACAAATCGAAGAACTAACTGAAGAAGTGGAGCGCCTAAAGAAATCTCTAGCCGCTAAAGAAGACGTTGAACGATCACAAATTGAAGCTGTGCACAAGCTTTCGTCTGAAAAGCGAAAATTAGAAAAAGAGAATAATTCGATGAAGAATCAAATTGAAGATTTTACATCGAAACTAGAAACTGTGCAAACAAGCTTGGAAGCTGCTAAAAAAGAACTTCACGACAAGCATCAAGTTCACTCGGAGCTAACACAAAAATCAAAAACTCTAGCGATTCTAGAATCCGAAAGACAACAGACTCAGAGTCAAAACGCTGAAATTTTAGTGCAATTGGAGGATCTCCGAGAGAAATTAAGGATTGCTGAAACTGGCAATTCTCGGAGGGAGCAAAAATTAAGGCAAGAAAATTCAGATTTGCTTAGGCGTTTGGAAATCGCTGAAATGAGAGCGGAGGAGGTAACACAAGAAAGTAGCTTAGCTACTATTCCTCTAGTAAGGCAATTAGAAGCCCTTCAAGTCACTTTGACCAGTCGGACCAATAGTTGGGAGAAACAGGAACAAGAGCTGGTTTCAAAGTTGGGTAAGTAATAGAGGGAAAAAATTATTTTATGGAAATGTATTAACGTTTTTATTTTCTACAGAGGAAGCCCAAGATAAACTTAAAAGACTTGAAAACGTTGAATCGTCCGCTAAGCAGCAGGAGAACTTGCTTAATTCCAGAATCAAGAACTTAGAGGATCAACTGTCCAGCGTTTTACTTAAGTCTGAACAGCTAACTAGTACACTCCAGAAAGCAAATTTAGACTTTAGTTTGAAGGAAAGCGATTACAAAAGGTATTATTAAAACGCAATCTTTAGGTTTTGTTAAAAAAGGATATATATTTATAAGGACACAATTAAATTTCAAGCCAAGCTGTTTTCATGAACACTTAATTTTACTTACCAATCAGAAAACCTAGGGAATAAAATTACGCCAGTTAAGGCGTATCAGATTTTGAACATTTTTTTTTTTTTTTCGAGATATCAGGGATAGTTTTTTTTATTATTTATTTTAAATACACTATACAAATTATGGTGCAACGATGCAATTTCTTAAATTTTTAAAACTAAATACGACCATTGAGTAAAAAGTTAATAAAGTTGCAAACGATAATTTTTATTTACTATAGAGATTTAAAATGATAAAATATATAATCCCTAATAAATCACAATTTTTAGACAAATCGAAAAACTACAGAACCAATTGGAAGAATGTACAAAAGAAATCGACGATCTGAAATCGACGTGTTCATCTCTCGAAAAGCGAATTGAAATCGAAATCAATTCGCAACCGAAACTCGTATCAGACGATGTATCTGTTGTGGAAACTCGTTCGCAAGATTCAAAAACTTTAGAGGCCGTAGATGCTGGCAATCAGATGCAGACGGGGAACACCTCGCCTACTCTCAGCCTCGGTCGAAACTCCATCGCCGATTCGCTTGGCAGTTCAGCTTGGCAAATGGTAAAGAAATTATAGAACTTTGCTAGAACCTGTTTTTAAAACACTTTTTTTTGTAGGACGACCTTGAGTGCATTTCGAATTCGGGCAGGCAAATAGGAGGTGTATGCGGATCCGTTTATGGACTGAGCGCTGGTCTAGGACAATTGGGACACACTGCAAGCATGCTAGAAAATTTGCAGTCCTCACTTAAGCAAAAAGACGGAGAAGTTAGTCAATTGCAGTGGGAATTGTCGAGGCTGCAGAGTGAACGACACGTCTTGAATGGCGAGATAGCAAATTTGACTGTTGAGTTAGAAAATGTAAGGAAATTTATCTTTTCACATATTTTAAATTTTTTAAACATTTCGGATTTTTATTTTACAGATCAAGGAACAGCTTGTTTCTCACGAAGCTATGGAAAAAGAATTTGCTGAACTTCAGCAACAGTATGACGCTCTACTGCAGATGTATGGCGAAAAAGTAGAAGAGGCACAGGAGCTCGAGTTGGATCTGCAGGATGTTAAGGAAATGTACAAGGCTCAAATAGACGAATTGCTACGCCAGAAAAACGTTCCTTAGGAGTGTTTGCCACATGCAAGAGAGTGTGGTGCACTTGCCAGCATTCTGAATAACAATCTTTCACCGCTGGGACTCTTCTTGCATGGCCTTAGATTTTTTAAGTCGACAACGCGAAGCGAAAAGGTATGATCCCCTCAACCGCAAGATCGACTGGTGTTTATAATTATTATACAACATTATTTCCCCCCTCCTCCTAAGAAAAAAATAAGCTATGTAAATTAAGCGCAGTTATCACTATTCGTCGATAGGCACTTAGGGTTAATGAAGCGTCTGCTGCGTGGCCGCCGGGCGCGTGTGATGTACCTTTATTTATTTATATGTAATTGATTTTTTGTTGCTAATGGTTACTGTTATATCCTGCTGATTTTTCTCAGAATATTTTTAAATGGAGAAATTAAAAAGCTCTTATTAAAATATCGATTTTTTTTTTAAATGAACCCTTTCCTCATACATTTTAGGGGAACATGGAAAAAGTGTGGTTTATAAGAGATGTAGATTGTTGTGGCTGTCCGAAGACACACTTAGGCCATTATTACAGGCCCATTGTGATACCACTTTTTTGTAACCAGGGTTTCTCGTGGGATTCGAACCCACAACCTCTAGCGTCCTGCTGGCTCGCAGTAAACACGTCGCGTCACCAACCGGGCTATTGAGGCCCCATTGGTTTATAAAATACATATTCTAATTTTTTCATTTTGTACGGGGCGGGGCGTCCACATTTTTGTCAAACAGTAAACAAACACAAACAAGCTTCTGAAAAAGCGCATTCAAAAATTTTCTTTTATTTTAAAATCGACTCAAAATTGGTCCATTTCCAAAATACAAATTTTAGTTCTGATTGATTTTATGCGGAGTGTTACCTGACAACATTGGCTTTGGAAAAACGCAAAATCTGAGAAATCTTAAAGGATATTTTAAGAGCAACGCGTTTGCATTGTTTATTCTTCGTAAAATTTATTCAGATCAAAAATCAGATGGAGCGTCACAGAAAATTGTATCGTTTCCAAAAAACGAGTCCTAGTTTTCTGATTTCTTACTAAATGTTTTCCTGAGATTACCAGCTTTTAAAAAAATACAAAAATGGGTAAGTCCTGTAAAATATTTAAAAAACTGCAAATTTTTAAAAATAAAGTCAAAATCAGAAAATTGAGCCGTTTCCAAAAACGAGACGCGTTTTTTTTTTATTTCTGGCTAAATGTTCTAAGATTATACACTTTTGAAAAAAAAAAAAAATATATTAACAAGCAAGTCCTGAAGTTTTGGTTTTTTTGGAAAATTAAGTCAAGATCCGGCAATCTCCATTTCCAAAATTCGATATCTAATTTCTTCATTTACAGGTAAATCTTGAAAAATATTTTGAAACAAGCGCAATGTGATAACTCATTTTTTGATATCTTGCTGAATAATTCACCTGAAATTATCGACTATTGGAAAAATTCAAAATACAGGCGATTCTTGGAGGATATTTAAAAAGGAACGTAGTTAGATTTTTTTATATTATACTGGAATGAATTAAAACAAGATTGACTTCAAAATATTTTATTGGAAACAAGGGCAAATGAAGAAGTACTAACTAAAAATCGTAAGCAGTGATCGGTGAATTTTTTTTTTTTTTTGAGACGCGCCCAACATAATTTCTAATTGAATTTATAAAAGCGCAAAATCCTGATCAAAAAATTTTTGTTAAAAGAAGGACAAAACGCCGAAGGATAATAAAATATAAATTTTGATGCTCACCAAAGACTCGTGTTCTCGATCGCCTTTGATGCACAGTTGCGTTGAGCTCGATTTATAGCCAGAAGGATGTCGTTTGTGTTCACTGAAGCTGATTGCTAGCGATGATGGTCTGATGATCTTCTCTATTTTTGAATCCTGTGGTTTATGAAGCTCCGCAACTTGATCGCGTTTATGAGAATGTTGATCGCGCGAAATGAGCCGATCTCGCCAAAGGAGAACGTTTTTCAAAACACGACGGAACAATAAGTGGGGAGGGAGTACAACAGGACATCAACGTATTTTTTTTTTATTTAGAGTTAGAAATGCAACTGCTCTGGAGTACTTTCGATTGGACTTCAACTCTATAAAAACTGCTCACGCGGCGGAGACTGCTGGAACTAACTTGCAAGCTGCTTCAGAACAGTTTTTATTTAAATCGCAAAACTGCACCCAAAATCCTCACATCGGGGCAGTTTTGATGATTTTTTTTGTGGTTTTTTTGTTGTTGTTGATTTTTTTTATTTTGTTGATCTCTTGTTGTTGTTTTTACGCGCAAATACTGAGAATCCCATAAAGCCTTTCAGCTTCATTTCGAATGATCCCTTCAAACCCATGGTGTCCATCCTTCGTAGAGAACTGCTAAATTGTCCGGATTCATGGCCTCACGAATCATCCAATCGACCTGCTCAGCTACGGTTAGACGACGATTTGGATCTGGATCACGTCCCTCCAGCTTCATGCGAATTCGTCGCCAGACTGACACAGCATAGGCGTTTCGTTTCTGTTCTGGCTGAGTTCCTAAAAGTAATTCGTTTGATAAATTTTTACAATCTACAGAAATTTTATGTCCAAACAAGTGGCAGATAATTTCTATAACTATTTTTTTTTCTTTTGAGCGATTATGAACTCATATTCGAAAATGTTAAGGATTTAAAAAAAAATGTAGTCTCTGCAACTGACTGAGCAATTCAGCAATTGATCTTGTTGAGCTGAATTGAGCTGAATTCTTTGAAAACAGCATTAGTTTACGATTCTGAAAGAAGTAGGGTGTAAAATTACAAAGGATCGTGCTGGGTGAAAAATTTACCAATTAACACACTGACTGCCAGAATCATATTCAGCCATAGAGATCTCTCGTAGCTGGCAGTCAATGGGTTAAGGCAGTTGAAAAAAAACTGAAAGTAGACAGAAGTAGTGAAAAAGAGACAAGAAATAATCGACTGAAAATCTACAGAAAATGAACTGAAGTGCGACTGAAAAAAAATTGTACAGACTGAAATATATTTTGAGCTCAAACTCAATTATCTCCTACTCAGTCCACTTGTCTTGAAGCAAATAACAAACTGAAATTACACTGAAAATAGTCTAAATAAATTTAAATTGTAATTCAAATATTTGAAAAATTTCTAAATGTTATAGCAAAAAAAATTCTAAATCCAAAAAATGAAAAATTTCAGTCTATTATGTGCTTATTGCTGGTACTCATCAAAGGTAATTAATATTTCAGTCTTTATTCAGTCCGTTTTCTGATAAAGCTATGCTAACATTAACATTTCCATTCCGGCTTCAGTTTCTTTTCGGACTGAAAAAATATTTCCGTCTCATTTCAGTCTGAATTCCGCCTCACCTTTCTCGATCTAATATGTTTTCATTTAGTTTTCAGTGCAAAAACTAATTTCCGCCTTATGTTATATTGGATTCTATCTTAAATCCAATTTTCAGTTTCTTTTCAGTCCTTTTTCAGTATTATTTTTTCACCCGGATTATTTTGGCCAGTCTTAAAAATTTTTAAATGTAGCGTTTCTCTAGTAGTTTTTCACATTAAACGAATTTTGATGTTTTTGTTTTTGTTGCATATAAATTAATAGGTTTTTGTATAGATTAAATGATTTTATAAAAATTAGCTATCTGTTCGATCCCAACTGTATGATCGTTATTTTTCTATGAATTTTCAAAAACGCTCAAAATATGGCTTTTTTAAATTTTGAAATCAAATTAGACTTTTTAAATTGAGTTTAATGTGAAAGAATATTCAAAACATACATAATAGGGCCGTTTTGATAGATTAATCGAATATTCTCTGATTTTAAAAAGATTACAATATAATAATGATTTTAAGAAATTATCCTAAATTTCTACAGCCCTACTTTAAAATCCCTACCTTTTTTACTTTCCCTAGTTGGAGTCCCTGAAGACTTCCCTTCACTTCTATCTCGTCTATCTTTCGTGCAATCATCCAGAGCGTTTTTATCGGTAATCAGTCTCAGTAAATCGCCATAAATATCATCCAGTTCTTCCTGGACGATATCAATTAGTTCCCGGATTTCCTTTACATTCTCCTCGGTGAAATCCTTGCTAAGAACCCTCACATGCAGATCACTTAAGTGACTAAAAAACAACTTATAGTTGTTCTGGAACTGTTTGTGTCTTCCATCGATCTTGAGGATCATTTTGGTAAGATATCGCATATCCATACGCAATTCACTGTCCATTAGGGCGCGCAATTTGTGAGCACTCATCTGCAGGTTATCCTGCGTTGCGAGGAGCTCCTTTTCAACTTGAGCCAATTTTCGTTGAACATTATCAGTCATTTCGTCCAACAAAGAGGTGATATTGTTGATCCAGAAATGATCGACAGCACCTTCTGGATCAAGAAGTTGAACAATCCCTTCTTCGACGGGCGTTATCTTCGATGAAGCAATCTGTTGTGCCTTCTTAGCCTTTCCGTACTGCGTTACAATAAAGAAGACTTGCTCATCTAATTTTATAGTTTCTGGCCTGTGATTTGCGAGATTTTCGTAATCGACTACAGCACAGCAATTCTTCAAAACTATAGACGCAATCTTACAGTGTGTTGCATACTTCTTTTCATGACTGAAAACGGCGTTATCGAAGGCTTGTTGAAGACTGATTAAATTTGGATTAGCACCAACGGCCCATTTCAATCGTTGGACCACAGCTGTGCTGAACGAAGATAGTTCATCTTTTATTTTCTGAATAGAAATCTTCCACGCTGTAAGATTCTGAACAGCACTCTGGAGATTTTGGAGGAAGGTAGATTTAGATATAACATGACTAGATATAGGTTGGCCAACAAATGCCTTCTCGTTCATCCATGAATGAACAGTTACTATTATTTGAGTATGTTGCGCAATTTCGGTGTAAGTCGAAATCGTGCGCTTAAGATGACCTACGACGACAGCCTGTCTTATGGAAGACGCTAAATTGTTACACATCGCCTGGGCATAGGAGTAGACGGATTCGGAGAAAACTCCACCTTGGAGGTTTCGGGATGACTGAATTATTGCCAAATCATCAGCGCTGTTGGTGTCCGTAGGGCGGTGACCACCCAGATTTAAGTTCAACAACTCCGATTCGAGCAGGGAACCAACGAACGAGCCTAATCCAAAAATTGTGGTCGCTTCGTAGTCGGCGATAAAAACGAGGATTGGTTGATGGATCACTCGAAGATTGTAGATGAATTCTAAATTATTCTCCTTTAAAGCAGTCACCGCTTTCTTGGCAGTCGCACAAACTTCAGATATGGTTTGGAATTTTTTAAGTTCGAAATGTTGTTGGAATATCTCTGTCGAGTGATTTTCGAATATTCGGAGCTGAAAGATACGCGAGAAAATTATTAATAAAACTCCTAAAAGTAGCTTGTAATTTTGTTTGTTTTTCGAACAATTAGCAGATCATTTTAATAGGATTTTTGCGTATACTTTATTACGAATTCGTTAACCAAAATGTTCAATCAGCTCCCACTTTCATGGGAAAATCGAGTGAAAAAGTATAAGAGATCAACCCCGATCCCTGATTTTTTGTTGATTTTTCAAAAATGGCCAAAATAAAGTCTTTTGAACTTTTTCACTATATTTTCTTCAAATAGGGGCCTGAATGTGCATTTTAATTTACGAATTCGTAATGTACGGACAAAAATCTTTAGAAAGGATCTGTAAGATGATCGGAAACAAAGAAAAAAGAAGTAAATTTGTTGTTGTTATTGTACTATGAATTTGAAATGTTTGCTACTTTTAAGAAAAATTAATACTTCGAAAATTTGATGGTTTCGGAGATGTTTATTGGTTTTTATTTAAAATGTTTTATTTTTATGATGCACAGAAACAATTACAAATAATTGGATGCAAAATTTGTATGGGTATTGAGTTAAGTTTTAAACTATAAAATTAATAAAACAAAGTTTTCAACACTTACCGCCATAAAACTTGATTTTGAAATATGATCCAATGATTTCATGGCCGCCTCTTTATCAGGTAGAGAATTAACAGCCGAATTAACAGAAAAAAGAGCCGCCTCCAAGTTGGTGCAGATTGTTTTGAACATTTGATCTACCATTTCAAAAAGTTGCCTTGATTCCAGATCTTTCAAATTTTCGACATTCGTTTGAAAATGTTGTCTTAGATCTTGAATTTCTCGCGAACAGTTCATGTGTGTTTGAATTTTATTGAAGGTCAATTCCAAGTCAATAACCTCTTCAAGTAGTATGATAGAGTCCAAAAATTCACTGAATCCAGGACTCTCGCTCAGAGTCTTCTGGACAATTTTTGGAATGATCTCAGTAAGAAAAACGGTGTCAAGGTTTTTCAGTGATTGCACTAAATTACGAACGCTGTTAAGAGCGTTTACGAAAGGAGTTAGACCTTCATAAACGTCCAAGTTGAGTAATAATTTTGGTGCTTCTGTGAGATAGGTCAAATGGGACATTTGTTGATCAAGGATTAGATTTGTGTCTAAAGAAAACTGGAAACCTCCGCTGATTGACTTTAAGCAGGCCTCTTCTAAGGCCAGGAAGTCTTCAATAGCCTTGCAAAAGTTTATCGAAAGAGCACACTGGATTGCCTGTCTTGATCCGTTCTCCACCTGCTTGAAAATCGAAACAGCTTCCTGTGCTTCTTCGAGAATTATTTCCTGGTTATTAAAATAAAAATTTTAAATTGTTTAGAAATAGAATGCATCATACGAAGAACTTACATCAGCCAAAGTGAGATGTTTCTGGAGAATTTCAAAGCCATTGCTGAGAGCAATGTTTGTTTCTTGGAAAACTTTTCCTAGCTCAAATGCGTACGGTATAGCTTCCTGAGAATATTCATTGCAGATTTGCTGATTCGCTAAAAATTCATTGAGCTCTTGCAGAATGGAAGTAGCATCGCTCTGGTTTTCCAAGAGGTGCTGTAGGCATTTTTGGTATTTATTCAATCTGTGATTTTCTATATTTCTTCTTGGATAAAATCTCGTAATATTCATGTACTCCTCGAGGGTGTCAAGGGCACATTTTATAATGGCTGACTGTTGCAGGAAGGATGTGTCCAATTCCCTTCGTGCTTGATCTGCCTGGATGTACATTGCCCCCTGGGCACTGTTTTCAAGGAACTCTTTAACTACATCAAATTCGTTTCCAACCAAAAGCTGGCACGTCTCCTCTAATTCAATAAGAAGCTCCTTTTTGGTGGCAGAAGTGAAACTTGTTATCGTCTCATTATATGCTTCGTATTTTTTATGCAATTCTGAGTATTTCTCCGATGAGATTTTTTTTATATTTTCAAAATCTTCTTGAGCCTTGCGGAATTCGCTGTATCTCTGCGATATTGTGTTCAGGGGATGACTTCCCATCGCCATTCCTAATGCTTCTAATTCGCGTACCATTGAAAATTGTTTTGAAATCAAATCTCGACGAGATTCATCTTCTTGCATCTGTTGTCGTTTATCATCCAATTCGTCCAAATACTTCACCATCTGCATCAGTTGCTCAATGATATCTTGCCTGGAATTTAAACCATTTCAAAATAGTTTTACACTAATAAAATTTGTCTTTCGAAGGTTTTCACTAAATATTATTAATTGATTACTTTAGACAATAGAAAATAAGGGTATATGTGGATGGCTGATGGAAGCTACCATAATATTTATAATAATTGCCATAATTTGGGGAACACAACTTCGGTTTATAAAATACCAGCACTATAGATTACACAGATCAACGACATTTTTATACGATTTTTTCTCATAGATTAAGAATTCGAAAACAAAAATCTTCCATTACATCAAGTTTTCGAGAAAAAAATGGTTAAAAAGTGAAAAACTCCAAATTATATTTTTTTAAAATTTGTTAAAACGGTAGAATGAAAGCTTGAGATCTAAGTTATATATACGAATCTAATTTAAACTCGGTTTTTATGAAAACGCCCCAATTTTAATCTTAATCCAATATCTGTTGTATGAAATAATACGTTTACAAAAAAAGTGAATTTCGTGAAATGTATCGTAGAAGTTTTTAAGATTTTTATATTTTGATTTAACCCTAGAAAGCATGCGCGCGTGATTTATTGCTCTACCTTTTTGAAGGAGTTTATGGTTTCTGTAAGTTATTTTTATAATAAATTACATCGATTACAAAAGTGTTATATTTTTTGTTTAATTAATATATAATTAGAAAAATATTGGGTTGGCACGAAAGTAATGAGACACTCTAGAAAACTCTACTCATGTTGTTTTTCTAATCAATTGTTTTCGACCATATTCTAGTATGTTATAGAACATTCTAGGTGCTTCAGTCCTAGGGGTATATAAAAGCGCACGCACGATTAATTCAGTCAGTTTGAAGAAAAATGGATGAGCGAAAAGTTCGAACTCTATACCTTTACGAGTATTTGTTAGGCCATATAGTGCGCGAGCTGCGGCAGACAACATCAACACTGCATTTGGCTCAGATACTACAAGTCACGCAACAGTGTCTCGTTGGTTCAAACGCTTCAGTACAGGAGACCGAAGCCTCGAAAGTCAGCCTCGCTCGGGACGACCACCAGCTTTCGACAATGATGATTTGCGCCGTGAACTGCAACAGAAGCCGGATGCAAGCACTCGTGAATTAGCGACAAAACTCCACTGCAGCCATCACGCTATAGAACATCACCTGCACGAGCTCGGATATAGGAGAGTTGTATCCCGATGGACACCTCATGCCCTCACAGACGCCATTCGTGCTGCTCGGGTCGCCGTCTGCCAATCGCTACTACTTCGACCGCGCCGGAAGGAGTTTTTGGAGGATTTGGTCACAGGGGACGAGTCGTGGGTTCTCTACGAAAATAATACGCGCCGTGCCTTCTGGCTGCCACGAAAGGAAGACCCACAAACTCAACCAAAGCAATATCAAAACCGCGGCGAAAAAGTTCTATTGTGCTGCTTTTGGGATTCTCAGGGCATGCTGTTTTATGAATTATTACATAATGAAATAGTTAATGCTAACACATATGCGGCGCAGCTCGATAAACTAGCCACAGCTATCAAAGAAAAAAGACGAAGAAGAGCCAATGTCATTTTACTTCACGACAATGCTCGCCCGCACACTGCATCCACCACCCGCCAACAACTGCAGGGCTTAGGCTGGGAGACGGTACCTCATCCACCATATTCCCCAGACATTGCCCCTTCAGACTATCATTTATTCAGAGCCATGAAAAATGATTTGCGTGATAAACGCTTTTAATGAAGTTGAAACCTACGTAGCCACCTTCTTCAACTCACGGCCCGCTGAGTTCTGGGCAACAGGCATCCAGTCCTTGCCTATACGTTGGCAAGAAGTCATAGATGCTCACGGCGAGTATTTGATTGACTAAATGTATAGTAAAATAAAAATGTTAGAATGTAAAATGTAAAAACAAACTGTCTCATTTCTTTCGTGCGAACCCGATAATTACTGTTTGATTTGTTGCCATTAATTAATATAAAATCAACCTTTTTAACTTACCCGGAAATTTTACGCATGATTACCTTTTTAAAATATCCTTAATATAATATTGGTTTATAGATTCAAATTTAGCACCCAAAATAACATCAAACACAATTGCTTAAAACTAGAAAAAGTTTTGATTGTCCGAATTTCGTAGAGTTGTATGATATTACGTCCAAATGATTATTCCGATTACTACGCTTTAACCAAAAAGATCTGAAAGCTTAATTTTCCAGATAAAAGCCCAAATAAAAGGTGGTTATGTATTAAATATGACTTCCATGTTAACCTATCAAAAGTAACCCGAATAGACACAGAAAGAGTGAGATTAACTTCCCATTAGATGAAATTTCGTGTGTATTTGGCCTTTGTTGTTTCAAATCATTCGCTTCATCTTTTGTGTTCCATTCGTAAATTGCTTTTGCCCTGGAAAAATATTGTTCGTAAAGGGATTTTGACGGGTGTGTCCGAAAAGAAATTCAATTAATCCCTGGACGGATGTCCTTGGGCACACGATTTTTGTATGGATATGTGACCACTTTCATCTCGAAGTCGATCACTTCCAGGACCCCTCCCATGTTAGAGTTATATCTTAATCTTAATCGCCATTGTCAGAAGGGGATTCTTTTTTTTTTTTTTATATCTGAGGATATGAAATTTTCTTAAGGAGCATCCTTGACCCATAACTGCGAGATAAGACAACAAAACAGGCTCAACTCGCGCTGAATGGGACGAGGAGGAGTAGGAGGAGAAGGAAGGCACTTAGGTGGCTAAAAGTGGAAGTCACCGACCTGTACTGAGTCCACTCGGGCTTAATTTCAGCGAAACGTGACGACAAGGTGCTACGCATGACCTCATTTTCTAGCTTCTTGCGGGAGGGCCTCCGCTCCGAGTTGGCAGGTGCAGGGGCAGCGCCCTCGCAAGGAGGAGCGGCAGACGCCGATTCAAGTGCAGCCAAATCGGTCGCCGCAATCAGCGCTTTCGTCGCTCGGGTGCTCGCCGTCGTCCCGTCATCGCTCATCGCCCAATCGACGAGCGGGTCATAGACGAACGCCTCCAGCAGGGTCAGCAGGGTTTCCCGCTCTTTACGCAGCGTTTTCAGGACATGCTCGCAGGCCAGACGAAAGGTGCCCTGGAATGAAAGTAAGCAAAATCAAGATTAGGGATATGTATTGTATCTGAATTAAAAGAAAAATATATCAATATCGGAGGTACATATATCAAGAAAGAATATCAATGTATCAATTCAGTCAACCCTTCTACAACGCGGTTTCCATATACCGCGTAGCCAAAAATGCGACAGCGGTATTCTTATAACGTGTTTTTCGTAAGAAAAAATTCGAACAACATAGTTTTTTTAAAAGTTTATCTATGGCATTACTTTTTCGATGTATTGAAAAAATTCAATTTTTCTATTGAGTGCTTCGTTTATGAATTTCAGTTAATAGGGAGTTTCCCTAAAAATGAACAAAAGATAAAGCACTGCTCTCGTTTAATTCAGTACAAGATAAATCGGTCTGATTTATGTATAATTCATTTATTTCTGAGATTCACTTATCGTAGCTTCTATATAAGGCGGTACGAATTAATCTAATTTGGAGAGACTCAGAGGAGCTGCGATGATAAGGCATAGGATAATTTTTGGCCCACCTGAGGATCGATAAAGAAATTATTGTTTATAGGTTTTTGTTTTGACCCTGTTTTTATATAATTGACGATATGGAATTTTTAACGACATACTCATATTATTTTGGAAATAACAATAAGCACCAAAAATAATATCACTAATAATTTTTGGCAATTTTTACCCTCTTTTCTGAAATACATAACTTTTTCTAAAGTATCATTTTATTTATTTTTTATTTGATAGCGTATAAATCAAAGATTATTACATATATGTAAAATTAAAATTAGTACCCTGTGCACTTCATGTTTAGAATCGCAGGACGAAAAATAACACACAGCAAAAGGATGAAATTATAATTATATATATGTATAATATAATAAGTAATTATACTACATAGTATACATTTTAGTTGAAATAGATCAGAGCATTAAAAGTTGGGTTTAAGACAATTGTATGATAAATTATACCATATATACTATATATGGTATAATTTATCTATATATATATATAGAAAATATGATACGGAACCCTCTACGCCCGAGTCAAACGTTCACTTGACCGGTTTTTTTTTTTTAAAGTTCTAGGACTTTTGTTATAATTTTCTGTGAACTTCAAGCAAAGCTTAATATAGTAATCCCTTATTTGATTGCGCCTTTCTGCTTTTTAAGTCTTCCTTTTCGTTTGTCTTAAATTTAATAGAGCCAATTTTTAGAATATTGTATTCATAAAGTATTTCTGAGAAAAAACAAAATATAAGCTCATTGAAATCATTAAATTTTCATGTAGTAAACCTTTTTAGTGGCGTAAGTATACAATTTATTAACAATATCAGATTATTGGCGAAACTAAAAAATTTTTAAAAATCATTATAAATAATAATTTTTCTTAAGGGGGGAAATAGGTGTAGAGGCTTTTTTTTTCATAAATCGATTGTAAAACTATTCAAAAATATATTTTAAAAATTTCAAAACAAAATTCCACGCCGTTTAAAAGTTATTAGCGTTTCAGTGAGTGTCCCTCAGTCGAACCTTTACTGCCACTCTTATTTTTAAAAGCGTTTTTCTCGAAACTACCTTTTTCGAATTTGTGTACACTCTAACTCCTACAGTTTTTGATCAATAGTTATCAAACTCAGCACATAGTTTCTTTATATAAATACGCTCTATTTGAAGCTCAATCCTAAACAATATCTTTATTTTAACTATTTTTTTATTGCAAAAAAGTATGAAAAAAGGGTAAAAAATCATACTAAATTTTCACATTCCTTAAAAAAATATTAATTTTCGATTTATTTGTGAGGAGTGAGGTTCAAATAGCAGAGACACTTATAAAAAAAGTAGATTTTTTTGAAAAATTGATTTCAGATGAAAATTGTGACCTCCGGCTTCGTTATTTTTCGAAGAAAATGTTTGAAACATTTTTTGAAAATTATCTTTTTTATTTGGAAGCCATTAAAAAAATAATTATTTCTCATTCATGGTTTTTTCAGGTTCACCGAACAAATTTTGACTGTTGACAATAAACAAAAATGATCGTTCCTATACACGGTACGATTTTCGCGATCTATTTGTATTTATACTTTTAATTTAACAACCATTGCAATAATTGAAATAAATTTGTAATATTTCACCCATTGTTAAGGCCACTTAAGCGGCTTAACTGAAATAAGGTGCCAGGACAAAGTCGTAGTCAGTTAAAAAATGGTATATTTCACAAGCAACTTAAAGCTAACAATAAAATTAACAGGAATTCAAAGAAAAAAAAGGAACAAAAATAATATTACTTCAAATAAATACAAAATATAAATAAACTAATGATTCTTCTTTGGGTTCGTTGGCAGTTCGTCTGCAAAGAAATAAGGTAGTTAGTCCTGATGTCGTAATGCCAGGTTGAGTTGACGTCGCGTCGTTGAGTGCCTGCGGTCTGAGAATTTGGGTAGCTCACTACGCTAGTCGGAGAGATTTTTTAGTTAACTCAATACGTTAACGTGAAAGAGAATAGCTCAATACGCTATAGTTAACTCAATACGTTAACTATGAGAAAATAGCTCAGCACGCTATATAGAAATAGTCAACTCAATACGTTGACTGTGAGAAATAGCTCAGCACGCTACGTAGGAATAGTCAACTCAATACGTTGACTATGAGGAAATAGCTCAGCACGCTATATAGGAATAGTTAACTCAATACGTAGACTATGAGGAATTAGCTCAGCACGCTACGTAGGAATAGTCAACTCAATACGTTGACCATGAGGAAATAGCTCAGCACGCTATATAGGAATAGCCAACTCAATACGTTGACTATGAGGAAATAGCTCAGCACGCTATATAGGATTAGTTAACTCAGTACGTTAACTATATGTGGGAGTAGCTCAACACGCTATATAGGAAAAGTCAACTCAATACGTTGACTATGGGGAAGTAGCTCAGCACGCTATATAGGAATAGTTAACTCAACACGTTAACTATATGAGGAATGGGACTTAAGCTCAATACGCTTGGCAGAGGAGTGAGCTGGTCGGATTGTAAGGTCAATTCCCTTTTACTTCTAGGTCAGTACCCTAGAAGCTCAATCTTGCGACTGCTGCCCGATCGACTGATCGCGCTGCTTTTATAATGGGCTTACAGCCCGAGTCAAGTTGCGAGAAGCTGTGAAGTGAGGTACACTTACAGCGGTACTACCAAGAATAAGTTGGAGGACTTTTGCCTCCATGGCACATGGCGCTTACTGAACAGCTGATTTCGCGATCAGCTGTGTGGAATTCATATTTGAATTTTAAATTTGAATATTTTAAAGGAGGGTTCGGTCTGTAGGCCGAACATCCTCCCGCCACCGCGAAAAATTATATATTTTTTTTTGTTTTGGTATCTTATTTTGCTTTTTTATTTTGGTATCTTATTTGAATTTTTCCGTTACGAGTCCTTGTGAATCTAATGATTCCCGAATTGGTATTGAACCGGAAGGAGTGTTTTGCTGCCCACACTTGTGACCATGGGATATGGAGCCGTTTTAGGTCTTTCCATAGTTCCGGTGGTACCATCACATTTTTGGGAGGAAGCAATGTGATAGGTTTAGTGGGAGGTACTCGCGTTTTTGACATTAAAAGTGTAGTAGGACTATTGTCCTTTTTAATAATTTTAATATATACTGCGGCAGCGTAGGCTCGACTAGAAGCGTCGAAGAATCCGTGCATTTCGTTGCAAGATTCTGGAGTAAATTTGATCCATTTCGGGATTCTTACTGATTCAATTGTCGTTAAATTATTGCAGAAATCTATCCAGCTGTTGACAACTGACTGCGGAAGTTTTTCGTCCCATGTACATCCTGAAAGCCGTAACTTTTGTATTAAGAGTTTTGCTATTATTATGCATGGGGCCAACCATCCTAGAGGATCAAATAAGGAAGCTACCTCCGATAAAATATTTCTTTTTGTATATGTTGTTTTCAAGGAGGATAGTTTTACTGTAAAACTAAAGTGATCAGTTTTAGGATGCCATTTCAAACCTAATATTTTTATGGAATTATCTTCAGATAATTCTAACGTGTCTTTTAGTTCCCTATGTTCAATGGGTATGTTTTTTATCAGTTCCGAATTGTTTGTAGTCCATTTTCGGATATTAAAGCCACCTTTTTTTAATATATTAATTAATTCTGTTTGCTTTTGTAGACCTTGTTCAATTGTATCGGCTCCTGTGAGTAGGTCGTCGACATAAAAGTCGTTGAGCAGACTATTTGCTGCCACCGAAAAATTTTCTTGTTCGTCATATGCCAGTTGATGTAATGTACGTATGGCGAGAAATGGAGCAGGAGCAGTACCAAATGTAACAGTTGTGAGTGCATAATCCTGTATCATGTCATTTGGATCATTTCGCCAGATTATCCGCTGGTACCGTTGATGATCTTCAGTTATATGGATCATTCTATACATTTTCTCGATATCAGCCGTCATTGCATATTTATATTTTCTCCATTTAAGCAGAGTGGCCCATAGTGTTGCCTGAATTGTCGGACCAACTAACAATTGTTCGTTCAAAGATTTTGAATTTGCGGTCTTAGAGGATGCATTAAATACAACACGAAGTTTCGTGGTAGAGCTATCCTTGAATACGGCGTGATGGGGAAGATAGTAGTTATGTGTTTCCGCTCTGCCTTTTTCTTTGCTTATTTGTTCTGGTGGAATTTCCTTGGCATGCCCAAGCTCTAGATATTCTTGAATACATTTTTTGTACATTGTTTGGAGTTCCGTATTTTGAGCCAATTTTTGTTCCAGTCGCAAAAATTGTTTTAGGGCTATATGACGTGATGGTCCAAGCTGTGGGCCATCGGGATTTTTGAATGGCAATTGGACTTCATACTGTCCATTTTTACGGCGTTTATGTGTATCTTGATATAATTTTTCGCATTGTTGATCTTCTTGACTGATTTTTGTTGTTGTGCGAATTTCCTCCGTTTCCCAGAATTTACGAAGTTGTTTGTCGAGTTGTTCCAGTGTTGGATCCACCAATGATGTGAACGCCTTTGTGTCTGCGTTAGTGCATTTAGTGCTAATTGGTCCTAGTAAGATCCAACCTAATGTTGTGAGTTGTGCGATAGGTAAATCCTTAGAGCTTTTAATCACACCATTTTCTAAAATTTCTCCGTAAATATCAGCTCCGAGAAGAAGATCGATTGGCCCTGGTTCTGAGAACTTTGGATCTGCTAGAGGTAAATTTCTCGTGTAGCTTAGACACGATGTGTCGATTCGATTTTCCGGAACCGAACCTGTTATGCTTTTTAATACTAAAGCTTCGACATTGGTTTGAAATTTTGAATGTACGGATCGTATATTAAATGATACTTGTGAGTATGTATGTGCCGTACGTGTTTTACCCAATCCTGTGACTTGTATGTCGTTGGGAATTTTTTTGAGTTTTAATTTTTTACATGCTCTTTCGGTTATAAAGGATACTTGCGATCCAGAATCTATAAGTGCTCGTAATGTTATATTGTTAACCATTACTAAGGCTGTGGAGAGCATGGCCCTTTTGAGGTTAGTAGAGACGAAATTTTGAGTTTCTCTACTTTGTGTATTTGTTTCTCCTTGCACTGAGGAGTTTGAAAGCGATTTACTGCTTTCGTTTGTTTTGGAAGTTTTTCCCTTTGGATTATCTAAATGTAAAAGCGTGTTATGTTTGCCCTTGCATTTTAGACATTTGTATTTACTACGACAATGGTCAAGTTTATGATTATGCCTTAGGCAATTTGTGCAGAGTTTGCGTTGCTTAGCAAACTCTAAGCGTTGTGCAACATTCAATCTTTTAAAGAATGAACAATTTTGTATTGTGTGATTTTGCTTGTTGCACTTTGTACACGTTTTGGTGAGGAAGCTTTGTGTTCCTCTTTGTGTATTACTTGAGCTGTCTGTCGTTTTTTTAAGAGTTTTAGAATCTTCAAGAGCTTCTACAGTGCGGAATCGTTTTTCTAGAAAAGCTATGAAGTTTGCGTATGTAGGTAAGTCAGTTTTATTACCTTGCTCCTCTTGCCAAGCCCAGCGTGTTCTAGCTGGTAGTTTCTCTTCAAGAATATCAACAATTATAGCGTCCCAATTGTCTGTGTTGATACCCAGAGATCTAAGTTCGTGCAAACTTTCTTCTGTTTGATCTAGTAGATTCCTAATGGCTTTTGAATCTTCATATTTAATATTAGGATGCGTTCTTAGCAATTGGACATGCGTTTTGGCCAACACTCTTTTGTTGTTGTACCGCTTGTCCAGAAGATCCCAAGCCTTTTGATAATTGTGTTCTGTGATTTCGAACTGACGTATTAATCGTTCAGCTTCACCAGTAACACTAGTTTTTAAGTAGTGCAATTTTTGCACTTTGGATAATGTTGGATCCTTGTGGACCAACGATTTGAATAGGTCATGAAATGACCTCCAGTTTTTATAGCTTCCATCAAATTTAGGGATGGAGATTTTTGCTAATTTTAAATCAGACTTTTGCTGATGTGTTCTGTCTAGAACACTTGACTCTTCCATTTCAGGATTTTTGAGTTCATCTTTAAGTTCTGAGACGTTTTCGATGTATAGAGCTTCTGCTTGTTCGTAAAGTGTGCCGTTGATGTATTCATCGGCGTCACCAGTCTCGAGCTCATAGATTTGGGAATGATTTTTGTGGAATTGCTTCCAAATTGACTGAAGCAATTCAATGCGTGTTTTAACGTAATTTTCTGTACGCTTATTTTTCGATGTTTTCCTGTAATTTATTACTGCTTTTTGTAATTGCTCGTGAAGAGCGTTTTGTGCTTTAAGCAATTTGGGCACATCCATTTTTGCTGAACTACGTATCCGGCTCGAAGGACCAATGTTAAGGCCACTTAAGCGGCTTAACTGAAATAAGGTGCCAGGACAAAGTCGTAGTCAGTTAAAAAATGGTATATTTCACAAGCAACTTAAAGCTAACAATAAAATTAGCAGGAATTCAAAGAAAAAAAAGGAACAAAAATAATATTACTTCAAATAAATACAAAATATAAATAAACTAATGATTCTTCTTTGGGTTCGTTGGCAGTTCGTCTGCAAAGAAATAAGGTAGTTAGTCCTGATGTCGTAATGCCAGGTTGAGTTGACGTCGCGTCGTTGAGTGCCTGCGGTCTGAGAATTTGGGTAGCTCACTACGCTAGTCGGAGAGATTTTTTAGTTAACTCAATACGTTAACGTGAAAGAGAATAGCTCAATACGCTATAGTTAACTCAATACGTTAACTATGAGAAAATAGCTCAGCACGCTATATAGAAATAGTCAACTCAATACGTTGACTGTGAGAAATAGCTCAGCACGCTACGTAGGAATAGTCAACTCAATACGTTGACTATGAGGAAATAGCTCAGCACGCTATATAGGAATAGTTAACTCAATACGTTAACTATGAGGAATAGCTCAGTACGCTATATGGGAATAGTCAACTCAATACGTAGACTATGAGGAATTAGCTCAGCACGCTACGTAGGAATAGTCAACTCAATACGTTGACCATGAGGAAATAGCTCAGCACGCTATATAGGAATAGCCAACTCAATACGTTGACTATGAGGAAATAGCTCAGCACGCTATATAGGATTAGTTAACTCAGTACGTTAACTATATGTGGGAGTAGCTCAACACGCTATATAGGAAAAGTCAACTCAATACGTTGACTATGGGGAAGTAGCTCAGCACGCTATATAGGAATAGTTAACTCAACACGTTAACTATATGAGGAATGGGACTTAAGCTCAATACGCTTGGCAGAGGAGTGAGCTGGTCGGATTGTAAGGTCAATTCCCTTTTACTTCTAGGTCAGTACCCTAGAAGCTCAATCTTGCGACTGCTGCCCGATCGACTGATCGCGCTGCTTTTATAATGGGCTTACAGCCCGAGTCAAGTTGCGAGAAGCTGTGAAGTGAGGTACACTTACAGCGGTACTACCAAGAATAAGTTGGAGGACTTTTGCCTCCATGGCACATGGCGCTTACTGAACAGCTGATTTCGCGATCAGCTGTGTGGAATTCATATTTGAATTTTAAATTTGAATATTTTAAAGGAGGGTTCGGTCTGTAGGCCGAACACCCATCAACAAATTATTAAGTTAGTAGAGTAGAATAGTACTTAGTTACACAAGTAACGAAGTAATTCTTAACATTATTTTTATTTTCAGTTTTTTAGAGTTCAGTATCAAAAAGGTACAACGTATGTATGTAATCAAAATCGACCAAGTCGTTTAAGCTCTAGGTGGAAAAAAGCAATATGTATAGGTAATTACTACTTCAATTTGTTTGATATATGGTATAAAAAAAATAATTACATACATTATGTATATTCGAAATCCTCTCAAAAGATCATTTTATTTGATATCATGATATGGTTTTACATTTTTTGTAATATATTTGCGATGACGGCGTGAAAGGTCATGCGAACTATAAAATTCACTGTATTATGGCACATGGTTTAATAACTAAATTATTAAAGTCTGTGCAGTCGTTTAGACTCTAACATACGTCAACGTTGAAAAAGAAAATACCCTCCTTTACACTCGTAGTCGAGTAAAACATACTTATTTTTTATACGAGACTTGCTTTATAAAAACAAAAAATATCATGTTTGCGCCAAATTTGTTTCGAAGCATAATGTTTAGCATTTCGGTATCGATAAATATTTCCTAAAATTTTCTTCCTTTTCTAAAATACAATTGATACATAAAAAATGTGTTTTCTGAGAGAACAAAATATCAACATAGTTAGTCCGATTTTAATAATGCTAATAAATCGATATTAATCCAACATCCTTAATCAAGATGAGACAGAGGATATAAATGAAAATTTCCTTTGTTTATCGTGTCTAATGCAGAAAAAAACAAGAGGTTCCTGAGAAAGTTATTGACCAAGGACAAAATCTTATTTTTTTCTTGATATCGTTAGACAAACGTGACATTTCAGCTACAGCATTTTTATATAAAGCGCTGCTCTATCCTGGGACAAAGATACTCTATCACGTGTTTTACGTTGCTACGCGATGGTTAATTTCCCAAAAGAATAAATTGGATTAAATTGTATCTCATGACGCAGTTTGCAATGTACGTGGTTACTTGGAAATAGTTGTGCACAAGTTATAGCATCATATTTCATTAAAAAAAAAACTAGAGAAAAAAAACCCACGCTTAGAACTCAGAGCAGAAAATGCAATGTAAATTAAAATTCAAATATTTATGGACCTTAGTTCACCCAATTTAATACCTAAATATATCAGAACATAGTCGATACTATTACAGTAAATTAATATTAATATTATTAGAACTAACTGATGAGAAAGAAATTTTTAAGTATGTATCTTCATATATTTATTTAGTATAATTTACCTCCATGTTTCATACTTAACCAGTTGAAATATTAGAATCAATCATCTGAAAAATTGCAAAACTCACAGAAATTAAATACGAATATTTCCATAAGTCGGGAATGGAAAATTCGTATATAATAATTATACATAATTCAGTTTATCCTTAAGATACCGACATCAATGGATTTGTTTCTTTTTTAAATGCCACTTCAAAGATCGGAATTTATTAGAGCGATTATTTTATTGTAATTAGTCGTCTATGCGAGCTTTATCTGAAATTACTCTGAATCGATCTCCATAAATTCTGGTTCTCAGACAACGACATAATCAGACAAATCTAATTTTATTACCTCAATTGGACTACGTAATCCAGCTTTATTGATTGTTATAATTTCTGCCGATGTCCTAGACACAAAAAAAGCAAAAAATTTCCAGACTAACCTTGTAAAAGGAATGCAAAGAGCTTAATTCGTGGTGCAAAGTGACATTATTGTATGATTATTATATGCAAATTACTCGTCGAGAAGCGTTCGTGGTTATTCAAATAAGCAACTTCAATTATAATAATTTTAAAAAGAATCAAATAGTCCTTACGTTTTGTTTTTTTTTTTTGGTTCTTCGTACTGAATTATTTAATATTTGTATTGTTTTTAAAAGTCTAAAGTTTTAGTAAATACCAATTAAACTATTATTTATTTATTTATTTAAATATAGGATTCATAACGAATTAAACTGAATGAAGGAAAGTGGTCTCACAGTGATGGTTAAAAAAATCGGTTTTAGAATAGAATAAGAATTTATTAAATTAATGTACAATAAGTAACGAGAATTCATAGATATTTACAGATTAGAATTTTTATTCTTTACAATCTGAGATGTGATAACGAGTAATAAGAGATAGGTTTTTCTTGACATTTTCTTAAAATAGGTATGTACTTTAACGAATATGTCTACAGCTTTTTATATCAAAATTTAGCAAAATGGCGAAGTTATAGTCCTTTAAGTTCAACTTTTAATTGCATTTTGTTCGAATAGGTTCACTGGTCAACCTAAAAATTTTTTCCGAACAAGTGACAGATAAATTGACACATACGATGACTGCATTAAGAAGCACCGTCACTGTTAATGTCAAAATGTCAGTCAACAGCCAAATTTTTATGCAAGTTAAATGATTTAGCTGCACTTGACTTTAAAATGTGAAATGTCAAGTTAAATGACATGACAAATGACATATTACATGCAGTGTAAATTAGGTATATATTTCAATTATTAAGTAAATCGTAAAAGTTGCTGAAAATAATTTAAATTATCAATTACATAAAGGTTTGATTGATTGGTTGAACGTTTTCCTAATTTTTAAACCGCTGTGACTTCGCGAAAAATGAACGAATTTGGATAATAAAAGCTCATTTTGAAGCTTGTACTTTCGACTTTGAAATCTATGTATCAAAAATGTTGTTTCATCCCCTACCACTAAGTTACAGTCAAAAAATAAAAGAAAGAAATGACTCCTCATTTTTTTGTGAAGTTTAATGGCTTTTATAGACTTGAAAAAAAATTTGCGAGTAAATCCAAGTGAAACATTTTAAAGCGGGTTTTATAAAAAATGTTCTTGTGATTTTTTTCAACTGAGCTATGAGCTGTCAAAGTAAAAACGTCATTTTCAACTTTGAGCATTAATAACTCTCAATCTAATGACCGTACAGTAATTCGCCAGACGTCATTGGAAAGCTGAAAGCACTTGTTTTAAATATTTTCTTACATCTATCTATATAAATAAAAATGTAAATTTTCGTTTGTTCAAAATCTTAAATCTCCGATAATTCTTCACCGATTGCTTTGAAATTATGACACAACGTTGCATTTGAATAAGCACGTGGTTTTATATACCAATTTTTTTTTTTTTTTAAACAGCTTCATCGGTTGGACATAAAACCAAAACATGCTATATTAAATATTTTACGGCAATAGGAGCGCCATTTCATGAATGTGATAGCAACGCACGCAATACTAAACATTGATCATGCCAGACAGCGTCCTTCTTGACAGCTGCTGTCACTTAGCATTTTCAATGTTTCCGATTGCATTGTTAAATTGGATTTTCATAGATTTCCACTTATTTTCATTTTGATTTAATTATTTGATTTGACATTACGTTGGAATTGAGTTGTATCGTTATAAAAAGGAATTTATGTTTGTTCGTCTTTTATAGATTCCGAAACGAAATTTATACTACGTAGTCTCTATTATATAAAGGGGAGTGTCATAGGATATAATTTTTTCAAATTTTCACAAAAATTTTTCCGTTTTTGAATTTTTATTGAAATTCGCATAAAACTGATTATTTTTCGGGGAAGCGTAGCAAGGCAGATAGATAGACAGACAGATAGAAGATAGATAGATAGGTAGATATATATACAGGTAGATAGATACATAGATAGATATAGATAGATAGATATAGGGTATCCCATGGGAAGTTGTTGAAACTAATTGGCAATTATTTTGAAATGAATGCAGGTATCAAGATGCCTCAAATTGTTTTCAAAACAGGACATATGGAGGTTTTTTTCATACATAAATTTATTATCATCAATAATATTTTAATACATTTATTTCCCATTTTTAAAATCGATAAATTTAATGATAAAATTGACGAAGTGTTGACCATAACCACTTGAACAACATTTGAGTGAAATTCTGTTAGAAAATGTTCTATAAAGGTATGGAAAAAATTCTTATTCATGTTCATATTTTGTTTCATGAATTTTTCTTTAATTTAATGGTGAATGAGAAACTTTATTTATAAAACCGATTGTTTTCAGCTAGTTTTATAATATTTCTTAAAAATATAGACTATTTTACTTAAATATATTTTATTGAAAAACTTAAAATAAAGAAATGTTTCTTTGGCTCGTATTTCTTTAATTTTGACTACGTTTTTACATGATTTTCGTACATTTTGTTTCTTAAAAAATCCTTTCACTCTCAGATTTTTGTCCAAGTTTACTAAAGCTGCAGAACTCAATTAAAAATTAAAGGAAATTTTGAAATTCTGAAAATTTTTTTTGATACATAGGTTTCAAAGTAGTCGTTCATTTTTCGCGAAGATACAGTGGTATAAAAATTAGGAAAATACATTTCTGTTTTTTTGGGTGATCCCTTAATTTTGAACAATCTAATATATTTTGTGTGTCATAAATACAATCCAAAAAAGTGTTAAATTTATTCCAAAAAATTTCCGACCATGTATGCTAAAGGCATAAGACCCCGAAGAAGGTCAAAATGATGTTTCAATTTGAAATACTGAATACCAGTAGGTATAATTAGTATCATTAGGGTAAATTTAAATAAAATTATATATCACATAATCAACGAAATCAAATTACCGTCTACAAAAAAAAAAAACAATCCGCCCTCAGAAATAAAAATTGTACGCAATATAATGAGAAGAAGTAATCAATAAAAGGAATTGGTAAACATTGCGAAAATGTAAATATTCTGAAAGGAAGTTTTTTGGGAAATTCTTAAGAGTGAGTAGAAAATTACTTACATGTCTTCCATCATACATAGGGTTACACCTTGATACGTACGTACATATAATAAAATGTAAACAGCTGCGTTCCTGCGAAGTCTGCCATGAAATATGAGAAATTCCAAAATTCAATTAGGATAAAAGAAAAAGCACTCCCGGTCCTCAGGGAAATGTATCAGATATATGCGACTGCTCATATTACATTAGGATTTAGGATTAATTTTAAGAAGAAAACTCTAATCTCCAGGAATATAAACCGAAAATCCAGAATTGTCCCCGAATTGTCGATAAAACGTGCAATCTCTTTCTCTATATCGTGCACCATTGCAAAAACGATATTTTAGGCGGCGATTCACCCGAACGCCTCTAAAATTTATTTTCCATGAAAGCTGCTTGATCAAGTTAAGTTAAATTATTCAGCAAATTCGTTATCGTCTTGCTTTGGCGTGGTGCCGAGACGCGCAGCTGGAAGCAGCGGTTAGAAGACGGAAAGTTCATGTGACGAGGTTATTGTGTTTCGCAATTTCAATTGCGAAAAAAAGTTTCCCGTGATGTCACATCAGGTCCAAAGGGATTTAAATTGTGTGGTGCCTCCGAAATGAAATTCATGGTCATGCCGTGTCAAATAACTTTAAGCTGGCGTGATGTTTCGTATGTGTATGCGGGTGCGGGTGGAGTGACCGAAACCTTTATTTACACAAAATGTACAACACTCTGTTACACGTTTAAACAGGGAAAATAAACATAACTTTTCACTCTCTTCATGTTTGTAATAAAAATTTATGTAAGGGATTGCCTCCGGTTGAATGCCCTTTTTACAACTTAAGGATTTATATAAAATCTGTTTGAACTAGGGAAAATATGAGGAACATTTTAATTTTCAAGTATTTTTTTTTTATTAAATCAACGATTCTTCGAATTTCAATAAAAAAGTTTTAATAAAGATAACAAACATAAAGTTTCAATTCTAAGAAAAATTTGGAAATTATCTAGATTATTGGCAATATTGCTGATTCCAATGAAAATTAATTTCATCCGTAACGTAGGAGATTTCAAAGCAGGCTGCAAAAGTCACAAATGTTTCCGCTTGCTTTAACATTTCCTTACGCTTCGAATGGATTTAAATTCATTTTGAATCGTGAATACGCCTTTTATATACACAGTAAAATCTTTTACAACACTTAATATTGCCAATTTGTTGTCAACAATCATTGTGACAAAATTACACATCAAATTCAATATTAAATTACAAATGACAAGAAACATTCAACAAAATTTTTCTGTAGAACTCGTTTATTGTAAAAGTACACCGATGGTGTGTAGGAGAATTTACCTAAGTATGTAAAAGAATTCCCTCGACAACACAAAAATTAAATTTTCAATATAATTTTACATCTTCAAATCTAAAGTGTAAATTGATATACTCATACGATTATATAAGGTATTTTAGAATTCGTGAATTGTGAACGACAGTGCAATATTATATTACATATATATTGGAATTTAAATTTCAAATAAACATTCGCAATAATCCACAAAATCACAATTGAATTTGAGAAAGGTAAGTGAACTTTTGATTACACCTAAAGAACGAAATTATCCATAAATACTGGAAATTTTAAAATATTCGTTTTGATATTTGTGACCCTGTGAATTGTATACTTTTTTTTTTAAATCTTATGTTTTTAGTATTTCAAACTTAAACAACATTGAGAAACCTGCAAAACTTAAGAAAAAGAATAAATTTATAAACTATATATATAAATCAAAGTTTGTTTGTTTGTTTGTTGCTCAATCACGCTTAAACGCTTGCATCAATATTTTTCATTTTTTGTCCGAAGGTAGTACAAATTCCATTTTTCGGATAATGCATAGGGTTTCAAAATAGCGAATCCAAGATGGCGGCTGAAAATCTTAAATTTGAAGCGATTTTCATGAAAATTGGTACATAGAGGTTCTGCAGAATGCTGTGGAATTTCAAATCCGCTGTCCAAATTTAGAAATTCAAGATGGCGGATTCAATATGGTGACCAAGATTTCTCGATTTCAACGGATTTGAATGAAAATTAGTACAATGATTGTTTTGGGGTCACTGATTTTGAATATTATCAAAATTTACAAATTCAAGATGTCGGACCCAATACGGCGACCAAGGTTACTCGATTTTAACGGACTTTGATGAAAATTAGTACCATGATTGTCCTGAGGTCACTGATTTTGAATATTATCAAATACAAAATGGCGGATCCAACATGGCTACTAAGATGTCTCGATTACAATGGATTTTAATGAAAATTAGTACGATGATTACTCTGATGCTACTAATTTTGAATATTATCAAGATGGCGGATCTAATATGGCGACCAAAATTTCTCGATTTCAACGGATTTTAATGAAAATTGGCACAATGATTATTCTGAAGCTACAAGTTTCGAATATTATCAAAATTTGTAAATCCAAGATGGCGGATCCAAGGTCACATTCGGGGGCAAAATTTCTGGTCTTTTGAAACCCGCAATAACAATGCAGGTTCCCCTTTAAAAAACCACCTCGACCCTGAAATGACCTACGAGGTCATGGCCAAGGTCATAGTCGGACGTACAATTTTCCACTCTTTCCATTTCCGTGGCCAAAAATATGAATTCCCATTTAAAGAACTCAACTTGACCTTGAAATGACCATCAAGGTCATGGCCAAGGTCAAATATAAGGTCACCATTGAACATAGTTATATTAAATGTAAGATAAGGAAATTGGACTTGAATTTTGGGCCTTGGTTTAAAGCATTTTTTAGGATATCTTCTCATTTCATCTTTTCATTTTAATTGAATAATAATATAATCTGCGTAAGCGTATTTCCTCGTTATCTATGGGACGAAGTACAAGTATATACGCAATTCTCTGCTTTGTCATTTTATAGTAATTATTCACTTGTTTAATAGATTGTTAAATAGTGAAAAACATCGAACACTTAATTATTGTTTTGTCCCACACAAATTCCGCATTCTTTACGAAAATTGAAAACATCATTTTGTTTAGTCAAAAACCTTCATTAAGGTGTCGCTTATCGCGGACACTTCTCGTGTACGAAATATTGGCAAACATTCAACTCGATATAACAACAAATCAGAGCACGTGAACGAAAATACTGCGCACTACTTCCGACATAACAATCTCCGGCCCTTGCTTATATGTATATATTTTTTTTTTCCAGATTATTCATAATTTCCGCAGCTGGGCTCCAAAGTGCTTGCCAATTTGTCTGCCTTGCACTCGAGATGTTTTCTTTCCGCTCCTGCCGAGCCTTACCTAATTGTCGATTAATACCGGCCTTTATCGATTGCATTCTTTCCCTTATATCTCTTTTATATTGCAAAGAATCGCATCGACAATATTAATTGGCACGAACACTGGTCTCCAATGAAAAGACCCCTCAAACTCCAACTTTAAAGTGAGGAGGCTCGACTTATCGATAAGTTTTGCGACATTAAGTGCATCATTTACCTTGAATTTTTATTTCCAGCACGGGAAATGCTTATGCACTTTAAACTCTGATTACTAAAGATTGCTTCAGTTCTATAGCAATTTTAGCATGATAGTATTCGGTCGGAAGAGCAAATTATTGTGATGCAATAATTGTTGCACTTTCTTTATAAAGTTGTTTCTATTTAATCCAATTTTAGAAATTGATACTCCCAACTAATTGCATTCGTAATGGAATCGGATCCGATCCGGGCAACTAAACACGTTTACAGGGAGGAAAATCATTTGTTTCCATCTTTTCTATTAAATAAAACCAAATTTTGGATCGAGTTAATGCAACTTTCTCGATTTTAGTAGATTCTAGTCGGGAAAGTCAATTAGTCGACTAACGAAACATGGATAGACGAAATGAAATTAATTTGTTAGTGATGGAACTGAATTCTGCACGGGCAATTATTAATACTAATTAGATTTCTCAGTTTTATTCTAAAAATTGATATATTAACGAAACAAAAATAAAATCTAATATTTTTAGTTCATTCAACAATCAGGGCTTTTTAATTTTTAAGCAGAAATCAATTCAATTTAACTTTTAGTCCTCCGTACACTGACAAGGAAACGTTCTCAGGTGTGTCTCACCGAATTTGCTGAAATTGAAATATGTTATAGAATATCGAAAAATAATAGACACTATTTTTTTTAATAAAAATTGATGTATTTTTCAAAAGTTTGTCCGCCATGTTGAATCCGCCATTTTGAATTTTTTAAATTTAACATCAGATTCGTTATCAGCGACTCCAAAAACCCCTTAATACTGGTTTTCACGAAAAAACTGATGTCTGAAAAAATATACATCATTTACGTATTAGTGCTAGGGGTTGATTACCCCCTTGAAGAGCTTATTTACGAAAACCCAAAAGCACGTCAACTTTATTTTTCAAAATCCTATGTAATAAAATATTTTCAATGATTTTTAACTAAAACTGTTATTTTTGTGACGCAAAAATATAAAAAAAAATCGTTCTTCTGCAATAAAAAATAAGGGTTGCCACCCTCGGGAACCGGATTACTTACAAAAGGTGAGTATATTTATGAGACATCATTTCCCTTTTGTTTCATTCAAAAAAATTCATTAGAACTTGAAATATTTAGGAAAAAACTGTTTTTGGGGGTAAACTTTAGGGATGGTTTTCACCCCCTAAATGTGCGTATCCGCAGATAAAAAAAAATACGTGTCTCTTATTTCTCGATACTCTATAACATATTTCAATTTCATCAAAATCGGTGAGACACACCTGAGAACGTTTCCTTGTGAGAGAAATTAACGTTTTTTACTTTAGAAATTTCAGCCATAGAGAAACATGTTATTTTGATAGAATGAATTTTAAATTAAAAATTAAGATATTATCAATATAATTTTCAAATCAATTTGTTGAACTTTAGTTTCGAACTAACATTCATATCATTTTAATACCTCTTATGGTTAAATTGAAATTTTGAAAAAGTCAAATTCAGAACTAGCCCTATATTATTGAGAATATGATTACTGAATAATGCACTAAAAACTTCAGACTGATACTAAACATTATCAAAATTTGAATGTAGAAGTTTTTAGAATTAATGGGATTTTTTGGAATTTTTATTGATCTTCATATGCTATGTATAAAATTAATATTTTAAACCTAAATCTTTTTATGTTTTATTCTCTATGTTTTCACATTAAGTAGACAGATATGAAAATCAAAATATCATAT
The DNA here is from genome assembly GCA_949715965.1 of Dysmachus trigonus. Lineage (NCBI taxonomy): Eukaryota > Metazoa > Arthropoda > Insecta > Diptera > Asilidae > Dysmachus > Dysmachus trigonus. The sequence continues at coordinate 69,026,172 of OX454323.1, forward strand.
CAATCATAGTGTTAGAAAAAATCAATTTTTATATAATTTGGGGTAAATTATTTAATAACTCTGAGACCTGTCAATTTGACAGGTTGGTTGTACTAGTATTAAGAATAGATTTTGTTGTCTAAACTAATTCCGTCATATCATTTATAAAAGTTATGTGGTTTAAATAATAATAAGGTTGTTTTAGAATTTTTAAATAAATTTCTCTAACAATGCTTATTAACAGTCGTCTTCGGTGAAAATCATAAAAAAAAAAAAATAGTTAAATGAACCATGAAATTAGTTGTTGGAACCAGATATTTTTTTCTACCTAAAATTTACCGGCTGAACGTAAAATAATCGATTGACTACAATCTGCTGAGGTGTAAAAATTCTGTAAATATTTTTGTAGGCGTCGGAAAATAACTAAACCCGATGAAAATAAAGGTCAAGAGCAAAAAGTTAGATCGTCATGAAAATATGATATAAAAACACATAAACACTTTAAGGGATAAGATATTTAAAGATAATTTACGAAGCCATTTCATTTCAAGTTGAACGTTGAAGAAAACAATCTTTAACAAATTGTCCTTCCTTGTGAAAGTGGGCGTTATACCCTCAGTACGGTTCCATGAGCATTTATATCAAATTATTTTCCAATTTTATTTTCACAACAAGTCAACACCTTTATATGAAGGACCATGAAATTCAATAGGCGTAAATCAAATATAATCCGAATAAAAATCTTGATCTTGAAATAATATTATGCAGGTATGTGGAAAATTAATGAGATATTCGACAAATTTAGATATTTTTCTATTATTATTACTATTTAAAGTAATTTGAGGAAAATATTTGGGTTTTTTTTTTTTTTTAAATACCCACATAATATCCAAAAATATGAATTAAAATTTCCTTCAACCCTAAATTTTGTTTAGAAATTCAATACATTTACTTAGAATTGAGTTTTTAAGTTTATTTTTATACCCACGTCGAAATTGTGGGAAATTTCCATTGAATTATTTTAGGAAATTAACGAAAATACGAAAACGTTTTCGAGAAAAATATGGTTAAAATTAAAGGAAATAAGCATATAAACCTGATATTCTGATTTAAAAAATATTGAAACGTTATAAGATAGCGAAATGTGACTCAAAAAAAAAAAAAAAGAAGAGTCTTGTAAAACAATAAAAACGAACTTCAATAAAATAATCGATATTGGGTAAATACTTTTTAATTAAACACTTCTCAAATGTTCTAGTTTGTTATATCCTAGAAATTGTTTCAACCCGAAAGCCATCTTGAATATCCAAATCTTAATAATATTCAAAATTAGTGGCCTTAAAATAACCATTGTACCAATTTTCATTAAAATCCGTTGAAATCGAGAAATTTTGATCATCGTATTGGATCCGCCATTTTGGATTTGAAAAGTTTTCTAATATTCGATATTAGTTGCCTCAGAATAATCATTTTACTAATTTTCATTAAAATCCATTGAAATCGAGACATTTGGTCTATTGGACCCGCCATCTTGGATTTACAAATTTTGATAATATTCGATATTAGTTGCCTCAGAATAATCATTTTACTGATTTTCATTAAAATCCGTTGAAATCGAGAAATTTTGGTCACCATGTTGGATCCGCCATCTTGGATTTACAAATTTTGATAATATTCAAAATCAGTGACCTCAAAACAATCATTGTAAATTGTCGAAATTTTGGTCGCCATCTTGGATTTGGACATTTTGATAATATTCAAAATCAGTGACCTCAAAACAATCATTGTACTAATTTTCATTAAAATCCGTTGAAATCGAGAAATATTGGTGGCCATATTGGATCCACCATCTTGAATTTCTAAATTTGAACAATTTAAAATCAGCATCCCACAAAACCCCTAAGTACAAATTTTCATGAAAATCGCGATTGAGCAACAAACAAACAAACTTTCATTTTTATATACTATATATATATGGATAGTATATACTTAAAAGAAAAAAATTATTTGATAAGTCAAGTAATTGAGTAACATTTTATGTATTTCCTGTAAAAAATTTCAATTGAAAATAATAAATTTTAACAGAGTTAGAGTTTCATTCACATTCGATATTAAATTTCACTCAAATTGAAACTACATCTTAATTGCAACTCGACCGTTCTCAAATTTTACTTCCTAAGCGTCAAAGGTAATTTTCAGTTTTGAAATAAACAGAATTCATTTAAATTTCTTTTCTCTAGTACTTAATTTTATCTGATAATAAATAATAGAATAGTTGCCCCTGTTCAAAAGTTCCTTAGAGCAAGTGATAATTTTTATAATAAAATCCTTATTTTTCCGGAGTTCTTGCTTTCTCTTATATATAATAATGGTCCATTATCTATCTAACAGCAAATATCTATTAGATGGTTTCTTGGGTCCATTCCATTTCGAATGATAATTGACATAGAAACCCGGAAATACTTCATTCCAGAAATAGTTCCAATAGCAATTACCTGCAAGGACATTATCCAAAGTGATATAATCATGGCTAAAAAATCGATGGATTTATAACTAATAGATGAGGGGTAATTCAAGGTTTCTACGATATTCATTGGATATCTGGAAAACTTTAACCATAAATGGTTTTCACTCGATTTAGAGTACAGCATAACTATTTTACGACTTCTCATACACTCAATTTCTTGAAGTTAAAATTATGAGAATGTGTGAAATTTTCGTATTTTATGTTCGTTTTAATTTTGAAAATTGCTCTTATGTTATTATCTCTTGCGTAAATATGCACTTAAAGTATAAATATCGAATTTTCTGGAAGCGCACTGCAAAGTAATATTTTAAGATTATTAATCTGCACATTAATCATTTACTTGAGAACAATCTTAATTACGTCTAGAATGATTTGTTGCGAAAAAATCAGAGTGAGCATTAAGTTTTCGAGCTGTGAGCAGGAAAAATTCCAGAAGCAAGACGAGAGGAGCAGAAATCGTAGAAGTCTCCCCTGGGAAAGAAAAAAAAAAAAGGAGAAGTCACGAAGGCAAGCATCTCGTATCTAATGTATTATATGAAAAAGTATCCAAAGGTGATTGTAAGTCATCTCACCATAAATAAGATGATAGGATCAATGTTCGACGTAGGACGTCCCAGGAACACAGTGCATCGTCGTCGTCATCTTGATCTCATGCCAGGGGGTTATTTTGAGCAAATGAATTGTGTCGGCCGCTGGAGGTGACCATAAATTCCATTCGAGAAAACTCAATCACTTTCAGGCAATATCTTATCGAGGATGTAACAAAATATTGAAAACCTCAGAAGTCACCCATAATAGAGCTATGCCATGAGGAAAGTAGGACACGAATCGATTGATAAGTGCAGGCCAAGGAAACTCCCCTTCCTCTCTCACTATCGAATTACGTATTCTAGTTCTAGACCACTGGGAGTCAGCAGGCATCGTCCCGATGGATCTCATCCTGTCGTATTTAAATCTTTTGCCCCATATTATGGAACTTGATACTTTTTTTTCCAGATGGTCATGGATCAGGACGATTATATTGCAATTTACAGAATTTTTTTTTTTTAGGTTTTGATGTTAGTCATTTTGCGCCTTGAAAACAGACATGACAACAATTTGTATTGTCTTTTTCTTCGAAAAATTGAGACGTTCTTTGCAGTTCATACAATTTGGATATACGCCAATTTTTCATATGGTTTACGAATAATAATGATATTAAACATACAAGACCATCAGTTATTCTATACCTAAGCAAAGGACATCGAGTAAAATAATAATTTCAGTGAATATTCTCTGGAATTTTGCCAGTGTAGAGGATGGGTATCTTCAGAACAAATTGATGTATAGTCAAACTCAGAAAAATAAAATAATGGTATTGGTACTTTACCATAGTTAACATTATCTGACATTACTTATGCTAGAAAAGTTGTATTTCATATATCTAGATAAGGAATGAAGCTTTCTTTTGATTCATGTAACGAGCTCTTATCATAGTCTGTTATTTTCTAAGGGAATCTTATATATTAATAGGCAAAGCCAAAAATTGTAATCCTTTTTTAACCCATTTCCCGTCTACCTATCTTAATGAAACATATATCAAGCGAAAGGTATTTTTTCATAGATGTGCAGAATACATGTTTTATTCAGGAACGTGCATAGTGAAAGGTGTGAAAGACAGGTAAAGTTTTACCTATACTGAAATTTTTTTTTTATTCACATATGCGCACGCGCTATCCATTAAAAGAAACGGGAAAATAATACATTTTGTTTCGCTTTGTTGAGAATAATTTGGACAAAAACTTGCTTTGATGGAAGAAATCCATTTTTTTAATATAACAAAGCTTTTATTTAGAAAATTCTCTCAGGAAACATCTCTTCCTATAAAAAAAAAATCAATTTTATAGTTGGAAATATTGAAATGTAAGTTTGTATTTTTTTTTTAAATACGTATTGGAAAATATTAAATATATCTCTTGTCCTTGCAAACAGAATTATTTGAAAATCTTGTTTGTTTGTCTTTAATCTACAAAATATACGTAATTCGTAGTTGGAAAATTATTATATATTTTTAAAAAAAACATGTTCGACGCACATAAAAAAGTTTTTACTTGTCAAATTTGAAGCACATATTCATAAATTAATTAATCGATTCACGTGAAACGCTTTTCTAAATTGGAACATTTGTAAATATTTTATTTTTATTTATAGAATTGAGAAGAAATTTTATTACTTTGAAAAGACATGACAGTTTTAATTTTAGATTTCCATAGAATCACTGTCGTGGAAATTTCGCTCTCTAAAATCTATTGTAAACATGCCTGAAATCAATACTTCCGAAAACTATTCCTTAAAGGATTAAATAATTTAAGACATCTGTCACTTTAACAACTTATTAAATTTATCACATAAACTTTTCATTATGAAGGTTTAAGATTTAGCTTTTTAGTTATTTAGGCTGAGTAACACATCTATATTTATAATACTAATAATGATGTGGTGAAATCTTTTAAATCCTACATAAAATTAGATAAACTTTTCAAAGGAAAAAGGTTCGATAAAAACATTAGGAATGAGTCTTCCTAATTATTTTTAAATCTCATCGTTATTCGTGTTGATTGGCTTATACCACATTATTTTCGTAATTTAAGATATTTTAGTCACAATATTGACAAACATCAAACGGAAAGCAAATTTAGAATACTTTAGGAGGCTTTACTAATGTTATTGTTATTCAAATATTAGACCCTACTTAGGTATGAATTGAGAGTAAAAAATCGAAAACATTAGGTGGCGAACAGCCTTACATCATAAAAGAAATTATTTTTATATTTGATTCCTAATGATCCAATTTATTGTCCCCATATCGGTTTTTATTTTTAAAATTATAACATTTTCTCTACTAGGTTTTTGTATAATATTGATTTTTAAGTGGTTATTTACAACTGCATTGTGAAATAATCGTATCAAAAATATATAAGGACCCAAGGGAGTTAATTTTAGGGATCATTGTAATCCAGTATTTATTTCTATAAAGACATACTTTTTTCAAGAGATTTTTTCATATTTTTCAATACATTTCCATTTCATTGTGTGAAATTTCTAATATTATAATTTTGGGTACACTGAGTTCATTTCCTCCCAAGCATCTATTGGATTTTGTTTCAATCCGATCACTGGAGATCGATAAAAATCTAATTCGTACTGGGGACTACTCAAATCGACATCCTTTCTCTTTTATTTGTGCACAAGGATTTTACGATGAGCCCATAAATCACTCTCCTTTTCTGATGTTGATGTCTCGCACGAGTCGGGAAAAGTTTTCAAGGAGCATAACTAGTAGGTAAGAGTAGAATTACAAGGATAAAGGGTTTTTGTTTTCACTGCAGGCACAGGACACACATGCACTCATCAATAGTTCAATGAAGTCGCCGGACCTCATACTGGCGGATCATAATAATAATCGGATATATCGCCTACAAATATAGAGAGTAATCATTTGACATTTCTCAAAATAATCAAATAATCGCCGACTAATCAAAATAATAAATATCATATGATTATTCGATTAATCAAATCAAATTAATCTAATATTGGACGATTCATTTGATTAATCGTTATCATCTCTTTTCAGTCGACATTTTATACCGAAACTTTGGTAAGGGAAGTTGTTTTTACGAACGCCTTTTAAGTGATTTTTTTAATCTTCTCCCAACTCGTATTTTTGTTTTGTTTTAAATGCGATGAATAAGCGTTTTGTAATTTATTTTTAATCGATCATTTCACTTTAAAAGTCTCACAAATGTTTCTAAATCCGTTGATTAAGCTCAAATTTGTCATATTTAGAAATTATTGTCAAAATTCTATTTGAGGAAAAAGTGGTCACCACTTTTCATGAGGCTTTCAACATTACCGCAGATATCTCCGGTAAAAATTAAGATTTTTGAATGAAATTTTTACAAAATATTCATGAAAAGTTATTCAATTATTCTTAGAAACACCGAGCAAAACAATACACATGCTGCATTACAAAAACAAACAGAAAAGGCAACCTTTCTAAATAACACTTAATTAAGGAAAATGTTAAGGGACAAAACCACATTAGGAGTGTTTTTTGGGATTTTTTTTTTCCAGGGAAGAATTTAACTGATCATTTTTAAACTTTGAGGATATTTTATTAATGTTTTCATGTACATGTCATTAAATTTACAAATCATTTCAGCCACAAATCGCAGATTTATTACCAGTTTTCCACAGCAGGGGTTCAATTAGTTTTTGTGTAATCGTACATGTAAATTGAAAAAAATTGTGTTTTGAGAAAAACGCGTTTAAAGTTTCGAATACACGAGTAGCGAATAGTGAGTAGCTTCGGAAAGGTTTCCCCGCTTAATTTACAATTATAATCTAACAACTAAAAATGTTGACCCTTGCACAAAAATGTTAGTTAACATTCAAATTGTAAATTTGTAAATTTGACTAAAATTAAGTAAAAACGTAGTCAAAATTAAAAAAAAAAAAAATTTACTTCGATACGAGCCAAAGGAATATTTCTTTATTTTAAGTTTTTCGATGGAATGGATTAAATGCTTTCACATTTCTTTAAAGCAGGAAATTATGCCACTTAAATAAGTAAATGTTTACTTAATTCAAGAATAACTTATTTTTACATCAATGTAGAGATTGTTCTTTAGTTTACATATACCTAAACTAAGAACAAATGCTTCTTTCGATTCAAAGTAATTTGTTCTTTGATTTAAGTACACCAAAGGCCATAGGGGGATAAGAATGGGTAAAGTGCCCACGCACCGATTATGGCCGGTCAATTTTGTTATCATCACGATTAACACTAGTAACAATTTGGCCAAGTTTCATTCCTTAATAATTAACACCCCTTGGGGATTCGAAAAAAATTAAAACAAAATTTTTTTCACCCTTTTTGAATTTTGGTTATTTTATAGCTTTCTAACATGGTTTTTTATGACATATATTTTTTCCAAATTTTTTTTCCGCCTGCGTGCACCTCAAAAAAATAAAATATCGATTTATATTGTTTATTTTTTGATTATATTTTTTTCTGACTTTCTGTCATAGTTTTTTACAATATATATTTTTTTTCCTGGGTCTTTACTCAGACTGAACAACAAAATTTTGGTCACAGAGTACGGCAAACATAACCTACGAACAACAAATAATAATCGACATTTTATTTTTTTAGCTATCACGCAGGTGGACAAAAAATTGGAAAAAAATATATGTTATATGAAACTATGTTGCAAAGCTATAAAAAAAGGGTTGATTGTACCGAAATTCAAAATGGGTGAAAAATTTTGTTGAGTAAAGATAAAACAATTTTTTCTGGGGTTATATTCGGTTTTCAGACCTACTTCAACTGTGTAAATTAATTTTATGTAATACATACATTTTTCCTTAGAATTACTTGTGTCAAGATAAAGTTACATATTGTAATCTTGCTTATTAACACAGGTAAATCTCGCGACAATCTTTTATATCATATAAATTGTGTAATATAATAAATTGATGGGTTTGATTTAATTTAAAATTTCTTTTTTTCTTTTTAGAGCATTTAAATAAAAGCTTGTTTTTAAAAATGTTTTTTTACTATTAATTTTTTTTCGTATTCTTCTCAGCAAACCCTTTCATTTGATACCCATATTATGGTGGTAGATAAGAAAATTTTGTCATCTTGGAGCGGCAGCCATATTGAAGTTAGTGTGATGTCACTCACTAAATGTAATCCGTCACTCATTTTATCGTTTCCTAATCTTCAAACTCTTTCATTTGATACCCATATTAACAGGGTTGATAAAATATACACCATGCGCCATCTTGTGGCGGCGGCAATTTTGAAAATATTACAATATTAATTATTGCATATTGCATTGTCACCAAAACTAAATGTGTATGCAAAATATCAGCAAAATCGGTTCGGAGGAAATGGTTCAAAATTCAGTTGAAAGATTTGATCTAAACAAACAAACAAACATTGCAAGTTAAATAAAAGCTTGTAAAAATAGGAGTTTTTGTATTTTTTGTTTGATTCCCTTTTTTAAGTACGATATTTATATTTATTTGCCAAGTTGCTACGATTTCAATTTTCTCATGTTTTTAGCACCACATTCTGTTTTGCTTGTCACTGTACTTTCTTTCATAAACTTCGAAATAATAGTTGAGCACTTAAGATTCTATTTGATTGCTCTTTTTTATTGATATCAACACTTAACTATTACATTAACAAAAAAAAACAAAACATGCGGGTCCCCTAGACTACCTTGCTCACCCCGCCAAACCTTCGCGAAAGTAAAAAAATCGAAATTGAATTGCGTGCGGTCACCAATTAAATGATGGCCCTGACTGTGTTCAATGTTGCTGCCTCGATAAAATAATTCCGCCTGCATCAAAAACGTTGCCGGCGCTGCTCCCAAAAATTAGCGCCGGATGTTGCCAAAGTGTTTCGATTAACTGCCTCGCAGCATGTGTCCCGGCGGGTTGTCGTCGTAGCAATAAATTATGTTGCGGCGGGAATCTCCCTACGTCGTCGTGGAGTGCAGGTGGTCGTCACTCGGCAATCTTCCTTTTCCTGAGTGTTGTGCGGCGGAATCGAGCGCACTCCCGACCCTACGGAACAGAGCGCCACCTCGTCGGGGCGGCTGTGGGGAGCACACGCACCAACCGGCGGCGCGGCCAAGTATCCCCCGAATGAGGCGGAGGAGCGCCGTCGACACTGTAGACAGATTTGGCGCAAAAGCTTCTACTTTCGCGCTTTACTTCAATCGCCAGTTGATCGGAAACGGTTGACAGAATTGGACGTGAAATCGCTCTCTCCGGGAAGGAGCCCGAACCCGCTAGCGCTGCTTCCAGACCGACTTAACTTTATGCAAAACAGCACCTGTTGGCCGGATTGAAGAAAAGTTGTGTAGTGGTCGCGAGCTAAAATACTCGCGGTATATAATTTTTTCCGTTCAAAATAAAACCCCAAAAAAAAAATATTGTGAAATTATTTATACAAAATATATAAATTAAATTAAAAAAAAAATAGTGTTGTGCTAGTTAAAAAAAAAAAAAAAATTAAAAAAATATATGTATATATAATACATAAATTATAGTTCAAAAATAAAATTACGCTACAGTTTTGTATATCATTTATGACGACATAATTCCACGTTACGTGCGGCCAGGGACCTTCGGCTGGTTCGATATCAAAACGCCAGGAGCTGTGTACAACTCCAGGCCCGGTGACCCAATTTCCAGGCCATCCACCGGGAACACAATCAACAGGAGGACGAAAAGCTCCGCCGTTTGCCCCAATTTCGGGATGAAAAAAGTTGGTCGAATCACTGATTTTATATACAGGTGTTTGCAAAATATATACTACAATAAATACATTACTCCATTTATATTATGTATATACCATACACTCCCTTTGATGGGGAGTGATTGATGTGAAAAAGAATTTTAATAATTAATAAAATGAAAAAAATAAAAGATTAAAGATTTCTTTTCGAATATTTTCAAATCCTTTTAAATTGTTGGCTAAATAGATTTAAAATATCATAAACTGGTATTAAGTTTTTTTGGGAATTTTTTGAATCTTAAAGTTCTAGAACATCTCATTAAGTAAAATTAATATTTATTTAAATTTTTATTTCAAAAGGAGTTTTAACAACTATTGGATGCAATTTTATCAGAGTTTTCAACTATTTGAATTTGTATAGTTGAAACAACGTTTGTATGTTCCTCTATTGCGTCTAAACCTTCTAAGCTAACTTTGTGAAATTTTACATAAATATATCTTTAGTTCCTGGCTAGTACATAGGGTACATTTGTTTTTGAAATATTGATCACAAACATATCTAATAAAAAATTTAAAATTTATTTATTCAAAAAGTAAACCAATTTCATAAATCTTAATTTCCAAAAAACTGGTTTAAAACAGTTAAAATTAAAATTTTGAGTTATTCGAAATTAGGTACTCGAAACTTTAAAAATGTTTGTTATGTGAAATGAAAAAATATTTTTTTCATAATTTTAAACAGCTTATTTAAAATGATAATCTGAAAAATATGACAAAATCCCCTTCTACTTTTTTCCCGAAATTAATGGAGCTAAAATTTCAACAAAAAGCAGAGAATATAACACCTTAATTGAAAGTTACAGGAAAATTAGAATAAAGGTCCTAATTTTTATAGATTTCTAGAAATTCTAAAAAAATATGGTACGGAGGCCCCTGCGCTTTCAAAACTTTAATTTTAACTTCAGAACTTTGTTTGTTCAATATATAGACACATAACAAAGAATAACTTCAAATGTCTCAGATTAAGTAAAATGTTTGAGGTGAACAGAAGCAATTTTGGAATTAAAAATAAAATAAACTGCATAAATGCAATCTAATTGAATTTTGCAAATCAAATTTAAATTTTTCTAATTTTTAATGCCACATTTGAAACTAAAATACACACACGTATAGAAAAAGAAATAAGTTTTTATCATTTTCCTTAAAACATTATAAGACGATAAATATTAAGTCTCAATATGTTCATTAATGACGCAAACGAAAAGCTAGACGTCAAAATTGTTTGAGGAGTGATGAATAACTCCCCCAATGCCACCCCCCAATGATAGTCTCTGACCATAAATTCAATTTTATATCGCGTGTAAAACTTGCGTAATATTTGAACCCCCCCAAAAAAAAAAAAAACTTCTCTTCTGGCGCCCTCTTGAAATTATGCGCAACATAAAAAAAAACTTCCTGGAAATTTTACATTAAGATAGATAGATTAAGTGCATTTCAAACATATATCGCGACATGGTACCCTGAGAACGTGCGGGTGTTTTTAAAGCTTTCACCCAAACAATGCCACCTCCCACACAGCTCCTATAAAATTACGTACATATATATAGAGGGGGCAAATTGATTTCAGTTTCTATGAAATTTTTATCAATGAAACGGAATAGACTTTAATGCAGAAAAATTGTTTGCCTAGTGACGTTTGGTGTTTCGTCGTGGCCAAAGTACATGTGACCTGATGACACATTAATGCTTCCCCGAGCTCATTCTAGAGGGCAGCAGAGGCGCGGACACTTGTTGAGCCCCAGAGAAAATTTATTACCAGCAACTTGTTGAATGGGACAGCTTCTCTATACCGATGACGTCAGAGGGCTGTACAAGGCCGCAGATTGACTGTATCCCGAAAATAGCTAATATATATATAATATAATAGTATATAAAATAATTGCAATTATATAAAAAAAAAAAAAAAACAGTTGCAACTTATTATATCGAAATTTCGAGCTGTGAACTGACATAACCCATTGATTCGTGATTCAAGGTAGAGTTTTTTGGGTGAGTTCACCCCCTGGGAGGGTCATTTATCAAGATATAAATAAATAAATCGTGTCTCGAAGTAATAATCAATGGTAAGTGCCTTTATTTCTGTTTACCAACGGGCAAATTGAGATTTTCGATTATGAAGGAGGATATATATACGAACATGTTCGTGTTTCATACAATATTGCTTCGCTTAGGACAAACTTCTTGATTGAGTTTACAAATGAAAATCCCCATACATTGGTCAAACATTATTATTTGAGGGTCTTTGGTTTGTGCGTTTACTTCGAATTTCGTACTATAACCTGGAATATAATTAACCCATCTGGAAGTTTTCAATTGTTTCCTTTACGGGCGACAGAAGATGTTTTCAACTTGATACCACCTGGAGATATTTACCTTAATCGGAATGAAATCTCGTCTATACCTATAAGGTGATATTTTGCATGCGGAAAGTGATTTACTTTGTTTTCCATGTCTATGCAGATTAGGAAGTGTCACGGCTTGAACGATTCATCAGTTCACTCACGTGTGGAAAACAGGTGAATTTCTATAACTAATTTGTAACAAACATGAACATCAAACCAGATTTTATGTCGTATTTATAGCATGAAAATTTCATGTTTTATTATGTTTTTTTAAATATACTATATGTAAGTGTTTCGAAGTAAAATATTATATATATAGTAACCCTATGCTTCATTCAAATTCCATAACATTTCACAAATAGAGAATTTGAGCTTGTTTTCTTTTATAACTATCGTTAAATTTTAAGTAATATAAATATTTTGAACTCCAATTTTTAAATTTTAATCAAAATTTCTATAGTAAAAACTTTTAAATTATAGTTTAGTCTTTTTATTGCTATTTTATTTCTGTGTTACCCAAAGCAACCTTTTAATTTTAATTGTTCAATTTTTGAAAAGTTCAATGTACAAATTTGTTAACATATTTTTAAATGAGTTTATCTCTATCGAAACAATATTTTGGAAATTGATTAACAGAATTTTGTAAGTTTAATCGAATTTTTGTATTTGATGGAATATCATTTTTCGAAAAAATATTTGTTTTTTTATTTGCATTTTTGAGTTTCATGACTCGGTCGGTTGGAATAATCGAAATTTTCGAAATCCAGAAGTTAATATCGAAATAAAATCGTGTTTCTCAGTAAATAGATTTTTGATTTCAGATGAAAAAGAATCGATCGTTTTTATTTATTCAAATACTTCTTGTTACCTTTTACTACAATAATTAACCATATAAATATAACCTACAAGAAATATGTTATATTTAAAAAAAAAAACATTTCTATATACTATTGGGTTGGCACGAAAGTAATGAGACACTCTAGAAAACTCTACTCATGTTGTTTTTCTAATCAATTGTTTTCGACCATATTCTAGTATGTTATAGAACATTCTAGGTGCTTCAGTCCTAGGGGTATATAGTATAAAAGCGCACGCACGATTAATTCAGTCAGTTTGAAGAAAAATGGATGAGCGACAAGTTCGAACTCTATACCTTTACGAGTATTTGTTAGGTCATAGTGCGCGAGCAGCGGCAGACAACATCAACACTGCATTTGGCTCAGATACTACAAGTCACGCAACAGTGTCTCGTTGGTTCAAACGCTTCAGTACAGGAGACCGAAGCCTCGAAAGTCAGCCTCGCTCGGGACGACCACCAGCTTTCGACAATGATGATTTGCGCCGTGAACTGCAACAGAAGCCGGATGCAAGCACTCGTGAATTAGCGACAAAACTCCACTGCAGCCATCACGCTATAGAACATCACCTGCACGAGCTCGGATATAGGAGAGTTTTATCCCGATGGACACCTCATGCCCTCACAGACGCCATTCGTGCTGCTCGGGTCGCCGTCTGCCAATCGCTACTACTTCGACCGCGCCGGAAGGAGTTTTTGGAGGATTTTGTCACAGGGGACGAGTCGTGGGTTCTCTACGAAAACAATACGCGCCGTGCCTTCTGGCTGCCACGAAAGGAAGACCCACCAACTCAACCAAAGCAATATCAAAACCGCGGCGAAAAAGTTCTATTGTGCTGCTTTTGGGATTCTCAGGGCATGCTGTTTTATGAATTATTACATAATGAAACAGTTAATGCTAACACATATGCGGCGCAGCTCGATAAACTAGCTACAGCTATCAAAGAAAAAAGACGAAGAAGAGCCAATGTCATTTTACTTCATGACAACGCTCGCCCGCACACTGTATCCACCACCCGCCAACAACTGCAGGGCTTAGGCTGGGAGACGGTACCACATCCACCATATTCCCCAGACATTGCCCCTTCAGACTATCATTTATTCAGAGCAATGAAAAATGATTTGCGTGATAAACGCTTTAACACTTTTAATGAAGTTGAAACCTACGTAGCCACCTTCTTCAACTCACGTCCCGCTGAGTTCTGGGCAACAGGCATCCAGTCCTTGCCTATACATTGGCAAGAAGTCATAGATGCTCACGGCGAGTATTTGATTGACTAAATGTATAGTAAAATAAAAATGTTCGAATTTAAAATGTAAAAACAAACTGTCTCATTTCTTTCGTGCCAACCCGATATATATTAATTTTAACCTACTGGAAAAAAACAATCAAGTTTTTAGGATTAAAGAATATGAATGATGAAACCATATTTCTTGCTAGTTAGCTAAAAATTATCTAATAATTAATTATTCGTGACGAATCTCTTATTTCTTCGAAATGACTATATCACAGAAATTCCAAAATAATCGTAAAAATTATTGTTATCTAAAACAATATGTTGTCATAATTGTATATCTTTTCATTAATGGTGTTTTACACATTTTTATCGTATTTTTTTCCTAGAACTACTCAATAAAGTAGTTGACTGACTAACTATAAAAATGTAGAACACAAATTGTATTAAACGACTAGTAATTCTTTAAATTTTGAATTTACGCGCTAAATATTAATTTAAAATCAATATTTGACTTTATTCAATGACAACAAACTCATTTAAAATTCTCGCAATTTATAAAAGTTTTATTTGAAAAAAAGAAAATTTAAAGCAATGTTTACATTATAAATTAAATATTCATACAAAGTTGAACGACATAAAATTTAAAAAAAATAAATTGCGACGTATTTTTGCGGGTGAACAGTTTTTTTTTTATATTATATACACCGCAGGCAGAAAAAGTATTTGAAGCGAAAAATTTGCTATATGAAAAAAATAAATAAAGTAACGAGAAATACCATTTCTCTATAAACCTTTAATCTTATGAAGGACAAAAAAAGGGGATCACCTTGGGGATTAAGCATTCAGAATAGAGATTTGAATATTTCTTAGAATGATTTAAAATTTTTTTTTTTTTTCTTGAATATATTTTCCATTTCATTGATTTCCACTTCGCATTTTTAATTTACCTTATTAAAAAGGTAATAATGAAAGATACTCAAGTTTATTTGAAATCTAATAAATTTAATTGTTTTTTCGCGTGATTGACTATATTTAGAAATCTGACAAATATATATATGATAAAGCTTGAAATATAAGACAGAGTTTTTAAACTAACACTCTTTACGTGTAAAGTCTTGAATTTTGCCCTACATTAACTGACATTTGGAAAAGTGTCCATTCCGATATTAATTTCTATTTTTATCAAATTGATGCAAATGATTTATTGTCGGATATCGAGATATTGTATTTTGTTTTTTATCTAGACTAATGGCAAATTTATAAAACTTAAAAACAATTAGTATGAATAATTGCTAATAAACTTATCGAATTTTGGGATATCCCAATTAATCGTAAAACAATTTTTTACACAACATAATCTCCTTTTTAAAGTGGTTTCACCATTAATTTCCTCAATATTGCGAAAGAAAAATTAATGATGTCTCTATTATTGACGAGGGTAAAAGCTTGATTTTTTTTTTCTTCCTAGCAATTATTTTCCCTAATAGGTTCACTTTTCAATTACTAAAAACCGTGACTTAAATAAGGAAGGGCTTATGCGAAATTTCGTTACACGTGGGCCTCTTCAATTCAACTCCAACAGTCATGAAACAAAAAAACAAATTGACCTTGAACCTTCAAGTAGGAGGTTGTTTGTTTTATTTGGAAACAACACATGATAAATTTAAGAAAGCTATATAGACATAAAGAGGAAATCGGGAAATCAATGGTTCTCCTGCGTGCTGTGTGCCGTCTTAGTGTAAAGGTACAATAACGTTTGACAGAAAAAAAACATATCTATCAAGCCCATTTATGCTACGCACGTGAGAGTAATAAAAATGAAACTCATTTCATCTTTCCGCAAAATTTTGTTAGTCTTCCATATTTGGTTTTGATGTTATGCAAAGTTACATAATTCAGTGTAAGAATTAATTAGAATTAGAAGATTAGTAGAAGCCTATAAAAGCATAAAATTGCAATTTCAAAGCATAAAGATTAACTACAGATGCAGAGTTAATAAATAAATATTTATGCAAATATAGACAGCAAACAATTCTTTGAATGCAAGTTATTATAGGTCAACATCAAGTATAATTTAATTAAAACGTTCGTACATCCAATTATTTATCTTTGGGGAAATAAATTTATCTTGCATATACAAATAATAGATTCGGACGTATTATAAATTATTTGCAACAATTTAAATGTATTTCTCATAGTGAAAAGTGCAACAAAGTTGCGCGTATCTTTCTCATTAATAATTTAAAATATGCAAGACTTGTGTTCACTTTGTTCCAATCAATCAATCACAACTGAACCTTGAATTAAAGTGTAAATGTCCTTGACTCTGTAGCATCATGACATTATGTCAATGCCTTTGAGAAATTCAAGAGATCAACCCAAAAATCCAAGGACATAAACGTGATTACGCACATACTATACATATATTTGATAGGTGTACAATCGAGCCTTTTTGGAAAATTTCCAACTGCTCATGGTACAGGTGAATGCAATTAAAAGCCCGCCAAATGAAATGTCAGAATAAATTAAATCAACTCTTTTCATGATCCTAAAAGTAGGTCCTGATGAGATGCCTTTTATGGGTTTATTTCCATGAAACATATGCATAAATGGAATATGATGGTTTCTTCGAAAGATTTATATTTAGTTCACGCCCCTAATGAAGTCTTTTCGCGATTATATTATCCCACGCATAAGATTATATTTTATATATAGAGGCATAGGCTATTTTTATTTTATCTAATAAAAGACGTGCTCTAAAGACAGAGTGAAATTTTATATTAAATACTACTTAAGGTAAATGAAATGTTTCTAATTTTAAATTTGATTCTTCCAACGAATAGAAGATGAGAAAATTACAAAATAAGAGTTTGGTTAAATGTTTGATTGAATTTCTAAATTCGTGGGATTTAAAAAGGATCAAAATTCAATTTTTATTTAATTTTAAGCTTTTATTTATTTTTTTTTACTATTTTCAATATTTTTTAAACTTCACTCGAATTTTTTCTAAATCTTAATTTTCGAATTTTACTATTTGAATTAATATTAATAAAGTTTAAAAATAAATATAAAGTATAAGCTTCCCGCAAATAATAACTACAATCTTATGAAAATGCTTACCCCAACAAAATCAAGCTTTTATTAAAGGTTGTTAAAGCTCGAAGTCCTGAAACCCCAAAAATAGCAAACAAACGAAATCACCTTGAAACGTAACACGATGACATAATGAAAATCCTTCAAGAAGAATTTATTTCACAGATACAAGTTAAATAAAAGTCCAACTTAGATAGGGACAATCACTTGTTTTATTCCCTTAATGCCAATCTTTATGTTTCCCTTGTTTTGGAAAATATTAAGAGTGTATGAGAGTAAGACATATTTTGGACAGAGCTAGACACACAGCAAATTCTCATATACAAATTAACATTAATGGAATTCATTTATCAGAAATATCTGGAAAAAATGTTAGTATTTTAGTCTTATCAGTTAATTCTTCAAGTTTGCGTATAATTTCACATTTGATATGCATTGGGGTTATCCTGAGATTTTCTACAAATTTCGTATTTTTGTTTAAATATAAAAAGTCTGTGAATAGTGATGTAATTTGTGAATTAGTCAAAATAAAGTTAAATGGGCATTAAACCTTATTGTCCCAATTTGTTGGTCAAGTTTAAGCTCGAACAACTTTGTTTTTTATTTGTAAAAAGTTCTGATAATTCATTCGGGTATTTTCAAAATAGTGCTCTTTCAGAATATCATCTGAAAATTGAAAAAAACACCCCTTCCTTAATTTAAAAAAAAAACGATTTTTTTAGGGTTAATTTTGTAGAAAATTGATATTTTTGATATGAAGGAAGTTTTGGGAAAAGCCAAAACCACAGAAACTCCGGCTCAAAAGGTCCAATTAATAAAGTTAGTAAAAGAAAGGTATGATCATTAAATTTTACTCCTGTTGGACTTTTTCTTGGAGTGTTGATGAAATTTGACCTTTTATAACAAAAGAATTGAGGTTCTTATCCTCCCTATTATATTTTATCTCATTTTCACCTGTTTTCGAAACCCAAAACAAATTTTTTTCAGAAAAATCTATAAGATAGTGTGTTAGCGAAAAATTTTGATTTTAGGGGTGGTTTACAGCCCCTTAATGATAAACGTCATACCTCCGAGTTTAATAACTTTATTAATTGGACATTTTGAGCCGGAGTTTTTGTGGTTTTGGCTTTTTCCTAAAATTCTTTCATATGAAAAATATAAATTTTTTATAAAATTGACCCTCAGTAATCGGTATTTCTTTTTTTAAATTCAAAAATACAAATGCGGTTGACGTTAAATTTTATGAAAGCAAATTTGACCAGTCTTTACAAAAAAATTTATATATGTATTAACAATTGCTGTCGGCGCTTTATTCAGCTACACATTCAGCTAGTGGGTTCCGGTCACCGGTGACCCCCATGGCAGTCAACGTGTTAATTAGTAATACGCCATTATCCCTAAAATATATCTACAATATCTCACAGATAAACAAAATGCCAAAATACAAGATTTTGAGAAAATTCAACAATGCTTTTTCTTGAATTTGTGTTACGTATTATAGAATTAAAACTATAAAAATATAATGTTTAATAACTCTTTAGATAGTTTTATGTTCTATTACATTTTGCAGACAGCATATCTTATCTTCTAAGACTAGTTATTTTATTTTTTTTGAAAATTCATATCTATGTATTTTGTGACTAAAGAGAAAATTATTCATGGACGTTATCACAAAAAAAAAATGTCTATGCAGTCGTTATTGCAAATAGCAAACAATATGATGCATTATAGCGCAAATTGTGATAAAATTTACAATATGGTAATGAGTTTGACTTTATAGGATATCGTACAACATTATTTTACTAATAATTTTCGGTACTTGCCCTCTCTAAATTATTGCAATTATAATTTCGCCTATATTTATAGAATTAAAACTATAAAAACTTAGGTCTTTCAGTCCATAATTTTTCCGTGCTATTTCTCATCACGATGAACAAACATTTTACTCTTGAATAGCGTAAAAGACTTCGATTATTAAGATAGAAAGATTCGAGAAGAAAAATGCTGGTGTATTGTGTTCCATCCTCTGGATGCTGACACGGTAGAAAGGAAATGTGCTCTAACAAAGGAATGAAATATATATACTATACATTGTATAAAAAAAGCTGTCTCCTCATTTTATACCACCCGCCGTGATATGTTTCTACCGTCTGATTCTACTGCTATAGAAGTAACTCTTCTACTTTCCCGTAGACATCTCTTACCTGTCCAATTAACGTGCCCAAAGAAATAAAAACCTTGCAGAGAGATCGTTTCGCTTTTGTGTGAAAATGCCTAAGCTAAGTACCTGAAGTGAAATATCTGTGCCAGTCTATCACCTGAATCCAGCACCTCAGAGCACCACCTCAAACCCAAACCCCGGGAAAAGCTTAATGAAGGACCTTGTAGCACGTTTTGTATGCAAGATGAATGCTACGCTGGCACAGGTAACTTCCTCGTAAAAAATCGCATAAAAGCAGACAGACAGACAGACAAGTAGTCAATCGAATGTTTGTGTTATCACCAACCGGAGAACAAAGAGCTCTCGTGCAGAAGTTTATTAAAAAAAAAAAAGAATATGACACGAGGTGATTACTACCTTCTTAATAGGATCTTAAAGAAAATTAGTCAAAAAAGCATGAAGGTAACATTAATTTGTTTAAAATTATCCAAACATGTTCTAATGTTAATTATGAAAGGAAGTATGATTAAAATCCCAGACTTTTCCCCTTCTCTACAGAATATATATAGTAGACTTTTCAGGATGCTCGAGACTACGCCCTAGAAAATATATGCAAATGTGAATTAATTATTCCGCCAGATTTTTTTAAAAGTCTTCTTGATCAAGATGTTAAAGTTCTTCTTTAGAATTTTAAATCTGGAACTTCTTTAGAGGGAACTAACTTCTGGTTGATAGGAGACAGGAAGGGAAAAAAAGGTCATCTGTCTCCCATCTTAAGCGTAAAATAAAGCACATTGGAAGGTATCATCCCTTACAAGAAGGGGGAGACGTTGTTTTCTTGGTAAAATAGCACCGGGGGCAGTAAAATGAAAAAAAAACTTAGTTTTCTTTTCCTTTGAGATGAATTTAAGATTGATTGTGTACTGTCTCCGATCCTATATCACTCTGTTCTGGCCAATTTTCATTGTACCAACAGGTGGCTTAGATTTCGTTTATTGGAAAATTTGTTTGTTTTCTCAGTTTTTTTCCAGTTTTTTTTTTTTTTTCCTTGAAATAAATTGAATTTTAAGGAATACTTCTTTTTCTCAAGAAACACGCATGATTGAACCTCCCACTGGGATTTACGATACTACACATTTTTTAATATTGTTTTTTTTTTTAACCTTTATTTTCTTTTCCTTTTATCTTACACTGGCAAGGTGGATGGATGGATCGAGATCGTTTGTTTAATATCACATTGACCTTATTGAATTAAATCACGTTTCAGTGTTTATTTTGTACCTTTTTCTTTCTCATTCAGTAAATTAAATTATTTTCAATGTTTTTATTTAAACATCATTCTTAAAAGTTTGATGTTAAAGAGCAGAACATTTCTGGAAAACAATCCCTATCGTTATCTATATAGTATCAATAGATACTACATTTATTATAAATCTATTCACTCAGTTTAGACTATATATCGTAACAAAAGACCATACAAACATATGTAGAGAGTGATTTTATATGTGTAACTTTTTAAAGCCATCCAATTTTCGATATCCAGCAAAAACTTTCAAGCTAAACTATTTGTAAACTTCATCTGTACAAAAGTTCAAATTATGTTTACCTTTTATGGTTCAAGTAGCACAAACATTGTTAAGAAAAATCTGTAGCTGATGTCACGTGGTGCTCGTATAGATGCCGTCTTTTATGTTTGCTTTTACAACAAAATGTTTTACACTTTGTTTAGGTTTTCTATGGTTTTAAAGAAAATGCAGCAATACTTAAAATGTTGAAATTTGAGACACAAGCAGCCAACATACCGAAGATTAAATAGATGCGATTTAATTTCAGAAGGAATTTCTTTGTACGTGTAACATTAAGCTTTTTTAATTGGAAAATAAAACAAATGAAATTTAAATTAAATTTTACCTTTTAAACTCTCGGGATTAAATAAAATAAAAATTTGGGATTAAGACTTTTGATTAATTAAATATTTTATTTTTCATTTGTCTTTTGTTTGTCAATTCAGTTCCATTTTAATGTAATTACAAAATTTTATCAAATACAATACAATAACTTTAAAAAAAAAATTAACTAATACTTTTCGCATAAACCATTTAGGTCAGACATGTGACCTCATAAATATTTTGAAAATTCTACTACTATGTTAAGTCCTTCGAAATTTGTATGTAAGGGTTTTTGGGTTCGATGATTACGAATCCGCTGTCAGATTTGCAAAATTCAAAATGCCGGATCCAATTTCCTCGAAAATTTTATATACTACTTTTCCTAAAACCTAAAAAATTGATAGTAATTGATACTATAGTAAATTCGTAATCAGTGACCTCGAAAATCTCTATATACTAATATATTTTCCAAAGCAATTACAATATGTTTCAAAATTGATCAGCCATTTTGAATTTTAAAAATCTAACAGAAAATTCGGAATCAGCGACCTCAAAAACCCCTGTATAACAATTTCCATAAAAATTCGATGGCTAAAAAAATACGTACTACAAAAGGTTTTTCACAATTGCTTTGATGAAAAACTACTACAAAACTCTTATTTCCTTCTCTAATAAATCTA
This sequence comes from Dysmachus trigonus, assembly GCA_949715965.1. Lineage (NCBI taxonomy): Eukaryota > Metazoa > Arthropoda > Insecta > Diptera > Asilidae > Dysmachus > Dysmachus trigonus. Next base: position 69,048,288 of record OX454323.1, read on the forward strand.
ATTTTATCTCTCACAATCATTTTTAAAATATTACATTAACTTTAAACAGCTCGTTTGCATCAGATCTTTGCACTCTTGCACTCTGGATTGTTAATTCTCTTATCTAATAATTACTTTATAAAAGAAGCCCGACCACAAAACTTTTTTTTATATAATTAAAGTGCGCTTATTAATCACAGCAGGAAGCGTTAATTGAATATATAATCAAAACTTTTAATTGCTATTTAACTCTATGCAACAGAACCAGCTTCAACATCGACCCACCGGAAATAAAATAATTGCAAAAGTTGTAACTTTCTATGCTGCTTGCGCTTGGGCTTTTTATTGTAATTGTTCGCTTATAAAAAATTCATTTCAGATTTCATTGTTATGGAGGTTTACGGAAAAAGCGTAAGCGATGAACAATTCATTTGAATTGAATTGAAATGAAGTCAATTTTCAAATAAAAAATTCTTTATTTTGTAATATTGATAAAAATTGGATTATTGAATGGTATTCAAGAAAATTCTTTCGTGTGTTTTCTTCTGAGAAAAAGTTATTTCATACACAGCTCCTGTGACACAAAACAGCTCCACATCGAATTCTTGTGCTTTCTACTTTGAAAATTGGTTCTATTACGTAGAGAACCCATGCAATATCTGATCGATTCAATTCATTTCCTTATGTATTCGAACAATAAAAGCGAAGAGTATCGGTTACAAACTTTTATGGGAATTGAAAACTTCTATGAAAATTCTAATAAATTTTTCATTGGTGAAAGTTTTTATTTCCCCAAGTCGAAATCCAGGTGCTTATCAGCAGTTCGTCGTAGATCCAAAAAATAAATGTTCATACACGTGCAAAACTTTTTGCATCATCCTGACAAAAATTCTCTAGATTTTATTACCCAGAAGAACGTCATATGAATTAACTAATTAAATTTCAATAATTTTATATATGTATTTACAAACAAAATAATTTAACCTTGTTTGTCTGCGCATTCATATGAATTTATACTATAATTCTCTAGTGAATCAAACTGTCTCAATATGTTATTTCATATTAATTCTTTCTTTACATAATTTATGAGATAAATAAAATTTGAAAATTGTATTTTGTTAGACTGCAATCAAAAAGTAGTTAAAAAGCAGCCAAACTGTCACTAAACCACCCTTATTCAGTTATAAAGGAAGAAATTGGAAAAATTCAAATTAGAATAATATTCTATTCATAGAAAAGTAAAAATTTCCATACAAGTACATATGTATGCTATATATATATATATGTAAGAAAAAAATCGATATAAAAGGAGAACACCGCAGACGGTGAATAAATTTAGCGACAGAAACTGAAAATAATTTTCATGAGGTCGATTACACGCTTTATTTAAAGGCAAAAACAATGCATGACAAAGAAAAAGCTCATCACACCTGAAATAGATACTTATGACACCTGGTTTTTTTCCAATTAAATAATTATGGAACATGAAATCTATACTTTTCATTGATTGACCAGGAAAACGAACAAATTCATTTTAATTAAGTAGCTTTATATTATTGTGTAAATAATATCGTTTTAAGATTGCGGTTGCAATAATTGAGTCGCTCAGACGCCAATGTGACTAACAAGGAAACGTTCTCAGGTGTGTCTCACCGATTTTGATGAAATTGAAATATGTTATAGAGTATCGAAAAATAAGAGATACGTATTTTTTGTTATCTGCGGATACGCAAATTTAGGGGGTACTTTTATTTATTGTTTTTTCTAATAAAAATTGGTGTATTTTTCAAAAGTTTGTCGGCCATGTTGGATCCGCCATTTTGCATTTTATTAATTTAACATCAGGTTCGTAATCATCGACTCCAAAAACCCCTTAATACTGGTTTTCACGAAAAAACTGATGTCTGAAAGAATATACATCATTTACGTATTAGTGCTAGGGGTTGTTTCCCTTGAGTAGATTTTTTTACGAAAAAGCAAAAACTGCTCAACTTTATTTTTCAAAATCGTATGTAAAAAAAATATTTTTCAATGATTTTTAACTAAAACTGTTATTTTTGTGAAGCTAAAATTTAAAAAAAAATCGTTTTTCTGCAATAAAAAATAAGGGTTGCCACCCTCGGGAACCGGATTACTTACAAAAGGTTAATATATTTATAAGACATCATTTCCATTTTGTTTTATTCGAAAAAATTCATTAGAACTTGAAATATTTAGGAAAAACTGTTCTTGGGGGTAAACTTTAGGGGTGCGTATCCGCAGATAAAAAAAATACGTGTCTCTTATTAAAAACTCCAAAAAAACCGACAAATTGTATCCGCCATTTTGAATTTTTTAAATATAATCTTATGTTCGTGGTCAGCGACCCCAAAAACCCCCGTATACAAGATTTGGTGCAAAATGGTTGGATTTGAAAAATTTGGCCATAAAGTAGGATTTTGCACAGCCATATTGGATCCGCCATCTTGAATTTTTTTATCCAACTGCACCAGCCTTAAAGAGCTGTTCATTTGCTACAATTTGAGTCGAAATACGGTCTTGTCGCTTGCAAATTATTTTTTCTATAAGCTTTTTTCCAAAAATTTTTAATTTTCATTCCACTTCCGGTCGCCATATTGAAACCACCATTATTGGATTTTTCAAAGGCGCACACGGCATTCGAAAGTAGACGTCATAAACTTTAAAATGAGCCCTCGGTTGATTTTTTTGGGCACCTACAATTTTGGCTACAGCTCTGATCCACTTGACATGGATTTTCCCATATATTTTAATAAATTCTCATTTCTTTTTAAATTAATCTACCATTAAGATAAAATAATGGTTGATTTATATTTTTTTAAAGATTTCTTTGTGCCAAATTTTTGGTTTTTTATGTCGATTCCATGAAATTTAGCATTCTCGTTTAAATTATATTTGAAACTAATTCTGTTTGGGTTTAACTTCTCCAATTATTAAAAATAAGTGTTCTTGAATAATTTTAAATAGCAAATCACAATTATTAAATATTTTGTAGTTTTTCGTATTGCCTTCTAAACAGCTAAATTGACCAAAAATTTCTTTATAAACATTACATACATTTACTTATGAGTTAAAGATAAAATACATACCATTTGATTAATTTATCTTATACAGAAGATCAGAGATTCAAGAAAAATATTCCATGGCAGGAATTTTACCTTTTTTAAGAAATGAAGGTTTTTTTTTTACCCTTTGTACACAAAAACACATATTATTTTCGCAGTCTGACGGAAAATGGTAATATGAAAAAATAAGCTCCATAAAAGGACCATTCACAATCCCTAGGAGACCAAATACCTGGTATCCCGAAAATTATTCTACCAATGTAGCTAATGTCAGGTTCGCTTGGGTTAATTACATTTTGGTTCGCTGTTAATTAACATCCAAACACTGGGGGTAAGGGAAACAAAAAATCTGATTTTAAGCATACTGCGTATATAAAATTGTTTATTCTGAAATACCCTTTATCAATCGAAAAGGGGAGCACACGAATTTTTAGGATGATTAAAATATTCAAATGTATGCCTGAAACCCTATGTAAAAAGAGTCCTAAAAGCTTTTTTTCTACGCTGTGTATTGTGTTTCAAATAATCTGTAAAGAAATTGATTGATTTTTTTTTGTAAAAGGTACATCGCACTTTAATTATTCAAAAAAAAAAAAAAATTTCCTGGACGTTACATTTAATATTTTGTACATTTTACAAACGCTAATTAAGTAGCCTCAAATTACATTCGCTTTATATTCTCCAATCTCATAATATGATCCTACAAACGACGCAGCTTTATGGATCTTACTTTACTCCTCGTAACCTATAAAATACCATTAACCCGGGATTTGTTACGACGACAACATATACCTACAGGTCCTACAGTCTACACCATATATCCCCGAGCACTCATGACATTCATGTAATTTATTTCAGTCATAAAATATACAAGGCAATTGAAGATTTGTGGTTGGCCATCAAGGTAAATTTAGGGAATGGCCACTTATCTGCGTTCTAAGAATTTTTCTGCAAAATTAGATACAATATCGGGTAATTAATGAATTTTTAAAAGTATAATTGCCACTTTTTCCTGATTACCCTAACTACGTACTATTATCGGAGAAAAAGGGTACACAAAGTCGTTACAGAAATATCTCTTCTACCATTCAGTTCCCACCTAATGACTATAATTTCTTTTAATTTCAATTGGTAATAAAGGTGTTTGAATTGAGCATTGAGATGAGAGTAGGAGGATTTTATTTTATTGATTTCGAATATTTTGTTGATTTATTTGTATAACACTCTAATCTATGAAATTGTGAGAAAAAATTATTTTGCTTTCTTTACAAATATTTTATTCAAGGTATTAGAAATGGATCGATATTACCTAAATTTCGTAGAGCGTTATGTTACTACTCTCTTGGCATATTTATATAAGATATATGAAGGACATGAGTCTTAAAAATATATGTACTTTCCAAATTAAGAAGAATTTGCTTCCAAAAATACGTTAAATATATACTCTTAGTCTATTTTCTAATGAATTCTTTCTCAACAAAACAACAAACAAACAAAAGTTTGATACCACAAATTTGTATGTAATTAGTGAAGGAGAAAAAATATATATCTGATGGTTATTTCGTAAGAAATGGATTAATTCTAATTAAGAATTTTTTTCCAGAACTTATCTATCGAGAAAACAAATTAGAATTTGTTTTTATATTGATAAAAATGATACGGATATAAATGATAAATAAGAAGAAAAACAATTTTGATATATACATATTTTGATAACAATTAATCATTTATATTTTTATGATATAATAATTGATAAAGTATTCTTCAGTAAAGAATTATTAAAAATTATACCACTGAGCATGGCACAAAATTACTTGGCTTTGATTACTTCCGGTTAATTATATTGCCATTATTTTAATATATCCGCAGGCCTATTATGTCGGAAACGATGATTAATCGTGTAAAGGCACGTTTCCGACAACAAGGAACATTATTGTTATTATCTCAGATCTGGAAGAAAGGAAATTGTTCGATAATAAAATACGAATATTTACCTTCAAGCTGTAAATGTCGAACAAATTCTAGGAATATTAACCCGCTAAGGTCCTACTTCATTTTTATATACACTCCAGGCCAACTAGTGCCAAATTGGCACCGCGCGACTTTGGACCGTAATAACTTCTCTCAGATTTGGTCAAATAACTTCAAATTTAATCCAAATTGTAGGGAATTTAATCAGGAACACAATGAACGTAATGATTTTGATAGTATTTTTTTCATTTTAATAAAAATTACAGAGAAACGAAACAAGTTTCATGAAAAAATAGTGCTTTCGTTTTTGGCGTGTCATTTTTTTACAAATCATTATAATTTCAAAATTCTTGATCGTAGTAGTAGACTAAAGGCCTATTACAATCATTAAGGGAAAAAAACGATTTTAATATTTTTTAAGGTTAGTCAAAGTTGTGTGTTTTTCGGAAATGGAAAAAAACGAGTCTCGTATCTTTTCATACAAAAGTAATTTATTTTCGTACATTTTATGAAGAAAATTAATTGAATTATCAAAAATTATTATAATTCCTTATCTTTGTACTGTAGGTAAAAATCTCGTGCTCCGCAGCGTCACTGTGCGGCTGCAGCATTTTTCATCATAATTACATATAAGAAAAAAAAAATTACAAGAATTTCGTTTGAAACATACTTACTTGGATAAAAAATATCCTCTGCAGTTGCTAAAACCGTTCACTAAAATTTGGAACAGACACCGACTGCGCAACGTTAAAAGACCAACTAGTGCCGGTTAGGCACTACGAATAGTTTGACGTCCTCTCAAACCGGTTATTTGTAAGTAACTGACGCGGCATCGGTACAGAGATTTAGAGGACCCTTAGAACAAGTTTGTCGAACAATAGAAATCTTGAGAAAGTGAAAGTTCTAAAAGTTACACTTAGTTGAAGAAAACTCTGGTGCCAATTTGGCACTAGTTGGCCCTTAGCGGGTTAAAACCCCAATAACTTTTACAAGAACTTAAGAGCTTATAAGAACAATTTAATAAATTATGCGATTTAATTTTCCAACGAGTGGAAATAACTTTAAGAAAATGACGATGGTCAAAAGCTCTAATACGACATATCATACAATTATTGTTCGTATTAATTGAAAAAGTTATAGAACTCACATTTCTGATGTAACAGACAAATACAAGTTCACGTACGATTAATAAAGGGTGGGCCATCTGTTGGTTTCTTTTTTAAATTACATGTTATTTTGACACAAACAACTCTTTCACGCTCAAAAAATTGACAAAATCATAGTATCATATCTCCGCGGTATGAAATGAATAGATTTACGCTTGAATAATTTTGGGAAATGTTGAAAAGTTATTTCCAAAGTGAGTGTTGTGTTGCCGAAACAGTGATCTATGTTATCCTGACAATCCAGGCAATACGATTTAGGCACTTAAGGAAAATATTCGTGAAATAGAGCCCAAAATTATCGAAAATGTGCTGTAAAATTGGGTTGACACACTGCGCGATTGCCAAGCCAGCCGGGGAAACTATTTAAATGAAATTATATTCCATAATTAATCGGAATGTTTACTCTTTACAGTAAATCTACAAACTTTAGAAAATATTGAATAGTGTTTATTTTATAGCATTTCTAAAAAGAAACCAACCGATGGCCCACCTTATACATACATATAAAAGACCACCGTTCTCATCTCCTATTTATTTACCCTTTAGAAACGATCTATCTTCAAAGAAAAACTAAGAAATACTCTTTAATAGTTTACTTTGAAACTTAATTGAATTTTGTTTTGAGTCTTCCTTTGTTCTAAAAGCTCACATGTTAACATTGAGTTCTCAAAGAAGCAATAAGATGGTAAATGATTTTCTTAAACCAGCAATTACCAAGATGCTGTATTCGAGTATGCAGATAAGACTTACCTTTCGCACCACAACGATGATTAAAGGAAAATAGGGCATGAGTACTTCTAAGATGAAAAGTTAGCTGATACCATCTGACAAAACATTTCATGCTGCTCTGAACGGAGGCGCCTTTTGAGAAATTTCGAGATTCAAAGGCACGTAATAAATCCAACCCAATTTCAGTGTATCGTTCATAAATTTTAAAAGGGGCGTGTTTAATGCTACGCCAAAAGTCAGTCAGTCGCAAAAAGTTGGTTTATCTCAGTATTTCTTCCTTAAAAAAATAGAACTCGAACGTGTCATGTATATATGTATATATTTCTGATTTCTGTCCCAAACCTACATTATTTGTTATGTATCATACTGAATGATATTTTACAAATATAAGAATATCATCAAAAAACGAAACGGAACGTTGAGAATTTTAAAATTCTGACAAAATCTTTTTAACTTTATGTCAACGTCCTGAAAAAGTAATTTTACCATGCCACAGGCATGCGATATTAATCCCATGAAAATCCAAGAGAAAATCTATAGGCAAACGTGGAAAGTTGCTGGGGTTTTATATACTTTATATACATAATAGTTCTATGCGGAAATGATATTCAATGCTCGTCACGTAAGACTCATTTGTGGTCTGTGAGACTTTTATTATAGTTTGAGGTCTCACATATGGGATTTTTTTTTTTTCCAATGGGTGGTGATAAGAGCCCTTCTTTTTATTTTTTGTAAGACTTTCTCCTTTCTTCACTATATTCTGAGAAAACGTGAGAATATGGGGAATAATTTCCGTAGTGTGATTTGTAAATGCTCTTTTAATATTTTATGATATCATTATTTTTGGGGGTAGGTGTACAAAGGTAAAGTGTATACCGCATTTACAATTTAATGGGAAAACGCAACAGTCTCTAAAGCTACTCAGATTATTAGTGGCCGCATACCCAACAGGCCCCTTGGGGAAATGTTTAATGCAGAAATGCTTTTAACTTAGGAATTACCTTGAGATGAGGCCACTTTTATATAATCGTATACTCCAAGGTGAAAATCGTGTTGGTCCCTTCCTTTCAGTTTTATATTTGAAAGGTAACAACACCAATGCTAATTTTCTTCCTCTCTCTCAATATACGGAAAGGAAATCTTTTAAATTTAACCCCTCACCAATTCCAAAAGGAATTTTATTCGTTCAAGTGGAACGTTCAAAATGTTCAATAATTTTCCAGAAGTTGTGTAATGAACCCTGGATAATTGCCAGACTTAATTAAAAGGGAATATCTTCTTCTGAAAATATTTAAATATCTTTTGAAGCTTAAAAAACGATTTTATTGTAGGGTAGTTGGGTCACATTAATTTTATAAATACACAAACCGTAAAATTATCGTAAATCTTCTCTCCCAAATAAAAAAAAAAAAAGCACCAAAGTTCATTGAATTTGAATGTGGCTGAAGTGTTTTTCGTATAGCAGACTTTCGTCTGGCGTCACAAATATCCAATATATCTATATTGATTGCGTTTTTAAGGAGATTTCGCAGATATTTTGTAAGTAAAGAAGCCACTTGTATTTCGTATATCTTTTTTTTACTTCTCCTTTCTGGATAGCTCGCACGAGTTCCACAAGAAGGAAAGATTTAAGCGAAATTACTGCAGCTATAAATAAAGATCTAAATTCAGTCCGATGATAGTGGCGCTTTTATTTGGTTCAACTTTTATCATTCTACTAAATCGTGGGCGGTTGTCGTCTTGCATTTGATAAGAACTGCATGAAGTTTCATCTTCGTGTCATTTTATCTGAGTTAATATTTACAACGATATAGTGAATGAAAAAAAAAAAAGTATTTGCAATTTTATCAGACTTATTTACATTTAAACTCGTATAAGTGCATCACGGATAAACGATCAATTCGTTTTATTGAACGACGTACAATAATATAAAAATTCTCGTTTTATAGTATTTTTCGATATGATTGATACATTTCCCAGAAATTCATGAGATCAAACAATATGACTTTATTTGGATGAAACTTTATTTATTTATTTTTTTTACCTTATTGAATTTCATATATTAATAATACTTTTATTGTGTACATATTTCGAGGCAAGACACATGCCAATTCGGATAAATGCTCAATACGAATAATTTCACATTTTGGCAATGTATGATACTTACTCGTGTTCCACTGTAATTGCATTATTCACAAAAAAAATTAATAAGTAACTACATTTAGACCAGCTAGTTAGTAGGTGTGTGGTAGTGAAAAATGTGTATGTTAAAAATAACTATTTTTGGTAGTTGAGGGTAAAATTTATAAAATCAACTATTTAAGAGACATTTATTATTGTTAAATTCGACTACTGATTGTTAAAGTCGTTTCAGATAAATTACCTATAATGATAGTAAAATATAACATACAAAAATTGTTGGCTTAAGAACCTTAGAATTCTATATCGAAAAATTATAGATACGTATTATTTTCGATAATACAAGTGATCGAAAATGTGAGAATAGCGAGTTTTTTGGCTTGGAGACTCATTTTCAAAAATTTATAACTCTGGTTTTATTTGAGCTACAAACTTCTTTTTTTTTTTTTGTCATTTTAAATCTAAAGGACTGAGTTTTGAGAAAAAAAATATTTTTAATAAAAATTATTAACATATTCATATTTTTATTAACAATTTAATTGTTTAAATCAATTTTTTAACAATGGCCCACACCTCGTAGCAAGTTTTTAGTATTTTTATCGTATTCTCCGTCAAATTTTACATAAAAAACATGTTTTCAAAATATGGTACCTTTATTATTACTATTTTTATAACATTAATTAATTTATATAGTGAGACGTCAAAAAAAACTGTTTTTTGTTAATAAAAAGAAAACTATAGCTCGGATCAAAAAAAGTTAAATATAAAAGTTGTAGATAATAAAAAGATCTACAATTTTTGTCGTAACTATTTTTCGACATAACCTCAAACTTTTCGAATAAAATGCAAAAAATGTTAATTTCAGCCAAATCGGAGATGTGTCGGTCAAATAACTTTTAATAATAGTAGTAACATATTACTACTACTACTACATATTACATATTTGAAACACATATTTAAATAGTGAATTATTCAATTTTATCATTTTATTATACCCCGGCTTAAGGTATACGCTCTTTCCTATAAAAAATATTGTTTGTAAGAAGCAACTATTATTATAGTTAAAAAAATAACTATTTAATATAGTCGAATTTAACAAGCCAAGACGTTTTCATATTTACTTGAATTTAATGTTTTTTCCCCGATTGTTAACCTACGAAATAGTTTAAAAAAAATTGTTGAAATTTATAATTTTTTAATTTTCCTATCTTAACCCTGATATAATATCAAAATTTAAGCTTTAGAAACTTAGAAAATCAGAGGGTGTTTTTTTTTCGCACATTTGGAAAAAATCGCAGAATTTCAATTGTTACATTTTTCAGTGCTTTTTTTCAGCCATATACAGGTAAAAAAACCATTTTCTAAAATACGGCTCCCTGGACTGGGTTTTTTGGCTAAATCGACTCTTGCTATGATAATTAGACGATTCTAGACAAAAAACATAAAAGTCTAGAGGAAAAAATCGCAAAATTTCAATTTTTATATTTTTCAATGCATTTTTTCAGCCATATACAGGTAAAAAAACTATTTTCTAAAATACGGCGCCCTCGATTGGGTTTTTTGGCTAAATCGACTCTTGCTATGATAATTAGACGATTCTAGACAAAAAACATAAAAGTCTAGAGGAAAAAATCGCAAAATTTCAATTTTTATATTTTTCAGTGCTTTTTTCATACTACATCTTTATAATGAATTCACCAAAAATTTTAAATTTTATAAACTATTATTTTTCTCGCACATCTGATAACTTTCAAGATATTTGCGAAAAATTAAAATTCACCCCCTAAAAAAATTAAGGTTACTTTTCAGGATATGCTAAAGATATAAAAATAAAAGTCTTAACAAAAATCCTAAATAAGTCTAATTTTACTGCGCTTTATCTTCAAATTAAAAAAAAATTATAATAATAATAATCAACAAAATTATTTATATTTTTTTAAGCTGTTTTTTTACTACATCAATAATTAAAAATACAGTGATGATGACATTATAAATAACTTATTTCTCAGTCTACCCTAATGGACACACTATCACAATTTATATTGATTGTACCACGACAAAGTCCATTTCATACTTAATATACAACTGTCGTTTTGATAAAACATAAATTTAAGGTCCTTAGGAACAATAACTTCAGGGAATTAGAAGTCCCTCATCTCCATCTCATTATTTCGATAGTAACCTCTATAAAGGAACTTGGACGCTTTTGTCCCAAAAAGCATGGAACTTGGAACTTGTTGCCAAGAATATCTTAAATTATTCGCATACGTTTAACTTTTGGAATTAATTTTGTGTATGACGACTGCACTCTGTCTAGTTTCTAATTCAGGTGCAAAAGAAATATAAAAGTGGGGATACATTAAATTTTTCATTATTTTTATTATGTAGATGATTGTCTATCTTCAAATACCCTGACCTTAAGAGGTTATCTTATGAGCCATGACCTTTATCTAAATATTTATTCGATGTAAATTTTTTTCGTTACGGCAATCGAGAAAATGTCTTATTGATGTTATTGAGATTTACTATGTCAATATAAAAGATAAATGAAGAGACGAAAACAAAGATATAGACAAACAATCCATGAATAATAAGTTATATCGTCCGCTTAGCGTATTAAATCCAATAAACAAACATTTTGTTACGTTTGTCAAATTTTCTATTTTCATACGCATTTAGCATGAAAAATCGATAAAAAAAGTGAGATTTAAATTTTTTTAAAGCATAGAGACTATCAACAACATAGACGTAGAATGAATGAAAAAATAGCCAGATTTTGTAACGATTTTCTTTAAGTAGAAATATAATAAGAATATTTTGATTAAATATCAAAGAAAATTCACAGAAAAGATTCAAAGGCCAAAGGTCTTCCCTTTGAACGAATTAATTAATTATTTAGCTAAACTAATCTTTAAAATTTGTCTGCTTCCATTTTCATTATATTTTATTGTTGAACTTTACAGACAATTTCTTGGTATTAAACCAATAAAGACATTTAGGTCTATTGAAGAGACTTACAAAATTACAACCAGATCATTTAAGTTCAGTTTCCAGGTCATTATTGAATACAGTCAAAAATTTTCTAGGGCGTGTTTATTTGGATAATTTTATTCAAAGACGAAATTTATCTGATGATTGTAAAATTAACCACCTAGAAAAATTAGGTCATAAAATGAGAAGTTCTCGCATTTTTCCATAATTAATTAAAGGAATGAAGTGAAAAAGTCAATTTGACAAGATCGTCCTCCCTTAATTACAAGTCTGTCTGCAAATAGAAATGAAAAGTTCAGTACAAGTTCACGGTTAAGTAAAACTTAGCCAAGTCACGTAGAATTAATTTTTAGTAGCATGAATTTATAATTCTACTTCCGCAGCTCATCAGCACAACAGCATAAATCCATCATAATATTTTTCTGGAAGTCTGCAATCTTAAATAAACATAAGTAGAACGATTGAATGAAATTAAACGTACTCATCTACGTTTTACGGAAATCAATTCAAAAATATTTTGATTTATGCATTTTTCTCAGAATCTTTTGATTGATTTTTAAAAATTTCGAATTTTGATTTTCGCATATAAATTTTTATAGTATGTAATTTAAAGTTAAAGAAAAGTAAATTAATATAATAATCAAAGAATTGAAATTTTAATTAAAAATTTTCTTACACTAAAATTAGGAAATTGCAAAAACTCTTTCATTTTTACGTAATCTAGCAATTTTTGAAAGTTTGCAGGGATTAAAAAAATTTTGGGTATTATTTTACACAATTTAATTCATGGGAAATTTTGTTATAGTATAACTTTAAAAACATAACTAGCATTATTTTTAAAATTACCTTCTAAAAATCCAATTCAGCATGTTCCGGAATCACAAAACAAAAGCTAATTTCACAAAAAATTTTATAGTCTCGAGGGTTCCCCAATAAAACCAAATACCTTTACAAATTCATTGACTCATCGCTAAAAATAAGAAATCGCGTTCAAAGACCTGTATAAGGATAAGGCTAGAAGATTTACGAGCTTTCTCGGTGGAAACTACTTGAAACCCTCGAAAGGTCAAAAGAATTTCTTTTATATTTTATTTGATAGATTGATAAGAAGAAAATCGAAAAGGCTATTGGACTAAACAATTTATTTCTTTTTATTTCAGCGTATATACCGGACGTGACTTGGAAAATCAGCCAAAGGCGAGAGTACTTCGACCCAACAATTAAATTGTCCACCGGAATCTTGTAATAGCTTGTGAATTCGTATAGTCATCATTTTAAAATTTCCACAAATGATAGAAACTTTTGCGTAAATCTTGAATAGATTAAATTGTGTGGAACTGGTTTTCGAGTGGTCGAACTTTGTCCGGGCATATAAGTGCAATTGTGTTGTTACGGGAGGATTCTCCCGATTGAGACATCTTACGATTGTAAGATTATCTCGATTTTCTACCCTCAAATGGAATCGATCTATTGTTGTGTGTGCACCAAAAAATTACGAACATGTGATCCAGAAATTTCAGTTATTATTATTCAAGTGAAATCAAATTCAAGAAAATATGAAAATTATACAATTGAGTGAGTAAAAAAGTGTGACACATACAGAGAGACAGAGAGTCGACTCAAAATAAATAATAAAATGGAAACTGATTCGGCCGAATATTATGAGATTGTTGAGGAAAGTATTGAGGAAGTGCCCATGATTTTGGATGATCTACCAATCCAACAAATACCACGGCGTGCTGTTGAATCGAATTTGGCATTTTGGGCTGTAATAGATGGAGTACTTTTGGTATTCATTCTGGGCGGAAATTTATTAACTATTCTAGCAGTTCGATTCAGTCGGAGGCTGCGATCACTTATCTCTAACATGTTCGTACTATCTTTAGCGATATCAGACATGGTAGTTGGATTCACTCTACCTTATCATCTGGCGTTCTACATGAAATCCGGATTGGGACAATCACAAGGATGGTGTTTACTGAGATTTTTCCTTATCATTTTGGCTTGCTGTGTCTCTATATGGAATTTAATAGCTATAGCTGTCGATCGATACATTGCCATTGTTTACCCACTTCATTACAGCAGGTGAGTCGTCGTTGTCGTTGTCGTATCGTAATAATTTTTTTTGGGCTATAGCAACCTCTTTCCACCTTGAATAATTACACCTGAACACATCGTGGGGGTATATCGATATAAAATTGTAATCTTTTTTCGCGGCTATACAAATTATTACATGGAGAGCTATAAACCTAAAATTAATCACCAGCAAGAATTTCTTGTCTGTTGGATTTAAAAATTGATTGATTACAACATTTTTGAATAGCAACACAGTATAGAAGGAATTTTCTAATGATTTAAATTTACAACGAAATGTAATAATGAATGATACAGCGATATTTAAAAGTTGGTATTAGCAAATGTAAATATTCACCAGAGGATTTGCATTCAGTACTTGTAAAAATACTACTCGATTGGGTAGAGTAATTTAATAAAAATTAGTAATATTAATATATCAGAATGTAGATTTAATTATCTGCATTATAATTTTACTTGTATATGAAGCAGAATTACTACTTCTTTAGGATCAGCTACAGCTCTGCAAAAATAAATAAAAATAGTGCAATGCAAAAGAACCTTATTCATCAGCCTCTGCACAAATATAAAAAATATTTTCACTGATTTTTATGATTTGCTAAGCTTGTATAAAATAATAAAGATATAAAATATTTTCTACAAAGCTGTTATTAATTAAGAAAATGCAAATTCATCAAAATAACAATAGAAAATTCCATACTGCTATTTGAATGTTATATTTCTGTATATTCACAAGCAGACAAGTGAGTGAAAATATGAAAAGCTTCTTTCCATTGAACTTACAATAAAAACGTCGTAATTGTAAAATTACTTGAACAACTTCTCGACTACTGCGGTTTTTTACTAGGTCATCAGTATAATTGCAAGTTCTTAGTAATTTTCATACAATTAACATAGCAAAATTAAATTAAACAACTTAAAAAAGAGTAACATCGAGAATCGTTGTATTATTATGCAATGCCAATTCTAAAACAAGTTAAATTATTCCTTTTGTATTATTCCCTTAACTATGATTTATGCATTAAATATTTCTACTTGTGAGATATTTCTCCACAATGCCTGCATAAAATTATTAAATATTGCAAGATGAATCAAGCAAATTTACTAGTAATTTGCGAAATTACAAATTTTTTTTTGTAAATTTACTCAGTTTTTTAGATGAAATGTGTATTTTTAATGAAATATTTTAAATTTATATTATTATTACATATATTTTTTTTAGAAAAATAAAGACAAAACTTTTCATCTAGAATTCTAGAGCAACAGACGTGAAACGCATTTTTGAAAGCTCATTTCCTTGCGATACCTCCAAACTTAAAAATATTTTGAAATTGCATACTTTAGGGCAGTTTGAGTTGGAGAAAAATGTTAGAAAAACGATACGTCATTTTTATAAAGAGCACAAAGCAGTAACAGAAGCCTAGGAACATTAATTTAATATCATCAATGCATATAATCATGCCTTTATCAACTAAGCTTTTTTTTCGCGATTTGTCTTAAACTGCCCTATGGTATGCAATTTCAAAATATTTTTAAATTTGGAAATATCGCAAGGAAATGAACTTTCAAAAATGCATTTTAATTCTATTGCCGCATTAGAATTACATTATTATTATCATAAAATATACGATTTGTATAAAATCGTTTCCATGGATTAATAATCGAGAAACTAAAATACTATCAAAATAATCTGTCATATGTTCAGCTATAAAAATGTAATAGACTTACATACCCATAAGTCCAATAGTAGGATTTTTGATACATACATCTTATGATATTATAAAAATAATATAAATCTGTTTGATAAATCAATGACTTTCACAAACTTGTAGGAAATTCAATTTCCTACAAAAAAGTTCTGAACACCAAATCGCTAACATTGATAGTTCTTGAGATATTGGGCTTTGAAGTTGAGGTAGTGTTTCTACAACTTAGCTCAATAATCCATGAAAATTCCACACTACCTCAACTTCAAAGCCCAATATCTCAAGAAATATCGATGTTAGCGATTTGGTGTTCAAGGACTTTTTGGAGGAAATTGCATTTGCTACAAGTTTGTCATATTCACTTTTTCTGTAGCTCTTGTTATTTACGAGATAGGGGCGAAAAGCAAGAATTTCCGTACTACTTCGCTGGTGGGAGTTAGGGTTACGCCGCAATGGACACTTTTGTAGAGCATTCAATTCTGAAGAAACCCTATCATTGAGCAAGATTATACCATAAAATGCCTCTGAGCAGAGCTTTGAGCTTTGAAGAAAAAATTTCAAAGTTTACGTGTATTTTATATGGGAAATCTTTATACGCCTTGGTCTAGTACTTAATGTTAATATTAAGGGCTCCAATTTTCAGGGAATTTTTGTTTAGGTATTTATCACAAAATTTCGAGGTGGGACTGACAAAAAAAAAATAGTCACGAAAAAAAAGCACCCTAATACATATAGTATATATAATTCATTTTTTGGCTGATAAACAGAATTCCAAGTAGATGTACCAAAAATATAAACTTTTGATAGCATTCTCAAACGGATGAATGATTATTTCTTTGTAACAATAGAAAAGATTGACTTTCGTGGCAGTGATAACCACATAAAATGTCTCTTTTATTATAAAAATAAACATAAGTAATTCTTCATAAAACTATTCTAAAAATAAACATCAATGGATTTCCAATTTCATTACTAAGAAAAAACGTGCGGGTAACCCCGGATATAGCTTTTAATAACTTCCTAAGCATTGCTTAACTTTGCAAACATCACAATAATAGTATAATCTGAATCGATCAATATCTACACGTGCCATATGATACATGTGCCAAATATTTGCATTTATAGCATTGGATTTATTCTTAGTCTTTCTTCAAAAATTCTTACATCTTTATCTTGCCTAACGCCTTTTTCAGCTCCTTTGTGGGTGGTAAAAATTCATTTCTTTAAAAGTCAGACTTCCAATTGAAATGCAAAAATTAAAAGAAAACATATAATATTTTATTTATATGTATTAAATATCCATAAACTATGAAATCTTCGAATAAAATTTAGCTACATTACATGCCTCAAAAATTCAACAATACATAACTAAAGTGGTTTCATAAAATAAATTGAGTGTCAATTAAAATGAAACCATTGAATTGATTGCTAACACGTTTTTCAACGTGATTTTTATTAATTTATTAAATTTTCTATGAGTATCAATAGTCAATTTATGATATATCAAACATTGTCTCGACTTATTGATCTCGATTAAAGTAGGTATAAGTAATTTGGTTAATCGTTCAAAATTATAATGAGGAAAATTTCTAAGTAGATTTCAATAAATATGGTGAAAATAAGGTCGGTAATATTGTTGCATGATAACATTTTTATTATACAGGAAATGGCCTGTGTATTTTGTATTTTACATCTTAGGAGGAAAGATTCAATTAAAACTTATTGTAGTAATGGATTTGGTATAGTGATATTAAAGGAAGAGTTTAGTATGGATTATTTTAAATATTCATGACAAAAGTACATATTTTTGTTGATATGGCAACTACAAAAGCATATATTAAAATGTATCCACACAGGAATTTAAAATTGAATTTTTTCTCTTGGTTATATTTAATTTAAATATCCTACTGTCAACCAAAAAAGCGGATTATTTTAAACAAATTTAACGCGACAGCCCAGAAATAAATTGGAAATACCTTAATTTGAAAATTCCATTAACCTAAAACAATATCGTTTTTTTTATCCTGTCTGTTGTTTCCAGGTACATGACAAAAAAAGTGGCACTTATCCTGCTTAGCTTTGGATGGTTTGTTGGAGCCACATTCGCTTTGATACCAATGTTCTGGAATAATTGGGAGACAGCGACACAATGTGAATTCGATGAAATTTTGCCCCCCTGGTATATGGCAGGTGTAATAACCCCTGGATTTTCGATGGTATGGGTTTGCATGTTAATCGTATACTGGCGTATCTGGCGGGAGGCATCAAAACATGCTAAACAAATACGATCATCGTTCACAGGACTCCACGAAAGCCCTTCGGATTGGAAATCAGTTCAGGTAAAATGTCCAATTTATTTTGTCAATAAAATTCCAAGAGTACTTCAGAGTCATTTAAAATGCAATATACCATATATATATATGTATAACTAATGCTACCTGTTTATTAATTTATGTCGTTAATATTTTGGGTAAATGAGAGCAAGGTAAAACTTTATTCATTGAATTTATTATACAGCCGCCACATCGGAGGTAATTTAATAAAACGCGTATTTTTGCCGCCAAAGTTCGTCGGCAACAGGTTTCTGGTTCACTGAATTCAAAACAAATTAACTCACGTTCACGTGCTCGTTAGAATACGCTTTAATAGAAATTTTGACGTGTGATAGGTATTAAAAATCTTCCTTTTCTGTTTCAAGACTCTTTACGTGTAATTTATTAATGTTGCGCATTCAAAAACATTAGAATTATGAGACGAAATAATTTAATTCTACTTATGAGTTCAAAATAACGCATTGGATGTATTTATTTTATTATTTCAAAGTAATATCGAACATTTATGTAGCAGACTGATTAAAAAATACCAAAGCCTAAAAAGTCGCTTCTGTATTTATAAATAGATACATATGAAAAGATTTTAACTCGTGGATATATTTTCAAGAAAAAATCATTGACGACATCTGCTCTTTAATTTTAATTTATTAATAGATACATTCAAATCAAGAGTTACTAATCCGTTTAAGGTTTTAAGATCTCTTAAGTTCACAAATTGGTTTTTAAAATCTACATTAGATTAACAAATATTCTAAATTAAAATCTTTGGAATTAAGTAAGATTCTCATCTGATAGACACAACAGATTGAATAGCGAAAACAATTTCCATATTTTATTTTATTTTATATAATTTTAAGTAATGGAATTTGCTTCTCCATTTTTTCAGAATTTTTTGGACTATTTTTGGTTTTTTGGATTTGGGCAATTTTTTCAAAAAATCCAAAAATGTCCCGAAAAATTCCGAAAATTTCGTCATAAAAAAACTTGGTGATATTTTTACTCGAAAAGGATCAATAAAACGAATAAATATTACAAAACAAAAAGTGCTTATAATTACCCAAAGAACACGTGTGAATATTTGCAGAATTTTTTGGGACATTTGTGGATTTTTCAAAAATTGCCCAAAGCCAAAAAATCCAAAATCCAATCTGAAAATATTTACTTGCATTCTTTGGCTAATTTGAAGCATTTTTTGTTCTATAAATTTTTTTTGTAAAGTTGATCCTTTTCGTGTAAAAAAAATCGCAACTTTTTTTTATTACATTGCTGTACAAAATGGCCATTTTGCAAAAACCAAAACAAAAAAAAAACTTTCAAAACAATGGTTTGAGAAAGTTTAGAAATTCGGATCGCGATTTCTGGTGGTTATATGATCATTCAATAGCAGCAACGACAAGATAATCGACTTTGAAAAGAAAAATTACAAAAATAATCAGCACTTTTTTTAAAAAAAACCAAAAAATAATAGGGTTTTTGAAGCTTTTATGCAAAACAAATGCCAGATTCTGAAATACGAATTTGGAAGAAAATCGCCCAATTTGCTATTCGGATCGTACAATTAAACTTGCGTGCACAAATACTTCGTTTTGCGCATTAATGGGTTAATATGGCCTTGAATTATCGCTTTTATGTGTTACGAATTAATTACAGGGTGTATACCGATTTTTTCTTTTCAAATTCAAGAACTTTTCCAGGATTTCAAGGATTAATTTTAGGAAAATTCAAGAATATTAACAGCACCAAAATGTATTTAAATAATGATAGTATATTTTTTATTCATTATTTACAAATGAAAAATGATTACAAAAGGATAACAAATAAGTTCAAGGGATTTTTAAGGATTTCAAGGATCGCCAGACATCATGTAATAACCAATTTACATTCATGGAACGATATCCGTTGTGGTTACTGAATTTTGCAGCCAATCAAGAAACATTGATTGAATTTACGAAGCAAACGTGAAGGGAAATTGCCTCTTGGAATGCTGCAATTGAAATACACGTATTTTGTGAATTGCAGTGAAAACAGTTCATATATGATCCGAATGGTTCGCATTTGATGCATAAAAAATCAGTCTGACATGAAAATACGCAAAATCTCAGTTCAACATTCAAACATCCAATGGTAAAATTTTCAAAAATGTTGTACAATTCGGTGGAAATCAATTCTTACCCTCTAGGGGTAATTCTCTGTAATACGCATTTAATATGCGAGAAGAATTCTACTGGGAATTTTATAAATAAAACAATACAAAATAAAGAAGCATTATCCTTGTGCTTATATCTATTTTTGAAACACTTTTTTAGTAAATTTAATTTAAAATCTCACTCAAAAAATTCATAAATGTTGCTCCTTTGAATTTTTAAAGAATAGAAAAGTATAAACTTTAAATATGAATACCTTGAACTAAGGTTCATTGTGCTGAAAATTTTTTATATGTTTATTATGGAAGCGTATTTAATAAGTAATGAATCTACAGCAAGATGAATGAATGTATCATCTTGAAAATGTGAAATTCATGAATCATATTCCTCTTTATTTCTTATTCATAAATCAAATTTCCCATAGGACATCCTGAGACAATTTAAAACTTTTACCATATAAGTTTGGAGGAATTTAGTAATTGTGTTTATGACCACCTTTAAATATAAAATATTCAAAAGGACACAAACAGTCGATTTTTTGTTAGAAAGAAATTTATAGTTCACAATTCAGTTATATTCTAAAAATAAATATACTACATAAAATTGAAAAGTTACGAAAATAACTACAGAATAAGATTAATTTTTCAATCTCTAATTAAATTAGAAAAAAAAACATTTAATGTAATTAATAATGCATACTAATTGAAATCTTAAAATAGCTATTCTTTAATCCATCTCAGCGTTGTATAAACTGTTGCAGTATTTAAAATTGTGTCCTTACAAGTCATTTAATCCTCCTACGAAATTACGTAAGAAAGCTAACAACATGAGCTTTCCAAGATAATTTTAATTTGTACAAAAGATCAAGGATATTTATGTATATATCCAGCAGGAAGATTGCAGTTGAATTAAATTGGTATGATACAATAAAAATTGACTACAAAATTAAGTTGGAATAAAACAATCCCCCCCGTCGCATGCATAAGTGGGGTTAAGGGATAAAAGTATATCGTCTCTTTCTCTTTTGCAATAAATATTCAATTAATTGAGGGTAATAAATAATCTTTTATCACCTGATAATAAAACGTATGACTCTTGCCTCTTGCTTAGATAAAACTTCGGTGACAAAATGTAACTTTACTCTTTGTTTTTTTTCCAGGTTGTCTTGTTTATTCTCGGTTGCTTCTCAATTTGTTGGCTGCCGTATTTTGTAATTGCGTGCGCTCAGATCTTCAGGCTCCTTGAAAAGAGCTCACCAATGCTGTATAAGGGAGCATTTTCCTTGGCGATGGCTAATTCTGGGATGAATCCAATTATCTATGCATGGAAGAATTCCAGCTTTCGTAAGGCGTTCGCCCAGTTGCTAAGGTGCAAAAGTCCAGACCATCTTGATTTTAGTCAATACAGCACAAGATCAAATATACACAGAAAAAGTTCATCGTTGCATCCACAAGATACAATGAACACGTGCACACCGCCACCTAGTGCGATAAATGGGAGTTTTAATGAGTTTGATGAGAGGACAACATCACATAATGGGTGCAATGGAGACGTCGATAGACTTCATCATACCCGAAGTGTCTCATTAGCCCTAACCCATTCGACTCCATCGGACCCAGTCAAAATGGAGGTGACTGCGACAGAGGTGGCTCCATCGGCGGTTGTTATTAGCACTATAACCAGGGGCAAAGAGCAACAACAACAACAGCAACAGCAGCAGACAGGAGAAACAACCAAGGCCCCCTCCTCAAATGGTGTCCAACCAGTTGTAAATGGTGCCACCGTGAATGGTCTGATTACTGGATTAAAGGGCAAAGCCCTTCTGATTAAGCAAATTGAATGTGATGGAAATGGGAACACCCAACTGAGCATTGTTAATGGTGGTGATACCATAAAAATGAAGCGGTTACAGGATACTGGCGCATTTATTGAAACTCACAATCGCAGAAATAACCTAGATCCCTTAAAGGACACCACCCTATATGCGAAACGTGTACTTAATGGAAGGTATCCAATTGTCGAACATCTGTCCAATGGAAACCACATAATCAGCAGTGTGAAGAATTTAAAAAGTCAAAATGTGTAGGGGCGAAACATTTAACTAAGTATAAGTATATTATATAGAATGAATGTCCTGACATACACAGATATAGAGCACTTTTACTATCTGCTTTCTTCGGACTGTATATCATTACTACTGAACTTTTAAAACTTAATTTTAAGTCGTATAACTGTGATATTCGATATTTAAGTTCATGTGCAGAAAATGACAATTAGTATAGTATGTCGAAAACTTCTACAAAATCACATTAAAATAAAACATTACCAGGGAAACACTATCCCAAAAAAACTCTTAACTAAATCTTCATTGATGGAAATCCTTGACATTGGTCAATTGGATTAAAATGAGATATGATTATAGAAGATTTAAAAAAAAAAAAAGACAAATTTTAATGGATACCACATAGTTGTAGTGAATGGAATGTTCTGACTTTTTATTTATTTTATAAATTCTTTTCCATTCCAAACAATATATCTTTGATGTCAAAAGCTTGATTCTTTTATTGCGTTGGAGGGGACTAAAGGGTCATTACTACAGATACCATTTATAAGTTAATAAAAATAAATTCATAGTACACATTAAGGTTTATGAGGACACTGAGGACCTTGTCGAAAAATATTTACGTAACAATGTATTAACTACCTTAGGGTAGTGCAATCATTAAAAGACAACAGACGACAGATTTCATTTCATCGTCCACATTTCATTTTTAATTAAAATTTTCTTTCTTCCTTGAAAAGTTTATTTTCTGGAATTTTACAGCTGAACACATGAACGATATGTATGTAGACAATAGACATATAACACAAATTCATAGTTTTGCAAATACAAAATTTTTAATAAATACAATACAATAAATACAAGCAAATTGTTCAATGGACTTTGGGCAAATTAAATAATACTAACGATTAAGGAATATTAAATATCTTTTTGGATAAAATTTTGGTTGATTGGTTGATAACTATACATCTATTTTAGGGTGGGCCATCTGTTGGTTTCTTTTTAAAGTACATGTTATTTTGACACAAACACTCTTTCGCTCTCGAAAAATTGACAGAATCACAGTATTATATCTGCGAGGTACGAAATAAATAGATTTAAGCTTGAACAACGTTGGGAAATATTTAAAACTTATTTTCAAAGTGAGTGCTGTGTTGCTGAAATAGTGCGAATTTTTTAAAAAGATCGAGTTATCAGCCGTTTTTTGGTCGGTCGACGTTATGCTAACAATCCAGAAACGATTCAGACACTGAAGCACAATATTGGTAGAACTATTCGTAAAATTGAGCCATTGGAAATGTGTTGGAAAATTGGGTTCAGAGGCTACTGTGAAGCAGCTATTTAAATGAAATCATATTTTATAACTAATCGGAAGGTATGCTCTTTTAAGTAAATCAACAAACTAAAAAATATTGAACAGTGCTTATTTTATAATAACACTTTCAAAAAGAAACCAGTCGATGGCCCACCCACTATTTACATAAAGGATTGGTGTAGTGTACTCAAAACATGTGAATTAATTTCCTACATCTAAATTTCTAGGACTGCTTTTATAAGTAAATTTTTCGTATTTAAAATGTAATATGAATTTAATTGATAAATGCATCATGTTTTTCTGGTATCATTATTATAAATTCAATATTTTTTTTATATTTAAAGATTGCCATTTACCCCAGAGTCAAGCAAATTAGTATCTTACCTATATCAAAAATAATTAGAAGAAAATCAATCGTTGGAAATGTGTCATTTTGGTAATAAGAAACGTCTCTTATTATGAAGACTGATATGACTTCCAACGCAATCCGAAAAAAATATAAGATTCGATATAAAAGGTCAAGGTAAAAATGTTCAACGAATGTGTTAATTTTTAATCCTATTTCCTTGACTTTTCAATTTTTTGCAGAAAGGTTATCGGTTTTTTATTAAATGTTTAATCGTTATGTTTGAGATCTTGAAGCTCTCTCTGACTACAATTATCATAAAATTTGTGATATATCTATCAATTAATGTTGACTTTAAAGGTAACAGGTAAGATATTAAAAAAATATGTGGATACTAAATTAAATGATATTTATTTGCAGGTTTTCAGAATTAAACAAGATGTCAAACTACATGTTGTATACAGTAAAGGACTAAAAAGATCGGTTTATTCTAGAGGAATTATGAAAATAGAATTAAATATCTCACGAAATTGTTAGCGACAAAAATTTTTACATTTTTGGAGACTACGTAAAAGACAAAATTAAGGAAAATAAAAAAGTCTTATGTGTTATGTGTGGATGCTTTGGGGTTTTATTCTAGGTGCCAGTTCAAAGGAATTGAAAACGTATGTATGCATTCATAAAATTATCAAATTGTGCAAAAGTGTATAATAAGTGGCTTATTAGATATTCCCTCACATGAAAAGATAAATAACTTATCCTTAACGAGAAACATGCTGTTCAATTATTATATAATGTACTGGAAAATTAGTATAGTAAAGGTTAATCCTTGACATATGTATAGTATATAAAATTTGGTAAATACTATATCAATCAAGAAATTATCTGGAAAATAAAACAGGCACTTACACCCCTCTGTGCGTGCGCGTCCTTCAACAATAACTTATAAATTCAATGTAAGGAACTTTTATCTCATTTCCATGGTTATGTAAACTTTTCCTAAGAAAATTCCCCCAGTCACGGAATTTAAACTTTGCTCTTCAGCGTGTCCTTAAAAGTAAAGAAAACGACTTTGGTTCTAATATGATCACAGAAAAAAAAAAAAAAAATGTCACTGGGAAACTGAATTAGCTGCACATCTGGCAAAGTAAGCGCAAACAAAGCGACTCCATAATAAGACTCTTTATTCAACAAAAGCCAGGTCAAGGGCGAATGGACGCAATTTCCGGAAGGGATGGTTCCGATTCTGTTCTTCATTTTGCGATCTACTATATATACATATATTGGAGCAGCAAGTCTAAAAATACATAAGAGAATCCTGTTTAAATTTTCATTACAAATGGAAACCAAATTGCTTTTTAATTCTTAATTAGGTCAATGTAAATCAAGATGAATTAAATTGTTACGACTCTCTCCTCATGTTTTTGCAATTGCTATCGTCATTTTTGGTTAAGTCTGATTTTGTTAAACAAATTTTCATAAATTTCAATTTACATGTTTTTAATCTTGGATTCAGAAATAATTTCGAGGAAGTGCCTGTCGTATGTATGAGAACCTAAACAAGAAAAATTTAAGTAAATATGCAAACGGAGGTCAGACAGAGTCTTTTCTGAGTTAACCAGATTTTTATTTCCCCGGGGACTTTATATCATTCCCAGACTTATTTCACAGTGTTCTGGACGGGTTGGGACAAAATGTAATATGAACTCATTTGGATATCCAGCTTTTGAGGAAGATTTTTTCTTCCTTGAATATTTATATTTTGTTGGATTGGTCTTAATGTAATGCTTTAGGACGTATAAACAAACATCGGTTGATCTTATATGTATTATAAGACAGGATAATATTTTTCTTTTATGAAGTTAAAAATTAAATATACCACTTATAACCAATGAAATTATTCTCAACTACGTAAATAGAATTCTTAAAAGCAAAAGTGAACTTTAGAAGCTTTTAGGATGAATGTTTTATGAAACTACTCATTTCATGTTCCATTACTGAAATCAGTTTTTCTCAAAATTTTTAAAAGCCGCTAAAACTCATATTACATACTTTTAGACTGTTGTACGAAATTTTAATTAAAATTTTCTGTTCATTAAATTTTTATTGTTATTATATATGTTTTTACTCTAGAAAGAATTTATTTTCTTAAGGACTGCTTTGTATCTAACAAGGAAACGTTCTCAGATGTGTCTCACCGATTTTGATGAAATTTAAATATGTTATAGAGTATCGAAAAATAGAGACACGTATTTTTTTCTATCTGCGGATACGTACGTTTATGGGGTACTTTTATTTATTGTTTTTTTTCAATAAAAATTGGTGTATTTTTCAAAAGTTTGTCCGCCATGTTGGATCCGCCATTTTGGATTTTTTAAATTTAACATCAGATTCGTAATCAGCGACTCCAAAAAGCCCTTAATACTGGTTTTCACGAAAAAACAGATGTCTGAAAGAATATACATCATTTACGTATTAGTGCTAGGGGTTGTTTACCCCCTTGAGGAGCTTTTTTTACGAAAACCCAAAAACAGGGCAACTTTATTTTTCAAAATCGTATGTAAAAAACAAATTTTCAATGATTTTTAAATAAAACTGTTATTTTTGTGACGTAAAAATATAAAAAAAGAATCGTTTTTCTGCAATAAAAAGTAAGGGTTGCCACCCTCGGGAACCGGATTACTTACAAAAGGTTAGTATATTTATGAGACATCATTTCCATTTTTTTTATTCGAAAAAATTCATTAGAACTTGAAATATTTAGGAAAAACTGGGGGTAAACTTTAGGGGTGGTTTTCACCCCCTAAATGTGCGTATCCGCAGATAAAAAAAAAAATACGTGTCTCTTATTTTTCGATACTCTATAACATATTTCAACTTCATTAAAATCGGTGAGACACATCTGAGAACGTTTCCTTGTAAGAGGTTTGAAAATTTATCTAAATATATAAAATTTAAAAGCCCATCAAAAATTATATTATAAAAAACAGAAAGGAGAACGGTCGTGTTTAATACTCAACTTTAATCACTAATCGAGTTGCTGGTACAAAAAATCTAAAGCTAAATATCTCCGTTCGGACACTATTGTCTATACAATATTTGTTTGCAAGACATTTGCTTTGTTTATATGTACAAATTTATCTCCGCTTTCAATCTAAATATATGTAATCATCCAATCAGACAAAACAAAATTATAATAAGGAGTCAGCGACCTCAGAAACCCCCAAAACTTCCCCCCACCACAGAGACGAATAGCACGAGTTGAAGGGAATTTATTTTCGTTTTTGTACTAAAGCGCTTCATCTTTAAGAAGCTATTTGATTACGTCCTGTCATAGTGATTTAGGGTGGTTTTGGACTCTGGCACTCTCGTATCATATAATTTTGATTAATATGTATATATTTAGTTGAACGAGTTATTCCGACTGTGGACGAAAAGTTAGGAAACAGATAATCAATAAAAGTCCATTAAGAGGATATATACTATAAATTATTGTCGACATTTGAAGAATACTTATGCAGTGAAAATTTCAAATTGAAGTTTCAGGAAGATACAATCGAAATTATCAGACGTGTTGTTTTTCAAATGGTAATTTTATGAACAATTCAATCTTATACAATACAAAATTCTATGTCTTCAAAAAAATTCGATTGATTTTAGCTATTTTTAAACTTTCTAGATGTATAATATAGGGTGGGCCATCTGTTGGTTTCTTTTTAAATTACACGTTATTTTGGCACCGAGAAATTTTTCGCGCTCAATACTTGACAGAATCACAATATCATATCTCCGCGGTACGAAATTAATAGATTTACGCTGAAACAACGTTGGGAAATATTTAAAACTTATTTCCAAAGTGAGTACTATGTTGCGTTTTTTTTTCGAAAATTATTAGAACTTACTATAGATTTTTCCTTCAATAATTAAATGTTTTACTAATCCTTTTTATAATTAAGAAAATATAAATAAATATAAATAATAATGACTAACCCTCCAAAAATCTTAATCTAAAATATATCTTTTATCCTTAAACATCGAGAATCTATTTCTGGAACAAAGCAGAAATTTTACTCGTAAAAATTAACCTACGCCAAAACAATTTACGCTGTTTAAGCAAATTGAAATAAATATCCTATAATTAAATTATATTAAAGATGTTCACTTTGTTTCGCTGGAATAAACCCAAAACTTTTCTCAGAAATAAGTTCTCAAAATACACCTTAAGAAGGCATAGAAAAGGAATACGAAAAAATTCCGTGACTGCCTTTTATTGTACAATCTAAGATAAATAAATTAAATTCCATTGGAAACTTCTTGTCTTGGAGCTGTGCAAATTTTCGTAGGCGGTTTCGCCTCCGTCTTCAAGTTCATTTGCCATTCAAATTTTTTCAAAAAAAATAAGGAAAGCTACCTTAAATCCTGTTCTAAAATCACTTCATACGAATTTGTTCGTAACAAGGAAGATTTTCGGGTATATAGATTTGTAGCTAATTCGGTAAAAAATTATTCATAGAAAATTGTGTTAATCAAAGGGTATATAAATAATTTCCTTTTGAATTTAAGAAATATAATTGTAAGCGAATATTTACCTCAATCATTTCAAGTGCAAACTTCATCGCATTCTCCAGAAACCTTTATATAAATAAAGTTAAGTGTAACTGGAGCAAACTTATTCAGTACGCAAAGATATGCACGCAATATACTTTGGGAGATCATCTTCCCTTTTAAGAGACTGTTAATTATTCATTGTTTTCACGGTTCGAGGTACTTTCAACATTCTCCTATAAGATACCTCAGGTTCTCTGCTCTACAGTTTCTTAACATCAAGGAAAACTTTATTTTTCTCTAAGAAATACCTCGCAAAATACCCTAGGGTTGTGGAATCTTTTTAAGAACGAGAACATAATTACATGTGCAGCACGCCATTCTGCGGGGGAGAGTTGACAAGACATTTTATTTTGTTCTAACTTTTAATAGGTGATATGAAAACTCGTTAAACTTAGGTGGTACACAGTCCAGAATTCTATGGGAGTTGTGTAGGCAAAACATGCGTAATTCTTCAAGTAATTTACTAATTTAAAATTGCAGAAGCAAAAAACAAAGTAAAGGGAAGTTTTATCAAAAGAAAACTGAAGGTAGGAAGTGGGTTTAGAAAGCAACATAATTTCAGACAAGATTGGAAACTTGATGATGTAGTACGTGTGCGAATTCATTATGATTCTTCACATGCTTTTCAGTTTTAATAATAGTCATCGTAAGCAGAAAAGGGTTTGTTTAAAATTAGGTGATTTTGATGTGGATGCCAAGTACGTGTTTAGAACAAAATATATAAATAAGGTACACATTTTGTACACTAATTAATTCAGGATTTTGCACACAATTTAAGGTTATATTTTAAACAATTTAAGGTAGATTATTTCCTAAACCTTACTTTTGTTTACACTTCCTGAGAGAATATTTGTAGTACTTTCAAAAATATGTTAATATTGTGAAGATTTTTAAGCTAAAACTCCTAATATTAAGTTATATCGAGTACAAAGTTCTATTTATCGTTTTCTTCCTTATTAGTTAAAAACGAATTTTCCTATTACTTTTATTATATGAAATCTAATTGAAAGCAACCAAAATTTCTATAGATTTTGAAAGATTTATTTCGTAAATTTCTTATTGAACTAAAAGCCAAATTACTTCAAATTTAAGAGGATTTATCTTGTTCAGACCAGACCTTTTAAAAGCAATTGATTTCTATTTCTACTAAATAAAATTCCCATTAGAGGTAACAAATTCTGTTTAAGGTGATAAGTTTGGATCAAATAAGACGATCTCTTAATATTTAAAGTTTATATTTTTCTCTGTATAAGTATTTAATAATATGAAATAAAGGTAAAAACAATTTTTTAAGTTAAACAGTTTTATTGTACAATCGCTGGAATTTACTAAAAGCTGGAAAATAATTATGGATCACCAATTTGGGACTTGGAAAATGTTCATGTAGGTTGCTACTTAAATTTTGAGATATGGCAACACCAGTGTGAATATGTCAAATCTGACATTGTCATCATAAAGTTTGTCATTTTTTATGGTAAACGTATTCAGAACGTTTTGTCATATGAGTGATATTTGTGTTGTTTACACATACTTGAAAAATGAATTTTGTTAAAAAAAAATGGAACTAAATCGTGAACATTTTTGTGCGATGATTTTTTATGATTTTTGACGTGGATTAAACCAACAACAGTGTGCCGATCAACTACGCCGCGACTTTTGGTGATTTAACACCATCTCGTGCCACCGTGTTTCGCTGCTTTTCTGAATTCAATCATGGTTAAACTTCGTTACAGGACGAATTTCGTGAAGGTCGTCCAAAATCGGCTGCTGTGCCAGAAAAAATCGATGCTTTGCGTGAACTGATATTGCAAAATCGTCATTTGACATACCGTGAGATTGAGGCATGCTTGAGCATTAGTTTAATTAGCATAATTTGACAAACGCTCAAAAAAAGGCTCGTGTCGATTGGTGCAAACAAATGTTAAAAATATTCAATCGCGATGCTTCAAAAGACGTCTATAAGATCGTGACAGGCGACGAATCATGGATTTATGCATATGAACCCGAAACTAAACAACAATCGACTGTATGGGCCATTCAAGACGAGCTAAATCCAACAAAAGTTGTTCGGGCACGAAGCACTTCGAAGCAAATGGTCGCCTGTTTTTTCGGAATAACTGGACATGTCGCCACCGTTCCATTAGAGCAACGTAGAACGGTCAATTCTGAATGGTACACCACCATTTGTTTGCCAGAAGTGTTTCGGAAAAATAAGAGAAACCAATTGCAGAAGACGAATCATTCTCCATCACGACAATGCAAGCTGTCACACATCAGCTAAAACAAGTGAATTTTTGAGCATTCAAAACATCGAATTGATGGGTCATCCGCCGTACAGTCCTGATTTGGCACCCAATGGCCTGAAGAAGTGATTGATACGTTGAAATCACATATTTTGGAGACATGATACAAAAAAAAACTTTGACTTGGATGGATTCAATGCAATCTAAGTTTGAATTAGAATCGGGAGTTCAATGACTGGAGTCATTTCTTGTGGACTACTTTATCAATTTGAAACCAGCACTTCCTCATATCTCACGGTCAGGATTTAAGGATCAAAGATTTATTTATTCAATAATTCATCAATAAATACACGATACTAAAGCACACAATAGTTAATTACAGATTAAATTAATTTTTCAACCCCGACCTTTGCAGATCGAATTCAAAACAAAGACCTTGAACGTTCAAAATACGAGACATTGAATTAATAGGTGCATTTTTACCATAATTAGTCAGGTGGTACGAAAAATGGAAAAAATGCTTGAGAACCATCGAGAGGAAACTCATCGGCTGGGGTGTATTAATAGAACCGCACAAAATATCCGAAACCATAACAATTCTGGAGATATTGCGTCTCATGTCAAGTGATTCCAGAAAGATTAACTTAAGTCTGTCTAGCTTAGGTGGAAGAAATGTCGTCGACCTAAGGTAGGCCACGGAGTATAAACCTAAGAAACTTTGTCTGAACAGCCTCAATTCCGGTTAATGTGAACAGAAAGCCTTATGAGAAGCGAAACGATTCATTTCGTTTGGTTTATTATAGCTGAATTACATACGAAATTTCTTATAGGAAAAGTTATATGAAATTCAGCTATAGTAAACGAAAACGAAGTGATTGACCTCAGAGTAGAACGGTGTGATCCAGAATGGGACTGATAAAAGTCCAAATTCTTTGGACCATCTTTCTAAAAAACTTAAGGGTTGAAATTTTTATAATGTTGACTTAATACGTGTGTAAGTTTCATAAGAATCGGTTAAGTAGAAATATTTGAAAAATCAGTTGCAAAATTTAAATCAAATATATATGGACCTTTTAAAAATGCATTTTTCTCTAAACTAATATAACTTATTGGATGGATAGATCGAATTCCTCAATCAACACGTACCAAATTATTCATTTGGCTGGCTTAAAATGGTTAGAAACATCAAAATATTCAAAAGAAGATCAAATATTTTGAGCAAAAACCTATATATAGTATTAAATATTTAAAAAAATACTATTTTACTTTTATTCTTAGTTTAGTCTATTATAAAAAATATATTTATATAAATAAATGTTTACTGATTATAAAATGCTTGGTTTTTTCGTTCTCAGATAATTTCTTCGACAGTTATTTATTCTACCATTGATCGTTACATTTAATCAACTCTCCTGACAAAATTTTAAATGTTTGCTTTTACTCTACGAATATGATTTTTTGAAAATAGCAAGGCAAGAAGCTTCTCTGCACTGAAGGTTAAGTAAGTATAATAGCGCTTTAATCAGCTTAGTATAAAGCGCAGTAGACTAGGCTAATCTTCAGAAGTTGTGAGTTTTTACCCTTATATTTAGGGCTTACATTTATTTCCAAATCTTATATATTAATAGGCACAGCCAAAAATTGTTATCCTTTTTTAACCTATTTCCCGTTCACGTATCCTAATGGAACATATATCAAGCGAAAGGTATTTTTTCATAGATTTGCAGAATATATTTTTCATTCAGGTTCGTGCATAGGGAATGGTGTGAAAGCCAGGTAAAGTTTTACCTATACTGAACGATTTTCTTATTCACATACGCACTAATACTTATAATTGCGGCGAGTATTCCCATTTTTTTTATAAGCCGGTTGTGTTTTTGATTTGACACAAGAATTTTTTTATTTTAAAATGTGTGTTCTATTTTATTATGAATATGCCTCAACGGTCTACTCTTTAACCGGTCGAATTGAACGACCATCAAACTCATAGAAACCGAATCTAGTAAAAGAGTAGTTCAGAGGTCTAATTTCAATTTTATACCCATTTCTTTTAGAAAGATTAACAGGTGAACCAAATTCTGGATGGTTTAAACAATTACAACAATTCCCAAATATCTGCTGAACTTTAAAAAAATGCTGTCGTTGACGAATAAGAATGAAATTTCCGTATTCTTTGAAACATTTATGAATGTTATTTCGCTTTTACACTATCAGCATTTAAAGCCCTTCCCGAAACGCTTTCATTGCTCGATAAGATTGGATCAATTTTAATGTCCAACCTACATCTATTCATAAAATAAAATATAAAAATCACAGAAAATGTACTCACCTCAATGCCTGTAATTCCCAGAGCTTCTTCCAAGTTCGGTGTCATCCTAAAAGGTACCTTCTCTGGAACCCTCAGCGTTTTTCCTTTTTCGAAGCAGACATTGTAATCAATATGCACAATATCTCCAGTAGATAACTTCACAAGCACATTATCGAGATGACGATCACCTAAACCGATCACATAACCAATAACCGACATAACCGCCACCGAAAGTGAATAAGTACGGATTGATCTTCTCCATTCTGCTGGATTGCTACTGTGGCACCAAAGTTCCTTAGCCAACAGATCTCTTGGGGTCTCGCTGGTCAATTCTTCAAGAACTTTTCGTAAAACAGGTAAAGGCCATGTTTTTCGACTGTCTGTCGTTTTTATGTTATGCTCAACTAATAATGGACTTAATTTGCCGTAGAACAGTTCAGATGGTCTCATCACCGTAAATTGTTTCTCTTTTTTTGGATTTGCAGCTTCACGTTGTTGCCATTTTTTGTAGAGAGCAAAAATTGGTGTAACACCATCAACCCAACTTATAAGACCTGATCGAGGTCCTAAAGGTATGACTGAATAATGGTGAGCACGATAGACGGTCACATTCCCATTACAATCTATCGATTTTGACATCATTGAATTTGATATAGATAGGAATTGCATAATTCTTTCATCCAAATGTAAATCTTCTAATCCTTTGAAAAGATATGTATATCTTTTTCCATCACTTCCAAAGAATGCCAATTTTTTTGGTTTTGTTTTAGTAGGCAAAATATAGACAATATTGTCTACAGCTTTAATATAAATCGGTTTACTTTCACCTGTTTCAACTCCTGGCATAGATATAGCTGTATTTTTCATGTTAGCTAGCACAGGGCTAATATCGGCCATTTTTAATGTAGCTTGAGAACTTTTTTGAAGTTTTTGTTGGAATACAGCATATAATTGTTTGATTTTCTGCCAAGATTCATTCGGTTTTTCCCAATTAAGAGGTTTTTTTAATTCTTCAATTGTGCTCTCGATCAATTTTGAATATTTTTCTTGGAATGATCGTTCGTAATTGGTTTCTGGTTGACGGGCTGTGATATTGTATAAACGTTGAATATCTTCAACTACGTAATTCATTAGAATTCTATGCTTTTCGGTAAGTAAATTAGTTCTTCCTTCAGAACTTTTTTTGACCTCTGCTTCTAAAGAACTGAAGAGTTCTGAATATTCGCTGTACAGCTGAGCTAATGCATGCAGCCAAAATTCATCCCAGAGTAAAGTAACTCGTTTTAGTTCTCGTACAAGAAGTTGTACTTGTTCAACTGTCTCAGACGCCTGTTTAGACAAAGTATCGAGCAAAGAATTGAAGCAGAATGTTAAAGGATTAGCTGAAGAATTTCTTTCGTCGTCTTGAATGGAATTATCGGATAGATTTAAAGCATTATTACTTTTATCCTCTTGCGCAGCTCCAACGACAGCAGGAAAAATAATTAGATGTGGTGAATCTTTTGCAACTCGACATAGAAGTTCTGAAACCCGTTTTCGGACATAGGGTTCATGATGGTTGAGTCTACTGAACAGTTGGGGTATAATAACCTTCCATGGTCGGGTCGGTGTCGTAGTCAAACCCTCTTCAATAACTTCTTGTAAACCTAGGGCATGTTTAACGACAAGTCTCAGCAGTCTAAGTGTTGCTGTTACAAGCGAGCAATCCCCATTATTTTCATTTTCTTCGCTAGGATTTAGTATTTCTGAAGTAGCGAGATTTAAATACTTAAAATATGCATCAGCAGCCATTTCATAATATCCATAAACGCTTTTATGTGCTTCCCGCCAAATTTGAATTATCGATGCGATAATATGCCCATCGATATCTGCTAAAATTTCAATATTTCGAAGTTGATTTTCTATAAGTTCTGTAGAACTAATATCGTTGGGTCCAATCTCTTCATCGTCAGCAGTAACTTGATGACGATTTAAAATAGTAACAACTTTTTCAACATCTTCCTCTGTACCCTTAGGTATTAAATTTTGTATGGCCTCAATATCGCTGGTACGAAGACCTGCTTTATCAGCGTTAGCTTCACTTCTAGCTTCGACAATTTTACGTCCCCAACGGAAGCACCAATTTCCAAAATTTGACCATGCCTTCGCCAATTTGGGGCATTGCATTGCACTTGCATGGATACATTTTCCAACCGCTGAATCAATGGCGGGAATTACAACATGAATACTTTCATCAGTATATCCCTGGACTTCAGGAATAATAGATAATAATTTTGAAACAGACTTCTCGTCCTTTATAAGATTCTCATTTCCTTGAGGAAGCCAATCGGACAAGGTTAAAAGTGTCCTGGATACTCGTTCTGATATCTCTTCAGTTGGTGATACTTTTCCAGATATTGTTCCAATACAACTCAACGCAGCTAATTCCAAAGCTTCATCAAATTTATTTTGACTGTGTAATAATTTTGCTGTTTCACTAGCACCTCTTATCAAACATTTGGTCACCAAAACATCTGAAGAAACTTCTTCAAACATTGAAGCACAAATTTCATGAATAGGTAAATTCTCATTTCTCCATCCTCTGAAGAATTTTTCAAGTGTCCGTTGACAAAAACTCAAATTTCCATCTTTACGAGCCATTGAGGCTACATCTAGATGTAGATCAGCATTTGAAGTTGGTAAATCACCCTTACAATTGGAGAATAAATCAGCCCATCTTACAATTCTTGTAAGATTCAAAGATCCATGGCTTTTATCAACGTTAAATGAGCTCAAATCTATTTTTCCACCACCTTCTAATTTACTCTTCGAAATTTTATGGGTTACATGATTTAAAACAATTAAGTTCGTTAAATGCTCCTTAGATTGAGTACGGAGACATTCTTGAATTCCAGATTGGATAATATTTGCACATGCCTTTATCGTGTTATTATCAGAAATATTATTCTTTAAAATTTGCTGAGTAAAAGTATTTTCGGTTAATGACAGCACCTTATGATAGGAAAAATTATTAGGAATATTTTCCACACGATCTATAACCTCCCAATTGGTAAGCTCAAGCATTGGACTATTCCAATTTTCGCTCAATAACATTAAATCTCCTATTTGAGTCTCAGTTAAGGTCATAAGAGGAATTGTGACGCGATCATCACCACCATTTTTCTCTTTGTTGAGTAGCGTTTTTAAAGTTTCCCATTGGTTTGTGAAATACAAGCAGTCAATGAGTTGGTCCACTATGAAATCTCTGATATGTTTGTCTAACTTTTCATCGTTAGCCGCTAGAGCAGATGAATAGCCTTCTGCGGCCTTTTCACGATGTCCAGCCGCATGTTCAGCAGCATACTTTATCCAGGATATTCGTTTTCCTATAAAGCAAAAGAAAAGAAATTTTTAACAAATATTTTTCTGAAATATGTATGGTATAATCTATGTGTGAAATATAATTTTATCTCTCCACATATAGCAAATCAAATCAAACGCATTGTCATCGTTTTCTGCTTCAAATAAAAGTTTCTATTGGGTGTGTGAATATGACTTCACCCTTTCCCAACAGATGTCGTTTCTAGTATTGCTTACGTGTACTACAAAATGGCAATACTTGTGTTCGATAGTACTTTATGTCAGCTGTCAAACGCAGGTCATATTTGGTTGAAATATTAGCAACTCCTTGAAAATGTCGGTTTTCGTTCCCAGTAACCATCATTTGCGGGAAGTGCTACTACATTATTTTATTGCAAAGAAAAGTGCAGCGGAAACTCATCGTTTGCTTGTGGAGATTTACGGTGAGCATGCTCCATCTAATACAACTTGCAAGAAGTGGTTTCGACGATTTCAAAATAATGATTTTCGCACTGAGGACAAAGAACATGGAAAACCACAAAAAAAATTTGAAGATGCTGAATTTGAAGCAGAGGATTCTTGCTCAACTCAATCAGAATTGGCTGCAGCATTAAATGTTGAAAGATCAACTGTAGCAAAGCGTTTAAAAACAATGGGAATGGTTCAAAAAGTTGGTAACTGGGTTCGATATGAATTGAAAGAAAGAGACATCGAACGTCGAAAAACAATTTGTGAAATGCTACTTCAAAGGCAGCAAAGAAAAGGATTTGTGCATCGAATAATCACAGGAGATGAAAAATGGATATATTATATTATGAGAATCTTAAACGTAAAAATGCTTGGGTGGAGCCAGGCGAACCCGCCCCATCACAGTAAAAGAGAAATATTCACTGTGACAAGGTTATGCTCTGCATTTGGTGGGATCAGAGAGGTGTTGTTTATTATGAGTTGCTCGAATCCTCTCCAACTATTAATGGAGAAGTTTACTGACGACAACTAATGCGTTTGAAGGGAGCCATAGAAGAAAAACGACCAGAATTTGTGAATAGGCACAGTAAATTAATTCTTCAACAGGATAATGCCAAAGGAAGTGCTACTCCACCCGCCATATTCGACAGACATAGCTCCTTCGGATTATCACTTATTTCGAACAATGCAGTCAGATCTTACGGGAGAACAGTTCACTTTATACGAAAGTATCAAAATTTGGATTGATAATTGAATCAGCTCAAAAGACCAGGATTTCTTCATGCAAGGAATACGTAAATTATCTGAAAGATGGGCGAAGGTTGTAGCTGCCGATAAGGCATACTTTAAACGAACTTTGCTTTAATTTTCTAAAAAAAACACATGTGTTTTATTTTAACAAAAAAGGACGGAGTCATATTCACACACCCAATAGTTTCAGCCTAGACGACTTGAAAAAGGATTTTAAA
Organism: Dysmachus trigonus; assembly: GCA_949715965.1. Taxonomy (NCBI): domain Eukaryota; kingdom Metazoa; phylum Arthropoda; class Insecta; order Diptera; family Asilidae; genus Dysmachus; species Dysmachus trigonus. The sequence goes on from OX454323.1 coordinate 69,086,280, forward strand.
TTATTGGAGTTCTCCACATTTATGTAAATTTATAAGATTCATTAAATATCTAGTAAAATTGTATGATTTAATATCATAGGTAGCAACATGGAATTCTTAAATTATAAATATCTTAGACTATATTGGTAAAAAAAAAAGAACAAAAAGGCCTTCTTCAGAATTTCTTGAAATCACCTAGAAATTCTTGTTGAATTCAGTTCAACATCTCAAAAAATTATCAGAATCAAAAATCTTAACATACCTTTGAACGAATTGAATTCTCCGTGGTATGAAATTCTAAAAGCTAAGTAAAAAGGGTTGATATAGTTACGAGTGTTCAAACCACTTAAAATATCGAAAATAGTCCAATTAGGCCCAAAGAATCTCTAGTTTGAGAGGAACATACATAAACCCTTTGCACTCATGAATTTATAAAAGCGCTATACTTATGATATAAGAGTGCAAAGAGCAGAGAAGGCTTTCTTTTATTATTAAGCTGTACTTTAAATATTATTACAATGAAAATCTCATTAAATTCAGACTTATGCATCTTGAGTTATTAACCCATTAATGCCTGGATAACAAAAAATTGTACAGCAACTTCGAGGCGCTAACTTTTATCGAAGGGGTGATCAATTCTTATCGAGACCAACTTTTCTAGACGTATTTTGAGTCGCCCGACACGATCCAACAAAAAAAAAGTTGAAAAAAAATTATTATTATTGTTTTTGTGCAATATTATGTAAATAAATACCTTTTTCACGTAATTTTTTTTCGAAAAAAGCACCTTGTTACTGCAATAAAGTGCATAAAACGTGTTATTAGGACTTAAACTTCAAAAATATGCAGGCATTTAATCAGTAATCAGTGACCCCAAAAACTCCGAATACCCACTTTTTTTTCGAAGAAATTGAGAATTTTGCCAAAAATTGTCCGCCATCTTGGATCCGCCATTTTGAATTGCGAAAGTCTGATAGAAAATTCGTAATCAGTGACCCTTAAAACTAGTGTATATACATTTTTGGGAATAGTCGAACATAGTGAGATAAAAAAAGTGATCGAAAGTAATGCAAATATGCGTAGAAGATAGTTTACAATGTTGCAATTTTTATGCAGCCTAATATTTTTAACGAAAAAAATGCCTGCATATTTTTGAAGTTTAAGTACTAATAACACGTTTTATGCACTTTATTGCAGTAAAAAGGTGCTTTTTCCCGACTAAATCAGTCTTTTTTCGAAAAAAAATTACGTGAAAAAGGTATTTATTTACATAATATTGCACAAAAACAATAATAATAATTTTTTTTTCAACTTTTTTTTTGTTGGATCGTGTCGGGCGACTCAAAATACGTCTAGAAAAGTTGGTCTCGATGAGAATTGACCACCCCTTCGATAAAAGTTAGGGCCTCAAAGTTGCGGTAAAATTTTTTGTTATTCAGGCATTAATGGGTTAAAGAAATTCTCAGAAAAAGCAGACATACAAGTTCTTTTCAAAATTTACATTCATTTTCAGAATTAAGTATTAAGGACACCTCAAAAAAAAAATATGTTATTTAAAAATTACCGAGAGTTTCTCCACAATTTTTTATATACTTAGTAAATAATTCTTTTAAGGATAAAATTATATTTTCTCTATAAATTTGAATTACAAATTAAGTGAGAAAATTGCTTTCTAATTAGCTTTTGCGTAAATTACTTATTCAAACAAAATTATAAAAACTTTTCCTTGATATTGCATTAGCATAGACGCGACACGGGAACTTGTTGAACAATTTCGTAAAAATCAAATCGAATTTGCCTTAAGCGACATTCATCACTTCAATTCAAAAGCCTAATGTAGTAGATATTGATTTCAGTTTAATTGCCATCGATACAATGAATGGTGGTGGCTGGTAAGCTTAACCCGAAACGCATTTGTAATTCTTATCGCTTTCATACATCTCAATGCAATTAGGGCGAAATCTCTACTTAGCAATATAATTGGCTTTGTAGTCGAAATGCTTTTCAAGTCTATTAACTTTCCAATAGCTTTGTGGATTTAATATCATTGAGATAAATTTGTAAAGCGATGATTCTCTGATGGACCAAATTCCGAAGTTTCAAAATCAGTTTATAGTTGTAATTTAAAACTTGAAATGTTCATCAGATAATTTTTATTTTTATCAAAAAACCTAAAGGGAAGTTTTAAGGGTATCTTGACCTGATCAGACCCAAAATAAGGCTAAAAATAGTGCTTAATAATATATATAGTAATAAAGGGTCATCCAAATGTGACGCCTAGATGTCAGCACTACATAATTTTTACACGTGACATATTTTCAAATGATATAAGCCATTTTGTTTTATTAGAAGGTAGTACAATTTTAACCATGGGCAGGTACACATTGCAACAACGCGTTTACATCATTCAAACTTTTTATGAAAATGGGCGTTCTTTGAAAAATACCCATCGCAAAATTCGTGATTTTTTTGGTGTAAATAATCGGCCAAATCAATCTTCAATTCAAAGATTAGTGAAAAAATTCGCAGAAACTGGTTGTGTTACTGATAAACCAAAAAGTGGAAGACCAAAGTCTGTACGCACAAATGAAAATATTGCTGCTGTTAGTGAAAGTGTTGAAAATGAACCGACAACATCAATTTCGCGTCGTTCGCAAGAATTGGGCATATCTTATGGCTCCTTATGGAGGATTTTGCATAAAGATTTGCATTTACACGCTTATAAAATTCAATTAACCCAGGAATTGAAAGAAAGAGACCATTTACAACGTCGTAATTTCGCTAGTTGGATTATTGAACAACGAACGACAGATCCATTGTTTTCAAGCAAAATTTTGTTTAGTGATGAAGCTCATTTCACAATGGATGGATTCGTCAATAAGCAAAATTGTCGTATCTGGGGTGATGAAAATCCTCGTGTTATTCATGAAAAATCTCTACACCCACAAAAAGTTACTGTTTGGTGTGCATTTTGGGCAAATGGAATCATTGGGCCATTTTTTTTCGAAGATGATGCTGGAAATGCTGTTACTGTGAATGCTGAGCGATACCAATCAATGTTGAGAGGCTTTTTATGGACACAGTTGAGTCATATTGATGTGTCTGACGTCTACTTCCAGCAAGACGGTGCTACATGTCACACAACTCGAGAAAACATTACGTTTTTGCGATCAAAATTTCCTCAACGTGTAATTTCACGAAATGCAGATTTCAATTGGCCTCCAAGGTCATGTGATCTAACACCATTAGATTTTTTTTTGTGGGGTTTTTTGAAAAGTCGAGTGTATGCTAACAAGCCACAAACAATTAATGATCTAAAGAACAACATTCAAGTTGCAATTCGTGAAATAACACCAGCAACATGTCGGAAAGTCATTGAAAATTTCGATATTCGGATTGATGCCTGCAGACGCAGTCGTGGTGGACATTTGAATGATATTCTATTCCACTTATAATTGTAATGGATCATACTTTTAATAAAAAAAAACAGCTTGAAAAAATTGCAAATAGTTTGTGTTTTATTTAAAAGAAACATGTAGGCGCGTTTTTTGGATGACCCTTTATTAACTCATAATAATAGCCCTCGAAACGTGAATCACATAACGCTCTCAGCGACAGATCCAAATTTCCAAACTTTCTGTGATTTTCAAGGAGTATTCCTTTTACTTTCGAAAGTTTGTCTCGCCTCATCAGCTGATAATGGAACTCCATCGAGTGGTAAATTAATTTCTGAACATTTCTACCCACTTTACGCTCACAGATAAACAATCCAATTTAGTCAAAAACTCTTGTTCTTTTGTAGATATTCTTTTGTGTTTTCGGAGTCGATGGCTTATTGGATTTTCGTGAAATTAAGCCCTTGAGGGTGGTGTGACTGATTCTAATTATGGTGCTAAAATCTGAGTTTTGCGGAGTAGTTGATTATCCAAATTAAATTAATGTGATGTACGATTTTGTTGGAAATTATCACCTCAGGGCTTCCGGCACTGATGCGTAACCTTCAGAACGCACAATTGCATCCCATTTTCTTAATGTTTGAACAAAGTTGCCTTTGTTGGGGAATTTTATTATTTCAGAACAATAATTGTACACCTACAAGCACAAGAAAGACGGAAGATGTATGCGAACTCAGAATGGATTTTTTTTTAATGTGAGTATAGAATAAGTATAAATTATTATAGATACTAGTCTAGAGCATTGAATATTTTTGTTTTAGATGAAAGTTTGTAATACACTATTTCTACAAATGTTGTCCGATATTAATTTAATACTTTACTCGTTATAAAGAAAGCTTGGTTTTAAAATTATATAAGTGAACGCTGTCAAAGGACAAGGATCAATGGAGTACTTTCGGAATTGTAGGTTAACTCACTTGGAGTACTACAAGGATCAGTACTAGGGACGTTATTATTTTTAATATAAATACGAAACTGAGGTACCGTAGACTAACATCGGTCAGATTTATACTAGATACGTTGAAATGGGTGAGCGTGAAGCATAGGATGGAGATGAACGTATTTTTGTTCATAAATAAAATAAAGCATCAGAAGCTACCAAACTACCTGAACGATTTTGTGCAATACGTGGGAAATGTGTAAGCATACCTTCTGAGGAATAATAATGATTTCAGACTGTTAAAAGTCTATAGAGGTTTCTTACTTTTCAATATACTACCAAATGACAAAAAGTGAAATGAGTATAAGAGAGAATGTACTAGATTTGTAAAAGAGCGAGTGGAATGAGAAGTATTAATATGTGTTTGTTGTAAAACGAGTAACATACTAATAAATTATTATTACTAAAATAAATTCGAAAAGTAACAATAAATGAATACTAAGTAAATCTGAAAAAAATTTTAAGGTTGCACAAGAGCATACAAAGTTACTTCGGGTCTGATTTACTAGCTATTTTTTAAACATATTGAAATCATCAGAGATTTAAAACAAAATCTTAACTGCATAAATAAATAACTTTATCGGCTATTTTTAAAAATTTCGTACTACAATAACACAGGTTTACAAAAAAAAAAAAAAAAAAAAAATTTTATGTTTATTTGACCAAAGTAACGGACGCCTTAAATCCGAGGTTCGTAAACCTCTATCACGTCAGGTTCAAGGCTAGGTCAAATTGACTCTAAATTACATCCCTGCAAAATTGAGTAGTTCATGTAAAATTTCTTATTCAAGGTCTTTTTGGGTGGCTGATCACGAATCTGAAGTACAAGTTCGAGAATTCTTTAATCCAAAATGGAGGTTCCAATATAGCGGCATCAGATTCGTGAACAGTTGAGTAGTTCATGCGAAACTTGTTACTGAGGGGTTTTGGGGGTCGCTGATTACGAATCTAAAGTCCAAATTCGAGAATTCCTTATTCCAAGAGTTTGACTTAATGATGAGCTTAAAATGATCTTTAGCAAGAAACCTATATGCCCAGTGGCTGGTATATGTAGCGCGGCCATTTCTCAACTTAAGGGGGTAAATACAATTAGAAGGTCGAAAAAATCGATTTTTTTTTGTTCCCCTAAAAAGTTAGGAAATTTCCCGTAGAATACGCTCCAAAAAGTTTCAGGTCGAAAATCGAACTCCTTATATATTTTTTCTTCATTTTTCGAGAACGCTTTGTTCAGCGCATAGAAGGTTTTCAAAACTTTAAACTCGTTTTTCTCAAAACAACATTTTTAAAATTTGCAACCACGATTACTCGAAAACTACTTGTCCAATTTAGCTGAAATTTTTAGGGTTTCTTCCTTATATCTTAGGCTTGTCTGTAAGCCTAATTGTTTTGGAATTTTTTGTTGCGAAATTGGATTATTAATGCAAAAATGGCTGAAAAAATAGTGAAAATTATCGATTTTTTACAAAAACTTCTACCAAACGCAGAATTATTTTTTTTTTTAAATTTTTGAGGCTTACCGACAAATTACATGTATATTTAAGCCACATTTTTTTTATGGGCTGTTACAGATCAATAACACGACGTCCAGAGTGGTTGCAGTTAGTTTTGAGGGTCAACTTCACGCCAGCGTACAGCCGCCATTTTGTTTTCAAAAATTAAAAAAAATTTTTTTTTACATTTCTCATTTATACCTTAACAAGTGTACAAAGTTTTATAATGATTGCACTAAACCTTCTTTGTGAAAAAAAATGTTTTTGAATGCGTAATTTTTGTCCGTGTAATTGTATTTACCCCCTTAAGCTTGAGATAACTTACTACTGACCTCTTAAATTACATTTGTTTGACCTTGAGAGGTTAAACTGTGCCAGAATTTGGAATCAGCAAACCAAAAACCCATGTATTCAATAGTTGGGATTCAATACACGCCTTTTTTAAATTTGACCTTGGATTAACTTTGAAGTTACCTCTGGCTGACCTTGAGGGATTTAAAAAAAATACGAATTCAGATTCAGCGACCCAAAATACCTAAATATTTTATTTTTCAGAATTATTTTTGAGTATACAACGGGTCGCATAGACCTCAATAGACTCAAGTCTGTACACCACGAGACTACTTTAGAACTCAATTTAGGGAGGGTTAATTCAAAAAGCAGTATAAAAGTAGGATATATAAGTATTTGGACTTTAAGCAGAACCAAATTTCATAAACTCAAAATTTTAAATTTTAAATTAAAATTAAATGTTCTTCTAAAATAAGGTACCGAAAATTTTTTTAAAGTGTATGTAAAGTGGGATCGAACTACTTAAGTTTCCCTATATAATCTACTTAAATATTCTTAAATATCTTACCAGAAATTGATTTTGTCCAAGTATACAATCCAAATAGCGCCTCAGATTCTCCGTTCCTTAACAATGCCCAAGTATAAGACATCAGTGTATGTTCGAAGAGAGCCTCACTTGTTTTATTCGAGGCCACTAAACCATGAAGCATAACTTCTGAATACCTCATTACCATCTCTGGTTCCATGCAATGCAGCGCAACAAGATCAACAGCGGTCCTAATCCGATTGAACCATTCATTGCAGGTCGACGTGTTTACCCTGAAGAAGGTTCTCACAGGCTTTTCTGGGGCTGGCATAGCAAAGGCTGTGCCTTCAGCTGCATTGTAGATGGCCTTTTCCAAGCACTCCAAAAATCCAAGTAGAATTCTAGTATTCCTCTGATTAGCTATAAGTGAGGAAACATCTTTTATATTCGAAACCTCCCGAAGGGCCAATATTCGGGCAGCCTCTTTAACAAGAGCTTCTATTTTGAGGAAAGTATCCTGGGGCTTCCCTAGCGCAGTCCGTAGCTTATTGTTAACACAGTGCTGAGCAGATTCCCATTGGCCCCAATTCGCTAGACATACTAAATCTGTTAAAGCATTCGAATAGAAATCAGAACCTCGTCCACGGTATACTGTCCAACATTTTGGAAAAATATCTTTGAGAAAAGTTTCAACGAATTGTGCCTCTTCGCTAAACGATAAATTCTCAATTAATTTCTTGAAGTATTTTTCCCTAAGATGTGCTGGTGGTGCTGATGATGTGTAGAAATGTTGCAATTCTGTTAATTTTGCTGAACGAGCTTTAAATAGTCCTGTGTTTTCATGGACTTGTCGCAAAGATACTTCAAGTGGTAGTTTTGCAAATATTTCAGAATATTGTTCACGAACTTCTGAGCTTGTAGAACACATATGAATACAGCAGACTTCTGATATAGAAGTTAGTACAGCTAAATTAATATCGCTTAGCTGAAGTATTGCGTTTATACAGTTTACGCAATGTAGAGTAATATCTACAGATCCACTAACTGAAATTAGACAGATATTTTTCCCAATATCTACGAAAGGTTGATAATCTTTCAGTGGTTTTGCATGTTGAGCACATTGTTGGTATAGAAGTTGTAGCCAGTCTAAAATTCGTAGTATTGTTTTGTCCGAAGGTAGAACAGAACTGCTCAAGACGTCAACATGGAATCTTAAGATGTTACCAAAATTTTCAGAAGTTGGACTTATATCATCCAAAGAAAGCTTACTGAAGACGTTACTTGTTAGAAGATTACTGGATAAAATATAGTTGTTATTCTTAATACAGTGTATAGACAACAGGGTGATTATAGAGTCATGTAAAGCTGGATTCTGAGACCAAATAGTCATATTACAAGCCGCAAACTCCTTAATAAGTAGCTCCAAAATTGATGGTTGTAGTGCATACATTCCAATAATTGATGAAGTTTGGATAGCCAGCACCGATATAGCTGAGATATAAAAATTTAAAATACATTCAGCTTGAGGCTGTGTATAGTGATTTCCTATTTCTCTATCACAATCTCCAGAAATTGTTTTCATGGCACGTTTCACGTCAATTAGGATGTGCTTGTAGGCTTCCTGCAGTAATGGCACATTTTTAATAGTCAATATTTCTTGATACAATTTCAATAGAGTTTTGTAATGTTTCATATTCCTTGTTAGTTTTAATCGTGCCAAATCATTCTGATTTGAATCAGTAACATAAGTAATTAGTTCGATCGGTGTATTCGCCTTCATCTGGCGAATAAAAGTCAATAGAAGTAGTAAAAGACTTGATATTTGAACATCATCAAATTGACCAATACTTTCAACTTCTATTTTGATTATATCAATTAATTTTGCTGGTTCAAAAGATATTTCCTTCGCTGCATAATGTTGTATAATAATAAAAAATTCGTTGATATTCTGAACAGTTTCAAGACATGATGTCGCTTTTAAACTTTTTGAGGCCACTTGTGTTATAGTCTTGATTGCTTCCTCAAAAATCGATCGTCCAAGTTTAAATGCTAAAATTTCGCTATTGCTACTCAGGCATTTCATAACCGAATTAAAAGCGCCAACAAATGATCCAACACTAACCTCTGGCAGAGGTGATTGTGATTTATCTTTAACACCTTCATGTTGATCATCAATATCCTCACCGAATGTTCCAATATCTTCTAAAAATTGCCCCAATAGTCCTAAAGTAAAATCCAATTTCTTAATAAAAAACTCCGAAAAGCATTGCAATATGTTGGTGCAGTGTTGTTTCAATTTTGGTGGCTGTTCTGTTTCTAAATGCCATCCAACAACAATATCCACAATATCGGTAAAATGACTTTCAAACGCTTTCTTGTAGTTATTAGCGAATTCCCCAATCACATCACTAACTGCAACGAAATGCTCAACGACATCAGCATTTTCTAGCATATCTTTTAAAGTTATAATCAGCCTATCACTAAAATTCGTTAGATCTAAGGTAGCCGCATCGAATTTGATGGTAACCTTTAGAGCACGCATTAAATAAATCCGAATATCTTTTACAGCATCATAATTTTTAACAATCCAATTTTTATAGATGAGGAAATCATGACGCATTACATAGCCAAGCATTCCGAATACCTTTGCGACGTGATCTAAACATTTTGGTGGACCATGCTCTAGAATGGATATTATTGATTCAGCGAGAAAATCAAATGCTCTCCTTATATATGCAACATTTGATGAATCCATTACAACTATCTGTAATTTTTCACAGAGCTCTATTGCAACAGCCGGATTATTTTCGGAGCATAAACGACGTAACATTTTCGAAATTCGCATATCCTCAGAGAAGAGGTGATACAGGGCGTTCATCTCCGGTTTCTTGTCTGAAAGAAAGTAAAGGACATTATTTACAAAAATGTTTATTTAATTGTTTTAAACAAGTTTACTATAATACAAATTTACTTGTAGATTCTTTAAGCTTAACGAGTTACAAATGTGCTCATCTTTTCAAAAATTAGTGTCTTGTCTTTAAAATCAAAAACCAAAAACTCAAAGACTATTTGCCCGGTATGGCTAACAAATTGCAAATATTTTATCTAGTGCTTATAGTGGCGAGTTTTTGATTCCAACTCTAGTTCTGCCTTTGTTTTAAATATTTTACAAATATACACCGAAGATATTACAGCAAATAAAATTCTTAACCCCATGGACTACCATTTTATATACTAAATTAATTACAAATAAATAGGAAAATTGGATTATTATATTCCTTTGTCTTTTCAATATCAATTGACCGCATGCTGCTAAAGCCATAAAAACTTCGAAGCAATAAATAAATACACAAAGACTTTATGCAGGCAAACAGCCGGATGAAAAGTACTTTGTAATATTGTTTGTTATTTTTGTACACTTAAAGGAATAATCGGATTTGTTTAATGTTTTTGAACAGAGGTTAACTGAACCATGTATGAACTCATGAGTTATATTATAATTTAGGATTGAATGAACGAATTACAATTATAAATAAATTTCACCCAAACTAGGTGGAATCTACATGGATAAAAATGTAAAAGCTGCATGTATTCTGCATGTCATCTGAAATTTCTAATAGGAATTCAGCAAGCAATTCAGTCGTAAGAAGTCAACTCCTAAAGGATAATGATTTTTTCTGTCTGAATAACGTGCTAATGATATTAGAAATTTTCCTCATAATTCAGCTGTAGGAAATTTTGAGACATGATTTCATAAACCGATTTTTTTTGGATAAGGACATTTTTATTAGCGGTTAATATTTTATTTTTCGATTTGTATGATACCGATTTTAAACTGGATTAAAAGCAGATAAGGAAAATAAGAAACAAAGCCAACAACCAAAATTACAAGATTTTTTTAATTGCTAAAATTATTGAAAATAACATTAATTAAGGATATTTAGGTTTTTATCTATACTAATATTATAAAGCTTAAGAGTTTGTTTGTTTTTTTGAACGCGCTAATCTCAGGAACTACTGGTTCGAATTGAAAAATTCTTTTTGTGTTGGATAGTCCATTTGTCGAGGAAGCCTTTAGGCTATATAACATTACGCTGCGACCAATAGGAGCGAAGCATCAGTGAAAAATGTTGCAAAAACGGGGAAAGTCGTATTAATTACACTATATAAACTCAAGAACGGCTGAACCGATTTGGCTGAAAATTAGTGGGGAGGTAGCTTAGAACCAGGAAACGGATATAGGATACTTTGTAGGGTTTCAAAATGGCGGATCCAAGGTGGCGGCTGAAAATTTTAAATTTGAAGCGATTTTCATGGAAATTGGTATATAGGAGTTTTGCGGGATGGGGATTTCAAATCCGCTATCCAAATTTAGAAATTCAAGATGGCGGATCCAAAATGGCGACCATATTTCTCGATTTCAACGGATTTTAATGAAAATTAGTACAATGATTATTCTGAGGCCACTAATTTTGAATATTAGCAAAATTTCCAAATCCAACATGGCGACCAGAATGTCTCGATTTCAACGAATTTTAATGAAAATTGGTACAATGATTATTCTGAGGCCACTAATTTTGAATATTATTAAGATTTGGAATTTCAAGATAACGGATCCATAAAGGGGTTTTCGGGTTGAAACAATTTCTAGGATATAACAAACTAGAACATTTGAGAAGTGTTTAATTAGTAAGTATTTACCCAACGCCGGGTGGAACCGGGTAACCCAGCTAGTATTCTAATAAGTTTTTCGCGATTAAGTAACTGATGTACTGATTACAGTTTCGTTAGTTTACTGGTTTATCTATTGCTTAAACGAAGCCTTTTAAAAGAATTTTAATTCGAACTGAAACTTTGAACGCATTTAAAATTTCAATTATAATTGAATTTGCGGTATAAGAGGCCTATTTTAAGGTCACATTTCCAAAAATTCTCATCAAGTTAATTTAAAATTCAAGAGAATATTTATAAGATGTAAAACTTTACAAAAATGCTAAAAACAAAGAATAATTTTTAAGGTCATATTTCCAAAAATTTTCATCGGGTAAATTTTAAGTTCTAGAGAATATTTACAAAATCTAAAACTTTATAAAAATGCTAAAAACGGAAGATAATTTTTTTTCTAAAATTGCTGATTTCCCCTAAGTCCTTAAACATTTTAATGAACTTTTTGGGTTTTGAAGGCACCAAAAAATAAATAAAATATTTAAATTGATAAAAAATATGAGATTAAACCAAAAATAGATGAAATCTAGTTATGAATTCTACTTTTATATTTGGAAATAAGCAAGTTTTGAAGTATTTTTTCTTCTGTGGCACTTCTAAGTTGAGCAAAATTTAAATAACCTTGATCCATAAGTAAATATTTTAATATTGTTACACTGAAGAAATGTTTTTATAAATTTTACCATGAAAATAACTTTACGAGGTTCTTTAGTTCGCTACAAGGTTGAAATTGTGTTCTGAATCTGCAGAAAATTAGTATAGTACTTTAAATGCAAACTTGCACCAGGGACTGCAATGGCTCCTAACTAGGTTATTGTTTGTAGTTAATAACTAAAAATACAGAAAACTAGAAGGCACTGGCAGAAACTTTTGCCTCCAATTACCCCCACAGTTTTTTTCCCGCGCAAAGTAATGGTTAATTTAAATTCTAACGACATACAGACCTGCATTTGAGGTTAGATTTGAGACCGCATCGTTTCCTCGATTTTTGTTCAAGTCTTTATATCCAGACTCGTTGGCGTACTTGTGGGAGCTCCCCTCGCCGCCGGCCCCATCGTCCTGAGCCGAGCCCAGATGGAGGAAACTCTTGCCCGACGAGAAGTTCTTGCCCTTCTTTCTGTCCATCTCAAAATCGGTGACCAGCTGAACGCTGGAAATTGGGCCGCATTCACTGACCCGATACAGTCCGGGGGCGAGCGAAGCACCTCCGCCCGCAGCCCTGCTCTGTCTCTGCACTCGATCTGGTGCTCCGCCACCAGCCACTTGATCTCTGTCGCAACAACCAGGACGCCTTCCCTCCCGGGGCTCATGGGCATTATTCTGCAAATCGTCTGCGGTTTCATCGACTAATTCAACGGTGTCGCTAAGCATAACTTGCTTGTGTCATAGCGACACGCAACGACCAACGTGCGCTCTGCCAGGCGGTGTACTCGACGCGGCGGTATTTAAACTTGAGGAAAAATTCCCGTGTGAGGAAAATCAGCGTGATTTATTCGACGGCGGGCGATCAAAACTCGAACCCACGGAAAATCGCAACACATTTGACAAGAGGGAACTGTCACAGTGACGGCCACGGTAAACAACTGAGGAAAAATTAAAAACTCAACAGAATTGCCAGACGGGAGAGAAATTTTGCAATCAGATGATCAGCTGATTTTGGTCGTTACAATTTGGTTTTTTTTTTGCAGGAAATATCGTCGAAATGTTGATAACAATAATAATGCACTTCTCATCATTTTGCTGGAAATATTCACTTAATTCTGAGAATTTAGGCTCTGTGGATACATTTTCTGTATTTCTTAAATAAGCTATACAACAAAAATAAAAGTTAATTCAATTTTGTGGCTCTCCAGACAAATAATATTTGGTATAAAGGGTCACAATTTATTAATAATATTATTAACTATCCGTTTTTAATACTATTAATCCCTCTTTTAATGTACACAATACTTAAAATAATTAAAGACTGATACAGAAAAAAATCTACCACCCGGATCAACAAAATTCGGGAACGCAGGTAGTGTTGCAACTATAAAAGGGTGTGCACTTATATATGCAAGCCATTAAGTGCAAAGATCTTGTGTAGTAGAGATGGATGCCAGCCAAAAAGAACGTCGCCAATTAATTCTTTACACATATGTGGAAAATCCGAATATATCGCAAAGGGACCTCTCTAAAAAGCTGAAAATCCCGAAGACGACCATCCAAAATATGTTCAGCAAATTTCGGGAATCCTGTACCTAGTGTCTGGAGAAATCCTGAATTGGGGAGGAAATCTGGTTCGGCAGACCAAAAAATGGCCAAAGAAGTGGTAGCCAACTTTAAACGGAATTCCAACCTCTCGTTGAGAGATGTGGCTGATAAGGTTGGAACATCATCTGCTACGGTCCAACGAATGAAAAGAAGAGAATGCCTGCGAGGTTTCCATATTCAGAAAAGTTGCAAAATCCAGAAGCCGGATTTTGTATGAACATTTTCTAACGTAATTTGGCTGCTGCATTATGGATGACTTCAACCAACTTCCAAGACGGGAATTTTATGTGGCAAAGAAGAGGGGTGACACAGATCCTAAATTTAAGAATCGTCAATGGATCAAATTTCGCGTTAAATATTTTATTTATGTACGTGTAGTCAGAAATCATCACCTTCCGTGACAACAGGCACAATCAACACTGATTAATACGTTAACGAGTGTCTTCAGAAGCTTCTTCTTCCATTCTTTAGAAAGCATAATGCATCAGCTTTCTTTTGGCCGGATTTAGCAACTTGCCACTACAGCAAAAAAGCGTAATAAGCAAGTAATAGAATAACCAATATTATTTGATTAAAGAAAAAAACGGTTTTCTTGTTGCTTTCATCATTCATAGGTGGTCGTTTTTTTTTCTGTATCAGTCTTTAGTTTTGTATGCATGCACGTAAATGCCTTCGTAATTATCATACTAATATACTTAACAATTGGAAATATTTACCAAGAGGAGTACGAAAACGATTCAGATTTATTATATAGTTTTCCATTATTATTAAATAAAACATTAATTTATTTAAAAAAAATGTAGATAATCTAAACACTAATTCAACTGTATTCAAAAATATCACGTGATTTTGTTGAAACTCCCTCGCTCTCTTAAAAGGATCACGTGATTTATGGACGGCCCCATAATGGAGTCTACGCTAGCGAGGAGACTAGAGACTGGACTAGACTGAATTCTACCTTAATGATTTAAAAATTTATTTTTTCGTGGGCGGCAAACAGTCCTCAACCGCTGAATTGCTTTCGCTGTCTTTGTTATGCGAAAATCCTGATTCTGGTTTTTATTTTCGTGTTGTGGACAGAGTCAAGGTGCTTAATACCATTTTTGTCATCAAATCTAGTGCTTCTGGTCCGGGCGAAATGTTACCTAGATTAGTTAAGCTTATTGCATGTCTCTTCTTAATTCATTGAAACCCTAGATTAAAAATAACACCAGAAATGAATTTATTAACTCAGAAAATTTCCGCAAATTACACTGGTCAACACCAAATTTTTTTCCGAACAAGTGGCAAATAATTTATATACGATTTTTTCCGTAGATTATGAATTCGTAAATGAAAATGCTCAATCAGCTCCCGTTTTCAAGGAATAGTCAAAAAACCTTATTTTGACCATATTTAAAAAATCATTAAAATATAACGGATTATTATAGAAGCTTATAACGTGGCTAAAGCCAAAGTTAGAACCTTGAGCTATTATCTCAAAATACTAAAGGTCTTAAAAATGTTCGAAAAATACCTTGAAAATCAAATTTTTGACCAAACCGATAACTTCATACAACAGATGCTGAATAAAGACTATAATAAATACACGCTCATGAAAAACTTTTTCGCGAGAATGTTTAGAAAAGCTATAAAAATTTGTGGTATTTGATATTTTTTAGAATAAGTTTCAGACTTTGATTTGAGCCATCTTACAAGTTCCAGTGACCATCTGTTACTTTTTGATGATTTTTCAAAAATGACAAAAATACAATATTTTGAATTTTCCACTCTATTTTTTCTCGAAAACGAGAGCTGATTGAAAATTTTCATTTAACAATTCGTAATATACAGAAAAAATCCTATAGAAATGATCTGGTACTCTTCCAGAAAAAAAAGAAACATTGAATTTGTTGACCAGTGTTATTTATATGAAAACAATTTTAAAACTAGGGGCAATTTTAACTAGTACCTCGATCATATCTTGGCAATTTCTCAATGTATGCTTTTGTTTTTCATTCTAAAGTAAATTTATTGAATTTTTTTTAACCTATTATACGTTTTAACTCAGTGCAACTTCCATAAAAATTTATATTTTCTCGATTTATAAAAGTTATTTTCTTTGGTAGGTTTTATTTTATACCGGGCTTGACGGAAAAAAAATTAATCTAAATTAAATTTAATAAGAGAACTTTTTTATTTTTTATTTATAGTATAATTTTAGAAATAAGCACCCTATTTGAAAACGCCAATTTTCGGCTCTGAAAGTGCCTTTTTTTAATTTGCGTAGTGTTTAACAGAGATAATCAAGCCGTTATTTTTCAATATTTAAATATTAAAGAGGTTATGATTTTGTATTGAATAACTGTATTTTTATTGTAGTCAGCACAGTTGTTTATTTATTTATTTATTGTTTCGCTTAATACAAGCTACAGAAATTACTTAAACTACGACTAGAATAAAATTAACCTAAATTAATTAGTCAAAGGGGGCGTGGATTAGGCAGGGATAGGGCTCGCTTAAGGGAGGATTTGTCGAGGTGGAAATCGAAGGCAGTAGAGTTGTTGACCTTCCGTAGCATTCTAGTGAAGGGTTCGAAGTGGCCATAATTAGTACGGTGGGTCGCAAGACGAAAGGTGGGGAAAGATCTAACATTGCGGGGGTTAGTGTCAAGGGATATGCTATGTAGGAGGTCAGGGCAATCGATGAGACCAGCTAGGACTTGGTGGACGAAGACGATATCAGCGATATCACGACGGAGGGAGAGAGGTTGAAGGTCGATTAGTTTTAGGCGGTCTTCATACGGAGGGAGGTTGAGGTGATCTGTCCACGGGAGGTTGCGCAGGGAAAAACGAATGAATCTACGCTGGACTGATTCAATTCTGTTGATGGTTGAAGACTGCGAGGGAGACCAAACCTGACAGGCATACTCAAGGAGTGGTCTAACGAAGAAAATGAAGAGCGATTTGGTAACGTAAGGGTCGGAGAACTCCTTAGACCATCGTTTGACAAAGCCAAGAGTAGAATTGGCCCTGCTAATAGCGTGATCTATGTGGGAACGGAAGTTGAGTTCACTATCGCATATGACACCAAGATCACAGAGGGAGGTAACAGATGGAATGGGTTCTCCAGAGAGGGTGTAGGATCTGGGAAGAGTAGAGGTGCGCTTACGGGAGAAGGTGATCGCTTGGCATTTGGATATGTTTAGATCGAGAAAGTTTTTTGAGCACCAGGTACGAAAATTGTCTAGGTCGTTTTGGAGTAGCGATGAATCGGATGTGTCGGAAATTTGTTTGAAGATTTTCATATCGTCAGCATAGATTAGGATGTCAGAGTGATTGATAACGTTCACGACATCGTTAATGGACAATATGAAAAGTAAAGGGCCGAGATGACTGCCCTGGGGGACACCGGAACGGGATAAGAAGGGTTTGGAAATCGAAGAGGCGAAACGGACGCTATAGTGGCGATTATCGAGGTAGGAGCTGATCCAAGAAATGAGTCGGGGAGGGAGGCCAATATAGTTTAATTTTAGAATGATGATTTTGTGAGAGATTTTGTCGAAGGCTTTGCTAAAATCAGTAGCTACGACGTCAACTTCGTTCCCGTTCTCGACAGAAAGAAGGGTGCGAGACACAAAGGTAGATAAGTTGGTCGTAGCAGATCTACCTTTGATAAACCCGTGTTGAGATGGAGATAGGATGGACTTGCAGTGGAACGACAAGGAGTCATAGATGAGGCTTTCGAAGAGTTTAGGGATGCATGAAAGTTTAGCGATCGGACGGTAATTTGAAATATCGCTTTTACAACCCTTTTTATGGATAGGGGTAATATAAGAGTCCTTCCAGTGATCAGGAAAAGTACCCTCAGAAAGGGAAAGTTGGAAGAGGTGGGTAAGAGGTTGAATTAGATGGGCAAAGCATTTCTTTAGGAGAATAGCAGGAATGCCGTCAGGACCGGGGTCAGTATCGTCGACGAGCGCACTGATCTTAGAAGCAACTAGAGAAGGGTCAATGTTTATGGAGACGAAGGAGGTTTGAGCACAGTTTTCTAAGGCGGAGAAGTAGTTAAGGTCAGGGTCGGAGACGAGATCGCAAAAGGATTGACTAAAAAATTCGGCAAACAAATCAGCAATTTCTGTAGGGTTGGACGAGGATGAGTCGCCGAGTTTGAGGATAGAGGGGTAGCCGTTAGATTTGCGCTTAACATTAATGAACTCAGTACCGGCCTTAGGGGGGGGCAAGCTCGGGCGGCGCCCGAGGGCGCCGTTCGATTTGGGGCGCCAAATGAATCAGGAACATTTAAAAATTTCTCAGAAGAATAAGTTTGTAGAACTGCAAAATTGAGTAAAAATATATGTAAGACGAAGGCAAGGGCGACAAACATGCGTTTTGAAGCATTTTTTTTTACTTCCCGAGGTGTTTTTGTGTTCCCCCCAAGGAAAGTGGCAATTTTATGTATAAATATCGTAAAAGCAAAACCCCCACGAACAATATCATAAATACAAGCCGTCTAATTCCGAGGATTGCTTCTTATGGCGGTATAGCCCATTTATTCTACTCCACAGGGCGAATCTGCTGAACTATCGTTTTTACGAAAAAGTGATGTTCTACTAATTGTAACTGAGGAAGAATGCCGTTCTTACAGTACCAACACCATTATAGGGGCGAGAACAAAATGTTAAAGATATTTGCGTTCAAATTTCTGCCATAAGAAGCAATGTAACATCGCTACATGTGCATTTTCAAATTCGCGGCTTGTGTTTATACGTATTAGAGGGAGTTTGGTAAGAGCCGTTTTCCATATTGTGTGTATTTTCGAATAAATTTTTTCTTAGAAATTCGCGATGGGCGCTTTAGACATATTGTATATATTTGCAGACTGCAGCTATCACTCCTAAACTGAGTCGTGAGTGTTCTGGGCTTTCCTAAGAGTTCCATAAAATTTTTAAATAATATTTGCAAATCATTATTTTTAAAAACTCATTTGGTCTTCAAAAATATTAAAGGAACGAGTGATGCATAAGGTAAATGAACGATTTCATTTTTGGACGTTGTACTTTTTTTCTAATTTACCTGTAAATGTTATTGAAATGCAAAATTTATGAAACGTAAATACGAAATTGATTTTCCAATTTTTCCAATAGTTTATTTTGAAACTGCAGATTTCATGATAATATCAAACTGCGTTTGAAGTATTTACTAGTTTAATTGATTATTATTCCAAGTTTTCGTGGCAAAGATTCGTAATTCAATGAAAAACAATTGGAATGCTATACAATATTTAAATGCATATAAAGATTATTTCAGAAAATCCAAAATACGTTTCGAAAATCATGAAGCCTTAAGATTCTCAGAGATACATAACTCGGATATAGTAAATTTTATTCTCAGATGAAGCATTGAAGATTCTATAATACATGAATCAACATTCGTAGCATTTCAAAGAAAATTATACCGAAGGTATATTACCCCTTCAAATTTAATTTTCTTTATCCTGTTCTGTCCAGTGCCACATCCAGTATCAAATGTAGTTTTCAGTTTATATATGAAATTCAATAATAGATTACGCAACGTTGGGAGTATAAAAAAAAAATTTACAAAAAAAATAAAAACCGACTTCGAAACTTTGCCTGTATGTACAAATTTAAACTAAAAATTTAAAAATAATATTTTTTATTACTTTAAAGAAAAGAGCATTCAAGGATAATATAGAAAATTATTGATATTTAAATATTTACAATAACTAATCAGTCAGTTTTTAATTGGTGTAGGCAAGGCAAGTTTTAAACCTAGAGAATTTGGGTTTTTAAACTTGCCTTGGCTGGCACCGACTCCAAAAAGTAACTGATTAGATATTGTAAATATTTAAGTACGAGTATTAATAGTTTTGTATATTGTGCTTGAATGCTCTTCTCTTTAAAGTAATAAAAAATATTATTTTTAACTTTTTAGTTTAAATTTGTACATACAGGCAAAGTTTTGAAGTCGTTTTTTATTTTTTTGTAAATTTTGTTTTATTTTTCAATTTTTAGCTGACGGGAAGTGGTTGAAATTCAATAAAAGGGATTCATCCCCTAAGTTTCCACCTTTAGAGCAGGAATATTTTCTTCAAATTTAAATAGGACCACCCTTGAGAAATATTCTATTTAATAAAAAAAAGAATTATTAAAATCGGTTCACAATCGGCGAAATTATCGCGCAACGTACACAAAAAAAGAAAAAGAAGAAAAAATAAAGTCGAGTTGAGAACCTCCTCCTTTTTTTGAAGTCGGTTATAAATAAAGAATGCCCAACTATTTGATCTAAGGCCTTCTTTTTTAACACGATTTACGATTTTTCCGTTCGAAGCCTACGCAAAGTGGAAATTTGTTTTAAGTGGTGGTTACAAAGTTGACACTTTACGGTCTGGACTGCAGAAAAATTAATTTTTTCTTATCAACATTTGTTCTTTTTTTCTATGCAGGCTGATAATATTTTATTTTAACGGTGGAAAACTAGACCATAAACCGTCTGGTTATCAATACAGAAAAAGAAAAGCGTCAGAACCATCTATTCAAAATGAAGTTAGATCTGAATCGCCTAAACCAATTTCGGATGGAAATAAGTTGAACATAGATGAGGACGAGCCCAACAATCAAAATGCGGTAGATGACGGAACTTGTGAAAATATAGAAGAATTATCTAAAAAATTTTCGGATTGTTCTGATAAAAAAATCGTACTTTTTTTCCACTTGACCGTGTTGTCCGTCCGCCTGTGCATTTTTTGTGTAATTCAAAATTAGAAATCGAAATTTAACTATGTTCGGAGAAAGCCCAAACCTTGAAATTGTTCACACTGCTAAATTTTTGATGACACTACAAGTTATAAAAATTTTGAACCTGCGATAATTGTTCAACTTTTTATTGCGCTACTTATAAAAGCGTGTTTTTTTGTTTTTTAAGCCATAATTTTTATACTTTTCTTTAAAAGGGGCGCCGAGGAAAAGTTTGCCCGACTAAACGCAAAAGCCTAAGGCCGGCACTGAATGAACTTATAGAATTGCTTGGGATCGGAAATAAGTTTGGATTGCATAGAAGTCAGATAGTCTTTGTAAAGGGATTCACAACGTTCGGAAAAGAGTGAGGAAATGGCTGAGTAGGAAGAGTAGTCAGTGTTGGACTTAGACAGGAGGAGGGAATGCCAAAGTTTGTTCCTTTTGTTACGCAGGGAGCGGAGCTCTTTATCGTACCAGGGTGGTGATGAGGAGCGATTTATAACGGGCTCAAAGGGTACACATTTTGACATACAGTTGAAAAGTTCGGTGTAGAATAGGGAGACGCAGTTATTAATAGGTAGTTGCAAATCTTCTAGGGATGTTAGAATACTGGAGTGACTTAAAAGGAGGTTAAGTTTCGCAAAGTCGGCTTTACGAAAATTGTAGTGATAGCGGGTTTCGGAGATAGTAAGAGGGGTAGACGGTTCATAGGAAAAAGATAGAAAGAGGGGGGGGGGGTGGTGTAAATCAAGAGTAGAAAGAAGGTGGTGACTTTCAGTAACAACTGAGTCTAGCGGATTGGTAACAACTGAGTCTGGCGGATTGGTCAAGCTGTCTGCCAAGGTAGTTTTTGACGCCACTCATTTGGTAGAGGCCAGAATCGGAGAAGTGGTCGATAATTAGAGACTCAATTGAAGAAGACACGTTAGTAGCGAAATAGGAGGAGTCATCGTCGGAGAGGGACCAGATGAGATGAGGGAGGTTAAAATCACCCAAGACAATGATGTCATCGAGGGGATGGGCAAGAGCCGACACGGCATCGAGTGCTTCAGTTGCGTGTGAGTAGGCTTGGAGAGGCTGAGCAGGGCGAATGTAGCAGCACAAGATGAAGAGGGACCGGCGATCAAGAGAGATTTTGACGCATACCCATTCAAAGGAAGATGAGTTAGAGGAATTGATCAAGGTGGAGCTGAGGCGGTTGTGAACAGCAATAAGGACGCCGCGACCAGAGGGACCGGAATAAGTTGCGCATCCATCGGTGCGAAAAACACTGAAGTCGGATGAGAATAGTTCATAGTTGTTGATTCCGGAGGTTAGGTTCGTTTCCGAGAGGGCGAAGATGTCGTAGGGGAGGGATAGGGATTTTAGAAAAACGTTTTGGGTTTTGGAGCGAAGCCCTCTGACATTCTGGTAGTAAATCGAGCAGCAGGTAAAAGATTTGGTGGGGATGGGCAGAGGAGGGGAGGAGTGGGTGGGGGGGTTAGGAGCAAAAATAATTTTTCGAGTCCATGCGACATTTCTGTAGATGGGAAATGCGTTTGGAACTGAGGTAAGAGGCGTAGGCGGACAGATCGTCAGAAATTTGTTGGGGTGGGACGTCGAATGCTGCGTGGAACTTAAGGAAAAGCTGTCTCAGGACGGTGGGGTCGGTCGGGAGACCCTCTTGGTGTAATGAGACAATGACGTTGGTACGAGTTTTGCCGTCAATGCAGATGTGATCCGCTTTGTCATGAAGGTAGGCAAGGTAGAGTCGTACGTTATCATATATCCTGCGTTCACGAAGGCGGGAAAGTAAGTAGCGGCCATCAGGAGATTCGGCCGATAGCCTAGTTAGTTTAACAACCGGGGGAAGAAGAGGGTCAATAAAGGAAGGTTTGTCGGCAACGGGAGGAGGAGAGGTTGAGGAGGGAGAGGCCGAGGAGGTGGCGGGTGAGGGGATGCGGTCCGTGAGAGTGGGATCGGAGGGAGCTGAAGTAGGGTTACGCTTATTGGAAATGGAGGGGGCAGTAACAGAGGAGCCAGTAGTTACAGTCGGAGAGGATGGGGTTGGGGGGTTTAAAGTGTGAGAGTACACAAAGTTAGGGTACTTAAAGGGAGTAGCTTGCTTAAAGTTTGGAAATAAGCTAGCTTTAAGTTGCCAGTTGCTAGAGTTAGTAGTAGAGACGGGAGAGGGAGTACGCTGGCGAATGCTAGGTGGTTTAGGTGTTCTAGCAGGTTTGGGCAAGGAGGGCTTGAAGCTATCGCGAGTCTTTAGGGAGGAGGGATGTGGACTCGATGGAGGTGATTTCGATTTAGTATTTAGACTACGGTTAGGATTAGTGGTAAGGCTAGTATTAGAGTTAGATGAACTAAGGCTGAACTTAACTGACTTAGAGGACTTGTTATACTTTATAGTATTATTAGTAGACGTAAATGATGGTTTGGTTACGCTATTATTAAACATTACTGGTTTAGTAGATGGAACATTCCACGGAGAGATCCGTAAATTCCCGTAGTTGAGAACGCGGCTGGAGGTGCTGTCAAAGAGCCATGAATATTTGAGTGGAATGTTGACTCGAAAGCTGGAATTTTTCCTGGAGGAGAGTGGAATTTTTTTGCAGTCAATTACGCTGAAGGCGAACTGGTTGCTGAAAAATTTCCGGACCCAGTTTTCATCAGCATGGTGAGGCGCGCCGTTGAGGTGAAGAGAAAAACGGTCCTTCGAGTTGCTGCAACTTATCCTCGATAGCCTCTGAGCCCAGTCCGCTTCAGTCCAGGTGGTGCCAAACATTTTTAGTGAAGGAGGAGGTTGGGAATCAAAATCCGAATCACTGGTCTGAACGTGAGTTGAGCGAGTTGATGCAACGGTCCTTTTAGCTGACGGATTCAAATTCACATCAGCTTCAGCCTTCGAGGGGGATGAGACAGGAAGCGCAACGGCCTGTGGAACGGCGGATGACACAGATTCTTCCGAAAGTGAGGGTGGAGAAGTACATGAGTTATCAGGGTACGTAGTTGAAGCACGCCCGGAGAGAGATCCAATACCGTCATATATGGAGCCCAAAAGCTTGGAGTTTGATGCCACAGCCTGGGAACAACAGCCGAGATTGCCCTTAACGAGCTTCAAATTATTACGGATGTCTTCAACCACTGGCATAATAGATGCAGGCAAATCAGAACCAGAAAATGCAGCATACAACTCATCCACGGAACTCGACGTGACTGACATTTTAGAGGAGAGCAGATGGACTTTTTCAAGAAGAGTTTCGGTGTTCGACACGGCAGCAGATGCAGCGCTTAGGATTTTATCAATTTTATTGATGATTAAAGCAAGATCGTCGGAGACTGACTGGAAGTTGGACCAGTTGGATAAGATAGCTTGCATTCTGTTGGCCAGAAGAGATTGGTCCTGAGATATGGAGTCGGAAATAGTTGCCAAAGATCTTAATATATGGCATGGCTTAATATCGGAGCACTCGGAACACGTAGAGAGTACTGATGCACTTTGTGAACGGGCGCCGCGCTTTAGGCAAGAAACATGGAAATATTTTCCGCATATGCCGTCGCACTCAGTTAAATCACCGCCAAATGCGCCATTGCATACCTTGCAGGCGTTCATAGTTGTAAGTTAAAGAGTCCGGGAAGCAAAACAATAAGTCCAAAAGCCAAATCAAAACACAGCGCGCGGTCACAGCTGATAACGCAGGCGAAACAAAGTGACGACACAGAGCAATGAAATGGGAAATGCGGCCGTAGCGTGCGATTGACTCAATTGATACCGCGAACTCAGCAAAGTGACGACACAGAGACGACCGATGAATTACAGCCGTTAAATGAGATACGTGATGATATAGTTAATTAATTTTATTATATTTATTAAAAATGCCACAGGTATCACCACAGAACTAAAAGTCACAAAATCACGAACAAAAACTTAATCAAACTGGGGTAATCAAATGGGAAGGCAGTGAATAAAATGGGGAAAAACTGCCAGAACTAAGGGAGGTTGAGAAAAACACGACCGTACCGTTCAGAGTCTGCTGGATTAAAAATTTAAGGAGAAATAACAAATAGAATGAGTCCCTATGCCTTGTTTTCCTTGGCTTTTGCAATTACGCGACTTGACAGTGATACCCTATAAATTAAAAATGGGATTTCAATCCATTTCTAGGATCTTATTATGAGAAACAAAATGAATCACTTCGTTTCGTTTACTACAGCTAAATTACGTTTAACTGAAGAATTGTTAAAAATTGAAGCAAGATTGAATGTATGTTGGTATTTTCGCATTTATTTATATGCTTGAAACATGATATTAAAAACAAAGGGCCTAGAAACTAAATTAGTAAGGTATAATTGCAAATATCTTGTGGACCTAAATAAATCTTTTAAATAATTTAGTTCAATAAGGGATTTGTTTGCATTCAGTTTATTTTAAATTTATTTTACAAGATCATCGTACGAAAATCTGAAAAATAACATTTTCAAAATTTGAATTAAACAAGCAAAAGGTATGATAAGGAAGCCATTTGTAAGGTAAACCGTTTAAAAGACACTCGAAAGTTTTTTTTAATTATATCAATTTTATTTTTTTATTTCTTTTTTTTATATTTTTTTTTTTACAGATTACATCAATATTCCAAGAGTCTGCTCAAGTATATAACGAATCTCTCGCTCCGCTTCCATCTGATAAAAAAATCACAAATGAACAAACATCTCAAGTTAAAGTTTAATTAAAAAATAATAAAAAGAAGAAGAGAACGTGTCAAAGGAGAACATATTAAAAGTAATACTTTTTATTCGATCACAATTATTATTTTTTCTTTTTTCTGCAAAATTTATTTTGATTTCCTGTTCCTATCTCTGCAGCGCCTCAAATCTCTTCGGCGGGCACATGACCCCGGATGCTCACTGGATTGCGCAACTGAGGACAGACAGCCGGGGTTATTATATACTATATATGTATATATGTATAATTCCCGAAATAAAATCAAAACAAACAAAAAAATCTAAAAAGTTTTACTTCTTTTGATCCTTTAGGAGTAAATGATTTTTTTTTTGTTTTTAAGAAAATGCTATAAATTTTATTTGTTTCTAAGTTTTTAAAATATTATTTTCAAATTGGCGCATACCCGTGTCCTTGGGCGCGATACCCATCCAGCTGCTCGGAGGTGCCTCACTTACGTAATTAAGGGGCCAGAACAGACTCGTTCTGGTGCGTTACAAATAGGTCGTATGTACAATCTTAAACTTACAACTATAGCTAAGTTTTGTTTTTTGTTTTGTTTTTACACTTAAGGTATCCAACAATTGTTTCCCAATAAAATTTTTACAATTTTATATAAATTTTTGTCTGGCGCAGGACACATTTACACATTTTTGTGGTCTTTAGACTGTGCAATGAAAGACACAATTTTGTTTTGTTTACTTTGTTTTTATAATTTTTTCTTTTTTAGTTTTCGTTTATACCAGTTTATTACCAGCTGAAACCAATATTCAGGGTTTTACAAAAAAGTTCCTGTTTTTTTTCAGACTTGGGCATTATATTGCACTAAATATTTAGTGCATTATTAATTACACTATCACTAAATAAACCAATGATAGTATAAATTTAAATTTCACTATCACGGAACAATTAATGATAGTACAAATTTTATTGTATTACCACTGACTCGGATAGAAATAGTGTAAATCAGTGTTCAGCGAAAAATACACGATACAACGATTATATTGACTTGTTTGGCGTGATATTAGTTCAACGGTTGTATAAACCATCCACACGGTACGATATGGATGCGATTTTCCATTAAATAAAAATTTCTAGCTATTCAGTTTTTTGACTTTGCTTGTTTCCAACTTGAAATAATTCTTTAGAACAATAAAATCGGGTTAACAATTTGTTTAATCTTTGTATTGTGTATTTCTTTCTCTCCACTACATCTGATTTAGTGATAGTGTAAATTCAATTTCACTGTCACTGAAATGAGTGCACTGTTCAATGATAGTGGAATTAAATTCTACTATCACTGAGTTAGTTATAGTGGAAATGAATTATCACTATCACTAAATTGCCCAGTGGTAAAAAGCCCATCTTTGCTATTTTTATTTGTTTCTTTCTTAAGCTTGCAGCGCGGTTTGCATAAAAACTACGATTAGGAGTTAGATTTAGTCTTGGCAGCTGCCGGAGGGCAGCCCTCATCATCACAAATATTGTCAGGGGCGGACCACCGCCGTTTTCGAGACAGGGAGGCTTCAACGGCCGCCTGCTGTTCCGGTGTAAGGTGATGCCTTTCACCGTCGTGAGATCCAGTTGAGGTGTTTCCACCATTATTGGGCCGCCCACCAATATCGGGGGCCCCAAGGTAGAAGGGCTGGTTCGAGGGAGGCCTAGTTGTGGGAGCGGAAGCAGACAGAGGCGGAGAATTCTGCAGTTCGACAGTCCTTTTATCAGGAAGGAATCGACTGTCCGCCAGGGGGAGGGGCTTCCCGATGCAATGGGACAATAAATGGTGGGGTATCCCGGCCGAGGGTGGGGATGAATGGTGCCTGGGCAATCCCTGGGGATTTCCCTGGAACATATGAACATCGTACGGTTGTAGCAGGGCAGCATGTGGAACTACGCCCTGCGGGGGTGTTGCTAAGTGGGACGGGATGGGCAGTGGAGCGGTCAGCCTACTCGTGACCGCCGTTCCAGTCGCCGTCGTAGGAATCGTTGACGAATTTACGCTAGGATGATGTTGTGGCTTTCTGGAGAGGTTTTGCGGTGAGATGTCCTCCTTGTAAAGTTGGGCACCAGAAAATGAAGACGATGTCGACTGGGGGGAGGAGAGTGGAACACTTGCCGGCACCGAGTGCTGGGATGAATGTTGCTGCTCTCTGGCTTTCAGGGATAGGCAAACATCACCCACCTGCAAACGTTGGCATTTAAGACCAAATGTTTGCAGGGATAGCTCTGGATTGTACGATGCCCATCCTTGTCCATAAACAAAAAATGGATGTTCCTGAGATACTTCAACGTCGGCCTGTAAGGAGAAATTAAATTCATAGTTAGTAAAGTTTATTTACAATATAATCCTCAATAAATATAAATTTCTCAAGAAAAAAAAAAAAAAACGGAACCGCCTCCAAAAAAGCATTAAATAATATTATTTAAAACTCTTATATACATTTGAACACATGCTCAATGCGTCTGAAATCACGAAAACGCCGAATTTTAATTACCGCCCTTTCCGATGATATAGAACTAATTTCTGGGGTTACTTTTTACTTAGGAATTGAAGGGGTGAAAGTAGATAGGGCAGTTTTTCCTAATTTATAGCTAGTAATGTAACCAGAAATGAGCTTTGTGTTATCCAAAATGTAAGAAACGATATTGTTCTTTCTACTAGCTATAATTTGGGACAAAACCACTTTCTGTATTTTTATCCTTTCAACCCCTAGATAAAAAGTATCTCTAGAAATGAGCTCTCGCTTCTCGAAAATGTAGGAAACGATATGAATCTTGTTATGCTATAGTTTAGAGAAAACTAATCGTCCTATCTTCTGACCTTCAACCCCAAATTAAAAAATAACCCAAAAACTTAAATTAACGCATTTTGGTCAAAAAAGTATTTAGGGACACATTACATTACGTTTGATAGCATATTTTTGTAGCTTAATTTAAAATTGACTAACGAGGATCATCTTCCTCGTATACTTATTTTTATGAGTTTTCAATCAGATTTAGCAATAAGAGGCAGCCATTTTGGATCCGCCATCTTGGATTCCGAGAATCAGAAGTTAGATTTGAAATTAATGACTCTATTAACCCTATTAACTCTATTAATTATGTGCGAATAGACATAAAAGAAAAATTCATACGGAATGAGACCTCTTTTGAGTCGATTAATAAGCAACAGCAGAAATTCTTGAAAGTTTTTGTATTTAAAAACACATTTTTAATGTTTATAGGGGAATAAACAACACATAATTTTAAATATAAATCTCACTACTTTTAATATTAAAAAAACAGTGGAAAGAACTTGGACCCCTTTTTTTTATAGAGATGTTGTTTAAGAATTTGTTCGTACTTTAAAAGGAAAAATGGAAACCTTTTAGGGATCATTTGTCTTTTAACCGTTTGTCTGTCTGACTATCATACAGTTACCTGTTTGTAAAGAAGCAATTTCATACCCATTATTTTATAAAACATACATTCAAATGTATACTACTGCAACAATTAATTTTATAGCTGTGATTTCACAACCATTAAATTTACTAAGCTATTAAATTAATAGCTTTTTTATTGCAAGAGTAACTTTTTCATTATTCTTCTAGAAATGCTAAAAACACCTTTTGGAATTTATCACTTCACATAATATCATTCAAAACGTTATACCATGACAATTTCTTTGTTTTAAAAGGCGTGAATGTGAAAAGACTTCGACGCCGGTATCATATTTTAAAAACATATAATTCTAAAGAATAATATCACGGAAACGCTACTCGTTACAAACAGAAAAATTAAATGTAAAAAAAACAATTCATTTATTTAATCTCGTAAATCGTAGCAATGAAATAGTTTCATCAGTTACAAGGTCTTGCTATGGTCAGCAAACTCCACAGGGGTCACTCTAAGAATAGCAATGAATAACATATTTCTGGAATGATATTTACATATATATATTTCTTTTGTTTTTTGTTTTGCGGAGTTGTTTTCAAGTATATAAAAATTTACTGTTATGAACTAAACATTAAAAGGGTTATTGTTTATTTCAGAAATGTGAGATATTATTGTATAGTATGTATGCGTAAATAAAATTACTACGAGTTTAGTAGTCTTCTAAAAAACAATTGAAATGAAGATACACAACGCAATGCAGTATTTTTATTCAGATCAATTCAAATTAATTTGTACAAATCTTCTTTTTTGTTCGAATTAGCTTTAAAATGATCTCAGACATTAAAATAGCTCAATGTTTGTATCTAAACAGAATAAAGCGCAGAACTACTCAGAATCAACATTTTCATGTTAAAGCTTTTAGTAAACAATTTGTGCAAATTTCCATTATTGGTATATGCAACTGCTCTAATCTGGTTTAATATAACCTGATCTAGTCTGGATAAAGTAGTTAAATTATTTGGTACTATCTGATTTGGTCGCTTCTGTTCTGGATTAAAGTAGAATAGCCTAGTTTTGTCTACTGAGTAGTTTTCACAAAATTTCCAAAAGATTTAATTTAATGCAATATTATGTTTTTTTCTGTAAGCTACAAACAGGTATTATCAGAAGCTTGTAGTCAAACCAAATTAACAAATCATTAGCATTTAAGAAACACGTTCTAATTAGCTATTTACAAAATAAAACAAAACAAAAATCTGTAATTAGCTTTAAGAACGATATCCATCTATTTCCTGTAATATGCATGCAATTCAGACCAATCTAATGAGAATACAATAAACAAGTCTAAACTGGAAATTACAAGTGAAATTTTTTGAGGTCAGATCTCATCAGCTTTATTGGAATGACTTTCATTTCATCTCAACCGAACAACTGAAATTACTCTAGAAGAGACGAGGGAGGGGTCATTTACGAGGAATCTCGTTGTCCTCTCGTCTACTCAACAGAACTCTGATAACAGTTCCCATTAAAACTGGGCGAAAGTTGGAAGCATTGCTATCTCCTAATTATTGAAATAATTTTTGTCATTTGATCCCTATGAACTAAATGTAATTTCTACAGCTGATAAAGCCTTCAAAAACCTTCTCAACGCATTTCGTGAAGATTTTCGTCTTAGCAAGCGCATAACTTGGGCGCACTGACCCTCATGTGTAATCCAATCATCTTGGGAACTTGCTAGAAATTGGCCACGTTTGCCTCTGTCGGCTAAATGGCTTATTTCGCAAATGAGCTGGGTCTAATTCAAATTACTCATGCATCGATAGTGGTAGCGGAGCAAAGAGTTTTTGGGAGAGAATTATATATCCCCTTTAGGGTATGGGACAGGTGACTTGTTCAGTTTACTTGACTGATTCCCTCCCATCCTGTGCTCGATTGTATGGTGTGGCTCTTTTATCGATTCCCAAGTCACGGATGCCACGAGTATAATTTTCCAGAAAATTAAACAATTTGCAACTGTTGCAACGGAAAATAAAATAATATAAGACTATATAAGAAAGGCGGCGGCCGAATACCACCCACGGATGAGCGATTGCCCGCCGGTTGCTTACCTTGGACCGATTCTTATCGTAGCTAAAGGTAATAATCACACTGTTTGGAGTATTTTCGATTTTAACGACAGTCGAGTCGGCCAGTTGATGGTAGGGACTTTTATCGGCCGACTGGATGAAATCATCAGTCCTCATGTCCTCCACCTTGCGATAAACCCCGTTCGAGAGTTCTATGAACGCACCCTTCGAAAAGTTGCTCGGTGCACTGTTGTTCCCTGAGGATCTGGACGAACAAAGTTAGATTAGATCAGTTTTACTTCTTAAGGAGGGTTACATATTTAGTCATGCAATACGAAAAATGTACTACAATGTGCTGCAACATTAAGTCGACAGGATGGGCTACTGTTAAGCCAGCCGGGGCAACTAATTAAATGATATTATATTTTATAACTAATCGGGAGGTTTACTTTTTTCAATAAATAAACAAACTTTGAAAGATATTGAACAGTGTTTATTTTATAGTATTTTTAAAAAGAAACCAGCCGATGGCCCACCCCTTAGAAAAATGACTGCAGATATTTTGATTTTAAGTAAAACCATTTAGCAAGGAGGAAGGAGTTTTTCAAAATACTTTTGAAACAAAAATACTGTAATAAAGCTTAGACTTTGTACTAAAAAAATAAAATAATAGATGCAAATGCCTGCCTGAAAATCAAAATTTCTTTGATCGCATGACTGAATGTAACCCAGATTAATTAGATTAAGTAATTGAAGTTAATCGGTACAAAAATCCAGAACCTTACCGCATAATAGTTGCTGTGATCGGGGATCGCCTCCGGGAGTCTCTCTCGCCGTACGGTGGTCTCGTGAGGATCCGGTGCTTCAGTGATCCCTCCTTTCCACATGGCACTTTGAAACCGGACACCGATCCCGCCACCGAGGTGATCACTTCCCCGTTCACGTAGGAAGATTTTGGTGACTCTTTGTTTCGAGGTGATGGTAGCGATCTCTGCTGCTGCTGCTGCTGCTGGTGGTGTTGCTGATGCTGCTGATGCTGCTGATGTTGCTGCTGCTGCTGCTGCTGATGCTGCTGCTCCGTGGCAATGAGGCTGGCAGGCACATGGTGTTGTAGTGGCTGAAGAGATCTATCCGAGATGACGGGCATCTGAGCCCCACACATCGACATGCTGCTACTGCTATGACTATTGCTCAATAGGCTGGCGGCGGAGTGCGGGTTTCCTATCGAAAGGGGTGGCTGCGTGGGGGGCGGTGCCCTTAGGAGACCCGGGGGCGGGGCTGGCACTGATGGCGGACTATATGATACGGAGGGTGGCAGATATGGTGAGAAGGGCTCATGTTGTGCTATGTAAGTTGGACGACTATGTAATTGACTACGACTACTAAGTGGATGGCTTGGATAGAGAGCTGATGTTCTGGAAATAAATTAAATAGATTAAGTAAATATCTACTGTCAAAATCATATTTATTTTACAGAACCAGTTCTCTTGAGATAACTCGTTTATTCCGGATAAATTTTTTCAAAATAGTGTTTTTTAAAATTTTCAAAGAATCTTTTAAATAAAGTAAACAGCACATGTTTCTTGTAGATAGAGTGATGTAGCTCAAGGCTCTATTTTGGGACCTCTCTTTTTTAAATTTTTATAAACAACTTCCCATCAGTGATCCATGAGTGCTCGTTTCATATGAATGCTGACGATGTTCAGCTATATATGACTGGTCCTCTTGGATCACTAGAAAATACTGTGGTTCGTATCAATGAAGATTTTTACACAACTATCAAAAATTAAGGAAATAATAACATCAACAAGAAATTAAAATTAATTCAGTGACTGTAAAAATTGGTAGATCAAAGATTCAAAATTTGGTTGGATTGTTTTTTATGGATTAATAAAAGAAGTATTTTTTTTATAATCAGTCTATTTCTTAATAAGATGTTTAAAAAAATCATTAAAGTTATATTTTTGAGTATCAAACAATGGAAATCACAACTCGATATTAAAAAAAATTATACTACGATATAATTCAATTCTAAGAGAAAGATTTTTAGATATTTTCACCAACAATTGTTGAAAAATAGTTAAATGTTTTTTATTCATGAAATTGCGAATCCGAAAATGAAAATGCTCCATCATATCGAGTTTTTGAGAAGAATTGGACCAACATTTGAAAAAAATTGTAATTTTAACAATAATAAAGCATCGAAAGGACTCAAAACGAAATTAAATACAAATTATGTTTTATCTAAAACTGGTACTATAAGATATTTTAGGTCGAACGTTTTTCATGGTTTTTTCACTATTGTATAAAATAAATGCTTTCATAAAAGTTTTTTATTACTGTTTAATCCTATCTTTCTAAAAAAGGTCTAAGTGACTGAAAAAAACTGAATTTATATTTATAATTAACAGCTCAAAAAATTTCTTAAGCATCTATAAAATCTGTTGAAGAAATGATTAGTTTATCTCTTGATATTGACAAATTTTGAAAAGTACAAAAGACCGGCGTTTGACCATTTTGGCAAATTAATTAAAAAATAACGATTTGTCACAGTAAATCAAATTAAATCTCAAATAAAACTATGAACCTTTAGTTATTATATTAAAATGAAATCATGAAAATCTTATTCTCGAAGATGCTTCATAAGCGCTATAGATGAGTAGTATCTCGTATCTACAGATAATTATTCAGGCTTTCTTTTGAGTTGTATTACGAGCTGTTTTCACGTTCCATTGTTTTTTAATGAATTTTTCAAAATAACCGAAAATGAAATTATTTGAAGACGTAACCTCAAATATCACATAATTCTGATTTGATAAGGCAATTTTGAGGTCAGATTTGGATTCAACATGAAAAATGATTTCAGAAAAGACCCTCAGTTGACCAACAACATTCTTGAGCCGTAACCTTGTGTAATTAATTAATAAAGCTTTTATAAAATACTCTTTCAATTAATAGTATAAGTAATTTTTAATTGGCGAATAAAGAATTAAAATTTGTTAATCAATATGTGATGTATTACATGTGTTAAATCGAGTTATCTCTTGACTGGTTGCTCTTATTTTGATACTCCATTTTTGGGTTAAACTATGGACCTAATAGGGTATAAAAAAGGTTACTTACCCGTACCCAATCGCTCTTCCATATAAGTGGGGATAGTTGAATTGGTAGGCAGCTGCGGCGACCGCCGCAGCATTTGTAACTACAGCCGGCGCTGTAAATGGCAGTTTTTGTGCATAAATTCCAGCCATGACATCAGATTCACCTGACGATTGCTGGGACCCCACCGACGAGACGCCGCCGCCGCCGCCATTCAGACCCTCCAAATTCGGCGACGACGAGGCGCTGTTGTTGTTGTTGTGCAGGCTATCACTATTGTTGTTACTACTACTACTACAATTGTTGTTGTTGTTGTTGGTGGCTAGGTTCACAGGGCCGGCCTGCTCCGCTGAGTATTTTGACCGCACCGACGACGGTGGCGCCGTGCTCAGGCAATTGCTTCCGATTTTTGTGCCGCGCATGTGCAGTGGAATGCCATTGCTGCCTACGTTGTTGTTGTTGTTGCTGATGCTATTGTTGTTATTGTTGTTGTTATTATTGTTGTTGTTGCTGCTGTTGTTGTTGTAACGCGGCTGCTTCGGATGGGGCCTTGCAAATTCAGTTGATGACATGGCGGTCACCACCGATGACGTAGCTGAGTCCGGCGACAGGGCTACCCCCCTCGAGGAGTTCTGAGCTGAGGTCTGTAGGGCTGACAGGTGGCTGGGAGGGGATAAGTAGAGGCCGGAATTGGTGAGGGCCTGCTGGTGATTGGTGGCCAAAAGCGGCGAATGGGCTATTGCGTTTGCGTAGTGCTCGAGTGAGGTTTGCGATTGGATCGGCATTACAGCTGCAGCAGCGGCGGCAGCTGAACTTGCCGCTGCAGCGGCTGCAGCAATTGCAAAAGGATTATGATGGTGTGCGTATACATGTGGTGGGGGTGCTGCCGCGGCTGCAGGTCCGAAATTCTCAACAGCGGATAACATCGGCCAAATTAAACGATGATTTTTATGTTATGTGGCATTTGTTTGATTTTTTTTTTTTATATATATATTTTATTTAACTAGTTTTACACTTTATAATTTTTTTTTTTTTTGTATAATTTTCGATAACTTCACTTCGTTTCTTTGTTTTGTTGCCTTTTAATCCCTTTATAAGGTCATTGCTGGGGCGATTATGTAGTTTCCTGCAACAAAAGAAAATTTAATGTTAGTTATATGTGTATAACATTTAGAAAAAAATAAAAAAAAGTTCTTAAATATATTAGATATGTTGTTATTTTCGAAAACATGTCCTGTCTTTTCGGAGTTTTTTGATGTGAATACGTCTATAGGTTCAGAATTATTGATGTAACGTTTTCAGGGGAATACAAAACCATTGAATAACTCGGCAACTATAAGTCCTACTGCATTGATTATAGTATGATTATAATCAGAACATAGTTTCATTTATAATAAAATGGAAATCACCATTACGCATGCGCAGTATGAGACGGGAGAAGGATTAAAAGAAAAATAAGAATTTCGGCTCCTGTAGAAGTTTCAAATATTTATAATAGTACAGATGAAGACACCAAGTAACTACGACGCTGGTTTTAGTGTCAAACGATACATTTTGATCAGAACAATGCAATACAATGACAATTTAAAACGTTTTACATGTTAAATTTGGTAAAATTAAAAAAAAAGTATAATAAAAGGTGTTTTTTGTTCACAATATTAGACGAAACTCGCGCAAAAGTGTAGTATGGGGGAAAAACCTCAGCAGCTTTTCAATGGTATACATAATTAGTACTTGAGAGGGTTAGGAGGCATGAATAAAATTATACTCGACATGTGAACCGTCAATAAAACGAAACAACAAATACATTCACCAAATCTATAGGCTCAATTTTGAATATATTGTATAATACTAGGTGTATGTTTCTTAAGCTTATGTTTATGGCAACGCTTTGTGTTTATTTTAATATAAATATGTAAACAATATTTCTGTGTACGCTGCTGCAAATAACGAGGATTGGGAACGTATTCACGTCAATCTCTCGACTGTGCATCCCAATGCAGTCACACACAGTTTTATTAGTTAAATTACCTCCATCCATCTTTAATAAAAAGAAAACTTTTTAAGAACATATTTTTAAAATTTTGGTTTTTACAAAAATAAATCGTAGTTTTAATGTTAACCTCGTTAATTTTGCTTTTAAAGGCCAACCAATTTCATCATTTATTTTAAAATTACAATATGTCTTATGCTTGGAGTAAAAGTTGGGAAATATTTAATGTTTTAGTTTTAAGACAATTTCAGAACAACTAAGGTTTATTCTTATAACTAAAACTCCCTCATATTTTTATTATAAGAATGTAAACCATTGGGTTGTTCAGAAAATAATGTTGTTATTTTCCCAACAGAGGAATTAGTTGCATTTTTAACCAACCAACTTTATCCTAATTCATATTTTCATTATAAATATATTTTGATAGTGGTTCGCAAAATTTCATTTCGGCAATTTTGATATTCTGGAAGACCAGTTGAAGCTGATGAAGACAAAATAAAGGTACTGATCGAACAAAACGCCGAATAACACCACGAGAAATCGCTACGAGATTAAATTTATTTAATTCAACCATTTATAATCATGTGAAATGACTTGGTGTTGTTTCAAAGTTCGATATATGGATTTCACATGTTCTTACAGAGAGAAATTTGCTCTGTGACATTAAGGTAAGCAAAGATCAAAATTTCATGGGCATGGAACCATGCTACTATCAGAAAGATCGAAAAAGGTATTGGAGCAAAATGGCCAATATATAATTGAATAAAATATTTTTAACCCAATACATGAACGTAGGTCTTAAACCTTGAAAATTACCTAAAAGCGTAAATAAAAGTTATCTAATGAAAATAATAAAAAACCCTTCATTTGGAAGATAAAGAGATTGGTGTGAGAAAATTAAATATTTGAAAATTAAATTAAATCTAATTTCTAAAAAAAAAAGTGAATAAAGTAAATCCGTGTACTTTTTACCTTTTTTAATTGATTTAATTGAAAAACTCATAATAACTCACTCAATTTCATCGGCAGCTTACCTTATTAAAAATTAAGTCCCAAAAATCTTGTATAAGAGTCAGAAAATAAATTGGATGGACCTTTAATTGCATTAAAGTGTTTAGATTCATTCTCACAAAAACAAAATACAGAATTTGTCTATTTAGTGAAATAAAAGCTAACTTCAAGATTATAAAGTAAAATGATTCTTGGAGAAATATGCTCAGTAGAATTTATTTATTAAAATTTTACCAGATATCGAGTTAAACAGTGCAGGGGTCTAATTCACTTGAAAATTGACATGCATAGATACAATTCGTTACTGAAACAGCATTGATTGGAGTGTGTTACACTTCACTTCAATCGTTATCTTTTAAGTGCCCCGTCTTGCAAGTTTAATTAAAGACAAATCGAAAAAAAGGCTAATATAAAACTGATCCGAGTTTCACCTTATCACCATGCGAAAGAAGTTTCAACAAAAAATGAAGAAAGGGTTTTTTTTTTTATCATATCAGCTGGTTCTTAAAACAACACTTTTATTACAAATAAAAATTACTCCACTTTCTTATCGGTAAAGAAATTTATTTTTAAAACGCAATCAGTCACCCACCCAGTTTTAATCAATTCACTTCAGAAGCGGCCTTTAATGTGAACATTTTGCAATTTTAATTGCATTCCTTTATTTCTTACCATTTTCGAGAAAAAACACAATTTCTGTTTAATGACCACTTTGCCCACTTCAAACCACACTGTGCCACTTTTCTTAAGAGTTACTTTTTTAGGCAATAAATAAAATTTAAGGGTACGACTGTCTCACAGCCTCCGAAGACACTATGTATTTCGATTAAGAGCTAAGGATACACTACGGAATGTGGACAAGTTTGGACTAAGCAAACCGAGACCGATTCTGAATTACTTTTTGGGATTTTCCAGGATTTTTTCTGAATGAGCTTAAGACAGACGCCGCTCTTCATTCAATTCAGGTAGCAGACCTGAAGAAGGCGCTAACGTGAAATTCGGCACTGTATTCTTCAAGTCTCTTGAACGATATTGTTTTACGGCCGGATGAAGAATGGACCCGAGAATTCGGCGTTTAGGAGAATAATTTTGCTTGTGCATGTGCCTTCTTAGACTGCATGGCGTTATGTATCTACATAATCACTTAGTCGAGATCTTCGCTTATTTTATTGCTTCTCCCTGCAGATATACCATTATATTGTACAAGAAGATGCTTCTCGGTAGACAGAATTTCGGCGTTTCCAAGGTAAGTTACCTGGAAATTGTCGGATGTTTGGAATATTACCTGCATCGTATGAACATTGTACGTTTTTATGGGTTTATAAAACAAAAAACCCAAAATTACATCTTTGGCAACATTTAGCTACACATTTAAAAATATATACATTACATAACAAATTTGTTTGAGTCGTAATCGTATGATGTCTATTTAAGGATCATATTCAGTCATAAGTGATTTTTCAGACTTTGTTCTCTTAGAACCATAAACATTTCGTCAAACAAAACTTCGTCTACTCATGAATGTATGTATCGAAAAGTTATACAATAAATTTCATACAGAAATATTAAACATTAAGATTTGGTTCATCTGCCATCAAAAAACGAAACAGATTTACATTCAATATCAGATTATTATTGAAACTTTATAAAAAAACAGGAAATTACAAAAAGTAGTTAATTCCAATTTTTATTCTTAACCAAGGGAGATTATTCCGATTAGAATGCAGGCTTAACTTAAGATTTTTGTAGTTGAATAAAAATTTTGAGGTCAAAATTCACAAATTTCTTAGCTTAAGAACAATTCAGTCGGCATTTTAGACCGAAATTTATGAAGAAAGGATGTTTTTTCAAGAGTCTTTTAAGTCTTTTCAAATTTAAGTAATAGTACAGGGTGGGCCATCTAACGTTTGGAATTGGAACTACAGTTTATTTTGAGGTTGGAAGGTTTGATGACATTTCCGATGTGACAGAAAGTTAGTTTTATGTTTGAAATTTATGAAATGGCTCGCTTTTCGCTTGAACAAAGTTGGGAAATATTAAAAACTTATTACCAAAGTGTTCAGTCGTCTACTCAAACTGTAAGAAATTTACGTAAAAAATTTGACAAAAAGGATTTGCCAAAAACTCAGTTTGTGGATCAATTTGTGAAGCGAGTTCGTGAAACTGGATCGTTGTTGAATAAAACAACCCGTGTACGTACTCGTCCAGTGCGCTCAACCGAAAACATCCCTGCTGTTGCTCAGAGTGTGCGTGAACAACCATCAACATCAACTCGTCATCGTTCTCAAGAATTGAACATTTCACGCACTTCTTTGAGAAGAATTTTGCATAAAAATCTCGGTATGAATGCGTACAAAGTTCAATTAGTGCAAGAGCTGAAGCCGCATGACCATCCGATGCGTTTTCGGTTTGCTCAATGGACCGAAGACCGCTTGATTGAAGATGGGCATTTTTATCGAAAAATCATCTTTTCAGCTGAAGCTCATTTCCACCTCGGAGGATACGTCAATAAACAAAATTGTCGTATCTGGGGCTCAGAAAATCCACACGTCATCGTGGAGAAACCAATGCATCCACAACGAATGACTGTCTGGTGGCATTATTGGGCCATTTTTCTTCGAAAATGAGCAAGGAAACGCCGTTACAGTGAATGGCGATCGCTACCGCGCCATGCTAAGCGATTTTTTGTTTCCCAAAATTGAAGAGTATGACATAGATGACATTTGGTTTCAACAGGACGGCGCAACGTGCCACACAGCCAACGTAACAATCTATCTTTTGCGCACTGTTTTCGAAAATAGCATAATCAGCCGAAATACTGATGTCAATTGGCCACCTCGAAGTTGCGATTTGACTCCGTTAGACTTTTTTTTGTGGGGAGCCGTTAAGGACAAGTGTTACGATAACCATCCAGAGACGATTGACGACTTTAAACGTGAAATCGAAGTTGCCATTGACGAAATAGAGGCCCAAACCATCGAAAATGTACTAAAAGATTGGACTGATCGAATGGGGTATTGTAAGGCTAGCCGTGGCATTCATTTGAATGATGTTGTCTTCCATTCCTAAATGGAAAGGTTCAATCTTTCTAATAAACTCATAACTTTGAAAGAATATTCATTTGTTTTTTTTTTTATAGCCGATTCAAATTCCAAATCTTAAATGGCCCACCCTCTAGCTTTTTGCAGTTTTTGAGAAAACACATACGCTGCATTACAAAAAATTAAATTAATTAAAGAAAATGTGAATTTACGAATTTACAATATATTAATCAAAATTCAAATTGTAAGTTCTTATACAAAATCTTAAATCAGGAGATTAACTATTTTTCGTTGTTCAAAAAAATCCACTTTATTGTCTGGGGCATTTTTAACCTACAATTTTGGTTACTTTTACCAATGTTTTTCTTTCACAGTACGTATAAACAAAAACTGAACAATCGATTACAGATCCACATGATGTTTCTTCTTCCAAAGAAAGAAATATGATATTATTCAAAAATCTAAAAATAAACTAATCGATTTTCTTGAAGTTATGACTGAGTGATATAAACCATTGAATCAACACCCATAACCCTCTTCGTCATAGACAATTTGATGTAGAAGTTTTTTTTGAATATGTAGCATGAGATAAATATTTAAAAACAAAAATTGTTTTTAAAGCATTCAAAAGAATAAAACAGCGAAAAAATTCTTTACAGAATGATAGTAACATTGAAGGAAATTATCAGAATATATGTATGTAGAGTGTAGACCCTCAAATTGCGTTATATTAAAAAACAAATCATAAAGTAAGCATAATATTTATATGATAAGCCAATATTTACATTTACAATACCCCTTCCCATACAAAACACAAACAATCTCTGGTGTACTTTTAGTGACGTCAAATTCCTCACAGACTAGACTGAAGAAAAATTATTTAAACATAAAAAAACATAACAAAAAATTCAATGTCATAGGAGATTTTTAAATTCGTTCTAGTATTTTCTTTTCCTATGGGAATTTTAACATCGAAATTTTATTTTTTGTGTCTATTCTAAAATTAATTTTAAGAAACTGCAATTATAATTATGTACCTACTAAAATATATTTTTTATCCTTATGGTATAGTATCGAAAATGTTAGCGATTATGTACTTTTATCTATTAAATTAATAATTATAATACAATTTGTCAAGCTTTCCACCTTCTTTAGAGAACAGATAATTATATTTAAAAAAAAAGAACCGATTATTTCTGAAAAAGTGACAATAGTTAATTTAGTGACAATTATCTGTAGGTATCATTCTGATAATTACGAGTATTTTCTCTCATTCGCAATAATCGCAAACTAGAAGCACATAATACGCAATTTTCCAGATTCACATCTGTTTGTGGAATAAAGATAATTGGTTAATTGAATGGAATAAATGTCAGCTGGTTTTTTAATTGCACTAAGCTCTCGTATCTATGTACAATAATGATGAAAGAATTTACGCTAGCAGAATTTAAAATGAGTAAATTGGCAGCATAATTCCGTAATTTTCAATATCAACTAGAATTCATATATTTTTTTTCATGAAATTTAAATTTATATCATTTTATCTTATGCTCTTTAAAGCAAAAAAAATGCGAAAAAAAGATTCTTAAAAATTTACGACGAATGTGTACGATTTGCGTAGGCTCTTTCATTCGCTTTATCTGTTCGTATAAATAAATTGGTTTCTTATCATGATTTACTTAGGTGCAAAATGTATTATATAAACAGTTTTTAAAACTTATGGTTGTTTGTTTATTTGATTCTTTGTTCTTCGAGGAGATTTGTTTGAAAACTACATTCAAATTTATTCTACGATATGTGCAAACTTTGGTATTCAGTTACAAAAATCAACATAATATTCTTAAATTTCAAGTTTCGATTTAATTTGATGGTTTAGTTCTTATCTCTTGTTATTTAGTTCAAACTCACAATTTAGAAATTTTAATTTAGAAGATTACAAATTATAAATAATCTTCTTTTGGATTATACGATTTTTCGGAATGAAATTCATTCATTCAATTCTTGATTTGTTAAACAAATAACTCACATAAAAAGATAACAATTTGATATATGAAGCCATAATTTAATTGATTAGCATTAATTAAGTCATAAAAGATTAAAATATGTACATAAGCTTATAGCATATTTTAAAACAAAAAAAAAAGAGTTAAAGCAAAAATAAAATGTTTTTCTCCTATATGCGTCGTCGAAGTTTTTTATCCTGCCATTGATATTCAAAATATTAATTATAACTAATTAATTTAAATTCAATCTGGCCACGTGTATGTTTGTTTATTTGCAGTTTTTATATGATCAACAGTTTTTACGTATTTTGGATTGATTGGTTCAAAGCATTTTTTTATTAAATATATTCTTGTACTAGAAATAATGTATTCGGTGTGGTACTTAATTTTAAAGGTTTCTTTATTAAAAAAAACTATTGATTTAAAAAAAAATATAAATTTTATTTTAATCAAAGTATCGTTCCATCTTTCTAGGAACAGACGATTTCTGCGGTCAAAAAATCGAATATACTTCGAAGCAGTCCAATCTTCGACCTATTTTTCGACTTCTTCATGAGAGTGAATGTGGTTTGTAGATAGGGCAAGAGTTTTTGATCAAAACAAGTGCTACTCAGAAGGAGCAATCTCTGGTGAATACGGTAAGCGAGGTAGGAACATATTTTATTCGATTTTGCAAAATGTGGCTGAGAGTTGTCATGCAAAAAAATCACTTCGTCGTTTCTTTTGGCATATTCAGAGCGGGTTTGATTCAAATCTCGATTTTAGCGATTGGCTGTAATAATTTCATCAGATTTTAAAGATTTGTTGTCGAGGTTGACGTTGATGTCATCGTCAGTCACAATTCGA
The DNA here is from genome assembly GCA_949715965.1 of Dysmachus trigonus. NCBI lineage: Eukaryota > Metazoa > Arthropoda > Insecta > Diptera > Asilidae > Dysmachus > Dysmachus trigonus. Next base: position 69,128,814 of record OX454323.1, read on the forward strand.
TGTGAAAATGACTTCCTTTTTTGTCTTTCAAGCAAAATTTCTTAATTAAAGTCATTAAATTTCTTTCAGTACTACTTTTTGTGACATTATGTGTATTATAATAATATTTGTAGGTACTGTAATTTGTAATCATAATGTTTTTCTAATTCCTTTCTTTTTCACAGTACTTTTATAGACTTGGGTTGGGTATAATTACTTAGAATTAAAAACACTTAAATCACCGATAAGACAACAATTTCCGACACGGTTTATTTAAAAGCCAAAAAAAAATAAATAAATAAAATATAGCGTTTATCAAACGATAAATCCCCCAAAACAGATACGAAAAACGAAACTCCTCGATTGCGTTAATTCTCACGCGAATTACGTCCGCACTCACATGATCAGGTGCTATAAAGATTTTATTCTGTTCTTCCTCTCGAAATAGCCCCCAATAAACGCTTCACAGGCACCCTGAAGGGGCTCCAATTTGTTGGGCAAACTATCAATCAACGGAAGCGAAATTGTTTGCCTCTTTTCTAAAGTAAATCCCGTGAAACATAAGTACAACAATAAAATCGAGAGGAAGAAATAATCACGTCAGCTGATTAAAAGTGCAAAATTTACAAAAAATCTCAGCCTTGTCTCGGGGGAGACCGCAAGAAACTTTAGTTTATTTTTTTAGCCCGCTGCTCCCCGGCGCCTAACAGCGAGCGTGGGCACTAAGAAAGGAAAAAAAAAAATGGAGAAGAAAAAAACGAGTTAAAAGCAAACAAAAGCGAAACTCGGCATTCTTCAAAGTTAGCAACACGCTAAGACGCGCCGTACAACCCGTGCCCGCCGCCCGATGGAACGAGCGGTTGTAAGGAGCTTTCGCAAGCTTAAATTATATTGCAGAAATGAAAAGGAAAACTGCAAGAGACGGAACAAATTCACCCCTGCGCCCTCTGAGCGGACACTTTATCAAACAAAGTTTGCCGTTCACGCGAGTAGCGGTACAGGACTGCGCGCGGGTGAACGAGGGAAGAAGCACAAACAGAAAACGTCCGAACGAAAGCTCGAGCTCACGCTCAAGCTCAACAGACGCGGTGGTGGCGGAATCGCGTACCTTGCCCCCGCTCCAGCGAAGCTCGGCTCGGCCGACCCATGCAGCAGAAGTGGGCAGGCCCCGGCAAGCGCGTTCTAGCATAAATATATTAAAAAATCCACGGCTCCTCGGAACAACGGCAACGAAAGCTCCCGCTTGTCCGGCCCCAGCAGACGAGTGCCCAAGAAAAAGGAAAGGCGGTGAGAAGACCGCCCGCACGCTTGTTGAGACCGGCTCGCTTCTTGCTGTTGCCGTCGCCGTTTTAAAACCCGCTCCTCAACCCTCCGTGCCCTCCCACCTCCCCGCCCTAGGAGCAGAGAAGCCGCCACTTCTCCTCCCACTGGCGCGAGCGCTTTCCTCCCACAAGCTCGCTGGCCTTGGCCATGACACTTGGTGGCTTGCTCTACGGAGCCGCTCCCGCACGCCTGTGTGCATGCTGCCGCTCGCCTAAACGCGACTCGACGGCACGGCAGCGGAGCCAAGTCTCGATGGCTCTTAGTACTCCTCCGAGTCGCGGCGCGGCGCTGCTGCCGCTCCTGCCCTGGGTGCCGGACGAATTTGTCATGCAACGAGCACTAACTTGCGATTTGCATACACGACTCGAACAGTCGAACGAGTTGTACTAGAGAGGGCGCTCCAATCGCACGTGCTCACCGGCTGCTGTCGTGCAACACTTGAGGTGCTCGCGGGCCTCACAAAAAGGACCCGGAAATAGGGATGCCAGATTTTGTTCTTCAGTTTTTGGTATGTTGTTTTGAAAGAATAAAAAAAGGGGTACAAATTGAAAACACACCTCAATTTAATTTCAAATATACTACATCCCCTTCAAAGTAATTCCCTCTGGAGACAAGTCTTCGAAACAGTTATTGAAATCGATTTCCGGAATGACCTTCAAAACCTTCTTCGATTCGGCTTTTATCTCCTCAATCAAGTCGAAACGGGGTCCCCGGAGCGGTCTTTTGAGTTTCGGGAATTGCCAGACGTTTTGCTAGTCAGAACACAACAAGGTGAGACGTGTCTGAGGCCCAAATGGTTTTTTTAAAATCGATTTTATCGACCCAAACGATAATTTCGTAATGTCAACAACGTCTTTAATTGCACAACTCGGCACGATTTTTGATTCTGATCAATGTGTGGTCATTTCTTATTGCTTTCGTCTTTTACAAGTGAATAAAATCGACATGATTTTTAAAAAAAAAAACCCAAAATCTTTATGTTTTCATTTCCTTGTAAAACTTTTGCGGGCGGACATTTTTTAAATTTTCGTCAGCTATATTAGATCCGCCATCTCTAATTTATATATTTTGAAATTGCAACTGTTCGGACGCCATTTTTGATTCATCATTTTGGAAGTCAAACTAACTATACTGTATTTTGAAGTATAACATATGTTTTGGCAAAAAAATCAGAAATATCGCACCATGCATTTAGTTGTAATTTAGAGTCAAACTATCCAAACAAATGTCCATTTTTCCTTCACAAAACCAACGTTTAAAGGCATTTTTTCCTGCCTTTTGGACACAAGTAACAAGAAAATAGCAAAAACAACTCGGACTCTATTTCTGAAGCAAAATTTAATGCAACTTTTTTGTTGAACTTTTTCACTCATTTTAAAAATTGAAAAATGCTCTTCTCTAGATGAAAGTAAACAAGCGTATCTCATTTACTACTGAAGATATTGGCATGAAATTTGACTCAGATGTCAGTTAAAGAGCTACCAATCATAAGAAAAAAAAAACTACTCGTTTGGATAATTCCGCGCGATTTAAATGGAAAAAGTCCCACTATTTTTTGATCACAGTAGTATAAAATAATTCATAACAAAATAATCACTCTTATTTTAACACGTGTAACCTGGCGTGACCAGAAGAATAAAGAACTTATAAAGCACGTGTTAAAAAAAAAAGACAGACAATTGCCAGGAGGAGTCAACGGGAAGTACTCTATAGATTTTGATGTATCAATATGAAAATACACTTTTCATTGATAAATGTCGGGTAGAGAGAAGGAATTACCATAACGTTAAAAACAGTCAGTTGATTGTTTTCATTAAATTCTCAGGTTAGGATCTAAAAATCATTTTGTATGATTTGTAAGTGTCATCTTTATAAATAGAAAGTGATGTTAAGAACCGAAAGTGAAAAATTAGCAATTTCGGTACTCATGCTGTGGCTGTCACTGTCAAACACACCATCCTCTTCTATAGGAAATCACACAGGCGAGTGGTCCATAATATTAAATGTCAGTTGTACGGTGTCAAAAACATGAAAATTGGGTAAAATAAGTTTAGAGTTGGCACACTCGAACTGCCAACTCCAAAAAAAAAAATCTAAATAATCCCAAAAACTCCCACATTCAGCTTTTAAATTTTCCTAAAGGTCTTTCTAATCAAAAATACTCTATATATGTAGTTAAATTATAAAATCAAAAAAATTTAATCTCATAAAATTTCTTATCTATTTTAGTTTATAAAAAATCTCAATCTCCATTATTTTTTTGTGTTTGCTTTTAAAGCATTTTTAATGTTTGTTTTTAAAAGCATTTGAAGTAATTTATGAAGCTCTTACCCTATGCATTTATAATTTGTTACCATTCCGCAAAATGTCAACAGATTTAACAAATCTATATTTACTATATGTATGTGGAATTTGATCACTCTTTTCAGGTTTTTTGCTTAAAATTACAATATAATTTAGAATGCATCATAAAAAATATCAAAATTTTTAACTATTCTACTGAAAACTTCAATTAATTTATAATTAACTCTAAACAAATAAGTTAAAAACGATTTTTAATAGTTTTTAATATAAAGTACTATTTTTAAAGGCGTAAAACGATGATTTTTAGACCGGTTCAATATAAAAATTCTTCCAGTTCGGCAATATTTTGTTTTTAAAATTAAATCTATCTAATCAATAGAATCGTCATTACCATTAAAAAGACGGTCAATTTATGTGACCGGTTTTACACATATTAAAAATTAAAACGCGTCAAAATAACTTTCTTGTCTAACCGTAATAAAAGAAAGAGGCAGGTGTTATAAAACAAGGTATAAGAATTCCCAGGTCATGTGAGTTCTGTCGTTAGCATAATAAAAAAGTAGTTCTTTTCAATAACAAACCGTCTAACTGGTTGAATCAGAATGGAATGTTGACGTTATTTAAATAGATCTTAAAAAAAAAAAAAAAAAAATAAAAGTGGTCTTATTAATTTACCACAAAATATCGTTATTGTTCATATTTGCAGACGTGTGTTTTGAAAATAAAGAATAATTTTTGTGATCATAGGTGTGGTAATATTTAAAAAATGAAATAAAACAAAATTCTGACCAGCCAAAAATGTTTTTATTATTCCTAATTTTTAAATATTTTATTTCTAAAATTAGTGAAAAACTATTCAAATATACAACGAAAGCAAAATTCTATAGAAACATCAAATTTTTGTGTAGGTTGAGATGTGATCATTGTTACATTTAACCTCTCCTACTTGTATAATGTATGTCTTTCCGGTTCAAAATTTGTAAACAATTTTTTTTTTTGATCACTTCCCATTACCTAAATCAGCGTGTAAAAAATTAATGGCAAAACATTAAAACTTTTATAATAAAATTTCTTAATGGCGCCTCCAGGATGACGGGCAGTTTTATTTTTTTATGTATGGCTCGATTTCGTTGAAATTTGATCTTGGGGAATTTTCAACATTGTGAACTATGGAGTTTTGATCAAAATTTTGAAATTAGCTGTCTTTTTTTTGTAGAATCTTGTTTTTAAAAATGAAAGTAAATTTGAATACATTATGAACAATTAGGTGTGGAATACAATTTCGTTCGAAATGAGGGTTTCGAGAAGAAGGGATATATCAGGATATATTTTTGTTAAATGTCTATTCTGTTTAGTACGAAATTTTGAACCCGTAAATAAAATGTTAAATATTTAGTTTCAAGATCATTTCTAGGGATACTTTATATAAAGTAATGAATATAATTTCTTATATTCCACTATCTCCTACTCCCTGAATCTTTGTGAAACTTTTGCAGTTCAAAGACCACCACAAGCCTTTTAATGCAAAAGCAATAGATCGTCAAAATTGATCACCGAAAGATTGCGATTTGATTGCTTTCAATTTACACTCACAACTGGTCGCCTATCCATCAAGTTGAAAAGCAACCTTTGTTCTGTCGAGAGCAATACAACAAAACAAGGGGCCCTCCCAGTGAAAGTGGCAACGCTTCAAAAATCACCAGTTCTCTTTGAAACGTCGATAAAATAATTTTTAGGATCGAAGACGCGTCTCGTCACTTTTTGCTATTTCCGGGTTTCTTAGTTGCACCACTCGAAAGATACAAAATACAATTAAAAAAAAAAAAAAAAGACACGCAATTGAGGAGCTTTTCTTCGAGGCGATCATGCGCCAAACGCAAGATTCATATGAGCGACTTCATTGTATATTACTTGACGTGATTAGAGGGAAATTAATTTATAGACCTCCTCCCCCTTAGAAACTCTTCTCCCCGATGTGAGAAATAGTTAATTGCTACGATTCGATGCTGCTCTGGAAGTTATTCGATAATGGAGTCGTAAAATCATCAATTAGCACTTGCCAACTCTTATACAACACATCAATTCAACCGACAATAAAGGCGATCGTGGTGGGGACATGTTCGCAGCAATTTGACAAGTTTCGAAACATTAAATTATAATGCCATCGAGATTTAATGATATAAAAATTTGTAATGTGGTTGGTTAGTCTTAAATCATGAAATATTTGGCATTTTTGAGACCGGACGGAGACTGAATTTTATGAAAATTAATAGGGGTATTCACGCTCTCTTGTATTTATTACCTGGGTTTTTTTTTGTCTATCCACATCAAAAGAAATTTATACCTAGAACTTGAAATTTATCGTGAATAACACAGAGAGTAAAATGTCTAAAAATACAATCAAATTACCATGCTTCATTTAAAATAAAACAAAGCTGAAATACCCTTACCATTTTCATGGAATTTTTAGTAATGACTAACGAATTTTTGAATTAACATTTTCCCAGAAAGAATTTAATGGTTTAATCAACAACACCATTAAAAAAAATATCAGCTTTAAATTAAACTAGAAAATTCAAACAAACAACCATAAATTAAAACAACATTGTTTAATAAAAAATAGCTTATAATTTTACTTTCCAATTTATGTACTAGTAAATAGTATATATACATAATATACTACGAAATCAGAATTTTTTTCTAAGAAATAACTATAGAGAAAAATATTTCTGGGGTATTGAAAGGTATAACAGTTTTGAGTAAACATATTAAAAATTGAATTTCATCAGGTTTCCATCAAATGAAATATGATTTCTCAAGTCTCTGCCCAATGAAAACCCCACGATGGGAATTAGTTTAAAGAAAATCAATTTTAATTTAATATGTTAGTAAAAATTGTTTTCAGTTTTATGATTCTAAGGTCTGAGATCCTGAGCTGATTTCCAGGAATTTATTTTAAAGGTAATTCCTTTTTTAACTTCCAACAATACACGGGAACTCGACACATAATAACAAAGCTTGTTTACTTGCTTTTATTAATGATGGGATCGAAGTTATTAATTTTTCATGAAGGAAACGATAAAAAATGTTTATCTTTTTATAAAAATCTGTATGAAGGAGTGTGAAGAGGCCTCGTGGAATGGAATAAAATGAGGAAAATTAATTAATTCCGCATTTATTGAATGCTGTTGAAACAATTTTTAGATTAAGATGACAATTAAATTTTTAATTGTATTCGGATAACAATTATTTAATCTTTTTAATTAATTGTATCACCCTTAACACCTGTTGAATCATATTATAATGAAAATTGAGAGACAATTATACATTAAGTTGAAGTAAAAATTTATATTCGAACTGATTATTATCGAATGATTCTCACAATAAATTATATGAATTGATTAACACGTTCTAAGTAATATATAATGAGAGAAATCAGTTTTAAAGGTACTTTATTCAACTAAGCACTAATTATTTCCTGGTAAGTTCTGAATGAAAATTTTTGCAATTAATAACAAAGATTTAAAACTGATTTTTACCTGATATCAGCAATTAATCTTTTAAAACAAAAGAAAATAATGAATTTATAATGAAATTCTGAATTTTGTATCTAGTTAATTTTTTCAATGGTTATTATCACAATCAAACGCATAAAGCAGACTTGAGGTATTAAAAAAAAAAAAAAAAAAAAACAATAATTTCATCAAAAATAATTGATACTTTATTATTTAGGGGAGAGTGGGGGAAACGCGAACGTGGGGTAATCCCGAATCCAATGATTCTAATATGTTAGAGAGAGATAGCCATATTTTACTTGCCTCCATTTCGGAGATCACGCCACCACCAGTGGCAGGCAATAATACGGGAGACGCGGGCGGGCGCAAGTTACTTGTGAAGGTATGCATTTTTCATTATTTTGCATGTTTTTGATGTAATTTTTTTGGTAAATTAAAGTTGGTGTTGCTTTATTTCTATCTATAATAGTAATTTAACTTTTACATAGTGGAATACTCACATATTAATCAGCTAAATGACAATGACGCAATCAGCAAAAGAAATATAATCTAAATTTTTTTTTCCATTTTACTGTTCTCGATCCAGCGGGGTAAAGGCGAACACTCCATGTCGGGCAATCTCGAACGTTCGGCATTACCCCCCTCCCCTTTGCTGGTTCCCCGTTCATCTTTTTTTATTATTGCCCGAGGGTAGTACATATTCCAACTTAACATATAGGCTAACTTTTTTCGGATAATACATAGGGTTTCAAAATGGCGCATCCAAGATGGCGGCTGACGATTTTAAATTTGAAGCGATTTTCATGAAAATTTGTACAAAGGGGTTTTGCGGAATGCTGATTTCAAATCTGCTATCTAAATTTAGAAATTCAAGATGGCGATAAAAATTTCACGATTTCAAGAATGTAAAAGTCTAGGGTCAAAATACGAAAGAAAAAGAAAGAGAAAGAGAAAAAGAAAAAGGCGAAAAGGAAAATGAAGACTACTTTTGTATTTTTTGTATAGATAAATATATAGATCCCCCGTTGAAGACTGGATTATGTGCTACGTGTGTAAAAAATGGGCTGACGAGAATTGTACTGACGGACAGTCGACATCGTTGGGTTATAAATGTGATCACTGTCGTTATTAATGTTCGTACGTAATTACCCCACTTGGTGTTCGTGTTTACCCAACTAATGTCGAGTAAAGCAGAACACTAAGGGTTTTGTTTTTTTTTTTCATATTGTCACAATTTATTAAAAATATAAATATTGATTACTGAATTCGATAGACAGATAAGTAAACTTTATAATTAAAAAATAAAGAAATTCTGTGATCAAATTCCACTGTTTTATTTAAGTTTTCCCTTAGGTGTTCGTGTTTCCCCCACTTTCCCCTAAATAGAAGTTTCTATAAGGATAACTTATAGACTTATAGACAATTTCGTGATTTTTATGTGGTAATTAATCGTCGCTAATTTTTGGCTTAATGGATTTGTTAAAAATCAAATTTTTCACTTCTGGAATGAGTACAATCTAAAAGAAACTCTATTTTTTTCGAAATTATGTAGAACATTGACCATGATAAGGTGTATTTTCAACAGGATAGCGCCACATGCCATACAGCGACGTAAACCATCGATTTATTGAAATCACAATTTTACGATAAAGTGATTTCGAGAAATGGCCTTGAAAATTGGCCTCCAAGGTCGTTGATCTGACAACTCTCGACTGGTAAACCAGCAACAATTGACGTATTGGAAGGCGAACATTGTTCACGTTATTCGTGACATACGACCGAAATTGGTCGAAAAAGTGGCTCAAAATTAGACTGACATATGCCATATGTCCAAAGTCATTTTTAAATATTAATGTCATAAATTGATCTTTCAAATAAAAAACTACTTTTCATGAAAAGTTAAAACCTTTTAGAAGTTTTTGGAATAAATTGAACATAAAGTTATTAACTGAATACAATTTCAGAGGAATATTATTAGTTTTATGGGGAGAAATATCTAGGTCATCTACAGTACATACATTCAATGTTTCAAAGTAATACTTCATTAATTATAAAAAAAAATTTAAAATGATTAGAGTTACGTTAGTATTGATAGAAAATAAAAGTTGTATTTCATTCCCAATTGTAGTTGCTAAGGAATTACATTTAAAAATTTTTATTTGTATTTTATAGTATGGAAACCTTAGCACACTTTTAAACTTTCTTTGAAATGAAGATTTACAGTCTGTTTACTGATTTATTTAGAGCATTTTTATCACTGTTTACTTAATAATACAGATTATACGATATTGAAAATTATTTCTACTGAGTGTAGTCAAGCTTTACAGAGCTTAAAATAAAGTTTGAAGAAATTATCTCATTTGTTAAAAATTACTTATAAAAGATGGTGTAGAAAAACGATCAATCAGAATTACAAAGGCCTTAAATATAAAAAACTTTAAAAAAACTAACAAAAATTATGAATGGCTAAACGTAATAATAATATATGAAGATAGATATGTTCACTTATACTTTTTCAAGTATTCACAAACAAGTATAAAGCAATTTTAAAATAAAAAGAAAACAAAGTTCAAGAACACTTAACTCCCGAACAGTTGTTATACGCCGGATTCAAGTATCGTACGACAAAAAGCATTTTCATCGTATATATTCTTTGAAGGAGCTCTTTCATTCCTTTTTTCCCCCCTCTCCCCCACCATAGAACCTTTTCTCCAGATTTTCTTATATAGTGTCAAAGCTTTTAAGCCTTTACTTCCGGTAGAAAATAAATGAATTTGTAAAACCATGTTGTGCCAAAGTTACGTTGAATCTTGCATGAAAAAAAAAGCTTTTTTATTCAATTTTTTTATTTTTATTCAAAAACCCGACGTGGCAGAAAATTTTTATCAATGCCAAGAGTAAAATGAATATATATAATATACTATATATATGCAAGAAATGTATCTTTATCGTATATTTTTTAATATAAAATTCTATATATGAGTTTCAGGAAGCTGCAATAATTTTATTTTACTTTGCAAAACTGATTAAAATTCATCGTGTGACCAGGTGATGTAACGCATCGAACTACAATAAAAACTTATTTTTCTTTTAATCAATCTCACGTCCTTGATCTCTCACTGACTGTTCGACTGTGTTTTGTGGTGCTGTTTCGTGCAGTTCGGTGCTTTTATATAAAACAATAATCATTCTGGAGTTTCCAAGGCTGCAATGAAGAAAAAAAACAAAAAGAAAATCCAATTCTCAGCGTCTCGTCTTGAAAATTTAAAGATCCAGTATTCAAGAAGAGAATTAATAAAATATAAGAATAAGATAAAATAAAAATCTAGTTGACTAAAATAGAAGATACCGCGGACAGCAACTCGTGATTTTATTCTCCGAAATATGATATATTAGACAAAGTATCAGAATTAGACCAGATTAGGTCAGGTCCAGGCGAATAGTATGTAAGAAACCTAATATCGATAATGGATTCATCCCCCATTCAATTTCGTAAGAACATCATCACAGGACTAAATTTATTCCTTTTTACCCAATCAAATCCGCGACGACCACAATTCTTTCTTTATTGACGTCAGAGGTATGTCGCGTGCTTTTTCATTTCATTTACATAACATAAAGGCTAAAATCATTAGGAAGAAAGATAGAAAAAAAAAAAAAAATTATATAGACACACTATCTCATAGATAGATAGATTTTGCGATAGCAAACAGCTGATAGGATAGAGTAATCTAAAAATTAGCATGGATCAATTCCTAGTGCTTTGTGGTATATATATAATATTTTTTCTTCTTTTTTTTTTATAACGAGCTTCCAGGGCTTGTAATCGATTTGATGAGGTAAATTTTTAATTAGATACATTCAACAAATGCGAAAAATCATATCTCATATTTCCTGAACTCCTCCACATTCAGATATATAATACTATACCATATATATATATATAATAGAGAGTCAAGTAAAATTTGTATATATATATATTGAACTCACTTAGAAACAAGACTGGACTCCTCGCATTCCAGAAAATCACAGATAGGTAGATAGATATAATAATATAGGTGAAGATTAGCTAGACATATCCAAGATGTAGTGGAACTCAGTCCAGGATTTAAAGATAGATAGGTGTCTACTTAGAAGCGATTATCCATTGTAAGATGTTGTGATGTTTCTTAAGACACAGTTCGCACTTATTATCACTTCTTGGATTTGTTTGCTCATTTTTATTATTTTTTATTTTTTATTTTTTTTTATTTAATCCAACACCGGTATGCGACTATGACACAATAAAGCGACAAACGACTAGGTTAATCAGATTTTTTGCACACGTAAACACACCTGAACTTTTTGTATATTTTGTAATATTTTCCTATTTCTGTAGTCTTACAATAACCCCCGAGATTAGAATCGATTTAAACTACAATCACTCACTTATTATTATTATTATTATCATTTTTTCTCATTATTAAAACAAGTTCAATTTCACCGGAGATTACCGAAATGACCTTGAATGAAAGTTCCATTCGAAGAGTCCGCTAATGGAAATCTAATGTTAGTCCGATTTGCGTTGACAACAGACAGAGAGTCTTTGATTAAGTCGTTAACGAAGTAGAGCTTTGGTTCTTACTGCCTTACTGTTTGGGGACCCAGAGTAATTGCAAGGCCAGTCTATACCCCAGACTTTTTGAGAAAAGCTCTCTTCTTCTCGTTTGGACTCCTCTTCACACAGAACGCGGAGCACCCCACAAACATGGAATGGAGTAGAAAATGAAGAAGAAGAAGAGGAAAAATAGAGAAAATAAATAGAAGAAAAAAAAATTCCGAAAATAAACTCAATGGGCGAAAACGTAGAGAAAAAAAAAACGAAAAAAAAAAAAGTATTAATGTGAAAATTATAAGCTTATTCTCACTGCCGTATCAAGAACCACATTACGATCTAAAGCCTAGTGAAAAACTGCAGTATGCTCGTGTGGGTCGGACTCCACCAGCGCCGCGTCTCGAAGAGCACTTCACCACTTTCCGTCGTTGTGGTTGTAGAAGCAAATGTAGAGAGGTATGTAGTATCAGTTGGCGGAGTAGAGGGGCTTTAATACCGTATAATGGAGAGCTCTCTATGGAGGTGTATGCTATCAACATTTTTTTTTTTTTTTATGTACACAATACGCTATACCATCGTCTCTAGAACCTATCAGCTTCCAAAGCTCGCCTGCTAAAAAAGCACACCACTCTTTCGTTCTGGGACGTATATATGAAAGACGCGAAAGCGATACTTGTAGCTTCTTTGAATGCGACGCGACCACTCGTGCAGTACGAACGCGAAGTACGACAATCTTCTGTAGAAAAGGCAGACTGACAATACACCAACACCACGTCCAGCAACCAACCCTTCGGGCGACCACAAACTCTGGAGGGATTCATGGATTTTAGTGAATGCGCACCCTGGCTCCTACACGTCTGCCCCATTTCGGCACAATCCATCTCTAGGTATAGTACGATTTATAGATATATATAGCGTTTATTTAGCATTTTAGCACACTCCTGGACGAAAATTAGAGGGTTTATTTTAAGGATATTAAGGTTTTAGGAAATATGGTAATTTACCCCATTAATGGCTTTAGTTTAGATTTGTAAGATATATATGGGAGATAGAGGAAAAATGCTAAAAATACGATATTGTGTATTTTTCTATTTACGAAATGTATACACCTATATTCTCAATGATAGACGTTTTAACACTAGAACTACCAAGCCCCGTCAAATTGGCAGGTATTCAATTCCTTCCTTGAATTAATTAATTATATTTTTATTAAGGGTCAAAATTACGACATATTAAAAAAACAATTCCATTTATAATTACTAATTCGAAGTTGACAGCAAAATTTTTAAAATTACAAGGTAGCGCTCCAGTAGTTCTAGTGTTAAATGAAATTTGTGCAAAAATATAAAACTAAAACAATTTCAGAAAAGATAGTTAAAAAAATTCTTATGTAAGATTTTCAATACATCGGATTCATTAAAAAAAAAAAAAATTAAAAAATAAGAAATAGCGTGCTTTGGACTCAATTTAAAAAATTCCGATTATTTTGATACAAGACAATTATGTTTTAGTACAGAAGCATGGTTTTCTAATGCACCTAATACATATAAGAGACAATAACAAAATATAAGAAATTTTCGGATTATAATCATAATATTTTATGAAAGCAAACACGTATTAAGAATCACTTATTTCAAATCTACAACTGAAATTTAGAATACAAAATTCAGACTCCATATTATGGTAATTGAAAGTTCTCAATTTGAATGGTTATCTATTAGAATGAATACAATGAAGCCCAGGAATAAATTACACAGATCTGCAAGGTTTTCTTGTTGGGCAGCTGAGAGTTATTTCCGAAATAATTTTCTCTGTAGAATCCGAATCCGTGCTCAGAATTGGCCCTTCACGTCAGAATTTCGAGATATTTGAGGTTATGTACACGAAAGGTTGTTTTTATGGCTACTTTTGAGGTTATGTACAGAAAGAACAACATTTTTTTATCTATCCTACATATTCCATCATTTAGTACTACTCTTACCCTTCAAAATGCGCTCTCAAATGGTGCTATACGATTTTTCCTTCAAAAGTTAAAGCCACTTAAAGATCACGTGATGAGGTGGAACGCATATACAGACCAAGTCCAGCATACCATATACTTTCCAACTCATCACGTGATCTTAAAGTGCCATCCGGGAGCACATTTTGAAGGGTAATAGCAGTACTTAAAGATGGAATATGGAGGATAGATCAAAACAATTTTTGTGCGTTCTGTACATAACCTCAAAAGTAGCAAAAAAAAGCCATTTTTCGTATAGATAACCTAAAATATCTTAAAAGCCTGACGTGATGGACCAATTCTGAGCTCGGATTCAGATTCTACGCAGAAAATTAATTCGGAAATGACCCCCAGCTGCCCAACAACAATCAAAACCTCTTTTTTTGCAGATCTGTGTTATCAGTAAAAATTTAATTTTTGAAAGCTTAATTTGGGAATGTTTGTAAGAGAATAAATCTGCATACCTTACGGTATTGTATAAAGTATAAGCAACCATCTCAGTGTTATTCGAATAGAAAATTGATTCGATTTTCTTCCAAAATCGTATATAAGGGGTTTTTGGTGATGCTCTTTCAAAATATGGTATTTGTTTTGCATAAAAGCTTATTTTTTGATTTTTTCAAAAAAAAAGTGATGATTTTTTTGGACGTTTTATTTTCAAAGTCGATTATCTTATCGTTGCTACTACTGAAAGATCATATAACCACCAGAAATCGCGGTCCGAATGTCTAAACTTTCTCAAACCATGGTTTTGACAGTTTTTTTTTTTTGCGTTGGTTTTTGCAAAATGGACATTTTGTACAGCAATGTAATAAAAAACTTCGCGAGTTTTTTACACGTAAAGGATCAATTTTATAACAAAATGCTTGAAATTAGCCAAAGAACACGTGAGAATTTTTTCAGATAATTTCTAGACTATTTTTGGCTTTTTGGATTTGGCAAATTTTTGAAAAATCCAAATATGTCCCGAAAAAATTCACACGTGTTCTTTGGCTAAGTGTAAGCACTTTTTGTCCTACAAAATTTATTCGTAAAAGTGATCCTTTTTGAGTAAAAATATATAATAATAATTTATCTTACAAAAGGATGGAGAGGATCAAAAAATAACAAAACTATGCTTACTTTATATTTTAATTACCTCTAAGCGTAAAGTATGATTTTAATAAAACATTATTACATTAATCTAACGAAACTACGCTGGATTGCCTTTAAAAAAGCGCTACCATAGATATACTAAAATAAAGGAACAAGGATTCAAGCCTAATAAAGCCAACCTACAGAAAAAAAAAATAGAATATGAGTGGTATGATGTGTTAACATAAGTATAGTATTACCATCATGTTTTCATGTTTCATGTATGAATTTTATATTCAGTAAAAGGAAATATTTATATATAATAATAAATGTAGGAGTAAATATGCTATTAATAAACTCAAGGAGCTAGCATTAAAATTTTTTTGTATCCCGATATTTGAAATCAATAACTCATATGAGTAAAGAATGAATATTGAATGAAAGTATCGGATTCGATATCTTTTCCCTAGGAGTGAGTATAAATTTCAGAGAAAACGAACATTTATTATAGTCTTTGAGATAACCTCAATTTAAATGAGATAATTAAAAAAAAATTAATATTTCGTTTTAAAATTTTAAAAATTAAAAAAAAAATTAATATTTCGTTTCTCAGTATCCAATATTTAAATTAAATCAAAAATCTCATCGTTTTAATGAATTTAAACAATTAAAATAAACTTGTATGATTATTCTTTTCGTTCTCAAAATAATTAGACAATTTATTTTCAAATTCTTGTTCTATTTTTATATACTATATAAAAGAAAGCATCAACAAATCGATTTTCTTTTCCACTTAAAAATGTGTAATGCATCAATTCCAGTTCGTTGCAGTTTATTTAATCAAAAATGATTGAAATGATTATAATAAAATTTATTGAAAATTAAATCTGCAATCATATGGAAAAAATTTAGTCGTGAGTTGCTTCGGATCGATTACCAATTATTTTTCTTGTATTTGCAATTGGAAAAGAAGCAAAACTTCCTTATTGTTGGTTAAATATTGTTTTCAAATAACATAAATTTATTATATTTCATTCATTGATTTACATACGAAATTTAAAAGAAATCGTTGCTTCTTTCAGCTTCTTTCAGCTTCTTTCGATGACGCAATTTGCAAGTCAGCCATAATTACGTGAGCTTTTTCACGTCTTGGGTTTTTCGGCAAGTAAATGCTTTTTTATCTAGTATTTCGGTGGAAAAATTAAGTTCTAAATAAATCCATCATCTCTGGGTAAATGTTGGTACACACATGTTAAATAAATGTTCGTTTCCTATTTTTAAAATTTAGATTTAGAAAACTAAGCAATCGCTATCAAATTAAAAATTATTTTATATACAGTATATATATATATATTATATGTATATACAGAACAAGATGAATGTATGTGACTTTAACTTAGGTATTTAATAAATAAATGCTTTGTACATAAGCTGCCATCGCTCTGATTACCCCCTGCTAGGATAATCTTCGGAGTGTTAAAAGATTTGCAAAAGCCTCATTCTATCATCTATCTGGAGTTTTTTTTTGTGTAGAATGTTCTCTTATTTACAAATAACTCAAGCTGCTCTGTAAATTCAAAGTAAGCTGAATAAACGAAATATTTAGTGTCTTAGGTCAGAGCTAGTGAGAACTGGTAAATCATTATCTGACGCAAACGTTGCGCATTCATGTTGTTTGTAATATATTTTTTTCTCAGCCTATTTTAAAATTTATACAGATGTACATCTGAACTCTGTTAACCTCTGGCTTTGTAAAATTCCAATTGTATGGTTTTTTTTTTAGAAAGGAGAGATTATAAATTATTATTATGAATAGAATACTGAAAAAACAAACCGATTAATGTTTTAATTCAAATTCATTTTCATTGTATCCGCGGAGCTTAAAAAAATGTTTTTCTGAATTTTATAGAAAAAACAGTCAAACCATCTGTTCGAAAAAAAAAATATATATATCTCATAGGTAGAAGTAATTTAAATTCGTTTGGAAGCTGTTTACGTAGATTGCGTGTTAATTTCAAAGGCGTGTCAAAAATTTTCAAATTCAGAATGACTTTGCTGATAAAATTGAATTGTATTTTTTTAAAAACAAAAAGTATGCATACTGAGAAGTTTTTATGAATGGAATTCTGATTTCAAATCAGAATTGAAATATTCACAATAATGTCAGTAATGTCGATGATTAAACTTAAGTATTACATTTTAAAGAATAAACAATTTAAAATTCTCTGTCAAGTTTAAGATTTCGAATCCAATATGGCAGACGGAAAATGTTTCTTATGAGGATTTTCATGAAAATTAACATAAAGGGGTTTTCGGGAACATTTCTGTATCAAATAAAAAACAGAATTTATAATTTAACATATCTACTTTCATTTGTGAAAAAAGTTTCTTCCAGAAACAGGAGAACAAGTTTCACCAGAATAGAATCATAGCAAAGATAGGCCGTTTATTAAAATTAGTTAAAATCCACATCCTTAGTAGGATGGAAAATTGAAAAGCAGAGTCAAAATTAGATCTACCAGCGATTGCCAATTGATAGTTAGAAATCTGAGGGACACACAACAAAATCGATAAGTATCATTTATGAACTGTCAAATCTGGCAATGAACATTAAAAGAGAATTTTGTTATTCATCAAGAATACCTTGAGCATTTAATGAAAACAACCAACTGACAGTTTTTAAGTATGTGGCAATTCTTTCCTGGCATTTATCAATGAAAATCACGAAATTTAACGACCATATTAAATGCCATCTAATATTTATAATTAATGTTAGCGTGTAGGTCTCATTTCCAGATTCCACTTAAATCGTACATAATTCTTACAATTTTGAAAAAATAGACAATATACATACTTATATAAACGCTTTTCTGGTTCCACTGTGACAGGTCGGTTGTCAAATTTGCGGACGACTAAGACAAAGTGCTTGTTTGACAGCATGTCAATTTGAGTAGTAATGGAATGAAGAATAGACTGAAATTTCGTACTTTATTCGTGCTGACACACAGTAAAATTAATGATCATTCCTATCGAATGTTTAATTCCGTCGTTCCGTGTACCGCTTCGCCAATATAATTTGAATGCCCCTTTATTTGATATATTTACTTTTTGCTGGTAGTGTACTGTTAAAAATCTCGGAACGTTCCAACAAAGCTCTGAATGAAAGTCACACAATTATACTCACAGACATGGCCGCCACATCTTCCTTCCCTTGGCCCCAATTATATTTTCGGATTCGTCCTGATAGCAGCCCCCCCTCCCTACCCTACCCCTCCATCCCTCCCATCAGATGGAACGAATACAACCTCATCGCGGTGAATGAGTAACCGGATACCCGAGGGCTTTCAAGGATGTAACAGAGACAGCACGAGGACTGTTGTCGGTCCAAATTACAACAGCGTAATAAGTCCTCGCATTGTCCCTTAAGTCGTATCCTGCTACAACCACGCTTCAGTGGTAGATTATCACAGCGTTTCCCTAGTTCCTGTCCCCGCCACCCGACGGCTCTGCCCGCAGGACTCTACTCCATTCCACTCCGACCGAAGGAGCCTCAAGGATAAATGGCTCGACATGCCCACGTACTTCACTCACTCTATTGAAGCCCGAGCTTTACGAACTACACCCCCCATGTGACCTGCCCTTCTCCCAGTGGCGGCGACCAAAAGCAAGCGACGGCGCATGGGGAGAACGTAAAAATTTCAGAGATGCACCGGACAGATTAAGGCTCAGCTAAAACTTTTCACATAATTTTGCATTCATTTAATTTTGTGAGGCTCACAGCAGTGGCGGGTAAGTCGAGGTGGGGTATAGTTCGGGGTGTCATCACTAAACATATGTATATAGTGGGGACGACCAGTGGCGGGTTAACAACAAGCAGGCGATATATTTTTAGTGGGTTTCTGTGCCGTTCGAGAGGGTGACCTCCGTCCCTTTTGGCATGTATCCCGCAGCCAGAGAATGGGTATGAGGGTTTGATTCAAAGTTTGAACGTGTAGAGGCTTCCGTATACGGTGCCAAAATAAAGGTAAACAACATAACGCCTGGGGGTTTGAGAGGAAGACCCTACGGCAGTATGGCATAGAAGATAGCTGGGAATTTATTTTTGTATAGTGTGCCAGATCAGATAGCATGGGGACGAGAGTTAAAGCCTTACCAAATTATCGATTGTGTTTACTTTGATTTTCTGTGGGTATTTTTCGATAGAAGGCTCCTATTCTAGTGGGTGATCACCTTTCTATAGAGAGGGAGATAAAAAGGACATTTGTTTGGGAGGGTATTTGCAATTTTTTTCTATAGTGCAGCCCTATCAGGAAAATTTTAATGGTGTAGCATATTGATGGGTTGTATATTTTTTTGTTGGGGTAAAATACATTCATAATCTAAATTTGCTGAACAAACTAATCTATATATAGTATGTAATTTACGAAAGTCAACGAAATGTGCAACGAAAATAGAAAATAATTATACGTACCCTAGAATTACACACGGGTTCGCCCGGTGCATGGTTATAAATAAGGTTTTTTCGTACTAACGATTATTCTAACGAAAAGTATAAATCTTAGCTAAAAAAAACAAAAAAACCTTAAAACAAAAATTCTAAATAAACCATAGTTCGCGAGGTATAGTAGTTTGAAAATGTTCTGAGGTCAGCTTGACCCCGAACTCGGAGCATCTAATAACGTTTGACAAAAGAACTGACGATAAATCAAGCGAATGTCATTGATGTCATCGAAGATCCAATATGGCGAACACTATTATGTCAACCTCAAGTGATGTATTCTAAAAATTTGTATCGCGCCTCGAATGACACTGGGTATAAAGACTTACAATTAAAAAAAAAAAACATAACAATTACGAATGTAGGCCACCGTATTGTCAAAAATAAAGAAAAATTAAAATCTCTTGTGGGGTATCAAATTAAAGGTATTGGAAAGAAGATTCCAAAAATACATAAGCAATTAAGAAATTGTTGTTCGAATCAAATCAAATTTAACGACAACCAAATCAAATTCAATTTGGATGTACCAGATCAAAATCAGTGATAACTTTTTTTTAAAACCTTTCTAATTCAGATGTAATTGTATAAATTGCATAAGGTTACATTTGAATTTCAAAAAGTTGTTAGGTATTTAAAAAAGTAAAACTTGATCGAAATACGGTTTTTAAACATCATTTATACTATATACATCGATGGTTTCACATTGATAGTAGGTTTTTTGGATTTGTACAATAAATAATGTTATTTTGGGTTGGTTTTTAAATAATAATAATCATAATAGGCACACTACTTAGTCTTATTTACAAAGTATGATTAACAACTATTCATCTTCATTAGAGATAAAAATTTCTTTTAGGCTTATTTGTTCGATTGGCAGATTTCTTCGAAACAACAAAAAAACACGGTCTTATGTTGTTGACTTGTGGTACCCCGGAGCATCGTACATTTGATCCTCTTAACAGAAATCTTTTAATAAAGTTTGCTGTTATCATTCATCGTTATTTGCAGATATAATATAAAAAATATTAATAAATACCGCCCAATCTGATTTTAATGAACGAATTAAAGCATTCTTACTTGTTCCACCTACAAATAAATGCCATGGTAATATCTGAAAAAGATAATTCTAAGGAAATTTCCAGAAAAGAAAGGAAAAAAAATTGCTTTAATATTTACTGGAAAAACAGGAAAAGAAAGGAGTTTTATATGGAGCTATGTAAATACCAAAACGAGGGTGGTAACAAGGACAAGAAAACTTCATTGAACCGATATTTACCTTTTCTTTTGATGGAAAACTCTCCTCCCAAAAGCACTCTAAAAATAAACTTAAAGGACACGTGTGTGAAGGTATTTCCTTTTTACCCTCAAACTCTAGATGATAAACCACAGGATACTTTTTGTAGGAGAATTAATTTCATAAAAAGAAGATGTAAATAATCAAGAAAGACAGGACCATGAACGATGAAAATGTCCATTTTACGCTCATCCCCCACGAGGGTATAAATTTGTTTTGCAAGGAAACGAAGAACGCAAAAATGTTTTGATTTAGCCACGTCACCGACAGTCTTCCTTTCTTCCTCCAGGATTCTCTACGCGAATATTTTCGTACGACAGCAATTTCACGCACGTGCGGTTATCGAAGGCATTCAAAAAGGAAAGTACGTGCACTCGTGTATCGCTTACGCAATACAAAATTAATACCATACCACAACCATAGGCGGAGACCCTATACCTTTTGTGGATTGGATAAAATAAAAGTGTATTTTGAGTACACTTTGGACTTAAACTGTTGCCACTCAAAATGGTTTTTTTGTCAATCCCACTTAATGAATTTTCAGCTTGTTTGTAGAACCTCCCTGCTGTTTATACAAAAGTTTGACAGAGTTCCAAAATTCTAGATTTTGTAGAATACTAAACGAGTTGAACAACAGCTCAATAGTTCAGGAAAAAAAACTTACATACATACCTATATACCTAATATCCACCAAAAATTGTGTTAAAATTCACAGAAAGAAAGCGATGGTATATACCAGAATAAGCAGTATTTTTAAAGCTTATAAGGAATATACAGACATACAGACTTACACCACTTAATTTATATCAATGTATGTATATGAGTTCAGAACACTAAAAACACTAAAATGTTGAAAAAAATTCCTCATGAATCGAAATCACTCATCACATTTTGTTACCATTTAAGAATCGCCGACACTATTTAATAAACACCGCACGGCCAACAAAAGCACTTCACATCTAGAACGTCATTTATAAAAGAAACCATCAAATTATTTTTATACAATTTTTAAAATAAATAAACTCAAAACTGTGGGTTTTCTTTTTCTAAAAATAATATTTCCTCAAAACGTTTGCATTAATTTTCTCACAAAGAGATTTTTAATCAAGAGGAAAATAGCCAATATGTTTTCACAAGTTCTATAGTATAATAATGCTTTGGCACGTCTTCTGAACTCTTGGCTTTCATTTCGAAATTATTTTTAAACTATTTTCTGCAGATGAACCGAAAAAAACAAATACTCCGGCCAACATAAATTCCTCTCTTATGTCTGTGGATCTGTTTTAAAATTAAATTCATTCATACTTTGATTACTAATGGGGGGTTGGTTTCATTATTTTATAGCCATTTCTTCGTTGTAAAATATGCATAAAATGTGCGAGTTAAAGAATTTATTTATAGAAAATTTGTTGTTTTTTACTTTTTTATTAATAACCATATTTAATAATAAAAAAGTATGAAAATATAAACAAAACGTGGAAAATAAAAATATTTTAATATATTCCTGCAGAAATTATTTGATGTTTGAGCTAAATTCCAGGCTAATAATTCTAGTAACACATTTTTTAATAGTGTTTCTAGTAAAATATCCTGTAAAATTATTGAGTAATAAACTCCCAAATATTTATTCGCAGTATATTTAAGGCCTATATCAATTTTTTTTATTTATATTTATATCATCTCACTCATTTTCGGACAACAAATTCCAACTTTTTGTGGATTGAAATAGTAAATACGAATAGCGAAATATGTGATTTCAGCAAGAATGCGCCACATGCCGCACATATCATGATCTACTTGTATTTTTTCAAAATTAATTTAACATTAGAACTACCGGATTGCTTATTACCTTTAAAGTAATATGCTATCAACATTAAATTACATTAAAAAATTCTTTGAATGAAAATAAAAATATTTATTGTTGAATAGGTTGAATCTGTTTCAAACTTTAAGAAAGTTTCGCGCTTAATCTTATAAAGTTAAAAAATTGAAAAAGGTTAAATTTCCATAAATTTAAAATCACGGTAAAATTTTTAACCGTTTAATTATGAATGGAAAGTTTTTGAATACTATGTATTGTAATTTTGACCCCTTAATAAGTTTTGGTATAAATCTTAATAGATAACTTTGAAAATTATAAGAAACTGAGTACCCGTCAATTTTAAAATAAAATTAATAAAACAACTATTGCTTAATTTCGATATCTTCAATATTGTATTTTTATATCTCAAGTTTTTTTAATAAGATAGTATGTTATCATTAATTAATTTCTGTAAAATTTTATATTATTTTTAGTAGCTCTATTTTTGATTACTATAAAACTACGCTTCAGCTGTTTCTTATCTTAAAAAAATACGATCATTCAATTGACCATTATCCAGTGATATATGGCTTGGGATACTGATAGACAGATCATGAGACTTGCCAATTCATTAAAAATACGAAAACAACCCCTCGATAAAGTTTTTGTTTCGTGAAATAAACAACAATTTGTCAAAATAAAGAAAAATAAAGAAAATGCGACAAAAATTAGATATCATGAATTCTAAATATTATGCCCTGTTATCAGCCACAAAACTGTCGATTAATCAAATTTTAACAGCTGCAAGTGCTTTTCGCAAAATATTATGAAATTCTTGCGCAATAATTTCCATGCATCACCGCACGAGGGGGGGCTTACGTCGAAACCAATTGTGGCCAAATATAGCTGCCTTGCGGTGCCTCACTTATTGGCACTTGGCTACTACCAAACACAACGATACGACCAGGAACCGTCGTCTCATTTCATCTCAGATCTCAATTATTCGTGCGGCCAAAATAATAAATTCCTGGATCGAGTAAATATTTCCCTTGTTTATAGTAGCCGGCTGGTAACATGTCGAAATCGCGGGCGCTACACTACAGAGCCCGCTCGGGATTTAATTGGATGGATGCGTCAAAAATAGCGTCGCGATGAAAGAAAAAATACAAGCCTAGTAAATATACACGCCTCCCCGTCGTCGTCCTCACCGCCTCCCGCCCGGCGAAAATATATAATTCAACGACGACTATGCCTCTGCGAAAAAATGACCACCACGGGCGCAAATGATCTGCGATGAGAGCGAGAAACTAATAAATAAACAGAAAACCCAACAAATAGGGTTAACATTTGCCAAAAAGTATGAAAGCATCTACGCAAGAATTTGGTAGTAAAATTTTCGTTGAATTCTATTTTTAGGGGTTTTAGGGGTTCTCCGACTGTGGCGTTTTATTTTCACTCGATAGCGTCAGCGAAGAATGTCGGGATGGCTGATGCGATAAATAAGAAATTATAAACTCTATTCAAAACTCTGGATTTAGGGACGCGCGGGGGCTCTACTACTCTAAGGAACGATATTTGAAACATCAAAAATTTTATGTACGTAGCCCTGCTCCAAAAACAACTGCTGAATAGTTTTATTACAGTGAGAAATCAGATTTTAAAATAGAATTTGTGAAAAGAAAGAAACATTTTCGCACGTTAGTTGAAATGGAAAGTTTCGCAAAATCGGCAGGCGGTGGCGGCTTGTGAGATCATCGCCAAGACGCCTTTCGTTCTCGTGATGGTCTCCTCGGAGAAAACACAAACGTTTTGCAGAGAACATAAATTTGTTGAGGATGCTTCCTTATGGCGGTCGCCAATTAATTTCTGAATCATAAAATAGCTCCCGGACGAGAAACACACAGTTCTGATATTACACGTCTTTTATGTTGCTCAATGATACTGGGTGAATTATTAATTATTATTTTTAAGCAGACACGTTTATTATTTAACCTGTAATCGGATTTCCTAATATCTTTTTTCTATATCTATGATTATAAGGATACTGTGAGAAAAATTTATACACATCGCTTGAAAAAATTTATCAAAAAAAAAAAATCAAAAACTTATCCGCTTTTGAATGCTGTCAAAAATGTTAGTGTTTGAAAGATCTACCTGATGATTGCAAGATAAATTAAATTTGAAAATTATCATCTGTATATTATGTACATATACAATTAATTTCGGTACAAGAACTTTTTCCGCACCCTATACTAAAAAATTAAATGAGGTCCTAAATACATAGATAAACGTATGTATCATACATAATCATCCCATAATAATTCTTCAGATTTAATTGTGGTACCTTTTCGATTCAAAAAATAACTTGCAATTGATTGATATTCATCGAGTTTAAATATGTATGTGAACGTTGAACCAGCTTTTTCATTTCACTTCTAAATTAAATTCAAATTCAAAAATTAGGTGCCTGACTTAAAATAAATTTGTTGATAATGTCTGATATTCACCAATTCATCAATTTTATAATTAAAGGAGAATGTTAAAAATGCGTGTTTTTTGGCTTTTTTTTAACACAGCAAAAAAGTGTTGGAATATATCATCTTTACCTAATCACACACTTTGAAAGTTTCAAAAATGCAGGGAAATTGTACAAGCTCCTCCTGTGTAGGAGTAACTACCCCTGTATTAAAAAGAAAATATTTAAATTAGCAAAAATATTTTGTTTTCAAATGTTATATAGAATAATGTTTTATCTTGATTATGGTAAACCTCAGATAACACCTATTTGCAAAACTACCCCTTTTTTGGGGGTGAAATGTGATGATTTTCTAAGTGAAATTGAATAAATGTAAATGAAAATAATCTGAATTTTTTTTTATGGTTCAAATTTCTTAGTACCTATTGTAATATATGTATATATAAATATCAACTTACAATGTGGAGAACTACCTCTTCCCCTATTTCATGATAACCACTAATACTCAATTTGAAGAAACATAGGGGGTGGGATTTTGAATTTTGAGGCAGAATCAGGAAAAAAATGTGAAAAAACAATGGGGGATTTTAATGGTTCATATGTTGGAATCGTTTATTCTTGTTACTTATTGGGACGCAATTTGAAAAAACCACACCTAGTAAGGGGGGTGAGACTTGTTGAACTTTGAGGCAGGTTTGAAAAAAAGTGAGGAAAAAATAATTGGGGGGTTTTTTGTTGTTCATTTACTAAAATGACACTTATTCAGACGCAGAATTTGTATTCCATCCCTTCTAGAAAGGGTTAGAAATAAGGTTTGGGGTGAGTTTCTTAAATATCGAAAAACTCGAGTTTTTGCATTTTTATAAAATTAACGGATATTTGTAATTCTATCTAGTTCACACCATAGCCACAAATGTTTAGAATAATCCCTGAAAATTTGATCCCAATCGGTTGAAGTTTTTTCAAAAAGTTGCCAACCAGGTCAAAAAACGTGGTTTCGAGTAAAACGCGTTAAAAGTTTTATTCCATAATTCACCATGTATTTGATCACGTTATATATGTATATATTTCTCGGCATTTCTGGCTTATATACCATATTTTATATTGTTTTTACAGGTCTAAAGTTTATGTTTTCGAAAAAAACGAATTTTTCAAAAAAATTAATTTGACAGAATAACGAAAATATAAAAGCACTGTAAACGAAACAACCTGATCTTTTTGTTATTATTTATCACATAAATTAATTAATCAATTATTCAATTCATTATTCATTAAAAAATACGAAAAATAGAAATGTTGGTAATTTTTGGATTTTATTATTTTGCAATTTTTTTTCGAAATTATTTATTTAACAAAAATCTTGAAAACTATTTGGCCGGTTTAGTTTAAATTTTAAACAAATCGTACTAACAACATTACCCACGATTTAGTATACGAGTTTTTTTTATCAGAATTTGCGTTAATTTAATTTTCTTTTAATTTTAATTTAAAATTTTGTTTTAAAAATTTTATTGGCTGAACGTATGATAAAATTAAGTGAAAGAAACCCTCCTTTTATAGTTATATTATTAGTTTTAGTACGTAGAAACAATGTGCATAATTCAATTAGTTAATAAACTTAACTATAAAAATTTAAAGTATTTGGTTCCAAATGCTTATAACCCAGAAAAGCAAAGAATGAAATTTATCAATATTTTGTCAAGTTTATACTAACGGATCATTCGTCAGAGTGCTAGGAGTAATATAGAATTTACGAAATAGTCACGTTCAATTCATGATTATTGAAAGGTAGATAGACTAAATTCGTTAGATGCCCACGTATCTTTGATATGTTACGAAAGAACGGAGAAAGGTTTATATAAAACTCAAAAATGCCACTTTTTTTGCCAGGATACACATCGTCTGATAGTCTAATCAAATAGCACTTGCCCAAATTGATCCTGTGGGATAAGCCGTCAACGTTGAACTCTCAATGATTATTCGTATGCAGCAGCACTACTCTTGAATTCTTAAGCATTTCAGAGAAATTCTTCTTGATGTCTCATAAAACTTTCCCAATGAACAAACTGAAACGAGTTCCCCTGCCAATTCCCATTTCATCCCTAAACTCCCGTACCTCTAGTATCTCGTATCTATGCAAAAAGGAAATCATTTCTAGAATGTAAACCGAAAAATCTCGCAAGTATACCAAACTCTCTCCCCAGGGTCGTCCTGTATAAAAGGGAATTCTTGATTCTCTCTCCCCTGGCCCGCCCCTCTGGTATGTCTCAAGAGGAAGAAAGTGAAAAAGATTTATTATGTTTCCTTGAAAAGCTCTCCCGGTTTATTTGCGATTCTAGCTGAAAAAGCTGCTCAAAAACATTTTCCAATTTCCTCCTGCAAGAGAAGTTCGAACCAGGGGCAAAAGCCCAGGAGCAAACAAAACTCCAGCCGTCAGGGGAGAGCAAATGGAATTTCCGTGCGATTTTTCATCCCGCTATGTTACCAGGCGACCAGGATGAAAAGCAACCAAATTCCCGACCCGACACCAGGAGCCACGAGTAAAATTCCTCAGTCACGGGAAGGGCTATCGAAGGTTGCTTGCTTTCGTTGTCGGGGTTTCTTCCTTTCGACAGGATGACTGCCTGCTCCTTGGGCAGGAAGTTGTTTTTACTATCCCTCCGCAAGCGAATTCGGGGTGATCCAGGAGGAGGAACAATCTTCTCCTCTTCCCTGTGCACACCCCTTCGAGTCCAGGCAGTCTTGCGTGCTATAAAAAGATCGAGCGTAAAAGCAGACATTTTCTAGGGATTTCATTCATACGAAATTTTCGCTTTCTCTAAAATTGGGGTAAGAGTCGAATTCAGGAGCAGGAGCAGGAGCAGAGGATACAAAAAATTTTCGCCCAAAAGGATATTTTCCACGAATGATATTTTTCTTCTTTCTTTTTTTATTTTTAAAGCTTGAATAGCATGAAAATGGACTTCGTCTCCACTTTTATGTTTCACCAGAGATTGAACAAAAGACCACTTCTCCATTTTTTGGAAGTTTCCCCGGCTGAATATTCACGGGTATTCCAAATAGAAAAAGAGTCCTCGAATCGCCCTGTGAGACGGAGTAGTTTCGGACTAGGTTCTGAATCGAGTGAATCTCTGCACAAAATATATATTTATTACATTTATATACTTACTAAGTACGTAATGAAAAAGTTTCCTTGTTTCTCTCTCAGCGGTTCCAATAAAATAAAATCCACCGTCCATTTATGGAGTCAAAGATTTCTCTTTTTTATTAAGGGATGTTTCCGCTTAATTATAAACCCGGCACTTTTCATGGAATTTTCGTTTTATATTATTTATTACCTGCAACCCTTGCAGGCGACTGAAGAGACGAAAGTTTGTCAATTTTTTTTTTTGTTTCCAGATTGTTGGGAATCATTCGAAAATTTCTTTTACGTCTGGTTTTAAGTTTTGAAGGAAAGTTCTTTTCATCATTATTAAGTTGGAAATTTTTTTAGAGAAAACTTTTAAGGTAGTTAGGTTTTTCGATTCTTTTTCTAGATTTTTGGATATTTAAAAGATCCACATAGAGTATTATTAAATTGAAATAATGTCTCTCTATCTGTCTGTAACTCGTGGACAATTTCCTGAACTCCTTCGTTATTCCGATCAATTGAATCAATTTTCTGGTGTCTGCAAATGCCCTGTCTCAAAAAACTACTACAGGTTTCTTCAGGATAGTTCTACTATTACGAATAATCCTTAAATTGCTAAATCTAAGCTTTCCACCTCGACTCATTGACTGGATTCGTTCTTAGTTACTCGACAGGATATATCAGGTTTGTAGTTATGTGTGGAGTCCCGCAGGGTAGTTAGTTAGATCCATTTCTCTTTATTTTATCTGTTGATAAATTTCGTAAGAAAAATATAAACAAAGGCCACGCAGTTCAAAAAGGACCTAAATATATTAGACTTGTGGTGTACTCGCAATAATTTAGAACTGAATATTAGTAGGGCAGACCGGGGATGGTTGACCAAATTTCAGTTTAGATGCTTATATGTTTTTTGTTTTAGTGTATATTATTGTAAAAACCAATAAATTTGATAGGTACACTATTAAGCTATAAAAACAAATGACAAAAGTCTCGCAATCAGTTATAATATAGAGTACAAGCATGATCTGGTGGAATATGAAATTTGAGTCAACCTACCCCAGACATGGGGTAGGTTGACTTGTCACTGGGAGTAAGTTGACCTACAAATTAAATAGTGCACGATCTACGGATATATAAAATTAAAATAACAAGAAGTAATTGAAATAACATTTTCTTCATTCAAACAAATAATTATCAATTCTATGACAATTTTGTTAATTTTAATTATTTGGTAACAGTCTTAACTGATATAATTATTATAATTATATGATTTAAAGGAATAGATACATCATTTATGAGATCAGATTATGAAACATTACATAACATTAAACAAACAATAGATTGCCATTTACACATTTTGTATGGGACTAGGTAGTCAACCAGCCCCGGATCACTTTGCAATTTTTACACACGTGTCATAACCTCAAAACTGCAGCGAAATTAAAAAGAATGATATGTAACATAAAGATTAACAATCAAACTTTTATTTTAAATTATTTGCAAATGAACAATAACAAGTATATAGGCGTCATTACCAATAATATAACAAGGAAAAAAATTACTTAAGTGTATTCTTTTTCAATATTATGCTCCTTCTCCCGCACTACGTGCGTACGCGATGCCGCATTCGAGACGACTGAGGGGGAGGAGGTAACGGTTTCTCACGCCTAGTTGGATGATGCAACACTTTTGAACTAGTCGAGTTTTTCACAATTAGTCAACCTACCCCTATGGTCAACTATCCCCGGTCTCCCCTAAATGTGAAGTAATGACTTTCTGTAGAGGTTTGAACCCTGTTGTTAATTTTGTCGATGATTTGAGAGTTATTCTGGATTGAATAAGGGCAGTTCTAATCAAAAGATGATCCCGTGAATTGTTAAATAAATAAATTGTCTTCAAACAGCTTTATCTTTCTTTTTTTAGACCAATTTTTGAATAGCCGAGTCAAATTTGGTTGCTCTTTTATTAACTTAATATTGACTGTGTCGAATCAATGCAAAGAAAATTAGTTAAATTTTGCATAACTTCTGCAAATTAGTTCATATAAAAATAACTATAATTTTGTTACTTTAAGAGGTGAAATAATAAAAATAAATCCAAATTTTCGACCTTTATGTATTTTTGGAACAATCGTCTTCTTTCCAAAATAACGTAAAAAATTAGTTCCATCAAAATATCTCTTCACTTGTAGATACTAGAGTATAAAATACATAAATTTTGATGAATTTCAATTTTTCAAAAAGTGATAGCTAACTCAAACACATACAACAATAATAACAATTACCTTAAAAGTTACCAAATATACGACAAAATTATTTCAAGTTGTCTAACAAATGTTAGCATTTTTTTTTAGCAACCAATATATCAAAATATGAAAGATCAATATTTTTTATATGACTTCATTAGATAGAGCCATAATTTACGAGTATTAATTATATTTATGGTTCGTTCACGCAACATTAAAAGAAAATTAAGTTCCTTTACTTTTATGACAAACTCTTACCAATCGATGTTTTATAGACATGCTAAAATTCGCTGAATTACGAATTATGTAGAAAATATTCAAATTCTATTTAGTCAAAATGTAACATGATGTGGGAGATAGAAACGTGGGCTTTTATAATTTTAAAATAAAGGCTTCCATGAAATATATTCATCAAAAAGTGTGATTTTAACACTTTTAACATTTGATACAGAGGTGGCAGAATAAAATGTTTTTTTAACAGTCCAAAAAATGTGTATTTAAATTAATAAAATATTCTGCAGAATTTCAACAAAATTAAATGTTTTGAAAACAAATTACTTGTTGATTATAATAATTATTGATAATTAATTGAAATTATTTGCTAATTGTTAAGGACTCAGTATCGCATGTTATTAGGCTAGATAACATACCATAGCAATAGAATTTAAAACTCTTATATAATACATATAAAAATTTTTTGTAGCCTTTGTCTTTAGATCACGAAATAATTAATAAAACACAATATCGCATACCTTAATTAACTTCATCACATGATAATTAAATTAGTAATATCTTTCGAGAAGAGACGCCATCCCGAATTATAATTTATAAAATTTATATTAGCCCAAACAGTAAAAAATTTACATTATCACAAATAAACTAATGAATGACTCCGAAAAAAAAGAACAGTGGTTGAACCTTGCCCACACCCCGGCTGCACCGTTTCTAGATGGCCGACTGACAGCACGACGGCTGCACACGATCCGTAATAGTATTTTCGAAAACAAATGGTTTAACACTTCAAATATAATATAAATTGGTTCAGCCGTGGTGTGGCCGTGGTGCATCCTTTAAGTATCGAACTACGGCCTTACAGCACCATTACTATTAACTATATTTTACAGTGCGATCATCATGCGGACTTGATACGTCCAAATTTCTGCGACAAAAAGACCCCATACCGCCATGCAACCGTGTTGGGGCGTTCTTAAAGATTTAAGGTATTTCTACTCGGAAACAAAATGATTGAAATTATTTATAGAAGAGTCTTATACAGATTGATTACAAGAAAAAAATGGAGAAATGTGCCTGATATGTATATAATTTCTACGAAAAACAATTTAGATTGAAAAATGTCCCCCTTCTTGATCTAGAAATTCGTTGGACCAGAAAATTTTGAGATATTCACGTGATTTAATAAAGATTATACAAGGGGAAAAAATCGGGCAAGTGTGAGTGGCTTAAGTAGCGAATTATAAAAGATTATATTTATTTTATAGTGTTTATTTTATGTTTTTGAAGTTATCTGTAATGAGTAATGATGAGAACTCAGCTTCACTTGTTCGATAACTTCAAATTTTATTTTCGAAATAATTTCGAAGATTGAACTACTTCGAAATTTCATTCTTAACTTTGGAGTCTAGAAATTCTAAGTGTTTTTGATTTTCGAACTTTCCAGACGATTTGAAATTTCGAAATTGAAAATCTTCGAAGAAAATTAATAGCCCTATTCCAGCACAAGCAAGCAAACAAAAAGCAGAGAGTTTTCGATAGCGCCACTATCATGCAGCCCCATCTGGTCACCTTTGCGTGGCGTGGCGAGATGAGGCTTTTCTAAATTGCGAGGGGCGCTTGTTGCCGCTTGTTGTCAATTGATGGCTCCACTCAGCCGATTAGTCCATTTGTTCGACTTGTGAGCTGCGGGCACTCGCGCCGTGAAAAACAAAAGGCGAGTTATCGGCGCTTATCAATAAACAGAAGTTATAAATAGATCCGCGCGGCTGCTCATTATGTCGCGGCCTGCATGATGGGGCTGGCTCCTCGGCTGTCCAGTGAGCCCCACAACCTCAGCCACTATCCGCAGCCGTAGCCGCAGCCCCCAGCCGGCTAGCTCAGCTAAATTCCCTCGAGGCGGATTTCGTGTGTATCTTTTTTGCAAATTTTGCACTTTTCAATTCGATCGGCGCGCATCAGGCGCTTTCTTTTTTTTTATTTATTCTACCGATTGCGACATTTACATTACCATTTTTATAGACGTTTGATTAGAAGTCTGACGATGACGCTGGGATCGGCCTCTACAGCTCAGACGTTTGTTCTCGCGACTGCGGCTGTGAAAAAAAGCGCGATGAGGTCATTTAACCGGTGTCTAGATTCCTACACTACAATTAACTGCTTCCTAGACCCACGTGAGTGATCGCGCTTGCGTAATATCGTTTACTTTCATAACTTTTTTTTTTATAACCGACCCCGGAAAGTTTAAAATAACACCACAGACCGGGCAAAAAAGTAATATGGGATTTTAAAATAATCATTCAGACATATGTCAGGGGATTAGTCGTATCAGTCAGATACACACGTACAACTGGAATGCTTTATGTCATCATTGTTCTGTTACTTTGTTTCACTCAATGGAAATTAACGCGCTCATATCGTTTTTTTCCGATTTACTATTATTAATTTTATGGTATGTTTCCATTGCTTTTTTTACATGGTACCTATGTTTGGTATATATTTAGATAGATAATAAACACCAATAAACAGAATTATGTTGACTATTTACATACTAAGCATTATTAGAAGCAATACAATAAAAAGTTGTTGATACAAAAAACACAAATGAGCAATTATTGAGCTCTTGCATTGATTATATAACTAATTAAAAATAATTTTTCAAGCTACACTTCCTGAATCTGTTTGAATACTGGCTGTCAAAAGAATAGATGAGTGGCATTATTTTAAATTTATTCCTACATATTGCTTATTTGAGTTTAAGAGAAAACAGAGTGAATTTGAGGTTCATTCATGGATTTTGATGAAACCTACAGTGTTCAAACGTTTATTTGTGGTAAAAACAATGATGAATAATGATGATTATCTAACAAGGAAACGTTTTCAGGTGTGTTTCACTGATTTTGATGAAATTGAAATATGTTATAGAGTATCGAAAAATAAGAGACACGTATTTTTTTTAACTGCGAATACGCACATTTAGGGGGTGAAAATCTCATAAATATACCAACCTTTTGTAAGTAATCCGGTTCCCGAGGGTGGCAACCCTTATTTTTTATTGCATAAAAACATTTTTTTTTTTCATATTTTTGCGTCACAAAAATAACAGTTTTAATTAAAAATCATTGAAAAATATTTTTTTACATACGATTTTGAAAAATAAAGTTGACCTGTTTTTGCGTTTTCCACCTAAGGGGGTAAACAAGCCCTAGCACTAATACGTAAATGATGTATATTCTTTCAGACATCAGTTTTTTTGTGAAAACCAGTATTAAGGGGTTTTTGGAGTCGCTAATTACGAATCTGATGTTTAATTTAAAAAACTCAAAATGGCGAATCCAACATGGCGGCAAAAATACGTGTCTTTTATTTTTCGATACTGTATAATATATTTCAATTTCATCAAAATCGGTGAGACACACACACCTGAGAACGTTTCCTTGTAAGTTTCGAAAAATTACATTTCACCATTACGAATTTCTATGTATTCTCTAAAAGTTTCATTACAAATTGTATAAGAATCGTTGAAACTAACGAATTAAAGAAAAATATCTATTTCTATTTCTTGACAGTGATAAGCACGCATTTGTCTTGTAAACTGGCAGATCAAAAAAATTATTTGGTTTAGTTTATTATTTATTTATTTATTATTCGGGTATTTAATTGGACATTGAATATGAAGTTTCAATTTGTTTGATTTTTAATTTGAAGGGAAAATTTAGCTATGGGGAACAATAAAAACCTTTCCTAAATCTTACGAACTATCCCTATATATATAAAAATGAAAGTTCGTTTGTTTGTTTGTTGCTCAATCACGCCTAAACGCTTTCATCGATATTTTTCCTTTTTTTCATGAAAATTGGTATATAGGGGTTTTGCAGAATGCTGATTTCAAATCCGCTGTCCAAATTTAGGAATTCAAGATGGCGGATCCAATATGACGACATATATTTCTCGATTTCAACGGATTTTAATGAAAATTAGTACAATGATTGTTTTGAGGTCACTGATTTTGAATGTTATCAAAATTTACAAATCCAAGATGGCGGACCCAATATAGCGATACAATGATTATCTTGAGGTCACTGATTTTGAATGTTATCGAAATTTACAAATCCAAGATGGCGTCGGGCCCAATATGGCGTCCAAGATTTCTCGATTTTAACGGATTTTAATGAAAATGATTGTAGCACAATGATTATTCTGAGCTCAATTATTTTGAATATTATCAAATTTTTTAAATCCAAGATGGCGGATCCAATATGGAGACCAAATGTATAGATTTCAACGGATTTTAATGAAAATTAGTACAACGATTATTCTAATTTTGAATATTATTAAGATTTGGAAATTCAAGATGGCGGATCCATAAAGGGGTTTTCAGGTTAAAACAATTTCTAGGATATTACAAACTAGAACATTTGAGAAGTGTTAAATTAGTAAATATTTAGTTTTAAATATTTATCAGAACAAGTTTTTTGGTTTCCTTACAATTTATTCAAATTGGATTTTTCACAATCACTCCAAACAGGAGCACCAAACATCAAAACAGCCTTAAAAAAAAGTTTATATATGATTATGTAATTTATTTTCCTCGCTTAATTCAGAGTTTCGATTTATAAAACGATAAATATCGCTATCAAAAAGTAATTTTTGGTCAAAAATGATTCCCAGATATTTTAGTTAGTTGTCCCAAAATAATACAAATTGAAGAAATTTTACGAAATCTTCGTGGGAAAATGCAGAAAATCAAGACGAATTTTTAAATTAAATTTCTTGAGAGGTCCAACCAATTGAAAAACTTGTTTGGTCGTCTTCTTTTGACCCTAAAGGAACGTTGCTACAGAAATTGGTCAAAATATTTAAAATATGTGAGCTCACTTGTCTTTACAGCGATTTATGCAATTATAATAGTAAGAAAAACAAAGTTATACACAATTTTGAAATAAAATTCGCCATATACGAGAAGATTTAAATTCCGAAGAAATATTTTAGTTACTTGTAGCGATTTCAAAACAGAATTTTAAAACTATTATTAATATAATACGCATTCTTACCTTTTTTATATGATTTTTTCCATTCATGTGTTTTAATTTCTTCCACGGTGAGTATTGAAGATATTTCACCTAAAATGAATAAAAAAAATATATAATAATATATAATAAGTTTTAGAATTATTTGAAAAGTAAGTTTATAAATTTCTTAAAATATTGCAATCAAAATAATAGTTCAAAGTTGAATAATAATTGCAGCTAAAAAGGCTAAATTTTATTGACTTTAAACAAATACAAAGATATTTTCTGCCTAACGTTTGACGTCGATTTACTAGGAACTGGTCACTGATTTGTTTTTATTATTTAGTGACACAAGTCAATTTTTGGAAAAACCATATGCGCGTATTTATGATGAATCTATGATGAGATCCTATTTTTTAGCTCATTAATTTTTATATAGAACTATACTAAAAATCGATTCATATAATTTTAACTGCCTGTTTCATTAGTTGAATGACACGTTATTAAAATAATCGTAAAAATAAAAATTTCTAAAAACAAGTTTTTCTAATTGTGTAAATAAACTAAAGCTTAACGCATCAATTTTTTATATCTTCTTTATTCACGAAAAGTAATTAAAATTAAAAAAATAGACAATTTAATGAAGAGAGTAGATAGATTATGTTGTAAGAAATAATTAAATACGACTTTCCGGATATTTTCAATACCAATTGTACAGTATGTTACGAAATAATAGAATGGGATTGTATGTTTCAAATTAATTACAATTCACGATTTCATGGTGAACGTAATAGTAGTATTTTTATATTTTTTTCTACAAGCATTACCTCCTCCTTCGACCTTGATACAATAAAGCATCGATTGCGGTAGCGTTCATTGTCAAAGGAGCAAATAATTCAGGCGGTTTTAACGTCAAATTGTCTGGTTAATGGCATTTCTATTGCCGGGATCATTCAAAAGCCCTCTAAAATTAGCTAAACCGAAAATTCCGCATCTAAATTTGCAGCATAAAAGGCAATTCATCTCTGTCAAGCGGGGACAATAAAATGAATACAATCGAGGAGATTTGGCAACAATGATGATGGCGTTTGTAGTGCCAAAATTATCATATCATCGAGAGAGGCTGAGCCGCGGGCATGTAGCGTAATATCTTCCTCATTCGAATACGTCAAACGTTCATCTATTTTTAGTTGAAAAATTGCCCTCTGCAATATAATTGCAGTTGAGTTAGACGAGACAAAAAAAAAATAGAACCTTTTCTATTGCATTGTAAACGTAAAACACATATGCATAGAAAGTTGGTGAAACGTCGTCCAAATTGTTCTATCTATTTTATTGGAGTCTACTTCGGACTATCGTATTTTTTTTCTGTTTGTTTGTTGGCTAATGCATGCCATAATATTATGTCTGGCAAACTTTGCGAGACGAACAATTACTCAAAGTGGCAGGGGACTAGACTTGAAGATGCAATTTAGCCGGCCAAGTATTTTTGCTTAATTAATTCAGAGCATTTACGCAAATGTCACAAAACGTAAATCCGAAATACCAGCAGGCATATGGTCGATGCCAGAAATTGTAGTCGGTCGTAGTGTGATGGACAATAAGAATCCTCTGAATAGCATCTTACAAGATTCTGCTCCGTAGAACTTAGGAGCTCCCGGAGCAGTTTTTGTTTCGCCCCATTTCTGAAATTAAATCTCCAAACGTTCGCCATTTGATGGTGGTGTTGTTTTTTTTACTATGCCGGCACCATCGCACTCACAATCTGTTGCTTGCCAACAATCACTTTTTGTTCAGGTTTATTTTTCAACTATATTTTACGAGCGCATCCGCGTCTTTCATTTTTTTTTTGTTTTTTGAATATTTGCGCGATGAGAAATTAAAACCAAGACTGTGGCAGTGGCTATTAGAAGAAAAAAACATTAGTAAATAGTTTGCGCGCTCTGCTGGAGGCGATTATTGTTTTTATCAATTGCACCACTTTTGGCTTTTGCACTATAATATCCGCTGTTGCAGTTTTACTCGCCTCTTTTATGGGGCAATCTATGTTACCATAAAATATAAGCTCCATTTATCGAAATACAAAGTTTAATCTTTAAATATTCACACATGAAAATTAAAATAAACATCGCTTCTTTAATGACGCATTATTAAATATGTAAATATGTTTATAATAAGTCATCACATCACAAGATCCATATCGAAGTCTCAAAATATTATCGAATAACAAATATTTTAGTATGTTGCCTTCATTTTGACGATTTGACTCATCTGATTGCTTTAGATATTGCATAAGAAATGCAATGCAATTTGCAAACAAATCTATTTTAGGGGCTAGGAAATATTGACGAACTATTTTCTCTCCAACAGATAACAAGCACTTTTATGGGTATAAAAGCTTATAATTGTTTAGATACACTGGACAAATTTTGCTTCTTGTCAAATTTGTAATTGCTTTTTATAGTAGCAAATTAATTCAATTGATTTCTAATTTCAAGAAGTAATCCCAAGATATCCGTTTTTGGAATTGTTATGAATTAAAAAGTATACCAATATTTACTATGTATTTTTAATATTTGCAATTGCTACAAAAGTTAGATAATATAAATTTGGCTAACAAGGAAAGTTACAACTTGATAAGAATGGATTTGAATAATTTTTAAATATATTGTAGGGGTTAGTCCTCGGTGTATTATGGCAAAATAATTTTACGCAACCCTACTTCGTTTACGAGATAATCGAATCCAAACTTTACCGCGCAACTTAAATACTAGTTCAGTTTGAACTCGACATTAGGATTAGGGTGTGGCTTAGTGTGTATATGGTTGAAACAATTGAATTTACTAATTTCACGTCTTTCTATGGATTTAGCAAATTTATAAATATAAAATATATAAAGTACATATTAAGCCCTACCTCCACGAAATATTTTCTTGACTAAAACTAGAAAGGTACTATCTCGATCGAATTATTAAACCAGTTCTAACCTTTGCAAATTATAACCAGAAAGGTAGCTATATTTTAAACCTTTGAAAAAAATTATTTCGAAACTTTCTGTGAAAAATGTATTTTTAATACTAAACATTCACAATTACGCTACTACACCACACAGAAATTATTTAAATGGTTTTAAAACATGTTAGTGCTTAGTTACAACTAGCAATTTTATTTTAATGACTAAATAACTTCTTGAACTCGTTTTAGGCAATTTTAGATAATTGAACAAGTGGTTTAATCTGATTTGTGACTATTTTAACCACAATAAATGTGTATATAGCTTTAATACTCGATTAAATTAAAAAATTTTAGTTTTCATTTGTGAGAGTAATTTTTTAATTGCAATGTAGTAGTTTGACTCAAATTAGCTCTATTTTCTAAATGTTGGATTTCGGAAGTGAAACTTCTTAACTCAATTTAGGTTTTTGTACCAAAAACTGAAAAAGAGTCTTAGCTTAGCTAACTATAGATAATTTCGGCTACTTTTCAAGCTAACGACATGAAATTTGGCCTAATAATAGAACTTATTCAAGATTAGAGGAAAAATATCAGTAGAGGACTCATTTCGCCCTTTGTAGTACACTACTTACCGGTTTTTTATTTTCGTACCACCGTCTAAGTGATATTATAAAAAAAAATCTATTATTAAGTATTAGCACCTTATCTCTGAAGTTACTAGTCAGAATAGTTTTGAAATTTTTATTTATAGATATCATATCATCAGATGCGTAAAGGTTACTGGAAAAATAAAACGAATATGAACTAACATAGTTTTTGAAAAATTAGGCAATCTGTTTTTTAAATCAATGATTTTTGAGATATTGACGTTGTTGACTTTTTGATTTTTTTTTAGGGGAAAAAATATATTTTTCATTGTACAGGGTGGGCCATAAGGGTGTTTGCGATTTGAATATAAAATTATAAAAAAACTACGAAATATACAAAAAAAATCTTTGTATTTTTGGAAATTGGAAATCTTGGAAATTTTATGACTTAAAAACAATGTTGTTTAAATGACGTCCCTCAGCTGTTTGGCACTCTTGAAACCGAAGT
Organism: Dysmachus trigonus; assembly: GCA_949715965.1. Classification (NCBI taxonomy): domain Eukaryota; kingdom Metazoa; phylum Arthropoda; class Insecta; order Diptera; family Asilidae; genus Dysmachus; species Dysmachus trigonus. The sequence continues at coordinate 69,168,339 of OX454323.1, forward strand.
CGCAAATTTTGGAAAAGTCGGCGAAATGTTGTTCTCAGTATATTGTGAATTTCTCGGATAATGTTCCTTTTGAGCTGCTCCAAATTTCTCGGGTTATTCTCGTAGACCACCGATTTAAGGTAGCCCCATAAAAAAAAATCACATGGCGTGAGATCGGGGCTGCGTGGGGCCATTCAATATCCCCCCTTAATGAAATGAGTTTTCCCTGGAACATTTCTTTCAGCAGGTCTATTGATACCCTAGCCGTATGACATTTGGCACCATCTTGTTGAAACCACACCATCGAGGTATTACCTTGAAATTCTTGCAGGGCTGGAACCAAGAACTCCCTTATCATATCGCAATAATTGTGGGCTCTCACCGTCACTCACCGTCACAAGTTTAGGGCTTTGAAGTGGTCGTTCATGCAGGTGTTGGGGGTTGATCTCGGACCAGAATCGACAATTTTGCTTATTGACGACACCACTAACATGGAAATTCGCCTCGTCACTGAACATCATGTTGTGAAAATTGTTGAATCGGCCGAGCATCAGATTAACAAAGTTAAGTCGCTTTCTAGCATCATCCGGTTTTAATTCTTGTACGACTCCATGGCGATTAAATTTCCGAGAAGTGACGCGTCTACCGATATAACTCCCCGCCACCCCGCACAGCTTGGTTCCAAGAAATTTAAATCTCAAATCGCCAACACCCTTATGGCCCACCCTGTATTTTCAAAAGTTAGGGTTTCGTCAATTTTCTTTTTTTTGTCACATCAGATTTAAAAATTAAAAGATTTAAGAATTAAAAAGTTGTCATACGAATTTAATGTATTTTTATACAAATTAAACTTAGCTCAATTTGGACTTTTGGGAATATTTCGAAATATGTATGTATTTCTTCCGATACAAAAATAAAAGAAAAGGTGTCAATATCTGAAAAACTATTATATTATCTTATCAAAAAACTTTACGATAAAAAATTTGCTTCTAATTACTACTAGAATACGATTGAAATGAACAAAATTTACTAATTCCTAATGTTGCTATGTTTGGGTTTGTAGACCACTGTGCTTAAAAAAGAAACCTAAAACTCGCACTTGACCGCTTTTCTTTAATTTTAGAAATATTTTATCTTTATATAAATACAATTCTTGTTCTTACATTATTTGTTCAACGATTTCACCAGAAACAGTGACATAAAAAAAAAAAAACACATTCAATCATAATTCCAAATATAAGATTTTTTCCCTATTGAGCAAAAATTAGTGCTAATTGGGTGCCTTGCTCCATGATATTTTTTTGTTTGCGAATATGACAGGGTTGCGTGCGATTCGCCAAAAGTTTTTCTTTTCAACCCAAAAACGTCAATTGTACTCGTTAGCGAACTGAGTAAATAATGGCATAAATTATAGCCGTGAGTAGGAGTTCTTATCAGAAGCAGCCATGTATCAATCTCAGTCATACACCTCCATCATGACTTTGCGCTAAAAGTGAAAATCCCGCACTTTTACACGGATATGGGATCAGAAAAATATTTTCGCTAAAAATTCCCAGCCTAGAGAGGGTATTTATTATTTGGCTGCCATTTTTTTTCGAGTTTTCACGTGAAATCATAGGAAAACTAATGGCTTTTTAACGGTGGCTGGCGCATATCAATCACAATCAATCAAAAGTAACGACTAGTTACCGGATATATATTTGCCTGCATTTTACGCTCTGAGACGCGACCGCCAACGATGCGGACCGATTTTACCTTTTGTACAATAAATTGGACGCTGAGAAAAATATCGCATTGTATTTATTAAATATGCGTGTTTTAGATTATCAGGCTTTTAAAATTCGTGGCGAGTTGTTATACAACTTAATACTATTTATTTGGAACGCATTAAATAAAATATTCAACAGTTCACTTTTGAAATGTCAGCTCAATCGGTAACTAGAAAGTGAATGAAAAATCGATCGCACGATTTTATTATTAGATTTATTTATCCTTTATTTATTTATATTCTCGAACTCGAAATATATTAGTATATATATAATATACATTATTTTAAGAACTGAAAATATAAATATCGAACTTTCTAAAAAAAATTGTTTTGTATTTTAAATTTTTTAAATAGGGCTATGATAGGGCTGTCCCAATAAGGTCCCTTTAAAAAAACGTTTGGAAGAAAATCTCAGCTGTCTGAAACAAAAAATTCAAGCAAGATATTAAAATATAAATGAGTCTCAATCGTGTGAACTAGAATAAAGTATTTTGGTTTAAACAAAAAACAAAATCGCGGACTTTTAAATTTTTTTCCCTTTTTTTTTTAGTACACAGATTTTTGTAATTCTAGTTCACACCATAGCCACACATGTGTAGAATAATCCTTGAAAATTTGAGCCCAATCGATTGAATGGTTTTTTGAAAAAGTTGCCAACCAGTTCAAAAAATGTGGTTTAAGGTTTTTTTTCTATAATTCACGCGCTCTGACACCATGTATTATATATAAAGTTATATATATATATATATGTATATTTCTCGGTATTTTTGACTTATATACAATATTGTTTATTGTTTTTAAAGGTCTAAAGATTATGTTTTTGATGTTTTTGAAAAATCGATTTTTTCTTAACATTTTTCAGAGTTCAACGTTAAGAAAATAAAATTTTCAACTGTGCAAAGACGCACATAAACAAGTTCCAGGTCATGGAAAATAACATTTTAAATATAATTTACAATATGTACTCCACCAGAGAGCCAATTTTGATTTAATTTCATCTAGGGCACTGAAACTAGCCATTTAAATTTTTTGATGAATGTTAAAAATCTAAAAACACACTAATTAAAAAAGTAAGAATGAACAATGAAAAAATAAGGGCCGAAATACGTTTATGAATATTAGAATAAGTTAGCATAGGTTAAGATTGTAGGCAAAAACTATACAAAATTAAGTTTTTCCTCCTGCAAGACTCATCAAATGAAATCAATAATAAAGGACAATCTGCACGAAGTAAGGTATCACATTTTTAAGGATTAAATAGTCATAAGTCCAAATTCTGTACATTAAATCAGATTTGTAGTTATACATAAAAAACTGGATAACATATGGCACCAAATAAAAAAAAATTTAAAAGAAACGCAATTTAATAAGGGTCTTTTTTCTCAGTGTAGTCAAATATTTATTCACACGGACCCAAATTTAACCTACTGGGTCGTTTAGACCCATACACCGAATTTAACTGAAATTGGCGCTCAGATATTTTAAAAAAGGGAGGTACCAATGTCCCGACTATAGGTTTAGACAATAGCTGCAGCTGTTGTTGTTGAGTTAATAAAAAAAATCTTTTTTCAATCATTTACCTATATAAAAAAAACACGATTTTCTAAACCCTATATATCACCTCCGTCAGTATGTGAAATAAATACCTATTTTTTAAAGGTACAATATATGACTATATTTTTTATTATTTCAACATACTTTGAGAGTATTTATATAAATTTTTAGCTAAAAATCTTAAACATTAAAAAAGTTAGAATTTTTTTTTCCTAAAATTACATTTTTTCCTAAAATAATCTTTTTCGCGAATTTTCTTAAGTATGTTAATAACTTCAAAGACACTTATAATACTTATAAATTATTTTATAATAGTTGAAGGTATACTTCTAAATTTTTGTAAGTCAAAAGGTTCAGTAGTTGTGGAAATATAGCGATCAAAAAGTGAACAGGGTCTGATCGACCCAGAGTGTAGGCGATGATCGAAAAAATAGGTGTGTACTCCGAGGGTTAACAATTTTAATGTGACACCAAACATAAAGTATTTTGTTTTGAATATGTTTATATTTTGTTTCTTTGTCAAAACAACATCAAATTTTGATGCGAAACTTAATTAAATAAAGTATTTTTCGAAATTGGCGCCAAATCATATTTGAAAATTATTGATTTAAAATTGTTTCCATTGTTTTTACAACATTTAATTTTCCTCAGTGATAGACTCCAAAATCCCTTAGGTGCCATATTTTTCCTGGGACAACAGCGGGAACGCGAACTTTCCGAACAAGCCTTTATTAACACTTTTTTGCAATTTTTACTGAATTAGCAAACTGAAACTGACTTCATTAGCGCGGCTGCGAGACGTTATGTAAAAATCCTCTCGAGTCGAGTGTCCCCGGCGTGTTTGGAGGGTGTTTCTCTTGCGAAATTCTATTTCTGGACCTTCGTCGGCGGCGGCGTCTCTACGGCATAGAGATGAATTTTTCACCATCTGAAGTGAATCGGCCCCCGTCCGACGTAGATACAAAGATACAAAAGATATGTGGATTTTGTGCGTTGTCGCCCTCGATGTCGCCGATTCCGACAGTCGACAAGCGAAAATTTAAAACCCAAATAGGCGTGTTGTACGGGATTTTGGCGAATTTCGAATTACGAATTACGAATGAGAAAAGGCGTACACATAAAAAAAACGAAAATCCAGTCCTTCAATTTTCTGCATACGATTTCTTGACGGCGCAACGCGGCGGCCTGATGTCAAGTTCCCAATTCTTCAAAAATAAGAAGAAGAAAAAAATAAAAATCAAAGTAAAAAAAGCTGCGAAATGCCGCGAATTGTGTAAATATTTGCGTATACGTTCACTCCGCGACAAAGTGGAACTCAATCGAATATTCATCGAATCGCGAATCTGGCTAACGATTGTGATATAACACTCCTGTTGCCTCGTAGATCTTTCGGGGTGAAATTCAACTCCGAAAAACTTAATGTGATCCACGAGCTAATTTATTTATTTAACTTAGAATCAAATTTAAAAAAAGCGGGCGTAGAAATTCCTTTTGACCTTTCTTCAGGTTTGAGAATTTTATATAAGAACCGATTTTTTTAAGCCTTGCAAAATGCAAAAAAATTTAAAAAGAAAAGTTGTTCTTGGTTGGGATTTACGTTTTTTTTACAAATAAATATCATATGTTCGTTTCTACCTTGACCTCTTCTTTTTGACACAAAAAATTTCTTATATCATCTTTAAATTTATCATTCTGTCCTGGGAATACTATTTTTCGATAAGTTTACATCTCTGATTAAGTAATATAGAATATAGAGTAAGCAAACATAAAATTGCCTTGAAAGAGTATCTATACTATGAAGACAAACATACAAACAATTTGGTTAAATAGTTTTTTATTTTAATTTTCATATTTAACCTTAAATTTTGTAACAAAAATATGAACACACATTTTTATTGTTATTGTCGCATAGAAACATATTGTTGGACTGTACAACTAGATTTTTAGACTGAGTCTGGACATTATCATAAATTTTAAAAGTTTTTGTATTTAAGCAACCTGTTTCGTTGACGATTATTCCTTATTATTTTTGAATAACTCGATTTTTGAGTTCCTCCACATTTTTGAAAAACGTAATTTCAAAAATATATTTGACAATTTCAATCGAATCAAATTAAATCTTAAGCTGACGAAGTTTATATGAGTTTAAAAAATTACAATTCAGAACTCACAACTTCGAATAAAGTCACAATGTGTCAACAAAATTCTGACTATTGGTTTCTTATACATAATACAGTTTAAGGAAAAATTCTAATCAGAAGATCAAAAACTAAGTACTTTCTATACATTATTTTTATATAGAAATACCTAAATTAATTGTCAAGAGAAATTTTTGATATTTTTATAGAATCTTAAACGATCATTGCCTTCAAATGTTCAATTAATAAGGCCTAATAGTTTTCTTGGTTCTTCAATTAACGAAGTTGAGGTGGTCATATTTTTCATAGAATTATTTAATTTAATGATGTACACGGTTTTTTTTTATACAAAATATTTATAAAACACGATTTTTCCCGTAGTAAATCGATAATAATCTGTTTTATATTAAAGTTATATTGAAAAAAGGTTCATTCATCAAGAGTTTCACCAATTTAGTTCAAGATTTTTAACCGTGTAAGATTATTTTATATTTTTACCCAAATAAAAGTGCGAGGTAGCTGTACCTCGGCTGCACGGTTTCTAAATGGTGGTACAGCGGCTGCACGTGGTTCGTAGTATTTTTTAAAAATATTAAACAGCCGCACAGAATTGAAATAATTCGTGAAAATTTTAAACCACCACCGCACGCTCGGCCGTATGAGAGCCTAACTTGAGTACAAGCGACAACGGCCGAACCTCGGCTGCACCACGGCCTTGATATATTTTACAGTGGCGTCGCACAGTGGCCCCAGCGGACGTTTTTCGTGTAAGAAATCTGTAAATTTTTTGTTTGTTGACATATTTCTATGAAATTTTCTGTACATAATACTAAGTATATAGGCCTTCTAAATATGGTACCTAATACTAGTATATGCATATTATTTAATTTTAAAATTAATCTTTTAAAAAGTAGTTCTTTGTCATAGCAAAACCCATGTTTATATTATTTATTTTTTAATTAACCATTACAACTTTGAGACTGTTATGTTAATCAATTAAAAGCTCAATATTACAGCTTTCGATACAACCCATAAAAATAACTACATGAAAATGTAACCTTATATTACACTTATTTGTGTAAAACTCTCGTTTAAGAACAAAATTCGATTAAAATAATATTGCAATAAAATTAACACTTAAAAAGAGAACCCTGACAAAAATTTTATAAAATTTGTAAATCAGAAAACATTGGAATTGATTTAAAATTAGGAATATACTATCAGTAAGTGAAGGTCAAAGTGCAAATCTGTGTTGCGGTCTTCTTAAAAATTGTAGATATTTTTTTATTCGGGTTTATATTGTATAAGTTCTATTTCTACATTTCTACTCAAATCATGTAATTGCACCATTCTATTTCTATTATCCCATTGTGTAACAGCAGTTGAATTTCCCATTAAATTGTACACATATGTGTAAAAATCTTGGATACATTGATTTTTATGTAAATACTCAATGGAAAATCTCATCTGCGCAAAATGATTTTATTTTTACTTATTAATTCGTTTTTTTTTTTCCTGAACTGCGTATACAAAAAGTAATTACATTCAGAAAGAAACATAAGGGAAAAATATTAGTGATCGAAATCAATCGGAAAACACGTGAAAATGCCCCCTGCTGGTGCCCTCCAGAAGGTAATCTTCTTTGACGTCTTTGAAAGCTGGCAATCCTCCTCATACATACATTTAGGGCTACATAGCGCTATAAAGGAGCATAATCGATGTCAGCCTGAACTTTACGATTTGCTGTGTTGTGTAGTAAGGGTAGAATGGAAAATACGCGCCCCTCTCCCCATAGCGATAAATGTAAGAGCTGTCGGGCTAGAAAGAGACCCTTCTCTAAGTTCATTCACAAAATATACCCGAGGACGTGAGCATGAACAGCTCCGAAATATCTACATACACATAAGAGGAAAAGCTTCTGGGGAGCATGGAAACCCAGATAAGTGGTGCATAAAACGGAATCAAAATAGCCTACCCTTCCCCCAAAAAACTCCACCCACCACCACCATTCATGCCCAGCTCCGGGGCGAATAGAGCGACCTACGTATCTACGTTTTCGCCTGGATACAGGGAGCTTTCGCCGGTTTTTGGAATAGGGGTGGTTTTAGAGAGATATATAGAATAAAATCGTGGCCGTAGTATCTCCGGGGCTATTTTTATGTAGGTATGTTGCATGTTGTGTGTGGCAGTGGCATCGCTATCGCAGCTGAAATGAGACCCCACTTGAGGGTATCCTGAAGGTTGACCTACACGACAACTTTTTTATGTGAGCCCTAAAGTGCGACTTTGTGTCATCCCCCCTAAAATCCGCAGATTCCTGGGTGTGAGTGACGGCTGGAAAACCCATTTTCACATTTACTACGCATGTATGTATAGACCTCGAAAAATACTACTTCCTACATATAGTATATCTGAATATGCCCATTCTATAGTCGGATACCGAGGATTTTTGGTGATTTTGAATGAATGAGCGGAATGAGAGCTTTTTTCCCATAATTCCGGGGGACGGGAGGAAACACGGGACGCGTACATGAAAAGTTAGGGTATGTCGTTTTACGACCCTTCGGGCCCTTTTCGCTTACGATGGATTTCCAACCAATTCTTTGTGCGAAGGGTTGTGCTGCTCGAGTTCGCTTTCCATTCATTTCACTGATAGGATCCGGCTTTTCGCTTGTTGCGATTTTCTCTTCTCCTAGCCTTGAGTACATTTATCGGATGATTAAATTTATGTTCTCGGAAGGATATCAAAAAAGAAAAGAAAAAGAAAACACATTACAACAAGGTTTGTGGAGTATCCAACCAGCGTAGTTTGTAACAGAAGCTCGTAAAAGAGGGGCAAGGACCTGTTTAAGGACTTGATCAATATTTTCGAGAACCCTTCCCTTTTTTTTGGGGGAGAGGGCTATAATACAATCAATGGTTTTCGCCCGTGAGGTAAATATACCACTTTGAGTATTGAATTTCAATGGAAATTCGTAAAATTTATATAGCAAATTGTGAATTCGAAGAATTAAATTTTAAAATATAAGCACTTATTGTTATGAATGTTACGAAAACATCGTTATAAGTATTTTAGTATATTTTAATTTTATGTACAATAAGATCAAAGCGTTTTTAGGGTTCTTATAGTCAATTAAAAAACCTTCAACCCCTGTATATCATAACTTCATGGTTCAATTCCTGGAGTAGGGTAGCCTTTTTGGGCTTTTCATGATTTTGACACCATACCCTCTAAACTTTTTGAAGGTTCCCAATTTTATTGACTTAAGGGGACTTTTCGTTTCATTTAAAAAAAAAAAAGATACACATTTTAATTTTTTGTGTGTGAAAAAACCATAATATTTATCAAACGAATTCATTTTAAATATTATAGTAGAACATATGGAGAAATGGAGTCTCTTTTAAAACGCCCGTATTTTTCTAGGACTTCCTGTAACACATATAGTAAAAATTCAAACTAGTAACTAAACCTAAAAAAACATTTTATTTTTAATATTTTTATCATTTTAAATAATTTTCTGAAAAATCAAAAAAAAAAACGTTTTTTTGGGGTTAAACTACCCCTGTATAAAAAAAAGGGGTATGTAACATAATATTTTTAAAGATTTAGTTACTAGTAATTTTCATAACGAATCGAATGTATTTTGAATTATTAAAATCCGTTGCGTAGTTTTCGAGTTACAAATGCGGGTATATTAACAAATGTAGTTTCGAGAAATACGCGTTTAAAGTTTTTGTAATATGATTTTTGCATATAAAACGCGTAGAGGTACCTTTACAAATATAGGTATAACTTTTTTTCCTGTACGAATTTCTTAAAATGCTTTTCGGATAGTATTTCTATAATGTTAAAGAACACTTTTATGTAAAAAACAAAAAATCGATTTTTTTTTTATAAACGAAAAGACGTTTTTTGCCATTTTACGAATTTTAATTTTAATTCCTCGATAAATTATCGTGGATAAATTGAATATACAAAATGTAGAAGCTGAATTAATGATAAAAACAAATTTTTCAGTATCCTGTAAAGATTTCAAAAACTTTTTGTTTTCACCAAAAAGTTAATTAAAAAATTAAAGTCCTTAAAAAAGTATTAAAAAACTATAACAACAATTTTTTGGATAAAATTGCTATATTTTAAAAATTAATGTGATTATTTAATCATTTATTTATACTTATTTTTGCAATTGAACTGAGGTGTATTTTTTTTTATTTAATATATTTTTTTTTTTCAAATCTTGCATCCCTAACCAACAATTTTAGAAATATGAGCGTTATGTTTTTTTGTTTAAAAAAGTGCGAAGTGGAGCTAAAATTCCTTGGGGTGTAACTAGACAGGTCTTTCAAAAATTAAATCAAAGTTCCATAAATCATTTTTAAGGCTCTGTATCTCAGAATGAAAAACAAAAACCTAATAAGATAATTTTGCCTTCTGTCTATCTGTCTGGCAAGAGACTTTTCCTAAGAATCGGTTAAAGGTATCAAGTTGAAATTAATATAAAATGCAAACACCTACTACCCCATAGACCTGTTTTAAAATTCAAGTGTCTATTTCAATGCAATAAAAATATACGGCCTTTAAACAAAAAAATAAAAATCACGTATTTTGATACTTTCTCATTCTCTGACTCATCAAATCCTAAAGGATACTTCCCTTTGACATAGAATCTTTAAATTTGGCAGAAAAAGAAAAAGGCTTATAGCATAAATGAAGAAAAAATCCAAAAATAATAATAACTAACTACATAACTAAGTTTCTAAGTTTTAAACTTAAATGGTCCTATTTACTAAGCTTTACAAAACGCTCAAGGTATGAATCCTAGTCGCACTTGTCCGTCTTTTTTTATTTTGAAGACACATTCACATAAAATTAATTTTACCAATCATACAATTCAAATGTTTCAATCCTTGACTTGATTTGAAAGAAAATTTGCCTTGTTTACGATGAAGATACTTTCAAAATTTCCTTTACACTATTTCAAATTGAGGTGCTCTAGATCAGTGCCATAGTTGGAAATATAAAACTTGTAAAACTTTTTTATGTATCCCATTGTTACTACCTTACTGATCATTTCTCTTAGTGATAGTGTAGATAACATCTATATTTTGTCACAAATGCAAATAATAAACGATCTTCATTGATAAAATCTCAAAGATGTCGACGTAAGTTGACTAATATGATGACTTCAATGATAAATTTTAATAGGTAATATATAATGTGTTTGTTATACAAAGATATACCATATTAAATGTAAACTATAGTGGTATTCACGCTTTCTTGTATTTCTTATGGTATCGATGTAGCAGATATTAAGAAATCGGTTGCCATAGAAACAATTATGCGTGAATACCCCTTTGATTTATAGGTATATAAGAATTTGGCTTAGTGTAAATCAATTTTGTTTTTATTTTCATTTCTGTATACACAAGATCAGATCAGGGTGAACCCGGATGTTCGATATTCGAACGAATTTCATGTGGTTGAATGAATGAAATTTTACGATCCTGAAGCATTAAATCGCCCCATAAACTGGTTCAAAGCATTTAAACTAGTTTAAATATAGCATTTTAGATTCCGTTATATACATAGTATTTGCTTATATCGATTACGTCACTAAAACGATTTTATTAATAAATACTTCATATACTATTTAAGGTAAGTTGCCAACATATGACTAAATAATTAATAGTACTAGTCACGTTCAACTGATTTAATCTGTAGCGCTTCAATGGTTCGACTAAGCCGATAGTTTCAATAAAAAGAAAGATAGAACTCCACTAGCCGAAAACGCGCCAAATGGTTACAATTCAATTCTGACTTTTAATATGAGTGACTAGATTCTTATGTATCCAAATCACGTTTATCGAAGACTATTCATTTTTGTCTCACAATCAAATTCATCGATTGCGATCCATAAAAGATCAAATGCGAGTGTGAATGCGAGTGCGAGTGCCAATGCGAGTCGAGTCGAGCCGCAGAAAGCCCGGCTTGAAGAATGATATGAAAGCACCGTGGGCAGAGACAAGGTCGTTTCGTTAGCTCGTGTCGAACCTCAGCCAAAAGCCGCCCAAATGCATTCGCGCGTCGAATGAGTCCAAAGACGCGGGGATCTTAATCAGAATGTGCGCCGCACGAGTCCGGCTTAAGCCTCGTTTCCACTGGCGACCACCATTCAATCGAACGCGCAAGTTATGCTGCTGGCTTTGGCGTTGCTACTATCATATGCCTCGTATATGCGCGAATACAACGCGCACTCTGGTCTGGAGCAAGCGGCGCGGCTACACTACGAGCCAAGTTGAAAATCACGATTTTCAAGTTTCGGTCAAGTCATGACCATAAAAGCGAGCAGCAAGAGAAATTACATTATGGAAATCAGCTGATTGGAACTTGTAATAATTTAATGTAAATTAGACGAAGGAATATGATACCTAACTTAAAGCGTGGGGCGTTGCTGTCTTTTTAGCTTTTTATTTATTTTTTATTTTTTTGATCTCTCTTTCCAGCGTCAGCCAGGCAGGGACAATTTGAAATTTAAAGTTGCTCAACGCGAATTAAATTGATCATTCGTTACTGTAAGCGAAAAGAATGTCTACGGTTGTCTACATTCTTTTAAGATTTGTTTTTTTGCTTGAGAAAAATACATTTATTCAGTAGGTATTAGCTGTTACCTACCACTTCTCCTCTATACAACTATTTTGAATCTATGTATAAATTATGCTACGATTGCAATTATATAACGAATGGAAAATTTTTTTATTTTCTAGATTTTCATACTATTATTCACTATATTAAAAGAAGTAAAACTTATCGGATTCATCGATCTTCATTGAAATTTAGACTGACAAATCGACTTTCTAATGACTACATTTTAAAGAAATGTTTAATCATTTCTTATATCTGATCGGATAAACACTAAATAAAAAATTAGACAATTTTATTATCGGATTTAAGTAACACCGGCGACGCAAGGACAATTCAAATGATCTTCTTCAGCAAATTTTACTTTTTACGACCGTGTGTCACCCTCCGAATGTTAATTAAGAGTTTAGAGTTTCATTTCGAAGCTCATTTTCTAATCAGCAAGTAGGAACTTTATTTTCGATAGCACTGGGATTTTCCAAGATTTCTAGCTATCACATCTTTCAATTGTCATATCTATTAAAGTTTTGAACTCAATAATAATAAATTCATAAAAACACGTCTCCTTTTTGTCATGATAATGTTTTTCATTATGTTCGTCCCCTTTTGGATTAGCTTTGAAGAAATCACTAAATTACGTAGTATTCCCTTATTCAAATTTAACGAATTATAAAAAGTTTAAAACAAATAATACATAATACAGAGATAGTGAATTTTACAAACCAAATCCTACTTTACCAATTTGCCCTGTTGACGCTTAAGGGGGTAAATACAATTAGAAGGTCAAAAAAATCGATTTTTTTTTGTTCCTCTAAAAAGTTAGGAAATTTCCCGTAGAATACGCTCCAAAAAGCTTCAGGTCGAAAATCGAACTCCTTATATATTTTTTCTTCATTTTTCGAGAACACTTTCTTCAGCGCTTAGAAGGTTTTCAAAACTTTAAACGCGTTTTTCTCAAAACAACATTTTTAAAATTTGCAACCACGATTACTCGAAAACTACGTGTCCAATTAAGCTGAAATTGTTAGGGTTTCTTCTTTATACCTTAGGCTTGTCCGTAAGCCTAATTGTTTTGGAATTTTTTGTTGCAAAATTGAATTATTCATGCAAAAATGGCTGAAAAAATAGTGAAAATTATCGATTTTTTACAAAAACGTCTACCAAACGGAGAATTATTATTTTTTTCTTTAATTTTTGAGATTTACCGACAAATTAAATGTACATATATATTTAAGACAAACTTTTTTATGGGCTGTTACAGATCAATAACACGACGTCCAGAGTCGTTGCAGTTTTTTTTGTAGGTCAACTTCACGCCAGCGTACAGCTGCCATTTTGGTTTCAAAAATTAAAAAAAAAATATTTTTACATTCCTCATTTATACCTTAACAAGTGTACAAAGTTTTATAATGATTGCATTAAACCTTCTTTGTGAAAAAAAATGTTTTCTAATGCGTAATTTTTGCCCGTGTAATTGTATTTACCCCCTTAAGAATCATTTGAAAATGATCATTTAACTCGTCCGTGTGTCATCGGTACAAATTTAACGATTTTTAATAATCTGCTCTGGATCTCAAATTTTTAATTGAATTGAATTTTTTAAACCTTGACTTTAAACTGTAGGTATGTATAAATTTTCATTAAATTCATAAAATTGTCATGATTTTTATCCATCCAAAATTCAAATTCTTTAGTCTTAATTATTGGTCATAAGTAATTCAAATTTGATTTTTTTTAACAAAATTCAAAAGTTTTACTACAAGTAACTATTAAAAAATTTTCATTCAATCTAATAGTTATTCCAAATTCATATCAAATCATTAAAAAAAATGTAGCTTTGGAAGTGCATTGGATTTTAATTTTCCAATAATCTAGTTAGCATCTGATAAAGTCTAAATTTTAGTCACAATTTCCAACAATTGAGGACCATCAGGCAAATGACTAATAAGCGTTTCGATTGGAAAGAATAAGAAAAATTATTAATTGCAGTCAAAATTTGATTTTTGGTATGTAAATCTATAAAAACACTTTTTTACAGGGTTTGAAAGTGGATAAGTTTGTGTTTTCTTTGCTAGAATTAAAGAAAATGAATTTTCTTTATTGATGAACTGTTTTATATATTCAGAATATATATAAAACGCATATTATTTAAGACTAGGTACCGGTTTTCAAGCTTTAAATACGGATACAAATGTCTAATGATTATTTGAACGTCTTTGAAAATTCTCTCCATATTTAAGAAATAAAGGAGATATATTCGATTATAAATATAAATGTTAATGAATGTCTAAAATAACACAAACTGAAAAGTAGACTAATAACTCAGATATCATTATTTATACATTTCTTATTTTAAAAAGAACTCGTTTTTCCGCTGTGAAACCGGAACTCGATTATCACAAAAAAATTCAAAATTTCAAATAAAAAAAAAAAAAAAATACAATACTTGTTTTTCAAGTGCAATTGTTTCTACGAATAATCAAAAAGAAATAAAAAAAACGATTTTATTACAATCACGTGCAATTTTTCGAACGATATACAACAAAAATCATTCAATTTTTGTTCCCCCGCGCAGACGACAAGGCGCGTCATACTTTTAGATTAGAAACTCTTTTCTAATTTTCGCATAAATATCGCGTTTATCGTCATTTATTTGTAGTAAGTATATTCAAATCATGTCTCACTTGGCGAGCTGATAACGATTGCGGCTAATGTGACCGGTTGCACGTTCATTTCGAGTCGAATGGATGCCGTCGTCGTCGTCAGTAGAAAAACTGGCGAAATGTTGTGTAAGTCATTCTTCAAAGACTGATAACGAAAATTTTATTTTGCCAGCCCCGGCCGAGCTATTTAGCAGCTAAATAAACAGGGGAGAGAAGAAAAACAAACAGGGGGCTCTCTGTGGTGCTGTAGCTCGGATTTAATTTCATATTTAGTAGTGAAATTTTCAATAATTAACTGCCCTGTGGTCACTTGAACTAAAAATAAATTCCCCGAGATAGGCGCGTTATCTCGCAAGCGGGTGAGGTCTCAAGGGTGAAATTGTGAATGATTTTACGTTTTCCCCCAGCAATAGAATGCGTCATGGTGTTTTATTAGATTATTAGAAATTACGAAAATTTATTAACACATTTAAGCACCTCAATAATCAGTGGTTAGTTTATATGTTTGCCTTTTAAATTATTATGATAAGTTTAAAGTTTAATTTAGCATATAATAATGCAATAAAGTATTTTGTACTTGACAAAATCATGTTCGTTCATTCATTAATTGAAATTAAGTCCTCAATATTATAACACAAAGATTAATGATTTTTGTATAGGCTCTAAATTTCGGACTTTGGAATTACTGAAGATGGATTGCTATCGTATTTTTGTTTTATATACTCTTGACGATAAAAAGTAAGAATAATTAATATTTAAGTCTTTGAAAAACCAATAGATCTTCAGAAACATCTTCAACTCATTATGGAGATCTCAGTTTTTCGATTTCTTATCTATTTACTCGATTTATATATTTTAGTCGTTCAACTAAAGCTTTTTTTTAAATCAGCTTGAATAAGAACAATTTTATAACAAAAAGAAATAAGAATAATATTATAATAAAATAAAAATTTTGTTGATCAACGAATTCATTACAAAGAACTTCACAAAAATAAAAATGTTATCTTGCAAGTAAAAAATTTCTCATGATATCTCTGAAATATCTCTACAATAAATAAATACATTTTTCTATATTTATTTTTAAATATAAGATAGAATTTAAACCTAAATTTAAAAAAAATGGGTTTTATCTAATTTCATGATGAAAGAAATTATTTTAAGTCCTGCATTTATTTTCGAAAGCAATTTTAACAATTTGTAAATAACACAGAATGACAATAAAAAAATTTACCTTATTCAATTACAATTTGTCCTTACCTGAAAAGAAAAAAGAATAATACAATTTAATAATCACACTAACAAGGTATATAATTATTTTTAGAAAGGATAAAACTAAACTAAAAACAGATTTAAAAAATTTATGTGATATCATAGTGAAGGTTAACTTAGAATTTTAGCAATTTTTAGTTTGACTTCCGATTCGTGATTAGCGACCCCAAAAACATCCATATTCCAAATTTGGCGTAGATCGGTTGGTTTCGAAAATTTCGTCAGCAATATTGGATCCGCCAATCCGCATATTTAATTCTGCAAACTAAACTTCAGATTCGTGATCAGCGATCCCTAAAACCCCCAAAAACCAAGTTTGGTGTAGATCGGTTGATTTTCGAAAATCTTGTCGGCCATATTGGGTCCGCCATCTTGAATTGTGCAACTCTGACTTCAGATTCGTGATCAGCGACCCCTAAAACCCCCACACACCGAAATTAGCGTAAATCGGTTGACTTTTGGAAATCGATATTTCTAACCCGGTTTTTTGAGGTTAGGAAAAAAAAACATGACGTGCCACCTCAACTCTGACGGTGGATTTGGATTTACGGGGTTCTTTTACATAAAAATACACATCTGGATTTAAAAAAAAAGAAATTCCTGTATTGTTTCTTGTATATTTATCCGGATTTTTGCTATTTTTTACCTGTTTTTTGAGGTTAGGAATTAACTGTGGTATGATGACTCAATTCTGACTCCAGATTCGTGCTCAGCGGGAGAAAATACATCGAAAACTATATATCGCATGTAATGTACAGACCACTTTTATTGTTTTGTGTGGCTGTGTAATCGATGCAATAAATATATGAAATTATATGTTGTTTTTCAATAAGGTAATTAATATATTAATGATATATGTAGTTGCAGTTAGTTGACGTAATAGAAATTGTGACAAAGTGCTAATTTTTTTAAAACTTTTAATTAACTTTATCGTAAGTTATTTTGGTTTTTATTTAGTGCAATAGTAATTAAAATCAGTTTTTTAAGTGATATGTAAATTAAATAAATCAAGTATTATTATAAATTCACATTATTCCTATACAGGGTGTTCAGAGGTGGGTGGTCAATAC
The DNA here is from genome assembly GCA_949715965.1 of Dysmachus trigonus. Taxonomy (NCBI): domain Eukaryota; kingdom Metazoa; phylum Arthropoda; class Insecta; order Diptera; family Asilidae; genus Dysmachus; species Dysmachus trigonus. The sequence goes on from OX454323.1 coordinate 69,185,420, forward strand.
TGCAGGGGGTGAAAGGTCAGACCGAGACAAGCAAAAAATCGTATGGGTGGGGGGGGGGGGCATCTCGCACCGTTTGGCAGTTACAGGGTGATTCGTAAATCAGGATTTTTCCTTATATGGGAACCGCTCTTGTATTTTTATCTTTTTTTCTACGCATCGCAGCGGCCCCAAACTGATTTCAAAAAATCACTATGTGGAAGCCCTTTCCAAAAAAGTTTACACCACCCCCCTATCCCCAACCCCTTGGCCACAATCCCCCCTGGAAGTTGAAAAAATTAACTTTTATTTCACGATTTTTCACCTTTCGCCCCACTTTTCTCCGAAATTCATGTTATTAACATACCTACTTTTTATTTTTTTTAAGTTGCCTATCTAATTACCTTTCCAAAAAGGTGCAACATGCCCAGGTAGAAAAGGGTTGCAAAAGTCCTGAAATTAAAACATCCTCACAGGTACCTAATTACTTTATTGCACCATAATGGAAAAAGTCGTTAAGTAAACAATTTTTATGACAGCAAGTTCGGAAATGTTTGTTTAGGAAACAAAGGTAGTACATTTTTATTATTTCAGCAAAACAGTAATAAAATAATAAATGTAATCTCGTTAAATAGCGTTATTAGTTTATTATATCCAGTATTGACTCTTAAGTATCCTGACGCTCCGTTTCTAATACCTCCTATGAATTATGGTATAAAAATGGGTAAGTTTGAAAGGACATTGACCACAGTTGAAGAAGCAAGCGATAAAACCGGGTGTTTAATAGAAAAAATTAAGATAAAATGGCAGAATGCAGTGTTGACGAGTATGCCGATATAATTTACGGGTACGGTTTAGTAGAAGGAAATGATAGTGAGGCCTTACGACAATACCAAAGGAGATTCCCGAATCGACGTGTACCCGACAGAAGGGTATTTTGAAGGACTTTCAGAAGGTTAAAAGAAACCGGAAGTGTAACCGCCCCCAGAGCAGAAACGCGAGCAGGAAAATCGGCCGATTCAGCGGACCCCGACAAACAAATCCTCAACATCGTCAGGAACAGCCCTGTAATAAGCATCAGGCAGGTCGCACGAAGGTCAGGATTGTCTTCAGGGAGAGTTTGGACCGTTGTGAACCGAGAGGGACTACATCCATACCACCATATCCCGGTCCAAGCACTACAGGAAGGAGATTCCGAAAGACGATTGCAATTTGCACTTGGCTGTTCGAGTCTGACATCGAAAACAGAAGGTTTCTAGACCGAATTCTGTGGACGGATGAATCGCAATTCACCCGGGATGGCATCACAAACTTGCACAACCTCCACACCTGGTTAGATGTGAACCCACATAGGACCAGGTGTCGGTCCTTCCAGCAAAGATTTAGTGTCAATGTCTGGGCTGGCATCATCGGCAACCAGTTGATAGGACCCTTCATCTTGCCCCAAGTGCTGAATAGTCAGCTATACTCGGACTTTTTGGAGAATACCCTTCCGGATCTATTGGAGGACATCACCCTGGCCACCAGAAGCGCAATTTATTTACAGCTCGACGGAGCAACTGCGCATACTGGGAACATTGTTAGGGCAAGGTTAAATGAAAATTACCCAGAGCGCTGGATTGGACGAGGTGGACCGATTCTTTGGCCTGCTAGGTCACCGAACCTTACTCCACTGGACTCTTTCTTATGGGGAATGATGAAAGATGAAGTTTACTCAAGACTAATCAACACTAGAGAAGAATTAGTTACCAGGATTGGGACTGCAGCCACGAAAATACGGGAGAGACTGGTTACCATAGACCTGAAACGTGAAATAAGACCAAGGCTACTTGCATGCATCGAAACTGGCGGAGAACATTTTGAACAGCTTTCAAAGGACAAACGTTTTAATTGTAATTAGTTTTTAAGCAAACAAAATGTATTTTTTAGTTAACTTCAGTATAATTTCTTAAAAATTCAAATTATCATGATTTTCTGTAAAAGGATTTTTGTAAATAAATTTTCGTATCCTTTTCCTATCTAGGCATGTTGCACCTTTTTGGAAAGGTAATTAGATAGGCAACTTAAAAAAAATAAAAAGTAGGTATGTTAATAACATGAATTTCGGAGAAAAGTGGGGCGAAAGGTGAAAAATCGTGAAATAAAAGTTAATTTTTTCAACTTCCAGGGGGGATTGTGGCCAAGGGGTTGGCGATAGGGGGGTGGTGTAAACTTTTTTGGAAAGGGCTTCCAAATAGTGATTTTTTGAAATCAGTTTGGGGCCGCTGCGATGCGTAGAAAAAAAGATAAAAATACAAGAGCGGTTCCCATATAAGGCAAAATCCTGATTTACGAATCACCCTGTAACTGCCAAACGGTGCGAGATGCCCCCCCCCCCCCCCACCCATACGATTTTTTGCTTGTCTCGGTCTGACCTTTCACCCCCTGCAGTATTGACCACCCACCTCTGAACACCCTGTATATGAATTCTTGATAAATATTCTTATCCATTATAGGAAATTGCCATATTTATAAGAATTTTAGTTTCTAATGCTCCCGTTAAGCTGATGATTAATAAATTAATATTTTAATTGTTTCGTCGAGATACAGCACAATTAAGTTTAATTTATTTTAATTATACTGTAGGTTTTAAATTAAAAACAATAAAGAGATCATTTTGATAGAAGTTTATTTAGACAGTTTTTGTTTAAGGGGACCTTTACTTTAAAAATCGAAAAAAATCAATTTTTTTTTTTTTTTCATAATAATTATATAACAAAAACTTTTTTCCTCGAAATCACATTTTTGAAAATGGCCGCATCTGTATCTCAAAAGCTATTCAACCGATTTTAACAAACAAAACGCCATTCGATTCATTATTAAATATACTAGTAACTAAACCTTTAAAAATATTATTTTACCCCCCCCCACTTTTTTATGCGGAGGGGTAGTTTACCCCTAACTTATAGTCGTTTTTTAACTTTTTTAGAAAAATGTGTATAAAATGATATATTTATTAAAAATAAAAGGTTTTTTAGGTTTAGGTACTAGTTTTGTGTCTTATGAAAACAATCCACTAAAGATTTTTACTCTATCTGTTACAGGAAGTCCTAGAGAAATGCGGCCGTTTTAAAAGTGCATTTTGGATGACGCCCTCTGCAGGCATTAAAATAAACTAAAGTTGCATTTAAAAATGTTTTTCATATTTTTCATAATCTTACCAATGTACAAAAGGTTTCAGAATCATAAATATAATAGTCTTTTCAAAAACAAACTTTTAAAAAGTGTGTTTTTTTTCGATTTTGAAAGTAAAGATCCCCTTAAAGTAGAACCACTCTATTAAATGATCCTGAGTTCATCTAATTCATGGAAGTAATTTGTAATCATCAATAAGAGTAAGATTTTCAGAAGTTAAGAATTTAAAAATTTAATTTAAAAAATGTATTATGCAAAATAATTTCAAATTCGAATTTTCTTCAATTAATGTGTAAATTTCTATAAAGCACTTTTTATAAATTGTAAATGGTTTCATATTTATGAGTTTTCCAACAATATTAACTAGATATTATTCAAATTAGTAGCTTATGCATAAAACTGATCTGAAGAGTATTAAATTACAATTTATACGTAACACATAAGTAATTGTTCTGAAATGTATGATTATTATTCATAATTTTGCGTTTTTCTTCATTTAAATAATAATTTAATTTTGATACTTAATGAATACGAGATTGCAAGTTTTGACGACGATCGATTGGCATTGATTTTGAATATACTAATAATTTTAAGCCTTCCTTTTTAAGTAATTAAGATTAAAATTACGATATAAAACAGATGTTTAACTTAGACCTTGTTCATTTATGCATAATAAAGAATTAATTAAAAAACTGAAGAATGATTCATGAATATTATTCATGATCATGGATTATATTAATATTTTCTACCAAGGTTTATTCTACTTATCAGAATTATGATCTTTTAATGCATATTATTATTATTTGAAATTATAATGGAAGGACTTGTTGCATATAAATATCTATAATATTAAGAAGCTAATTTCTGTATTTTTCTCTATTTATGAAACGTTGTTCTTTATTTAAGAATATGGTCTATCATTTGAAAGAAATACATAATTTTATGATCAGTAACTGTTGGCTGAATTTTATACATAATTTAAATACAAATTCAACATTTTAGAGACATTAATCATGACCAAATTCTAGTTGAATGTCGATTTAAATTCCTCAAGAATCTGAACCCTACTTTTATAAAAACAAGAATAATTCAAAATTTCTCTCAAAGTATTTCTATTAAAAATTTAAATTAATCCTACTTTTAAAAAAAACAGAAATTCTGACTATAGGTCAACACTTTCAGTCTAGTCGTTCTAGTTCTTGAAGAAAACACTTTAAAAAGTCTGTAATTTTCTGTCCAGATCCAATCAAAATATGCAAAATATTTGGATAAAATCTTTTTTTTTGAAAATATTACAAAGAAATGTGAAAAAGTGGCAAATTTAACACAAAACAAAGCGTAATTTCTACGGAAAAAATACCTTTCCTAAAAAGCGCACAATAGCTGATCATATTTCATCGCCACTGGATTTCAGCGATTGCACAAGATACCCGATCCCAATACATTTGTTAATATTAAGTTTCAAAATTCCAAACTTTCTTGTCGTTAACATACTAACAAAAAAAAAACAAGCCCGAAATCAGATTCCACCTACATCGCAGTAATAAAATCGACCTGACACTTTTTTTTAAAAGTTAAGCATGCCACGAAATGAAATGATAATAACAAAATAAAAAATTTATGAAAATAAAGACAAAAATTTCCATTTTCAAGCGGAACCAGCTAATTATTGGCGTCTTCGGCTGTCTCTCGTTCAGGGAAATAAGTGTTTATTTAAGCCGCGCAGCAGCCATAAGCCGGGCTCTCTGAATTTCAACATTGGGCGCCAGCAGCTAGTTGATAGGGATGCATGCATAATTTAGGCGCATATCATAAATATTAAAAATGAGCTATACGTCCGCATTTAAATCAGAAAAATATCACAATTAATGAGTTCCCCGCTCTTTTGTCGCAAGGGTTCCGCGACGCGACGTCCGTTTTCATTTTTGTCGATCGGGGCAAATCGCTTCGCAACAAGGTGGCGCGCGTGATCGCACAATCGCAAAGAGTAGCCAAAGTATATTATATGTATATCGTTAGTGTATCTTATATCTATAGTAAGTTAAGTAGGTGTGGTCTTACATAGCATGACAGCGTCTGACAGAGGCCAGTGAGGGGGTGAGGGACGGGTGGCCCGCCTGCAGCTGGGAATGCTACCTTGCGATCGCGATATTTACGGCGCGAGGCGATCGACTCGGATTTTTGATTCCATTTTTTATGCCGATTTTTATTATCAGTTGTGGTCTTTGAGATCGGGATTTATGGGGACGTTTCAGTGCGCCCCGAATTGAAACAATATTTGAAAATTTACATAATTTGCTCTTTACCAAATTTCAGTGGGTTTAGGTAACAAATGTAGTCAGATTGTCGACAAGAAAATATAAAATACTTATGGTTCGGTATTTTGGTACCTAAAAATGTCAAGAAGATATATCAACTTTTGAAACCTTCACGGTTTTCGAAATAAATATGTAGGTAAGGTATGTTGTATACCTTAGGAAGCAGCTTTCTCTTCCAACTTCCGCAATAAACAAGATTTAAAACTGGCGGGACATTGATTACAGACATTTTTACACTCGGATCTACTTTATTGGGTCAAAATTCAAAATCATCCGCCTATGGTGCAGCCTTAATTTTAAAGATTTACATAAAACTGACGGAAAATGTCTATTTGTATCGATCTATTTGAAATTTAGTATATCACTTCTAACTGAACTTCACAAAAATGTCTTTCGGGATCACGATAATTCAATTTTTTCTATTTAATGCATTTCATTGTATCGTGGATTTCGTATTCTATATATAAGATAATTGGTTTTTCCTTTTCATCTTGGATATAAAATTTCAAAATTTTTTGTGACCAACTAAAACCTATCCTGCACTTAATCAAAATGTTGTAACGAATAGCAATACTTATTGCTGGTAAGCTAGTTGCCCGAAGTCAAAAAATGTCTCTTGAATTGAAGCTATAAAATTTGGATGTTTGGATATTTTGGATGTTGGATATTGTGCAATATCCCCACCAAGAGCAGTCGTACAAAAAATTGCTTTGAAAGATAGTTTTGTAGATTACGAATTCTTAAATGAAAAGTCTCAATCAGCTCCCGTTTTCGAGAAAAAATAGAGTGGAAAATTCAAAATATTGTATTTTTGCCATTTTTGAAAATTCATCAAAAAATAACAGAAGGTCACTGAAACTTGTAACATGGCTCAAATTAAAGCCTGAATCTTATTTTAAAAAATATCAAATACCACTAATTTCTATAATTTTTCTAAACATTCTTTCGAAAAAGTTTTTCATGAGTGTGTATTTATTCTAGTCTTCATTCAGCACCTGTTGTATGAAATAATTGGTTTGGTCAAAAATTTAATTTTCAAGGTAACTATTTCTTGAATATTTTTAATACCTTTAGTATTTTGAGATAGTAGCTCAAGGTTCTAACTTTGGTTTTAGCCACGTTACAAGCTTCTATAATAATCCGTTATATTTTAATGATTTTTCAAAGATGGTCAAAATAAGATCTTTTGACTTTTTCACTCACCTATTCCGTGAAAACGGAAGCTGATTGATCATTTTCATTTACGAATTCATAATCTATGGAAAACATCTTGTATGAATTATTTACCACTTGTTCGGTAAAAATGTGGTATTGACCAATGTAATAAATGGTAATTCTTTAGAAGAATTTTATTTTTATGGTAAAAACAGCTTTAAATATTATATTTAGTAACCAAATCGAAAGCAATACTTATTCTGAATGTCTAATTTTTTTTTTAATTATATGTTTTAATAACAGAATATAGATTTAACTCTAAAACTAGTTCTGCTCTCAGAGATTTCCACAATTTTTCTTGTAAAAAATTTCTAAAAACTGGAGATTATTGGTGTATACGAATTTATTGTGAATTTTATCGTTTTTGAATTTCGCGCCCAATTCAGAATAGTCACAAAACTAATGTTTTCGACTAAAATAAAAGGTTTTGCAAGATTTAAGGATGAGATCATTTAGATTCACACCAAAACAAACGTGGATCCTGCCGGATTTAGCAAATAAAAAGTTTAACTACAAACAACTAAGTAAAGCAAACTCATGGTATATCAAAAATCAATAAAAAATACATATTTTGAATATTTTGGTTTAAGTTTTAAACCCAGTTTTTGAGTAGAAAAATAATTTTAATGAATAGATTAGCTGGCTTTAAACAACAATCCCACTTGTTGAACACAGCTAACCATTGGTTTAAATGCAATTTAACGATAAAACTGGAGAGTTGTATCTCGGTTCATCTTTATTTGATTCACAATAAATTTTAAAGCCTACAGAGCAACAGTATGAAAATTAACAGAACTTCACAACGTTATAATAAGGTTTAATTTATATAAAAATGTTGAAATTTTAGGCGATATTAGGGGAAATAAGACATTTCAGTAGATAGTCCACAAATCAATCAGAAATCAAAACCAAAACAAAACATACATTATTATTATATTCTTAAAAACAATACAAAATCGCATACTTTCTATGAAACATTACAACTCTCTAGAAATAATAAAAAAAATTGTTTTTATAGGTTATGAACAATTTCTAGATAAATTAAAAAAAAAAAGAATCGATATTCAGCACTTCTTCAAATGTTTACTTTAATTCGAACAATTTCTGGTATTTGCATTTTTATCACAGTTTACATTTGAACTTCATTGGTGCTCACTTCGATGTAGGAAGGAACGAATATAAACATTTATGAAATCATTATTTTCATTTTCATGTAGGGAGATATATACATTGTAGGTGTCTATTTATAGCCTAATTTAAACACTAATTACGTTCCTATCTTACTCAGACACAATAGATTATTTTCTATAATACAAAGTATCTTTGATATCGTTTAATTGAATATCTTACAATAATCTCCTCAAAAAATAAATTTCAATCTGCAGTAAAATTATTCAAGGTCATCAAAAATTATTTTTTTAATGTTAAGTAAACACAAACGTTTCGAACGCTGTCAAAAATGTTCTATTTTTCAAATTTGATCAAAATGCATATTTTATGTTTATTTATCTCGTAAAAAGCATAGGCGATATGGAACTTTATCGATTTGGATATGCTGCTTTCGAAAAAAAAATCCTGTGATAGGTAAATTTCTTTTTGTTTTTTAGATACTTATATGTGAACTTATTAATCAATATCAATTCAATTCATTTATTTATCGTGTATTTAGAACATTCAAGTTGGTGTTATATCCTAGCCTTCATCTAACGTTTGGAAATGGAACTATAGGTTATTTTGAGGTTGGAAGGTTTGATGACATTTCCGATGTGACAAAAAGTAAGTTTTATGTTTGACATTTATGAAATGGGTCGCTTTTCGCTTGAACAAAGTTGGGAAATATTAAAAACTTATTTCCAAATTGGTAAGTCTTCTACTCAAACTGTAAGAAATTTACGGAAAAAATTTGACAAAAAGGATGTGCTAAAAACGCAGTTTGTGGATCAATTTGTGAAGCGAGTTCGTGAAACTGAATCGTTGTTGGATAAAACAACCCGTGTACGTACTCGTCCAGTGCACTCAACCGAAAACATCGCTGCTGTTGCTCAGAGTGTGCGAGAACAACCATTGACATCAACTCGTCATCGTTCTCAAGAATTGAACATTTCACGCACTTCTTTGAGAAGAATTTTGCATAAAGATCTCGGTATGAATGCGTATATAGTTTAATTAGTGCAAGAGCTGAAGCCGCATGACCATCCGATGCGTTTTTTTGTTTCCCAAAATTGAAGAGTATGACATAGACGACATTTGGTTTCAACAGGACGGCGCAACGTGCCACACAGCCAACGTAACAATCGATGTTTTGCGCACTGTTTTCTGTTTGCTGCTGTCAATTGGCCACCTCGAAGCTGCGATTTGACTCCGTTAGACTTTTTTTTGTGGGGAGCCGTTAAGGACAAGTGTTACGCTAGCCACCCAGAGACGATTGACGACTTGAAACGTGAAATCGAAGTTGCTACTGACGAAATAGAGGCCCAAACAATCGCAAATGTACTAAAAAATTGGACTGATCGAATGGAGTATTGTAAGGCTAGCCGTGGTAGTCATTTGAATGATGTTGTCTTCCATTCCTAAATGGAAAGGTTCAATCTTTCTAATAAACTCATAACTTTGAAAAACTATTCATTTGTTTTTTTTTTTATAGCCGATTCAAATTCCAAATCTTAAATGGCCCACCCTGTACAAAATAGAGGGGGAGAGCGAAACGTAGTATATTTTTTACAAATCAAATATTAATTGTCTAGTTTTCGTAGGTGAATTATTGCTAGACAAAATTAAAACAAATTTATGGAGGGAAATTTTAAAAACCCTTATGGGGTCAAGAAAGTATAAAACTTGTGCTAGTGTTGACAATTAGTACTTAACTACCTAAGCAAATATCTACGTTATAATAGATTTAGTGGTAGGTTTGATCATTTCGTAATCTATTCATGTTTGTGGAGCAGATATAAAGTTTTTATTAGTTTATGAGCCATATGTTAAAGTTTTATCTAAATAAACTCCTAGATAATTTTTATTTCACTGAACCAGGGTACATTTTGGTTATTCAAGTTCAGTGGTTTGTTTGATAAAAGCTTCTAGCTACTCTTCCATGAACATGTTCGTTTTTATCTTCCAATTATAAAAATAGATTTGCAAATTCAAGTTTTTTCCTAAATTATTAACGATCTTTTCGGGATTGGAAATGAAGAGCTAAAATCACTTTTTAAGCCAATTAAAAAAATTAATGATTTCTATTTTTATCAGTTTTTATGAATGTGCAAATTGGTGCAAGATTTTTCATTTAATGTTTTTGATAACTTATCTAAATAATGTACCTAACATTTATCTCTTTTTTATTCCGGTCTACGAAAAAAGGGAAAATCTCAATAAAGCGAACTATTGTGAAAAGTACCTCTTTTTTGTAAAGATTTTGTAACTTTTTTTGATACCGTCGTGTGATATTTTACTTCAAATTTGTTAGATCTGACACACCTAATTTTTCTTAGAATTCTAATTTCGAACGACTGCTTAAATCACAGGCTTTAAAATTTAACCCCAAAGACATTTATATACGAGAAGATATTAGCTTTGTCTTGCATATTGATAGTTTTATACAATTTCAAAACTACAACTTTAAACAGAGTAAGAAATAAAAAATATATATAACTAGTATATATTTTGCCCTTGACCTCTCCTAATCCGAAACAACATGAAAATCTAACCAACCTACCTAAAGTAAAGTAAAATTTGCTATTTATGGGTAGAGCCTCACCTTCTTGTCCTCGACAACATCTTCATTAATCTTTAATATCATCATTACTTAAGGTTGGATCACACTTATTTTTTTCCGCTTAATGCCCTTGTTGAGTACGACAAGAAAAAAATATATACTTTCTTTCCATCGAATTAATCTCGCAACCATAGTAACATCATAATTCAAACGACTGAACATCTCATGGATGAAATTGTCTGAGGTGAGCATAAAAGAATGATTCTTTACACTTCACCAAATCACAATAATTACCCAAGGTTGCTTTTAAATTGTGCAAAAATAAAATACGACAGATGATTATTGGATTTCTTTCTTACATTCCTCTATAAACAAGGTGGAGGTAACTCGTTAAACTGCCATCGAGAGTCAAGCGATATGTCCGATATATGTAAACGTAACGCTTGTACGGTTGGCTGCGGCAGACATGGGTCTTATATTGGGGTCTCGTGTTCAATCGTATCGTACTCGTATACGACGAAGCCACGACTCCTGAAGATGAATCCTAACGAAGAAATCGAAACACATTAAATCGGCTCTAGCTTCCAAATGAGGGAAAATCAAGAAATCCCCCCGAAGCAGGTTTCTTTCACGATCATCACAGCAGCCAGCAGCTAAACTTGTAAGATGAAACCTGAGGAATCACGCGGCAGTGCCGAGCACCACCAGCAGCAGTAACAGCAGCGGCAACATTACGGCCTATCTAAAACCGCTGAATATATATAGTATAGTATAAAAAGGTAGTTTACAAAAAACTCCTTCTCAAGAATAAAGGCATTCTCCAAGTTCTTGACTGGGCTGATAAACCAAACAAAAGATTTGAAGTCCATAACTAGCTCTATTCAAGCCTAGCCCATAGTCGACTTCTGCGGCGATAGTACTCTAGTACACAGAGCGCGGACTATGGGGCCCCTTAGAGCCAAAGCAGCACGCAGCATCCATGCGGCGCGCCACCGATGGACCCGGACCCTCCAGGTAAAGTGCTGCGGAGGAGATGAGTGGATTTTTACACTCCTCTTGTTTATGGTCGCCGTCTCGTTCGAAAATAATACGAGAACAAAAAAAATATAAAGATTTAAGAAATAAAAAAAAAAAATGTATATAAAGAACGAGTCCATGTCCATCTGAGGAATTTCCTCACATAGCGCGCTCAACCAGCTGGAGAAAACTCGTTTGGCAGCTTGTGAAAAAGAGCTCAAGAAATTTATACAAAAAAAAAAATGAGAATAAAAAAATAAATGCTGTCTTCGACGTCGTCATCGTTTCTTGGGACCCAACAAGATCGCGACTATACGCTTCGCATATGGATATCTATGGAACCCTAGAATTTTTCATGGTATATCGTAGAAGCAGTTGCGGATGGCGGAGAACGACGACGACGACGGTATATTTGTAAGATGTTCGACGGCATAGTGTCGTCTACTTTTCTTAGTTTTATTTTTATATATATATAAATATTTTTTTTTTTTTTCGCTACCAGAAACCGGACTTGGAGGAGTTGTGAATGTTATTGCGAGTATTTCAGGTATAAGTACATGAGATACTCGTATTTTATACCTCTACCTATGGGTTTTGCATTGCCGTGAGCGCGATATTGCATACTGATTAATCGCACTCACTGCCAAGGTCACTCGCTTCATTTTGTATGGCCAGCTTCATCTGCAGAGATCGATTCAAAAAAAAAAATTCGCCGTCTTTAAAAAATTGTTTCTTTTATTGTTTTTCAACATTTATATTTTTTTATTTTTTTCTTTATCCCCCGGATTTATCGCAAAAAGAAGTTATAAGCATGATTCCGTTGGAATTCTTTTAGGGTCGTCTTACTACATATATATATATAAAAATCTTTCAACTTTCTTATACCTCTGTGGGATTTCCAAGATCTAGAGAAGAACTGGTAACGTAATTTTATAATTATAGACTTAAAATTTAGCTATATATAAGTGAATACCATCATATCCTGTTTAATAAATATTCAAGATCTTTGGTATATCGGTCTTAGTAACAAAATCGTCTTGACTTTGAAAAACACAGACAGAATAAAGACGTTCGCTTTTAGCTTTAGTGAAAGTTAAATATACGTTCGTTCGTTCCATTAATTTTATTAAAATCATAAACATACCCAAAAACCTCTATATAAAATCGAATTAAAATTGAATGGGAGTTGTTTCATGTTCTGTAATTAAAATGAAGGGGTCATAACTCAAATGGCCACAAAACTCTTTAATTTTCTTTTCGGTCAATTATATCCAACATCTTTACATCTCAATCGAATACGCTTTTACTTCATGTTAACGTTTATGGCATCTTAATAGGCTCGTGCTATTTGTTAGTTAGGAGGTTTTTAAAGAAAACGTTAAACGTCTTTTGCTTGAAAGAGTTAAATTTACTTTTAATTTGTAACTAATCAAGAGACAAGGTTAATTTTTACACATTATCTTTTAAATGCAGGCACAATTTAAAAGTATCTTTGACATGTAATTTTAGCATGTGCCACGGGTTCGAAAGCTATTTACAGGTAGCAATTAAAATGAGTTTTAAGACAGAAGTAACTACTTTAAGTGTAACGAATTGATTAAGACTTCAAAAACGACCATTATATGTAAAAAAAAGAAAAGTGCAAAGAACGACGAAACTCTTGAGACTTTTTATAGCTAAACTTTACAGCATAATGTTTAGAGTCAATTTCTATGGATTTATAATTAGTAGTTTAAAAACATTAGTTCTAGGAAAAATTAACAAATAGTAAATTTAGATTTTAATCCTAAAATCGCAACGTTATAGAGGATTTATGTTAAATATTTTTACCTTTACCCAAATATATGAGCACATTATTTTGAAAGTGGCCTAAGTCTTATTTTGAAGCAAATTGTAACTAATATATTTAAAATCACTAAGATTTTGTAAAAAGGAAATTAACTAGGTAATAGAATGATTAAAATCTTTGTTTTAAAAGTGGCTGAAGTGCTATTTTGAGAGATGCAGTACAACTTCATGAGATAATAAGATCTTTATGTTATATAAAAAATTCCATTAAATATACAGGGTGTTTGGCAGATGGACCGACAAAATTTGTTGGTCGGTTAATTTCTAATTTTTTACCGATAAATAAAGTAGTTAAAATAAATAAATAGTTGCTTACGATCACCGCTTTTTTTTATACGTAAACTGGTTTCATAATCAGCAATTGATAAAAAAAATTGTTAGGAACTTGCAGCAATTCCTTAATTTTTACCACTTTAATGAATGACTTTATTTTACATCTGGCATATCATTGGAACCGGCGTAAACCAAAAAACATTTTAAAAGAAAACGAAGCTCTCAGTTGGAGCTTGTTATTTTAAAATTAATTTTGAAAAAAGCTATTTCTTCATGCAATTACCTGTTTTTTGGATTTTGGAAGCTCACATGTCCTTTTTTTGTAAACTACATCAAATTTTGTTGTTTAGATAGACAACATAAATCAAACATGCAATAAAAAATAATTTCATGCTATTTTGACCACAAACAAAACAGTTATGAGGGTTTGAAGGGGGAATTTAGGGCATTTTTTTAAATAAACTGGAACAAGTCGTATATCAGTAACCGGATCACATACGACTTAGGTCTCATTGGTGAAAAATTAACCCACCAACCCATCAACAAATTTTGTCGGTCCTTCTGCCAAACACCCTGTACTGTATAATGGAATCCGATTTTTAGAAGGTTCAAAAATACTACCGGAGAAATGGTGAATTGGTTAAAAATATATTGGACTATATCAAATGTTTTATAAAAAATCAAAGAATCGGAATGAACTATTCAAAACTCTGGAAAAATCTCTAATAATATTTAATTGACGTACGAAAAAATAAGATCAATCGCAACTTTAAAATTCAACGATTTAATTGATTTATTTCATTATATACCACCTGCACACAAGAATTATTTTAAATCTCTCCCACATTTTTACGAGTACTCTTAAGTAAACAAGTAAAAAGAGAACTTCATATAAATTAAACGGCTTAGCTTTAAATAAACAAATAAAACGGAACCTATTCAAAGCCGCTTAAAAATTAAATCGGAAAGAATATAGCTCATTAAAATGTATTTTTCTGAGTATATTCAGATTTTCCAAGAAATCTACCTATCGCACATATATGGTATAAGCGATTGAAAGTCATACTTCGAAATAATTCATTTAATAACATCTTTTTCTCCGAACCTATAAATATATTGAAATAATCAGAAGTGGGATCATGTTAGAAAGAGATACTTAAAAATGATTAGATTTTATGTAAAATCTATTGATAGTGACTAGTGATAATCACCTCTCACCTTGCATGATCAGTATACATTCATCTAGATAACTACGTGCATTGCTTCCATTCATAACTCTTTGTTATTAACCTTTTAAGGACGGGAGTGGTCGATATATCGACCAGCTAGATAACACATAATATTTGATGTTTTTCAGGGAAAATGTTATGCGCTAAATATAGGAAAAATAGTATACAAATTCCTGGAAGCATCCTTGACTATCAAAATAGCGACTCCACATAAGAAGTTCATTGAATTTATTTATAATATTCATGTCTAATAAAAAGACAATTTTAACGTAATTTTCCCCGTCCTTAAAAGGTTAATCCACCAGTTTATAACTGGGTATATATAAAAGAACAACAACTGTGCGATGAAAGCGACCAATTGCGTGGAAACATGATTACGTTACGTCCGCTGGATATAGCTTGCATGATCTCTGACATAAACAGCGCTCTAAATGAAGGCATCCATAAACAAAAGATTAGCCGACGGTATGCAAGTCATTATCATTAGGATAGTCGAGCGAAAAGTTCAAAAGATTTCGTTCTTTCTTACACACACTCTTGGCAAACAAACAATTCAATTTTTCTCCAACAGAATGTTTTAACTAAACTGGAGGAAATGGAAGCGGATTTATATTATGAATTTATATGAAAAAGAAGGCAACCTTGAGGAAAATACATTCATTTTTAATGTTTTTGTTTTAATTTTTTTTTTTTTTTAACAATGGAAATGGAAGTTGAATAGACGGGGATTAATCTAAAATTCTGAAAATCCGCGCCAATTCGTCATTTTTTTCTCTTTTAGTGCAAAAATAATATAAACAGAAGGGGCTTTCATCACGCAAGTGGAAGTGAATGAACTTTGCCACGATCGTGTGTAAACCCGATCGAGATCGTGAGTTCAGCGACAATTTCTCAGTTTTTTTCTCACTTCAATTCGTTGTTTACATGAAATTGTTTAAATAAATACAACTTACACGATGATATTGTCTGGTTTTTTTTCGTTTCCCCGGAAAAATGTATACTCAATCAAAAATTATGTAAGCAAACTCTTGATACGAGATACGATTTGATGATCTACGACGATATTCCAGGAAATTGGCCAGAGTTAAAAAATCAGCTGAGGTAAGAATCGTTTTCTTTAAGATACTCGTAAAATTTACAACCAGAAAAAAAAACACTAAAATTTAAGTTCAAACAAGAGGATCACTAGTGTAGGAGCACTTTTTTTTTTTCGTAAAATTGACTACATTCACTTTGCCTTTACCATCAGCAATTTATTTTTGTTGAAGCACTTAAAGCACAGGAATCTTGTGAGCTCGCTGATAAGATTCATAAATATTTTGAACAACTCTTAATTAACATTTAACTTCTAGCTGAGAGCTAACACAGAAGCTAATAAGAGCGATAAACTCAATCTTGAGATCGTTGTTGTTGTTGTTGTATCGCGGTCACTTTTGTATTTTTAGGCTGTTGTTTATAATACCCAATATAAACCAATAAAACCCTAGAGAAGTTCCAGTCCAGATGAATTTTATTTTTATTTTTATTTTTAAAGATATATAAAATCGCAGGAAATCTCGATCAGTCCGACATCATCGTCTTCGTCTTCAGTGTCGTGAGTGTCGATCACGATCAGTTTTAACTTAAGAAACACAAACCGATCCAGAACCGATCCGATGAGATAACTAAAACGAGATCCAAAAAACTTTCAAGAAAAGCCGCAACAAGAGACTGAGAAACAGGAGCGGTGCGCGTTCCCTCAAAAATCAAGTTCTAATCTTCGTCTCTGCACGCATAAGAAGCAATGATTCTTCTTTACTCGTGCTCTCGTAACGTCTTTTACACACGATACACAACATGGGCTCATGAGTCTCATCATACACATTAAAAAAAACGATCGTGGCAACTCGCGCACCGCATAAATACCAGCGCAGCCGGAGAGTATACAAAATAAATACAATCGAAAAACATATGCAGGGATCGGTGATCGCAGTGATCTCGAGCTGGACTACTGATCGGATTTTTCTGTGTTGTGTATAAAACTTCTCTTCTTAGAGTTCAGAAAAAGTTGTTGTGTCCATATGAATCCCCTTGATTAGGTTCGACTCAGGAGTCTCATACTTGAGAAATTTGCCCAAGATTGAAAGACTGCAATGATCGCACTCTGAGGATCACTTGGCGATGATCACTTGAGTGAAGAGATCCTGCTCTATGGAATTCCAGGCCAAGTCAATTTGAGATCTTAAGATTTGAATGATAGTCTTTTCTGGATCGTATATATAATAAGAACAACAAGATCAAGATATACGATCACTCCAAATCGAACTGAGTCACAATTTTTAGTTTAAAATCCATTGAAATTGATATTTCTCTATCATAACAAATATCGAAATAAAAGACAAAGATTTACCAAAAAATCATTACACGCGCCCGATTAAAGATTTTCTTTATTTATTTAACCGTCTTTATGAACAAACAAATCGTTAAATACGTTAAAAATAATTCACAAAGTCCACAGTAAAATAGTCGGACAATGACTAACTCTGAGTGCAATTGTAGGCGGCAGCACTCTCTAGAGCACCTTAAGCCGCACTATTCGAAGAAAATTAAAGAAGACCGGAGGACTCACTCGAAATTGTGTGTAAAACGCAAGCGAGGCGAAATGTCAAACAACTTCGACAACTACGACGAATACGAATGACGGGATGGATGACGGGTCCGCAGTCCGAGCCGCATCCACAAACCGAATGTGTCTTGTTTAGCTAACTCCGATTTTTAGTGCGGAGCATACAAAGGCACTGGCATCCGCTTACTAAAAATATATTCAACAGGCGAGCAACTGCTCCGCGTTGAAAGACGTACATACACACGTTGAAACGATATGAAACGATTCAAAAATCGTAAACAGAAAAGCTTATACAACACGCCGCCGCTGACATGTATATATATATACGAGAGAGGTATCATTGTATGGGTTGACTCACGCGCAAGACCCGTATGTATATCCGTATGTAAAACCGGTTTTTATACGTCCCCACGAGAAACGCGAGAGCCCAAAGCTTTTCAATATACACAAGAAATTTTGCGGGTCGGTCGGGGCTGCCAGAAGTCGGTTCCGATTTAATTGAATCTTAATCGTTTTAATCTGCGGCACTGACTCGCGTGGGCAGTGCTCCAGAAAACTGATAAATTATGCTCTAATTGACTCGAATGAAAATCGCACACACAACTCAGCAACGACGACACAACAACGATGGCTCTCTGCGATTCTATTGTGTAATATTATAAAAATATAGATTTAATGCATTTACCCTTATTGTCCCAATTTGTCCGTTTTTGTGAGTAAGAGTTAAAAATTCGAAAATCCTTAACATTAGTTTTTCCCAAACCACATATTCTAAATTTTCGATTGTTATTGCCCTTTTCGAATTTCCAATCCTTACTCAATCCCCTGCCACCCTTTTACACCCCAAAGAAAAGGTTTTAGAGCTAGAAAATATAAAAATTTTAAAATTGCATACCCAATTACCTTACAAGTATTAAATTTCAACTTTATATAGAGAATACCGTGCATCTTCCGATTTTCATCCCTTATAACAACCAAAAAGGTGTGGCAAATATTTAATATAGCATGTAAGACCATAAGTTCCACTCACTCCACGAATACAATAGGAAGTGGTGTTTTTTTTTAAATTTTCAGGTGATATTCTGAAAGAGCACTATTGAAAATACCCGGGTATGAATTTTCAGAACTTTTTAAAAACTAATAAAAACGTTGATGGACAAAAACGGACAAATTGGGACAATGGTTAATGAATGATTTCATATTTAAGGAAATTTTAAAATTAATTAAAAAATCCACAAAGTCCAGAAACAACAAAATATAAAAATGACACTAGCTGTCTGTATGTATGTTAGCTTATAACTCGAGAACAATCAAACCAACTTTTATGCGGTTTTGTTCTAAATGTATTTGTATTATTTATTCAGATTTTAAGATTTGTTTGAATAAAATCAGTTTAATAGATCAAAAATTATTTAATTAATTATTATTTGCGTGAAAACAAATTAGTCATTATTTTTTAACAAATGAAGGGATCGGGAAACTGTAAGTATTTTTAATTAAGGAAAGTCATCATTTTCTTTTCATGTCCACTTTATTATTAAAAAAATTAAATCTACTCAATACAACCCATTAATCTAAAAATATATGTACAGTCGTAATGGCACCGTCCCTTCAGCCCTTGAAAGTAACCGTAACGGCAGCCATGTCAATAAAATATATCTAACCATATTTCTCTGAATCTTCCATCATCTGAGAGACGTACAAAGGGATGTTAGAGACATGAGACAGAGTCCTTATGCGAAAAAGCGAGGTCTGGTTAAATCTTTTTATTTTATTCAAGACAGAGCAGCACCGCATCACACACAAGAAGTATTTGAAGCCATCAATATATTTTATGGCGATTGAGTTATTGGCTACGCTTTGCTAGGAGAACAGGAGTAGAGTGGCGACCTTACTCGATACATTAAAGAAAAAGCTTTGAAAATAACCCAAAAACAATAGAGAATTTAATTTAAAAAATCAGGAAGATCGTCAAAGGCATTTAAAACAAAACTTTAGAACATGTTTTTTAATATTTTTATAAAGCGCTCCAATATTTGTGCAAATTTAGATGGTTCACATTTCGAAAATATGTATAATTATTAACTGACGTTCTTCACTATATTTTTAAATGAATGGTTTGTATTAAACAGATTTGAGACGGAAATTACGACTTTCCTTAATTAAAAAATATTTACATTTTTCCCGATACTTCGATTTTTTTAAAAATAGTGACTCATTAGTTTTCACACATTCCTATTGGACACCCTGTACATCTAATCATCATGCATATCTTTCATTACTGAATGAATTCATTGCATCATTTAAAAATTAAATTTTTGTAGCGATACACTTAAATTTAAAGTAATTTTTGTGACACTCCATAAATGTTGACATTAAAATTACCACAGCTCATATATGTTTATTTCCGATATCCATTCGGATAGTTTAGTTTTATTTATTTTTTAAATATCAATTGAAAGTGCCTGTATATGGTGGGATATTCAAAGGAATAATCCATTGGGAGTTACTTTGCTCTAATAAAACAATCAGCGATAATTTTTACATATCACAGATGAAAAACTAAATGAAAAGTTACAAATTAAGCGTAAATTCGTATACAATTGTAGAGGTGTCATTTATCACCATGATAACGCTACACTCAAAAAAAAATTATTGGACTTGGTATGGAAAGTCTTATTTCTCTTGATTCTAAATCCGAAGAATTTTATAGAAAGGGCATCTTCTTCTTGACAAAAAAGTGAGAAGATAAATAAAGGTGTTTTTTGTTTACATAAATTTTGTTTTAATGCTCTCAAAATGTGGAGGAGTTTTATAAAATATTATGGGAAATTCAAAAACTAGTTTTTATTTCCTATAGTTGTCTATCATAGTTCAGTTCAGTTCAAACGCTTATTTTCTATGTAGTTTTGGATAGTAACTAAATTTTTTTATTAAGTTAATTAAGAATCCAAATTCCAAATAGGAAAATTAAAAAAGGAGTTACAAAAATAGCAAAACGAAAAGAAAATAAAAGAAATACTTAGTGTAGTTTTTAATTTCCACACGACTTTTAAGTGGACAACACTTATATTATTATTAAAAAAGGCAGAATCAGACAAGAAAAAACAACTACTAAGAGCATTGACCATATTAACCCATTAATAATAAAAAAAAAAAAGAAACATATTCAGCGTTTTTTATTCCACTCAAAAGTAAGATTTCAGCTAAATTGTTGAAGTGTTGATCGCGTGTTCCGCAGACCACGTTAACGTGACGCGCGGAGGTTGTAGTAAATGTCGACATAGATTAATATGTTGAATACATTGTTTCATGATAAAAGGTAGACAGAATTAATAATTTTTTTTTACACATTTCTTACGCCTTTACTACGTTCAATGAAGGTCACTACCTCTTACTCGAAATAAAAAATGCAAAGACATGCAATTATATTCTTTTATAAATTCGTATGAAATACGCATTCATTCAATCTGAAATTAAAGCAATAATGATTTGCTGCACTGGGCAAATTGCCTAATGATACTCGCTAAATATTTTCCAGCTAAATGAGCAGGTTGCATAAAAGATTGAAGCAATTGGAACAGACTTCCGCAGTGACCAGCCGGAAATCGATTCGCTGAATCGATTTACTTTCGCGAATTTATATAGTATAAAAGCCCCGGCTATGCTGCCACTGGTAATGACCAAATTTACGCTCGAAATCAAATTGACCGAGCAAATATTTAATTTCGCAGTCCGAGTGCCAATATAAAGTGCTCGTTATGGATGCCCTTGGGTCGGACGGGATTATTTCTAGTGACCAGTCACACAGTCCGGTCCACTAGCACAGCAGCATCCTCGGAGCTGGAGGAAGATGATTAAATTGCTGCTGCTAGTTGGAACAACATCTGTCCACCGAAATCATCATGCGCGAGTTGAGCTTAGTTTATTAATCGGCGCTCTGTCCAATTGGCCTCAAGTAAACGCAATATGACCTCATTGCAGCCCGCCCGTAAGCCTCTTAGTAGCTGTCGAATCGCGGAATAATCATAATTTATTTTTTTCTTATTTCATATTTCGCAGAATGAAAGAAGGAAAACGTGCGATGTCGCATTGGATTAATAATAGTGGCGACTACTGTACTGTACTGTCTCGCTTTGCCTGAATGCTCGATTCCAGCTTATAAAATGTTAATGATCGTCCAAGGGTCTCATCTTCAATCTTCATGAAGACTTTTGCTAGAAACTAGACTGTCGAAATGGTTTTTTTTTTCAGAAACATTGCTGACTCGGTTTGAGGATCAAGTTTCCAGTAAAATACGCATTCACTTTGTTTGCTTTTATTATGAGTTATGTCTGTTATGAGACAACCCCGACAAGTTGCATAGGATGACGTGTTTTTTTTAGACATACCCAACCCATATTCAGTTGATAGAATTGATCATGAAGAGTTGCCTCTTTGGGTTTGTTTAACTTTCAGAATACTCTCCCTTGTTTATTTGTTTTTGAATATTTCAATTAAGAACACTTATTGCATATTCAAGAATTTTTAAAGAGTAAAAAAGTAAGAAATATAAATAATTAGGAGGAATTAAACCCTTCAGGGACAACTTTATTTAAAGTATAAATATCCCTTGTTTTTATTCAGTTTTGTTCCTTTTTAGGGTTCCGTAGCCAAATGGCGAAAAACGGATTCCTTATGGATTCGTCATGTCTGTCTGTCTGTCCGTCCGTATGTCACAGCCACTTTTTTCCGAAACTATAAGAACTATACTGTTGAAACTTGGTAAGTAGATGTATTCTGTGAACCGCATTAAAATTTTCACACAAAAATAGAAAAAAAACAATAAATTTTGGGGGTTCCCCATACTTAGAACTGAAACTCAAAAATTTTTTTTCATCAAACCCATACGTGTGGGGTATCTATGGATAGGTCTTCAAAAATGATATTGAGGTTTCTAATATCATTTTTTTCAAAGCTGAATAGTTTGCGCGAGAGACACTTCCAAAGTGGTAAAATGTGTGTCCCCCCCCTGTAACTTCTAAAATAAGAGAATGATAAAACTAAAAAAAATATATGATTTACATTACCATGCAAACTTCCACCGAAAATTGGTTTGAACGAGATCTAGTGCGTAGCTTTTTTTTTAATACGTCATAAATCGTCAACCGCAATTTACCTTTCATTCAATCAACTCAAATATAAAAATAAAATAAAAACATTTAATTTCATAAACATAACCGTGAACCATTATTTTCTAAAAATAATAAGAACTTTTATATTATGTTACTTGCTGCTACGGAACCCTTCATGGGCGAGTCCGACTAGCACTTGGCCGCTTTTTAAATATTGTTTAAAAGTAAGAAAATTGTTAACCGAAGAAGAGAGTGATCAACAACGAATTATCGATGAACAGCATTATTCACAAACGAATCAATCTCGGATAAAAAAATACGTTCCTAAAAACATTGGTATTGGATTTTAAAAAAATGCACACCTACATGAAAAGGGTTGTAAAAATAACTGCTAATATATACAGAAAAAAAACTAAATACTTCCATATATTATTACAGATAATAAAGATAAGATATTCTCCGTTTTCTAGATATTTCTACGTCTTTTCATTAACAATACCTTCTTCAATACGAAGAGAATTGTAGCTGGAGTTCCCCAAGGATCACCTCTCAGTCCTATACTTTACCATATAATATTATATGCATTTCAGATATAAGCGAAAATATTGATTGTAATAGCAAGATTTTTGCAAATGACAAGGTCCTATACCATTCCGATATTTAATTTACTAAAATAATTAGCAAGCTGGAAATCTAGATGCCGGCTAATGTCTACAAGTGGAAGATTAAAATGTTTTGGTATATTTAAGTAGGAAAAACAGCCAGAAACAACTACCAGATAGGCCATTAAAATTTAATACAAAAGACATAATCTAGTCAATTGAAATAAAATACCTTGGAGTCTATTTAGACAAAACACTGACCTATGGCTCTACAAGTAAAAAAACCATTGAAAAACATTCCCCTAGTATTATTCAACAAAATTATTACGCAATCATACAAAACATCAAATCAATTGATGATATATGTACATATTAGTCCAGTCAAATTAGGGGTTTCACCTCGGAATGAGAGATAATAAGCTGAAAACTTGTGTACACCTTGATTTTGACATTCTAAATGTTGTGTCAAAAGTCTCATAAAATCTCGTGTCTGCGTCGTAAGTTATTGAAGGTCAAAGGTCACAAAAATCGGTTTTCTGGGATTATCTCTGTTTCTACAGCTCCAATGATGATAACACCTATTATAAAAATTGTAGAGCGTAAAATTTCCAACAATTTTTGTTCCAATCATTTTTTCATCCGTTCAACCCTTTTTGAGATAGAGGGCGGAGAGCGCGCAGTGTTCAGCCATACAAGCTATAATACAAGGTCAATAGTGAATCTCGGTGAGTAATAACTTGTATAAAGTTAATAAATCATTAAAATATTAGCTTATTATCTGGGAATGAGGGTTGACCCATTTTTTTTTGCTTATTTGACTGGACTATATGCTCTAAAAGCATTAATGGATACAATAACAACAAAATATGTTATAAGCCAGAATTTAGATAAATTAATATTAACCTTAATAACTAGGTATTTTAGATAAGTTTTAAATTTTAACGCTCGATATGAGATTTTTGAAAATTTTCTCAAATGAATTTTCATTATTTTAACCACATATGTATTTTATAGCGACTTTTGTCATATTTCGTTTTCCCTTAATGTATAAAATTAATATTAGCGATATCTTAAAATATTGTTAACCCTGTTAAATAAATGAATTGAATTGAATTGAAATATAGATACGATGCCCGCCAATTTGACAAATGACGATTTTGAAATCCCACATTATAACCTTTTTTTAAATATAATAGTCTTTCATTTGCACTATCAGTGTCAATTATAATTAATTCTTTTGGTTATTAAATTTAATTTGACTATCCTTAATGGTAGGCTACTCATCAACATTTTAGAAAAAATCGATTTGATTTTCTTCTAAATTGTTTCAAGAATGTTTTTAAGATAAGTATTTGAATGAATCTTCCAGAATTCTATTTGCAGTTAATGTAGCAATGGTCATATTCATAATTTATATTAGAAAATTTTGATTCAGTCATTGTTTTTGCAAACTATTTTATGCACTAATATTTTTTTTTAACATTTTAACTATAAGTTCATGAAAAGCTCACCAAGTAAACTACATTTTCCCATTTAAAAATAATAAATTAATAGTTCTATAATACAAAGGTAAAGTGTAGGAATTATCGTAATACAACTAATAGATTTCTTAAAAATATCTCTCAATTAAATAAATTTTAGATTAAGATTTAAGTTTTTTCTTGCTCAATACAATGTGAACTAATAACCTAAACAACAGCGACTTAAATACAAAGAAACATACCTTTGTTAAAAAATAAATTCTGTAAAAGCTTTCAAAATGTGTGTTGAGATC
The DNA here is from genome assembly GCA_949715965.1 of Dysmachus trigonus. NCBI lineage: Eukaryota > Metazoa > Arthropoda > Insecta > Diptera > Asilidae > Dysmachus > Dysmachus trigonus. Next base: position 69,210,277 of record OX454323.1, read on the forward strand.
TCAATTTCGAAAATTTTCATGATTTCTTTACTTACTTCTTAAAAAAAAAATGTGAAGGAAAAAATACAAAACTTATGTTACAGAAAATTTTCAATATCCACTGCGAAAAAAGTCAATTGAAGATGGAAGATAGAAAATCGATTTAATGATCAAACTGAAGCTGATATTTGAAAATCGCAAAATGATAGAGTTAAGCTAAAATAGTTTGGCTTTAAATGAAAAGCAGTCCTTTGAAGATTCTAAAATATCAATCATAATGACGAAATATCCGGTTTTTCAAATTTAAAGGCTTATTATTTTTGAGGCGAGAGAAATAGAAAAAGGGTTAAGAAGTTAGTAGACACCCTGAAGTGTCTACTATTGAATATGGCCTCATCAGTGGCCATAAAGTGAATAATAAGAAAGTTACAGGATGATTTACAAGATCATATCCAAAATTCTTAAAAATCATCTTATTTCGAATATTGTGCGTCAGAATCAAAAAAGTCTAATAGGATTTTGAAAACATATTACATAAGGAATCTTATGGTATGAGGTATTTTCTAACAAAACTACAGTAAAATACAAATTAATTAACTATCTTAAGAAATCTTTGCAAGATTAAATTTCTGTTGGCATAATAAAAAGAAGATTAAGATGTACATATATTAAAACGAGAGACTCTAAACCACTATACAGCCGATCTCAGTTATTAAAAACCTCTACCAACAGCAACTGCGTACGCCCATAATAATAAAGCTAATTAATAAAAAAAATAAAAATAATAAGTCGAAGACGGAAAGACCGAAGTTATTTGCTAATTTTGCAGAGCACACCGCATTTTAACAACAGTCACGTTTTCGTTGAGCTCAACAATGGCGGTGCGTACGCGCTTCGGTTCTGTGTAGCCAAAGTATTCTACGCTCGTTTTTCGAACACAATGAGCTCTCCTGTCTGAAGAATCTTTAAGCTGGAAAGATTTTTACGCTCTTTACGATGCAGACAAAAACGAGCACCGCAAAAATCCTCCACAAAAAGTGAAACATGCGCGCAAAAATAAAAAGGTCTATAAATAAAATTGCATGAAAGACGACGAATGCTCGGATACGTTCGCTACTTGGATATGTATTTATTTTTTTGTTTTTTACAATTTACATTTATTTTTTTTTATTGGGGAGGCCCCAAGTCTCAGCAGCCGCACAAACAATGTATCCATTCTGTTCAGCTCTGAAGGAGGCTGACGACGCGACGACGACGACGAGTTAAAAACAATAGGCCCGCAGAATCCATCAATTAAATTGCACATGCCGTTTGACTCGAATGCTTGTGCGCAATCTGCTCAACATCGATCAGCTTTTATTATCGATATCAATGGCACAACTGAGTTGTTGGTCATTTAATGATTGCCCCGGGCCAGCAGACACAACGCCCTTTTTTTCAGGGCTTTTACCTTTTTCGGACGCACCATCTCTGTATTATTGCTATGCTTTACTTTTGTCTTTAAAAAGGAACACGTTTCATATCTTCCATTTATGTCTTACTGCTTTTTGCCCTTCTCGTTGATCACTTAAAAATGAATGTTGTTTTTCAAAACGTTTTCCGAATACCCAGTCTCGCAGGTAGCATAAAATTCGTTAGAAACAGGCTTTATAAAAATTTCAACTGTCGACAAATTAAAGTTATAATTAAAATTTTTATGTCTTTCTCGGTAACCTTGAATTTTGAATGTAACCACAACCTCCGTATGACTCACATTGAGAAAACATGAAGTTAAGAATGTGAAATACCATTAACGGAAACTAGACAGAAATATTTTTGTATTAAAAGCTTTCTTTATAGTCTTTATAGAATTTTCACTTCTTTTCTTATTAAGCACGTAGCAATTTCCGAGGTCATTTGGCACTACTTCAGTAAGTGATAGCACGTTCTTTTTTTTTTAATGTGTATGGATCTGTAAGTAAAACCAGAAGAAATATACAACATGCAAAACAAAAAAAAACCATGTTATGATTGATGACATGCATTAACATCCTTTTGAATTATATGGAAATCGTTAATATTCCTTGTGTAAAATAATAACTTCATGCCATCAGCATACTCGTAGATTAAAACTTTGCATCTATTCAACAAATGTGTGATTTTCGTCAGTTGACAAAATGAAAAGAGAAGAGGACCCAAACGGCTACCCTGAGGGACACCCCTTGTGGCTAAACTATTCCTCGAATTGGGATCACGAAGAGCATGATGAAAAGTGATAGTAGAAAGCCTTTACTTTCAAGTTTTAATGTTATGATGAGAATGAGAAAACTTATCGAAGGCTTTACTATAATTTGTATAGATACAGTCAGTTTGCAAACTTATTTTCACACCTTGAACAATAAACGGAACGAATTCAAGAAGATTCGTTGTTGTAGAACCACATTGAATAAATCCGTGCTAGTTTTTGGAAATAAGACGTTTAAATATGATAATACAATAAATAATAGCTTTGAAATGATTAGGGATGTAAGAGAGCTTCGCAATTGGTCGATAGTTGCATGCATAGTTTCACAAGGAAACAGGTGTGTCTCACCGATTTTGATGAAATTGAAATATGTTATAGAGTGTCGAAAAAGAAGGAACAAGTATTTTTTTTATCTGCGGATACGCACATTTAGAGGGTACTTTTATTTATTGTTTTTTTTTTTAATAAAAAATTACGTATTTGTCAAAAGTTTGTCCGCCATGTTGGATCCGCCATTTTGAATGTTTTAAATTTAACATCAGATTCGTAATCAGCGACTTCAAAAACCCCTTAATACTGGTTTTCATGAAAAAAGATGTAGATGTAGAGATGTATTATGTTAATAATATTATAAACGAAATTTGACACTATTAAACTCTTAACTCTAAACACGAACTAAAACGAAATTTGACACTATTAAACTCTTAACATAAAACACAAATTCAAGATGAAAATCATCAAAACCAATGCAAATCGATTGTCAAAACTTACAATCGTGATATATTTATAGTAAAATTTATAGAGAAACGGATTATGCTTGGGTGAATGTTTCAAGAATTACTATAAACAAAAAATAAAATAAAAAAGAAGTTTCATTGGAGGAAAATTATCTAATTAATTTATTACCTCTGTAATATTTTCTTAAAATTTATTTATGGTTTTACCCTCATCTACTACTACCTAATTTTTATTATTGACCCTAAAATAACGATTTAATGTTTGTTTACTCTTTTTGAAAAAAAATTTTCTTCCACTCGAATTGTGTCTTTTCTTTTTATGATATTTTGTGATATAAAACACACATTGTGAAGAGCTGTAAAATAATGCACTATTCTTGGAATGCAGTACTTTAAATAAATTAATTTCCATTACCAAGTACTTCACTATTGCCGTACTTCAGAAGCATTACTTAGCATTACTCAGCATTACTTAGAAATAATCAGCATTGCCTACACTCTAAAAACTGAATGTAAATTCACACTGATTTTAAGAGTAATTTTACACTTTTTTCTGTGTAAAATTTTATCACGAACGTAAAAGTGCACATTTTTGGTGTAATTAAGGAAACAAGTGTGAAATCACACAATTTTAAAGCTTTGGGTGTGATATTCACTCAACTTTGTAAATGTGTGATTTTACACTAAATTGATGTCAACGTGTACATAAATATACAAAATTACGTCAAACTGACGTGCTGTCGAAAATATTACGTAAAATAACTCGATTAAGGGATTTAAAAAAAATAAATATGATATGTATGTATTAAAATAACCTTATTTCTACTATTTTTTTCATTTTGTCACATTTATTCGCAAACTTCACATGTTTTATGTGTAATTTTCCATTTTACCATTATGGAAGGTATTCAATGTCCTTCCAACAAGGGTGTAAAATTACACTAAAATTTTGTAGAGTATAGCAGCCTGTCTGACATGGTGTGTAATACATTCCTTGTATTAAAAATCGTTGGATGATTTCTTAATTTTTCCGAACTTTCGATAATTTTCCTATACTTTCACGCGTCTCCTCTTCCTAATCATAATTTTTTCAATATTTTCACTGAACTCCTCAAATCAACTTTTTCCACTAATTTTTTTCAATACACGTACTCCCTGAACCCTTTACTAACTTTTTGCAGATCCAAATTTTCCAAAAGATTAATACTTTAAGAGTTATTAGCACCCACACAGGGTGTGTTATCATCTTATTTGTATGAAATTTAATTACAAGGAGAGTAATTTATATTGCAAAATTTTTTTTTTTTTAATTAAAAATACTACAAATTTTCGTTCCTGGGGATTCGTTCCAAAAAAATTTGTCTTAATATTCCTTTAAAATATGATCTCACAAAACATAAATATACCTGATTAAGATTTTGCGGAAAGAGATGTCTTATTGGGTTATGCTTTTTAAATATACAATGAACAGAAGGAAACTTTCTGACTTTGGATTATGGGCTGATTCTGATCTGAGCATCCAAACATAATTGCAGGATAAGCAAATCGCAATGCGATAAAAGAAACCACAACCTGGACTTGGACTGACTTTTTTCACAAAAATAAAACGGCCCGACAACAAGGTCCAAAAGGAGGACTTCACTTCAAGAGTATACACTACGGCGCTGAAAAGTTTCCATTTGAGTGTTATTCGAATTAAGTGGCTTTGCAGAATCGTATCAGTTACGCTTCGTGATTTCTTGGTAAGTGCAACCGGAAATCCATTGCAAATCGCTTCCATTTCATACTTTGGCCGGCCGAAGCTTGTCCGGCTGTCCGTCCGCGTTGGCTAGCCCGGCCGATGCTACGCGAGTGCACTTAATTTCGACCTCGGTGCACTTGTCATTGAGAGTTGCAGCAAACACTCTGATCGCTAATTACTGCACCGATGCTGCACAAAACAAAAACCTCCCGGCTAATTTACATAAAAGCAGAATAAAAAGGAATTTTTTTGTGTTTTTGTTTCTCGTTACGAAGCTCACAAAACCACGGCAAAGAGATACGAATTTATCTACCTAAACCTTATAATGCCGAAAATAAAAGATACATAGTTGGAAAATGATGCCTTTTCCGGTTATAGTCCGTGCGCCACGGATCAGTGCGCTCAAAGATTCCTTTGTTTCGCGCAGAAATTTTTACATTGTAATAAAGTTTTATAAAGTAGTCGGCGTCGTCTCACGTGCCCCGGACGCTCGCCAGCTCTAATTAATACTGAAAATTGTTTACTCGACTCTTTGTTGATTTTGCGGGGGACTGCAACTCATTAAGCATTCGCAATAATAATAGGAAAATTGCGGCTTTTACGGACGGAAATTTGAATATTTCAGTGAATCATCGGGGGGGAATTTTACGAATCACTTGGCGCTTAAGAACTGATTCAATTACAGGGGCAAGAATTTTTAATCCCTACATTTACATGGTATATACATTCCAAGAAAAATTGTAAAATGTAAAACGATACACCTCATATTTGTATATAAAAAAGCAGGATAGGTTCAAATAAGCTTTAGACCGTGTAAATCAAATCAAAGATTCATAATAATCGTATAAAGTGAGACAAAGATGTTATTTATTTGCATATTTTATATTGTGTCTACAAATTGAAGTTTTAGCAGATATTCATATAAAACATTCAAACATTCACATTTTTTACGCTACATACTATTTCAATTCATTTATTAGGTCATCCCAGCGGACAAGGAAACGCTTTAAAAGACTTGTCCAAGAAGTGCACCTACTCTTTTCTAAGGAGCACATTCTTTGAGCTCCGTGAGAAGCACTTTTTCGAAGTATATCATGAAATGTGGATGAAGCGCTTCGAATTTTCCCATTGGGATAATAAACAACTAACAATTTACAACAACATATTCTCATTTCGTTTTGTTTACATTATTGAGCTTTAATATATAATACAGTGTTATCAAATGAAGTTTTAAAAACATATGCATGTATGTAAAAAAATTAATAGTAAAAGAAGCTTTTATTTAAATTCTCTAAGAAGAAAAAAGAAAATTTAAATCAAACCCATTAATTTATTACATTATACAATTTATATGACATAAAACTTATCGCGAGATTAACCTGTGTAAATTTATTTTATGAAACACATACATTTTTTTTTTTAGAATTACTTGTGTCAAGATCAAGCTACAATTTGTATTCTTGTTTATTTACATAGATAAATCTCGTGACAAGCTTTTATATCATATAAATTGAATAATGTAATAAATTGATGGGTTTGAATTAATTTAAAGTTAAATTTTTTTTAGAGCATTTAAATAAAAGCTTGTTTTTAAAAATGTTTTTTTACTATTGATTTTTTTTTCGTATTCTTCTCAGCAAACCCTTTCATTCGATACCCATATCATGACGGTAGATAAGAAAATGTTGTCCGCCATCTTGGAGCGTGACCCACTTTATTGGTTTCTGCTATTCAAGCCCTTTCATTTGATATCCAGATTAATTTGATACCTATATTAAGGAGATGGACAAAAAAATGTAATCCGCCATCTTGTAGCCATTTTGAAATGACATCATTCATTTTATCGTTTCCTACTCTTCAAGTTCTTTCATTTGATATCCATATTAATAGGGTTGACAAAATATACACCATCCGCCATCTTGTGGTAGCGGCCATTTTGAAAATATTACAATATTAAGTATTGCATATTGCATTGTCACGAAAACTAAAAGTTTGTGCAAAATTTCAGCAAAATCGGTTGGGAAGAAATGGGTGAAAATTCAGTTGCAAGATTTGACCTAAATAAATAAATAACAATAACAATTTAAAAACCATGTAAAAGCGAGACAGTGAAAATTAAGTACTGTACAAATCAAGGGCTAGGTGTATGTATGTATGTAAAAAAAACATTAATTATTAAATATTAATTAAAATATTATACATTTTTATAATTAAAGAGAGATAAGAGATAGTGTGAGGATACGCATATAAAGATAAATAAAGAATTAAAACATTATTTTGAAAGTTACACGGAAATAAAATTATAGTGTCTTTTGTGGCAATATCCCCAAATTTTCAAATATATTTTGAGATAGTGGACAATTTTTTTATTATTTGTTAAAAATACGAGGATTTTAACTGACCAGCGAGAAATGTTTGCATTAACTTTTACAACTTTTGACCAATGCGCAACGTTTTCTTGATATTTAGCTAAATTCCGAAAATGTTCTTAAATGAATTAGGGAATTTTACCATCCAAATTTTCTTCGCGAGTTCACAGAAAAAATGAATTTAATTTATTCAATCAATATTCAATATTTTTTTCTTCTATATTTGACTAAATATTTGTACATTTTACTTTCAAAACCCTTTAAAACGAGAATTAAGTGCTAAGAAAATGTTGGATAATGAAAACATCCTTAATCTAATTATTAGTCAGTCGTCTAGAATTAAATTAAAACAACAAATAAATTATTCTATATGTATTCAAAGTATCCAACACCACTTTTTAAAGTCGATTGAGCAAAGCTGTTAAGTTTTTAAAGACATATTTACTTAGTTTCTTCAGATATTTTTTCCAACATTTTTTTATGTTTTTCAACGTTTGCAAACATTCTGAAATGTTGAAAATTTCTTAAACTGCTGAATTTTCATTTTATATGGTGAGATCTAGATTATTTAAAAAAAAAAATCTATCTTTAGAGTGAAACCCCAACGATTTGAAATTAACATTGATTTTGTTGAATGCTAGAACATTGTTGATATCAGTAAATTGTGCATTAGTTTTAAGATAAACAACAAATAGATAGGAAACGGACAGAAATACGATACATTTAAATATTAAAACTCAGAAATCGAATTTTAGCTCTACATACATACTTATATGCTAAAAAACTGATAAGAAGGTTACGAGACTGAGCTTTTTCTCAGTTCTTTTTAGAATATGATTCTACGTCTGCTTACAAAATTGTTTCTGTTTACAGACTCTATTAGTTGCTCTATTCTGTAGTAAAAATAGAACTCTACACCATAAGCGTCAAACCATTTATCATGCGGACTTACGAGTAACTTTTTACATTATTTGTACAACAATGGCAAAAATTGTAAACTCAGCTGGTCAAGGCTTCTTCCATTTGTAGGAGTCATGAAGTCGAGTGCTGTGTAACAAAAGCACGTGCTTGATTTAATTTGAGATCGCAACAAAAAGAGTTAAAGAACGAAATCTCGTAAAGGCGAACGTAATCGTCGTAGCCAAGTCGAACCAACATGGATCTCGTTTGCGCGCGGTTGTACGTAGTCGCGTCGCGGTCATTGCGTTCCGTTTGTCATACGAGAGCCAACAAGTGCCTCAAGTGCAAAAACGCGACCATCAAAACCCCCAATAAAGCACATAAAGCATAATGGGAAGCGAGTATCTAGTATCTAGAGAATTGCGCAGTCCATAGGCGGCCGGCTTAAACTCTACTTCATATAGAACGCCCGTGGGCTCTCTATGGTCATTGCACTTAATAAACAGTGGAAAATGAGACTCTTGGAGAATTGATAGCACTCCCACCGCCAGAGTTGAGCAGCCACTCGATTTTTATCCGCTCGAGTAATTGTAACTCTTTACTTTTATTTTTTATTTTTTTTATTATAGTCTGATTGAATTATTCTAGTCAAGCCGGGCGCTCAGAGCTCTTTCGCCAATTTATTCACTTCGCTGGATAGAAGGATTGCTTAAAAATGAAATGAAGCCGGTTGGTGAGTAAATTAAAAAAAAAAAATAATAATAATTTTTGTTAACAGCCAATTTCATCGGGGAATTTGGCGTGTTAAAAAAAAAAAAATTGAGATAAATGATAATGCCATAAAATCACAGAAATCATCATGAAATCTGTCGTGAGCAATCAATTCATCTTTCCGCGCGCGCATAGCTCTCCATAAACTCGCGTTATAGAAGTTACGAAATGTGCTGGATTCTTTTATGCCCTGCGGGAACAAAAAGGCCCTGTAAAAACGTGAAAAACGCATCGTGGAATGCAGACGTTTCGGTCGATCCGAAAGAGGCTGGAGGAGCTCCATTCCGTAGAACGTATATACGTAAAAGAACAGCCTTCTTCTGCGTAAAAATACCACGCGAAGGGAAAAGAACAAAACGCGCCAAGTACAGCAGAAAAAGCAGTCATTAACCACTGAGAGAATTCCTTCGATCGTACTTTTAAAAGTTTCAAGACCATAGTGCATATCGCCGGAGCGATGCGCTGCAGCACGGCCCCATTCTAGCAAGTCAACAAGACCATTGGCCGCCGCACTCCACGCATCTCGGATCCCGCTTTTCTCCCTGTTTCCCAACATTTCATTTATTTCACGTGTAAATTTGTAAACACGTTGCGATCTGATAAAATCGTACCAGCGATGATCGTTGAAATTGATTTCTCGGTAATGGAATGTCCAACATTTTCGACCATCCATTCGATGCTGCGATTTAAGCATGGGTTTTAAAAGATTGCATATATAGTCAAAATAAAATATCACTGGTCATGATATAAGAGATATCTAAATAAGTACTATTCTGGTATCAACAGGATAGCGCAACATATTACACAGCATGTAAAATACCTACTTTAACCCGTACATAGTCATTTTCATAGAAATCACTTCAAATTTACACATTTTAGGAGATATATAAGATCTGCAATCTTGGTTTTACAAAATCCATGCATACCTACATAATTTCATAAACATTCCTTGAAGTTGAAAAGTGAATTTGGTTTTCCGAAATTCCAGTATGATACTCGTAATTTAATGGTCAAAATACGTGTTTTTTAAGTTATACTTAAGTAGCAAAAATTAATAACAATAGTTTCGAAGTTAAAGTCGAATATGTGCCATTTTTAAACTTCTTTAAAACATTTCGTATGAAATTTGAGAATAATTTTGAGATTTTTCGATTATAAACAAAAAATTATAGTATTATTTATAAATTGTCAAAATTTTAAAACAATTTTTTTGGTTGATTTTGAAAATTTGAAGATCTATAAGCTTCTAAAATGTTTTGCTCTTAAAATTTCAAACGTGATTGTCAATCACGTTTTCTCTAGCGTTATTAAATCAAAACATTGTCAAAATCGTAATTTTGGTCAAAATTGTAATTCTCGATCGATTAAAAGCTGGATAATAAATATAATAATGGCGGTTTCTAATTTGTAAGATAAAAAAAATCGATTTTTCTGTTCTTAACATTTTCTTCAAGAATATATGGTCAAAATTTCAATCTGCCGAAAGTCCTGTACGCCTGATAAATTAATAAATTTTCATGGTTTTGTTCTTAAAACATTGGGAAACATATCTATATAATAAATAACAGGAGGAGCGATTTTGAAAAAAATTAATAACAAAATTTAGCTATAAATTTTTATTTTAGTTTGATTCTAATCTAATTTATGCGCAAGTCTTTATTGATAAATGAAACAGTCCGCAATTTTTTCTTCAGACAATTTTTTCGATAATTATTATGTTCATCCGCCAGCGAGCTCCAAATTCAAAAATATCTTGGATATCAACAGGATCTCCTGATCTTCATAATATTTGAAAATAAGTTATTTTAAGGGTTGATATAATTCTAGGTTTTTGGATTTTTAATAAGTTCATCCTAAGATTTATTGCTAGTCATATTTTCAAAAATTTAGATCGTCTTTTCTAATGTCTTGTATATAGATATTTTTTAGATTATTTTTATATTATAATAATCAACGGAGCTAGCAATTTTTAAGTTGGATAACACCGCAAAATAAATTATGAAGTTACCTTCCGTAGGCCAGAGCTGCAAAAATGAAAAATTATTAAAAATGATAAGAAAAAACAGTTTTATCGCAGATTTTTTGCATTTGGTTATTTAATTAACTTAATCCACTTTACTTAATGCACAAAAACTAGTTCTATAGGCCGAATTTAAGGAAATTATTATTTGAATATGAAGGATTTAGCAAGTTTTCTATAGTTTACCGAAAACTATGTAAAATGTAGTCACAAATAGATGAGATGAAAAACTGGTCAAGTGCGAATTCAACTCGCGCGCAGGGGTACAATATTTTCTAGAATTTCTAGAAATCTATAAGTCCTAGGACACTTCGTATATTTTTTGTTATATATGGTATTTTTTTTAAATATGCTTTAAAATTTCGGGTACCTAATTTTTCCCACCCTTCAATTCTTATATGAATATTTTAATGTGTAAACTAGTGCAAAACGTGTTAATAAGATGTAGTACTATGCCAAATTTTACTTAAATACTTATAATATAACCATAAACACACAACTAAATGAGAAAACGTAAAATCCCCAATCTAAACTAGGCTAACATGAAATAAAGGAACGTGGCATTGAGGCTACGGGCTCATTAAATCCATATTAAGTGCGGTGATGAGTCGAATAGAAGAAGTCATAGTACTTCAAAGTACGAGTAGCGATACAAATGTTAAAGCTTTGAAGTTGTTCCGTTTATACTCCAACGATGTGAGAGAAATAACCTTGAGACTATCGAAATATTGAGGCAAGATAAGACTAGCATATTTCCAGTATAGGACGAACAAAGATACCATTCAGCAGTCGAGAGATATAGGGATCATCAAATCACCTCTTTACGAAGCCCAGAGTAGCATTAATCTTGTTGATAATATCGTCAATTTGGTCCTCAAAAGAAAACCTAGAGTTTAGTGTAATCCCTGTCTCTGACTTTCTCAAACCTTGAGAGGATATGTCCAGTCAATCTATGTGAAAATCCACAAGTAATTGGGGTTTTTTGCTTGACAAGCACGATTACATGATATTAGTACACGTTATTGTTATTAAGTGGAATATAATTAATAGAACACTATTTATTAAAGGCGTATTAAAGTCAGATTGATTTGATCATTGATATGAATATATGTATGTTTAACGTAAAATACACTTATATGTATTTATGAACATAAAAAGTTTGTAATTTTAGTTTGTTTTGCTTCATTTTGGTTCATGTTGTGAAAACGATAGATATATGTATAACAATTTTAATAATTATTATCATCGTAATATATAGGGCGGAAGGTATCACGAATGGCACAGAAGTGACGATTGTTTATAAATAAATTAGGATGCCTTGTTATAACTGGTAGAAATTAAGAATACTCTCCCTTACAAATCTTAATATTTGTACCATATATATAATCATTGGTGCGTCTGCTAGTGATCGTATAACTCCTGAACGACTTGACCGATTGAGGTCATATTCACACATTGTATTTATTTTGTCAAGACGATAGGTCCTAACTATGCTAGATCCAATAGGTGGCGCTGTAGTAAAGTTATTTCCTATTTCTATAAATTTTAAGCGATTTTCATGAAAATTGGTATTTAGGGGTTTTGGGGAATTGTGATTTCAAATCCTTAAAATTTAGAAATTCAAGATGACGGATCCAATATGGCGCCAGAAATTTCTCGATTTCACCGGTTTTTAATGAAAATTGGTACCTTGATCATTTTAAGGGCACTAATTTACCTAATTCCCTAAATTCCACAAAATTTTGAATATTACCAACATTTTCCAATCCAAGATGGCGTATTCAATATGTCGATCCAAATTTCTCGGTTTCAATGGATTTTAATGAAAATTAGCACAATGATTGCTTTGAAACCTCTAATTTTGAAAAATCAATATTATCCATAAAGGGGTTTATAGGTTGAGCAAATTTCTAGAATATACCAAACTAAAGTATTTGAGAAGTGTTTAATGTTAAGCATTAACGCCGGTTGAAATCAGGTAACTCAGCTTAGTGCTTATTATTATTATTATTATTATTATTATTATTATTATTATTATTATTATTATTATTATGTTATTGGGTCGTTTAGGGCACTCCCAGTGCCTACCGAATAGCAAACGCGACCTATAAGATCTATTGTGCTAGTCCCTTTTATTTAAACCCCTTCCATATCCAGGTCCTTGAAATAGGCTATGGTCTGCTGGGGAGTCGCATTAGCAGCTTAGTGCTTAAATAAAACATTATTTGTTTGATTTTCATTTTATAAAAACTATATGACATATCGAAAAACACTTTTAGCGCTTTATTTATACTATACGTCTTTTTAGTATATGAAGAGTGTTATACAATTCCAAAATTATTATTATTAAATGAAAGAATGCAGCGATCTTCATCAGTTCCTTTTAAGGGGTCACGTGGGTTTCAAGTTTTGAAAAATTAAATTTTTTTTTTTTGGATTTTTTAATAGTAAAAAAGTACTACTACATTCAAACTTTTAAGTATTAAAAAGAGTAGCATTTGACCTATATTCTATGAAAAAAATTGCGCCTTTTTATTCTTACTTTAAACTCATTCTTCTCAAAACTCTATTTTTGAAGTCGGTGGACACGATTACTCAAATACTAATTCACCGATGTTATTCAAATTTTGCACACTCCTTCTAAATAGCATTAACTAGGGAGTGAAAGAAGGATTTTATTTTTCGTTCATCAAAACATACTTTACATGGCAATATGTTTTGTTTTTTCGTACCGAAAAATTAATTTTTCACACCCAAAGCCGCCAAAAATTCAGATTTCAATATTTTTACAAATCCTTCGTTCAGTCCCAAACTGAACTCGTATACTAATATAAAAAATTTGGTTTTTTAGTTTCAGATAAATCTAGTAGCATAAGTTATAATTTGCACCACATTTTTAAGAGTTTTTCTAAAATCAATTTTCAGCGGGCCATTTTTCGATTTTTTTTTACTACTAAAAATGGGGGTGCTAATTATAAATCTAGCCTTATCCACTATAAAAACTTTTTTTTTTAATTTTTCACACGATTTTAAATTTAAAGTAGTATTTTTTTTTTTTTTCATTATATTGTTTATAAAAAAATAAGCAAGATTTTTTGATATATTATAAAAATTGAATTTTTTATCGCAGCGCCTATAAGAAAAAACTATATTCGAGAAAAATGTATTGAAATTTGTATTATAGTTATAATGAATAAATCATTTTTTCAGCCTACTTTCACGGCCTGTAGTATCTAAGCTTGGAGATATCGACTTGGAATTTTTACACAACATTGTTGAAAACAATATCCAATTGAAATATGAAAATAAATCAATATTTCCAAAAATGTTGATGGATGAATACCCTTAAGAGAAATTACATCACTATAAGCGTACCAAAGTCATTATAAACGAGCTCATGTTCATAATAATTTCAATGAAAACCAAACTAAGGAGTGTTCATAATTCGCTACACTCAGTTGGTTGTTATAAGCCAAGTCGTAATAAACGGATGCCACTGTAATGTAAATTAAATTCCCGCCCATCGCTTATACGCCTATTCACCTATTTTATTTATACAAACGTCTGCAAATCTCATTTAAATTTAATTTAACCAAAAGCAGTTAAAAGCAAAATAATATTGTCACTTTCCACTGCACGTTCAGTCCGCATTGATGGATTGTCAGAAAAAGATCCTTCAAAAAAAAACAAAAAAAGACCGCAGCTCTGTCCTGTTTACAATGTGTTTCTCTAGATAAAATAAATCTTCAAAGAAACGCCAACAATGGACACCAGGACAATGCCCACTTGAAATTCCTCTTATGAGGTGCAGCGGGGTGCGTAGCATCAGAAAAAGGCTGGAGAGCAGGTCTTCTGCCGGCACAATGGACACACTCATACCATACAATGCAAATAGTGCTAGACGTGTATTGCAGACCCTCACTTTGCCAGCCTAATAAAAATTCGAGACAAGGATCTGCAGGCGGGTTGAGGTGTTGCCGGCGTCATAAAAAGCGCTAAGCTCAGGGCTCCAGGACTCGTAAAATCACTGTGTCCATGGAGAGCCGCTTTTACCTGGCCGCGGTGCAGCATCGCTAAAAGAAGATGCAACCGGCTTGCATTTGGTCCATTAGACCCAAAGTGTGCATTTTCGTCTCGGTGTCGGCACTTAGTCTACCTGTTTCAGTTCTGCTCTTTTCTGCACCAAAACAGACACTTTTACTTCGACCGAGGTGAGCAGCATGAGTGATGATGGTTTTTAGATTCTAAGAGATAACGTGCCCTTTTAATGCACTTTAGTCATGGATGATTAGTTGCTTTTTTTTCTGTCTTATTAGTTTTGATTCAGAATTTTTTTTCTTATCTACGTGACGTTGCATTATCAATTTAAGTCTGTTTTCCATTTGATATGTAACAACTCTTTTTTAGTCCAAAACAAAAAAGACTTTTTTAAATAAAACTATATTAAGGGGTATTATGTGGATTCATATTTTAGATTATTATTGTATTGTCATCGGAACTACACATGTATGCAAAATTTCAACTCAATCGATTAACGGGAAGTGGGTGAAAATTCGATTACAAGATTTGCTTCGCTTAAAAAATAAAATTACGATATACAGATCTTTAATCAGTACAACACCTTCCCAGAACATAAAAACAGAAACAGAAAAAATATGTATGTATTTTCATAATAATTTGGTGTGTCTAATTGGCCAGAAGGCTTGTCAGACAACCCCTGAAGGGTATGCTATTTATTATAAAAATATCATCATATTTATTTTAACACTAAATTTACGAAATTCCTTTAATTTGAAGCGTTTCACCATAATTTTTCAAGAATTTTTTCTGCAAAAATTTGAGTTTTGAGAAAAATAAAGTTAAAAAATTCAAAATACCATATGTTAGCCATATTTGGAAAAATATAAAAAAAAGTAACGAATTGTAACGCGATTTAATTAAAATTTTAAATCTATATCCATTGTAAAAAAATACGAGAGACTTTAACCAGTTAACTGTGGCGCCCTCATTTAAAAGTGTGCACAGTTTTGTGTCGTCAGAATCGAGCCATGACGAGTATATTCGTCAATCACAGAATAAGTTGCGCTGGTAAGATATTGGATGAATTTTTGAATGAATCGTGGGATAGTCAGTATCGTTTGCTTATTTTTGGTAAATAAATTGATTGAATTCTTGGAACACTAAACCGAGGGAGACAATTTCCAAGAAAATTTTGTGCCTCTCAGTTCATGTGCTTTGTATTTGGAATGGTTTTTTTGTTGACATTCATGCAATTAGCCCCTTTCTCTGCCCGACAGCTTCCAATTCTTTTATAAAATCTAAATTATTTTCAGACTGACAAGAGCTCTTGTAGTTTCATATTTTTTGGTTAACATCTAAAAAACGTTATCATCGCACATAAATAAATTCATTAGATCATTTCAAACTGTTTATATTTTCTACTTGCTTGTTTTATTCCGGCATAGCCTCAAAATATTCTAAAAATCTTTAAATTTGAGAATATGTTTTGTTTTTCTCAAAAATTGCAATTTAAATAGCCAATGGTCACTGATTTATACGCATGACGAGTATACTCGTCAATACATAAAATTTTGCAACTTCTCCATGACGAGTATACTCGTCAATCACAGTTAACTGGTTAACATTGAATAACACGAAATATTTTATGAAATTAAAATTTTTCCATAGTGAAGATATTGAAAACTGGTTCACGTTCATGAAAAAACCTTTTTCTAAGTGCTTTAGAAAAAAGGTTTTCATAGATAAGTCGTATTACGAGCCCATAATAAATTTTCAAAAGTGGAAACAAATTGAAGCCTATTTTGCTCAAAAACATGCCACGATGCATTTTCGTTTACGAATTCGTTATCACTTAAAAATAATATTTGACTATTTCCTTTGGAGAAAAAAATTTAAAATTGTGAATTCCCATTTTCTAATAATTTGAATTATGCAAGTATAAATTTCTTGAATCGTTAAAAACACGCTCCATATAGATGAAATTCTAAAGTTATAATAAAAAAAATATAAAATATTGCTCATTTGAAGAAATGAGTCAATAAGTTTCAAAACAGGTTATTTGCATTTAAATTGGTTTCGCATAAAGTATAAAAAAATTGTTTATTTTCAAAAACTATTGATTTATTTCAAAATTTTTAAATTTTAAATTTCACATAACCTGTTTTTTACTCAAATAGTTACCCACATATATGGTAACATATGCGGACAGAAAAATTGGACGTTTTTTAAAGATGACAAATAAATTTATAATTTTATTTCTCCTATTAACTTTTAGTCTATTCATTTATTTTTTAAATGTGTACGTTAATTAACGCGATAAAACAACTGGATTTTTTTTCTTTATTAATAACTACAAACAACAAAATATAAAAATAAATAAATATATGAGGAATTCTTTTTCAAATCAGCCAACCCCCTAGGCCATTACAATTTTAGGGTAAACAATTTTTTCAGCACATCAAAAAATTTGTCAGAAAGTCTAGTTTTTAAAGCCGTTTGGTGTTTTTTGAAAAATTTTCAAGACATTTTAATTGCAAGAGTGTTTCTGAGATTTCAAAAAACCACGGTTTTATAGTACAGAAAAATGGAATTGTTTTAATTCAAAATTTTTCTAATCATACGGAAAAAAATGCAGATCACTGGTCACCAAAACAATAAATTGATTCATTGGAAAGTTTTATTAAAACTAAAATAACTAAGTAACAAATTTTCATCCTGCTTAGCGCCATCAATACAATAATAGATTTTCTGTATTGTTTTAAACTTTTTTTTAATTTCCGGTATTAACCTCGGATTTGTGATCAGAGACCCAAAAACCCCTCTATACCAATTTTGGCGTAAATCTGTTGATTTTCAAAATTTTCATCCGTCATCTTAGATCCGCCATTTTGAATTTTGCAAATCTGACCTCGGATTCGTGATCAGAGACCCTAAAAACCACCCTAAACCAATTTTGGTGTAAATCGGAATTATTTTCAAAAATTTCGTCCGCCATATTGGATCCGCCATTTTTAATTTTAAATCTGACGACGGATTCTTGTTCAGCGACCCCCAAAACACTTTTTCTGAGTAATTTGGTTAAAATTATTGAAAAATTATAATTTTCTCAATCATTTTTGACTGAAAAATGGAATTTTTTTGCGAGGTGCCTCACTTTAAACAGTTTTTTTGATGTTAGAATTTTTTTTTTTCAAAAAACACCAAACGGCTTTAATAACTAGACTTTCTGACAAATTTTATGGTGTGCTCAAAAAATTGTTTACCCCAAAATTGTAATGGCCTAGGGGGTGGCTGATTTGAAAAAGAATTCCCTATATACATAATATAATTTTTTAAAATAATGTAAAATAAAACCATTGTTAATAAAAATATTAATTAAATCTGCATGACTTTTACTTTTAAGAAAACCGTGCCTTAACTTGTTTTTACCCACTGTATTTCTGTGATTTACATACTGGTAAAATTACGATATTATAAAAAGATGCAAAAAAACATTATTGACAAACAATCAATGCACTCACCAAATATAACTTTTTATTTGATTTCAAGTACAATCTTTAAATATAGTGCATGGTTGAATGGCGCCAATCGTTGCACAAAACATTGACTGAATGAAGCAGGTCTGATTGCATTTTCACTCAATGCTCCTCTCATCACATATTGCTTTAATAGTGTAATCTTGAAATTGTTCGGTATTCTGACATTGCATTCTTGGCAAATTAAAAGGCAAAAAGTCTGTAAAACGTGCAGACATAGAGTAAATTTGCCACGCAAAGTGAAAATCATCGAATACTTGTTGCCCCCCGGTACATGCAATAAAATCAATTGCAATATCATGGATATTTGTGTAATTCAGTTTCAGTCGAAATATCATGAATCACTTTTCTACTGAGTGGACTTAAGCGCAGCAGTTCTTAAAGACGTTGTGAATTATTTTGAAGTAGGAAAGCGAATGCCTTCACGTTCAAGACCTTCACTAAACATCTCTTCTTGGTGCATACATATATGTATTTTTTTTATTTTGTAGAATGGACTTGTGTTTACCATCTGTGCACATCTCATAAATTCTAGTAAAAGGCCCTTGGCGGGTGTCTTCTTTGGACAGAGAAATTTAATCCCTCGACATAATAGTGGATCGCGCAAAAGATACAAATCAAATGATTATCCGGAAGGCGAAGACGATATGAGAGAACAAAAAGAAATAGTGAGTGGGTCTGACAATTGGTCGAATAAAACCAAGAAGACGATCACTTTGGCCACTGGTCATCAGCATCCTCAAACGGACTGATATAAAGGTCTCGATCTCGAACTCTTTCTTACTGAATATGGGTCTGTCGCGGTCACAGTTAACTCGCAAACAGGCAACTTATTCTTTTTTTTAGCATCATTTAAGGCTTCACAGTATGTCTTTGCGGATATCTAAAGAAAATCGCTATGAAGTACCAACAAACTCTCCAACATGATCGCAGATCTTGTGGATTTTTTTATATATCTGTTTTTTTTATCTTTTTCCTTTAGAAAGAAGAAGAATAAGAAGAAAAACTTCTTTGATCGTGTCTCGGACAGAGGCCGTGCGTAAAAGCAATCAGCAAGAAAACGTAACTTCTCCGGAGACGACGGAGTTCGTAGTAAACAGAATCAGATATAAATGAGAGAAAAAAATAAATAAAATAAAATGCCAGGTATGTGACTTGATGTATGACTTTTTTTTTTTTTTTTTTGTGGTCAAGCGTATACCTGTGTGATCCCCTGCGCCACCCCGCGGACAGACGATGTAACACAAAGGAAACACGCCGAAGACATGGCACTCACATTGATTTCGGTTTGAGTGGATTTTTTCTGGGATTTTTATAACAAGCATCGTAAAATCGTAGCGTACAAGACGCGCGAGTAAGGTGCACACGGAACGAAGATCTGAAACGCCTGAAAAGAAGATCGCTATCCCCGTGGTTTTTTTTTTTTTTTTTGTGTAGACGACGAGTGTAGACTTGGAATCTTCGGATTGGAAGTGGGAATTCTTCTAGTGCCGGTTATTAATGAATTAATGAGAACCTTAATTGGCATAATCGACAAAGAGGTTATGGTAGACACAACCGGACTTATGTATGTACCTCTTCTGTATACGCGCTTGTTGTGTATCGAAATTACATAGACCGAGACGAGCGACTGATTACAGTTTACCTTTTGAATTTTATTGACTAAAACATTCTGCGGTATGTTGACTTTTATGGATGTTAAGTGCCTGGAAGCTGGATATCATTAGAATGCGCAACATACAGCTAGATCAATCATACTTACTAAATGGGAGTTAACCTAATCAAAAAAAAAAGAAAATGAGTAAACGACAACTTAACTAATAATGTAAAACCGGTTTTTTTACCATAAAAATAATACTTTGCTTAGAGTGAAATGTTAAATATCTATTTTATGATAAAACCTTTCTCAAGACCAAAGGAAGAGGTCACTTTCCTAGCCAAATCGGCCTATATAAGAGCAACCAATTCTTTGGCACTCACAAAATTCATAATATCACAGATTTCAATGTGAATATCGTGTTCAACACCAATCAAAGATAAATTGGTTAGTCTATTTTGCGACAACGTCGACCTGAGGTAATTTTTTATTAATTTTAATTTATAAAAACACCTTTACTACTGTGACTAATGGTAATATTACGTAAGATGCGGTAGATAAATTCGGGAATATTGAAATAAAATTGTTTGAAAATAAATAATTCAAAATATCTAATCGACGAAGATTGGTAAAAATTCGATTTTGAATGAAGTCATCGTTTTGATAAATATCAGAGTTTAAGCCACTCTATTTTTTATTTTGCAAATTTATATAAAGCTATACTTTTTCTTCAGAAATAAAATTTGACAATGGGAGGAAGACTTGCTTTTGGAAAACCCTAAAATCACTACAATTTCACTTGTGTTCACATATTTTTAGGTTATATGAAATAAAACTTCAAAAGACTGAATATTTTAGAATATTAGTTTCTTGGCAGCCCACCATAAACGTCAATGTAAATTTCTCGAACTGTCAGATCACTTACAAACATAGGGCTTATATGATAATTGTAGAAGGTTTGACAAGACACTTTAAGGGGCTACATACATCTAGATGGATAAAAAAAAGGGTAATTATTTACTTTCACGGTCACCTGGTTTTTTAGCAACTAAAAATCGAAAAATGTATGGATTTTATTGGTTTTTTTATTTGTTCGTTTTTTCGTCGGATTTATGAAAAAAATACAAAAATTTGCAAAAATCAGTATTTCAATTAATTTTTTAGCTTTGAATGCTGAAAAAAGCTTGTTTTAAAAACGAATAATTTGAAAAAATATCACCCTAATTAATATTTTGAAATGGGAAAAAAGTTAGAAAAAGGAGTAGCGGACAGGATAGGGTCGGGAGGGGGGGGGGGGGGGGGGGGTAGTTGGGGGTTGGGGTGTTTCAAGTTGCGTTGATTACTTGATTATCGATTTATCGCAGCGCTAGAATCAATCAATAATAGCGGCTAAAAAATCAACAGAAATACTGATTTTTTCAATTTTTTTTATTTTTTTTCATAAATCCAACAAAACGAAGAATTAAAAAAAAATGGTAAAAATTTTGATTCTTCGATTTTATATCCTCAAAAAACCAGGTGACCGTGAAAATAACCAATTACCAAAAAAAGTTAATTGTTCTAATTGTACAATCTTGAAACTATAATCCCTGAAAATTTAATTAAAAAATACCAAAAATTGAGGAAATTACAGGGATATTCGTGTTAAAAACTTTAAAAACGTTTTGATCGAAACTACATTTTCCAAAATATCTCGAGAACTAATCGACAGATTTTGTTGTAATTGTGCAAAGAGCTCCTTCATAAGTAGTCTAGTAATTTTTTATTAAATAATATATTTAGCTTTCTTTTTATAAATAAATAAATTTCAATTTTTATCATTAACCCATTAATGCCTGAATAACAAAAAATTGCACGGCAACTTCGAGGCGCTAACTTTTATCGAAGGGGTGGTCAATTCTTATCGAGACCAACTTTTCTAGACGTATTTTGAGTCCCCCGACACGATCCAACCAAAAAGAAAAGTGAAAAAAAAATTATTATTATTGTTTTTGTGCAATATTATGTGAAGAAATACCTTTTTCACGTCATTTTTTTCGAAAAAAAGACAGAATTAGTGGGGAAAAAGCACCTTTTTGCTGCAATAAAGTGCATAAAACGTGTTATTAGTACTTAAACTTCAAAAATATGCAGGCATTTTTTTCGTTAAAAATATTAGGCTGCATAAATATTGCAACAATAGAACGCATATTTGCATTACTTTCGATCACTTTTTTTATCTCACTATGTTCGACTATTCCCAAAAATGTATATACACTAGTTTTAAGGGTCACTGATTACGAATTTGCTATCAAATGTTCGTAATTCAAAATTGCGGATTCAAGATGGCGAACAATTTTTGGCAAAATTCTCAATTTCTTCGAAAAAAAAATGGGTATTTGGAGTTTTTGGGGTCACTGATTACTGATTAAATGCCTGCATATTTTTGAAGTTTAAGTCCTAATAACACGTTTTATGCACTTTTTTGCAGTAAAAAGTTGCTTTTACCCGACTAATCAGTCGTTTTTCGAAAAAAAATGACGTGAAAAAGGTAGTGAAAATTTAATTTTTCATAAAAATCCAAATATCTCGAAAACGGTGAGGTTTTCACTAAGGTCATATTTGGATATTCTGGTAGGTCATGACCCAAGCTACCATCCCCTTAATTTTGGCGCACTACTTCCTGGACACCCTGTATATAGAAAAATTTTACTATTTTTGGAGTCCTCATTTAATATCCATAAAAGTAAGTAGATATGGAATTACTGCTCATCAAAAATATTGAAACACCCAAATTTTCAAAAAATATTCATAAATCAATCAATATTTTTTATGATTGATTTTGATAGGAAATACTTTCAAGAATAAGAATTTCATTATATTAAAGTCGAATTCAGTTTCGGTGCAGGCATTGCAGATTAAATTTAGGTAAGTTTTTCCTTTAAAAATATCTTCTAAAAACTTTAAAAGCGATTTTCTCAAAACCGCATTTTTAGAGTTGGTGTACACGATACAAAAAAAAAATATTAGGCCGATCGGTCTCAAATTTTGATATTTTATTTGATATCCTGATTTTCCAGGGATTGAACTACTGACAAAAAATGTTCCGAAAACTTTTCAATTTTCATCAGATTTTCCTGGCCAAAAATATGGGTTTTTTGGAAAAACGCCGCCATTTTGTTATTTTTCGATGAAAATTGTTCCTTTTCGTTCAATACCTAGATATTTTCATACCAATTATATCAATTTTTTTTTTTGTCAGACGTTCCAGTGGTTTTGGTTTGGTTTGGTTTTGAAGTTTTTTTCAAAAAATTCCACCAGCCTAAAAACAGCCTGGAAAAATCTATACAACATTTTTTTTTGTTCTTGGAAGACTAAGAAATAAATATGCAAAGTTTCATTAATATATCTCTTTTTTTCCCTTCAATTATCCAATTTTCTTCTTTAATTCTTAGGTGTGTCAAGTCCCCTTAATTTTAACATTGTAAATAACTTAACAAGAAATATAATAAGACAAATTAAATTTGGTATCCTGAGAAATAGCAACAATAGTGGTCTGGAACATTTTTGCGGTTTATTACAACAATTTAACGAAAGTAAAGTGTTTAAGATTAATACTTTAAAGTTAATAGCATATACATAATATTTTATAACGTGGAATCACTTGCGTATTAAGTATTTTACATTTTACCATTATTCATAAAATATGTGTAAGAAATATGTATTTATTAATGAGACCTATGCAAACTTAATGAAAATAAAGCTCCAAAACATCATCAAAAATGTCTAAAAGTTCATTTCAAACAAATCGAAATATTTAAATCAAATAGCTCCAATTTTTCAATTCAAACAAATATAAGTAATGACCCGGATTAGGTGTTAGTCAGGAGCTCTTAATTAAAATTCCATCCAACCGAGAAAAAAAAAGTTAATCCATGCAATTATTCACTTTTACAACCGAGAAAATTCCACTATGAATAAATCTTGTGAATTCGAAAATTTTAAAATTCCTAAAATAAAGTGAAGCATTAAATTAAATCTGCTCGGCCTCTATCATAAGTGGGATATGAGTCGCGACCTCTCGATAATTCTGCGGCTTTCAATTCCAAAGAAACGCAACTTTGCGGAGAAGTCTTAAAAAGAATTATTAGAAAAAAAATAAAAAATAAAATAGCCAGCATAGCGCGACACACAGAAGTAAGAAAACACAAGCTGAAAAGTTAAACAGAAAACAGAAATTCCTGGCCGATAAAATAAATCAGTGGCGACGATGGAAAAGAAGATGAGCTCCAGTTGCCCCGGGGCGGCCACTGTATGCATGTAGTTTTGAGTTCCTACAGAACCTTGACGGGAATAAGTTTGATCTTGCGGCACCTCCGCGGTCCACAAGGAGTTTATGGCTCTCTGACGATCCACGATCCACGGTCCAGTCAATCAACTTAAGCGACGCGTAAGGAGCGATTCCTTGGCCGACGGCATTCCTGGACTCTAAGCAACGGCGGGCGGCCAGTGATCGTCCTAAAGGAGCCATATACGTGATGTTATACCTTATACCTAAAACTATATCTATCCAGGTATGTATATCTGGATCCCTGGACTCTGTCACTGGACCCTGCCAATTATATATCGCGGCTCAATACTCGTTCGCCAAGTTGACGGCATTGTTTCAACCGAACCGCGATCTTTAGTGATCGTGTGATCCCTGGCAGACCTGCGATCTATAGTATGATGCCGCGATGAGTTAGTACGACTTCGAAATGAAGAAGACAAACCCAGGTCTTAAATTACCTCAAAGGTTTCGAATTTTTAAGAATTTTCTTATATTCTTTTTTTTTTCTCTCGTTTAATTCTTTACTCGCCTCGCCGCCTTACTTGCCTTGATCAGAACGAAAAAAAGTAAGGAGCGTTCATCTCCCCGAGGTATTAGAGAGGATTGGCATGCCGTCGTGGCGGTGTAGTGCCCGGACGCAGCAGACAGCTGTCTTTCGTTAGTAATAAGAAAAAAAACGATCAAACCATCTAAACTTGATTTTACAGTTAAAAACGATTTGATAGTGTGGATTTCGGGAGATATTTTTTTATAAGCTGAAATACCGCGCGATGTGGTATAACGACCTCGTCCATATCCACAACAAGTCGTTATCTAGCTCTTTTTAGTATAGAGGCGAATCTCGGCGTGAATCCCATTTCGGTCTTGCATCCATCCACCAATTAGCCAGGCTGGGGCAAACATTGATGATGATGATGCTGCTGCGATGATGATTATGTTGGATTGGGATTCCGCCCCGCTATCCATCGACGCCGCCGCCGCCACTGGTCTCCCAGGGCACTGTCGAGAAATGTTAATTTGCACTTTAATTTGTAGCGACGGCGATGGTACCCTCGTATTTAGACATTCCTCTAACAAAGGCCTTCTGAGAACAAAGATTACACCTGAATTAGGTCGTCTTATTATAATCGATTGAAGTGCTATAACAGATGAAAGATCATTTTGTTTATAGATACCTTTTTTTTTTTTTGTCTTGCCGAAAGCTCAAGCACTAAAAGTGTTTTGATGACGAATCGAAATTATGTCTTTGTGCCATTCATATTATGAGTCAGCAGCGATGATTAAGTCTTTTAAAAGTTCACTATAATTCTTTAACGTTAACCATTCATCTTAGGGAATTTTAAATGCGAATAACGTTTCCATGGGATGTATGTATTATATGTCAAAATACTTTTCTTTATTCATTCATTTGATTATTCACAAAAACGTTGTTAATTTGTTTAGCACTATTCGAAATTCTTTAGTATAGTATAAAAAAAACTCAATTTGTGATAGTAAATTTTATACAAGGATTAAACATTTACTTTATGGACTTGTTTTTATTTATATGCCATGTATGTTTGTTTTCACCGCAAATACTCACTTAGATACTATATAAAAAAAATCTTTAAATGCAAAATTTGAAACAGTTGCACCCAAATGCAATTAAAAAATTAATATAGTTGTCATACATAGCGAAAAGTACAAAGTAGTAAAAACTTAGTTTATATAAAGCTACATAGAGCACACATTTTTGAAGTTTAACGCTTGACCACACTATATGTACTCAATTTTATGAAAACCTGATTTGAAAGTTATATACCCACATAAACCCATTTTTTTCCTTTTTATAAAAAAATCCCATTTATATTAATTTGACAATTCGTCATTTTGTACCATCAATCTTAATTTCGAAAATTTTGATAAAGAATTTTTTAAATCTCTCTTAAATTCTATGTACAATTTCGAAAATTTTTGAACAATGAAGATTTATAAAAATTTTGGCTTAGTTGTTTGGAATTACAGGAATTTTTACATATAATATTGAATTAAGAACAATTTATTTTTAAATTTAATATATAATATCAAAATCAACATTATTGAGTATAAAGTTTCATACCTTTTTAAAAAATATGGTATAACTAGCTGAATTACTTACTAATTAAAGACTTCTCAAATGTTCTAGTTTATTCTATCCTAGAAATTGATTCAACCCGAAAACCCCTTTATGGATCCGCCATCTTGAATATCCAAACTTAATAATATTCAAAATTAGTAGTATTAACACAATTATTGTACCATATTTCATTAAAACCCGTTGAAATCGGAAAATAGTTTTTCGCCATATTTGGGATAATATTCAAAATTAGTGACCCCAAATAAATTATACTAATTTTCATGAAAATCCATTGAAGTCGAGAAATTTTGATATACATACATATTGGATCCGTCATCTTGGATTTGTAAATTTTGATAACATTCAAAATCAGTGACCTCAAAACAATCGTTGTGCTAATTTTCATTAAAATCAGTTGAAATCGAGAAATCTTGGTCGCCATATTAGATCCGCCATCTTTAATGTCTAAATTTAGACAAAGGATTTGGAATCAGCATCGCGCAAAACCCCTATGTACCAATTTTCATGAAAATCGCTTTAAATTTCAAATTTTCAACCGCCATCTTGGATCCGCCATTTTGAAACCCTATATATTATCCGAAGAAAAATTAGCCTATATGTTAAGTTGGAATATTTACTATCTTCGGACAAAAAATGAAAAATATCGATGCAAGCGTTTAGGCGTGATTGAGCAACAAACAAACAAACAAACAAACAAATAAACAAACAAACTTTCATAGACAATTCTTCAAAAACATAAAACAGCTGTCTGCTACATTCACATTCATTAAACTCGCGAAGTTAAAGTAGTCGTTAAGTTTTCTGAAATTATCCAATTTTCTTAATTTTCTTTCCGTAAGAACCCTCTACAAAGTATTAGAAAACTTTAAAAAAAGATGAATGAAATCGGTAAAGTTGTTCTCAAGTTATGGCGTGACCAAACGAAACAGGGATTCATTATTATATATATAGATAATTAACTTTAACATAGGTCAATGAGCACGAATTTACTAAAATAAAAATATATTCTACTATAATATTACAATAAGATACCTGATTAATTCCAAAACGACAAATACAAATTTATAGCCCAGGATAAAATTAAAGGACTAATTATTCATTACCTGCGGCAAACTCTGGTATAACAAAAATTTACCATTTGTTTAGATTTGTTTGGAATTGTTTCTTTGGAAACAACTCAAAGAAAACTGAATAAATAATTATTTTTAGACATCAAAGAAAGTGTACAAAATTCGGAAAAACATTTCATAAAGGATTGAAACATTTCATAAAGGAGTTGAATTGAAAATTGTGTACTTGCCGTAAGGAAACTGAAACGTGTCAAATTTCACAATTTCTAAGAGAAAATTAATTATTTTTTAGGAAGCGCTCCAAGTTTTAAAGATACCACGAATTGCTAGCGGCGATAAGAAGACTTTTCAAAAGCATCAATTGATATAAGAAGCTCACCTGATGCGATATTAAGAAGCTTAAAATAACATCAAAAGTCAACGTACGAGCACAGGGATATAATTAAAATTAAGTTAATATTATAAGAAAATTTACTTTTCTGCATCAAGGCTGTTTACTTTTTTTTAATATATGGGTAAAAGTTAGATTTTTTGGTGTTAATCTAATTATAGATTAATTTTAATTTTTTTAATTAATTTGGAATTATAAATAATTTTTTAGGCGTTGTAGTTATGATTTTGATTGATTTTATGATGTTTTGATTTTTATTTAATAGATAAGTATTCAAAATTTTATTTCATCTTAATACCGAGCTCCTGTAATATTTTGTTAGTATTTTAAAAAATTCCAAAAATGGCTAAAATATGACAAATTTCACTATTTAGCACTCTAAACAACATCGAAGGCAGCTATTACTAAAATTGAAACAACTTTTCATTAACCAAATTTCCCTTTTCGGAGTAATAAACCCTGTAAATACATAATTTTCCGAAAAATTCGATAAAAAATCCGATTTTTCAAAATTTAAGACGTATTTATTGCTACAAAAAAAAATTGGATTGGCTGTTGAAGTACAAATTTATTAGGATTGAATGCATAGTGACATGATATCGAACTTTTTATGGGATCAATTGGACGATATGGACCTCGAAGAAATGCTGTTTCAACAGGATATTGCTACATGCCATACAGCAACAGAAACCATCAATTTCTTAAAACAATATTTTCCTGGTCGTGTGATTTCTAGAAATGCTGAAGTTAATTGGCGCGCCCAGATATTGCTATTAGACGCAAAATAAGTGACTTTTTAAAGCTATAGTTTAGGATTCACGTTATCTTTTGAAATTAAAGTGTAATGAATAATTACAATTTGCAATTTCTTACCCTTATACATTTTTAGAATATTCATATCATTTGTCTGTAACCAACATTCTGCGATTGGGACTAGTTTTGATTAATTGCTATTTTACCCCTATCATGACATGCATGAGGCGGTATCAGATGAGATAATTTTCTGAAATAACAAAGTGCTCAAATTAACAAATTATTAGCAATAAGCGTCAGTTGGAGGCGCGTGCATGGAATTTGAGGAGCCTCCGGTGGTACGCAGGAGCCCCACTCACTAGAACAGATTAAGATTGAGTTGATGGTTAGCAAAGTAGACTGGACACCCTCCGATCAATCGTGCGATAATTCTCTTCCACGCGGTCGCATAATTTATGCAATCCGAGAAAGTAGCGTAGTGTCATCGTTGTGTGTTACAAATGAGCTTACTAGCCGCTTGCTAGAACTGCTGGGGCCCTTTTTCTAGCCGAGTCTGTCTCGTCAGCAGAGCGCATGCGTAATCGGGTTGGATAGGTCTCCCGTCATCGTCGTCGGACCAGTTTTCTCCTTCACCTCCAACAATGCCAGTCGGTCAGCCAGCGGAGCACCCAAAGACTGGAAGGCTTCTGTTCCCGGTGGCACGCTGCGCCGCTCGGCTGATAGAGGCCGATTACCATAAGTCGATTGCATGCATATTAATCGAGTTTTTCTGCATTGTTTGCGGCTCATTAGCTTGTAGCATTGAATGTCGTTGAGTACGTTACATTTTGCAAATTTTAGCATGCGCGAAAAGAGACACACAAGAGGCAGAGTGTGAAACGAGTCGGGGGCGGCAATCAAACGACAGACTTAATTTCACTGAATCATATTTCACAGCAGCAAAGAGGGGCTGGTTGGGGGGCGCAGGGGGTGCATTGTACTCATAGGAATATTTAATCAGATGTACATATGTGCCACATGCATTGACCGCCGTCAGCCTCCGCCCCGGCCGCCTCGCCTATTCATAGTACTCCAGATCGTGGGGCCCTGAGTCATATGAGGCAGCGGTGGTGGTGACGATGGATGATGTCATTTTGCGGCCTGCGAAAAGTGGGAATTTGTCGCAAGTCACTCGCGGATTTAGCCACAAGCCTGATACATCTAAGAATTGTAAAGATGCATCCATACGATGCCCGCAAGATTAAACTGAAAGTGCCATTGTGGCGGCTAGAACTCGGTAGCGCATCTAAATAGGAACGAATTAGCAATTAGGCACAATTAAGAGCATCTGCACTGTGAACACAAAATTCGACATAGATGAATCGCTATTTTGACGCCATGCTAAAAGAAGCCCCATTTGACTAGAGGGCACCTACCATACCATCATAAAGAAATTGAAAACAAATGAGCATTTTACACCCTTCTCGAGATTCAATTGTTTTGAGTTTATGACCCATTCGAATTTGACAGATTTTCTCAAAATCATCTCTTATATACTATATATACGTTACCATCTGGCGCTTAGTTCTACTCCTATTGTCCTTCGTTTTTTTTTTCGTACAAATACATCGTCCTTACCAAGAAACAAACAAGTGTCTAACATTCGTGACGAAAGGACCCTAAGATTTTTGGCTTTTTGACCTGTCGACTCGATCAATTGTTCTACGGGTTTAGTTTCGTTCTGAAGTGGTCGTGGGACTTTCCAGGGAATGGTTTTTTTCCTCAGGACAATGCGCCCCCTACTGACTCTCAAGTGGGAGAACAATGACTTATTCAATTTACATCTAGCTACAGCTTCAGACGAAAATGTCATTAAGAAATTTAAAAAAAAAAAAAAAAATTATTCCCAAAAACCTGGATGATGGCGTTTTCGGGACAATGGGAGCGGTTTATTTTGTCTATCTTCCACGGGATTTTGTATTAAAAGGGATGCAACTGCAAGGTGTTAAGGACTATATGATTCCTGGAAACATGTGGGATATTTTGTTTGGTAGGGGATAGATTTTATAATAGGATAGAAAAACAGTATACATATACAATCAGCTTAAAATATAGTGTTTGTAAAGCGTTTATAATTTCTAGATGTATAGCATTGCAGAGGATCACATTTTGAGTTTATAGGAGATTTATTATAATACTTTAAGAAATTCCATTAAAATGTGAAATATCTATAGTAGGAATCACTTTAGATAAATCTCTGAGTTATAAGTTACACATTTCACAAACTATTCAGAAAATTAACCCGAATATTCCATAAATGCAATTTAGTGCATAAAAAATGCAATAAGGTGCATAAAACGTGTTATTAGGACTTAAACTTCAAAAACATGCAGGCATTTTTTTCGTTAAAAATATTAGGCTGCATAAAAATTGCAACATTGTAAATTATATTCTACGCATATTTGCGTTACTTTAGATCACTTTTTTTATCTCACTATGTTCGACTATTCCCAAAAATGTATATACACTAGTTCGTAATCAGTGACCACGAATTTGCTATCAGATTTTCGTAATTCCAAATGGCGGATCCAAGATCGCGGAAAATTGTTTGCAAAATTTTCGATTTCTTCGAAAAAAAAAATGGATATTCTGAGTTTTTGGGGTCACTGATTAATGATATATCTATTTATTTTAATGTGATCTTTTTAAACACTAAAAAATGGTCAAATGTTAGACAAAAAGTAAATAGATATTGAATAAAAATGATGACGTGATTCTTTGTTAAAAGACTAAACAATCGTATTTAACACAAAACTCCATCAATGCTTTCAAGCTAAATTCAACCTTAACACGGTCTATCCTAATTTTTTAATTTTTATAAAAGTCTAGTCTTAAATTTTCAGATGAAGGAGGACAAGAGTAAAAAAATGTTCAGTCTAAAATAGTGAAAGCGAAAATATCTACGCTAGTAGGTTGATAAGTTAAAAGGAATTTTTAAAATACCATTCTTCAGCCGCTAAATCTAACTTACTGAATTCATAGAAATTTATAAACCACGGAGACTGATGATTTTTTTTCAGAAGCCACATCAAACATTTTCTAGAAGTAAAAAATTCACGCAATTTGCCCTCTTGGAAACATATCGGCTATCATTAGACCCCGGTAACATTAAACAAATTAAAGCTTAATTTTGAGGTTTTTATAAAGAATATCAGAATTCATATAAATATAATAAATCCAACATTTTCATGAAAATCGTTTCAAATTACGAGTTTTCGTTTACTATTTTGACTGCACTATTTTGAATTTCTAAATATCAATAGAAAATATAAAATCATTAACCCAAGAAACATCTAAGTACTTATTTTTATAGAAACATTAAACGTTTCCCTTTTTCGTTTCATGTCAGCTCCCATAAAAAGAGATCAAACTGTTGTGGCCTAATTTTGTAAATTAGTTGGTACATAATTTTTCATTTTGTCCAGGTTAAGAAATGTAAAATTTTTAACATAATTTTCGCTTGTACTAACCATGGAGATTTTGATTTGTAATTTCGGAATTTCGAGCAAGTTTCCACAAATTAAATATAAATAAAACTATTTACCTAAACTTAGTTGCAAATCGCACCCAATTGGAGGTTTGTTTACTTCCAAAAAGCATTTTAAAGGGTTTTATAAATAAATTGCCTTTTTTTGTTTTTTCATTGAG
Organism: Dysmachus trigonus; assembly: GCA_949715965.1. NCBI lineage: Eukaryota > Metazoa > Arthropoda > Insecta > Diptera > Asilidae > Dysmachus > Dysmachus trigonus. The sequence goes on from OX454323.1 coordinate 69,242,497, forward strand.
GCCCTTCACGGTCAATTAAAGGTGAAAAATTTGCAATTTTGATTTTAAATAGGTCTTTATTTTACTCCATTCATATCTATTCAATATTGTTCAGTTCATTAAAAATTGTTTTTGAAAAGACCAAAATCTATGCTACTTTTTCCCCAACAATTTGCGTCAATTGGCCTCCACCTCTTTCTTGTTGCTACTTGTTTTTTTTTTTTTTATAGGAAAAAAATCTTATTAAATTATGCTGTAAGGAACTTAGAATTTTCCAGTCTGCGAAGCCTCATCAAAACATAGCACGAAGATTCACAGACGGAAACTTTGCTCCTCGGGCAGAAGGAAAAAAGCGTCGTCCTTGGAGCACGCCCGCGATGAGGTCTCCTTTTCTGGAGGTGAAGTATGTAAATGCTTCTTGACAACATCTTCGCAACTGTCGTCAAGAAACAGGTGGATTTTCCTCGAAAACAACGTCAAGGCCGCCAATCGCGCTGGTGGCTTCCCAGTTGAGCGGTTTCCATTCATTCGATACTCCACACAGCCACCTAACAACCAATTGAAGAAAAACGGAAAATTTTAAGGTGCTGCGAGGAAAAAAAAAATAATAATAATAGCGACCTCTCGATTGCTCCAAACAAAAGTCCTTTTATATTTTATAAATTGACGCTCCCGCAGCGCCCGAACCGAAAAGTCCTTTATCAATATTTTTGCGCTTTAAGCAGCATTTCATCTGAGGAGATTTATCAGTGAGCAATGACCTTTCTTTCAATGATTCGCTTTGAAGTGTTTGAAGTGTTTCACCTGGCAGCACAGGCGGCGGGGATTTCCCTATTATGCTCCTCGAAAGCCCCCTCTTACCGCCGAAAAATGAAATATTTCAAAATGTGAAGGGAAAATCATGAAAAATGGAACTTGAATATGTGAATAAGTGGGATTTGGGGAACATTTAAAATTGGCAAACGAATTCTGATGACGGCTCTTAAAGGAGAAAGAGGCCAGAGCAAATATTTGATATCAGTTGGAAACAGGGAAAAAATTACACAATTCAAGCAGTCGAGTACTTTTTGAAAAAATAATAATAATAATATATTCAAAACATTCTTCTTGATGTTCAATAGTCGTGTAGTTTTAGAAGGCATATTATGTGAACCTTATTTAGAAAATATAAATAAAATAAAAAAACAACTCTTAAGTGAACATGAAATCAAAAATGCGATTTACCTTAAAATACTTCAATTCAAATATCTTATTTTCTGTCAATCCAAATTTTTTTTTATCCGTACTTTTATATTTATTTTGCAACCTGAAGTGAGGACATGTTTCGTCTAAAGGTTAAATTCTGTAAAATAAGTTTTCACTCCGGAACCGCTTCAAAATAATTCTAAATTAATTCAATTTCTAAAAGACAAAACCAAAAACCAAATAGTTAGTTCTTAATTTGTCTAGCCAATATAATTATCAAACCATAGCAAAACACTTGCAAATTACATCGAAATTATTAAAATAGAGTACAGACAAAATCACCTATCAACCTAGTTTTCAGAACAGGGATTCAAGGATATAATACAAGGAAAGCAATGATGGGAATTTATAATCTACCATAAAAAAATAAGAAATGATCGTGGTATTCTAAAATTTAAAAGACTTATTAAAAATTACGTAAAATCGGAAAATTAAACAGCATTAAAAATGAATAATTAATAGTATACAAGGTGTCCCGATTCAACGTAGGAAACGCTATACCAATCGATTCCTTAGAGTGTCCTGAGCAAACTGTTGTTCTTGACTACCTCCTTAATATTTCTTCTTCTCCCTTAAATTTGTCGTTGAAGGTTTTTTAGAGGTCCGCTTACTTTTAAGTCCTTATAGGTCCTTGTCAGGACTTTGCAGGACATTGACCAGAGGATGTCAAGCTCAAATTTATCGATATTTTCATAAACAAATTGCGGCATTATTCTGTTTTCATAAAAACTTTCTATGGAAAGGATTACTTTTTGTTTTAATTATAGGCCCTCTGCCTTTTACATATTTAGACATATCCTAACAAGTTGGAAAGCTGCTCTCCTCTTCTTTTGAATGATTCATTGCTCGATGCGGAAGTATAAGGACTTAAGTGAGTGAACCTCTAAAAAACCTTCAACGGCTTTAAGGGGGAGGGAATTGCAATTTGTCCGTATTTTTCCATCAATTTTAAGCTGGGACAACTTTGTTATTTATTTCTAAAAAGTTCTGAAAATCCAAATCCGGGTATTTCCAATATTGCTCTTTTAGAATATCACCTGAAAATTTAAAAGAAAACACCCCTTCCTATTGCATTTTTGAATTAAAAAAAAAAAATGCCGATTGTGTGTGTGAGGGTTAATTTTATAAAAAATTGATATTTTTGATATGAAAGAAATTTTGGAAAAAGCCAAAACCACAAAAGCTCCGACTCAAAATGTACTATTAATAAAGTTATTAAACTTGTAGGTATGATTTTTATCATTAAGGGATTGTAATCCACCCCTAAAATTAACATTTTTACGCTAACTCGCTATTTTATGGATTTTTCTGAAAAAAAAAAAAAATGGTTTTGATTTTCGAAAACAAGTGAAAATAGGAAAAAATAGAATAGTAAGGATAAGAACCGCAATGCTTTTATTATCTAAATCAAGGGTCAAATTTCGTCACCGTCCCCAAAAGGAGTAAAATTCGACAGTTTTTAAAAACACTGTTTTGAGAACAAAAGACTTTTAAATAAATTAAATTCTGAAAATAAATAGGAGTGAAACTTATGGTCTTACATAATAGTGTCAATGCCTATGATAGGGTTTAACAAATTTCTGCCCCTTTTTGCTTGTTATGAGGGATGAAAACCAAAAATACACGGTATTCGTTATATAAAGTTGAAAATTAATAATTGCAAGATTTTTGGGCATGCAATTTTCAAATTTTTATATATTCTAGCTCTACAAGTTTTTCTTTGTGGTGTAAAAGGGTGGCAGGGGGTGAGTTAAGGAGGGGATCAAGAACAAAAGTTTGCTCAGGACACTCCAAGGAATAGATTGGTATAGCGTTTCCTACGTTGAATCGGGACAATCTGTATATACATATGTGATACGAAAATTATTTGTTTCGTAATCACAAAATGAATTAGGTTTTATTTTTAAAATTTGTTAATTAGCTTATACGAATTTCAGAAAATGTATCCTCAGACCCTAGATTCTAATGCCTAAGCAGCTCAGATTTAGGCGAATGTTTTCAGTAACATGTTGAGAAGTACGACATAAATCTATTATGACTATTAACTAAATATAATTATCAAAATAAAACGATGTTTTATAATCTATCACGTCACGTTTTAAAAACAAAATAGGTTTGAAAAATACAAAAGACCGTATTTTGGCCATTTTTGCAAGTTAATTAAAAAATAACGAATTGTTGTAGGAGCTTGTAAAGTAGATAAAACAAAAGTATGAACCTTTAATTATTATTTTAAAATACGAGAGGATTTAATACTTTCCGAAATATTCCGTCGAATTCACTTTTTTCCATAAGCCGATTATTTCATACAATAGATACTGAATGAAGATCTCTGCTTGCGCATAAGTGCTATAGATTAGTGGTCTTTTATATAGAACGGATAAGGAATCAGGCTCTCTTTTGAGTCGTGTTTCGAACTTTTTTCACGTTTCGTTATTTTTTAATGAATTTTTAAAAGTGGCCATAATACAGTATTTTGTACTTAACGTAATGGCACCGAATACCGGCCAGCTACCTAAATCCGGCCACTTGGTTATTTAATAAATATCTATGCGAAAACTAAATATAAATTCATTTTTACTAGTAAAATATATAAATTAATTACTGTACTTGTAATTAGTTAAAAAAAAAAATAATAAAATTATTTATTGTTAAGCGAAAAAAAATTATTAATGTGGTCGAAGGTTAAATTTTGCTTCAATAGATCAATGAAATGCTAAAAATCGATACTTGAAAAATGAGAAATGTTTTTGTACCATCTCAATAATTAATTATGATTTTGATAATTATTCTAGACTCATATATTCTTTAGTTATGTAATAATCTCGGTATTAGGATCAGTACGAGATAGTGGCCGGAGTTAGAGTCCTAGTCCAACAATGGCAAGCTTTTTATAAAAAATTAATTTTAAATATACCAACGACAAAATAAACGAACGGGAATAATTTATTATTGTTCAGAATCGTTTTTTTATATTGAAACCACTAACACAATTGAAATAAATGTTCCTATTAATTCAATAACAATAAATAAATGTAGTCAATCCTTAAATGGCCGGTATTCGGTGCCATTACGTTATCAAATAATTTTTTTTTATATATGTGACAAACTCGTAATCTACTGAAAAAATCCTATAGAAATGATATATGATTGTTCTGCAACAAATATTAAATTTTGTCGACCAGTGTTATTGTTGAAAGTTCTTTCAGAGCCGAATTTGAACTTAAAATTATACAAATTTGATGTTACCTTGCATTTATGACTTTCCTAACTCGTTTGTTTTTCATAGCTTCTTTTCTTGCATTTTTTAAAAACTTTACGGACGAGTTATTCATGAATTTACTTGTGAATGAATTTTCTTTTAGATGAAACGCAGAAAAGTCACCCTTCTTCGTTAAACTACAAAACGAAATAATGTGGCATTACTTAACAAAAAAAATCGTATAAATGGCGGCTATTAGTAAGAAATCTGGCCAACTTCACACGGTACTCAAAAACAGCTGATTCAGCCCAATGTCATTCAACTGGGTGTGCGAGCGAGACGACCCCACCCATTTCCGGCATCCCGTTTCGCTCTCGCGCACTGCCCAGCCGGCTGAATAGAACGCTTATACTCTGCACCTGTGTGCGGGTTTTTCTTGGTTGACATCTGACGAGTGGATGGGATTTTTCTCCGCGAAAAATCATCGCGTTTCGCCCCATAATTCAGTGAGTTCTGAGTGCCGAGAAGGTCGGAAACTGTTCAAATACGGCGGCTGCAATGTATTTATCGTGCAATAGTCCACGGAATAGGTTAATCTCTAGGCAAATCCGTCGCCTCGTTGGATTATAGTAAATAAAGTCGGGGACACTGCGCTCTGTTCTGCCCTGCTCGGCTGCTGCTGCTGCTGCACACACGTTCATACATTGCGATTTTCTGTTCTGTATCCGGATCATCCGCGACCCAGGCCATTTTTTTTTTCGGGGGATTTATTTATTTTTGCCTTTGTTAAGTAATTCAGCTTTTAATTTATTTTTCTTCTGCCGTCCCGTCGTCGTTCGCTCGCCGCCGCTGAATCTTTTCACGTCTCGGTGCCGAGTGTTGTGCCAGCACGAAAAGATTTTACATGAAAAGAAATAACGAGTTTTCTAGCTCGCTCGAAGTGCTGCTGGAAGGAGAAGGAAAGAAGGCAGGCAAGTCATCTTCATCTGTGTTTTTGGGCTCTTGTTTAGTCCTTCTGGAGCCCCTTTTCTGTGATCATTCATCATCGGCCGTGTTTGCGCCCCCCACGTAAAAGATTTTTGGGGAACACGACCGAAGATCCGCCGCCGCCGAAGAAGAGAGGGAGGGAGCCGCAGAGACGAACGCAACACCAGCGGAGCCCCACCACACATCAGTCATTGGCGGCCAGTCTTGCCAATCGCAGGGGATCTCCGGCTGTTGTTTTTCGCTATTCTCGACAGAGTGGTTTTGTGTGGCGGGCGATTTGGATCGAGCACGTGATTGTCGAAATCTCGTCAAAACGAAGCACCAGGAGCGCTTGAGGAGGGGAGGTTGTGATCCGGGTCCGGCGGCGGGCATCACAATGGCATCGAGCTGCTGCGGAACGAAAAAGCAGAAGCTGAACAATTACGCGAACACGAACGGGAACACGATGGCATCCGGATCGGGTTATCAATCGTATAATAATCATCATAATCATTACGGGCAGAATCATCGGGGCCAGCATAATCATAGGGATAGAGATCGGGAGCAGCAGAACGGAGGCCCTGGGAGCTGCTACGATGGGGCCAATAATACCATGGTGACAACGAATGGACACCATCAGACAAACGGAATCTGCTCCCCCATGAACGGGATTAAGCCCATCGATCAGGTCGCCGTCCCGGACATGTGCTTCTTCTGTTTCGAGGTCCTCTACTGTGAGCTGAACAACATCGACGGACCCTCGGATCCACACTTCACCAACGACCCATAGTAATTTTTTAAATATTTTCTATTACTACCCTTCAGTCTAAACCCACCCTCTCCCCAAAAGAAAACCCTCCAAAAATCCAGGACTCCACTGGGACCAGCATTTTTGACATTTCGCTTAGTCTGCTGCTGGCATTCCCTCCAAAAAGAAAAGAGCGGGCACCCGCAGAGCCCTCCTCTGTTTCTTTGTTCGAAGAAACGCTGTTTCGTGTGCGTGTGTATGCGTGCGATGACGTCGCGAGATGTCAATGTTTGTTTACGCTCCGTTATCGTAGTGGCCCCAAAAAACAATTTTCATACTTTTTCTTTTTTGAGCGACTTCCTCGAAGATTTCACGGCACATTCGTTAATCGGTTTTCCCTTACCTGTCCGCTCAGGTGGCTTTCACCACGAGCATGCGATTTCATTGTTCCACCTCGCCAGGCTCCAACGGCACCACGACAACGACGACGCATGGGGCCCCCGAATTTTGTTGCCCGTTTTACTTCTTTTTATTTTTTTAAATTACAATGTACAGTCTCATGCAAAACGGTCGGATCGTTGCCGGGTTTGTTTACCTCGTGATCTTTGTTCCGCGATTCCAATGCCATCTATTTTTCTTCCTTGTCGTGGAGAAGGGGAAAATTGGCGGCAATGGATAAATTTATAACAACGACTTCGGTTACGGCGACTTCGTGATCTTCGCACGTGAGCAACTGATGATATATAAAAAATGTGACCTTAGGGCACTCAGGCAAATGATTTTGCTAAATTTTTTTATGTAGTTTTCAAAACAACGATCTGCGGTGTCTGGTTTCGGTGCGTAAAAAAATAATGAACAGTCTGTTTTAGCGCAAAAGACTCAATGCTTTTTTTTAGACTTTATCTTTGAAAATGTAATAATAAAATCTATATATAACTCCCTATCTAATCAACGATACTGACCACTATACTACCGAGGATAAAATCTAACCAAGTTAGACAAACGACCAAAAATACTATACTGAAATTGCAACGATCTAACAATGCGATTTGTGACGAAAATTTTATTACTGCGTAATTATTTCCAAGTCTACAAATTAATTTTCCGATAACCACATATTAAACAAATCATTTACCTTTATCTCAGGAACAGCTAGAGGTATCGTGGTGAAATTAATACCAAATAGTAAAGTTTACAGACTCATAGTTTTGTAATTAAAGTTTTTAATCATTTCAATATCGTATATAACTAACTATCATTTAGTCTTGTCGGAAAACATTAAAATTTTATCAAATACATTATTTAATCTTAAAAGTCTAAATTTTAGTCACAATTCGCATGGGTTCTATATTTTGAAAACTTAATTTATAAAGAAAACAAAATCCAATTAAACAGGTCAACAAGGTTTTTGCCCATATATTATCTGTCGTTACTTCGCTAAAATCTAATTTTGAACCTTAAGTTTTTATATCAAAATTCAGCAGGTTTTAAAACTTTTCAAAATATTCCGAGAAATTCACATTTTCCTATATTCTGATTATTACATACAATAAACTGGCAATAACTGGCACACGCTCATGAAAAACTTGTTTTCCAAGAAGTTTAGAGAATAATTAGATAAGTGGAATTTCCTATATTTAGGTAAGGATTCAGGCTTTCATTTGAGCTACATTACAAGTTCCTATAATACTCGGTTATTTCTTAATATATAGCATTTTATACCGGAGCCAATTAAGCTTGTTCATTTGCAATTTCGTAATTCACGGAAAAAATCCTGTAGAAATAACATCACTTGTTCAGAAGTGGAATTTAATTTAATTGGTTGACTAGTATTATTAGAAAGTATCGTTTGATGTCATACACAATACATACAAAATAAACAAAATCTTCAAAAAACCTTAAAATTGCCATGGTTTTTACGGATCGAATCGTCAAATCTTTAACTAAAAAAATTATTGAAGACATTTTCTAACGCAAAATGGGCATAAGTCAATACAATTTGATATTAATTTAACAAAATTAAAAAATTTTCTAATGAGAAACTTTTCAAAAAAATTCCAGATCTAAATCAGATCAATAAAAAAATCCAGCTAATATTGCACTAGCTTGGTTATTTTAAATATTTTCCGAATTTTTCTAGTAAGCCGTAGAAAATTGCGGTTCCAGTTGGAAATATTTTGTACAACACATTGTATATAAATGTATTTTAGGAATTTTATTTTTAACATATTTATGTTTGAGTACATTTTATACAAACGTATTTTAAGAAATTTTATTTTTAACTTATTTATGATGCTGGTTTTTAAAAATCTTCAGCTAGCCTATAAAACACTTCTCAGACCACGTTGTATTTAACTACACAACATTTCACAAAATCGATTAATTTGTTTAGACTAAAAAGGCCAAAATTCCGACCTCAAAGCGAATTTTATTTATTATTAAATTTATTTTTTGGTCATTAGATCATCTTTCAAAAATGCTGTACGAACCAATTATTTCAGTATGAAATATTTCTAATTATTTTTTTGCGGCCTTAAAATATATAGTGGAAATCACTACAGAAGTTTAAAAAACAGGTTAGATATTCGTAACAACTTTAATTTAATTTAATTTTGGGATATTTTCTTTTGTATGTTTCAAACTGCATGATTTTTAAATTTGGTTCATTTGAAGTTATTTTTCAAATATGTAATCAAAATACATGAACTAATTCAAAACTTGAATTTTGGATTTTGCATCTACAATCTTAAATTAAATTTTTGGTTTTTTTTTGAGAGTATCCAAATTACAATATGTTAAGATATAATTTGAAAACCTCGGCGCGATCATTAAGCACTCATGAGAAAACAAGTGGTTTTTACTTCAAAAGGTTTCGTACACGTTTAAAGAATTCTTAGTTGAGAAATTACAGGAAATATCAATGTATTAATCGTTATAAATTGTCAAGAGACTAAGGAGACTTCCAAAAGTTACTATACAAACAACTTTTATGGGAAACAACAAAGATTTCATAGTTATCTGCTTTATTTTTAAAAGAAGACCAAAAAAACCCCCACATGTATTATAATTCGTTAGTTTAGCCACTTTAACTATCTAATAAAATAAATTAAAATTTGCATAACGACGCAAAAAGCAAAAAAATAATACAGGAAAAAATATCCCAGACTCTGGATGATTCTCCCAATTTAAATTTAGATCATGACTAATCGTCGAAAATTACATGTGTTTTTGGTCAGAGATAAGATTAGTGTTCGTTAACAGCGTCAACATATCTTTGTACATATTAAAGTATTGCAATGTATGTTCATTTTTTATTTTTATTTAAAAGTTACAGAAATTTGCTATCTTAAAAATGAGTCAACAGTCCTAAAGACTTCGATTTTGCGCGTTTTATCTATAACAAAGAAAATAGTCTCCGATTCGAAATTAGCTTTTATATTATTCATAATCTTGAATTGTTTTATTCATTTAAAAGATTGAACCTTCTGAAAGAAAAAACACTAAAAATTGGAAACGTTAACACAACATTTGTTAATTTGGAAAATATCACTCTTCACAACAGCAATTTTGGATTCAATTTATTTTTTTCTTCAAAAGCTATGGGGGCCAAATAAGATCAAAAAATCAAAGTTTCGATGTAAATCTGTTTACAATTTTTGGCTCCCTCCAACATGCCAAATGCATTTTCTTTTTATTTCAACAATATTTCAAATAAGAATCTGCCAAATAGCTCTAGAATATTTTGGTTGGGAATATACAGAGTAGTCTAAAAAAAACTTGTCGATTTTAAAATTGAATATCTTTTGGAATGGTTTATTAGATTTTAATAATATGTAATTGTTAGACATTTTCGGCGTACTAAGGGTGTTATTTAAAGTTCGATTTAAGCAAAATGTAAATCAATAGAGATTTTTTTTAATATCTACTAGGTTTACTCTTAACCTAGCAGTGTGTTAAACATGCATATCAATTTTTATTAAAATTCTATCAACAGTTCAAAAGATATTCAGTTTTAAAAAAAACGATAACCATCTGCCCACCTTGAATAATATGCGAAATATTGAATCATATTGAATTTTAAACGAATCTTTGTGTATTCACTGTCCACAGGCAGATATTAAAATCGTAAAAAAAAAACCCCATAGTTTGTAATTGAATATGCAATAGAATAAATTGCAATAGGCTTCATTTATTGATACAATTATACAAACGTTCAGTTTTTTACCCGAGTAAATGTGCACTCTGCAAATTACGACATGATGAAATTTTCAATTTTAATTGGTCATTATAAACAATCTTGCCTGAGCCGACTATTAAAAGACACATTTATTGAAAATCAGAATAACAAAAAACCGAATCAAATATGATAACAGTGCGTGACTGAGCCGCCTACTGAATAATCCATTGAACGAGGACAGTGGCGGAGGAGCCGCGAAAAGCGATACGATGCGATCAATTAATTGATGGTCGAGCGCAGCCCTCGCACGTTATTGGACCATCTTCATCAACATCTTCATCTCGGGAATTTTTGCATCTTGTTGCAATCATTTCTTAATATGTAGCGCAGTGGTGCGGGTATTCGAATGTGTTTCGCCCCGGTGAAGGCAACGGCCGGCGCGTATCAGCTACGCATTTAACACTGTCTGGAGATTAGTGAGTCACGTGCTAATTTCGGACAAGCGATTTGCTGAGATTTTATGCTTCGGCGGGATTTTTCCTCAAAAATAATCTTTTGATTGTTTTGCTTAAAAGCGATAATGAATATTCTTTTTTTTTAAATGCAATTAGAGAATTGGAAAATGAAAACAATGAAAACATCCGGTATAAAGATGTATTAGAATGTCTTAGACAAATTTTTATAATTTTTCATATAATTTTGTAATATTTTCTTTTGCAGAAAATTTATTTATCAAGAATTTGTTTAAATTTCTAATTGACTAAATTCTTCAAACAATCGACAATTTCATTATTTAATATATTCTTTAAACAGTAGTCAATGTGTGGCGCGAAGAGAGAATTAAATATACTTTTTCCTTTATTTTGAATTTTATTTAGCACTATACATATTAATGAAGGCGCAGCGCGAAAATTTAAAACTTAAATATACTTTCTTTATAACCTTCTAAAAATTTCAACAAATCAGAAATTACGTCGTATTTAAGAAAGAAATTTACACATTTTCATTATTTTTGCTTACTTCAATACTACTTCGTAAATATTGTACGATTCGCTTAAAAATGGGTACACGGACTTTTTAAGATCGCTGATTTTAAATCTGTAAATGATGAATGGTGTGCTATCGATACTATATTAAATTAATATATAACACAAAAATTGGGAATTAAGAATTTAACTTAAATTTTTAGTTTAAAAAAATTCGACATTTCGGTGTCGTTGTTTTCAAATTCTGTTGTGACCAAATTCCAAAATTATGACATTTATTATAATCTAACCAACAAAAAATTATACCTATGATAATTTTTTTAAATTGCTAATTTAAATTTAGTTTTCTATTTTGCTGTACCGAATTCAAATATCTAATGAAATTTTAGAACGTATATAACATTCCAAAATTAGATTGATTGCATGCTTTTAAGGATTTCTTACGTTTTGAAGAGGGTTAAAAAGTTTTCGTTTAACTTTATATTTCGCACCTTCAGATTTTCTAAATTTTTAATGCACTTTTCCTTTTATACAGTAGAATCGTAATGTTACCATAATTCTACAATAATACCTTGAAGTTTTACCCTATACATTTAATAATGTTCAAAGGGCTAAATGAGATAATCGATATCTAGGCATTGTCTCAGTTTTTTTTATTACGGTTGGTTTACATCCGTTCAGAATTAATAAACAATTTAATTTGTGCCTTATTCTTAAGACTGATTAAATTTTCCTTATAGTTCACAAGATTATCAGAATGCCTTTTGTCCTTGTAGTATTATATTTAATATCTGTCGCCTTTTCACCTTCAAGCAAAAACTTGGCTGCGAGATAACTGAAAGCATGTCATATTATCAAATTCGCATAAACATTTTTTCTTTTATTTATGCAGAGGTAATTGCTTCTTTCAAGCGCATTACCGTAAATGCATGTGCGTGTCATTCAATGGCAAGAAAGGGGATTATTTTTATCCCACTGCATATTAATGAGTGTGACCTCCACAAACGTAAAATTTCATAAAGTTTCTTAGAAATCGTTTCAGGGTTTTTTTTAAGTTTACTCTTCTTATCCCTCCCCCGGATGAGTTATTTCAGGACAATCTATTTCTTGTTTTAAAAATGATTATTGTTCTTTTTTTTTTGTTATATTTTAACTACTATAAATTCTAATTCATCGTAAAATTATGTAAAAATCTATTTAATTAATTAAATTCTTGTGGTTTTTGTATCAATGTCCTCAAATGATGTACTCAAATATGTACGTATTTGCTTCTAGTTTTAAATAATGAAACAATTTTAAAAAGCTTGTGGATAAGTAATTAATTATTCTTTAAGAATTAAGTATCTTTATAAAATTATTTAGCTTTTCTCTCAGTAGGACGGCCAGATAAGAAATTTTAAAAAAAGAGCTCTACAACTCTCAAAAACTACGTAATTTTGAGATATTTTCAACAAATAATAATAATTCCCATCGATAGTACATTATATTAAATTTTATGCAGTTTAATAAGAATAATTAATTATATAATCATAGTAAGCAAGTACGAATCTTTAATTCCGATTCCTGAATGTGTTCTCATCACACTCAAAAGGCCTTTCTAGCAATTAATCTGCCGTTTAATATTTAAAAATTGCATTTAAAGATTATAGGAATGGTTTGTCTTATTGGTTGGGATTTTAAGTATATGTTGTGGCACCATATGTTATTATAAATATTTTCTGAAAATTATAGCAAAAATCCCTTAAAGAAACTTACACCTTTCTAGGGTCTGGATATTAAATTATCTTAAATCTTTATTTCATGAAAACTATAAAAGATACAAGGGTGGGCTTTTTTTGAAAATAAAAGTACACGTTTTGAAATGTTAGCAATTAATATGCCATTTAATATGTATTTAAAAATTGCATTTAAAGATTATAGGAATGGTTTGTTAAAAATTTATTGGTTGGAATTTTAAGTATATGTTGTGGCACCTTATGGTGCCATTGATGTATTATATATATTTTCTGAAAATTATAGCAAAAAACCCACCCTTAAAGAAGCTTACACCTTTCTCGGGTCTGAATATTAAATTATTTTAAATCTTTATTTCACTAAAACTATAAAATATACAAGGTTGGGCTTTTTTTGAAAATAAAGGTACACGTTTTGAAATGTTAATAATAACTTTTCTATTATTTATAAACAGAAAAAAGAGCAATTAATAAAGAAAAACAAGCAATTAATCTGCCATTTAATATTTAAAAATTGCATTTAAAGATTATAGGAATGGTTTGTTAAAAATTTATTGGTTGGAATTTTAAGTATATGTTGTGGCACCATATGGTGCCATTGATGTATTATATATATTTTCTAAAAATTATAGCAAAAAACCCTTAAAGAAGCTTATACCTTTTTTGGGTCTGTATATTAAATTATTTGAAACCTTTGAACAAAGTTGAAAAATAAATATAATATAAGTTTGCAGCTAATTTTTCCAAAATTTAAGCCATTTTTAGCAATTCTGGTCCAAATGTTCTATTTTAAATGTCGCAAACCGATTATAAATCGGTCAAACTGTTCTCGAAATATTTTTGTTACCGATTGTAAATATTCGGTTTTGAGGGAATTGAGTTTAAAATGTTGTAAGATTTTTCTATTATATTACAATTTGCGAATGATACGCGAAACGAATCGGTATATCTTCTAAAGTCGATTATCGAAAATCGGATTTTACCAACCTTTAAAAACTTCATATAGTTATATTTAATTTATTTCCCCGACAATATTTATAAGAAAATAAAGAAATTGACGTTATTATGTTAATTTTATTTTTACAGTCCACTGTTTGTTACTTGGAAAATAGGTCGTGACAAGAGATTGCGGGGCTGCATCGGAACATTCAGCGCCATGCACCTTCACTCAGGTCTTAGAGAATACGCCATAACAAGTGCTTTAAAAGATTCTAGATTCTCACCAATAACTCGTGACGAATTTCCAAGACTGACCGTATCTGTTTCAATTCTTCAGGTAAGTATTTTTCTACCATAAAAAAAAAAAATATTGTTGATCTCTTACCAAATTTTAGCTATGTATTATAATTTTGTTTATTTACAGGGATTCGAAGAAGCTCGAGGTTACTTAGATTGGACCCTAGGCATACATGGTATTAGAATAGAATTTCTAAATGAACGTGGATGCAAGCGGACAGCTACTTATTTGCCCCAAGTGGCAACCGAACAGGGTACGTTGGTTTTTTGATCGTTAAAAAAAAAAAAAATTAAAAACCTATGGTTAATTTGAATTTTTTTAAAAACTCAATTTTTTTTCCCCCCCATGCAGGTTGGGATCAAACCCAGACAATAGATTCCCTACTCCGGAAGGGTGGCTATCGTGCAGCCATCACTCCGGACACACGAAAGTCCATTAAATTGACCCGCTATAGATCACAGGAGATACAAATGAGCTACAACGAATATCGCGAAATTTTAGAGCGTCAGGCGCAGTACGGCAAGGTGCAATGCTAGCGACAAGTTACATAAGAGAGAATCGAACGTTTTCGTTTCTACAAACTCTTGCTACTGTCTTCTGGTTCATTTATGCTTTTACTTTATATTTTTAGTTATTGCGATTCAGTTGTTGAAACTGTTAACCCTATAAGAATTTGATCATTTTAAATCCTTGGCTCTTTCCAGATAGTCGAACGGAAACAAGTTATTAGCTCAAACACATCTACGACCGGAATACTCAAGATTCTGTTTAAAAAAACCCAAAAAATGTTATCATATCTTTTTCAGTTAGTTGCTTAGCTGTAAGGATAAGCGACAAAGCAGCTATATGTTTTTTGTTTCATTTTTATTTTTCTTGTAGTTGAAAAACCTCATAATCATTAAGGTAGTCCAAAAATTTGGGCATTTTTTGTTTCCACGAAGGAATTTTGTTTATTATTTTGATTTTATTTTCTCATTATTATTCTAATTTTAACTTGTGAGTACAATTTTTACATTTACATTAATATTCCTGGAGAGTCGCACAATGTTTTGTTATTTTTGTTATTATCTTCCATTGTTATTTACAAATAAAATACGCTCTTTACATTTACGAAATATGTCAGAAGGCAGTAAAAACATTGTGAAAAAAACAAATATCTTGTTGGCGGGATCAAATAAAACGAATTCAA
This sequence comes from Dysmachus trigonus, assembly GCA_949715965.1. NCBI lineage: Eukaryota > Metazoa > Arthropoda > Insecta > Diptera > Asilidae > Dysmachus > Dysmachus trigonus. The sequence continues at coordinate 69,257,959 of OX454323.1, forward strand.
ATAATTATGTAATCCGAGTGTAATTGTATTTGAAAGTGATCGCTTCTTTTTACTTGTTTGCGGGTATATGAATTTTTAACAAATTTTAATTTTCAACAAAAATTTGGTTTATCGCTTAAAGTTATTTTTAATATTATCAAAACTTACATGAAATATTATGTTGAATTGTAAGGAAATAAGGCAATAAGGCATTGGTAAATTGACTGAAGTGATCTCAACTAGATTACCTAAGCAATGATCTCTTAAATTTATTTCCATCGAAAAGATTTCCCCAAATAAGTTTTAATATCGTTTTCCTTGAATTTGCGACTATCGGCTCAAAATTTCTTCCCACCATTGCGCGAATATGCTCATTTAGTTTATTTTGAGGAATCAATGCCTTCTTGCTGATTTTTCATGCGAATAACAATTGCAATTATTTTTTATTTTATTTATAAAATATATAAAATTGTTTATTAATTATATATTTCAATTAATAGTTTGAATTTTTCTATAATTAATAATTAATTCGAAAAAGAAATCTTTATTTATAATGCATTACAAAAACCTCAATTTCGTTAAATTTTTACTAAACATTTTTGATTTAAATATTTTGGTTCTGGTGCTCAGTTTTTTGAGGTTACTTTCTACTAATTACTTTAATTATTAATTACTACTTTAATTACTAATTATTTTAATTACTAATTAATAAACCCTAATCATGAATATTATTATTGATACGGATATCTTGAATGAATTCATTTTAAGCGATGAACCAATTAAAAAAATATATATATATACTATAATATATAAAAATCTGAATTAAATATAAATAAATCTTACAGAGTATCGAAAAAACTAAACAAGTGAAAAGAACGATCCTCGAAAATAGACGATGAAGTCGAAAATCTATAAAATAAGATGATGAAAAATGATATATATTGTCGGGAAGGCTTTTTACAAGCTTTATTATTATTTTTGTTTCTTGTTATTAACGCAAATTTTATTTAACCGCGATTAAAGTTGTGCTAATTAAAAAAAAAAAAGTAAAAATAAAAGTCCTCGAAATCAATTAACCTCTATCGTCATAAACTGGAAGACGAAGTTTCATAAAGGAAAAAAAAGAAAAAAAAAATACACAACAAAATCATACAAAAAAATATAAATAAAAATAAAATAAAAGAATTTACTTCGTTGTCAATGTGTGTGTGGTGGTTTTAAATGTACAATAATTAAATTTAGGTAGAAATGCGTAAAAGCAAAGCAAATGACATGATTACAGCTCCTCTTTGGATTTATGCCCTTGTGTTCATTAAGTATACTTTAGAGAGAAAAACTAATTTTTAAAATATGAAATCTAGTTATATGCGCTCGTTTCGTATAGGAAGCAATTTAATAACTTAGGAACAGTCCGCGTGGAAATGAAATGATATTTCCATCTTTTTTGGTTTTGTTCTTTGAAAGAATATAATAAAAAAACATTTCAAAGCGTTTCAAATAACGAATTATTCCTTCTTCGGTGATATAAAAAGTGGCTTCTTCTGATTATTCTTAAATGTAAGTCGTCCATAATTTTCTTAAACAAAATATCTTAAAGGCCATTAATTAAATGAAGGTGGTGTACTTTTTATAAATATTTGTTGCTTTCTTGATTTATTACACAGGTTTGTCTTTAATTAAGTTCTATTATTCAACTCGGTTTTGGCATCATTACTTTGAAATCTTCATTATTACTACTACTTTATTATTTTAATTAAATGCTGAACCATCGATTGTAATATTTTTTCAAATTTCTCTGTGCCTTCTTCTAACATTCTCTCCTTATACCCGAAATTAATTTAATAAAAACTTGATGCCTTGATCTCTATATACTTATAGATAGATGGGAATTTTTAAAAATAAGTGATCCAAATCCGTTTAGACCCACCATTCGGATCTACATATATTTAAGCTGGATTGGATCATCGACTTTATAGATTTAAAATTTGGTATAAAGTAATATTGATTAGTCACAATCTCGAAGACTTGGGAGCAGAGTTTTCTATTTTATTAAGTTCTGCACCCATTTTTTGGTATATCGATTATTGTCGATATTCTAAATGTCAACTAAATATCGACAATCTCGATGTCAATGATAAATTTTGATTTGATGTCGATGTCATCATTAATATTCAAACTGTTGGCAGTAAAATATTGAACAGTTTTTTGTTGATCGCTATCTTTGGTATACCAATTCGATATCGATTATCATCGATATTAAACGTTTTGTATTTGCAACAAAAATATCGATAATTCTGCTGTCATTTGTGATCGATGACATCGTTGATCAAGACTATTTCAGCGGGTGAGAAATAATAGGAACTAGAAAAGAACCAAAAAAGTTTCATTTTAATTAATTTAATGATTAATGATAATAATCACTTTTTATATGATCTCAAGACAAATTTATTTATAATTTTATATCCTTGAATTTAACTGCGCATCATTCTTCCATAGTACCCACTGTTTGAATTTTCTCAAAATATGATTATTGCCTATTAATTGATTACTTTTTGAATATAATTTACTCATTTGCATTTAATTTCATTTATTGGAATTGACTGTACATTTTAAAAGAGAACCAATTCAAAAACATTCAAACGAAGAAGGCTTTTAATTTCTATATAATTCTTTTTTAAAACTCAATGGAACATATAGTATCAGGAATTAAAAATCCATACTTAATTTTTTTTAATGGTAATTACTTGAGTAATTTAAAAGTAATGGAATTAAAAAAATGTCAATTCCAAGGAATGGGGATTAATTCCGAAAATAATAATAAAGCTCGTGTGATACACATGTCTCATTTAGAAAGCTTTATTATTAATTTCCAAAAATTGGGCTTCCTCACTTCAAAAAAAATAAAAATTACACCGTCGAAAATAAAATTAATGGTCTCACTGATGGGCGATTACAAACAAAAAAATATATAACAGCCATTTTCACCATATTGCTCGCATATAAAGTGTAATACGAAAATAAATGAAAATCCTACGAACCGGAAAATACCTAAAAACAATTCTTTGTAATTTCAAACTAGGGTTATTCAAGAATTGTCAAGAATTGTCTGTGATATGCACAGTTGAAGCAAAAGTATCCATTTCAGCCAAGAGAAATCTAGTAAACTCTAGTTTCTAGTATTACCACTAATTATATAAGCGTAGCTCGTTTCTAGAAAATAACAAATCGATCAATTTTCAAATAAAATATTTCCGTGTTTCCCTCCATCCTATTAAAATAAAAATTAAACAATAGTAGGAAAAAATAGATTGATTTGATTTCGACATCAATTAACTTAACCTTATTAAAAAATATTATAATCAGCAAAACGAAGTTTCAAGGCAACTTGGTAGATAGTAAGTCCTTCACAAGGTGTGTTAGAGTACCTGATTCAAATCATCGTAATATATTGTAATCTAGTATTCTTAGAGAGGCGCAAATTAAGTCGCAATAAAAAAACGTTGTAAAATTAACAAAAAACGAAGAAAAAAAAAAAAAAAAAAATATTCGCTTTGTGAAAGTCTTAAATATCTTATCCAATATATTTTTGTAGTAATTTTTCTTAGGAACTGAACGTTCTACGTCTCGATTTAGTGCGGACTCATTACGTGGCAACTTAATTGCGTAAAATTGTGTACATCTCAACGTCCAAATTGCGAGCTGTATGATATGCTAAACAAAACAACAACAAAAGTCTATATAATCCACAACTCTTCCATCCAAGGGTTGAACATTAAGTAAATATATTATATATATAAAAAAAAAGAGAAATGAAGCCGTAGCCGATAGGAGCAACCAACAACTAGATATTAATTTTAAACGTAACCGGCAGACGGAGAGTAAAAATAAAATCAGCAGAAAATTAAAGAAAAAAAAAACATAAATTTTAAGATTCGTAATGAGAGAAGAGTCCTTGTCGTTCGATTTTTAATTATTTAACTAAGAGGAGAGAAATTTTAATATTAATTAAGCGTTGAAATTCATTAATTGACAAATTATATTAAAACAACAAAAAATTTAATAAATTAACAAAAGATGAAAATTTTAAAATTTGAAATTATTTTCTTGTCCTTGGTTACTTGTTAAATTTTCAGGATAATTAAAAACATATACATACTATATACCTTCATTCCCTCCTGTTAAAAAATTCAACGTTTGTTTTTCTGAAACTGAATCGAGCAGTCGAATACAGAAACTGAATCTTTGAACAGAAATAATATGCGATTCACATGCAACTCGTAACTTAATTGACCACAACACCAACGTAATATCGATATGCGAAAACACAGGTAAGAGTAATGTTTTGGTTTGACAACGTTTTCAAAATTTATATATGTTAGTGAAGAAAAATTTGAAATATCAGACATGTTTGTAGTAAAGATTTAATTAAAAATAGACTGGTTTCAAGAATTTACTTTTTTTTCAGCCGACTGCGCAATTCAGCAATTGCTTTTGTTAAGCAGAATTGACTAGGTGACTTCAGAAACTGAATTTAGTTAAATTCATTTAAAACTCGTTAATGGCAATTAATATACACGTATTTAATTCTTTTTTAAGTTCACAAGACAGTCTATTAAACAACTGAATTCTTGAAAACAGGCATAATTTATATATTTGAATCGTTTGATTAGAAAACTAATACTTTGCTTAGTCGTATTATCTAGTAAACCAATACATATTTTTGTAATAAGCTATATACATTTTGGTGATCTAAACCAAGGCTATTACCATATCTAAAAAGAAGTACTCATAAAAGAATTTAAACAAGAACGTTGGAATATGGTAGAACAATTTTGCCAGCGTTCTAAAACAGATAAATTACTTTCTTTCTTAGAATTGAGAAAGATGAATTTCATGTACAACAAGTACCGATTTTTAGATTTTACAAAGATGAATTTCATTGCAATAAGCGTCGATTTTGCATTGCTCGAGAAATCATATTTTTGGTAAGCAGAATTTTTCTTAAAAGAGATATAATTCAAAATTTCCAAAAAATCCATCGGCAAGAACATGGAAGCTGATGGTAGTTTCAAGGAGCTGGAAATTAGATAAATATTAAATATACTATTTTCATACCCAAAACTTTAAACTCGTTTTTCTCACAACGAATTTTTTAATAATAATTTTTTTTTTTTTTTTTTGATAACATTAAAACAAAAAAGCACTCGTGATTTCTCAACGTTTTTTCTTTAAACCATAGTATAGCGTACATATTTATGATTTTACATGAAGACGGCGCCACCGTGGGGTCGGGGATTTGCCCGAATTTTTTTGTGGTGAAAGAGGACCCGTAGCAATTCACGTGGTTAAAGAAGTAGGACGCACTACTCGGAAAATTCTGAGAAAAAACGATTTAAAATTTCCTAGCCGCCTTATGAGTTAAAAATGTGAAGCGTTCGTTGAGCCGCTGTCTTGACTAGACGGTTAAGGCTCGGTCTTATGTGCCGGAGGTCCCGCGTTCCGGATCTCAAAATATTGATGTAAACAGTAGATTTGAAATTAGAGGCTCAGAAATCCCTTTGGTACTAATTCCCCTGAATTTTCGGAATTTATTTCCGCCATCTTGAATCTCAAAATTTTGAAAGTAGATTCGAAATTAGTGATCTCAAAATCCGATATGTTCTAATATTCATAAGAATCAGTTGAATTTCAAAAATTGCGGTCAACATTTCGGAACCGCCATCTTGGATTTAGAAATTCTGATAATATGCTAAATTAGTGCCATATTGGGTCCGTTAAATTAAATTTCTAAATTTGGGCAGCGGATTCGAAATTATCATTCTCCAAAACCCCTAACTACCAATTTTCATGAAAATCGCTATAAATTTAAAATTTTCAGTCGCCATCTTGGATCTGCCATTTTGAAGCCGAAAAAAGTTAGCCTATATGTTAAGTTGGAATATGTACCACCTTCAGACAAAAAATGAAGAATATCGATGCAAGCGTTTAGGCGTGACTGAGCAACAAACAAACTTTCATTTTTATATACAGGGTGTTCAGTAGTGGGAGGTCAATACTGCAGGGGGTGAAAGGTCAGACCGAGACAAGCAAAAAATCGTATGGGTGGGGGGGGGGGGGGGGGGGGCATCTCGCACCGTTTGGCAGTTACAGGGTGATTCGTAAATCAGGATTTTGCCTTATATGGTAACCGCTCTTGTATTTTTATCTTTTTTTCTACGCATCGCAGCGGCCCCAAACTGATTTCAAAAAATCACTATGCGGAAGCCCTTTCCAAAAAAGTTTACACCACCCCCCTATCCCCAACCCCTTGGCCACAATCCCCCCTGGAAGTTGAAAAAATTATCTTTGATTTCACGATTTTTCACCTTTCGCCCCACTTTTCTCCGAAGTTCATGTTATTAACATACCTACTTTTTATTTTTTTTAAGTTGCCTATCTAATTACCTTTCCAAAAAGGTGCAACATGCCCAGGTAGGAAAAGGATACGAAAATTTATTTACAAAAATCCTTTTACAGAATATCATGATAATTCGAAGTTTTAGGAAATTATACTTAAGTTTACTAAAAGATACATTTTGTTCGCTTAAAAACTAATTACAATTAAAACGTTTGTCCTTTAAAAGCTGTTCAAAATGTTCTGCGCCAGTTTCGATGCATGCAAGTAGCCTTCGTCTTATTTCACGTTTGAGGTCTATGGTAGCCAGTCTCTCCCGTATTTTCGTGGCTGCAGTCACAATCCTGGTAACTAATTCTTCTCTGGTGTTGATTGGTCTTGAGTAAACTTCATCTTTCATCGTTCCCTATAAGAAAAAGGCCAGTGGAGTAAGGTCCGGTGACCTAGCAGGCCAAGGAATCGGTCCACCTCGTCCAATCCAGCGCTCTGGGTAATGTTCATTCAACCTTGCCCTAACAATGTTCCCAGTATGCGCAGGTGCTCCGTCGGGCTGTAAATAAATTGCGCTTCTGGTGACCAGGGGGATGTCCTCCAACAGATCCGGAAGGGTATTCTCCAAAAAGTCCGAGTATAGCTGACTATTCAGCACTTGGGGCAAGATGAAGGGTCCTATCAACTGGTTGCCGATGATGCCAGCCCAGACATTGACACTAAATCTTTGCTGGAAGGACCGACACCTGGTCCTATGTGGGTTCACATCTGACCAGGTGTGGAGGTTCTGGAAGTTTGTGATGCCATCCCGGGTGAATTGCGATTCATCCGTTCACAGAATTCGGTCTAGAAACCTTCTGTTTTCCATGTCAGACTAAAGCAGCCAAGTGAAAATTGCAATCGTCCTTCGGAATCTCCTTCCTGTAGTGCTTGGACCGGGATATGGTGGTATGGATGTATACCCTCTCGGTTCACAACGGTCCAAACTCTCCCTGAAGACAATCCTGACCTTCGTGCGACCTGCCTGATGCTTATTACACGGCTGTTCCTGACGATGCTGAGGATTTGTTGGTCGGGCTCCGCTGAATCGGCCGATTTTCCTGCTCGCATTTCTGCTCTGGGGGCGGTTACACTTCCGGTTTCTTTTAACCTTCTGAAAGTCCTTGAAAATACCCTTCTGTTGGGTACCCGCCGATTCGGGAATCTCCTTTGGTATTCTCGTACGGCCTCACTATCATTTCCTTCTACTAAACCGTACACGTAAATTATATCGGCATACTCGTCAACACTGAGTTCTGCCATTTTATCTTAATTTTTTCTATTAAACACCCGGTTTTATCGCTTGCTTCTTCAACTGTGGTCAATGTCCTTTCAAACTTACCCATTTTTATACCATAATTCATAGGAGGTATTAGAAACGGAGCGTCAGGATACTTAAGAGTCAATACTGGATATAATAAACTAATAACGCTATTTAACGAGATTACATTTATTATTTTATTACTGTTTTGCTGAAATAATAAAAATGTACTACCTCTGTTTCCTAAACAAACATTTCCGAACTTGCTGTCATAAAAATTGTTTACTTAACGATTTTTTTCATTATGGTGCAATAAAGTAATTAGGTACCTGTGAGGATGTTTTAATTTCAGGACTTTTGCAACCCTTTTCTACCTGGGCATGTTGCACCTTTTTGGAAAGGTAATTAGATGGGCAACTTAAAAAAAATAAAAAGTAGGTATATTAATAACATGAATTTCGGAGAAAAGTGGGGCGAGAGGTGAAAAATCGTGAAATAAAAGTTAATTTTTTCAACTTCCAGGTGGGATTGTGGCCAAGGGGTTGGGGATAGGGGGGTGGTGTAAACTTTTTTGGAAAGGGCTTCCACGTAGTGATTTTTTGAAATCAGTTTGGGGCCGCTGCGATGCGTAGAAAAAAAGATAAAAATACAAGAGCGGTTCCCATATAAGGAAAAATCCTGATTTACGAATCACCCTGTAACTGCCAAAAGGTGCGAGATGCCCCCCCCCCCCCCCCATACGATTTTTTGCTTGTCTCGGTCTGACCTTTCACCCCCTGCAGTATTGACCTCCCACCTCTGAACACCCTGTATACATATACAGTGAAGTGCAAAACTGATCACATGATTCTACATTTTGACTTCTGTCGCCTCCTGCACACGGAAAAAAGCTCTGATTTGAGTGAAACAAAATTTCCTGAATTCCTCATGTTTAGTATAATTCTTAGTAAAAAGCACTCTCAATAATTCTTCATACAATTTACGTTTAATTAAATTGTCCGCAAGTAACTCATGTGATCAGTTTTGCACCCGGTTGAATATATAAATGAAACTCCCATATTTTAATAATTAATCCACAACCATTCATTTTTCTTTAATTCATTAAGTCTGTTTGGCATTGATTGGTATAGATTATCAACAATTTGTTGAAGAATTTTATTCCATTCGTCTTGGAAGCGATCCCATAATTCGTTTAGCCCTTTTGGTGGTTCTGCATATCCTGCTAATTTTCTTTTTACGTAAGCCCACAAATTTTCAATCGGGCTTATATCTGGGCTTTGTGCCGGCCACGTCAACATACAAAATATTTAGGTTCCCAGCCATTCTCTCACTATTTTGGCTGTATGTTTGGCCGTGTTGAAATATAACTTTTTCCTCAGGCATCCCACTTTTTCTTATTGCCTGAGGTAAGTTGCTCTGGAAAATTCTCAGGTAGTCCTCCTTCATCGTACCTTCAATTCTACATACGGGACCGACACCATTCTTGGTAATACACCCCTAAATCATAATGGATTCACCCCCGTGTTTCATCGTCGGCGTCACTGAATTAGAATGATGTCCTCTAGAATTGTTAGTCCAACACCAAGGCCGCCCATCGAGTCGACAGAAGTCAAAATGTAGAATCATGTGATCAGTTTTGCAATTCACTGTATAGGAATATACACACAGATATTCTGAAGAAAATTGTTAATTGAAGTTTTATGGATATATAAAAATGGTTGGAAGTTCGGCCCATAAAATACCAATTTTTAAATAATCCTGTTTTCCAAATTCAAACTAAGAATGACTTCTTAAATGTATAAAAACTGCATCGATATCTTATTCAGCGATACCTTATTTTAGTTTCTATGTATTTATTATTATATTTACATAAATATGACAAATATTACTAAGTACAATTTTACTTGGTCACGCTTATTCACATGTTTAGGGTTATTTATATATAGCACTGTATTTTTTCTATATATTTACTTCTTTTTGTTGATTTCCTTAATTTTCTGCAAGCAAATATTTGCTTGTTCTATGACAAAATTATTTTTATGCTTCTTACCAACACTTAACGCATCTTCGCAATTTTTCTTTGCATTAGTCAGTAGATTTGATTTTATGTAGAGAACACCGATTTCGGTTTTGATTCGAGCTGCCTCAACGTCATCTCGTAGAGTTTCAGCAGCTTTTAATGCTTCTTCGAGGAATTTAATTGCTGCACTGTAATCTTCGCACAATTGGCATGCTTGACTCATATTGCATAATACATCAATTATTTCGATATTTTCATTTTCATTAGCGCGATAATAAGCGTCATATGCGTCGGCGAAACAATTTTTTGCTTCAACATATTGCCGCATCTGAAGAAGGACATTTCCGAGTTGATTTTTGGTAAATGCCAACAATTCGAGCAATTCAATGTTAGTTCCTTTTGATGAATTCAGTTGTATCTGAATTTTTCCTGCAATCTCTTGATACTCGTTTTTAGAGACACGAAATTTTCCTTGACGCTGTCGAACGTAAGCAATTTTAATACGTGTTCGTAGAATTTTTATACTTTCTTCTTGATATCCTTCCGATTTTAGCACTTTCAGCTCTCGAATATATTGCTGTCTAGCTCGAACAAGATTGTTTTGTCTAAGCGCTGAATTTCCCATTGCATCGTAAACATTGGCTATACAATCCACTGATTCCATTTGTTTAGCCAATTCTAGAGCGTTTTCCAGATATTTTTCGGCCTTATCATAGTCTTGAGTTTCTATTAAATTTGAAGACTTTTTCATTATACTTAGATACTCTTCTTTGACCGGATCAACCTTTTTGAAGAATGATAGTAAGCCTAACAATACAGCTGATGCAGAAGGTGTCCATTGTTTTACAGTTGAGAGTTTTTTCATTAGAAGATATGAACCTTGCTGGTAAATTTTATGGTATCTGAATGGGTTCTTCGGCATAACGCCGAAAAAATTAATGGCTTTATGTAATCTATTAAAATTCATCTGATGCTAAGCAATTCTAGAATTTATACCATTTTATTAAATCTTTTTGAACAGTTTAAAATCAGTCAATACAGAAAATTGACAGGTCAGTATAGGGAATATGATCATAATTTTAGAAAATCAAAGTGTTTTTAATTTAAAACGAGGGTTTAACAACTGTAAGCATTTATAAAATGTTTTTTTTGTTTTATAAGAACTTTTCCATTCAATTCAGCTGCAAGAGGTTAAATGTTATTCACTTCGTTTTCCGTAATAAAGATAGATAGATTTAATTTCAGCCAGTATACTATCGTAACTGACTCGAAATAAAGTCCCCACGGACTACCCTCGAAGATAACTTATTTAATTGTATCTTGCATTCAAGAAATAAGTCTTTGCAGCCGATTTCGCCATTCAGCAATTGAGCTGAATTGAGCGATCTCCACTGCAGACACTGGATTTTATTATAACAGTCGACTTTTCAATTCAGCAATTGCTTTTCTTGAGCTGAATTGTACAATTGACTAGATAAACTGAATTTTGAAATATGGGGACATATTCAGCACTTGACTGTATAATTCAGCAATTGGTTATTATAAGCTGAATTGAACAATTTGCTGCAGGAACTAAATTCTTGTATACAACCTAGTTCGTACAATATCACTGTAAAAATTTGAGGTCATCTTATAAAAATTCATTCCTACCGCGATACTTATATCTGTATATTTAAAAAAAAAATCTCTATTTACAGAACTACAATTTTTAAAAGCAGTCACACTCTCAGGCAATTTCATCGTGTGACCCTTCGTCTTCCATGAGCTTGAGTTGGAGCTGGTAAAATTGCATCATTTCCTTGTATGTGAGGTACATCGTAATCAGCGACTCTCCGATTAGAGCTGCACCTAGGAAGGGCACAAGAGGTCTTCCCAGTTTTTTGACGAGCGCAAAAACCTCCTTCGGCTGCTCCGTCACCGACGGCAGCCTGTAGGTGTAGTGACGAGTAGCAAACATTAATGTGGCAAAAGGGGCCAGCAAAGCGGGGTAGCCTACTCCGAGAGTCGCCTGAAATGCAGTCGCCCGCAGCTGGGTGCATATGGGACACGCCTCGGTGTCGAGGAAAACCGATTTCTGGACATACGCCTTGTGGAAGAACATTGAGCCCACCGCCGGCAGGACGACGATGGGCAGGTAAGTGGACAGTCTCCCGTAAGTTCCCAGCTTTAGTTTCCCTCTGAAGTAATTGTTTATGTAAATTCCGACGGCTGCACTCATTGCCCCCAGAAGCCCAGGAGTGTAAACCAGGGACCATCTAAAATTGTATAGTATTTTATTAAGGTGTGAACTATTAGAAGGAGGATTAATTCAGGGTTTCTTACACGTCTGATTGCGGCTTCCACGTCGAAATTAATTTCCACTGGAAGACCGCAGCCTCATCGGGGCTCAAAATAACAGCATCCGACGGGATCTCCCGTGATTTTGTTTTGTAAACAGCCATTTATTGAGAAAAGAATATAAAAGTCGTTTATATATTCCCCGTGAATTTGTCTTGTTTACGGAGAAAAATTTAACAGTCAACCGGCTAAAGCCCACATTCCGAACGATCCGAGCAAACAGCTGATTCAAAACTGTCAAATCGTGTGCAGAATTTTCGTTCAGTTGATTTGATGCTTCATTTTGCAGAACCGCGCAGAGATGGTAATGCTGCTTGAATAAAAACATGTAATTTAAAGTCTTCGAATTAATTTAAAAATTAGACATTATTATGAATTAAACGTTCCAAAATGCCAACGAAGGAACATTAATGCATTCTTCAGCTATCTAATATTATAACTTTTGAGGATTTATAAATAGATACTTACACAATTTTTAAAATTTTAAATTCTCAAAAAAAGAACAGTTTCATTTATATTTAAAACGTGTAAAAATTTTAGTTTTCTTTTAAAAGGCCGCTTAAATTTTCTTTCAATTAACTGAACAATTGTTTTTTCTTCTGAATGAAAAGGTTGATTTTTTGAGTGATTTTATATTTCATAGAAATTTTTGTCTATCATCTTAACTTAAACATAAATCCCTCAAAATCGACACTCGCTTAAACTTTATGATTTATTTGCAATACAAGTTGATATTAAAACTTGTATTGCAAATAAATCATAAAGTTTAGGCGAGTGTCGATTTTGAGGGATTTATGTTTAAATTAAGGTCAAAACATAAAATTGATTTTTTTTCTTTCAGTCCCACCTCGAAATTTTGTGGCAAATACCTAAACAAAAATTCCCTGAAAATTGGAGCCCTTAATATTAATATTAAGTACTAGACCAAGGCTTATAAAGATTTCCCATATAAAATACACGTAAACTTTGATTATTTTTCTTCAAAACTCGACAGCTCAGAGGCATTTTATGCTATAATCTTGGTCAATGGTAGGATTTCTTCAGAATTGAATGCTCTACAAAAGTGTCCAGTGCGGTGTAACCCTAACTCCTACCAGCGAGGTAGTACGGGTCACTAACCCCAATTTTTCCATGAAATTCTCGCTTTTTGCCCCTATCTTGTAAACAATAAGAGGTACAGAAAAAGTGAATATGACAAACTTGTAGGAAATTCAATTTCCTCCAAAAAGTTCTTGAACACCAAATCGCTAACATCAATATTTCTTGAGATATTGGGCTTTGAAGGTGTGGTGGTGTGGAATTTTAATGGATTATTGTGCTAAATTGTAGAAACACTACCTCAACTTCAAAGCCCAATATCTCAAGAAATATCGATGTTAAGGATTTGGTGTTCACAACTTTTTTGTAGGAAATTGAATTTCCTAGAAGTTTGTCATATTCACTTTTTTTTACCTCTTGTTGTTTACGAGATAGGAGCAAAAAGCGAGAATTTCATGGAAAAATTGGGGTTAGTGACCCGTACTACCTCGCTGGTGGGAGTTAGAGTTACACCGCAATGGACACTTTTGTAGAGCATTCAATTCTGAAGAAACCCTACCATTGACCAAGATTATACCATAAAATGCCTGTGAGCTGTAGAGTCTTGAAGACAAATAATCAAAGTTTACGTGTATTTTATATGGGAAATCTTTATACGCCTTGGTCTAGTACTTAATATTAATATTAAGGGCTCCAATTTTCAGCGAATTTTTGTTTCGGTATTTGCCACAAAATTTCGAGTTGGCACTAAAAAAAAAATAGTCGCGAAAAAAAAAGCACCCTAATGTATATGTATATACGAAAACTGTTTATAACGCAATAAAATACCCGGTCCCTTCAATTGCGCTATATATAGAGTTTACACTGTATTTTAGGTACCCAATCCTTACCATTAATGCACATACATTTTGTTTTATTTATATTTTATTTAAGTTTATTCATTGATACCCAATTAAAGATTTCATTAATTTTATTGTTCAGATCTAGTTCACATTGATGCCCATCATCAGTAGTTACATACATTAACGTATCATCTGCGAACAATAATACTTTTGTTTTTAATGTCACTAATATATAATAAGAAGAGAATAACACCCAATATCCCTGTAATACATCCAAATTTATATTTTCCGTATCCGAAATATTTCCATTTATTTTTACTTTTTGCAATATGCCTGTTAAATGGATGTCCAATGTTTCAAAATCTCATTTTCTCAAGTCCAGAAATATTCCATTTTTTAATTATTTAAAATTCCAATGAGAGTTGATTCACAAGATCGTCCTTAGGTGAAATCTTGATTGTTTCTCATATAATATATCGTTTTTATCAATAAAATTGCATAATTTAATATTCATCATTTCTTTCAGTAACTTCTCATATGTAGACAGCATGTTCTCAGTTCTAATAGACTAATAGTTGATATTTGGCATAAAATAATCCTATTACTGTAGTAACTTCCCTCATTAATGTGGACCACATACATACAGGAGCAGCCCTCTCTTATTCTGCTACGGGCTCTTTTACCCAGTTTAATATAAAATATATGAAAATATAAGAAGAGAAAAACAAGCAAATTAGATTAAAAAGAAAAGGAAAGCTCTACATAGATTAAATAAAAACAAGTAGGCAATACATAAAAATAATAGAGGTTAATATAATAAAACAGCTAACAATGAATACAAAATTACCAATTCCTTAAAAGCTTATACAGAGCTTATAATGATGAAAAATGACATTATACAGCACCGCCATTTGCATTAACGGTACTTTAACGAATCTTTCGATATCGTAACGGTATTTTAACGGAAAAAATGCGGTAAAGAAATATTTCTTAACGCCGACAATGCCATTTAGATTGTTGTGTATCTTACCCGCACTGTTGTCGTCGTCGTCGTCGTTGAAAAACACAATGCAAAAGAAAAGAGTGCCGTCAACAACGACAACACGGCGCACGTTCGGATCTACTCTCCTCAGCTAAAAACCCAAATAGAACAAAGGAACGGAGCGTTTTAGATGGATTTTTTTTTCTGCACTCCTGAATTACCTGCTCTGGCCTCGTCTTGCTCACACATATCATATCGCGCTGATGCGACTCTCCTCTCAGGTTGTGAACATTTTTGTTTTTGGTACACTGGCTGGCCGACAGAGTGTAGATGTTTCGCCTGATGGTTGGTACCAATTTTCATGGGGACAGAAAATAGAATATTTTAGGCAGACAGAGCAGACGTCACGGAAATCCTTCACCTTATTACTATATGCTCATGTGCGAGAGATGTTGTCGATGTTGGGAGAAGAGAAATATATAGGGAGAGAGAGAGAGAGAGTGGGACTTTTTGGTAAGCAAAACAGTGCAGAATATCAGAGTATTAGAGTATTGTGTGTGAATATTGAGAAATCTAAAAATTAGTCCGTTTATACCGTTATATGTGAGATGAGTATGAAATACGGTATTGGTAACGGGGACGTTGCTTTCCCGTTTTTCCTCCTGCTCTCTTCTTATAGAGATGTATATGTATAATATTTTCCCAAAAAGAAAAATTTGTTTCTCTTCTAAATCGCCGACAAGGAGCATGGATTTTGAGAATGTGTTTGAATGATGTTGGGCCAAAACCACTGACATATAAGAACTGGACTGCTGATCCCGTACAAAAACTCACATCAAAAGCAAGACCAAATTTTGACCGAATTCTAACTATCTCGCTCTTTCTTAAGCCCGCAGGCAGACAAATTTACAAAAAAAAATGGCCAATAGCCAAATGAAGGTGGCGCCATGTATGTGCACTTCTTTTGGTTTTTTCTAGTATCTTCGCGTGTGATACATCTTTTTGATACTCCCAATAGATAAATAAAAGTAAACACAAGCTTTTTGCACATCACTTTTACCCACGACAGCCTTTACAAGTTGCCCGCCAACTCATCATTTTCCGTTGCAATCAGCTGTTAGAATAGTTTAACGATGTCCAACAGATGGCTACTTCATTTTGTGATACAACTTTTAGCTTGGGTTGGTATAAATGAGAAATGTGAAGGTTAGACAAAGGCAGAAAAATAATTTGTAAAGCTATCTTTGTCTTTCTTAAGACCGCAGCTGATTGCCGCGAGGAACATTTTTGTGAAAAAACTTAAAATTAACCGTGATATAAAAGAAATCGGTTCATGACAGCTTAATTATTTTTTATTTGCTTCATTTTAAACATAATTGTGCGGTATTTTAGGGAATTTTTAATAGCATGATTTGCGCCATGTGGGTTGAGCCTGCGCTAAAAATGGTCTCGTTTTTCAGACGGCGGTTAGCAGTCCAGTTCCTCTATGTCAGTGGCCAAAACCCAGAACCCAGAACCCAGAACCATAGAGCCATAGAGTTCAGCAGCATTGCTCGCGGTTGTCGGGTTGGGACTGGGAGTGTGGTTGACGTTCGTCGGTTTCGGGTCGTTTCTTTGGTATGTGGGGGTTGGTACTCTTTTCTGGGACAATGATATAGACTTGCTATTGAGAGCTACTGCTAAAACCCCAGACAGAGGGCGCCTTCTTCCTTGGGGAAAGTAAAATCGTGCGGAGAGAGTGTGGCGCGCGTACACAGAGGAGGAACTACTCGGGCCTCGGGAAGTAAGCGAGTCGTCGTCGTCGTATCCGTCACGTTTAAGTGTACGCGCTTTAGTAGCCCATAGTACTCCCGGTTTAGCTAAGAAATTAAGTAAGAATAGCGCAGGGAAATATCGCGTGAAATTTTTTTGCGAACTATTTTTTTTTTTTTGGTTGGGACTTTAATAAAAATTAATATTATTTTAATTTTTTAATTTTATTTATTTTTGGTCTTAAACTCGAAAGAAACCAAAAAAAAAGAAAAGCGATGGAGTGCTGGCGAAAAATTCGGTTTTGAATGGGGATTTTCGGTGCTAGAAAAGATTGTTGCCGAAATTTTCGATAGAAAGTGAATTCAGAGGGTGGTGAGTGTGGACGAGAACTTCCCTAGACGGGCGGGCGGGCAGTCGATCGGTCGGTTCGAAAAAAATAGTATTAAAATATTATAAAATAGGGGGAAATAAAAAATAATGTGTATGAGGGCTCTACCTAATTCTACTGCTGCTGATTGTGCTGTAAAGACGGGCGAGTTTTGAAAGTTTAAAGATATATGCGAGCTTTAAGGAACTTGGATAAGGAACCTTTTCATTATTATCATTATTATAATTTTTTTTTAAATAATTATAATACAATAATCGTTACGTTATTTTCGGGTGTGCCTAATTTTGGAAATTCGGGTTCGTTCCAAAAACGTTTCACTTTTATATTGAATAAATGAAAAATCGGTGTTCGAACGTTGATTATAAGTGATTATAAATATTATAAAAAGACTTTGTGGTACTTACCAATTTTTCTCTTTTTTAATTTTTAAAGCACACTAAATTTGTGACATTCTCGTGAAGTATCCCCGAAAACGGGGGGAACCCTCTGCCCCTGTGTCAAAAAGTAAAATCGCGAGATACCGCAAACCCCGCGCCGTGCTTTGCTGATTCTTTCTTCAGGTGACGAAAATGTTTACAAAACTATTTTTATTCTTGCGGTACGATGTGTGATCTTCTGTGTGATTAAGCTCCGCACGGAAGGAGGGCTGCGCCTTTCTATATATATATGTATATACTATACTACATATATATATATTGTTTAAAGTTCAAAAAAGAGACACTGCCAGAATTACAATATCTGAAAAATGCTAAATAAATAAATAAAATGAATTCGTGAAGGATATTTAA
Source organism: Dysmachus trigonus (assembly GCA_949715965.1). Lineage (NCBI taxonomy): Eukaryota > Metazoa > Arthropoda > Insecta > Diptera > Asilidae > Dysmachus > Dysmachus trigonus. Next base: position 69,275,770 of record OX454323.1, read on the forward strand.
AGTGTAACAATAGTGCGGTTGTTTTTTTTTATATATAAAAGATAGACTGTGTTTAGACGTTCGGAACGGAAGGGGCAGACAGCACCCCCAAAAAGACGCCAGAGGAGGACAAGGAAGCTCTTCTCACAACAGAAGGACTTCTCGCGGCATGACAGCCCCATTCCAAAAGATGAAATTTTTCACTTGGTTCCTTCTTCGTTCGCTATCGTCTTCTTCTTACTCTACCCTCCCCCACCATCCGCAGCATCCTTTTGGGCTAATCAAATTAAGGCAGCATCCGGTGCATCGCTAAGTACCAATCGAACGGTACATCGTGTCAGTGAAGGGTGCGAATCCTACGAGACCCCGCTGACAGTTAGTTAGGGTTAGGTGTATTGTATTTGTAGGGCAGAAGGGGGGTACACCACCTTCACCAGTACCGTTATCATGTTTTCATTTATTTCCCCTTAATATATGCCGGGGTAGAGAGAGAACAAGAGAGAGAGAGAGAGAGGATTTTAGAATCCCAAAACTCACTTTTATTTTCTTCTACTATACACACTCACACATAGAACGGAAGCATGCGCCCTACATTTTCTACTTATTATGACGTCAAAATGCAGAGTAACAGTAGAAAATCCTAACCTAAAAAAAAATTAAATAATAAAAGGAACCAGAAAAAAAAATCGTATAACCCCTTTTTTTTGGTGTCCATATTCAGCCTATACAACGCTAGAGCCCTCTGCTGAGCTCTATGACTTTAATTGAACTTTCGACAGGTTTGAATCGTATAACTCGGGGGAAAAAAGGGTTTTAATTGAAGTGACCTTGCCACTCACATAATTTGAACGGCCACCGCCGCCGCCACTTCCCTTTAAAATAAAATAAAAAAAAAATGAAATAAAAATTTGTATTTCAGAGGGTGGTTTATTGGGCCTGTGAAATATCCCAACCCCTCTCCTCCTATCCCCCTCCGCCGTCTCTCCAGCTTCCCATACTTAATGAGAATTGATTGATTCTTATATAGGGTCGATTTTTGGGGATCCATGGAGCCCTTCTTCTGTTAGGTAACCTCTCTGCTGCTGCTGCTGCTGTTGGCGAGAGGAGAAGGCGGGACCATTAACAATTTAATGAGCTCTTCCCTTATATTATTTTTTTTATTTTTTACTTCTGTTCCCTTCCTTGTTTTTTTCTTTAATGCGAGCAGCAGTAATTGGGTCTGAACAGGCAATTTTTACGCTATCATGAATAATTGCGAGCAATGTTTTGCCCTCTGTTTATATTTCCGGTATCCGAGAAAGCCCTTTTTTCCTCCTCCTCCTCTGCTCGCTTCTCGAACAAATTCAAACCCTAAATAATGTCTTTACTGAAAATTACATTCCCCTAATATTTAAGATTTTCTGCTGTTTCACATTTTTAATCCCAACAACAACAACAAAAAAAGAAACTTCCAAGGATAACTCAGATAACTTGTATTTTTGGGAATCTGTTTTGTTTTACTTGTTCTTATCAAAAAAAAAAACATTCTCGAAAAAATGTTCTTAATAAACAAGTTTTTTTCTTGCTTCACGGATCAATCCATGAAAAATCACGATGATTTCAATGATAATGATTAAATAAGGGCTTTTTGCGGTGGTGGTTGATATTGAATTCTTATTTAGGAAGCGAGCAATTTTTATCAATATCTCGATTCATCACCCCGATTTTTGTTTTTCAATCCGAATAACAGATTCGAAGTTAGGTACCCCAAAAATGCGTATACAGCGTTATTGGTAACAATATGTTCCAACAATTTGCCAATCGATAGAATCCTCCGATCAACCTTTGGTCCGTGAGCTATTTATTCAACACCCTGTAATTTTCTTAACACACATCCTGCGAAACTCATTCAGGTGACAATTGATAGATCATTATAATGAGTGTTCAATCACATCTCTATCCCGCTCCCATCACAAGTTTAAAATTGTCAAAATTCAAAAACCTGTAACATTGTCTCTAATTTAATCCTCATCCTATGTTCGAGAAAAAAATAACTTACAACGTATTTATGGGTCAAAATTACCCAATACATTTAACACACTTTATACCTACATTAGAATGTTTTTTTGCAAACTAATGAAATTAGGTTTGTTCATTGACTCGAAAACCTGTGGCACCCCAGGGCGCCCTGAGAACTGTCAAAAAACATGGGGCGCCCCAGTGCTTGTCAGTTAAACGAACAGCTTATTAAAAAGGAGAACTGTCATCTGACCTTTTGCACATAAATTATAAAATAAAACCACTACTTTTTCAAAATGCTCACATCGAAATGCTAAAATTAAGTTCTTGTGCCCGCAACAAGAGTTAATTATACTTTAAATACCGTATCTGTTAACAATTAAACTGATATCCGTTATTAACCCTGAGTTTTTATCTGGAGTAAAACCAGGGTGCGCCAGGGCGTTCCAGGTTTGTCAAAAAACAGAGAACTGGCATTTGACGTTTAAAAATCAGTGCAACTAGGGCGCACTGGGGTGCCACAGGATTGTCAACGAACAGACCTATTAACGAAACAAATAAAAAACTGTTTATTTCAAGAAATGATGAAACGTCACTATAAAAGGAGCTGCCAAATAGGAATTATCACAGACAAGATTTTTTCAAAATATACGTTGGGCAATTTTGACCCATAAACACAGGAAAAGGCTCTCGGAACAGAGAATCACACTGTATTTTAATTTTGCATGAATACAATATATCTATATAATATCTAGTTTGACATTTTCATTAGCCATATTAGATCCGTCATTGACAATTTTGACATTTGAATAGTAAATATAAAGAAAAACATCTTGAGCTGTTTTGAATTACAAAATTTGAATAGGACCTTTCTTAGATACCCATTTTCATGAAGATCACTTGGTCAATATTGATGATCAGAAAGTGACCCAATTTGATTTATGTTATATTGAATATCATTTCCTCCCAATTTGATTTTATCGAGTTCTAACTTGAATTTTTCGTCATACCTATAAAAGGGTTTGATAAACAAAATACAATTAAAAAACAAAAATTAAAAATATGCTACTTGAGATATTTAGAAATAAAAATTTTTACCCTTATTTCTACAAATGTTTTTCTCTTATTTAATACTTTCTTATAACACTCTAATAGTGTGCAAAACTTTATTAAAATTCACTGATTTATCCAAATTCAGGTTTTAATATAATTTTTTTAGGTAAATTTGTATACTATATTATTTCTATTTAATTTCTAGAGTTGTCTCCTTAAGCCATGTTGCCAATTTCGCTTTAGGTATAATAGATATAGTACAACTAGTATATGTTTTTTTCTTAAAATATGATACATAAGTAAGTATACAGCTTCCTCAGTTTATAAATGTCCAAACACTACCTTCTTGAAAATTAATCAGATATCAGAGAGATATCAAAGACTTACTTTTTGAAAGAACTTGCAGTATAAATTTAAAAAAATGTTCGTGAGCTTATCTTATAACAAATAGCAGGAATAAAATTTATTTTAAATCAATAAAATACCTAACTTTATGAAACCTACTTTCAATCAGCAATGCACTTTAAAAATGAAACTTTACTGATGCAAAAATGTAATGTTACTGATGACATGGTAGCGTAAAGTGCATTGTAGTGAAAGTGAATGCGAAACAATAAGGAAACCTTCGAAAGGAAGTAAAAGCACATGAAGCTTGAGTTGCATTCAGAAGTTTCTAGGTCGACTCGCTCAACTCACTCTAGAAATGCATCAACATACTCATCGTAGCATAATTAGTTAGAAGCTCGAGATAGGGCTGGAAAACATCGATATATAGAGAGGAGAGGCTGAAGAAATTGCCAGCCATGTAAAAGTTAATCCTATTGTTAAGCAAAATGTGAAAATGGATCGAATGGGTACATACAGCTATCATATAGGAAGACTTAAGGCTCGTTACACACTGTTGAATTTGTCTCAGGATTAGGTAGTGGGCTACTTAACAAGAAAATCTTTAATCTCGTTACGCACTATTGGCTAGTTTAGAGATTAGAAAGCGTCGAGGTGTCAAAACAGTGGTTGGCTTAAATATATAAAGAGTGGGTCATCTGTTAGTTTCTTTTTAAATTACATGTTATTTTGATACAAATAACACTTTGGCACCCAAAAAGTTGACAGAAACACAGTGCTATATCTGGGCGTTATTTAAATGAAATTATATTCCAAAATTGTAAATCCTGATAGGGAGTGAAATGTGGAAGATAACATTAACACTATTATTAATATTAATAATTATAAGTTTAGGACTAACTACGAGTTCGAAGCAATTTAAAAATGTTCCATATTGTACAATATAGTAACATGAACTTAGCAAACATTTTCATGATGTTCCCGTGTATCGAAACTGATATCAATAAAATGATTACAATAAAAAATTCTTGATAAAATATTGGTTAGCAATCAAGGGATCAAAAATATATCTTACTGAAATGAAATTTCTCCAACACAAATACAATCTGATCGGCCAAATGGAATTTAACCTCGACTCATTTTTAATCCAAGCTTCTATTTGTAAACAAGTTCGCACGAAATGCGACATGATATTATATAAATTATGAAACTGAAACCATTTTGTGTTTACACAAAAGCTGGGCCATCTGTTAGTTTTTTTTTTAAATTACAGATTATCTTGACTGAGACAGTTCTTTTGCGCTAAAAAGAATAACAGAAACGTAGTATCATATTTCTGCGATATGAAATGAATAGATTTATGCTTGAACAACGTTGGAAAATATTGAGAACATATTTCCAAAGTGACTGTCTCGTATGCTGTGTTGCCGAAACAGCGAGAATTTTATGCTTGCTTAATGTTTCGAAATAATATTTGCCCTTAAATAACTTTGCGGGATTAATTATGATTTAAGGACATAAAAACAAGTTTAATATAATATTTATTACGCGTATACTGGCCTTACCTCCTTTATACGTTACAAAATTACGCAAATTCGAAATTGGGGTAATTTTCGATAAAAATATTGTTTTATAGATTTGTGCCGATTTTTAGTGATAAAAGACAAATTTCAGATCTAGATTTGATCTGAAACGAATTTTAGAAGATCGAAAGAAGATGTATTAAGCTAAGAAAATCTTAAACTTTATAGATATTTATGAAACTGGGTATATGAAGGATTTGGGGTCATTGATTTCAAACATGTCTAATTTAAACTCAGGTTATAGATGATTTATCAAGTTGAATGTCGACAGAGGCCAAACAAGAACGAATAAGATTATGGTGGGCGTGCAATTTCTTTTTAACATAAAATATGGTGGGAAATTTTCAAAAGATGTACTTTTAAAATATATAAAATATTACATAATATTTAAAGAATTTTAACTCGTTTACGTCATTTTTGTATATTTTCCCCCAAATAATTCGTAAAATAATAATAATATTAAAACAAAAAAACGAAAAGGAACCAAGTGAACATAAATCACCAGTGCAAGCGCCTCAATATGTAGAAGAGGCGTGTATATTTTGTTGATTTGGAAAGAAAAAAAAAATAGCTGTCTGCCGCTAAAATCTGAGAAATTTCTCTTAACCAAAATAAATAAATAATAAAACAAGAAAAGAAAAAGAATTTCGCAAATGTTTGCGACGAACCTCTAGACAATTTTTGCTCGCAGCCAAACTATCCCGCCGATATTCCAATTCTTTCGACTTATTATTCACCTAATTGCAGAAATATTATAAATAACACCGTCAGCCTAAAAATAGCCGCGAGTGTCTGAAATCTCGATCTGATTAGGTCTAAGACATCAGAACGCGAACAAGTGAAATATGTTGATATTATTATTACGTTATCGAGTGTGAATTGTTGTTAAAAAAAATCGCAAAGTCTAAAAAGTAGCTACTAGCGAGATTTAAGTATAGTTGTTACATTATAGCCTAGTTCGTAGTAAAAAAAGGTTCCCGCCTCCGAATACTACTACTATAGAGGTGATCTACATAATAATAAAAAAATAATAATTATAATTGAAAATCTCAACAAAAATAAAAAAAAATTAAATCGTTATACAGTGTGCTTGCCAGGAGTTTTGAAAAATTCATTATTAAGGATTCTCAGCAGAAAGATTGATCTCTGCGGTTGGCCTCCCCTGAGCACTGTTTAAAGTGTGACCCGGGGGCCGATAATCTCGTTTCGCGTAGTTTTTGCATCGACGAATAGTTTTGTTTTAGAATATTATCGAAGATGCCTGTTAAAAAGCAGGGTAAGTAACAAAAATATTTTTTCTTATTGTTTTTAATATAGTTTTAATATTCTAAGATAAAAAATTTTTATTGAGAATTCCACCAAAATATTTTCACCTCCTACTTATTTTACTTTCATTTATATTTTTAGTGTGAACTTGCGTTTAATGAGTCGTTAAATTTAATTTAATGCTACAAAATGCTTTGAATGAAAACATTTTGTGATGAACTATTATTTATATATAGTGAAAAAGTTCAAATATGTTCTGATTTATATTTTTGGGATTTTCAACATGAATAAATTATAGGGTGTTTTTTTTAGAGGCGGAGAACTTTAAATTAAAATAAAAAGCAAAATTATGTTTTATTAACCAAGAAATTGTCTTTATTTGAAAGATAGTTTTTTGGCATTAATGTTTGAATATGCTTTCGGGCATGTGGCTGGCGCGTAAATGGCGTAATCTGGAGGTCCAATTTTGACACACTCTTCGCAGTACAGCAGGCTGAATTTAGGTAATAAATCGTCGAATGTTAGCTTCCAAGTGCTGAATTGTTTCTGGTTTATCGGCGAAGACATGCCACTTTACATAACCCCAAAGAAAATAGTCTAGTGGATAGTTTCTCCAATTATTCGCTCTGAAGGAAGATTATGAGCACCATAAAACTCACGTAATGCCCGGATGTGTTTCTAGAATGGAACCGTGTCTTTGAAATAAATTTGAACAATGTGCAAATGCTGCTCCGGCGTGTCTATTCATTATGAATTGCCAAACCAAACTAACCTCAAAACAACCGAGAACTTTCAAATCATTTGTCACAGAAAACAGCTTTTCCAATTCAAAGTTCACCGCCACTAAAAAAAACATATATTAAATCATTGGGCGAGAGGTATAGAATAAAGAATACAATGATTTTTAAAATAATTGGATGAGTTTTATGAAGAAAAATACTTTAATAAAAATAAACATATGTACAAGGTAAATAATATTCAATCAAATTACAAAAAAAAAAAAAACAAATCGTGAAATTGTGCCGGAGATGAAAATCATTTCAACGTTTTTAATTCACTGCACCTTTTTAATTACTGATTTAATCTATAAAAGTATAAAAACATTTTTGTTAGTTTTACTCTTGAACTTTCTGGTTTAATAATTGGTTTTTCATTTTTAATTGATTTTATTTATAAAAACTCGGCAAAAGTCCACAGTCCTGGCAAAAATTTATGAATCTCTGAAAATCGCTACAATAAATAAAGTTTAAAGGTTAGGGGCAATTCGAACAATAAACACATCCCGGTTTTTAATTTCATTTAATGATTTAATTCGAAACCTTATCAGATTAAAAATTAATATTGAAACAATTTATTTACAAGTTGAACAGGTTGTTTAATTGCTCCATTCGTTTGTAGGCATTTATTTTATAGATTTTATTATATACCGAAACAAGTACTGGATCGAATTTATTTAAAATTGAATAAATTTTAACTTTATTTATTATTAAACAATATTTTTCTATACCTATATGGGGTATATGGGTAATTCTTTTACAAACCGTACGGATTTTGATAAAAATTGACCAACACATCTCCGATTTGGCTGAAACTTTTTTTACAGATTCTATATCGAAAATTAAGAGATACGTGTCCGAGGATTTTTTTTTCCGCATATTTTCGATACTAAAAGTGATCGAAAATGTGAGAATAGCGAGTTTTATGGCTTGGAGATTCATTTTCAAAAATTTATAACTCTGGTTTTATTTGAGGCTCAAACGTTTTTTTTCATTTTAAATCTAAAGGACTGAGTTTTGACAAAAAAAATATTTTTAATAAAAATTATGAACAAATTCATATTGTTATTAACAATTTAATTGTTTAAATAAATTTTTAACAATGGCTCCCACCTCCTCGTATCAAGTTTTTAGTATTTTTATTGTATTCTCCGTCAAATTTTACATAAAAAATGTTTTCAAAATATGGTACTCTTTATTATTACTATTTTTTAAACATTAATTTACGCGAGACGTCAAAAAAAAATTATTTTTTGTTAATAAAAAGAAAACTATTGCTCGGATCAAAAAAAGTTAAATATAAAAACTTTTCGACATAACCTCAAACTTTTCGAATAAATTGAAAAAAATGTTAAAAATCACCTTCTGAAGTTTGTAGCTCAAATAGAGTGAGTTATACATTTTTGAAAATGAGTCTGTAAGCCAAAAAACTCGCTATTCTCAAATTTTCGATCACTTGTATGTGGAAAAAAAAAATCCTCGGACACGTATCTCTTATTTTTCGATATAGAATCTACGAAAAAAAGTTTCAGCCAAATCGGAGTTGTGTCGGTCAAAAAGGTGTTCGGTTTGTAAAAGAATTACCCATATTTATAGTCAAAATGAGTATCAAATGAAATTCTGTTGTTGATTTAAGCATTTTAAGATCTAGATGTATTATTTTTGGTACTTATACGTACGAAAAATAATTAATTTAAATATGCTTTAATTCCTAAATTTTGTATTATCGCAATAGTGCTTTAAAACTAAAGTGTATTATTAAAATCCAAAGATATTGTCTTCTAGTATTGAGTTATAAAAATAAATATTCAGATGTGGGATATTGACCCAAAATCTCTAGATTTATCTGGTTTAGTCTTCGAAAATGTTTTCTGGTGTTGCCATTTGTATATATAAATTATTTTCACTGCATGTTTTTATAAATTACGTTCGCATTTAATCGGAATAGTTCCTGCTTATGCTAGGACACTTTTTTTAAAGGAATATGATTGCACTGATGTAATTTTAATAAAGACTTGGAAAATAAATTTCTTTCTACGATTATCTTGATGAAACTATTCCACTCAAAGGTGTAAATATAATACGAAACACTCTGAGCAAGAATTAACTAACGCTTGACCGGTGAACTTATTTTTTAAAAATTCCAACAAATGTAATCCCTGAATGTACAGAATCTTTCGCCTTTACAATTTAATTATACTCTTATGTATATATTATAAAGGAAAACATATCGAAAATTTTCGGAAAGTTGTAACATAAACTCACTTATTAACATAATATTATTGTAATAATTAACTATGCTTATTCTAAACTACATAGAGCCATTAGTTCGGATTAACCTAAGCCATCGTGTGCCGTACCTGTTACCTGTTCTTGAGTTTAAGTGAGTAAAATATGCTTTAAGTGGTTCTATTAGTGCGAGAACTAAATCAGGCGCAAATGGTGTTTGCATGTTTCCCGTCTCAAAGGGAAGATTCGCCCCGTAGAAGTGGGATAGCCGAGGCGGCATTGTCCTAATTAATTATTTTTCATTTGAAAAATTAGACCGCCTTTGTTTACTTCTTGCCATCATTTCCTTTGAAAGCAGTAACAAACGAGCAGGCGGGGGATGGATTCCCCGGCCCGAACGACGATGACGCCGCCGCATCCTCAATATCCTCCGGTTCTCCCCATTATCAGGGCTGGATTAAAATGATCCCTGCTGGCTGCCAGGATTCATTCTGCAAATGGAGCGCACGCCTCACGAAAAGCAATTCTCTGGGCTTCCAGCAGGGAAAAAATATTGCACGCCCGCCGCCAGGAGAAGAAAAGACTCACGAAAATTATTTCCCTTTCTTCTTCGGGCGATGTTTGCCTCTGCAAAATGATGGGAAACATTTTGCCTTTGCGCATATGATGATGTTTTCTGAAAATTGGATTTTATTATTGATAAACACTCGAGACGCGCTCCTCATCCTCCTGAGTGAGGGCTTACATCGGGAAGGGGGAGACTGTTCCCTTTTTTTTTCCGCCTGTGCCATTTGTTTCGCTTCGACCCGAGCTCGAGGAGTTACATCGATGATTTGCAGAAAATAATGCAAACTACTTCGAAAGTACAATAGATTGAGTAGAGACTTTAGATCAATACGTAATCCAGTGATAAACGAGCGGATAAATATCCATTTATCATATTTGGAGTCCGGCAATTAGTTGAATAATGCTTTTCGAAATATTATCTAATTTGAATGGCGTATTTAGTTTGCATACAGTTGAATTCATTCAAAAAATAGAGTGCATAATTTAAACATTAATTTTATCAGACCCGTTTTAGTTCTATAATAAGAAAATCTGTGAAATATAGGTAGATATTTATAATTTTGATCAGTCCATAGTTCAATATACCTTTATAAAGTGAAACACAATTTTCCTCAAGACAATGCTTTATTCGTTAAAGTGCATAATATTTCAGCTTTGAAAATGTGTCGAATCGACTGAAAAACGACACCAGTTTTCTACATATCTGAATTTTCATAAGGTTCTTCAAAGAAATGTTACACTTCCAGCATTTTATAATGTTTTTTGCATTCTGTTAAAAATACCCAACCCAAATTCGTGATTTTTTTAAATATAAATAATTACCCAAATCGGTCCTCAATTCAAATTAGCGAACAATTTTATGGAGTTAATTTTTGTTATTGAAGAAACAAAATGTGCAGCACATGAAAACATTGTTGCTGTAAGTTAAAATATTGTAAATGATGTGACAATATCAATTTCATAAGCATATGTCTGTATGAATGATTTTGTATAAAGATTCAGTTCAGAAACAAATGAATGTTAAACACTTTGAATTTTTCATTAAAAAAAGAGAATTTCCACGTGATTTTTTACTTTGTGCAGTCTAAGAAAAAAATTTTGAATGTTGTGTATTCTAATTTGATAAGAATTTTATTATCTTTAAATATCTTAAACCAATAAAGACGAATATTCAGTCAAATATAGATTTTCATATAAATTGAACCCGAGTAGAAATTTTAGGTCTAGTTTAGAGTCTAAGGATCACGATTTCGGACGATTCGGTCAACCCTCAAGTTTTTAGTAGGACCAAAAAAATTAAAAAAACAAAAATTTTTTTTCAAATTTGATACGTTCAAAGTCTAACTAATATTCATAAGTAAAAGCTACCAGAATTAACCCTTATCAGTCACACCTCAGTAAAATCCCGCACCGGTCATTCTGGGGTGTATCACACCCCAGCGTGTTTACAGGATTATAAAAAGTTGTAGGCAGCATAAAAAAAAAGAAAAAATATATCCTGTTAAAGTTTAATTCTTCCTCTAAAAGATTCCATGGGTTAGATATGTGAAAATTAAATCGAAAAACTGGCTTTTTTCACTAAAACTGCTGTAACTTTTTTTAAGATATTTCAATTTGCCAAGCGGTTTTGTAATCCTGAAATGATGCCCATTCAGCTGGTTTGGTTCAGTTTTTTTGGCCGTTTCAAAAAGTATATTTATTTTGAAGACTGAAGGTACCACTTTTATGAAGAAAATGAATAACTCATTTACACACAAAAATAGCAATTTATTAATTAAAAATTGATTTAAAAATCCAAAAAAATTTTTTCATATAGAATTTAATGCAAATTAAAAAAAAAAAAAAAAATTTATTCATTAATTATTAATTATTCTATGACAAAAGCACATTCAATGCACATGTACGCTCTATGCGTATCACACATCGGTTGAAAGCACGATGGACACATTGAATTAGTCTTCTTATCACTTCCTCTTGGACAAATCGCGTACCTTTTTTGTTTTTCTACCTTTCGACGCTCATTTTGAGTGGGAAGATGGTCCTGCAAATGAAAAATATTTTCAATTCCAGCAAAAGTTGCCTCTTCTTCCCTGTCCTCACACAGTTCCTCACGAATCGTGCGTGAACGTAAATTATATGCCATATCTTATAGCGAAAATTCACGTTAAAATTTTTTCAAAAAATTGTAACAAAGAAAAACTGTTAAAATGTACTTACTACTTCAAATTAAACTCCTCAGAAGTAAAAAAAAAAAATTTCCAAAAAACTCGAAAAAATCACGTATTGGTCACACTGGGTGTGAGACACCCCAAAATTCGAGAGGGTCTACTTTGAGTGACTGCCAGGTAGAAACTAACGGTCCCAAAAATATTTTGCGGGCGGGGAATGAAAGTTTGTAACGCTGACTAACTTTAGATGACGGTATTAGACCCATATCCATTGGTTTACTGGGTCGTTTTGGCGCTCAAAAAAACACTGGGGTGTATTTTACCCAGTGTGACTGTTAAGGGTTAAAATCGTATTGAAAATTAAAAAATTGTGTTGTATTCAAAATAAGATTTCGATTTTTCGGAAAAAACTCCAATAAATAATATTTTTACATTATTATGATCGAGGTAATTCATGTTGATATTTTTGTTAAATTTCGTAATTTTGAAATAAAAAAGAGAACTTTTTGAAAAAGTGAAATACTGCTTATAATTTTCTTAAAACTTCAAATTTGAAACCTCAATATTTTTAATGAAAAGGGCAACTTTTGTTAATCGATTTGAATTTTTCAGACCAAGATATATACGAAAATATTTAAAAGTGTGTTATTAAGTAAGTGGAAGTGATACAGAAATGCAAATAACATTTTTGACTAAAGTCAAATCTGAATATTTTGGTACTATGTATGTTTTTCCGTCTAATTGTTTGTTAGTTAAAAATGACTACAAATATTGTTGATAAATGTGTAACTCTTATTCTGGTCATTTTAACTAAATTTATAGCTACTTTCAATTAAAAATAGATGACAATACTTATGGTCGTTTTTGATTATAATTTAATGATTTATTGATTATAATTATGGTCAATATATGATTATAGTTGAAATCAATATTTTGACCATAATTATGGTCATAAAATGCCTGATATTTAGTTTAAAATTTCGACTTTATAATCAAAATATTTACTACAAATGCAGTGAAAATAAATAATTATTTGCAATACAAAGTAATTTTTTCATTCTCGAAAAATATTAGAAAATAAATTATTGAAAACTTTTTTCTATTTCTATTTCTCTATTTTTTCGATTGCGCCAGTAATAGTAACTTATAGATATTATTAACTACTTTAAACTATTTCTAGATTTTTTGTTAATAACTAGAAAAACTAGATTTATGGTATTATTAACTATTTTATAGTTATTTTTAATTATTTCTACGAATTTCAAGAAATAGTTGCAATTTATTACAAAAATACAAACAACTTCAATGATCAATTGCAAATGAATAATGTGTATATGTAGTAACAGAATAAAATATTAGGAAGTTAATATTTATTATTATTTTTGTCATTATCTTAATTCATTCTCATTTATATTTCGATTTGGATATTTCCTAACATTCTCATCCCAAGGGGTACACATCTTGTTTTAAGTACTCTACAATAAATCAAATCCTTAATTTTCCTTACTCCTTGAATGTGCTCGAGCAGAACAACACAGGAGGAGAATTTTATCCTAAAAATAAATTTGCGAAGGAGCCCAACCTTTTGCGCGTGGATCTGTGGTTGTAATTATTAGAGAAATTTTGAAAATGTTTTTGTCTCCTGCTCCTCCACCTCCTCCTCCTCCTCCTTCTGTTTGTCTTCATCGCGACCTGACTTTCTCCTCGGTCTGGAATAAATTATTTCGAGAGCATCTTCCGCATTTTCGCGTTGTCTCCAAGCAAGCGGGTGATCTTTTAAATTCACTTAACATCTTCCGAAACAATAAAAAGAAGATTTACTCATTCGCGACTATAGCGTACGAGTGTGCCCCACCTTAAGATGTTTTATCTTATATTTCCCTTTATTTTTGGAGCTCTTCTGCAAAATCCATATTCAGTGTCGGGAACGTGCGATTCCCTGCTGCCCTATTTCCTTTTTTTTTTTCTCATACTATACATATATCCAGAAATCCAGCGTGTGTCTAGAGAGGGAATTGTTTGTGTGAATTTTAGACACTTGGGCGCCAGAAATAAGTTTTTCCCCGCAGAAGAGGATGCGGGAAGTCGGGAGAAGACGGTGGTCAGATGGTATCGATACATCCCCCTCTCTCTCTCTCCACAAAATTCAAAGAGGAACGGGCACTGAACCCACATCGGATCATCTACCCTGTCGACTCCCGGTCGACGGGCTCCGGGAATCGGGACACCAAAGCTTCAGGAATTTTATAGTGCCCCCCAGAATCGATTTGCCATAGTTCGTCCACGAGCGCGTAATGTTAGCAATCTACTTTTAGTCAGTTGCTAGAGCCATCCATAGACGATGGATACTAGATACAGATCCGTACTATATATAAGGGATTCCGATGCGGAGAGATAAGTTAGCAACAGGACCATTGTCACATGCATGACTAACCTTTTTATGGCCGCTATTGATCCAAATCGAGTCGGTCGAGTTCAGTTTAAGCTCACCAGAATCCGGAATATGTTTCTAATTTGTGACTAATGCGGCGAGTCATATTTCAACCGATTGTGTCCTCCTGGCACTCGAACTCTCACTTATTGGATCCCTATAAATTGTGGAAGATGGATGGATTGTGGGTGGACCCTGGAGAGCACTTCACCCTGCGGTTAACACTACTTTCGAACTCTTAAGAGGTTATTCACTTTCATTGTTGTACAATTATTTGGAGAAAAGTTTTTATTAGATGATCGATTTCAAATGAAATTTTTTTTAAATAATTACAGGGACACTTACAAGGAAACGTTCTCAGGTGTGTCTCACGGATTTTGATGAAATTGAAATATGTTATAGAGTATAGAGAAATAAGAGATACATATTTTTTTTTTATCTGCGGATACGCACATTTAGGGGTGAAAACCACCCCTACAGTTTACCCCCAAAAACAGTTTTTCCTAAATATTTCAAGGTGTAATGAATTTTTTCAAATGAAACAAAGTGGAAATTATGTCTTATAAATATACTAACCTTTTGTAAGTAATCCGGTTCCCAGGGGTGGCAACCCTTACTTTTATTTGCAGAATAACGATTTTTTTTATATTTTTGCGTCACAAAAATAACAGTTTTAGTTAAAAATCATTGAAAAATATTTTTTTACATACGATTTTGAAAAATAAAGCTGAACTTTTTTCGTAAAAAAAGATCATCAAGGGGGTAAACAACCCCTAGCACTAATACGTAAATGATGTATTATATATTCTTTCAGACATCAGTTTTTTCGTGAAAACCAGTATAAAGGGGTTTTTGGAGTCGCTGATTGCGAATTACGAAAAAAAATCAAAATGGCGGATCCAACATGGCGGACAAACTTTTGAAAAATCCACCAATTTTTATAAAAAAAATAAAATTAATAAAAGTACCCCAGATAAAAAAAAAACGTGTCTCTTATTTTTCGATACTCTATAACATACTTCAATTTGATCCAAATCGGTGAGACACACCTGAGAATGTTTTCTTGTCAGACCAATGAAAATTGAAACGTTGGTGGCATTTTTAGATAACAAATTTTAGTGCCATCAACCTTCGGTATAATAAGACTATAGTGTGATAGATACTTATGTACTATCCTACTATACTTACGCTACGCTACCAGAGTCAATCGTTTGCTCTACGCTCATTATCTTTAAAAAATTAAAGTTGAACCTCTTTAGTCAATGGTTAAATTGAGCTATACAAAAAATTCTACTAAACGCCATGGGTCTCATTCATATTCTATATCCAATATGTGTACATACAGGAATAATCTGTGTCCTTAAATACTTGTTTGGCAGAAATGTTTAAGGGGGTTGGAAAACTCATTTACGTATACAAAATTAATAAAATATTCTTTCTTACAAACAGATTTTGTGCCCACTTTAACGTTTTTGGGGGTGCAAAATTCATATCTGGAGTTAGTTTTTACATCGGGGTAGAAGGAGCTTAAATTGAGGGGGTAATCTTTTACTTAATTATCAAAAATGACGAGATGTACATTATATACAGGGTGTTCAGAGGTGGGAGGTCAATACTGCAGGGGGTGAAAGGTCAGACCGAGACAAGCAAAAAATCGTATGGGTGGGGGGGGGGGGGGGGGGGCATCTCGCACCGTTTGGCAGTTACAGGGTGATTCGTAAATCAGGATTTTTCCTTATATGGGAACCGCTCTTGTATTTTTATCTTTTTTTCTAAGCATCGCAGTGGCCCCAAACTGATTTCAAAAAATCACTATTTGGAAGCCCTTTCCAAAAAAGTTTACACCACCCCCCTATCCCCAACCCCTTGGCCGCAATCCCCCCTGGAAGTTGAAAAAATTAACTTTTATTTCACGATTTTTCGCCTTTCGCCCCACTTTTCTCCGAAATTCATGTTATTAACATACCTACTTTTTATTTTTTTTAAGTTGCCTATCTAATTACCTTTCCAAAAAGGTGCAACATGCCCAGGTAGAAAAGGGTTGCAAAAGTCCTGAAATTAAAACATCCTAACAGGTACCTAATTACTTTATTGCACCATAATGGAAAAAGTCGTTAAGTAAACAATTTTTATGACAGCAAGTTCGGAAATGTTTGTTTAGGAAACAGAGGTAATACATTTTTATTATTTCAGCAAAACAGTAATAAAATAATAAATGTAATCTCGTTAAATAGCGTTATTAGTTTATTATATCCAGTATTGACTCCTAAGTATCCTGACGCTCCGTTTCTAATACCTCCTATGAATTATGGTATAAAAATGGGTGAGTTTGAAAGGACATTGACCACAGTTGAAGAAGCAAGCGAAAAGAACGGGTGTTTAATAGAAAAAATTAAGATAAAATGGCAGAATTCAGTGTTGACGAGTATGCCGATATAATTTACGTGCACGGTTTAGTAGAAGGAAATGATAGTGAGGCCGTACGAGAATACCAAAGGAGATTCCCGAATCGGCGGGTACTCAACAGAAGGGTATTTTCAAGGACTTTCAGAAGGTTAAAAGAAACCGGAAGTGTAACCGCCCCCAGAGCAGAAACGCGAGCAGGAAAATCGGCCGATTCAGCGGACCCCGACCAACAAATCCTCAACATCGTCAGGAACAGCCCTGTAATAAGCATCAGGCAGGTCGCACGAAGGTTAGGATTGTCTTCAGGGAGAGTTTGGACTGTTGTGAACCGAGAGGGACTACATCCGTACCACCATATCCTGGTCCAAGCACTAGGGAAGGAGATTCCGAAGGACGATTGCAATTCTGCACTTGGCTGTTCGAGTCTGACATCGAAAACAGAAGGTTTCTAGACCGAATTCTGTGGACGGATGAATCGCAATTCACCCAGGATAGCATCACAAACTTCCACAACCTCCACACCTGGTCAGATGTGAACCCACATAGGACCAGGTGTCGGTCCTTCCAGCAAAGATTTAGTGTCAATGTCTGGGCTGGCATCATCGGCAACCAGTTGATAGAACCCTTCATCTTGCCCCAAGTGCTGAATAGTCAGCTATACTCGGACTTTTTGGAGAATACCCTTCCGGATCTGTTGGAGGACATCCCCCTGGCCACCAGAAGCGCAATTTATTTACAGCTCGACGGAGCACCTGCGCATACTGGGAACATTGTTAGGGCAAGGTTAAATTAAAATTACCCAGAGCGCTGGATTGGACGAGGTGGACCGATTCCTTGGCCTGCTAGGTCACCGGACCTTACTCCACTGGACTTTTTCTTATAGGGAATGATGAAAGATGAAGTTTACTCAAGACCAATCAACACCAGAGAAGAATTAGTTACCAGGATTGGGATTGCAGCCACGAAAATACGGGAGAGGCTGGCTACCATAGACCTCAAACGCGAAATAAGACGAAGGCTACTTGCATGCATCGAAACTAGCGGAGAACATTTTGAACAGCTTTTAAAGGACAAACGTTTTAATTGTAATTAGTTTTTAAGCGAACAAAATGTATTTTTTAGTAAACTTAAGTATAATTTCCTAAAAATTCGAATTATCATGATATTCTGTAAAAGGATTTTTGTAAATAAATTTTCGTATCCTTTTCCTACCTGGGCATGTTGCACCTTTTTGGAAAGGTAATTAGATAGGCAACTTAAAAAAAATAAAAAGTAGGTATGTTAATAACATGAATTTCGGAGAAAAGTGGGGCGAAAGGTGAAAAATCGTGAAATAAAAGTTAATTTTTTCAACTTCCAGGGGGGATTGTGGCCAAGGGGTTGGGGATAGGGGGGTGGTGTAAACTTTTTTGGAAAGGGCTTCCAAATAGTGATTTTTTGAAATCAGTTTGGGGCCGCTGCGATGCGTAGAAAAAAAGATAAAAATACAAGAGCGGTTCCCATATAAGGAAAAATCCTGATTTACGAATCACCCTGTAACTGCCAAACGGTGCGAGATGCCCCCCCCCCCACCCATACAATTTTTTGCTTGTCTCGGTCTGACCTTTCACCCCCTGCAGTATTGACCTCCCACCTCTGAACACCCTGTATAGTCATATCATATTACATATCGTATCACATATTTTAGAAAGCGCTAAATTAAGTTTTGGGTTTTTATGTGATTATTTTTTTACTAAAGAGTTAAAGGTCTGAAGATAGGAGAGATAGTTTTTTCTAAACTGTAGATAGTAAGAAGATTCATATCGTTTCTTAATATATATTTTTGATTCGTGTGAACTAGGATAATTTTTTTCTACCAAAAGTTAGAAAATCGGCTGAAAATCGGTAAATTTGTTACCGATCAACACGATTCTAGTTCATACGATAGCCATTTGAACACGGATTAATTTGGTGTTTTTTTGTTTTCTGGCGATCCAGACGCCTGAAATCATGCCCGCCATTATTTTTTGGTGTTTTTTTTTTTTTTTTTCAAAAAATCATAAAAATTCAAAAACCGATTTCACAAATTTGGAAAAAATATTTTTGTATATCTAAAGCGTAAATAAATATCTGTGCAAAATTTCAAAACGACATCTATTTTCTTTCTGTAAAAAAAAAATTATAAAAAAAAGTTTTTTAAATCGTACCCTACCAGGTTTCTGGTGGTTTTGATTATTTTTTAAATCATTTTTATGTCATAGTAGAAATGATATTTTATTATCAGATATTTTGATACATGTAAATAAGCATCTTAAGTTTTTTTATTTTCATCAGTATTTTTTCCAAATGGCGGCGTACAAAATTTTTTATTTTGTTCACGCAAGTAATTACTTGAAAGCAAAAAACGAAATTGATTCTTATCAATTATTGTTCTGGGTATCATCCGTACTAGAATCAGTTTTTATTGTTATTTATGAAAGTTATAAACATTTAAAGTTAAAAAAAATAGATCGATAAATTCAAAAATCCGAGGTTTTCTTGCGCTTAAATAGAAATTTTGGAAAAAATATTTATGGAAAATTTGTTTTTTTTAAACTTCCGATGCTTATTTACATCTACCATAAAATCTGATAGTAAAATATAATTTCTACTATGAAATAAAAAAACTTAAAAAACAATCAAAACCACCAGAAAACTCCCTTAGTCCATGTTGTCACATAATCTTAAAAATATATAATTTAACATCTGAATCTCTGTCTAAAAAAAAAATTGATTTTTAAGTCGCATAAATTTCCATACGGAATTTTCCTGTTAATAATAGTGGAAAAATATAAGAACATGAATTAAGGCAGTTTAATTGAATATAATTGTATTAAAAAGACAATATTTTTACTCTACATATGCAGGTATACTTATATCTATATATTTGTATAAATGGGTAAATTAATTTTGTATCCATTGTTTTGTTTTGCGGTTCGTACTTTAGTTCTGTCGTATTTTTATAATATAATAATTAACAAGAAACACTGGACAAAAAACTTACACCTTAATTTTAGCTCAATGTAAACTTGTACATGAATTTACATTTAGCATTTAAAAAAAAAGCATAGAACATTATTGTTTGCATACATATTCAATTTGTAAGATTTAACAATCTAAGTTTCAATTTACCATTTCGTAAAGGTAATTTTAAATGTAAATCCTATGAATTAACACTTTTTTACTATAAAAGCTGGCATGTGTGAATTTACATTTATTTGATATAATTTTACAATGCCATTTTTCTTTGTATATACTAATATATATTAGTATATATATATATACTTGTATATACCTTTTTCTTTCTTTGTATATTTACAAGATTACTATTACTTATTTACTTATTACTATTAATTAATATACTTATTTTGGGTCCTCATAAAAATTTTGTGATCCCTTATACTTGGACCAGGTTGCTGTGCTGGCAGATAAGCTCTATAACTATACCAAATTTCAAGTCAATAGTGTACATAGAGTCCGTAATAAAAACAGACAGAAAAATGACAAAGTCTCACCACAAAAGGTTTCTTTCCTATACTTTTTCGTCACGACAAAACCCTAAAAAATGTTTAATCTTAATCATATCTTTTGTCTTATTGTAAATACACCATACCAAGGAGTTCTTGCAAAAATTGCTTACTTTCAAAATTTGCGTGACTTTCGTTGTTTTCTGGTCGAAAGGTTTCATTTAGTAAAGGGCGGGGAGAGAGCATTTAACCAGGTAAAAGGGTTCCATTACCTGACCATGCAATCCTGCGCAACAAATTGCCCATGCAACAACATGCCAACTTTCATTTCGTTATAAACTTTATCTGATAAGAGACCGCCCCGAGAAAGTGTTTGTTGGCTTTCTAGAGTTGCGTTTAAAGCTGATTACTCGTAAATTGACTGGATAAAAGGCTTCTAATTCTTGGCCAATTTATTAGTATGCATGCGAGGCGGCGGGTGCCGCGTCTGTCCGAGGAATGATGAATATTAATGAGAATTGTTTCACACCACCACGAGTTGGCGGCACCAGCTCCCGACCTGGCCTACAGCAAATATCGGTGGTAGTCAGAATAATTTGGGGGCACTTTTAAAAATTATAGAACAATTTCTACGCGACCTATGTTTTCTACAGACTCTAACAACTCGAACAAACCCCCGTCGGTCGAAGATGGCGTGAACACCGAACGCAGTGGGGAGGGAAAATTACAATTATGAACGTGATGATTAAAAGCTAAACAGAACATAATTTTTGCGCCCTCTAAATCGCGCTCAGCTGTGAACAATTTGCGTGATTGTTTGTTTGATTGCATAAATTTTGCTTTGCTCTTGGCAAATTTACATGACAGTGTGTATCCTTAAGAATTGTAAAGCTTCATCTTTACAAATGTACATTATGTAGTTGATGAGAGACATTATTTTATTTTACATTAGGGTAAATATGACAACCAAATGAAATTTAAGAAATTAAAAACAAAGATAATACTCAATAAATATAAAATTGTTTTGTATTGCATGTTTTGTGTTGTTTGCTACGGACAACTATTTTATCTTAATTTGTTAGTGCCACATTTGAATTTTGAATTTTACACACACAAAAATATACTTGGCGAATTGGTTCAAAGCACGCAGCCAGCGATAAAACTGTTCTGATATTAGGGAATAAACTTTTACTGATCTATAAAAAATATACGGTCACATACGTAATATGATTTACAAAGTAAAGAAAATATTGTATGTATGTATAACCTTTTATCTTACTCACTTTTTTATGTTTAATTTATATTATCACGTGTTTTTTTTACTGCGTTTTAACTAAATTGTTTTACTATATTTTCTCTAAATAGTCATATATGTAAGTTTTCTTTAAATTTACTACTTATACCGGCGACACACGGACGAGTCAAATGATCATTTACAAAAGACAATTTAGCGCCTTTATTTGTTCTAAATGTGTATCAGTTGTTAAATATGAATAAGGGAATACTACATCATTTAGTGATGAAACAAGTATAATTAAAAACATTATCATGAGGAAAACAAGGTGTATTTTGATGAATTTATAATATTAATATATTATTGAGTCAACAACTGCAATAGCAGTCCAGTTTTCATCTTAATTTCCCGAAAATAAAGTTCCTAGAATTAACTTAGGAAATAAGCTTCAAAATGAAACTCTAAGCTCTAAAGTAGCATTTGGAGGATGACACACAGTCGTAGAAAGATTTACGAAATAATGAACATTTGACTGTTCTGCGTGTTGCCGGTATTGTATGCACATTTATTATTTGTTTGATGTGGATGTTGAAGTTTGATAGGTTTGATAAGCTTAAATAAATAGCTGTTTAATTAGCAAATGTTCTTCGGATCTGAAACCCATAATTATTTGTCTATGTAAATTGCTATTTCAATTTATAAGTCAAAATTAGCTCAGAATCATTAAATCTTGGTCTATCTCATCACCAGTAATATAATTTATGTAAATTTAATGGTGGTAATAACAAACAACCAAAACATTAAAGCACAAAAAATATCTAGTTCCAACAACTACTTTTTGTGGTTCATTTAACACGTTTTATTCAGATTCACATTCAGCTTCAGGGTGTCAGTCACGGGTGACTGACGTGGCAGTCAAAGTGTTAATTATGTTTACTTATTATTTTCATCTAACAAGATTGCTAGTAAATATAAAAAAAGAAATTTATTTAAAAATAATTAAACTATCTTGTTATTTAGATCACATATGTATCTAGTCGAAACGTAAAATTGACGATTAACTTATATAAGACTTGATTTTCTGAGACATTGTGACAACTTTAAGTTTTGCAAAATACTTGATTAACTTTGACTAAAAGTTAAAATGAAAGGACTTCTCTTTAAAAATTAACAAATCTATGTTTTCTAGTAAAATTGTCATTATTTCGACTATTCGCTTGTAAAATTGACATTAAAATATGATGAAATACGATTAACTAGAATCCTAATTGTAGCAGAAATGTACCACAATTCAATGCAATTGTCTAAATCATGAAACATTTTTACAAAGCAGTTAACCCTTTGGACTCACATATTCAATCCATATACAAGAATTGCTCGTTTTATAACTCTGTCTAACTAAGGAACATTCCGTTCTGTAAAGAATTTTAACTACCATTTGTATTATAATAAAAATTCATCCATGCTGTCTTTAAAATTTACCTACATAAGCTATTGAGGAAAGTATCTCAAAAGCACAAAATCTTTTGAATTGTAAATAAAATCAAACAAATGGAGAAAATGTATAATGAAAAAAACAAAATGCAGTCATCTCCTGATCCCACTTCTGCTTTACATACAGCAAAATAACTACAAAGTAAGCTTAACTTAGGCGAGGGTCTCACGAACGTCGTCTGCAAGTTACTTGAAGGATCCTCCTGTGCATGAAAACTAATGGGAGCTCTTTACCTCTCAAGAACATCAGTTTCCAGATTCAAACATGTCGTCGTCGTCTGCGTGCTTTGCCTCCTCCATTGGCCCCCGGAGGTCGTTGATTCTAATTTCGTAGTCCTCAAAGCAGTGGCATTGTCCCGGGGGAAAACAACTAAATAATTTCGTATATAGTGAGACGCATGGCAAAAAATATTAAAAACAAATATAGAGGAGCCGCTCCGGCTTCCACAATTCAAAAATTCAAGAGGATGCGTTGTTGCGGTGAGATTTTTGTATAATTTTTCCCTTTGAGTTTGCTGCAACCGAAAAATACAAGAAATTTTTTTTTAAATTTTTATGAGGTCACCTGGAAAAGCTTCATTTACATGAGATGTTTTAAAGGTGTAATCCTCTACAGATCCCAGGTCCCAGTTTATACCCCGAGTCTTGATGCAAACATTATCCTGACTCCTTTCACCTTTCATCCCGACCGTAACGACTATGACGTCACTCTTGATAGGACACGATTTGCTAATAAAACAGGCAGGCATTTTGTAGACTGCTCAAGGTTCGCTTTTTATATGCAAGAGGGAGTTAAACGGACGGAGCCTGTCCTGGACTCTGTGGTGTGACTCCGAACGTGGACCATTTTCACCTGACGTCACCGCACTGCCCGCCGAAGCAGCCGAGAGCTGCTGCTGGTGCTGGGCCTTTAAGCTATAAATAAATTTCAGGCACTGCTGGCGGGTGGGTGGGTGAATCATTTATGCACAACATTCGATTGTCCTCATCTTCATTACGAATTGATGGCTAATTATTGGGATCGGCTGAACCGACCGACACGACGCCACTGCGCCCCGGCATTCCGGATGAACAGAGAATTACTTTGGAGACGTTTGGCAGTTATTCTTTTTACGAGACGGTGCGACGGACGATGGAAAGGGCTCTTCGTGCTTAGGGCCTTTGCTGCTACATAAATATAAATATCAGTGAACTCTGAGCAGGATTATTCCCTGCTGCGGGGGCACAGAAGTGCTGCTCCGGTAAAGTACATATCGTACACAACTTTTGCATATTTTGGAATATTTTGAGGTTAATACTGAATATGTATTATAATACGTACGTAAAAGGATAGGAATCAGGTTTTGAATTTGCTAGATCGGTACTATTGTAGAACAATTTACTTTGCCCTTTTGAAGGTACTATTTTAATCTAAAAACTTAAAAATAAATTTATAGAAACACCTCCAAAAAGAAATAATTAAAAACATCATTATTATTTTTTTACATAATAAACAAAAATTCTTAATGAAATATCTAAAACTAAAAAGCCCTGGATTATCACAAATCGATCATTTTTGACTTAAAAGTGAATTGATTTTTAATAATTGATTAATTTTCAAATTCGGTATGCATAGTCGATTGAAATTGATGAAACACCTAAAGACCTTCCCTTGTGAGAGAAAACCTTTAATAAATTCATTTATTTTTTAACACTTTTATTAAATTATATTATCTGTCCGGGACAAATCTTGCAATCAAAATTTCGACTACTTCTAATTAAGCTAGAGCTTTGAAATTTTGTACACGTGTATAAGTCCGATGACAATGCAATCTAATATCATTCTAAATCCGATATGGTGGACGTCCAAGATGGCGGATTATCTTTTTATTCACAATCCCTTAATATGGGTATCAAACGAAAGGGTTTATCGTGTAGAAGGCGATTAAAAATTACTATAGTATTAAGAACTAAAAGTGTTGAGCGCGAAAAGTTGTCAATTTTAAGGAATATATCGATATATTTATTTATTTATTTATTCATCAATATCTTTTTGAAATTCTAAACGGTCTTATATAGGAAAAAATTGACAATTGGCATATTAGACAGATTTAAAAAATACTCAGGTGTTAGGAGGTCGGTAGTGATGAATACAATGTCAGATGTCAAAAAAATTCAAAATGTCGGATCCAATATGGCCATTATGGATTTCACCAATATAGAAAATTTTTAAAAATTCATGAATTTTTTTCTCAAAAACGGCAATTTTTTTCAGAAATTTGCAAGACACATTTCATACTTAGAATTTTATGCAGAATATCATAGTATTTTTTTTATTCAAATTTCGTTCATTTTTGGTCAATTTCAGGTCAATTTATGAAGAGTAAAGATAGACCAAAAATTTAAGCCCAAAAACAATTTTCTAGGTCTTGATGATTTTTGGTCATTTAGGTGGCCCGGTTGACGTGGAATGTCCGATATATATAATAGATAATTTATATTTAGTACATTTGTAAAATCATTGTTTTTAAAGTTATATTTCCTAATTTATAAAAAAACTAGCTGAGTTACCCAGTTTCACTCGGTGGCACATAAATACTTATTGTATTATTCAGCTGTTGTTTTTGAAAGTGGTATAAGTCCATTTTTGGAAAAAATGATTTAATGATAGTTTTAGTCAGATGTAGTTATCCTCTTTTTATATTTATAGTCACAAAGTCAGTGGTGTAAAATATCTTCACAAAGTAATCAAAAGAAGTTGAACTGAATAGTAAAATTTTACAAATCTATAGTTTTATACACGTTATCCAAATTGTATAGCTTTTGTCCTTATTTTTAAGTTGATTCAAACGCAAACTATTAAATATCTCAATATAGAAATAAATGGACTTATACCACTTTGAAAAACAATGACTCAATATTTTGCATAATTCGTTGTTATTGAATGTGGTATAAGTCCATTAGTAGCTAGAAAAATCGTTTGTTTTCTTAAACAATTTTATTAATTATTTTTGCACAATAAAATTTAACACGTTTAAAGTCTTAAAAAACATTACCCGAACTGATTAACTTTTACCATTATTTTTTAGTTGATTCAAATGCAAACCCTTAAATATTTCACTTTATGAAAAAATGGACTTATACCACTCTCAAAAACAACAGCTCAATTGCAGACTTCTCAAATGCTCTAGTTTGGTATATCCTAGAAATTGTATCGATCAAATTCAAGTTATGGCGTGGATTGGGATGTTACTAAAATTTATATGTAAGATAGAGGAACCATAGAATGAAGATGTGTTCATCCAAAATATGCCCCAGTAAAATTACAAGATATTCGTAAAAATATGTGATTCAAAACTTTATGCTTTTTGTTCTTGTTATAGATTTCCGCAAAAAGTATAACTAATTTTGCTATCATGGTAACTAGTGATATATCTTAAAAGGGTTTTTATCTTTATCTTAATTGTGCGTTTTTATTGTAAAATACATAAATATATAAAACATATTATAAATTGTTTTATATTGGGTCGTCAAGTATGGAACTTGTAGAAAAAAAGGCAAAATTGGTTGATCACTTACAAATATAAGGAATTATTTTATTCATCAAAGTATGCACCCATAGTGTTTATACACTTTTGCCATTTATAGACACTCTGAGATGGGTCAGACTCAACGGTGGCCTTTAGTTCGTCATTATTGGCCTTTGACTCTGGATGACCGCGTTGCTCATTTGTGAGGTCAAAGTTACCTGTACGAAATTTGGCGAACCAATTTGAAATAGTTAGCTGCGTAGTAACACTAGAGCCAAATACATTATTAATGTTTCGCGCGGTCTGCAATGCCGTAGTTCCACGTCAGAATTCATAATTCATGACAGTACGAATTTCCGACCAATCCATTATCAAAAAAAAATTATTTAAAAAAAAAGTTAGTAATATTTCTTAGAGTTTGGAATAATTTACTTCTACTTCTACTATAACATGTGTAACTTCTTAACAAAAAAACTGTAAAATATTAAGTCACTGTCAAAAAACAAGCTGTCAAAGTTGACAAAATTGTAAACTACAAGTTTCATCCTTGTTTATTAATTTTGAAAGAAATTTTGAACTCCCTTATGTTCTCTTTAGAGCTTGAATTTTCAAAAATCCTTTCTTGGTGAGTCTCTACGTTAAAAATTATATATGTATAAATAGTTCAATCAACCTACATTTCAGTTGAATTGAAATAGCAACTGGTAAAACTTAGTTCCATTTTTTTACACAATTTGTACTTAATGTACATGTGCTGTAGTTCCAGTTGATTCTATTTTGATAAGTAAAACATTATTCGCATATAACAATAACGAGTTTAAAATATATTAATATGTATAATGTATACCCTTTATGAGTTCTGCAATTATTTATTTGAAAAATAATCTATGAATGAATACCTATCTATTCTCTACATTTAATAAAACGCAACTATTCTCTGTCTGTTTGTCTCTCTGTTAGTAGGTACGTTTATAACTCGAGAACAAACAATCCAATATGCATGGATTTTCTTTTTATTTATTGGATAGTTATCTGCTTTGATTATAGAGCATATTTTTTCAACATTAGATAACTCAAAACATTAGCAATGACAAAGATTTCTGTATTCAAATCGCCGGGTAAAACACTTAACTGATCTGATTTTGGTCGCCGATTTAACAAAAATTTTATAAATAAAGAATTAGTGAAATTATTCAGTTCAATTTTCTTTTAAAGTTTAAATATCAAGCATATAGTTTTATTTTTCTAGGAATTATTAAATTTTGTTGGAAAAAAAAAACTAGAAGATAATGTGGATAGGAACTTTTGAGCGTATATTTTTTCCTAATATATCAAAAACTAGTTTTATAATATGTAGATAAAAGACATATTTTCCGATTGTAAAATTATAATTCCTAAAAAAGAACAGAAAACAAGAATAAGGACCATATTGTAAAATACTGAAGATAAGTCTGTCTCGATTTTTATATAGAAGGATCTAATTTTATCTCATTGAAATTGAAATCGGGCGTATTTATTCCATTGAAATATGAATACAATAAAAAGAAATGAGCACTTATGCGTGGCGTACTTATGTGGGTTTGACTGTACGCCAAGTTTCAGGTCGATGGCATTAGTGGTTCCGATAGACAGACACCCAAGTCTATAATCATAAGTATAAAGAAAATTAAACATCTTCCATTCCCAATTTCAAGAATTCTTTGAAGTGTATTTACACATAATTATGCAGTAAAAAAATAAAGTATCAACTTTTAAATAAAATCCAATATACATTTCTAATTAACTGAAAACGAAAAACAGTAGGAAAAATGACTACATTATTATGTAGATGAGGATAAGATCAAAGTTGTGTTTGTTTACCTTGAAATTTCCTTCAAAACAAACATTCACTTTGATTAGTCAATTCATAATTTTTAAATGTGGGGAAAATTCGACATACAGAGATACAGAGAGAGACCAAATAACGTCTAATCAAATTACATAGAAGAAAAAGTGGGTTTGCCCTTATTTTCGGGGCTTCTATGTCTTCATTTTGCAGGGTGGCACTTATGACTTTCAGTTTTTCTTTCCATTTAAGTCGTCGCCGAATAGGGCCGCATAACATCATCATCATTCATCAAAAGTATAGCGCGCTTAAATTTTCTTTCGATTTTGTTGTTCTTGTGTTATTGTTGTTGTTGTTGTATATACAAAAATTTGTACTTTGTGGTGCGCTGTTTCTCATACCAAAGATAGAAATTTGCTCTGTTTATTGATTCGAAACAAAGAAAGAAAAAAAACAGGAAATAGTTAAATGTGTTTCCTGTCTTCGTCCTTGAATTTTATAAATGGCAGGAAGCACATTTCTATACAAAACTTTTTCTTCAATCTGCCATAGAAGAAGATTAATCTAGGACGGCAAAAAGTGAGAAAAAAACTGAACTCATTTCGAAGAAGTTAAAAATAGGATGAAATGTTCTACTGAAACGATTCTCAGTAACGTTTTCATGTCAAGTTCGAAAAATCCTAAATAAGTTGAACTGTGACATATCTAAGGGCTAGATATCGAAAGGATGACAAAGATTCGCTAGACTGTACGATTGGTGGTGGTGCGTTTTATCGGATTTCAATATATAAGACAGAGAGCCTCATTTTATTTATTTCTTTTTTTCTTTAGGGAGGGTTACAGGAAGGAGCCCGACTATGGCATATAAACGATAGTCGGGGAGAGAGACACGTGGGGAATATTCAGAAAAGGATTTATTTTGATTTGGCCTTCAATCACATCATCCCATTGCGGCATACGAAGTATTTATGATAAATAAAATGAAACTCGTACCGTCCACCGCCTGCCCGGCTTTGCTTTGCTTTTTTTTTTTTTTTTTTTTTTTTGTATTATAGTGGGGTGGCTTATTGACTCAGAGGGGGCCGTTCAGAAATCCAATTACTGAATGGTGGAAATAGAGCGCCCCATTGTGACCCCCCTCGTCAATATACAGCCGCAAGTACGGCTAGAAGTTAGACAAAAAAAATAAAAATACATATAACAGACAAAAACAAGCAGCCAGTAAAAGCCGCACGAAGGCAATAACTCGATAATCTAAATTTAACCTAATAATACCAGAGGAAAGAGGGACGAACAAATTAGTTTAAGTGCATGCTGCTACTGAAAAACTACTACTCGGTATCTAGACCATTTCATGTAAGACAGCTAAAAAGAAAAGCGTCTTAAAAAGACGCGCGCGCCAGAAAAAACACGAAGTTCGAATTGAAAGCTAAAGCAAGCAAAGGAACCGGTACGATAGAACAACAACAACACTATTTTTAAGTTACGCAACCCTTTCACGTCGGGGTTATTTTTGCCTTAAAAAAAAAAAAAAAAAAAAAACGAAAACTAGACTAAAGTCAGATGGATGATCGTGATAAGTCCAAATGGACATCGTCCAAATCCTCGTCTGTCGAACTTTCTTGGTAATTGATTCATTTCGGTACTGGATGTGATCGTGATCGTCATCCGTCGGCCGGTAAATTTTCGAAAATTCGGATTTGATCAAATTATAAAATTAAACGTGAAAAATTAAGAACGTGTTGTGCTGTATTAGTGATTTTGTGTCGATAGTCGAAATCAAAAGTAAATTCTAATTTCGAAAATTATAATTACATATACCACAAATTATACGAAAGTTCGAAAACTCTAAAATTTCGTCCTACATAATACAAATTTGTGTGATTAAGTAACAATTATCCTCTATACTATAGTAGTGAAAGTACTGTATATAATTTCGAATTTCGAAAACCGTCTATACATAATTTTTTGTGTATCGAAAAACTCAAATGATAAACTTTACATTCGGTGGTGATATTCAAACTGCTATGATTGTACTGCTGCAATTTCTTTTCGAAATTCTAAGTGGTATCATAACGAATCGCAATAGTGAGAATACTTTGAATGACGACGATCTTCATCTTATAGAATACGGACGAAGTGGACATTTATTGAATGCGTTGGAAAATAAAAATAACAAAAACATGGAAACTACGACAGACAAGGATTTTCCTTTGAATCGAAAGGAATCTTGGCCTTTGTTGAAATGCCGATTACAATGCATGTGCAGAAAAATTCCATGGATCAAAAGTATGTGTAACGTAGTTTTTGTAAATCGTAACATTTACTTAAATGATGATCAACGAAAATATGGTAGATATTATTTTTTATTGTTTTAGGTGGTTTTATTTTGTTAACTTGTTGTGATGATGGTCTATCCAAATATAATGAATTCTACCTCATGTGTACTTAAATTCTTAGGTATTCCTAATTTGTGTTTAATCTTTCTAAAAATGAATAAAACTGTTTTCTACTTCATGTGATTTTTAAAACGAGATTTTAGAATGTCGACTACTCAATTTTATTTTAAGGCTAGATTTCATAAAAAAACTATTGTGACAATTTATTTATTTATAATTATTTTAACTTTTGGTATTTTTTGATAAGAAAAACACATCGATTATGTGTCAATTTTCAATTCTTTTGCTAGACGAAATTTTTTGGTGCAATTTCGGGATTTTGGAATGATTTTTTGAAGCTGTAAGCAGCTGACTGACATCCAAATTTGACTCTTTTTCAATATACCTGACTGAATTGGATAGTAAAAATTGTTTAGAATGTGGACATACAATTTTAGGCTCTTTGGTTTGGCTTTGTTGCATGATATCTGGAAAATTACTGGAACAATTTCATTTAAATTGTACTTGAACATTAAAAATCCTTTTTTTTTCGAGGTCGTTCTAAATCAAATAATGTATTATTAGTTATTTATCTATTGTTTTCTTTATCATTCATTGCGTTCAGGGTATCTTGTACTATGTTTAGGAAACAAAATTTCTAAATAGAATTATCTTAATAATAATTGATTAAATAATTTCAACAAAAGGAATTTCCAAACGGGTAAAAACACGATAAAACCCTATTTTTGGAAAATCAAAATCTTGATACTAAGGAGATATTTGATGAATGATCCCACAAAACTTTAGTTTTGGAACTTAATTATGGAAAACCTAAATTTGCGATTTTATTTATTTTTGACTGTCTGCAATACTAGGCAATATTTTTAATTAAGGGGGTAAATGCAAATAGATGGTAAAAAAAAACGATTTTTTTTTGTTCCTCTAAAAAGTTAGGAAATTTCCCGTAGAAATACGCTCCAAAAAGTTTCAGGTCGGAAATCGAACTGCCTATATATTTTTTCTTCATTTTACGAGAATGCTTTCTTCAGCGCATAGCAGGTTTTCAAAACTTTAAACGCGTTTTTCTCAAAACAACATTTTTAAAATTTGCAACCACGATTACTCGAAAACTACTTGTCCAATTTAGCTGAAATTTTTAGCGTTTCTTCTTTATACCTTAGGCTTGTCTGTAAGCCTAATTGTTTTGGAATTTTTTGTTGCAAAATTGAATTATTAATGCAAAAATGGCTGAAAAAATAGTGAAAATTATCGAATTTTTACCAAAAA
Source organism: Dysmachus trigonus (assembly GCA_949715965.1). Lineage (NCBI taxonomy): Eukaryota > Metazoa > Arthropoda > Insecta > Diptera > Asilidae > Dysmachus > Dysmachus trigonus. Next base: position 69,307,783 of record OX454323.1, read on the forward strand.
CATCTACCAAACGCAGAATTATTATTTTTTTTTTAATTTTTGAGGTTTACCGACAAATTACATGTATATTTAAGCCAAATTTTTTTTATGGGCTGTTACAGATCAATAACACGACGTCCAGAGTGGTTGCAGTTTTTTTGTAGGTCAACTTCACGCCAGCGTACAGCCGCCATTTTGTTTTCAAAAATTAAAAAAAAATATTTTTACATTCCTCATTTATACCTTAACAAGTGTACAAAGTTTTATAAAGATTGCATTAAAACTTCTTTGTGAAAAAAATGTTTTCTAATGCGTAATTTTTGCCCGTGTAATTGTATTTACCCCCTTAATACTTAAATAAGCAATAGTTTTTCCATTTCTGATTTCAATCTACCAATTTACACATTTGACCAAAGCCAACTTTAAAAAAGTTCTTCAAAGTGTAGATACAATTGTTAAATATCTAATTCAAATATCCAATTTATTACTTTAAAACTTTGGTTATATTTTTTGTATTACCTCACCGAAAATACCTAATCAATTTTTTACATTCAATGATTTTTTTAATTTGTTTTATGTATGAAACAGTCAAATTTAGTGAATTAATGCATTTTTCTTATTTATCTTCCAGAAGCTCACCGTGCTCTAGAACTCCTAGAAGATTATCACTCAAGATTATCCGAACCACAAGATAGAGCACTTCGTATAGCCATCGAACGTGTTATACGAATTTTTAAATCACGGTTATTTCAAGCTCTTCTAGGTAAGTACAAAATATATTTAATTAATTTACATACAATTAAAAATATACGCGATTTAAAATCGTAGACGTATTTATAATTTTTTTTTTATTATATACATAAATACAATATATGTCTTATGAATTTGGAGGCAGATTACATAAGTCATTGTGAAAAAAAATAATACATCGAATGTTGTTTTAATTTACAAAATTTTATTAAATAGAATCAGAAGTGGTTAAAATTACTTTAAAGTGTGGTTATTTGAAAATCGATTTTTTAGGTTAGAAAGAATTAGATAGTGGTCAATCAGCCACGAAAAACCATACTATTCTATTATTATCTTTTCTCTTATAAAATAAATCTCGTTGTTATACAGTTCAACTGTTCAAGTTAAAAGTAAACTTGACTTACAAACTGAATGTGAAAGTTTTGGAAACCTTCAAACGCTTTCCTGACCTATGCACCTGGGTGCATTTAATGAATTCACTTCCAAATTGAGTTAGTTTTTCTATTTTCTCCGACCATAAAATTTTCCAGGTGTTTTATAAATTTCCCTAAATCGATGTCGATGATTCTTTGAACAAACCTCAGAGCTAGGCTAGATTCTAGGACACGTCAAGGAGAGAAGGGTGCCCAACTCCTCCTCCTTCCTTTGCCCGCATTTAAAATTCGAAGATGTCTTTGCCGTTTCATTTCCGAATCGCATATACCTTTGATGTTCAACGAAGTGGGCGCCTTCATATATCGAAAGTGAATTGGAGTGGAAATGGACATTTCGAAATTTGTTCACTTCCCTAAGGACCTAGAGACTCAAGCAGGGAACCACCACCCCATGGACGTTTGTCAGCCATTGTTCATTCAGTAGGGATTATGCTGTTTGACCAGATGTTCATATGATTTCTATTTCTCACCGAATTCCTCCGACTATTGCTCCTTTCCTTTAGATTTTAGACTAATAGTAAAGTAGATTGCATTTAACTTTGAATTTACATTTAAACGATTTTTTAGCTTCTTCATACAAGAACGCTTCAGGGAATAGATAAAGGGGATAACGAAAAAAAATATTTACTAACCAATTTCTAGATTTTTCAAGTGGACGGAGTATCCATAAATTAAGAATTTCAGATGAAGCCATCTGGAAGCTGTATTTGATAGTAGATCGATAAATACAATTTATCTGTACCTATTTCGCTCAGTTGAAGCCGAATTTCCGTAAACAGAAATAAGTGCCCTATTGCCCAAAAATAAACATCTGAATAAGAATTATGTAAACCAATAAGCAGGAAAAAAGCGCCACCGATGCCAATGCCAAGAATTTAACTTCCGAAACGATTTTATTTTTCTCTTTTATGGGTGTTGTTTAGTTCTGTGAAATTGTTTACTTTCATTTATTTTAAATCCTTCTAAACGTACAATAAATTGCTCTTTAAGTAAGAAAAAGATTTTAGATAATATCGCCTTTTAAATCGATTTATTCGACTAACTATATTTCAATTTTGGACTTATTATTCCTTTGCAATTCCATCGGAATTATCAATGTAATTGAAAAGTAATTATAAAGGAATGACTTTGGAATTAAGAGTAGATTTTCATTCTCAAATTGTTTAGTACTATCTTATTAAGCAAAATGGTGTGTTTTATTTAATATATAAGAAAGTAGATAATTATTATTAATATTAAATCATCTCTTAATTCGAAATAATTTTATTTTTTTCAATTACTTTTCCACCCATTAATCAAAAAATGAATTAAATTCAATAATACAATTAGTATTTAAAAAGTAATGGAATTAAACGATTTTAAAAAACAGAAAAGTAATCTAAGATAAATGTTCTCATGAACAAATTCACTCAAAAATAAAATACATATACGTATTTACATAATTTTCATTTTTTCGTTAAATTGTTCAATTTATTCCACATGGGTTAAAATGTAACTGCTGAAGGTATATTCGCGACATTCTTCGCAATCCTCGGACAACATCTGTAATTTATACAAAACATATGCAAATTTGACACTAAAATACCATTATAAAGGTTACGACAACATCCAAATTGCATGTTGCTGGAGCAACAACATAAAATAAATCAATTTTAAGTGAACTGTAAGGTTGTTTAACCCCACTTCTGCACGCTAAGGACTAAGAAGTATTTATTCAGAAGTACTTGTATTTATGCAAGTTTATCTAGATTAGACTTTTCTGCAGCTCGTACGACGTAAGTGGTTATGGTGTTCAAATGTTTGTCAATCATGCGAACAATGTTTAGTACGATGTTTAGGCTAAGTTAAATGAAAACTTCTTTGATATGTTGAGATAGGTTTTATAAGTATAATAAGTAAACATTTTAGTTTAAATATAATTGAGTTGTTAGTGTAACAGGTAGGTGAAAAGTGGTTCTTGAATTATCATGAGTAGCATTGATAGCTTCTAATTTTTCCCAGTAATACTGAACTAACTTTACGAGGGTGGGTCAATAAGTACCCGTGTTAGGAATGAAGAAACAAGTTTTTCACATAAAAACATTTTTTTCCAATGCAATCTGACTTTTCACAACGTCCATGCAACGTTTTTAACCCGTCTAAAAAATTTGATTTGTCAAAATCTTCAAAATAGGCTTTTATCTCGATGATTTCCTCCTCATTTGAGTTGAAATTTTTTCCCGTGAGCCACGTTTTCATGTTGGGGAAGAGTCAGTTCGGACGAGTACAGTAGATGGGACAGCAATTCGTCGCGCTATTCATGCAATTCCGCATGTATGAGCTGGTGCGTTATCGTGGTGAAACAGCACTTTTTTCTTTGCCAAATGGAGTCTCATCCAATTTATCCAATAATTCACTGTAGTACTGCCCAAATAAGTTAATTGTTAGCATTATTAAAATTTGTTTAAGGAAAACGTTTTTATCATGACATTTTCTCTATGGCTTGTGAATTGAATGAATGAAAAATATGAAGAGGACTCTCATGAAAAACTTCTCTTGAAAAGATCTTGATAAAGGTTGCAAATAACTGGAATTTTATTTATAAAATTAAGTTTTTAACCTTTCTTTTGAATTATGTCTTAATCTTCTACGATACTATATTATTTGTACAATCTACGGAGAAAAATTCTATCAAAAACATCACCCTTTCATGGTTAAAGGAGAAAGCATAAAAAATGCAGAGTATAATCGCTAAAAAGTTGTTTTTTGGTTCCCGGAAAAAGCAGAATATTTTCTTATATAAAAGCGCTGGTTTGAGAACCTCCTCGTTGTGTTAAAATCCTTTAAAATATTAAATTTGTGCAACAAGTGAATTTAATTATACTGGAAATCTGACAATGTTTACTTTTAATTAGTTTTGTATACTTTAAACAAAGTGGAAAATGTATTTTAGTTTCTCTAGAAGGAGATGATTATAAAATATTCAGAATTTCGTGCTTATTAAAAAATCATAAAATTGTTAAACTCTTTCAAATTACATTAAAAACAAAAATGCAATATTCATCAACTTTGATTAGTTTTAAGTATTTTCATGTTCCAATTAGAACTGCGTTCCATAAAATTTATTTACGACCCATGTAGTTTCTGAAGTATGTAATTACAAACGGCAAAATATACATACATACATATATTCAGCAAACAGCACTGACCTACATACTTCGAAAACTTTTCGAAAACATACCTTCTAACAGCAAATTTCTCAGGTGCAGCCGTCCAACATAGAATTCGACTTTCGAATTTTTTCATGTTAAATTGCAGCACCGAGAAAAGAGAAACCAACAACAAGATGTGGTGGCTCTCGAGTCAACGAGAAAGAAAAATGTAAAATGGTCCCACTTTCTTTTCTCGTCTTTAAATTACCTCGTTTTTTTATTTTTTTTATATACATATGTTTTTAGATTTTAGATGCCATTTAAACACGGTCTATAGTTTTTTACTAACCTTCTCCGTCGCTGTAGCAAAGTACTCCTTTCTTTGAGCCACTTTATCTAAGGAAGCAGAAAACCTTCGAATCTAATTGGCAGGAACACGGTGCAAACAGGTAAACAGAGTCTCGGAATTCATACCCTCTTGCCGGGACTTTTGCTGTAATTAAACTTTTGAAACATCTCTCTAGCCTTGGATTCGGAGGGGAATAATTTAACTATTGATTCTGGCTGCGCTCCAAGTCGAGTGCATCTTTTGCAAATAAATTTCGTTTACATCTCAACAATAAATTCATGGTGAGCTCGAGGATGTACTGAAATAATTCAGCCTGAGAGATGCTCCCCGGGGATTAAATGCTCCTCAGCTCACTTCAAGAAGGAGGGCTAAGGGTAATTTTTTTTCGAATTGGACGTTCTGGACTCTTCTGGACTCTTGGAATAAGACAAGTGAACCAATTTATGTTATACTAGCTAAAATACTAAAATAAACTAGCTAACATAACTAACCATTAAGGTAAAAGAATGCTTGAACAATCAAATTAAAGAAAGGTCTTATTACCTACACATTATAAACAAAGTGGTAATTTCGATAGGATTTTTTCCTTAGATTACGAATTCACAAACGAAAAAGTTTTATCACGTTAAATTTAGGTTTGAATAGTACAAAATATCGTATTTTGGCCATTTTTGAAAGTATTAGTTATTATATTAAAACACAGGAGGTTTTAATACTTTCCAAAATATCCGATGGAATTCACTTTTCTCTATAAGCCGATACCTTCATACAATAGCTTAGGATTTAGGCTTTCTTTTAAGTTGTATTACGAGCTATTTTCATGTTCCATTTTTTTTTTAATGAATTTTTCAAAATGGCCAAAAATGCCATTATTTGAGTACTTAACCTCAAATATCTCTAAGGTCAGATTTGGATTCAGCAGGAAAAATTATTTCGGAAAAAACCCTCAGTTAACCAACAACATTCTTGACCCTTTGATTTGCAGACCTGTGTAATGGATTCACACTTCTGAGCTTCTTGCTGGAAATATTCACTCAAGTCTGTACTATTGAATTGCAAAAGTTTGGGCTTTATGTCTACGCGACTTCTCTACAACATATTATAATACTACGTATATATACAATAATAAAAATATGTTTGAATTTCAGAATTTCAGTAATTAAAGTTTGAATAACAATAATATTTAATATATATCAGTCTTGTCGCAACTAATTTGGTGGGTGGACGTGTGCTTTTTGTGCTCCTGTGATCAGTGTTTTTTTTCCGTGCCTTTGAATATTTTTGGTGCATGTGAGGTGCTTAGTACGCAGTCCGATCGATTGCAGAATTTGTGGTGTGATCGGTCAGTGATTTATCTTTGTGTTTTTGTGTATTTTCTGGTTTGTAGTTTCTTGTTTTTATTACCGGTACACGGGAACGGTGAGTCTCTGTGTTCTGTGATCGTTCAGTGTTCGCTCTTCCATCGAAGAGTATTTCTAATTTCCCCAGTGTCACTAAGTATTTCGCTTTTAAAGCTCCCTTTTTTTTCTTATCAGCCTTAAAGTAGGCAATTTGGAGTTCTGCGAGCTGCTACTCCAACCTATTAATTTAATTTATCGTGTATTTCAACCAATTTTCGCTTTTCTCCACCCACTTCGTTTAATCGTTTAAAGTTTTTCCATTTTTTCCGTGATTTACTTTAATATTCTTTTGCATTATGTCTCACTGCAAGATCTGCGACAACCTAATTAATGACAATGCGGTTTCTTGCGACGGCGTTTGCAAAAACGTTTTCCATGCCTCATGCCTAAAACAATCCTCTACTAGACGGGCTAAGCCCTCTGCGTATACCTGTGAGGAATGTTCGGCTATTAAACCTTGTCATGTTCTAAGACTAATCATGAACATGACCAATTCTATCGCCGACGACCAGTCCCTTCTAGTGGAAAAGGTAAATAGTACCATCTTTTCCAATATAAATATCATATCTGAAGATCTAGGCGTTTTAAATGCGAAGTTTGATAAATTTTATAATGCAATTGACTCGTTCAATAGCACCTCCGAGGCCATTTTAAGTAAAACTCGCGATATTTTCTCGAAGATTTCCAGCGTCTCCGGCACCCTCGATGAGTTGCATATGATAGTGAATAACTCGACATCGTATTCCTGTGCCGCTGACAATGTGCCAGTCGCATCTTCTATCGATGAGATCAAACACCATGTAAAAAAGGCTTACAGCAACATTCATTCAATATCATCAGAATTCTCACAGAGCATTGAATTACTTCGCTCTATAAAAGGTGAGATTGAAACTTTAAAAAATTCTGATAGTGGTAGCCCCAATATTTCCGCCGAAGATGACCCAGTCTCGATTATTCTCTCTCCTCCCTCCGTTAGTGTAACTCCTCCCTCCGTTAATGAAAATTTGAAAAAACCACATAATCGTCCAAAGCGACCTAACACTCGTTCATCAAAGAGTAAAAGGATCGGAAATGCTAATACTAATTTTTCAAAGTCTCCTCCATCAGTTCCGTTACCTCTAAACAGTGTACCCACACCTGGCTCCGACTGCCATTCTGCATCACCAGTTACATCAAAAATTAATACACCTCCCGCAGGGAATGTAGGAGAATTACTAAAAGTAGTTCCCCATCGTCGTACCCTATTTGTTTCACGCCTCGATTCTGGAACCTCATCTGAGGCAATTCTTACCCATATTCAGGCTCGTAATATATCCACAAAAAGTATTACATGTCGGAAAATTAATAAAAGCTCGAGCCCAATTGCGTCTTTTATTTTATATGTACCGGAAGAGTCAGCTTCCGCTCTGTTAGACACTTCCTTCTGGCCCACTGGTGCTCTAATTAAAAATTTCGTGCCCCGTAGGCTTGCTGCTAAGCCCACATCGACCAATTTACATGGTAACTCATCGAAGCTAGATACTTCAAAAAACTGAATCCCCAGACGATCTCCCTATATTATCAAAATGTTAGGGGTATTAGGACTAAGACTAGGACTCTTTATCAGTCGTCCATAAATAGTAACTTTGACATCATTGCATTAACCGAAACTTGGTTACACTGCGGTTTTCTTGATGCAGAGATCTTCGATTCTTCCTACCAGGTATTTCGTAAAGATAGATATACTGATTCGGAGGCCCGAGGAGGAGGAGTTCTTATAGCTTGCAAGAGCCACTTCAACTGCAGCTTGATCTCACTACCCGACATTTCTGCTTCTTCAGACGTTGAGCTAGTTGCTGTTAAAGTAACATTAGCCAGAAATTCTCTATTCATTTTGTGTTGCTACATTCCTCCTGACCTTGTCAATTCTCTTGATATGAATGGAAACAACACATATGATCTTTTAGTTACAAAACTGGACTTCATTAACAATCTAATGAATCCGATTGACGATCTCCTTTTAGTGGGTGATTTCAATTTACCCAATGTACAATGGGTATTTAATTCTGATGACGATTGCTGCCACCCCTTAAACAAAATAAATTCTAAAGAGTCCTCATTTCTGGGATCAATTTTCTCTTTCGGTCTCAGTCAAATGAGTTCCATAAAGAATAACATGGGGAGGCAGCTAGATCTTGTTTTCTCTTCCGACTGTAACAACACAATTGTTGATCACAGTCCGGTCGTTCTATCTAATTTGGACATATTTCACCCGCCTCTTCAAATTGATTACTTTTATAATCCAGAGGACACTAAACACTATATTGATGATAGCGCCTACGCATACAACTTCAAAAAGGCGGATTTTGACGAACTTTCTAGAAGGATGTCCTCCACTGATTTTACTACACTATTGTCCGATGAAAATATTGACAATGCCTTATCCAAATTCTACTCCCATCTCTTCAACATCTTTGATTCTTGCGTTCCATATGAACGTCGACGTCCCTTAACTTCTTCACCTCCTTGGTTCAGCAGCGATCTTCGCAGTCTTAGAAACAAGAAAACTAAATTGTGGAAGGCATATCTTTTAGAAAGGAATAATGTTTCCTATAATGCATTCGTTGAATGTTACAATAAATTTCAAGACTTATCCAAACAATTATATAATGATTATGTCTGTCAAATGAAGTCTGAAATGTACAGCAATCCAAGGGCATTTTATAAATTTATTAATACCAAAAGGAAGTCGGACAATTATCCAACTAGCTTACAATACGAAGGAATCTCTGATGATAATCCATCTTCAATTTGCGATATGTTTGCCTCATATTTCGAAAAATCGTTCTCCCCCGCTTTCCAACCCAACCCTAATAACTTTTCACACTTAACCTTAAATCCTGTTCCTCTAAATTTTTCCATTTATATTACTCCCCCCGATGTTCTCAAACATATCAATGAGCTTCCCATGGATTTCACGTCGGGTCCAGATGGTATTCCCCCAGCTATCCTTAAATGCTGCTCTAATGAGCTAATGTTACCCTTAACATTACTCTTTCAGAAGTCAGTCAACATCGGAACGTTTCCCTTGCTCTGGAAGAATGCCTTTATTATTCCCATCCACAAAAAGGGTAAAAAGAATGAGGTATGTAACTACCGGCCCATAGCGAAGCTTTCATGTATTCCAAAACTTTTTGAGTCAATTATATACTCACAATTGTCAAACATCTGTCGACGCCTTGTCTCTACAAATCAGCACGGTTTTCTTCAGGGTCGTTCTACTTCCACAAACCTTCTTGAATTTGTCCCTTTCGTCATTGAAGGCTTTCAGAAGGGTCTGCAAACCGATTGCATTTATACTGACTTTAGCAAGGCTTTTGACAAACTGTCCCATTCGATTATAATACTCAAACTTGAAAATCTAGGCTTCTCTCCATTGCTTATCAATTGGATACGCTCATACCTGTCCAACAGAACTTATCAGATTACTTTTCGGAATGAAACTTCTAGGAAAATATTTGCCACGTCAGGTGTACCGCAGGGTAGTCACCTGGGCCCGCTCTTATTTATTTTGGCTATTGACGACATTACATTTTTACTCAAGGACTGTAAAATTTTAATTTATGCTGACGACATGAAACTTTTCCGTTATACGAATAATATTAACGACTGCCACACGGTTCAAAGAGATCTGGATACTTTCCAAACTTGGTGTGTTCACAATAATCTAGAATTAAACATTAATAAATGTGAAGTTTTATCTTTTTGTAGAGGCCGCAATCCCCTGAGTTTTGATTATAATCTTTCGAACGTTATTCTTAGACGAGTTCACTCTGCCCGTGACTTAGGCGTTTTCCTGGATTGTAAACTGGATTTTGTTGAACATATAAATAGCATGGTAACAAAAGCCAGTATTACGCTTGGTTTTATTAAAAGATGGTCCCGTGAATTTTCTAACGTCACTGTATACAAACAGCTTTACTCTTCCTTTGTCCGGCCAATTCTTGAATATGCAAGTCAAGTTTGGTCTCCCTATTACCAAGTTCACATAGACAGCATCGAATCTGTCCAACGGAAATTTGTCCGTTTCGCCCTTAGAGAATTGCCATGGAGCAATCCAATCATCCTCCCTCCATACAAGGACCGTTTGAAACTCCTTGACATGCATTCTCTGCAAAAACGTCGAGAAATCGCGGACGTTGTATTTGTACATCAACTTCTAGTTGGTAATATTGATTCACCTTCTCTTAAAGCGAGATTCACGTTCAGAGCGAATGAGCGAAACCTTAGGCATGTCCCGCTTCTACAAACTGATCTGTGTAAAACTAACTATAGCTTCTTTCAACCTATTAACCGCATGAGGTTGAGTGTAAATAAGAATGCCGATTTGTTTGATGTCCGTGTTGGTAAGCATGTATTAAAAAAGAACTTGCTTGTTTGTCATGTCGCTACTAACAACGGACCAAATGATGACGAGTCTTATGCAGCAGATTAATTTCTGTTGCTTTAAAGCTTAGACTAAGCTGATGGTCTGTAAAAAAAAAAAAAAAAAAAAAAAAAAAAAAAAAAAAAAAAAAAAAAAAAAAAAAAAATAATACAATAATATTTTTGTCTTGTTATAATTGCAACATGGGGCCTTGCATTATCGTGCAGAAAATTGACTTTACAATTTTGATTTCTTCCAACAAGTGAAATAAGTTTTTTTAGTTTGTTTAATAAGTATAAGCATAAATGTAGATATAAATAATTCAGCCGTACACAACACGGCTGTAAAATTTCGTCTCATTCGGATAAGTACATTTTGAATACATGTATAAAGTAGATTGTTAAAATTTAACAATTTATTACTTAAGGACACGTTTCTAGAAATAATAAAACAGACATAATGATTATTTCTTGAACTCCGTCCTTAAATAAGTATAATTGTTAAATTTGACCAAACAATCTGTTTTAATTTAAGGGGACATTCTCATTGGACGTGAAAAAAAAATCGATTTTTTGTTTTTTTTACATAAAAGTATTCCTTAACATCATAGTAATGCTGTCCTCAAACCGTTATGAGAAATTCGAAACAAAACGAAAGTAATAGCTATATATACGTAACGATATATACCGGTTTCTATAGATTTGGAGCGTCGCACAAAAACTTTAAACGCGTTTTTCTCGAAACTACTTTTTTTCACCTGGTACCACTGATTGCTCAAATTCTGCTCGATAGATTTAAAAAAATCAAAAAGCATTCGACTCATTAACATAAATACTAGAACATAGACCTGTAAAAATGCAAAAAAGTAATAGGGGTACCGGTTAATTCGTGCGGTTTTCTAACAGATGGCGTAACTTGTTTTATATTCCAGTGATTCACCTTTCCAAATATGTGTTGGAAAGCTACTGTCATATAGTTTCAGAATCAGTATGTGTCATTTAGCTGAAGCGTAAACAACAATACTTTTTGTTACTCTGAAAATGTCGAATTTTGTGCCGAATAAAGTGTTTTTGCGGGGAGTACTTCTTCATTATTTCAATATGAAGAAAAAGGCTGCCGAAAGTCATCGTATTTTGGTGGAAGTGTATGGTGTGCATGCTCTAGCTGAGCGTACGTGCCAGAAGTGGTTTAAAAGTGGCAATTTTGACTTGGAGGACGATGAACGGCCCGGACAGCCAAAAAAGTTTGAAGACCACGAATTGGAGACACTGCTCGACCAAGATCCATCCCAAACGCAAGAAGAACTTGCAAAATCACTTGGCGTCGCTCAACAAACCATTTCCGATCGTCTAAAAAAAAAAAAGGCACAGCAAGGTAATTTTGCAACAGGACAATACTCGGCCACATGTTGCACAGGTCGTCAAAACCTACCTTAAAACGCTCAAATGGGATGTCCTACCCCACCCACTGTATAGTCCAGACCTTGCGCCATCCGATTACTATCTCTTCCGATCAATGCAACATGGCCTGGCTGACCAGCACTTCTCCAATTATGAAGAAGTCAAAAATTGGATCGATTACTGGATAGCGGAGAAGCCGGCCGAATTTTTCAGAAAGGGTATTCGTGAATGGCCAGAAAAATGGGAAAAGGTTATAGCTAGCGATGGACAATACTTTGAATATTAAATTTGTAACCATTTTTTCACAATAAAGCTTCAATTTTCGAAAAAAAACCGCACGAATTAACCGGTACCCCTATTACCTCCCCCCTCTTTTTTATACGCGTACTTTCCCCCAAAAAATGGCAAATTTTTGAAATTTTTAGAAAAACAGTCCTAAAAATAATTTAAAAAATTAAAAGTACTTTTTTTATAGGTCTATGTTCTAGAAAAAAGTCTAAAGAACAAAACCCATTTTGAATTCTGTCGTTATATTTTCCAGGAAGACCGCAGGAGCTGGTACCAGTTAAAAAGGGACTTTTCGTATAACACCCTCTATTGCCGCAAAACATAACAAAAAAAAAACAAAAAACAAATTTTTTTTGTATATTTCAATGCCTATATATTCAATATATGAAAAAAGTTTTTTGAATAAATGCAAAATGGGTTTAAAAAAAAAAATTCCGAAGAAAGGCGTTTTTTTTTGTCAATTTCAATGAGAATGTCCCCTTAAACTCAGAAGAAGATTTTGTTCACAATATATAAAAATAAAATAAAAACGAGGGGTAAATATTACAAATCTATTGTTGTTTTGATGTAAAAAAGCTAAATTTGTGTTTAAATTATGCCTAACTCTATTATACCTATACCAACAAAATATTTTGTTGAATTTCTTATTTAATATTATTTAATAAACAATATTTAACTGAAACAAATAAAAAAAGATCGGGCCTGACACAGGCAGGGCTCGAACCTGCGGCCTTCGGATTTGTTGTCCGATAAATTGATTTATGGTGACTGATTGCTGATTCTTCGAGTAATGTGATGAGAAGTACGACCGATTCCATATACATATACCATTAATACATATATAAAAAATGTTAGCTTATAGTTCAGGTACTAATAAATGTACAAAAAATACTTTGACATCTTTAATGCTTAGTTCTAAAATAAAATTTGTATCTTCTCTAATTGAAAGGCTTAAAATATGTTAATCAAATTCTGCAATGTTAACTTAATGATACAATAAAATCTCATATATTTAAAAAGTTAGGAAATGTTTTCATCTTAACTAAGAATTGATCAAATAATATGCATCAAACGAACAACGCCTTGGTTAGATGTATCAAATCTGGATTATTTTATTATTTGATTTTTTGCTAACAAAATATTTCTGTTGTCCTTAAAAAATGTGTTTGTTATTTTAAATAGTAACAACATATATGAAAGAAATTTTAATTAGGGCATTTACGATAGAGAGGATATAAAATAATTTTCTGATCTACAATACATTTTTGAGCTGATAATAACGTAGTTTTTAATACATACAATATTTGTTATATTTAAGTTTTAGCTTGTTGATTTAAAAAACTTATCGAAATTTAAACTGCATCTGCTGTTGAAGGGAAATTATAAGATCAAAAATACCAGAATTTTCACCCAGAACAACCCAAAGTCGTTGAACTTACAATTTGTTTTCTTTTTGTATAATAGTGGTAGTGTAGTACTATACATATATACACAAGGAAAATAAAGTTAAATACAATTACAGCCATTATTCTTCAATGTCTCTTCCACTTTTATACTAATCATATTCTCCAGCTTTCCTTCCCATCGTGTATCTCGGACTTAAAATGTACTCGAAAAAGAGGAACACCATAAAATGTGGTCCATAGATTTCAGGCTTCCTCCCACTACATTTGCATTTGATAAATGGCACCTCTTCCTCATCCCGCGCACTTGTGGCGTCAGGGCGAGAAGTCGTTTCGGTTGGGGGTAGCTCTGTCAGGATGAGAAATTCCCGGCAGGAAATTGGCAACATTTTAGCACCATCTGAGCTTCCAATTTACTGCAGGCTTCCTTCCCGTCCGGCCCTTTTTTGCCCTTTTCTGCGGCTAGGTGTGCATCCAGGGAAAGGGCCGTCATCATAATAAGCCATTAATCAACCGAACCGACCCACCGCAAGTGTAAAACACTTGGCCTCGTTCGCTGATGAAGGGTGATATTAATTATTCTTGATACATCCCTCTTCCATGCTGCGTTCGGGCGTTATGTTGTCCACCTTTATAAACCAGTGTACGAAGGGTTCTTATTTGTTTTTTCTTCTGTAAGAAATTTTCTCATTACTCCCGTAGGTAGGGGTAGGCAATCTATTTTGGACCCAAAATGAAATTTTAAAGAAAGATATCCACTCTAAAATTGTGAGAGAGACGACATCCAGCCTTAATATACCGGAGGATCTTTTTAGGGGATGTTTACGCTATGATGAATAAACTTCGGCGAGGTCACTTCGAAAGGAGAACTATCGGACTACGGAGATCCTTGTCCTGGTCGCATCTTTATCAAGGGACCCGACAGAATTGGGTCATCATAATATCTTTGGTCTGGCATTCAGATGTATAAAATTTAATGCATAAATTTCGTATTTTTGTTCATGAACCAACCAGAGAGGGTCGAAAACTCTTCGAGGAGAAGAAGCCAAGGGACAGAGGATGAAAATTCATAAAAATGACAAAGTTTTCGAAGCATGATGCAAGAAAGGAGCTCCTTTATGCACACTAGATCAACTTATTGAATGGACATCCTTCTCCCGGACGGTCTCATCCTTTTCACAATTTTCTAGAGTTTCCGAACGTGTTGTTGCAAAGGACGTGTAAATGCTAAAAGGCACTGCTCCAGAGCCCGTCGTGACATCTCCACATAATAGAAAAGTGTTGAGCATCCCCCGAACAACGCTACATCTTTTTCATCTTTTGCAATATTTATCAGAAAGCATCTCTCTGTCACAGGGAACACTTTTCATTTTTGTGCAACCAGGAGTCAGGAGCATTCCAGAAGGGATCTTCTATTCTGTTGTCTGCCAATCGACAAATTCCTTTTTTCTTTATCTAGCTCCGGAGAGCATTACTTTAGTACGTTAGTACGTTCCTCGATCTGGATAAAAAGGGGACGGGATTCCAACTTCCAACTCTAGGGAACGTCCCGAAAACATTGTACTTGCGTCTGATGAAATTTTCCATACCCGCTGATGGTTTTCCACAATTTTAAAAAATTACTTCACCAGCTTTTGGGATTTTTTCTTTGTCGAATTTTGCGTAAAGTCAAAGGACAAATTACTTTTGATCGAAAAAGGGAATTAAAATATTTTTCCTCAATCTGTGCATGCGAAACGAAATTAATCTCAATCGAGTTTCCGAAAGGCTTATGGATAAAAAACGATTTATTGCTTACCCTACAAAATTTGTTTATTCCCCTTTGGGAAACATCTATAACTTTTCAGAGATATAATAAAAAATTGGAGATTTTTTTATGGGTGTATACCAATCAAAATAGATGGTTTATGGAATTTATTTCGAATTAAATCTGTCGATTTTTGATATATGTATATTAGGGTGCTTTTTTTTCGCGACTATTTTTTTTTTTTCAGTCCCACCTCGAAATTTTGTGGCTAATACCTAAAACAAAAATTCCCTGAAAATTGGAGTCCTTAATATTAATATTAAGTACTAGACCAAGGCGTATAAAGATTTCCCATATAAAATACACGTAAACTTTGATTATTTTTCTTCAAAACTCTACAGCTCAGAGGCATTTTATGGTATAATCTTGGTCAATGGTAGGATTTCTTCAGAATTGAATGCTCTACAAAAGTGTCCATTGCGGCATAACCCTAAGTCCCACCAGCGAGGTAGTACAGGTCACTAACCCCTATTTTTCCATGAAATTCTCGCTTTTTGCCCCTATCTCGTAAACAACAAGAGATACAGAAAAAGTGAATATGACAAACTTGTTGTAAATTCAATTTTCTACAAAAAAGTTCTATATACCAAATCGCTAAAATCGATATTTCTTGAGATATTGGGCTTTGAAGTTGAGGTAGTGTTTCCACAATTTAGCTCAATAATCCATGAAAATTCCACACTACCTCAACTTCAAAGCCCAATATCTCAAGAAATATCGATGATGGCGATTTGGTGTTCAAGAACTTTTTGGAGGAAATTTAATTTCCAACAAGTTTATCATATTCACTTTTTTTGTACATCTTGTTGTTTACGAGATAGGGACAAAAAGCGAGAATTTCGTGGAAAAATTGGGGTTAGTGTTGAAGGATATAAGAATTCTTATTTTATCAAATTTTAAAAATCCATGATGTAATGCAATCAGTAGTACCATCAATAATCATGCTAAACAGATCTACACAAAATTCAAAGATGACAAAATAAAAAAGAAACTACATCTCTCTTGTCGACGATTTTCTGTATATTCTCAGAAAGTTTGGTTGAAAAATATCTTAAGATATTTCTTTATTTCTTCGATTTATTGACGGAGACAAGCACGCATATTTTGAAGAAAATCGTGGTGGGAATAAGCAGTCTTTTTGAAATGTTGAAGTTAAATAGACTGACTGAATTGAATTTAATTGGAATACAGAAATTAATGTCTTTACCTTTGCGAATTTATAATTTTATGCAATATTCAAATTAAAAAATAAATTAATATTTTGCAAAACTATTTGGCAATATATTCGGATAAACGGAGAGTATTTTTCGAGATATTTATTCGAGTGAAAAGGAGAAAAATCAACTCTTTTTTTAAAGTAAATATCAATTACAAATGAAAACGTGCATATTAATTTAGCTCGTTAATTCTAGCTATTTAATTAAATTAATTAATTAATTATATTAATTAAAAACATTACTTTCAAATTTAAACAATTAATTAAAAAACGTTTTAGTGAACAAATTTCAAACTTTGCAATTATTATTAAAATGTTTCAAATAAATTTAAACTATTTTTCATCGTTTTTTCAATTTATTTAGAGCGAATATTCTTTTACGTCACCATCACAACTACTTTTGCGGCTTTTTCATGAAATATCTCGAAAACTACGAATCAGAGATTGAAAATTTTTTTGTTCGTTAGAGAATCGGTTAGAGAATAAACAAAATTATATTTAAAAAAACTATCGGTTTATATTTAGCCTCGATGGTACCATATTATCGTATTGTCACCAGAATTGCATAAGTTTGCAAAGTTTCAAATTGATACGACAATTAGAAGTAGGTGAAAAGTGAGTTGTAAAATTTTCTTACAAAATGATTAATAAAAGCGTGCTAATAAGCCTAGGATTAACTTCCTACGATCAATAGATTACGAAATACGAAGTTATCAAGTTGAGTGCTTCATGGTTATATGCGTTTCACTTATTAATAAATAAATAGAGCAGATACTAGACGTTCATATCTGTCATTGCTTAGCATAGAGAATAATTTGCTTCGGGAAATGGACTTCAGAAAAAAGTCATTAATGATTGTGCCTCGAAAAAATCACGTAAAGTGTCTTTCACATAAATATATGCTTTTCAAATTTTCTTTATTGGTCATGAAGAACTCATGTAGATTAAAAAAAAAGTATATTACGAAAATATCTACTGATAAAAAAAATTTGGGAATTTTTAACCGACTTTAGAAAAAGGAATTTATATCCTTTTTGTTGTGTTATTTTATGTTTGTCCTGCGATTATTTCGAAATTATTGGCCAAGGAATTACGTAGTTATTTGTGTGTATGTTATACGATGTCCTCATCGATTGTGAATCGATTTTAATGATTCTTTTTCTATTGAATAGGCTATGTCTTGAGGGTGATCCCATTTAAATTTGAAGAAAATATCCCACTTCTAAGGGTAGAAAATTAGGGGATGTTAACCGATTTTAATAAAGCTTAGTAGGTAATTATAGGCTTAATTTTGTGGCATATGAAAACTTTCGAAATTTTTAAGCTATAGAGTTTATTCGTAAAAGTGCACTCACCATAAAAATCGTTCGCTATCCATCCAAACCTCTTAAGTCCCACTGATCTTGTTAGCAAGCACACATTCGGTAATTCTCGTATATGAATGACCTCAAAACCACTTGTTCCAGTTTTTATACTCGAAAAGAGCAAAACTTTTAAGAAACTCATAAACATGAGGTGCCACCCCCTCATCCAAAAAGCCCCCTCTTAGTGGGGGGAAAATAGCAGCGTTCGCTATTAAGTTTCTTAATGCAGCTCTTCGCTGTCGTCAAAAAGGTGCCAATCAATAATAAGCAAGATTCCAACCTCAATCCGTTCAATGCGCATTTATCAGAGCACTGCATATTCACACGCGGTACCCAGTGGCGGGGGCGAGGAGGGAGAGGGGAGGGGGGGGGGGGGAAGGCACATATCTCATATCTATTATCCCCACTCCCATGTCCTTGTGCACCGTTATGTCGCCAATATATATAATATAGGGTAAAACACTTTTCGTTACAAAGGACACATCTAAATAGATTTCCTCATCGCCATTAGTAGGCAATGCATTGGGTCAGTGGCGCGCGCGGGAGAAATCAGAAGGGCTGTTTTGATCTGATTCGTCCTCGACTTTAATGAAATCAGCTTTAAGGACGAACTTCGAGCAAAATAAATAGGTCAATCAATGGTGAGGACTGCCATCATCGTCTTGCACGAGCAGTTAATTCTTTTGTCCTTTTTGCGCGCGACACCCTCAAAGGGAATGTCGAGTTGAATTGAGTTGAGTCGAGTCGAGTCGACATTCTGTCGACTACGAATATGGAGAGGGAAAAATTAAAATAAAACGGAGGAAAATGTTTGAAAATTTGAATTTCAAATCAAGAGGAGGAGTAGAGCATAAATTTTGGTTGTCAGGTCACCTGAGATATGTCGATGACAAGCAATAAAATTGGTACAGTTCCGGGCAGAATTTTCCGGTCAGAATCTAGCCTTAAAGTGGACCATCCAAATGCTGTATACATTTTCTGTATAGTCTATATTAAGTATTAACTAATTAAACATTTCTTCAAATGCTCTAGTTTGGTATACCCTATAGAAATATGTTTCAATCAATTCAAAGTTAGGGCATGAATTTTCGTCCAAAACTTATCCTGGTAAAATTGAAAGGTATTCGCAAGAATATGTGATTCACAACTTTAACCTTCTTGTTCCCGGCATCTCTTTACCTAGGGTTATTTTATAGAATTCCACAAAAAGTAAAACTAATTAAGAGCGTAACCCTGTGAATTTTAGAAACGTTCAAACTCTGCAAACTCTGTACGTATCCTTAGTTAGATCTACATTAAAATATAACATTAATTATACAAAAAAAGTTTTCAAATCTACCATCTTTGAAAATAGTAACTTACTAGTATTTGTTCATAACATTAAACTTAATTTTCTAGTCTGTAAGATAGATTTTACTACAACGATATCCACTTACATATCTTAAGAATTTTTTACATATTCGTTGCTTATGTGTTTTTATTGTTAATTATGGATTTCCCATCTTAAATTCTCAAAGGCCATAGAAGAAGGGGTATAGTAGAGTATAAGAAGGGGTAAAGTGCTGATTATGGTTGTTATATTTTTTTATTGTCAGGACTAACACAAGTAACAATTTGGCTAAGTTTTATCCCTTAATAATTAACCCCCAAGGGGTGAGAAATAATTTTAAAAATTTCGAACAAAATTAATATCTTTTGAACGTGTTGACCGATTTTGATGGGATTTTGAAAGGTTATAGATGTCACTGAGGCGCATCACAATTAAAAAAATCGGAGGCACTTTACCCCTTCTTATCTCTTCTGTGGCCTTTGATTGGGTAATTTTAAGTTAGAATCCCTTTATGCTCATTTTCATGGAAATCCTTTCAAATATTCCACATTAAATTTCCGAATTCTGATATTATTGTAGATTTGAAAGACGTCATCCCGAAAACTCCTATGAATTGATTTTCGAAAAATTCGAAAGAAATATTGCTGGTTTTCATTGAAATCACTTAAAATTTGGACATTTTGGTCGCCACTCTGAATGCGTTATCATATATTTCGAAATTCCAATAACAGATTCAAATTGAAAACCAAATTTAAGTTGTCATTGAATTTCCAAATTTTGATAATAGAATCAAAACCAGTTGATATCTTTAGTATCAATTTTAATTAAAACCAGTTCCATGTGAAAAATGTTGGTCGCCATTTCGAATTTCAAAATTCCGTGAACATTGAAATCAGCATTCTCAAAAACCATCTAGGTACCAATTTTTATGAAAATTTACAAAATTATAAACGAAATCAACAAAAAATTCTTCAGATTTCAAGTCAAATGTTAAATTGAATCTATAGCATATTATCAAATTACCATATACAGATGTGATGTGTTCCTCATTTCTTGATTTCAAAATGGCTCTTCAGTACTTTGCCGTTATTTAATAAATTAAGTGCTATTTTCTGCCACCAGATAGCGTTTGCGAAATAAAGTTTCATTTTTCATAATATGGTCAAATTTTCATTAAGATCGTTGATCATACTTATTTTAAATTATAGCCCCGTTTAATTTCTTATCGAAACACAAATCGCACCCAGTCCTGCCATAAAAGCCCTATTCCCAGCTCGTTGGGGCAATTTCATTAGACCCCTTAATTAAAAGATGATTTATTAATCTACACACTCTTAATAATCGCCTGCCTGCTCGTCCTGGCGCCTATTTTTGGATGGAACTGAACCTTTGTGTCTCTGTTCTCCACACCACACGCCAACCGAGTGTTCTGAAATTTTCAAATTTTCTCCGACGCGCGCCATTGTTGCAGCCGCCTCTGAAATTTGTGGCAAGCTCCCAAGGCTGCCGTCATCGTCATCATCGCCGCCACGCCACAAACGCGCATATTTCCTGCGATTGAATGCAGTCGACTGTTAATTATCCCGTTGGTGAAAACTTCATTAACGACACAAAAGACCGTATCCCAGCGGGAGCTGTTCGGTATCAATGTTTCCCCGTTTTATGTTTTAAACTCTCTGCCACTGATGAATTTTAATTTTCACATTCATCGCATAATTATAGATGAATTTGTTTAATTAAACGTGGCTTCTCCATTTTGCATACCTTTGTGCGGGTAAAAATTTAAAAAAAAAATTATGTTTTAATTCATCTGGCTTTACCAAAACGCTACAGGGCGATTTAAAATGTGGTATACTGAAAAACCTGAATTTCAGTTGCAATGGTTTAAAGTCAGGAATTAAAGGAAAGCCGCAAATAAACATGATGCTCAACTTGATAGTCCAATAAATTCAGTATTGCTGATGGAAATCAAAATGGAAATTTATTCGATACGTACCCAAAATTTAAGAGTTTAATATGATTACAAAAAGACCGCATTATAACTGAGTTAAAGGATTAAATTTTATAATTTTAATAAAGAAAATTGTAATAATTATCAAAATGGCATTTTTAACTCAAATACAATATGAAAAGAAATATTTATTGATGGTAAATCGAACACGTAGTTCACATCCCGAGTAAAAATCAACGATTGCTGCACCTCTGCCTTACCACGGCCGCACATTTTCTAGACAACGATACGACGGCTGAACGCGGCCTGTAGTGTTTTTAAAATATGAGACGGTCGCACATTGTATGGAAGTCGAACTTAAGTACAAACGACAACGGCCGCACCTCGGCTGCAACACAGCCGAACCAATTTATATATTGTAGATATATATTTATAAATTGATTCGGCCGACGGTGTGGCCGTGGTACCCGTGGTACACATCCGATTTTCAAAGTCCAAACCTAGTGTGGCCGCGTTCGGTCTTCTTCAAAATTTTAGATATTTTAATTCAGTATGTAGTAGAAATTATTTATTACTTATCATATGCAGGTTGCTCATCAAGAACACTAAGACCTGCTGAAATTCTTAGTAAACTAGTTGCGCAGGACATTATAAATCCTGTAATAGATGAAGATTAAGTAAGTTATATAAAAATGAAAGTTTGTTTGTTTGTTGCTCAATCACGCCTAAACGCTTGCATCGATATTTTTCATTTTTTGTCCGGAAATAGTACATATTCCAACTTAACATATAGGTTAATTTTTTTTTTTCGGATAATACATAGGGTTTAAAAATGGTGGATCCAAGATGGCGGCTGAAAATTTTAAATTTTTAGCGATTTTCATGAAAATTGGTCTATAGGGGTTTTGCGGAATGCTGATGTCAAATCCGCTCTCTAAATTTAAAAATCCAAATTGGCGGACCCAATATGGCAACCAAGGTTTCTCGATTTCAATGGATTTTAATTAAAATTGGTACAATGATTATTTTAACGCTACTGATTTTGATTATTATTAAGATTTGGAAATTCAAGATGGCGGAGGGGTTTTCGGGTTGAAACAATTTCTAGGATATAACAAACTAGAACATTTGAGAATTGTTTAATTAGTAAGTATTTATCCAACGCCAGGTGAAACCGGGTAACCCAGCTAATCTATCTGATAAATTGAAGTGGTACATCTTGGATAAAAAACCCAATATTAGTTTGATAGCAGAGTCAAGATAATCTATGTATTGCCAGTTGCTGTCAGGCCATTTGTAACATATGGATGCCCTTTTTAATTTAACGTAAGTCTATCTTATACAGAAAAAAATCCGGATCTTTGAAATACATTCATCCAAGATTGTCTTTCGAAATTTCGAACTGCGGATTACGATTACCTGTGATATTATTCAAACTCGGAAATTTATGAGATGGCGCGGCTCAACAGAAAATAAAATAATCTGATTTCGGGAGCATTCTACCCAAATTATACCATGAAAGATCTAGATTAAATGGCACCCTCCCTCTAGAGGATTTTATATACCTAGATAGCGACGGCATGATACAAAATTCATAAAGTATTCCTATTTTATATCATATACATAGAAGCTCATAAAATACAGCGATAGATTTAATCTAAAATATATAATTATGATTGTACCATAATCCGCTTCAGTACCAGTGCCCTAGAGAGGGACAAAGAGGAAGTCCTTAAAGCTCCCTTCAAATTTTGGTGGCTGGAACAATTCTGAGTCTTTGCCTAGGAAACTAGGAAAATACAACACAAAAAAAGGGATTGAGCATGCGACAGCAATGAGTTAGGTTAGGTTAGGTTAGGTTAGGCTAGGTTGTTTTAGATTTAGGGCAGATAGTTTAACACTAGATTTACGGACATTTATTGTATAATTTGTAGAAATTCTGCAAAAAAGGAATTATACAGAATATGAGTTTTTTCAAACAATTTCCTCAAGAAAATATTAGAAGTAGACTAAAATAAATATAGTTAATAAATTAAAAGCAAAAAAACGTTTTTTAAAAAAAGCTTTTATTTAAATGCTCTAAAAAGAAGAAAATAAAATTTTCCTTTAAAATTTTAACTATCAACTTATAGCCTCATTATACACAATTTATATGATCATAAAAGCTTGTCGCGCGATTTACTTGTGTAACTTAATCAGCTAATTTTAATTTTTTTTAAATTTCAGTTTAATTAAATACTTATAGGTACTTACGCAAACCTCGCGACAAGCTTTTATGATCATATAAATTGTGTATAATGAGGCTATAAGTTAATAGTTAAAATTTTAGAGGAAAAATTTATTTTCTTCTTTTTAGATCATTTAAATAAAAGCTTTTTGTAAAAAAGGTTTTTTTGCTTTTAATTTATTTTTTACTTTTTAGTTATCGCTGGCTAGGTTTCTGAGTCTGTTTATCTCATTCAACGCATCATTGTTGCAAGGTCGTTTGCCGGTTAATTTCGAACAGTCTAGCTCTTCAATAAGGAGACCTTCTAATGATTTTACCCTACTTAAGGCCACGTATGCTTGACCAGCAGCAAAGAGCTTCGAGCCTAAGTAAACAACGGCGTGGTCGACAATACTACCCTGCATTTTGTATACTGTGCAAGCCCAGCATAATACAATTGGCAGCATTCTTCGTTCTGCGGTTCCGTGACTATATTTTTCTGGAAATTGCACAGACTTGGGCTGAATGAGGTAGGGTGTTCACCTCACCACCAAAGTCTATACGGATGGATGGTATATCAGTGTCATACATTTGTGCTCTTCGGAAGCAGGGCAGAATATGTCCAATAGCACCATTCACCAGACTTTTGGACACATCGACATTGTAACGCAACATCACCTTGGCCCCAACAAATATTTCTAGCTCCTTAGATAGCCCTCCTGTCTTGTTTATATCTGATGGTATAATATTATTTAGATCTAAGTTGTCAGTTTTTCCAGCATTTTTATTCTCATCGAACCCTTTCATTTAATCTCCATACTATAGGAAAGCATAAAAAACTTCAAAAGTCCGCCATATTGGATTAACCCTTTAACCTACGATTTAATTTCCAACAGAGCAGGCCAAATTCAACCATGCAGTAGACAAATCGGACCCAAATTGAGCGCACTATGATATGCAAAGACAAGTGTAACATACAAATGGTTTATAAGTAGACACCGGATTATATGGAAATGCATATTCTGTATTTACCTTTCGGGTCGAATCCGAATGTAAATCTGATCTGTTGGTTTTTTAAATATTTAATTTAATTATTTATAAAATATAGCTGCGTGCGCATAGGACTAATGACAACACCTAAATTAGAAAAAAAACTTTTGCCCTTCTGTCCCACGAGCACTATGCGCCTAACTCTATGTTATATAATTTTTGCCCTAAACGACTCACCACGAGTGAGGCTCGATGTTATCGTTTTTGGCCCAATCGAGCGACCACGAGTGAGACTCGATGTTGTAGGTTAAGGGGTTAAGAGTGATGTCAGAATATTTTTCTAATTATTCTCGGCAAGCTCTTTCAATTGATACCCATATTGAAGAAGTGCATAAAAAATAACTATTCCGCCATCTTGGATGTTCCGCCATATTGGATTTAGAATGACGTCACATTATTTTTCGAGTTACTCTCACCAAGCCTTTTCATTTGATACCCATATTGTAGAAATGCATTAAAAATAACTATTCCGCCATCTGGTACGGTCCGCCATATTGGATTTAGAATGACGTCACACAGCTCATCGTGTATTGTCATCCAAACTAAACGTGTGAACAAAATTTCAGCTCAATCGGTTGAAGATATCTGCTTCAAAATTGAGTACCAAGATTCCACCTTAACAAACATACATACATACATTGCAAGTTAAATAAAAGCTTTTAAAATAAAAAAAGATTAAGTATAATAGCTAAACTTTGAATATCAGCTCTGCACAATTAGTTTAATGTAAATTATTAAATCAAATCTAAAATATGCTAAAACAAATTTAAATTTATTTGCTATGAACTACCATTTTAATTATATCCAAAAAAATATATGTTATAACCTTGATTGTAAGCATACTACAGGCAAAATTTGGTGGTGATATAAGATGTAAGAATAAATTATCAATTAATTACGTTAAGTAGGTAATCTCAAAATAAAAATACTTTTCAGTAGTTGCCATTGAGAATTTAAAATATTCAGAGACTAGATAAGATTTTATGTTTCCTTTAGATTATACCACCCAAACATGCGTACTCAATTGAATGAGTACTGAATTTTTATTTGACCAAGTTTTCTTTTATGAGGGACGTTAATTCGAAGGACGAATTCAAGAAACTCTGATCGGTCATCTGATAAATTTTTTGTCCCCGCAAAACAGTTCAATTTCCCTAAGTGCTCTAAATAATTAATACCCGAAAGGAAGTACTATATTATAATAAAAGAAAAAAAAAAAACAAATTCTTTCACAATCTTTTCTACATATAACTTTCGTTCTGAAATAGCTTCAAAAGATTGTTTCTTTTTTTTTTTTTTATTATTATTATTATTTCTATTTATTTTCTGTTGAAAAGCAATAAAATCTCCATCCTCTTTCCTTCGGGTTCTGGAAGTAGGTAGACTTCTTGATGCGAGTCTACGCGGAGCCATCCAAAAAAATTCGCACCATTTCAATTCGATTCACATTACGCGAACCATTTGGCGGGTGGCCGTAAAGTTTTATTATTTTTTAACGCGAAACATGTCCTCAATTCGTGTTTCTGAGAATTCAATGCTCTTTCAGATCGAAGAATGGTTATAAAAAGCCAAACTCTGACTCAACTCATCGCTTAATAAATGAGTCCGCTGAAATTTTTGATCGAATGGACTAAATAAAATTCGGAGTAGAATCAAATTTTTAGTTAACATCTTCAAAGTTTTGAATTGAAGGGGCTGGAATTTTAATGTCACTCAAAACTCAATGAACACAACTTAAATATTTAATTGTTTGCAATAATTGAGTTTGATTAGGCATATGAAACATGTATTCAATAAAATAAAACCTTTTGTTGGTTTGTTTGCTAATCAAAAAGTATTAGCTAAGAAATTCAAATTCCAGACGGTGCAATTGAAGACTGATTATATTAATCAATATTTGAGGCAGCTCAGGATTACTTATAGTACTTATACTATTTTTAGAAATTATCAATTTTAGTTTTTATGCCTTTAAAGAATCCTTTTTGTTTACTTTGAAAATTTAAAGCGGATAATTTTTTTAAATTTAATTTTCCATAGTTTATTTTCTCAAGAATTTACTACCAAAATTTAAACTCGTAATTAAGATTAGTTTAAGTAGTGCAAGCATTTGAAGCACGCGACTTGCCTTGTACTATTATAATACATTCTTTAAATTTTGAAGAGATTTTTCTCGAAACATGATTTTTCAAAACAGTGTACCAAATTCTGACAAAACCATAAGTGGGATCAATCTTTGGTACATTTACTAACGAGACCTTTTTACACTGAAATAAATTTTCAGTTATTTATAACAATTGAAAACAAAAAGGTTATTGTTTTTCAAACATGAATTCCGTAGAAAATTCTCTTATCAACGAAATTATACTTGGTTTTTGGATTTTAGATAACCACAATGAGATTAATTTGACGCATTCAACAACTTTTACGAATATCGCTGCCATTCCAAGCAATTTAACTAGCAATATTTCTAATTTTACAATGAAATTATTTTTGTTGATAAAAAAGTTGAATAAACAATGCCTAAAAATATGTTTACAAACATTATATTTCTTCTTCATATCTTACCTAAATTTTAAAAAATTCGTCTATTTTGCATCATTTTACAGTAGGTAATAGCTGACTATTTCCTTTTCTGCTTTATAACTATATATATAAAAATATTTTTTGAATTTCGATTTAAACATAAACATTAAACATAAATTTCCCTTCTTATTTAATTTACGTTTTTTAGTTTCATTTGTGTAATTTCCTGTTTTAGTTAAATTTCTATAGCAAATGTCAGGTTAATGTTGGTTTATTCTCTTATTCTACCAATGAAGACTTTTCATACTTTCTACTAATATTAGCTGTATTTTTTCATCAGATTCAGCAGGATCAAAAAATTCTACATTGAATGGGAACTTATTATAGCAGTTGCCTATGATAGCAATTTTTAATTTTTATAAAAGTACATGATGATTCAACTCATGTAAAACTTAAAATTTTCTATGAATTGAATTCTTTTTTAGTAAATAAAAATAATTGAAGATGCAATTTACCCGAAAAATTAAAATATTTGTTATAGGCACACTATGAACAAAATTTAGAATTTCGGGCGTACTTAATTTTAAACTTAAAACTTTAAAATATTGCCTTCAAATTATAGTGTAATTTATGTCAACATCTTTGACTGAATATTCGTCGCGATTTTTTTTAAAAATTCAAAAATATCTTAATTTTTAAAATTGAGTATACAAACGAAATTCTAAATTTCTTTCATAGTCTGTCCAGGGTAGTAACCATTCAATGAAAAATTTTCTGACTGTGAATCTGATGATCTTATACAATGTTATATTATAATATATGTACTATACATATATTAAATTTCTGTGATTATAATAGTCAAGATACATTTTTAAGGCTGAAATATAATGCGATTTGGTTTCGTAGCCTTCGATTAGATTAAAAATTGGCTCTCGTCTTTCTTTTTCATAAAGAATATAAGATTTACTACTTTATACTCTTTTTTTAACATGCTCTTTTCCTATAATTCTTTCTTGTTTGTTTAGTTAGGTCAAATCTTGCAAATCGATTTTGACCCACTTGCACTTAACCGATTTACTAGAAATTTTCTATACGCGTGTAGTTCCGATGACAATATAATTTAATAATTTTATTGTGGTTTGGGGCTTAATTATATCAAATAATTGTACTCACTTAAAAAAAAAAGGTTTATAAAAAGTTTTTCTATGTTCATCTTATGTTGGCCCTATCTGTGCAACATGATGCCCTTTTCCCAGCGTCTATGTCCCGGAGCTCTAAATTTCTAGATGCAATCAGACAGAATTTGCCCGAGGGCGCTGGGCCTAGGGAGCTGCCAGGTACAAGGGAAAATCGTAACGACACGTGTGGGAGGGTTCTCCACATGCCGTCCTAGAAGTCCTGGGACTCTCTGGGATCCCTCCCGTTTTCAGTTACAGCACGTCATTAGTCCCAGATAGGGCCCCACGGGGCTCCGAAGAGGCTGGGGGATGATTGGAACTCGGTGTACACGTGAAAAGTGGATCCCCAATTGGATCTAAAGCTCACAGGACGGGGAGGGTGCCTAAATTTAGAGCTGTTTTCGATTAAAATGGTGGAAGAGTGATGCAATCCGCCCCTGTCGACGCCCCTGCCCGCCGCAGTCCCGGCTGCCAATCCCGAATCCCGATTTCCCGAAACCCGCCCGTCCCATGTCGAGTTGAAGAGTGTCCTTGCCGGGGACACATCACAAATAAGTGTCAGTTAGATGTGTCCGCATCTGTCGCAGCCTGCGATGGATTTCAGTTTGTTATCCCTCCGGAATAATTGCTGGGACCGGGATTCGGGAGCTGGGACTGGGACGACGCCACCACCACCACCACCACCACAAATGGGACGCTCCTGTGGCGACAAAAGGGATGCCTTCTGCCACTGACACCGTGTTATTGGCAAAAATTTCGTTATCCTTAATTTATTGCAGTGACAAATTGAGTATCTGCCGGGTGAAAAATCTATTTGCAGCCACCGAACTGGAGCTGGAACGAGCGCCAATATCCTGCAAGTTGTTCCAGGTCAGTGGTGTTCGAGACATTTCGGAATATGCCCCTTATAAGAGCGGAAGGGATTCAGCTGCCTCAGGAACCTTTTCCTCTTATCGTGACCCCAAATGCAACCACCAGGTTAACACTTCAGAAACGAAAAAGGTGAAAAATTATTTCAAGAGAAATCTCCAATTTCTTTATATGAAACAATTCAATCGATTTAAAAAATATATATTCATCATTACAGATAATTTGGAAAAAAAGAATGTACTCTCTCAAATAAATACAGTCTAATTAACATTTTTCGATGATAATAACGTGTTTTAAGCTAATTAAAAAGGCAAATGCAAAAACCCGTCTAAATTCGATGTTTTACAATTTTTAACAAATTTTCGGTTTTTCAGCTCTTTTTTACGATAGTTAAAATATTGATTTTCTTAAATTAAGCTTTTAGAGGTGATTGTTCTGAGGATAATAACGTGTTTTAGGCTTATTAAGAAGGTAAATGCAAAAATCCGGGATAAATTCGATGTTATTACGATTTTTAACAATTTTTCGGTTTTGCAGCTCTTTTTCACGATAGTTAAAATATTGATTTTCTTAAATTAAGCTTTTAGAGGTGATTTTTCTGAGGATAATAACGTGTTTTAGGCTTATTAAGAAGGTAAATGCAAAAAATCCGGGATAAATTCGATGTTTTTACGATTTTTAACAACTTTTCGGTTTTGCAACTCTTTTTTACGATAGTTAAAAAATTGATTTTCTTAAATTAAGCTTTTAGAGGTGATTGTTCTGAGGATAATAACGTGTTTTAGGCTTATTAAGAAGGTCAATGCAAAAATCCGGGATAAATTCGATGTTATTACGATTTTTAACAATTTTTCGGTTTTGCAGCTCTTTTTTACGATAGTTAAAAAATTGATTTTCTTAAATTAAGCTTTTAGAGGTGATTGTTCTGAGGATAATAACGTGTTTTAGGCTTATTAAGAAGGTCAATGCAAAAATCCGGGATAAATTCGATGTTATTACGATTTTTAACAATTTTTCGGTTTTGCAGCTCTTTTTTACGATAGTTAAAATATTGATTTTCTTAAATTAAGCTTTTAGAGGTGATTTTTCTGAGGATAATAACGTGTTTTAGGCTTATTAAAAAGGTAAATGCAAAAAATCCGGGATAAATTCGATGTTTTTACGATTTTTAACAATTTTTCGGTTTTTCAGCTCTTTTTTACGATAGTTAAAATATTGATTTTCTTAAATTAAGCTTTTAGAGGTGATTGTTCTGAGGATAATAACGTGTTTTAGGCTTATTAAGAAGGTCAATGCAAAAATCCGGGATAAATTCGATGTTATTACGATTTTTAACAATTTTTCGGTTTTGCAGCTCTTTTTTACGATAGTTAAAATATTGATTTTCTTAAATTAAGCTTTTAGAGGTGATTTTTCTGAGGATAATAACGTGTTTTAGGCTTATTAAGAAGGTAAATGCAAAAAATCCGGGATAAATTCGATGTTTTTACGATTTTTAACAACTTTTCGGTTTTGCAACTCTTTTTTACGATAGTTAAAAAATTGATTTTCTTAAATTAAGCTTTTAGAGGTGACTTTTCTGAGGGTAATAACGCGTTTTAGGCTAATTAAGAAGGTAAATGCAAAAACCCGGAAAAATTCGATGTTTTTACGATTTTTAACAACTTTTCGGTTTTGCAACTCTTTTTTACGATAGTTAAAAAATTGATTTTCTTAAATTAAGCTTTTAGAGGTGACTTTTCGGAGGGTAATAACGCGTTTTAGGCTAATTAAGAAGGTAAATGCAAAAACCCGGAAAAATTCGATGTTTTTACGATTTTTAACAACTTTTCGGTTTTGCAACTCTTTTTTACGATAGTTAAAAAATTGATTTTCTTAAATTAAGCTTTTAGAGGTGACTTTTCGGAGGGTAATAACGCGTTTTAGGCTAATTAAGAAGGTAAATGCAAAAACCCGGAAAAATTCGATGTTTTTACGATTTTTAACAATTTTTCGGTTTTGCAGCTTTTTGTTACGATAGTTAAAATATTGATTTTCTTAAATTAAGCGTTTAGAGTTGATTTTTCTGTGGATAATAACGTGTTTTAATCTAATTAAAAATACAAATGCAAAAAATCCGAAGTAAATTCGATGTTTTTACGATTTTGAACAATATTTCGGTTTTGCAGCTCTGTTTTGCGATAGTTAATAAATTTATTTTCTCATCACTCATTTTTAGTTGTGTAAATAGTGGAGTAAATTGTTGATATAAAAATGGAAAAGTTCGAAATAAGTGTTTGAACAAAACCTTCAGATTTTAAGACATTTTGCAACTCGGATTTGACGGGGTCCGCGCCTGTTTGTTTACATTCATTTTTATTATTAACAATTTAGTGAGAGTGAATTTAGACAATTTAATGACACAATACACAATTCCGTAACTGATTAAAGTTTATACCAAACAAATTTCTTAAAATTTATTTGAGTACTCTTTAAAAAAAATATCAAAAATTATAATATGCGATAAAGGATTTAAAAACTCGTTTGAACTGAAGAATCTCTGCTTTGAAGAGGTACAAAGATAAAAAATCCACATACTCACTTTGGCTTTTGGATCTTTCCAAGTAGAAATCTCCGCGAAACGTTTATTCTGTCTTTATTTCTGCTCCACGTCCGACTGTTTACTTAAGCACCAGCTCCACTTGCAGCTGCGGCAGAAGAGCCCTTTTGAGCAGTGCCGCGCCGGGAGTTATTCCAAACAGGAAGTTTTTTGGGGAGAGGCGTTAAACGGCTTAAAAGGACGGCGAATCGACCTCTGGCCGGCGGTTTTGTTAAAACAAACATTTCTGCCAGCGGAGGCCCTCCAAATTGCATTCCGCAGCGCTAGGGCTTCGCTTTTGAATGAGGCCTTGGTCTATTTTTTTTTTTTATTCTGTTTTCTGTCCGCGATAGTCAGAGGAACGTTCCGGAAATACATGCGAAGCCAACGAAGAGCGGATCCAGCTCTTAAATTTGGTGGGGGCTAACATCTTTTAATGGGCTTCTGAATGAAACATTTTTTTCAATATTGATTTTATTTTTTCAATTTAACCATTCAGATAAAACCACGGCAATATTTAACTATGTACTTATTTGTATTATTTGCTTATAATACAGTCCAGAATCGAACATAAATTCAAAATCCTACTTTTATATGTTCTAGGTAAAATTGGAATTTAAAATTGATTACTTAAAACTAGGATTTTAATAGATTTACCAACAGATCCATCAAATCGTCATTGTTCGCACAAATATAGAAACTGATGAAATTTGAACGTGACAATTTTTAAATTAAGTTTTTTATGGGTATGGCAATTTTCACTAGTCTACTAGAATCTATTTAAACGATTCTTTCTAAATCTTAATAATATAAATTCTTCTTATTTAGTTACTTCTAAATCATTTGGTAAAAGATCAACTAATTCATTTTCAATTATTTTTCGATATTATAAACTAACTATATGCTTTTATGAAATAATAAATCATCCGCCGTCACACTTTTCACTTTTTTTCAACTACTTTTACTTTTTCGCTTTTAATTTTTCCGGTTAATTTCCCTTCAATTAATTTCGATTTTTTTTTCACCCGAGTGTATCCTGACACCTCTGCTAACTTTCTGCATATCAATTTCTCCATTATTGCTAATAATTTGCCCGACAAATCAAAAGTCACAAAATATGGGTAGGTGATATAATGATATTTCTATTGAAAATTGGTGGTGGAAGCATGCTTCTAATAAGTATATAATAAGTATGTTTAGGAAAAGCAGTTTATATTGCACTGTAGTGTGTTCTCAGTGTAATGGTGATAGCTGTTGCCCATTGACTGTCAGCTACGAGATATCTCGTAGATGGCCTATGGCTGAATTAAGGGCTGAATATGATTCTGGCAGTTAGTGTGTTAAATGCATCTCCTGTCATAAAAATAAATGAAGTAAAAGAAACTGATGAAGCTGAATAAATTCAGTTCTAATAAATTAATTTTGTCTTATAAACCAAATAAATATTTTCTATATATATATATATTTTTTTTTTCATCAAAATTAATGTTTCTTCAATATTATGCTGACAGAAATATATGCAAATGTTGATAATATTAAAAATTAGTGGTCTCAAAATAATCATTGTACTAATTTTACTTAAAATACTTTAAAATCGAGAAATTTTGGTCGCCATTTTGAATCCGCCATCTTGAATTTACAAAAAGTGATTGCAAAAGTCGCCTGTTTTTGCACATTTCACAACAAACTAAGGAAAGTACATAAAAAAATGTATCAGGTATCAAATTAATCATCGTAAAAAAAAAAAGAGAGGCATTGCTTTTAGTTTTTCGAAAATATTAAAAAATCATCCCTAATTGAGGGTTGAAATCACCCTAAAAGATTAATTTTATCAAAATATTATAAAATCTGAACAGAGAATATTTTTGTACTTGAATATGGATCTAGTTTTTATTGCCATTTTAGAAGGAAAACAACCCTATGCTAGGTGCAATTACTCTCTAAAGGGGTGAAATTATCCCCGAAACATTAAAATACCTTAAAATATTTTTTAAAAGTGATGAAAAATATGGTAAATATGGATTTTTGGAAAAAAGAACCCTCAACAGGTTACAAATGCTTCTAAGGGGGTAGAATCATCCCCCAAACATTTATGTAATCTAAAAGAATTTTGTGTATTCTAAAAATATGTTTTATGTTTGAAATCACAAAAAATATCATACAAATATTTTCTACATTTATAAAGGAAAATCAATCTTCAGGAAAATATATTATTTGATGGTTCTTTTTTCCAGAACGCATAAAAACTGTTTGCACCATATTTTTCCTCACTCAAAAATCAAAAATATTTCATATTCAGAATTTTCAAAAATATTTTACAGTATTTGTATGTTTAGGGGATGATTTGACTCCCTTAGAGAGTAGCTGTACTAAGCTGAGGGTTATTTTTCCTTTAAAACTGGTAATAACTGCTAATCACGTGTTTTTCATGACTCGAAGCACAAAAGTATTTTATATTTAGAATTTTGAAAAATATTCCAAATTATTCCAATATTTAACGGATGATTACACCCCTTCTTAGCGTCCATAGGTGGATTTTTAACCCTTTTTTGTCGAAAACACATCACATTGCATTTTTAAAATTGATTTGATATAAATAATCTAATAAGAAAAAAATTGTTTATTTTTTAATAAAATTAACCGTTTAGGGTGAATTCAATCCTTAATTAGGGGTGATTTTTTAATATTTTCGAAAAACTAAAAGCAATGCCTCTCTTGATTTTTTACGACGATTAATTTTATACCTGAAATGTGCAAAAACAGGCGAAAAAACTCTTTGATTACCGGATTCGAAGTCAGCAGTTCCAAAAAATCCTAAGTACCAATTTTCATGAAAATCCCTTCAAATTTAAAATTTGCAATCGCCCTCTTGGGTCCGCCACTTTGAAACCCTGTATATTATCCGAAAAAAAATTAGCAGCAAATTTTAATGGGTAAACTCTTTAGTATACCTTTTGAATAATACAATGCAAAAGGTTTTATGAAAATTTATGCAAAGTAATTGCATTCCAAGATTTTTGTATTTCCCTTCACATCCCAATTGAAAAATCGGTTGCAGCTAAAATTTTCCCGCTTAAAACCATTGACCATCAGTCGCCTCAAAAAGCAGCCTCCACTGGCGGGCAGGAGTCGTTTTATTTTCTACCCGATCTCGCTCCACTCATTGGGCCCCATTCAGAATTCGCCTGCTCAGCGGCTCTCAAGCGAACTTGATTCCGCGGGCCGCAGCCGCTGGGCTGTTTTGATTTTGCGGTGCTCCGCCGAGTCAACAGAAAAAGCCCCGCGCTCAAGTGCTGCCCGCCGCCCCAGGGCTCCGCTGGGACGATTGCCGGATCGAGTGGCTTTGGATCGATTCTTTTGTTATCATCGGCCTGGTGCGCTCTTGAGTGGGGCACGGTGGGGCTATTTTTAGAAAATCGGACGCTTCGCGGTCGGGCCTTAACCCAGTTAGAAGACCGTCGGCACCAATCGAGATGAGGAGTTATTTTGAACTTCCCGCCAAAGTTTCAGAACTAAAGTAAGCAGAGCACAGAACCACTGCTACAGTGCTTTGCAGTCTCAACGCAAGATGTCTCTGGACGGGCTTTCGTTGAGTTTTTGACGGACGCATGTGCAGATTTTGTGAGGTTACGCAGAAGAGAAATGTCATTTGTGTGTTTGGACGTTTTTCTGCCGGTGCTGAGGAAAAGTGGTTTTATTTTGTGAAAACGCCAATTAATCGGTTAAAATAATAAGATTTATACTAGTTTAGAAGTTGTGCAGCAGTTTTAAAGTGGTTTGTAAGTGATTAAGCTGGGATTTACTAAAACTTCTTATGTTCTAATTCCCAATTCAATAATTCCGCTTTTTCCCTAGAGAATTTAAAACTATTTTTAGAATTTATCGCCTTAATTCATGAATGGAAATTTACTTTAACGTATAGTTTGATGTTCAATTCAATGATAAAATAAATGTCCAGCCCTGTGATGTTTTGCGATTTTCAACATTTTGTCAGTTTCTTAACTTGAAGAAATTCAATCGATTTTTACATT
Organism: Dysmachus trigonus; assembly: GCA_949715965.1. NCBI lineage: Eukaryota > Metazoa > Arthropoda > Insecta > Diptera > Asilidae > Dysmachus > Dysmachus trigonus. The sequence goes on from OX454323.1 coordinate 69,343,426, forward strand.
TTACATATTTTAAATAACTTTTCCTCCTCTTGTACATTTACTTTTAAGAAAACAAATTTTATTTATCATAATTATACTCTCGGTGTTTCCATTTGTTTTAATTTAATATATGTTTTATTCTTAAAATGATTTACAAAATATTTAATTTTGAAGTAGATAAACCAAATTTTCTCAAAGGCGACTCTTTTGCCCTTTTTAAAATCTACACCTCCTCATTAGTTAGAATTTCTTTTTTTTTTAAATTTACAATGCAATTACAAACGTGCCACAATTTTGTAAATAAGTCATAAAGAGAAAGATCTAGAGGTAAAAACATCGTTTTTTACGGTCCTATACCTCAAAGTAAAAAATGGAACCCTTATCATTCATTCGTCCGTCCGTCTGTCTGTCGCAGACGTTTTTCTCGAAAACGACGTGACATGAGAATTTAAAAGGAGGATGTTATAAAAGGTGTAAATTTCTGTCCCCGAGCGTAAAGTAAGCAAATGTTTTAAACTCCAGATTCAGGTCTTGAAATGACAGAAAAAAACTTTTGCGTTGCTTATAAATGATAGAAACAGTACTATAACGATTAACAAATGCTATTATTTATGTATGCCTAATTATTCAAAATACATACTATAAGTCTCTACACTTTTAAGGGAATATTTTTCCTTGTATTTTCAATTAGTATTATATAAATTGCGGACAAATGGATCCTGGAATGAGAGAATCTTTAAGAATCTTTTTCGAAATCCTTGGTGAATTGGTTAGAAAGCTATAGTCAAAACCGTGCGAAAAAACACTTTTATACAGCTAAGATTTTAATATAATCACAATTAGTAAATATTGAGTCATAGATAAGAAGGAAAATGCCACTTTTTTCGTTGGTCTCATACGTTTAAAAAAAATTACTAAAATTTTTACTTGATTAGTTAAAATTAAAGAAATACGAGTCAAAGGAACATTTCTTTATTTTAAGTATTTTAAGTTGTCGGTGGAATAAATTTAAGTAAAATAGTCTTTAATTTTAAAAATCGGAAATTTGCTTTTTTCCTTGTTTCCCCTTTTAGTACACGATTTCTTTAAATATAAGATGCTCATTTTCCTAAGTGTAGTTATTAAAAAAAAACAAATGTTTTACGGAACCCTGATTGCGCGATTCTCGCTCTTGACCAGTTTTTTAATCACGGATGGTCTGAATGCGAAATTCATACCAGTATGAAAATTTTGAATTCTAAGTTCCAGCAGAAAATTGTTATTCAATATAATTTTTCTATCTACAAGGTTTTTTTTTTTTAATTGCAACGGAAAAGGAATGAAATGGCGTAAACAGCTAACACTAAATCATTAAAATTGTTCGCTCTAACCACCCGTGGCATACAAAAATTAATTATTTTAATTTTCTATGTTCCATAGATAATTTTCTATGTTCCATAGATAATTTTCTTTTCCCTTATCTCCAAATGACTTTAATTAGGAATTGAAAATATAATTTAAATTGCAACAAAATTATGGATACAAGAAATGCCTAGTCTATAATTTATTAAAGCACAAATCTAGACACGAAGCAAAGAATCTTCTTTACGGTTTACATAAAATTTCTTGAGAATTTACAAGAACATTCTACTTTGATCAAAAATAAAGTAAACCTATCCCTTAATTTACACGGTAGATACCTTTCGAAAAAAATCGTTATAATCGAAATCTTGTAATACGAGACGACGCATATATAAAAAAAACGAGGAAAGGTTCAAACAAGCTTTAGACTACGTAAATTGAATCAAAGATTCATATTCATATATTTTTTTTAATATGCCTTTTAGAGTAAAATCCGCCGCTTTAAAAATAAAAAACACACGGAAATAAATTTACAATACTCCCCTTATTTTTTTTTTGCTATAAATTTTAGTTTTTAAGATGATCTGGAACAAATAATAATTTTTGAAAAGAATATCCAAGTATATTTATTATTCGACCTCAGTGCTTTTTAAAATATCTGTTGAACAGAACTTATTCTGTCGAATCGAAAATCAATATCCTTTCAAAACCTCCATTCTCAATCATTTTTTACTTGAAGTCTTTTCAATCAATTACTATTAAGTGAAACTTTGTAAATTGAACAAGAACTAGTGGAGTGACGTGGTCACCAAGTTAAATGGCCCATAAGATATTTTGAATAAAAGTCCACTGCTCGATCCGGTAAACTTTTTTCGCACAACAGATTTTTACAAGAGTTAGTCGATAGTCTGATCATGCCTTAGTGAAGTAAAAACCATCGTTCATTTGTTTTGCAATTAAAATAAAATAAAATTTTAAAACATGTTTTTACTCACGCATTAATTAATTTTTTTTTCTGTGCTATATCTCATCCAAACGATTTTTTAGCTTACGTACATATTATCTAAATTTTTAGATTTTTTTTTTATTAGAGAGTGCGAAACTTTTAGCGAAATTATTAATAAATGTTTTATCAAAATTAAATGAATTAGCTTTAATACTTAAAATAAAATCTAATTCTAAGACTAAATTTCTCCAATATGTACCCTAACTTGTAGATGTAATTACACAATTTTCAATTTGATATTAAATTGACTTCTAACCAAGCAAAATTAAACTGATAAAACACTGATGCAGAAAATTCCTCTGAGCCTATTTGCTAGGATTTATTCGAAAGCAAACAGTATCTCATAAAACAGGTAAACCCAATTTCCTAATTTTAATTGTAAATACAAAATCTTATCCCATAGAAATCCTTCCAGAATTAAATACAAAGCTTCGTTTTAATTGCATGAAATACTTCATCTGCTTATCTTCGGAGTGTTCTCAAGGGTTCGAAAGCGAAATAAAGCAATTGTTTATTTTTCATCTCCATCCAGAAAGTCTACTCAAAATTAAGTCTAAAGGGGTTCAAGCGATTAATGCAACATCCCTAAAAAGACTGAATCTCCCTATTGTTCCATATTATTTTTTTTTTAGGCGCATTGACGTCGTTTCATTTCAAGGTCTACGTTTCGCCGGAAATGTCGTCAACCGCATAATCATCTCGGACATTTCCTTTTTATTTTATTATTTTTTAATTGCCCTGGAAACCACAACAATGTTGCTAATTCCACCAAATGCCACCTTCAGCAGGGTCCTTTAACTCATTGGCATTGGTCCAGGGCCAGAGAAAAATTCTTTTCATACAATTTCATCCAGAGAATCTGGGCGAAAGGGAAAAATTGGGAACCCTCTGGACAAAAGGAGCATTCTTAATTAATTTCTCAATTTCTAGCAGAGCTCGAGAGCGCCGCCACTTCTTCCAGACAATTTTGCCCGGCTCGAAAGACCAATGAGTGTCGTCATAAAGGAGAAAAGTCTGAGAGCCTAAAAATAAAAAAAAATTTTAATGCTCAATTAATGGGTCTCATTATCGTCGGCCGGAATCACCCCCAACTGCTCGGGATGGTTTCTTTTTTTTTTTTAATTTTAATAAAAGCGAACATCACAGGGATTTCGTTAGGGCGGCTGTAGATCGGACCTTAATATCCCCGGTACTAGTCCCATCCCATTCGCCTTTCCTCCAAATCCCTGGAATTCATAAAAATTAAATTGCTTTAGATCAAAGACAGCTCAACTGAGAAACTTTTCAGATTATTTTTTTTCTTCGTTTTTTTCCTGCGCTTAAACAAAGCCGAGGATGTTCGGCACTCTCAACAATTACCTAAATCTGGTCCAACGATCCTGGTCCGCGCAGGATGGTCAGACGGTCGCCAGTTTTGTCTCCTTGAGTGACAAACATATTATGAACAGGAATTTATATCTTGATGCTCCTGAAAGTGCTGTGGAACGACTCCTGGACCAGCCGATTGATGAGGTTGTCTCGGCCCATCTGAAGGTCCTCTACTATTTGGGATGTGAACGTAACGTAATCGAATGTCCTTTTCTTAAAATATAATTCTTATCCCGAAAAAAATAAACAGCCCGAGAATACATGGAGGCGTACAAGCACCAAACAGCCTGCACTCAGGCGGTTGTTAAAATGCTCCAGCAGCTCAAGGAAGAAAATTGGTGTCTCCAGATTATGTACACAGTTTGTCTGGATTTAAGGATATTGGCCCAGAAATGTGAGGAGCAGGGTAACAGTACGAAACCCGGAGAAATTTTAGAAAAAGCCGCCGAATGCTTAATGTCCTGCTTTCGTGTATGCGCCGCCGACAACAGGTACTGTTTTATATTTAAGAGCTGGCAATAGTTTTGGCTACAATGATATCTAAAAATTTATAATTTTAAAGGAAGGCAATTTTGGAATCACTAAGTCAAAAATCTAGCAAGACTGTGTCATTTCCTATAGCAACCCATAGACTTGAAAGACATTGCTTGTCGGTTCTGAATAAGCTCTAGAAAAAGTATATAAAAGAAATATTATTATGGAAATATCACACATCAATCGGTTCGGTGCAATATTCTGGAATATTAAACCTTTGAAGCACGTATTTTTCTAGCCATCGGATTGTTATGAAAATTGTTATACAGGGATTTTGAGATCACTGTTACTGAAAAACTTTATTTTATTTTTATGAAAAGTAGTATATAGGGATTTTCGAGGTCGCTGATTGCGAGTTTACTTTCAGATTTTTGAAATTCAATATGGTGGAAAATAATAAGATATATATTTTTTTATAAAAAGTAGTATATAAAGGTTTTCGATGATATTGGTACCGCCTTTTTGAATTTTGAACATTTGATAGCGGATTCGTAATTGGCAATCTCGAAAACCCCCACATACTAATTTTCATGAAAATTTAAAATCTTTAAAAAATTTGTCCGTCATATTAGATCCACCATTTTGAATTTTGAAAATGTGACAGCTGATTCGTAATAATAATTAAATAATATAATTAAAAATAATTATAATTATTTTATGATTATTAGGATCTAACTAGAAAATAAAAAAACTGCTACTGCTAATCAAAAGCCAACGGACTGTTTATGGGTCTCTGTTGCGAAGTTCAAACTTATATTATCTTGAAGTACAAGATTTCGAAAGTATACTATTAAAATTTTAAGTTAATTCGATGGAAACTGACAAAGTTATAAGCCTCCGAAGGATACCCTCTACACGCCAAATGCAAGACTTTGTAAATGTTTCCCTTCTGATCTCTAAAAGGCACTAAAAGGGCTAAGAACGTGTTATAAAGAATGCTGGATGTACTAATACTATTTTTTTAAATTTTTAGATATTACAGTGGGACACGGATGCTTTGCAAAGTCACTTATCCGATTTTCGTCCAACTACTACATTAAATAATATTATTAACAGAAAAAAAATTAAATTTGTTTAATAAAATATAAACAAAAAATAAATAGAGCTTACTTCAAACAAAAAACATTGAAATGAAGCAATTCAAAATCATATCAGAACATTATTACAAAGACCAAAGCATTTGATCTCATTCCACCAAAATGCACTTAAGAAAGTGAATTTCTGGGAAATCTAAAAGAAGCACACAATGAATGTGAGGCAGTTAAGCGATCTAGATATATATCCGAAAGGCACTTAAGTGAACATTTTTAGATATCAATTTACAGAAAAAGCAAACTGGCTTCAATCGGTCGTGCAATAAAACGAATTAAAAGCTTATCCGTGGTTTACTTATGCGGATCTTTTAAAAAATTTTCTTAATTTTGTAATCTATCAGTTTTTATAAAATACGAAGCAGCTAACTAATTTTATTCGAGTCAATATTTTTGAATTCCGAGAAAAAATATATAGAGTTTTAAAAAACAAAGTGATATGTGAAAAATTATAAATCAATTTAACTCTACATCCGTAAATTTATAAAGAGGCGTTATTTTGGTCTTAAAGTTAAAGAATTGGGTAACTAGGTGGGAATTAATTCCAAAAGGAATAGTTACAATTCTTTAGTTTTTATGGAACCAGCATGTCTGCTAATACTTGGGTTTTTGTATTATATATTACAACTTCATCAATAAAAATTCAGATTTGTAGCTAACAATAAGATTTAAATTGTATGGGTTTTGTTCCCATGGGTTGTTATAGGAAGTGACACAAATCTTGCGATTCTAAAATTCTTTTCATACAAAGTTATAAGTTGTTGCAAATGATGTGACCAAAACTGTTGCTAGATCTTTAACTATCTGCGGTTTGTTTGCAAATATAATTTCCTCCTGATCTATTTTACAGATCGTCCGATGAGGACACAAAGCGGTTGGGTATGTTGAATCTTGTTAACCAACTCTTCAAAGTATATTTTCGGATTAACAAGCTCCACCTGTGCAAACCGTTGATACGTGCTATAGACAGTTCAGCGTTTAAGGATTCCTTCCCGCTGGCAGAGCAAATCACATATAAATACTTTGTGGGACGAAAAGCCATGTTTGATTCGGACTACAAAAGCGCTGATGAATTCCTGAGTTTCGCCTTCGAGAACTGTCCCAGGCGATTTCCGAAAAATAAGAGACTCATCCTCGTTTATTTAGTCCCAGTAAAAATGCTCCTGGGATTTATGCCAAAAAAAGATATATTGGAACGTTACGACGTCCTACAATTCCATGATTTGGCGTGTGCTCTTAAAGAAGGCAATGTCCGAAAATTCGATGAAGTCATCCAACGGCACGAGTCGTTTTTCATTAAGTGCGGTATCTACCTTCTTGTCGAGAAGCTTAAATTTATCGCCTACCGCAATCTGTTCAAACGAGTCTATCTCATCAAGAACACCCATCAACTGGATCTGACGAGCTTTCAGTCCGCTTTGGAATTTGTTGGTGAAACAGACATGACCATGGACGAGACACACTGCATCGTGGCCAATCTCATTTATGAGGGTAAAATCAAAGGATACATCTCCCACATCCATAATAAGTTGGTCGTCTCGAAACAGAATCCTTTTCCCACACTTAATACCGTATCATAAGTCTTTTACTGTAAAAAAATAAATAAAAATAAACTTTTATTCCTTACAGGAAAAAATGAAACGTGGTTTTTATCATCCATCAATTCCCTCTTCCAAGGATACGCCCTTCTCGAGGGAGTTTTCTTACTCAATATGCAATTTTTTACGCCCCCTTATTCGGCTCGAAGGACCATTAAAGCACATGTAATCAGGCTGTCTGACGGTAATACAGAGACATCAAGACCACTTTATATAGTTAACTTTAATTTAAGCATTATATTTACTCTGCTAGACAACAGATGTTCCAGCCTATAATCTTCAGATCCTGAGGCATTGTTCTTAATGGGCCTTTTTTGCTGCTGTTGCTCTCACTCTCTAGTTTCCCACGAGAGTAGGTCTTTTTTTTTTTGAGCAAAGAAAGCATAAACATTTAAAAGGATCGTTTTTTCCCCAAATTGCCTTAGGTATCATTTTAGGGCAATTCCATTAAAGATTTTCTGAGAATTATATAAAAAAAAAAGAAAAAAATAATCGGAATTCACAAGTCTAATATATGGTTATACCAAAAAAATAAACTCTGTTGCTATGCAAATGAAAATTCTGCGAAATGTTGCGATTACTATAAGCAGGGCTATAAAACGTACCTTCAATTTTAAGGTATTTACCTCAAATTGGTCGTGTATAAAGCCAAGTATCAAACGAACCCTCCAAATGGAGCGTATGGTCCTTTTGATGCAGTTAATCGAGCCCTCCAAACCTCTCCTACTGAGTTAACAGAATTGAATTGAATTGTGCTGTTTGGTTGGAGGCGTATTTCGTACAGATTCACCGAAATTAAGGGAGGAAATTTCAATTTGCCTCATTTAATTTCGAAGATGTGATCTTCTAAAGCTTATTCAGAGAACTTAAATGTTGTAAGCACGTACCAAACCTCTCCCTATCCCCTAGTATTATAAAAAGATAAGCATTCTATTTCATTTTTGATGTAGTAGAAAATTACTTGATTTTTAAATAATGGTTTTATATCCGAATTGCTGTGATTATTTTTGAGTTATTCAACATCATATTTTATGAATCTTAAAATTATGTATAAAAGATGTATATTTAAATTGCCAGTACAATTATCATTTTAATCTAATCCCATATCTTATAAGAAATTGGTTCTAAGTTTAAAAAAAAGTAAAATTTTATTTCCAACATTCTGGAAATTTTAAATGCTGAGAATGCTGAGAATTATTTTTACATATTTAACATTGAACATTTAGTTATGCAGAAAATTTAATTGTGAGTCCTCCGAGTCATTAAATTATTTATTCATGCTCGTTATTGATTTACATATATTTAATATATTTTGCTGGAATTTGAAGCAAAACCAAAATTGCCTCTGGAATATAAAATTTATATCCTACCAAATCAAAAGAAATTCCTTAAATTTCAAAATAAATCCCTTTCACAAAATTGTTGGAAACTTTGAAAACTTTGGTTCTGTTCGTGGAAAAATTTTCTTAGTTAATTTATTTCTTTCAATTTTCTAAAAGTATTTTTGTAAAAAATTCTTAAGATTGTATTCATCCCGAAAAAGTTAAATAATATGACCTTAAGTGCGTGTTCAAAATAATATAAAAACTTTTACGTGACCAGCAAATATTTTAAGTTCCGAATCTACAAACTCAATTTACAAAATACAAAAAGTAGATTAATGAAAACAAGTGAAGAGTTTAAAAAATCCATAAAAACTTCATAACGATTAAAATAAAGATTGTACCTTGTAAACATGAATTCTTTAATTTCTAAAAGTCTGGTTATGCTGACTTTAGATTGTAGAGTGAAAACTAAGTTCGAAATACCACAATTTTCTCAAAAAAAACTGAAAATATATCATGCTAATCATCCTCTGAAATTTACCTCTGACTCCTTCATTTTTGTGAAGTTAAAATTTTGCTTTTGTGTACTCTGAATATTTTTGTGCTCATTTTTATATACAAGGTCCTAATACACCAATGGCACACGATTCATTGGTTTATTTTTTTTTCCTAATACTAAAGTGTGTATCTGTTCTGTAAATGGATCCAATAAAATCACCAATGCGATGTATCAATTAATAAATGATATTTATGTAGAAAAAGAAATCGTATAATAATAACAATTTACGTTTTTGATCGAGTATCACTATAGAAAAATAAGGACAAAAAGTCTCATCTAGAACGACAGAAGTAAAACACATTTTTGAAAGCTCATTTTCATGCGATGTCTCCAAACTTAAAAATGTTTTGAAACTGCATACCATAGGGCAGTTTAAGTTGAAGAAAAATGTTACAAAACCTAAACGTGTTTTTTTTTTTTTTTTTTTTTTGTAAAGAGTACAAAGTAGTGGCAGAATCTTGTGAACATTCATTAAATATAACACAGCTCCACAAAAAAAATTGAAAAAATTAGATCTGACGTCTGACCATACCTACTATATGTTTTTGAGGTCACTGAATCCGAATCCGAGGTCTATTTAACTCCATCACGTCAGGATTTTTCATAACCTCAAAATTTAGCATAAAAACGAGAATAATCCACAAAAAAATCGAAAAAATTAGATCTGACGTCTGACCATACCTACTATATGTTTTTGAGGTCACTGAATCCGAATCCGAGGTCTATTTAACTCCATCACGTCAGGATTTTTCATAACCTCAAAATGTTAGCATAAAAACGAGAATAATCCACAAAAAAATCGAAAAAATTTGATCTAACGTCTGACCATACTGACTATATATTTTCGAGGTCGCTGAATCTGAATTCCAGGTTTATCAACCCCTATTACTTTAAGGTTTTACATAACCTACAAATTTTAGTCCAAACACCAAAATAATCCCTTCAATTCAAAGGCTAAAATAGTGACCGGTTTTTTTTCTTTTAAGCAATAAAGGGATTAAAAATTGAAGGGATTATTTTGGTGTTTGGACTAAAATTTGTAGGTTATGTAAAACCTTAAAGTAATAGGGGTTGATAAACCTGGAATTCAGATTCAGCGACCTCGAAAATATATAGTCAGTATGGTCAGACGTTAGATCAAATTTTTTCGATTTTTTTGTGGATTATTCTCGTTTTTATGCTAACATTTTGAGGTTATGAAAAATCCTGACGTGATGGAGTTAAATAGACCTTGGATTCGGATTCAGTGACCTCAAAAACATATAGTAGGTATGGTCAGACGTCAGATCTAATTTTTTCGATTTTTTTGTGGATTATTCTCGTTTTTATGCTAAATTTTGAGGTTATGAAAAATCCTGACGTGATGGAGTTAAATAGACCTCGGATTCGGATTCAGTGACCTCAAAAACATATAGTAGGTATGGTCAGACGTCAGATCTAATTTTTTCAATTTTTTTTGTGGAGCTGTGTAATCAATGTATATAAACATACCTTTATCAGCTATGCTGTTACGCGATTTGCCCTAAACTGCCCTATATTATGCAATTTCAAAAAAAATTTAAGTTTGGAGGCATCGCATGAAAATGAGCTTTCAAAAATGCGTTTCACTTCTGTTGTTCTAGATGAGTGTCTGTATTTATCACTCAAAAAATGGAGTTGTCGCAAAAGTTAAAATACTTTTAAAAATATCTGTGTGTTATGTCCTTTCGAACAGCGTAACACATGTCATGGAAACTGGTCAATTCTAATAACTACAATGAAACGCTAAAAATTCTTAAGAAAGAATGGGGTTCGTAATTTACATTTTAAGCATAAATGCAACAATATTTAATAATCAAAGATATCTTTACTCGTTTTATTGTTCCTAATACAAGCTTGGACCCTACGGCCTACGTCTAACTTCGGTTGTTGTTGTTGTTGTACACATGTAATACCAAACGCTTTTAAAATTTGTCGTATTAAATGTTCTTTTATTTGAATTCCCTCGATATAAATTAACCCATTAATGCCTGAATAACAAAAAATTGTACGGCAACTTCGCGGCGCTAACTTTTATCGAAGGGGTGGTCAATTCTCATCGAGACCAACTTTTCTAGACGTATTTTGAGTCGCCCGACACGATCCAATCAAAAAAAAAAGTGAAAAAAATTATTATTATTGTTTTTTTGCAATATTACGTAAATAAATACCTTTTTCAAGTCATTTTTTTCGAAAAAACGACAGATTTAGTGGGGAAAAAGCAATTTTTTACTGCAATAAAGTGCATAAAACGTGTTATTAGTACTTAAACTTCAAAAATATGCAGGTGTTTTTTTCGTTAAAAATATTAGGCTGCATAAAAATTGCAACAATGTAACGCATATTTGCATTACTTTCGATCACTTTTTTTTATCTCACTATGTTCGACTATTCCCAAAAATGTATATAAACTATTTTTAAGGGTCACTGATTACGAATTTGCTATCAGATTTCCGTAATTCAATAATTTTTGTCAAAATTCTCAATTTTTTCGAAAAAAAATTGGGTATTCGGAGTTTTTGGGGTCACTGATTACTGATTAAATGTCTGCATATTTTTGAAGTTTAAGTCCTAATAACACGTTTTATGCACTTTATTGCAGTAAAAAGTTGCTTTGTCCCGACTAAATCAGTCGTTTTTCGAAAAAAAATTACGTGAAAAAGGTATTTATTTGCATAATATTGCCCAAAAACAATAATAATAATTTTTTTTTCACTTTTTTTTTGGTTGGATCGTGTCGGGCGACTCAAAATACGTCTAGAAAAGTTGGTCTCGATGAGAATTGACCACCCCTTCGATAAAAGTTAGCGCCGCGAAGTTGCCGTACAATTTTTTGTTATTCAGGCATTAATGGGTTAATAATTTGAATTTTGATTATATATTTTTATATAAATACACATGTATTGAATATTTAAATTAAATGATGTGATAGAAAGAACAACTTTGAATGTGCAGAGTGGGCTAAAACACAACAAAAAAAATGTTTTGATAACATAAAGAAATTTAGAAGAAGTATGCTAACTAACATTTTCTTAAAAATGTTTTGTGCTTAAATTAAATATAGTTATTTATAGAATATCTCTTTATTTAAAAAAACATTTTTTTTTACTTTTAATTTCTTATCCACTTTCGAACGCTTTGTAACATTTCCTATTTAAAATTTTATGTATAGAGAACTAATAGTTGAGATATAAATTGAGTTTTGATAAAATTGTACAAGTCTGCAAAATTTGAGTTTATTAAATTTTAACTGCTTTTGATGTTATTTATGGTGTTAAATAGGAATCTGAAAAGCAATAATTTTCACCACATAGGGTGTTTTAGAAAAATAACTTTGAAATGTAAAATAAGCGAAAATTTAGCAATCTTTGGAAATTTTCAAAAAAAAAAACAAAAAACAGACGCAATGTTGTGGGTTTTTGTTTCTTGGTATAAATGAAAGTTTGAACCTTAAACAATAAAATGAAAATACTAAATAGTATCATCTCATACAAGAGATAAGGATTAAGATCAAAACATAAGCATTTTCGTTAAAAATCTGTTTCTATAAAGATATCAGTAAGAGTTTAATTTAAATTACATTTTATAGATATATATATATATTGGTCTCAAAGTTTCATTCAAACATAGATTTGATTTTCTGCTGATGATCATAATAAGGGTTTTTTTTTTAACTAAGTATATATTTCTCGAAAATTTGAAATTTTCGGATTAATTTTAATCTACAGAAAATGTATAATAGTTGCTGATTTATTAAAATCATTCGATAGTTATAAAACTATACTTGAATCTTACTTCTGTAAAATTGAAATCAATTAATAATTTTCCATTTTATTGCAGACATCCAAGAATTCTACGAATTGACACTCCTGGATGAATCAAAGACAATACAACAGAAGACAGCCGAAACGCTACAAATCGCTAGCAAATGGGAACAGGAAGGGCATTCGCTCAAAATTACGGATGTAAGTACGATTAGTACCACCCTGTAAAAAAGCCCTTGGTAGAGTTGTTTGCTCTAACCCGGAGTGATATATGTACGTAACGCGGACGAGCAGAATCTTGGGTCCCTTTTCTCTGGTGGTGTGAGTCCTGGAGGAGAACAAGGGAACAAAACCTTTTTTTTTTTTTTTTTACATAATCCGGGGTTGAAACAATGCGATCGGGCTCTTTTGTTTACGAATTGCAAATGTTTGAACTTGTACAATTTTAATTGAGACCGTCGTGCATCAGGAACGACAGGATGGAGCAAAAAATGATGTTTGCATAGAAAAGTTCAATTTAGAAGAGCATGCCCTAACTAACCCCGCCCCCTGCCCGCCTGAAGCTATATTGAATCTCGTACTAGTACTATATTATATTATATACATATATATATATATATATTATACTCTATGAATCACCCTGTAGTTTGTGTTGCCTGCTCGTTTTTTCTAAGATAACTCCCTCTCGTCCCAACCTTCTACATAAAGTGTGCTACTACTAACTCGTGTTCTATCAACGAGAACGTCTCCATTGATTCGAGAAAATCCCTCGCTTCTTCTTTCTTCTTCTAGAATGATATTCGAGCTGCACCTCCGGCGACGGGACTCCAACAGGAGCAAACAAACGAAACGGGCAATTTGAAGGAGCAACAGGAAAATCTCGAGAGCCAGGTAAAAGATTTTTGTACGCATCCAACCAACAACAACTCCCCCGTTTGCTTTCGGATCGACGCGTCGTTTTCAGCCATTCCGACCTTCGCCGCTCCTGAGTTCTCCCGAGGGGCACTTTTAAAATGCATGCGGGGCTCCAATGAAGCGCCTCCTTATCCTTACTAATTGTCTCGAGACAATTCATAGATTCTTCTCTCTGGACTCAATTCAAATACTTAGATACTCACTCAGATGGCTTCTTTGTGGACCCCCATACGCCATCGCCGCCGCCACTGTTGATTCGGGTCTAAGTCTAGAGGGCTCTGCTTGCTTTTAATTAATTACTACAATTAAGGGCGGCTTCCTTTTGTTTTCGGGGGGCAACATTCAGGAGCCTATACAACTCCTTTTTAGGCTTTCACCCACACATGCCCTTATAGAGTCTCCTTTTATCTAGGATCTTCAAGGAATATGGGATTTTCGTGAAATCAGAGGAAAGATAAGAAAATTGCCTTATGCAATATACCCTAACAAAATATACTCTTGGGCGTAGTATTGGGGATGTAAAGGGAGGAGTTTGACTATCCCTAAATTTTATAAATTAAATTAGGAAAATAAAAAAAAAAATGAAAAACAAAATAAACTGAGTTGATTAAAAGTTAAGGAATCCGTTTTTTAGTGTTTAATAATTTAAAAACTGCTAAAGAAAAAAGGTAATTCCCATTTTAGATCCCCACAGACACAATCATGGGCATAGGCAGTTTTAGGGTTTTGGGGGGTTCTCGGGGGATTCCGTGTTTTTCGAAAAAAAAACTTTGTTTCAAATGAAACATTCAAAATAAATTTATTTAAACACTTAATATCGTAGTACTTAAATAAGACTCATTTAAAATGTACCTAATTTTGCCTAACTAACTAAAGAGTGCCTTAAAACCGGTTTTCACTTTGAATTTAAAATCATTTTTGTTGTGTCAATTCACAAAATCACATCATAATGTTAAAAGAGGTTCACTAAACAGTATGCATCGAATTTTAACTATAAAATTGCGTAGGTATGTTTTTTGAAATAAAAATAAAGTATAATTTTTAATAAAAAAAATAAAATTAAAGCCGTTTTTAAAACACTCCTTGTCTACTCTCCTAGCACAGTGGGATATGATAGACTCAGCAATCTAGTTCTGCTTTCTATTAAAAATGATACAGCTTAACAAATTAAATTTGATAAAGTTATCAATGGGTTTGCTTATAAAATTGTTAGGAAACAGAAGTTCGTGGTGGCCAATTGACATCAGAATTTCGTGAGATAATTTGGTCTGGAAATTGTTGCTGCAATAAATCGATTGTTTCATACGCGGTGTGGCAGGTAGCGCTGTCTTGCTGAAACCACATATCGTCCAGATGCATGAACGGCATGTTTCACTTGAGGCCACAAGAACTTCATTATCATGTTCCTGTAACGAATGCCTCAATCTCAGCGTAACTTTCTCCACTTTTATAATGGGTATTCACAATGACAACGCGTTCTTCGTTCATGTAGCGCTCCATTTTTAATAATCGGAACAATCATAGGTGACAGCTGCCAAATTTCAGATTTGCCAATTACAATAATAGGTCATTTAAAGACTATTCATGTAGAGTTATAGAGAGTTGTTCACGTTTGCTTAAATCGGACCGCAAACTTAAACAAAAAATAAGCAGATTTAAAAATGCAATTGTTTTACATGAGGCGGCAAAAAGTTTTACATGAGACTCCAAATTAATGAAAAAATTTAAATTCCAATAAGGCTTTAGAACAGTTTTTGTTTTTTATATAAATAAAATTTTATTAGTGTACTTCCTAAGTAAATACATGCAAATTTATTTTATTTTCTGCCTTATCTTTTAGGAAGTACCTATCCAGAGCTTGTGAAAAAGGAACTACGCATATTTATGTAGAAAAGCTGAAATAAAGTTCTTTCCTCTATGGTGCTAAATGCCTCAAGCTAAAAGATTTTACCACTCTCTCAGTAAAATTTTGGGTACATCTATAAAGACATAAACATGTACTTTTACTTAACATATGGTTATGGTCCTTGCCAAGGATTTACATGGATTTTTTTTTTTTTTTTCAAGACAGCGATTCTTGACGACATTTAGGATATAGTAAATCACATCGAACGTCCGTGACCTTCCTTGGGGGATGGCATAAAAGGACATAGCTGGGGCTTTTCAGGAACTTATCTAGCTAAGCCGGATTTTTCTTTGGTACAAATGTATATATATATATATATATGTATATATATCTAACTCTGCTTTCAGGGGCTTACCTAATGCCTGAGGGTGGAATCACGTCCTCCTCAATATGCGCCTCCTTTTTCTCCACAACTTTAGACGGATTTCCTCAAGTGCGAAATCCCATCTTTAAACAGGAAAAATTCCCTCAATCGTGAGATAGTTAATTATGATAAATCTCATTATATCCTCAACGGTCAAGCGAATAATCATATATATGCCACTTGAGTTTAAAACTCATCATAAATTCTACTCGAATAGACTCTTTGCTTCTGAGGCTGCAGGTATAAATTCCATAAACTCCTTCGGGATATTAAAGAACTCCTGTAGAAATTCCCGCCAACACGGGGAGCGCAAAAGTATCGTCGGTAAATATTTCCTTTGAAAACGAATGGAACCTGATGAATGCTGGAACGTAGAGTAAAATAGAGGGACAGGGAATGTTCAACTCTTCCCGTGGGAATTGTTAGAATCAATAGCTATAAGCCGGAAATGCTTGGGAATTTTACAACACGCATTTTAGTGTACATAAATTGTGGTATTCGATTATGGCTAGAGAGAATGAAATAACTCATAAATCTAAAGAGTTGTTACTACTAATCTTAATTACTTAATCTTCTCAAAAATACCGAAACTGGAACACTTTAATCATAATACATTTTGGTCACGTACCCTTGCTCTATTTTAATTTAGAAATAAAATGAGTTAGGGAAACTCGCTCAGAATAAGCTTTGAGAATACAAAATTAATGCTGTTGCAAGATTATTAAGTAGATTTATTTCACTAGAAATTTTCCTCTTCTGAAAACTAAAATCATGATAATCAGAAATAGTAAAATATTAAAATAATTTGTTTCAAAACAATTGAATTATATCTGA
Organism: Dysmachus trigonus; assembly: GCA_949715965.1. Lineage (NCBI taxonomy): Eukaryota > Metazoa > Arthropoda > Insecta > Diptera > Asilidae > Dysmachus > Dysmachus trigonus. Next base: position 69,360,028 of record OX454323.1, read on the forward strand.
GTTTGGGGAATTAATTTTTTTATCAAAGTACAGAAAAATATTGTAATCTAGAAAAAAAATTAAACAATTGTTAAATTGCAAAAATTAGAGATCTTAGCGTCCTAGAATATTTGAAATTCTAAGCGAGAAGACAAAATATTGAATCAATTGATATAAAACTTTACTAGAAATTCTTTTTTAAAAAACTAGTAGAACTCTGTAGATAAAAAAGGATTTAATTAAAGCAAAATTGCTTTTATAAATGGTGGGCCATCGGTTGGTTTCTTTTTAAAAATACTATCAAATCAACACTGCAATATTTTTCAAAGTTTGTTGATTTAATGAAAAGAGTAAACATTCCGATTAGTTATGAAGTATGATTTCATTTAAATGGCTACAAGTCAACCCAATTTTGCAGCACATTTTTAATGGCTTAGGGTCGTATTCCACGAAAAGCTCAATCAATATTGTGCTTAAGTGCCTGATTGTTAAGTTGTTCAAGCATAAATCTTTTCATTTCGTACCGCGAAGATATGATACTGTGATTCTGTTAATATTTTGAGCTCGAAAGAGGTGTCTGTTTCAAATTAACATATAATTAAAAAAGATACCAACAGATGGCCCACCCTTTACAACAAAACCCATCAACAAAAACATATTTTACTTTCTTCAATTAAGACATTTCTATCTTAGCGTTATTGCATTGTAGAAATTCGATTATTTAAATTTGAATAGACTTAATTTAAAAGCAGATTTGTTCTACAAAAGCAAAATTACTATCAAATCAAAGTAGGATAATGGAAATTAATTTAATTGAATTTTACTGTTAAACTTAAAATTAATCTTATCAGATTTCCAATAATAAACCGTAGCTTCTGTTTGTTGGTGGCAACAAATCTAAAAACTGCTCAACCGATTTTGATCGAGTTTTCCAAGTTGTATTCACCAAAGTTTAAGACTATAAATTATAAATTATTTAAATTGGTTTTGTGTTTCTCCAAAGTAATCGCGAAATAAGTGTAAGTGAGTCATTCTAAATTTCTAATTGCAGGCAACATTGAGGATGTTATTACAATTTTAGATTTATTAGATTATACGATACGTTTAAAAGTTGGAAGTTTTTAAAATAGGGTAAATTGTTTATTAGTAGGTTATTTTAATATTTGCGTATAAAAGATGACATCTTTAGTAGTGTAAATCTATGGATACAATCCTTAAAAATTCGTAATATCTCCATTTGTAATTTTATAGTTATGGTGTGGTTCTAATAATTCTATTCTAATTCAAAAGCATTGGGCAAATTGTCTAAAAATTGCTATATCTATTAAATTCCTTTACAAAATCGCCCCTTCTTTTTTCCATTATTCTGCATATTTGTGTCGGGCATTATAATCACTTTAATTTAAGCTCTAGTAAAAAAGATTTGCCTCCTATTTAAAGATCTATATATAAAAAAACGTCCATACAACAAGAACTGAAGGTTTCTTAACCCGTCACACCCATTCCTAGTCTAAAATGTAGGGACTAAGGGTGAAATTCGTCTAACTTTGTCATCTCATTATTTCCGCTGTTATTGTTATTGAATCCCTTATAAATGCAAGAAATGGTAAGAAAAATGGACGGCACTTAATGTGGGGGAGCGTCAAGTTGCGATAAATTCGCACAACACAACCCAAAGAGAATTGTTTGGTATGTATATATTATTATTATTTTCTTCTATTACCTTTGTTACTAGTCCCATCGCCGTCATGCCTCATTCCTCACTAGCTAGAAACGCAGAAAAAGAAATCAATCCCCAAGGAACACGAGAATATCTTTAGTCGGGGGGAAAAAAAAATGGGGAATGATGTGGGTTCGTTCGAAAAATGGATGTGAGTTTTACCCACGGGGAGCCCTTAGGCAATCGATAAAATTGCTGACAAGATAAAAACTGGACGAATAATTGCCACGGACAAAATTAAATGTCTAATGGTCATGCTAAAGAAAATGAATGCGTTTCCTTTTCTTCGATGATGATTATTACCTCGAGAATTGCTCAGGTATAAAAAAAAAAATTAGATTCAAACAGAGCTGAGATATTTTCACGGTTATGAGTATACTTATAATGAGATCCTGTCACTCTCTTCTTGATTAAAACGTTAAATTAAGATATTCTTTAATTGTGAGAAATCATCAAAAATTGTAGGTGTAGCGGAAGCATTTAAATAATTGCGAATTTTCAGCTGGAAAAAAAAAGAAAAGGTGCGTGGCTGACGCCTGTCAGCTAACTTCGAATTGGAAAAGCAATTAATTAGAAAAATTGCAAGCTATCCCAAAAAAAGCCCACCTGGCGATTATTAATGAACGTTCAGAGGGACAGAGGGTGAAAAAAGGACCTTCCCGATGTCGATAAAATAAGGAGAAAACGGTCTCAGAAAATAACAAAAAAAATTGGCATTTTTTTAATTTACCTTTTTTTATGTTTTATTCATTATGCCAGAATCTTTATCTATGTAAAAATGTGAAAATTCGACAGTGAGGGAAAAGAAATGACTGAAAATGACAGCAGTTGATTATTATTTTTGATTTCCTATGCCGGAAAAAATTTTTCACCCATGATCCCAGAATAGCAAAAAGGTATATAGTCTGAAGGATATTATAAAATACAAAACTTTTTTTTCTAGTTATTCAAAAAATCATATAAATTCAATAATAGAATAATAAATTTACAGAAACCCAACAGAAATATTCATTTTTGGACATAAATTATCAGAGAAAAATATTCACTCTTTAAAGATTTCAAACTAAAATCATAAATTTAATACTTTGTTTTACGTCTTTTTACTTGGATTATATGTTTATTCGATTTGGCCTCGAGTGTACTAATTTCTTAGTAAATTCTTGGAAGTTTTCTTCTATTTGTGCAGCTTTTAGTTGTGTTTTATGACATATTTCATATTTGCGAAGGTGTCTTTTTAAAATCCTCATAAATCCTCAATAAAATTCACATCAAAAGATTTTGGCGGGATGTTTAGTTGGTTTTCTGGCACAGTATATGTTGTAGTATATCACTCTTTGCATTGCAAACAAATAATTTCTTCTAATAAAACCTTGTTCAAGGTAATTTTATGTTTTTTTATACTAATTTTATATACAAAAAACAAAAAAAAAAAAAAACGATAATTTTTGTTTGAAAAAGTTCATAACTTCTGAACGAGTGTACAAAATTTTAAATTTCCACCGCCAATTTAAAGCTAATGGATTTTCTTTAACTTAATTTATTAATTCTAACTGAATACTCTCTTCAAAAAAATGAGTTAGGACCTTGAATATAATAGAAAATATATCTAAAATCGTAGTTCAAATAAAATAAGGTCAACATTGTCTCAGAACAAATTTGAAAATTAATAGTTTTTGTATTTGTCCATGAATTTTATTATTATATTTATAAATAGCAAAACAAACACCAAAAAAGCGTGCTTGTCTGCAATACATGTATATCGTTGAACCTATCATTTTCAAAGTAAAATGTATCACATTTCAAATCTAATAATAACGATATACTATAATATGTAGTTAACAATAATTTCTTCAAAATTACGATCTTTAAAGTTACAATTATTTTATTAAAGGTGAGTTAATAAAATATAAATATAGCCTCTGCCCTTAATTTAGCTTTCCATCAGTGAAAGATTTTTAAAATCGCTTTATTAATTTTTAAGATTACCTCTTAAATCAAAACCAAACAAATTTACACTCTTAAAATTAGGGGCATTAACACAATTATTGTACCAAATTTCATTAAAACCTGTTGAAATCGAGAATTTTTTTTTTAATATATATTGGGTCCGCCATCTTGGATCTAGAAACTTTGATAATTCAATAATGATCAAAATTAGTGGCCCCAAAAAATCGTACTAATTTTCATGAAAATCCGTTGAAGTCGAGAAATTTTCATGACCATATTGGATCCGCCATCTTGGATTTAGAAATTTTGATAATATTTAAAATTAGTGGTATCAGAATAATCTTTCTAGAATTCTTGGTCGCCATATTTGGTCCGCCATCTTGGATTTTTAAATTTTGATAATGTGCAAAATCAGTGACCTCAAAACAACAAAATACGTTGAAATCGAGAACGCGCGAACTGTCAAAGTAGTAGTAAAGTTTTCTGAAATTATCCAATTTTCTGCGCAATTTTCTTAATTTTTCTTTCCGTACAAAGTATTAGAAAACTTTTAAACAAAAATGAATGAAATCGGTAAAGTCGTTCTCAAGTTATTGCGTGACCAACGGAAACAGGGGTTCATTTTTATATATATATATTGAAGTGTAGGGATTTTTGAAATTTGGAAAGGAACCATACAAAAATATAATAATTATTATATATTAGGTTCGTCAAGGTTTTAAATTAAAAAAAAATTAAGGCTTAAAATTTAATTAATGTGGGTCTTAAAAAAAACGTGTATTAAGTTGTGATTGTCCTTATATCAAACACTTTATTTCTAAATAATTAAACATTTTCAAGAGAACATTATATAAATAAATATAATAAAAATCATTACTTTTAAAAATGTGTGGATACTCCAAGCCCGTCAAACCTGTCAAAAGAAAGATATTCCTAACATTTTTCGGTTAGATAAACGTGTCGTTGTCTTGTAAATAAATGTGTTTTTTATAAATCGCTAAATCAATTTCACTTCAAGAATATTGGCAGTATCTTAAAGTGCTTTCTATATTATTATTCAGAAAGAAAAGAAACCACATGTTTGACATCAGTTAACATTGTGAAAAAAATTAGAAATTTAAATTGGACATATCATTTGTTTCCAAATTGATCATTCATGGTTCGAGGGAGCAAAAGTACTATTACATTACGCTCATATGCAGCGACATTTGCTTTGCATATGGATGAAGACATTCTACGCACTTGCCGCGATATTCATTTGAAATGCAAAAATCGTCTCTCCTGTCTGTCGTCTAGCAAAGGTACTTTGAAGTTGAAGTTATCTGTGTACGGAGTGAAATAACTCCCCTGGCAACAACGATCATGTTCAAAATGTCTAAATGGCTTCAAAAAGATTCTGATTGCCCTTTCCTCTTCAATCTCGCAAGGATGCTTCTGGAGCGCTTTGATCGGGAATAACGAGAAGAAAAAAAAATTCGTTGATATACAAGTCTGAACTTTATGATATATACGAGATACGAACTTTGCATGTCGATGGCAATGGCAATGGCAACGAACCGCTCCCAAAGTCGTGTTTATCTCGAGGCTCGTCAAAAAACGATTAAACCGAACATGAAAGCCCCAAACAAGGACCTATGCCTAAATGTCTGGATGAATTGTCTTCTTCTGGGTTCCCGATAAAATTTCCAACATCCGAGGAAAACTTTCACAATGTGTAGGAGTGTATGAGATGCCTGTCATATTTTGATGGATAAATCGGGAACATCTCTCTGCGGTGACAGGGTGTAGATTTAGTCTCATATGAAATTTATCAAGGAGACGACAATTTACGTATTTGGATATTGCCCCTTTCTTCCGGATTTATGGAAAGCATGTCATATAGTATGTATGAGAACAGTTCTGCGCATCCTTCAGGACTCGGCTGTCAAAGTTCCTGAAAGTGTGATAAGGGACCCATTCATTAAAGGTTGTATTTTTAGCACTTAACACTCACTAATCTTCCTAGAAACTTTTTGGGTGTGTATACGCAGGGTTTAACTTGCCCTTCCTGTTTTTCACCCCTAGATTTGTCGGGTGCTAGGGGAAGATATCCTTTTCATTTCAATCAACAGAGAACCTCAAAGTACTCGTCGTTGTGGTTAAACTTATGGCAAAGTTTTAAGGGCTTTTTACCGACACGTTTACGTACTTTGTAAACAGTTTTTATGTTTTTTAATGAAAAATGAATGAATTAAAAAAAATAGGGCCTCTCTAAACAGCGTATACAGAAAAAAGGAAAAAGACATAAACTGATTCATTCATTCAATGGCGTGAAAAAAAGGAAGGTAGGATTTGAAAAGGCTATGAAAAACGAATCAATTTTTTATTTTCTTAAGTTACGACGAAGCCTTTAAATAAAGAAAATCAAATTTGATTCTTTTCGATTTCCCTTAGATTCGGTATTTACAATATAGGACATTTATTGGTTTTTATAGGTCTAACCTGAGGCACATTTAAATTTTTGGCGCCCTTTTTTATGAAGTATCATTACACTGGTGAACACTTAATTAGTTGCCATATAATATAACTATAGATTTTTTTCCATAAATTATGATTTCACAAAAGTAAAAAATTTCAACTAGCTCTACTTTTCTAGAAAATTAAAGTTAAAATGTACACCAACATTTTTAAAATATCATTAAAAAGTACTAAGCTTAACAGAAACTTGTAACATGGCTTAAATGAAATTCTAAACTCTAAACTACAATATTATATAAAAATACGAACATTTTTAAACTTATAGAAGCACCTAGGGCATCCTTAAAAAAACATATTCCCCAAGGTGCTCGGTTGGTTGGTTTATAGATTAGAGATCCTTCATATCTCTAAATTAGAATTCAGACTTTCGTTTTTTCCCATTTCATCCTATTTTTATTAATAATTATTCAAAAATGACGATCTTTTCAACTTAATAACTCTATATTTCTCAAAAATGGTAGCCAAATAAACATTTTCGTTTGCGAATTCGTAAAAATCCTACAAAAAGAAAAAATATTTTAATTTGGCAATCAAAAATTATTTTTGGAATGCATTACAATATACATTACAATACTCAGTACTACTCTACAACTAATGCAAGCAAAACAAATTAGCAGCACCATTACCAGTATTGGTACTTAAATAAATTTAATTAACCAAGTAATGGTACTGGTACTTAATTATTAGCGTACTTCAGAAGCATTACTTAGCATTACTCTCACAGTAACTTATATTTGTGCCCTTCTATACGAAAATGAAATTATAGAATACGTTTTTTAGATTCTTTATTGTTAGCATGCTGAAAATGCACTTATTTGTGGTATTATGTTATGGTACTCTACTATTTTCTACCTACCTCTAGCAGCTTTTTAAACTAATTAGATTTATATGAACACGATGCCATATTCAATTTATACAATACAAAAATCTATGGTTAGATCGTTCGACCGTCTTCATGCATGAAAGAAATCGATTTCAAATTTGATTTGAAAAATCTAAAATTCGTCTGAAAAATGACAAATTCACCACTGGATCTGACTAAAATATCATATAATATATTAATCTACGATTCATGTCAAAATGCTTATTTTAAGAAAAAACAAATCAAGATTTTAAATGTCCAGACAATTGTTATATAATATATTCTATGACGTCAATCACATTTATAAGTCGATTTAGCAATCTCCTGTTCTATTTTCTTTGAAATACCTTATTAAATACAATTCATTGTATGCAACAGCATCATCCTACGCCACAGCAGGAGGTTTCGACTTTGTGTATTTTAGATATTTAGACTTCTCTACTATGATACATATATCAGATTGCATGTCACTCAACACCCCCACTTTGGCATGTTCCTAAATGAGTTTTAGAGTACCCCACGTGTTCTTTGAAACCGAAATCGAATATCTCTCATATACAGAGTGATAAAATGTAATCCAATCAGGTTATTTATATCTGTAACTTTTGTTTTAACCATTACCATAAGGTTAAAGGAAGGAAGAAAATTTAATCGATTTTATCAAAAAGGAATCTTATGATTTTATACGTTAATATGTATTGTAGTAGCAGAAAAATTAAATATTTGTACCTTCCTATATTTGGTATTCTGAAAATAATTATAATGGTTTTGCATAACTTCAAACAGATAATTAATATATACACAGGGTGTCACAGAAACCGACGATAACCCTTCTGGGCCTGATTGAATTCGAGAAAAATTTCTATCCTACGGCAGTATTTCAGATTTGAAAGCTACTAGTTTTGATTGATTTGTGGTTCTGTTTTATCCAAATTTTACTCAAGGATTTTGCTATCAGTTGTAGAGTTGTAAAATAATCATTTTGAAATAATGTTATAGGTATACTGGACAGACTATGAGCAAAATTTAAAATTTCAAACATTCGCTGTTTCAAATTTATCATCTCTGAATTTTTTTATGAAAATTCAAACGAATATTCCGTCAAACAACAATGTTAAACACAAATTGCACTTTAATATAATATTATCACAACGAAGTATGGATTGAGGATTTAATGCGAATGTTATAACGTGCCGGTTTATGATAATACGATATTCAGTTCACGCCACACTCTAAAAGTTAGAAAATTGTACATATTTGTATTATAATCCTCGTTTTAAATATAGACTTAGACTTAAAAAGATCATTTACTTGTATTTCCTCTGCAAATAGATACGAAATTTTCATTTTGACTTTCTTCTTTGAAATAAGTTAATTTTAGTGCTAGCTTTTAGTTAAAATAATCAAGAAAATTGATTTGACACCTATTTACATACATCGCAATTGTTTTTTCTAAAAAGCACAGATTTCAGTATGCTATTTACGATAATGTACACATTCCCCCTGAAAACTAGCCAAAAGCGCATTAAATGCGATAATTTCGTTTTATGAAGTCTAAAAAAGATTTATAGTTTACCTGAACTCTACGTATTTAAAATACAGAGCATTTAACATTTAATTTAAATATGTCAAATATCATACTGTATATATATTTCTTTAACTATTGCTTTTTATACTTAATTAAGTTCTTTAAATTGTTCTAATATTTGATTTCTGTATATAAAAAATGGGATAATTTTCTGTAGTGTTTCAACATTGAGTGTTTGAATATTCTTCAATGGTTTTACTATTGTTTTCCACCATTTACAAGTCTATCCCTCAAAGCTTTTAACTTGAATAAGTAGAAACTATTAATCTTAATTATGGACTTATGATAAGGGAATCCAAAGAAATTTCTAAATCATGTCTACCACACTTGGATTCTGATAATTTGAGGGTACCCACTCTTACCTCACTACCTCATCATTAATTTTAATATAAAATAAAAAAAGTTAAAATCCCTCTTGTAACAAATATTCAACCCTATTTTATTTATAATACCAATATATACTTAAGAGTAATATTAATGTATTTATTACACTCTTATTGTACATCTTTTTTGCATTATTCAATTCTTGGTAATGTTTTGTAAATTTACGGCAATGCTTGGGATAACAAAAATAAATGTTTTAATCATGAAAAACGATTCTGTCGAGAATGAAGATGTTTTATATCTTTGATAAACTCCATACACCGGTTGCTATGCGCCCTTTTCGAGGAGAGATCTATTTCAAAGAAGTAATTGTATATTTATATTTCGTTATTGTTTTTGAAACCGCTTTCCAGTTACTGGCCTCAGAGTTCACTTACCTGAAAACTTCGCATCTTTGGAATGCTCTTTGATTTTGCTTGAGGGTGTGTAACGACTTTGCAAAGTCGTTCTTGTCTCTAGAGGGGTATATTTTGAGAGAAACGATAACATTTAAGCAGAAAGGACACTAATTGGCAACTCTTGTATTTAATTAACAATAATTTAAATTGTTTTTTTTTTCCCTGAATTTCTAATTAAGCAGTGTAAATGGTCTTTTTGTAATGATTGGCGTGAACGATGTCTCAAAGACTTTGTTATCTTTTTGAATGAAATGATAGATGAATACAATTTTATTTGTGTTTCTAATTAATTGTTTAGAGCCGGTCTGGTACAGCAAAAATAAGTATAAGTGCTGTATAAAATTGCAATTATCAAACATTAAGAAAACAAAAAACAATTTTAAATCAAATAGAAATGCTATAAAATAACCACATTGAAGTTATGTCTATGTACCATAAATAATAAAAAGATCATAAGAAGATAAATTAATTACAGTCGGTAATCTTATATATTTTGGGGAAACTTTTGGGGAAATTAATTGTGTTCGTATAAAAATAGAAATCCCATTTTTTTCTCCTTAAAGATGATGTTGAAATATACAATTTGGGGTAATTCTTTTAAGGTAATAAATTATCTGCTGAGAATTTTAATACTTTCCCTTTTTATCTTATTGGAAAGAAATATAGGAAAATAAAATATTTTCTAATTCATCATCTTGATAACGAAAATTGTCTAGGATTATTATTATTTTTTTTAATGGAATTTAATCTAACTTATATAATCCTCAAAAAATATTTTCATGGCATTTTTCGATTGAAATACGTAAAAGCTTGAAATATTGAAAGCACTTTGAATTTTCTCCAGCATTAATGGAAAAGATTCATTTTAATGAATCAATCAGAGTCAGTGAAAAATGCAAAAATATTGAACTTAACTGATTTCTTTTATCTATATATTAATATAAAAATGAATCGCTGAATGTGTTGCTAAGCGCAAATCTCGAGAACAGCTGAACCGATTTCGCTAATTCTTTTTATAGAATATTCCTTGAAGTACGAGGATGGTTCTTACGGAGAGAAAAATTTAAAAAATTGCCTGAAAAAGTATAAAAACAACACTTTTCTTTCTATATATATAAAAATGAACCCATATTTCCGTTGGTCACTCAATAACTTGAGAACGACTTTACCGATTTCATTCATTTTTGTTTTAAAAGTTTTCTAATACTTTGTAGAAGATTCTTACGGTAAGAAAAGTTAAGAAAATTGCGCAGAAAATTGGAAAATTTCAGAAAACTTAACGATTATTTTAACTTCGCGAGTTTGACCGTTCGCGCGTTCTCGATTTTAATGAAAATTAGTACAATTATTGTTTTGAGGCCACCAATTCTGAATATTATCAAAATTTACAAATCCAAGATGGCGGACCCAATATGGCGACCAAGATTTCTCGATTTCAACGGATTTAAATGAAAATTAGTACAATGATTGTTTTTGGGTCACTGATTTTGAATATTATTAAAATTTCCAAATCCAAAATGGCGGATCCAACATGGCGATTAAAATGTCTTAATTACAACCGATTTTAATGAAAATTAGTGCAATGGTTATTCTGAGGTCACTAATTTCGAATATTATTAAAATTTGTAAATTCAATAGGGAGACCATAATGTCTCGATTTCAACAGATTTGAATGAAAATTAATACAATAATTATTCTGATACCACTCATTTTAAATATTATCAAAATTTCCAAATCCAAGATGGCGGATCCAATATGGTGATGCAAATTTCTCGACTTCAACGGATTTTCATGAAAATAAATACGATTTTTTTGGTGCCACTAATTTTGATCATGATCGAATTATCAAAGTTTCTAGATCCAAGATGGCGGACCCAATATACAGGGTGTTCAGAGGTGGGTGGTCAATACTGCAGGGGGTGAAAGGTCAGACCGAGACAAGCAAAAAATCGTATGGGTGGGGGGGGGGGGGGCATCTCGCACCGTTTGGCAGTTACAGGGTGATTCGTAAATCAGGATTTTGCCTTATATGGGAACCGCTCTTGTATTTTTATCTTTTTTTCTACGCATCGCAGCGGTCCCAAACTGATTTCAAAAAATCACTATTTGGAAGTCCTTTCCAAAAAAGTTTACACCACCCCCCTATCCCGAACCCCTTGGCCACAATCCCCCCTGGAAGTTGAAAAAATTAACTTTTATTTCACGATTTTTCACCTTTCGCCCCACTTTTCTCCGAAATTCATGTTATTAACATACCTACTTTTTATTTTTTTTTAAGTTGCCTATCTGATTACCTTTCCCAAAAGGTGCAACATGCCCAGATAGGAAAAGGATACGAAAATTTATTTACAAAAATCCTTTTACAGAAAATCATGATAATTTGAATTTTTAAGAAATTATACTGAAGTTAACTAAAAAATATATTTTGTTTGCTTAAAAACTAATTACAATTAAAACGTTTGTCCTTTAAAAGCTGTTCAAAATGTTCTCCGCCAGTTTCGATGCATGCAAGTAGCCTTGGTCTTATTTCACGTTTCAGGTCTATGGTAACCAGTCTCTCCCGTATTTTCGTGGCTGCAGTCCCAATCCTGGTAACTAATTCTTCTCTAGTGTTGATTAGTCTTGAGTAAACTTCATCTTTCATCATTCCCCATAAGAAAAAGTCCAGTGGAGTAAGGTTCGGTGACCTAGCAGGCCAAGGAATCGGTCCACCTCGTCCAATCCAGCGCTCTGGGTAATTTTCATTTAACCTTGCCCTAACAATGTTCCCAGTATGCGCAGGTGCTCCGTCGAGCTGTAAATAAATTGCGCTTCTGGTGGCCAGGGGGATGTCCTCCAACAGATCCGGAAGGGTATTCTCCAAAAAGTCCGAGTATAGCTGACTATTCAGCACTTGGGGCAAGATGAAGGGTCCTGTCAACTGGTTGCCGATAATGCCAGCCCAGACATTGACACTAAATCTTTGCTGGAAGGACCGACACCTGGTCCTATGTGGGTTCACATCTAACCAGGTGTGGAGGTTGTGCAAGTTTGTGATGCCATCCCGGGTGAATTGCGATTCATCCGTCCACAGAATTCGGTCTAGAAACCTTCTGTTTTCGATGTCAGACTCGAACAGCCAAGTGCAAATTGCAATTGTCTTTCGGAATCTCCTTCCTGTAGTGCTTGGACCGGGATATGATGGTATGGATGTCGTCCCTCTCGGTTCACAACGGTCCAAACTCTTCCTGAAGACAATCCTGACCTTCGTGCGACCTGCCTGATGCTTATTACAGGGCTGTTCCTGACGATGTTGAGGATTTGTTGGTCGGGGTCCGCTGAATCGGCCGATTTTCCTGCTCGCGTTTCTGCTCTGGAGGCGGTTACACTTCCGGTTTCTTTTAACCTTCTGAAAGTCCTTGAAAATACCCTTCTGTCGGGTACCCGCCGATTCGGGAATCTCCTTTGGTATTCTCGTACGGCCTCATTATCATTTCCTTCTACTAAACCGTACACGTAAATTATATCGGCATACTCGTCAACACTGAATTCTGCCATTTTATCTTAATTTTTTCTATTAAACACCCGTTCTTATCGCTTGCTTCTTCAACTGTGGTCAATGTCCTTTCAAACTTACCCATTTTTATACCATAATTCATACGAAGTATTAGAAACGGAGCGTCAGGATACTTAGGAGTCAATACTGGATATAATAAACTAATAACGCTATTTAACGAGATTACATTTATTATTTTATTACTGTTTTGCTGAAATAATAAAAATGTACTACCTCTGTTTCCTAAACAAACATTTCCGAACTTGCTGTCATAAAAATTGTTTACTTAACGACTTTTTCCATTATGATGCAATAAAGTAATTAGGTACCTGTGAGGATGTTTTAATTTCAGGACTTTTGCAACCCTTTTCTACCTGGGCATGTTGCACCTTTTTGGAAAGGTAATTAGATAGGCAACTTAAAAAAAATAAAAAGTGGGTATGTTAATAACATGAATTTCAGAGAAAAGTGGGGCGAAAGGTGAAAACTCGTGAAATAAAAGTTAATTTTTTCAACTTCCAGGGGGGATTGTGGCCAAGGGGTTGGGGATAGAGGGGTGGTGTAAACTTTTTTGGAAAGGGCTTCCAAATAGTGATTTTTTGAAATCAGTTTGGGGCCGCAGCGATGCGTAGAAAAAAAGATAAAAATACAAGAGTGGTTCCCATATAAGGCAAAATCCTGATTTACGAATCACCCTGTAACTGCCAAACGGTGCGAGATGCCCCCCCCCCCCCCACCCATACGATTTTTTGCTTGTCTCGGTCTGACCTTTCACCCCCTGCAGTATTGACCTCCCACCTCTGAACACCCTGTATATAAAAAAAAAATTCTCGATTTCAACGGGTTTTAATGAAATTTGGTACAATAATTTTGTTAATGCCACTAATTTTAAATATTATCAAGATTTGGATATTCAAGATGGCGGATCCATGAAGGGGTTTTCGGGTTGAATCAATTTCTAGGATATAACAAACGAATATTTGAGAAGTCTTTAATTAGTAAGTATGTACCCAACGCCGGGTGAAACCGGGTAATTTTCCAATATTTGTGCAGTGTAAAACGGTTTACTTAATATTAAACAATGTGTAAGTTTGTTCAATAAATTAATTAGGGATATGAAACAGAAACAGTGTTTTCTTATATTAATGGTATTATTTGTAGAAACATGCGAAAATGTACAGGGCAGTACAAATTCTGCTGGGCCAGCTAGTTTTTAAATAATATTCGAAGTCAGTGACTCCGAGGGACAGAAAATTTAAGTTTTAATTACTTTCTGTTTTTGTGGTTAAGAAATTAAAATTAGAAATATTAAAATATATTACTATATAATAATAATAATAAATATAATTAAATTTTATGAAGTAATTCGAAAAAAGGTATATTTTAGTTCCAAAATGATTTGAAACGCGTTTGAAAATGGCAACTATTTTAAGCAACAATTTGTTTTTCAATCATTCAATCGATCGGTTTTATTATAATAAGAATATCTTAAGCTGTTCGATAAAGTCAATGACTTTAAAATGATGGAAAATGCGAAAAGAAACATAAACTTATTTACCTTCAGATGATATCAAAAATTTCCTATCTAGTAGATTACCTTGATAGTTATTAAAAATTTAAATAGTAGTATAAAAGTTATTGAAAATTTTAACATACCAATAAGTTTTATTATGATCGGGATAATCGGTTTTGTTTTTTTTTTTTTTTATAATAAATTTCCTATGCAAAATGCCCACCAATATTTTTCAATTTCAACAGATTTTAATGAGGCCACTTATTTTGAATCTGTTATCAAGATTCGTAAATCCCAAATATCCGAACCTATATGGCAACCAAAATTTGTCAAATTTAAGGTACAAGAGTATGTTTTTGTTTGTTTGTTGCTCAATCACGCCTAAACGGTTTCATCGATATTTTTCATTTTTTGTCCGAAGATAGTACACATTCCTACTAAAAATATAGGCTACTTTTAATTCGGTATATAGTTTCAAAACGGCGGCTAAAACATTTTGGATTAATGGAATTTCGAAATGGTCGATTCAGTATGGCAACGAACATTTTTAATATTAAAAACATCTTGGTGCTACGGGTTTCTGGGCGCTTATTTCAGATCTATTTCTAGAATTTCGGAATACAATATATGATAATATTCAAAATTGAATTTGGCGACTGAAATTCCCTATTTTTAAAAGATGTAAATGAAAATTAATGACATGATGACGAATATTTCTAAAATAATTCAATTCCTTCTACAATAATTCAACGCTTTAACTTGGAATTGGTTGAAATAATTTCAAGGATATACCAAACTAAATCATTTGAGAAGTGTTTAATTAATAAATATTTACGTTACGTCGGGTAAAAATATAATTTTACAGAACAATCTAAAAATTGTTTGTATATATGTAGAGTTAATCCTATAAATCGTTTCATTTTAAAATTCTTGACTTATCACAAAATTTCCGTATTACAAATCTACTTTTCATGGAGATATTTATTTTTATTTTTGTATTCGTGGAAATCCTATCAAAAATTGATTTAGTCGTTTTTCTATTCGCTCTCAAAATAAACAAACAGGTAGATGTTGTAATTTTAGAATACTAGAAGATAAATATCGTTTCATTTTTCATCGTGTACGCTCGTGTGCATTATCTTTTTTCTCTCGTGATTTTTGAAAAGATAAAGGAATAAAGAAAGCCATTATAAAAATTTTTATTGTTATATACCCGTAATTTAGATAAAAAAAAATAATGGCGTCCCACATTACGAAAACTCTCTAAAAGAAATCTAAAAACGCGCTCATCAAAACAAAGTATGTTGAAATATTTGCGGTCGAAAGCGGGAAAGTCGATGAAAATTCCATCCAAAAATGTGACGATTCTTGGCCTCTCCCCCGCCGGGTCTATTTTACTTGGGAGCTCCTTGAATTTTTTTTGTTTGTACAGGAAAGCTGCCTCCTAGCGGTCGTCATGCGTACCTTTACTGAGGAATCGTTTTTCGTTTCCAGAGGCCGAAAGAGTTCCTTCTGGCGTTCGTTTATTTTCCGATTCCTCCCCATCATACTTGAATTCCTAGGGAGGGAGCTCTGATGACGGCAGATTCCTGTAGGAAAGTCATCTTCTTTTTGTAGGTGGGGAAAACTCCCCTTTTCGAATGTTGTTCCTCCAGGAACTTATTGTTTACATAGCTCGCCCGGCGGCAGCAGCAGCGGCAACAGCAACAGTCGGGTGCACAAAATCTGGCTCCCCTCCAAGAAAAGCTCCCGACAAAAAGCGATGATAATTTCTTCCTGTGTGAAGTTATTTTTCGGGAATTGCAAGCAAGCTTCGCGCTACACCGGGATTCCAGGGGATTCGACTGTTCCCTGAATTTATTTATCCTAAATTACAGCTAGTAACAAGATGCATATCTTCTCGCATGTTGTCAAGAACGAAGAACTGATTCGTAGTTGATGATTTAGCTTTGTTTTCCCCAAAATGTAAGATAGAGAAGTAAAAACTAGGAAAAACTACCCTATCTATTTTCACCCCTTCAACCCTTAAGTAAAAAGTAATCCCAGAAATTAGCTCTATGTCATCAAAAACGTATAAAACGATATGTAGCTTGTTTTCATATACACTTACGAATTGTTTTCCCGCCCGTCTGTCACTCGTCGCACTCTGGGAGCAACTCGAAGCAGCCTCTTCCCGCGGGAGCTCCTCTTCTATTGTATATTTTGTTGTCTATTGTTTCGACCGTTTCGACATTCAGCCTGGACGTCGACGCGTGTTTTTTAGAAGCTTTATACCTGGCTATAAGAAAACTTTTGATGTTTTTGTGTGTCGTTGACTTTTTTCGCTTTTCAAACATATAGGTATATAAATTTATATTTTTTCTCCTGGAAGAAAACCCGGCGGCGGGTGTTTTCGGGGGTGTAGGTTTCAAAAGCCAACATCAACACAACTTTTGGTGTTGAGAAGCTTTTTGGCGGGTTTATTGTGTTGGAGGAGAAAGCTGCTAGCGTTCATCATTCGACCCGAGTTTTTAGTAATGGGGCACTCTCCGGCCAACGATGGCGGTGTTGCTCCCATTTCCGGTCGTTTTTACAAATCCCGTGTAATTTTCGGTATTAAGTGGAAAATAAACAAATTTTAGATATATATATTATATTTTTGTTTTTTTCTTTTTCTGTGAAGTTCTACGATTTTAAGAAGGAAAATTACTAAATCGGTTAAAATAAATAATACCATATGGTTTGGTGAAATTTTCCCGATTATCAATTTCTAAAACGAGTGTTTCTCGAGCTTACATCAAAATTGCTTCTTTTTCTCTCGCGCGGTAATCGAAAACGAAGCAGAAAATCTCACATCGCCTGAGATATTTGACCAGAAGAAATTGTGATGAAATTATTTTTAGCACGTTAAAAACAAATGTTTTGAAAAAGACTGAAGGTATATATCTTTTGTTTGCGCTATTAATAAAAAAAAAAAACAAATAACAACAAACAAAGAGAGATAGATGAACCGAATAAATCCTTCGAACATAAAATGCAAGAGTAGACCGTTTCGAGGATGACTGCCCAGCAAATGTGTTGTAAAATTCGACCCAAAAAAGGGTGATTTAGGCGCAATTTTTCGGGAATAGAAAATAGCTAACCCTTGGCACGTCTTCGACGACTATAAAACGATATAGGGCCTTTTCTGTCTCACTTTATTCAATGGCTAAATCAACGAGGCGTCTCTCTTTTTTTTACCTAGGTCGCATATCGACCTATCAGGGAAGAATATGTGATTTATTCACCTTCTCCCCGCACGTGTTTCTAGAATCCAGGAACTCTCATCCTGATTGATAAGACACCCAATCCTTCGGTTAACCCGAATTTCGCCTTTAAAACGTACTCACTCCTAAATACGTTGAGAGGCGAGGAAAAATGCCCATGAATTTAAAAGTTCTTTTTATTTTCTGCAAACAATCCGAACGCAAACAATATCTGCATCTGATATCTGTGATGTGTACAAAACTCGGATTACACTGAGAAAATAGAAAAAATGTACTTTTTAATAGAAAAACTTCAACAGAAAAAATGAATTATATGAAAACTACCAACTGTTGAGGTATTTTAGTATGTATAGTATTGTGGATTTTAGACTATAGATATTACAAGGCAAGAAAACATTTTTAATAATAGAATCCATTTTTTTCGTAATAACCTACTTGAAAAAATAAAAATAGTGCTTCAACGTTTAATTATTTGGCTACTTTTGAATATTTTCAGAAGCTGTTTAGTCACTTACCCTAAGACACTTTTCGAACTTGCTTAATCTTATCATTTTAATATTTTGATTTGTAGTAAAAAGTGTTTGTGGTCACTTTATACTTTCCTAGATATTTAACCAATATGCGAATTATGTTTTAAATTTTAATATATACCATAAAGATGTTCCTACCTTTGCATTGTAAAAAAAAATCTACAAATCTTCGAAAATATCGAATTTAATTAAAATATCACTTTTGATTTTCCATGCGTGACAAGCACGCATATGTCTTGTGAAATTGCAGATCAAAGAAGTGTACAATTTTCTTATTTTCAAGACTTTTACGGAATTATTTATAGAAACATGATGAAAACATCTTTAATTTAAGGGTTTTCTACAATTTATGGGTATATGCAGAATATCGCAGTGGGAAAAATATCACTTTTAGAAATTTTAAAGTAAAAAAAATTTTTCGTATACTTTTAACCCCAGAATTTAATATCATTATTAAAAAAACTGATTTAAAAATCAGTAGCTCAACTTGAATACCTTTTTTAATTTTCTTTACTAAACAATATTTATAAAATTTATTATTACTCTTATAGTAGCAATTTTTCCAAAATGCAATTTTTGTGTGTAAAAAGTAGTTTGATTCATTTAGAGTAGAAAAGATTTTCTATAAAAAACCGACATGTATATAACAAAACTACTTCCCTGATTTGTTTTTCAAATTATTTTTTAAGTAATTAATATGATCTCAATTTCCAACAAGCATATTTAATTTTTTCATGTTAAGATGATGATGTCGAAGAAATAGCTTTCATCAGCTACAATAAAAAATTGTGTTCGTAATTTATTTTCTTAATGTTTCAATCAATATTCCTCCTATTTGTCATCGAATATTCTTCTTAATTTGATAGAGATTTTGTGGCTCCTTCTCATAAAATTTAACCTTTAAAAAGAGCTACCCAAAAAGTCTGGAAGTGTTAAATCTGGCGATTTTGCAGGATACTTTTTATTGCCGAAAAACTAAATTAATCTTTCAACAAAACAACATTAACAATTAACTTTAAATTAATCTATACAATTAACTTTAAATTAATCTATACAATTAACTTTAAATTAATCTTTGCATTTAATCAGGACTTATTATTTTAAGCAAAAAAATGCATAATTTTTCAAAAACTAACTCCCTGGTTCCAAATATATAAAATTTTAAATGTTTAGTCTCTTAACTGCAATTATTTAAAATATACAAATACTTATTTAAAATAAGTATTCAGAAATAATAAGAGATCGGCTGAGGCAGAAAATTAGCATATGCTAAAAGATGTTTTATAGCAGTTAAGAAAATAATAGTTATTAATTTTATCCAGAAAGATATAGTGTTAGGCTAATAGATATATAATAAACAAAATTTGTTCCAACTTCCAAACATATTATAAGAAAAGAAGAATTAATTAAGTTAGGATTTTGAAATCCAATTATGGATTGTTGACCTCGTAGTGTGGAAAAGTATTTGTGATAGTGTCTTCTGTGAGAAATGATTAAGAATTTTATAATTACTACATATAAAATAAGAAGTTGGAAAAACCCTTCAGGGCACAAAACCCTATTTTTTCTTTCCGATTTCCTGAATTTGAGTTTGGTGGGGTTTTTTGGTACTGATCAAAAGAGTTCAAGTTTCTACATATTCTACGATTTGATGGGAAATTTTCAGTTAATTTTACCCCTTTAACCTTTACTCAAATTATACTCAATAATAAAGCCTAAAATAGAAATCTTTAAAAATTGGAAAAATTTTTAAGTATGTATAACACGCATATTTCAAGCCAGAGTTGAAAAGAAAAATATATACACTGCAGTAAACGATACTTTTCCCGATAGACTTGAATAAGAGTAATTAAATGAAAAATATATCTTTAAATTAGTCTAATCTAAAACTCCAAAAAGTATACATTCGGCACCCTTAAAGATCACAAAAATCTACCGTCTTTAGACGCCCTTTCCCTTTCGTCGATAAACTTTCGGTGTTAAGGGGTGCAAATTAAATTTTATTTGTGCTCTACACTCAGCACTCTTGAGAAGAAGAATTGGGGCTCGTGAAGGGAAATTTATTCTTAACTAAGCGCAATATCCAGGACCTGATAAGTGTATTAGTAGAAAATCGGGTCATTCGACATGATTGTCGTATAGAAGAGCCACTCCATCGACAATACTGTCTTCATTTCCACACCATCCACGTTCGTGAGTATACCACCACCCACCCTTAGAATCCACTTCCATACCTCTTGAGAAGCGAAACGAATTTTGATTGAATTCGAAATGTGCTAATTACACAAATGTAAAGAAGGCGAAGCCTGTAAGTTATTTGATATTGCCCGTTTTGAGAAGAAGGCACAAGAGGTTTTTGGGGTTGATGATATCGTTAGTTAAATCGAGCCCAAGCACAGAAACCATTGTGAAATTCTCCTCCCATAGACGACGACGGCGGCGGGTCCAAGTAATTAACGCGAATAATTAATGAGACAAGAGGCGTGCAAAGCCAACTGAAAATTTGTGATTTAAGTTAGGGGCGGTATATTTTAGGGGAGGGGCAGTTAAATTTTGCAATTTATGAAATTACACCATTATCCTCCTTCTGGCCGACCCTATTGTCAGAATCAAATTAAATTGCAAAAGACAATAAACCGAGTGATATAGCGTGCCGTCTTGAGGTATTCTGCAAAAACTTCTTAAATGAACCACAGCAAGTATAAAAAAAACATCTTTTAACGTTCTGGATGCTGATCCTTTATAGAAATAGCAATTTTCTTCTGACGGTGATAGCAATCCAAATCCCCTGACAGTGGTGGTGAACATTTTCTTAACAGAATTTAATAGAGGCGCTTATAGAGCGGATTTAGTAAAAACCCTATGAACGTTTTTGCAGTTGAGCGCTTTTTACGAGTACAACTTCTGTAACCACACCAACAAATTTTTTACCAATGGCTCTTGAGATTTTGAGCCCTTTATATGAACTGGCAAATCCTCTTTGCCCCTCCTTATTAAAAGCCTTCAGGGACATTTTTGATTTTCAGAGTTTTTAAGAAAATATCTACATACCTCAGATGTATGTGTGATGAGGACCATCGATAAGTTTTGAACGACATTGTCGCCAAACATTTTACATTATGCGTTATTGTTTTAAAATGCATTAATGCATGAAATGAGAGTAAAAGAGTACTATTGTCCCCTTATAACATAAGTATTTTGGAGTACAGAAATATTCTTACTAGAAATTTCTGCTTGTGAAAAGATTTTTTAAGATGCCATTAAGAAATCCTTAAGTTTTCTCCTCTACCAAGATTTGCAATATTCCCCCTTCCATGGTAGGAGATTTTACCAATCAATTTATGTACAAAATAGTTATAAATGTACATAATTTAAACTAGTAAAAGTCCCTCCCCATCATCGATATTTTCTTAGATGTATCACTTATTTTATTTATATTGATGCCTTTCTATTAAAAGTGGTGTAGGATTTTGTTACCTCCATTAATAAAACATAACTATCTTTCAGTCCATAGAGGACTTTGAGTACAAACAATATATAAATCATATCCCATATCAATATTTTTTACGATAAAATTGAAAGGTAGCATGAAAAGGCCTTTTTTCCAAATTTCAATGCAAAAGTTTCAAAAGTCATAACGTGCGCATCCATTGAAATCTTGATTTTGAAAATGTTCATATTATATTATTATTTTATATTTTACATACATATTCAAAATTTTTTGTAAGAGGAAAGTTTAAGGTGAGAAATAAACTAAAATTCAAGATTCTTCAAATTTACATTGATTTATTAATTAAAGCTTTCTGCCTGATAGTAAGAAACACTTTGTGATCTTTACTACTTATATATTTTATAATTCAAATAAAATATAAGATCGTTACGAGAGTGCTCGTATCCATATTCTGCAAAAAATAGGGAAAGAAGATTAGATAAATAATTACTTAGTTAAACAATTTCCAACATAATATTAATTTTAAAATTACCAAACAAGTGATTAAAGAGACTATAAAATATTGCAAACTTTTATTGTAATGAAAGAGCTAAGAATTTTAAGTTTAAAACCAACTGATTCTGATTCTGCGCAAACACTGAAACCTATAGGGAGTAAGCGTGTAATAAAGACTAATTTACATGATTTCTTAGTTTAACTTTACTTTGTAATTTCAAGGAATTAAGTTAATCACTTTTCACTTTAGTCCACTTTTGTTAGTGAAAAAAAGGCGAGTCGTTTCCGTCATTTTCCTGAAAAATTTCTTTTCTAAATCTTTAATTGACAATAACACTAGTATTAATTATTCGTATTTATCGTCCTGCCTTTTTTCTTATTGATGACACTCTGTTGTTTAACTTTATCCATGAATTGGATGAATCTTGTTCTTCTTCGGGGTCAGATGGAATTCCCAAAATAATTCTCAAACATTGTTTTTCTAGCCTGTCTGAGCCACTTGTTTTTTTTTTTTTTATTTAACTTGTCCTTGTCATCAGGAGTTTTCCCAAATGCTTGGAAATTATCCTACGTTATCCCAACTTTCAACAAGGGAAAAGAAAAAGTCAGGTTGATAATTATAGACAAATTGCTAAGCTTTCAGCAATACCTAAACTCTTTGAGCGTGCAGTTTGTTAGCTCCTAATGTTTGACTGCAAATCTTTGATTAGTTCTAAGCAGCATAGCTTCGTTAAGGGACGCTCTACTGTGGCAAACCTTACTGTCTTGACATCCTTTATTTCGTACAATCTAGAAATGAGAGCCGAGACTCATTGTATTTAAACCGACTTTTACAAGCTTTCTCATTATGTGCTACTTTTTAAACTGACAAAATTTGTCTTTCCCTCCCTATTAATTAAATGGATTTCATCAATTCAATGGAGTTCTATTTAGAAATGCGCTTTCAAATGTGGTTTATACACATACTGGGGTTCCTCAGAGTAGTCATCTTGGTCCCTTACTATTTATTTTATTTGTTAACGATGTGTGATTAAACATTTCTGAACTTTTAAGATATAAAGATTTTTAGGCGGATTAACAATTATGACGACTGCTCCCTTTTACAGAGTGACATTGATGTTTTCAGTTAGTGGTGTACAAATAATTACTTATGTTTAAATGTTAGTCTTCAATCTTAAATAAAATATTAAAATTATATCATAATTCTTTTAAACGGCTTAAAAACCCATTTTTATTTCCAAGAATATATTTAATCTTAATATTTATTTATAATCAGAGTATTCAGCTCATCATCTTCATTAAAAAACCTCTTACTGAAGTAGGCCGAAAATTGCCTTTTAATGATGTAAATTAATATGTTAGCACATAAAATATTCCTGATAATTAGTATTCCTGAAATATGATTACGAAAATATTCCAGACAGATCCAATCGATTCCAGAAGTTTATTAATTAAATAAAAGCTAGTAGCACTAAAACTAATTAATAATGTGCTAATAGCATTTCGTAAAATCACTAAAAGAACAAAAATTTCGGAAATCCACTTGTCTGCTTAATTAAACGAACCAAAAAAATTTCTACACTCAACTGATTTCTAATTATCTGCAGTCACGAAAAAAGCAGTCAGCATTCGATTAAGCCAAAGTGTCACGACTTTGCCCGAACCGGAGCTCAACTAGGCCAACTATACATTTAAGGGACGATTAATTTGAAAAAGCGCATTCACTTCCCGACAAAGTTTTCTGTGGGAACAGGGTGGCCAACGCCAGAGGAGCCCTAATAGCAAAATCCAATTACTGGCACAGACGTGTCCAAACACATAAAAAATATCTCTGTTTCCCCCCGGCTCAAAATCGAAAACCGACTGGCGGCTGGCGGCGGCGGCGGAGTCTCCCGGAGCCCTAGACTTTGTGAAAGTGCGGAGACCATCAGATCTATTCGGGTAAAATTGTATCTATAGAACTTATTTAATAGTCTACAAGCGGCTGCCAATGAGCGACCGAATCAACAGGTCCCCAAAAAAGAAGCGCCAGTTCCGGGCCGACCCCCTAGACCCCCATATGTGAGGTGAATAAATTTCCGTCCCCAGGACAGAGTGAATTAATTGAATCCACAAATTTCGAGATGGACCACCACCGGCGAACTTTGGGGCTCTGTAAGCCATCGTCGCCAGCAGCGTGCCATCGGAGCCCCAATACCTCGGTCGTCGTTTTCAGTAGACTCCATAAACAGCAGGGACAAATCGATACGAGTAAATATTTTGTCCTGCCAGCGGGAGACTTTTGGGGTATGAGAGACCCTATAAAATGTTTCCCGAACAAAAAGATCTCTTCCCCATGCTCACATAAAGTCCACACGAATTAATTCCAAGGACTTTATTTCTTCCCCTTTTGTTACACCCTGTCACCCGAGGAATGCTTTCGATCCAAGCAAATACGAGAATAATTAATCGATACATTCGATACGAGTTCAATTCGATTCGATACGGATAAATCGATAGTTTTTTTTTTTATCAAAAAGAAGACTGACTCTTAAGATTATACTTTTAAAATATTATTTTCTTATACCCTGTTTTTATATTTAAGTTTAAACGCCTGTTAAACTCAAGTTCCTTAATCGACGTTTAATTTTAAGCTTAGTTGATCTGTAAAATCAGTTTCTCAGTTCTGATATAAACCTTTGACATTTCACACTGATTGATTAATGATTTGTATAAATTAAATCTTAATGTATATTACATTTTCAAATTCCTTTGAATTTCACACTATTGGTCTGATTGCTTTGAAATTCGCTGTCTATCAAATGAATGTTAAGCTTGGTTTAATTTTCTAGTTGCTTTGTTAAACTATTTTTAAACTTCCACCCAACATATACACTCCGTCAGAGAGCCAATCTTATCCAGAGCACTGAAACAAGCCATTAAATTCTTTAATAATAGATCTAAGAACCCAATAATTCAAAAATCAAGTCTAAACTAAGGACAATACGACAATAAGGCCCGAAATACTAATATTATAATAATCTATGATAGGTTAAATTAATCAAAATGAGGTTTTTACTCGCCATTCTTCCTCTTACAAGACGCACGAAATAATCAATAATAAACTATATGCTAAATGCTTGTGGATATAAACTCGACTTAAAATAGTATAATAAAATGACTTTAGTTGAAACATGTACAAAAAAAATACAAAAAAGAAAAACCAATAATAAGTTGTTCATACCAAAAAAACGATGACAAGCACGCATTTATTTTAAATTTAGTTTTTTGAGATTTCGAGATTTCGTTATTAAAGATTTAAAATTGCAGTCAATTGTAGAACTTTTCTATACAATGATCCAACTTAAAATTAAAAAATTACATACTTATTAGATACGCTTCAAGTAGGTATATATCGATACTCTTTTTCGATATTCTACAGATATCGATATTGAATACTCTTGTATCGATATTTCACTAATATCGAATAAACCCTTCCTTCGACAATGTCTTGGACACATTTGCTGAAGAAGTTGTCCTAACCATAGAAAGTGCCTCATGGGAAGAAAATCAATTCCATTGCAGAATGACACGTTTTATGGGCACGTAATGTATTTGGTGATTGTCACGAGGACATTGAATGCCCAAGGGTGGGGGGGAAAAGAGGACGGGAAATCAATACTGAATGTATTCTTTCAGTTTCTCTTACGAAATTCTTCAAGTATCCAAGTATTTTGAAAGAAACTGACTGCTTTCCCGCACTCCATTATTCATTGTTTCCGCTTTTCTGGTGGTTTTTAGAAAAGCAAACTCAACAATCCGTCATTTGTGGATAAAAGGAGGGGCTTTACACCCCACTATATATAGGGGTTACGATCCCTTGTTCGCATGTTTCTCGAATTCGTGCATAAATACTGAAACTTTTTCAATTAGCGACAGTCCGGACTTTGGAACTTTGGTATATACCATATAATAAACATAGAAATCAAAACGATTCCTGAGTATTGTGCAATAGAAAACTCGACAGGAAGAAGAAGCCTTATCGCACAAAGTTTCCGGGAGCACTCTATGTGTACCTTTTCTCCCAACCCTTAAAAGCCTGAATATGGCCATTGAAAGTAGCGCTCAGGTAACCCGAAATCTCTAAGGGACGCTATTGAGACTACTTCAGGGACTTATTTCCTTTTTTACTAACATAAATACCAAGGCTACATTACAACTAAGATTCCGCCCTTTAACTCTACTTTCCCCCCAAACACGCCCTTCCTGTGGCGCGGCTTAACAACTCAGTCTGAATTTTTGTGTAACTTAATGAGCTGACAGGAATTCTAACCAGTGGTAGGAGCAGAAAAGGGAGGGTGAGTCTACTTTTTCGGCGAGGAAGGAAATTTTAAGCCTATAAACGGATAGCTAAAAGTATCTAGAATCTATTGGGGGGCTTCCTTGACGAGAACGAGGTCTCAGATAAGACTGATTTTTGGGTAGTAATTACTGAACGATTATCTAAAAATCATTGGCATTGAATGGGAGGGACATAAATCAATCAATCCTTAATCCAGACTGGCCCCAGCGGGTCATGGCGCGGTTCAAACTCATGATTAATGGAAGGCAATTAACAAGGATTTTTATTAGTGACTATAAATCGCCTCATTACTCCTTTTTTACTTTTAACTACTATCGCAATACAATCTGGATAATTTGTCAAAAACGTAAGGTTGTCATTCCACATAACATGACACAAAATCCGGTGTCGTTTGACAAAATATGATACATAATATTTGGTTATACGACTCGACTAGGTAATATTTTTGGGTATTGTCCCTTTATTGATTTTCAAATGATTTTCAAAAATCGTTATACAGAAATTTCTCTGTTTTACCATATACATACATTTAAAATTTTGTAACCTATAAAACTTGGTAATTCAAATTATTATTCATTACACCGAAAAATTAAAATTACCGATTACCATAAGCTATGCTAATTTAAATTAGTTATTGCAGATATTAAGCTTGAAGTTTTACACAAAACGGAACTTGGCTAAAGTAACATTTTACGAGCACTCAAGTTAATTATAAATTTATGAGTTAAAATAAAGCAGCTTGACGTGTTCTGAGAGACATTCAAAAATAATTAAAACGTCCCAATTTGTCTTTTATGTTCCGAAAAAATATTAAAAATAAATTGTTTTAATATGTTATACATTTAGTATTCAGACGAGTAAATTATGGGTCTTTTTACTTAATTTTACGCAACTGTTAAGCATCGAAAAATGTATCTATTTTAAATATTTTAATTATAGTTCATTTTGTCAGAAATCAGGAATTCTGAAATTCTTCTTGAATTTAATTTAATTTAATTTTCACTTTAATTGAGAACTCTATTTCTCATCAAATTAAATATATTACATAAATAATTCTATATTAGTAGTACTCCTTAGGATTAGTTTTATCGAACCCTTTTCGATATGTAAATATAATTAGCATGATTGTGAAAGAAATCCGAATTTATTTTCATTTGGGAATATATTTGATTACGAATTGATAGAGCTCTCGTCAAAATTTCGTACTGCAATCGTTCTTCACTGTTTCCTAAAGTCTTTGTGATATACAACTTCCATTCCAATAAAGTAAAATAACCATATTACATATTAAACGAGTTGGAAAAGTTCAAAAAACTCAATTAATTACGATATGCCCTTTTAATTTAACTACCTGCCGTAACTTCGGAATAATGCATGATTCTTTGAAAATGTTTATGGGTGCGTCAGTTAAGTCCATATCCCACTCTTTTTATGCCATTAATAAATTACCACGTTTATTTATACTCTTTCATTGAGGCATTCATCCAAAGCTTCAACAAACTTTTAATTACTAAAGCTTAGGTATGTATGCTTTTAATGTCTCAAAAACGAATAGGTAAATTCCCAAATGGCTGATGTGGGACTAATAAGGTTTTCCTGATCAATTTCTAGGGTTTTCTGGGATATTTTTACTCTATATGTAAACTAAGTAGTATAAAGTATTGGTTATAAACTGCAAAGTAGACGTAGCGACCTCTACTTACCCTCATATTTTGAATAAATTTTAATCTTACAAGGGGAGGGCACGGTGTGGGAAATTCACTTCGGGACGAGATTCCGTGTGGTAGTAGTTTCCCATAAGAGTATGCAAACCCTAAAAGATTATTTCAGAATGGCCAGTGGTTTCGAAGATTTTCAAAGATTTTTTTTTTTTTTTTTTAATTAACTATTTTAATAACACAGGTTTACAAAAAAAAAAAAAAATTGATGTTCTTTTGACCAGACCATCTCATTTTTATGTAAACCAACGCCCTGAATCCGAATCCGAGGTCCGTTAACCTCCATCACGTCAGGTTCAAGGTCATTTCAAGGTCAAATTGAGAAAAACCCACTAAATAAGTCTGAAAAAGAGGACTTATAGGTTTTTGGGGCCGCTGAATCCGAATTCGTGATTTGTTTAACTCCCAAAGGTCAGCCAGAGGTTATTTCAAGGGCATTTCAAGGTGAAATTGGGAAAAACCCACTAAATAGGTCTGAAAAAGAAGATGTATAGGTTTTTGGAGTCATTGAATCCGAATTCGTGATTTGTTTAACCCCCAAGGTCAACCAAAGGTCGTTTTAAGGGCATTTCAAGGTGAAATTGGGAAAAATCCACTAAGCGGGTCTGAAACAGAAGATGTATAGGTTTTTGGGGTCACTGAATCCGAATTCGTGATTTGCTTAAGCCTCCAAGGTCAGCCAGAGGTCGTTTCAAGGGCATTTCAAGGTGAAATTGGGAAAAAATCCACTAAATAAGTCTGAAAAAGAAGATGTGTAGGTTTTTGGGGTCGCTGAATCCGAATTCGTGGTTTGCTTAACCCCCAAGGTCAGCCAGAGGCCGTTTCGAAGTCATTCCAAGGTCAAATATAGAAAAGCCGTGTATTGAATCCCAACTACTGAATACATGGATTTTTGGGTCGACGAATCTAGTGCCGCCATATTGGAACCCCCATCTTGGATTTAAAAATTCTCAAATTTGGACTTCAGATTCGTGATCAGCGAGCCCAAAAACCTCCGAGTAGCAAGTTTTCCATGAACTACTCAATTTTGCAGGAATGTTCGGTGGACAGTGAATGAAGGTTTAAAAACACAAAAAAAAATTATTTTCGCAAACAAAACTGAGTGAGTAATTTCTTAGCAGTGATGCATGTGACGAGTTTTCTTCTTGTTCCGTTCGAGAACGGACCCTAACCCTAAGCATAATTCAGTCTTGTTCTGCTATTATATCACTTCTGCGCATGCGCCAATTGGTCTCATGCGGTTTAATATGGAAAAAAGAAGTTGATTATTACCATGTTTAAGGCTCATGTTATTCAAAGTTAAAGTTCCATGAATTCTGATTTAACGATTCTAAAACCTTCATTTCCAGTTAACAGAGCTTAAAATTACCTCTATATAATATTACAAGGTTAAGCGGACTTTATTGGAATTTCGCATCCGTAAAAAAACTATATACACAGTGGCTGGTATATGTTGCGTGGCCATTTCTCAACTTAAGATAACCTACAACTGACCTTTATATAGCATTTAGTTGTCCTTGTGAGGTTAAACTAGCCCATGATTTGCAATCAGCGACCCAAAAACCCATGTATTCAGTGGTTGGGATTCAATACACGTCTTTTCTATATTTGAACTTGGAATGACTTGGAAACGACCTCTGGCTGACCTTGGGGGATTAAGCAAACCACGAATTCGGATTCAGCGACCCCAAAAACGTATACATCTTCTGTTTCAGACTTATTTAGTGGATTTTTTCCCAGTTTCACCTTGAAATGCCCTTGAAACGACCTCTGGTTGACCTTGGGGGCTTAAGCAAATCACGGATTCGGGTTCAATGACCCCAAAAGCTTATACATCTTCTTTTTCAGACCTATTTAGTGGATTTTTCCCAATTTCACCTTGAAATGCCTTTGAAATAACCTCTGACTGACCTTTGGGAGTTAAACAAATCACGAATTCGGATTCAGCGGCCCCAAAAACCTATAAGTCCTCTTTTTCAGACTTATTTAGTGGGTTTTTCTCAATTTGACCTTGAAATGACCTTGAACCTGACGTGATGGAGGTTAACGGACCTCGGATTCGGATTCAGGGCGTTGGTTTACATAAAAATGAGATGGTCTGGTCAAAAGAGCATCAACTTTTTTTTTGTAAACCTGTGTTATTAAAATAGTTAATTAAAAAAAAAAAAAAATCTTTGAAAATCTTCGAAACTACTGGCCATTCTGAAATAATCTTTTAGGGTTTGCATACTCTTATGGGAAACTACTACCACACGGAATCTCGTCCCGAAGTGAATTTCCCACACCGTGCCCTCCCCTTGTTAGACTAGAGTTAATTGCAAAATTAATTGTACAATTAACTTTTCCCAGGATTAATTACGACGAGTGTAAAAAACAATTGCATTAATATTCAACTCTATATTTTTTGACAAACTCTTCAATACCAGAATATATACTCTGAATTTTGAAAACCTCTCATCCAACAAAAATTATTGCCTACAAATAAATTGTCTACGTTATGGAAAGAATATATTTTTTGGTAAAGATTTTTAAATTTTATGAAAATTCCGAAATTTCGGCTGTTAAAAAATTTATAAATCCATATTTTGTTCATACTTGAAATAAGTTTTTTTTTAACAATTGGACGTCCATTTTTCGCCATTCTTCAAAAATTGGTGTGTTAGGCTCTTCAACTGCTCTGTTTTCATTAATAAATTTAAATATAACTTTTGTGGCTGAAAAATTAGTTAACATCTATTAAATCAGAAGTAATCAGCGTAATAATTTAATTGGATTAGTTCTTAGTCACAAAAATTGCACTAAAATACAACATTCATTTCTAAAAATTACAATACCCTAAAAATACTTTTCTTTCCTACCTGGAGGACTGCATCTAATTACCTGGAGTAGACAACATTCTCCTCCGGGGAAATTTTAATACAAGTTTTGTGAACCCACGGAATTTATGAGGCAAGTCTGCCTCCCTCTCGCTCACCGTAGCATATCATTTCCAGAAATTGCCCCACAATCCTGCACCTTTCAGACTACCCTATGTCGCATAAATTCCCCTCGTGCCTTAGCTGTTCGCTGATAGTCCTGCAGGATTACACAGCGAGCCTTCGCCCTTCGTCGTCGCTCGTTACCGCATTAACAAGAGGGAAGGAATCGAATTGGGGCCTGGCGGGGCTGAGCACCAAACTAATCCAATAAACGTCTTCCATATATCCGTTCAACATCTTCCCAATCTTCCCACGGGATCCTGCTCAAATGCAAACGACATGTGTGTGCCACTCATTGTTCTAACAACTCTTATGTCCTGTAAAAAAAACAAGGGCGGCACAGCATGGGCAGGGTTGGGAAAACAGAGGAGTACGCAACATATCCAGCTCGTGTAGCCTATGAAGCCTTTTTGCGAGGGGGGCTCTGGCGGCAGCATGCAGCCCCAAGGAGCAGAAAAGACACACAACGCTTCTAGGATGGTGGGAGGATTCGAAATTTTCCACCTGGGTACTTAAATAGGTGGATAGATGGCGACTGTGAGCCCGCCCCCCTTTTCCACCCCGCCACTGCCTTTCAGGGGCGTAGGATAAAGAGCTTTCCATTAACTTTTGTAATCCGTTGCTCGTTTTGTGCGCGGGCCCCCCCCCCATTTTTTTTTTATTGTGTAGTCGGCCCTTGGAGGCCCCAACGAATGGGCACGGAAATTGCAGTGAAACCGGTGGTGCTTTCAGGGACACAGTGCCGCCTTTGTTCATCCCTTTTTAAAAACCGTTAAAAGTGAAAGGTGTCTAAGTATCCATCGTTTCCGAATCAGACCTTGGCACACACACATACACAGTGCAAATTGCCCCAGTCCCTAAAGTCTAAAAAATATAAAATCCCTTTCAAAATATCTTCAAGAAAACCTTCGTGTGACTCGTACACTAAATTCAAATAAAAACCCTCATAGAAGTCGTTACATTAAACCCTTTTTCGGTCAAACTATCATATTATCTTTTTATCGATACTATCGAATTTCTTTAACTGAAATAAATTGATTAGAAAACCAATAAAGATAACCTTCAGGCTTTTCAGATCATATGAATTTTTAAAATAATTTTATGTGTGAACAGTGAACAATTTCACAATATTTAGTGAATAAAAGATTACAATTAATAAATTAGAAGCTAGTGAAAAGTGCAATGATCGATTGGGTCTCAATCGTTCGTCACTCGAGACGTCGATTTTCAAACTATGTTGTCGCTCGGGCTCCGATTCGAATAAGAAAACGACGAAGAACGCCCGTTTCTAATCTAACGTCGCCGAATAATGATAAGGAATTGCCTTATGCATGCTGCTGCACTCACGTAAGTTGCCCATGTTTTGAAGCTTATATATTTGTTTTAACAATTAGTACAATTGAAAAATAAAATTACTATTCGAATATATACTTTAGAAAAAAAAACAATAAATTTTCAAACATTTAATTTATCTATTTCTGTTTTCAATTAAATGTTAAAATTGCATAAGTATTCAATTCTATACACAATTTTTCACATCGAAAGAGCATTATTTTTTAAATCTAATCAAGCTTTTTTTAAATATGTGAGCCGTTTTGAAAAATTGTAATGATTACTAATACTTAATTTTGATGTTATTTACCATTATCTTGAAAAATGTGTCAAAACTTTTTTGAAAAGCGTAAACTAATAATAGATAGTACTAATAATAAATTATTAGTAAATCAAAGTTATTTTATGATGTATGAAAAAGTATTTTTGCTTATAGTCTATATCAATAGTCATTCGTCATAAAAGATTTTCTATAATTTACCCAAATCCTCAAAGTAATCCATTACATTATATTTACACATAAATTGCCACATGTCACAGATTCTCAAAATATGTACAAATTGATCCATAATATATCCCACACATCAATTAAATTATTTTCAACAATAAATGGAGTAATCAATCATTGGATATTTTCGTAATAGAAGAAGAAGAGCTCCAAACCAAACCATTTACATGAAATTGTGATTAAAATTGTATCAGTTAGATTTAACATTTGGATTATAATTATGTCTACATCTTATTCATTTATTAGTAGTATTCTTTAACTATTCTTGTAATTAGTGAAATAAGTTGATGTCTTTTCGTCTGTCATATAATTTGTCCACTATTTATTAATAGAAGTAATTTTTACATAATTCAGGTCTTATTATTTTTTTAAAAGTGTACTCTATAAAAATATATGCAGTAAAATAATTTTTCTGAAATAGTTCAAATATTTAAATACATATAATCCTCTAAGGAAGTATTCTACAGTAAAAATGGCATTTTCATAGTGAATTTAAGGTAATAATCTAAACACCTTTTTACAATGATTTTTTTTCAAACTCATTGACCAATTTTTAAGGACGTCAAATTGAAAATTAAATTTCCAGTATTGCTTACCTTTAACACTAGAAGTACATATAATTAATTGAAGGAAGAAATTGAATACCAGTCAATTCGACTAGTCTTGGTAGTTCTAGTGCTGAAAAAGTCTAATATTGCATAAAACAATATTTGTGGTAAAAATGGTCTCGTTTTTCAGACTTGGGCTAGCAGTCCAGTTCTTATATGGGGCATTTCACACCGAGCGGACAAGCAAACAATTTTTAGTTCCCAGATTTCGATTATGATATGCTGTACCCTTATGTGACATGCATAATCATTTTCACATTCAATGCGTAGTTACTGAGCTGTGTTTTGACTAAATCTTGTGCCTGTTGTGTTTTAGAGGCAGATTCCGATTAAAGAGTGATAAAAAAAAAGTTATGGGTGATATTTATAGTAAATTTCTATGCTCTTTCACGTAATTTACACAATTTTAAATCGATTTTTATTTATTGGTAAAAATAAGTGAATTTTCAGGGTGCTAACTTTCATTATGGGACTAGAGTGCTAGTGCTCTTAGAGTGCAGTCACTCCGTACCACTAGTGCGCGCGTAGTACAGATAAGTCGGTCGGGAATTAATTTCTTTTTAGTAAAAAATGATAAATGATATTAAAAAACAATACTTATGGAACAAAAATAAAAAGTAATTTTTTAGATGTATTTTCCTTAAATAACGAATACTCATTATAAAATTAATAAAAAATACTAAAATTCACAGCAAAAATGCTAACACAATGCAATAAAAAGATACGGTCTTTGAAAGTGTATTTTCATACTTATAGACTAACTCACTGACTCACCTATAAGATGCTTCCCGTTGATCTAGAATCTCGAAATTTGGTACGCATGAAGGTCAAGCACAAATAAAGGAAGAATTCCGAAAATCATTAATTCTTATGGCGAATTTTCAAAAATTGTCGTACGTAAATTTCAATTTCCGATAACGTATAACCCCACAAAATTCTCAGAGTTAATTATTTTTAACACACTACATATATAACGCTACGAAACCCTCAGGGTGCGAGTGATACTCGCACTGGTCTGTCTTTTTATTTACTACTATGATCAAAAAATAGTAAGACTTTTTAAATAAAACACAAGCGGCTTATTATTCTTCCAAATTTATTCCATCCCTTTCAAAGTAATCCACTCAGGATACAATACATTTATGTTGTATGGAATGGCTTTTTCCGATTTGGCTTGTATCTCTTCAATCGAGTCAAAATGATGTCCTCGGAGCGATTTCTTGACTTTTGGGAATAACCAGAAGTCAGACGGAGCTAAATCAGGCGAATAGGGCAGTTGATGACTTTTGGTAGTCAGAAATCATTGTCTCATAGACAGTAACACGATGATTTTTTTTCGAAAAAATTTAATATTTTTGAAACCAAGCAAGATGCGACGCGTCTGAGGCCCAAAAGGTCTTTCAAAATCGATTCTATCGACCCAAACGATATTTACGTAATGTCAATAAGGTCAGCTTATTGTCAATCGACGAGTTTGGAGCGTCAAATCCTTGATTTCCTTGACGTGATGTTCACTGATAGACGTCGAAGGACCGCAAGGACACGTTCATCGTCTTCAACGCGTTGTCTGCTTTCTTTGAACAACTTATAATAATCAAAAACACTCGCTTAACAACCGACTTAAAAAAAATAGGGTTCTCAAGTCGACAGTTTTTTTTTTTTTTTTTTTTTTTTTTTGTTAAAAACGCGATAGCTTCGCCGATTGTGAATTGATTTTAATGATTCCTTTTTTACTAAATAGGCTATATCTCGGGGGTGGTCCTATTTAAATTTGAAGAAAATATTCCAACCCTAAGGGTGGAAAATTAGAGAATGAATCCTGTTTATTGAATTTCACTCACTTCCTGTTGACTAAAAATTAAAAAATAGAGTAAATATTTACAAAAAAATTAAAACCGACTTCAAAGTTTCTATATGTACAAACTTAAACTAAAGAGTTAAAGAAAATGCAAGAAAAACAAAGAAATAACCTTTTTTATAATTTTACTAGGTAATTATAATTAAAAAACTGAAATTACTGTAGGTTTATAAAAACTTGCTTTTGCTTGTACCGGCTCCAAAAATAGCAAGATTAGATATCGTAAATATTTAATTATCAATCCAAAGGTTTCCAACGTTTCGGAAACCCAAATTCCATTTTTGAAGGAAAATTTAATGCAACTTCGTTGCTGAACTTTTTCTTCTTTTTGAAGATGAAAATAACCAATCGTATTAACATTAATTACTGAATGTATTGGCATGAAATATGATTGAGATGTCAGTTAGAGTCCTACTAACTCTAAGAAAGAAACAACTACTCGTTTGGATAAGCCCATGCGATTTAAATGGGAAAAGTCCCACTATTTTTTGATCAGAGTAGTAAGTAATCAGAATATTGATGAAACCTTTTTTATGATAATTATATTTTTTTTTTTTTGACAACTAAAACGTCCTTGTAACTTTTCTTCTAACGAACTCAATTACGTAATTTAAGAATTGCCAATTAGCGACGACCAGAGTAACTTGCTTTTTCCGTGTCCTTCAGTTCCCCCCGGTTTGAAAAAGAGGCCTCGTTTTCCCATTTCCAATTTCCTACCTTTTTTCCGCGTGCACCGTTCGATTTCCTCTCCCCGCAGTAAAGAAAATCCGCACGAAGTCCGGTAAAATATAGTTAACAGTTAACCCGAATCGAAGTTTGGCGCCCAACCGCCTGCCACCGAAGACCGTTACCCCCGTTACTCGTTACCTTGGTCCACTTTTTAGTGAAAAATAACGCCCCACGGCGGCGGCGGTTGGGTCGGGGGCTCCGCTCAGTAGACGACTTCGCCTCGTTGCGGGCGAACAACACGAACGAATGAACAAAAGGCAAAAGAGCCCCCGGGTGCATTGTTCGGCTGAATCGCGAGGGCTCTGCTAGTCCGCGGCGACGTCCGGTATGCGGCGTTTTAACGTTGCATACCTTTAGGCATAAGTTAACGGGGAGATCGTGGAATCGTGCCTGCTACTTTGCGGTTTAAGATGTTCCCACTTCTCTTCCAGAACCAGCGGTTCAAGCTCGACGAGGAGAAGGAGAAGCAAAAGGACCAAATTCAAGCGCAACAGCATCACCACCAGCAGCAACACCAGCAGCCGCAGCAGCATCAACAGAAGCAGCAGTCCGCTGAGGGTGCTGCAGTTACGAAACGTGCCGATTCACCACCAAAACAAGCTGTAAGTAATCCCATAAAGGGAATGACATTTTTATTTAGTGCCTGTTTTATGCATTTTTAGCGATTTTAATTGCGCTCGTTTGTTGCAAGAAGTAAAAAAAAAAATAATATGAAAATCGTTGCTTTTTATGTTGTTTTTCTGGTGCAGTGCAGTTCGGCTGCATGTGGAGAATTTCAGTGAATATCGTTTTTCATCAGGTCACCCCAAAATTGTGGTGTGTCACGAAAGCCAACATAGAAATGCTAAAATCCAACATGAAATTCATTTTATCCCTCCACCTCCATAAATTTCCGCCAGGTTAATAATTTGCCCGCGAGGTGAACGTGTGTTCCGTTCTTGATGTATATTTATTTATTTTTTCTTGCTCAAATAATCGCATGCAAAAATCAGAAGAGCGCGAGGCTCCACACAAAGCGCACATAAAAGAGAAGAAGAAAAAACACGACACGGCACCGGCGGCCGTCAGCGGAATCTCGCGATTTTTTCGGTCGGGAATTTTTTATTATTTTACATTTACATTTTTTTGTGTGGTGGAATTCGTTTCGGTTCGTTCGTGCTGCAGTTCGTCGTAAGTTTTTGAGTTGTGTGAATTTGAGATAAAAGTTGTCATGTCAGTCGAGTTTCGGTGGAAGCGGCCGCACGAAATGGGCGCAGCAGCAGCAGCGGCAGCAGCAACACCACGGAAACATTTCGGGCATCAAAAATAAAAATAAAAAGTACGGGGACAAAATTTTGTGTTGCAACACACAACAAAAATCACGACGTTGACGAGAAACATTTTTTGTGTATTTATTATTATTATTATTGTTTTTCTATTTTTCGTATATGTGTTTTTTTGATTTGGTGGCGAAGTTTTTTGAGAAAATTTACTTAAGTTTTTTTTTCGTGACGTCGACTCTCGAAATAGCGGTATTTTGCATACGCGGCCGAGGGACCGTCGCGGCGGCTGGAAGAAGAATTCCGGCAGTCGGTGAAATTTCCCAATTCCTTTCAATATTTCAGTTTTTCGCCGATCGGTTTTCTGGACGGGAGTTTTCTTGTGGGGTGTGTGGAGGAGCACGTTTCTCTGTTGTGTGTCGCGTCACAGTGAGAAGAGTTTGGACTGATCTTGAATTGTGTGTGAGTGACAGGGATGGGTACTCTGTTGGTGACGATTTAAAAATGACAGGCAGACATCAACGGCAGCGAAATGATATCAAATTGCCTTGTCGGAATTTTATTTTTTCCCGGAATTTCTCCCTTCTAAAAACCGGGGGGCATTTTAATATTTAAAAAACTGTGCCAACAGCTATTATAACTCCGACTGTCGTGAACAGAACGCTATGTTATTTTTTTTTTAATGCCGACTTTTACCTAATTATGAAATTTATTTTCAGGTGCTTGCTTTTGAGTTTTTCTTTTTGGTTTCATTATAATATTTGCCGCATAATTTGTGTGTACACCGCGCGGTTGCTAGGACGATAAAATTAAAAAACTTTCATTCGCTGTCGTCAACTTGCCGCTCCTTTGCGGCTTTTATGTTTTGCTGGCTATTTTCCCTACCGATTGTTGTGTGTGAATAAAATATAACTAAAATACAGCAAAAGTGATGATAAATAAAATTAACCCATGACAAGTAAACATTTTTCGTTAGACCCTTCACAGGTAATGAGTGTAAAAAGTGTCCTGTTTCGGCTTTTACTAGACTAAATGAATTGATTTTTGTTTTAAATAAAAGATTGTAAGATTTCTCGTTAAATAAACCTTATTAAAACGTCTTCAGAGTTGTTTAAGGTATCGAAAATGCAAAAGGTTTTAATACCGGCCGGGGTGAATAAGATTTTTTGTATGGGGGATCAAAAATACGCTCATTACCTGTCACGGGTTAAAGGGAAAAAATGTGAGAAACTGACAGCTAACGCCCGTTTGTCATCGTCGTCGTCGCTGTTGCCCCGCTCGAGCAGATCACTGCTGACCAGTGGCAAGGGACAGCAAAATTGATCGTGACGATTGTCCGAAAGAGAAGGGGCTCTGTGTCTTCTTGTGCTGCCGCAGCATAATCATAAAAATTGTGTGTTTTTCTCTTATATTTTATACTTATTTATTTTTTGCTTTTTCTAGTAAAAATGTGAGTGTGGAATTATGAAAACATCATTAACATAATGAACGTGCATACATTAACAAATTGACACTTCCCGGAGAATTTTTATATATTACATATATAAATTTTTTGTTTCTCTCGTGTGCTGCAGCAGTGTGCAACATAAGCAGCAATCGTGCGGTGCGCGTGCGCTAGTGTATTAAAAAATTATTATTTTTGCATTATCTTTTTATTCAATTAAATACTTAACAGCTTGGTTTTTTGCGATTGTGTAACAGTTAATAATAAAGTTTGTTTGCATTTTGTGCCTTGGATTAAATCCCTGAGAATAAGAAAATTTTGTAGTGCAGTTCCGCCCGTTTTGTGAGGAAGAAATTTAAGAGAGAGAGATATCTAGAAAAAAAAATTCCTCATTCACACGTATCCATCGAAGCCGGCTTATTTCTCCCTGTGTGTATGGATGTAGTGTAAATAAAAGTTCGAGACTCGATTGCAATTTGTGCATATATACATATAATATAAATCCGAAAATACGAACGAGTGTGTGGCTGCCTCTGGCGCGGCGGTGACGTACACGAACATAAGATTGGAAGGATCGGAATTCCGATAGTACAACAAAATGACAACTAGAAAAAAGAAGCGTCAACAAGAAGGCGGGGGATTCATGAAGAAAGTCTCATCCCTTTTTAATTTAGATACGGTAACATGTTTTATTTTATTTTTATTCATAATTTTTTTCTCGCTTTTTCGGTTTATTGCTTTTATAATTTATTAATTTTATTTGGTTTAAGTCAAGAACTTGGTTACCGGATTTGAATGAAAAATTTTGTAGGAATGAATAATTTATTTAACTCTTTATAAATGTGATAATGGGTAAAATATCATCCCATTTCTTCAAATTTTTAGAAAAACCTAATGACTTTTATCCAGGGTACGGAGAATCAAAAAATTTTATGATTTGCTGATGAATTTTATTATTCGATTCTTTTTCTAGTAAAATTCGATTTGCGAATTGAATCAGAAACTGAAAATTTAATTCGTTCGCGAATATACCGCATATCGTCGTTGCGCGTGCAATACCGCGAAAGAGCAGTTTGTAAATACCGCGTATCTGCGTTTTCACGATTTTGCAGGAGGAAGAAAAAACTTAATATCTTAGCCATTTAACTATATTTTATGGACTGAACTCTAATGTTACTTCTTTGCGACCTATTTTATAGGAAAATAACGTTAGCTTACTAATAATTTGCTTAGATTCCATATAAAATCACTTTAATAACTTGCTTAGATTCTGTTTAAAGTCACTTACGCGGTTTTGTTACAACAAATTACAGAAAAAGTAGTTTAAAATTAGCAGATACGCGGGTTTGAAATGAAAGATTTAATATAGAATTGAATTTTTTTATGTCAAAAATGAGGTTTTTTATAGGCTAATTTAAATTCTGTGAGATCTATAAGGAGCGAAACTATGTTAAGAATGCGTAGGCGAAATATTTCAATTTTGCGCCTTTTGCTGTTACGCGGTATTTAAAAACTGCTCTTTCGCGGTATTGTACGCGTAACGACGATATGATTTAGGAATCAAATTAAATACAATACATTTTAAATTTAGTATAAAATTCAAGAGGGCATACCTAGTTAGAATTCTGAGAAAATTACATTTTCTAAAAGTAGAATATTTCAAAAGTATTCTCTGGAAATTTCAGACAAATCGGGGTATTATTTATAGATATAAATAACTTTGAATGGATCCGACTCTAATGCATAAAAGTATACCACTCCATTCTGCATGCAAATCGTTCTCAAAATCTTAAACGCATTTTTCTCGGAACCATGTTTTCGAAGTCGGTGATCGCTGTAACTTGGTCGATTATATTTTTTTTATAGCCGAAATTGTGGGTGAAATTTTTGTTCGAAAAAACAACTTTGAATTTCAACATCAGCCATTTTTCGAAAAATCAAAATTTTTCAAATCATTTCATCCATCCGGAGCACTGTGTCATTAACTAATGATCCCTTTTTGTTTTTTTTTTTATTTCAAATAATCCAGAGATAAGACAAGCTGCAGTGATTACGGCAAACCCCCTTTTTTGTTTTTTGTATCCCACGTATTTTCCAAAAAACTGCGCGAAAAATTGTAAAATTAAAATATTCAAACTTACTTAATAAATGAACTGAAAAGATGAAACAAAATAGGCCAAAACATCATTTTTGTTTTGCTGAAATTATTTAGAAAATTAGAACTAGAAGGTTTTTGAAATTGAAGATAGTAGTCAAATCATAAAACTTCAAATATTTTATTAAAAATTGCTACTAGGGGGTTTTCAGGGTTGCTCATTCCGATTATTCTTTTGAAAGTTTGGAACTCTAGATAGCGATTGAAATACAAAATTCCATGGATTTAAAAATTAGTATCTAGAGTTTTCTGTAGGAGGAGGGGCTCTATTTTATCTTCGAAATTTTTGAATCAAAGTCGTATGATCCAAGTTCATATTTATTGAAATTTTTCGGGTTTTCCTTCTTTGGGAAATCACAGCTATAATATAATAATAATAATATCTCCCGACTTTCCGAATCCTTAAAATTAATATTATGAATATTTTTATAATGACGTTTAATATTGCCAGTTAATTGTCCTATTAAATTTTTTTCACATTCTAAACATGTCGAACGAAAAGAGAGCCAACCGAAAATACTATTCATATTCGCTCACGAATGAAATCTGAAGAAGGTCATTTGTCTCATCCTCAGTGATGAATTAAAAGCTTTAAGTTCTCATAAAAAAAATAATTCGCTCACGAATGGTGTGAATTTGATTCGATTCGCAAACGAATGAAAAGAGAGGAATTAAATTTGTTCGATTCGCGAACGGAATTTTTCCGTATCCTTCTTTTATCTGTAATTTTTCTTGCATACATTTATGAGGTCACTATAAAAGTAATGATAATAATATATTTAATGGGTATATAAATGTCTTTATTATACTAAAAAATTTATAAACATATTCTGGATGTAATTTCACCCATGATACCATTTACGTAATTTGTTTAGATGATACCTTTCAAGGGTTAAGGAGGACCACCAGGATGACACTGAAAAATGGGCATTTTTTTGTAACTAAATGTAACGTAGGAAGATTAGGGAATTTATATATTATTCAAAATACTTTCACTTGAAATATGTATAATAAATTTTTTATTATATAATTTTCAAATGAAGAATATGCGGATATGAATTTAATTTTTGGGGAAGCTAGAAGAAATGCAGAATTAGAAGTCTGTATCAGGAAAGATTCTCCATTTCTTTTAACTTCCCCAAAAATTAAATTCATATCTGCATATTCTTCATTTGCAAATGACATAGTGAAAACTACAAAATCTCTTATTAATTACTGAATTATTATGTAATGATGCAAAAATGTTCAGATTTGAATAAATTATCTTTGCTCGTAATTGTAAAATATCAAAAATACTGAAAAAATTTTACTCTTTAATACACCTTCTAATTAAGGTCAACTGAGAAATCATAACACAAATGAGTAAAATATTTCTTAATATAATTGGTGAATTAAGCATAACACGTTACCTTACCTCTTAACGGTGACCCAGACAATTCATTTTTTGGGTGCATCGTAAATACACTTTATTACCTTTCTTTGGAAAACTGTTGCAGGTAGCCGACTACGGATTTTTGCGAAAGGCGACATAGGGGCCCTATTAGAAAAAGAAACAATTAAAAACTGCCTATTAAGATGCAGATTTTCCTCATACAAATTGTCTATTGACTAAGATTATTCCTTATAATTTCTTCTAATATCCCAAAATTTTACTTATTTTTATGCTTTTTCTAAAAATGATATAAATAATGTTATAGTATGCGTATGTAGTATATAGTGCTATAATTTAATTCCTAAAAATTTTCATTCAAATCCGACAGCTACAAATTTTCTTGACTTGTTCCTTTTATTTATTTACCTTTCTTCACCTTTTCAACTTCACAGCAATATTTATTTTACACCACCGGCGAAGCACATTTCTTCGCAGCCTGTCACCGATCGATCGATCGATCGATGGATCGCCGGAATCGCCTCTTCTTATTTCAGGAAACTTTTATTAGCCGCCAAAAATTTTTACTCCACTGCTCTTCTTAAATTTCTAGCTCTAGCGTCTTGTGAATTCACTCTATCTCTATTAAAATCTTTTTTATTTCAATGTTCTTTCGCTTATTGCAATGACTTGTCGCCGAAAATAACTCGCATGACCTGTTTTATTATATTTTGTGGCTCCGTGGAGTACCGTTGTGCAATTTCTTAAGAAATCTGGGGAATTTTTAAAAAGCTAAAGCACAGTTCCAATGACTCTGACTCTTTGCCTTTTTTTAATTTGGAAACAGAAGGAGTGAAGTAATTGCAGACTGGTACTTACTACCGAACGGGACGCTATTAAATCGAGTTTTGCTCAATTTTAAGAGTAATTGACAATTTTTGGTATGGTGGCTTTGTTCCCGGATGGTGGGATTTTAAGAATTTAAGCGGGTTAAGTGAGCAAAAGTGTGCAAAGAGTTGGGTCGAACAGTAACCAGAAGATCTATCAACAAATTTTCTAAATAGTCCCAATTGAGCACTTACAGTGAAATGATTTTGCTGGTTTTACAGACTCTAGGAACAATTCCAAAATTAGGGGAAAAAAGTGTATCCAAATTGAAATTGATGAAAATGAAAAACTGAACTAAAAATTGTACAGATTAAATTTTATATAGACTTTTTGTATTTATTTAATAATGCAATGTGATTGTTACCTTTGTATCCTATTTTGCACGACTTTCGCGATATGTTTGGGATCTCGGCCTTGTTGAAACACTATCTCGTTTTCCGGAAATGGCACATTTTCAACAGCATTTCGAAGTTTCGTTTTCAATATATTGAGGTTAACTTCCTTTGACATAATTCCATTGATATAATGGAGATTTCCAACACGGAAGGCTGTACAACATCTTCCCCCAAAGTTTAAGCTAACCTCTATATTCATGTTTTAAAAATTCAGTGACAGTTTTGACTTTTTCTTGTTATAAACTCCTCATTTTGATGAATATTCGAAAATCTCTACGAAAAATTGTCCTATAATAATCACTACATAATGGCCTTTAAAATTAAACTTGCTGCGCAGTCTATTTCTTTCGTATGAGGTGAATACCCAATTTGCGGAAATTTTCAATTATGCTTATTTTTGTACGTGGAAAAAAACCGAATCTATGCTTACTGCGTAGTTGTATATTTCTTGAGCATTGCAGGAGCTTGCCATTTGTTTTAACAAAAATAAAACAAACCTCACACTAAAGCTTACTGATTCGAAATTTCACAATTTATGCTTTTTTTATGTTTTTAAAAATGAAATA
The DNA here is from genome assembly GCA_949715965.1 of Dysmachus trigonus. NCBI lineage: Eukaryota > Metazoa > Arthropoda > Insecta > Diptera > Asilidae > Dysmachus > Dysmachus trigonus. The sequence continues at coordinate 69,404,341 of OX454323.1, forward strand.
CATATTTCGAAAAATAAAATATCATTACTTCAGACTTTGTGCGTTTTCATAATTTCACATTTGTTCCCAAAACGTTAAAAAAGATATGGGAGTTTACATTTCTTATACGTTCAGTCTGATTAGGATTTGACAAATCTGCAAACTATAAAATTTATTGTATAAAATGATGAAATAAGCTACAGTCCAATTTTACGGTCAACATTCCTTTAAAAATAATAAATTTCTGCATTAAACCTTTTCTTAACAATTAAATTAAGAAAAATAAACTGAAAAAGGCAGAATTTCTTAAAATTTAAAAATTTTCAAAACAATATTGTTCAACTTCTTAAGCTTGGAAGTAAGTTGGCTTCTATCTGCAAACATAATATGTTTTAAGTGCTTTCTTATCAAAATCCCGGCCATATAATGACCAAAATATCTTAAAATATACTTATATATAACTTTTGAGATAATCCAATTCTTATCGGTAGCCTCTTTTATGAAGTTTTTATACCTACAAGTTATTTTTTGGTCGAGAACATTTTGTAGTTAAATATTACAACATTTTTAGTATCGAATAGGATCGTAATCGGTTCTATTCGGACGAAACCTTTTAGATTGATTCTATACGAAGATTTATGTTTTGCTAATTTTATCCAGAGTTAACCTGCAAAATAAATATCCAGAGTTAACCTGCAAATAAAATCGATGATTAAAACTGAAAAATTTGTTGTTACGAATCACAAAATTAAAATGTAAATTACATTTCTCGATTTGAAATGCAAAACCTAAGCAACTAAAAGAGTAATGTTGTTTTTTATCTCATTTAAATGTTAATGTTTTAACAACTTAAGATATCGTAGTAATTAATTTTTAATTTTTTTAAAATCTTTGTAGAGGTAAGCAAATGTTTTTTTAAAAACAAATTAAATTCCTCTATTGGAAAAATTTGCTTTATGGACAAATGTTGGTCCGACGACTTCATAGAATCGATTGCCTTATGATGGAACTAATTTTTCTGGGACATCCTGTATGCTACTTGCAATTTTGCAGTATTAAAATTAATGCAGTACTAATTCATGTTCAATTTGCATTCTTCCGTGCAACAGGGCAGTTATTTTTTGAGTTAATGACAGCAAGAAGGCTATACATTTTTGCATTTTATTCGATAATCCTTCACATGCACCGAAATAGGTGGGAAATAAACAGCTGAAGATATTAGCTTAGCTTGGCTTATTCTTTTTTATTAGAAAACGACACGTGCATGCTTCAATATATAAAATACCATTTCATAGGAGGCTGAAAAAATAATCGTGGTGACATAATAATTTCTGATGTGCCTGCATCACGCAATTTGCCTGTTTTTTTGAAGCAACAAAGTCTAATTTTGCATGTTTTCTTGAAAGTGAACATTTAATTTTCTTACTCAACCTTCTCGGTTTTATTTCTGTACCTAACGAAAAGGTTATTTCGAAATTGTCATCATCGTTAAGGATATATTCGCATAAGCACAACGGAAGAAGTTGTCCATTTAAAAGTTACGATACATTTGCTCATTTCGAATAATTTGCATTTTGATTGAGATTGATTATTCTCCATGTTAACTCACTTTCACATGTTCCGAGCTAATATATATACGTAGATCTTTTGTTTAAATATTATAAATACAGAAATGAAAACTCTGTATGTTTGTTCGCTTTTAATTTAAGAACTGCAGGTTTATTTTTAAACTGTTTTCTTTAAAATATAGCTCCATCATTTGGTAAGGTTGTAAACTTTATTTCATCAAATTTGATTTGGTATTTTCAAAGTTTTCAATCAAATCAAAATCGATTCAGAGTTGTTTGAAATTTATAACAAGCAAGCTAAATTAAGAACTGAACTTTTACAAAGTTTGATATATTTCTGTCTTTGTACGATATTTATATCAGAAATTATTTCATCATGATTTCTGCAATCATTCACGGAATTTCAATTTGTTTCTCTTGAGAAATTCTGCAGTAGCGCAGTTAAAAGTGTTTAATTACTGGAATTGAAATGTTACGTGATTGAGAATATTTGACCTTATGCAATATGCAACACCTTATAGCTACAAGCATGAAAGTTCCATTTCGAATGATTAAAAGGGCTCACATACAGGGAAGTGTTAAAATGTTGCAATATTTAGTATTTCAATATTTTTCTTAATTGTTTAATTCATATTGAACATTTTTAAGAGAGATTCTCTACCCTGTTGGGTCAAAACTAAAATAAATGCACAATATCCTGAAACCCCCTTTCATAAAAATCTTTTGAAAAATCGCACCATTTTTATTTTTCGAGTTATGTAAGTAGATTTGAAATCAGCTTTCCATAAAACAACATAAGTACCAATTTTCATGGTAATGTCTTAAAGTTTAAAATTTTCGATCTCTATTTTAATACAATATTATATACGTATAAATACTGTATCTTAAATGTTAAATCAATTTTTAAAATCCCGCAATTGCAATTCTCCATTTTTATTAGTTTCTTATCTATTGCTTTTCTTAAAATAGCTTTATTTTTCAGAGCAATGAAAATTTCTATGTTCATAAGATAGAATCTGATTTAGTTCATAGACGTACATTGATTATTTCGCACCTTAATTTTTGTAGAACCTTAGATTGCAGGTTTTAATGATCGGTAAAATATTTTATGCTGTCTCTGACTTTAAAACTAAAATGATAATTGCACTTAAAGTGGATTATCTTTAATGTCGAAATGAACGAATATACCAACAATTTTTTGATAAGGTCCCAGTCGTAAAAGGTAAATGTCGTAAACCTTAAAACATACCTGCAGCGCAAATCACTTCTGATAACACCGTGAAGAACGCTTCGGGCGATAAGATGGCATTTTTGTTTATCGAAAGTGTTTCTACTTTATTTTCGCTGCAGCATGACTCAGAAAATATAGTCGAGGGTTATTAGACAGAAAAAATGAAAAACCTATGCTGAGGTCTACAGTGAATGGATTTTTTGAATATTGTTTTATTGAGTTTTTAATAAAAGCTATAATTTTAGAAATTTAAAACTTATTTAATTACTTAAACAAGAGAATCATTACTTTTTATTGAAGATTTGGATTTTACGTCGAAAAATACGAAAGTTCTGTCTAAGACATTTTTTTGCAATTTGTTATAGATTACGCTGTTGTCGTTAAAAATCTGATTTTGTGTTATCAACAATAAATCCGGTCGCTTATGTCATGTAAATAAAAGTTTATCATTTTTAAAAGTTCTACTCATTTCCACCAAAATTATTTTAGATCTATTTCTATATCAAGTTTGATTAGGTTTATGAAATATATATTGAACTTCTGTAAAAATATTCTTAGATATGTATAATATATTTCCAATACAGTAGGCATATAATTTTGTTTAATTTGCGACTGTAGTATGTGATATTATACATTTTACATATGTTCCTGATTGTTATTTCTGGTTTTAGACTTTCAAGACTCATTTTTGTGGTATTTCCACAAAGTCGTACAGTTTTTTTGGAAATTTTCATAAGTATATACCCTAATATAGTTCATAGTTGGTTTGAGTTAAAGAATTGAAATTTTAGCAGACTGAAGACTGTATTTGAGTCTGCTCATAATTTAAGTTTACGCCACTCGCACAAAACTTGAGCAGGCATAGATTTTCGAATATTTTATTTCGAATTTCCAAGTGCCAATATCTTTGCCGAAAAGCGAATGGATACTTTCGTCTTGTGTAACTTTGTTATACGCAATCATAAAAGAAGAAGAAGCTGTTAAAATTACCTGCGAATTAACAGGCAAACAAGATGAAGATGAAAACGTGTTCGCGGGTTGGAATTGAATAACTCGCGAGCTCCAGATCGCAACCCGCGCGTCTATCCGCGAAATGAGTCAACCACGCTCAATTACTTGACACCTGCTAATTGTGGACGAATGCCGCCACCACCGCGCCCGCGGGGAAGAGTCAACATCTCGGGCTTATTAAAATATTTCTTAATTTGGGGCCAAACGCCGAAAAAAAGGCGCGCGATGCACAGGCTCCAAGGCATTGGCAGCAGCCGTGAATGGGGCTCATTGTTCGCGGGAAAAAACGTTGCGTGCTTTGAATGAAAAGAAAATAATCGCGCCAGAGTGGCGCGACGCGACAACCACTGTTTTTCAGCGAACGACGACGCGACGAACGCTTTCTCAGCAGCGGGTTGAGGGCGTTTTAAGGTGATGCAGCAGCAAGAAAAGATCGTGTTCCATTTTATGATTATTTCAAGTAATAAAATCAAAGGAAGTTATTTACGGGAGCACTTGTTTAGAATTTCCTCTATTAAACAGAAGGCGATTCCGAGCAAATGGGCCGTTTCGGAATTTAAAGGGGTGATTTTTGCTATTTCCGAGTCATGTCGTTTACGATTTGCTTTAGTATTTATTATTATAGCGAGCTTACAAGCTTAAGTTATGAATATTACTTCAGTTGTTTTGTTTAAATGTTCTAAAATTGGCAAGACCGAGGTTGTTTAGAACACTTTTGAAATGTAATTGCTCAATAAATTAATTACACTATTATGTAAATGGAAATATCCGGTCAAGTGCAATTTTTAATCGTGTGTAGAGAGTTCCATACTTTGTTTCAATGGAATATTTTATAATTATTGCAAAACTCTCTTAAAAGAAAATACATTTTTACTAATAATTTATTCTAGCTAATCTAAGGACTGTCCCAGAAAAAAACCGACCACCATTTGAAGCTTATAAATTATATACTTATCATTTTCTTTTTATTGTATTTAGCTCTACTTTAACGAAAAAACAATTTTCATCCAAACAAAATACTTAATTTTTGTAAACTTTTAATTTCGATAAAATTTAACAACTTTTGATTTGACACCTGCCATAAGCGTTTTTGCAGACCTTTGGTTAATCAATTTTGAACCTTCACAATACTGTTTTTTGAAAATTTTTTCATCAACTTTTTTGTTTCTTATTTTACGGTTCTTCTTCTTTAATATACGCTTTATTAGGGCCCAATAACGCTCAATAGGGCGAAGTTCCGGACAATTAGGTGGGTTGGCTTCTCGAGGTACGGTAGTGATTGCATGAGCACGATAGAAATTTCTAGCTGTTTGACAGTAGTAGACAGTTGCTAAGTCAGGCCGAAATAGAACAGGAACTTCATGTCTGCGAATGAAAGGAAATAGTCGTTTTTTCAAGCACTTCTTTACGTAAATTTCTCCATTAATAGATCCCTGTGTTATAAAAGGCCGCGATTTTAAACCACAAGAGCAGATGGCTATGGCTTGTCATATGAGAAATTTTTTGGGAAATTTTGAAGTTGAGCGCACTCTAAATTTTTTTTGAACTCCTTCTCGACTAACCGCTGCGTAATATTCACTTCCTGGTAACTGTGTAAAGTCGACTTTGCAATATGTTTCATCATCCATTATGCAACACGAAAACTTTGTCAAAAATTCTTCATAGAGTTTGCGAGCTCTTTGTTTACACACTTTTTCTTTATTTTCATCTCTGTCCGGTACTTTTTTTACCTTGAATGTTCTTAAATTTAATCTCTTTTTGATTCTATGAACCGTTGACTTCGATGTACCCAGTATATCTGCAATATCTCTAACTGAGTAGTTAGGATTCCTACGAAATGCATCTTTCACCTTTTTTTCAACGGTACTGTCAGAAGATCCCCTTTTTCTTCCCGATCCTTTTTTCCTTTCCACAGTCGACCTCTCTTTAAAACGTTTCAATACATTTTCATCGTAGTTTTCGGAATTTTAAGCAATTTTGATAAAGCTCTTTGAGATAATCCAGGATTTCCTATGTATTTGGAAATAATTTCTTTTCTACGTTTTTCTTCAAGTCGCGCCATCATATGATACATTACTAATAATAAAAAGGTACTGACTGCAAAGTGAAGTACTTTTATGGGAATCGAAGCTGTGCAAACTCTAACAAAATCAAACAAGCCTAGTCAGAGTATTAAGGGGAAACAACTGGTCGGGTTTTTTCCGGGACAGTCCTTAGTTTCATATAATAGCACTTATTCCATGACCGTCTATGACCTTGAAAACCCCTATGAACCCATTTTGATAGAAAATTCTTGAAGATTAGATTGTCAATCAGATTTCTTATTCTCTCTAACTTTTGTACATTTTTGCTTGTATAACCTGCCATTCATAGTATTAACTAATGCTGCGCCCTGGTCTGAAGAGATGTTGTACCACTCTTACTGAATGAATTCCCAAAAATAATGCTTATTTCGGTTTTTTTTTTATGGTAACAGCCCTTCTTATGATTCCCCATCATTGTCTATAGCAAATCCACCTCATACTCATTGAACGAGTTCATTTCCTAGGTATGGAATGGCGGATAATAGATTAGTAATTACTGTAGCTCCTCAGAATGATATTTGATTAATGGTAGTACATATCCTATAGGTTTTCAATAGGATTCAAATCGGAACTTTGAGCAGGCCACTCCAGAACTTTTATGCGGTTGGACTCTGACCAAGATTTAATGACCCGAGAACTAAAGGCAAATTGTCCGCGAAATCTCCATTTAAGTTTTTTGTTAAAATGTCTTTATACATTTCGCGAGTCATTTTAACATCTATCATTTCAATTGGACGAACTCTAAATAAGGTAAAACATCCCCAAACCCTTACTGACGGGCCATCATGTTTAACGATTTTTTAGGAGTACCTTGGGTCCAATTCTTTTATTCTTTTAACGGAGGGCGCCTAAAGTAAGGTCTTCAATCATTTCCAAATACATTAAACATCGGCTCATCGCTTCAAAGGACTAGCTTCCAAAAATGTTGGCCTTTCGAAATATGTTCTTTTGTAAAATGTTCTCTTGTAGCAATATATTTTTTTTTTTTCGATACGTTTGGCTTTTGTGCTCTTATCTTTGAAGATGTTAAAAATGGATCAGATTTATTTATTCTGATTATTATTCTGTCCTTAGTTGGAGATGTTTTCCTAGGTTTTTTCCGCGGTAGGTCATCAAATGTTTGATGTTTTTATTATTATGGGATGGCGTTAATCACTTTGCAGCGAGAAAAACCCAAAGCTTCCTGTATAAGTTTTCTGATATATCGAAAGTTGATCACAAACTCTAAACAATCAATTATCAGCTCATAACTCATAATTAACAAAAATCTATTTAAACAATTCAAGTATAAAAATGAAAACTATCGTCGAAAAAATCCATAAAGCAGATTGTACAAATTACATTTATGAGCTTCTTCATGTCAAACTTCAATTTTCTAAGTTAAAAGAAATGACAAGAGCAGTCATCAAAAGATACCTAAAAAACGAAATCCAACAGCTATCAAAATTTATCATCAACTCAGATAAATTGACGATCAGATAAAATGTATTCTCAAGTGATCTCGAATAAATTTACGATCACTTCTGTCTTGTTCTGAAAATATCTTTTTTTTTTTAACATACCCTCGTCGTCGTCGTTCATTCATAACTCCACTTTCGTTTCAAATGATATTTTCTGTTCAACTGAAATCAACTCTGCTGATTAAAAAAAACCTTTCTAAATTAAGTTTAAAAAAATAAAATTCAACTTTGTTCGATTAAAAACAGATTGACAAAAATAGTGGACTATTATTATTTTGATCAACTTACCAATGCTAGTGCAAATTGAAATGTTGATTCCACTGCCACAGATTCGGTGATAGTAGAAATTTAATTACACTATTACTGAACGAGTGCAAATTGTAGTTTCATTATCACTGATCAATGATACTGGAAATTCATTTGCTCACTTATAATAATAAAATTCATTTTACGCTATCACTAACGCAATGGTATTGGAATTAAATTGATCATTGAGCTAGTGCTAATGGAATTGAATTTACACTTCTACTAAATTACTCGATCTACCACTGATCAGCTAGTGGTAGTGCTAAACTGCCCATGTGTTTTTATCCATAGATAAATTTTACGAGCTCATTGACCTCTTATTCGTAAAGCCCTTTCTTGATGTAATCAAAAAATCTGCACTTGCATAATACTAATAATAGTTTAACAACGTTATAAATCTTGAATTTTACCAAATTACGTATGTCTGGAGTACATAATTTTCATGTATCACGCTATGAAAAACAGTCAGTGTTGCATAGCACGATTCGAACGGATGTTGTATGATACTTAAACATTTTAACGAGCTGCCAAGTTCCTAAAAGACCACATTGAAAGTCTTTTTGCTAAAATTATTGTAGCTTTCCATATTATGCCACAACTGATTATACTGCGCCAACGAGTGTCACACTGTGTGACTCATCCGCAGCAATTGACAGTCTCCAATCCTTCAGAAGTCACCGGTGTGGTTCCGTCGCAATGATGCATCATAGGCCCACAGCCACTAAAAATAAGCCGTGGATAAGAAAAACAAGATCTACAAAGATTCGCCCAAAAATTCATGCACGGCATACTCCGAAATATACGGTGGCGCGCGCAGCTTAAAAGTAGTTGAGATAATCGCTTTATTTTTGAACTTCGAACGCGGCCTTTCTTACACCAGCAGCAAGTAGCAGCAGCTGCGGCGACAGCGGCCGAAAAGCGCTTTCTCATTATGCAATTTCCTCCAAGAAATCTCACTGGCAAATTTCGCTGCTACCTCAAGACGCTTGTGTTTGAGATGGCGGCGTCGCCGTCCTATTCTTAGAAAATTTCGAAATGATGCGACCGAGGTGAAATTCTCCTTTGTTTTGCATAATTTTCATTAATTGGAAAAAACACGTTGTCTTATGAGTTGCGCTACGAAAAAATAGATTTTTAAGACTAAGATTAAACCAGGCGGAAATGAAGGAAATTACAGTCACCGTTTATATTTTTAAAGCGAAATTTATTTCGCTATTTTGTTTTCTTATCTTGTTTTCATCAAATTTTAATTTTTTTTTAAATTTATGCAAAGTGATTGACATAACCTTCATTATTAATCACATTATACTATCATGACCTTGAAATGTAAGTTTCCAATTTATGTAATTTTATTGATGAAATTTATGCATTTTTTCAACAAAACTGACTAAAATTTACTACATTTTTGTACTTATATAAGCAGATTAATGACCTCAAATTAACAATTTTGTCCAAAATAGAAATTGAAAACGTTTTTCACTATAATTAGCATCAAATTATCAAAGCTAATAAAAAATGGGGATTACATACCGAATACTTATTTAATGAATATTTATTAAAGCTGAGAATTAGGTAGGAATACATGAAAAATCATATTTTTCCTCAAAGGCGTTAAGTGCGTGACGAGTTTCGAGAAATTCACATCGTATGAATTAATTTCACACGCACGGAAAATTTTGCACGTTATATTCAAGGCAAACCAAAATTATGTATCACAGCATGAATCTTTCGAGTTATACAATTTTATTTCAAGAAATAACTAAAAGACATTTTCTATTGAAGATTTATTAATTCTACGAATTTCTATGATGAAAAATAAAATATTGAAATATCTCGGACACGTTTTATACATCAATTTGTTAACAAAGTTTCTCTAGGACCAGAGTTATTCACGCCTTCATTTTTTTTTAGCCTATATATTATATAATAAAGAGTGGGCCATCGGCTGGTTTCTTTTTAAAAATGCTGTGAAGTAAACACTGGTCAGTATTTTTCAAAGTTTGTTGATTTATTGAAAAGAGTAAAGATTCCGATTAGTTATGAAATGTAATTTTATTTAAATGGCTGGGTTGGCAGTAGCAACTCATCCCATCAATTCAATTTTGCAGTACATTTTCAACAGTTTGGGCCAGAATAATTCAATCAATATTATGCTTAAGTGCCTGAATCGCTTCTGGATTGTCAGCATCTTTTGACCGAGATTTTTTTTCAAAATTCGCACTATTTCTGCAACACAGCATTCATTTTGGAAATAATTTTTTATTCAAAATCTATTCATTTCGTACTGCGGAGATATGATACTGTGCTTATGTCGAATTTTTAAGCGTGAAAAAGCTGTCTGTGTTAAAATAACACGTAATTTAAAAAGAAACCAACATATGGCACATTCTTTACATTGGTTGTTGTGATTTCGAATTTGTTACCTAATGAAATGAGTACATATTTACGACTAAAATTGTTAAATTGTCTGTGTAGTTTATGGAATTTTTGAAGACTTCCATGCTTAATTTTCTCATTATTTATAGAATAGGAAAATTGTATAAATAGATAAAAACTTGAAGTTGTAATGTAAAAGTATGACGTTTTGTATGAGATAGAATCTTTTATAAAAGAAATGGTTGAATCAACAAAACCGTTTCGTCTTCTACATGAATAGTTCAATAAAAAGATCCCAAAAATGAGGTGTTCCACATAAAGGAGCAATAATTAGAGGGCGGAACGTAATTGATCTGATGTAAAATTGGCAACCGCCTCTGATTGGTTGAATATAGGAAAATAAAACGCGTCACCACCTACTTTTATACAATCTTTTTTAAATGAAATGATTACCAATTCTGCCAATTTAGAATCGCTGTTCTAGACAACAAACAATTTCTCTTCAGTATAAACAAATGAAATTTTTGTTTGGAAATGAAACACTAGCAGCATCCAAAAACTCCCGCCTTTTCGTGATCAAATTTATTATTTTCAACTTTTTCTCATCTTACCGCGACGCGTATGTGGGGCGGATTTCCATTAAAATTTAATTTCGTCGCTGAGCAAACAGCTGTCTGAAAGTTTTTTAAGTCAGCGGCAAAGGGCGGGAGGAACGTAAAAAAGTATATATAGTATATATATATTTTTTGTTAAATCGGCCATAATTCGGGTGATGTTTTAGAGGCAATGGAATGGTTTTTTCCCCTTTGTCTGCTCCTGTGACTCATTTTAATTCAGGATTCCCGAGGGAGAGGCCAAGTTACGGGAGATTTTTGCAAATTTTTCTTGGTTTTGTGTCAAGGAGAAAATTGCTTCAAATGAAGAGCAACATTATTTATGAGCGCAAACAAACATTTTGGCGTAATTCTTTGGGCTTTTACCATTAACATTTCGACAGGTAAACGAAATTTTTGCTCTTTTGAGAGGGAGTTTTATGCCTTCGAATATAAGAATTTTGTTTTGTTTTTGGGTAAATTTCGTTGGGATTCTGTTGGTTTTGTTGTACTTTAGACTAAATTAGTTTGACCCTTCCTTATATAAAATTTTAATAAGGTTGTAGGGTTTAGAGCTTTATCCCGTCATATTGAGTTAAAAAGATAAGAAAAACAGAACCAGGGTAAATAAAATGACCTTCAAACTGTTTAATAATTAAATCGTTGGTTTTTCTCAGCTTAATTGGTATCTTCAAAAATTCAATTTCAATTTGTTCGTTAAATATTTTCCTGTTTTGATGTCATTTTCCAGAAATATTAGCTTTTTATTAATTTCAGTTATAAGTAAAGTTACTGAAGTGTAAGAGTAAAATTTTCCAGTTGGTCGCTTTCTACGGTGGAAATTCAAAATGACAAATGATATGAAACTGAATTGATTCGTGTTATGGTCGAGATTTATTAAACATTTTATCCACAATGAAGTCTGAGGTAATAATATTTCAATGAATGTCGACAATTGTGGCACGATTTTATGAATCACCTCAGGCGCTGACGTGTACCCCGCTTCAATCAACGTTTAATAATTATTATTTAATTAAACACTGCTTGAGATGCTTTAATTTGGTTTATTTAAATATATGTTCTTAGAAGTTGTTTTACCCAATACAAAGTTTATTTGTTGATTTGGATATTAAACAAAAGATTGGGAACGTTGTTGCCAGTAGTTAATCCTGGTAATTGTAACAACATGTCATTCAAAACCGTATCATTGTAAATTCTTGCTTCCATTATGTAATTTAGATATTCTGGGAAAGGCACATTTAAGCTTGAATTTATAGCAGAATATCTCAGATATCTCAAAAATCAAATAAGTTTTAATTTTTCACCTACTTGCCTTGGAAACACTTTGCTCCAACTTTAAATACCTAATATTAAGTTATTATATGTATTTTTAATCAACAACCTTAAAAATCTCAATACTTCTATTTTCATTAAATGAATGCAATTTCTTCATATTGAATGTATAATCACTAAAAACTCATATTATTGAAAACCCCTTGAAATAGAAATGTTGGCCGCCATGTTGAATCCACCAATTTAAATTTCAAAACGTTATATCATTGCTCCTGGTAAGTAGGCGCCAAATCAAGCAAATCACCATGAATTTGAATGTTTCTATAGTAAATTCCAAATCAGCTACCCTGAAAACTCCCATATTTCCATTTTCATAGAATTTCCTTAAAAAGTTGATCGCCATATTGATTCCGCCATTTTTAATTTTCAAATGTCGATGTTAGAAGTTGAAAATTGTCGGTCACCATATTGGATCTGTAAATTTGAATTTCAAGCATTCGATTCGAGATCAGTGACCCTTAAACCCCTATGCCAATTTTAATAGAAAGACAATTTTTCCATTAATTAATAGTCCTCGTTTTTCTTGACAAACTTTAGATATCTTTCAACAAGTGGTTAAATTCAATTAGAACTTCTAAATTTACCTGGCTGGAAATTTTTTCCAAACGATTTTCGAAGTTCTTCAGAAAGGTAAAGTTTATCTCTCGAAAAGTGTTTCATTGATCCAAATAAAAGGTAATTGAAAGGTGCAAGGTTCGATTAGTTGCGATGGATGGGTAAGAACATTTCGGGCAAGCTATACAAATTACTACAAATAAAGAATTATGTGCTCTTGCTTTGTTGTAATCGGAGACAAATTTGTTTCGATTAGAACATTTCAGAAAGTTGTAGTCATATAATAGCTGCTTTCAGTCGGTAGAAAAATAGAATTGATTATATTATTTCTCTGGAAAAGTTCGTAATACTAAATTCTCTTCACATCTAATTAAATGTAATAAAACTTGACGTTATTAACGAGTAAAGTTTCTTTTGTAGTCTATAATTGTTAATACTAAGTTTATCAATCTCATGACCATTTTCTCACTGAAAAAAAAATTCATTTAATTACATTTTCGTTTCGCTTTGCACATTGAATCACATAAAGAAATATATTTCATTCAATTTTTATGTGGTATTAAAAAAAACTGGAAATATTTCACGAATTTTAATGGTATTTTAAAAATCTCTGTTATTACTGAAGTTGTATAAAACAAGTTATTTTCATTGAATGCGTAGATTTGAACATCATCATCCACAGCAGGCCTTTTTGTTCTGATATCAGAGTCGAGATAAAAAATTTCGATTAACCACATCCTGTATGTTTTTGTATTTTGTGAATTTTATTATCGCTCCTCACTAAAAATTTTTATATCTTTTTTCATATTGTCAAATGACCAAGAATTTTAAGTTGTCTACAAAAAATACTTTTTATTGTTCCCCTTTTATTTAGGAAAATATGCACAAATAAAATGGGATAAATTTGATGGGCTTAGAAAATTATGCTGTTTCCAAAAATATGAAATAAACAATGGATTGTCTTATACTAATAAAATAGCAATTTGTAATTACATTGGACCTTTATAAAAAATGTCGACCAAGAGCTAGGATTGGAAGTTTTCCTTATTCTTAAAATTCGTAAATTTTCCAAATCATGAATGCAGCAAGAACGTGCACCCGTCTTTTAAAAAACGGCCATAAAGATAAATTTGAGATTAAAAAGGCCTCTTGAGTAGCTATGATAAGTGATAACCTAATCTTCTCAGTTCATTAATTATTTTTCCTCTTAGTCGTTTGATTTGGAAAATTGTGAAACTGATTTTTGTGTCGATTCAACAGCCATTTTTAGGGTTGGAATTGAAAACACATTTTTATCAAGTCTAGTCGACCGAAAATCGAAATTTATAATATTTTCTTTTGCTGCTATTAATTAAATTAAGTTTTTATAAGAATCGAAAAACATATAATATTTAAGATATTAAAATTGAGATTCTCTCTTTTTAAAATTAATGAACTGCATCCAAACTACACTGAAATTGCTTTCTTGTCTGAAGTGGTGCTAAAATCCACTTATAATCCCTTTTTTTTATGTCGAGAGTAAGTCGTAAAGTTCATGTTCTAATAAGACACTTGGTTGAATGTAAACTTGTGGATAAATTATATTACGTCGTTTTCTTGTCCTAGAACAATTGACCTAAGAAAACTTTATGACTTTGCTCTGGATTACGATCATTTAAAATTCAACTTAAAGATTAAAACATCGACTAATTCATACCACGGTGAATTAATCCCATCTTAATAAATCATAAGAAAATGCAAAGATGGGCACTTAACTTTGGTTATGAGTCATGACCAATTTAAGATTGCAGTGCATTGTATCTCCATTTTTAGATGTGCCATAAAATGGTATTACCCATCAGAAGGATTCCAATTGTCTGGATTTAAGTACTTATTTTGTCATTTCCAGAATTATAATGGCAATGTACGAGGTTCATTCAAGTAATTCGATCTCGTTTTCGAATAATGACAGTGATTGTCTCGGTTTTATATTGCGCTCCTTCACCCGGTCTGGATTGACTGTATAAAAAGGCAAATAAATTTCTCAATTGTAACAACAAGAAGAAATTGCACCCTCGCTGGCATAAGGAGAGATTTAGGTAAATATTTACATCAAGATTCTGAATTCTTATTCCCGAGAAAATTGTTTGACTCACAAATAAGGGAAAAACATTTCTCTTTTGCAATTTTCTCAACGATTCAGTTCAATTTGGAATATTATCCGAATTTAGGTCTGATTCCGAATAATATCTCGAAATATGCTGAGTGGGGAAAAAATAAATTCAACCGACCAATACATATTTTATGAACGAATATCTCTGATATGAAATCTTTATTATATCAGGAAGTTTGATTTATGGCTATTATACTTGGCACACAGTATCGTTGGTATAACAATCAAAGGAAAATTTGCGATACCTTTTTGCTATAATGAGACATTGAATGTTGCCTTTAAGGTACTGAAGTGTTTGTGAATTTAAGGTATACATTTTAGTTTTAAAATAAGTCTAGAGAAAGTAATCCAATTGAATTAAATCACATGATCTTGGAGAGCAATTGTGTTCATTGTTTGTGGAAATGATGTGATCATCCAATTGCGAGTTCAACAGATTGTTTTACGACTTGGGTAGGATGCGGTACCGTCTTGCTGAAACCAGGTATAATTCGCGTCGATTTCATTCTAATTAGATTATACAATTTCCCTTCACATGTAACAGCTATGATTTGAAATGACGGTAAGAAATATTTTATTGATCCAATAATCCCTTCGAAAAATCAAAAATGTTGATGATGAAGTCTGTACTGAACAAAAATTATTAGCATTACATTACTTAAGATAGTTACGTAGAAAACTTGTATATTAGATAATGGCAATCAACATCTCTTGGATCATCTTATTTTTTAGAATTTTTGTGACGAATTGGTGTAAATTAAATTCAAAATTGGAAAATATTAAGGCCTTTGAAACCATCTGAAGTGGTTCAATAAATAAATGTTGACTTCAGAAGTATTAAATCGTGTTTACCCGCCAGGCAATTCCCAACAAGATTTCGAAATTATAAACATCAATATTCGTGATAGCTTATAAAATCAAATAAAGAATAAAGGGCAAATGAATGAACCTTGCGGCATAACGAAATCCGTGAAATCTTTTGAGCAGTGTAGCATTGCATTAATACAAATTCTCGTTGGATATTTATCAATTAATTTAAATTAATATTTGTTTAATTTTGTTATTTATTATTTACTCTGGTAATTTATTTTGTATCGACACCAGATGCCTTCAAATATACGATGTGTAACATAAATTGGCCAGATCGCAGTTAATGCTGTGGGATTAATAGCCCAAGCTCATTAAAGCATTAACAGAGCATCAATTAACCTTCACTTGATGGATCCATTAAAAGCATGAATATAATCAAAATTGATATATTTTTGGTGTTTCGACACGCATGTCGACACAGGGTCAATTGGCATCGATGACAGGGACAGATAAAAATGCTAATAAATAATCGAGTGGGTCGAAGAAGAAATATAAATCGTAGACGAATGGACACCCAGGGAGTTATTTCCGCAATCTATGTTTCTTTCCCATCACCCAGTTCTCTATCGGAAATGTTTAATTTTGTGTAAATAGAAGAAAGAAAAAAAAAAAAAAAATTGAAAGGTTCACGAGCGAATTTGTGAAATTCTTGTGCAAATCAGATAAGGCCGCCTTTTAACCTCGAGAGAAAATCTTGTATCTTTCCGATCTAATGAATTTCTTCTTCTCGATTTGCTTTCAGGCTCATGCGCCGGCTGTGTCTAATGATTCCAAGGTAGGTCTAACGGTTCTGTTTCGTGTCGTTCGTGTGCACGCGTCCACCTTTTCCTAGTTTTTTCGCTTAGCCTAGCTAGCTTAGATACATAGAGAAAGATTCTGGCTTGCTGAATTTTGTATCGTTAGCTTTTGCATGGTATAATATAATACCTTTATATCTTTAGCTATCCACCGCTGTCTCCAGCGGGCGGGCTGTTCGCCCTGACGCGAGGTACGACGCGATGCGGTGGTTAGTAAAAATGATAAAGTGATGTGCCGCAGGGCTCTCATGTACAGGCCTTATTGCTTTTTCCTTGGCCGCCAATCTTGCTTGGCTAGCCTGCCCGTTCGCTTTATGTTGTATGTTGGCTGGGCAGCATTGGTCATGTTTAATTGCTTCATTTTTGCATTTTGTTAGCGACATAGAGTTTTCTTTTATATTATGAGAAAATAACTGTTGCGTTCCGTGCTTTCTCCGCCCATTATATGGTCGAGTGACAAATGTTGCTTTGTTGTGTTTCACACCTGCGCAATGCAATCAGTGCGCTCTGATCCGTCTGTGCTATTTTCAGTGATTTATTGAACTCATTACGATAAAGCTAACATTTTGCTGTTTGCATGATTTTGTGTTTTTGTCCTTTTGTTTGTTGTCAAGACAAATGTTCTTGTTTGTGTGTTTTTTAGATTGTTGTTTTTATATAGCGCTCTGTGTGTAATAAAGATGTGATCTCAGAATATTTGTTTTTAGTGTAAAACTTAAATCTTGTATTGTAAATTATCAGATTGTTGAAAAGCGGACTTAATCAATTGAGCTATTGAGTTTTTAGGGGAAAGGTCACCAAAATAGAAAGCAGATTAGGCAAAATTTTTGTGGTCTACGGGTGAAAAAATATAACTGAAAATTGACCGGAGAAATTTTTCAATAGCGAGAAGAACAAATTTTCTATGTCCATTATTAGAAAATTTTCTAAGTTCTATAGCGAAAAAAATTCCAAGTCCAAAAGGTGAAAAAATTCAATCTGTTTTCTGTTTTTGCTGATACTCTTTCGCCTTAATTCAGCTTGGATTCCGGCTAAAATTCAATTTTCAGTTCTTTTATTATTATTATTTTTTCGACTGGATCCTGAACCTGAGGAATTTTTATTTTTTGGTAAACACATTGAATAGTTTTCAATACCGAGAAAATATCTTTGCAGTTTAAAACCTCATAGAAAAATAAAACAAGCATGAATTGCCAAAACTCATCAATTACTAGATTTTCTTGTTTTCTATCCGTAACTTAAATTTCAAACTTTTCTATATAAAAGCGTAGTATAGAATAGATATTGGCCTATCATACAAATATAAGTCTATCGTGCATATAGACTGAATTAATGATAATTTTTCAAAAACGTGCCAATTTTCAAGAGTTCAAAAGTTATGTAGCTCCTAAGTAAAAGTGCGTGCTTGTCAGGAAATTCGAACAGAAGCAAGCACGTAATTGATTTAAATTCGAATGCTTCGAAAATATAAATAATATGTAAGATACAATAATACTCTCCTAGTTCAATCGATGAATTCACAACTTAAATGACGAATTTGATTTATGTACATCTGCATAAATATCTTATTTACTTTTTTCCGTCTGATCTAATTAACCTATTAACCTACTGTCTGCCCATTCGATCTGTTTTTCCACCTGATTACAATTTGTTATTTTGATTTCTTAAGCTTTTCTAATTATATTTTACATAAGAAAAACAGGTATTAGCTAATTGTTACTGGATAAAACTATCAATTACCAAATGTGTTTGCATTTAAACGCAGCTACGCTTTCAGAGAGCGAAGAAAAAGATATTTAAATCGCGCAAAGGCGCCGCATCGATTGCGTAAACTATAAATACAAGGAAAACAATAAACAATTGATTAAGTGCACGATGATCGCATGAACGCAAATATCTCTAAGTCTAGCTATTAGCCGTGTCTGTTCTGTTTTGCTTGATCGGTAGACCTTGGTTTTACACTTGCACTACTTCTTTCTAGTAGCTTTTGTAAAAAAAATTTTTCTTTGAAGATCATTAGTTGTTTCTGTTCTGCTTTTGTTTTGTTTTTTTTTTAGTAAGAAAATTTAAATTTATTTCTTTTGTGCTATCTTTGTAACTGCCAATTCTTTGAGAAGCATACTTTTTTTTTATATTTGATTTTTAATCAAAAACATTTGCTCATTTTCTCGATCCAGGTCAATGGCGAAGATAGTTGGCAATTCGAGGATATCACACTGGAACGGGGCAACTCAGGGTTGGGTTTCTCGATCGCAGGGGGTACAGATAATCCACATATCGGAACAGATACCTCGATATATATAACAAAGTTGATACCGGGTGGTGCAGCGGCTGCAGATGGACGACTTAGCGTTAATGATATAATTGTATCTGTGAACGATGTATCTGTTGTCGATGTACCCCATGCGAGTGCTGTGGAGGCCCTCAAGAAAGCCGGCAATATTGTTAAGTTGAACGTGAAGAGAAAACGTCCACCGGCTGGACCAAAAGTCGTCGAAATTGATTTAGTTAAAGGCTCAAAAGGCTTAGGATTTTCAATAGCCGGCGGTATCGGTAACCAGCATATACCTGGCGATAATGGTATATATGTAACGAAAATTATGGAAGGTGGTGCCGCCCATGTCGATGGACGACTAAGTATCGGCGACAAATTAATAGCTGTACGAAATAATGCGGTAAGATCTAATTATAAGAATTGAATTTACACTTTAAAAGTAATCAAATCAACATAAATAGCAATTAATTCTTATTAAAGTGTAACTACTTCGATACCATGTATGTACAACAAGTTTAAAAACAATTCCTATTATATATAACATAAGACATGACATATGACATAACTTGAAATCACATAGTCAAGTCATACAACAAATCATTATAAAATTTTCGAAAAAAATAGATGTTGATATACTTTTGAAGTGTTAATCAAGTGTTATCAAAAACAATATAATAACACTAAAAAATAAATATTTTCAGAACGAAAAAAATCTCGAAAATGTCACCCATGAACAGGCAGTTGCAACCCTTAAGTCAATAACTGATAAAGTTACACTAATCGTTGGTAAGCCTCAGCACATAGTTAATTCATCTCTGGGACAAGTTAACTCACATTCGACTGGAGCCGTTAATAGTATTGGCCATAGCGTTGTTGACTATGGACGCTCATCACCCGCCCCCGCCACTTCAAGATCACACTCACCCCTGCCTCGTAAGTGTAATTTAGAAAATTTGTTTTAAATAATTTTTCAAGTTGTTTAAATTCTACAATCATTTTCAGAGTCATCATCAAGGTACGCTTCATCGAATGTTCTTGCTGCAGTGCCTCCAGGGACACCTCGTGCTGTTAGTACAGAAGATATTACAAGGTAAATGATAAATAGAAATATATAAAATAAAATGTATTCTAAGTAATGATGCCTCATAATGTATCAATCTTTCGATAATCGCTTCTAAGCAAAAAACAAAATTGCAAATCTGTAATCAAACACTTTCTGACTTTCTAAAAATTTCATAAATTAGCAGTTAAATTCCATGGTTTCCGCACATTTTTATTAAAACGGAAACCATTCTTTTGCGATTATAACATATTAATGTGTGATTATTTAAAACAAACAAGCATATTTTAAGTTTGGAATTGTATATCACTTTTTTTCGAATTCAAATTTCGAAAGAAAGAGAATTTCATATTTTAAAATTTCAGAGAATTTTTTGCTGTATAAATGGATTGAAATTTCTAAGGAGTGTTAAAGTAAATCACGCTTTCGAAAATATACACTCTGCATTTCTAGCAAAATATTGAGCAAATATTTTAAATGACATTGAGATTAATTAATCTCAATTTCCGTATGCAATATACATCTTTATTATTCGTAATAAAATGTTCCTTCCTGCAAAGTGCTGAGGAATTAATCTGTGGGAAAACGAACTACTTTCCGGCTAAACTGCTTAGTTCGATATTTTCCCGGTTTATCCATAAAAGGAAAGTTATTCCAAAATCATTATGGTTTTATTTCTCATTTCTTGTCGTCGTCATTTTACAACTTCTTGGGAAGCTTCTTTTTAATGGCTAGTAAAAATATTTACTAGACAATAAATTTAAATTTTACAACGTTATTTGCTGGCATACCTCCAGGATAGAGTTTTTTAATAATGTTTTATAATTTCTTTCTTTATACTGAAAGTAGTTAATTTTTGTGAGATTTTTTATTCCGTTGTTTCATTTCTGTAATAAGATTGTGGATCTGTGAAAGGAAGAAATAACTTAAGAATAGAACAATAATGGAATTTGTTAGTCACTTGGCCTCTTTCCAAAGTTTAACGAAATATTAACTTAAATTTAAATTTTATCCTATTGCTGCAAGAAGTTAAAGTTTCCTTATGAAATTTTTGTAAACTGTCCAATTTTGTTATTTGGATAATATTAAAGTAGTTTAGTTACCTATTAATATACCCCAGAAACTAGGCAATTTTTTTTATTTAATTTTAAAACGGTTTGAAATTATGCTCTTTGGGGCGTTTTATGAAAAATTGTGTTTTTATTTATTTAAATATGAAAAATTTTAAATTGCAGTTGAATTTCATATATTTTTTAATTAAATATATTCCCTTGAGATATTACTTCCCAAATTATTTTGTTTGTGTTTTTATTGTCACGCAACCCATCCGAAATTTCAAACAGAAACAGAAAATGTGAATAATTGGGTGATTTTATTTAGTTAGGTATTTATAAAAAAAAAGTAATATTTTGAATATATATATTTTTTGAAAAATTAATTTTGGTAAAATATATATATATATCACTTAGCATACTTACATACACTTCATATACATAATTCAGTTACAAGAAGTTTTAGAAATTTATTATTATTAGAATCCAATCCAAAAAGAGACGAATTTCTCATTATAAAACATCTATTACTTAAAATGGGTCCTTATCTGAGAAGTAAATTCTCGATGAAAAAAATTGCCTAAACATCATAAGTGAATCATTCGTTATGAATTTTATCAGTTTCTTCGATTCGAAGAACTTAAAAGTCTATGACGAAAAGACGTGACGATTTAGAATTAATATATGTACATAATTCTAAATTTTCTAGCTTATCTTGCAACATTTGCATATTTTTTTTCCCAATTCTCTATTTATATGATAAGATTATAATTTGCGCTAATAGGATCTTTTAAAACCTGTTCAAACGATAAATTTATGTTTAATTAAGAAAAAACAAACACTGTGGTCCGCTACATCGGAAGTGCTTTGTACTCTGATTAAATGTATTAATATTCAATTGAGGCGCCTTCGTCTGTTCAAATGTAATGAGTTGGTATAGAATTAAACTTGAATCTAATATTAAGTGGGTGCATTCGCATTGTATTGTACGTCAAGTGCAAGAAATGCATTCTCTTTTGCATAGAATAACCTCTACGCCTCAAGGTTGGCCTGGCTACTTTCTAGGCACATTATTGCGTGTATTTATTTTCCAGATTTTGCTGTGAATTTCTCTCTCTCTATGTAAATTATATATCTACCGTGTAAAACCCGTGGGTTTTGCTTGTCAATTCTTTCCGCCTTCCAGATAATAATTTATTCTGCATTTAACTTTGATAAAAACTTTATTTACTCTCCGTAAGTGGCTCTTATGGTTGACAAAGCTCAAAACTATGTTTTTGCCGGTAGTATGCTAGGGAGGGAGGGTGACTGGATTTATTAAATTATGAAAACAAATTATTCGTAAGCTTATAACACAGTCTCAAATGGGATCCCCCTACGATTTTGTCGTATCTTCTACCTGTATTCGGTAGAAGAAGTAGAGAGCTCATTCGAGTGTATGCTGGTAGCTTGGCCCCGCAGTTCATTGAAATGTGCAGATTGCACACCAACTGCCGAATATTATTATTCATATCTCGTATCATTGAAGTGTCGAAAGGCAGCGGGTGCGGGTGCGCGCGCAGCTATCAGTTGCTGGGTTTACAATAAATACAATTACTTCGGGCGCGTTGTGCTGCTGAGTGAAAAAAATAAAAATAAAAATGTGGACACGGAACTAAAAAAGAATAAAACACAAACATAAAATTCGATGAGGAGGTGCCTCATCAATCACAAATGTGGCGAATTCCAACCAAATCATACTCTCCCCTGGGTGCTGGTTCATTAGGTGACGGGAACGGGAAGAGTTTGCGGCGCGGCACGCGGCTGTCGCCAACTTTTAATATCTGTTTCCAGTAGTAATTTGCGTTCGTCTACCGCTCAGACGCACTAATCCATTTATCTCTCTGAGTCTGAATTATGAGTTGTCTTTCGTTAAATCTTTGGCCGGATAAAGCTAAAAACACATCTGTCGTCTGGAAATCCAGTTCTCAACTAAAGACGTACTATTTTTATAATACCGAGAAGTTTCAAGATCATTCTTATATTTACCTTATATATTTTTCTTATATTTTTTTTGCAGAGAACCTAGAACAATAACGATACAAAAAGGTCCTCAAGGTTTAGGATTCAATATCGTTGGTGGTGAGGATGGTCAAGGAATTTTTGTTTCCTTCATTTTGGCCGGCGGTCCTGCTGACAGTGGTGGCGAACTGAAACGGGGCGATCAATTGCTTAGCGTGAACAATGTCAGCTTAAGAAGCGCCACTCATGAGGAAGCAGCGCAGGCGCTTAAGGTGAGTGAACAATTGACTTAATGAGATTTATGTTTGCACAAAACGTTAAGTGAGGATAATGCATGAGACGATCAGTACATGTTTATTTTCCGGTATGTCTTTTTTTGCCGTGGTTTTTCCCGATAATATTCACTGATGTAGCTATGATTGATGATTCATGTTCGTTTTCTCTAGTAATCTAAGTGAGAACATTAGTTTCGCGATTTTCTAGACAATTTGATATATCATTATTAAAACGTTTGCACCACAGGTGTCTACGCATTGTGACAAGGAACAGATACATTTTTTATTTGGCTAGGTTTTAGGTCGAGGAGTGATTAATTACACTAGTGTGCATTTTTCATGCATATCTAGGGTGATAGATATATTTGATAGAATTTTTTTGTATGTATAGATGACGAATCCGAAAATAAATTTGTTCCATCACATCACATTTTCCAGAAAAGTAGGGTTGTAAAGGGAAGAAACCAGTATTTCGGCAATTTTTGTTATATTCTTCCAAACTTCAAATTTTAAACTGAACCAACTGATTCAATAATTTGAATTCAAAAATTTAAATTCAGTGAAAAGTTCAAGATCCTTATCAGGTCACTAAATAACTCAGATTTAATGTCAGTTTGTAATAAGTTTAAATGCTATTTAATGCTTAATAGTTTTATGATTTCTGTTACTAATAAAAATTTCCCTGGAATCCGTAGGCCTTGACAAATTTGCGGATTGTGGTTAAAAGCTGTTAATAGAAAATCACTGTTTTCCTAATTAAATTTTGTTAAACCGCAACTTTCAAAAGCATGTCACATAATTCAATCAAAGTGGCTTATAAAAAATTTAAATTGCGGTCAACCGCAACTCTGTTATCTTGATAGTTAATAAATTTTATTGATTCTGTTATTCAGTATTAAACAATTACATTTTTTTCTTAGTCGATGATTGTTTTTAATATTTGATAGAAACTAAAACAGACTAAAATAATTCCGGTCTTTAATGATTTGAACGATTTCCGGGCATATGAAAGATATTTGTTGCGTCGATGATAGTGCATTTGCGTGGATTTTTATAATATAGATTCTTGCTTTTATAATTCAATAAAAAGAGCGTACTTTTTCTAGAATGATAATAAGACAATCTGAAGTTTATTGAACTATCGAATTAAGCGAAAATGTCGATTTTTACTTGCGCCGTTCAATTTGGTTTTTTCAAAATTTTTTTAACTTCACCTGTCTGTAACAAAATCTTGTAAGTCAATTTCGAACCACTTTCCGATGTCCGATTGAGCTGAAATTTTGCATATATAACTAAATCCGATGACAATGCAATATTACATATTTTTTACTTTATATCTTTTCTTACTACTTGATCAAATCCTTACTTTGATGATAAAAAAAAGTAGTTATATGTAGTAAATTCTATTTTAATAAGACAAAATTTTACTTCCAGAATGCTGGTGGTGTAGTAACTTTAGTGGCTCAATATCGACCAGAAGACTATAATCGTTTTGAGGCCCGAATCCATGAGCTCAAGCAGCAGGCCGCATTGACCGCTGGCACCGGGACCCTTTTGCGGACATCACAAAAGCGCTCACTATACGTTCGGGCCTTGTTCGACTATGATCCGAATCGGGATGATGGGCTGCCGTCCCGAGGACTTCCTTTTAAACACGGTGATATCCTGCACGTTACGAACGCGTCCGATGACGAGTGGTGGCAGGCACGTAGGGTCCTGGGGGACAACGAAGAAGAGGGAATGGGTATTGTACCATCAAAACGAAGATGGGAACGAAAAATGCGGGCGAGAGATCGGAGTGTTAAGTTTCAAGGACATGCAGCTAATAATATGGATAAGGTAAGTCAAAGGGATTTTATGTGATGTGCCTCCTGTACGTGTTGTCTTGTAAATGTATTTTCCAGCAATCCACTTTGGATAGGAAAAAGAAGAACTTCACGTTTTCGAGGAAGTTCCCTTTCATGAAAAGTCGAGATGAAAAGAACGAGGATGGTAGCGATCAGGAGCGTAAGTATAGAAAAGCTTAAAAGGCTTTTATGCCTGAAGAGTTTTGTTTTTAACTTAATAGTTGACCGTCGTTTTATTTGTTTTTATTTTTTATTTTTCGAAAATTATTCATTGTCCTTGTTTTTAATTTTCTCATTATTTCTCGTTGTTATCCTTTTATTTTTTTGATTTTTTTCTTTAAAAAAAAACAAAACATTTTCGTCTTTGACCAGCCAATGGAGTCGTTACACCAGAAAATCATGAGCCTGAACAGCAACGTAAGTTTTCGTTTTAATTTTTTTTTTATTTAAATATTAATTTGAATTTATTTAAAAAAATTTAAATAATAATTTTTTTTGGGCTTTTATTGACAATAAAATATCATTAACTTTTGAACTGGAGGTGTTTTGCTCAAGTACTTTCGATGGTAGGATAACGCTTTTGTAAAAGACGTAAAAACAGTCGAATACTTTGTTGTAACTTGTTGCTTATGTCGAAAAGGATGACAATAATTGTAGTCTATAAGTTTTTTGTTAATTTTAGTAGACAGTCGAATTGGAGGCAACCTTAACTTGTGATTTTGGGGCTCATTATAAGTAAATGTGGTTGTATATTGTCATCCAGAGATGCAAGAGATATTAATTTAGGAAAAATGTGCTTAAGGTGTGAATTAATAGCATACCTTATTCAAATGAGTTGTTTTATGTAGTTGTCTGGCAAAAGAAAAACAAGTCTTGAAAGTCATTGAGTATATCAGGCCCAATCAAAAAGATATCATCAAATACTTTTTTCTTAAACATCACTTTTATACTCGTTTTATTAAGTTTTCCTTATTTCCTACATTTGTTTATTTATTTTTAAGTTATTTACGGTGGAGGCCATAAGTTTTTAATAAAAATAAATATCATAGTAACTCTTTAACTTTTTCTAATTTCATTTCATTCTGTCTCTTAATTTATGTGTAATTTCGTGTATCTGTTATTTTCTAGCTTTCATGCTTTGCTACACACAAGATGATGCGAATGCTGAAGGAGGTACGTACTAATTCCATAGTATTTTTCATACAAAAAAAAAAAAAAAGAAGAGAAGCATTAATAAAAGCATTAACACAATTTTACTCTTATTTTAAACAATATGTATTAAAATATATTAAACAAGAATATTTTCGTTAAACGTAGTGCTAACACTCTTCTACACTCATGAGCTAAAAGAAGAAGACATTCAATACTGATCACTAAATTTATAAAAGACTAAACAAAAACTCGTTTCTTGCCTTATCGTTTTCTTAATTATTATTTAAAAAAAATAAAAAATAAAATATATTCATTTACTCGAATTTAATTACAGTTCCTCTATGTGCTTTCTTTGTACTTAACAAATTACACAAAAAATATCCACACGAAACAGAGAAAAATCGATATTCAGTCATTTTCTCTTCATTCATGACATATATCGTTTTCAGCTAGTCCTGTTTCCTTTTGAATGGTTACGATCGTTTTCGTTTAGATCATTTCCATGTTTAGACCATTTGCTTTTTATTTAACACTTTAACGATACAAGGGACGCAACTCGTTAGTTTCCAAGTTATCTCAAATTTAGTGATTATCTTCTTGGTAAATATATATGGTATATATAAAGTAAATCTTAAAACAATACCTTTTTAGTGATTTTTGTTTTTCTGTTATTTTATGTTAAATAATTTTCCTATGATTGCAAAATTCTAGATTTATTTGCAAAATACCTTGAAGGAAATTACCATAATCCCCCCGTATCACCCTCCGTTCATTATCCCTTTGATTTCGACTGGTTGAAATGGCCATGTCCTTTACATCGATTATTATGTTTCGCCTTTATATTTATAGGATAGTTGCAATTAAGCCCTGTCTTTTATTCTAGGATCCCTTTTCATAAAATTCTATCTATAAGATTTTAGAATTATTAAAAACAATTTTTTATATTTATCTCCGCTAGATATAGCGTTTTCAATCAAAGGCATATTATCGAGCATATTCTCGGTTTTTTTACTCTTCGGATAATCCCACATAAACGAATTCATGTCGGGCATAATCCAGGCATATTTCATATTTTTTTGATATTGCTTTTATCTTCTAAATTTCGTTTAAGCTCTTAATTGCACAAATTAAATATCCGCCTTTTTTACATAGATTTTTTTTAATAACTGAAATATCTATTCCTCAAATATAATAAGAATGAGGGATTTTAAGTGCGATGTTTATCAGAAATTTATTTTGAAATTCAATAAAAGTTTAACAATTTGTTTATGAATTCTTTTAAGATCTCTTGTATTTACGTAAACAACCGTAACAAAGTTATAGATAAGATTTATATGGCGCTCAGCTAAAATTTAAGAATTTAAATAAATTTTTAAGCACTCTCAAGTACAATCACAAGAAGTATTAACGATATTTTGACTATTTATACTTAGCTTAAAATTTAGAGTGTGTTCTTTGTTGTATTTTATTATGGCCAAATGTCAAATGTTTAATATTAGCAATTATAAGGCCCAAGCATATAATAAATAAACAAGGACCAAAGTGACTGCCTTGTGTACCTCCTGCTGGAGCTAACATATTACTTGAAGTGATACAACGAATATATTTTTTTAAATTCAATTATATTTATATAAGAAAATCTTAGTAAAATCAATAATTCTTTAATGTATATTGTATATAATATACATAATATAACGAATTTATGTAAGAAAGCAGTGCTCTTACACGCAATAGACATTTAGAATAGAATTAAATTGGATTGCACAGAAATCTCAGCAGTTGTCGATAATTGCATTCTTCACTATTACAAAATTTTATATGGATTGGAACTATTTAATAGAACAGAGGAAATTGTGTTCGCTTTTAGAGGACTTTTGCAGGAGAATTTTGAATTATGGCCCAAGGAATTTCAATTTTATAAGCAACTTTCGAAAAATTTAAAAAGAAGTAAAAAAAATTTGAGAAATATTTGAAACATTTTTTCTACATTCATACAAATAAGCACATTAAAATTTAAATACCTATATTCAGTTCATAAAATGAATCAACTTCGAAAATAAATATTTAAGTACTAGCTCTCGTTGGGCTCTCAGTTTTTAATGTTTAAGTAGCAATTTGTTACTAATCATGTATGTAATTTTACTTTTCACTCACTAGACTGAAATTTGATAGACAACTCTCATGTTTTATATTTATAAGTTCTTTTGTAGATGTAGATGATCAGAAATTAGAATAGCATAAAATATGTATTAGTTTTGGACGTCATATTCTTTAGTGTTAATATTAACTACAATACATATAAAAATCGCATTTAAAAATCTGGAAAAGATATTTCAGATGAGATAAATTGCCCGCTTACATTTATCTTTTCTTCATTTCTCAATTACCTTCAGTACTCAATATTTTGTAGATATATATATATATATTTTTTTGTTTATTTAATTATTTCTTTTTATCTTCATTTAACCTCGAAATTGTAAAAAAAAGACGTTAAACCAAATTCGCTTAAAAAAAACATAATCTGAAAGCAGCAAAACGATTTTTAGTTTTAGTTTGTTTTCCAAAAGAGATGAAGCAAATAATTTGTTTTCTTTTCGATTATTTGTTGTTGTTGTAAAGGCGAGATTATCTACAGAGTGGAGTTACCCGATATGGAGCAGATAACACTTATCTACCTGGAGAATAACGATGCTGACTATCGTAAGTCGAGCAAGCATTTCCTATGCAAAGCAAAAATGACCAAACAATTTTTGTTAAGAAAAAAAAAAAAAATAAATTAATTAATTACAAATTTAAGAAGCAAACAGTTTTGGGAAAATGCTATAACATTTCGTAGTTTTTCATTTTATTCGTCTTGTTTCTATCGTCCATTTTCTTTTGGTTTCACTCATTTAGAATCAAATAGTCGAGCAATTTATCCCCCTGCATATTTTGTGCTAAGTTCGCTTGATATATAATTTTTATTTATTCCAAGAATTGAAAGTGTTCACTTTTGCGTTGAATCCCCGGAGCCTTTTGGAATTTTCGTCAGTTTACGCACAGTCTTTTTACCCCCCCTCCGTCTACATTTTGAATCGAACGATTTTTGTGAATTTTCCCTTTTCTTATTATTATTATTATTATTTATTTTTTTAATAATTTTATTTCCCTCATTATTTCTTATTAATTTTTTGGCTTTTTTAGTATCCGTCATCAACTTATCGATTTTCTCACTGTTCTTGTTTGATTGGGTTCACTTCTGTTAGTTTTTTTTAGTGAGTTTTGTCTTGTCTTGTTATTGGAGGCTCTGACGACTTTTTGGACATTCTTAACTAAGTTTGTTACTGTTGCTTACTGTTAACCAGTCCTTGTTCGAAATAAATGCATATTAGTGAATTAGTAACTTTTTCTATTGTTTCTCAAAATATAATAATAAAAAAAAAACAAATTTCAATTGCCCCTAGTTTTTATAATTTATGAACTTTTAGCTTCTTATTGTTTACAGAGAGTCGTAGTATTTTCTTAGATCCTCAAATTTTCGTTAATCTTAAAAATGTTTATAAATTTTCAGCATTCGTTATCAATAATTGATTTTATACTCAAAAAGTTTTTTTTTCTTTAAAGAGAATGAGATAACTATGGAAAATTATTATTTATTTATGCTGCCATTAGTAATGGTATACAATTAGGTTACTTAATCTAGCTAAAGCCAAATTAAAACATTTATAATTAGCTGTTCCGAATTTTACTAGCGAAACAGAGACAAGTATGGTGTCACAATATCTATTCGATTGATAAAGGGTGTTTTTTTAGCTGCCATTATATTCAGAAAAATGCACCATTTGGTGCGGTTTACATGTAGGTGACATCAATTGTCCTTATTTCTTTAAAAATGAGTCAGGCAATCGTGTTATGTTGAATATTTCTCCGAAAATATGGATAAAATTGATCGTGGCAAGATGCGGTTTCAACAGGATGGCGCTATGTGTCATACAGCAAAATTAATTTATTAAAATCACGATTTGGCGATAAAGTGATTTCGAGAAACACCCTTTAAATACCTCTCTCGTTTAGTTTTTCTAAATCTCTTGGGTATATGAAAGTGGTTTGAAGTTCGTGTGTTTAACTGCGAATAAAACCAGGCGCTAATTTAACAAATCCTTGAAGAAATTTCGTTGGGAGTTATACAATATTTCGGTTGATTTTTGTATTAAGCGAGTTCTAATTATTCTAGAAAGGTCTATTATTAAAATATTTATACGAAATGCTTCTTAAACCCAAAATTTTTGATACATAGGTAATTCTATCTATGTTCATTCTTATTAAATGGTCATTTAGCCGTGTCGTGTGTCAAGGGTGTTTAGCTATGAAAATTGGTAAAATAAAACAAAATTATATTTTGAATATGTAAGCCAAGTAATGGGATTTTAAATTTTCATAGTGCACGCTGCACAACTGATGCTTTTTAGATTTTATAGATTTGACGTATTGATAGTTTAATTAATGATCTAAATATTACTGATTGATTTAAAAAATGTTAGCAAATCTTCAACAGTTTTAACCAAAATGTGTTTCTTTATAAATTACCTATAAATTGATTTCTCCTTTTTGTTAATTGATTATGTTTTTATGAATCTTATCGAAGTGATGTTTCTGGATATCTAAAATTGGTCCTTTCAGAATCAGAATTATTTTACATTGTTGTCTTTTTAGAATCAGATCTATTTGGAAATTTTTTTATTTAACCAAATCAACATTCAATTCAAACAGGATTGTGTTGAGTAGTAGTATTTTTTAGTAATTTATATTGTTGAAATTTGGGGAACTTAGATTTTGTTAAAATTACGGATTGTAAAATTTCCCTTGTATTGATTTCTTAATTCGCACCGAATTCTGCTATATTTTAATTTTGCCTGGTTATGTTAGATATATTTAAGATATTTATATACAAATATTTGGACGATTCTTTTTTGTAATCTTTAACGTCTAAAATACAGTGAAATAACAAAGCAAGTAAATAAATTGGAAAATAAGAAAGCGAATTTTCTGATTTAATAAAAAATGCAACATCTGAAAAGGAATAATAAAATTTTTCTCTTTTTCTGAATTTTTTTACATTTAATATTTTATTATTATTTTTTTACAAGATGGTTAAGAAGCTTCTTGTAGATTTTTTCGCTTATTTAATTTCTTTTTTAATCACACCCAAAAAACACAAACACATACAAAGTACGTATTATATTAATTTATTTTGAAATCTGGAGACAATTGTTATAGTTATGGGTGCATGCATATGTTTGAAATTCAAAATTTCCAAAATTAGATACTTATCTGCATAAGGCTTTTGATGTGTTTGAAAATAAGCGAGAAGGTGTATAAGGTGCTCCTTGTTTTACATGGCTTTAGTTTATATTTTTTTTTCCTATATGGTGCTGCTTTATTCAGTTGCCTTTATATGTGATATAAAAATCCAACCAACTTTATACTGGAGATTAAGTGTTGAACGTATTCTTTTACACCACCGCAGTTCTACTCTGTTCAACGTTGGTGTATATTATATGTAGGTGATTGTGCGTATTGCAATGCCTTGTTCGGGCTTGAAATGCTTTCCCGAGCTCTCCCATTCCCTTTGAATCAATTTTCACAATATTATTGGTGGATCGTGAGACTTTGTTGGAGAGGACAATTAAAAGCACATTTTTCGTTTGTTCTTGAAAAAGGAATAAGAATATAATAAAATTGTAAGAAAATATATATGTTAATTTTCGGTTGCTTTAACAAATAGGCGGAATGTATTACACTAACCGCTTGTAGTCCTACAATTGAGTTCATCCTTTAAATTTTATTTTCGCAATATCCGAATATTATCGCTATAATCCGTTTTTTCGTTTTTGGGTTCCTTAGTGCTCTTACTAAAAAATATTTTTGATTTTCAGAAGCACTCTAGAGGAAGTTTTTTAATGAATAAATAATGCAGTGAAAGTTTAGATTTAACGCTAAATCGTCTTCTCTGTATTAAGTACAAAAGAAAAATATCTTAAGTAGTGTGATACAGCTAATATTAAGTTTTTGTTTTTGTTTTCATTTTTTTGTAATCTTTATTAGTAACATAAGTGTATTTCTCAAAATTTTCAATTCGTAACAATTAGCAATGGCTTTTCGTGGTGTTTGATCAATGTGTTATAAACTTAATTGTTAGTTAAACAAATTTTGAAAATGGAACGTTTGATGATAGGCGCAAATTTTTGTTAAAAGTGTTTTGTGAATACGTTAGCTTTTATGTTTTGTTATTCAAAACAACAAAAACAATTAATTAATTTTTTTTTTTGTCACACCACACATTATAAGTTGGTAAGTCTTAAAACAAGTTATTGGATTGTGTTGCTTTATTTCAAAATTGTATTTTAGGAAAATGATTTCGTTTGAAATTGGACTATTTTTAAAAAGCTCTATATTTAAACGATTATAATAATCTATGCGAATGTTTATTATTTTCTTGAATGTGTAAATTGAACTCGTATAAAGTCGCAATACCGCCAGGAATTTAAACTAAAATAAACATACGTAAGTGCGCATCAAAGTAATGGTTGTGCCGTTTTATGGTTTTTTTTATTATAACGTAAATGTTGTATTTGTTTATAATGTGCAAACCAATGTTTATAACATTATAGATTATTCGCACTTAGTAGACAAATATAAAATTTATAATGTCGTTTGGGAATGGAATATAGAAACTCTCAAATTGGAGGCAGAAAAATCATAATAAAACAGTCTTTCGTCTAGTGTTTTTGTTTTAATATTTTTTTTAATTTTAATTTCCTATTTTATTTTTATTTTTTATAATTTGCTAGCTCGCAAAAGTATTCAAAGAATTTGGGAAATAAAAGTGAAAGGCAAATATTGTGCAAAAAAATTGAAAAAAACTGGATTTATTGATTGTATCAGATGGCTCATCAAAAAACTAAGAAATTTTAAAAAACATTGTACTTTCGGTAAGTTAAGGGTGACTATAACTCGAACATTTTCTGTTTTTGGGTTCCACTCAATAATAAAGTCTATAGATTTATTCAATGTTCTGTTGGTGTATAAATCCTTTTTTGTTCCTAAATAAGACAACCGATATATTACAAAGTTAAAGAAGATAAAATATTTTATTTAAAAAAAAATTTCCTAAGAAATTTATAAATGCAATGAAAGATGAAAGATTGGAACCCTTAACATAACATTTTTCTGTTACGCAGATAACTTTTGAATCGTTAATCGGAAATACGTGATTTTTGGAAATTATGAAAGTCTTTCTGTTGCCCAAGCAATTTCAAAAAGAAAAATTAAATAATCGTAAAATTTGAGGGTGAAAGTGGGATAAAATTAATACACATTCAAACGTTTTCGTCAATATATAGAGGTTTGATGAAATCTTTTTTACCAAACTTGTGTTTGAGAGTTAATGCAATAATTGAATTAAGATCAATTATGTAGAACTGATGACTCAGAAATAGTTCAGCTATTACGATTCCAAAATTGGTCTTTGAGTTTTTGGCTAGAAAACATAAACGACAAAAAATTGAGAGAATCGAAAATCAACTTCAGATTAAAGATATCTTTTAAAATATATAGTATTTACTTAACGAAAAATAGCAAAAACAAAATTAAAAATTTCCCCAAATATACTTGTTAAACGATAGTGTCAATTTGTTTATATAATCTTAATATTGTTTGTGATGTAGGCTACTAACACTTAGTAAATCACTTTTTAACATAAATGTATGTAGTATTTTAAATAAAAAAATTAAATAAAGCGCACAAAATAGAAATAGAGGCACAACAAAAATGTCCTATCCGACATAAGCAAAATCAAACAAAATTTGTTTAACTAACAAAATTTAGTTACTCTCTTAATACTCTTAATGTGATGAAATTTTTTTCTCTTTTAAACAATTCTAGTAAATTTCAATTAGAGAAAACCACAAAATTTCTAGAATTAGCTGAATTACTTGAAAAAAATAGAACAAAAAACATTGAACAAAATTTTGATTATTATCAAAAAACACTTACAGCTTCTGAGGAGAACGTTTTGTCTTATGAGGCAGTACAACGTCTGCAGATTTCCTACACACGACCAGTCATCATTTTGGGTCCACTAAAAGATCGAATCAATGATGATTTGATTTCAGAGTTCCCAGATAAATTCGGATCATGTGTGCCACGTAAGTTCATTTATTTTTATTTTTTTATTCTCCATTAGTAATTATGTTGATATATATTTTTTTTTTTGAATTTTCTTATATTTAGATACCACACGACCTAAGCGTGACTATGAAGTTGACGGCCGGGACTATCACTTTGTATCATCACGAGAACAAATGGAGAGAGATATTCAGAACCACTTGTTCATTGAGGCTGGACAGTACAATGACAATCTTTATGGTACATCAGTGGCGAGTGTTAGAGAGGTTGCCGAAAAGGGCAAACATTGTATATTAGACGTATCGGGCAATGCAATCAAGCGACTGCAAGTAGCGCAACTATATCCTATTGCTATTTTTATTAAGCCTAAGTCTGTCGACTCAATAATGTAAGTTAATTGGTCAATTCTCATTAAATGTAGTCTTATTAATCTTTTATGTTTTTAGGGAAATGAACCGACGGATGACGGAAGAGCAAGCTAAAAAAACATTTGAGCGTGCTCTCAAAATGGAGCAAGAATTCGGGGAATATTTTACAGGTAAGATCCTAATACTGAAATTAATTTCTTTAGTTGCTTTTCATGAACTAGTCTAATTGGGTAATTTTGTTTTGTCGGCGGTAGGTTTATTTTTAACAAAAATTACTTCTACAATAATTAGCAACCACAAAAAACTAGGTTAGGTCTATAATGAAATGCTCAATTCAGCGCTTGATTATTTCACCGAGCTGAATAAGCTGAATTCAAATAGTTAAATAAATTCTATAAGTATATGAGTCTATAGTTCTCGTGATGAGCTGAGTTATTTAAAACTCGATTTTATATAGAATTTGCATTTTTAATACTTTGTTTTTTTTTTGTTAATTGAAAAAATTCTGGAAAATCCTTCACCCACGAAGGAACACTTAATATGCGAAAGGAGCCCCAAAAACGACAATAGGTTTAATAGTTGTAACATTTAAAAAGAAAGTGCGATTCCGAGAAAAATGCCTTTAATACGATGATTGCCCAATTTTATTCAGCCACTTATTCAGCTATTGTATGTGATTCATATGTGTATGAAACGGCAGTTAAAGTGTTAAAGCTTTAATCCATGTAACTGGGTTCAGAGGGTAAACTTTAAACTTAAACAACTTCGACAGGGTTATGAGATTTAAGAAAATGCAGAAATTGGCTTTTAAAAGAAAACATACTGCTTACAGAATTACGTTGCGTTAGCCCTTTCATTTCGATCGAAATCATAATTTATAGAATTGATTGTAATTTACTTTTAATTTATTTCAGCTGTCGTTCAAGGTGACACGATAGAGGAAATTTACAATAAAGTAAAACAAGTCATCTGGTCACAATCAGGCCCAACTATTTGGGTGCCATCAAAAGAATCTCTATGACCAACAGCCACAACGACATGGACACTGCCACCTCGGGTTCGAGCACGACCGGTATCGAGGTCGGCTTATCATCATCATTGATTGTTTGTGTATTTTCTAATTGCCGTTACTTTTATCAATATCATTTTACTTTACCTTATGGACTCGTCAAGGAACACGCTTTCCTCGTCGTCTTCTTGTTTACTTTTTTAGCTATCGTATGTACCCGGTCCCTAACCGACCCAGACAAAACTTGTTATCGCAGGTGTTACAATTGACAGAGAATTCTATTTATTACGATATAAATTATAGAGGAACTAAGGAGTTGATAGGCGAAGTGCAGAGTTATGAAAATTATAAATTTTTCTAGGACTATTTATGCGAATCTAAATGCTACCGAAATGCAATACTATTTAACAATAAAGAGTGGAGTAGAAGAAGGAGGAGGAGTGTAAAAAAAAAAAAAAAAAAAAATAATACGAGGAACAGATTAAAAACAAAAAAACACTGAGCTGTATTTCCTTATCCTCGACAAGCAGCAGTTACAAATCGAATCGTAGTAGAGCAGGTCAGAATGAGGATAGCTATTTTCACTACATCGCAATATTTTGAGGAGTAAGTAGTTGTGTAGGACAGGTGTACACCGAAGCAAACTCAATTTCGCAGTGTTCCGTGCGGACATGATCAACTTATGATGCATAGAATTTATATTACTAAAGGATATTTGAAAGTTTTACGTGTTAAAAGGACGTCAGACGTTTATGTTATTCGCGTTTTTCTTGTTTATTTTTATTTGTATTTTAATTTTATTATTTTACCAAGACATCCGTTCGTTCTACGATAAATCCGCGCTCTCCTGTAGTCTTCTCAAGTATTTATTGCCTTCCGATATCGCGTAAGTTAAGTTTTATTAGTCCACCCTCCCCTGTCTCTCCGTAGCTATTTGCATTTGTGTCTGACCACCCGAATGTATAATCTAAAAGTACACATACACACACACATACAAAAACACAAATATTTTTATTTTGTTTTAGTTGTGTAAGGCTCTAACGCAACGTTGAAAATGTTTAGCAATTCGATGAAAATTTTTGAAAGAAGTAAAACAAAAAAAAAAACAAAACAAAGAAGTTTATGAAATTTGTTTGTTGCTTTTTATTTTATAGACGATAAGTGCCCTTAAATCCTGTTGTCGTAGAACGCAGATATATGTACTGTTTGCTTCCTGTTAACTATGATCAGATGTAAGGCAGGTCGGTCAACTTGTTTGTAACAACCGAAGAAGAGCGTGAACATGAAGAGCAAACCGCGAGGAGTATATCGTTTAACTAGAGAACCATACAAAAGAAAAAAGAAAAAAAAAGGCTTGCATGAGATAGTTCAATTTCGTTACGGTTTAAAATTTATCAGAATCATATTGAGAGTCATTACATTTTTTTGAAAACGAATAAATTTGTTATTAGTACAAATATTGTGTTTTTATTAAAATTAAACCTTTAACTAATCCTCTCCAATAAATTATAATATGATTGATTTAGAACCAAATGTTTACTCAAGAATTCAGCGATAAAAAAACTCTATTCAAGAAGTCCAAACTATATTCAACATCGAACATTGAAGATGAAAATCACTTACAACAAATCGATTCTGAAGGATGCCTGTAATATTTATTATATTATAAGGTGAGTAGATAAATTTCTTAACAACTTTTATTTTTTTATCGAAAACAAGATATAGCAACGATTAATCGAATCGAAAATCATATGATATTTTTCCTTTCGATTAATCCGAGTTTATTCAATTATTTTAAGAAATATCAAATGAATACTTCCTATATTTGTAGACGATACATGCGATTATTATTATGATGTGTGGCTTTTATTTGCAAATTTGTTACGTCTGTTAAATTAAAAGAAAAAATAATATTTGAATTCGACCGAAGTTTTGAACAAGTAGAAAATTCGTTTCTACTAGCGGCTTCAACAATATCGAAAACGAGATTCAAAATAATTTAGTTTATTGATCGCTTAGTTCTTTTCGCTGTTTTGAAAAAAATTAAGAACGGAAATTTATTTCGTACCGATTTAATGGCGATGAAATTATTCTGTCTCGATTAATCATACGTCCGATTAATCGATTAATTTGAAATTTTGGCCATCTTTATGGAAAACGGACATTTAGTCTAATTTACCAATAGATTTGGCGCAATATTGCTTAATAATTTAAATCAAATGAAGCACGTATCAATGAATCAGTCAAACGGTATTTAATATTAATAAAATGTAGTTTAAGCAGAATATATACGTTTTTTATATCCTCATGATGAGTGCTCCAGTTAAAATATCTAAGAAGTGATTCAATTTTAAACTTATCATTTTGTCTTTAGATATTCAAATTTCATGTAAGTAGAATTTATGTGTTACCGACGTTCAGGTATAAGAATGTGCTACACTACACCTTCCAAGCTAAGTAACGTCTATGTTATCCTTGATTGTAATATTCATTTGATTCTCTCTAATTTGGTTTATTTGTTGAAGCCAATATTTTATTGATGTCCATAAGTTCTCGAGTACTCCACGGCTCCAAGGGATCCGGAAGAGTTTCATCATCAATTTGCGGTTTCTGAGAACGATGTTCTTGTGCTGACTTTCCCCGACGTGCTGATGCTTCATCAGCAGTACTTTCTGGTGATATTCTGTATCAAATAAGAAAAATCAAAAAAAAAATCGTTTAATATTTGATACCAAGGTATAAACCTATTTTTGCGTGTTCTAGTTCTAGCACTTTTCGTAGGACGTCGTTCTGATTCTGGAGGTGAACGA
The DNA here is from genome assembly GCA_949715965.1 of Dysmachus trigonus. NCBI lineage: Eukaryota > Metazoa > Arthropoda > Insecta > Diptera > Asilidae > Dysmachus > Dysmachus trigonus. The sequence continues at coordinate 69,442,691 of OX454323.1, forward strand.
ATTCGTAAATGGAATTCGGTCATCTTTTTCTTTACATCTTCCGCTGTTACAATTTCATCATCGTCATCAGCAGTACCTTCCTCAATTTGAATAATTTCTTCATATTTCGGGGGTTCTGTAAAAGCTGCCTGGTTGTCGATTCCTCCTTCTTCTTGCTGAACGCGATTCTGGTCAATGAAAAGTCTGTTTAAATTCTATGTCTACTTAAAGAAAATGACATGAAAATTGGTACTCGGGGATTTTTTAGGTCGCTGATTTCGTATTTACAATCGAAATTTTTATATTTAAGACGGAATCAAAGTGGCAACGAAGTTTTTAAACTAAGGGTTTTCTATAAAAATAGGGGTTTGTCAGAGTAGCTGCTGATATTGAACTTACTATAGAATTTTAGATTTTAAAGAAAATTGGTAAACATAAAAGTTTACTTGTTATATCATACTTACCGGATCCTCCCAAGCAAAGCTGAATAAAGGGTAACGTTCACTTGCCACCCTTGCTGAAGAAGTTCTAGAAACCGCTGACTTGGCTCTTCGAATCAGAGATATCTTTCCTAGGACGGGTCTTTCGATGAAGCCATCGCTGTCCTCAGTATCTTCTAAAGCCTCCAATTGTTTATAAAAAGCCCGCTCTTTTTCTGGATCAACCATGTCCTTGGGGTCTTGGAAAATTGCTGAAAAATTAGTTATTTCCTGGCCAGCGGTTGTAGGTGGCGCTGTTGCTGATAAAGCAGCCTGCGGATCTGTCTGAGACTTTTCAGCAACTTCTCCAATCACTCTGGCCTTATTCGCCAATTGCTTCACATTAGAAACATAATTTGGATCTGGTGTCGGAGTTGTTTCAGATATTAGAACTAACTCTCTCAAGGGATCATCAATATCGTTTTTTAGCTCATTAGCTGCAGTCATTTCGCGTAAGCCCTTTATAAGTCCTAAAGTGCCCTTTCCTTTCTGTATTTTTACCTTAGCCGATTGAAGGTGCTCAGCTCCGGTTGGTTTTGGTGGAGCAGTTGGTTTTGTTGGACCGGTTGGAGCTGTTGGATGTTTAATCTCGGTAGGTTCTGTCGAGCACATTACAATATCGTGAGTATAAGACATTACATCCAGGGCAGCATTTAGGGCGCTATTCGACTCGTTTAGGATACTGTAAGGATCTTTTAGCTTTCTAGAAATTTTAAAAATATTCGCAATTAGCATCTAACTGAAATTGATAAAAGTATGATTTAAAATTTACTTTTTAGCAATTTTTGTAGGACTTGTAATCGATGCTCTGCCCCACATAATCCGTCTTAGCTCCTCCCCAGTCATTCCTCGTTTTTTAAGCGCTGTTAAAGTAACTTTGCCAACACGCTTGAAAAAGGAATGTACAATTTAAAAAGTTTACTTAATTATGGGAGTACTAATTTATTTCTTAAACTAAATATATTTAAGTCAACATCGATAAAAATTACGTAGAATTTATTTAGTTATAAACATATACCTTCCAATTAGCGACGGCGCCCTTTCTCTGCTTAGCTCTAGTCTTACTTTTACTCTTGATGACCATTACCCCGCGCTGCTCAAAACCTGAATCGTCCGAAGGTCCTAGTGGAATCGAATACTGTTCAAGATATTTCTGTGCGTCTGTTTGAGGAACCGCTCGCTCAAGTGTAACAACAATTTTTGCCCACTAAGGATAAATTATGTAAGTATAAAATTATTTTTTTTATAGAAGTCGAAACACTTTGACTTATAGCTGAATTACGTGGATTGGTTCGAATGAGAAATTTTACTTATTACTTATAATTCAGCCATGAGATCTCGCAAGTTATGGCTATTCAGCTATATGCACCTATAGCTGAATAACTATCATTTTAAATTTATTGCCTACCTGCTTCATCCATTCCTTTTCGGATTGTTCAATTACATGCGCATAAGTGTTGCCCATCATAGCAATTAACATGTTCAGTAGTAAAATTGGAACGAAAATCATGAAGAAAACGAAGACAGTCTTGGCCAAATTTGGGTACGATGTTTGGTTGAGATCTGGGTACTGTAAATATTTGAAATAAAGAATTATGAGTGTGTATTAAAAGTTAATGAGGCTCTTTTACGAAATTCGTTATAAAATTATCTATAAATGCAATATAGAAAAAACAAAAATTCATTGTTAACGACGCTAATCCACGATTGTACCATATGGTGTTACGACGCGGGATTTATTTTAACATATTAAAAAGTAACAAATAAGGTTACAACAAAATTAAAAAAGTATTTACGTTATAATCGCCAAGTGTGGTCTGGAAAAGTGCCATCCATGTACTTGGATATGTGTTGAAAAGAGTAGATTGAACTTGGCTGTGCCCTATAATTATACGTTTTTAATTAATTATATGTTTTACGCAATAAAATACTATTTTTTACCTTTGTAAAGAAAGAAAAATGCCTGCGAAAATCCAAATAGCACAATAGTGTAAATTATTCCAAACGTAAACATGTCACCTGTTAACATAGAATAGATCATCGTGACGAACGGTCCAGTGAGACGTACAGCTCTACGAAAGACAAAGACAAAAAATTCATAACTATAGTGTGAGCCATCTGTTGGTTTCTTTTAAATTTAAATGTTATTTTGACACAGACAACTTTTTCGCGATCAAAAAATTTCCAAAAACAAAGTATCATATCTCTGCGGTAAAAAAATAATATGTTTATGCTTGAACAATGTTGGGGAATATGTAAATCTTATTTCCAAAGTGAGTACCATGTTGCCGAAAGAGTGCGAATTTTGAAAAGAAGGTTTCACATTTGTTGAATAGTGTACAATAGTTACAAATTTCGCAAAACCTATAATTGCTCTATTGTAGTAATACAAATTATTTATTATTGTTTTACCTACCCTGCGAAAAACATGAGTAAAAACCAACTCCCAGGAACTGCAAAAACCAAAATAGCCTCCTCAGTATCGGTGTCATTCATAATGCGGAAGGGAATACACGCCAAAATCATCAAATTCGATACCAAAAATATTGCTTTAGCGGGTGCATGAGACTGTAAAATTGTTGGTTAAATGAATAGTTTGGAAATTTACAATTAATAAGGATTCTGACTATGTACAAATAATTAAGAAAATTACCAGTTGCTTTAAAAATGCGGATAGCCCTTGATTTTTAACCTCGTCTCCCTGCTGAAAGATGACATAGCTTAGGACCCCTGCGATGGTCGCTACCTCGCAGCAGTATCTTATTATATTCTTAACATCAGTTCTTTCCTCAGCAGCTTCCTCAGCGACTTTCTTTTCATTTTCACTTTCCTTATTTTCAGCCTGCATTTGCATATTTTCTGTAGCTGGACGCAGATAAACGGAAAGTGATAGAAAGAGTAAATGCACAAAGAGAATCATAAGTCGCTTGAGAAATTGATTTCTTGCAAAAGTTTTCCATTTTTCTTCAAGTAGACGTTGAATTATTCCACCATCGAGCATGTCTAAATGTTCTTCTTTTGTTCCATTCAGAATTATAAAAAGGGCTGATTGCCAATCTAGAAAATAAAATAAATATTCTGCTTTAATAGGGCAAAAAAATCTATATCTTTTATACATATTTTATATCTATACAGAAATTTCGAACGAAAAAATACACACGCTACATTGCAAAAATTAAAAGAAAAAAAGACCTTTCTAACTAACTTTAATAACTTAAAAAATAAATTAACGACGGATTGAAAAGCATCTTCACAGCTCTACGGGCATTATTTTTGTAAGAGCCTATGTATGTAAAATTTCAAGTCCATCACCGCAACAAAAGGTTTATTTTAAAAATACACAGCTTCATCCATTTTAACATTTTCTGAAAAATATACTCTATCTCTACTCTATGAAAGAATGCGAGCAAAAATATTCATATATGTAAAATAATAAACTTAAAGAAATTTGTTAAATTATTTTTACTTGTTCGACCATCTGGCAGCAGAGTGTCCAGTGCATTTAAAGGGTAACCAGAACAAGTAATGTTGCTATACCGCCAAAACTCCCTCGAGGAGAGCTCCAACATTTCCCTGAATACCTCAGCTCTTCCTAATTTACAAGCCAGGGTTAAAGGAGTTAATCCTGCATTGTTTGCTATTCCATTTCTAGCCGGAGTCTTTGGATGACGAAGTGCATATCCAAACATATCCTAAAAATTATAAAATAAAAAAAATAATTTGTAATATTAAATATTATTACAAGTTTTTTATTTAACTTTATTGGTTTGTTTACGTGTCTTTCCGGTTTACAACTTGTAATCAATTCTTATATCTTACTCTTTACTTTTTCTCATTCTTTCGCTACTTGGTTTAAATGAAATTGCTGAATATGTCTACATGTATAAAACTGAATCGATTCAACTCAAATCTAGTATTGGGCGATTTTTGCGGTTGCAGATTATGAATTTTTAATAAAAGTGCAGAATTTCGAAATGGTACTATACTTTTTAGTAGATACCTTTTTTAGGGTTGTGTAGCCAGATAGGGTGTCGCTAGATATATCTTCCAAAATTCTCACGGATTTTTTAAGATTTTAATTTAGAGAACTTTATGTAAAAGAATATGCAAAAACATTGTGTCGGTCGCTTGTATTTTTTGAGATATTTCAATTTTTTCACCATTTCTTCCATCTGCGATTTCACATAAATGCGTGCTTGTCACCATGTGCAAAAAGTCGAAAAATATATCTTTCTTTAATTCGTTATTTTCAAGTATAAGTAGAAGTAGAAACATATTTAATTTAAAGTATATACACTACGCTACTTAAAGTTAAATATCTCTACATATAGCGTATTAAAGCGACCGAAAAACACTTTTTTTATATATTTATCATTTTAGACCATAAATTCATAAAAATTCCTGAGGAGATCTCAAACTTAATTGGTTCTAAAGTTTTAAATACCTTTAAAAGAAATATGCAAAAATTCGGGATAATAACCCTTAGTAAATACTTTCAACAAAAATTACAAAACACTAAAGCAAAGATACTTTATGAAAAATTTTGGAAACAAGTTTTTATGGAACGAAAAATTTGTTTTCAAAGCTACTACTTTCCTTATAACTCTACAGAACACTGTAGTACTCTGTATAGTATATTATTTTACCAATTTGTCGCAAACAACGACCATATGAAGAATCATATTTCCAAAAGAATCCTGGGCGTCTGGATCAGCTCCATTGTCCAAAAGAAGATTATAAACGCTCTCATTGGCGCAGCAGGCTGCCCAGGCCAGGGGATATTCCCCCAAATACGCCAAACCTTCATAATCGGTATTTTTAGCAGGTCGGGACTTTTGTTGATCTCGAGGAAGAAAAAAACTCCCAGTCGCACGCTGGTTTACCAATGCTCCAGCCTCTACCAAATCAGCTACAAGCTCATTGTTGCTGTAAGCGATAGCCAAATGTAGGGCACTTGCCCCTAAATATTCTTCGCCCTCCATAACATCTAGGGCTAGGACAGGAAAAACCCTAAGTAGAATTCGCGCTAGTTTAGTATGGATTTTTGTATCACAAATAATAAGGACGTGAAGAAGGCTCTCCCCTAAAGAGCCCCGATATTGCATCTGCCAGCAGGCTTTGTGGTCCACCCACTTGCCAAGGGGGTCGTGGTGGGACAGAGAAGCCTCGATTGGAATCACGACCTCATGATTATCTCGATACTTCCAACGCAGGTACTCAGCTCGATTGATTTCCTGACCCTTCCCGTTGTTGTACATGAATATCCCGAATTGCTCCCGTATTAGTTGCTCCACTGCAATCTGTCCTCCAGTTTGAATAGCATCAATTAAATCACCACCTACAAATTTGTTACGTAATTCCCACGAGAACCTCTTCAATGTAATTCACCTCTCTTGTAGTTTGCCAACTTGTACAGCAAACACTTGTTCGCGTTGGACGAAGATTGTGATATGACCTGATCCAGGATAGCTCCAGGTTTCATTGCGGGACCCTTTTTTCGGCAACATTTTTTAAAGAACGTTTTCATTTTTCACTTAGAATTGTCTGTAGTCTCACTTGTCTTCCAAACTGTTTGATCGATGATTCTTGTTGTTAAGATATGACCATACCCGATTCGAATCAAGAACTCGTCAGATATTTGTTCCAAGTTTCTTATATTATGGTATAAACGTTTTTTTCAAAAATTGCAAGTTTATTATGCTTTAAGTATTTGCAAATTCCAATTTCCGTTCAAAAATAAATCTTACGAATTCAGCAAAAGTAAATAAACTAGAAATATCATGTTACAAGTTAGACAGAAAGCCTCAATTAAAATTAGTTTCTATAGCCGACCGCGCAATTCAGCAATTGCCTTTGTTAAGCTGAATTGAGTAGGAGACTCTGCAGAAACGGCCTTCTTGAAAACTGCAGGAATCTTAAATTGAAAGCCTTATTTTTTTATTTTTTCTATTACACAGATCAACAAGGTTTTGCCCATGATTAGTGAGTTCCATAGAGTTTTTTCGTAGATTATTATTGAGAAAATGAAAGCTCACCGTTGTAGAAAAATAGGGTTAAAAAGTAAAAAGAAATTTATTTTGGCCTTTTTTTAAAAATTATTTAAAAATATCGGATTTTTGGAAAAGTTTGTTACTTCGGTAAAATGAAAGTCTGAACTTTAATCTTCTATCTTAAAATACAAAAGGTTTTAAAACTTTGCGAAATATCTCGCAAAATTCACTTTTTTCCATATTCTGATTATTTCATAAAATATACTATACAGTGAATGGAAAATTATAACTGGGACACGCTCATGAAAAACTTGTTTCCCAAGATGATTAGAGAACAATATAGATAAGTGGTATTTTCTATATTTAGCTAAGGATTCAGGTTTTCATTTGAGCTACATTTCAAGTACCTGTAACGTTCGATAATTTTTTGAATGATATAATAACATATCCACTTGTTCAGAAGAGTTGACTAGTGTTATTTAACTAAAATCGCATATAGCTGAAACTAAACTGGTGGATAATAAATCTGCCTGAATTTATTGAAAAGGCAAATTTACTTTGATGTTTCTCTGCTTTTGAGGCTTTCTAAGTTGGTGAGTAGTTTTACTTTTTGATTAAGGTTTTTCTTAATTTCTCTAAAACCTTCATCTGTAGGAAAAAACAAAATGAATCTCATTATTTCATCTTTAACTGCTGAATTCCCTGTGTTTAGTGAGATTTCAGTTTTTTGCAGTGGACTGCTCAATTCAGCGGTTGCTTTTCTTAAGATTGTTCGTGCTATGAAATTCGACTAATAGCTGAATTGCGTGCAAAAATTCTTGTATTTAAAAATTACACTTAATTCAGCTATCAAAGATAAAATGATTCGTATTAACACGAGGTTCTGTAAAATAAGAAATTTGTTGCCGTCGCTAGTCTAGTCAAGCGAAATTGAATCGTATTCAGCTATAAAAGCAGGAAGCCTCAATTAAATAATTTTGTTACTAAAACCCATGTAATTAATTGATCATTTTTATTTTCTTTAAATTACGCGACACGTGCTTAAAAAACTTTATACAAAACATAATTTACCCTTAAAGATATGATTGCTAAATAAACATTGGTGGTAGATATCTGAATATCCGAACAATCCTAGACTACAAGGATCCGAACCAACCAGACCTAGCAGTTAGCTCGGAACGTTGTCGTATTAACATGCTGCTTATCAGATCCCGTTGCAGTGGTCTGGGCTGTCGTCAAAAATATACTTCCGGTGGGATTTTGTTGACCGCCAGTATTCACTTGCACCAGAGACTGCTGCTGGGTCTGGATCGTCGGTATTAAGACCTGTTGGGATTGGGTTGTGTTTGGTGCATTACCCTGCATTTGCATTCGCAGCATATTCAGCTGACTCGCAGTTATCGTTATCTGTTAGAAATGGTGTATATTAATAAAAATTTAGCCCTTTTTTTTGGAAACCCATAGTGTAATAGTTATTGAACTTACCGGTACGTGGGTAATTTCACCATTCGGTGTTACACACTGTTGTAGAATTTGAATTTGTTGTTGTGGGTTTTGAAGACCATTTATAACGGTCGCTTGGGCTGCGGAGGTATTAGTGGTGGTTGTTATTGGGTTTGTTAGCATTATATTTTGAGGGGCTGCAACTGAAACATTCGCCACCCCCTGGTTTCCGGGGATCCCTGAAACCCCTGTTACCGGTATGGATTGGTTTACAATTGTAGCCGATGTTGCCGGCTGTGTGTTTTGAAGGGCTTGTTGATGTTGCTGAGCCAACTGCAAATAATACTGCACCTGGTCAGTGGAGGTGGCCGCCTTGGGAGGCTCTGCTTCTTTTCTTTGTGGCTTAATATCTTCTCTAGGAACTATGTCTATTAGAAAATCAAATTGGTCACATCTTGATATTGCGGTTGCAATATCGCTTCTTTGCAATGTGCGTCTCTTGTTGTCTTCGGTGTGCATCCACGCCCGAAGAGTCAGCTCCTGGATAAATATTTCGCATGCTTTCGCAAATAGAAGTGGTGCTTCTGCGGCAATCATTTTTGCATTCTCATCTAACTTCATAATCTTTTTTATTCGTGCTAATGGTAGGGACTGATTTTTTGCATCCACTTGCTTTATTCTCTTGATATCTTCTTGAACTGATGGCCAGAATAATTCCAGAGATTTTTGCGCATCTGTAAGTTTGGGCGCTTTCTCTGAGGTACTCTTTGTTCGATCGCCATCGCCTTCCACAGGATCGTCCCTAGAAATAAATTTTAGAATGTTAGTTATAACTACATATGGCACTTTTCTATTGACTTTATAAATTTTTCATATTTTCTAGAATTTCTAGTTCTCTGTTATATTAATTTATTTAAACATTTTATATAGGCGGTTGAATTAGAAAGTGTCTTACTGAAGTCATGGAGGTATAAAATTATAAATTTAAGGAATGCAAAGCATACTGGCAATATTTACAATATAAAGACATGGCAAAGGGAATAACAAATATATCAATTATACGTTAAGGAAATTCTGGGCATCGTCAACAGCCTAAATTGGAGAATGAAATTGCTGATGAAATAAGGCAAGATGCACTGATGAGCTTCTATCGCATTACCTAATTTTTGATGACGCAATTCGAAACATAAAAGGGGAAATATTTTAGGAATGAAATAGGGACTTGTTGTTCTAAACAAAATATCAAAAGTCCCCATCGATCCGAGTGTCGCTAAGAATTCTGAATGAATTTGTTAATTAATTAATTTTTTATTTAAAACAGTAGAAAATAATTTTAATAATTATTCTTCTTCAGACTCTATTTGTACGATTTCTTCTTCATTCTTCTATCGTCTTCTGTATTTCCATGGATTTAGTTTGGAAGACAAGATTTTCATTCCTACACATACCTTTGGTTCATTTAATTTATATGGCAGAGGGAAGATTCATGAAAAAATCGTTTCCTGAATAAGTCTTAATAAATTTTACTAATAACATATAATAAAGCTATAGTTTAGAATTCAAACTTTGATTTGATTTACGTTCCAAGTTCCTACGAAAATCCGTTGTTTTTAAAATAATTTCCAAAAGTGGCTAAAATATGGTTATTTTAATTTTTTTAACCCTATTTTTCTCGCAAACTTAATGTGGTGGAAAAAAAAAAACAATTTTACATTACTGATTAGTTTCCATTAAAGGGAAAAACTATATTTCGTATAAAGAACAAGGAAAAAGGTAAAATTGCTTTTCGTTAAATGTTTCGAATTTTGAAAATCCAAATGAAATGTTACAGGCGTTATTCAGAAATGAATTCCTATTCTGCGATTTTTTAATGATCTGATCTAGATGTGGAATTTTGCACTGAATACAAGGGGACTTGACACACCCAAATTTTCAGAATATCAATATTGTTTTTATGACTGATTTTAATAAGTATTTCAACAATAAGAAATTCATTATATTAAGGTCGAATTCGGTTTCGGTGCAGGCATTACAGATTAAATTTAGGTAAGCTTTTACTTTAAAAAAGACGTTCAGACGTCCCAGTGACTCAAAATCGCGTACAATGTGATTTTTTGAAGTTTTTTTGGAAAAATCCCACCAGTCTCGAGACAGTCTGGGAAAATCTAAACAAATTTTTTATTTTTATTTATTCAAGACTAAGAAATAAATACGCAGTTTCATTAATATAACTCCTTTTTTCCCCTTAAATTTTCTAATTTTCAAAAAAAAAAAAAAAAATCAACTTTTGGGTGTGTTAGGTCCCCTGAAACCGTGACCCGTAGCAAATGTTTTAAATTTTGTAACAATTGCATCAGACCTATTCAAACATCATATCTTTAACAGAAAAAATCACTCGAACCATTTTTTGATTCAAAACGGTCGTAAAATGCAACTAGATGTTCTTTTAGCAAAATTAAAAAATATTCCTACGAGCAACAACTGAAAAATTTCAATTCAATGCAAAATCTCAGATCATTAAAAAAACGCAGTTCCCATTCCAAACGTCTGAGACGACATCTGGCGGCGCATAGCTGCACTAGACTTCAATTTATCAGTTTTGTAAACAAACTGAACTCGAGAGAACAAAAGAATGGGCCTCGAATGTTTACAAAAGCGTCGTGTTACAGAACTTCAGAGGAAATCCCCCTGATTCAGCTTAATTTAGCACCGACATGCAACCATCACTTTAAGCGGCAACACCACTCCGAAGCCCGCAGGGGCAAAAGCAGCGAAACGTCAAAAGCGAGAGGCCCACGACCGAGTCGCTGTCACCTGCTGGCCCCGATTGAATCGGTCCGCGGAGGCTGTTCGCTGCTTACCCGTTCACGTAAATCATTGCTGCGACGAATTAATGGCCCTCAGAATCGGACGCCCTGCTGTTGGCGCGTGCAGCTGCTGGTGTCGCTGGGGCTGGCACTTCCAGCGGAGCCTCCGCTAGGCGGTGGAAACAGTCGCGAACCGAACGCGGCCGCAGTCACGCATAATAAGGGCGACAAGTCCGACACATTCGCCAGTAAAAAATGCACTCGGAATTTTCCACTCGAAACGAATCGCGGCCAGAACCACCTGAGCCAGCTCGTCCAAAACAATAAATGCACGTGCTATTTTTGGGGTTTCTGTTCCGGTGCCCAATGGGAGAGGGTGATCACAAACTGTACCGAGACCAATGAACGATTTGGTTGATGTTATTCAATCTCCAATAGAAAACCTCTGCTGGCCGCCATTGATCTTGATTGGCTGATTTGGCGTCCATTTACGTCAATTCGGAGTTTTTATTTTCGTTGAATTCGGCATTGCCATTCGGTGCCGATCTGGGGACAGTCGATGACGTTTGCCGGTTGGCGCGCAACTCAAATTTGAATTGTTTTAAAATTCAGTCATTTTTTTAGGTTTCCGTACTTAGATTATAGAGAATAGGATGGGATATACCGTGTAAAATTCGTATACGTGAGTGAAGCATTATATCCTTCAAAATAAGCTATAGTGAGGAACATGTTTGGAGTAGGCTAGCGATATAAAACAACAAGATTTTATTTAACACTTTATGGACGGGTTGTTTCTGATCTGTCTTTCTCGATTTCCAGGCAAAGCGTTGCAGTTCTATTAAATTAACGCTATTTTTGATAAAATTTTACTAAGTTATTTATATAACAAACAAGTAATAGTAAAAAGGAAAAAACCCAATACGCATAAAGATGAAAAACTAACGCAGCGTAATAAAAATAGAAACAGCAAAAACATAAATCTACGTGGCCCGTTCTAGGAACTTAAAATTGAAAAACGTAAATTTACGTGACCCGTTCATAAAATGTTAAAATAGCCATGTCATGGGGTGTCGTGTGAAAAATGTTTACCTTTATGGTCTGCAGTGGGCTTATTTATTTTGTATTAAGTGCCTCTTTTGTATCTTGATGAAAATATTCGCTTGTACTGGACGCACAACTACAAAATAGAGGTCTGACCCTAATGTCTTTGTTATCCGTCAAGACCCTTGTTTTTTTCAGGAACGGCTAGAGGTATCGAGTTGAAATTAATATCAAATACTAAAGTCTATAGCCTCATAGTGCTGTAAAATGTTTCAAGTTTCTAACTCAATGCAATAAAAAGATGCAGCCTTTCAAATTTTATCTTCTTACTGACAGACTAAGTCACTGACTGATACATCAAAACCTATAATTCAGAATAAAGACTAGTCAACAGCTCGTTTCTGTAATTTCGGTTAACAAAATTCTCTATTCAATAACATTAATCATAACAGGCATCTTTAAGTCTACTGAGCTAATTTGATTCCTTTTTGTATAGTACCAGTGAGGAAAGACATCGTGAATTGAATGGAGTCAAAATTAACGTTTACTTTTGAAACAGAAATTCAATAGTGTAGAATATAAAAACACAATGGTAGAGAATGACATCAAAGCATGTTTTATGTACCTATTTCATAAGTATAGTTGCTTCTACTGTGTTGTATTCTTTTAAACATTAGATTGTGGTCAAGAGCCTGGAACCTGCAGTTTTTCGCGTTTGCTAATTCATATTCAAATAATATTATTTATTATTAAAATTAATAATTAACTGAATAGCATAACAACTTGATTTTATGCTTTCGGTATTGGTGATCAATCACTAGGACTTGCTGACGAATTTATGATCTATTAGATCAATTGTAAGCAAAAATGAAAATCTGAAAAAAATCAAAAATAGGACTTTCAGGAGACTTTGTACGATTAAGTAAATGCCTAATTTTGATTCAGAAACCTCAAAATCCTATTTTTGATTTTTTCCAGATTTTGCTTTAAGTTCTTGGATCGTACGATTGTAATTTCAATAGGTATGCTGAATTTTCGAGATCAAAGTGAAGTATTTTGAATTCTTAAAATCACCCAAGCAATTTTTGGCAAAAAGGGCTTCGAGGGTCTATTTGTTTCATAATCACGTGTATCCTTAAACAAGAATATTCAAATTCCGTTATAAATTACGACTTGTGGGTGGTTTTGAACCTCTGGGTCCACTGTGCGTTCGCTCGCTGGAGTTTGGTATACTATATCCTTTTGCTCATCAGCTCTTCTGCAGTGGAATTTGATTTATTAAGAATTTGTAGACTTAAAGAGGAATACATTTTTTGCTCTAGGTAAGACTTCCGTTGACCTAGAATCTTGAAATTTGGCATGAAGTAAGGTCTTGTGCTATTAGTAAAGGCAAAAATCTGAAAATTATTAATTTCTTATTCTATCAAGTTAAAAATGTTTTTCGCGAATTTCCAAAAGTTGTTCTGGCTCATACTTTTCCCATATGCCCAAATTTGTTTTAATTTTCAATCACAATAACACATAAATCCGGATACATAGACAAATGCGCTATTAACTCATTTTGAAGCGAGTGTGTTTTTAGTAAATTTCAAAAGATATTAATGAATTTTGCAACTAACTGGACAGAGAATCATTAAATTCTTAATTTATAAGCTTGTTCTTAATTTGTTTTATTAAACTCACTGGAATAAGTGAAATTTAGGGTAATAATTAAACCAATTCATCAAAATTTAAATTAAAACAAAAACGCCATTAAAATATTTTTAAAAATTTCCCGCCCAACTGCCGCCCTGCCTGAGAACAGTTTTTTTCTCCTCCAACACCTAAGAAATTCGGACACAATTCAGTCGTCTTAATTCCTCCAAAACCCGGTAGAGGGAAAACTCCGATTTGACAGAAGTCTGTTTACGTGCCGCTGAGGGAGCAAAATTCACACGAATTTTGCTTATTCTTTCGCATTTTGCACGATTGCAGTTAAATAACAAGCAGCACGATTGTACTCAGTCACGAAATTGATGAATTACCCGTCCAAAGCCAATTTACAGTGCAAATAATACTCAACAGAGGAATTCTTCATTCAGTTCCAAAGCAGTCAACAGGTGAAGACGAGGTAAAGTGGCAAGATAAAATCGGCTCCTTCAGATAATTTTATTTTATTTATTTTTTGGTTTTCAGCAGCTAGACGCAGACGACACGTAAACTGATAGCAAACTAGCTCATTCAAGAATCAAGATGACGATCACCGGACGTGCGTTGCATTATGTCTTCAAAATTGGGGACCGGGCAAAGAATGCATTCTTCTTTCGGAACATTCTCGGGATGCAGGTGAGATTCTTTTTAAATTTCTCACGGGTATGTGGCGGGAACTTGTTCTCAAGGTCGTAGATAATTTTTCTGATTCACTGCGGTTTCTGTGTGATTGAGCAGTAATTGTACGATTCAAGGTATGTGATATTAAAGTGCTTGATGAGTTTGCATATTTTTTTAACTGACTCCATTCAGGGACGGATGTGTTTTTATTTTTTAATGTATATACATCGATTACTCCGAGATGTGATGGTCGATTTGCATAATTATTTTTTTAATTGAACTGAGATACTCTCGAATTTGTTCCATTTAAATTGTATCTTAATCGGTTCAGTGGTTTTTAGTAAAGTAGCAATATTCTCTATATTTGCTCCACCTATAGACAGTGGCACCGCCATCTGTAACCTTGGATTTGTACGGGGAGTAAAGGCAGTTACAGACAACCCAATCTGCAGAGCCCGAGTTGTAGGGAGCCTTCAAATTGGGTCTAATATAGCACGGTTGGGTCGCGTTAAAAGATAATCTAATTACAAGAAGGGACATTCGTGACGTTTCTCTTTATCTTTTTTCGACTTTGTTACGAAGTGGACTGAATTTGAGGGGTAAATTGGACCACGTCTGCAGGGTGCATCTTTTACGCGATAAACCCAACAATGTACGTTTCCTTCCGCCTTTAAAAACGCACGATGAAAAAATGTAAACAACCTCATCCGTATTTATGATTTGCGTGTGCTACCTGCCTTTTCCCCATTCTTCGATTCCCCAGTTCCCTATAACTTAACATAGAAAGATGAGGTAGAATTGAGAGACTAACACCAATGCAATCATTTCATCCCGCCTTTAAAAATGCATTATAAAAAAATACTTGCGCTGTATAAAAATGTTCTTTTGACTATTTGTACATTTCTTATAAGAATTTACAGAGGTGTTTACCTAATGGACAATTTTTCTAGATGTATGTGGTCCTCGCTTGTTATAGATAGCTCTAATTTCCTAGAAATGTATGTAGCACAGTTGGTCAGATTCTTCGTCAGTTTGTTTCGAGTCAAAAATGACGAGCCGCGAACGAGATACGTTCGTGCAGATAATTGAGCTGTACCAAACCACGTAGCTTTTATTCAACAAAGCGAATCCCCATTACTTCAACAGGGAAAAACTACTTTACAAATGTTGAAATGAAGTTTTAAAGAATTTTGATAGCATTACAGCGCAACCCTTAAAAGTACGCCAAAAATTATATCATGCGGTGAAAAGCGTTTTTCATTCAAAGTGTTTCACTAGCAAAAACCACAAAAATGTTGTTTTAGTATACAGTTTCTGAAAACGTATAATTTTATATTGCATAGTAGTCCAAAGTCGTAATCATTTTGTGTTTGCTAGCCCAAATTAATATTTATCCAAAATTTCAAGTTAATGTCACAAAAATGTTATAAAAGTAGCCCTAATTTGTGAAAAGTAGTAGTAGAAATCCTGTGGGGAGTTATGCAAAAACCTATATTTAGTCCGTCATTTGGCTTAATAGGGAAATAAGTTTCTAAAATCAATATAATTGTTTTACACGACAGTATATACACAAGCTAGTATACGATCAAGGATTCGATACAAAAACCTATTGAGAATTTCACTACAAAATGAAAAACGATTTTTCTGAGACGCTCATAGTTATCAATAAATTATAATATTAAGATTTCTTTCTTTTTGATATCTTTTGAAGTTGGCGTCAATGTTGCATTTTTTATTGATTATTTCTATAGTAAAAATTAATGCCGATTTTACAAGGAAATTATAATAAATTAGAGGTATTGGTGATAATAATAATACATACAATAAAACATACGAAATAAATAAATAGTCTAATTATTGACCTTGTTGAAGAAAAAGTCGTATTACCTCTTGAAAATGTGTCTCAGCTAGAAAAGTTTCGTTTTCGAGATCCATAGTAAGATCCAGGAATTTAAGCTTTTGAGAGGTGTCTTAAGGTACTAAACGCAAAACTTTGATAGGACTATATTCTTGGTTCTTAAAGTCGTGGAAATATTTAACACGACAGCTAAAACACTTTGTCGACGGGTCACAACTCACAATTGAATTTTAATGTCGTATAGTCGAGAGTTGAACGCAGTTGGCGTTGGGTCTGTAATACTTGTCTCATGTTCTTTTCAATTGCTGTAGCAAAATTTCACGTAAAAAATGATTTCTCGAAATTTCTGCCGTATAATTTGCGGATTGGCAAAACCGCAGGTCCATTGCAGATTGTATACAGTATGTCTTAATCAAAGTATGGGAAAACATAAAATTGTGCCAGATGTTATTACTGTTCCACCAAAAGAGATCGTTAACATTACTTACCCTAGTGGAGTTGAAGTTAAACAGGGAAACGTGTTGAAACCAAGGCAAGTAAAAGATCAACCATACGTTTCGTGGAGATACGAACCTGGTGCGTATTACACATTATTAATGACCGATCCGGATGTACCAAGTCGAGAAAATCCCGAATTACGAGAATGGATCCATTGGCTGGTCGTTAATATCCCTTGCGATGAACTATTTAAAGGAGAAGTCCTGTCTGAGTACATCGGAAGTGGTCCATTACAAAAAAGTGGATTACATCGCTATGTCTTTCTACTATATAAACAGGCGAAAAAATCCAAATTTCGCCAGAAAGTACTTTCAAACGATACTGACAAAGGCCGTCCAAAATTTTCCTCCAAAATGTTCGCAATGAGGAATCAATTAGGTAATCCAATCGGTGGGAATTTTTTTCAAGCTGAATGGGATGATTATGTTCCAGAATTATACAAGAAACTTGGAGTAGTATTATAAATACAAAATTATAATTAATAAAATATTTAATTTAAAATGTATTGTTTTGTTTTGTCTTTATCATTCAAAAACAAGGTAATATTCTGAGAGTAGTTTTCATTCGATGTGACACAAGAGACAATTTTCTAGGCTAACCTTCTAGACAAAAAAGTTTCTAGGCTTGAATAAAAATGATTCTTGGAATAGGGCCCAAAGGGCCACATTAGATCAAACCAAAGGCGAAAAAATGAGCCGCCTTTAAAAATCCAGTTGCTCTAAAAAGTTAGAAGTAATTTTAATTTTGGAATCTCGATTGCTATGCTGAAACCATTTTACACCGCAAGCTGTTACTAGATGATTCGACACATGTATTATTATTATTTTCTTTTGAATATCATGACATGCATACGGTTTAAGGAGTAAATATTTTAAGAGTTTATTTTGCTTTCCTCTAAATCTTAGATGTACTTGTTAGATGAGTTAATGTTGCTAAGCTTATGCTACCTATCCTATAGTTATTATCTAACCTAGACATGTTGCCGAATTTAGGGGTTTGTGTTATATTCATACTTAACTTATTAATGCGCAAAACGAGGATTTTGTGCACGCAAGTTCAATTGTACGATTCGAATAGCAAATTGGGACGTTTTTCTTCCAAATTCGTATATATTTCGGGTTTTGGGGGATGCTCTTTTAAGAATCTGGCATTTGTTTTGCATAAAAACTTCAAAAACCCTATTATTTTTTGAATTTTTTGAAAAAAATGCTCATTTTTTTGGTAATTTTTCTTTTCAAAGTCGATTATCTTGTCGTTGCTGCTATTGAATGATCATATAACCACCAGAAATCGCGGTCCGAATGTCTAAACTTTCTCAAACCATGGTTTTGAAAGTTTTTTTTTGCTTTGGTTTTTGCAAAATGGCCATTTTGTACAGCAATGTAATAAAAAACCTTCGATTTTACACGAAAGGGAGAAACTTTACAAAAAAAAAGTGTAGAACAAAAAATGCTTAAAATTAGCCAAAGAAAACGTGTGAATTTCTTCAGAATTTTTTCGACTATTTTTGGTTTTTTGCATTTGGCCAATTTTTGAAAAATCCAAAAATGTCCCGAAAAATTCTGAAAAAATTCGAACGTGTTCTTTGGCTAATAATAAGCACTTTTTGTCATATAAAATTTATTCGTATAATTGATCCTTTTACTAAAAATCATCTCTTCTGCACTATGTCTTTTAGGGAACATCTTGAACTTTAACTCATTATAAGAGGAAGAGTCTTTCAGCTATATGTATAATTTTTTAATTACCCGAAAGAAAACATGTATTGAAAATTATACTAGTCGTAATTTTATCAAGCCAGATTTCTCATGTGGATTATGGATCATTTTAATGACGTTTTTAATCAAAAACTAGTATCTACCAAAATATTTTAATGCAATATTTTTGTTTTTTTTACTTTTTTGGAAAATTCGAGCTATCGCAGATTAATCAGTAGCCCAAATATATTTCTAGAAGGTAAAAATTGTTTTATAAATTTCCTGTAATATTTAAAAAATTCTTATTCTGGTTTGAAGTAATTTTAAGGAACGTGTCTTCTTGAAGCTGAATTTCGCGAATTTTCCTACGTAATTCAGCTATAAGAAGTCGCTTCACTTTAATGGTTAAATGCTCTTTATTTAATTATGAATTACTATCACGTTTAATTTTTTTACTTAGTTAATAATATGTGCATGTTTTTAGTATGTATAAATTCTGAGAGTATTAAAAATTAACTTTAGTGATTATGATCATAATTAAAAAGAGGAAGTTAGAATGATTTTTATCTATATTCTTGCAGGTTTTGCGTCATGAAGAATTTACTGAAGGTTGTGACGCGCAGTGTAATGGGTGAGTGGAAGATTATTTTGGAAGATCTTATTTTTTATACTTACTGCTTTAAAAGGCCCTATGATAATCGCTGGAGCAAGACTATGATTGGTTACGGACCGGAATCTTCTCATTTTGTTATTGAACTCACCTACAACTATGGTGTAAAATCATATGAAATGGGTAAGTTTAGTATTAAATTATATTTAAATGTTATTAATTATATAATTATAAATTTTTGCCTTCTAGGCAATGACTTTGGAGGGATCACGATTAAGTCCAAAGAAACAATTGAGCGCGCTAAATCGAATAATTATCCGATTTCGATGGAAAATAATTTTCATATACTCACGTCCCCGGATGGATACAAGTTTTTTGTCATTGATGAGCCCCAACCAGAGGACTCTGATCCAGTACTTAAAGTTACTCTTCACTCGAGCAATATTGAAAATTCGAAAAAATATTGGAAGGATATTTTAGAAATGAAATTGATAAAAGACGAAGGAAAATCAATCACTCTAGAATACGGTGGAAATAAAGCGCAGCTTGAATTGCGAGAGATATCTGATCCTATAAATCGAGCAAAGGCTTTCGGAAGAATTGCTTTCGCTGTACCATTCGATCAGCAACCTCATATTGATGAAATTATTAAGAAGAATAATGGAATTATTTTAACGCCACTCATCAGTCTTGATACTCCGGGTAAAGCTACTGTTCGGGTTATAATTTTAGCTGATCCAGATGGCCATGAAATTTGTTTTGTTGATGAAGAAGGATTTTCTCAATTGTCTCAAGTCGATCCGGAGGGTAACGCTTTGTTGGATAAATATATTGCAAAGGATCCATTCCAAGAGAAGTAAAGTGCTGATTTTTTTATAAACTCTGATTTTGTTGTTTATTATTTTTTTTAAAAAAATTGTTTCTAAATACGTAGCGCATGTTTATGAATAAAATTTATTTGTGATGTAGAAAATGGCCTTATAAAATCTTATAAAGATTCTTTAGTTTTCTTGATAAATATTGAAAGAAGATATTATAAATCTTAATAAATGCAGGTTTGTAGTTTTTTGAGATTACCTAATGCTTATAAACAAACTCACCTCTTTATATATTAATAAAGATAAATATATCATACACACACATTTTATGCTCAAAAATTGATCTTTTTTAACATTTTAACTTTAAGTTTGTGTAAAAACTTT
Organism: Dysmachus trigonus; assembly: GCA_949715965.1. Taxonomy (NCBI): domain Eukaryota; kingdom Metazoa; phylum Arthropoda; class Insecta; order Diptera; family Asilidae; genus Dysmachus; species Dysmachus trigonus. The sequence continues at coordinate 69,462,605 of OX454323.1, forward strand.
CATTACATTTTATTTTGCCAAATCTATACTCATATAATATAACAAAAACTAGATCTATAGAGAATATCCAAATAAACAAAAATTATCCATTAAAAATATCACGGTACATTTTTTGTTTATTTATTGCAATTTGTAGTCAAACAACATTTTTTCGCTTTGTTTAGACTTTTGCAAATTTAATTAAGGAATAAACAAAATCCACCCAATTCTACGATTCTTAGAAATTTTCAAATTTAAGACTTCAAAACAACTTTAGGGATATCAATATTAAAACGTAGAAATTGTTAACTGGATAAAATATGGACAAATTTTAAGAATATATTTTAAAAACATGACAACATTAAAAAAATAGTCTAGTATTACACAACTCGAAAAATTGTTGGTCGTATTAAACATTATTATTTTTACTAATCAGTCATTTTTACAAGTCTAAAATAATTTTTGCCATGCTGTTTTTCAGAATGATATCTTTTAAATTAAAATTTCTTAAAATAACCAAAAATTAGTTTATCTAGAAAAGATATTAAAAAGTGTATTTACTAAAACCTATGTACATGTATCGAAAAATAATCCAACAAGGAGAAGGCACCTACTCGTCATCACCGATTTCGCTCAAATTTATAGCATATGGAGCTACATATATAGCTACAAATGAAAGTACCCGAAATGGGAGCTCCAGATGGCCAAGCGTTTACAAAATAATAGTATACAAAAATTTTCACGCGGCTCTAAATCTCATTTATTGTAAAACTTTCCCAAATCGGCGGCTAGTGTAGTGGTTAACACTTGGGCTTGTGATTCAGTTGTCACGGGTTCGAATCCCTGCGCGCGGAGGCTTTTTTTTCGGATCTTTCCAAAGTTTTATTAGATTTGGGTCCGCAATTAAGCGAAGTGATAAATTTTTTATTTATTTTTTTATTTATGTATACGCATTCTACATATGCTATAAATTTGAGCGAAATAGGTGATGACGAGTAGGCGCCTTCTCCTTGTAAGACTTATGGCTCTTTTTAGAATTTTTAAAATTTTATGTTTGGTTCTCTTGTACAACTATTTCTATACCACCAAGTTTCGATATTTCGATAGACTTGAATTTTTTCACTCCTTTCAGGTTCATTCAATTTAACACAAATATCACAGAAAAAACTACGCTCAGACACTTTGTAATATTTTTTCCACCAAAAATATTTCATATATTCTTGTGGATTCATGTCCAAATATCGGATATACCGAGCCAGGTCTTCTGCTGATTTGAAATTATTGGCATCAATATAGGAATGCGGCGGAGCGAAACGTTTGTAGTCAGCACCTCCGAAAACAACAGGTACAATTTGCCTTTTAAGGGCATTAAATAATTTCTCAGTCACATAATCCCGACACAAGGAATTCTCCAGAGAAAAATAAAATTTGTAGTCCTTATCTAAACGTTTGTCACATTCTGGGGAATCTCGTGGGCACCTAGAAGCAATTATAATAAATATACAAAATTGCGATAGATATTGAAAAATTAAATTTACTTGAATTCTCCACAGTATCCATAGACATCGATGGTTATGTAATTTTGTAAGATTTTGACTAGTTTATTTCTTTTAGATGGAGCATTACAGTTGGACACAAACCATGCTCCTATTTTTGTTTTGCCCTCGATTAATTTTGTCAAATTATCATTTTTATCATGAAATATTGGTGGTAATCTCCAGGTAGGATTTATATTTGGGGCGTACATTTGTCCGGTTTCTATATCAGAAATATATCCATAGGCCCATACTATGTCGGAATTGAGTCGATAAGTCATGGTTAAATTAAAGAAATTTTCATAATTGGCTAAACTCGATCGGGAATTCGGAGGTGATTCCAAAATACCGAAAATGTATAATTGTTGAGAACTACGTTCTGGAGGCTTTTCAAACGATTCTAAACCATGAAATAACACTGCATCAAATTGGGTTATGTTAAGATAACTCCTATTCGAAGTTATTAAACAATTTGTAACTGGACAGTTAATCTTTTTAAGATACTCTTCACCAAGCGGATCAGTTTCTGGTAGATACCACATTTTAGTATCGAAAAAACTTGTCCACAGAAGCACTGTTTTTTGTGTATTTTGTGTGGATTCATTTGAATAATATGAAACAAGTTTGTTGTTTTTTTTAAAGTTCTTTGCAAATGTGGCATAATTTATGATTAAAATACACATTGTACATATTAAAATTAAAATTATAATTATACTTTTAACACTAGGATAAATTACTTTCATGGTGTCTATAGTTTCTCAAAGTTTTTCGACAAATGAGTGCACCTTCGAACTGACTCACTTTATCACTAAAGGTGTAAAAATGTATTATCGGAGATAGTAATATTGATATGTCTATAGCCTTTTTTGTCATTCATACAAAATCAGCTTATTTTTCAGATAAAGCAATCATTGATAATTTTCGCTTGCGTATATTGTAATTTACTTTAGAAAAAAAGAATATGGTCAGGTATGAATCCAGTTAAAAAAAAATATATATATATATTTTCACTCTTTAACCTTTTAAGGACGGGAGTGGTCGATATATGGACCAGCCAGAGGACACATAATATTTGATGTTTTTCAGGGAGAACGTAATGCGCTAAATATGGGAAAAGTAGTATAGAAATTCCTGGAAGCATTCTTGACCTTGAAAATAGAGGTATTCAATGTCAAATTTTTTCTGCTATTTACCCCTGAAAGTTTGCATACCTACATTTTTTGATGCGCTGAATATGGGAAAAATAGTGTAAAAATTCCTGGAAGCATCCTTGACCTTGAAAATGGCTATTTCAAAGTCAAAGTTTTGTTTGCTATTTCGCCCTGAAAGTTGGCATACCTACCTTTTTTTATGTACTGATTACGGAAAATATAATACCACGAATCGCAAAACTCATCTGTAAGGTGAATTCAAGGTCAAAAATTGATATTTTCACGACTTTTCCCGTATTCAGTGCATCAAATTACCTAGAAAAATACTTTCAAACCGTCGCGCCAAATTTTTTACATGGGACTTTCCGTTGCGGACGGGCCTGGTCGATATATCGACCAGCAAGGAGGGGGGGGACTCCACATAAGAAGTTCATTGAATTTATTTATAATATTCATGTCTAATAAAATATCAATTTTAACGTAATTTTCCCCGTCCTTAAAAGGTTAAAATATAAGGTATGATTTTTCGGTACTTTATGAAGGCAATTCTTCTTACTGAGACGCTATTGTAAAAAACAACAAATAGTGAATTACGAAGTACTTTGTTTTAATGTTTACATGATCCGTCTGCGTTAATGGACTAAAAATATTTTCGTATATAGTTTCTCGGATTTTCTTATCTTGCTTTGGGTTGGGTTTGAATACTACGTGATTTTAAAGGTAAATAACCTCACCTTTAAATACCACATTATATTGTCTATCTCATCTTACCATCGCATTGTTGATGGCAACTTTGATCAATTTTTTTGCGGGGGTCTTGTGTATGAATTTCTATTTTAATTCCATCCCACTTCTGTAATTTTTCCAAAGAAGAAATTAGAGTTCTGCTGAATTAGTTTTATTTCATCGTTAGAATAGGATAAGAAATTGATTAATAATGACAATGTTGTAAGCTATTTTAAAGATAATTTTTAATAAATAAAAAATTTACAAATACATATATGGTTATAAAATAGTACATTTAGAATGTATGAAATATAGTTAATTATTTAAAACATATTTTTACAAACACCACTGGTTTAAAAAGGCAATTAAATTTTATTTATTTTTGGCGGAAGAAAATTGTATCTCTTAAATGTATTGTTTATTCATTTAACGATTTTAAACAAATTGTTGAAAAACGTTTTTACCACACCTACTCCAATCCAAAATTGTTGGATTCTAATTATACTGTTTTGGAATATCGTATCTATTTGTACAAGTTAAAAAACTATCTAATTTTATATTAATTCATACAAAAAATCATCCTGTGATGTAAAAATATTTCACTCTTTCTATAGGTTTAAATATAAATCACGTTTAATAAAATATCTAAAACTATATATAGCTCAGTAGCTGTAACTAACATATTCAGCTGCTTATTCAGCAAATTGTATAAGCGATAAGCTGTTGTACGTACAATTATTAAAACGATAACGTTGAGTTTTAAATTCATTTAATACTTGTGTCATGTTTTCTCCAATAGTAAAATCACCACCTTGTGATGTTGCAATTCATTTGTTCGTTTCTAGGATTTTATTTGAAAAAAAAACGTATATTTAAATAAAAATTCAAACCTCGTGTTTAGATGTTTCCTGTTAAAGTAATCATTATTAATTTTAACTTATGTATATTTGTACTTTACTTTAAAAAAAAAATACAACACTGGTTTCCTTTCAGGTATCAATAGAATTTAAAAAAAAGTATTTAGTTAAAATATAAAATTAAAGTATACTTTAAAATATAAGGTATGATTTTTCAGTACTTTATGGAGGCACAAGAATAGTGAAGAACTATGTATTGATTTTTGCATGATTCTAATGGACTAAACAAATTTTATTTCTTGGATTTTCTTGTATTTTGGTTGGATTCAATGTGATTTTCAAGGGATCAATCAAATAATCAATTCTAAACTCTAAATAAAATTCGTTCTCTATTTATAAAATAATTAAAAAGCAATAATGCAGTTTTGTAAAATAAATTCAATTCGAATTTTGTACTCAGTTAATAGGGCTGTTGATATTTGATTGCGGATATAATAAAATATATAAAATATAGGATTAGTTTGTTTCTTTCTAATTTTAAATTCTTCTAAAGAATATAGAATGAGAACATTGTTGAACAACATTCTAAAAAAAAAAACAGTCTAAAATATCCTAAATCAGTTATCAAATACCCAATATAACAAAAAATATTTTAAAATTTAATATTCGGTTTTGCAATACAACTACTTTTGAACCACCAGTCTTCAATATTTTTGTAAATTTGAATTTTCTCTCCTGCTGCCGGATCATTAAGCCGAATGCAGAGATCACAAAAAGGACTTTTAGTAGATATCCTAAAATGCTTCTTCCACCAAAAATATTTAATATATTCCTGTTGATTTTTACTTACATACAATAAATATGTGGCCAATTCTTCAATGTTTTCAAAATCATTTGCATTAATGTATGAGTTAGGTGGTGCAAATTGTGAATAATCCGCTCCCCCGAATACCACGGGTATAATTTGTCTTTTAAGAGCATTGTACAATTTTTCAGTGACATAATCTTTACATAACGAATTTTCCAACGAAAAGTAAAATTTATAATTTTTATCAAGCAGCATATCACAGTCTGTAGAGTTAGGTGGGCAGCTGAAAAATAAAAGAAAAGTGATAAATACAATATTAAAAAAAAACATATATATATAATTTTACTTGAAAGTTCCACATTTCCCGTATACGTCAATTTCAAGGTATTTCTTCAAACTATTAACCAATTTATCCCTTCTAGACATCGTATTACAATGTGAGACGAACCAAGCTCCAAGTTTATTTTTGTTTTTGATTACATTTTGAAGATCAATATCATCAAAATTATCTGAAGGTGGTGATGGCCAAGATGGAGATTTTGTTGGAGCAACTATTTTCCCGGAAACTCTATCAAATATTCGAGCATATGTCCAGGGTATATCAGAATCCAATCTATATGTCATGGTTAAATTGAAAAAGTTTTGATGATCACGTAAAAATAATCCAGAATGTGCTGGCGATTCTAGTAAACCTAAAATATATTGTTGATGTTCACTTCGTACTGTTGGCTTTTTAAATGATTCTAATCCATGAAATACGATTGCATCAAATTTAGTAAGATTATCAAAATAATTTTTTTCTGTTGTTACAACACAATTTGTTTTAGGGCAGTTTTCTTTTTCAAAATATGTTTTATTTATTACATTAGTCCCAGGTAAGTACCATGTTCGACTAGAAAAGAAACCCGTCCAGAGAAGAATCGTTTTGATATTTTTATCTTTGGATTGTTTGAGGAATGATTCAATTTTTTTATATTCATATTGATGTTCTCGAGATTTTTTATTGTATGTGAACAATATGAAAACAACAAAAATACATCCTATTGTGATATAAATTATTTTTGTTGCGGGGAGAGGAGGAAATTTCGCCATTTGTACTACAAGATTTTCATTGAAATATTTAAAGATACGAATTTTTCAATTTATACAATTGGAACTCTTTTTATCATTTTGTGTTTTGAAAAGTCTGAAAGTTGATCTGAAAGAAAAAGATAAGTGTTTTTTAATAAACCAGTTAATTTTTATTTATTAAACAAAGTTAGTAAATATCTTTTATATTTTTCCGTATAAATAATTTAATTTAAAAGACTGTAGATCACAATGACCATAAAAATTATAATGATGAAGAATTTTATTATGTAAACTCTTTTATGTATGCACAAAACCTGTTATTCATTTATACATATTAATTAAACATACATATGTAGCTATTGTAAATAAAAATAACTCTGATTATGGTTTCATGTAAATTAACACGTTAACGCCGGCGTGTACCACCGGTGGCTCACACGCGAATGGCTCATCTGGCGGTGTGTACCACCGGTGGGTCACATGAGCTATAGTTTTGTAACATAGTTTTATTAGATGAAAACAACTTTATGTGGTTAAAAATAATTTTTTTGTTGAAAAATTTAAGAGCTTATTTTTACAGGTAGGCTATAATAGACTTTATTTATTTGTTTTTGTGGGTTTTTTTAAAACATTTTGTGTAAGGCGCCGCCAGATAAAGCAAAATACGATTTTTACTGCCACCCCATGAAGTGAAATACAAAAAACTGCGCAGGCGTCAACGTGTTAAATAAAAGTAAAAATATTAGCATTTATTTCTTTACTAAATTTTTGTGGGCAAAATATAAAAATTTAGAGTAGACACAATTTCTAACGATCTTCAACTGAGTATTTAAATTTTAAAATATAACATATACACATTTTTTGATGTGGTTACATCTTTTAATTTTTCTGAAAAGTTTTCAAGGGTAGAGATTCTGAGCTGTTTATGTTCCACACATATGTACTTATGCTTTCGTCTAGATAAACAAAAATGTTTGTGCGTATGATTGCTACGCCCATAATTTAATTGTCTGAATGTGACTAGATGGAATGCTAATAAAGCTTTAGATTAAAAACAATTTAATATGTTGATTTTTAGAAGACATTCTTAAAATTATTGATCGAGTCAAGCAAGATCCCTATAATTTAGAGGTGGATCACTATACAAATACTCGAATACAATGATTGGCATCGGAAATGAATCATGCTTTTAACGCGAATGCAAACAGACTGTCTAGACTAGACTACATTGAGGCTAGCCTAAGCAATGATCTTAAATATAATTTAAATTAAAGCTTACCAAATTGAGCACGTCAATGATCAATTTCTTGATAAGAAAAAGTCACTTTATAAATTCACCCCACCAAAAATGTTTCAGAGTTCACTCATTCTTATATATTCTCTTACTATACATATATGTTTATATGTATGTACTTTCCAGTCGCTTAAAAAAGCTGCGTTAACGTCGTTCCGCGTTGTTCCGACTGTTTGAGAATTGAGACTAATAAAAATGTTTTATCGCGCATCGCTCTGCTCATCCAACTTTGGCTGATTTACTTTTGGCGGGATCAGCTGTTAAATGTATCTTTTGGATTATATACAAAGATGATACATAAACCTGTTGTACATGGTCTTGAACCATGCAGATCGACAATGAACCACATCTAGGATTGTCGATTTCGGGTAAAATAGTAAAAAATTAAATCTGCAGTTTTTTTGCACTAATTAATATGCTCCAACATGCGGAGCCGAAGCTTCTTAAGCTATAAAGTTTTTGTTTATTTTTATCCCACTTCTGATGATTCAGTCATCGACTAGAATAACGAACAGAAGTACGTAGTAAGGTGGAGGAAGTAATTAAAATCGAAATATTTCACTTCATTGTCTGCGAAATTTGATGCTAATTATTATTAATTTATTACTAGAGATAGGTAGTGTTAGCATGAAGCAAAATATACCAGAGACTGCAAAATAATTTTAATTTGTCGTAAGGTTCACAATGATTACACTAGTTTATTAATTTTAACTTGGTTCTTGCCTTTCATACGAAATGTAATTTTTTCCTCCCTTTAATGGAAACTAATGAGTAATGTAAAATCGGTTTTTTTTCCATTACTTTAAGTTTTTGAGAAAAATAGGGTTAAAATTAATTTTCTCCACTTTTATCGCTCGAAACGTAAGTCGTATCAAAGATTGAATTCGAAACTATAGCTTTTTAATATGTTATTAGTAAATGTTATTAAGATTTATTCAAGAAACGAGTTTTTCACGAATCTTCTCTCTGCCACATAAATGAAATGAACCCACGGTATGTAGGAGTGGAAATCTAATGAAAATTTTGTCTCCCTAACAAACCTTGAAAAAGGTTTTAATTAACTGATATTATATTATTATAATATAGTTATAGTATAGAATTTAAGCATTCCTTTATTTTTAAAAAAGAAATTTAAAAAAGGCTAATATACGGATTTTTGAAATTTTTAATCAAATTTATCTTGAAAATTTAACGTGATGGAATTTTTTTTCAAAATCAGATAATATTAATAATAACATACTTAGTAAATTTTTTAAGGGAACAAAAATCTTGTATACTAGTGTTATCAAGTAATTATTATTTTTTCAATTATTAGGCAATTAATTCGGCGAACAACTTATAATATAAAAAAAATATCTCAAGCTCTAAAAGTTATTAATTAATTTTATCTAAGAATCTCTGCTACTACTTTAAATATTGTAGGATTCAATTAAAAATAGAAATCAATTCGAAATCGTTATCGGACGATCGAAAAATAAAAGTTAATTGATAATCATTATAAAGTGTTATGAATTTTATTATTTAATTTATAATTTTTATTTGGCTAAAATACATAAATTTCCTGATTCTTCCGAATTATTTTTCCAAGTTCTACTAATTTTTTGGATATTTTGAAATAGATCCTTAATACTTTGAGCGCCAGGAGAAACTTTCATTTATATATATTCAAGAAATGCCAAACAATTTGAAGCAAAAATGCATGATTCTAAACAAAAAATTTATATTTCAGGCAATTTTGAGCTGAAGCTTATAACAATTTTACACAATGCTAATAACATACTAGGCTTCGTGTATTACTAATAAAAATAAAAAATAAAACTCCAATAGATTTTATTTCAGGAAGTACCTTAAAATATAAAACAATTTAAATGTTTTTGCCAGCGATTCTTAAATCATAAAATAAAAAATATCAGATTAAAGTCGATTTATTTATCTATCTTTTTGTAATTTTAAAAACGTTTACATGTAATAATTCAAATGAGAATTCTATATTTATTTAATTCTTTTAAAAAATTTTCAATAAGAATATAAATTCAAAGTTATGTAAACAAAAATCTGAAAAAAATTCAATATTATTGTGCTTACATCTTTAGCAGCAGTTTATACGAAAATTCTGGTAGGGATCATTAATGAAAACAGAAAAAAATCGTTACGAGAATTTATTTTTGTTTGAACAAACTCGAGAACCACTAAAACAATTTTAATACAATTTTCTATGTTCTCGATTTTATCTGTAAATCAATAAATATCTCAGTTATGAAAAAAAATCATAAGATCAAGCATTTTCACATTATGTAGAATCTACAAACAAGTTCAACGATTATTGAGATTTTTACAGAAAAGATAGAAGATAGAAATTTTAATTTAGAATACCTCACCGAGATAAGTAAGAAGCTTTTTTAAAAATTAAAATTAGTAACTTAAATACTTGAAGGCATTTAGTTGTTTTAGTATTTATTTATTTATTTCGCTTAAGGGGTTATTCTACTGTTAAACGGGTAAGAAGCAGTATCTTTTTAAAAGTGTTGTAAAAAAAAAAACTATTAGAGATATCAATTTGAAATTTTGCATGCATCTTTATTAATGAAAAAAATATATAATGGCATAGTTGATTAAAAAAAAAAATCGGTTAAAAAAACTTTAAACGCGATTTACTCAAAACGTGTTGTTTTGGTGCGCGGTACATCGTAGAGAAAAAACTAATGAAGCGATTTAGCTAAAAATTTTTTTGCATAGTTATATATCAATTTTACACAGACTGAACCTAAATTGAGGCATTAAAAATGAAATTTGGTTATTTGGGAGCACTTTTTTCATCGAAAAAACGTCCAAAATCGAGCATGCTATTTTCCAACGCTTGTCAAATCGCGAAAATTTAATATTTATGGCTCAATTTAGGTTCAGTCTGTGTGTTTTTAGCTAAACTAATAAAATTTCATCGTTAAATTGATTGCAGATCACCTGGACGACCTGGGCAATGTACCGCGCAAACGACTCTGGCCGTCAGCGCGCGCTACATCAATCATAAACCGAAGCCGCCATTTTGTTTTTTTTTTTTAATCAACTATGCCATTACATATTTTTTTCATTAATAAAGATGCATGCAAAATTTCAAATTGATATCTCTAATAGTTTTTTTTTTACAACACTTTTAAAAAGATACTGCTTTTTACCCGTTTAACAGTAGAATAACCCCTTAATACAAGCTATTGACTGTAGTCGTAGTAATAAATTATAAATCTACTAGAAAATAAATCATATATGTATACCATATATTGATACAATATACGAAGGCACAAATAAAGCGCGAATTATAATAACTTTCAGTACAGGGTAAAATTTTTAAAAAATCTGTAAGAATTCACACACGTTGGTATAGTGCACAATCCTAATTGTCGACTCTACGTAATCTTATGCTAGTAGTAATCTGTCATTTGAAAAGAAGTTATCCCTTTGCCAGACCTTACTAATTTCCAATAATATAATTTAATGAACGAAAGTATTTTACCTACATGATTTAAGCACAATTTACCTTCATCTATCTACAAGATATTTTTCCCTCACTATCCGTACTGTTTAAGGAACTAAGCAATTACAAAGAAACTACAATAAAAATAATTGAAAACAGTCAAATCTTGCACAAACCACGTGCTTTCCGTGGGATTGTCAAAAACTGAGTGATGATTCAATTTTTCTTCTCTCACTCCTTTACAGCTGGGACAAATCCTGGAATCTGGAACCTGGAATTATGAGGCACAAAAGTCCAATCCAAGTGGCGTGCAATGAACAGCTGGCATCCAACAGATGGTAATTTTTGTTGTATCACTTCGTTGCCTTTGCTGTCTTGCATTGATTGTGTTTTGGGTGATTTTGGGTAACAAGAAGGATAAAGAGAACTCACAGGGCTGGTTATCCTTGGGGCAAAATAGGGTTTCATAAAATCTGACTTGATACTTTAGTAAAAATTGTTAGAACTTATTCTAAATATTGATTTTTTCCTTGAAATAGTTTTCCACTTTCAGTGAGGTCTGTTTAAGAGGACCCGGTGGTCTGCGCCCGAAAATTTGAGGTATTTTTAGAATTTTTTTTTAAGGTTAAAATAATGAACAACGATATTGAAACTTTTTAGGTATAACATAGTACTAATGCTGCATACAAAAGCATTTGTTTTGAAATTAAAACCAAACTTTAATTATGTTAAAAATGGTAGATTTTGACTCTTCTATTTATCTGAAAACTAAAGACTAAAAAAATTAGAACTCGAACAAACAAACAAAATTGAAAATTGACAGAATGACGCACTTTTGAAATTGATACTCTCAAAAAGAGGCCTTTCCTACCAATTTTTAAATGTAAAATAAAAAGTTTTTTAAATCAAAGGGTCTAGCCGGTTAAGGAGGTGAAAAGTGCCCCCAGCGCTTTTGAAAAACAAAAAATATCCTCATGTAGTACATGAAAAACTACATCTTTGCTGAAATTTTCAGACCCATAGACCCTCACATAACCTCAAAAAAAATGAAAACGTGATTTTCAGTGTTTTGGCGATATCTCGGCTTCTTGTAGACCAGACTTTCCCAAAGTGGGCGATAACGCCCCCTTGTGGGCGCTGCAGGCCTAAAGGGGGGCGGTAAGAGACCCAGAAAAAAAATGGGGGTGTTGTGTAGAGGCTTGGGGGGCGATTTGTAATTTCATCTAGCTAGGAGGACTGAGCTCTCGACTCTCGACTACAACTTGTGAACATCAACTAATATTAATTAAGAGATTGCTCAAACTGAATACTATAAAGTTGCGTTTCAATAATCATTCTCATTGGCAGGTGTAGCCCGTAAAAGTTAACTTGAGACCTGAGCGCCGTTGTGTACTACCTACTACGCGCAGCTGTTTGTTTCTGTAACTTTTAACTCTATTAAAATTCTCTATTTGACGTCACTTTGACGTCATTCTCTATCACTGGGTTTTTATATTCTACTCTATTGAGATTATGTTTCAAATTCGAAAATTAATTTTCACCTCATTCAATTCACGATGCCTTTCTTCACTGGTACATCAGAAAAGAAATCAACTTAGCTCAGTCGATTTAAAGACGACCAATACTTTTGAAGTCCATTTAATAGAGAATATTCTCAATCGAAATTACAGAAACGAGCTGCAGGTCTCACGTTAACTCTTGCGGGTTATAGTAAAAGTCTCGTTTAGAATGAATGTTTAATCTCCGCTAATATAGCTCACAATAATTAATTAATTTAATTTGAAGTTATAGTGGTTTTTAAGTAGGTTAAAAAATGGGGGCGCTAAAAAATAATTTATTCTCAAAGTGGGCAGTAGACAAAATAAGTTTGGGAACCCCTGTTGTAGACGTACAAAATTCTTTTTTTCTCAAATTATAGGGTCTTTTGTCAGCTACAAAATAATATTTTTTTCAAAATTTTTGGCGGGAAATTCAAATTTTTATACAAGTTCGAAATTTTCAAAATTCAATTAAAAAAAACAAAAAAAATAGAAACGGCGAAAAAAAAATATGTTATTCTCTGGATGTCAAGCTATATCCGTGAATTATTTCAGATTTTTAGATTTGGTGCAACAGTGTCAAAATATCGAAAAACCGTTTTTCAGCATTTTTCGGTATTTTTACATCTTTTTTAAGTCTGAATATTCTTCAAGTATGCATTTTTTTAAGTCATTTCCTACCTTGATAAATTCACAAAGAGATCATATTTTCAACCTGGCGTGACATCATGGCTGAATTACACACACCCCACCGTTCATTCATATTTGTCATGCACACTCATTCACGCATGTTTGAAACTGAGCGGAGTAATAACAATTCCAAATAGTTGCAATATATTTCTTAATAAAAGACCTCACAAAGTAATAATATTGCCCCACTCTCTTCTGCACTCACTTATAATATAAAATTGTATTATACAAATTAATACGTATAAAAATAAATATAGGATCACCTGAAAAAGAAGAAAAGTCTGAAAACATACATGTATTATACCGAACCTGAAAACATAAGACAATAGATAAAATCCCGTATTTGAGATATGAATAGGATAATTAATCTTCATCATTATCTTCTTCAATAACTGGTTCAACACCTTCGGTTTCAAATATTTTCTTCAATTTAAATTTTTTAGTTATATATCATGCATGAGATAAGTAATATATTACAACTGCTACATGAAAACAGGAACCGAGGGGGTATCCCACTCTAGAGGCCCTTGAATTGAACGCTTTTTTCAGGGTGTTGAACAAGAAAATATAAAACATTTATAGTTATACATAATAATCCTTTTATTATCTGATCTTTAATAAACAATTTCAGAATTTTTTTTTTTTTTTTTTGAGTAGTTGGGTCATGGCAGGAACTTAGGAACGCAAGCTCATGGTGTGCGCCATAACAGCCAAACAAATAATCCGAAAAAAGTGAGATTGCACATTAGTACTCTTTATATATGTGGCTATGGCAAGAGTGTGTCACATTTAGAAAAAAAAATTTTTATTCATTTCTTTAATTTTTCCTACTTATTCGTTATATTTTTTAGTTGATTTTTACTGTTAAAACATGGGATATAAGCTATGTAGATGTAAAAATGCCTGATTTGCTCCACTTAGGTTATAGAAGCAAAGCTAACACAGCTTTTACCAAAATCTGAATTTTTTCGGATGAATGGTTTTCTCAGAATGCTGCACACCATTCACCAAAACGGTATTTTGAGAAAAACGGCATTTAAGTTAAAGATAAAGGCAACGAGGAGTGGTGTGGAGCGCCAGCTGCGCACGGAATTGCCTGTAGCAGCGCGGGCTTTTCAAATTCGCGACAAGAGATAGCTTAAACGATTCAGAAAAGAACACAGAATTTTTCAAAACTAAAAAAAAATGTTTAATGTTCTAGGGTGGGATACCCCCTTAAGCCATTTACTGTAAGCTCGGGAAAATCTAAAACGTATGTTGAAGTCAAACGAGTGAATAAAGATTTTCTTCTGCTCCAATTGCTATTTTGTGATTCTACAGCTACAGAAAAAGTTTTGAAAATATTTCTCACTGATACGTATCAAACGCAATAGGCGATTTTGTATTTAGCAGAAATGCTAGATGAAGTCAATCCACAGTATTTAAAAAAAATCAAAAGATATAAGTAAGATACAAGTTCGTTCCGGGCACATTAGCAGTAAAACTTACAATTGTTATATCCATTATAAACCGGAATCAATAGGTTATAAAAATATTCTCAGATACTATTGGGAATGTGCAAATGGCTTAAGAACAGTCTGTTCCCGTAAGCTGTAATATATTACGATTTTTTCCGTAGATTATGAATTCGTAAATGAAAATGATCAATCAACTCCCGTTTTCAAGGAATAGGTGAGTGAAAAAGTCAAAAGAACTCATTTTGACCATATTTGAAAACTCGTTCAAATATAACGGATTATTATAGAAGCTTGTAACGTGGTTAAAACCAAAATTAGAACCTTGAGCTATTATCTCAAAATAGTAAAGGTCTTAAAAATGTTCGAAAAATGCCTTGAAAATCAAATGTTTGACCAAACCCATTATATCATACAACAGATGCTGAAAGAAGACTATAATAAATACACGCTCATGAAAAACTTTTTCGCGAGAATGTTTAGACAAGCTATAGAAATTAGTTGTATTCGATAATTTTTAGAATAAGTTTCAGACTTTGATTTGAGCCATGTTACAAGTTTCAGTGACTATCTGTTATTTTTTGATGATTTTTCAAAAATTCGATATTTTGAATTTTCCACTCAATTTTTCTCGAAAACGGGAGCTGATTGAGAATTTTCATTTAAGAATTCTTAATATACGGAAAAAATCCTGTAGAAATGATCTGGTACTCTTTTGGAAGATTGTTGATGTTATTGAAGAATATAGTGATGCAGACTAATTGTCCTATTCATATCTCAAATACGGGATTTTATCTATTGTCTTATGTTTTCAGGTTCGGTATAATACATGTATGTTTTCAGACTTTTCTTCTTTTTCAGGTGATCCTATATTTATTTTTATACGTATTAATTTGTATAATACAATTTTATATTATAAGTGAGTGCAGAAGAGAGTGGGGCAATATTATTACTTTGTGAGGTCTTTTATTAAGAAATATATTGCAACTATTTGGAATTGTTATTACTCCGCTCAGTTTCAAACATGCGTGAATGAGTGTGCATGACAAATATGAATGAACGGTGGGGTGTGTGTAATTCAGCCATGATGTCACGCCAGGTTGAAAATATGATCTCTTTGTGAATTTATCAAGGTAGGAAATGACTTAAAAAAATGCATACTTAAAGAATATTCAGACTTAAAAAAGATGTAAAAATACCGAAAAATGCTGAAAAACGGTTTGTCGATATTTTGACACTGTTGCACCAAATCTAAAAATCTCAAATAATTCATGGATATAGCTTGACATCCAGAGAATAACATATTTTTTTTTCGTCGTTTCTATTTTTTTTGTTTTTTTTTAATTGAATTTTGAAAATTTCGAACTTGTATAAAAATTTGAATTTCCCGCCAAAAATTTTGAAAAAAATATTATTTTGTAGCTGACAAAAGACCCTATAATTTGAAAAAAAAAGAATTTTGTACGTCTACAAGAAGCCGAGATATCGCCAAAACACTGAAAATCACGTTTTAATTTTTTTTTGAGGTTATGTGAGGGTCTATGGGTCTGAAAATTTCAGCAAAGATGTACTTTTTCATGTACTACATGAGGATATTTTTTGTTTTTCAAAAGCGCTGGGGGCACTTTTCACCTCCTTAACCGGCTAGACCCTTTCAGATGATTCGGCTGAATAGTTTTTGTTTTTTTTCACAACACCATGCAAAAAAAAGTAGTTTCGAGATAAATGAGTTTACAGTTTTAAGTATGGGAGCGGGCCTACCGTTTGCTACCTGCTAATAAGGCTGTAGAAACTGAAATACTGTCAATATCCTTACAATTCTTGAAAGACTATAGTTTTGATATATCAGAAAAAACAAAAATCGATTTTTTGATAATACTAGACCGCCGCGCCGCGCCGGGTCCCCTTAAGGGGGGAAGTCCATGTAAACGACTGAATGTTTTAGAAGGTGATAAAATAATTTTATTGTTTTAAATTTTTAACATAACTTTATTTAACTTTTCTAAAGTATTAAAAAAAAAAATTGTTTTTTTTCCTTCCAAAATGGCGGCTCAGGATAATTGAAATTTTATAAATATTTATAAAAACTGCTCGTGTCGTAACTCAAAATGTTATTGACCGATTTGCCTGAAATTTTGAGAGGTTTTTCTCTACATTATTATCGGAAGGATAACCCCAAAATTTCAGATATTTCGCGTTAATAAAATATTTTTTGGCTTCCGACTTATTTTTCAAAGGCTTATTTTATATTGAATTATATGTTTTTTATTAGTTTTATAGGTTTATCCTTCCCGTTAATATGTTATAAAAAGAAAACAATTTAATTTTTCTGTTTCCGATCAATGGTTAATGTGTGACAAGTGGAGCACTTTTGGACCTCGCGTCGGACATGACATACAAAAAATTATCCTGAGCCGCCATTTTGGAAGGAAAAAAAAAATTTTTTTTTTTATATGTTAGAAAAGTTAAATAAAGTTATGTTAAAAATGTAAAACAATAAAATTACTTTATCTCCTTCTAAAACGTTTTTAAAATATGACTAATTTGAGGCGTTTGTTTGTATTTTTTTTTTTTTTTTTAAATAATCCCTTAAAAAAACGGTTCACAAAAAATCTCAGTTGTGGAACGTCTGAAACAAGAAATTCGAATCAGTCTCTATCGAGTGAACTAGAATAAAATATTCTGGTTAAAAAAAAAACAATAAAATGCGGGAGTTTTGAATTTTTTTCCCCCTTTTTTTTAGAAAAAAATAGATAAAATATTAACGGATATTATTATATAAATGCATTTTAGTTCACACTATAGCCACATATGTCTAGAATAATCCCTGAAAAATTGAGCCCAATCGGTTGAACGGTTTTTTCAAAAAGTTGCCAAAAAGGTCAAAAAACGTGGTTTCGAGTAAAACGCGTTTAATGTTTTTTTCTAGAATTGACGCGCTTGGACACCATGTATTATATCGCGTTATATATATATTTCTCGGCATTTTTGACTTATATACCATATTGTATATTGTTTTTATAGGTCTAAAGTTTATGTTTTTGATGTTTTTGGAAAATCGATATTTTTCGAAGCAAAGCATCTCATTGTAAGTTTAGCCTAACCTCAAGCTATATTTTATAATTGCTCAGAACTACATACAACAGATTTTAATTAATAACAAATTTAAAACTAAGAAAAATTATTCGAAAATTGCATTTAACTCAAATCGGTTCCTTTTAAATAAGCTTGAGCTCTATCAAACATTGATACATGTGTTTTGATGGTAAATACTCAAATCTTACTTAAATACAATTTCGTACTCAACCAAAATAAGAACAATTAAATGTATCAATTGCTAGTAGCTAATTAGTATTTCTTAAAAAAGCCCTTCCTCATCGAGTCGTGCATATGTAAGTAGGTTTTTTTAAAGCACATTTTTAGAAGTGAAGATTGTTCATATAGTATTTAGAATGAAATAGCATGAATTTAACAAAATACTTTTAATAAAGAAGATTTTTTTCTTTTCTGTTACAAACTAAAATTTTACTGTGACCGATCAATTCAGTGTCTATATTTTGATGTATTTATGGGAAAAAAGTGTTTCTAAATATCTAATAACTTTAGTGGTCTATGAAATAAAAATATAAAAAATTAGTTCACTGAGCCTTGATAAAAATACATGATTTTTTGAAAATATTCTAACAATAAAACATTCAAAAAGATTTTATGCGCCCTTTCAATGGTCTCAAAAAAATTAATTATTTCTTGTGAAATGGTAAAGTAATGAAATTAAAATTGTTCACATTTTTAAGACCAGCAACATAGACAAATTGATAGGTCGCGAAACCCTTAAATTATGTTTATTTATCACTAGACGAACAACACATACACATACACAATTTCAACATTCTCGTTCTTTCGGATCTAACAAGATCACATCATCGGAACGATTTCTGAATAAAATTTTTGGATCAAGATTGTTTGCTTGGGTGTTGTAATTAAGTGAATTATTTTCAGGCACAAACATTGGATTATCATGTGCCACAGAATGCTCCAGGAGTTTTTCATTATTTTTAAACGTATTATCTTCAACAAATTCGGAACTGGGAGCAGTTGGTGTGTTAGAGTTTTTTACTTCTCCTGTTGTAACTTGACCATTAGAGGGCCTTGGGATTCTACTTTCTGTAAGTAATTTTATTTTTTATATTACTATTTTCTTATAATATGGAATAATAAAACCTGTATTCTCCAAATTACTCCTCATTGTATTCCGCCTTTCTGGGATACTGTCTCTTAAGTTAGCTTGTTTTCCACTTGCCTTATTCCAATATATTCTAGCCTCATCGGATAGGTGTACCAAAATTTTCTTGATCTATAAATATGTTGTTAAATTATTCAGATTTATGTTTTATGTAAGATAAATTTTAAAAGATGCCTACATCTCTTTCCATGTAGCAATGAAAGATCACAATAAATACACCCTGTAAAGCTTCCAATGAATAGTCGATAACATAATAAAATTGTTCTAAAGCGCAACTATCGGTGTCAGGATGTAATATTACAAAAAAGAATGGTATTCCATAAAGTGGCAGACATATTAGTGTAGCTTTTAGTGTTCGTCTGAAAATATAAGTGGATTAGTTACTTAGTTCTAATATTTTAATATATTTTATCTAACCTTGTTGCGCTATCGTCATCATCTTGAGAATGGAAGGTATTCCATAATGCCCAAATAACGTGTATCATTAGACCAAGATTAATAACTAACATTAATAATCTTGGTCCAGCGAAAATCCAGCTATAGTCTGTTCCTTCGGTAACTTGCCAACAATTTTGATTATCATGAATGGCCATTACAATGGCCCATATTATGGCGCTTACGACAGCAGTTACACCACATCCAATATAAAACGGAAGCATTCGAACACCTCCAGTTTGCCGTGCTCTGAAGGCATTGGTCAGTAATTGATGTAGGTATATACCTTCCAGAAGCATGCATGCGAATACCGCGTTACCTGATAATTTCTCAAGAAATGTTAAGAATTTGCAAGGCCAACGATTCTGACCCATGACCGTGTTCTCGATTTCGGTAATTTCATCCATAATTATGATTGATTTAACCAAAATTACAAAAAGATTTCGGATTATAATTGCAAATACCAAATTTCTCACAATGCTAAGCTTTTGTGAGTGGACTGTAATAAGGGCAAGGGCAGCTGGAGCACAAAAAAGTATAGACAGTGCTAAGGTGGAAATATGCCAATTAGTTCGAAATTTTAGTTGTGGAGTAATGTCGCATTCGGCATAGTTCGTTTGCTCCCTCCATGTGCCATTACTGAGACAATCCTTGTAACTATAGTCTGGCTGGCGGATAGAAGTTTAGTTCCATTTTAATTATAATTTTAAAAATTTTTACTTACGATGACATCGTGGCGGCTCTCCAGCGTATGCATAAATTGAGCATACCTGCTCATAAGTTTGTTCACTGGATATTGAATCGAAACATGACCATCCGTCCCAAACTGCAGGACAATGATTTTCTGAAAAAAAGGTATAAGGGAAAAAGTTAAACAAATGTGTGGTTTTATATTGCATGTAAATATCTATACTATATAATAAAGAGATAAAGTTTCCTCGAAGGGATTTCTAGAACTACAAAAATTCTATCAACGTTTGAAAGCTGACACTGTACACTTTATACAGCGCTAATCAAAATAATATGTAATAAAGTTGAAAAGTAATCTAAATATTAATTGGTACTATTATTTGATCATATGGAAAGTTAGTTATTCATGAAACGCTCTTCAGTCGAAGAATGTTTAGTTTAATCCATTTAAAACTATTTAATTAAAAAGTCTAGTAGAATCCTATTACAAGAAATAATTTAGTTTAACCTAAATCGCCAAAAATCACTGTATTCACATTTTTATCCCATTAACAAAAGAGATTATCATCAACCAATAAAAAAAATCTGTTAATTTGATCAGTTTTTGCACTTAGACTTGATTGCATGACTAGCTTTCCAATATGAAAAATAACGAACAGTTTGTTAGTCATAAAATGATTCTAGTTACATTTCAGAGAAAATAGATTTTAAACGTGGAATTAGATTTTAAACGTGAAGGTCTTTAGATTATTTTTCACCTTATTACCTATTATTTGGATCAACATTGTATACTTTATTATTTTAAAAAAAAGACCATTTTTGAATCAGGCTAGTCCATTTTCAATTCAACAAAGTCTTCTTAAATATAAAGATGTCTACTTTTAAATACATTAAAATACATTTCAAATTAGTCCGAATTTTTAACACTAATAAATTCAATTTTGGAAATCTAAAAAGTCAACATTTTCACTTCAAACAAGTCCAAATTTTTAACTTAAATGTATTTGATTATTGTCTAGTATAATGTACAGGGTGTCCCAAAAGTAGTTATTGAAACTAAATGTATATTTTCCCCCTTTATAATTTAACACTAGATTTACCGGCGCGAAAACCTGTAATTTTTATAATTTTCGGTACCTTTAAAGTGTTATGTTTTTACATTTAAATTAGTAACTATAAATGGGAAAAAATTCTTTGATATGTCGTAATTTTGAACCATAATAAGCTTTGTCATAACTCTTAGGAGATAACTTTACAAAATTTAATCAATTAAGAGAATAAATTGAGTACCAGTCAATTTGACTGGTCTTGGTAAATCTAGTGGTAAGCAGTGGCTGTAATTTTGTGGTTAGCATACTTTAGAGCCTCCAGTTTTATTCTAGCTTTCTTAGAAGCAACAACGTTTGAGTCCAGATGAGTGACGGAAATAATGTAATTATGTAAATCATAAAATATCTCTATACAAAAGGCTTCGTTTGTAATTTACATGTACAGTAGAACGCCGATTATTCGAACGCCGATTAACCGAATCGCCAATTATCCGAATCGGTCCTAAGCGTAATATAAAAAATTAAAACCAAGTAATTTTTCAATAAAAACAAGTTTTGTGGGGACGCAAGAATACAAAAATGCGAGTGACAATTGCCGTGCTCAATATTGGTAGTCAGAGAATGCCAGTTTTGAGGTGAGCTCGAAGCTCCAGCCAAACAAACATATATAGATATACTTCTCACCATATACCTACTAAGCTATATATTCAACAAGCTCAAAACTGGTAGTCTTAATAAAGTTTATTATACTTATGTGCGACAGTTCGTTTTTCTGTATTACCAGTCTATGTCCGATTATCCGAATTTTCGATTATCCAAATCGACCCCGGTCCCAATTGATTCGGATAATCGGCGTTCTACTGTACTCAAATTAAACCTCCATCTTTTGTCTTTCAAACGCTATTAATTTTTTTTGAAAAACTGCAAACGCTAGAAAATTACAGTCGATTTCAGCAACTACTTTTGGGACACCCAGAATGTCAAAATTTTTAACTTAAAATGGACTTGTTTAATGTGGAAATTTTATTTGTTTGAGTTGAAATTTTGGACTAGTTTGATTTGAACATTTGAGTTTATTAGTGTTGAAAATACAGACTAATTTAAAATAAAAATAGACTTATTGATATTTAAAGAGACTTTGTTGTATAGAAAATCGAGTAGCATGTTTTAAAAAGGGCTTTTTTAAAAATTAAAATAGTATATTTATTATGTGGTTCCAAAATTGCTATCTAAACTTTGAAAAGGGAAGCGAATTCCATGAAAATTGGCACTTGGAAAATTTTGGAATATGGCACCAAAATAAAATATAATTATAATGGAACCTCAATTTCAATTTTAAAGACCTGTGCAATGATACCCCAGCCGAGGGGGTGCATGAAACCAAATTTGAAATTCCCACTTTATATTAGGTGAAGGTATCATACACTAAATTTATTTCATTATATTTTATTAAATTTTAATTGTAATGACCGTTTGAACTAAAATTATTGTAAACTGTAAGACTGCATGACATCAAATAGAATTCGCTGATAATTTTCTATAAATTTTTTAATAAATGTCATAGTGTATCCTCAAAAATTCTATCACATATACGCTCCAGGGGTACGCAAGCCCCATTGAGAGTTATACTACTAAAAGATGATAATATTTATAAATTTTATCAAAAATAATTTATGTTCTCATACAGTGACAATGTTATCAATTTTTATAATTTGATAATTTGAAACTCTGGAGCCGTATAGAGAAATGATTGAATACTCTTTGCATCGGAGAAAAAGTTTTCTATAAATTGATTAAAGGTGGCTCTCGGCAGAAATGTTGATTGGGGGATTTCATAGAATCGAACAAACACGTTTTTAGCAAGTTATTACTAGGTATGAGTGATATTGAGCTATCTTATCGTATATAATACACATAACCAAGAATCTGTAAAATCAAATCTACGGAAACAAACATTTGAATCAAAGTTTAGTCGTTGTAAATCCTAAAAAGATTATTTGTTTCTTAAGTACATACTAAAGTTTATATCAATCGTTTCTAAAAATAGAGTTGAGTCTTAAATTTAAAAAAAGATTATTAAATATTTAAGTTTGTTTACTTTCTTTAATGCTGTTCATCATAACTTTTGTGCAGCATTTCATAGCATCCATACTGCAATCAATCCACCTTTGAACGGATGAGTTGTATTTAAAGGAATCCTGAACAGCATATTTGACCATGTCATTTTCAAAACTAAATAATTCACAGGTATCATTGAAAATTAGCCCCGGAACAGGGTAGACATCACCGTTTTTAATGGTTATATTGCAAAATGATGGTAGTAAAGGATAACCCTCAAACATATCAGGACGACTGTATGAATAGCATCCCCAATTTGCCCAAATCGAAAACACTTTTGGCGGAAGATCCGTCCGCTCTCGGTAGGAACAATTTGCCCATAACACCCGCGGTAAGGTACACAAGATCACCTGTAAATTTTTTATTTTTATTTTTTTATATTTGATCACAAAAAATTTTTAGTTGCCACTCGAACAACTCGCAACTGCGAAAACGACTTACATATGCGATTATGTGTCGAACAAGCTTATTCGATGTCGCCATTTCTCCTAAGAGGTGTTTGCAAAGACTGATATAATTGATAAGCGTAACGAACGACACGATAGATAAATTTTGTTTTCAACCGATACACTCTTAAGATACACGTAAAACAGGTGAGATGAACTAATCTTATCAATGGAAATTAGTAAACCGGACAAGTAACACATATACATATATTATAGATCAGCGGATTAAGACTGCTGCTCCGTTAATAAAGTTTATTTGGTCGCATCAACTTCAACAGTCGAGTACTCTGATTGTTGCGAGTGGGAAACGAGATGACGAAGACGACGACGGCGGTTGAAGCCGGGATTCCCTGGTATCTATTTTATAATGGCCTTTAATGAGCTTCGAGAAAACAAACTCATAAAAAGATTGTGAAAATCAATTTATACGATAGCAAGTTATTTACACTTATAAATTAATTCTCTAATACTTGAATGGATTTTATAATAGGTATACAAAGTAATTAATCAGTTTGATAGTAATAAATCTAATGCAGTATAATTAAAACACATTTTCTGCGACGAAATTATTGTCTCACATTAAACGTATATATATCAGTCTATCGATTTGCATTATCAAAAAATATGATATTATCTAAAGCTGAATTAAGATATTATAGATACTGTTCTAAGGTAGCCACGCGTAAAATTTTACTCTGATTATATACATATATTATCACAATTCTCTAGCTTATTCGTTAATTAGAAATTAATAATATTATATTAATTTGGTGGCAATTAGTATGTAACAAAAGCGAAATTAAAATTTAGCCGACATCATAAATCTGAGAAGATTGTAATAAAACCACAAATGTGACGACAATGTTTTTATTTGATAGTAGATTTGCGGTTTTTGCCGCAACCAAACATTTTGCTTGATAATTGAGAATTGGGTATTTGGAGCAATGAAATTTATTTTATTTTTTTTTACAGTGATAAAATATAACTCATATAAAATTTAGATGATGGAATTAGTTGAATAATAATTGCTTTATATAAAAGTCAGAAAAATTTTAGGATATGTAAACTAATTCCACTAGATTTATCGTAAGTAAACTTTTGAATAAAAATGTGGTAACAAAATTCATGTGATAGTGGAGATGAATAACAAAAATTACCAGGTGACTCACACAAAATTTGTTAAGTGCTATGAAGAGCTTTTATTTTTTCTTTACAAACGAGTTAAAAAAAACAGATCTACTATCAAGTTAGCGTTTGTATGTGCCTAGTGAAAAACGTTGAATCAAAAAAAATCTTCAGGTAATCTTATATTTTTGACTGTTTTTATTGGTCGGATCTTGTTGATATTGTTTTATTTTAGATATATATATAGATGCTTAATTTAAAGTGGATTATAAGTTAAATGAACACCATTTCTGTTTAAAAATCAAGATGTATTTTCTTTATTTTAACTACTATCTAGTAAAATTAGCATTAAAATAGTTAGATGAATTAGAATTTAGTTTTTTGAAATAGAACATTTGTAACAGCTGAATTAACAAGGCTACATTGTTGAATCAACTACATACATATTAGGGTGCTTTTTTTTTCGTGACTATTTTTTTTTGTCAGTCCCACCTCGAAATTTTGTGGCAAATAGCTAAACAAAAATTCCCTGAAAATTGGAGCCCTTAATATTAATATTAAGTACTAGACCAAGGCGTATAAAGATTTCCCATATAAAATACACGTAAACTTTGATTATTTTTCTTCAAAACTCTACAGCTCAGAGGCATTTTATGGTATAATCTTGGTCAATGGTAGGATTTGTTCGGAATTGAATGCTCTACAAAAGTGTCTATTGCGGTCTAACCCTAATTCCCACCAGCGAGGTAGTACGGGTCATTAACCCCAATTTTTCCACGAAATTCTCGCTTTTTGCCCCTATCTCGTAAACAAGAAGAGGTACAGAAAAAGTGAATATGACAAACTTGGAGAAAATTCAATTTCCTACAAAAAAGTTCTGAACACCAAATTGCTAACATCGATATTTCTTGAGATATTGGGCTTTGAAGTTGAGGTAGTGTGGAATTTTCATGGATTATTGAACTAAATTGTAGAAACACTACCTCAACTTCAGAACCCAATATCTCAAGAAATATCGATATTAGCGATTTCGTGTTCAGAACTTTTTTGTAGGAAATTGAATTTTCTACAAGTTTGTTATATTCACTTTTTCTGTACCTCTTCTTGTTTACGAAATAGGGTCAAAAAGCGAGAATTTCATGGAAAAATTGGGGTTAGTGACCCGTACTACCTCGCTGGTGGGAGTTAGGGTTACACCGCAATGGACACTTTTGTAGAGCATTCAATTCTGAAGAAATCCTACCATTGACCAAGATTATACCATAAAATGCCTCTGAGCTGTAGAGTTTTGAAGAAAAATAATCAAAGTTTACGTGTATTTTATATGGGAAATCTTTATACGCCTTGGTCTAGTACTTAATATTAATATTAAGGGCTCCAATTTTCAGGGAATTTTTGTTTAGCTATTTGCCACAAAATTTCGAGGTGGGACTGAAAAAAAAAATAGTCGCGAAAAGAAAGTACCCTAATATAGATGCTTAATTTAAAGTGGATTATAAGTTAAATTAACACCATATCTGTTTAAAAATCAAGATGTCTTTTCTTTATTTTAACTAATATCTAGTAAAATTAGCATTAAAATAGTTAGATGAACTAGAATTTAGTTGTTTTGTAACAGCTGAATTAACAAAGTCTCGTTGTTGAATCAACTACATATAAATTATTTTTTCAGTATATAGTATGGCAATTTGATGTTTTTGATTACAGGTACTCTTGATCACAATTTTCCTTACAATGATCATAATCATTTTTCATAATTCTAAGGGATGTATTACGAAAGAAGATTTTGCTCGATGCTACTAGCGAAAACACATTTTTAAAGGTGTGAAATACTAAGAAAATTCGTGTTTTCGCTAGTTGAATCAAGGAAAATCGACTACCATATTATTAATTCTAAAAATGGATCCATACCCTTAATTTGTAGATCTTCCAATTTTCATATCATAGTATATGATGTTTTTATTGTGTTACTCTAAAAAAAAGAAGTTTATTCACCTGAAATGAGCACTGAATGGAAGTTGGATGTGTATGAGCTTTTTAAAAACAACAAAATTAAATTTCAGAACGTGAACGAAGAATTTATTTCGCTGCAGGTATATTAGTGAGGTAAAAAATGTATGTACACTAGGGTGCTTTTTTTTCGCGACTATTTTTTTTTTTTTCAGTCCCACCTCGAAATTTTGTGGCTAATACCTAAACAAACATTCCCTGAAAATTGGAGCCCTTAAAAATAATATTTAGTACTAGACCAAGACGGATAAAGATTTCCCATATAAAATACACGTGAACTTTAATTATTTTTCTTCAAATCTCTACAACTCAGAGGCATTTTATGGCACAATCTTGGGCAATGGTAGGGTTTCTTCAGAATTGAATGCTCTACAAAAGTGCCCATTGCGGTGTAACCCTAACTCCCACCAGCGAGGTAGTACGGTTCACTAACCCCAATTTTTCTATTAAATTCTCACTTTTTACCCCTATCTCGTAAACAACAAGAGGTAAAGAAAAAGTGAATATGACAAACTTGTAGCAAATTCAATTTCCTCCAAAAAGTTCTTGAACACCAAATCGCTAACATCAATATTTCTTGAGATATTGGGCTTTGAAGTTGAAGTAGTGTTTCTACAATTTATCTCAATAATTCATGACAATTACACACTACCTCAACTTCAAAGCCCAATATCTCAAGAAATATCGACGTTACCGATTTGGATCAAGAACTTTTTGGAGGAAATTGAATTTGCTACAAGTTTGTCATATTCACTTTTTCTGTACTTCTTGTTGTTTACGAGATAGGGGTAAAAAGCGAGAATTTCATGGACAAATTGGGGTTATTGACCCGTACTACCTCGCTGGTGGGAGTTAGGGTTACACCGCAATGGGCACTTTTGTAGAGCATTCAATTCTGAAGAAACGCTACCATTGCCCAAGATTGTGCCATAAAATGCCTCTGAGTTGTAGAGATTTGAAGAAAAATAATTAAAGTTCACGTATATTTTATATGGGAAATCTTTATGCGTCTTGGTCTAGTACTAAATATTATTTTTAAGGGCTCCAATTTTCAGGGAATTTTTGGTTAGGTATTAGCCACAAAATTTCGAGGTGGGACTGAAAAAAAAAAAATAGGCCCGAAAAAAAAGCACCCTAATGTACACAGTTGTTCATTTTTTCCAGTGATATTCCACTAGATCTCATTATCTTATTACAACAATATTGCTTGCTCGAATTTATAAAACCTAGTGTACCTCAGAACTAGAATCCTAGAAAATCTAATCTAGAGGTTCTTATTAAGGGGGTAGTCCAGTGAAAACGACTGTTTTTTCAACGATTTTTTTTTCATATTAGAAATTAATTTTTATTAAAAACATTTTTGACATATGATAGTACAACTATTAAACTACAAAAAAAAAAAATTTAATTTTTTTTTTCGATGAGTCATCCCGACAAAATGGCCGCTCCAAAAAAAAAATTTTTTTGTTGGCGGACGTCGAATCTCTGCAGCGGTTCATTTGAAACAAAAAAATCAAACGAGGTTTTAATCTGTAGAACATTGGCTATCGTCGGAACTAGAATTATTAATTTTCAATAAAAAATAACAAAATGGCGGCATTTTGAATTTTTCGGGTGTTTTTCGGGTGCTTAATTTGTTTATAACTTTGTAAATAAACAATGGATTTTAATAATTCTAGTTCCGACGATAGCTACACAATCAAGAAATATACAGCTAAATTTTTAGATCAATCGGAGCAAAAGACTCCGAGATCTGACGTCCGCCGTGTCAAAACATGCTGTTTTGAGAAAAACGCGTTTAAAGTTTTTGTTGCGGAAAAAAGCTAAAAAAATTAATTTTACCTTAGTCAGTGATGCCTGCTCCATACATAACGCGATGCCTGCTCCATACATAACTAACCTTAAATACAAAGCAGAAGGACCTAGACCGTTATAAACCGAAAAAAAATGGGCGGAGCAAACAGAAATACAAGAGTCCTCCTTGCTCCGAAACACGCCAGGGGACCTTCGAGCGCTCGGATTACACGTCTCTCGAAAACTCTCTGTATCTTTAAAACTATTCAATATTTTGCTTAGATATTTTAAGGGAGTACTTTATAGGTGTAGTAGAGTAGATTTAAGCAAAAACAAAAAATTTGAAAAAAAATTTTTTTTTCACTGGACTACCCCCTTAATTGAAAAGTTATTATTAGTATTATTTTATTTTTATGTTAAACGAAAACACTAACTAAAAATTTAACTTAAACGCTATCTATTAGAAATTGTTAACAAAACTTGTTGCATACAGTCCATCTCAACTATCGCCATCTGACGAAGCCTTTTGGTAATTTCAAGCCTTTTCGAAAAAAAAAAAAAAAATATGGCGAAGCCTAATCAGCTGAAAGAAGATGTTTTTTGCGCATGCTTACCGTTACAACTCCCCCACAAGAACACCAACACAAAGAAGTTAGAATCGATAAAATTTCCATTGATTCTTTCAACACTTGCATACGATTCAGTCATTCACCAAGGGTGCAGTGGAAGTAAACACAGAATTCTCCCTGCGAAGGGTTGTTTACAAAAATTACGTATTGCTTAACCCATTGACGTTCCTGTAATTTAATACAATCGATTAGCTGTGGTGTTATGGATTCGATTACAATATCATTGTACTATCAAAGGTTATATTATATTGCAGTTAAATGTAGTTTAATTTGTGCTAAAAGGAGACTGTATTTGAGGTTAGGAAACCCTTTTTTAGAGGGATGAGGATTTCGAAATTTCTTGTGCCCAACTTCAAGTAGTACAGCTCGAATGTGTTCGTCCTTAATCGGAAATGATATCGACTTAAAGGGGAAAAGCCACCACAGTCGAGGATTTTCTTAACGTTCGGCAAGGCGAAGGTAGTCGTTACTCCTCGAGTTCGACTTAAAGGGAACAAAACCTTTTAAAATTAGTTTTCTTCGAGCAAAATAAAGGAATATGGTGTAAAAAGGACATTTATAAAATTCAGTGAGAATTGAATTTATTGATCAAAAGGAACAGAGACGTAAGTTTCGATGTAATTTTGTGTTTAGTTTTTGCAAGTTCATCTCTAGGTTTTTTTTTTTTCTTCGAAAAAATAAGAAATTTTATTTGTTCTTTTTGTTTTTTGTTAAAAAATTTGTGTTCGACGACTATAGTGCTAAATCGATTTATAGTTGTTCGAATATTTAAAAATCCAATCGCTAAAAAATCATTTTTCTTTCGAGACCACGAAGAAAATTGAGAGCAATTTTCGCAATCGATTTTTCTCAGAATCGTTCGTTTTTTTCCCAAGTGGTGACAACGATCAGATTTTTTTTCTTATTCACTCCGGGGAAAAAAAAACTTTTCATCTTTTTTGGCTGTTCTAAGTTTAAGTGAGTGTAAAAGAAAATATATATATAAATAAATTAAAGGTGTTTGCGGATATTGGAAATTAAAAAAAAAAAAAATTAAAATAAATTTGTGGGAGTCGCATAGAAGCGAAGTGATGAAGTTATCAATTCAATGGAGGTCGATGGTGAGTAATGCGAATCAGGCGAAACAGTGGGGTTTGGGAAATTGAGGTAGGCAGAAATTTTGGCACGAAATATTCACCTCGACTTTATTCATGATAGTATTTTTGGACCAATTTCCAATTGGCTTGTTGGATTGTTGTAATATTTGTAGCTCTATTTAATACTATAAGTATATGATTTTTTGAGATACCTATGCGATCCAATTTATCCCAAGGTGACTTTTCTCAGATAACCACAATTTCATCTCCTTTAGATAGTTAGCCCTTGTTTGCTTCAATTGTCTTCGACACCTCCCTTGCACTATTCCTCATTAGTTCACTCTCATAGGTGTGGGATTTGGATATGGAATATGCATGCATTGAATATAACCTTTGCATTAATTATGTATCTTGCTGTTTTATGTGGGATGATTGAATATGGCAGATATCGGAGAGTTGAGTTTTCTAATAAAATAATCTATGCGTGTTGCATGACTGTAGACAAATTGTAACTCAGTATATATCGAATTTTATTATTTTAGAGAGTTGTAATGCAACAGTTTTATTAAAAAAACTATTTTTGAATCCAATATTTTATTGTTGGTCTTATCGAACGATGATTTCTTTAAAATTTTTGTAGAATATCGAATTAGTAATCTGTAAAAAGCACATAGTAACTAGTACATTAATACATTTAATAAAAAGCAATTATCACCTACTTATACAAGCTTACTTTGAAAAGCTCTTACTTTTACAAGAAATCGAGAAAACGGATTTTTTTGTGTATTTAAGTGGAAAGATTCATTTCAACAAAGTCTATCTAAAATTAAAGCTTTATAAAACTTTTTGGAGGCTATTCAAATTTTCCTAAACTGAATTTACATATCAATGGTTGGAATTTGACTTTGTTTTACAATGGAATTTTTCTTGTCTTTTGCACTTTAAAGGATTTAGTGAATCAAAGAGAGGCCTAGAAAAAATCTTGGTTTTGGGGGAAAAAAATGATAAATTCTTAAAGTAAAAATTCAATCAAGTACTTAATATGTTTGAAACAAAAAATTCTTGTTCTTTAAATACGATGTCATTTCAAGGACATTAATTTACATTTAATTTCGAAATAATTTTTGATTAGTTCTTTCAATCTGACACAATTTGGGACACAATTTAATCGAGTTTCATCTCTTTGATTGGGTTTTCGAAAGATGCGTTAAAATAAGCTATTTATAATTTAGAATATATTAGTTTCAAAACTTTAGCTCAAGTGATTTAAGAGGTTAAAACTTAAAGTTTTTAGAAAAGCAATTTTAAAATTTTAGCACTACTTATAACTCGCAATTTTGAGAATTTAAAATTTTAATCTTATTACATATTTTCAAGGCTTCAATATATTAGAAAGTCCAAAGAAAAAAAAGTTCGACTTGTTTTAGAAAATCGAGATTTATTTCAAATTTAAAACTTTTTTGTAATGATTAATGGAGTTTTTGAAACTCAAATTATATTGAAAAGATTACAGCTTCTTAAAAGTTGAGACTTTAACATATCTATTGAAATAATGTAATTTTGGAAGTATTTTTATTTCTTCTTGTCCTCTTTTAATCTCTTAAACATATACAGAAGAGATGAAACTTTTTATTAAAACTTTGTAATTGCAATTCAACCTTTCAAAAATTCCAAAATCAAACGAAAAACATTGCAATAATTTTATTACAGAGCATACAATTTTAATTGATTTATTTGAGAATGGAAAAGTTTCAGAGCACTTACTTAGCTTGCATAAAAGTTTTTCATATTTCAAAAGCTTCCATAAATTAAACGTCCACATTGGAACCCTGGAACCCACCTTTAAAGCGCAAAATTTAATCTTGAACTTCAAACAGTCGAAATTAATCAAGTTAGGAAGCAGGGAAAGGGACCAAAGGCATTTATATCGCAACCAAACTTTTCAAAGCAAGAAAACGAAAAGCAATTTAGGATAGAGCGTTATCGTAAAGTTGGTTGAATAGCCACATTTTATCAGAAAAAACTTCATATCCAGACTAAGGGCCTAGATTTCAATATTTAAGCATGAATGAAAGTAGTAATTTTTAGGGGTTAAATAAATGATGATGATAAATTTCTATTTCCCAACTAAGCTAACCGAAATACGAAGAAATAATTTGTTATCTGCATAAGTATTGAAATAATCGACATTGGCGGTTTTTGTCCATGTATTAATTATGTCATTATTGCATGAATGAAGATTTGATGCCATGAATAAATTTTCTATATACCTGAATGGATGATATCGATTTATGGCAGACACGAAAATATCTTTATCGAGATGATTTTACTTTGTTCAGGCGATGCAACACCGCGAAATTGGAAAGTTTAAAGAGGGTTAGGCATTTTAAAGGTTTGCTTTTGCAATCACGTTGTGATGATATACCACCCACTTGTAACGAAATTCTCTATCAATTTTTTATAGTTCATTCCGAGCAACCTTTTCAATTCCACCACTGAGAAAATTCTTGATTTATTTATTTATAAACATGGTTGTACAGCAGGAAAATATATCTATTATTAATCTAGCTTTTAAATGCTTATTTATAGATATCGATTTAATTGCACATATATACATATTTAATTAGTATTTTATAAGAAGCCTTAATAAAGCCCTTATACTTGAAGAAAGATTTCGATTCATTTCGCACTTTTAAGGCAGTATAGCGTATTTATATTTCTAATTAAATTTAAAATAAATATTATAATTTACCAACCCATTTATATTACTATAAAAATGAAAAACATGGATCTTACCTTACTAAAATTGTTAAGTAATTGGTAACTTTCGATTCCATGATATTTAAAAATTTAAACAATCCTTTAGGGTATAGCACGGAACTGTTCTTCCACCTAACCCCTAATTGCTTCAGGAGTTCCCCAAGGTTCGGTTTTTGGTCCGATTCTGTATAATATCTGCACGGTGGATTTTTTCCGCAAATAGAAATTGTTAATATACATTTCGAAAGGTTAAATGTTCCTTGATTTGGAGGCTTTTAATATTTTATACTAATTCAAAAGATCACCAACATTCTGATTTTTCGTAGATACGCGACTGTAGAATTATATTGTATATTATTAAACTTATGTTAATGAGGTATGTAGTAGTTTTGTATGAGTACAGAACAAAAATAAGGCAGGGAAATATCATCTTTTAATAAATGCGCTGTGAAGAATATTTTTATTTAGTTATTACTAATACAGTAAAAATAAATTCGAATATTTTTTAATTGAAAAAATAACAATTCGATAATTTTGAAAATAATATTGTTGATTATTTTCAGCAACTTCCTATGGGACATTCTGTAGAAAGTAAGTTCGTATTTCTTATTTTGAAAACAATTCGTTCAGAAGAGGATTTTAAGAAGAGTTGCTGAGCATGTGTTTTTCTGTATATATTTATTTGATAGCTAGAAAAGCCATTTATTTGCCATATCCAAACTATCCTATGCTTTAAAATCTTTGCCATTTTAAAAACATAGTACGTATTTAAAATTGTAGTTAAAGGGAATAGGTAAGTTTAATATAAAAAAATAATTTACAGAGAAAACTTAAAATCGGTAATTCAATTTTTCATCATTTGCTATTGTACGATTTGTTCTACAACTTGTACAAATGTCCCATTAGAAAGTTTTGGTATTAATGTTTTACTTTCCTAAAATCGACATGAATGGAGGGTATACATATATTATGTAATATTTCGACCCACTTTTTAGTTGTCATCAAAGATATCAAGTTTTAAAAAGTTTTCTATAGCTGATTACATTGTTCATTGCACCGCAGTATGAAATGTTTGGAGTCCTTTCATTCCTGTTGAAATAGTTTAAGGCTTAAAGGGACAAATTATTTGTAGATTCATTCTCAGTCACGACAGGCAGTATTCATCTCAGCGGGGTGTTTGCTAGAGAAACGTTTCCAGCAGAAAGTAATTTTTAAAGAAACAAAATGTTTGCCATGAGACGAATAATGTAAAAAGTTTGTGGATACATATCAAGAGAACATCTCAAGTTTCCCTATAAAAAGAAAATATTTGTCGTGGGTGTGCGTGGGTTTTATTCTTTTTAAATTAGTTTTTCACTTCTTCAGTTCAAGGTTAGTGAAATTTTTTTGAAATATTTAGAACATCTCATTTCTGGAAAGTAATCAAGCGTGCAGGTCCTATTTCATTTTCTCATTCCATTGTTGACACAAACATTTTTTTTATGTTTGGATTCAATATAATAGTCTAGGCCAAATTCTAATATTATATTTTAACACCTACGTTAATTACTAACATTAGGACTGGCAAAAGATGAATTAAATAAACCAGATGCAAAAATTGTTTTTGTAACACAACGACATAAAATAAGTTTTATGGTGAATTTTGCAATTTAGGACAAATATTTTAAAGGAAGTTATTATTTGATCATAATCATAAAAATAAGTCGTAATATGAAAATATCAAAAACTGAGATTTTTAAGGATAAATAAAATAAACTGATAAGTGATACTTTTTGAATAAATTAGTAAGGAATAATTCTATTATAGGTTTATGTATTAAAATAATTTTTTCTTTACTTTATATTTCATAGGGTGACACTATTTCCCCACTATTATTATATATATATTAATTATATTTTATTCTACCCTTTCAAACGCTACGCTACTATCAAAGGGATCATAGCTCACTGAATAAGGGTTTAAATTAAATGCTGATGAAGATGTTGTTTATGATATTTAATTAACACGTGTTTCTTTGTGATTCTGTATCTAAAAGGCTTATACTAATATAATTTCTCTAAAAATCTCTGATATACGTAAAACTATTCATATTTTCTTGTTTTCAAATTTTTCCAAAATTTGCCGAGTGGAAATATATATAGAAATGAAAATTAATAAACTTTAATATCCGTCTTTTCTCTCTCTCAAAAAATTTCAGACCGACATCGATGTCTCGTATATTAGAGAATGCTTAAGCTACCAAAAGGTTTAAAAAAGAAGAAGAAGGGTAAAAAGTCGAAAAAAGATCAAGAACTCTTCACTGAAGAGGAGCTAGAGCAATACAAGCGTGAACATCAGCTCCAACATCAGAAACCAAACGAAGAATCAGACGCAGCACCTTCAGACACTGAGACCTCCAAATCGAAGCCTGAGGGCAAAAGTGACGAAGACGACGAGTGGCTGAAATTTAAGGCCCTAACAGCCGGCGTCGATTCGATCGTTCACAAGACCCAAGAGGATTTAGATCGTATCAAGTCAACTTCATTCTTCAAAAGAGTACCACCACCGAGCGAGCAAAAGAAGCTTGACGCCGAAGAAGCAGCCGTTCGAGAGGCTGAAAAACTCGAGCAGGAGCGTCTTAGAAAAGAGGAGGCGGAAGCAAACAGGGACAAATTAGCTGAGGCTGTTGTAGAACTTTCGGAATCGGAGAGTGAATCAGAAGAAGCCGATGATATCTTCTCTACAGACTATATCGATGCAATAACAAGTGGAGAACTTCAACTCACCGTCGTTCCAGACTCACCCGATCTTGAAGTTGACCAAGGTCCAGACCCCTTTGATACCTCCTACGCAGACAAATTAATTAAGGGTCCAGAGGTCTCAAAGCGTGGAAAGAAGCTTGTCAGTCTTGGGTCTGCTGTAGAAGTTCTTACAGGCCGCGTTGAGAGGGAGCAAGCTGTCGCTGCTTCAGGGGCTAAGCGGAAGCCTCGAAGAGGAGTTCAAGATTTACTTCTAGACAACTTCGAAGACGAACCACTTCCTGCTGAGGGTGGTGAAACTCACTCATCTCCGGAACCCTTGAGGACTCTACTTGACGATCCAGCCGATGAGATCTCAGACGTTCCTATAGACTTAAGTGTTTCACTCCACTTATCTTTACAAAAGGAACAGAAGAAGGAAGAATCTGAGTCAGAGGAGAAGCAGGTTGACGTTGTTTCTGAATTTGATACTTTCAAGGAGGATGAAGATGATGAGTTTGCTGAATTAGCTGTTGAGTCTTTAACTAAAAAAGAAGAAGTTGTTGTTCTAACATCACCACAACCACTCGAATTTACTGGCGAAGTCGAGTCCGATTGGGCTGCTTTTGAACAAACAGCAGAGGAAGACAATAAAACACAAGAAGATAAACCAAAAGGTGGGTTTTTTTGATGTTGTTCTAAAAATTTAACCATTGTTCCTCTACCGGGAATTTTTCTAAGCTTCAAGTAAAAATTGGAATAGTTAATTTTTATTACTTTAAATTTTAATTTATGTTTAAAATAAATAGTTACCAATTGATTTATCTATTCGTCGAGAAAACAGCCCTTATAGATATAGTATATTAAAGACGTGGAAAAAGACCTTTACAATCAAATTTTAAATTGTAAAATGTTGGTTTTGGGATTGTATAAACTTTTCTAATGTTTAAACATCCTTCGCCATGTATAAATACAATAAAATGTTAAATAAATTCACCTTTGAAATAATATAAAAATTCCTACACAAATAGCTTGTTAACTGTGTTAACTAGATAGAGTTTTTTAATCAATTAATTGTCATTTTAATTGTTAGATTTTGAATTTGTAAACTTATTAAACAAATTATGAAAAAAGTAGTATGTTCCTTTAGGTGCTTGCCGTTGAATTTAATACGTTTTTGAAAAAAATTCCATTCAAATCAGCAGTAAATAAAAAAAATGGTTTAGCCTAATTTAAAAAAAAGTAAGTTTTTGAACAATGAAATAAAAATTTAAAAAAAAAGATATGATAAAACGTTCTCTTTTAATTAAACTCATTGATTCTTAAGTACGTAGTATCAGATCCTTATTTTAGGTTCTCAAACGAATGAAGTTAGCACCATTTGCTAGTGGTTAAAATTGTTAAAAGTAAAAACTTTTCAAATTTACGTCCTAGCAGAAACAAATATACAACATTTTCGCGCTTTTTGTTGTATTAAAAAATAAATGGTACCTTCCAAACGAATAACCTGTGAGTGAGAAACAAAACAAGTGGTATTGTTGGATCAAAAAAATATGTTTTAAAATATAACTTCATAATGGTCCGCCAGAAAGCAGTATAAAAAAGTAGGAAGACAAATTGTTGTCTTCAATTTTGTTACAAGCTAGAATTGTTCTGTATAAACTTTGTATTATAATAATAAGGACAATAATTGTATTAATACTTTCCTTAATTTCCAGCAAAAGCACCACCACCACGTCCACCACCACCAGCAGCTGTTGTAGCTAAAAAAGAGGAGGGTGTTGTTAAACAAGTTCCACAACAACCAGAAAGTGAAGACGAATTTGAAGTACCAGACGACGATCCATTCGATACAACATTTGCTGAAAAAGTCCTTCCAGGAACAGAACCTGCAAACGAAGACGACGACGATTTTGACTTTGATCCACGAGCAGAAGAAAAATCTCCAGAAAGGACATTACAAGCTCCTCAACCTGAAAGAGATCTTTTGGGTGGCAGCAATCCAGATTTAACTGAAATTAATACATCAGTAAATTTACTATCTGTTGCCCACAAAGATTTACTAGGAGGTAGTACAACTGATTTATCATCTCTAGCTCAAGCACCGATTGCACCTGTTGGTCCACAGAGTGAAGAAATAATCGAAGATTTTGATCCTTTTGATACATCGGCGGTATCAAATCTTGTCCAACCAAAAGGAGTTGAATTAAAGTTCCTTGAAAAAGAGCTTTTATCTGATACGGTTGAATCGAAACTTCGGCACTCTTTAAGTGATCCTGATTTCGATCCTCGTGCTGAAGAAGAAGAAAAACAATCTTTAGCTGCTAAAGAATTGAAATTATCAGAACAATTACCATCACCAGTTGTTGTTGCTGTAGTTCAGCCAGACTTTAATTCGGCACGTCGTAAGTCTTCATTAAGTCTTAATCTACAGAAATCAGTCGCATTCTTAGTTCCTAACAATGATTTACTATCAATTGATCAAGAAAGTGGAAAAATTCAGAAGCCATTAACGCCATACTATCCACAGGCGTCAATTCCAGAAAAAGAATCTGAAGATCCTTTCGATACTTCTTTTGTGCCAGAAACGAAACCAACAAAAGTTGAGCTCAATATTCTTGAGCAAGATTTACTGACTAACTCGAGTTTGAAGCATAGCTTATCTGATCCAGATTTTGATCCAAGAGGTTCTGAGATTGAAATTGAAGTTGAAATAGATAAAGAATCTGATTTATTATCGGTTGACTCTCAAATTGATATAAAAGTTCTTACTCCAGCTCAAGAGGGGAAAAAGGTTGAGGAAGCGAGCTTATCGTACGCTGATCCTTTCGATACATCTATAGCAGCAAATATCCTTCCAGGAAAAGCTGAGCTTAAATTAATAGAGAACGAACTTCTACCGACTAAAACTCCTGAAATTGCTGCTGTTTTAGATACTTTAACCGACGCTGAGGAGCTTGGATTTGGGGATAAGGTCCTAACTCCGCAGATACCAATTGTTGCGCAAATATCTTTAGAAGATATTGATCCTTTTGATACTTCATTCGCCGAAAACTTGGGGCCAGGGAAGACTGAGATTAAAATTCTAGAAACTGAACTCATCGATAAATAAGTGACTGATTTACAAAACTAGACCAGCCCAGTTAGAAAAAAACAGAACAAAAAACTAACCAACCATGGCTAATCCGTTCTTAATGATGGATGAAGAAATCCCGCCTGCGGGCAATAATGACTCACCTGTTAATCCATTCTTAGTGCAGGATGGTCAAGCGGAGGCAGAGTGTGATAATCCTTTTATAGGACAAGCAACAAATCCATTTGCTGATTTTGGAGATGATTCGGGTACTGTTACTGCTCCAGCCGAACAGTTGCCACCTACAACCGTGGCTGATATATTCATGACGGAACAGCCTCCTGCTACTTCTGATGTCGATCCAGCGATGAGCTTTTTTGGAACTACTATAGAACATGACGATGATGTTGCACCATTTGAAAATAAAAATCCTCAACTTGCCCAGCTCGATGATGCTAACGCTGCATATTCTAGCGAAGAAGAATTGTCTAGAAAGAAGCCGCCACCAAGACCAGTTCCTCCATCGCAGACAACTCAAGAGCTGATCTTTGCTGTTGCAGATCAGCTCGATCAGGCGAGTTCCCATCTTTTAGGTCGGTTACCAAAAACACGATCACCAAGTCCAGTCTCCATGAGGGATTTGCATTCTCCGAGCCCCACCCCGGAGGCGGACTTGTTGGACGTGTCCGATGGTAGCAGACCTCCGACTAGTGAAGGGAATATTTTTGATATGGATATTAGCGGAGATAATCCGTTTGCTCCAACTACAATGCCCGCTATACAACCAACTACCCCAGCTCAACCGGTTGTTAAAGGTCAACCACCTAGACCTCCTCCGCCCCGACCTGTACCCCCTCGTCCTGCACCTCCACCTGCAATGCAATCCACTCCTCAGCCAGTGCAGGTGCCGCAACAGCAACAGGAGCAAGATCTTTTCGATATTTTCGGAGATGCTTCAGCTCCACCACCAAAACCACCTGCACCAAAATCAAAAGAAGATATTCTAAGTCTATTCTCAGCTCCTTCTAAACCTGTTCCACAACCTCAAGCTCAACAGGACCTCTTAAGTGGGGATATCCTTCTGGATGATATACCTTCTACAGATGCTGCTCTTCCTCCACCTCTTACTGAGCAAATTACTCAGCCTATATTTCCTCCTCCTCAAGTTTCAGAATCAACACCTCCTGCTGTATCCCAAGCTAGTCCTCAAGAAATCCAGGAAATTCCACCTGTTGTGGAGGAACCGATCTTACAAGAAACAGAAGCAATTCTTACTGAAGCAATATCGACCCCGATGACGCCCGTTGAACATATTCAGCCAACAACAACGGTCACAGCACCAGAGGAAGAAGTTGAGAAAATAGTCCTAGAAGAAGATATAGGTCAATCTGTAATGGATAGTATAATTCCTGAGATAACTTGCAAAAGAGCACCTACACCAGATATTGAAATCACAACGGTTGAAAGTCTTCCCAGGTCAGATGATGAGGAGGAGCCTCAACCAGAGCTCGAGAAAGACGATGAGAAATTTGAAGCGGATCAAACACCTGTTTCGGAATCGAATGAAACTACTCAAGCTTTAGCAGGGTTCCCGGTGGATTCAAGTGATGTAAAGGAACCTTTGACTGAACCCGAACAAATGGATACTGGATTAGATTTTGCTCCTTCTATACCGAGCGGTTCTGCTTCAGTAAATCCCTTCGCCAGCCCTGAAAGTGATGATGCCTACCTTTCGCAGGCACCGAGTGCAACAAATATCTTTGCAGTGGAAGAACCTCTTACTGCAGCTCCTGCTATGAATATATTTGAAGTGGAAGAGACTCCCATTGTAAATCAGACGAATATCTTCGCCACTGAGACTGCGTCGGTTTCTTCAGTTAGTAACGATATCTTTGGTTTGGGCGATAATTTGGGTGATTTAGAAGGAAACACTCCAAGTGTAACCGATGAATTTGATGTCTTCTCTGCGAAGTTCGATTCTGTGAAGAAGGATAATGTTAGTCTTCTAGATGGATTTGGCGGTACTACACCAACTTCTTCTACTGGAGATGGTAAGATTTCTTTAAATTACTATACATGGTAGAATTTAGAAAAGCTTGTTAGTATAAGCTGGATTTTTGTGTTGGTACATGTCTATTTTAATGTCTTAAACCAAATCTCAAAAAATCTGCTCGGTAATAACCCTCCAAAAAGTTAGGTTTTTATATAACTTTTTATTTAATTTAATTGCAATTTATAACCAAATTCCTTATATTTTCGAATCTATAAGATCTGAAGGAAAATGTGCGCCCTAAGGTAGTTAAAAAAAGGCGCTATAGTCTATTGCCCTTTTTTTATAGGAAGTTTTCCGATTATCGATTTTGAAAGAAACCTTTTTTCTCGAAAAATTGGTAATATTTTAAATATACGAAAACACACACAAGACGGACAATTTTAAGGTGGATAATATTTTTACTGAATTTGTATTTGCAACTATTGAGCTTTAAATTCATTCGCAGAATTATTACTCGTTATTAAGGATATCGAATTAAAATGAAATTAAAATAGTTTGGACACTAGTTCTAAAGAAACCCCATTTTTTCAAATTCATGACTCGTATAAAAAAATACTGATAAAAATATAATAATTTTCTTAGAACTTAATTTAGTCAATTAAATAAAACGATATTTTGATAAATTTCAGCATGGGGTGAGACAAATATATTTGGCTTGGAGGACACAAGCACATCCGGTGATGGATTTGGAGGAGAGGATGGGTTCGACTCATTTCTAGCTATGCAAGCTCCAGAAGCTACAATAGCTAGAAAAGATTCGGCCGATTCCCCGCTTGAAGAGAAGGAGTTCAGTGTCGTTATTCGCCCGAAAGATGGGGATGCAGTTCAGGGGATAGCTCCTATTTTGGCTCCGCCTCCTCGAAGCTCACAGAACAACTCCATTTATTCGGGTGACTCTTCACCGCGTATTAATCCATTTGATAAGAGCGATGAGGTGGCAAGTGCTGATGGTATTCCTGCGATACCTGAGCCAGCTGCCCTGACCCGCACTGACTCACAGGAAACTCCACCAACACCTCTATTTGACGAAGATGTTTCTCAACCATTGGAGGACTTCCCAAGGGTCAATTTCAGTGGCTCTGGATGGGATATGCAACTGAGACAGCCGAATAAGAAGAAAATTACTGGACAGCGTTTTTGGAAGAAGATCTACATTAAGCTCGTCTTCCAAGGAGATAATCCTGTACTGCAGCTTTACAATCAAGCATCCGATAAGGAGCCATTCCAAGAGCTTCCACTTCAACCATGCTATTCCGTTTCTGATATTGGAGCTCAACAGTACGATCAATTCGGAAAAATCTTCACCGTGAAGTTGCAGTACATTTTCTATAAAGAACGACCTGGCGTTCGACCTGGCCAAGTTACAAAAGCTGAAAGGCTTACAAACAAACTTAGCCAGTTCGCCGCTTATGCCATACAGGGTGACTATCAAGGCGTAAAAGAATTTGGTAGCGATTTGAAGAAATTGGGACTTCCAGTCGAACATGCTCCACAAGTCTCCCAATTGTTTAAAATCGGTTCGATGAGTTTCGAAGATTTGAAACAGTTTTCGGTTTGTGTTGAAGAGGCACTCTTCAAACTTTCAGCCCACCGAGACAGAGCACTCACATACAAATTCGAGGAAGTTCAACTCACTGCAGTTGA
Source organism: Dysmachus trigonus (assembly GCA_949715965.1). NCBI lineage: Eukaryota > Metazoa > Arthropoda > Insecta > Diptera > Asilidae > Dysmachus > Dysmachus trigonus. The sequence goes on from OX454323.1 coordinate 69,505,039, forward strand.
TGAACTCTACGTTGAACAGGAAGCTGAAGGACATGTGACCAAGCAAATTGCTAGGGTGCGACTGTTCTTCCTTGGATTTTTGTCAGGTGGGCATTTTTAGGTATTATGTGAAAGGAGACTGTAAATTTTGTATTTTCCAGGAATGCCAACTATTGAGCTTGGCTTGAATGATTTGTGGCGCCAAGGTAAAGAAGTTGTGGGACGCCACGATATTATACCTGTGGTCACCGAGGAGTGGATTCGGTTAGAAGGAGTCGAGTTCCACAACTGCGTGCAGCAGGACGAATACGAGAGGAGTAGAACAATAAAGTATGATTCTCATTTTATTTACATTTTGATAAATTCTTGGTAATTTTCTTTTTAATTGGACTGCTGTCGTTGAGGACTGAATTTATCTGAATACAGAACAACTTAAGATAGAAGGCTTAAAAATTTTGCTACTGTTGAGCTTTATATAGAAATGTATCAAAATAGTGTTCAGACTGTAGTTTTAGTTAGTGTAGAGCCTCATACAAAATATTTTCGAAATCAATATTTTTATTTTCAGTTAGTTGCAGTTCCGTGCCAGGAGCAAACATTTTTAGGATGAGGTCCCGAACGATGCTTATACGCGATTGATAAAAAATTATATTTTCTTGAACTTAAAATATGTAGGATCGTATTTAATATTATAAAACAATTTATTTCCCCTTAGTTAAATTTTTGGATTGATTTTTTTAAACATACGGGTATTTTTTAGATACTATATCCCGTTTTTCCAGTCGACTACACAATTCAGCTTACTAAGAGCAATTGCTGAATTGTGTAGTCGTACTCAAAATCTTGCTTTTTGAACGAAAATTGCTTCAATACTCACGAATTCAAGTGATTAAGATAAAAAAAAGGTCCTTTCTGGATAGCTGACTTAGTTGTTAATGTTTTGAAATAATTTGTTTTATAATTACAGATTTCTAATCATAATTATCTTTATGTCTTTTTTGCTAGAGATTATTATTATTATTTATTATCTTTATAAAAACAGAAAAAATATTTTAAATGTTACATCTTTAGATTCCAACCTCCGGATGCATGCTACATAGAACTAATGAGATTTCGCGTTCGGCCGCCAAAAAATCGTGAGCTTCCTCTACAACTTAAGGCCACATGGTGTGTAACTGGGAATCGGGTTGAGCTTCGAGCTGATGTCCTAGTTCCTGGATTTGCTTCAAGAAAATTGGGACAGATTCCTTGTGAAGATGTCTCAATCCGGTTTCCTATTCCAGAATGTTGGATATACCTTTTCAGAGTGGAAAAGCATTTTAGGTAAGACGTTATTTTTAGTATAAAATATATGTGGTATTATAGGGATGCTATCTTATTATTATTAAAGGTATGGATCAGTTAAATCAGCTCACAGACGAACGGGCAAGATAAAGGGAATTGAACGAATCTTGGGCACTGTTGATACACTGCAAGAATCACTTATTGAAGTAACATCGGGTCAGGCTAAATATGAACACCAACATAGGGCCATAGTGTGGCGATGTCCAAGGTTGCCAAAAGAGGGACAAGGTATGATTAAAAAATTGTGTTTAACTAGATTATAATATAAATCTAACTAAATGTTCTTTTTAGGAGCATATACTACCCATCAGCTAGTTTGTAGAATGGCTCTTACATCGTATGATCAAATACCAGAACAACTTGCTCCTTACTGCTACGTGGAATTCACAATGCCCGCCACACAGGTTTCACATACAACAGTAAGATCAGTGAGTGTGCAAGATTCAGACAGTGATGAACCTCCTGAAAAATATGTCCGATATCTAGCAAGACATGAGTACAGGTAAATTTTAAAAAAATATTTTTTTTGGTAAAAGTTACGGGTACAACATACATTTTATTTTATAGAGTGGGAATTGAAAGCACAACGGGTGAATCGCCCAATCCTTACTTGGCTGCAACTAGGATTAAGGAGGAGCCAGCACAGCCGCCACCACCAGTTGCATCGCCGATGGCACCAAGTGACTCTGATTCTGAATCCAATTAAGATACCTAAGCCAAGATGTAATTACTCTTTCCATTTTCAGGTAATTTTGTATAGATTTAGTTCTAATTATTCTTTGTTGTAAGTAACAGATTTGGTAAAAGTAATTAAAACAGAAGGTATTTTGTTATTATTTTTAATTACTAAGTGATAAAATGTTAATATATAATGTAGAATGGAAGGTCTAAATATTAAAATGTTAGCATTTAATTTGGCAAATACCACAGACTTCTGTTCGATTTTGATTATCTTATTTATGCTACCACTATTGCAATCTCGTACGAATAATAAGCATAAAACTTTTTGTTTACATATTGCATCTATTAATTCTAAAATTCTTAAAAAATTTAATTTAAATAATCTAAAGCGAAACTAGAAAGAAGACCTAATAAATTTGTTTTAATAATAAAATTGTTTACCAATAGTAATAATAATAAATATTTTAAATAATAAAACTATGCAGCTTCTCCTGCAATGCATAGTCCATTGATCCTGATATAAAATGCAAAAAATAGATATACACACGTCCCTCGGTTTACACGGCCTTCAATTTACACGGTTTTGCTTTTGCACGGTTTCGCTTTTGCACGGTTTTTAGATGAAAATCTTATTTTTATTACCTTGCACTAAGGTAAAGGCACTAATGCTCGACACTTTAAGACAAATAGAACACTTAAACGCTAATAAAAAATGCATTTATTTAATTATAAATATAATAGTGATAAATATACATAAACAAACTCTTTTATAATATGTTAACAATGAAAACAATCTAAATATCTTAATTTTTTCTTTAAAAACTTTATGATGAGGCCGCAAAGTCTCATATAGTCGACACAGCAAAACATTGAATATCCCAATAGTCGTCACTAAATGGCACCAATAATCGTCATATCAATTACAAAAATTACTATTGAATACAGTATCCTTATACGTATGTAATACGTAATAAATTTCGAAACAAACGAAAATAATTCTTTACAAATATGAAAGACTTATCTCAATATGAAGAGTCTTCTTACCGAAGACCTTAAGATATTTGAGAGGGCGGTAACATTTTTGGCCATTTTTTTGTCAATATTTTTTATTGTGGAATATTTTAAAGATAAAAACGTATGCTTATAATCTTGGTCGCCATATTGGATCCGCCATCTTGGATTTGTAAATTTTGATAATATTCAAAATGAGTGACCTCAAGATAATAATTGTACTAATTATCATTAAAATCGGCTGAAATCGAGAAATATTGGTCGCCATATTGGGTCCGCCATCTTGGATTTGTAAATTTTGATAATATGGTGATTGGTGACCTCACAACAATCATTGTACTAATTTTCATTAAAATCCGTTGAAATCGAGAAATCTTGGTCGCTATAGTGGATCGGCCATTTTGGATTTGTAAATTTTGGTAATATTCAAAATCAGTGAACTCAAAACAATCATTGCATTAATTTTCATTAAAATCCGTTGAAATCGGCAAATATTGGTCGCCATATTGGATCCGCCATCTTGAATTTCTAAATTAACAACAAAATTGAGCATAAAAAAGGATTATTCAAAACTCATTTCGTTTTAATATAACCCTTGTAGAAAATATTTTGTTTATGAGTGATGAGCAGTGTTGCACTGTCTAGCATTGGTGCCTTTATCTTATGCCATTAAAAGAGTATCATATCATGAATCAATCCCCTTTTTATTCCTTAATCCTTTTTTAATCTCATTTTACACGGTTATAATTAAGATATCTTCGATTTTTCTTTATCTTCTTTAGATCGATTTACACGGTTTTCAGGTTAATTGAACATATCCTTCTATTTTGTATGAACTCTGTGTCTCGTTTTACACGGTTTCGTTTTGCACGATTTTTCCATTAAAGTATCTACCGTGTAAATCGAGGGATGAGTGTATGTGATATATCCTTACTTTTTAAAGCGTGTACGTAGAAATAAATAAATAATTATTGTTTTTACCATTAACAAATAAACCTGTTAAACAATAACTAAGAAATGGATGCATAATTTTAGCACTCATAAATAATGAGAATGATAGCGTTAAACGCAATCGATTGGAAAGGAAATTTTAGGTTCTACGGCATTCTTGTAAATTTAGTTAAAAGTTTGTTTTGGCATTTCTTAGGCTGTTGATTTGAATTTTTAAGGCAGATTGAACTTTTGGTCAATGTTTACTATTTTATTGTTTTGTGATTACATTCGTCTAAAAATTGTTTCCGAGTTGTAAAAAGAAAACTCCATACTATATAAATTAATATGAATTGTATTTTCAAAACTAAAGAAGATAATATCCAATTTTTAGAATTTTTCAATAAAATGTTTAAGGATAGATAAATACATAAAATTAAAGTACAAATGCGTATATCAAATCTTTAGGTACGACAAAGTAGAATCAATTTCAAATAAACGCAAATTAGGTTAAAGTTATTTATTCTATGGGCTACATATTCCCAAAAGATTTCTATCTACTAGATTTACAGCAAATTTATGTTGTAATATTAATACCTCTTAAAATAAATTTCCGCTTTAAATGTTATTCTGCAATTCTAAATCCTCTTTTAGAATATATATCACAATTTAAAAATTTACCATTACCGTCCTTAAAATTCAATGTACTGAAAATCGATCCTAGCACTAATAATTATTTGTAATTTAGAATAGGATTCAAACTAATAACATTATTAACTTAAAATAGGCTAGTGATCATCAAATGATTTCAACCAGTTTGGTAATTGAAATAGGGCAAATTTACTTCTCATATTTTATAATATCTGGCTGGTTAACTATTTAAATTGAAATTATTTCACAGTTCCAAAAGGCCTCCAAATAAATTCAGTTATTGAATTGAATTGAGAATTAAATATTTAGCAAGCCATTAAATGATTAAGTGTGTAATCAGTGAAAGCTAGATAGAGAAAATTTGTGTTTGATAATTTTTAATTAGCAAATTCATTAATCTTGCAAAATCTTTTCAGGGGTTTAACATGTTATTTATGTGAATTTATGTCTGTATCTACAAAGGGCATTGATTGAGTGGGAAACATTTTGATATATTCCCTTTTATGGAAATTTTCTGATGGATGAAAAAATTGAAATACTTTAATGTTTTAAAAATTATTTATTTATATTTTCTTTTCAGAACAAGTATGACTGTGACAGCATCTTCATCTGCAAATATTATTCATTTCTTAAAAGTTGTGTACCAAGATGTATGTAAATCATCCCCCATAGCATCGAAGCAATATCTAAACTCCTAAGTGCATCTAAGTAAACTACCACAAGACGTAGTGTTCTCTAGATTTAAGTGCAAGAACTGACTATAGTACTGCGAGTAGCACAGGAGGATTCAAGAAAAACCAAAAGAAGTTAATAACAACAAATAAAAGATAAAAGGATTGGCGCTAAATGTGGGCACAAAAAATGCCAAAGCGTACTATTGTAAGAAAAATTTAATTGTTAAATGTAAAATTAAAATTAACACCCCAAAAATGCCCAATTTGTAGTTCACTTAAATAAAAAAAAAAAAAAAAATAGTTAATAAAAAACAACCAGAAGTCCACGTAACCTGTTTAAGCCATCTGAACCAGGATATATATTTTAGTTGACAATAAAGGAGTATTAAAAAAAGAAAAAATGCAAAATAGTAAGTTTATCATAAAATAGTGTATTATTGCTGTTTGATTAATTAATTAATAGATGCTCTTCGAGATATTTTTGATGATGTTGACGACGATCGGTTCATCCCGTTGTGATTTATCTAAAATACCAAATATTGCATAGGAATATTCTACCAAAATATTTTTGAAGAACATTTGTGACTTATTGCAGGAGATACGAGCCACCATGAAAGTGCTAATGTTATAGGCATTATTTTTTTAAAATTAATTATAATTTAAAGAGGCGCTCTGCAGAATAAAAAAAAAAAGCAAACAGCAAATTACGAAATTTTTAGAGTTATTTTTCACTACCATAAAACGTGATACATTAAAAGTAGAAAACATTGGCCAGAAGAGAGTTTATTCTTTATTTCTGCCACTTGTTTTTTTGATTTTAATGTCTCCGAAAATTTGGAGTAGAATAAGAGTCTTTCAAACGCAATGTAGTAGATGTATATGATAAAAAACTTAAATTTGACTCGAATAAGTTTATAAATTGTCCAAAAGTGGGGGACTATTTTAATTAGGAAAATTTATTTGTAAATATTTTAAACCCTTAATTTCTTGCATAGTCGTAGTTTATTTTATTGAAATTTTCTTAAGATTTCATTCCATTATAATATAAAAATGTGTCTCTGCTGTTGTTAAAAAAAGCTTTTTCTTGTAGTGCGCCTTCAAAAAAAAAAAATATATATATATATATAATTCACAATTCCGATGAGAGGAGCACACTTAACGATAGAAAAATTATAAAGAATTTGTTAAACCATAGAAATAGAAAAAATATGGAAATGTTGTTTATTTTCTTGTTATGCGCAATTTTGTTAAAACAAAAAGTGTATTTAATAGCAACTATACTTTAAGATTAGATTTTAATGTTTCTCACCTAAAAAGAATAATTTCTCATGGACATGAAAAGTGTAAATCGATTTATCGAAACAAAAACTTATTGAGGGAATTTTACGTAAGGCTAGGCCGTAGCTAGAGCAGTCCGCGTGTATATGTGTATGTTTAGTGGTGAATTAATCATAGCTTTAAGCAACATTAAATTGATCATTTTCATGAACCACAGGGGGCAAAAAGAAAAATAAAATTAAAATAAATCCCTCTGTGGCAGAGTCGCAGAATCAGAATGGGGGTTGTAAGCGTGAATAAATACGCATAATAAAGTATGTATCCTATCAAAACTGGGATCATTACTTATGTTTGCGATTAAAGCAGATACATAAACAATCCAGTAACTATAATGGTTAATTGAGTAATATACGTTTTACTGGAATCAGGCGGAATCATTTTATTGCCATGCATTCACACGGCCGAGTATTGAGCGAAGCTATTATTTAATGATTTAATGATGATATGTAAATGAAGTGTAATTTATGATATTGATATTATAACAAAACAAAACAAAACAAAACAAAAAAAAAAGAGAGAGAAGAAAAAATAATAAAAACCTTGAACATTCTGTGGATATTACTGAAAGCGAGTAAAATATTTACGAAATAAAAAGTTAATTGAAAGTGAAGCCGTCTATTATTTATATGCGAATTAACCTTTCGAATTTTAAGTGTTAATCCTTCCTTGATATAAATCTTTATTTAATTATTTAATTGCACTTTAATTGAAATTTAGTTTTACTATTTCTACAAAATAGAACTGAAATAAAATTTATTGATTGTTTGCAGTTTCACAATTTTATTCCTTTTTAGCTGAGCTCGCGAATTTGTTCGCGTTTACCTGAAGATTTGCTTGAATATAGCTTAAAATATGTTGCAGAAAAATGGTATGTATGGATAAATGAATATGTTTAATTCTAATTGAAGATAATGACCAAGGTCAATCCCAAAAACTTTTTACATTTGGCCCCGAGACTTTTTAATAGTTATTGCAAAATTTAATTAATTAAAAATTGCAAACCTTTAAATTCGAATGGATATATCAAAGGAATACTGGGTATAAATACTATCTAATATTTTTTCACAGCCTGTCAGTATTTTAGCCTCAATAATATTTTTTGTTTAAGAGCTTTGATTTACTATAACGATCAAAAAGTAAAGTAAATTTTGAATTTAAATTGCGTGGCCACATCGATTCGAGTAAACCTTCTTGTTTTTAGGTTGGCAGCACTGTCATTCATATCTGTGTACAATTTCACGCCAGTACGTCATTTTTTTGGTTAGTTTCGTTGTTTTTTCTGAGCAATTAAACATGAATTCTTCGATTTTTACTATGTCTGATTTTGTTAAGCAAAGAATTTACATTAAATTTTTGTTTGCGGAATGAAATTTCTGCTGCAGAAGCATTTAGAATGTTGCAGAAGACCTTCGGCGATCAGGTTTTTTCTTGATAGAAAGGTTTACAAGTGGTATAAACAGTTCAAAGAAGGTAGAGAAAGAGTTGAAGACAAAGAGCGTCCCGGAAGACCATCAATGAACAATATGTCAATGAAATCAAAGATTTGGTGCTCAAAAATCGTCGGTTGACAATTAGAGACCTTGCTGATACCGTAAAAATTTCATTTGGATCGGTCTAAACCATTTTGGAAGAACATTTGTGCTTGAGCAGATTCACATCTCGACTAGTTCCAAAAACACTCAATTTCTTACATTGAATCGACATGACATAAAAGAAACATCAAAGAGCGAACTAAAAGCCATTCCAATTATCGAGTTTTTGAAGTGTTTCGAAGATTGGAAAAATCGCTGGCATAGGTGTATTGTATCAGGTGGGGACTACTTTGAAAGCGATGATATAGATTTGGAAGAATAAATAAAAAATGTCGAAGTTATAAACAAATTGGCTTTACTTTTTGAACGCAGTGGTATATATTCAAATCATTAGTTAAAAAATCTTTTTGAGTTGAACGTTACCAAGCTTTGATGTAGGGTCCGGATAACATTTAAATATTTTTATTTTTATGGTATTATGAACAGAAATTTTTTATTTTTTAAAGGTTTTGAAGAACGATTAAATTTTGACGGGAAATATGGAGCATATATTTGGTCGAAAAGGTATTAGGTATATGTACTTAGATAACCCTTTTAAGAAGCTTTAAAGAACCGACAAATTTAACATTAAAATATCGGCTAATCCATGCAAAATTACATTAAATTAGGTATTATTAACAGTTTTCCAAAAAAGACCTTTAATATTAAAGATTTAGATTCAATATGAAATAATGATCAACATGTTTTTATAGCGTTTATGTCAATCTTTTTAGAACGTTTTGAGCAAAAATTATGTTGTTGTGTTGCTTCGAGTCTGTGGATTATAAATAATTAAGAATATGTCAATCAAATCTAACGATACTTCCTCCTAAACTTTTTACTTAATTGCAAAAATAATATTACATACATATGTACAAATAATTGAAAAATATTGCTCGTGAATATTCATACAAACTTCAATTTATTCATTCAATCTCAAAACTGAGGTAGAACTCAATTTAAAAATCGATTTTCTATAGAAAAATCGAGACTAAGCTGTTAGCAGAGTTTATGATCAGATTTTTAGAATATGAGAAAATATGTCAGTTGATATTTTATGTGTATGAATAAAACATATTCAGATATGCCAAAAAAAGCTGCACTAAATATCATACATATGCTGCATATGTATTTTATTACTGCCTACGTACAATCCTGTCGATAGTCCAATTCTGGCAATACAAAAATCAAATAAATCCATTGAATCCAGTCAATAATTCACGGTTTATGAAAAATAACTTACGCGCAGAATATTTGTAAAATGAATAGTCGAAGAGATATGCCATCAAAGAATTCAACTGGGCAACATTCATTATCGATTCAACATAAATCCACACCCATGCCGTTGGCTCCGTTGATTTTGAAAAGAACTACATCTCTGTGCAATTGTCACATATCGTCTGCATATGGTCCATAACTTTGGCGAATGGACTAGATGGCGACACGGATGTCCGCTTCATTGAGCACCAGTCCACTAAACATAATTCCGGTATCATTAAGATGAGCATTTTGCAAACTCCTCCCTGGTAATGGTCAGCGTGCTCTTGGACAACCCGTGTTGTCCAGGACATATGCCACAAAGATGGACACATATGGTCCAGACCTTCTCGCGCGCAATGACCTCCTTAAGGAAAATGGATTTTCTTCGGGTAAGGATCCCCATAGCGCCTTCGATGCACATAATTTTCCCATTCTGTTTATTCTAGGGATCGTTATCCTAATAGGATTTCAATAAACCGACCCTGTAAATTTGTCTTAGCTGCGTGCTGAGACGTTCATAGTTCTCCTTTAGGTAGTACTTTCAGGTGTTTTATTGTATGGAAGTTCCTTCCTCCAAGTTAATTCTGGGTTTTGCCAAAGTAAATGGGTCATTGTTTGGATTATTGGTCTTCCAAGTTAATTGGAGTTTATTCTTTCATTGCTATTATCTAAATTCGGAGAATGGCTTCTCGTTTCTTCGGAATAAATTATTTACTTTTAAAAGAAATGTTTAATCAATCCTAATGTAATGTCCGTTCAGATTTGAGTGTGTTTGACAAATTGATCGTATTGTTGAAAGTTTCCAATAAGCTAAATTTTAGTCAAAATTCGCACAAGCTCTTTATTTGTGATAATGTAGCATCTATTGTTATGTTTAAAATGTACAGAATATAAACGTATAGTATATGTAGGATATAATGATTTTTATCATTTTTGTTAGGTATATACTAGGGTGCTTTTTTTTCGTGACTATTTTTGTTTTTTTCAGTCCCACCTCGAAATTTTGTAGCAAATACCTAAACAAAAATTAGCTGAAAATTGGAGCCCTTAATATTAATATTAAGTACTAGACCAAGGCGTATAAAGATTTCCCATATAAAATACACGTAAACTTTGATTATTTTTCTTCAAAACTCTACAGCTCAGAGGCATTTTATAGTATAAACTTGGTCAATGGTAGGATTTCGTAGGTAGAATTGAATGCTTTACAAAAGTGTCCATTGCAGTGTAACCCTAACTCCCACCAGCGAGGTAGTACGGGTCATTGACCCCAATTTTTCCACGAAATTCTCGCTTTTTGCCCCTATCTCGTAAACAACAAGAGGTACAGGAAAAGTGAATATTACAAACTTGTAGCAAATTCAATTTCCTACAAAATAGTTCTGAACACCAAATTGCTAACATCGATATTTCTTGAGATATAGGGTTTTGAAGTTGAGGTAGTGTTTCTACAATTTAGCTCAATAATCCATGAATCTTCCACACTACCTCAACTTCAAAGCCCAATATCTCAAGAAATATCGATGTTAGCGATTTGGTGTTCGAGAACTTTTTGGAGGAAATTGAATTTCCTACAAGTTTGTCATTTATATTTATTCTGTATCTCTTGTTGTTTACGAGATAGGGGCAAAAAGCTAGAATTTCATGGAAAAATTGGGGTCAATGACCCGTACTACCTCGCTGGTGGGAGTTAGGGTTACACCGCAATGGACACTTTTGTAGAGCATTCAATTCTGAAGAAACCCTACCATTGACCAAGATTATACCATAAAATGCCTCTGAGCTGTAGAGTTTTGAAGAAAAATAATCAAAGTTTACGTGTATTTTATATGGGAAATCTTTATACGCCTTGGTCTAGTACTTAATATTAATATTAAGGGCTCCAATTTTCAGCTAATTTTTGTTTAGGTATTTGCTACAAAATTTCGAGGTGGGACTGAAAAAAAAAAATAGTCGCAAAAAAAAAGCACCCTAATATATACATATAAAAATTTCATCATCAGCTAATTTAAAATCTTATACAATTGTCTAATTAGTTTCTAGGATTAAAGTAATTGATCCTATTGTAATACCATATTAAATCTAACCTTTAATAAATAAATAAATAAAAAATAAATATATTAAAAGTTGAATTTCGAAAAATTGCCGAAGATATATCACTCCAAGGAAGGGCTATTTTCTTCTAGTTGGCAAACACGACACCTCGGATACATATAGTTCGATTTAAAATTTTTGAATTTGAAAAATCGCCAAAAATAAAAAAGGTAAAATAAAAAAAGGCTACACTTAATAATAATAACAAATATATAGTTTAAGAAGCTATTTTTTATTTATTTAATTTGTTTTTCAGAGGAGCCTAACAAAATTTCAAAAAATTACAAAAAAGGCCCTGTTAGTGTATAACACTATAACAAAAAGAAGAGAATTTGTAGGAGGTAAAGATGCTTTCTGGAGTAATCGACCTTTTAAAAAATGTTACTAATATCTCAATTTCGAGCTTGAAAGATGTCTTACTTTTAATGTTAATTTTTAGCACAACTTTTTCAGATAAAACTAAGAATTCTAAAGTAAAAATTTCATTTGATTTCCTGATGTCTCGACATTTCATGTCACAATATCAGTTTACTTTGATATAAAGTAAAATGGATTTCTCTGTAGGTAGTTCGACCCCCAAAAGGTTTAACTCGAACTTTAGTAAAGTCAATTTCAAAAAGACAAAAGTTAAATAGCTTTAAGTCTCTTCGTAGCCCATCAGTTTTGCTATTCCATGGATCTTACAGCATCTTCTGTTGGCCTTTAAATAACTTCTGAAAGATAAGCAACTCAGCACCGGATGAAAGTGGAAACATATCTCGTTTCTGTCGTTATAGGTGGATAAAAGCGCTCTACAACTTCCCAAGATTTTACTTTGAACGCTTTTCGTGGGCAAATACCCAAAGGCAAAATTAAATGAGCACAGACAGTGTGGAGGTAAATACTATATATAGAGTACAACACAAGTTGAAAATGATTCAGGTTTGTTTCCCTTTGAGATTTCAAGGGAATTTTCTCAAGAACATGCCATAAGTATGGTCCAATAAGAAGCTGTGATGTCAACAAAATTAAAGGGTAACATTTGTTACATCATTCGTCTCATATAAGTTGAACAGTTCTGATAATAAGAACGTTTAAGGATTCACCATTCACTTCAATTCAAAGGATGTAACTTTGTTAAATGATTGCGATTAAAGAATCTATAACCCGACGATATCCCATCATACACCAAAAAGACCTTCAAAAACTCCACATGAACCCCCTCCGCATGAAAGGCTATAAAGCGATTTCGCATAAAAGGTATCAACCGAATGCCAGAGGAGGTTAAAGGAAGCTGGAACGGTGAGGACCAAAAACCCGAAACCCGAATCCTGTAACCCTCGGAAACACTTGATCCCAGCAATTTCGGCCAGGGTGGTGGCCTTCGGTATCACGCTTTTGATTTGCTTTGAATCGACCCCTTTTGCTATTCATCCCCCTTGGCTAGGGCAAAACGTTTACAATGTAGTAGGCCCTAAGAACGTATGTATGTTATGTATGTTGGATGGTAAGTGGTGCAAGTTTGCTGCGAAACAATGTTCGCTACAATGCAGCCCTAATATAAAGTTGGACAACTCGGAGGCTAAAAGCGCACTCGCCCCTGTGGAAGGGTGGAATACTTTATTATGAACTGGCGAGGCGCTGCAATAGTTTGGGTAAGTGCTTTTGCTTTGCTGGTTCGACTAAGACGTGCTGACGTTGGAGTGAACTAATTTGGAATATTTGAACTAGTTTAACTAGAATTGAGCGGTAGTCTTATGCATGATCACTTCCTAGTTTCATTTAAGTTAAACAATTCCAGAGATGTAGAGTAGATAATCTTGATCGATTCAAACCGAAATAAGTGTTATCCTTTTAGAGAATAATGAAATAAATATACTCTTAATCCTTGGGGGTTACAAATGTCTTCATTTATTTAAAAGTACGTAAATAATTCAACATTTTTTTTCGGGCAGTTTATACTGGATAAAGAATAAAAATGCAAATTCAATTCCAAAGGATGGGCCATCGGCCGGTTTCTTTTTAAAAATGCTATAAAATAAACAATGTTCAATATTTTTTTAAAGTTTGTTGATTTATTGAAAAGAGTAAATATTCGTATTAGTTATTATATATTAGTTTGAGACCCTATTTTACGAATACCTCAATCAATATTGTGCTTAAGTCCCTGAATCGCTTCTGGATTATCAGCATAGTATCGATCTTTAACAGCACTCTACAGAAAAAAGCCTACATCTCCAAAACGGCTGATTACACGATCTTTTCAAAATTTGCACTATTTAAGAAACACGGTACTCACTTTGGAAATAAATATTCAATATTTTCCAACGTTGTTCAAGTATAAATTTATTCATTTCGAACTGCGGCGATATGATGTTGAGTTGTTTTCAATTTTTTTTTAGCACGTAACAGCTGTTTGTGTCAAAATAATCAACAATTTAAAAAGAAACCAACAGATAGCCCACCCTGTATATACCTGAATCTGGAGATTAGCATTAGCCATTTTAAATTTTTGATATTTGGATGAAGTTTATGACTTTGTAGTATATTTTTGTAAAATCGATCATATAAAATATGAGGTTTCAAAATTGTTTATGGTACAATTTTAGAATTCCTACAATTTTTAAAGAACGAAATCAGTTTTTTTGTCAGTTATTCCTTTCAATTTTTTTAATTTTAATGCATTTTTTGAAGAAAAAACTATTATACATTAATAATATGCAAAAATTACAGACATTTTCTGTTTACTAATACTAAATTATAATTACTATAAATTTGTCAACGAAAAAGCTGAAATTGAGAATTGATGCGTTGAATTTTCCACTGTACTGTTTCAGTTGGGTTGAAAAACTCAATTCGTTTTATTTTTCCATAAAGACTATTATTTCTAGAATACTTCAAGTAAATGTTATATAAAAAACGACAGTCGGTACCCAAAAAATATTACCGACTGCCTTCAGTATTTAATTAAAAAGACTTTTGAAGAATTTTTCGATGATTTTTATGAAAATCGCAAAATTTATTCTTGGCGTACCTAAGTAATCAATATACAAATTCTTCGTTCAGAGTCTACATTCTTTTATGTTTTATTAAATTTGAGTTATAATGATTTTAATAAGATCCTAGTCCCAGAGTTCTAAAAGTTGTAAGACAATAATCAGAATAACATATCTTTTGAAAAGTCAATTTAACTTTAAAGAATTTCCATCAAAGACGAACTTTCTGCGAATGCTTTTAAAAGTAATAAAAGAAAAAATTATTAAAGAGGTAAAATATAAATATTCAGATAAATTATTTATAAAGCTTTTAAGCAAAACATTTCTTTATGATAATAAATGTGTGGGAATTCTAAATTTTTAGTTGTTCCAGACCCACCCCAGAAAAAAATTCTAGCTACGCTAACGTTGGTACTGAACAACAAAAATGTTTAAAAATGTACAGAGTTTCAGCACTATGTATGGCGTGTAATTTTAACAATTTACTTTTTCTAAATTGACTTAATTTAATTTTTCTGAGTGGAGAAATTGATGTCGAGACCAGTGTAATTTTTCATATTGATGAAAATGAAAAGCGTGTACCCATTTAATATAAAAAAGGCGAAGATGTTCGTGAAGTGTTTATTGAGTTATTTCTACCATTAATATTATTTATTATGCGATAGGAACTGAAGACATTTTTCAATTCCTTTTCATGTTCTTGCTCAAGAAAGGGGCAAGCTTACAAAACACCAAAAAATCTATTCCACGATATTTTATTCAGTTTATCTGCAGCTGAAAAGCGCATTCGGCAGAGAGCTCGAATCCTTGCCCAACCCGTAAAACTCCTTAGATCTTTTTATTTATTTCGTCAGTTCGTTGATAAGACGTCCAAAGGCGGGGGTGGGTACTGGAGACCTTTCTTGAGCCAGGATTGAGGAACAGCGGCAGGCCTCAATGAGGCTAAAGCGGGATCACTAGACGAAAACAGTTTGATTGGTTGGTACACGAATGGGATTTGAATATTGGATTATTTTTCCAGTTGCAAGTGCTTGCAGAGGCTTAGAACTAGAGTTCGTTCGTTTCCTTTCCCCACTCCTGAGCTGTTCCGAGGCCGGGGATTTTCCTGGAATCCTTTTCCCGGTCCCGTCTATGATCCCAACTGACTCTGAGCTCCGGAAAGACAAGCATCCGCCGGGGCATTTTCATAATGGCGGCAAATGGAGTTTATTTAAGTGAAAAAATGTGTTCAAGGCTCTGGTGAGCGAGGAATCTGAAATATTGCGGCCTTAGATAATGTGATCCTCGAAAGATGAAGGAGCGGGAATGGTTGGTTTTGTTTACCGCGGGGCCTGTGCTAGCAAAACAAACTTTGAAAACTTCATCCCCAACGAGTTGATTTTTTATTCAAGATAGAAAAGTGGCGGCACTTTGGAGATGGTTCGAGTTGATGCCTTTGAAAAAAGCTGTTAACGCGCGGCGCGGCTGGCAGTAATGAAAAATGCATTTTCCAACTTTGCTCGCTCAAGACCAAAAATGTCTTTTAAGACTTCACTGTTTATTCTATTTTGGTTTATTCAATTAATATACACCCTATCCCTCAATTTACACGGTAAATACGTACCAAGAAAAATAATAATAATAATAAAAATATATAATAAAGACAAAAATAAAAATAAAAAAGTTGTTAAAACTTTACGAAATCTGTATTGAGAAATCCATCCTTAAATTGAAGATATCCTTTTACAAAATTATAAGAAAATCCAATTTTTTTAAGATAAGTTGGATCGGTATGAAATTAAGATAATGTTACTAAACTTTAGGAAATGATTACCTCAATTAAAGTAAAAGATTGTTTTTTTAATTTTTTCAAATAATGATTCTTAGGAGAATGGATAAATTTGGTGTACTTAAATTAAAGAACAAATTATTTTGAAGCAAAAAATTTTTTTTTAAATTGTATTTAATTACATACGGCTGTTTAGGGCAAACCAAACCATAGCTTATATTATATACATTGATTATATTTAATTAATATTCTCACTGTTCAGTCGCTGCTTTATAAAAAACACGTTTCGTTTTTGTAACGTGTTGTCTTCAACTTAAACTGTCCTATGGACATTAAAGTGCACTTACTAATGTTAGGAGGAAGACAATTGATAAAACACTAATTATAAAAGCGGTCTAAGTCCGAATTTAAAAATTGTCAATCCAGATTGTCAAAGGGAACTAATCGAAAAATTTTATCATCGTCCGCATAGCAGAGTTTCTGAGGATTAAAGACACATTATTGATGTAAATAATAAAAAGCAAAGGTCCAAGATGGCTACCTTGAGGAACGCCTGAAGTGTTAATTATTTGTTACTCGAAACAGTGTAAAATGAGACGCTGTTGCATAAAAAAAAAACTGCAACTTTAATTTTGAACGTCTTTGACTTAAATATAAATAAATGTTCGAACATTACTTTAAAACCAGTTGTTTAAGTTTCTTTTTAATTATCGCTTAAATCGTTATTAGATAAATACGAAAAAAATTTATATCCAAAATATTTCTAAGATGATAAATTTTAGATACACATTTTGTAAAGTAATAAAAAAAATTACTTTACATTATAATATATTTTTTTACTTAACAACTTTTTTAATACTTTCTTGAATTAATTATATTTTTCAAAGTTATAGGTATCTAAAAATTTATACCAAAACTTATTAATTCGTTAAGGCCCAAACGGACGCATTTTCATAAGTTTTTTTAGTCGCCTTAAATTCTACTGAAATCTTCACATAAAAATTCTGAATTGCTCAATACTGATATAAAATTTCATGAAATTTCAGAATATGATAATGATTTTTTATTAAAATTGGAACAACAGAGGTTATGTTCGCTTTTCTTAAGAAAAATCGGTTTTTTCCAAAATTTTTTTTTAGAAAATCATTAATTATGGCTCGAAACCATTGAAAAATTTGGCGGAAAAGTTCATGGACCCTGTTCCTTAATTTGCATATGAGTACGCTTTGAAATTCAAAATGGCGGTATCCAAAATGGCGTTTGAAAGTCGAAAATTCAATGATATATAATATTATGACTATTAAAAAAGAAGTTCATAATGGATTTATTTAGAAACTTATACAGGGAGGTTTTTGAGTTCGCTGATTGCGAATCTGAGGACAAATTTAAGAAATTCAAAATGGCGAGTTTAAAATGGTGGACAAAGGCATTAACATTTTATAAATCTGAGCATAAATTAGCTCTAGGGGGTTTTCGGAGTCGCTAATTGCGAATCTGAGGTCAGATTTGCAAAGATAAAAATGGCGGATCCAAGATGGCGGACGAAAAGATCACAAAATCACATTGATCTGAGTAAAAAATTTGCACTGAGGGGTTTTTGGGGTCGCTGATTACGAATCTGAGATCAATAACATAGTTGAAAGTATGTTACATCGCTTGCGTAGTTATAGTGTTAAACAATCGAAACTAACACTTTGGCTAAAGAACTGATTAAAAGTTCTGTCTCAATGTTTATAAAGAAAAATCGAGCTCAATCTAAATTTTTAATATAAAATTTTATTAAATTAATACATTCAATACATTTACTATAACTATGTCAAGAATAAAATTGTTTTCTGCAGCTGACTACACAATTCAGCAATTGCGCTCTTGTTAAGCTGAATTAAGTATGCGACTGCAGATACTGAATTCTTGAAAACAGCCCTATTCTGGATAGTGAATTCTGTACTTAGTTAAGCATAATGCGCTCTAAGCATTTGATATGCCTAGAAAATCCAGAAATCCGGAACCGACAATCTACTTCTAGTTGATTACAGCACAGTAGGTCTGATTCTCTGTTCCATTCCAAGCTCTCGTTTCCTCGAAAATTCATGAAATTGCAATTTCCTGAAACTTAGATCGTGTATACTCCAGGAAAGCAATTTGTATGTGGCGCCGCCTTTTCAAACATTCCTGCAGGAGCGTCTGCACCAATTTCCAGGTTAATTGGACTTTCGGAAATAAATTTAAATTTCCAATTAATCCACAGCTCCAACTCCTTCTGATTGTAGAAAGTTGTGTGCATTTCTTTTACGTTTCGCCGATCAAATCCTGGAGGCAAAATCCTAGATCCATTCCATCACCTGTGCATCTCTGATGGGAAGAAAATGAGAACCCTTTAAACATGTATTCTTTATCCCGTCGAAATTACGGGAACATGGTGGTAAAGGATTCAACTTCTCTCGTATTTTATAGAGCTCTTTGGGAATCCGAATGCCTGTGACGTAGATACTCCTCCTTCGGGACTTTGGGGTAATTTATCGTCAGCAATACGCACCTGTTCAAAGTTAATTAATTCATCTGCAGGTGAGAAGACCCTTTACGCGCATTTAGCACCACCGTTTGCCTCATTTTTTCTCCAGAATCTTACAGCACCGAAAAATGAGTCTTTGGCCTGGATCCTTTTATTTTCCAGGACGACGGACGGCTGGAGCCCCCGCGTTGCTCCCCCGTGATTGCTAATCTAAGGTGCGTCGGTGGATAATGCCAGGCAGGTGATTATTATTAAAGCGGCTCATCCTAATCGCCCCCATTAGCCGCTACGGACGAAGGTGTAAGCTGCAGTGAAGTCTTTAGAAAGTGTTTACCTCGCATTTCACCAAATTTTAATGGGCGCCCCGCTTTCGGACGGAGCTAGACTTCCGGGAGGTGGCACTTTTAAGGGTCCATCTGGCAGGTCCCCACTGTCCGGGAGGCTGCTCGTAAAGATGCTGAAATTTAATTTTAAATGGGTGCGAGGAGAGCTAATCGCAACTGAATGAATAATTTATTCGTTTTCAGCGGACGTGGAATTTTACCCGCCTCCTGATAAATAATTTACAGCCGGAATTATGGGCGCGCAGCACTTAATTCGGCCAAGTTATGGGAATGATTTCCTTCAGGGAATGGCTTTAATTACATATTTAGAATTAAGAATTATGAAATTTGGAAATTAGTTATAGAATTCGATGCATTTCCCAAAATAGAAGCGGTACGATTTCACAGAAATAAAAATCTTTAAGAACGATATATCACACCTTAAAAAAAATACCCAAAGAGAAAATTTTCCAATTCCAAAATTTCGTAACATAAAAATCATGAAATTCGATTTTCTGTTTGTGTTATTTAATTTTTAAGTTTTTGAAAATATTTGCAGATGAATTTTCAGAAATTTTAATTTTTAAAAAATATCTCTGATAACTTCAAATTATCCTTTTACTACAAAGTTCAACAAAATAAATGAGGAGATCTCAAACACAATCCATTCCAATTTTAATAACTGAGAATGTTTAATTTTAAAATGCTGTACTGAATTTTAAGTTAGATATATTATTCTAGAATTTAAATAAAATATTATCGACATCAAAAAAACTGAAATTCAAAGGGTGTTTTTTTAAGCACGTCCGCATTTAGAATTTAAATAAAACATAAAAATTGTGCAAGTGACCAAAAATTTGGTTTTATTCGAAACATAATTTTTTAACATTTAATATTTAAATTCAACATCTGGCATATGAGCATCGCGGCTGCCAATTACATAGCATATCCTATCAGTAAATTTTTTGACCTATTTTAAGAGCATTTGGTGCTGTATATTAGCAATAATATGTTTTATTTTGACTTCCAATACATCAATTGAAACTGGTTTATCAGCATAGACCAAAGAGTTTACATATCTCCTAAAAATATAGTTAGTCCTTTTAACAAATCGATTGTTTCCGTCGCTGTATGGTGCGTAGCGCCATCCTGTCGAAACTATAAGTCGTCAACATCAATGTCCAGAAATTTTGAAGACAAAATATTCCAAATACCCTACAAATAGCACATTTTGATGGGCAATTATTTGGTCGCTAAAATTTACGAAATGCTCTATAAGTTTTTATAACAGAGCCTTGATTTCGAAAATAAATTTCCACGACTTGGAATCGTTGCTGCAGTGTACATTTTTCCATGGTCATTTGTTAGACCTCACCGGATAAAAATAAAAATGATACTTACAAAAAATGACAAATAATTTGACAGTTATTCCTATCGGAAATCCGGCGTTTCATAAATAAACATCCTTTATTTGTTTTATTGAATCTATTGTATTTTAAAAGTTACATAATCATAATGAGTATAAGATATATATGTAGTAATAAAATAAATTCGTTAAGATTTCAAAAAGAGAAAGTGGCTACCTAAAGAGTTAGTTATTAGTATTTGCTATTAAAAATTTATATTATTCATTTACTAATGCATACGTTTTTGTGGCCGGTTATTCAGAATACTATTCCGGAATTTTTATTAATTTTTCTTTTGAATATTTTCTTGAAATCAACTTTTAATATATTTCTTTAAAAAATATTAAGTTTTGACAATTTGACAAATTGTCAATGAATCAAAACAATCACAAAAAATTGTCTTTTAAAGAATTTGATTTTTAAATATTTTTAAAAATTTACTTTCACTTTGATTTAAAGTTTGATTTCGGAACTAAAAATTATAGAAAAAAAAACACTAATCATCTATGACCAGACACTTTTAAATTTCTTAGTTAATTGATTTAACAATTTAAAAAGAAAAAATTTTAAGATATGAATCGAGGTGTTTTTCAATAACTTCTCATCTCGTTAAGGTTTTAAAATTAAGCTTAGATTTAAATTCTAAAACTATAGTCGCTTGAGTAAAATGTTTGTAGGTGTCATATCCAAGTGCCATAAGATTTCAAAATTTGAACTTTGAACGCAGTGGTTAGCTAGTCAATTATGTAAGATTACTTTCTAAACTAAACCAGTGATGAACTCCACCGATTAGTCGAAAAATGCAGATCGTGTGGATGTTGAACTCGAGCCTAGAGGCAGGAATATCTTTGGTCCTTGGTATCCTTATCGCTGCTCGTAAATTCCCACTTTATAGCCTGGAGGCTCATCAATAATCCGCTCATCACAGGCACAGGACAGCGGCGGGCGGTGCTGCCGTGGCATTTGGCGAAGACGGAGAGCATCCTCGTTGATGTTGGTGAATTTAATTTCGTCCGATATCATCTGCAGCATGAACATCAAAATGTTGTCTCGCTGCAGAGGACAGAGGAGAGATTAGATAAAATTTTATGATCCCCTTCATTTCCACTCGGTTTGGTTCCCATTCGGGACGAGCGAAGTTTTTCAACAAAACTGTCATTCGTTCTGGAGTCAGCACGGGCCTTTCTTCCCGTCGTCGTCGTCGTCGACGTCGGTGGCCAGGGGATAGGTACTCTTCGGAATCCCTGAATTAAACTTATTTCAATGGGCCACTTCTAAGATTAAAACTTTCCACGAGTGGATCGAGTTTCCCTCCTTTTATGAAACGCGTATTAATTCTGGGAGCAATTCAAAGCGAGCTTTCTCTTCCGGATTATGTATGAATTCTGTGAATGAAATGGGAACGTTCGGGCTTACTCCAGAAGTTCCAAACTTTCCACACGTACAGAGGACAAGCACCACATTAAGCTATGGGGTCACAATCGGCTTCAAAAGGCAGACCTCTTCATAGTATCCGCATTTGAATCGATTAAATCTTCTTAATTGCTTCCTTGCTGATTCCGGGGCGTATACTTTTTAAGCAGGCGAACACATTTTTATTGCTTCCTATTAACTACGTTAAAATTCCGAATTTATAAGTTAAAACTTTCAACAACTTCAGGACCATCATCGAAACGCTGATCTGCACGCATTCCTGCAGCAAATGCTGTGCAGCAGTTTCGTGAAAAGTGTTCTAAGGAATTTTGCTAAAAAGTTATATAGGGCTTAGGGCTCTTTATACATATTCAGCGCGAGACGAAACTATGTGTCGGCTGTGCTGAAATTGACTTTTAAACTATCAGAAGCCATAATGTCGGAATTTCAACACTTTGAGCTGCAGCGGAAACTATTTCTACCCGATTTACATGCTTATTACGACCTCCTGCCGGTTGGAACGAAACATTTGAGCAGATTTAATGGGCGAAGAGGGAAGAGGAAATGCTTCTAACGACAGGATAAGCACCACGTCCTGGGGATTTCTTAAAAGCTCACTCCAAATTTAGTTAATGACTCCTCCCGGTCGGTTGCTACTCTGTGGAGGAATTCAATTAATTGCTAAATTCCCTCGAAATTGGCTTAAACCAAAAAGCCTTCAAGTGAAATTCTCGCCTTTCATTAATGGTACACACAAAATGGTTTTTCAACTAGAATGTAGTAAAATTCTAACTAGAGTTGACTTCCTAGAATTTTCAGTTGTAGAGTCTAAAATTCTAATTAGGATTTGTATCTAAATTAAGTAAAATTCCAAGTATAAAATATAGAATTCTATAGTATTTAATTTAACTAGAATTCACTAGAATTTGAATTAAATGCACTAGAACACTATAAATCCAATCAATTTCTCTTAACTAGATTTAAGTCTAAATTCTGAATATTTTGACAGTGTGAATTACTTTTGATCAATATCGTATTGGATAATGCGGTTGCTACTCTGTATCAAAGTACTATCAGTAGGCTTTACGCCTCAGTACATATGATTTCTTTGATTTTGTTGGGCATTGAATATGTCGAATTATTTACCAAAATTCGAAGAAAAGAGCGAAAAAAAAACATGGGGTATACCCGAACACTCATCAACATCAACATAAAAGCCAAATATCCACAGCACCAAACTCTTGCTCCATATTTGGTGTAATCAGCTAAGTGTAGTATATTATAAGTTGCTCCAACCCAACGAAAACATCACTGGAGAACGTTACAAACAACAATTGTTGCGTTTAAGCAGAAAATTGAAGGAAAAACGACCATTGTATACCAAAAAACATGATAATGTGATTTTTCAACATGACAACGTTCGACCATATATTACAAAATCCATCAAGGAAACGTTTAGAAGTATTGAGATTGCCTATGGCAGAGAAGCCAAGTGTCATACTGATGAAATCTGCTTGGCTTCTCAGATTGAAACACTCATCAATCTTTTTTTTTTGAGTAATAGAATATCAGTCTGTTTGTCTGTTTGTTGGTTGCTCAATTGCAGCAAAGGTGAATTTTCTAGTTTTGCTGGCTAGCCGGTCGGTGGGTCAAATTACAACAATATCAATGGTAGTGTGGCGATGGTATATTAATTTTCTTGCCACTTAAAATCCCAAACATTAAGAAACGTGTTTCAAGTTATTTATTTATGTTTTATTTCTCTAGAACAATTTTTAAATTATTTTATACGAACAACTATTAAGTATTTGATGACGAAACAAAGATTGAATTTCTATTCCTTTAAAAATCCAGAAACAAATCCCATTTTCCATGGTTTGCTTCTTTGATTGTTCCTACATACAGCCAAAAAGACAACGTCAAATTTTTCGATATTCAAGTAACATTATATTTCTCACTAATATAAAAACTATAAATACAAGTGTCATCACCATACCCAAAAACTGTTCTATTCATTTACCCAGAACTAATGTCGGTATAAATCAATCAATCACTCCATCGTAATCGATATCTCTTAGTCCGTGAAGTGTCAAGTTGCCAGTCTTCTAATCTACCTGTTTTCTCATCATAGTCTGTTTTTCCTCAATCCCGAAAATTCCAGGTGAAGCGTACATACAAAAAGGAACAAAAAAAAAAAAAAAAAAAAAAAAGGGAAAACATTACCGAACCAAATCCACTAAGTCCTCAATGGGAATGGTTCCTTAATTGCAGCGCATTCAGGAGCAATCGAGTCGCAGATTAGATTCGCAGCCTATTGAGGGGAATCGCTGGGTAATTCCCTTAATGTCGCCAGAAACGATTCCTTTCGATATTTACATTCGAACAGCGGCACTGGCGGAATAGTCCAGGATTTATTAGGCCGATGGCCTACTTTCCCCATCCTGTGGGAGTTCCGTTCCCGGTTTCCCCCCGGACCCCACACTGTCTGTTCTTCGCATCGTCAGCATGAGACGAGAGCTTGCATTAGACGTCATTTGTTATCCCCGTCCTTTTAATGATATGTTTCAGGGAGTGATTCTTTGAGGGAAGGAACAGCGCCAGATGTGGCCGTCGTCCGTTCAATCCAATAAATTCCTCCGGGAGGCGACAGGACCAGCGCTCCCAATTTATTTGATCAACTAATGGATTTGATAATAGGGTGGTTATTAATTTGACTAGGCCACAGACAGGGCATCCTCGACCAGGATGTGCAGACACGTACTAATATCCGAAATAAATTTTCTTAGATCCCGGTATTTGTCGTACTATTCCCGCCTACATCCCGGAGGACGACATCGGAATCATTTAATCCTGTTGTTGTCTTGTGCTCGGGAAAATTGTTTGGTAAATACCGAAACGCTCCTTTTGCTGCCTTCACGCTCGTAGCTGATGTTTTTGTGTGACCATCGGGACCATGTTCAAGAAAATCTCTCCAGAAACACAGCTCTGTCTTGTTTCCCTCGGGGTACTTTTGGCCAGTGCTCGATGTCAAGGTGACTGCGGTTGCAACAGTCGTTTAGGCGGGAAGCGCCGGAAGCTAAGGCGTAAATTTTATTCAGTAATTAGACTTGCAAAATAACTAATGGGAGCCCTGCAATGATTTTAAGAGCACCCTGTGTCTTTGGACTTCCGGCTTATTGCGGTGCGGGCAAATGTCCTGACGAGAACGTAATAAATATTTTCTGCTGGCTAATGTGGTTAAACACCGGAATATCCTGGGATTTTAATGAATTAATAGGACCTGTAATTGTAACATATTTATGTACCTTGATTTTGTATAGTTCCATTTTTTAGTCATCTATTCCATATCTTTGCATATACGAAACTTAAATAAAATCCAGACAAATATTATATTTGAATCCTTCTTGAAGATATTTATGTATATAATAAAAATGTTTTAATGCGGCTGAATTTAATTCAACATTTTTCCTACAATCACGAACTTTATTTTACCTTTGTATATTCTTTTCAGCTTAATTGGTTCAGTAAATTCGAAGCAATTCTGCGGATAATTGAACTGCCAAATCGAGGAACAACATTTGCAATTCACAAATAGAATTTCCGTTTGTCACGAAACCGAAAAAAATAATTAACTCGCTAGTTAATTAATCGAACGCAATGAAATCAAAGAGGCCAGTATTTGACGAATTGGGTCAGCATTCATTCAGTCAGCTCAGCACCTAGTTAGTGTAGGAATAATTTAGAAGTATACCTTTGTAGGTATCCAATACTTATTGGTGCCTCTCGTTACTTTTGATATATCACATATACCCCAATATTTTTGAAAAAATATTATGGATTTCTTTAAAAAAAAATTTTGATATGATATGACTCATGCAAAATGTCATGACGCTAAAAGGTGTAATTACGACGTATTTTTAATCTCAACTATCAGCATAATTAAAAAATAACATAGTTGATATGAAATGATTTAAGGTATTAAAATAAGAATTTCTAAAATATCAAATGTTAATTATTAAATAAATTAAATTAGTATTCTATGCAAATTTATCTTTTACATTTTATTTTACTTTTTTCATTTAACTCCCTATAAATTAATATTTATTAGGAGATATAATTTAATAAACAATTCTTCACTCGTTTGAATTAAGCAATTAATCCTATTCCTTTATCTAGGTGCAGAAATCCTTTTAAAATTAAAATTAAATGTAAAAAATTCAATCATTTTTTAAACAGGATGAAAAAATTGTATTAAATTCTGAGAAAGAGGTGATTGAAGACCTATCTAAGTTCAGTGGGTATATTACAGGGTGTTAATTTTTAATTGCATTAATTTTTAATTGCATTAATTTTTAATTAATTAATTAATTGCTAAAATTTTAGATTAAATAATTTAGAAATATTTTATTATAATCATTAAGATTTTAAAGCATGTTTCCTTTTTTTTTTAATTATCCATTGTCCTTAATATAAAAGTTATATGTTCGACCAAAAATTCTTATTAAGATTATAAATCTTTTGAATCTATCTTTATTATTATTAGAATATTAGTATTGTTCATTCTTCTTCTTATTATTCTTATTATTTTAATGCTTGTTTAATTATCAGTATTCAATATTTATCATGTTTACTTGGTCTAATTACATTTTAATCTTTTGTATGATTTTAAATTTTGTAAGACAAATGCACACATGTTGTAGTTATGTTATAACCATATTTTTACGAATTCGTTATTGTTTAATGCTTTTAAGCTGACTGTTAAATAAATAAAGAGCATAAGTCACTATTCTTTCAAGCAATTAGATTGAATTAAGGTACCTTTATAGCTCTGTTACCTTAGGGCTTTTTAAGAGCCAGTAAGGTAAAAGCTGGACCTATATGTACCTATAGTCTTACAGTTCAATTTAGTCTCCATTAAAAGCTTTATCTTCTGTATAAAACATATATACCTACTCATCAAACAAATAAAAAAACAAAAGAATACTTCAAAACAGAAGGGCATATTAAAATCAGCAGTGGGATCGCCGTCATGCAACAAGTGTGTTTACTGAAGCAATTACAGCGAAAATTCCACCACAATCTTTATTAATAATTCCCTCCCGACTAGAGGGGCAAATAAAAGTCCAATATTGTTTCCGGCCCGAGGGTGCTTCCAATTGTTATAATTGCTTTTTTGCTAAGCCGGCGAGAGAACTTTGTTCGCGCAGATAATGGCCCCTGCTTGTTAACAGGGAGTTTGCTGTTAACACAAAAGCCCTGAGCATTATTTTTATGCGGAGGAAGGTGTAAAAAAGCCAACGAAGTTTCCGAACAGGCCCCAAAGATGCCTCAGAGAAAGATGGTGCTCTCGTTATTCCATCCGCACTACTACTCGTCTAGAACAATGCCTTGAAAGAAAGATACGCGGGGAACCGGAAGATGTCCGGGTGTATTTGAAAAATATGAAAAACATAATTTTCTTGAAATATTGAATGACAGCGAAAATTTTGAAAACAAAGAGCCCCGCCTGAAGTCGCGTTGAATGGTGAAGTGGAGGAGTTCGCTTCGTGACGGCTCCTCTTAGTCGTGTGTAATATACGGCCCTATCTGACACGATTCGGCTGACACGCGTGGATATATTAGAAACCTTAGAACCTCCAGCGTCGAGTCGAACACATTCATTTTCACGGTGGAGTAGCTCCCAAAGAACAAGGAGTGCGAAAGGGTGAGTTTGGCTCGAAGGAGTTGATTCAGCCATAAATCATACAATTTTTCTCTTATTTCCTCTTTGAAGGAAATTAAATTCCTAGATGTAAGAACATGAAATACATACTCATACTCATTTTAGAGGTATGCCCTTACGTGGTACTGCAAAATTGGCATTTTTAAATTTTTGTTTTCTGAGAAACATTAAATATATAATGACAAGGTGAAGTAAATCGTAATCAACGAATATGACATTTTCCATTTATTTTATTAAGTGCAAAACCCCTCCTTTGGACCCCTTCGAAGAATTTCATTATTTGAAGTTATGTGTGAGAGTGTGCGTAAGTGTGTATACTTGGCCTTATAACTCTTGGGAACACTGCAAATCTTAGTGTTTTAAAAACGATTTATTTTAAAACACTTTTAGTGGGTTTTTTTCTTATAGTTTAGTTTTAAGTATTTGAGGGTGCTTAGAAATCAAAAATACTGAAATGCTTTACATCGAAATTGAATAGATGTGTAATATTATTAGTAATTATGGTTTTTATTAAAAAAATCAAAAATAAAAATTAGAATATGATTTTTATTTTTAAAATCAAAAATTAAAATCATGTAGTGATCTGAAATAAAAATCGGAAATGACATTTGTTTTTAAAATCTATATAAATAAAAATATAAATGTTTGTTCAAAATCTTAAATCTCCAAAATTCTTCACCGACTTCTTAGAAATTTTGGCGTAAACGTTGCATTCGAATAAGCACGTATTTTTATATACTTTGATTTTAATAGTAAAAATCCTTTTATTATTATTTCGATTTTTGTTTTTAATAATAAAAATCTTTTCATTATTATTATAAATATAAATAAATTCCATAATTTTATTTCAGATTTGAAAAATAAAACTCACTTTCTGATTTTAAAAATAAAAATCATTTCTTGATTTTTACTCGAGATTTTAATAATAAAAATCATATTCTGATTTTTTTTTTGATTTCAGAAATAAAAATCATATTCTAATTTTTATTTTTTATTTTTTTAATAAAAATGCGAAAAATATTTTTTATTTTTTATTTTTATGGACAAAATCACAAATTTAAGAAGCACGTCAAATTTTTGAAGCTCAGGCCATAAGAATCACAATGCTACATTTGAACCTGAAATTAAGGTGTTGGATTTTTAGCAGTATCTTTTTAGATATTTTAAAATACATCATCACCTCTTTTGTGGAGAATAGAATTTATAGTTTTAACTTTTAAACCTGTTTTACCTCGAATTTATGTACAGTAAAACCCGTTTAAATGCAACCCGCTTTACTGCACAATTGCTTTTATTGCACACGATGCGAATGCACCGAATTTTTTGCCTTATTAATGTGTAGAAATAAAGACCGCATTATTGCACACCTCTTAAATGCACAAACCTCTTATTTGCACATTAATTTCAGGCACGAATTTTCTATTTGAGTTAAAAAATAACCGGATAAATGCAATATACATATTTTAAATGAACAGATCTGTAGAAGTGTAGTACTTTTACATTGTCCACTCGGTGGTTACCATTTAAAGGCAAAGAAGAAGAAGAACACTTTCTCGTTAGTCTTTGCTTTGACATTTCAGTCTTTTTGAGTTGGCGGGTGGACCTTGCAAATTGCGGATTGTAATTGTTTAATTTTGGTAAAATTTGTAAAGTAAAGACGAAAACAGAACGCTATGTAATTAATCAAACTGAAAAAAAGTAGTCAGAGCTCTCTTAAATGCACAACATGTGCATTTATCTAAAAAACGTTTAAATGCACAAACCGTTTAAATGCACGGAATTTTCTGACAAATTGGATGTGCATTTAAGCGGGTTTTACTGTACAACATAAATTCTTAGAGTAGGTAGGAAAGAGATTTAATTATAATTAAAGTAAATGAAACTAAAGCTAATAAAAATTCATGGAATGTAATTAATAGCTCTCACAAATAAAAGAACGTTTGTGTCGTGTTTGTCTCACTCCAGGGCATTTAATTCTCCTTGGCTTTTTCTCGACAAGCCTGAGTATATATCGTTTGCGTTTACGATCCCGAAAAATCTTCTAGTCTTATCATCAAACCTGGGAAGACCTATCTGAATCTACTTGAGTCCCACCTTCAAAATCAGAGTCCCACCGGCATACATTCCACGTTTGAGGGAGAGTAACAAGTGTTCTAAATACAGAGACTACAGAAAGCTCCCCCAGCCGAAATTAACGTTGATAATGGTGGGCCCAATTCGAAAAACAGAAGCGGGATAGGCGGGACCCTAGTTGTCCGCTGTTAAGGTTAAACAGAATTTTATGGGAATTACCTGGGAAATCTGTGGAACGCCGGATACACTGTTCCTGTTGAGGGTTCCCGGTTCCTCTATCATTTCAGCTTCATTGACTGTTACTGCTTCTGGCGTTTTTTATTGTTATAGGTGTGCTGATGGTAAAAGGCTTACTTTTCTTTTATTGCTCACCAGACACAGGGCTCTAGGGTTCTAGGGTTGCTTCTGCTTTCCGTCTGTTCCGGGATTTCGGGATATTGCACCGCTCCAGCCCCGCCTGGATATAGCCTGGAACTCCCAAAAATTACTGGCGCATATCCTGGGCGGAGAAGGCTTCTGCAGGTCGATCGTTGACTGCTTGTTCCACAACATCCACAATTGGCTGAAATGCTGAATAATTTGTTTCTTGTTGCTGATGTTGTTGCGGCCTCGTCTCAGTCCTCTTGCAGGCTATAAAAGATGTTTATTTGCTGTTTGAGCACTCCATAATTCGGGAGTCGGGAAGAAAAGGCGCTTTTGTGGCTCGGATCAAATTACTTTTCAACTGTCGGTCGGGCGGGGGGGAGGGACACGGCAAATAATCGGTTTCACGTTTTCTGTCGAAACTTTCGAAAGTTCAACAATTGCGGAATTTGATTACCCGCAGAAGTGGAAAATTTAATGAGCCATACGCCTCGTACCGCGCTCCATTGAGGCTTATTTTGTGGTTCCATCCTGAAATTTAATTTCTCTGTGAATGGTAATAAAAGAGAAATTATATAATTTATGACTGAATTAACTCCTTCGCACCATTCATAATCTCTCAATTCTGATGTTTGGGAGTTATACAACCATGAAAATTTATGGGTTCAGCTTCACAAGTCAGATTCTAGAATTGGAGGGTTTCTATTGAAATTAAACCATAAAGAAGACAATTTAAAACACAAAAAACTTAATTTCATCTAACATCTTTAATCTTAACTTCCAACCTATATTTTGGTACTATTATTAAACATTTCATAAATTTTTTTAAATATAAAATCAAATGCCATAACTCATAACTTAAAAAACAACAAAAAATGAGTATTAATTTTTATCTAAAAAAACAGAGCACGATTTCAAATTGAAAATCAATTGAAACTATTTTTTGCAATAATATTTCGTTGTATTAGAGTGTAATGAGTATTTATATGTCTAGAGTTGTTTTTAAATGCAAAAATCTCTAATATTTTGTTCTTGGCATTATAATGGTTTACGGATCAAAAGAAAGGTATTCCTCTCTAGTTATAATTAGTAGATCATCTTTTTCGCCTAAAGGTTATAGTGTGGCAGTTAAGACTTAAGGAGTTACATAGCTCAGGTTTACCACCATAACTTAAAAAACAGTGCTAAGATGCCTGATTATTGAAAGTCTGTTAAAATGCTTTAAAGTAGTAAGTAAAAGAGTAATTCTTGATTTGCATATCTGCTCAAAGACATGCTTCTCAACATCCAAGCAGTTAGAGTCTGTAAAAAGCGTGTTAAATGAAATATCTTGATAAAATAAATGACGGAATGCAGTGGAAAAAAGATCCATAACATCTATTATTCCAAATAATTAAGCACAAAGTTGCAAACTTTCCCCACACTAAAGGTGCTAGAATATTACGTGACAACTACTTAGTAAGCACCCTCGCCTCTGAAATGGTGTTCGCTTTTTCAATAAAACCACTAAAAAGAACGAACGCGAATAGAATTTAAATTTTTTCTCTGTCCAGGAAGTACTAAAACACTGTCAGAGTAAATCCAATTATCCTCTTAACCCTTCAGCCCTCTCAACCTTCTGTGCTGAGCTGACTGAAGTGAATGCTTTTCAATTGGAATTTACCCAACTTTTAAAATGAGAAATTTACTTTAAAAATAAAAATGGAGGAAAGATATCCTAAAAATAGATTTGTCCTCGTAGCTCACGTGTGCCAAGTGGGAGTGGAGTGTAGCATTGCACTTTTGAAATTGAAGCCTTTTTCTGGCGTTGCGTTAGTGATAAGCAATAATTCGATTATTTTATGCTATAGATTCGTCTATCTTAGGTTTAATTTTTACTATTTAATTTATTATTTTAACTAATGTAACTACCGGCGAAAATTACATTTTTTTGCTTGACATCGAGAAAATAATATTTTTTTTCGGGGTTACTCTTGTTTTAGTTTTCAAAAAAAATTTCATGTTGTACCTGACAAAAAACCCTACAATTTAAAAAAACAAAAGAAGTTTTTACATCCCCAAGAAGTGCCTTGGGGCACTTTTCACCTTCTTAATTGCTTAGACCCTTTCTTTAATACTTGTGTGGTAAATTCACAGATATCTTAGTAATGAAGAAATTTTTGTTTTATTTTGTTGTTTTATATATTATATAAAAATAAAATCAATTTATCACATTTAAAAAGTTCACACGATTATTAACACATTACCAATTAAATACCTCACACTAAATTATTCGAACAAATTGAGTTGATTTGTGACAAAAAGTGATAAATATAAAAATAATTGTTGTTGGTTACTTGTAAATGTTTAATTCCCGAAAAACTCAACTTCAAAATTTCAAAAAAAAAACTTAGTTTTTAATTATGAATTTCTACACATTCTGTACAAATTGTATAAATATCTGAAATGTAAGATGTTTCCACATTTGTATTGTGAAAAAAATCTACAAGAACACCTGAAATTAAGTAATTAATGGAAAATATCGTTTTCAACTTATAGACGGTGACAAGCACGCATTTGTCTTGAGAAATAGCTAATCGACAAAATTACAAATTTTCAGGACCTTTTTATATGTTATCTTAAACATCTTTAATTTAAGGATTTTCAACAATTTTCGTGAAAACTTTGTGATAATATCAAGAAATCGCAGCTTTGAACTTCAATTTAAGAAGATGTCAACATTTCATAATTGTATGTTTATAGCTTATTTAATAGGTCAGTCTGTAATGCGACGCATTGGATGGAAGCCAGCAGGGGTTGTGGGTTCAATTCCCACCAGAAACCCTGGTCACAAAAGATGGTATCACAATGGGCCTATAATGACCTAAATGTGTCTTTGGACAACCACATCAATCTACATCTAAATCTCTAGCTCATTTAGCTTCATTTCTTTATAATCACCAATACCACGCATAAAGACAAATTCCTCAACCTTCAGATCAAACCAAAGCAAACCAAAAATGGTTCGAACTAATTAAAGCTAGAGTTAGGAAAAAAAGACGAATCCAATTCCCTGATTTAACAAACGTATTAAATTCTCCTTGTAACCAAGTACCTAAACCAGAGTTAGAGAAGTTAGGATAGGACAAAAGTCTGGGAAGGAAAACCTTTGCAATATATGTATGTGTGTATAAAACCAAACCCTTTGTGATCCGAATGATAAAGTATCCTGAGAGTCAGGTCCTATTTGAATAGCTCGACTCCCCGGTGTCTCTGTTGTCAATTGAACATACTAAACTAAAGTCGGCTAGGACTAGGAGGAAACTGTCTTCAAGTTAAAGTTCAACGACGGTCTAGTCCCCATTTGCCCAAGGCTTCAATGGAAAACTTCACCGAGAGAGAGAAAGATATTTACGACTAAAACAAAAGATTTATTGAAGACGACTATAGCTCTATGCTCGGAACATAAATCATAGTCCTATCTGAGAATCTAGTTCCATCACCGGAGGCCGAGATATGGAGTCATGAAGTGAGTGGCCGCATTACGATGAGAGTAATCTGTTTGTAAGAAACAATTACACACATCTTCCCGTCCTATTCCTGACCCATTCCGACAATGCTGTCGGGTTAGCAAGCAAAATCCCATCCGAAAAGCTTATGATAAAATCATGCCTCTGGATTCAGCCATTATACGAGTGTAAGCTCCTTTTTCGCTGCAAGGACCACCCCAAAGTCCTTTTGATGCTCCTCTGTTCCTCATAAGCGCGGTCGTAATGCGCCGTAATGGCACTGGCCGCTAAGACTCGCTGGATACGTGGAAAAGTAATTGGTCCATTAAGTAATAATTAAACGTCATATAAACATAATAAAGACAAATGAAGGGCTCGGCGTAACGACTTCCTTCACAGGATTTCGAGTCGTTCGAATTCATTCCGGGCTGATGCAGAAGCGCGGCGACCACCACGACGACGAGGACGACGACGACAATGCCCCCATTCGGTTTATGGGCGAATCAAAAGTCCTTTGTCAGCCGGGACCGGGACCGGGACCGGGAGGACTCTTGTTGTTTTATGCAACACTTTATGTCTGCCCAGTGGACATTTTTTATAGTTAAGTGGTTTGCTTTATGGCCTCAATTTAGAAATACTGTGGAACAGTTGCGCCCAAGTAATTTGGCGCTTCATTTCTGCTACTTTGTTCGTGGCGCTCGGCCCTGGGAGCTTGTCGCCTGCAAATCGGATAGTGTGGCCACAGCTTAGCCTACGAAATTCAGGCGACAGGCAGCGGTGGGATGGCTTAATGATGCTGTTAAATGTTATTATCTTTTTAATCTTGCAAGAATGAGGAATTCACGGCACGCAAAACACGAGTTTTGAAAGCTATAAACTCTGTCGCTGGACTAAAGAAATTGGGCGTAGAAACGCCGAATAATTTTCTCGTCCCATATCGCTTGAGCACTTTCGTCAATTACGCGAAAAGGACAAAATTGCTGAAATAATGTTTGACACAGTTGTAGAAAATTGAGGTATAGAATACATAATGATTAAGTTTTTTTTACGAGGTGGAATAGTCGAAATAACCCTTAATAAGTTTTTATTTTTTGTGAGTCAACATTAAATTTAATATTCGTTGTCATTTGGCTCAGTAAAAGTGATAGTTGGTCGTTATTTAAAAGTCCTTGAGACGTACGAAGAGCGATCATAAAACATAAAAATTATTTTATTTTTCAATGTAATCTTCTTCTAATTCAAAAACATTTGTTATATCGCTTTTCAAGTTTTCTCATTCCGGGTGAAAAAAAAAAAATCTTGCTCTCGAGTCTCAAAAAATTAAATTATTAAAAAAAAATAAAACCCGACTGTTTTAAAAAAATATCAACTAAAAAGCAAAAAACAAGCTCTATCATCTACAAAAATTTGTAAGAACAATATATAATGCACACTACAACGTTTATTTGTTCGATATTTTTTAAACAAATAATAAAATATATATTATTAAATAAATATAACTTAAATTTTGGAAAAAGTATTGAAGGCGAGGACAAGCAAAGAATTAAAAATTACATTTTACGAGACAATGTAATTTTATAAATTAATAGTTCAAAGAAATTTGATAGTTCTTTTTTCGCGAACGCCATATTTAAATTTTATACCCTATTTCACTCCCATAATTAAGACGAATATAATGACACCTCATATGTTAAAATCCGTGAAATCGTTTAGACTACAGAGCTTCTTCAGCAGTCGGGTAAAATGGCCTCTACATATCGCAGTCATACCTCGTCATTGTTCTCGAATTTGATGTCTCGAATGTGTTCTTTTAACATAGGGCATATGTAGAAATCACTAGAAACGAGATTTGGTAACTATGGTGGGTGGGGTGGGGTTCCATCAACTAAAATCCCAAATTCTTGTTGGCACCTAGCATAATCTTGAACGTCTGTGTTGGTGCGTTATCTTGATGAAAAAGCACCTAACTTTCCTCGTTGTTTTGTTTCAATTTCTATATCAATATTTCATAATAAGGATAGGTAAACGTTGTTCCTTTTACTAAATAATCAATGAAAATGATCCTTTAGTGTCTCAAAAGTCTTTGTCTACAACAGGAGCGATCTCAAATTTGTTTACTACCGGCGAAGAATGACATTTTCAAGCCATGCTTTGTTTTTTTTTTTTTTTAATTTCAGGATTAAAGTTATGCACTCACGTCTCATCTACAGTCCCGAATTATTGTAAAAATTTGGCTGAATGCGCTTGCAATCCAGCTAGATTTTTTGAACCTCTGTTAACATTTGCGGAACCCAACACGCGCTGACCCTTCTGAAGAAATATTGATTGAAATCTTTTAAAAGATATCTTCAGAGAATCAGCTATAAAACGAATGGTCACACGTCTATCATACACACAATTTCTTCAACTTTTTTGTTCGATAACAAACGTACAAGGTCTGCCATAGCAATCTTTACCATATTTTTGCAGCTTGTACTTCCATATAACATACTATAATCTAAGAGTATAGACTGTAAAATAAGATTAAGATATGGCATAACGAAAACTACACTAGTCTCAGTGTTAGCAGCTCTTGAACCAATTCTCTTAAATCTTTGCTCGCTCTCCTTTCTAAGAAATATTAAAAATCTTATTGAATGATATATTTAAATTGTAATTAAAGCCACACCTTATCCATGAGTGTCTAGTTAGTGTTTATATAAGTCTTCTCTAAAATCTTAGTAAAATATAAATTATTTAAGTTTCCGCTGAGTGTATTTCTATTTCTTAATGGCATACTATTTCATTAAAAAAAAAAATTATATGTGTATTTAAAATTTATTTTTATTAGATTAGATCTTGTGTTTATCTTAGTTCTCTTTTTCTACGAAATGATATTGAAAAAACTCCAACATCGTTCCTAAATAATTTTCTCTCCGTAACCAATTACTCAACTGGCAACAATATTTCAATGTTTGTTTGATATATTTATTTTAAAACCGAATTCGCAGACTTTTTCTCTGATTACACTCCAGCTTATTTGCTCTCCTTAACTTCAATTAATTAAATTGAAAAAAAAATTTCGATTGAATTCAAATGAAAAAAAAAAAAATCTCTACATTTTCAGGATTCGTTTACCTCGACATATTCCACTGATTCCAACTCTCCTCTGTTAGTTGCTTAATTAAGAACTAAACAAACTTTTCACATGTTCCATGTTTGAATGTTTTCTGCTTGAAATCGGAGTGTATGTCGTTTTGTAATCGCATTGAGTCCGGAAATTAATTAAGGCAATATCTTTGCAGAACCGAAAGTCTAACAACTTCATCAACAGCCACTGAACTGGTTCCAACGTACGACTATCAGACTGACTGCACCGCATCGGTGAATGATGGTCGTCTGAATAGAGTGCATGAATGGAGTTGAAATGACCAACTCCAACTTTAACTTCAAACAAAGACAAGGTGAACGAAAGGTGGAGAATGATTGACCACACTCACCAGCTCCAAATTATGTTTCCGTAGGTCAGTCCAAAGTTTATTTGCTAACTTAATTCAGCGCAATTCGTCGACTTATCACCACCTAGCCTACATATGTACACTATACAGTACAGAGTGCATCTTTCGCCCTCTGTCCGGAGATTGGACAAACTATTTGCAACGCTCCTTCCGTTCAAATCAGGATTGTGGCCAGGACATATCTCGTCCATACTTTCTTGTGAGAACGTTTGTAAGCATAACGACTTGATAGACTTTCATTTCAAGTACATACACATTTGTGGGAGTTGGACTGGAGTTTGAGAAATAAGAAGTAAGAACACATCCGTCTCCCTTCCTTAACTTATCCTTTTACAGAGTCCTGAAGGAGCCGACCCAGTTGTTCAACTGTGTAGGATGAATTCGATTAACTCGGGTGTACGCTCCTGAATGACCATCTTATGAATATAAATCACAGTCTTGCCGCTTTCCCGAACTTCATATGATTGACTTTTCGTTATTTCATGTAAATGGCATAGTACAACTTTGCTCGGGTTGCCCTTCAATTCAATATTCTTCTTATTGGCATTCCTAACAAATTCATGGTGTTTTGGCCAAATTAATTGAATTTCCATTTTATGCGTTGTATTTTGTACGATGGTTTTGACATTAGCCTTTGAGAATTGAAAATCTAGATGTTGTAATTTCTCCTCAAATACCCTAGATAGTGATACCTACATTTGCGAGTTTACCTAAAAGTTTAAACGAATTTGGAATAACTTCTATGAAAGTAATTAATCTGTAAAAAAACTAAATCAAGTCGTAACTTTTGAAATAAATAAACGTTACCCTATTAATTTTATTTAAGATAAATTGAATGAGCTTTTTCTACACGGAACATTCTTTTAAAGCAGTCTTATTATATTTTGCTCACTCACAACTTTAACTTTTCTCTGAGTTCCATCAGCATATACATTAATTAAACTCTAAGTATTTACAGTGAACTTTGTACATATTTTGCTTCACGTAACAAAAATTTGAAATCTTTTTCTTGGAATACTTAAATAATTTAATTAAAATAAGAAACTTTTTTACGAATTTTTGGGATAAGACCGAGCCGTAAGAAAATTTTCAAGGATCAAATAAATAATTCTATTACATAAATATGTATTTCTTGACATCAATCATGCTTCTAGGAATTTTCGGTAAAAATTCTAAGTATACCAAAGTACTGTAAAGAAGTTAGAAACCTTGAAAGAAATCATATAAATTTCTTATCCAAGGGTATTAACAAAAATCATCATTAAATTGGCGAAATTAAATTAAAGGCTCCCAGTACGGTTTTTTACACGAATTTATTGTAGACGACTTTACTTTAATACTAATGAAAAAAACAAATTTCTTTTAATTTAATACGATAAATCCACATTCTAAGAAATTTCTTTGTTCGTATTACTTCACAATTACATCATGCAACTTTAATACCTTTTACCTTTAATTAATAATAAAAAATCTAACCTAAAAGTGTAGGTGAGAGAAGTGTTTTAAATAAATTAAGTAGAACAATTTTAGTGCGCCATCTAGCTATAGTATGTGCAATCCGTGCTATACTATATTTAATATTAGGTCTGTCTGCTAACTCCAAAGTTTTTACTCATAGGTAAAAATGTTTACTTGAAAATGTCTATTATTGACAGCACTTCCCCTCTTGTCAAATCACCGATTGCTTGTCACTGTGTAATCTATCATTTGTATGTTTCAATTTTGTGTTTCGATTCAGATAGAAGTTAGTTATTGAAAAACATTTTAAATAACTTAAAAACATATTTTACAATCCTCGATTTTTATAAGTTTTTCCTTTGACATCTTGATCATATTTGACAGTTTACATACACAAGTAAGATTTTGAAGGTGTACACAATTTGGTAACTTTTAATGTTTATCCCTACTGCCATATGAAACTTTTTATTAAATTTTTAGTCAAGAAAATTTTAAAGGTTACCAGACAGTTGTTCATTACTTTAATTTAGCTTAGTTCCCGATTCAAAACTTTCAATCAATATTTATACGCCTTGCAAAACCTTCTACACTTACAAGTCGTGGGAAAAAATTCGGAGCAGCATCCAAACTAAAGCCCCTATCTTAAAATAATTTTCACTAATGTTTACCAAAAGAAGTTCGCTTTTAAATAAACTATTTGTATATTTGATCACCTTTTTAAGTAAAATATGTAAAATTTTTGAGTTTAAATCCAACTTAACCCATTAACGACGAAGCGGACATTTCACAGTCCATTGTTTTTTCGTCTATAAAAAGCTTAAGACCAACTAAATATTATTAGAGGAAAAAATTGTCTTAACTAATAGAAAGACCAGCTCTTTCCGAATTTGAGGTCAGATTTGAAAAATTGTTCAATAAGAGAGTACATGAAAATGTTAGTAACAAATATTTTCAAGATGGCGGATCCAATATGGCCGCCACTACAACAAGCAATTTTTCTTTGTTAATTCACAGCATGCAAGTAGTCATTACTTATGTTTTTGAGGTCGCTGATTTCAAAATGCATGAGTTTTTAAAATTTTGCTGTTTGTTTGCTATAGTTATCCTTCCTTCATTTTTAGCTTTCAGTTCTTTTATAAAGTTTTATTTACATAAATTGAATGCCGTATTTTCAGGGCTTTATAAAATTTAATATTTCGTGTTTACCAGCCCATATGTTTTTTTTACTAAACTATATTAAAATAGAGTTGTTTTGTTCAGTATAGTAGTTTTTGGTTTTTATAAATTCCTTTCTGTGAAAATGAAAATTGAGCTGAAATTTGGTACACATGTCGATGGCAATAAATTGTAACACTTCTTATAATAAAATTTCAAGATGGCATCTCCAAAATGGCGGACTATTTTTATTATATTATTTTTATATTTTATTTTATTTATGGTTCAATTTGATTCGAATTCAATATTGGACGATATTTCATATAGTGTTTTTAAAATACTGAAGCTATGTAGGTTGTATCCAAACAAGCTTTTTGTCCTTACACTCATAACTATGTATCAAAACTCAGACTAACTTTTCTTTAGTACCCATTTCGAAAATAACTCAAAACTTAGATAACTTAGATACTTTGGTATGACAAACATTTTTGAATTTCCTAACTAAAAGTTGGAGGCGTCAAAGTGGTAACATTCGTCCTCTACCACTACTACAAAAATAGCACAGCATGTACGAGCCTTAAAATCAACTTGCAAATCGAGGTGCGAACATATTTTCTGTTAGAGGTTCATATCTATAAAATTTGCATTTTTATGTGTTTGGTCTTTTACGGCCTCCGAGTGAGACCCAAGCTGTGGGTGTGTCATAAAACACGAGAATATAAAGAAAGTTGTACTTTCTTCGAAACGGAATGTATGCAGACTGTAGAAGCGAGGTGTTATCGCACCCGCAGGTTTATAAGTCAGGTCTACCCCGGGCGGGGCAACAACACGTCCCGGGCATCCTTCGGGTCTCGGCCCTAAGTTTTTCAAGCTCAAGTATTTCTCGCCTCCGGTTCGTTTATGTCTTTTTCATTTCTTTTGTCTTTTCCCAGGGCTATTCATTGTGGAATCCTTTAAATTTTCTCTCGTCCCGTAGAGCCCGGTCTGGGTCCAGGTCCCTCCCAGGGCACCAGGCCCCAATTCAAAATACTTCATAGAGCCCGACACAGTCCTGTTTTGTGTTATTTACCCGGAGTCCTGACTCCTGATTTATGCCCCCATCCTGGTTAGTGAAATTTTATTGCCTTTTCTGGATTTTATTGCACTGAGGCCTCCTTTGCAGACGATTGGTTTTCTCTCTGCTTCTGGTGCTACTACTTGCGGAGGCATCCAACCGGAAAAATGTGACTTTGCTCTTTATTTCCCTTTATTTTGCCAAAAAAAAAAATACAAAAAAAATGTAATTACATTTGCCACAGCGACACTTAACCGTGTTTACGCTGCGGTCTGTCCCACTTCTGGCACCATGTCCACACAAAGGTTCCATGAAAGTTTCACGTATATGATTTATGTTTTATGCAAAAAAGGGTTATCTGAATCGAAGTAGCCCTTATCGGTTGCACATCTGCAACACGAAGGACTACAATGCTGCAGAAGAACTTTCGAAATTCGAATTGAGTTTGAGTTAGTTTTTTTTCTCCTCCCTGGGTATACATTTCCCAGCATTTCTCCGGGGATGATTCCCGGAAATCGCAAATGTATCGTGGACTTTAAACTTTTTCTGTCATTTTTCCGGACCGATGCCCGACCTGAAGAGAAATGGCCAATTCACAAATCGACTTTTTCGTGCCCCTGTGTGCATGGAAAAGTGGAATAGAAAATGAAAACACTGGTCCAGTGGCTGTGCGCGCACATTTGATAAACGACCGAAAAGGCCCCAAAAGTTCAAGAACTGAAGGATTTTCGTTTCGCCGGACAGTGAGATCTGGCAAGGGGCAGAACTAGCCATCGAACGTCCCGAATTCCTGGCAGCTTCCAGAGATTCCCACATTCTGGGACGAACCCATGACCGGGAAGAAGATCTGGCCGAGTATCAGCTGCGAATTTATTGCATGAAAAATTTATATTTGTCGTGTCTTCTGTTTTCCCTCGATTTATCATATTGAATCTGCCGCTGGCCGGTGATTGCTTATTTCTGCTCCATCAGGCGGTCGTAGAAAAATTTTTTAAGGGAATCCCCATAAAATAGAGGAGTTTCGTATATGGAACCCCAGAAGATTTTCTGGAAGCAGACAAATCGTCATCAGGAACCATTGAATTCTGTCTTCCGCAACGGCTGCTCCTGTGCACAAGGTCGTCCGGGAAGATCTTTAATCGCACATATTGTTCGGGAAGACCCCGTGACGACAGAGATGATTTATATCGAGCTTGTGACGTCAAAGGAATTTTAGTCGAATGAATTTCCCGCACCCAATGCCAAGGGGGGGAATCCCACGGTGACGTTGGGAAGAACGAGGACGATATTTTATGTCTAATAGAAACTGCGAACCACCCGCCCCCTCAGCCAGCCTGACAATTTTATGCAAACCCGGAGGATGGCAGCTCATTTAGAGTGAATCTGAATCTGATGAGCACTTTGCTAAGATACACAGTTTGTTCGTTGATGAAGGAAATTGCGAAAATTCACCTGACTAGAGTAGGAGAAATGTTTGCCGCCAATTTTACGGCCATTCTCTGTTGCTGATGCTCATAATTCCTTATCTGAAAGCTGAATATGATGCTCCGCGCTTAGTGCGGAAGATTTATGTCGTTTCCGTTTTAATGGCGGCAAAAGCATTCGTAGGGGATTTTATTGTTCGATATGAAACTAGACACAAAAGACGACTATGTAGAGTTTGAACAAAAGATTTTCTGATGCTTCGAAAATCATAAAAAAGCTGCACATATGCGAACTTTTCACTTGAATAGTAATAAAATTTTCTAATTTACGTGCGTGACTTTAATATGTCAAGATTGTTTAGTAGCAATTTTAATAATTATCCAACGCATTGATACGATTATTCCGAAATAATCCTAAGATACCACTGAAATACGTTTAGTAAAATGTGAATAAGTCGGTTATTTATTTCAACCTAAAGTAGAAGCAAATATATTTTAAAAAACAACGACTAGAAACAGGAGTTACAATAATAATAATATACGTCATATCTTTAAATTTTCCAAATAAACTAATCTACTTTTATATTCTACTCTAGAAATTGTGAAATCTAAGTGAACATTGAAATAATTAAACTTATTACAACATCTTAATAAATAAAGCACAATTACAGTCACGTCTATAATGAAGGGTTGATAAACCAAGTAACAGACGTCTTGAATCATAATTACGTAAATCTAATGTCCACCAATTTAATTTCTGATAAAAGCCTTTTGCACCGTTTCTATTCTATTGATATGTATATATACTATATGGCATATGTGGAACGCCATATAATAGCACCATATTCAATAATTGATCTCACAAAAGATGTATACAAAATTTTTAGACAAGAAATGCTTGAACATTTTTTAGTATTTCTTTTAATAATCTTTTTTAATGTGACATTATCAATATGTTAAGAGAAAGACAGCTTGCTATCTATCTTAAATTATTCCCAAGTCAGTAATATCGTAAAAAGAAATGGTACGGCATTTAGATATGTTCAATTGAAGTTTATTAGTATTACACCAGATAAACCTACCTAAGTCATCAATTTCAAGTCATTAGGATATATAAGACAGCTTGAACGCAAAAGACAATTTATCACATCATTGATAAATAGAGTAAATAAAATCGGACCAAAATGACTACCCTGAGGCACACACAAACTAGCAGCAATTATTCTAGAATGGAAGTTTTCTATTAGGACAATTTATCTTCTGCTTGTTAAATACGACCAGATCCATTGAAGAAAATAAAATTGAAATAAATCTATTTAAAAAATTAAATATTTTTAAATTATTTTAAGATTAAAATTATTATTAAATTGGAATAAGCTGAACGAATACGACTACATTTATATGTAGTAAATAATCAATACCTTTACAAATTTAATCAAAAATTTAATTCGTATCATCACTTTCATAGCCTATAAATTTTTTCTTTCTGATTGATGTTATTTAACTTTTATTATTCGATAGTACTTAATGCGATTCTGGTTCGATGGTAGAGGTACCGAAGATACCGAAGAACTCGTTCAACAATCGGATTATTTTGGTAAAAAGTTCTACCTAATTTCAATCTTAAATAAACTCTTACTTAGATGATTTTTTATTGTTAATGAAATTCAACAATGGCATTAGAAATACGTATGCAGTTAAAATGTTCACTTATACCATATATTTTTTATATCCCTTATTTTAAAAATTTTGTAAAACTAAATTGTGTAAAAAAAGTACCATGTAATTAAAAAAAAATTACAAACGTATTATACGTTACCGAAAATAAAGAAAATAAGAGTCGCAATGCATATTACAAATATTAACAATTAGAAATATTGGCAACGAATTCAAATTTTGAACGAAATTCAGAAAACAAAGTAAATTTAGATCGAATGAGTTTTTAAATCTTAAAACAAAACTCCGTCCAAAAATTTAATTTTTTTAAATTATTGTAAAAATCCCTAGATAGTCGGGGTGCCAGAGGTTTTCATTTCGTTGTTGGACGGAATTTGATGAAACCTGGCGGAAAGGGAAGGGCATTGCCCGTACAGTGACCCATTAAAAAAGTTAGAATGAGCGATGTCGGGAAGGTACTTTGTTATTGCAAAATAACTTTGATAACCCGTTATTTTTCAGTTTTCTTGGAATAACTCGAAAACGAAGCGTTTCAGCGAAAAATATTAAATACAAAAGTTGTTCAGCTGATGATTTTACGTAGGAATACGGTTTTTTGATTAATTAAGAAATTGTTTTTCCGACCGAAAACCAGCAGAAAAGTAACAAAACATGCAAAAACAATAAGCATTAAAAAATAAAGGAAAAAAACGATTTCCATCGTTGATATTTGGGTTATTGATAGGTATTGGTATTGTTAACCAAATGCACCCGGTCCGGTTTTTCAAAAACAATATGGCAACCTATTGCAAAATTGTTAAGTTAAAACTTTGGAACGCTGTAAATTCTGACTGAACAAACGGATCTTGATGAAACAAATTGGAATCGGTAGGTATTAACGGCATCTTTGAGTGTGCCAAATTTCAATATTTTTCAACAATTACTTTTT
Organism: Dysmachus trigonus; assembly: GCA_949715965.1. NCBI lineage: Eukaryota > Metazoa > Arthropoda > Insecta > Diptera > Asilidae > Dysmachus > Dysmachus trigonus. Next base: position 69,549,808 of record OX454323.1, read on the forward strand.
TTGTTATTAACCAAAAACCATTTTCTGTGCTTCGTAATTTCGTCAATTTACAACATTAAGCTTTGCAACAAAATGCATCAAATCATCAAAACTCGCTATTTTCGCGTTTTTAGTCACCACTGTAGGATGTTAAGAGTAATCAAATGCATTTTGTTATTGTTGTAATGTTGTACGGGCAATGACCTTCCCTTTCCGCCAGGTTTCATCAAATTCCGTCCAACAACGAAATAACCCATTTTTTGAACCTCTGGCACCCCGACTATAGAAGACTTATTTTTAAATCTCAAAAAAAAAACACCTAAAAACACTTTTATTTTTTTAAACGAAAGTAAGAAACTCTAGAAGGCTTTTATTTTTAAATTTCAAAATATACATCCCTAGAAGAGTCTTATTTTTAAATCTCTCAGTAAAAATTCCTAGAAGACTTATTTTTAAAAATGAAAGTAAAAAACCCTAGAAGACTTTTATTTTCAAATTTCAAAATAAAATTTCTAGAAGACTTTTATTTTTAAAAACGAAATCAAAAAACGTTCGAAGACTTTTTGTATTTGTAAATCTTGAAATAAAATACATTAGTAGAGTTTTATATTTAAATCTGAAAATAAAAGACCCTAGAAGACTGGGGACTAGAACCACATACCTAAATTAAAGATTTAGTGAAATTAAAAACAAATTTTTGCCAAGCCAACTTGGAAGTATTTTCGTTAAAAATAATAACTCGAAATTCGTATCATATGTCCAAAATTTGGTTGAGGGGTTTCGAAGTTATGGCGCAACTGACAGACCGACAAAAACAAAATTCTAAAAATCATCAATCATAACTCAATGTCATGAACACACCTTGACAAAAAAAATAATAATAACTTCTTAGAAAAAATTACCTACAGAAAAATCATCTCTTGCATTTTTATTATTACTATTTGATATTCCATCAAAACTTTTTCCTACAATTTTTCTCCCGCTTAATCCCGACGTCATATTACGGAGGTCTCTTTTTCTTTATATATACTTTCTTTTCTGGTATTATTTTATTTATATATATACATATATATATATATTTTTTTTTCTCAACTTACTTGAATTTTGTTGGCAGCTTTCTATTTCCAATAACATCAGCTTAAGGTCGAGAAACACGTTTAAAAGGCACTTTTGTTGGAAAAACGTGTATCCAAGTGGGAAAGCGGTGGAAATTTATAAGATCCCAAGTAAAATTTCTCTGTCTTTCGCCGGTGGTGAAATGGATTCGACCCTAGGAGCCCGGGAAAAGCCGAGACCTGGTACCAGGAAACATCATTCATCTTAATCCGAGTGATTGTCTCCAGTAGCGCGGAGTAAAGAATATCATCCGCCAGAACTAATCTGCCTGACGTTGAGTGGAGTTAGAGAGAAGTTCGCCTCGTTCCTCGGATCTTTGGGAGATCAGAAGTGGGATGGGGCTATGGGATACGTACATAAAATTGCTCTGCGCAATAGAAGTAGCGATTTCGGATGACAGGCGAATATCTCTCCCGGACAGCGGAACACTCCCGAACATATGAATACACTTCCTTTTAATTGGAGTGGGACACAATGTCAAATGGTCCTCGGGTGCAGTGAAATTATTTCCCCGGACCCACCTCCATCCGGGTTATTATGGACGAGTTATAATATGAAATATCTTCCGCCGAGGCAGGGACGTGAAAAGTTTCTGATATATGGCGCGGCAGCAGGATATAAAACTACGGAACTAAGAGGATAAAATACTCAGGAACGAAAAAACTCATCCCGAAAGAAAATCTTCTGTTCTGTTTTCGGATGATAAATGGATTGGCTATATTGCAGGAGGCGAACTCCTTCGGTGGGACTTGTTTCAAACGTAATCCAGTTCATAATTCTACGGAAATCCTCGGGGCGAAAGGTTAGAAGTTAATGGTGGAGCAGTAAAATGCCGCCTGGTTTTCTGCTTTGAGTAACGCCTGGAAATTTATGACCATTGAATTTGGGAAAATATCAATAAAACAATGCTCCTGGCTGGTGGCGCGGTCGGCTGGAAACAAATTTAAAGAGAAACATCGCGATCCCTAGAGCTGGATTATCAGCTTCACTGATGGTACACCACCGATATTTTGCCGCCCCAAAAACTCCGAATTTGGACCAAAAATAATACCTAACAAATAAAACTTCTTAGAAAATATTAATTTTCACTTCATAGGTAGAAATTAAAGCCATGGTTTGGGTGGAAAATTGATTTTCAAATAGCTTTACACTCCTTGAATTTTAGACCGCACAGGTGCTGGACCGCAAATGCCAGGAAATGAATTTTTATCTTTTAATGGAGATATAAGTGCACATTTTTTCCAGGTTATAAGGTCAGTGGATTAAGAATGATAGATAGGTTTAAGGAGCCGTGTGTCACTTGCTTTTATCCATGTTATTTAATTTAAATTTTCCTGATAAGGTTTAAGGAGTGTAGTAATTGCTTTTCTCCCGGCAATTGGGTTTGTTAATTTTTTCTCCTTGATTTTAGATACACCCGCATTACGATAAATATTTTTTGGATAGGAGCTATGGTTTTTCGCATGGTAACAAATTCTTCATATAAGCAAAATTTCATTAAAATCATTTGTATTCATTCGAAAACCCTTAAAGTTTGGTCACTTTAGTGTTTACTACATATGAAATGCGATAACATGGTTCGCACTGATTGTTCATTCATTTATGCACAGCAAACAGCTAATTTATATTGTAGGCTTATACGTAATTAATTATTTCTAAATCTAGTGGCTGACTATCACTATTGCCACATACATTGCGGCTATATATTAGATCAGCCTTCTTGAATTCCTCATTTTGATAGCAGATATGAAATCAACGACCACGAAAACCCCCAAGTAATTATTTTAGCGTTTAAATTTAAAAAAAGTGCCGATTTCTGCCCCCGAGTGTAAAATAAACGAATATTTTAAACTCCATATTGGGGTCTTAAGAAGACAGAAAAAAAACATATGTATTGCTTATAAATGATGAGAACATGATATAACTGCCTGAATAGGATTAGAAAATGCTATTATTTATTTATGCCTAAAAATGAATACCACAATTCTCTACATTTGAGAACATTTTTCCTTGTATAAATTACAATTCAATGAGTTTTAAAAAACCGTATACAAAAATACTAATAAACACTAATCACAACTAATGAAAACTATCGAAAGTAGGAGTGAAAAACTAAAGTTCACTAGTGTTTTTCTATGAGCTTTTAGTTTTTCACTAGTAATTTATCTAATTTTCATTAGTTTTAAACCGAAAATAGTATTTTCATCCTTTGGAAATAATAGTAAGATTGCTATAATGTCCTAAATATCATTAACATTAAATGTTTTTTATTTATGTATATACTATATAGTATATATTCAATGAATTGAAAATGGATATATATTATAATTCTCTACAGATTTAAAAAAATAGTTGTTTGCATAAATTGAGGAGGACTAATGGATCTTGAAATGAGCGAAAATAATATTTTTATCTTTGAGATATAACATTGCTATAATGGATTGAATGTGATTAAAGAAGTGCCATAATTTATACATGTTTTATCTATATATCTAGACATATAACTATTATTCTCGATATAGTTAAGAAATTAGTTTTGGGATATAACTTAGAGTTCAATTAGAATGAATATTTTTATTACGAATTTAAGATAAATAGTTGGATTTGTATGGCTAAAATTATTTCTTTCAAAAAGAACTTTTATTTTGTATTGCACAATTATATTATAATCTTTAAAAGGGGTTTATGTATAAATTTTTTCGAAATTATCTGAGACTTAATATATTATAATGAATCATCAAATATATATCTTCATACTCTAATACGTACTATATGTCAAAATATATGGCAGATCCCTTGAGAAGATACATTTTATTATATTGAGAAATCATAGAGGAACTATTACACAGGTTTACAAAAAAAAAAAAGTTGATGTTCTTTTGACCAGACCATCTCATTTTTATGTAAATCAACGCCCTGAATCCAAATCCGAGGTCCGTTAACCTCCATCACGTCAGGTTCAAGGGCATTTCAAGGTCAAATTGAGAAAAATCCACTAATTAGGTCTGAAAAAGAGGACTTATAGGTTTCTGGGGCAGCTGAATCCGAATTCGTGATTTGTTTAACTCCCAAAGGTCAGCCAGAGGTTATTTCAAGGGCATTTCAAGGTGAAATTGGGAAAAATCCACTAAATAGGTCTGAAAAAGAAGATGTATAGGTGTTTGGAGTCACTGAATCCGAATTCGTGATTTGCTTAACCCCCAAGGTCAGCCAAAGGTCGTTTTAAGGGCATTTCAAGGTGAAATTGGGAAAAATCCACTAAGCGGAAAAAGTTGATGTTCTTTTGACCAGACCATCTCATTTTTATGTAAATCGACGCCGTGAATCCGAAACCGAGGTACGTTAACCTCCATCACGTCAGGTTCAAGGTCATTTCAAGGTCAAATTGAGAAAAATCCACTAATTAGGTCTGAAAAAGAGGACTTATAGGTTTTTGGGGCCGTTGAATCCGAATTCGTGATTTGTTTAACTCCCAAAGGTCAGCCAGAGGTTATTTCAAGGGCATTTCAAGGTTAAATTGGGAAAAATCCACTAAATAGGTCTGAAAAAGAAGATATATAGGTTTTTGGGGTCACTGAACCCGAATCCGTGATTTTATAAAGCCCCCAAGGTCAACCAGAGGCTGTTTCAAAGGCATTTCAAGGTGAAACTGGGAAAAAATCAACTAAATAGGTTTGAAAAAGATGTATACGTTTATGGGGTCGCTGAATCCGATTTCGTGGTTTGCTTAATCCCCCAAGGTCAGCCTGAGGTCGTTTCGAAGTCATTCCAAGTTCAAATATAGAAAAGACGTGATTTTTTCCCAGTTTCACCTTTAAATGCCCTTGAAACGACCTCTGGTTGACCTTGGGGGCTTTATAAAATCACGGATTCGGGTTCAGTGACCCCAAAAACCTATACATCTTCTTTTTCAGACCTATTTAGTGGATTTTACCCAATTTAACCTTGAAATGCCCTTGAAATAACCTCTGGCTGACCTTTGGGAGTTAAACAAATCACGAATTCGGATTCAGCGGCCCCAAGAACCTATAAGTCCTCTTTTTCAGACTTATTTAGTGGGTTTTTCTCAATTTGACCTTGAAATGACCTTGAACCTGACGTGATGGAGGTTAACGGACCTCGGATTCGGATTCAGGGCGTCGATTTACATAAAAATGAGATGGTCTGGTCAAAAGAACATCAACTTTTTTCGCTTAGTGGATTTTTCCCAATTTCACCTTGAAATGCCCTTAAAACGACCTTTGGCTGACCTTGGGGGTTAAGCAAATCACGAATTCGGATTCAGTGACTCCAAACACCTATACATCTTCTTTTTCAGACCTATTTAGTGGATTTTTCCCAATTTCACCTTGAAATGCCCTTGAAATAACCTCTGGCTGACCTTTGGGAGTTAAACAAATCACGAATTCGGATTCAGCTGCCCCAGAAACCTATAAGTCCTCTTTTTCAGACCTATTTAGTGGGTTTTTCTCAATTTGACCTTGAAATGCCCTTGAACCTGACGTGATGGAGGTTAACGGACCTCGGATTCGGATTCAGGGCGTTGATTTACATAAAAATGAGATGGTCTGGTCAAAAGAACATCAACTTTTTTTTTTTGTAAACCTGTGTTATTGGATTATTTATACAAGAAAAAATATTCTCTTAAAGTGTAAGGAATTATAATTTTTATAGTAATGTTTATGTTATGTTTATTATTTCTAAGTAATACAAATGTTTTGTCCTTTCATTTTATGACCCTAAACTGAAGTTTTAAGCTTTACACCCGGGGGCAGAAAACGATATTTTTTTAACATCCTCCATTCAAGAGGAGATGCGAAATCAGTGAGTCAGAAATCCCCTTGGTATTAATTATCATGACATTGACAGTAACAAAATATAACTAAAAAACTACATTTGACCCCGAGGTATCATCAAATGAAAGCCTCATCAAAATCAGTTTTTACGTGATGCGAGGTCAAACAGAACTAATTCATTTGAATTTCAAAAATCATTATGTTCGAAATTTATTTAAATATTATATTATACATATGAGTAATTCTTTTACAAACCGTACGGATTTTGATAAAAATTGAGCTATGGTTTTCTTTTTATTAACAAAAAACCGTTTTTTTGACGTGTTGCGCTATATAAATTAATGTTTTAAAAATAGTAATAATAAAGGTACCATATTTTGAAAATAGGGCCATTGTTAAAAATTGATTTAAACAATTAAATTGCTAATAACAATATGAATTTTTTAATAATTTTTTTTGTTTTTCTCAAAACTCAGTCCTTAGATTTAAAATTAGAAAACAAGAAGTTTGTAGCTCAAACAAAACCAGAGTTATAAATTTTTGAAAATGAGTCTCCTAGCCAAAAAATTCATTATTCTCACATTTTCGATCATTTGTATTTTCGAAAATATGCGGAACAAAACAAAATCCTCGGACACATATCTCTTATTTTTCGATATAGAATCAGTGAAAAAAGTTTCAGCCAAATCGGAGATGTGTCGGTGAAAAAGGTGTTCGGTTTGTAAAAGAATTACCCATATCCCTAAATTTTGTTTAAGATTTCCTCACGGATTTTTATGATACGTTATAGAAAAGTTCATTTGGACTTGAAAGTGAAGAATATGTAAAAAAAATTTTTGGTAACTTATACTTTTTTCCAGGTACTCAATTTTAAAAATGGCACTTTTGCATTACTATTTTCTGCATATTCCCGCAAAATTTAATTGAAAATTGAATAAATATCTTCAGTTAAATATATTTCCACTTTTGTATTATCAAAATTCTACAAGAATCCTTTAAATTAACGAGAAGATCTCAAACTTAATTTAAATTATTATTTTGACTGAGTTCATTAAATAATTGTTTTTATATATTTTTGTACAGATTTCATTTTGAAAACAATAATAATAATATCTAGTAGCAGCAAATTTTTGAAAAATTATATTTAAAGTAAGATATTGGGTGTACAAATAAGTTTCCGACCTTTTTTACTGAAATAAAAGACATTAGTTCGTGTAGAAAATTAAAGAATATTTTATTCAAAATATGCTCCTTCGGAAGATATAACCTTCTCCCATCGTTCAGGCAATAAACGGATTCCCCGGGAAAAGAAGTCTTGTGGTTTCGAGGCGATCCAGTCATCGACCCATTTTTTCACGTTTTCATGTGAAGTGAAGTGCTGCTGTGCCAGGGCTGATTGCATCGACCGGAACAAGTGGTAGTCAGAGGGAGCAATGTCTGGTGAATACGGCGGGTGGGGTAGAATTTCCCAGTTCTGCCCATCCAAGTAGTTTTTGACAGGTGTAGCAACATGCGGCCTAGCGTTATCCTGTTGCAAAATAATTTTATTGTGCCTGTTGTCCCATTCCGGTCGTTTTGCAGCTAGAGCTTGCTTTAAAGCCATCAGTTGTCGTCGATAAACTTCTCCCGTAATGGTTTCACCCTGTTTCAGCAGCTCATAATATACGACACCCTTCACATCCCACCAAATGCAAAGCATCACTTTCGAACCATGGATATTTGCTTTTGGCGTCGACGGCCCTGGTTCACCGGGCTTGACCCACGCTCGTTTACGCTTTGGATTGTCATAATGGATCCATTTTTCATCCCCAGTGATGATCCGATGCAAAAACCCCTTCCTTTGTTGTCGTCGAAGCAACAATTCGCACATGGTTTTCCGACGTTCCATGTCCCTTTCTTTCAGCATGTGTGGCACCCAAGCTCCCATCTTCGAAATCAATCCCAAGGCTCGTATACGTTGCGAAACACATTGTTGGGTAATATTCAACTCTTCTGCCAATTGTTTTTCAGTCTGACAAGAGTCCACATCAAGCAATTCTTCCAATTCTGTATCTTCAAATTTTCTTGGTCTGCCTTCACGTTCTTTGTCTCTTACGTCAAAATCACCAACTTTGAATCGTTGAAACCACTCTTTGCAGGTTGTTTTCGATGGCGCATGTTCACCGTAAACTTCCACAAGCAAACGATTTGTTTCCGCTGCACTTTTCTTCAACAAAAAATAATGAAGTAAAACTTCCCGCAAATGTTGTTTTTTCGGCACAAAATTCGACATTTTCAATTACATGAAAATAATTCTTGTTTACGCATTGAACAAATTTCACTAGTAATTATTCAAGCTTGACATCTAACCTCCGAAAAACATGTATTGCCCGATTGAATAATATGCAAGCAGTGATACTAACGACACCTATCTGAAAAGGTCGGAAACTTATTTGTACACCCAATACAAACAATTTTGTAAAACAAAATTATAATTAAAATAAGATCCAAATATTTATGAGCAAAGGCCGATGACATGTAAACATTTTCATTATAAGGAAATATCTACTCTATCCACTTGTTGTAGATAGAATCATCGGTTTTCAAATAAAATAGAAAGCATCAATCTTTCACAGGCCTTTAAAATTAAAAATAGGGACTAAGTTTCCGGAAAATGTCAAGTTTTTTTATCTCATACATATTTATGTCAAACTCGGAATATTCTGGTTTAAAAATAAACTTAAACTTATCTTCGAATTAGCTAATCGTGGATTTTTCTATAGTGTATAATAAGTTGACATGGAATCGCATGTTTTTAGTTAATTAGATTCTACATGCTACAAAATGAGACCAGAGAAAATCCAGATATCTTTAATAGAACGATTATATTTTATAGTACGTATAGTCTCAAAATCTCACGGAATTTTAGTCTTTTAACTGCTATCAAATATATTTTAACAGATGTTAATTTTCTGCTTTAGCATTTAAAACGCTCAGAAATAAGCCGATCTGGATAAAAGTAATTTTTGAAAATAGTTCACAAACTGTAAGGACTTAACTTTTATCTTGAATCAGGGATAATTTAATTAGGATGTTAATGATACTTAACAAAAAAAGGCGATACTCTAGAACGGATTGAAAATTATATTGAAAACTTCCTCATTCGCGGCGTAACTAAAGAAAACCTGTTTACTCTGCACCCGAACAGCACTCGAGAGCGCACTCGACAAAGGCGCTTTTGTAACAGAAAATAAACTTTTCACAGATTCCTGCAGGAACTATACCTTACAAAATGCGGGAACAATTATTTAAACTTCTTTTCAGCGCAATCTATCCCGAAGCCTTTTCCGGGTGCTGAAAAGGGATCCGACCAACAGCGCCCTCTATCGATGCATATTTGAGAGGAATCTTTATAACGAGCCAACGAAATCTTTTTTTGTGCTCAGCATCGGTTCCAATTTTCCGCTTCGGCTTTTTCAGGAATTTGTTTGCATGTGTGGGGCGGGACGGGACGGGACCCCCCCCCCCCCCCCCCCCCCCCCCACCCCCCTCCCGCCTGTGGTGAACCCGAAAAGTTGTTCATTGTACTTTTGCTCCTTTCCCACTTTCATGGAGTTGCCCTTTTCGATGCCCATGCCACATAATAAAATGGATCTGGTTCAGGCCGCAAAAATTTCAAACTCCCTCAAAAAAAAAAGTAGAGTAACTTTTGTTCTGTTTTAATTCGAAAGTTATTCAAATAGTCACTGAATAATTAATCGATTCGTTTGCAACATCGCTCCCTGAACAGATTTTTTTGCTGTAGACTTTGAACTCCGTGGAGACAATTCCAAACTGCCACTATCAAAAGTAATTTCAGGTGAAGTCAGAGTTTTAAGTGAGTGACCGAACACGTTCTAGTTAAACTTCATCCTCGAGGGATATGCCGTGAAGTTGGCTCCTGACAAACTGTTGTGATTTTCGGAGGAAACAAAAATTTCTAGAAGTAGATATCTCTAGTTGTTTAACGATATTTCGTTGTATTCCAACTTAACAAAAGATAAAAGATGCTTTCGAGCATTTCTTGCTTTTTTCACGAAAATCAATACAAAATTGGGGATTTTGAAAGAAATTTTTTGGTTTTCAAAATTAAGATAACTCCTAAAAGATCGTGAAGGTGATTTTGTAGCTTGTATTAAACGAAATAAATAATATAATAATATGAAATGATCTCCACTTTTGGAATATGATCCTACCAAATCTGTCCAGAACGATTCGTACTATTCGCTCTTACAAACGCTGGATTTAAAGCACACCCTAGGGATGATAACACGGGCACGGATCACACGGGTCATACGGATTACACATTTTTCCTTATACAAAATTTGTACTATAAAAGGAAAATCCTCAGTAAATAAACATTTTGTATAAGGAAAATGTGTAACCCGTGTGACCCGTGTGACCCGTGAGACCCGTGAGACCCGTGCGACCCATGAGACCCATGTGAACCGTGTTACCCGTGTGACCCGTGTCACCCATATGATGCGTCTACTTTTATATAATTGTAAAAAGTTTTGTTAATATTGTATAATATTTTTTGATAATTTGAGTAATTTATATCTTCTAAATTATATATATATAAAAATTACATTACAAATAAAATAAAATCGATTTGTCAAATAAAAGCCTCAAATTTCCTTCAATAACATAAATTTTGATGCTACACATTCGAGATTTTCTAAGAGTTACTTTCAAATAGACGAAGGTAGAACAAGGAATTGTCAAAATTTTTAATTTCTTCATTAAGCAAATATCACTCTACTTACATGTAAAAGGAAATAATTATTTAGTATCGAAATTCATATTTTTATTTTTACATCTGTATTTAGATAATTGCCCGCACTCCATATTCAAAATACTTTGTTTTTCTAAAAAAACTTGTAAACTTGGAATGGAATTTACAATTTAATTAAAATACGACCCGAACATTAACGTAATTCAACGAATTTAATCTTGCTGAACAATTAAATCGTCATTTTTGAAAGCGATAATTATTTTCCAATATATTGTATAATTAAAATTATAAAAATGTTACTTATTTCTATTATTATAAAATAATGTTGATGACTTTGAGTTTAATTAAACCTCGTATAATGTATAATGAAAATGACTCAAAACCACAAGCTTTAAAGTTTAATGTTTAATATTTGCTATGGTACTGATCAAATAATATACAATAAAGAAAATCATTCATCCTCCTTCAAAGTTGTATTTAATTGATAATGGTCGAAAACTGACCCAAATAACAACTGAGCGTGAAAATGTCAAAAATAAAATCTTAAAAGTAAAGGTCTGAAAATTCAATGACCAATATTCAAAAACACCAACATTCTGATGACTATATCTTAAATTTGTGTGATTGTCAGCAAATTTATATGCAGACAAGCACGCAATTTTTTTTTCCGAATAAGTGGCAAATAATTTATATACATTATATATTTTACCGTAGGTTATGTATTCGTAAATGAAAATGTCCAATAACCTCCCGTTTTTAAAAAATAGTAGAATGAAAAAGTACAAAACACCCTAGAACTTTGTAGTTAACATGGCTAAAATCAAAGTGGGAAATTTGAGCTTTTATTTAAAAATACGAAAAATCTTAAAATTATTCGAAATATGCCTTGAAATTAAAGTTATAGAGATTAGTGGTTTTTGATAGTCTGATGTACTTTTTCACTATATTTTATATATAAGAGCAGCTGCTTTTATATTTTCATTTACGAATCCTATAAAATTATTAATTCCTATAGATTGATCTGGTACTTGTTCGGAAATACCAAAAATAATGAATTTGTTGACCAGTGAAAGCCTTGTTTGCTGGTGTAATTTTACATCCTTGAGAACGAATAAATAAAAAGTTTTAGTAAGCTAAATAATTTCTTAGTATATTTTAAATTATTATACGCAAGTTTTTTTCACGTCCTAAAAAAAATATGTGTTTCTTTCACGACTACTTTTAAATTTATATCTTCGTAGTAAATTTGGCAAGTCATTAAAAGCTTAACGTTTTTTTTTTTAATATACTTCAAATAATGCGGATGCTCACGGTTTTATGGTGTTTGCTTCATAAAGTGTGCTCCTACGATGGCTCACTTGCAGGAGAAATAGATATGAGATGAATTATTGAAAGAGACGTGCTTCCTGTTTGTCATTCGTCAGTTATTGAGTTATGGCATCATTTTATTGCTTTTAGCAAAGAGTTTTTCGGCGACGTGCCCAGAAACAAGCACTCATTCTGCACTCAGATGGAGTCTCTTAATGTCCACTTAATGTTCTAAGATTGCTATTAGCTGTTTTATATAAGCTTCTTCAGTATCGAAAAAGGGACTTAAGGAATCAACTGAAAGCCAGTTAATGGACGACCATAGAGATGATATCACAATTCTATTGACAACAAAACTGCATTTAGAGTCTTGGTCGTGGTCAATGCTACCCGGGTCATTTACGTCATCTCTGCCTGCACTATCTCCCGGATATCTCCTAATGTTGGCCAGGGGGAAGAAAGGACATAATTTCTCCTTTTATTTTCATTCCGATTCGGACAATAACTCCCAGGGTAGGATATTATCGGGAGGAGCCACATACGGATATATTTGCAGGAATCGTTTGAAATCCCATTTGCTGGCTGGTCAGCTAATTTGTCTCCAGTCCGAGAAAGTTTTCTCTGGAGCGCTTTCAGATAATTTCCTCTGGGACTGATAGTTGCAATTTTTGCAAGAGGGACAAGTCTGTTTTATGTTTTGCCTTTCGTGTAGGAAACTTTTGCAAACTTCTATATATGTAGTAAAAACGAAGGAGTTTGGACATGTTTTTAGGAAATTTTCAAAAGTCTCAAAATTTTTCATTTTATAAATCAATGCTTTTTATTGACATTTTCACCTTGGTGTTGATAAATATATATCAATTTATTAATAAATCAATTACTTTGTTTCGATATTTGCCGCAGATTATAAGATTAATCTTGAACAAATCCCAATTCTTGCTTAAAAACAATAATTCTTTCGATTAAAAATATTTATAATAAAACTTATATAAAAAAGAGAGAAATTAGTGTTTTCTATTTTTTGTTTGTTAGATTTTTCTAAAAAAAAAAATCGTCGGAGGCATTTACCATGTTTTTTTGGATTAGTTAAAAGGATATCTGTGATCTTGATGAACTTTTGCATTTTTAATAATCTGTTGAGGTTTTATTTCTTAAATTTTAAGGTCTAGAAAAAATATAATTGTATTTGCTGAATTTATTATTTATTCTGCTAAAACACAGCTTCATAATTCCTTTATTCTACACAATTCATACCTATATTGTTATTGTTAATAATTATTCTTAATATATAATTGTATGCACACATTTAAGGTGATCCTTGACCTTTGGGATCTTAAAGGGACTTGATACACCCAAAAGTTGTAGTTTTTTTCTTTTTTTTGGAAAACTGGAAAATTGAAGGAAAAAAAAGAGATATATTAATGAAACTTTTTATATTTATTTTAGTCTTCCAAAAAACAAAAAAAAAATGGCTTAGATTTTTCGAGACTGTTTTTTAACTTAAGTGGAATTTTTTAAAAAAAAACCTCAAAAAATTACGGTGTATACGATTTTGAGTCAGTGGATCGTCTGAGAAAAAAAAGGGTATTAATCGGTATAAAAATCTCCAGGGATTGAACCAAACATTGATTGATTGAACAATTTTCATTGAAAAATAAGAAAATAGTGGCGTTTTTTCAAAAAACCCACATTTTTGGCCCGGAAAATCTGATGAAAATTGGACAATTTTCGGAAAATCTTTTTGTCAGTGGTTCAATCCATTTATGTGTCAAATAACATATCAAACTTGTTTTTTAATCGTATACACCTAACTCTAAAAACGCGGTTTTGAGAAAATCGCTTTTAAAGATTTTAAAAGATATTTTTAAGGGAAAAGCTTACCTTAACACTAGATTTACTAAGACCAGTCAAATTGACTGATTTTGAATTGAGAATTATGTTCTGATTTGATTAAATTTAGTAAAGTTATCTCCTAAGAGTTATGCCAAAGGTTATTAAGGTTCAAAATTACGACATATCAAAAACTTTTTTCCATTTATAGTTATTAATTTAAATGTGAAAATATAGCACTTTAAAGGTACTGAAAATGATCAAAATTACAAGCTTTCGCGTTGATAAATCTAGTGTTCTGCAATGCGTGTACCGAAACCGAATTCGAATTTAATAATAATAAAAAAAAAAAACATAATATTTCGTCTAATAATGAATTTTGCTAAAATCAAAAATATGGTTGGATTTGATATGAAATGATCTATTATTTTTTTTTATTCAGTTTTCATATACAATTTTTTTGAACTTGGTATACTGTAGGTAATGAATTATATGAGTGCATTTTTCTACTAATTCCATTATTAAACTCTTTCCTTTGAGGAAGTTCTAATTTTAAAATTCTTTATTTTATATCTTGTCTTAAAATTAAGATTCTATACAGTTTATTTAAATATGTATCATATTTTAGCCCAAATCGAAACCTACTCCCACTTTCAAAGAGATGTTGCTATGCAAATGAATATGAAAATGTTTGAATACTTGTGAATAACTTTGAAGAGGTCTATGGGTTCGTTTGGTCCCTTTAGTGTAATTCTTGTATATTTTTATTTATTTATGATTTTTTTTTCTTTTTTAACAATATACTGAAAAACGGACCGGATGAAGAGGAAATGTTTATTACCACGCGTGTGATCCCAAATAAAGTAAACAAATCAGTTTTCAATGTCGTTACGAAAAGAGTCTTCAGAGTAAACATCAGATGGAAAAAAATATTCTGAGTAGGTTATTCAGTTCGATGGTCGACGAGTCCTTCCAGGAAAATTGAAATCCTTCTGCTTCCTGTTGCCGATGTCCAATTTCAATTTCCGTCCTGTCGGATTCGGCCCTTGGACCAGCTTTTTATTATATGTCAATGTCGTCTCTATCCCATACTAACCCTCATCAGTGAGCTGCCCGGATTCATTATTTTATTAGATTTGCTCCTTTTCGCCAATGTCGAAAAGTTTCCCCCCGGGCGGCGGCGGCGGCAGGAAGACTGAAAGTGTTCGAAATTTGTTCGGCGGAAGGCTTTAGCGGAAATATTTCATAGGAACCTTCGAATATAACATTTCAGGGAGCAAATCCTGTCCTTGACCGGAATTCCCTGTCAATCCCTCAATTCCATTTACGTGTTGTTATAAATGATAGAGGCTGAGGGTCTGGGACTTCTATGGATTTTTATTGTGTGTCATTCACTCGTAGAAACGCACCTTCCGGTAAAGAATTTTCGACTGTTGATGTTATTCCTGCTTTCAGGATTCTGGACGTGTTTTTTTTTTTGGTAAGGGATGTTTTTAAGAATATTTTTAAAGAAACTATGAAAAATATTTTTAAAGTTGTAGAAAATAAGGATAACGAAATAAAATTGCTTCAATAAATTCAGAAACCATAGAGTCGAATATTCCCTATTTTTTTACAAGCTATTATTTAATTTGACAACTTTTTACCTTTGGGTCAAATCTCGCAAGTCGATTTTGATACACTTTCGATTATCCGATTGGATTAAAATTTTGCATATACGTATAGTTCTGATGACAGTACACTTTAACAATTTTATGTACTAAAAATTCAAAATGACAGCTTCAATATGGCGGACGAATTCTGTCATTTATGTACTGATTCAACTCATAATCGATATCTAACTGTTCCCGGGGTTGCGGATTGTATTTTGATAAAAATTTAGAAATTCAAGATGGCGGATGAATTTTGAGTTTGGAATTTAATTAAATCAAATAACAGTATTGACTTCTATGTCTATTTCCTTCATTTTAGTACTCGTTTTAATAAGAGCTTGTTTTGTTCTAATTTTAATTTGTTTTCGATCATAGGTACCAGTATTATAGCTTAAATGAAAGTTTAAACCCTAATTTAATATATTAAAGTATAAAAGCCTTTCAAACTTTTCGAAACACTCCGTTTAAATTACTTATTTCCACTTACAGATAATGAATGAAGATTTAACCTGGCGTATCCTTCTAAAAACCTTATTCCCCAAGATGCTTAGTTAAATTTAAAGATTAATGCTTCTTCATATCTCTAGATTAGGATTTAGGTTTTCATTTAAATTATATTACGAACTCCTATGAAAATTGGTTATTTTATAATGATTATTGAACAATCGTCAAAGTGCGGTCTTTTGCAAATTTGCAAAAATATTTTTTTTCGAAATTAGGACTCAATTGAACATTTTTTTTGCGATTTGGTAATCTACGAAGAAAGATTCTGCAGAAATTTATTTTACACTAGAGAAACATTTATTATATATAGAGGAGAAGGTGGTAATATGGCCCCTGTAGGCAGCCCAATTTATAATTGCGGAGGTTTTACCTGCGAGTTAGACATCGTATTAAATCAAACAGTTACCAAAAAGGATTTCAAAAGTAGCCAGACTGCTACTGTCGCCCAATATTGACATTTATTTAATTTTTGTGAATGTGCTGCAATAAGAAATTTGTTTCCTGCCGAGAGGTCATGTTGTAAAATATTTTAAAAGCTTGAGACAAATAAACTGTGGCAATTATTGGAAAGTGCATAAACTCCTCTTTCAATATTTTCAAGGTAAAATGATCATACTTTAACTAATAACTTATTCCTGATTTGTTATTGAAACTAAGCTCATAGGTCTAATGTGGCCCCCTGTTGTTGTATGTATTATGGCCCCTGGGGCCATATTAAGTGTATGCACGAAAACAGTTATTAACTAGTGTATTTATTGATACTACTAGATCCCTCGAATGAATATTTCTCACAACATACTAAAAAAGAGGAAGACATGGGATTTAGATCTAATGAAAAAGGCAGTCGAAGCAGTACGAAGTAAAACTATGTGGTATAAGAAGGCTTTCAGACATTTGTCAGTACCAAGAACTGCATTGACGAAGCTGGTCAAAGATGCAGAGGAATCACTAGATTTATTAGTGCAGAAACCACTAGGTAGAAAATGTGTACTACAACCTCATTTAGAAGAGAATTTGGTTGATTACCTTTTGCTAATGGGAACTAAATACTATGGTCTGAAACGTATTAAAAGAGTCCTTAATCATCAATGGTTAGGAATTGATATGAGAATTTTTAATGTATGAAAGAATAATGATTTTTTCAAAAAATCTAATATACTTTGATTGAAGGATAACAAAAACTGAATGGGACGTTTTAAAACAACAATTCTACATAAAAAAATCACCTCAATCATATTTGTAATAGATGCGTATAACAGTCTAGTTGCTGGCTCTAACTTCAGTTTGTAGAAGGTCAAGGTCAGTTCACTGTAAGCCATCGCACCGATAAGAACTTATACCCAATAAAGAGTGTTACCCCCACGTGTGCCTTTTTATTATTATTAAAATATTACATGGCGCAGCCGGTAAACTTACACATCAGTGGCACATTTGATTGATGGGTCGAGTAAAACAGCAAGTAGAAGCAGAAAGGAAAAAATTTGAGAAAAAAGTGCGGCCACGTGGTAGACCACCAAAGCAGGTTATTATAGTGCAGTCACCGATGGAGTACATTAAGAAAGTAGATAAATTGGATTTAGAAGGCAATGTGGCCGAAAATTGGAAACGTTTTAAAACAAATTTTAATATCTTCGCTGGAGCGATAGAAATGGAGAAAAAACCCGAAAAAGTAAAAGTTAACATCTTCTTAAATGCTGTCGGACCTGAGGCTATTGAAGTATTTGAATCCTTCGGACTATCAGAAGAAGATGCTGCTAAATACGACACAGTTGTTAAAGCATTTGATGATTTTTGTCGGCCGAAAAAGCGGGAGTTGTATGAAACATTCCTCTTCTATAGTAGGCAGCAACAACCGAATGAACCGTTCGATAACTTTTTAATGGATCTCAAAAAGTTAGTGCGTACCTGTGGCTTCAGTGAACCAGATCGCATGATCCGCGATAAAATAGTAATGGGCAGTAATGATAGTCAGCTTCAAAAAAAGTTATTAGAAGCAGATAAGCTGGATCTCAGCAAGGCAATTGAGATGGCGAGGGCGGCAGAGGCAACAAAGGCGCAGCTTACAGAGATGCAGAAATCGACGTCAAGCAGAGCTCTGGATGCAGTAACTCACAACAATTCTAAAACAGAGTACAATCAGGAAAAATTTAAACAGAATAGCTATGCTAAGTCCAAAAACAATCAGGTAAAGAAATTTAGTCCTAATAGTAATGAGAGTAATAGGAAGCAAAAAGGTAATCAGTATAGTTCTAATAGTAAATATACAAGTTCTCCAGGTAATAAAATAAATTGTAAATTTTGTAGACAAACACATGCATATCGGGAATGCCCAGCTTTTGGAAAAAAATGTAATAATTGTGGGAAAGTGAATCATTTCGCAATTGGATGCACAGTAAAGAAAGTAAAAGCTTTAGAATTGAGCGCTGATGATCGAGAGGAACTTTACATTGATGGAATTGTAAGTAGAGATCAAATAACGTTGTTTTTGATAGAAACGCGTGGGTTCAAGAGATCAAAATTGCGGACAAAATTATTAATTTTAAATTAGATACGGGAGCTGAGGTCAATGTGTTGCCTTTGCGTTATCTAAATGCTGATCAAATAAGTAAAATTGAGAAAAGTGAAAATAGATTACAAGCGTATGGTGGAATCAATTTGAATGTTGTGGGCATGGTGCTACTGAAGTGTATTTGCAAAAATGTCATCGCGATGCAGAAATTTGCCGTCGTAGAGACAAATTCAGTTCCAATTTTAGGCCTACCGGGATGTGTTGAGTTCAATTTAGTCCAACGAATTCATAGCATAACAGAGTGTAAGAAGCATGAGTTCATAGAGCAAAATAAAAGTTTATTTGAGGGATTAGGGTCATTTGCCAAAAATATTGATATTAAAATTAAGAACAATGCTGAGAGTAGTATAAAACCCGCCCGACGAATACCACTGTCATTAATAGATAGAGTTCGAAATGAATTAAATGATATGGTGGAGAGAAAAATAATCGAAAAGGTTACAGAACCTGTCGACTTTGTGTCGAATCTCGTAATAGTCGAAAAAAAAAAACGGAAAATTAAGGCTCTGTATTGATCCTCAAGATCTCAACAAAGTTATTAAAGTAGAGAATTATCCAATTCCGACATACGAGCAGTTAGCGCAAAAATTAAATGGTAAACGTTTTTTTACGGTCTTGGACCTTAAGGAGGGCTATTGGCAAATGGAATTAAGCCCAGAAGCCAGCAAATTGTGCAGCTTCAGCACACCTTTTGGGTGTTACAAATTTTTGCGTCTCCCTTTTGGTTTGAGTATTGCCCCTGAGTTGTTCCAAAAGCACAATGAACAGAATTTTGCAAACATACCTGGTGTAGTAGTCTACTTTGATGATATTTTAATTGGAGCCGAGACAGTAAAGGAACATAACAAGATCTTAGATCAGGTTATTCAAAGGGCAACTGCATTAAACATTAAATTTAATAGGGAGAAAGTTCAATTTTGCGTCGACAAAGTGAAATATTTAGGGCATGTATTTTCAAAAGAGGGTGTTTCTTGCGACCCAGATAGAATAATAGCCATTCAAAAAATTAATCCGCCGAAAGACAAAAAAGATCTGCAGAAGTTGCTAGGCATGATTAACTATGTCAGAAATTATGTACCCAATTTAGCAGACATATCCAACCCCTTACGTGAATTATTAAAAAATAACGTTGTGTTTCAATGGCTCCCGACGCATGACCGTTGTTTGAATAAAATTAAGGAAATCATAAGTAATGCTCCAACACTTAAAACTTTTGATCCGCAAAAGGAAGTCACAATTGAAACACACGCATCTAAATATGGATTAGGTTGCTGTCTTATGCAGGAAGGCAAGCCTGTTTCGTTTGCTTCACGAAGCTTAACCGAAACTGAAGTTCGGTATGCGCAAGTCGAAAAAGAAATGCTTGCGGTAGTGTTTGCTTGCCAAAAGTTCCACTATTACATATATGGTAAAAGAATTACGATAAAAAGTGATCATAAACCACTTGTCAGCATAATGAAAAAAGATTTAAATGCGATTCCCTCTGCACGACTTCAGAGAATGAGGTTGCGGCTAAGTAAATATGTTATTGAATTGGTCTATCACCCCGGTAAATACTTATATATTGCGGATTTTTTATCACGATATTACAATAAAGATGAAAAGACAGTTGAGATTGAAGACTTAAACGAGTTAGTACACTCCTTAAACATGAGCGACCCCAGAAAAGATGAATTCAAGAAAGAAGTTGCGCGTGACCCAGCTTTAAAAGAATTAAAAGAAGTTTTAGTTAGAGGTTGGCCGAAAAATAAATCTCAAATAGCTGAAAATATAAGAATTTATTATAAGTTTAGGAACGAATTATTTATTGAAGACGATATAATTTTCCTTAATGAGAGAGTTATCGTACCAGACAGTCTTAAGAAATATGTTCTTCAATTATTGCATCAAACGCATCTTGGGATGGAAAAAACCAAAGCTAGAGCGAGAACTTTAGTGTATTGGCCCAGAATAAACGAAGATATTGAAAATCTCATAGTTAAATGTGAAACTTGCCAAAAGTTCCGTAGTTCTAATATAAAAGAACCGATGCTCTCTCACTCGGTTCCCAGTTTTCCTTTTCAAAAAATTGGTATAGACATATTTCACTTCGAACATAGAGACTATCTAGCAGTGTCTGATTATTACTCTCGCTACATTGATATTATAGCATTAAAAAATAAAACAGCCAATGAAATTATAAATAATTTGAAAACAATCTTTGCAAATCATGGTATACCAAATGAAATAATAGCAGATAATGTACCATTTAATTCATTCAATTTTAAAATTTTTTGTAATAAACATGATATTAAATTAACAACAACAAGCCCACTATACTCCCAAGGTAATGGCTTTTCCGAAAAATCTGTTAGTGTCTGCAAGAATCTATTGAAAAAATCGAAAGATAGTAATACTGAAATTTGGTTAGCCCTTCTTGAATATAGGAATACGCCACTAAAAGAAGTTAATGCATCTCCGGTGGAATTATTAATGAGCCGAAAAACGAGGACATTAATCCCATCTCGAACAGAATTGTTTTCACCTAACGTCGTACCTGTAATAAACAAAAACATTGACTTGAGAAATAGTAAAAGTAAATATTATTATGACAGAAACGCAAAAGCAACACAAACCTTTCACAAGGGTGAAAAGATATGGTGCAAAGAGGGGAAGGAATGGGAAAAGGCACAGATAATTGACTCAGCAGGTAGCCCGCGGTCATTTTGGATAAAATTAGCATCTGGACAGGTGTTACGAAGAAACACAAAATTTATAAGAAACCGTCCAGAATAAAACGTCACTTCCCCACAATTAACGAATAACAAATTGTAATTTAAGGATAGACATGTAAGCTTAAAGAATAAATGAGCTGTTGAATTACAAAATAAACAAACAGTTTGAATTAAATAATGGAAGAAATTAAAATAAGAAATAGACATTTTGAATTATATAATCTAACGAGTATCAGGATTAGATAGATTGAAGAGCGTATATGAGCATAGGATAATATTAAAAGGGGGAGGTGTAATAGATGCGTATAACAGTCTAGTTGCTGGCTCTAACTTCAGTTTGTAGAAGGTCAAGGTCAGTTCACTGTAAGCCATCGCACCGATAAGAATTTATACCCAATAAAGAGTGTTACCCCCACGTGTGCCTTTTTATTATTATTAAAATATTACAATATTAATTTTTTGTTTTGGTGTCATCTAGGTTTTAATAAATCGTTTTGAAATAAACGTGCTTAAAGTTTTGGAATGAGAGTAGAAAGATAATTGAAATTGGTTCCAGCAGATGAATTTAATTCAGCCAATTCTATCAATTTCTATATGAAACTCTGAAAACATATTCCTGAAATATGTATCTTTAGAAATATGTATTAAAACCCCAAAAAAATCGATTGATTGAAAATTTTACATGCAGTGATAATTCCTTAATGTAAATTTCAAATTTTGTTGTTACAGAACCTAAAGTCCTTTGCCTATATTAATTAATTCAAGAGATGATAGCTTGAAGCTAAATTGTCATCCGGCTCGGGAAGAGTTTGAGGACGGTATCAATTCTAGATACAATTTGTGATGCTGCAAAGTGCTGTGTATAATCCTTTTCATAGCTTTAAAAGCATGTTCGAATAGGATCTTGAATAACTCCTTTCGAATCACGTCGTTCTCCAGCCGAGAGCGAGGCTATCCACCTCCTGTTGTTTGTATAGAATTAGCCTGGGACTGTCTGAAGAAGAAGAAGAAGAGGGAACTTCCAATCCTCTCTGGCATCGGCCATCTATTCCTTTCCAGACAGCAATCCAAATAAAAGCAATTGAGGATGAAATCTGGTGCTTTGATTAAATTTAATGTTGCTTGAGTAAATTTGGAGATTGCCATAAAATCAAAAGGTCAAATATCACTCTGTTGAAGAGGGGGAACCGGGGTATCGTTTTTCCTTTCATTTTCTAGGGCCCAACAAATTCATAAAGCTTGAAAAACAGTGAAAATTTAATTTGACGAAAATGCTTGGGTCATCTTTTGAATTTCTTCGAAGCTAATTTCGAATCGTAGGCGAAGGCGATTTTGATTAAATCAACTTCAAAGGAATTTTCACATTCAAGTGCTAATGGCCGTCTTGTGTTGTTGTAGATTAAAAGCACTTCGTGTTAATTTAAATAAAATTTAATTATTCCGTCGCTTTAAATATGGTAACTTATTTTAAAATGCGTTAAAGAATTGAATTCTTTGAGGAAACAAGAATTAAGTAGAAATTCTCTTTTATTTGACTGACTGAGTTAATTAGATTTTCGTTAAAATTGAGTTGAAGTTATTTTGTGTGTAAAAGAGAAATTATTTGGAATTTCCTGTAAAAAGCGGTATTTTTTTGGCTTGATTAGGTGTTTTTGCCATTTTTATAAGTTCAATCTATTCTGGATAATTTTGCTTTTTATTCAGTAATTTGTATAAAAATCGATTTTTGGATTTACACTTTTTTTCAAGAGGCTTTTAAATTTAATTCTGTTTGGCACGATGCTCTTGTGCATAAAAGTATAAATCTAGGGTATTTATTGGGAACATTTTTCCGACTGAACTTCCCATTATCGCAGGAGTTCCCCAAGGCTCCGGTTTGGGACCAATTTTATATAATATTTACATTAGTTTTTATGTTTGGGTTTTCAGTTTATATTTGAATTGGAATATTGATATAATGTAATGAGATTTCACAAAATCATTGCATTTGTAGTAAATCTTTTGATTATAAAGTCAAAATGTTATCTACTTAAATATCAGACGTTTTATGACATAATTTTGGTCAAAATATTGGTTGTAGCTATAATTATATACTGATCATAATTATAAATGATCAATAAAAATTAAATTATAGTCAAAAACTACCATGTGAAAGTAACTACGAATTTAGTCAAAATGACCAGAATAATATTATATTTATTATTATCTATAAATGTGGTCAAGTGTAACTAGAGTTTTGTTAAAAACGACTATATAATAATTATAGTAAGTTAGATAGTTGCCAGAATTAATTATACTTTATAGTTAAAATTGACTAGATGTAATTAATTTTTTCTAGTTATCCCGAAATGAACCAAACAGAAATTTTTGATTAGAAATTTCTCTGGTTGATGATGCTGTCCAAATAGAAATTGAAAGTAGTATTATTATATGTATACTTTCTTTTTTAATTTTTAATCCCGCGATTTTACTATAATTGAAGATACTTTAGAAATTTATATTAATTATTATTTCCTTGAAGTTCAAGAGCAATATATTTTCAGAACTTAATTTTTATATTCATACTATCTCTACTTTTATCAAGTTCGTGAACCACTTCGTTAAATGTTTGTCAGTAATTATAATTTTCAGTTTTAAATTTAAAAATCTATTTTGATGATAAATAGAATTTAAAAATCTATTTTGATGATAAATAAAATTTAAAAACCTATTTTGATGATAAATTGAAAATATGAATTTTCTCAAAAATGGCTGAATCGACCTTGATGGTGAAAACAGCAACAACGACTAATTATGTCAACTTAAATTCTAACATAATGTCAAGTATTGGATTCTGTTCATAATTTGGTTAATTGTACTTCTATGGGACCTGAATAAATGTACATGATTCTTTTTATTTTTTTAGCTTAGTTATCAATTTATGCGACTTCAAAGAATTGGCAAAATTTGAGGAACGGATTTTTCGAATGCTATTAATACAGTTAATCAAATGAATTGAATAATAAGTAAATCGTATTTATTGGAGAATATTAAATGATTTTCTTAGAAATTAATTAAAATTTGAAATTGGTTTTTTTTTCGTATAGTAAACTGGAAGTTAAAATAAAAAGTCTGATTTTTTCCCACTTTGCATTTTTTTTTAAATTTTTTAATTTTACCTACAAATATAGCTTGTAATATAGAAATATTATGCAACAAGTTTTAGAATGTTATCTCTATTCGTTTAGAAGATATGAACTAAAGTACGAAGGTGTCGCGGTTCCTTAGTCTAGAAATACAATTAATCCAATTTTGAACAAAATCCAGTACTTGAAATTTTTTTCGTTGTCCGCTTCACGTGAAGCACAAAATTAGTTAGAAATTATTCTTTGATTTACTTTCAACAATTAATTTAATCAATGTAATTGTAATTAGTTTAATCAATATAATTGTACTTGTGTTTATTCACAATTAAATGAAAGTATCGCATAAATCATAAATAAAAACTTCAATTCTGTCAAAAAAAAAAAGAAAAGCTTTTCTCCTTTTTAGGGTTCCGTAGCCAAATGGCAAAAAACGGAACCCTTATGGATTCGTCATGTCTGTCTGTCTGTCTGTCTGTCTGTCTGTCTGTCCGTCCGTATGTCACAGCCACTTTCTTCCGAAACTATAAGAACTATACTGTTGAAACTTGATGTATTCTGTGAACCGCATTAAGATTTTCACACAAAAATAGGAAAAAAAAAGCGGCCAAGTGCGAGTCCCCATACTTAGAACTGAAACTCAGAAATTTTTTTTTCATCAAACCCATACGTGTGGGGTATCTATGGATAGGTCTTTAAAAATGATATTGAGGTTTCTAATATCATTTTTTTCTAAACTGAATAGTTTGCGCGAGAGACACTTCCAAAGTGGTAAAATGTGTGTCCTCCCCCCCTGTAACTTCTAAAATAAGAGAATGATAAAACTAAAAAAATATATGATGTACATTACCATGCAAACTTCCACCGAGAATTGGTTTGAACGAGATCTAGTGCGTAGTTTTTTTTTTAATACGTCATAAATCGTAAGCCGCAATTTACCTTTCATTCAATCAACTCAAATAAAAAAACAAGCCTATATGGGCTCGCATATAGTTAGATCTAAATCCCATCATTTAGGTACCTAATTATAATGTTTACTTATCAATAACTTAATTTAAAAAAAATACACTATTATTAAAACATCGATCAAAGTTACAACGAACTACAAGAACTTTTATATTATGTTACTTGCTGCTACGGGTGACTGGGTGAGTCCGACACGCACTTGGCCGCTTTTTTTATCTATGAATCTATTCACAACTAATTTAATTAAAATTGTAAAATCTTTCTTTAAAGTATGCTAATTTTTTCAAAAATAACAATTAAACACTTGAATTTGGTAGAAAAAAAAAATCTTTAATTGTTTGTTAATTATAAAGTACCCTTTCGATAATTTCCGAAAAAATATATGTGGTAGCTTTGAGCTTAAGTACACTAAGGAAAAAATTGGTGGTGTTAAAAAAAGGATTTCATAAAAAAAAATAATTTTTTAAAATTTAAATAGTAGGGGGTAACCTTCTAATTAACAAAATTAATTTTCGACATTTTTCCCAAGACTGCCTTGGTACCCTGTATAAAAAATATTTTAGCCATCAAAATCGGTTCAGCCATTTTCGAGAAAATTAATTTTTTCAATTTTCCAAAAATTCGTTATAACTAGTGTAAAAAACATTTTTTGAAATGTATATATGGCATAAATTAATCATATCACCGTAGCAACTTACAACATTAATATGGGCAAAATACCTGCGGGGGCAGCATATCCACTCTTATCCTGCTACGGCCTTTAATTTAAATCACCTAGTTTTCAATGTTTTAAATCAGTATTATTTCAATAAAAATAAATAAAATTTATGTAACGATCGTTAAGTTTAAAATAAAATATTACTTACCTGCTTAACAACTGTTGGAATTAACAAAAAGGATTAGATTAAATGAAACAAAATTCTTCTAATTTTTCGTTTTTAAAAATGTTTATTTTGTCACTGCTTGTTTCATGTTATTTTCGTTTATCTACAAATTTCTGCCATAATTTCGCTACAAATATTTCCTGCGCCAGTGTAATTTGATCATCGATTTATTACAAAACAAATATCTTTATTTAAACTAATTGCTTACGCTGGTAATCCTTAGAGATTAGTATTATCTTTGGTAACCTACATTACAATAGTTTCGCTTATCCTAAACCGTGCTGTGATAACTGCTGCGTCATCAGAGACCCCTTTTACTCAGCCTGTCATGATTTTTGGTACACACATAAACAACAATCATCCGAGTAATTCCCGCTTTTTTTTTTATATTAATTTTTATTTACAATTCATGCAGAGAATGTGTGCTTATTAACTGAGCACTACCCCGTGTAAATTCATTTAATTCCCGCGGAAGCTTCAATTGTGGAATTTAAATGTGCGTCCCGCTACCGTTTTAATTAATTGTGAAAAATACGCATGAAACTGCCGTGTGATAGCTTCGAATATTTTATTAATTTACAATTTATTGCCGCATTATATCCCAGTTATGGCGATCGCTATAAATTCCCGGCTTGCGCTTACATTCAGTGTCCGGGATTATTTTTAGTCCTATTGCCGGGCGACAACGATTACCTCAATTAAGCGTATTGCCTGCGCTGGATTTTACAAGCATGTAAAAATTGTAACAAAACTTAATTATGGTCTGGAACGCTCCCGTGTTGTAACTTCCGCTTGGTGTACTCGTTCAACAATTTTTTTATGGTCATATTTTTTTTTTTTTTGTATTCCCCAAAAGTCATGCAGAGAAGTTAATTCCGTTGAATCATTAATTAAATTGCGGGACGCCGTTCTCGAGGGCAACAATGTTGATTCGGAGTTTTATGAATGCATGCTTGAGTACTTCATTAAAATTATTTGAATTCCTCCATTACGGTTGGCGGCGGGAGTTTTGTTAATAAGATCCTGTTCAAGGGAAGTGGCGAGGAATCGGGAACGAGTGTGGGCTTCTTTCGGGATATCTGCGCAAAATATTAGGGAAATAAATAAGGAAATTTGTTTACCATGAAATTTGGTGGCGGTGTGCCTGTAAATAAGATTTCTTCCTTCCGATTTTCTCGGCTTGATACATTCCTAAACACATGGAAATCTTTAATAAATTC
Organism: Dysmachus trigonus; assembly: GCA_949715965.1. Taxonomy (NCBI): domain Eukaryota; kingdom Metazoa; phylum Arthropoda; class Insecta; order Diptera; family Asilidae; genus Dysmachus; species Dysmachus trigonus. The sequence continues at coordinate 69,577,221 of OX454323.1, forward strand.
TGTCAATATTTAAGATGTCTAATACAGAAGTTAATTATTGAACTTTTATGGATTTCGAGGAATTCTTTCAGAGTATAAAAATATATAATAAAAATTAAATAGGCTTTTGCGTACGTGAAAAATTCCAAAGTTAGGAAAAAGCTTTTTAGGGTGCAAGAAATTTGAAATTTCTTCAGACCAATGTGCTATAAAAAATATTCCTGAAGAATTCTTTAAGTGATAATTTATTACGAACGCATTCTTTTGATATTTAAAATTTTATGGTAATCGAGAAATTATGGATGAGCACGTGTCTGTCTTCACATTCTCATAAAAATTCCTCACTTAAAGACAATTTTGGGGTTAATTTAATGAAATCTATTAGATTGAAAGGATTTAAAAAAAATTAAATATATTGCAAAATTAATGGTAATTGCATTACAAATAATTTAAGTAATATGAATTATCAGTACCATTACTATCAATGGTAATACGAAAAATCGAACTATCGAAATAATCAATTATAATGATAATTGGTAAACGTAATTCGAATGCGTAATTGAGGTTATTAGATAACTATATTCTCAATTGTTCATCCATAAGTAATTTATATTTATTATTCTATATTCGGTATTACTCAGAATTATTGATAATTAAATAATATCTGGGATTTTATCAATGTCTTCTGTTCCATAGTTCAATAATTTATTCAATCTGAGATTGGAAAATCAATTTTTTCTTATTAATAAATTTCTTTTCCTCTTTTGATATATATTTTTAAAATAATTATGTAGCGAAATCATAATTTTAACAAACCATTCCAGAGAAAAATGAACAGCGGCTGCACCTCAGCCGCATCAAGGCCACAGTGTTTTTGAAAAATGTAAAACGGCCGCACCTCGGCTGCACCATTGTCAAACCGATTTATATAGATATATATTTATAAATGGGTTCAGCCGATGGTGCGGCCGTGGTAGCCTACGGCCTTATGTGTACTAATTCCATTTTTGGTATAACTATTTTATAGTGCAGCCGTCATGGGACCGAATTTGTCCGATAAGTGGACCCCTTGCGGCCGAATAAAACATTCAAAGTGTAGACTTCATGCGGTCATGTTGCGGTCTTCTTAAAAATTTTAGATATTACTCGGGTCTGGCAGAAACATTTTAATTTTATGTATGTGGTTTATGTTAAACATGTACTTGAAATATTATAAAGTAATGTACAAAATTACGCTCTTAAGAAAAACAGGACATTTTTTACTTTAAAATTTTAACCCTTTAGTAAAATAAATAAAAGTTGGCATTTTCTCCAAAAAGTTTTAATGAAAAGTGTAGAAAATATCTTAAATAAAATGTTTTCACTATTACATTATAAAAAGATCTGCAAGAACCCTTGAAATTAGAGAATTAAAAGAAAATATATTTTTTGACTTATTGAAGGTGACAAGCACGCATTTGTGAAATGGTAGATAGAAGAAATGAAAAATTTTCTGATTATAAGGATAGGTGAAAACATTTTTAATTTAAAGATTTTCTACAATTTTCATGAAAACTTTGTGAAAATATACTGAAAATCGCAGTGGAGAAATGCCATTTTTGAAAATTTAAGTATTAGCGACACTTTTAACCCCAAATGAGATCTTAAATTTAATTTAAGCCTATAAATGATTCATTTTATGGAAAATATATTTTGTATAGGTGAATTAGGGAAAAGTAGGACAAAAATCCAGTTTTGTTGAGAATATCGTAATTTATAAAATATAGGTATGCATATAAAATGCAAAATTTGTGTAGGTAACACATTTTTTTCACCCCAAAATCGGTTCGTAATATGCAAAACTAACCACCCAAAATTTGAATAACATCAACAATTTATTTAACCCAATCTTATCGAAAATATCGTAAAATAGTATACAAAATGAGCTAAATTTACTGCTCTATTGTCTATTATTTTATTCTTGAAATCCGGGAGAATAACGTTGAATAGAATAAACAAAAATTGGGACTTAGTCTGAAATGAAGGGCCATTCCCGAAACTCCCCAGCTTGAAGCATCAAAACTGTCGGATGCTAAGCTCACACCACCACCGTTCTGAATCTGAGAGTGGCATATTAAATTGCCATGAATTCGTAATTACAATAAAGCCGGAAACAAATGGAAAAGTGTAACCGCGACTGTCGGGAAACATCGCCGAAAGGGGCGAATCTAATTTAGGGCTGCGACGCCACTGCATCTTCTGTTTTAAGGCCTTTAAGGGTGTGTTTGCGCACGCGATAAAATTTCATTGCTGGCTTCTTGGAGACTCGAGGCTTTTGTTGCTTGCATTTGCGGTGATAAAAGTTGGGCAAATTGAATTTTGTAGAGTTTAATGAAGCTTGAATTAACAAGTTCTTGTATACGGGCCCTTGTGAAGTTACAAGAGCGATAACTTTAAAATTTATACACTAATTAGAAGCATATTAAACTAATAAGGGTTTTCATGTGTAGCAAAGTTAGTGGCGCCTGGGAGATACACAGATAAGATACCTACACCTTGTCATCTTAAATATGTTAAAAAATTATATCATTTCCTTAGAAACAGAGTTATTTAGCGATTAAATCGAAAATATTCAAATGAAAGTAAATTAACAATTCGAGAAAACATACCCATGCTGAAATTATTTTTCTTAAAAGTCCTTTAAATTTTTGATATATAAAAGCTTTACCTTGCTGGTGGTAACCTTCACCTTTAGTTGTTCAGTGGTATATCATAACAATTGGAAAATTATAATACAATAAATAAATAAAGTGGGAAAAAATTACAATTTTTTTTATTATTATTGCTTGAAATTTAATATCCGGGGGTTTTTCTGGTCACTTATTAAAGATTTAAAGTTTTAAATATGATTCCAGATTTAGTTATCCCCAAACAAAACCCCTATATTATAATTTTTATAAAAAACATATTGTTGTAGAAGTCGTTTAAAAAGTTTTGTTCTAAGATTCATACTAAACTTATTTGAAGTAAACGTAAGTCTCAAAAGTTTCTTCAAATTTTTAAAATTTTTACAATGAAATTGGCAGAAAAGAAATTTATAAAATTTCAAAGATTCACACCTCTTAAAAAGATTTTTTGTAACATTTCAAAAATTTCAAGATGAATAACATTAGAATAAAGAACAAAAGGAAAAAACATTTTTAAATATAAAATTTAACGTACAAATACAACAAAATTTAAGGCTAGCTCAAGCAAGTGGAAGAAGATTTGTTGAGTTTATTTTTTAATTTATAAAATTCTTAAAAATTTATTAAAATCTTAATAAACTGACTTTAAAATCACGAATTTTAATTTTGTTCTTGCCTTTTGTCCGAAATCAATATATTTTTTCATTCCTCTAGTGGAAAATAAACACTAATGTAAAGTAGTGTTGATTTCCTGCAGACACATTTTCGAAAAAAATAGAGTTAAAAAATTAAAAAAACCCAATTTTAGCAAATTTTGGAAATTTTTTAAAATATAATGGAATTTTGTAGCAGCTCGAAACTTATGTAAGTCAAATCAAAGCTTGATTCCTAAACTATACGAGTAGAATTAATAACACAGGTCAACATTTCATCTAGGCTTGTGCATGGAAATGGAAGATGGTATCCTAGGGCTTTTGGGATCGCTGATTACGATGAGTGGGTCGGTTAGGCTCCATCACGTAAAGTTTAAGGTCATTTGAAGGTCAAACGGTCAAAAAACCTTCCAAAAATCTGAAAAAATTCATGGACATGTTTTTGAGGTCGCTGAATCCGAATCCGGTGTTTATTTTTACTTTGCATGCATCCTCGAGGTCATTCAAGGTTATTTGAAGGGGTTTTGAGAAAAATACTAAGTACCATCCGAAAAATCTGAAAAAATTCATACGTATGTTTTCAAGGACTCTGAATCTGAATCTGAGGTTAGTCGACCTCATTTCAAAGTCATTTGAAGGTCAAACGGTCAAAAACCTTCCAAAAATCTGAAAAAATACATGGACGTGTTTTTGATGTCGCTGCATCCGAATGGGGTGTTCATTTTTACTTTGCATGTATCCTCGAGGTCATTCAAGGTCATCTCAAGGCAGGTATTCTAGTTCTGTGGCACAATTGTGCATTTCGCAGATTGAGATTAGAAGGTTTTTTGACCGTTTGACCTTTCATTTCGTTTCATTTCAATTAAGTTTTAAACTCCTACGAAATTCTGGTATTTTTGGTATACTGGTAACCCTATTTTTTTCGAAATCAAGTAATTTTCATAATAAAAAGTTTATTAAATTTGTTTATCTATAGAATAGATGATGGAATAATGTTCAAACCAAACAAAGTTGCTTTGAAGCGAGAACACTTAATGATTCAACGGATATCTGCCCGGTAGCTATATTTTATATTGTATCTCCTACCATGTATTGTATTATTCAGACCTATTTCCATATTCGATTATTTAATCGACTGAAAGCCAAGGCACATTGTTAAACCTATAGGTGTGATTTTTAATGATCTGATCTAGATGTGGAATTTTGTAGGAATTATATATATCAAAGGCTTTAAAATTTGTAATAATCGCATCAAATACTCATGAGTTTTACCCTTACTTCAAACCCTTATCTGAATAAATTATTTGATTTAAATTTTGATCCAAAATTAGCTAAATTAAAAAGTTTTGCCATAAGTAATTATTCAAAAATCTAGATCCAGATCAGATCACATTATAAAACGCAATTTACATATTATTGTCTTAGCTTTCGATCGAATTGAAAATCGAATGTTGAAACAGAGCTGATTGATGTGCATATACCTCAGAGTAGAGTATAGTATGTAATTGCTATAGATACAATATTTTGCGCTAACTAAATGTGGTTTTAATATATACAAATTGCTAACGAAGTATAAATTCTATGCACTTGGAAGTCAAGAGACCGCCTCAAACTCAACTGGATCGTTAAATATTTTGCTACAAAGGCGAAACTGCATGTCGATTTCCCTATTGTTAGACATCATGACTCCTATCACGTTCACAACTACTTCTTATGTGATTAAAAATGTTCCTTAAATCTAATCATTGTTTCTACAAAAAAACCATTTTTTGCAATTTACTGTGTATGACACAAGTTAAATCCACGTTGGTACCTCTTAATCGCCTACCTTAGGTATCTAGATTTCTCTTAATTTACAAGGATATCGCCGAAGGGCGGCAGTTACGACTAACAAGCACTTAAATTTGTTGTTCCGAGGACCACCCCCGACATGTAGGTCGCGTGTTGGGTGTGGTTGCCCTCGTGCGGGGGTGGAGCCCCGACAACTCCCATCCCGCCGGAGATGGTATTCGATAGTGCGTTTCGGTTCCCCTCGTCGTTGGGGATCGAGAAATGCCTATACGAGATATACTCCGGCGGCATGGGCTGGTGCTGTCGTTTCGAGTTCTCTATTCGTTGCTTCTTCAGCTTGAGGTAGCCCAGGACCGAGACTAGGACGATGAAGACGATGATTCCCAGGCAACAGCCGACGATCAGACCTAGTCTTCTGGTGAGGATCGAATGGATGATGCCCTGGCTGGAGAGGCCGTTCTCGTCGGTTATGAGGCTCGGCGTTGCATCCAGCGTTCGGACCTCGGTGCATCTCGACGTCGACGAGTCCTGCAGGATCTCCTGGATCCCCTCAGGCAGGATGCTGTTTGTCATCCCGTCCTCATCGATCAGCTGCAGGGAATCGTTCACATGTAGTTTGGTCAGCGCCGATATCGCCTTCATCGTCAGCCAGTTTCCGGACCCTAGAACGCAAATTAGGTACCTTGTGCTTGAGGAGAGCTTTTGGAGTTTCGCTGAATTCATTGTCCCATTCAATTTTTTCCCACGGACCTGTAAACGAAAATTCATTTTAATTATTTATTTATTTATACAATTTCATAAAAAATCGGACTTCAACAATTTTAATAATAATTACCAAGTAATGGTATTGGTACTTCATCATTACAGTACTTCAGAAACATTACTTTGAAATACTCAGTATTACCTAATCCTAGGTACTGTTGAGAAATGCTAGGCAAGCATTTCTTAGTAATGCCAGGTAATGCTAAGTAATGCTTTTTGGTAATGGTTATTAAATTCTTTGAAGTATCAGTACTGGTAATAGTACTGGTAATTTGTCTTCCTTGCATTACTTGTACTGGTAATTGTAATGTTAAAAGGTAGTATACTTTTTTTACAACTCTGCTTAAAAACAACAACAGACTATGCATCTTTGTAGCCTTATTGAAGCCGAGCTTTTATTTGAGCTTGTGATAAATGAAAATAAATATCGGAGTATCGTGAATAAAAGGAGCGCAACGTAGAGGAAAGATTATGATTCCAAAATATCAAATTTACTCAGGAATTTAGCGGAATTAAAAACTCCCTGAAATTAATTAAATACGAAGACAGTTTTGGAGTTGGTTCGCCTGATCACCAAAGAGTTGTAGCTTTATATTTTAAAGACTAGTCAGACATTTATCCAATAAAATTTTCAACACATCATTCACATTATACAACATGTCTCTTGAAGTCGAGCTAGTGTTAAATAAATATCTTATTTTAAATTTATTATTATAATTAGTTTCTTAGAAGCTCCTACACCAACATGTGTATATAGTACCTTTTCATAAAATACTATATTACAAAATCTAGGAATTCTAGTGTTTAAAAATAAAAATTTTCCTATATGCTATTTTGCATATACAGGGTGTTCCAAAAATACCAGGTCAGAGTGACATGGAAGATAGGTTAGCCTTAGATCTGTGAGATAAAATAAACATGACCTGTAAAAGTTTCTTAGTTTTCGAGATATTGTCACTTTTTTAATTTTGTTTAAAATCTCTACTTTTAGTTAGAATTTCAATCACCATTGCTAAAACTAACTTCAAGTTGTTTACTTTTTTATTTTTCAGGTATCTTGAATAGTTGTTTCAGGCGTTAAAAGTAAAATTTTGCCGAAATTTAGTGTACCTTTCAAGAAAAATAACTCATTTGTGTTACATTTTAACTCTGTCAAAATTGTAACTTTAACTTTGACAATCAATCGTGGAAAAAAAATGTACTAAAAGAAACTGGCAAATTATCTTAAAAATTACTCAATTTAATGCATATTCAGAAATAGTATGATACTTGGGGAATTATTTTACAAAAACTTAGAAATTGCTATTTTTGTCATTAAGGCTTTAGTTCATGTTTATTTTATCTGACAGATCTAAGACTAACCTATCTTCCATGTCATTCCGACCTGGTATTTTTGGGACACCCTGTATAGTGAAAATAAATCATTTTATGCCAAATCGATGTATCTTAAACTTCAAACTTTATTTAAAACGAAACTTATGTATCTGTTTAAGAAAGTTGACAATAGACAAATTGGAAATGAGTTTAAAAATGGATTTGTTTCAAATTTTCAAAATTACTACACATTGATTCTCATTTTTTGAAATATTTTAAAACCAATGATTTATTTTTTAACTAAGTAAGTCTAAAGATTGCTTCTTTCCTGATCCATTGGTCGATAAAACCGGTCAAAAATTTGAAAGAAGTACCTGCTAGAAACTGAAAATGAACGAATTTCGAAATTTTTGTTTAGAGTTTTATTTGAAAAAAAATCGTTGTATTAACCAATACGAATCAGAATATTCTCTTGTATAATTTGTTATGGTTCCATACCTCAAAAAGAAAATAAATTGAACACTTTTAAGATCATTCTGTTCGTCTGTTTGTCTGGCACATATGTTTTTCTCGAAAATGACCTGAAGTAGGAATTTGAAATTTGACAGAAAATTAGATCTTCGTGATGCACACATACTTCGACACGCAAGTATATGAATTATATATTTTTTGTATCGTGTGGTATATCGTTTGAAAGGGAAATTACACACCTTCAAGAATAGTTTCAATCCATAAATTTATTTTTATCACTATCAAAAAGAAAACAGACCAGCATTTGGAAAAAATTTCTATGTGCTTCATTCGCTATTGCGATTTTTTATTATAAATATGCAACTATAATTGCAGGACCATATTCTAAGGCACCATAAATCCTTATCCTTACTAGTAATAAAATTATAACTATCTGTCACATCTATCAATCCCCTCAACCGAGTGCAATGAAATTTTGTAAACATGCATAGGTAGGGATTGAGCCAAGCTTAGTTCAGCTTGAGGCTTGGCTTTAAGCAGCCTTAGACCAGATTTATGGGATATGGATTGAACAAGCCTAAAGCCAGGCTAGAACCAAAGTTGCATTAAGCTTAACACAAGCTTGAGCTAAGTTTGAGCTAAATCAAGAGATACTTCTACGTCTTTATCGACTTGATATAGTTTGGAATTTTGTAGATATACTCTGGATTTACTTCTGTACGGGTGAAAGTATATAGTAGGTTTTATATTATGTTGTGATTCTAATGACGAAGTATTGCTTCTATGAAAAATAAAGACAACTATTTAACCCATTCTGGAGAAGAGGTTAAGTATACACGGTCCAAATTGCTAGTTTTTAAATAAATTTGTCCAACCAAAGTATTTATTTTTTATGGTATTTTAAATAATTTTTTGAAATTAACCACAGTTGACGGAGCGTTTATAATAATGAAAAAATATTTCATTAAAAACCTAAAATCAAATTAAATTTATTTTCCCTTCCATTACGACCAAAAATGTGCAGACAGAAGCCCTTTCTCCTCTTCAACTCCATAGAATTGAATAATATCAGCGACCCAAAAAAAAAAAAAAAAATGCCATATGAAGTTTGTCAAACTAGCGCAAAACTCAGACGTGTGTAGTTTTTGGAGTTTCATCTCCACATTTTCCTGCCTCGGTGGCCAAACATTCGAAAACGTTCGGAGCGGCGAAACGTAACGTAAACCACTGCGAAAAGTCGTCGTCGTCGTCTACATCAAAAAGGGCGCTCTGAATGTGAAAGCGGCCAGAATTAAAATTCATCAGTCTTAATGAAAATCCAATTTCAATCCATTAGCCAGAAAGAGCGGCTGTTCCAGAAAGTCCCCAGGATATATCGTCAGTATTCATAGGATCCGATGCAGTCCATTCGGGAGAGAGGAGGGAATTTGAAAGAGGGAATAGTCAAACATAACGTCGTTACAGCACCACTCCACATTTTAGACATATGGCAGGCGTCCTTGCGTTCGCCCAAAATTTAGATTCAGCCCTCTGTCGAGCTAATTAACAAACTTTTCACATAAATGCTGGCACCCTCTACCCACCACCCCCCCGGAATTAAGTTTATCGTGTGCATATAATTGACGCCGGCACATTAGCAGATTGCTGCGTCCTCCTAATGGTCCGCGGAAATTTTCTGCATATCGTCCCGGAACGGGAAGGCTGATGGAAGGCTATGGAAAGGGAATGTGTGGCTTCCTGAAAATCCTGAATTTATATATAGGTCCAGTGAGTTCACCGGGGATCTGAAGGGAGCAGGCTCTGGGTGACCGCGATGTGGTGTGATCCAGGTTCGTTGTAATCTTAAACATTTCGCGCAATAAAAGCAATGGAACGTAGGGTAGTTGACCGGACCCTCGCCTCGCCAAGGGGTGCGGCTAGCATAAAGGCGCATAACTCGCCGACGTCATTCCTGCGGCCAGGAGCATATTTTCGCGTGCAATTTGGCTGATTGCACGTGCACGGCCCCAGGGAGCGGCTGCATTTCCGCAGATGGCGCTGTGTATTGTTCTCTATTTTATCAGGCATACGCAGCAATTGCACGCGTTCTACCATACGGAGCGTGAACGTGGTTTTGATCATGCAATGCAAAGCTAAAAAAAAAAACAATTACGTGTGCACCAATTTTCGCGCCGGGTAATTAATTCCTCCATCACACCCCGGGTTCTTCCTGATGGATCCTCGACAGCAGCAGGCGATTTAATTCAATTTATTCCCCGAAAAAGAATAAACGTAATTGCAATTAGGTACACTCACGCATAATCGCTCTATTTAGTGGGAAAAATGCCTGCTCTATTTCCCGTGAAATTTCACTTTCGGGATTTGAAATTATTCCAGGGAATCAGTAGATTACAAAAATCTACTTTATTAATTTTACCTAAACTTAGCTAGTTCGGGGATAGCTATTTATATTTTAAACTAAAACTCTTATAAAAAAAATTATTAAAAAATTGGTAATTATTTACTTTAAGGTTCACTTCGCCGATGACCTTGATCTTGGGAAATGTTGTGAGGGGTCATCGACTCGAGATAAATAAATGTTTTTAGGGGTTAAGAAAACCCCCTAAAGTGAAAAACTTATTTGTCAACTAAAAATAACACAGGTTTAGGTAATGCTTATTTGACCAGACCATTTCATTCTTATGTAATTTAAAGCCCTGCATCCGAATTCAAGGTCCGTTAACTTCTATCACGTCAGGTTCAAGGTCATTTCAAGGTAAAATTGAGGAAAATACAATAAATAAATCTGAAAAAGAATATATTTAGGTTTCTGGGGTCGCTGAATTTGAATTCGTGGGTTTTTTTTAATCCCTTAAGGTCAGCCAAAGTTAACTTCAAAGCCAATCCAAGGTCAAATTAAAAAAAGGCGCGACATATACCAGCCACTGCACAAATAGCTTTTTTGCGGTTGCGGGATTTCAATAAAGGGGTTCATTTAACTTTAAACCGACATCTTGGATTAAGGAATTCTTGGATTAAGGAATTCTCGAATTTGGACTTCAGATTGGTGATCAGCGACCCCTCAAAACCCCGGAGTAACAAGTTTCGTATGAACTACTCAACTGTTCACGAATCTAATGCCGCCATATTGGAACCTTAATCTTGGATTCAAGAATTGTCGAATTCGCACTTCAGATTCGTGATCGGCGACCCCAAAAACCCTCGAGTAACAAATTTTACATGAACTACTCAATTTTGCAGTCGAATGTTATTTAGTGAATTTGTCTCAATTTGACTTTGAGCTTTGATAGAGGACCTTGGATTCGGATTCAGGGCATCATATTACATAAGAATAAAATAGAATAGAATAGTAATAGGCATCAATTTTTTTTTTTTTTTTTGTAAACCTGTGTAATTTATTATTATTATTTTAAATTTGTAGATATCACTAGAAAGTTGAGCTTTAAAAATTGCGTTTCACTCCTCTTGTTTATTTACTATTTGCTCTAAACTGCCCTATAGTATGCAATTTCAATACAATTTTAAGTTTGGAGGCATCGCTAGAAGAACGAATTATTTGATTGAAAACCTAAAAAAAAATATGAAGGAGGTAAATACTATATACGTATATTATATATATATACTTGTTCAGAATGACTCCAAAAATGACATATTTCAAGCGCGAGGTCATCGAAGAGTTGGGTCTTACAGTAAATAACTACATAAAAATTAAAATTAAATTATAAATTTATAATAATACTATATGGTTATAATTTTTGAACTAAATCTCTAACACTCTTAAGAAATAAAGCGTTTTTCAATACAAAAATAAAAATTTGAAGAGATTTAATTTGTTATTTGAGACTAAAATGTATCCTTTTTCGAATTACTTGTAATACCTTTTAAAATTTACAGATTTAAATTCTTAACCATAAGAATCAGAAAGATAGTAGAATTGTTAGAATTGAGATCTAATATAATTGTAATAAATCCTAATAAATTTAGATGAATAAGTCCGTATTTTATCAAGATTATATGTTCAAAAAAGGTTTATACAACATTCGGCATTCCTCAAGGCAGTCATCTGGGTCCGCTGCTCTTCTTACTATTTATCAATGGAACTGCCTCAATTTCTTCACTTGAAATGTGTGTTTTAGGTAGACTATCTAAAATTGTATACAGAGCGAAAAGTATTCTGTGTTTATGCTGTTAATTATTACAAAACGATATCGAAAAGTTGTATCATTGATGTTTGTATAATCGGTTATTACTTAATATGGTATATCTAATTGCAAAGTTATGACATTCCACAGGTGTAAAGATCCAATAGCATACAAAGACCTGGAAGTTTTAATTGACGAAAAACTTACTTTAACAAAAAATATTGATGTGATAGTTTGCAAAGCGTTCAAAATGTTGGGTTTTATAAAGTGAAATACAGCAGATTTTCATAATCCTACAACTTTATTAATATTTTATATGTCTATGGTCAGATCGACGTTAGAATACGACTCAGAGATATGGTCTGCAGACTCTTGAATAATATTCCATCGTATGAATAAAAATATTTGTTGCTGAATTTGCGTAAATTAAATCAAATCTGTAGTCGAGACATCTTAACGTCTCACATAAATTGTCCAGAGCTCTTAGTTCTGATGGGGATTTATGCTTGGGTTAGTATAGAGTCTAAATAGTTTATATCATTTACTACATTTATGTATATCTAGACTGTAAGATTTATAAATCAGTAGACTGAATAAAAAAAAAGATGAAAGTATGAAAGTATTTCTTTTTTAATAAGTATGAGTGAAATGCGATGTTTTTAGAATGAACCAATAAGATATTTTGGGAATAAGCTACGCCCAATTTATTTTTAATATTTTCGTGAAAGTTACAAAATTGATAGAAGCTCAATAATTCTTCTTTAGATTTCAAGTTAAAAATACTATTTCCAAAAATTAAATTACTCGTGGGCAAAAATCAGTTTCTATTTTAGGAGGCATTCAGATTTATTCCAGAAGAAAACAATTATAAAAAGATAGAATAAAACTAATCCCAACAAGAAATAAAAACATTTCCTCTTTGAAAGAGAGCGTAGCTGATCCGCATACATATATTATATATGTATGTACTTATGATACACTTTATTTGTTACACTCACTTCATCCCAAAAAGAAAGTCAAGTTGTAAAATCCTACTTAAAGAAACTGGCCAGAGCATTTGCTTTGGTCGCCACGTTTCAATTAGACTGATTTTAATCTCTGGACGAGAAAGATGTTTTCCTAAACTCAAAGAACTCTTATTAATAAGACGACCAGAGAGATAAGGCCTAACATACACAAGTACAAATTAGTTTTTCTCCTAAGAAAAAGGGACTCAGACATGTTTTTGCACTATGTCACAGGTTTATCTTCTTTAGACTTCCTTAGGGGATTATTATATCTTTTCTTTTAGTAATAGACGCAAAGTAAAAGACCGGAAATATCTCCTACTTATATAGTTATTTTTTGAAAATGAATTAAGTCTTATTCGTAAGAAAATACTGATTATATATAAGCGGTAGAAAACGTGGCGTAATTTTCCTTTCCGGAGTCTTAATCTGATACTAAATAGGTATAATTTCTTTCATGAATTCGAAATATGTCATAGTAATATAAATACCTACTTAATATTTCTTGAAATCGATTTCACTTATATTCCTTAGTTTAGAATAACTTAGAGGACTACTATTTAAAAACGCGAAACTGATTACCTTTTTGAAAATAGTTAATAGGGCGATTTTAGCATTATAAAACACAATATTGTTACTCAAATGATAGTATTATGACAAATGTATAAAACATTAAAACTCCAACACAAAAGAATAATTTTTGAAAAAGTATTAAACTTTAAAAACCAAGTTTTTATTTCAATTGAGCGAAACTCTGCGAAATTGAAATTGAATTTAAAAGCTGCACAAGAAAAAATTCGATATTGCAACCGGAAAAAAATGTAGAAGCTTTTCTATAAAATAATCCATTTAATTTAATAATTTTTCACACTTAAAAGGTTTATTTTCAGTCATTCAGTGCTTAAAACAATTTTTGTCACATATATAAATAATTTAAAAGTTGTAGTTTTTAACATTCTGATATCCGGGAAATTAATTAAAATTTCCCTTAATCTAAATAGCATCCAGATAAAAAGATGGAGTTTTGTTTGCGAAGACTATTAAAAAATGTCCTTTAAACTTGCTCCTGCATCCGGTGTTCCACAAGGATCAATTCTTGATCCGCTTTTGTTTCTCTTATTTAATATTCGTCAGTGTGATTTGATTGCTCCTGAGGATTGGTGAGTTTTCAACCATTTGTCTATTAATGTTAATAATTCCTTCAAAATGACTTACTCCTTTAAAGGGTCTCCTACACAACATGTCAGTATTGACTATGCTCGGTATTATTGTTGGAAGATGCCAGTTCAAGGATCTGGGTGTAACTTTTCACAGTAAAATTAGTAAATTCAACAAACCCTACGCTCTTTATGCTGATAGATTTTCTGCTCTCAATTTGTCTCAGCTTTTTGATAGAAGGTTTTATTTAAATAAATTTATTCTCTATCTTATCTATAATGGAATACTAACTAACTAATACCTAATAATAATATCTTTCAGTTTGTTCTTTAATTCTTGCATATTTTTTAATTTTATATTTTCTTCTTAAAAACTTGCGAGAATTTGGAAAATCATTTTTGAACGAAGTTTTCAATATTAATAAATAAAAACTTACAAAATTATTAGATATATAAAAATTTCGAGTTTTATCGACAATATTTTATAGTATTTTAGGAATGCCTGCTAAATTTTGTTTATATTTATTAAGACATGCAATTTCGTATATTTAAATTTCAGCTTTCATTAAGAAGTTGGTTTTTTTCAGAATAAATTTGTAGTTTTGGAAATTCATAATTAATCCCTAAGATGATGGCAGGTGATCGAAATCGTGATCAAATAAGTTAGAAATTCGAAATGCTACTCGTTTATTAACAACTTTGACTTTTGAGGTTTTATAAAGTATCTTTTAAAAAATATTTGCTAGATCTTATTCTATTAATTGTATAGAATTTAAGATTGGTTCATTACTGTAGAACAGTATATCGTCGTTGCGCGTGCAATACCGCGAAAGAGCAGTTTGTAAATACCGCGTATCTGCGTTTTCACGATTTTACAGGAGGAAGAAAAAACTTAATATCTTAGCCATTTAACTATATTTTATGGACTGAACTCTAAGGCTACTTCTTTGCGACCTATTTTATAGGAAAATAACGTTAGCTTACTAATAACTTGCTTAGATTCCATATAAAATCACTTTAATAACTTGCTTAGATTCTGTTTAAAGTCACTTACGCGGTTTTGTTACAACAAATTACAGAAAAAGTAGTTTAGAATTAGCAGATACGCGGGTTTGAAATAAATTTTAATATAGAATTGAATTTTTTTATGTCAAAAATGAGGTTTTTTATAGGCTAATTTAAATTCTGTGAGATCTATAAGGAGCGAAACTATGTTAAGAATGCGTAGGCGCAATATTTCAATTTTGCGCCTTTTGCTGTTACGCGGTATTTACAAACTGCTCTTTCGCGGTATTGCACGCGCAACGACGATATGTAATACAATTTATACTGTCTCCATTGAAAAACTTCTCTAAAAATCTTATCCGAATTCTTTATTCCAACTACTGTATATGGGTACATCATTTTAGATTTTCAGAAAGCCCTATAAATTCGGTCGGAAACCATTTAATATACTTAATGGAGTTAAGCTGGCACATCCAGCGCAAATGCAGATAAGAAGTTAATCTGGCCGAAATGTCGAGCGTTTTTTTTTTATACGCGCTTTCCATTAAAATTCCCAATTACAGCGAGCTAGCTGCTAAATAACTTTTACGCCGTATAGAGCAGAGGCACAGGGCGATTTTTGCATCTGGTTGCACCCATAAAAGGGATGGTTCCTATCCCAGCAGCAGCCCTACGCCATCGCGCGGCCCAATTTAAAAGCCCTCTGATAATTTCATTCGAGACAGACGGCCCCGGACGTGCTCTGTGTCCCGAAAAAAAAGGGGAAATGTTGCAGGAGTGTTAACAGCGGCGCTGCAATGATTCCCAGTTATTGCACTTACCTCGTCAAAGCCATCCAGTGCATGGTAGACAATTTCATAGCCATTAAGTCCAGAGTGTTCTCGACTTTGCCACGATACAACGACCGAGTACGGCTGGATGTCCTGGATGGCCAATTTCAGGATTAATGGGGCGTCACAGAACTGCTGGGGGTCCATTTTTGCGAAGGCCTTTCCACGGAGCTCACCTGGCTGTTCGCACCTCAGGTAGTGACTATCGTTCTCCGTGGTCCATTTCTGGTGATCTCGCAGCCATTCCCATAACTCTTGCGAATCACAATTGCAGTGAAGAGGATTGCCTAGAAGGATAATGGTAGAACGCTGGTTAAATCGATATCCAAGGAATCGTTTTTTCAATTAATGCGTGTCGTTTAGATAAGCTGACATCATCGTGACGTGATTTAGGAAATTAATAACTCCAGGGCCTTATTTCATAAAAGTATTATATAATAGATATGAAATCAGTTTTGGCACGCCGTTTTGCTATTTAATAACATACAAAGAATTTATTAATGGAAAAATATTTTTAAAAAAATTATTCACAGGGAAATTAGTGTTGATAAAAATTAATTACAACAATATTAAAGCAAAATTACAATTGAATAATTTAAAATCATGCATAATAAAATTTTATAGTAAAAATTTGTATTGCTCGAAAGTAAAATTTAAATTCACTCAATAAGATTAATTCGGGAATTTTTATTCTCGTGAATTTTAATTCGTGAATTTTTATTCTTGTTGAAATAAGATTTATGGAATAAAATTCTAGATAATTAAGATTCTCATTCAAGAATAAAAATTTTTGAAGTAAAATTCTGATTCAGAATAAAAATTCTCGAATTAAAATTCTCATTCGAGAATAAAAATTCACGATTTCTCCTACCTTTTCCTGGAATTCATTTTATGATAGTCAATATTTTAAATAATTTTTATTAGGTAAGAATGATTTTTTTTTTTTTTTTTGTAAGTAAATAAATTATGTTAATTTTTCCACAACAGAATAATCGCTATTAAATAGCAAAACGGCATGCCATATTTCACGTTCTAAAGAAAATCGAAAAATTTTCCTAATTTATAAAATGCGGTGTTTTCGCAAAAAAATCAACGGATTTGGATGAATAAAAGCTCATTTTGAAGCTTTCTACTTTGAAACCTATGTAACGAATATTAAATTAAATTAAACATTAATTTTTTTTTTTTTTAATTTTAATAACTTCTATGGGCTTGAAAAAAAATGTAGACTCAAAGAAATCCAAGGTGCAATTCAAATTACAAATTTGACAACAGATTGAAATTTTAAATTGAAAGAAACAAACCTAGTTCATATCGCATACAACAAATTTGATGTGCAGAGGCGGGAATTTTCGTAAACTTTTATTAAATTGGTATATCTTTTGATTGAGTGATCCGATTGCGATGAGACAAATAAATATTACCCTATGTTTTATTTTGAAAAATCCATCCAAAAATTTAAAAAATGATCTTAATGCAATCTATCACTTACTCTTCATCTCACTAAATATCTTCAATATGGGCTTACAGGTATATTATATGTATTGACTGTAATATTATATTTCTAAATTATAACCCAAAATCAGTAGTTTTGAATGGAAAATTATCCAATTCTGAATAAAAAATATCACAAATATAGCTAGATTATTTTTAATAAATGATAAAATTGATCAAGAATGAAGATTTAAATGATAAAAGCGTTTTAGAGCGTTTCCATTAATGTAAAATTGTCAGAATCAAAAATGGCAAAAATTATTGATTATGGCGGTAGGTACTATTAAATAATAGAGTTCACTTATTAGGAATTTAATCAAGAAATTGCTTTTAGTATTCTTTGTGTTTCGAAACATGCAAGGAGCGTTGTGGCGCGCTACGCGTCCTTATGAAATACTTTCCGCAATTTTCGGGTTTGTTCCTTTCAATTCACGTTTTACTAATCGGAGAAAATTATTACATTTTGTGCAATTACTTATTATATTTTCACCTAATTTTCATATTATTTTGGAAAGAGCCAAACGCAACAACAAATTCGAAGAAAGTGGAGTTGTTAATAAGCTGGATTTAGTAAGGATCATATTGGGAGTAGTTGCTCATCTGATTATTGACATTGAGTCGTTTTTAAAATACAAGACAATTTGTGCGGTGCATGAAAGACTTGATAATGTCCTAGAACAATTGGCACAAAACTTTCAAATACCAGTAGTTAGTGATTATCAGGGAAAAAAATTAACATTGCTTCGATATTCAGGTGCCGTCTTATCACTTAATATAATTTTTTCAGGAATTACTATAATATGTACCGACAAGTGGTTATTGTGGGCTGGTATATTGTACTTGGATAATATTATTCGACTAAAGTGTATTCATTATTGCATATTTTTGCAAACTTTAATGATTGTAGAAAAACAAGCTCAATCTGCTGCTAAGAAACTTGCAGTCCTTTTAATGGATACAAAAACTAAAAATTTTACCATAATCTTGAGGAAGATTAGATCATTTCAGAAAATCCAATCCGACCTTTGGTATTCCTCAAAAATGTTGGAGAAATATTTTGGCTGGTCAAACGTTTCCATGTTTAGCATATTTTATTATGCAATTGCTCTAGACATCGCCTGGGTGGTCATAAAAATTGGTCAAATAAACGTTTCGAAAATGTTCGGTATAGATGCTTTCATTATTTAAAATGTTATTTCCTCTTTTCTAAACAATAGGTTACACCCTCTATTTAATATCTCTTGTAACTATTATTCTGCTCCCATGCTGGCTTTGTCAAGTGAGAATAAGTTCTGTAAATTTTAGAAAATGATTTTTACAGCAAGTCAGTTAAAATGATCTTTTGTAGGAGAGGAAAACTCGTAGAATTATTTCCGGAATGAAATATAATGGACGTAGCCCTTTCGTTAACAGTGCTGTCAAGGAATTGTCTTTTCAAATGCACCACCAAAAATCAAAATTTTCAGCTGATGCAGTTTTCAATATCAATTGTAGTACTTTTTCGGAGGTTAAGTAAAAATAAATTTTAGTTATTATAAGTCCCAATTTTATTTTAATTTCAGATTATGTCATCTTGCACGACGTATGCTGTAATATTCATTCAATTCTATTATGACTATACTCATAAAAGGTTTTGATTTGTCAAAAAATTTTAGGCTTCAAATGACATATAAAAACTACTTTGAAATTTTATATAACTCCTGAAAGGTAAACATGTTTTTAGCTAGGCACTTGCGGATAATGAGTGTAAAATGTGTCCAGTCGCGCTTTTTTTTTTTAAATATCTCGAATCTTAATGGACCTAGTGAATCGATCTTTTTTTTTTTTAAATAAAAGATTGAGAGATTCCTCGTAAAATACGCCCAAAGAAAACTTATTTAGAGTTATTTAAGGGGTCGATAATGCGAATCTTTTGTCGTAGGGTTTAATACCTGCTCCGGGTGAATATGATTTTCCGTAGGTTTCAAAATTGCCTTCGTTGACCTATCAGGTGTTAAGATTGTTCCAACGGACTTTTGTTTTTAGAACTTTAGATCCTTTATGTATTATTTATAATAAATAACTTTATGTTAAATTATTAAATTCTCTGTATGTTGAATCTTTATAATTACAATTTTTCTTAAAGTTAAAGATGACTTTTAATTAAATGTATGGGTAAAAGAATTAATTATGGAGTAGGACGTCATTATAATGTTACTTCTAATGACGTAGTGACACACAGAATTTTACCACATTAGAACTGAAAAGTTCGACGAATCTTTCCCGATCAGATGTCATTCCGGAGCAGTGACGATTTGTATCTAACAAGGGGACGGCGCCACCGTGGGGTGAGGGATTTGCTCGAATTTTTTTGTGGTGAAAGAGGACTCATAGCACCTCACGTGGTTAAAGCATTAGGACGCACTACTCGGAAAAATCCGAGAAAAATCGATTCAAAATTTCATAGGCGCCTTCTGAGTTAAAAATGTGAAGAGTTCGTCGAGCCGCTATCTAGACTAGACGGTTAAGGCTCAGTCTCATGTGCCGAAGGTCCCGGATTCGATTCCTCCTTTGGATCTTACTTTTTTTTTTTTTGTGTTATCCTAACAATTATTAAAAGCGTTTCTCATCCCTATATTATTTTTTAAAATTTATTTTAGCTCAAGAACGTTTTCATGCACTGAAAAATATTCGTGCTCGTTGTTCTATTCGGTTTTATGGCCTTGTAAGGGTCTAAAGAATTTTGACCTGGGGTCCCCTTAGTATTATAACGGACATCTGCGCATAGGACTGTGCGTTAGTCTGTGAGAATTGAACAGCAGTATATTTTTCGATTTCGTAGTAAACCGACGTGCCTATTTCTTAAATTTCAAAGTTCTCTTACAATTCGAAGTTAAAAATGTCGACTGAAGAAGTTCCTGGCTCTTCTGGAATAGGAGAGGAAATTCCTGAAGAATCCATAAATCAAAATCTCGATTGAAGAACGCAGTAGTTTATTATGAAGAGCTGTTGACGGAAAATAATTTAATTGTATCGACACCTTCGGAAGAAATATCTCACGATGCTATGTTATTGGCCGGAGAACTTCATAATAATACATTGGAACTTTTGGGTGAAAAAAAATTCGTAATTGAAGAGGAATTAATTCACGCTCATGATGTATTGCAAACTCCCTGCGATTGTAAAAAATCCGCTTTTATATGTTGCCCAAGATGTCGCAAAAATTATTGCTTTGTTTGTTTTTACGATAATTACCACTGCGGTTTTTTTATATAATTATTAAGTATATAAATAACAATTGAATTTTTCCTAATCGACTTTGTTATTTTCATTAAAAACCCAATGTTGCTCCTCATATACTTTACAATGAAAAATAAAAAACCCACCGTTATGAATTATTTTATTGGAAAAAGAAAGAAAATAGTTTTTATAAAAATGAAAATAATTTAAAAAAACATAATGTAAATCACTTTTAAAAAATAATATAGGGATGAGAAACGCTTTTAATAATTGTTAGGATAACACAAAAAAAAAAAAAAAGTAAGATCCGAAGGAGGAATCGAACCCGGGACCTTCGGCACATGAGACTGAGCCTTAACCGTCTAGTCTAGATAGCGGCTCGACAAACTCTTCACATTTTTAACTCATAAGGCGCCTAGGAAATTTTGAATCGATTTTTCTCGGATTTTTCCGAGTAGTGCATCCTACTGCTTTAACCACGTGAGGTGCTACGGGTCCTCTTTCACCACAAAAAATTTCGGGCAAATCCCCGACCCTACGGTGGCGCCGGCCGTCTCCTTGTAAGTATTTTTAAAATATCAGAATCATACATAGAATTGAATGCACAAATTTCTGAAAGAATTTATACGAATAATCGCTGTGCCTGCGACTTAATACGCGCAAACTACTGAAATACGTACCGATGCCGTTTTTTATAATTATATTTCAAGAAAATAATAAACGAATTACACATTATCCAACCAAAGACTTCCAAATCAAAATGCAAATTACAAATTGCGGAATAAACAAGCTTTAATCGCGTACAGCATCGAAGGCGCAAATATAATTAGATTACATAATAAATTTCTTTTTAAGAATGAAAATTTGAATGACCAAAGCGTTTTAGGGTAATTTTCATTAATGTAAAATTCTTAGAATCAGAGATAGTAAAAATTATTGATTATGGCGGAACTATTAATTAATAGGGTTCACTATATTATTATCAGTGACTTAATCAAGAAATTGCTGTCAGTATTCATCGTGTTTCGAAACATGCAAGGAGCGTTGTGGCGCGCTACGCGTCCTTATCAAATACTTTCCGCAATTTTCGGGTTTGTTCCTTTCAATTCACGTTTTACTAATCGGACAAGATTTTTACAATTTGTGCATTTACTTGTTATATTTTTACCTAGTTTTTATCTTATTTTGGAAAGAGCAAAACTCGTCAACAACTCAAAAGAAAGAGTTTTTAATGAGCTGGATTTAATAAGGGTCATATTGGGAGCAGTTGCTCTCCTGATAATAGACACTGAGTCGTTTTTAAAATATAAGACAATTTGTGTGGTGTACGAAAGACTTGATAATGTCTTAGAACAATTGGTACAAATCTTTAAAATACCAGTAGATAGTAACTATCAGCGAATAAAATTAACATTGCTTCGATATTCAGGTGCTGTCTTATCACTTAATATGCTTTTGTCAGGAATAGCTACAATACCCGTAGACAAGTGGTTATGGTGGGCTGGTGTTTTGTACTTGGATAGTATTATTCGACTAAAGTGTATTCAGTATTGCATATTTTTGCAATCTTTAATAATTATAGAAACAAAAGCTCAATCTGCTGCTGAGCAACTTGCAGTCCTTTTGAGGGATACGAAAACTAAAAATGTTACCATAATCTTGAGGAAGATTAGATCATTTCAGAAAATCCAAGCCGATCTTTGGTATTTCTCAAAAATGTTGGAGAAATATTTTGGCTGGTCAAACGTTTCCATGTTTAGCATATTTTATTATTTAATTGCTCTAGACAGCGCCTGGGTGGTCATAAATTACAGTCGAGAAAACGTTTTGAGAATGCTCGGTATAGATGCCTTTATTATTTAAAATTTTATATTCGACTTTCTAAAAATCTAAACAATAGGTCACACGTGCTATTTGATATGTTTTCTAACTAATGTTCTTCTCCCATGTTGGCTTTGTCAAATGAGAATAAGCTCTGTAAATTTAAAAAAATAATTTATATATGAAGACAGTTCAAATGAAATTTTGTAGGAAAGCAAAACTCGTAGAATTATTTCCGGAATGAAATATAATGGACGTAGCCCTTTCGTCAACAGTGCTGTCAAGGAATTGTCTTTTCAAATGTACCACCAAAAACCTAGATTTTCAGCTGGTGGAATTTTCAATATTAATTGCAGTACTTTTTCGGAGGTTAAGTAAAAACAAGATTAGTTATAATAAGTGCAAGAATAATTCTCTTTACATTTCAGATTGTATCATCTTGCCTGACGTATACTGTAATATTTATTCAATTCTATTATGATTACACTGATAAATAGTTTTAATTTGTCAATAATTTATAGACTTCAAATGATATATAAAAACGATTTTAATATTTTATTTAAGATTGTTTCAACGAAATTTTGTTTTGAGGGCTTTAGAAAGTTTATCTACTGTTTATAAAATTATTAAATTTTTGTTATGTTGAATTATCTACATATCAATAAAGTTTTTTCTTTTTAAAAGTTAGAGTTGACTTTTAATTAAATTTATGGGTAAAAGGATACGATACCATTGACATACTACACTTCATGATGGAATAGGGCGTTATTATTATGTTACTTCTGATGACGTGGTGACACACAACATTTTACTTTATTAGAAGTAAAACTAGCTGTCATTAACGTGAAAATCGCGGCGTTTAAAAGTGATTGCTTGTTGATCCAAAAACAAGTGCAACGCTCACAGATGATAGTGTGTTCTGCTTCTAAATGTCACAGTCTCTTTTCGCAAATAGTTGGCTTATATTAGAAACTGTTCTGGCTTAGAAAAACTCACAAGTAGAAGTAGCATTTTCATTATTTACGAACAAATTATTATTATTTAACAACTACAATTTTCTCTGTGTTTTAAAATGCCAAAATAATACAATGAAATGAACAAATTTATAAATTTGATTGTAAGTGAGTGAATATACGAATAATCAGTGTGCTTACATCGATCGAAAGTGCAAATACAGTTAGATTACATAATAGTCTTTTTAATAAACGATAAAATTTATCAAGAATGAAAATTTAAATGACCAAAGCGTTTTAGAGTATTTTCATTAATGTAAAATTCTTAGAATCAGAGATAGCGAAAATTATTGATTATGACGGTACTATCAATTAATAGAGTTCACTATATTATTATTAGTGACTTAATCAAGAAATTGCTTTCAGTATTCATCGTGTTTCGAAACATGCAAGGAGCGTTGTGGCGCGCTACGCGTCCTTATGAAATACTTTCCGCAATTTTCGGATTTGTTCCTTTTAATTCGCGTTTTACTAATCGGACAAGATTTTTACATTTTGTGCATTTACTTGTTATATTTTTACCTAGTTTCTATTTTGTTTTGGAAAGAGCAAAACTCGTCAGCAACTCAAAAGAAAGAGTTGCTAATGAGCTGGATTTAATAAGGGTCATATTGGGAGCAGTTGCTCTCCTGATTATAGACACTGAGTCGTTTTTAAAATATAAGACAATTTGTGCGGTGTACGAAAGACTTAATAATGTCTTAGAACAATTGGTACAAATCTTTAAAATACCAGTAGATAGTGATTATCAGCGAATAAAATTAACATTGCTTCGATATTCAGGTGCTGTCTTATCACTTAATTTGCTTTTGTCAGGAATAGCTACAATACCCGTAGACAAGTGGTTATTGTGGGCTGGTGTTTTGTACTTGGATAGTATTATTCGACTAAAGTGTATTCAGTATTGCATATTTTTGCAATCTTTAATAATTATAGAAACAAAAGCTCAATCTGCTGCTGAGCAACTTGCAGTCCTTTTGAGGGATACAAAAACTAAAAATGTTACCATAATCTTGAGGAAGATTAGATCATTTCAGAAAATCCAAGCCGATCTTTGGTATTCCTCAAAAATGTTGGAGAAATATTTTGGCTGGTCAAACGTTTCCATGTTTAGCATATTTTATTATTTAATTGCTGTACAGAGCGCCTGGATGGTCATAAAACTCAGTCAAACAAACGTTTTGAAAATGCTCGGTATAGATGTCTTTATTATTTAAAAATTTTATATACGACTTTCTAAACAATAGGTCACACGTGCTATTTTATATCTTTTTTAACTACTGTTCTTCTCCCATGTTGGCTTTGTCAAGTGAGAATAAACTCTGTAAATTTTAAAAAATAGCTTATATAGCAAGGCAGTTAATGATCTTTTGTAGGAAAGCAAAACTCGTAGAATTATTTCCGGAATGAAATATAATGGACGTAGCCCTTTCGTCAACAGTGCTGTCAAGGAATTGTCTTTTCAAATGTATCACCAAAAACCTAGATTTTCAGCTGGTGGTGTTTTCAATATCAATTGCAGTACTTTTTCAGAGGTTAAATAAAAATAATATTAGTTATAATAAGTACCTAGAGTAATTCTGTTTACATTTCAGATTTTGTCATCTAGCACGATGTACGCTGTAATATTTATTCAATTCTATTATGATTACACTGATAAATAGTTTTGATTTGTCAATAATTTATAGGATTCAAATGATATATAAAGACGATTTTAATATTTTATTTAAGATTGTTTCAACGAAATTTTGTTTTGAGGGCTTTAGAAAGTTTATCTACTGTTTATAAAAAATAAATTTATACTAAATTATTAAATTAAATTATCATACATATCAATAAAGTTTTTTTCTTTTTAAAAGTTAGAGTTGACTTTTAATTAAATTTATGGGTAAAAGGATACGATACCATTGACATACTACACTTCATTATGGAGTAAGACGTCATTATGATATTTCTTCTAATGACGTAGTGACACACATCATTTAACAACACTTCATTAGAAATGACAGAACTGACAAGTTCGACGAATCTTTCTCGACTAGCTGTCATTAACGTGAAAATGCCGGAGTTTGAATTTAAAAGTGCTTGGTTGATTAAAAAACAAGTGCAGCGCTCACAGCTGACAGAATCAGCTGTGAGTTCTGCTTTTGAATGTCAAAAATCTCTAGATGGCTTAGAAAAACTCACAAGTAGAAGTAGCATTTTCATTATTTTCGAATAAATTAGGTAGCTGGGGCTTCATTTTGGCTATTTGATTATGAACCGATTTTCATAATGAAGTACTATCGGGTTGGCTAATAAGTAATGAGCATTTCAGTTTTTATTTTCTGGAAATTTCGGGTAAGGTCGAGAACGTTCTGTTGCAGGGGGTATATAAAGAGCGAGTCGTGAGCATGCCGTCAGTAATGTTTCGGTTGTCATTGCGTAAAGAACCACGAAAAAAATGAGTGATATTAAAACGCATATTCGGCACTGTTTATTATACGAGTACCAATCTGGGCATTCGGCTGCAGAAGCTGCACGTAATATATGCCAGAGGATAGCTGATGATGCAGTCTCCGAGGCTACAGCAAAGCGGTGGTTCCAAAAATTCCGCAAGGGTAACTATTCCTTGATCGATCAACCAAGGTCTGGGCGTCCGGTAGAAATAGATATAAATAAACTGAAGGCATTAATTGAAGAAGATCCTCGAAGCACTACGCGCAATTTGGCTCTTAAGCTCGGATGCTCTCATGGCACGGTGGAAAAGTATCTGCACGGTTTGGGGAAGACGTACAAATATGGTGTTTGGGTACCCCACCAGTTGAACAAAGATCAACTGACTTACCGTGCAGATATCTGTGCATACCTTTTGTCGTTCCGTAACACATTTAGCTGGCTAGACCATCTCGTTACTGGAGACGAAAAGTGGGTTATCTATATCAACCACACACGCAAGCGCCAGTGGCTGGGCCGCAACGAACCAGGTAAGCCTACGCCAAAAAAAGATCCTCATACTCGGAAAGTGATGCTCTCGGTCTGGTGGGACATACATGGAGTAATATATTGGGGAATTCTTCCTACTAATACCACGATGACGGCAATAGTATACTGTAATCAACTTGAAAATCTAAAGCTTGAACTCCGACGTAAACGTCCACAACATGACAAAATATTTTTCCTTCACGACAATGCCCGGCCGCACATCGCTAAGAGTACCCGACTAAAGCTACTGGAGCTCAACTGGGAAATAGTGCCACACCCTCCATATTCGCCGGACTTAGCCCCAACGGATTTCAGTTTATTCCGGTCTCTCAGTAATCATTTACAAGGAAAAAGCTTCGATGATGAACATCAGTTGCAACAATACATAGATAAATTCTTCAAAGCAAAACCGGCGAAGTTTTACAGGGATGCCATCCACTCTTTGCTGAATCGTTGGCGGATGGTAGTAGATAACGACGGTGATTATATCGTTAACGATTAATAGTAAATTATTAAATAAATAAATACAAACATAAAGTCATGTATGTCGCTCATTATTTATTAGCCAACCCGATACTTTACAATAAAATATAGTGTATCGATGGCATTAAATTATTAGCACAATACACTTAGATAACTTGAATTTTAAGCATAGTAAAATGTCACAAGTGTGTCCATAAATTAAATTGCTATTTGCTCAGTATTTCTAAACATAATACATCCGTAATTAAGGTAAGACAAGAAAATTACGAGTTTTGTAAAATTTTTCGAATGAAAATAGTTAGTTAAATTAATTTCTTTTCAATAAACGATCAAATAGATCAAGAATAATTTCTAAAATGTCCATAGTGCATTAGAGTATTTTCATTTATGTAAAATTCGCACAGAGATCATCGGCAACAAAAGTTACTGATTATGCCATTCCCATTTAATAATAGAGTTCACTTATTAGGCACTTAATCAAGAAATTGCTTTCAGTATTCATCGTGTTTCGAAACATGCAAGGAGCGTTGTGGCGCGCTACGCGTCCTTATGAAATACTTTTCGCAATTCTCGGATTTGTTCCTTTTAATTTACGTTTTATTAATCGGACAAGATTTTTACAATTTGTGCATTTACTTGTTATATTTTCACCTACTTTTTATTTTATTTTCGAAAGAGCAAAACGCCTCAACAACTCAAAAGAAAGAGTTGCTAATGAGTTGGATTTCATATGGATCCTATTGGGAGTAGTTGCTCTTTTGATTATATACATTGAGTCGTTTTTAAAATACAAGACAATTTGTGTGGTGTATCAAAAACTTAATAATGTCTTAGAACAATTGGCACAAATATTTCAAATACCAGTTGTTAGTGATTATCAGCGAATAAAATTAACATTGCTTCGATATTCAGGTGCTGTCTTATCACTTAATATGCTTTTGTCAGGAATAGCTACAATACCCGTAGACAAGTGGTTATGGTGGGCTGGTGTTTTGTACTTGGATAGTATTATTCGACTAAAGTGTATTCAGTATTGCGTATTTTTGCAATCTTTAATAATTATAGAAACAAAAGCTCAATGTGCTGCTGAGCAACTTGCATTCCTTTTGAGGGATACGAAAACTAAAAATGTTACCATAATCTTGAGGAAGATTAGATCATTTCAGAAAATCCAAGCCGATCTTTGGTATTCCTCAAAAATGTTGGAGAAATATTTTGGCTGGTCAAACGTTTCCATGTTTAGCATATTTTATTATTTAATTGCTGTACAGAGCGCCTGGATGGTCATAAAACTCAGTCAAACAAACGTTTTGAAAATGCTCGGTATAGATGTCTTTATTATTTAAAAATTTTTATTCGACTTTCTAAACAATAGGTCACACGTGCTATTTTATATCTTTTTTAACTAATGTTCTTCTCCCATGTTGGCTTTGTCAAGTGAGAATAAACTCTGTAAATTTTAAAAAATAGCTTATATAGCAAGGCAGTTAATGATCTTTTGTAGGAAAGCAAAACTCGTAGAATTATTTCCGGAATGAAATATAATGGACGTAGCCCTTTCGTCAACAGTGCTGTCAAGGAATTGTCTTTTCAAATGTATCACCAAAAACCTAGATTTTCAGCTGGTGGTGTTTTCAATATCAATTGCAGTACTTTTTCAGAGGTTAAATAAAAATAATATTAGTTATAATAAGTACCTAGAGTAATTCTGTTTACATTTCAGATTTTGTCATCTAGCACGATGTACGCTGTAATATTTATTCAATTCTATTATGATTACACTGATAAATAGTTTTGATTTGTCAATAATTTATAGGATTCAAATGATATATAAAGACGATTTTAATATTTTATTTAAGATTTTTTCAACGAAATTTTGTTTTGAGGGCTTTAGAAAGTTTATCTACTGTTTATAAAAAATAAATTTATACTAAATTATTAAATTAAATTATCATACATATCAATAAAGTTTTTTTCTTTTTAAAAGTTAGAGTTGACTTTTAATTAAATTTATGGGTGAAAGGATACGATACCATCGACACACTACACTTCATGATGGAATAGGGCGTTATTATTATGTTACTTCTGATGACGTGGTGACACACAACATTTTACTTCATTAAAAATGACAGAACTCACAAGTTCGACGAATCTTTCCCTACTAGCTGTCACTAATGTGAAAATCGCGGCGTTTAAAAGTGATTGATTGATCCAAAAACAACTGATTCTGTGTTCTGCTTCTAAATACCACAAACTTTTTTTTGCAAATAGTTGGCTTAGAAAAAGTCACAAATAGAAGTAGCATTTTCATTATTTACGAACAAATTATTATTATTTAGCAAGAATTAAGACTGACGAAGGTTACGATTTATAATCTATGAAATTGCAATTTTCTATGTGATTTTAAAATGCAAATATAGTTAGATTACATAATAGTCTTTTTAATAAACGATAAAATTTATCAAGAATGAAAATTTAAATGACCAGAGCGTTTTAGAGTATTTTCATTAATGTAATATTCTTAGAATCAGAGATAGCGAAAATTATTGATTATGACGGTACTATTAAATAATAGAGTTCACTATATTATTATTAGAATCAATAAATAAATAAATAAATAATTAGAATCAAGAAATTGAATTCAGTATTCATCGCGTTTCGAAACATGCAAGCAGCGTTGTGGCGCGCTATGCGTCCTTATGAAATACTTTTCGCAATTTTCGGATTTGTTCCTTTTAATTCACGTTTTATTAATCGGACAAGATTATTAAATTTTGTGCATTTACTTGTTATATTTTCACCTATTTTTCATATTATTTTGGAAAGAGCAAAACGCATCAACAACTCAAAAGAAAAAGTTGCTAATGAGCTGGATTTAATAAGGATCATATTGAGAGTAGTTACTCTCCTGATTATATACATTGAGTCGTTTTTAAAATACAAGACAATTTGTGTGGTGTATGAAAGACTTGATAATATCTTCGAACAATTGGTACAAATCTTCCAAATACCAGTAGTTAGTGATTATCAGGGAATAAAATTTACATTGCTTCGATATTCAGGTGCTGTCTTATCACTTAATATGCTTTTGTCAGGAATAGCTGCAATACCCACAGACAAGTGGTTATTTTGGGCTGGTGTTTTGTACTTTGATAATATTATTCGACTAAAGTGTATTCAGTATTGCGTATTTTTGCAATCTTTAATAATTATAGAAACAAAAGCTCAATGTGCTGCTGAGCAACTTGCAGTCCTTTTGAGGGATACGAAAACTAAAAATGTTACCATAATCTTGAGGAAGATTAGATCATTTCAGAAAATCCAAGCCGACCTTTGGTATTCCTCAAAAATGTTGGAGAAATATTTTGGCTGGTCAAACGTTTCCATGTTTAGCATATTTTTTTATTTAATTGCTGTACAGAGCGCCTGGATGGGCATAAAACTCAGTCAAACAAACGTTTTGAAAATGCTCGGTATAGATGTCTTTATTATTTAAAAATTTTTATTCGACTTTCTAAACAATAGGTTACACGAGCTATTTGATGTCTTTTGTAACTATTATTCTGCTCCCATGCTGGCTTTGTCAAATGAGATTAAACTCTGTAAATTGAAAAAATAGTGACTTATGCAGCAAGACGTTAAAATGATCTTTTCTAGGAAAGCAAAACTCGTAGAATTATTTCTGGATTGGAATATAATGGACGTAGCCCTTTCGTCAACAGTGCTGTCAAGGAATTATCTTTTCAAATGCACCACCAAAAACCAAGTTTTTCAGCAAGTGGAATTTTCAATATTAATTGCAGTACTTTTTCTGAGGTTAAGTAAAAATAAGATTAGTTATAATAAGTACTAATTCTCTTCTAATTTCAGGTTGTGTCATCTTGCCTGACGTATGCTATAATATTTATTCAATTCTATTATGATTTTACTTATGAAAAGTTTTGATTTTTCAAAAATGTTATAGACATCAAATTATATATAATAGCGTGCTTTTTTTTTCACCCCACCTCGAAATTTTGTGGGAAATACCTAAAAGAAAATTCCCTGAAAATTTGAGCCCTTAATATTAATATTATGTGTCGACCAAGGCGTGCAAAGATTTCCTGTTTAAAATACACGGAAAATTTGGTTTTTTTTTTCTTCAAAGATCTACAGCTCAGAGGCATTTTATGGTATAATCTTGATCAATGATAGAGTTTTTTCAGAATTTAATGCTCTACAAAAGTGTCCATTGCGGCGTAACCCTAACTCCCACCAGCGAGGAAGTACGGGTCACTAAACCCAATATTATCATGAAATTCGCGTTTTTTTGCCCCTATCTCGTAAACAACAAGAGCTACAGAAAAAATGTAAATAACAAACTTGTAGGAAATTCAATTTCCTACAAAAAAGTTATAGAACACCAAATCGCTAACATTGATATTTCTTGAGATATTGGGCTTTGAACTTGAGGTAGTAACTTGAATTTTATGCACAGTAAAATGCCGTATTATTATTATTATTATTGTTAGGGGTGACCCTCATGGTGGGCACTGCGACCAGGCGGTCTTTTGTGCCGAATCCCCTTTACAGTAAAAGACGATCTGCTACCCTAAGGAACGCCAGAAGGTCTTTTACAGAAGATGAACGAGCTTCAGCCGAGTCCAGGAACTCTTGACCGAAGATCCCTCTTCTTAACCGTGCTAAAGCCGGACAAGCACACAAAATGTGTGATGTAGTTTCGTCGTCTTCAAGACACAGACGACACTCCGTCTCATTTGACAGACCTATTTTATTTAGGTGGTATCTTAGCCCATGGTGGCCAGTTAGGTAACCTACCAACAGTCTGAGATCCGCTTTACTCAAAACGTTGATTTCAGTGTAGGTATAGGGTCTGACGAGCTCTTTGGCTTGCCGGATCCCAGGGAAGTTATCCCAGTGTATGCACTGTAAATTCCTGACCCATTCTTCTATCACAGCTTTGGACGAAGACCAGCCAATGCTGCAGAAGGGCTCAGGGCCCTTGAGTCGAGAAGATGAACCTTCCCTGGCAAGGTCATCAGCAACCTCATTTCCCTCAACGCCGGAGTGTCCCGGTACCCAACAGAGGGTAACCCTGTTGGAAGTTGCTAGGTGTTGAAGGGTATCAAAGCATTCTTTAACAAGTCTAGACGAGAAGCGCCATGACGAGAGTGCCTTGAGGGCCGCTTGGCTATCGGAAAAGATAGTGATATTGGCACCTTTAAGTCTCTTGTTAATATTGAGAAGGGCGCAGGCTTCAATTGCATGGATTTCAGCCTGGAAAACGCTGGGCCATTTTCCCATTGCTATCGAGACCTTGGTGTTGGGTCCATAGACACCAGCACCAACACCATGTTCCGTTTTTGAGCCATCTGTGAACCAACGGAGAGTTCTGGGGTCCAGACTGAGGCCGTCGCCATTCCAGTCTGCACGTTCAGGGATGAGAATCCTGAATCTCCTCCCGAAGCTCAGTTCCCTGGTCATGTAGTCTGTTATATAACAGATCCTTAAGTCAGGGATGCGCTGCAGGATGCTCATGTGACCATTGTCAGCAATTTGCGTTTTGGATGTGATTTGCACTCTCAGAGCACTAATTGCGGCTGATTTCAAAATGAAAAAGTGCAGAGGTTCGAGTCCTACTATCGCCTCCATGGCGAGTGTTGGACAAGTCCTCATGGCTCCTGTTATGGAGAGGCAAGCAAGCCGTTGTAGCTTGTTGCACTTAGCAATTGCCATCTGCTGCTGAACTTTGGGCCACCATACAAGGGCGGCATATGCAACAATTGGTTTGACAATTGTATTATATAACCACAGGATCATCTGTGGGTTGAGACCCCATGTCCTACCAAAAAGTCTTCTACAGGCCCACATGGCTCGCGTGGCCTTATTTAATGAGTAGTTTAGTTGAGTATTCCAATTTAGCCGCTTATCCAGCCAAATACCTAAGTATTTTACTTCATTGGAATACTCAACGACCGTTCCTTGGATGGATATAGTATCCAAGTTCAGACGGTACCTTTTTGTAAAAGGTACCAAGACGGCCTTAGACGGGTTGATGGCTAGGTCCTCACTGACACACCAGTCAGTGACTACACGAAGAGCGGACCTCATCAAGCTAGTGACAGTTGAGTCAAATTTACCCGTAACGATTATTGCCAGGTCATCCGCATAGCCAACAGCGTGGTAGCCAAGCTCACAAAGCTTGACTAGGAGGCCATCCACAACCAGAGACCAAAGCAATGGCGACAGTACCCCGCCTTGTGGGCATCCTCTGACTGCCCTAATCGACACAGAGGTGTTGCCCAGCATGGATGAGATTTCTCGCTCTCTTAGCATAGCATCTACCCATGCGATTGTATATGAGTCTATACCCCTGCGCACAAGAGCCCTGGATATAGAATCATATCCTGTGTTATCGAAAGCTCCCTCTATATCCAGGAAAGCACACAGAGCTATTTCCTTGGCCTGAAGGGATTTCTCGACCCTACTGACCCTACGACCCTAAAATGCCGTAAGTCTATTCATAAATTAAATTGCTATTCATTTAGTGTTTCTAAACATAATATACTCGTAACTAAGGTAAGACAAAAAAATTACGAGTTAAATTATAAATTTCTTTTCAATAAACGATAAAATGTATGAAGAATTACTAAAATGTCCAAAGCGTATTAGAGTGCTATCATTAATCGCATAATTAAAGATAATTGTCAGCAAAAATTACTGATTATTTATTTATTGTTTCGCTTAATACAAGCTACAGAAATTTACGACATTACCATTTAATAATACAGTTTACTATGTTATTAATAGTGACTTAATCAAGAAATTGCTTTCAGTGTTCTTCGTGTTGCTAAACATGCAGGCAGCATTGTGGCGCGCTACGCGTCCTTATGAAATACTTTTCATAATTGTCGGATTTGTTCCTTTCAATTCACGTTTTACTAATCGGAGAAGATTTTTACATTTTGTGCATTTACTTGTTATATTTTCACCTATTTTTCATATTATTGTGGATAGAATAAAATGCATTAAACTATTAGAAGAAAGTAGAGTTGTTGATATACTGGACTTCATATGGATCCTATTGGGAGTAGTTGCTCTTTTGATTATAGACATTGAGTCATTTTTCAAATACAGGAAAATTTGTGTGGTGTATGAAAGACTTGATAATGTCTTAGAACAATTGGTACAACTCTTTCAAATACCAGTAGTTAGTGATTATCAGCGAATAAAATTAACATTGTTTCGATATTCAGGTGCTGTCTTATTATTTAATATGATTTCTTCAGGAATTAATTCAATATCTACAAGTAATTGGTTATTGCGGGCTGCGATGTTGTACATAGATAATATTATTCGACTAAAGTGTTTCCAGTATTGCATAGTTTTGCAATCTTTAATAATTATAGAAAAAAAAGCTCAATCTGCTGCTGAGAAGCTTGCAGTCCTTTTGATGGACACAAAAACTAAAAATTTTACCACAATCCTGAAGAAAATTAGATCATTTCAAAAGATCCAAGCCGACCTTTGGTATTCGTCCAAAATATTGGGCGAATATTTTGGTTGGTCAAACGTTTCCATATTTAGTGCATATTATTATCTAATTTCTATACATAGCTGTTGGACGGTCACACATATAGGTCAATCAACCGTTTTGAAAGATTTCGGTATAGGAACTTTTGTAATCAAAAAAAATCATATCTGACTTTTTAAACGATAGCTTACACATGCTATGCGATGTCTTTTGTAACTATTATTCTGCTCCCATGCTGGCTTTGTCAACTGCAAATAAGCTCTGTAAATTTTAAAAAATGATTTATACAGCAAGCCAGTTAAAATGATATTTTCTAGGAGAGGAAAACTCGTAGAATTATTTCCGGAATGGAATATAATGGACGTAGCCCTTTCGTCAACAGTGCTGTCAAGGAGTTGTCTTTTCAAATGCACCACCAAAAACCAAGATTTTCAGCTAGTGGAATTTTTAATATTAATTGCAGTACTTTTTCAGAGGTTAAGTAAAAATAAGATTAGTTATAATAAGTGCAAGAGTAATTCTGTTTACATTTCAGATGGTGTCATCTTGCCTGATGTTTACCGTAATATTTATTCAATTCTATTATTACTTTACTTATGAAAAGTTTTGATTCGTCAAAAATTTTATAGGCATTAAATTATATATAAAGACGATTTTAATATTTTATTTAACATTATTTCAACGGACTTTCGTTTTGAGAAGTTTCGATCGTTTATGTATTATTTATAAGAAATATATTTATGTTAAATTATTTAATTCTTTGCATGTTCAATCCTCATACATATAAATAAATTTTCTTTCTAAGTTAAAGATGACTTTTAATTAAATGTATGGGTAAAAGGATACGATACCATCGCCAGACTACACTTCATTATGGAGTAACCCGAGATGAAAAATTTCAGTATCCCAGAGTATATAGTCTCCCATGGAATCTCCCTGGTGGCACTGAGAGAGACTCGATGGGAGCAGGGAGACTCGAAAAACCCTTGAGCGTCTCCGTACGGGAGACTCGAGTCTCCCATTGGGAGATTCGATTTCCATATCGTCGTTGCGCGCGCAATACCGGGAAAGAGCAGTATGTAAATACTGCGTAACAGCAAAAGGCGCAAAATTGAAATATCGCGCCTAGGGATTTTTAAAATGGCTTCGCTCCTTATAGATTTCACAGAATTTAAATTAACCTATAATGCCCCATCCAGACTCTCCACGAGGCTACATGAGGGAACGCCAGTACGAGAGTGAGGACGGTGCGCTCGTGTCCCCTCGTCTTCCCTCGCCACGCCTCGCTGTCGCTCCGCTTTGTGTCGGTCACGTCCATCTCGTAGTAAACGTAGCGAGCAACTGAATAAATCGAGAGTGTGGATGGTTAGCCTTGAAGTTGCCGGGAAGTTTTTTCCCCCTCCTGTAAAATCGTGAAAAGACAGATACGCGGTATATACAAACTGCTCTTTCGCGGTATTCCACGCGCAACGACGATATGTACGATGTTGTAATTTTCTAATTCCACGAATTTCGGGAGACTCGAAAAAAACCTGCGTCTCTCAACCAACAATTTTATAGCTCCAGTCTCCCATCCGGAGACTGTGGGAGATTCATAAAAACACTCAGGTATGCACTGGGATACTGTGGGAGACGCTGGGAGACGCTCACGGATACACTGGGAGACGTTGGGAGACGCTGAGATACTCTTGGGATACTGAAAAATTTAATCTCGGGAAGACGCCATTATGATGTTATTTCTAATATGTAGTGACACACAGAAAATTTACAACACTTCATTAGAATTGACAGAACTGACAAGTTTAACAAATTTTTCTCGACTAGCTGTCATTAACGTGAAAATGCCGGAGTTTGAATTTAAAAGTGCTTGGTTGATTAAAAAACAAATGCGGCGCTCACAGCTGATTCTGTATTCTGATTTTGAATGTTAAAAATCCCTTTATTTAACGACTTTCGCAAACAGATGGCTTAGAAAAACTGACAAGTAGTAGTAGCATTTTAATTATTTTCGAACAAATAGATTGGGCTTAATTTTGGGTACTGCATTTATGAACCGATTTTCATAATGAAGTACTACTTTACAATAAAATATAGTGTGTCGATTGTATTAAATTATTAGCACAATACACTTAGATAACTTGAATTTTAAGCATACTAAAATGTCACAAGTGTGTCCATAAATTAAATTGCTATTTGTTCAGTATTTCTAAACATAATACATTCCTAATTAAGGTAAGACAAGAAAATTACGAGTTTTGTAAAATTTTTCGAATGAAAATAGTTAGTTAAATAAATTTCTTTTCAATAAACGATAAAATAGATCAAGAATAATTACTAAAATGTCCATAGTTTATTTTAGTGTTTCCATTTATGTAAAATTCGCACAGAGATCATCGGCAACAAAAGTTACTGATTATGCCATTCCCATTTAATAATAGAGTTCACTTATTAGGCACTTAATCAAGAAATTGCTTTCAGTATTCATCGTGTTTCGAAACATGCAAGGAACGTTGTGGCGCGCTACGCGTCCTTATGAAATACTTTTCGCAATTGTCGGATTTGTTCCTTTCAATTCACGTTTTACTAATCGGACAAGATTTTTACATTTTGTGCGTTTACTTGTTATATTTTTACCTACTTTTTATTTTATTGTGGATAGAATAAAATGCATTAAACTATTAGAAGAAAGTAGAGTTGTTGATATACTGGACTTCATATGGATCCTATTGGGAGTAGTTGCTCTTTTGATTATAGACATTGAGTCATTTTTTAAATACAGGAAAATTTGTGTGGTGTATGAAAGACTTGATAATGTCTTAGAACAATTGGTACAAATTTTTCAAATATCAGTAGATAGTGATTATCAGCGAATAAAATTAACATTTCTTCGATATTCAGGTGCTGTCTTATCACTTAATATGCTTTTTTCAGGAATGGCTACAATATCCATAGATAAGTGGTTATTGTGGGTTGGTGTTTTGTACATGGATAATATTATTCGAGTAAAGTGTATTCAGTATTGCATATTTTTGCAATCTTTAATAATTATAGAAACAAAAGTTCAATCTGCTGCTGAGCAACTTGCAGTCCTTTTGAGGAATACAAAAACTAAAAATGTTACCATAATCTTGAGGAAGATTAGATCACTCCAGAAAATCCAAGCCGACCTTTGGTATTCCTCAAAAATGTTGGAGAAATATTTTGGCTGGTCAAACGTTTCCATGTTTAGCATATTTTATTATTTAATTGCTCTAGACAGCGCCTGGGTGGTCATAAATTACAGTCGAGAAAACGTTTTGAGAATGCTCGGTATAGATGCCTTTATTATTTAAAATTTTATATTGGACTTTCTAAACAACAGGTCACACGTGCTATTTGATATGTTTTTTAACTAATGTTCTTCTCCCATGTTGGCTTTGTCAAATGAGAATAAGCTCTGTAAATTTAAAAAAATAATTTATATATGAAGACAGTTCAAATGAAATTTTGTAGGAAAGCAAAACTTGTAGAATTATTTCTGGAATGGAATATAACGGACGTAGCCCTTTCGTCAACAGTGCTGTCAAGGAATTGTCTTTTCAAATGTACCACCAAAAACTAAGATTTTCAGCTGGTGGAATTTTCAATATTAATTGCAGTACTTTTTCGGAGGTTAAGTAAAATTAAGATTGGTTATAATAAGTGCAAGAATAATTCTCTTTACATTTCAGATTGTATCATCTTGCCTGACGTATACTGTAATATTTATTCAATTCTATTATGATTACACTGATAAATAGTTTTGATTTGTCAATAATTTATAGACTTCAAATGATATATAAAGACGATTTTAATATTTTATTTAAGACTGTTTCAACGAAATTTTGTTTTGAGGGCTTTAGAAAATTTATCTACTGTTTATAAAATTATTAAATTTTTGTTATGTTGAATTATCATACATATCAATAAAGTTTTTTCTTTTTAAAAGTTAGAGTTGACTTTTAATTAAATTTATGGGTAAAAGGATACGATACCATTGACATACTACACTTCATGATGGAATAGGGCGTTATTATTATGTTACTTCTGATGACGTGGTGACACACAACATTTTACTTTATTAGAAGTAAAACTAGCTGTCATTAACGTGAAAATCGCGGCGTTTAAAAGTGATTGCTTGTTGATCCAAAAACAAGTGCAACGCTCACAGATGATAGTGTGTTCTGCTTCTAAATGTCACAGTCTCTTTTCGCAAATAGTTGGCTTATATTAGAAACTGTTCTGGCTTAGAAAAACTCACAAGTAGAAGTAGCATTTTCATTATTTACGAACAAATTATTATTATTTAACAACTACAATTTTCTCTGTGTTTTAAAATGCCAAAATAATACAATGAAATGAACAAATTTATAAATTTGATTGTAAGTGAGTGAATATACGAATAATCATTGTGCTTACATCGATCGAAAGTGCAAATACAGTTAGATTACATAATAGTCTTTTTAATAAACGATAAAATTTATCAAGAATGAAAATTTAAATGACCAAAGCGTTTTAGAGTATTTTCATTAATGTAAAATTCTTAGAATCAGAGATAGCGAAAATTATTGATTATGACGGTACTATTAAATAATAGGGTTCACTATATTATTATTAGTGACTTAATCAAGAAATTGCTCTCAGTGTTCTTCGTGTTGCTAAACATGCAGGCAGCATTGTGGCGCGCTACGCGTCCTTATGCAATACTTTTCGCAATTGTCGGATTTGTTCCTTTCAATTCACGTTTTACTAATCGGACAAGATTTTTACATTTTGTGCGTTTACTTGTTATATTTTTACCTACTTTTTATTTTATTGTGGATAGAACAAAACGCATTAACATATTAGAAGAAAGTAGAGTTGTTGATATACTGGACTTCATATGGATCCTATTGGGAGTAGTTGCTCTTTTGATTATAGACATTGAGTCATTTTTTAAATATAGGAAAATTTATGTGGTGTATGAAAGACTTGATAATGTCTTAGAACAATTGGTACAAATTTTTCAAATATCAGTAGATAGTGATTATCAGCGAATAAAATTAACATTTCTTCGATATTCAGGTGCTGTCTTATCACTTAATATGCTTTTTTCAGGAATGGCTACAATATCCATAGATAAGTGGTTATTGTGGGTTGGTGTTTTGTACATGGATAATATTATTCGAGTAAAGTGTATTCAGTATTGCATATTTTTGCAATCTTTAATAATTATAGAAACAAAAGTTCAATCTGCTGCTGAGCAACTTGCAGTCCTTTTGAGGAATACAAAAACTAAAAATGTTACCATAATCTTGAGGAAGATTAGATCACTCCAGAAAATCCAAGCCGACCTTTGGTATTCCTCAAAAATGTTGGAGAAATATTTTGGCTGGTCAAACGTTTCCATGTTTAGCATATTTTATTATTTAATTGCTCTAGACAGCGCCTGGGTTGTCATAAATTACAGTCGAGAAAACGTTTTGAAAATGTTCGGTATAGATGTCTTTATTATTTAAAATTTTATATTCGACTTTCTAAACAATAGGTTACACGAGCTATTTGATGATTTTTTTAACTATTGTTCTACTCCCATGCTGGCTTTGTCAAGTGAGAATAAGCTCTGTAAATTGAAAA
This sequence comes from Dysmachus trigonus, assembly GCA_949715965.1. Classification (NCBI taxonomy): domain Eukaryota; kingdom Metazoa; phylum Arthropoda; class Insecta; order Diptera; family Asilidae; genus Dysmachus; species Dysmachus trigonus. The sequence goes on from OX454323.1 coordinate 69,617,160, forward strand.
AAGGTGGATTATGCAGCCAGACGTTAAAATGATATTTTCTAGGAGAGGAAAACTCGTAGAATTATTTCCGGAATTAAATATAATGGACGTAGCCCTTTCGTCAACAGTGCTGTCAAGGAATTATCTTTTCAAATGCACCACCAAAAACCAAGATTTTCAGCTGGTGGAATTTTCAATATTAATTGCAGTACTTTTTCGGAGGTTAAGTAAAATTAAGATTAGTTAAGTAGTAAGTGCTAATTCTGTTTTAATTTCAGATTGTGTCATCTATCCTGACGTATACTGTAATATTTATTCAATTCTATCGTGACTACACTGATAAATAGTTTTGATTCGTCAAAAATGTAAAGGCTTCAACACATATAAAAACTATTTTTAAAATTTATTTAAGATTGTTTCAATTGACTTTTGTTTTGAAACTTTAGAATGTTTATGTATTATTTATAATAAATACATATTTATGTTAAAATATTAACGAATTTTAAAGAAATTTGTGGGTAAAAGAATACAACATACATACGAGTATGTATGTATTGACCTATAGTAGAAAGAAAAAAATGTTTATTCTGATACGGTTCAAGTTATCACATTTTTAGTAGGATATTGAACAAAGTCAAAACAACTTATATCTTCGTATAAGCCAAAATATAAATGAATTGAAATCGAAGAGAAATTTATTATGAAAATATTTAAGACTAATTGTATTTGAATTTCTAAATATTGTTCTGCCATAATTTTCGATTAGCATTCGTTGATTTAATTTTGTTACGAATGTAAAAGATGATTGCACAAAAGTATATCAGCATTTTTCCGCTAATTTTCATAAATAGAAAATTCATTTCTATAAAAGTGCATGCTATCTCACTGTCAATCAATAATAGAATTCAATATCTGAATGGGATTTTAATCAAGAAATTATTTTCAGTGTTCTTTGTCTTTTGAAACATGCAGGCGGCATTGTGGCGCGCTACGCGTCCTTATGAAATACTTTTCGCAATTGTCGGGTTTGTTCCATTCAATTCACGTTTTACTAATCGGAGAAGATTATTGCATTTCGTGCAATTAATTGTTATATTGTTACCTACTTTGAATTTTTTTGTTTACAAAATAACACCATTCAACACATCAAAAAAAAGGATAGTTAGTAATGTACTGGATTTAATAGGGGTCATATTGGGAGTAGTTGCTCATCTGATTATAGACATAGAGTCATTTTTTAAATACAAAATAATTTGTGTGGTGTATGAAAGACTAAATAATGCCCTGGAGCAATTGACACAAATCTTTGATATAGTTAGTGACTATCAGAAAATAAAATTAAAATTGTTCCAATATTTAGGGGCTGACTTACTACTTAGTATAATTGTCTTAGGAATTATTTTAGTATGCGCAAACCCTCATAAATGGTTATTTTGGGTTTTAATGTTGTACAGGAATAATATTATTCGACTAAAATGTATTCAGTATTGTACATTTTTGCAATCTTTAATAATTATAGAAAAAAAAGTTCAATCTGCTGCTGAGCAACTTACAGTCCTTTTAAGGGATACGAAAACTAAAAATGTTACCATAATCTTGAGGAAGATTAGATCATTTCAGAAAATTCAAGCCGACCTTTGGTATTCCTCAAAAATGTTGGAGAATTATTTTGGCTGGTCAAACGTTTCTGTGTTTAGCATATTTTGTTTTTTAATTGCTCTGGAAAGCTTCTGGGCGGTCATATATTACAGTGAAGAAAACGTTTTGAAAGATTTCGGTATATAAAACTTTGCAATTAAAAACAAATTATATCTGATTTTTTAAACAATAGCTTACACATGCTATGCGATGTCTTTTATAAATATTATTCTGCTCCCATGCTGGCTTTGCCAAGTGAGAATAAACACTGTAAATTGAAAAAATAGTGATTTATGCAGCAAGACGTTAAAATGATCTTTTCTAGGAGAGGAAAACTCATAGAATTATTTCCGGAATGGAATATAATGGACGTAGCCCTTTCGTCAACAGTGCTGTCAAGGAATTGTCTTTTCAAATGCACCACCAAAAATCAAGATTTTCAGCTGGTGGAGTTTTCAATATCAATTGCAGTACTTTTTCAGAGGTTAAGTAAAAATAAGATTAGTTGTAATAAGTGCAAGAATAATTCTTTTTACATTTCAGATTGTGTCATCTTGCACGACGTATGCTGTAATATTTATTCAGTTTGTTTATGACTTTGCTGGTAAAGAGTTTTGAGGTGAATCTAATGAGATACAAAGGCGGATTAGTGTACGGATCATTTTTTTTGATCTCTTAATTTATTTGTTTTATAATAAAATTTAATTTTAATTTTATTTTAATTTTTGAAAGAGATTCCAACTTCAAAATTTGGAAATAAATCATATGTACTTACATTGCAAAAATACTAACAACAATACAATTTTGAATAATAATAATAATAAAGTATGATATGAAAATATTTGAATAGTACTGGCAATCACTGAGTTATGATCACAATGTGATATAACATACATAAAATGCACTCGTTTGTTTCTTTCTCCAATATAAGATTACATTCATTTCACAAATTCAAAAGAGTGACAACTATAGATTCAAAACGAGTTAGAATATTTACGTTAATTTCTATTAATAGAAAATTTATTCAGAAAGTTATTAGCATAAAAGTGCATGCTTTGTCACTATCAATCAATAATAGAGTTCAATATCTGAATGGGATTTTAATCAAGAAATTATTTTCAGTAGTCTTCGTGCTTCAAAAGATGCAGGCGGCATTGTGGCGCGCTACACGTCCTTATGAAATACTTTTCGTAATTGTCGGGTTTGATCCTTTCAATTCACGATTTAATAATCGCACAAGATTATTGCATTTTTTGTATTTACTTGTTATACTTTTACCTACTTTCACAATGTTTAGCCATACAAGACACCATATGAAAATAATTCAAATTAATGACGTTACTATCGTTCTGAACCTTATAAGATGGAATTTGAGAGTTATTGTTCTTCTAATAGTATACATTACGTCATTCTTAAAATACAGGACAATTTGTGTGGTGTATGAAAGACTAAATAGTGCCCTGGAGCAATTGACACAAAACTTTCACATATTTAGTGATTATAAGAAAATAAAATTAAAATTGTTTAAATATTCGGGTGCTTTCTTGTTAGTTAATATAACAATGCTATTAATAACTCTAGATTCTCAGAAATTGTTTTTGTGGGGTACTATACTGGTTGTAGATATTATTATTCGATTGAAATGTTTGCAGTTTTGCATATTTTTGCAATCGTTAATGATTATACAAACAGAAGTTCAATTCGCTGCTGAAAAACTTGCAGTTCTCTTAAAGGATGCAAAGTTTGAAAATATTTCTCTAATTTTTAAGAAGATTAGATCATTTCAGAAAATTCAAGCCGAGCTTTGGTATTCGTCAAAAATGCTGGAAATATATTTTGGTTGGTCAAACGTTATTATATTTATTTTATTATATTACAAAATTGCTCGACAATGCTACTGGATAGTCGTAAATGCCAGTCAACTACATCTTTTAAAAATTATAGGTATACTTTTGATGATTTTGCTTTTAAAATCGTTTATAAAATTTTTGATTTTACAAATAATAGGTTTCACATTCCATGCAATATCTCATGTAATTCTCCTTCTCGTGCAATGTTGGTTTTGTCAAGCGAGGATACACTATGTAACATTTGAAAGATGTAGCTAAAAATATTACTAACAATCTTTTATAGGAAGATATAACACGCAGAATTATTTGGGGAATCAAATATAATGGACGTAGCCCTTTCGTCAATAGTGCTGTCAAGGAATTGGCTCTTCAAATGTACCACCAGAAACCAAATTTTTCAGCTAATGGATTTTTTATTATTAATTGCAATACTTTTTCGGAAGTTAAATAAAAATAAGATTAGTTAGTTAAGAGAAGTGTTAATTCTTCTTTAATTTCAGATTGTGTCATCTTCCCTGACGTATGCTGTAATATTTATTCAATTCTTTTACGACTATTCTGACAGAGTTATTTGAGGTGGTTAGAATATAAACAAAATAATTAAAAACTATTTAAGGTTTCAAGTTATATCTGCAGATATTTGTTTATGAATTTGTAATTTGACATGTGACATTTTATAAGACTCAAAATTTCAGATAGATTTAGAATTAGAAAATTTAAGAAAATCTTCGAAAGCGGAGATGTTTGTTCTTGTTGTCTGTTATTAATTTTCTTACTGGTTTAATATTTGTATTAGGTTTTTTGATGTCTACATGTAATATGGTTGGCGTTATCTTTTATTTATTTATTTAATTCGCTTAATACAAGCTACAAAACTTAAACTAAGCTTAGACTAAAACTAAACTAAAACTACAACTGATAAGGTTAAAATGTGACAACGAGGGGGAGGGGGCAATAATTATGGTGGTGGGTCATGCTGGTAAAGGGCATGTCTGAGGGAGGTTTTATCTAAATGGAAATTGAAGGCGGGAGACTTGTTAGTTTTGCGTAACATTCTAGTAATAGGTTCGAAGTGTCCGTAGTTGGTGCGGAAACTGTTTAGACGAAAGAGTGGAAAGGATCGTACGTTGCGAGGATTGGTGTTGATGGATATGTTATGCAAAATTTCAGGACATTCAATGGAACCGGTTAGGACCTGATGGATAAAGATTATATCGGCTAGGTCACGGCGCTTAGCTAAAGGTTGGAGGTCAATCAGTTTCAAACGGTTCTCATAAGGAGGAAGATTAAGGTTATCAACCCAGGGAAGGCCACGTAACGCGAAGCGGAGGAATCTGCGTTGCACTGATTCGATTCTATTGATAATTAATTGTTGGCTGGGAGGGTGACCAAACTTGGCAAGCGTATTCAAGTAGATGTGAACGAAAGAAATTTTTAGAGTCATTGCGAGCCTTTTGGATGTGGGAAATACGTTTAGAGCTAACATAAGAAGCATAAGAAGCATCGGAACGACACCTTAAAATTGTCAGTTGTAGTTTTATATAACATATACACAAGAATTTTAAAGGATGATTTTTGGTTATACGAAGCTGAGAACACCAAAATTGGATTGAATGGAAACAAAAGAGGTAAATTACGTATACTAACAAGGAGACCGCCAAGATTGTCTGCCTCCGATTTCAATGATTTTTATTTATATGGTCATATTTGAGTAAGTGAGTAACTACCCAAAAGGAATTCACGCAACGCTCAATAGTTTCAAAGTTGCTTTTACCTAGGAACTTAAATTTAAGTTCAGTTGCATGCGGTTGGTTCACTTATGCACTTTGGTTATTAAATGGTACTAACAAAATTCTTCAAGTGTAAAGCTCGGTTACGCGCCGAGTTGTCAACCGAATGCAAACTGAACTTATATTTAAGTTCGTTGGTAGAATCAACTTTGAAACTATTGAGCGTTGCGTGAATTCCTTTTGGGTAATTACTCACTTACTCAAATATAACAACATATATAAAAATCATTGAAATCGGAGGCGAACGATCTTGGAGGTCTCTTGTAAAATTCAATATTCCTTAATTACGTAATTCTAATTAAATTGCGTATTAAAATGAATTCTTATGATGTTGTAAAAATAAACAATAAAATTGATGTAATTAATGAAATTGTTTTTCGTTAATATTTTCTGTAAAAAAAAAAAACAAAGTATGAATTTTTTATATGCATTTTTCTTTTCGATCGTATCAATAAATATCGGTGACACATACTACAAAAATAACTTATGCACTTTGGTTATTAAATGGTAATAACAAAATTCTCCAAACGTAAAGCTTTCTATTTAATTAAAAACGCTTTACTTTAGTATTCTTTGCGTTTCAGGAGATTTTCTTCTGGGATATTTATTCATCAGCAGCAGAATTTGACGCTTTCTTATAACGCCCTTATTTGGCAATTCTTTAAAAAGTTTATAAGTTCAAGATACACTATTTAGGAAATATAAATTATTTTTTTTTTTTAAGTATTTTCTTGAAAGTATGATCTAATTTATAAAAATAAAAATAGAAAACTCATTAAGGTGGCCATTAGCATAAAAGTGCGTGCTTTGTCACTATAAATCAATAATAGAGTTCAATATCTTAATTGGATATTAATCAAGAAATTATTTTCAGTAGTCTTCGTGGTTTAAAAGATGCAGGCAGCATTGTGGCGCGCTACGCGTTTTTATGAAATACTTTTCGTAATTGTCGGGTTTGTTCCTTTCAATTCACGTTTTACTAATCGGACAAGATTTTTACATTTTGTGCATTTAATTGTTATATTTTTACCTACTTTCGCAATTGTCAGCCATAAAATAAACCGAATTAAAATACTCCAGCATAATGACGTTACTGTCGTTTTGGACCTTATAAGATTGAATTTGAGAGTTATCGCTCTTCTGATAATAGACATTTCGTCGTTTTTAAAATACAGGACAATTTGTGTAGTGTATGAAAGACTAAATAGTGCCCTGGAGCAATTGAACCAAATCTTTGATATAGTTAGTGATTATCAGAAAATAAAATTAAAATTGTTTCAATATTCGGGTGCATTCTTTTTAGTTAATATAACTTTTTTAGTAACTAATATAACAGACACAGACTTTGACTTCTTCTTATTTTGGGGTACTGTAGTATACGTAGATATTATCATTCTATTGAAATGTTTGCAGTTCTGTATATTTTTGCAATCTTTAATGATTATACAAACAGAAGTTCAATTCGCTGCTGAAAAACTTGAAGTTCTTTTAAGGGATGCAAAGTTTGAAAATGATTCTCTAATTGTTAAGAAGATTAGATCATTTCAGAAAATCCAAGCTGAGCTTTGGTATACCTCCAAAATGCTGGAAATATATTTTGGTTGGTCAAACGTTGCTATATTTATATTATATTATTACCAAACTGCTGTACAAAGCTACTGGATAATTGTAAATGCCAGTCAACTACCTCTTTATACAATTATCGGTATACTATATATGGTATTGCTTGTAAGATTTTTATAAAATTATTGATTTTACAAATAATAGGTTTCACATTGCGTATGATATCTCATGTAATTCTCCTTCTTGTGCAATGTTGGCTATGTCAAGCGAGGATACGATATGTAACATTTCAAAGATGTAGCTAAAAATATTTCTAACAATAATTTATAGGAAGATATAACACGCAGAATTATTTGGGGAATGAAATATAATGGACGTAGCCCTTTCGTCAATAGTGCTGTCAAGGAATTGGCTCTTCAAATGTACCACCAGAAACCAAATTTTTCAGCTAATGGATTTTTTATTATTAATTGCAATACTTTTTCGGAAGTTAAATAAAAATAAGATTAGTTAATTATAATAAGTGTTAATTCTGTTTAATTTCAGATTGTGTCATCTTGCACGACGTATGCGGTAATATTTATTCAATTATTTTACGACTATTCTGACAGAGTTATTTGAGGTGGTTAGAATATAAACAAAATAAGTAAAAACTATTTAAGGTTTCAAGTTATATCTGCAGATATTTGTGTATGAATTTGTAATTTGACATGTGACATTTTATAAGACTCAAAATTTCAGATAGATTTAGAATTAGAAAACTTATGACAATCTTCGAAAGCGGAGATGTTTGTTCTTGTTGTCTATTGTTACTTTTCTGGTTGGTTTAATATTTGTGTGAGGTTTTTTGGTGTCTACATGTAATATGGTTGGCGTTATCGAAACGACACCTTAAAATTGTCGGTTGTAGTTTTATATAATTCCACAAGCATTTTAAAGGATGACTTTTGGTTATACGTAGCTGAGAATTGAATTGAAACAAAAGACGTCAATTACGTACACTAACAAGGATACCGCAAAGATTGTCCGCCTCCGATTTCAATGATTTTTATATATGTTGTTATATTTGAGTAAGTGAGTAATTACCCAAAAGGAATTCACGCAACGTTCAATAGTTTCAAAGTTGCTTCTACCAAGGAACTTAAATATAAGTTCAGTTTGCATGCGGTTGGCAAGGCGGGTAGCCTAGTGGGCAGTGTGACGTGGCTCAGGGTTCGATTCCTGCTAACGAAATTAATATTTCTTAATTTGAACTTTTTATTTTATGAAATTTGAAAATTTATTCATCAATTTTATGCATGAAGTACATGTTATTTTAATTTACAAAAATATATTGACATTTTCATTGATAGTTTTTTCTTTTTATATTATCTACTTGGAAAATTATGAAGCAAAGAAAGGTACCTAAAAAAATTGAAAATCAAAGTAAATAATTAATTAATTATTGAATTATTTATTTTTTAATGAAATTAAAAAATGTATTCACGAATTTTATAAAAGAAGTATTATGTTATTTAATTTACTAAAAAATTATGAACCTTTTTATTAATATTTTTTTTCTGGTTATATTAAAAAATTAATTACATTATTAGTGACTTGTATTTTCCAAATAAAAATAAATAAATAATTCTTAGTTTTAAAATGTTCAAGTAATATAAAAAGAAAAAAAATATCAATGAAAATGTCGATAATTTTTTGTAAATTAAAATAACATGAATTTCATTAATAAAATTGATGAATAAATTTTCTAATTTCTTAAAAAACAAAAACAAAATAAACGAAAATTAAAATAAAAATTACCTTAGAAGGAATCGAACCGTGACCGTTGACGTGCGAGCCACATAACGCTGCCCACTTTGTTATGCGCCGAGTTGTCAACCGAATGTAAACTGAACTAATATTTAAGTTCCTTGGTAGAATTAACTTTGAAACTATTGAGCGTTGCGTGAATTCCTTTTGGGTAATTACTCACTTACTCAAATATAACAACATATATAAAAATCATTGAAATCGGAGGCGAACGATCTTGGAGGTCTCTTGTAAAATTCAATATTCCTTAATTACGTAATTCTAATTAAATTGCGTATTAAAATGAATTCTTATGATGTTGTAAAAATAAACAATAAAATTGATGTAATTAATGAAATTGTTTTTCGTTAATATCTTCTGTAAAAAAACAAAGTATGAATTTTTTATATGCATTTTTCTTTTCGATCGTATCAATAAATATCGGTTACACATATTAAAAAAATCACTTATGCACTTTGGTTATTAAATGATAATAACAAAATTCTTCAAATGTAAAGCTTTCTATTTAATTAAAAACGCTAACTTTAGTATTCTTTGCGTTTCAGGAGCTTTTCTTCTGGGATATTTATTCATCAGCAGCAGAATTTGACGCTTTCTTATAACGCCCTTATTTGGCAATTCTTTAAAAAGTTTATAAGTTCAAGATACACTATTTAGGAAATATAATTTATTTTTTTTTAATTATTTTCTTGAAAGTATGATCTAATTTATAAAAATAAAAATAGAAAACTCATTAAGGTGGCCATTAGCATAAAAGTGCGTGCTTTGTCACTATAAATCAATAATAGAGTTCAATATCTTAATTGGATATTAATCAAGAAATTATTTTCAGTAGTCTTCGTGGTTTAAAAGATGCAGGCAGCATTGTGGCGCGCTACGCGTTTTTATGAAATACTTTTCGTAATTGTCGGGTTTGTTCCTTTCAATTCACGTTTTACTAATCGGACAAGATTTTTACATTTTGTGCATTTAATTGTTATATTTTTACCTACTTTCGCAATTGTCAGCCATAAAATAAACCGAATTAAAATACTCCAGCATAATGACGTTTTGGACCTTATAAGATTGAATTTGAGAGTTATCGCTCTTCTGATAATAGACATTTCGTCGTTTTTAAAATACAGGACAATTTGTGTAGTGTATGAAAGACTAAATAGTGCCCTGGAGCAATTGACACAAATCTTTGATATAGTTAGTGATTATCAGAAAATAAAATTAAAATTGTTTCAATATTCGGGTTCATTCTTTTTAGTTAATATAACTTTTTTAGTAACTAATATAACAGACACAGACTTTGACTTCTTCTTATTTTGGGGTACTGTAGTATACGTAGATATTATCATTCTATTGAAATGTTTGCAGTTCTGTATATTTTTGCAATCTTTAATGATTATACAAACAGAAGTTCAATTCGCTGCTGAAAAACTTGAAGTTCTTTTAAGGGATGCAAAGTTTGAAAATAATTCTCTAATTGTTAAGAAGATTAGATCATTTCAGAAAATCCAAGCTGAGCTTTGGTATACCTCCAAAATGCTGGAAATATATTTTGGTTGGTCAAACGTTGCTATATTTATATTATATTATTACCAAACTGCTGTACAAAGCTACTGGATAATTGTAAATGCCAGTCAACTACCTCTTTATACAATTATCGGTATACTATATATGGTATTGTTTTTAAAATTTTTATAAAATTATTGATTTTACAAATAATAGGTTTCACATTGCGTATGATATCTCATGTAATTCTCCTTCTTGTGCAATGTTGGCTATGTCAAGCGAGGATACGATATGTAACATTTCAAAGATGTAGCTAAAAATATTTCTAACAATAATTTGCAGGAAGATATAACACGTAGAATTATTTGGGGAATCAAATATAATGGACGTAGCCCTTTCGTCAATAGTGCTGTCAAGGAATTGGCTCTTCAAATGTACCACCAGAAACCAAATTTTTCAGCTAATGGATTTTTTATTATTAATTGCAATACTTTTTCGGAAGTTAAATAAAAATAAGATTAGTTAATTATAATAAGTGTTAATTCTGTTTAATTTCAGATTGTGTCATCTTGCACGACGTATGCTGTAATATTTATTCAATTATTTTACGACTATTCTGACAGAGTTATTTGAGGTGGTTAGAATATAAACAAAATAAGTAAAAACTATTTAAGGTTTCAAGTTATATCTGCAGATATTTGTTTATGAATTTGTAATTTGACATGTGACATTTTATAAGACTCAAAATTTCAGATAGATTTAGAATTAGAAAACTTATGACAATCTTCGAAAGCGGAGATGTTTGTTCTTGTTGTCTATTGTTAATTTTCTGGTTGGTTTAATATTTGTGTGAGGTTTTTTGGTGTCTACATGTAATATGGTTGGCGTTATCGAAACGACACCTTAAAATTGTCGGTTGTAGTTTTATATAATTCCACAAGCATTTTAAAGGATGACTTTTGGTTATACGTAGCTGAGAATTGAATTGAAACAAAAGACGTCAATTACGTACACTAACAAGGAGACCGCAAAGATTGGCCGCCTCCGATTTCAATGATTTTTATATATGTTGTTATATTTGAGTAAGTGAGTAATTACCCAAAAGGAATTCACGCAACGTTCAATAGTTTCAAAGTTGCTTCTACCAAGGGACTTAAATATAAGTTCAGTTTGCATGCGGTTGGCAAGGCGGGTAGCCTAGTGGGCAGTGTGACGTGGCTCAGGGTTCGATTCCTGCTAACGAAATTAATATTTTTTAATTTGAACTTTTTATTTTATGAAATTTGAAAATTTATTCATCAATTTTATGCATGAAGTACATGTTATTTTAATTTACAAAAATATATTGACATTTTCATTGATAGTTTTTTCTTTTTATATTATCTACTTGGAAAATTATGAAGCAAAGAAAGGTACCTAAAAAAATTGAAAATCAAAGTAAATAATTAATTAATTATTGAATTATTTATTTTTTAATGAAATTAAAAAATGTATTCACGAATTTTATAAAAGAAGTATTATGTTATTTAATTTACTAAAAAATTATGAACCTTTTTATTAATATTTTTTTTCTGGTTATATTAAAAAATTAATTACATTATTAGTGACTTGTATTTTCCAAATAAAAATAAATAAATAATTCTTAGCTTTAAAATGTTCAAGTAATATAAAAAGAAAAAAAATATCAATGAAAATGTCGATAATTTTTTGTAAATTAAAATAACATGAATTTCATTAATAAAATTGATGAATAAATTTTCTAATTTCTTAAAAAACAAAAACAAAATAAACGAAAATTAAAATAAAAATTACCTTAGAAGGAATCGAACCGTGACCGTTGACGTGCGAGCCACATAACGCTGCCCACTTTGTTATGCGCCGAGTTGTCAACCGAATGTAAACTGAACTAATATTTAAGTTCCTTGGTAGAATTAACTTTGAAACTATTGAACGTTGCGTGAATTCCTTTTGGGTAATTACTCACTTACTCAAATATAACAACATATATAAAAATCATTAAAATCGGAGGCGAACGATCTTGGAGGTCTCCTTGTAAAATTCAATATTCCTTAATTACGTAATTCCAATTAAATTGCGTATTAAAATGAATTCTTATGATGTTGTAAAAATAAACAATAAAATTGATGTAATTAATGAAATTGTTTTTCGTTAATATTTTCTGTAAAAAAAAAACAAAGTATGAATTTTTTATATGCATTTTTCTTTTCGATCGTATCAATAAATATCGGTGACACATACTAAAAAAATAACTTATGCACTTTGGTTATTAAATGATAATAACAAAATTCTCCAAACGTAAAGCTTTCTATTTAATTAAAAACGCTTTACTTTAGTATTCTTTGCGTTTCAGGAGATTTTCTTCTGGGGTATTTATTCATCAGCAGCAGAATTTGACGCTTTCTTATAACGCCCTTATTTGGCAATTCTTTAAAAAGTTTATAAGTTCAAGATACACTATTTAGGAAATATAAATTATTTTTTTTTTTAATTATTTTCTTGAAAGTATGATCTAATTTATAAAAATAAAAATAGAAAACTCATTAAGGTGGCCATTAGCATAAAAGTGCGTGCTTTGTCACTATAAATCAATAATAGAGTTCAATATCTTAATTGGATATTAATCAAGAAATTATTTTCAGTAGTCTTCGTGCTTCAAATCATGCAGGTAGCATTGTGGCGCGCTACGCGTTTTTATGAAATACTTTTCGTAATTGTCGGATTTGTTCCTTTCAATTCACGTTTTACTAATCGGAAAAAATTATTGCACTTTGTGCACTTACTCGTTATATTTTTACCTACTTTAGCAATTGTCAGCCATAAAATAAACCGAATTAAAATACTCCAGCATAATGACGTTTTGGACCTTATAAGATTGAATTTGAGAGTTATCGCTCTTCTGATAATAGACATTTCGTCGTTCTTAAAATACAGGACAATTTGTGTAGTGTATGAAAGACTAAATAGTGCCCTGGAGCAATTGACACAAATCTTTGATATAGTTAGTGATTATCAGAAAATAAAATTAAAATTGTTTCAATATTCGGGTGCTTTCTTGTTAATTAATATAACTTTTTTAGTAACTAATATAACAGACTTTGACTTTGACTTCTTCTTATTTTGGGGTACTGTAATGTACGTAGATGTTATCATTATATTGAAATGTTTGCAGTTCTGCATATTTTTGCAATCTTTAATGATTATACAAACAGAAGTTCAATTCGCTGCTGAAAAACTTGAAGTTCTTTTGAGGGATGCAAAGTTTGAAAATAATTCTCTAATTTTTAAGAAGATTAGATCATTTCAGAAAATTCAAGCCGAGCTTTGGTATTCCTCCAAAATGCTGGAAATATATTTTGGTTGGTCAAACGTTGTTATATTTATTTTATTTTATTACAAACTTGCTCTACAAAACTACTGGATAGTCGTAAATGCTAGTCAACTACCTCTTTACACAATTATCGGTATACTATATATGGTATTGTTTTTAAAATTTTTATAAAATTATATTGCTTTTACAAAAAATAGTTTTCACATTGCGAGGGATATCTCATGTAATTCTCCTTCTTGTGCAATGTTGGCTATGTCAAGCGATGATAAGCTCTGTAACATTCTACAGATGTAGCTAAAAATATTACTAACAATCTTTTATAGGAAGATATAACACGCAGAATTATTTGGGGAATCAAATATAATGGACGTAGCCCTTTCATCAACAGTGCTGTCAGGGAATTGTCTCTTCAAATGTACCACCAACAACCAAATTTTTCAGCTAATGGATTTTTTATTATTAATTGCAATACTTTTTCGGAAGTTAAATAAAAATAAGATTAGTTAATTATAATAAGTATTTATTCTGTTTTAATTTCAGATTGTGTCATCTTCCCTGACGTTTGCTGTAATATTTATTCAATTCTTTTACGACTATTCTGACAGAGTTATTTGAGGTGGTTAGAATATAAACAAAATAATTAAAAACTATTTAAGGTTTCAAGTTATATCTGCAGATATTTGTTTATGAATTTGTAAAATTGTGAATTGGATATGTTTCTTTTTGTTGGCTTTTACTAATACTCTTCCTGGTTTAATATTTGTGTGAGGTTTGTTGATGTCTAATGTAATATGGTTGGCGTTATCGGAACGACACCTTAAAATTGTCGTTTGTAGTTTTATATAATTCCACAAGCATTTTAAAGGATGACTTTTGGTTATTCGTAGCTGAGAAATGAATTGCAAAAAAAAACGTCAATTACGTACACTAACAAGGAGACCGCCAAGATTGTCCGCCTCCGATTTCAATGATTTTTATATATGTTGTTATATTTGAGTAAGTGAGTAATTACCCAAAAGGAATTCACGCAACGTTCAATAGTTTCAAAGTTGCTTCTACCAAGGGACTTAAATATAAGTTCAGTTTGCGTGCGGTTGGCAAGGCGGGTAGCCTAGTGGGCAGTGTGACGTGGCTCAGGGTTCGATTCCTGCTAACGTACATTTTTTTTTTTAATTTGTTATTTTTTTTATGAAATTTTAAAATTTATTCAACAATTATGAACGTTTTTATTGATATTTTTTTCTTTTTATATTACAAGGAAAAATTAATTACATTATTTGTGAATTTTATCTTCGAAATAAAAATAAATAAATAATTCTAAGCTTTAAAATTTTCAAGCAATATAAAATGAAAAAAGTATCAATGAAAACGTCGATAATTTTTTGTAAATTAAAATAACATGAATTTCATTAATAAAATTGATGAATAAATTTTCTAATTTCTTAAAAAACAAAAACAAAATAAACGAAAATTAAAATAAAAATTACCTTAGAAGGAATCGAACCGTGACCGTTGACGTGCGAGCCACATAACGCTGCCCACTTTGTTATGCGCCGAGTTGTCAACCGAATGTAAACTGAACTAATATTTAAGTTCCTTGGTAGAATTAACTTTGAAACTATTGAACGTTGCGTGAATTCCTTTTGGGTAATTACTCACTTACTCAAATATAACAACATATATAAAAATCATTAAAATCGGAGGCGAACGATCTTGGAGGTCTCCTTGTAAAATTCAATATTCCTTAATTACGTAATTCCAATTAAATTGCGTATTAAAATGAATTCTTATGATGTTGTAAAAATAAACAATAAAATTGATGGAATTAATGAAATTGTTTTTCGTTAATATTTTTTTGTAAAAAAACAAAGTATGATTTTTTTATATGGATTTTTTTTTCGATCGTATCAATAAATATCGGTTACACATACTAAAAAAATCACTTATGCACTTTGGTTATTAAATGATAATAACAAAATTCTTCAAATGTAAAGCTTTCTATTTAATTAAAAACGCTAACTTTAGTATTGTTCGCATTTCAGGAGATTTTCTTCTGGGATATTTATTCATCGGTATCAGAATTTTACACTTTTTTCTAATGCCCATATTTGGTAATTCTTAAAAAAATTTATAAGTTCAAGGCACACTATAAGAAATATAATTAATTTTTTTTTTTGATTATTTTCTTGAAAGTATGATCTAATTTATAAGAATAAAAATAGAAAACTCATTAAGGTGGCAAAGTGCGCGCTTTGTGACTATAAATCAATAATAGAGTTCAATATGTAAAGTGGATTTTAATCAAGAAATTATTTTCAGTAGTCTTCGTGCTTTAAAAGATGCAGGCAGCATTGTGGCGCGCTACGCGTTTTTATGAAATACTTTTCGCAATTGTCGGATTTGTTCCTTTCAATTCACGTTTTACTAATCGGAGAAAATTATTGCACTTTGTGCATTTACTTGTTACATTTTTACCTACTTTCGCAGTTGTCAGCTATAAAATACACCAAATTAAAATAGTCCAGCATAATGACGTTACTATCGTTTTGGACCTTATAAGAATGAATTTGAGAGTTGTCGCTCTTCTGATAATAGACATTTCGTCGTTCTTAAAATACAGGACAATTTGTGTGGTGTATGAAAGACTAAATAGTGCCTTGGAGCAAATGACACAAACATTTCACATAGTTAGTGATTATAAAAAAATAAAATTAAAATTTTTTCAATATTCAGGTGCTTTCTTGTTAGTTAATATTACTTTTTTAGTAATTAATATAACAGACTTTGACTTTGACTACTTCTTATTTTGGGGTACTGTAGTATACGTAGATGTTATCATTCTATTGAAATGTTTGCAGTTCTGTATATTTTTGCAATCGTTAATGATTATACAAACAGAAGTTCAATTCGCTGCTGAAAAACTTGCAGTTCTTTTAAGGGATGCAAAATTTGAAAATGATTCTCTAAGTTTTAAGAAGATTAGATCATTTCAGAAAATTCAAGCCGAGCTTTGGTATTCCTCCAAAATGCTGGAAATATATTTTGGTTGGTCAAACGTTATTATATTTATTTTATTTTATTACCAAATTGCTGTACAAAGCTACCGGATAATTGTAGAGAGCAGTCAACTACCTGTTGTAAAAATTATCGGTATACTTTTAATGGTTTTGCTTTTGAAATGTATATAAAATTATTGATTTTACATATAATAGGATTCACATTGCGTATGATATCTCATGTAATTCTCCTTCTTGTGCAATGTTGGCTATGTCAAGCGAGGATACGATATGTAACATTTCAAAGATGTAGCTAAAAATATTTCTAACAATAATTTATAGGAAGATATAACACGCAGAATTATTTGGGGAATCAAATATAATGGACGTAGCCCATTCATCAACAGTGCTGTCAAGGAATTGTTTCTTCAAATGTACCACCAAAAACCAAGTTTTTCAGCTAGTGGATTTTTTATTATTAATTGCAATACTTTTTCGGAAGTTAAATAAAAATAAGATTAGTTAGTTAAGAGAAGTGTTAATTCTTCTTTAATTTCAGATTGTGTCGTCTTCCCTGACGTATGCTGTAATATTTATTCAATTATTTTACGACTATTCTGACAGAGTTATTTGAGGTGGTTAGAATATAAACAAAATAATTAAAAACTATTTAAATTTTCAAGTTATATGCATATGCAGATATTTTTCAAAATATGAATTTTTCATATGTATTTTGTATCAGTGACTTATTAACATATGTATTAAAAAATTCACTTATGCGCTTTATTCATTATCAATTAATGCAGAAAATAAAATTTAAATCACGCTTTTATGTATACGTACGTATAATTTATATGGATGGACAAGTAGTGACAAGTTATACCTACAATAGCTGTAAGCTGTTTCACAGTTTATATTCTACTCGTCACACCGTTTCATTTGATACCCATGTCAATTCGGTTGTGAAGAAAAAAGGTAATCCGCCATCTTGGGACGTCCGCCATATTGGATTTAGATATACTTTATTGTATTGTCACGAGGCTTACGTCAGTCTGTCAAATCTCATCAAAATCGGATAATAGAAAGTGAATTTAAATTCGAGTACAAGTTTTGAACCTGATAGACATGCGTACATACGAACGACTGAAGTTAAATAAAAGCTTGTAAAAATATTAATTTTTTTGATTGTTGTCCTTAAACATTTGGATCAGCAAGAACTGAGAAAAAAAATCATAGAGTCGTGGACTATGGTAAGTGTGGAGGTTTAAGTCGAAAGTTTTATTTTCCAGGAAAAAAGAACTAAGATAGACAGGTATGTGTCACACTTTTGAACAAAATTGGAAAAGTCTAGAAATAAAACGTATTTAAGGTAATTTCGTTTGAATTGATTTTGTAACGTATGTTCTTTTAAACCTTTATTGAGCCTTGACTACAGATCGCGTACCTTTTGTGTAAGCATCGTTTGAATAATTGGGCAGCAATTCACGTTTAAATCGGCTTCAGTCGTCGATTTTTCTCGATGTTCGCAATCTGTTTTGTGCATGAGAAAACTGCGAATAAATTCGCTAGAACCATTTCTTACCCACCCCCACCAGGATCTCATCGAGACGTTTCTTTGGGAGGAGCGGACATTAAAATGAAAGAAACAATTAAAGTCCGATTTTATGGCGCCATAAATTTCATGCTTAATAATCGTTAACGAAAGTTAAAAAGGAAGACGCGAGCATTTGAGTGGTCTTTTATTTCGCTGCTCGTCTTCGTAGCTCAAGGAGGTTTCGGGGGTGGTATCCTGCTGCTCAGAGGAATGGCCCTCGAGCTCCGAATTAAATAAGTCATCGTCTTTGCTTCTTTAAGACGGTCTTTATCACTCGCGGGCACTTTTGGTCCCCACTGCTCGAAAGTGGCCATAATGCCGCGATGAGTCAACTGTCCGGGATGCAATTAAGCGAGCTTGTGCTGATCCCGCCTGGAGCGATTGGGAAATTAAAAGCTCTCTTGGGGACGGCTACGATATATACCTATTCTAAAAAAGGTATTTTGTATAATGAGTACATATACTCATACCATACTATAACCTTTTTTAAATACAGTGATTTTAATAACATTTAACATTTAATAACATTTTAAATTTCTACAAAATTGAGATTTGTCTATTCCAGGGGTTAGCAACTTTTTTCTTAAAAATATTTCGCTAAAATCTTGACATTTAACACTTTTAAACCTTTTCAATTTGTTTCTTGTCTCATAATAAGTGACAATGGGTATGACTAGTAGCCACAGAAAATATACAAAATTAATTTTATTATCTTGTCATCTGCCTTGGCATGGCTCCAACCAGTTCATATTTTAAAAAAAAGTAGGGAATGATATTTAATCTTCGTCAACTTTATGTAAATATGAAAAAGCAGATTTACATAAGTATGTAGATCCAAAACAAGAGTATATATATATTCGCTATATTTGGTGATACTGGAATATTTTTCTCGATTCACGTATTTGCAAAAATCTTCCTTAAGTTATCTCACTTGTAAGATCATTTTGTAAAGTTTTTAAGGTTATAATTTAATTTTCTAACGCGTTTTTTTTTTTTTTTTAATATTAAATGTGTCCGAAATTTGTGTAGAAAAATGGTTTACATTTAAATCTTTTTTAAAAGGAAAAGAAAGATATACTGCACAATAACTTAAATTTTTCAATATCATGAAATCTGACCACAAAGTAATCGATTTCTTGATTTTGACCTTTTTAATTTTTTCAACGTATTTTCCAATGTTGTAATTATAATTTAAATGTTTTTGTAGGTGATCGAATACATTTGGATATGATTCAAATCTTCTATTCATAAAATAAATTTTGTTTTGTATGTTATTAATCCTACTGATCATTTCAATTGTTGTCTTGTGTTTTCCTTGTAATTCTAAATTTAAATCAGTTAATTGTCAAATGTGTAAAAAATTCTAAATCACTGATCCAAGTTTCGTCATTTAAAGGGTGTAACAGGGGATAAGATAGTTAAAAGTGCGTTTGGCTCTTTGGAGTTAGACCAAGTTGTTGTACATAATAAAAGATATTTCTGTACCAATTTTTAGCTCTCTAACTCTCTTTTTCGCCGCTAGGTGGCGCTGTGAAGAAAAAATGTTTTTTTGAGATAACTCCGCGGTTTTTGAATATTTTCAAAATATTTCAAATGGTGATTACAGGTAATATTAGTGCTCATTCACACAACTTTTTGAGATCCTCTTGGCGCGAAATTCAAATTTTGAAGAGCATTCGAAAATTTTGAAATGCAAGAAAAATTTTTTTAAATATAACGTCACCTCGAAAAATATATATGTTTTGTATTATCACTAGAATTACATATCACTGAACATTTTTTTAGAATTTTTGTAGGTGGTAGGCCAGGTTCAAAAAAATAAAAAATGGCATTTATAGTCAATTTCAGCCATTTGCCACCTGATTTCGTACCTTCTTGCATGGAATAATAATAATAATCAAGTGCGTCTTCTTCTTTACGTACTTGAATCTTTATTTAAATTAAAATAATGTACTGCGACTGGTTTGTATTACATATATATTTTATATAGTTTTTCTCCTTGAATTAAACCTGGTTATGGTTGAAACAAAGACAAAAATAAAATTGAATAAATTCATTTTAATTTCTTAGTAAGATAATAAAACTTATGGTATTCAGTTGATTGAAGTTTTTATAGTGCTTTTTCTTATTGAACAAATGTGATATAAATAAATTCAATAGTAAAACATCAAAGTTTGTGATAGTGCAATTGTGAAAGTGTGATTTTAACTATACACAACCATGTGTCGATAGATTTTGACATTGTATCTTAAATTATTGGTAAAATTATTATTTTACTAAAGTTGATTTAACTACTTCTTTTATTTTTATTCACGTACATCAAAATATACAAGTAGATGTTTTTAAGTAACGAATTTTTAATTTTATAGTGATAATACAAAACATATATTATATATTTTTCGGGGTAACGTTATTTCTTAAAAATTTGAATTTCGCGCCAATCTAAAAAAATCGTGTAGACGCGTACTTATATTACCTGCAAACTCCTTTCTGAATTTTTTGAAAATGTTGAAAAACCCGGAGTTATCTAAAAAAAACAATTTTTACTTCAAAGCGCGCATATAGCGGCGAAAAAGGAGTTAGAAAGCTAAAAATTATGTCCTACAACATAGTCCAACTGGCGCTTTTGACCATCTTATCATGCTACACCCTTTGCATATTCTTGACCTTACTCTTGCGTTTGCGTGTTAAAATTGTCTCCTGTCGGCTGTGATAGACTAAAAATAGCTTCAAAATCAACAGGTCAACCGATTAATAAATAAAACTTCCACAGTCTCTCCATCTTTTCGTATTAAATTTCATTACTTTTTATGTCATTTCAACCGTATTGGATTCATTTTCGATTCGATACTTCAATCCCAAGTCGGTTCGATCTCTTAACCCGTCATGTATAAATATTTTATTCTTGTTATTTTTAATAAATAAATCGCCCTTGTACAATTTATTATTTCTAACGTTAGACATAAGAAAAGAAAATTAACTTACCTTCAATTTTAAGGATCCGGATGTTCGTCTCCAGCGGTCTCAGTGCTTTCAGGGGGATCATTTCGAAGTAGTTGTGACTGAGGTCGAGGACGTGCAGCCGTCGAAGGAACTTGAAGGCATCCCCGGAAATCGTTGTCATCATGTTGTTCGCCAGCCGGAGCTCCGTGAGGCCCCTGAGGTTCCTGAAGGTGTTCTTTGATATCCGGCTCAGCTGATTGTTCGATAAGTCGAAAACTTGCAGCTGGGCCAAATCGGAACTGAACTCCTCCAGGTCCCGGACATTGTTGTGGGAGATGTTGAGGAGTCGCAGCAATTTGAGTCCCTGCAATCGCTCCTTCGGCACCAGTTCCAGCTCATTAATGCTCAAGTCGAGGGTGAGGAGGTTCGATAGTGTGTTGAACGCGCCCGGCGATATCCGCATGATTCGGTTCCTCACCAAATGCAGATGCTGGAGTGCCTGGAACGCTTCGAAGTCCTTGCTCGTGAGGATCGTCAGATTGGTGTGGCATATGTAGAGCTCCTTCAGGTATGGATAGCGCTCCTCCTTGACGGTGTATATTTTATTTATCGGATTTCCCGTCAGATTCAGCCACGACAGTCGGGGCAAGGACGCATCCGAAAGTGCTGAACTCGGGATTTGGAGGAATCGATTACTTGAAAGGTCGACACGTTGCAAATTAATTGAATGCTGGAGGAAATTCGCCGGGAGGGAGAGGAGAATGTTCCCGCTCAAATCGATGTAATCCAACTGTGTCAGGTTCACTGCATTGAATCCGGTCAGCGAACTGATTGTGTTCGATTTCAAATCCAAATATCTGATATTCGGAAGTCCGCTCAACTTAAAAAAATCTATACTGGTCAGAAAGTTGTTAGCCAAGCTAAGGGTCTCTAGAGTAGATATGTTATAAAGAGCAATATGGGGGAAATCGGTTAAACGATTCCGACACAGCTTCAACTCCTTGAAGACGTTCAGGCCGTTGAAGATATTTCGGTTCATCACCTTCAGGTGATTGTCACTCAGGTCGAGCTTAACGAGATTCGTATTTTTCGTGAAAATCTGCTCAGGTATCGAGGTCAGGCTGCAGTTGGCCAGTGTTAGGTGTTGCAGGGACCTGAGTTTGTCGAACATTCCCACAATGACCCCGCCAGCGCCGACGTGACTGAAATTGTTATTCGATAGCCGCAGGCTTCGCAAGCTGGCCACATCGAGTTTCTGAATGTCCCCGGGGCTTAGGAAATTGTCCTCAAAGTTCAGCTCATTTAAATTCGTGAGACCCCGGAAGCTGTTCATTTCGATTTTTCGTAGAGAGCAATTCCTCAAGTTTAACGTTGTAACGAGAAGTTCGTCCTGGAAATATTATTAAGCATGTTACTTTAGAATTAATTTGGTACTTTTCACTGTGCATTATAATCATAAATTCTATCAATATGTACTAGTAATATAGATATAAAAAAATAGTTAGATAACCCATTCAATATAATTGAATATCTCAATATTGCTGATTTAGGAAAAAAATTAATACTTGATAGAGTTAGCACAACAAAATTTGAAAAATAATATTTCAAGAGTTGAGATTTTTAGGTGCCCTTTCAGTGCCGAAATAAAAATCATATGTAGTTCTAGGTTAAATTAAAAAATTAAAATAGATTCACTATATTTCTGATATAATTACGAATTTAATAATTCCGAAAACTTTAGATATACTTCAGGCGAAACGAAAATTTTGCATTTTATTTATTCTTACGAATCCAAAATTATCTTTAAACACTAAACTTTATTTCACGAAATTAATGTTTTTTGGTAAGTTTCTTTGGTTTTTAAATTTTGAATATTATATGTAATGTATGCAAAATATTATACTAAATTTTAAAATATTATTACGCTTGATTTTGAATAGTTTAAGTGGATCGGTGTGGATTGTGAAAACTTTAATTTCGTTTTTATTGAATTAGTTTGATAGAAGAATGACTTTTTAGTATATATTATAATATAGTATACGAAGTTTTTGTTAATCTTGCATATTTTTATTTATTGTAGTCTTACGAAAATATTTAATTTTTACGAAATTTATGTTCACTCAATTTAAGAGAAATTGTTTTGATTGATGATCAAAATTTTGGAAAACGTTAAATAAACTTGCCTAACTTGCGAAAATACTTCTTATTTATCTAATCAATTTTATGAATCAATTTTTAAAGGGCTATTCATGCAATCATTAACCTTGTAAAATATTTAATATTTCTCAATAAAAATCTTTATTTTACTAACTCTATAAAAACTTATTTTATTCGTTGCAATGTCGCTTCTTTTGAATTTTGGCTTGCAACAAAATATTATCTTTTTATTTATTCGAACTTATCAAGAGGGGTTGTTTTTGGAAAAGGATGCATTTATGTTTATCAAAATTCTATGTCTTGAATATAAAATATTTTTTTTTTTATTTTCTTCCATTATTTGAGAGAATTTGTTTCAGTAATTGGAGTTTTCTATTATGAAAAAAAGCAATAATACATTTTTAAGGTAGAACGCAAATTTTGTATTGAAGAATAATAAGATTAAAGCTTTTATGCCGATTTAAAATGATTTTTTTTTTTTCATCAGGTTTTTGAAAAACATAATCCTTAAATTTTTAGTAGTAGAAGTTTTCTATATGTTTTATAAGCGATTCAAAATTTTTTATTATGTCTGAAATTCGACAAGGCTGTTATATTTTTTATGGTCAGGACTAACACAAGTAACAATTTGGCCAAATTTCATCGCTTAATTATTAACTCACAAGGGATGAGAATTAATTTTAAAAATTTTGAAAAAAAATTAATATTTTTTTGGTGGGTTATCCGATTTCGACGGGATTTTGATATATGTCACTCAGGCACATCAAAGAAAGAATTGGTAGATATGATTCTGTATATATAACCTAAAAAAATTTGTTTTTTGTTTTTTTCAGAAAAATTGTCCACCCTTTTTGATTTTTGGTACAATCACCAAATTTGTTATAGCTTTGTAACATATTTTTCTATAACATATACTTATCCAGATTTTTTCTTCACCTGCGTGACACCTAAAAAATAGAATAATATTGTAAAAAAGTGAGAAATTGCGGGAAAATCACAAACAAATTTTTTGTGACTTACGGTAAACACAACCAAAAATAAACAATAAAAATCAACATTTTATTTTTCAGGTGTCACGCAGGTGAAAAATATATACAGTGGTGGTCAAAATAATACGTACTGCTATATAATTGTACTTTACACGTCACTTAAGATTTCCTTGAATACTCCATAAATTCTAAATAGCCATTGTGATGAAGTTAGCTTGAGAGTCGATACCAGTGGAAAAAATGTCGCAAGTTAATAGAATTAATGTCTAGAAGTTGTGAGGCAGTTTTACAAAATAACGGGGGTGTCACTAAATATTAGTTTTACATATTAACACTAAATATTAATAATAAGTTTAATTTTAAGTTTGATGTAATTGAAACGATTTCTTTTGTTTTTTAAATGAAATCAGCCTTTTAAGCTACATAAAGTGCGTATTATTTTGACAAGGTCTAGAACTGTCATTTTTTTTTTTTTTGTTTAAAGAAGTATACAAATGTTTTCTTTAGTGAATCTATTACTTTATATAATCAATTTACAGAAATGAATTATTACAAAAAGAATAATGTGGTTTTTTTTAATTTTTTCGGACAAATTATTAAATGTTTGGTCGATGTGCCTATTATTTTAGCCACCACTGTATGTTATATAAAACTATGTTAGAAAGCTATAAAAAATATTTGGTGATTGTACCAAAATTCAAAACATTTTTTATGAAAAAAGAAAAACAACATTTTTGGAGGGTATTATATTGAGTTTCCAGATCCATCGATTGTTTTTTGTGATGCAATTCAATGATATCTATAGCAAGTTGAAACCTATCCCAATCAGTTAACTCGTTCAAATGTTATTCATTTTTTATAATTAATTCTTATTAAGTTTTAAAATTAACTCTTATCCCTTGGATGTTAATAATTAAGGGATGAAATTTTGCCAAATTGTAGTATCATATATACAATATATATGTATAGAGTTATTTTCAAGGCTGTTTTACTGTGTCGTGCTCCTATTTGGGCTGACTGTGCTAAAACGCACATTAATAAACTTCAAAGAATGCAAAAGAAAATCTTAAAGATGATGTTTAATCTGGTTTTTCACGCTTTTTTTCTATACGAAAGTTAGAAAACCGTTCTTGTTTCAAATGAAGTTACTAACCAACATAAACACTTTGTATAATACAAATTATCATATCTCATCAAAATCAATACATATCAAATTATAATTTTATAAAACATCAAAGGAGACAAAATTCTACCACCTCCAAGCCGTTGTATCTGGATTACGCAAAGAGTAGAAATTTCAATTCGTGATCAGCAACTACAAAAACCCCGAATTTCATAGAAACCTACAAGATTTTCAAAACTTGATGTCCGCCATATTGAATCCGCAATTTTCAATTTTCAAAATTTGATGTTAAATTTGTGATTAGCGACTACCAAAACTCTTGTATACTGAATTTCATGAAAATCTGTGAGATTTTTAAAATTTGTTGTCCGCCATATTGAATTTGCCATTTTGAATTTTAAAAATCTGATTTTAATCTCATAATCAGTGACGATAAAAACCCCTTGGTACAGAATTTCACGAAAATCTGTACGATTTTCAGAGTTTCAGATTTTCAGAATATGCACTATAGAAAATCCGCCATTTTGAAAAGGTTACGAGTGATTGCGATCAGCAAAAAAACTTTTTTCTGTAAGTTAAAACATTCCAATCACTGTTAATCATAGTAAGAATTGCATTGCAAAACTCTATTGACTTGAAAAAAAATTACAAAAAAAAAAATTTCAAATTTGTTGATACTTTTTTTTCCAAAAAGTCGCCATATTTAATTTCCTATTGGAAAAAACTCAATTTTGACAGATTCTGAAAGAGCACACTCAAAACTAGAAAGATTCATGGTTTTTATTGGAAAATAAATTTCCTTTAATTGTAAGGATGAGGTTTCAAACTGCACAAACAAATTAGGTTCTTTGGGCGTTAATGGGTTAAAGTAACAAAAAATGTTTCCAAGTAAACAAAAGTAAAAAATATGGTTTAAAAAAAAAAAACAATAATAGACAAAATAATTTAATTACATCTACATTTTTCAACAAATCTTTTAGAATTTAGTTACTCCTTACCTGAAAGATGTCCTTTGTTATCTGAATCAGTGGATTGCTCGAGAGGTCTAGTACTTTTAATTTCTTCAGTAAATTGAAGGAGTGGCTTTCGATAGTCTCGATTAAATTATTGGAGAGGTTCAGCTCCTCAAGGTTCCGGATACTGGAGAAGTATTCCTTGTGGATTGTTCGCAGTCGATTGCTGCTTAAATCTAAAAACCTGAGCTCCTTAATGCTCGCGAAGGCGTCCGCCTCGATTTCGGTGATTAAATTATTCGACAAGAAGACACGCTCCAGCTGCTTCAGATTCCTGAAAAGGTGTCTATCGATCCGAACCAGGCGATTTTCACTAAGCCACATTATCTGAATTTTCTCCTGCCGGCTGAAGGCGTTCGGATGCAACTTGGTCAGGACATTCGTGTTTAGCTGGACCGACAGCAGGGACGAAGGTCCAGACGCATTCCCTTCCGGGAAAATGTTCTCAATCGATGCAATTTGATTGTCTTGCAGATTTATATGCTGTAAGTTGGTCAAGCTGGCGAAGGCCGAATTCTCGATTTCCTGAATTGAATTCTTCTGAAGATGTAACTCGAGAAGGGCGGGAAGTGGATGGAACACACCCCTACTTATTTTCCTAATTCGATTGTTATGCAATCGTACCTCTCGAAGGTGTTCCAGTTTACGAAACATGCCAATTTCTAAGTCCTGAATTTTGTTATCGTCCAGCGATAGTGAAGTTAGGAGCAAAGTCTTATCAAGCATAGTTACAGGGATTTGTGGTATAAAGTTAGCCCGCAGGTAGAGCTGTTCCAGATTGGACAGAGAGTTAAAAACATTGGGATCAATGTGCCGAATCGCGTTCGATTCCAAGTAGATTACATCGATATTTGTCGAATTCGTAAAGGCGTTGCTGGGCAACTCCAGAATATTGTTCTCTGACAGAAATACCTCCCTCAGCTGGGGCAGATTTGCAAACACCCCATTAATAAAGTGGATGTGATTATGACTCAAGTCCACTGTCTGGAGACGCTTGTTCATCTCAAAAACAGATGGGTCCAGATAAATTATGCGATTATGACTCATATCCAGCGACATAAGCTCCTTGAGCGAGAGGAACGCATTCTTGTGGATAACTTCAATCTGATTTGAGTACAGCGACAATGTCTTAAGCTGTGGAAACGGTCGAAAGCCGTCATCGATGATTTCTTCGAATCGATTCGAACTCAAGTCCAGAAACGACAGGGAGTGAAGGCGAGCGCTTAGGGTTCCGCCCTCGTTCCCCATACTCCCGTAGAATGTTGAAATTTGATTCAGCGATAGTCGCAAGGTTCGCAAATAGTCCAACCGTTTCAGCGCTGACATTGGGAACATTTTTAGCCGATTCTCGGATAAATCAATTTCAGCCATCGATTCCTCGAGACCGGCGAATGCATGCTCCGGAATTACTTCCAGACGATTACTTTTCATATTCAACTTCACCAGACGCAGCCCGTAGAAGCTGTAGTCGTCGAGGGATGTTATTTCGTTTGAGTCGAAATCCAGGACCATTAGCTTATGCATCCCGTTGAGTGCCTTCGTCGGGACCTGGAAATTAAATTCAAAGGGTTTTTGCATTAGTATGGTTCGATAGTTAAATATATTTGGAAGTAGGACACAAGAGAACTCCCTAAATTCCTTCCCTATTGGAGGAAGCGATCTATGATTTCCGATTCTAATTAAGTTGTTTCAAGGACCACAGCTCCGAACGAAGGTAAATTCCACCAATTTCAGAGTATTTCAGTTTTACTTTAAAACAAATATAAAATTAAATATAAAAGCGTTGGAGTGAATTTCCCCAAACCAGAGGAAGTCGAGTAATTTATTTAAGCCAGGAACGCGCTTACCGAAGTTTAATTCTTTGCAAATAGAAAAGCGAAGATAACTTCTGGGAAAAGTAATTTTGTTTCTTTTATACTTCAGATAAAAACATTTTGGGGAACTGGATGGTAAATTTTTTCTTGAATAAAAAGTCGATTATTTACCTTAACTTAAATTGTTATAACTTTTATTTAAAACTCGTACTTACATACTTATCGCGAGTTAATTTTAGAAGGAAATAAGTTGGAATTTTTTTATTTAGTAGTAAAAGACTTTTCCATATATGTAGGGAGAATTTGTATGTATGTAAGACTTAATTTTAGAAACTACTAAACTGATTGGACTAGTTCTTTCACTGTTGGCAAGCTTATGTCTTCCCGGTAGATACACACTATAAATTAAAACGAATGAACACTTTTACACTAATTTACACTAGTTTTTTTAGATTTAATATTACATTCTATAAAAGGTTTAATTTATTTTCGGTTAAATAAAAATTATATAAATTAGGTAGGTAATAACGATTATGAGGTAATTTTCATTTTTCGAAAACCAACTTCTGGTTTTCCAATTTGGACATAAAACACCTATAACTTTTCTATTCAAGCTTAAAGTAAATTTTCAAAAATCGGTTAATCCGTTCGGGAGATATGCTGAATTAAGAGGATCCCATTTTGAAAATGTTCATGATTACATAGTTTAAGTTGTCGAAAAGTAAAAAAAAAAAAAAAAAATTGATACGATTCAAGTTGATAATCAAATTTGTTTTTAAGTGGGTTAAAAATCGTTTCTTAATATTTGTGAAATAATCGAAATAAATATAATAAAAGCTACTAGATCTTTACCAATCAATTGAAAAATAAAAATTACTTGATAATCGTTGTTTTTCAATTTAACTTTACCATATCATAATGTGATAATCTCTACTTTTTGCTAAAGTTTGCTCTTTTGTTTACTTTGACGTGGTATATGACAACACAACTTGACACATAACATGGCACATGATAAGAAATGATATATGATATGATACATGACATGACACAAGACATGGAAGAAGTTGAGTAAAGTGATACAAAAATCTATTATTATATAATTGAAATAAAAAGTATCATTGTGCTATATTAAATAATATTAGGTTGTAACATAATAATCTGATAATTTTTTCGGAAACGTTCTGGAAATTTTTTAGAACTTCGAGAAAGTTCTGTGACTATGAGTATAAATACCCGTGAGCGCGCTCAGCTCATCAGTGCAATAATCGACAGCGCAGCGAGTAGCATTATGGAATAATTCGACTTGAAAAGATGAGACATCCGCGTCCTTCTACTTTATGAGTTCCGTTTGAAGCATACAGCTAAGCAGGCGGCACAAAATATATGTCAATGTATGGGAGGAAATGCGGTCTCTTATCATACAGTTTCGACGTTTCTCGAATGGCGACTACAACATTGAAGATAAACCTCACGAAGGGTGGCCGGTTGAGGTTGATGTCGACCGACTAGCGCAGCTCATCGAAGAAGATCCAAGGAGGACTACTCGTCAACTTGAAGAAGAACTCTGATGCTCCCATACAACTATCGCTCGACATTTGAAAGTGATGGGTAAAGGGTACAGGCACAGTCAATGGGTACCCCACGAATTGACGGATGACGCGAGTGACGGTTTGTACGCAATTACTCACTTCACGTCGTACTTTTACTTGGCTTCGTAATTTGGTTACCGGGGATGAGAAGTGGATGCTTTATGTTAACCATAACAATAAGCGACAATGGCTTAGCGCGGGTCAAAGAGGAGTACCGACAGTTAAATGCAAAATTACTATACACAAGGTTATGTTGAGTGTTGGTGGAATGTGCACGGCATTATCTACTGGGAACTATTACCACAAGGAACGACTGTAAATAGTGAACGCTACTGTGATATGCCGGATAAGGTAGTCGTGAATCTTAAAGGAGAACAAGGCAATGTACACCTTCTCCACGACAATGCCCGACCTCACACCGCTTCGATGACATGTAAAAAAATTATGGAGCTAGGTTGGATTTCCTTAGCCCATCCTGCATACTCGCCGGATATGTCTCCTTCTGACTACCACTTGTTCCGATCGTTGCAGGCTCACATTAGCGGAAAATCTTTTGATGACCGAGATGCATTGGAACAGTGGTTTTCGGAATTTTTTAACTCTTGTGAGCCTAAGTTTTACGATAATGGAATAATGTCGCTTCCGCAACGTTGGCAGGAGATCATTGATAATGATGGACTATATGTTCAATAAAATGTTAAGCTAAATTGTACAAAAATATCATAATAAAATTTCTTAAAAAATTATCAGATTATTATGTTACAACCTAATAATTTGCCTGGGAAGCACTGAGTTTATTATTCTAATCTTAAATTATTTATTAAAACAAACTATTTTAGTAAATTAATTGTTAAAATTAAATACATGAAATTATTATTATTAAAAGAATATGAAAGGTGTAAATCAAAAAGAAAATTCCCATTAAATGTAACTTAAATTACTAACTGATTAGAAATTTATGTTTCAAATTATAATTAGCAATAAATTAAATCACATTTCTATAGAATTTTCAATGGACCCCCCGGAAGTAAAGGCTTCTTTAAAATTTATTCATTTTATATTCCAATTACCGTGAACCTTTTCAGTTTTTGAAACGCTTCTATGGGTCGTAACGAAAGGTAAATAATTTCCAGAACCTTTATACTTTTATGTTTAACATCGTTCTCCGATGCAATTAAACGGCTTAAATGACTCTTTGCCACCATAAAACAAATCTTTGGTGGGGCTATTAAAAGGCGCTTTCAACCCTCAGGGACTTAATTTAATATGCAAATTTCTAGGGACATTTCAGTGCACAAACATAACCGCACCGCACAGCATACAACAGAGTACAGGGTGGTGCTTTGTCTCTGGTAGTTGTAATTATGGCCGCTTTACAAGATGCTCAACTGGCGCGCGGGCAAAGTTGCCATTTTTTTTTTATTATAAATTCCTCTTTTATAGAATGGAGTGGCTTTTGTCATGGGGAAAATGCAAACAATTCCATACATTTCCACATTTTAAATACAAATAGAGCATGTAACAAAAAAAAAAAACAAAAGAGTTACTGTAGAACTGCAGCAAGAGAAAGTATTGAAAGTGCAGTACAGGATGCATACTTTGGCCCTGTTGCCTTCACGGAAACAATTTCAATTTTTGCATTTCAATCGTAATTCAGCGGAATTGTGCCAGAGTAAAACTAATAAAGCGCTTCCTATTCAAATTCCAGCCTTGTCCGCTTCGGGATCGAGTCCTGAGTTCGAGGTCTCCGGCTCCCGGGAGCAGGACCGGAATGGCGGGTTATTTTTCAAATTAGTTAAACATTCCTTCCATTACGTTGCGGAGTAAATTACGTGGCGTTCGTCTTTGCAGGAGGTTCACCCTTAAAAGTGCAGATTCTTGCAGAATTGCACAGGTCTTTTGTGAACGGAAGGAGTAAGGTTGCACTACCCGGTGAACACCGCATGGCCCTAATAGAGCCCATGTTATCTGGCCCCCCGCACACGGCGCCGTACGTTTCTCTCAGATGAAGGCCACTTTGAATAAAATGCAAATAAATTTTTGTGTTGTAGTTGTAAGTAAGATTTTCCGCTTTTAGGACCACAGAAGAGTTCAACCCTTTTCCACGCTGCTCCCAAAATATGAAAATATGCCGGGTAAAAGTGCTACTGCTTCTCTTCTACCAATCCTGTAAAATTTGCTTCGCGATATGAAGTTCACCAAAAAAAAAAAAAACTTCGGCTGGAATATGCTAATTTAATGTCACACGATTTGCATTCCCGATTGCTTTTGGCAGCCCTGCACACGAACCTCCGACCCAGTCGAACCAGCCGGCGTATTAAATTTAAATTTTGAGCAATTTTGAGTTATCATAACAATCGCACCACTATCGCGATGGCAGCGCCAGACTCTATCCAGGCTGTGCTAGGACCTTTTGATTTCGGGCGTTTTCAGCCCTTAGTCGCTAGCCCTCAGTTCGCTTCTCGGGCGGGTGGAAAGGAATATGGGCATTAAGGACATCATGTGTCACATTGGAGCCCATTTGCATACGTGGCAGACACTCGGGGAAGTCGCTTTTGTGGAGTCCTCTTTATGAATCCCGAAACCGTGCTGAGCTGGGAATTGTCCCGAGTGATATTTGCGGAATAATCAAATCATCGCTCATCCTCAAGGACAATGGCTGCGTTGTCTACGACTGTTCGGTCTGAATGGGTGCAGAATTTTGATTTTGTTGCTCGAATTTACTTCCCTAAAGGAGTTCGGGATGTAGGCTGAGAAATGATAAGCAATATTTTTGTGACAATTATGAGCAACATACTATAGTCCTACTATAAAAATATCTTTTAATGCAATCTCATAACAGCCAAATTATAATGATTTGGAGGATAAAATCTTTCCAAATTGAATTTTTTCGAAATCTTGATTTTTCGAATATTCGCTATGTATAAATTGGGTTTTTTCGTTTATTCAAAATATAAGGAAATTATCAGCCAAGTGTTTTTTAAATATCATCAAATTGCCACTTTGAGTCTAAAAAGAAATCCAATAACTTGTTCAGTTCAAAATTTGATTAGATTGATTGATGGGTTAAAATTACAGCAATTTCATATGTTTATTGCAAAATTTAAAAGTGTAACTATATTTGAAAATTCTCCTCAATTCTATATAAAATTCCAGATCCAGATCAGATCATTAAAAAAACAAAGCTATAATTAAAGTAGGTATAAAAAGCGAGTTTAATTCTAAATCGAATAGAGCTGAGTGAAAAAGGTTAAACTTTTATTCAAAATGTATTATTTAATTATGTAAAAATAGGTTGGGATTCTAAAATCTTTAAATTATGAACTCTAAGAACAGAAAATTTCGTTCGTTACAAAAATCTTCATTTTTTATTAATTTTCTATAGAATTTTGGGAAGAAAATATTAATTCTTTGCAGTACCGGATTTTTTGAGAAAGAAAAGTACACATATCCCTCAATTTACACGGTTGATACGTTACAAAAAAAATATCGCATTAATCGAAACTGTGTAAAACGATATGTTGTATAGATGTAAAAGAACAGGATAGTTTAAAATTAAAAAAATAAATCGAATAAAAAAATAATATATAAAGAAATGCAAAATGAGACAAAGTTTTTATGACAAAATGAAGATCGGTTCTACTGAATACTAAGCTTCAAAATTGATATTCTAATATACGTATAAAATATTAAAAGACACTCATTTTAAGCTACTATAATTATATTCATTTATTAAAATGAACTTTAGGCGGCGAACTATGATATAAATATTTGGACGAACTTTTTCCATTTTTAAATTATCTCCCGACAGAATAATTTTATTGAGATGAATTAAAAAAAAAAAATTAAAGTACAAGCGATTGCGATTTCGGAAAAAAATAGTAAAAAGTTCCGGTGACCTTTCTTTGACCTTGAAAATTAGCTTTAAAGTTAAAGACTTTTAGAAAAAATTGATATTTTTGTTTGTAGAAACTATGTTGATCTTCCCTTTTATTTTATATCTGGCTGACAATCCGCTGTAGGAGTTTTAGAATTATAGAAGATCGACAGAGGTCATTCGAAAATCACGCGGAGATCATTTGAAGGTAATTTTCGGGAGGAATACAAAGAAACCGCCTTTTTTCACAGTCTGACCAGGAAAAGGATTGTAGAGATTCAGTTCTTGGATTTTTAGGTCAAGTTAGAGCATCAAGTATTATTAGTTATTTGAAGGTCATTCGGCTTTATTTCAAGGGAATCACTATGAAATCACCTTTTTTCGCAGTCTGACCAGGAAAAGGATGGATGCTTATTTAAAAAAAAAAAATGCACCTCAATAGAATTATATAATTGAAAAATGGAAAAAAATTCGTCCAAATATATTTAGTGTGGCGGTCGTACCCAGGACCGAAAGAGTAAATAAATGAGAAAAATAAAATAAATTGTTTTTGTTGTGGAATAGATATCCTCGTTTTTTGTTTTTTAACATTACTGAGCTATAATATGTAATAAAATGTTCCGAAAGGAAATTTAAAAAAAACAGAAAACCTAGGTACTGGCTTAAGTTGTACAACAAAATTACTATTATTATTAAAGTATCATAAAATATGGTTATTTATATTAGAATTTCTGATATCAAATGATGATTTTTTCTAATTTCAAGATATTTAAAGGTGTTAAAGAAATCATTCGAATTGGGTATAAAAAAAGTGCTTCAAGGGATTAACTAACTTGTAGCAAATTTTGTTTTCTGACTGGTTAACTTTTAAAACTGATGTGGTGGAGTTTTGGAAGTTTTTGGATATTATGATATATATTTATTTTATAGAAAATTCTTTAAAATAAATACTTAGAAATTTGGGCAGTATGAACTATTTTTCAAAGAGTGACCGCAAAAATCGTTTGTTTTTGCACATTTCACAGCAAACTAAGAAAAATACATAAAAAAACTGTATGAGGTATCAAAATATTCCTCGTAAAAAATCAAGAGAGACATTGCTTTTAGATTTTCGAAAATATTGAAAAATCACCCCTAATTGAGGGTTAAAATCACCCTAAAAGCAAAACAAAGGTGTTTCTTACTAGATTATTTATATTAAATTAATCTCCAAAATGCAATATGAGGTGTTTTCAACAAAGAAGAGTTAAAAATCCACCTATAGGCGGTTAAAAAAGGCTGTAATCGTCCCCCAAACATTGGAATAATCTGGAATATATTTTAAAATACTACTTTTATGCTTCGATTGATGAAAAACACATGATTGGCAATTCTTGCCAGTTTTGACGGCAAAAACCCTCAGCCTAGTGCAGCTAGTCTTTAAGGGGTTATATACAGTCAGGATTTTTAGAAAATCGATTTTTTTATTATTTTATTTTTGTAATGTACATATATTAAAGTACAGCCACAGTTTCATGTCAATCGGGTGAATATTCTCGAAGTTACACGCATATTTGTAATGACGTGTTCGAGTTTTTGTACTAAATGTAAAATGCTTTTGAAACTTTAAACGCGTTTTTCTCAAAACTGTGTTCTTATAGTCGGTGAGCAAGATTTCTCGGAAACGGCTGAACGGATCAGTTTCAAATTTTAACACAAGCTTCTTAAGTATATATTTTAGTTATTAATCGAAGGTTTTTGCTCACCGATAAATATTTTCCATTTTATAAACAATTTAGAGCGAAAATTGTTGTTAAAAATCGATTTTTTTTTTTAAGAAGCCGCCATTTTGTCAAAAATTCTTATTTTGCTTATTCCTTCGATTAATTACGAGATAAAACAATATACTAACGAAATGTTTTTGGCTTTTCCATTTTGGATGATCCAGTCTAGAGATATCGTGCACACCGCAAAACGCTTTTTTTTTAGAGTTGCTCCCGGAGATCAGCTGTAGCAGCTTTTAAAATAATTATTTTTACAAATAAAAAACATTAAAATACACTCAAGAGTTACCGTTATATGTGTACAGAATTTTACATTAATAACTTAAAAGATCATCTCAAGAAAAATTCTTGAAAAATCGACTTTTTTGGGCCTCCTGACTGTATATAACCCCTTAAGGGGTGAAATCATTCCTAAACGTAAAAATACTGTACACATTTTTTCGAAAATTCTAAATCTGAAATATTTCTGCATTTTGAGTGAGGAAAAATATGGTATACAAACAGTTCTTACGCGTTTTGAAAAAAAGAACCTTCAACAGGGTACAAATGTTTTCTAAAGGAGTGAAATCATGCCCTATACATTGAAATATGCTAAAATATTTTTCATCCTGCCAAAAAGTCAAAAAGTGTCTACTGTCTATTTTCTTTTCTTTAATATACAATACAAATAAGATTTGAGGGATGATTTTACCCCTTTAGAAGCATTTATAACCTGCTGGGTATTCTTTTTTTCAAGAATCACAAGAACTCTTCATAAATATTTTTTCTCACTCAGAAAGGAAAAATATTTCATATTCAGAATTTCCAAAATTTGTGTATAGTGCTTTTATGTTTAGGGGATGACTTCACCCCTTTAGAGAGCAACAAGAATTGCCAATCACGGGTTTTTAATCACTCGAAGCATAAAAGTATGTTACATTTAACATTTTGAAAAATATTCCAGAGTATTCAAATATTTGGGGGATGATTGCCCCCTTTTTTAGCGCCTATGGGTGGATTTTTAACCCTTCTTTGTTGAAAACACCTTACATTGCATTTTTGAGATTGATTTGACATACATAAATAATCTAATAAGAAACATCTTTGTACTAAATTCAAATTTTTTTCGATAAAATGAATCTTTTAGGGATTTCAACCCTCAATTAGGGGTGATTTTTTAATATTTTCGAAAAACTAAAATCAATATTTCTTTTGATTTTTTGAGACGATTATATGATACATTTTTTTATGTGTTTAATGTGAAATGTGAAAAAACGGGCCTTTGTGCGGTCATTTTTTGAAAGTGTAGAATTGCTGAATTATAAAGTCAGAATTGTAATTTAATATTACTCTCAGCAGTTGAAGGATCTTCTTGCTTCAATCATGTTTAAAAAATGCAATTTTAAATTGACAGTGTGGAAAATAAAAAAAGTTTATGAAAATAAAATCATGAGTTAGTTAATTTTGAAATTGATTAGATACCCTCGAAATTCTATCCACGAATAAGAATGATTTCCACATAATTTTTTGATTGTTCATAATTATTCCTGTAAATTTAGCTTTAATTTTTACATACTGTATAAAAGTGGTTTTGGTTGATTAGGTTCGTTGATAAAATTATATATGTCAAAATTTGCTCTACCGATTGGTACTTTTTTAAATTTATTGAAGAAATAGTATTAATTACTTTTCCATTATGTGACAATTATTGATTTTTTATAAAATTGTAACTTTCTCATGAATTATTAATAAAATTTCAAGAAAAGTCAACATCACGAAATGTACATATGTGTACACATTGTATGTTTGAAAAAAAAAAAAAAATAAATATATATTTATGCTTACCTGTGTCAATTTTCCATTTACTATGCTTAGAGATTCAAGCGAGGCACGTAGATTCTTGAGGCTGTTATCCTTGAGCGTTTCCAAATGTGAATGGGAAAATTGCAAATGTTTTATATTGACACCTGCCAGAAAGACGTCCTGGGACAGAGACGTGACTGAACGATCGAAATCATATATTGATAGCGATTGTATGGGTGATGTTATCTTCTCCAGAGTGGCACGCAATGATACCGCCGTAGTCCCAGGGCATTCGAGGAAAAGTCCTGGAATCAGAGAAAAAAAGGAAAATTCACATATACATATATATACATTTGAAGTGTTAATACGAACACAATAGGAAAAATGAAGAAAAAGTATCGAATGTCTCTTTTCGAAAAGACATTAGATAATTGATGGCTTGATTTGATTTATTTAAACGCGCTGTTGATTTTCCTTCGCTCTTTTAAGGCACGTAGTCAAGCATGTTGAGAACTTCACGTTAAAGAAGTCTGTCTATCTTTCATCTGATAAACATTACAACATCGTACAAAAATTGTTTATTGAATCACACGCATTGACAGGTGATTCGGGAAAATTGACACATTTTTTTCTACAATTTTAGATTTGTTTTTATTTTTTGTAGTAGGTATAGCTTGGTGTGGGCATTATTTTAAAGATACTATTTTACGTACAGATACTATTAATTATGCAGACTACTATAATTTAAAAAAAAAAAAAATATTTATTTATTAGTATTTTCTGAAATTCAGTGGTATTAACACTTCCCAGATACGAGACTTATTACACAAAATTTCTAAGAACGTACAAGACTTTGATTCAATATGTTTAGACTTATACATTGATTAATTCATCATCTTAGACAATTGATTGATTTCCCAACCTATTTCTTTGCCCTTGAATTCTTGAGAGGATTCAAAACTAATAGAAATATCTAATTTTCTCGATTCATTACTCACACTCTTTATTTAGCTCTAGATATCTACATTATCTGATATTACTTCAACATTTCTGATATCTTATTATACTCGTAATTAGATAAAACTGAATCCAAAGATATATTTTTCGTATCCTTCAAATACAACAAAATATTCTATGCTGAATTTCTTGAAGGGTAATCATTAAATGAACGTGTTTCTAATTGGACACGCTTAAATTAATTACTTGTCTGTTTCATATTTTTGTGATTGAATTTCATCTGCTTGAGCCGCATCATACTTGAATTAATTACTAAAATAATTAAGTTTCATAAATCCTAATCTGGCCAAATTGATTTAAGAAAGCCTTTCTTGTTTACTGGGCTTAAATAAACTCTATTCATTCTGGAAAATATTATTTTTGTCTGAAAATACATGATTAAGCTGGATTTTCTGTCTTTTGTACTCATTTTATTGATTAATTAATTAAATTTTGGTTGTGAAAACATTTTCAAAATCGGTATTACATAATTGGGAGAATAGTGAAATTCAGAGGAGTTCAAAATTTTGCTCGATTTAATGAATGAGCTAAATATAGATTGGGTTTTATAGACAAATATAATCGAATATTAATTTCTAAATTAATTTTCTAAGAATATTTTAAGTCATTCTACCTTTATTTATAAAGAAAAATTCGAGGAATCTTTGATAATTTTCAAAATTAAGTTTAAACGTTTGAAAGATACATTATAAATTTAGAAAAATGGAAATGGAAGCTTTAAAACTGGGAATCAAATTTGGTTTGTTTGAAACGTCATGTCAGTTGTACTACTGTGATTAAAAAGTAAGGCCAATTTTGAATTTAAATTACGCGGGTACATCGATTCGAGCAAATCTTTTTGTTTTTAGGTTTGCAGCACTGTCACTCATATCTGTATAAAATTTCACGCCAGTACATCATTGGTTTGGTTAGTTTCATTGTGTTCTCTGAGCAACTAAAAGTAAATTTTTCGATTTTTCACAATGTGTGACTTTCTTTGC
Organism: Dysmachus trigonus; assembly: GCA_949715965.1. Classification (NCBI taxonomy): domain Eukaryota; kingdom Metazoa; phylum Arthropoda; class Insecta; order Diptera; family Asilidae; genus Dysmachus; species Dysmachus trigonus. Next base: position 69,656,275 of record OX454323.1, read on the forward strand.
TCAAAGTTACATTAAATTTTTGTTTGCGGAATGAAATTTCTTTTGCAGAAACCTTTAGAATGTCGTAGAAGGCCTTCGGCGATCAGGTTTTGTCTGAAAGAAATTTTTACAAGTGGTATAAACAATTCAAAGAAGGTAGAGAAAGCGTTGAAGACAAAGAGCGTTCCGAACGACCATTAACATCAATGAGTGAACAACATGTCAATGAAATCAAAGATTTGGTGCTCAAAAATCGTCGGTTGACAATTGGAGACCTTATTGATAGTGTGAACATTTCATTTGAATCGGTCTAAACCATTTGTGCTTGAAAAGAGTCACATTTCGACTGGTTCCAAAAACACTAAACTGACTGATGAGATAAAAGAAAAATCAAAGAGCAAACTGAAAGCCATTCCAATTATCGAGTTTCAGAAGTGTTTCGAGGATTGAAAAAATCGCTGGCATAGGTGTATTGTATAGGGCGGGGACTACTTTGAAGGGGATGATATAGTTTTGGAAGAGTAAATAAATAATTACGAAGTTATAAACAAAGTGGCTTTACTTTTTGATCACAGCAGTATATATAATAATAACACAATATTCAAATGTTGCGTTTTCATGTAATGATTCTATACGAATCATTTAAATTTAAAAATTTAGCCTTATCTAAAGTGAAAAGGGGGGCTTATTTAAATTGAAAAATTTGACTTATTTGAGTTTAATATTTCGATTTGTTTGAAATGAACATAGACTATTTAATTTTTAACCGACTTTACTGAAATGAAATTAGAGCTATGTGATTTGAAAATGGTCTATTTTGAAGTATTAAGAAGAATTAGAGGAAATTAAATTAATTGCGGGCCTTCCTAGTTTTTTTTTACACAGTAAAAAATGTTTGTGTAATTGATTCTTTTTTTTTTATAAGCTTTTTCATTTTAAATATTATATAAAAATAATAAGGTAGAGATTTATCAAATTTTTTATTTATATGTAACAATTTTGAATTTAACTTAAAATCGTATAAGAGTTTTCTTTTTATATGAAAACCAATGAAATCAATCTTATAAAGCTTATCGAATGAAGGCAATGAGTAATCAATTTTATTTTAAATTAGTTTAAATTCGACTAATTTCTCGTATAATTTTTTCTTAGGCTTTATAATTTTTACTATTTCGGATCAAATTTACCCCAAAACTTTTTACCGTGTAGAATCCAACATTTTTTTATTTTAGAGAGTGATGAGAAGGAAACATATTCTCGGATATCTAGAAATGTTGGAATGAGACCAGGTTAATTAGGGACCTTCTACTCTTCCTTTTAATTTCTATAAATGTAAAAAGAGATTTTGAATTTAATGACGATGAATTTCGTTGGGGGAATAAAACGTTTTCGTGGGGGAAATCAGAGGTTTTTATGCGAGAACACTTTTCCAGATAATTCCCGGGCTTTATAAAAGAGGCGCATTTGTGTAACTCCTAACAGCCTATTTATCAAAGTCCCTCGGGAACCGACGAGGAAATTACTGTGAAACTGCAGCTGTGTCCACCGAATCTCCATGTAATCTGGGCTCCTTGAAGCGTTTCACTGGCTACGTGACATGTTAACTGCCGTGCCGTAACATTGAAAACCGTCCTTCTGCTAGGATTGCTCCGGTTGCAGCATAATTTAAAAGTGAATTACATTTACATTTCATCTGCACAGTGCAAACGACTTAAATCTCCTCAAATTTGAGGAAACGAGTCACGTTTTGATGATGCGCCTCACTCCATATCGCAATGAATGTAGAATTCCTGTAGGATTCCCTCCATTGTGTCCCGGAACATAGTCGGGATGAAATCAAATTTTCCAACTTTTTAACTCCCGCCGGAGTGCTTCTACAGTGCGGCTACAGAAAAGATACACACGCAGTCGGATGAAGGTTTTTCTTTTACAAATTATATTTTCACTTTTGTTTATAATTTGAACATGGGGCGCAGCAGATCTCATCTTGTTGCAATGTTTCTTAAATCACTCAGGAGAGGTAGGGAATTAATGTGACAAGAATTTCAGCTGCAAATACATAGGAAAAGTATGAATATATTATATACATATATGAGGCTAGAGATTTAGGGAGTTGTGCTGTGAATATTCGTTGTCAGAATTTTATGTTTAATCCATGAAAGTCTACATTTTTTTAGTGGTTGAACAAAAGTAATTACTGATGGAATCTTTTCTCAAGAGTGAAATAAATAATTAAGGGAAGATGATTTGAAATCACACGACTTAACTTAAAACCGTAAACATTAATAAATAAACAAGTAATTTCTTGGAAAGATGCTCTTTTTCTGAAAATCCTCTAGTTTTGTAACTACGTCAAAATGGTTTTTAGTTGAATAAATAGTAGTAGAAGATTTAAGTTTACATAGTTACGAGGGGCGTTCAATGTATTCTCGGTATAGGCATGAAAGAATAAGCAGAAAATTCTGAATAAAATTTATTTTTCAATGTAGTCCGTCATCACCTCAATACACTTATTTGAGCGGGAAAGTAACTTTTCAAAACCCCCTAAAAAATATTTTTCTTCCTTGTCCGAAAAATGTTCATCAATTGCCGCGTTCAACTCTTCATCGTCGGAAAAATGCTAACCTCGAAGATCTTTCTTAAGATTTGGGAACAGAAAGTAACTAGGGCCCAGATCCGGGCTGTAGGGTGGATGACTGATTTCTTCAAATTCCCACTCCCGCACAGCAGCCTTGGCAACGAGCCCTGTGTGAACCGGTGCGTTGTAGTGAAGAAGCAAGACACCTGCGGTCAATTCTCCACGTCTTTTTGCTTTTTAATTGCCTCTTTTAAATTACGTAGGGTGTTTGCGTAAGATGCGGCAGTAATACTTTGACCCAGTAAGATCAGTAAGATTCCCTTAGAATCCCAAAACACTGTGTCCATGAGTTTTCTGGCGGATGGGGTGACTTTAAACTTCTTCGGTGGGTTTGTTCCTTTTTTATGCCACTGCATGGACTCTTGCTTAGTCTCAGGATCATAGTGATGAACCCACGTTTCATCACCGGTGACTATTCGGTCGAAAATATTATGCGGATTTTCACCACAGAGCTCCAAAAACTCCTTTTTATCACAGCGCGATGCTTGATTTCTTTCAACATTGTCGCATCAGTCATCGTAGTTGCCTTTTCGTAATGATATCTTGAATACTAATGGTGACAATTAAATGAAATTTTATATTTATACCCTCAAAGAGTGTTTTTAACTAATGAGATAATTTAATTACCTTCATCATTAGTATATCACCCCGATACCGAGAATACATTGAACGCCCCTCGTAAGTACAAATCTAATCGGGTGTTCTTTAAATAGTTTTTCCCCAACATTCAATATTATAAATTGATAATTTATTGTACTAGACTACAAAAACTATCATAGATGTATGAATTCAGATTCCAGCTCTAATTTTAAATATCTTGTTTTATCTAATATGTATAAATCATTATTTGAAATGTATGGCTATCTATGTATTTATCTTTATTTTTCAATTCTACCAAAAAACGCAATATTTTCAATAAATTAAAATCAGCATTCAAACAAATGTACAAAAACGAAGAATCTGAAATAAAAGTCCAAGTAAACATTGAAAATTCATAGAATTTTCCTCCAAGAACTAACGAACAACATTTTTCTGTTTTTGAAAAATATAAATTGTTTTTTGAATAATTAGACTGATTTTTGTTAATTATTTAGGTCCATCGAGAATGATTACTCATTATTTACCTAAATAAATTTTATATGTAAACTCTAGGTTAAATAGCGCTATAAAGCGTCAACTTGAAGAAATATATAAAAGAAACTTTTAAAAAACAACGCTTTTATAAATGTATTCAAAAGAAAAAGATTATTATTTATTTATGATTTTGTAAAATTTTTTTTTAAATTTCTATAGATTTTATTAAAACTAAGATAAAAGTTGAGCGCGAAAAGATGCTGTGGAAATATCGGTATCACTTATTATATGTTGAGTATTAATAAATCTTTGGTATTTTGTATATATTGATGTATTTCTTAAAATTGAAAATTTTTTTTCGCTCAACACTTTTAGTTTTAAAAATCTATTTTTCTAAAAGATCGGGCAAAAATTTATATATTTATAAAAGTATAGCCAGGCCTCTTGGCTAAAAATTATCTTAAAGGGTTATTGTTATTCGGAGATATGTTCTGAAATCAAATTTATTTAGTTAATTAAAAAGGAAACATTTTTTTTAGGTATTCAGAGCCAACTTGTTATTTAATTTTTTAACAAATCTAAATTTTTCTTTTCGAAGCCAGCGTACATTTTTATAAAAACTTGCCACTTTAAACCACCACAAAAGCATTATTTTTGTCATAAAATAAATAAAAATATTGGATTTATACCTACATATCTAAAAAAATACATAAAGGCCATTTAATTACGAAATCTCAAGAACTATAAAGCCTATAAACTTGATATTTGGCTTGTGTGTTTCTCTTAGATTTAGAACGATATTATATATACTTATTTATTTTTATTTATTTAAATAAGCTAGCACTATTATATATACTATATTGCATTGTCACCGTCCTTATATACGTGTGCTAAATTTCAAGGCTCTAGCTTAAATAGAACTAGCCGAAATTTTGATTGTAAGATTTGTCCCCGAAAGAAAAAGTGAGTAAATAAAAGCGTTGTAAAATACTGAAAATTAAATTTTCTAAGGATATATTTCAAAATATTGTTTTTCTCGAACTTATTAGGAAGACTAGCATTTTATTTAATTTAGAAGAAATCCCATAATTTCTCTTCATTTAGCATCCAAAATTTTGTTAAAAATAAAAACGAAATATATTAAATTTCAAAATGATCGGAAAATATTAACAATTTATTATAATAAATAATTAAATATTGGGAAATTACCTATTTTCTATGGTTTTTTTTCTTCTTCTAAATAATATGGAACAGCTCGATATTTTTTGATATATTATTTTTTTACTTTTGATTGAATTATACAAAAAAGAAAAATCATAGTGTTATATAGTCGAAATGTATGCGAATTTAGCGCAAAATCTGATAAAAGCGGCAAATTTCGGCTTTTTCGATAAAGAGATAACTTTAAAAAATTTTTATTCAAAGAATTCTTAATATAAAATTATATTAATAAAACTTAATAAAGTAAAATTTCAGGCAGAAGTTATCTGTTATAATACGATTATATTCATTCTTTTAAATTAGACAATGCCTTTATAAATAAATTATTATGGGTATGTGCTTTTATATTTCTTGTTTTCATTTCCATTAGGTACTTAAAATTAAGCTTATTCAAAGCCGGGTGTGAAAAATCAAAAAAATATTATCTATGATGACATTTCAGCCACACCATTCATTTTTCGTGTCCCTATTTCGTTTCATAGTTTTCTCTCTTGTTTATCCAAAAGTTGGAAGACAATTCTGGGAAATGACAAAGCTCCTCAGAGCCATCAAGTGCTTACAGAAATTTCAATCCTTCTAATCCCCAATTTTGTGATATCCTGGAAGCTGTCCTGTCCCTTTCATAAGCCCGTCACATCTGCTCAGGACTATTTCATCCTCATGGAAATCAGAGCTCCATCAGCCCGGTCGGGCCGGGGAAAGTATAGGGCCCGGGGTGCTTTGACCCACTCGGGGTGCCCCATAATAGAGCCCGACCGGGATACGAGCCTCTCTATCCGGAGCCGAAGCTGGAGCCGTTCCCAGCCATTCCCTTTTCAAAATTCAGCTCTTTCTGGTTTTGACTTATTTCGGGTCATTTGTATTCCGAGCTGACGACGGTGTAGTGTTTGATTTCACTAAACATTCCGGAGCAGCTGCAGCAGCAGGCCCCGACGACGAGGAGGAGATTCACCGGGAACGGAAAAGGGTTAGGCGACCCGATGATTTTTCACCTTTTCCCGACTTTTGTATCCCTGATTTCTTGATTTGGATTAAGGATAATATTTGTTAAAGTTGGATCACGCGCTCGCCGTATACAGATGGATATTTTATGTAAATTACTATGCTTGGCATATGCTGGATTTTGGTATTGGCTCCCCTTTCTTTTCTTTTTTATATCCCTGATATAGCCTTTGACAATTGAGAACAGCTCCATAAATCAAATAGATGAAAATGCAAAAAGCTTGGCTAGTTCCGCATTTTTTTCCTATTCGAAGGGTTAGGAAAGGAAGTGTCCTTTACAGTCTTTTGCCAAAGGGTTTTTTTTGGTAATGCTCCATAAAATGATTATTCTATTACATCTGTGTTATTTAAAAAATGTTCTATTTGATATCAATGAAAAATTTATTAAATTATATTAATAAAATCTCTCTAAAACCGCAGATTTTATAATTCTTTTTAACTAGAAATATGACGAAATTCAAAGCATTTCTGTTAAAAACATAAATTTAAATATTGATTGGATAGAAAATAAATTGATATCTCAGTACAAACAATTGAGAACTGGGTATCGAATTCGATTGTTTGTAATTTAAGGTAGTGTTTTTTCTTTTAAAGGGTTACATATTTCCAACATTTTCAAAAAATCGATATTTTGTAGGGATTTCGATTCTGAAATTCGAAAGAGTTTAATCAAATTAATTGTAACTTTTTTGAGAAATTACCCAATTTCGAAATTTTTGAAAATTTTTGAAAATTACCACACCAAAAATATATTAAGTTATAATATTTTACATTTATTAAATTTTCCTTTTAATATTTGTGTGCATTAAATTTTAGTAAATAAATTATTAGAAACTTTAATACCCGAAGTGTTAATTTTAAATTTATATTTTTATTATAAACCAATAAAAATATATTAAAAGTTAATAAATAAATGTGCCTGTAATTTAATCAGTAAAGATATTGAGCCTTCATTTCTTAGGATTAAAAGCTAAACCCAGCTATGTAAAATAATTTAGGAATACTTTTCAATACAGGATGTAGTTTAAAAAATAAAAAATGAATTCTTTTTAATTTTTTTTACTGCCTCTTCTTCCATAAACAATAATACAATGTAATTCATACTAAAATAGAAGGTTAAACCATGTACACATTTTCTTTTATCAGATATAAAATTTTTCCTAAGGTTGTTTATAGTACAAATTATTAAAACTAAATAAGGTAGTAATTTCATTTTCTGGAGTAATTTCAAATCATTTTATAAATCTCACATAAAAAATAATAAATATTTTTTAGAAAATATATGCTCTTAATTAAGCCTTAATTCGGTAGTAACCACAATCTATCCCAATTGTACTAACAACTATCTCAACGTTGATACATATTAATTCCAATTGAAAGACTCAGATCAAATTAATTTGTATTAAAGTCCAATTAGTCACTGGATTAATCACAACAACACAATTAATCACTGGATTAATCACAACACCACAATTAATCACTGGATTAATCACACGACCAAAAACGAAACCAATTAAATTTAAAGCTAATCCAATGTTTTTAAATAATTTGTTGTAATACTAATAAATTAGTTTTTAATATGTAAGTGTATATTTTATAACATTAATATTAACAATTAATCTTACAAGGAAACGTTCTCAGGTGTGTCTCACCGATTTTGATGAAATTGAAATATGTTATAGAGTATCGATAAATAAGAGACACGTATTTTTTTTTATCTGCGGATGCGCACATTTAGGGTGTGAAAACCACCACAAATACAGTTTTTCCTAAATATTTCAAGTTCTAATGAGTTTTTTCGAATGAAACAAAATGGAAATGACGTCTCATAAATATACTAACCTTTTATAAGTAACCCGGTTCCCGGGGGTGGCAACCCTTATTTTTTATTGCAGAAAAACGATTTTTTTTTTTTTTATATTTTTGTGTCACCAAAATATCAGTTTTAGTTAAAAATCATTGAGAAATATTTTTTTACATATGATCTTGAAAAATAAAGTTGACCTGTTTTTGCGTTTTCGAAAAAAAAGCTCCTCAAGGGGGTAAACAACCACTAGCAATAATAAATGATATATATTCTTTCAGACATCAGTTTTTCGTTAAAACCAGTATTAAGGATTTTCTGGAGTCGCTGATTATATTTAAAAAATCCAAAATCGCGGATCCAACATGATGGACAAACTTTTGAAAAATATACCAATTTTTATAAAAAAAAAAAACAATAAATAAATGTGCGTATCCGCAGATAAAAAAAAAATACGTGTGTCTTATTTCTCGATACTCTATAACATATTTCAATTTCATCAAAATCGATGAGACACACCTGAGAACGTTTCCTTGTTAGAAGAATATTAAGGCTTGTAAACTGTATTTAATACATTAACCCATTAACGCCGAGGTGATCAGAATTTTTACTTTTCAACGTGTTATCGGACCAAAAAAATAATGCAATACCTCTATTCCTACGCAGAATTTGATGCTCTTTCAGAATCTGAGCTCAAAATTTCGATTAGACACCGAAAAAAAAAAAAAATATGGTCGATTGAAACGTAAAAAACGTGAAAATTTTCGAAAAAAAAAATTTTTTCGCATTTTTTTTCACAATGATACCGCAAAAGTATCAACTTTTTGCTATGATCAGAGGTGATCATGGCACTCGAACATTAAGAGGAATTTTTTTCAGAAAATTTCATCGACGCGTTTTTTCAAAATGACGGCGAGAATGAAAAATTTTTATAAAAATCTTAATCTATCGTTTTCTTAAAAACTATAAAAATTTCTAAGAACAAAAATGTCTTAAAATTGGTCAAAGAACATTCTCAAATTTTTCCAGAATTTTTGGAGACAATTTCTGATTTTCGAAAATTTCAAAAAATCCAATTTTTCAAAAATACCTGAAAATTTTTTGAAAAAATTTGAGAGTGTTCCTTGACTAATTTTAAGACTTTTTTGTTCTTAAAAATTTTTTCGTTAAGTCTATAGGTTTAAATAAATAAAATAAATGTGTGGCGTCTCTCGAGATCTGAACGCCTCGGTGTCTAATCGAAATTTTGAGCTCAGATTCTGAAGAGCATCAAATTCCGCGTAGGAATAGAGGTATTGCATTATTTTTTTGGTCCGATAACATAATAAATAAACACGTTGAAAAGTTAGTAAAAATTCTGATCACCTCGGCGTTAATGCGTTAATTCTGATATTAAAAACTTAATGTTCAACCCCAAATTTATTTAATATTTTAGTAATATTTATGAAAACTTTAAATTTCTACAGCGGTTTAAAAAATTGCTTTAATTCGTAATAAAAATTGAAAAGTATCCCCAATTTTTCGACCGATATATGTAGCTACAAAATGTAAATTTCATACCCAAAAAGTTCAAAATTTAAGTTTTCAATTCAGTTTTCATTATAATAGTTGAAAATATTGTCATCTAATTTGCTAATTTTGTATAAATATACAACTGATTTTGAATCAACATAAAATATACTTTTTCAATATTTTAATCAAAATCTCCTTTGACTTTTGAAAACTTTTAAGATATTAATATTGTACATATTTTACAATTACTTAATTCTACTTTTTTATTAAACTTTGCAAGCAGTGTTTTCCTTTATAAGATTTTCGACTTCGTAGAATTGCAGATGTAGAATTCCAGTTATTTACAAGAAAAACCTATTGAACTTCAAAACTGGAATTCTAGTTAGACGCCCTTTACTAGATTTATGAGTAATATAACTCCATTAGCTCCAAACTAGTTTTTCACATTTTTTAATGGATCCTAGTTGGAAAAAACTATGCGAATACATTTATACCCGTATTTTGAGAAAACGTAACTAGGCAAATACTTCACATAAAGAAATACATCCTTTAGAGCCTACTATAATATACCACGATACTTATCACAAATATTCCAAATAAGCAGGTCCCAAGGGAAAGTTTTCCATATATAAACATTTCCCAATGATTTTTATTTTTCACAAGAGAATTCCTAACGATTTGCGATATGCAATGAAATTCGTTCACCTCATTTCCACCTCAAAGTGAATTTTCCACATCAAACGAAAGCAAGAAATCTATACATCTAATAGATATAGAGATATATTTTAGGACTACACCTCGAATCCCGGCTGAATTCATTGCTTTTGGAATGAGACACAGTCCAGAAAACTTATTTCGGGATTCGGAGAGTTTTCCATGTTTTAATCATTAATGACGGAAGGTGTACAATTTTTCTAGTTGGATGCATTTAAATCTTTAATAGAACCCCCGAGGTGCAGGTTAGTTCGGGTCAATAAACACTTATTTAGTGGAATGGTATTTTTAGTGCATCACGAGATGAATGAACAGGGTATTTGAAATCCTTTTCGACTTTTTAATAAAGTACAGTGGTGGAAGTTCACATAAAAACACCTAAATGAATTGTGTTATATCGGAAATATAAAATGTTAATCTGGCAGCATAGAAAATATTATTTATTTAGATTGTTTCCCAGAAGGTTTAAGTAATTTCCGTTTTCTGAATTACGCATTTCGAATTACTGCACAATCAGAAATTGCCTTTTTTATGAAGGTTATTCAAAACTTGGTGCATTTTAGTGGAAATTCAGATAAAAACACTCCAATTTTTAAGTGTTTTGTTAGCGATTAATGTATAAATTATTGTTGAAATTGTAAAAGCAGGTTTGTAATTATCTTAAAAGTTATTTAGTTCTCCGAATCGTGAGGTTGCTTTTAATATTTTAGTCATGCCACATGGGAAATTTTTGACTGACGAAGAAAAAGCAAAAATAACTGCTTTCAAAGAGTGTGGACTTTCTTATCGGGGCATAGCTAAAAAAATTGGTAGATCTATTACAGTTATCCATAATTTCATAAAATTGGGTGAAAAATATGGAAAAAACTACGATTTCGCCAGGAATAAAAGACTCAGTGCTAGACAAATGCGACAAATTTCCTACGAAGCAACAAGAAATAAATTATTTTCTTCGCAAATTGTAAGTAAGCTGTGTTTGCCAGTAACAAGCAGACGAGTGAGACAAATTTTAAATGAAGATCCAAACCTCACTTTTAAAAAAAGAGCCAAAAAACCACCTCTGACTGATGCACATAAGGCAAACAGACTAATTTTTGCCGAAAACCATATCAGATGGGCCAAAAATTGGAGAAAAGTTCTGTTTAGTGATGAAAAAAAATTTAACCTAGATGGACCTGATGGTTTTCAGTACTATTGGCACGATAAAAGGCTAAATGAAGAGGTAAGAATGAGCCGTAACTTTGGTGGAGGAAGTGTGATGGTATGGGCAAGTTTTGCTGCTAATGGGAAGACGGAAATTGCATTCGTTCCACGAAAAATGAATTCCGAAATATATATTCAGCTCTTAGAAGAAGTTATGGTTGAGCGAGCGGAGGAATTGTGCGGGTTGGACTTCATTTTCCAACAAGACAACGCTGCCATCCATGTATCTAAGAAAGTTTTGAAATGGCTTGAGGACAAGAATATCGACACACTAAGCTGGCCTGCAAGAAGTCCGGACTTAAACCCTGTGGAGAATCTCTGGGCGATACTTGCAAGACGTGTTTACATTAATGGACGGCAATACAATAACGTTCGGGAGCTTAAGACCGCTATAAAAGAAGCATGGTCCACAATCTCCGTAGAAGAGCTCCAAAATCTAATTCAATCAATGCCACGGCGAATGTTGGCAGTTGTAAAAGAAAAAGGAGGATTACTTCTTTTTAGAATATGAATGTATGTTTCTCACGCGCTCTTAGTTTGTTAGAAATATTAGGTGTTTTTATATGAATTTCCACTTGAATTTTAATAATTTTCGCTTTTCCTTAATTTTCTTTTTGTAACTAATTTGAAATCAAAATTTGTTTTATACATATGTATATAAAAGCTAATTACTACTCTAATGTAATATAAACTAAGAAATTCCATTAAATTTATTTGAAAAATTAACATAAATGTGAGTGTTTTTATGTGAATTTCCACCACTGTATGTATTTAACATATTATGAATCTGAACTAGGATTTAGATCTATTGTTTTAGTTTCAGTTCCAACTTTATGCATGTTAACGTGGTTTTTATTTGATATACCATTTAATACATTATAGACTCTGTCTGGTAACTACTGAGTAAAACTCTGGTAAGAAGTGTTATGTGGTAATGACTCGTATTCTGTGGCATAAGTAAATTTCGTTAAGTACTTCCAAGAGCTAAATTTTTTCCTTCAAGGAAAAAGTTTTACCCATGGGTAAAAAACTTTTAAATTTAACAGACGGCCCCTTATGTTAAATTGAAAATTTTCCAACATTTTTCCCTTCGCTTTTTATGAAGTTAATTTTAAAGCAGGCTTTTAGTGTTCTAAGAAACTTTAAATAGATGTTGTTCTATGTATAATTAAATTAAATTCAGAATAATAATAAACTAAAATAATGTCTAATATTAAAATTAAAGAAATCGAAGCGGTGTGAGGGCGGGCATTGTCGTGGAGAATTGGTATAAATCGAAATAATTTGGTAAGTCTGTAAGATACAATGGAATGTCTTGTCTAATTTTAAACCATTTCCCAAATCAATTTTTAAACCTAAATTTTGACTTTAATAGACCGAATCATTATTGTTCAATTATTAAAAATGTATTCTAAATTGGATGGAATAATACAAAATTTTCCCCCACAAATACAGAATTAAAAATGAAGATTAAATTTCAAAATTTACAACGTCCTATGTTTTCTTTTCCTTTGAATGAATAAAGTCAAATTTACAAAAGTTTTTGCTTTAAAAAAATACATAAAATATTTCGCGAAATGACAATAAATTTAAAGACTTAAAATACAAAATTGTGGGTATATTATACAGTAGTCCCCAAATTAAAGTCCACCGAAGCATTATCCTTTAAAATTTACGAAGTCACAAGATTGTGAATTTGCATTTGATTAAAAGTCAAAAGGGAGGCGGCTCCATCGCGCTATTCCATTTCGGTTCTTTATCAAAACAAATCTATCGACGGGGGTGGGTTTTTCGTGAATAAAATTCGTTTGGCTTTCTCCTTGAAACAAGATTTCAAGAGTTTGCCTTTGCCCCAAAATGACTCCTTAGAATATCAGAAGGACCTGGGTAATATTTTTCGAGATGGTTTTGGCTGCTTAAAAGATGCGCACCCTCCACCCTACCCCCCATTAACAATAAAATAAATAAAAAGTTAGAAAAGAAGACTATTTGCTTATTTAGCCATTGTTTCCAAACGAATGTTTTGAGGCTAATGCTAGAAAGAGGGTTTCATCTTTAGAATTAGTGGGTGGCGGGAGGTGTTTTTTAGGTATACAGTCGCAAGGGAACTGAGTTAACTAGAAAAGTTATTAACTTAGGGAAATTGTTACCTGGAGCTAGCATTAGCATATAAACGGTGGAAAGTGCTTAAAAATGAACTCTAGACCCATCAGGACGGCAAATAGGGGTTGTCTTGGGAATGACGAAAAATGTCCCGAAAACGAAGTTAAATTACATGTTTTTTTTTTTTTTTTTTGCTGGAAAGGTTCAGTAGGCTGGAATTCGTAATACCCGCCCAGGGGTTAATTTCATGTAATTGCAGCAGCTTCCTTGGTGCCATGGGTAAATATTTAAGGAATTTCTCTGTACATGCAATTATTTTCCCATTTTCGGTAATTTTTCGATTCAGTAGAGTAACTTAGGATAATGTGGGCCTTCTTATTTTGCCTAAACTATTTCTCAAAGGTCAACAACACCATTACTCATTTAAATTTAATTGTGATATTAATGTTGGGCAAACTTAGATTATAGAGAGAAAGGATAGGACATACCGCGTAAAATTTAATTCGTGTGCGTGAGTGAAGCATTTTCCCTCAAAATAAGCTCTAGTGGGGAGCATGATTGAAGTAGACTAGCGATATAAAAAACAATTAATTTTTCGGATGATGTCAAATCGACCCGAGAGTCTAAAAAAAATTTTTTAATTAATGGCGTTTGTAGAGATATCGCGATTTTATATTCATTTTCAGATTCTACTAAAAATTACTTTCTATTCTTGTTATTAAGAATTTAAAACTAAAATGTTAAAAGTTATTATGAGGTTATTAAATACCACACTTCTTGTAATAAATAAAAAATAATAAATGTAATAAAGATAGTCATAATGCCCTCATCCGCAAAATCGTTTTTCTCCATGACTATGATGTTGTAATGGTTAAAAGAAAATTATTCATCAACAATTTTTTTTTTTTTTTAGATAGTATTCATTTTTTCAAGGTAGCTGAATCGCTAGTTTTTTGATTTTTAGTTTACTTTATTGAAAAATATACTCCTGATTTTTTTCAGATTTTTCCAATTTCCAGAAACACGAAAAACCCCCAAAAACGCGTTTTTTAATGATCTTTGACATTTTCAGGGCATTATGTAGGTTATGTAATATTGCCCAATTATTACGATATTCCACATGTTTTTTGAATAGGCCAACTATGTCCAAGAATTTTTTCAGATTTATTTATCGATTAGAATCCGAGAAAAAAAATGAAATGTAAAAAAAAACAGAGATCGAAAATAACAATTATGTTAAACTTTTTAAACCAAAAAATCATGTAGACATATTTGTGGAAAAATTGGTTCAAATGCATCAATATGATTCTTATGGCCTGAGCTTTAAAAATTGTATGTATCTTTTAAATTTGTGATTTGTTTTTATAAAAATTAAAAAAAGAGAATTTTTTTCGCGTTTTATTATTTTTAAAATCAGAATATGATTTTTATTTTTAAAATCGAAAATACAAATCAGAAAACTATTTTTATTATAAAATCAGAGTATGATTTTTAATTCTAAAATCGAAAATGAAAATCAGAAAGTGATTTTTATTATTAATATCTAAAATAAAAATCAAGAAGTGATTTTCATTTTTAAAATCAAAAGCTGATTTATATTTTTAAAATCTGATATAAAAATCTTAAAATTAATTTTATTTTTAAAAGAAATAACATTAACCCTTAAGTCAGTCATAGTCATGGAAAAAAGTATTTTACGGATGAGGGCATTTCAGCTATCTTAACGACTATCTTAATGAAGTATTTCGAAAAAGGATACATTACATTTTCAAAACGATTCAGTATTCGTGTAATAAATCGACAATATTCTAATTTATATTTTAAATGTACTTTAGTCTAGAATTTTTGATAGTGTAGTCCAAATAATTTGTGTATAACATTAAAGTTTAATTTCCAATTAATTCCAAATAAAAATTAGTATAACTATATAACTATATAGAACAAATATCTAATTATTTAAATTTTTGAATTCTTGAAATGAAATATTTGAATTTAGTTCAGTTTAAATATACAACGGTATCATTTCAATATGAATTCCTGTATTTTGGCACAAATTACGTTATTGTAGGATAGTTAAAATTACAGACATGATAGTCGGATTATTGGTTCTATGTTTTGTTTAATTTTAGAGTAGTTAATCCATTAAAGGACATATCCATTGTCACTCTCTCCAAATTCCATACAAGTATCAGGTTTACTTTCTGAGGTTTGATGAAAAATTTGTTAACTCACATTACTTCCAACCGAAAGCACATAGTGTCAGAAGTGGGGTAGGAGTATAAAAAGGTCATAGGTGTGCCAAAAACCGATTAAACCACCTCACCAGGTAAAACCATGCTGAAGTGTAATTCATCATTTGAAGCGACTCATTAGGCCCTCCCCTCGCCTACAACAACCTCGATGTAAGCGTCTCATTGACTGTCAGTTACTTCGAACCCTTATCCAAATAACTGAGAAATTTCGTTAATTTATTGAAAATAGAAACAGAATTTATCCCGACAATATGTTCCCCATCGAAACTCCGCCCCGTACCCTTAAGCTCCTTTCGGTGTGCGAAAAGGTGTTTTCGCCCCTCTTATACAAAGAGCCCCCGACAAGGGCTGTAAGAAGGTTATAAGGGCTGGGGATGTTCTTCCCTTCGTCGCTATGTGGAAAGGATAAAAGTAATAATAAGGGCGAACCCACAAGGTATTTTAGCCAATATATTAGAAAGGGAACAGATGCCTTTGTACGTGCCCTTCCCCACAGGACCACCCGCACACACATTCTCTGAGAGGGGCTGAGGGGCATATGAACGCACAACATAACCTAAAATGGTTTAGGGATTTCGAATTCTTCCCTTCGATAGATAGTAGGAATTTTCGGTAGAGATAATTTCGGGCATATTGCTCACACACCAACACCACCGATCCCGGCCGCCGCCGCCTTATCAATCCTGAGATAGTGATTGGAGGAGGTGGCAAGGGGTAAAATATCACGGCGGGAATGTAAGTCAATAAGAAAATTACTGTTCCTGCTCAATGGCGTAATTCTTCCCAAATATAGGCCAGCTGTTGAAGGACCTTCTCCGAGAAAACAGATGTTCATCACGCTTGACCGATAATTTTGATCGTTGTGTGTGGTTCTTTTGATGGCCACCAGATCCTTTGGGGATTTTTTATTATATTATTCCTTAGGAATTTGAATCGCTTCCCCCAGAATCGTGTTGGTCAGGTGAGAAAGTAGAAAATTATGGTGCACTATAAGGTCCATTTGTTTTTATTATATAATGTTTTATAGCGGCTCTCAGCATATATAACTATTTGTGAGATTCGTGCGTTTGATTGCCCATGAAGCAATAATCTGAAAACCCGAATGAAGAAAACTCCTCTGCGTCGAGCCTTATTAAATTTAACATCCTCTCGTGCGCCTTTTTTTCGATTACCAAAGGGATTCATTAAAATTGAAAATCGCTCGGGGAGCTTTTTTTGAAACTCGAGTGGAAAATACATATTTATAACGGTCTTGGTCATGAATGACAATGGGCATCTTTTCTTTGTCGGTTTATTTCCTTTATTTTTATCCAAGACACGACCTACAACGAATACATAAAAGATCAGGGATTGAATTTTCCGGTTGTCAGGTCAACTGCGAAATATATTAATATCCGCACCATATCCTTTGATCGGATTTAAGTGAAGTGAGATAGAAGAATAGCATACCATAAGAAAATAAACTGGAAAATATTGTACACCAGGGAAATTAATCGCAGAGATATTTGATATTTTTAGAATGTTGTTTAAAGTCATAAGATAATTTTTGAGGTTTTATGTAATCGTACAACATTTTCCTGATATGATAAATGTCTGAAGTGTCAGCTGCTCGTACGTACTACTACTTATCATATAATGTACAATACATATACATTTAATTCTCAAAAAAATTATAGGATCATACAAAAAATGGATTATTTCCCTCATGTTTAAACACCTGTATCTCAGCGATAAATTGTCGCAGAAGTATGAATCTAGGCGCAAAAAAAAAGCTTATACTTTCTTCACTAAGAATCTTTCACTAATCTCAAATTAAGCCTTACCAATTCATTCAAAGGAAAATTAAACTGATCCCTTAATCTTTCCTTTGTTTTATCTTTTTGAAGGTCTACGGGAAGAGTTGATTTTTTTTTATTAGACAACCGATGATAAAAAACGTAAAATTTGGACTTTTCCGAATAATTTGGTTTTTTCGAAAGTTTTTTGCGATCATTTTTAATCGAAAAAATACGTCTTTTTCAGTTTTGAACCTGAATAACACGGGAATAAATTATTATACAGGGTGTCCGGGAAGTAGTGCGCCAAAATTAAGGGGATGGTAGCTTGGGTCATGACCTACCAGAATATCAAAATATGACCATAGTGAAAACCTCACCGTTTTCGAGATATTTGGGTTTTTATGAAAAATTAAATTTCAGTTTATTGACTAGTTGGTGCACATAAAAAGACATGTTCTCATTTTTTTTTTTTTGCTAAAATATTCTAGATAAGTTGCCCTACCTGGTAAGCATGTCATTTTTTATTACTAACACAAGACCGTCGAGAAAAAAAATAATCAAATTTTTTTTTTCTGTTCAAAATTATTTGACTCTACTTTGACCTTAACTGGTGAAAAAAAAATGTACTAGGCAGTGATGGGAAAGCAATTCAAAAAATTGCTTAATTAATGCAGATTTCAGAATCACCCATTTTATTCATGAATAACAAGATATTGCCATGTTCATTTTAAATCGAATTTAATTTTTCATAAAAACCCAAATATCTCGAAAACGGTGAGGTTTTCACTATGGTCATATTTTGATATTCTGGTAGGTCATGACCCAAGCTACCATCCCCTTAATTTTGGCGCACTACTTCCTGGACACCCTGTATAAAAATTGATAATATATCAAAATATCCCCTATAAAATTTTCCAATTCGTTTTAACTATTTTTATTATTGTCTAAAAATAAAGTTAAAAAACAATTTTTCTTTTAACTTGGCACAATTTTGGAAAAAAAACGGGAAAACAACCTTTTTTTAAACTTTTTTTTTTACTTGAATTGTACCTCAAAATATTTTTCAAACGCAAACTTGCTGTGATTATTTTTCCTCCTTGTTGACAGCTGGGGCACTTCAACATAAACAAGCGCATAACTTCACACTAAGTACGACATGTATGGACATTTATTTACCTATCTCATTATCTAATACAGATCCCATTTTAAAACTTCTAGTGTGTTATAACTACATTTTAAGGTATATTTTGGAATATAAAAAATAAAAATAAAAATGGTCGAAGTTACCAAAATTTTGGTTTGAAATATTTACTTCCGGTTTTGCAAATTTAAAACAAACTTTTTTCAAGTTTGATTTCATTTTGAAAAAGTACAGCAAATTTCCTATAAAAACGCTAATAAGTTAATATTTAATGCAATATTTTTCATTTTGAAAAATTACACCGGAAAAATCCGAATTTCGCTTACAAATATTTTTTAGATGCCTATAACTTGACATATAAACATCGCACAAAAAAAAAATTGTGTTTTCTCTTTCACACCTACTAGATCTACAAATTGATCGAATATGAACAAATTTCAAAACCTTACTTTGTTTTCGTTGTCCGCTTCACATGAAATGCCCCAGCTGTCAAAGTTTAAGAAAATATTAAAGGGCACTCATTCTAATGCCTGATTCAAAACATTCATCATTTTTTAAATACTTTCACTGAAGACAAAATTGCTAAGCGGTCCAACAAACGCTACTATGAGGGCAAAGTTTGCACAGACCTAAGTCAAAAAGTAAAGTCTGAAGTTACATACACACGTTAAGATTTTCCTCTTGTTGTCATATTTTCAAGTTTCAAACAAACACGATTCACTTCCAATAACAATTCACTAATAAATCTGAAATCTGAAATTTGCAAGCAGAACTTCAAAATCAAACGGCTGCAAATTTCTTGTAATACACACGCTCCAACCTCAGTCCGCACAGACTAGTTTTATTAAGTGAGTACCATTCTAAAAAATATAATTTCTGCTTTAACGATGATCATTAGGAGTATTCGTTTTTAAAAATTCGACTTACTTTGCTGTAAAGATATGTTTACTAATTGTCGTGTTATTTATATGATTAAAAAAATTACCAGCAAAATATGTACTAACCATAAAATTTGTAAATTATTTTGAAAATTAAGACCAAAAATTGAGTAATGATTTGAAACAAAAAGTAAAAATTATCCTTATTGAAGGCGACTGAAAAAAATACCAAAAAAATACATAATTATAATACAAATTATTTAATAAAGTGACCAATTATAATCTTTGGAAATTTGTTTTATTTTGGGTAAAACATGCAAGATGCTTATAAAAATTATTAATTCACCTAAGCTTCCATTATAAGATTCCTTTGATTTTTGTGATTTTTTTAAAGAATTTTTTGGGGGTAAAATTGACCTCTAAAAATAACCACCTTAAGAGACAGTTTTAAGGTTTTACATACTTATAGACAGAATTTTTTCAAACCACCAAATGGAAATTAATCTACATGAAAAATGTGTATAAGTGCACAATTTAAAGTTAAAATTGATTAATAATTTTTGAAAATAATAAAAATTCGTTGAAAAAAAAACCTATTGCTTATTCTTTAACCAGACCAGTTGCCATTGAAAGAGCAGATAAAAGTGGTAAATAGCTATTCTTGCGTATTGGGAAAAATATATACATATAAATAAGTGTGTACCAGTTCATGATATATGTATATGTATATAGTAAAAAATAGCGAAAATAATAAATAAATACGTATCTCTTAAAATTTGATGTAGTATACCTTCTTTATTAGTTACCTATAAGATTACCCTCGTGTTTTGCCTAAAAATTTAGAAAACCCAACATTTTATACGTATTTTCTTAAGTATTTTACATAAGTTTTTATCCCACAAGGAGGGGCACGACCTTGGGGAAACGGATTTGAATGAAATTTTGCATAGTAGTAGTATTTCATGTCGGTATACTAGCCATAAAATATTTCCGTCCAATGCCTAGTAGTAGCGGAGAAAAACGCACCCAAAGTTCATCGTAGTGTGTGGCTAGTATACAGACATGAAATACTACTACTAGACAAAATTGCATTCAAATCCGCTTCCCCAAGGTCGTGCCCCCTCCTTGTCAGTTCAATTTTTGCAACATCCAAATTCAGACTTATTCAAAAACTAAAATATTTCAAGGATTTTTTTGGTATAAATATAACTATATATTTTAAATAAAGGGTTAAAGGGGTAAATTAAAGGGGAAAATTAAATTTAAAATAATTCTTAAATCCGATGTTTGGTTGTATATATCTTTGTAAATACTTAAGCATATGAAGCAATGTACAAGTCAATGTTACTACGAATATTTACACGGTCGAAAAGGTCATGCGTATGTTTGCTAGTAGGAAAAGTAAAGAGGAACGACAATTTGCTTAAAAATTTAATTCACAAAATACGGCAAAGCCCTCGGCAATACAAATAATCCGGGTGAAGGGTGCAGGTTTTAATCCAAAAAAAAGAAAAAAAACCCTCTCTTTCAAAGGGTCAACAAGGGTCCGTGTGGAAGTTTTTCCGCGATAAATTTTCTGCCGGACCTGTCGTCAGCTCGTTGCCCCGAAGTTCTCGTGGTCCCTCGAAAAGTATAATCCTTGTAAAGCGGAAATTGGCGAAGAATTGGAGAAGAAACGCAAACAAATTTACTTTTTCCCCAAGCGAGCCACTCTCTTCTGGGACATATTTGTTTAGGAAGGAAAACTGGAAAATATTTCACATCGCCGGGGTACCGGGGGCCTAATCAAACATCTGCCAATGGAAATTCATGT
Organism: Dysmachus trigonus; assembly: GCA_949715965.1. Taxonomy (NCBI): domain Eukaryota; kingdom Metazoa; phylum Arthropoda; class Insecta; order Diptera; family Asilidae; genus Dysmachus; species Dysmachus trigonus. Next base: position 69,677,387 of record OX454323.1, read on the forward strand.
CGGAGGGAAGCAAATAAATTGAGACGTTCCCGAAATCCAAGGCAATACCGTCGTTGTCGTCGTCCTTGGTCGCCGTTGGTCATCTGGACCAGGATACCAGGATCTGGACAGGCATTAAAAGACCCTCCTGGACAATGGTTCTTCCTAACTCCTCTAGGAAGAAAGCTGCAATATTCGAAATGTCCATTCACCCGTGGACATGCATAATTTAGGGGTAGGGACATAAAAGAAAAATGCTCAGATAATTCAAGGTGTAGGACTCACCGTCTTCGAACTTGTAGCACGGACACATCGAATTCTCCTGGAAGCTGGGACACTGGATGTCGGCGACCTCTCCCGATTTCGAGGAGAGCTGCAGGTCCGGTCCAAACTTGGGACTGTCGATCTGGGTCTGGACAAATGCCCGTTCCATGTATGTGGTCGTCGGCAGGAGGAGACAGGATATCAGCAGAGATGTCCGCAACCATAGGAACTGCGGGACCGAGGGCTTCTGTAGCCCTGGAGTTGGGCACCGAATTATCATGTTGTCCGTATTAACATTTTGCTCGACACATGGATATTTTCCCCGGTTTTTACCTTCAAATTCAAATAGTGGACAATTTATTCAGCTGCCAGGATTGCTTTGGTCATCTCAGGATCATTGCACGTCACCTGAAAGATAAGAGAATAAGAATTTTTGAGTTTATGCCGAAGTTATGCAAAACAAAATATGGACTAATTCATTAAAGATATTTTTACTTCCTTTCTCCTAGAAAAATTAATATGTACCATTCATCTTTAATATGTATGTTTCTACATATGTATGTAATCCCTTTACATAAGAAAAGTAATTTTACTATTATACCATTATGGACACTTTTTTTAGAGTGTAGCTATAATGCCTAAACAAAATAGACAACTGATCTATTTTTTGTAGACGATTTTTAGCCAGCTAAAGCATTTCACTGATTTGTCTATTTTGAATTAGATGACATAATCTAAAAATTTTCCATGGGTTTTAAGTAAATTTTCCATAGAAATTAGACAAATATCCTACAATTTGTAGAGAATTCACCTAGGTTTTGTAGCTAAGCTTTCTAGAGATTGTTTAAGAAAAATTTAGACAAGTTTCCTATAAAATGTCATTTTTCTATATTTTGTAGGCAAATATTTTAAAGAACGTAGACAAATTTTCTGCAGAATGTAGACACATTTTCCAGGGACGAAAACAGACAGAGATAAAAATTAGAAAATGATTTTTATTTTTTAAATCAGAAATAAAAATCAGGAGGTGATTTTAATTTTTTAAATCAAAAAAAAAAAAAAAAAAAAAACGGAATATAATTTTTATTTTTAAAATCATAAATTAAAATCAAGTAGTGAATTCTGTTTTCAAAATTTTAAATAAAAATTGGAAAATGAATTTTCATTTTAAAATCGATATAAATACAAATTTTATAAAATAAAATTAAAATCTATATAAATAAACAGCGCAATCCGTTGATTGTGATAACAATACACGCAATAGTAAAAACCATTTTTTTATTATTTCGACTTTTGATTTTAATAATAAAAATCTTTTCTTTATTTTAATTTGTGATTTAAAAAAATATAAATAAAGTTAAGGTTTTTAATTCAGACTTTAAAAATATGAATCACTTTCTCATTGAAAAAAATAAAAATCACTCGATTTTTATTTTAGATTTAAATGATAAAAATCAAATTCCAATATTTATTTTGGATTTTAGAAATAAAAACATACATTGATTTTTATTTTTAATTTTAAAAATAAAAATAATTTTCTGATTCTTATTTTCGATTTTAAAAATAAAAATCATATTCTAATTTTTATTTTTTATTTTAAAAATAAAACCAATTGTTATTTTCGATCTCTAAAATTTTCTACAGTCCGATGAGTGAAATAAATACATCGTAACAAATACATAGCTCTAAATATATCGTTTCTTGTGTTATTTAAAGTAATAGATAAGGGGCATAAAATTAAATAGTTCCAAAAATATTTGCTGCCCTGAAGGTTTCTTGTATTATAGATATTTAAAATATATTTAGGTTATTTTAACAACAATAATCACATTTATGTAGGTAGAATATCAAAATGTCCCCCATTAGCCCTAGTTCTAATCGTGAAATCGATATAAATGTAGAACATTTTTTCAATAGATAATTTCTTACCAAATTGTAAAATAACTAAACACGCCAGGGCAAAATTCTTCTTCTTTATTGAAGTAGATGAAAAAAATATTATTTTTTTAGATGATTATTTTATTTGATACATTTTTAGATTTTTCATCTACACGTAGACGTAGTTTTATTTGAGGAAAAGGTATTTTTAGGTTCTCTAAATAGGATTTACCTATATAAAAATTTTGAATTTTCCGAATCATATTAGATGATTGATTGCATTCTTGGAATTTTCACCTGAAATCAAATCACGTAAACCGAATAAGGTGATTTTTCTAAATACTTCTACTGAACTGATTTGATTAATCATTGGCCATTGGCAAACTTATATATTTACAATTGATTCAGACTATACATTTAAACTAGTTTATTCAACAGAAATATTACATTTTTTTTTTAAAATTTGCTCTTTTGTTTTCCTTGATATAATATGTACATGACAACATAACTTAATGTATGACATGGTACACAGATATGACACGATACATGACATGGAAGAATATGGAAAAAGTTATAAAAAAAATCTTTTATTCCATTATTAAGTTAAAAAAACATCATTTTACAATATCAAATCAATAAATGGATAGTTTATAGTTAAAAGAACTCCAAAAACTTCCCTTAAATTAAATATTTCCTTAGTAGTTAGTCAAAAATCTTCAGATTTCTTTAAAAGACGATGCTACTTGTTTAAAAAGAAAAACTTCGAAGAATTTTGCGGTGTTTTTATGAAAATTTTGTGGTCTTCTTATGAACAACATTCTTCGCTCTGGAGTACTCTTAAAAATGCAGATTGACTTAACTACCCAGAAGTTTTAGAGTAAAGCTCTTCTGCAACTCCTGTTTTCATAATTCGCCAAAGTTTGGTACTTGTGTTTACCCAGTTACTTCCGAGTTGTCTCCAATGGACGATTTTATTGCAGCAGTTTTGGTCTACAGGCGACGTAACCAGGACGTAAGTATTAGATGGACATCCAAAGTTATCAGTCTGCACACGACGGAGAAGGTTCGGACAAAGATTTAAGTTATAATTAAACTAAGTGAAAATTCGGTCAAGGAACATAGGTTCCTTAGTCTCGCTGTGCAAACTTTCAGAGGAAGATATTGTTTGTATTTATTTAAAAAAAATCAATGATATTTATTAACAAAGTAATTAACAAGTACAACTTTTTGTTAAGACGAATTTCTGAGATTCTTATTTCAGACACAATTTTAAAATGTTGGTATCGATTTTTGGATTTAAATTTTCAAGGAGGGTAATCAATACTTTTCAATTTATGGAATTTTAAGTTAGGTTATCGAGTTGATTTTTTGAGAGCACTAATTTTTAAACATATACCTTTTTTTGGGGTCGTTTTGAAATTTTGCACAGATATTTAATTATACTTTATATATACAAAAATATTTTTTTTCAGATTTTTGAATTTTTATGATTTTTTGGAAAAAAAAACACCAAAAAATGATGACCGGCATGATTTTAGGCGTCTGGTTCGTCGGAAAAAAAGAAAAAAACACCAGAATGGCTATTTTTATAATTTTTTTCTACCAAAAAATAACAAAATGGCGCTCATTTGAAAAAAAAACGATTTTTGAGGTTAGAAAATCGGCTGAAAATCGGTATATTTGTTACCGATCAACACGATTCTAGTTCACACGATAGCCATTTGAACAAGGATTAATTTGGTGTTTTTTGTTTTTTTTTCGACGATCCAGACGCCTGAAATCATGTCCGCTATCATTTTTTGGTGTTTTTTTTTCTCCAAAAATCTTAAAAATTCAAAACCGATTTCACAAATCCGCTATCATTTTTTGGTGTTTTTTTTTCTCCAAAAATCTTAAAAATTCAAAACCGATTTCACAAATCTGAAAAAAATATTTTTGTATATCTAAAGTATAAATAAATAACTGTGCAAAATTTCAAAACGATATCTGTTTTCTTTCTGTAAAAAAAAAAATAATTTTTTTTTTAAATCGTAAAATCGTAAGTAACATTTATTGAAGAAATTCTGTGAGAGTGTGGCTTCTTACATTTTTTTTCTGCTTTTTTTAAGTATATAAATTATGGTGAAGGCGGGAAATGTGTATTTACCTATTTCCTTGAAATAATATTGTTTGCAATTAAGATAAGTGAAAAAGTAATGAAAATAGGGGCATCAAAATTCTTCACCATTCCTTAAATCAATGAAAAATTTTATTCAAGATTTTCTTAACGAGAATTCGATATTTTATCGAGGTTGGAAAGGAACAAAACCATTCTGCAATTATAACAATAACTTCGCTACGATAAACTACGAATAAAAGATTGCATCATTAAAAATATAAATTTCAAACTAAAATCCGCAAAAGCGTTTTTCGTTATTGTTTCTTATAAAAAGTTTTCATCGTGAAATGACCAACTGTTACAAATTTGCTAATTTTCATCGTTTATTTCTTTCTCAAATAGCAAAAAAAATTCTTAATTTCTCTATCGTGATGTTTTTTTCATTCCGGAAATCCCAAATCAAATTATTTTGTACAAAGTTGTTCTTTAGATCGAAAAAGCACAAGAACTCGTAAAAACTTTACAAATGCAAATCTTCAGTAAATTGCATCTTCTTGAAAAGGGAAAATTTCACAGAACAACTTTGGCGCGAAAGAAACACTCGAGGCACTCCTGGCGCCACCTTTGTTCTACCAGGAGAACCCTTTGGGCGTAAGGCATGGAAAGGTTTAATCAGAACCCTTCAATTATACCTGCTGGCTCTTAAGAGCTCATGAAACTTCTTATGGTAGTGCTTTGCTTCAGACTGCTTCCTTTCCAAGCGATTACTTGCTTGCTACAAGGGCCGGCTGCAAGGGCTGCAATGGGAAGTTTCACTTGCAGCCAGTTTCTGTTAGTATATAACATTCCTGCGGGGAAAGGGTTCTCAGACTGCATATCCAAAAAACTCACAGTGGGTGTTTCATAAAAAAAATCCTCGACTGCCGCCTGAGAAGGTGCGCTCCGCTAAAAACGCCATTCAAGAAAGGAGTCGCATGTAGTCAGCCACTTTTGTTTTTAAGAATTTTTAAGGACTTTAAAGTCGCTAAGATCCCGCGGTTTAATACTGCATGATACTCTGTAACCACTTACCAGGTACCCGCCGAAAAATTGCACTTCATTCTTTAAGGTGTGGTGGATAAAGAAAAGGTTTTAAATTAAGGAAAATCTCATAGGTATTCGTTTAAGAGATAACACTTTTTTGAAAAATCATCCTGCTGAATAAGGCTTAGATATTTTTAAGAATGTTACAAAGCATTACATCTTTTTAAGTCAAAGATAATTTATTTAAACGTTTTAGATATTTTTATACCTAAATTCAAAAAGTTTTCATTGCATGCAATTCCAGCTGGTGTACCGCAAGGCTCTACCTTGGCCCCTCTATTGTAAAATTGCTATACTTCTGATTTTCTTCAATTTCGAAATGTGACTTGATTTGTCCTAAAATTTGCATTGATTATTTTAAAAAGTGGAACACTAAAATGAGTTCAAGATAGGGTCATGCAATGTTTGTGTTATTTATAAGTAAAAGAAGACGCAAATTACAATATAAAATTTTGTTGGATTCAATATTTGTTTTTGAAAATCAGCTTTATCAAGCACTATATCTTTTGTATAGGTAATTTAAAATAAAATGTCTAAAAATTGTGTCTATTTTTAAAGGTTATTCTTTTGGTTATTATTGTCTACCTATTTTTATATAATCGTATATATGAAACGAGTTGTGATACATTGTTTAAAATTAAATGATCTAAAACGATATCGAAACGTAGCTAAAATAAATATATAACTAAGTAAGATAAAAATTGTCTGTTTTGATAATTATGAAAATTTTTTAAAAAAAGCTTTAAAATTTGATATTTCATTTAATCGGTGAAGCTAAATAAATTTTTCTATTATATTTCAAATTTTCATAGGTGTAGTAAACAAATTTTAATAACTAGTATTTTAGTTGAAACCATTATGTATAGAATACCCCATGGGATTTCAAAGATAATACAAATTATTCTCGAATTTTAAGGATGGCTGAAGTTATTTTAGAAAATTCGATTAATCTATGGGAATCTCTTAAATTTCTAAATTACGATAGGAAAATTTTAAAAACTATGAATTAGCCATTTTCGCCGTTTTGAAACCTTATTCATAAAAAATTGAACATGTGTTCTGTTTTGGTATAATTAGGAGGCAAATGAAAGAACTAATTCTCGGCTTTATAAATGCATACATACATACATATATATGTGTGTATATTATGATAAGTCGACAATTTTAGATTTTCTTCTGATCTATTAGAAAAGGTTCCATTTATCCTGAGGTTGAAACTGGTTGAAATTTTATCGAATTCGGTTGAGATGTTCCTATGGCACCATACCCTGGAAATTAGCCTACACAACTGAATTGATCGTTAAACCGATTTTCAGGATTCAGGAAATGTTTATAATATACATATATAGGGATTAAAGTAAATGTTACAAGTAATACATTTTTCAGGAAATTATAAAACTGCTAACTTGAAAAAATAATCAAATGTCAGTAATTTTTGGCATATATAATTAATTTTCGAACTCTTTTCAGATTTTTGGATTATACCAGTGAACAATAATTGAATTAAAAATTCTAACACATATGGTGTTTTTGATACTATTGGCTTATTTAAATAGATTTTGTAAAGAAAGTACAAATATAAATTCATGAAATAGAATTTTTGTTATTTGTAATTAGAATTAAGTATAGGGTTGTTGCTAATGAAATGGCGGATAAGATAGGCTAAATCTTTATTTTATTAACTATTTAAAAAACCAAAATATCTAATCAAAATAGTCGTCTTTAGCTTCAACGCACTTTTGCCAACGAGATTCTAAATTGTATATCCTGGTTTTGTAAAAGTCTTTACTTAGAGATGCGACAAAATTCATAAAGGCTCTTTCAGCTTCAGACTGGTCCGAGAAGTTTTTTCCCTCCAAAAAGTGACTCAAGTGCAAAAAATAAGTGATTATCTGTGGGAGCCAGATGCTGGATGTGGCAATGTCTCAAAGTTTAATTCCCTTAATTTTTTTAATGACTAATTTAGAAATGTGCGGGCGAGCATTATCATGCAGCAATATGACACCATGCCTGTTTACTAGAACCGGTTGCTTTACTGCCAAATTGGTGCGAGCAGTCTCAAGTAACTGACAGTACTTTTCACTGTTCATAGTCTCAAGGGGTTCTTAAAAAGTATAGTGGACTATTCCAGTCGCAAATCACCAAACTGAAATCATGATTCTTTTAGGGTGGCTACTTGGATTCGGAATGTGCTTTGGCGGTTCCTTAACGTCCAACTACTGTCTCTTTCGTTTGCTGTTATCATACGATGCAAAAAAGGTTCATTAGTGATGCAAATATTTCGAATCGAGATATTTTATTTTTTTCAGAGTATGTGGAACCCATGTGTCTAAGTTTTTTACTTTTCCTATAGTCTGAAGATGTCTGGATACAGTTGAGTAATGTACTCCAAGAATCGCTGCTATCCCACGCGTATTTAAACGAAGATTACTCTCGACAATTTCCTTCAATTAACCCTCATCGATAGCTACCTGTCGATGACCGCGTGGTTCATTCTCAAGAAATTTTTCAAACCAACGTTGTGTTGTTCTCTCACTAGCTACACCTTCGCAGAATGCCATATTAATATTTCATGTTGCCTCTGAGGCACTGTGTCCCAGTTTGAATTCGTACAAAAACAATAGGCGCACTTCACGTTTGTCCATTTTTCACTATCACTAAAAAACATTTTGTTATGTATGACTCTCTAAGTCCAAACAATGATGCAACTTGTCGGGAGAGAGAAGCACATGCAGTTTTAGTATTGCGCAATATTTCTTAATAATAAATACGATGTCTGAAGAACCGCCATTTCATTTGCAACAACCCAAAGAAAAACTTAGTTAAAAAACGCTGCACTATAGCGCAGTTCTAAGAATCTATTTCCTCAGTGATTAATCAAGCTAAAATTTATTTATATCGTTGGATGCTCTTTTCTGGCATATATATCATATGTGTGGTTTTTCCATGATATAAAATACAATAAGCTTAATTTCCAAGCATTTAGAATACTGGCATTTATTTGACTTTTATGCAAATCTTTGAAAATCGTGAAATTGCCAATTGCCCATACTTCAAACACTAAAAAATTTAACAAATGTAGTTTTTGAGAAATTAATTTATTGTGTTAGTTTCAGCCCGTTTAGAACATTGGTGTCCAATTTTGCCCTAGAAAGAAGAAAGTCTGACTTAAGGAAATAACCTGAAATTAGCATGGGATTAAATCGAAAAATCATTAGCCCTCTGGCGGCCTTACATTTTCATTATCTTAATGCAGCCCAGTATCCTCCTAATCTCCTTAAATTCATTGCCTTAGAGCTGCACGGCAAATCCATGAAATTTAATGCAATTTAATTTTACGATCGTTTCGTAATCAGATGAGGAAGCTGTGGAGCAAGTGGACCGAAAAAGGCCAGTTTCTGTATGATTCAAAATTTTCAAGCCAGTCCAGACGATGTGAAGGATGTAAAATTTGACCGCGAAATTTTATCTGGTTAAACTGGCCTCAAAATAAAAGGAGGAAAGTTTTGATTTTATTAAAAGTTCTCATCTTTTAGATACAGATCTTGCAGAGAAGAATGTAAAAAGATTTTGAACCCGCACAAGAGATATGCAATGTACAAAGGCAGCTTCTGTAGCACCAGAAAAATTATCCAATCAAAATGCAATCAGCGAAAATTTACATATTTCCTTGTTACGCTTCCTTTCCGAATTCAAGCCCTGTCTGCGGCCATCGCTCATCCCGAATTCAAGTTTGCACCCATTCCCCCTGGGAGCATCATCCTTAGGGATGCTTTCTGTGGGTTTCTGTATTCATTTTTCTATCCGTTTTCCATTTTCCCATCCTTGCAGCTGCGAAAGGATCCTTTCGTCCAGATTCCTTACTTATTTAGACCTTTAACTAAGAAACCAAAACCATCCCGGAAAGATGGCCCGCAACGGTGCTGGAACCAAAAGTATAAAATAATTTATGAGACGCAGCAGATGTAGAAAATATCAAAGAAAGTGGAAATGAGGTAAAGAGGCGTTAATGGATTCAATTCGCGATCTTTCACGGAATGCTGATGAAAAGCGCGAATATTAAGGGATACGCGGAAAACCGGAGCACGTACTAGAGTCGCGCCAGAGGCTTCCGAGTGCAAATACGCGGGATTAAACGTGCCCTCTTCTTCAGGAGTTTTTCTTATATTGCTTTCTTTTCCCGCTAAGTGAAATTGTGCATAATTTATTTATGACATCTTCGCAGGATCTTTTTTTTGCATTCTTTCCTTCCGTCCACACTCAAGGGAAATTTTCCATACCTCACGCTCATTGTCCTCGGCTGTTTTTTGTATCACTCGACAGGAATAATAACAAGGAACAAGGATACAATTTCGAAGGACTCGGGCAGAGGTTTCTACAGATTCGCGATTTATACGCCGTGTCGCTGTAATTTAATTATATCACGTGACGACCATTTAATGCAGCAGAAAAACGTACCTGATTTAAAATATAATATTTTATAATTTCAATTTTTGCAACTTTCATCAACATCTGTTGACTGTTTCTGTATTTCTTGAGTTCACGTTGTCTGGAGGGAATGAGTTCAATATTTTGGAATCACCCTGTACAAGGAACTTAGGGCTGCGGATTATATACAATTGCATTGTGCGCATTTATTAGGATAAACAAAAAATAACAGAAATTATTAACAATATATCACTTGTAATTTCACTTTATGCATGCATATTAAATATTAACAATTTTCCATTTTTTAGATTGCAACTGCGTTTAACATTTGATACTGCTTTAAAAAACAATCCAGATTTTGACGCGACTTCAAAGATAAGTCGAATTATGGGTAAAACAAATGTTAACCCTCAGGGGAAGTACAGGGTGCCCTAAATTAACTTTATACGTGAGTACTACACATTTTTATTGTTTATTAAAGAACCCATGTGATTTATTAGCTGAAAATAAAATGCCAAAAAATAAAAAGTCTGGTTTTTGTATTATTAATCTAAGTTATTATATAATAATTGATTAACTATGTACGATTACTTTTTGAAACCCGTTGATTAAATAATTTTTTCATTATTTTAAACGAAACAGAGAATTTCCGAAAAAAATACGATATTTTTCGAAGACTTTCTGATTTTTCAGAGTTTCTTACTTCAATATCTTAATGATTTTTTGACTTTTTTTGAAGTATCATCGTTTTCTACGCTGTAAAACGCACAAATTGAAAATAAAATATTGAGTTTCATTCATTAGAAGTAAAAATAAACGCAATATTAAATACAGGGTGTCCCATATCCATGTGCTTTTATATCTCAAATTCACTATAGTGTTTCCCTTGAGGATTAATAGAACGGAAGAAATTATTAGAAAATATTGGAGTAGATTTAAGTTTGCTCCAATAACATCTTGTTATGTTGAACGATTATTTTATCGCAGTTTTTTGTATTTTACTTCATCGGATGGCATTAAAAATCGTATTTTGCTTTATCTAGCGGCGCGGCGTCTTACACAAAATCTTGTTTAACAAAACTTCAAAAGTGCAGTTTCCTTTTACTATACGTTTATTAAGACATAATAGTTTTATTTATTATGTGTTACGAAAAGCCGGTGGTACACGCCCCCGAATAAACCATTCGCGTGTGAGCCACCGGTGGTACACGCCGCCAGATAAACCATTTGCGTGCGACCCATCGGTGGTACACGCTGGCGTTAACGTGTTTAAAGGTATGCGTTATCACATGAGAGCGTCAAATTTAAAAAAAAATTATTAATTGTGTATTGCGGAATGAAGTACAACAATTAGGCAGAATAAGTCAAATCAAATCTCTGAAAAGTGTATTTGTTTTTTGTTCTAAATTGTATTTCGAAATCGTATTTTTTTTACAAAAACACTATCAACTTTAATACTTCTTTCGTGCATATTGTTTGCATAGGTTTTGCATAAATATTTCATAATTACCTATGCACGTATTAAAGGTTTTTACTCTTGATAAATAATATGCTATGCACTTTTTAGTCAATAACATTGGAATTTAAAAAGTTCGCATTTAATCCGCTGTCGAAATATTATATATAAAAGAGGAATAGAACTAGTTCTTCTGTTTAAACATACAGAGAGACATTTTATACATTTGCAATAGTTTTTTGATAGTTTGAGCTAGGAAAAATTTGTCCCTGTAAGCATAAAAGGATGTAAATTTTTAAATCTAGTGTTTATAAATATTAAATACATATTAATAGAAAATAAAATGGAAAATTGCAAGTAGGGTGTATACTGTGTGAAACAAACCTCCAAATAAATTTGTTCAAGAAATAATATCGCATAGAATTAGAAAATCAATCATTTTCTGACTTTTCCTTTATTTGTTCTACGAGACCTTCCTTCGTGCCAAATTTCAACATTCTAGGTCAGCGGGAAGTACCCTATAAGTTTTAATGTGTCAGTCAGTTAGTATGACAGTATAAAAATACACTTTGAAATATCAAATCTTTTTATTGTATTGAGTTAGAAACTTTGAACCTTTTTACAGGACTATGAGGCTGTAGGATTTAGTATTTGATATTAATTTCAATTCGATACCACTAGTCGTTACTGAGAAAAATGGTCTTGACGAACAGATAGACAGACAGGCAGACAGACAGACAGACAGACAGATACACAGAGAGATAGACAATAAAATAATCCTACAAGGGTTTCGTTTTTTCAATTCGAGGTACAGAATCCTAAGAACGAGCAAAATAATAATAACAATATGATTTCAATATCCACACTTATATTTGAATGCAGTCGCTTGCAGTGAAATGCAATTTATTGCCTCGATTCCTGAAAAAAGTACAAAGTCAGTGTATAAATTATTGCTCTTTCGACAATCCTGCACAGACTTCGAATTCGACCAGAAAAAAGTCCCCACGTTTCTAGTATTGTCGTCGTTGGCGTCGACAGTGACCTTGCAAAAACATCTCGAGGATATTAACAGTCGTAAAGCTCGAAAAGCACGTGCATTTCGCCCTCATCTGGGCTGAAACGACCCCACCGAGGAAAGCCATTTATAATCTTCTTAATTCCTTTTTACCCTAAATCATAGTTCGTCTATTTTCTGCTCGCTTATGCATGTAAGGAGGCTCTTCCCAATGTCAAGGACCGTAATTTATTGGGATTCTAAGGACTTTATGATGTTAATTTATGACTAAGGTGCTTCCAGCCTTAATAATGTCGCGCTGTATAAATGTTGGGAGCATGTGGAATACGTGTGTCCCCTAGAAATTGAGCGATTGCCCCCCATTTGTATGAAACTTTGAATGACTTTCCTACGACTTGACTTGTAATACAAAGTTTATTCTTATTAGGTGTGAGCCAGTTTGAGAATAAAGTATTCAAATTTTATATTTCACATTTCCGAAAAAAATTATTAAATTGAAAGGGCCTTTTTTAAGTATGCGAGTCCAAATGCGGGAAGAAATATCATCAGTTAATACATATGTATGGTAATTAATGATTTTATTATATTAAGAAATTAAAAAATTAAAAATGTGAAATTTAGCATAGTAATACATCTTATTGTGCATTAGTTAACACTAAAATTTTAGGGAGGATATAACACCTTACTTGAAGTTTACAGGAAAATTATACCGAAAATCGTAGAGATTCTAGAGTATATTCTCTGTGCGATAGCCGAACTCGCACTTAACCGACTTTTTACCACTCCATCATATTTTTATCTGTAGTTTTCAGAACGATGATGTATTGAATTTTTGGGTTTTGTGTTCGATGCGATATGATGAAACACAGTAATTTTTTTATTTTTGAAATATTTGTCTCAATAATGTTCAATAATTTTCAGTAAAATCTAAAATCTTTATATAAAGAACTAGCGGCCCGTCCCGGCTACGCACGGGTGGACATGATTTTTTTTTATATTTTTACCTTTTATTTATATATATTCACACAAATCTTTCCTCTTTATAATATTAGTGCAGATGTAGATTAAACACTTCTCAAATGTTTTAATTTGTTATATCCTAGAAATTGTTTCAACCCGAAAACCCCTTTATGGATCCGCCATCTTAGATTTCCAAATTTAAATAATATTCGAAATTAGTGACCTTAATATAATCATTGTACTAATTTTCATTAAAATTTGTTGAAATCGAGAAATTTTAGTCTCCATATTGGATCCGCCATCTTGAATTTGGAAGTTTTGCTAATATTCGAAATTAGTGGCTTCAGAATAATCATTGTACTACTTTTCATTAAAATCGGTTGAAATCGAGACATTTGGTCTCCATATTTTATCCGCCATCTTGGATTTGCGAATTTTGATAATATTCGAAATTAGTGGCTTCAGAATAATCATTGTATCAATTTTCATTAAAATCCGTCGAAATCGCAACATTCTGGTGGCCATGTTGGACCCGCCATCTTGGATTTGGAAATTTTGATAACATTCAAAATAAGTGTTCTCGGAATAATCATTGTACTAATTTTCATTAAAATCCGTTGAAATCGAGAAATTTTGGTCGCCATCTTGGATTTACAAATTTTGATAATATTTGGAATTAGTGGTCTCAGAATAACCATTGTACTAATTTTCATTAAAATCCGATGAAATCGGGAAATCTTGGTCGACATATTGGATCCGCCATCTTGGATTTGTAAATGTTGATAACATTCAAAATCAGTGACCTCAAGATAATCATTGTACTAATTTTCATTAAAATCCATTGAAAGCGAGAGATATTGGTCGCCATATTGGGTCCGCCATCTTGGATTTGTAAACTTTGGTAATATTCAATATCAGTGACTTCAAAGCAATCATTGTACTAATTTTCATTAAGGTCCGTTGAAATCGAGAAATATAGGTCGCCATATTGGATCCGCCATCTTGAATTTCTAAATTGGATATAGCCTATGTTACTCAGGGTGAATGTAGCTTTCTAATGGTGCAAGAATTTTTGAAATCGGCACAGTAGTTTTTGAGGTTATTCATTTCAAACATACACACAAAAATACAATAATATTATAATATTATAATATTAGTGTAGATTAAACAATAATGCAATATTAATTAATTTTAAGATTAATAGATTACTTTTAAGGCTAATATTCATTTATTCATTTATTTATTCATTCATTCATTCGGTCTACAAATCAGAACAATAACCTTACAGACTAGGAATATATTATTACAAAATTCAACAATTCAATTAAACGACATATTCAATAATCAATTAAGAGAAATATTTTCCAGGTACAGTAAAACCCGCTTAAATGCACATCCAATTTGTCAGAAAATTTCGTGCATTTAAACGGTTTGTGCATTTAAACGTTTTTAAGATAAATGCACATGTTGTGCATTTAAGAGTGCTCGGATTACTTTTTTTCAGTTTGGTTAATTACATAGCTCTGTTTTCGTCTTTACTTTACAAATTTTACCAAAATTAAACAATTACAATCCGAAATTTACAAGGTCCACCCGCCAACTCAAAAAGACTGAAATGTCAAAGCAAAGACTAACGAGAAAGTGTTCTTCTTCTTCTTTGCCTTTAAATGGTAACCACCGAGGGGACAATGTAAAAGTACTACACTTCTACAGATCTGTTCATTTAAAATATGTATATTGCATTTATCCGGTTATTTTTTAATTCAAATAGAGAATTCGTGCCTGAAATTAATGTGTAAATAAGAGGTTTGTGTATTTAAGAGGTGTGCAATAATGCGGTCTTTGTTTCTACACATTAAGAAGGCACAAAATTCGGTGCATTCGCATCGTGTGCAATAAAAGGAATTGTGCAGTAAAGCGGGTTGCATTTAAACGGGTTTTACTGTATATGATTTTGGATTTGAAACATGATCTACATAAAGAGAAGTCAACGAAATCATTGAAATAATTAAATTTAATAATGCACCTAGTAATAACTTCCTGAGACCCGTAGTTGGTTCTATAAGAAGGAGCAAGTAGCAGATCTCTTGAACGAAGATGTCTTTCAGGGGCATAAATCATTATCAAGTCGAGCAAGTCTGCGCATTTTATGTCATTGCACAATAAATCCCTAATAAACATGGCACAACTACAATCGCGTCTAAACTCGAGTGTTGACAAACCAAATAACAGACGCCGAGATTTATAAGATGGTAAAACAGGTAAAAAAAAAAAAAAATTGCATTTAAAGCATAAAAATCTAGTGAAGTTCTTTTGCACTGCTTCTATTCTACTAATAAATGTAGTAAACATAGGGCACCAGATAACAGCGGAATATTCTAGCAGAGATCTTTCTAAGGAGACATATAAATTTTAAATGGCGAAAGGATCAGTAAACTCTTTGGTACTCCTTTTAAGGAAACTGATCAAAATGGAGGGAAAAAGAGAGCTTTTTATCCATGATAACACCTAAATTGGTTATATCCTCAAAACGATCTTAAGTTTCAGAATTTAAAACGTACTTATAACTATAACAAACAGCGGTCCTGCAAAATGATATAATTTTACATTTCGAAATATAAAGATTGAGGCAATTACAGTTGAGCACCAGCTTAAAAGACTGTTCAGGTCTAGCTGCAACATTGAACAGCAATTTTGATCAGTTATTTTAATAAAATTTTTTAGAACATCCGCATAAATTAAGCATTGAGATAAATAAAATGGGACCACAGTGGCTACCTTGCGGAACACCAGAATCAGCACTAAAAATTTTCGAACCGTAAACGTAAATAATAAAATAGCCAATTTGTTCGCCATAATACAATCGAGTAATTTAGGAATTATTTTCATCAAAGAAACTGCTCTATAGTTTTTTACCAAATGCTTAGCACCACTCTTAAAAATTGGTTTGACAGTGGAACACATCAAGAAAATTACCTGTTGTCTAGCGATAAATTAAAAATCAAGGTCGAAGGTAAAGCCAAAGAATGAACACATGATTTGAGAAGATCAGGAGACAGATTATCAGAATCAGGATTTAATTTAAATTATTTTAACTATTTATATACAAAAATACAACTGAAGTAAATCTTCTTATTTGTTCTATATTCGATAAAAAGTCTGGTATTACATTTTCATTGCAAAGGTGAAAAACTTATTTTTAATCATGAACTTTGATTCTTTGATATTTTCAAAAAAATGTGAATTAAATCTTAAATTGTTGTTTCAAATATTATTATACAATACCTATAACAAGCTGATTTGATTTATGTTAATATATTTCAAACATGATTTGAAGAATTCACTAAGAAGATTAAAGACCTAAATATTGTTTAAATAAACATCCCAAACTGATTAGTCTAATTAAATTAGGAGAATTGTTTTTAAGTCGATTTAAAGTTTTCCTTTACCTTTTTTTTCGTGAATGGGAAATTTCTACGTTATTTTATTTTTATCGTGAAATAACGTTGTTGATATTTTTAGGTTTCTTTAGAATTTTATATAAAATAATTAGTTCAGAGCTTAAAAAAGCAAATTTTCCATTAAGGGATCCTTCAGATATTACATAAGTACCTTTAAAGTAGACCCCGCTTCTGATTTTTCTTATTTTTGCTGGGAAAGGTTGATTTATATAAATACTTACGATTTCTTTTCTTACATCAGATTTACTAAGAATTTGAAATACAAGACACAATTCAATTCAACCCAAGGTCAAGACCCTGAACATGTTATGATTAAATTTATTTCTGTGGAAAGAAGAAAACAATTTGAAACAATATTCCTTAGAAGATGATATTTTCTGAAAAAATAGTTTCATTTATTTTGATAACACACTCCATAATTGAATTTGTTGGAAATATAATCAATTACGATCTCTGGAAGACCATATTTTAATTTATTATGAATTACTTTATTTATTTATTTATTCTCTGTCTAAAAGACATATGAAACTAACGACGCTACACTCTCGTCAAAATATGTATATCAAAAGTTCTAAAAAGAAGTCCTACATGATTAAAAAATTTATGTTTCAAGGTTTTGTGTGTATATATACATATATTTTTAAAGTAAGTAGCGTATTAAATTTGTAATAAACAAAATCTTTAGACATTTATAGCTTTTGATCATTACTACTTGCATATAATAACTTTATCGCTCTTTTGGAACGAATGGTTCATTTACGATGAATTTTATACTTTTAAGGTAAGTTTAAGGGGTATCTTGCATGTGAAAAATGATAATGGTATGCAGCAACGAAAAGTACAATGTTCGCTTGTAATCCTCATTTAGCTGTAGCCTTAAGTTTGGCGAAACACAAATTTAACTTACCTTTCGTGAGTTTTTCTGAGTAAACTTCCTTTTCATAAAATTGGTAAGAAAATGCAAGACCAAGAAGAGGCCAATGAATTTTGGTACTTCTTACAATGAGTAAAATAAAAAATTCAATGAGGTCTTTCGTTCGCTGCAAATATTTTATGAAGGATGAAAAGGTAAAAGAAGTTGCCCAGAACAACCCTTTTTATGGTGAGAGCAACTCTTAAAGTTGCAGTAAGGAAAATGTGAAAATAAAAACCTTCTTTTTGGAAGAAATATGAGAGTTCCGGAAGTTCTTTTGCACGGAAGAGGAACATTTTATTTAACATACAGCATAAAATCACGAAATAGCTTCTTATACCCATATTTATGTATTTTATATGGATAAAAAAAAATTTTGTTACATATTACATTAAAGTTTCAGAGTTAATTAAGCCTTTAAGAAAAGCACTCTATTTATAGCGTTGTCTTATGGGTTGAAATACACTTATTCAAATAATTGTTTGTTTGTTTGTTGCTCAATCACGCCTAAACGCTTACATCGAAATTTTTCATTTTTTATCCAAAGGTAGTGTATATCCTAACTTAAGATATAGGCTAATTTTTTTAACGGATCCAAGATGGCGGTTGAAAATTTTAAATTTGAAGCGATTTTCATGAAAATTGGTACTTTGGGGTTTTGCGGAATGCTGATTTCAAATTGTTTTGCATATGATCAAAATATCTAAATCCAAGATGGCAAGATGGCGGAAAAAATGTTTGGAAGTTCAGGGAAATTAGTACTAAAGGGATTTCGGAGCTTCTGATTTCGAATCTACTATGTTTTCATCAATATTTTGAGATTCTAGATGACGAATCCAATGTGGCAGAATAAAATTGTTATTCATGGGGTATTTTTGTAGCGTAGTAGCACTTTCAGCAATAATCCTGATAATATTACTGAAGTTTATTTGATAAGAAAAAACCAGCAGTCAATCACGCCATAAACCTATGATTCTAGCAATCATTCGTTTTTTGCAATTTGCAATTATCAGGACAGCTGATCGTTTAATGTCATTTGTTTAAATGTGACATTTCCCCTTGAATGAGGTAAAGTTGTTTACCTTTTTCTTTTCAATTAATTATATTACATTTTCAGCACAATTTAGCATATTGGAGCAGCGATACACTTTCTATAAATTTCTTTATTAATTTTAGATTTAGTCCTTTAAAACCCGGAGAAAATTAAATTTTCTGTCTGTCTGTCTGTAGTCTATTATACAATTTCTGTTCCATCTAAGCCCAAATTCCTGGACAGTGTCTCGCTTCCAGCTAATGATTGATGAAGCAAAACACCCAGGGCATGTTCGGTTCATTCTGCGCCCAGTCGGCGATATTTCGAACGGTGCCGAGTTCATAGTGTCGGAGAAAACTCAATTAATTACAATCCTTCACAGTCAGCTTAAACTGATTTCATAATTTATAAGGGAGTCCCATAGTAACCAGGATCAGGACCAGAAGCGCGACGCAGCTTCCATCTTAATCAGATGCCACACAACGCCCGCAATAACCAGGATGAAAGTTGGTACAGCCTCCAGGAATAAAGAGAGGGCGGGGGTGGGGAATGATAGGACCCGGGAACAGCAATAAAACCTCCTGAAAACAACAATTACTTTCTGCATTACCTAGGGGAGGAGTAGTAACAGCCGTCGGGACGTGTCTTTTCATCTCGTCCCAAACTCCACCTGGAGTGGAGCACAAATTTTGACGAAATACACTCGGATACCAAGATACCACCTAAGATACCTACTCCAGATACTCCAGATACTTCCCGACACAGAGTAGGTGTACAAATTAGAATTTACTTCAATTAGTTGCCGAGCGTCGAGCACTAAAGAGCGGGACCGGGGGCTTATTCGGGATGCTCCAGGTGTATTAATGAAATCTCCTGGAACCTGAAGCTTCTTCCAGAATCTTTTAGAGAAGACATGGCAATGTATCCCCGACTTCCCAATTAGTTGGAGGCTCCTTAACGAAGGTAAAATTCAGATGGATAGCTGCTGAGGCTCTTACCGAGCCGCGTTATTATTCTTCGTTGCACTTCAATTAGGCTGAAATTGAGCATCTTGCGGGGGATAGGGGTAAGAGTGAAAGCCAATTAGCGAAGGGTGACCCGCATTACCTTCAGCAATAAGTTTTTTAATCAAACCCTTTGAGGTTGTTTTACTGTATATTACTTAAGTCTTGAAGATGGAAAGCCTATAAACAATCTTGGGAGATACAAGATCACGTTTCTTTTTTTTTTTATAAGGGTCAACTAATGACTGTATTAAGGTTAATAAAGTTCTTCTAACTCTAGATAGGTAACCTTATTCGATACCCCTCGTCGTTTTGACGAACGTTCAGATTTTCAATATTTTACTTTATTCAGATAAATATTTTAAAATACTTTATTTGAAATCAAAAACTATCAAAACCTTTATTAGAATTAAGGGGCTATATACTAGACACCTACATAAGTAAAAAAATATATATATTTTCCTGATTGTAAAAACTTTGAACCATATTCCTTGAAAATTTCATTAAAAAATTCAAAAATTGACGAAATTATACACGCATTTTTCTTGAAGCTATATTTTTCAAAACAATACACAAAATATCTTGAAAACTAATTAACCGATTTAGGTTTAGTTTTGCACGCTGTTGCTTTATGCGATTATCTAATAATTCTCGATTGTCTTTTTTAACATTATAGTGTTCCTTTTATAAACAAAAATCAATTTTCATCATCAAAAATCGTACCTTCACCTTCAAATCTCAGTCCTTTTTGAAATAATTAAGATTTTAAAAATCGGGATTGAAAAAACACTAGTTTTTGATATGCTCTTAACGTATAATTAATGTAGATTATACATATTTTTTCAAATAACAAATATAGTAGCTCTCATTGCCAATAGTCTTTTACAATAGAGGAAGTGCAGCAAATTTGGAATACTCAGATATCTCAATTAATGTAAACGTCATCTATGTTTTTTTGCCATAAACATAACATCACATGGCATATGGAGACAATGAGTACTAGAAACAGGCCGCCATCTTGACATTTCTCTTGACAGCCACACCTGAACGATACGTCTTTTTTGAAAACTTTTTCGGTAAGAAAGCAATCCTTGATAATCATTTGCTATGATATACAAAATCTTGATTGTAATTGTTGAAACTTTTAAATGACCTTATTAATTTATGATATTATTTTGATTTTGTGAATAATTCTAAAAAAAACAATATTACATAAAGTTTTAAGTTAAGACGTCATGTTGTTAATTTGGAATACCAAAAGTGAAGATAATTTGGAATATTCCATATAGCGAGGATAAAAGAGGCGAAGAATGGGTATACAGTGTTTAATGTGCGAATTGTGGGTTCACAGTGCTTGTAGTGGTTATGAATCCGGTGTGTATATCTGTGATTATTGCAAGAATTAACAAAAGAATTACATATAAGTTTAAACTACACACTATTTGTCACTATTGCGACAGGCTACGAAGTGATACATATTTTAGGTTATTTTGTTAAAATACTACTTTAATTAAGATTACGTAAAGATAGATTACAGACTGAAAAACTGTTACATTGATGAAAGATTTATTAGTTTGTAAGAAAAAGTGTAAGTTTTTGTTAAAAAGAAAGATGAATATAATTTGGTATACTATATTCCAAATTACCTGCACCCTAAGTGCAAACACGCCTTTGGAGACTTTTAGTTTAATATAAATTTTGAGATGGTTCCTTAATTTTGTTATGTTTGATTGTTTGGATTATTAAAGTTAAATAATTTTCTAATAATATAATGTATTTTTTATTTAGTTAACCCGTTTCCGTTTCTTCTTATTCCCAAAAAGCAAACTAGTATTCCAAATTTGCTGCACCTCCTCTATCAAATCCACACGGTATAGTTTTTAATATTTATGGTAAAAGTGAATTTTTTTTTTTGAAATATAGTTAAATATAAATACTTTAATACACCCCACAAAAAAAATTATAAAAACAAAAACGAAAATTGCAATATTTGGGCTTATTTTAGTTATAACAAGTAAATAATTGGAAATTCTACCAAAGGTATCTGCAAAATATAATTAATTCTATGCCTAGGAGATACCAACAAGTAATTCTGAACTCAGGTGGCAACACAAATTATTGAATGTTTCTGATATTATGTAATTTTTGATGTGATACATTTAATTCGTTGACGAAATTAACATTTTGTTTCTATAATACTTTCGTTCCTACATTTTTATTGTAATACGCTATTTTCTTCAGTTAATAAAACATGAAGTGATATCTTTAGAATGTACTATTATTTCTGAATAGCAACAACCTAGGCGCAGAGTTGGCAAATCGAATTTCCAAATATTTACTTATTATAACTAAAATAAGCCCAAAAATTGCAATTTTCGTTTTTGTTTCTATAATTTTTCCGTGGAGTGTATTAAAGTATTTATATTTAACTATATTTTAAAAAAAAGTTAACTAATACCATAAATATTAAAAAGAATTCTCAAACTTAAGCGTATTTTTTATGCTTTAAGTAATATGGCACTTTTTATCACAGTGAAACAAGAGACAAACACTTTTCGGACTTGTGTTTGTCTAAAAAACGAAGGTTAGCTATCTAGGATTAAAGAGTTTATCATTTCAACCCGAATATATATTTTCTTCCAAACGAATAGACCAAAAAAATACCATAATACTTGGTTTTAAAATTCAAATTTTTAACTATTGGTTAGTGAACCTCACAAGCAATTTTAAACTAATGAAAAAACTTGAATGAGCGTTTGAATAGATTAAGTTTTAAAGTTTTAGCATCCCTTAACTGATAAATTCATGTGTTTGAAGTTTGTCTATTCACTTATGTCATTTATATTTACTTGAACAGTCTATAAAACTTTTGTAACGAATGATTGAACTAAGCACAAACTTGAGACGAGATTGTTTATGCAACAACAACTAACAAGTATAGTTGTGGCTAGGTTTAAACCAATGTTGAAAAACAGAATTTTGCCTTAAATGTCAGTTTAAACTTGAACTAGAGTTAAAAGAGCTTTAAATTTAAACTAAAACCTCGGCGTAAAAAAACAGTGAAAATTTAAAAAAAAAATCAAGGGTACAAGTGGCGCCATAGTAGTACTTAATCTAAAATAAATGTAGTAAATATAATGTAATTTTCAAAAAAACTGTTAAATAGGGGTTTTTGGAATCGCTGAATTTAAATTTAATTACAACTTTAAAATTCTGAAATCGTATAACCCAAATTACAGCCTCTGCATTCTAGATTTCACTAAAATCTCACAAAAGTGATTACATGCAGATTTTGATTTTTACTTACTTACTTGAATTTTTAAAAACCCAAAAAAGGCGGATACGAATGGCGTTTTCTTAACTCTAATTTTCATCAAAATTTTGAAAAAATGTAAAAGCGTTAAAACAGTTTTTTTTTTTAAATGTTTCTAAAAATGTAGGTATTGAAAATGACGTGGTTTTGAACAAACCATTTGTCAGGTATTGTCGCTGATAGAAGCGAAATGCTAAAAAAGAAAGACACTTTTTCAATTTTTGTAAAACATTCTGTTACTTACTAAAGGTAGGTCCTATAAAAGATATCAGAAAACATGGAAAATGAATAATCCCTATAAAATTTTTCTAATATGCCTTAATACAATAATTTCTTTTGAAAATGGTTTCAAAGATTTAAAGTCAACATTTCATTACTTTATATTAAAAAAGCGGAAACAGCCTATTCAAATTTAAATCGTATTTAAAGCGAGTTTCAGTCCAATGTTTAAATAAATATATACGTATATTTTTAGATCGTTCGTTCTTCTATCAAAATTTTGTATTCGTTGTCAGTGTCTTTAAAATTTAAAGCGATAAATCGTTACTTTGGAAACCCATTATTTGAGCAAATACCCGAGCATCGAGGAATTTAATTAATATACCTTTACCTTTTTCCTTAATACTTGTAATTTATTCAGCAGGTAAGTATTCTAATTTCGTTCAGTCTTCTGATTATAAAATTTCAAGATATTTTCCGTACCTGAATTTATTTTTATCTTCTTTCCTCTTGAGTTTTTAATATTCTTCGTCCAATACCCAATTTATTATTATCCTTAATTTCTCAGAAGCTGCATTTTTTTATATACATATATATAGTAGTAAATGTATGTAGTGCTTTGCGCGGATATCCTTATATAATATATAAAGTCTGCGGCGGACATAAATTTGCCTGATGGTGTGGTCGCTAACCTCGTCCGTTGCAAGCGCAATGGCGAAAATTAATGTGCATCGGAAGATTGCATCATTGATTGATAGAGTGCCACTGCCGCTAATATCTCCGAGCATAAATCTGACAGTGAGGTCATCAATCATTCGGTGGATTTTAGCATATTATATAGGCTACCTTGCCATTTCGATGAAAGGAACCTACAAATTGACTGGTAGGGTCTCTTCACCCTGCAGTTGCCCTTTTAAATCAACGACTAGCTCGGGTGCACTATGGAAACTCCCAAGGAAAGATTTTAGGTCCTATAGTGGCTGATTTCTGGTGCTTAGTCACTCTTACGCTAATCCCTCCAGCTTGTCCTG
Source organism: Dysmachus trigonus (assembly GCA_949715965.1). Classification (NCBI taxonomy): domain Eukaryota; kingdom Metazoa; phylum Arthropoda; class Insecta; order Diptera; family Asilidae; genus Dysmachus; species Dysmachus trigonus. The sequence goes on from OX454323.1 coordinate 69,701,522, forward strand.
CCGGATTACGTTTCAGCCCGATGGAGCTCTATATTGAAAATTAATTTTGTTTGATTGAAAATTTATGTTGGGGAGGAAAAGCATTATTTTCGACAGCCCCACATGGTTGGGCAGAGCCTCCAAATTGGGGTGGACCCACCCATAATGCTCTTGCCTGGGATAGACTGGGCGGTAGGACGTCCGCTCGGATTTCAGTATCCCAAAAACTGTTTCACAATTGGACAAGATAATAATTTAGCGCATAAAGGACTCTACCTACACTGGGCAGTTTGTAGCGCGTAAGTCTGTTTATTTTTGCTTAATTTATGGCACCCTGTATGCGTGTACATACAGGGAGCAGATTTTCGGAACGACCAAAATTTATTTATCTATTTATTCGTCCGGGTAAATTTTCGATCGGACGAAACGGAAGGCACTCTCCGGGGAATTCAAGAAAATTGAGTGCTTGGGGGTTTTGTGTATATACTTATATGTAGTATGTGTTCTGTATGTCTGGTGTGGAAGTTTGCTTCCTGTTTGATACCGGCATATTTATAGAATCATTAGGGATTAATCTGATTGCGGTGGTGGTATTAGCAATAATTTGAATTGAAATTAAACGTGCCCCATGGTCCGATTTTAATGAATAACTTTTTAGCTAAAATCCAATTTAATTCGAATAAATTAAGGGGCGGAAAACGGAAAAGGGCGGCATACTTTCAATGTATTTTTGAAGCGGCCGCTTGTTAATCGTAACACTTTAGCGCTTAAAAAGGAATTCATCGGCGAGGTGGAAAGAGGTGTTCCAGTTCAGTGAACTGGAAATGATTCTATCATGGCACTTTGCCCTTCTTGAACTTAACGCGCGCACCCTTCACAAAATTTACAATACCTCGAATTGAATTCTCGCACTCGTCCTGCGGGATAGGCTTGGGGTTTTTCGGGAGAGAAACAAGGGAGCATAGATTGATAGATGGCTCAAATAAACAAGCATTAGAGGTAATTGGGCAAAGTAAATGTTTTGAAAGGGGTCCCCAATAAAAATGAGCATCCGAAAAGGATCCGCCCCAGATCCATCCGGAGGAGAAGTAAATTAGCCTGAAATTTCGGTAAGCGGATTTCAGGGAGGACTCAAAAGAGGAAAAACCTTCGTGATTCCTTTCGTTATGCCATTACCAGAAATTGGCAATAATTCAGAAAAAAATTTTTCAACAAGCCTATTTGTATGCGTTCTTTGGTTTTTTTTTTGTTTTTTGTGAAGTCATTAAATCAGCCGAAATTGTTTTTTAATGCCTCTTTGAAAGCTTTTTAGTAAATGGGGAAAATAAAGATAACGAACAATCCTCAAAGCGAAAGAAAACGTTAAGTGTTTTCGTAAATTTTTTTTAATATAAATATATTAAGAAGGTCAGAATAATAATAATCTAATTCGAGAAAGGTTTCAATTATTACTTCAAACGTTACGGTAAAGATTAAAATGGGATTTTAATTTTTAAAGATATTTTTTAATTAAGTAGCCCATTTTTTTCAAACAAAATAAAGACATTTGTTAGGATATTTTTGCTTTTATAAAGAAGCAAATGGAAATCTTTTAATTTTATTCATGATAGAAAATTATTGATTGATTGATTTAAATTCGAAAACATATTATGTATAAAGTTTTGTACTTTATGATTTATATGTGATTGCGTCTTTTTGGCTTATCCAAATTTGAAGGCAACATTATTTTAAACAAATCATTAAACAAAATCAAATCGAAAAAAATGACACATGGAAATTGTATGCCTTTTATAATTTTTTTTTTTTTAAATTCTAAATTTCTACAAAAAAATATAATATTTTTGTTATAACACTTTCTTACGATTTAACCCAACATGACCTAAATTTTTTCAATTTTTTCAAACTTGATCAAATTTAAGAATTTTGCCCGCCATATTGGATCCGCCATTTTGAAATTTGGAAATTTGACTTCATACTCACAATAAGCAACCTCAGAAATGATAAAAATTTGAAAAAAAAACTTTAGGTATATAAATAAAACAAAAATTTGCAAAAATCAAAAAATCGTGCGTAAAAATCGCCATATTGAATTCGCCATATTCGATTTTCAATCACTATCACTCCTATCTTTTAGAGAAACTATTTATGCCACCAGATAAAGAGAATTAGCACCCTACGTTGATGATTTCTTGTTTTAATTTACGATTATTTGAATCAAAATTTAAAAAAGTCGTCAATTTTTCTGTTTTCAGCCGCCATTTTTTTTAAAAATGGCGCCAGATAGCATTAATCTGCGATCAGTTTCGAGAAGTGTAGAAAAAAATACTGTAGGGTATTAAGTTTCAGCAAGATTGAATAAATTTTTCCTTAAAAACATAGTGGTTAAAAAATTTAAAAAATTGAGGTCATTTTGGGCCGAAACGGGGTAAGTTCTATAATTATTTGTATCAATGACTATTTTAATTTTATAGACGTTATATACATCTAGACCTAGCATAAATCTACTTCGCAAACCAATATTGTAAGTATTATTCACATTCATTAGAAAAATTGGTCAGTAATGAATAGTGTAATGGGTTATTTTAGTCCTTAAATATAAAATTTGAACAAAAGTTATAAATATTAACTAAAAAAGATTTTAAAAAGTTAATTTTATTAAAGGTTTGTTTTAAAACTTATAGGTTTAAGAAGAAAGTAATATTATTATTACATATATATAAAATATTTGAAAAAACGCTTTTAAAGTTTGGATCTATCTTTGGATCTTTACGGAGGCAAAGTGTAAATAAATCACGTTTTTAGGCTATAACATCAAAAATACATATTTGATTATTATAGTTATAATTAGAGCCGATTTCAAAGGTCAAATAAAAATATAAACATTAAAATTTCAGGATCGATTTACTGACGCTTCCGTAGTTTAATAGAAGATTTAATGTATTGCTGGAAGTTGAAATAAATATATTTCTAATATTTAACATATTTTCACGAATGTACCATATGTAATACTCAAAAATTAATTGTTAAATAAAGATAGTGAAAAAGCAACAAGTAACATAATGCTTACCTGATTCATTACACTTCTGTATTTAGCAATTTTTCAATAGATAAAAGAAAACATTTTAAGTCTAGCAGTTGAAAATTGTCCAAAATTTTAAAAAGACGAAAAAAATTTCAAAAAGGCCAAAAGTTGAAAAAGTTTCAGTCTTTATTCAGTCTTTTCTCCGATACTAATTATACTAATATAAAATTTTCAGTATGGCATCAGATCTCGACGTAATATAATTTCAGTTTATTATCAGTCAATTTTCAGTGCAAATAATAATTTCCAGCTTATTTCAGATTGAATTCCGCATAAAATTCACTTTTCAGTATATTTGCAGTCCTTTTTCAGTATTTTTTCAGTCTTATTTTTTCATCCGAATTTAAAAAGTGGATAAAATTTTTGAAAAAGGCTAGTTTGAATTACCATAAATAACCAACAATGTATGGTTAGTATAGCTTTTAGTTTCAACTAGACTTACAACGGTATTGATTACACAGATCAACAAAATTAAACTTTTTTTTTAGTCTGAGTTATGAATGCTATTTTCTTATTGCTTGTGTCCAAAAGGAAGGCAAAAGTGTCATAATTTTGTTAAAACTTTGCTTTTGTGAAGGAAAATTTGACATTTGTTTGAACTTCAATTACAACTAAATGCGTTGTGCGATATTTCTGATTTTTTGCCAAAAAGTACGTTATACTAGAGAAAACAGTATAGGTACATTTTTGTATTGGGTTCCAAAGTGGTGAATTAAATATGGTGTCCGAACATTTGCAATTTTATGGGGTTTTTTATCAAAATGAATCAAAGTGGTCTTAGGGTTGCTGAAACTTAATCTGTTACCGAAATATATATTAAAGATGGCGGATCTATTATAGCAACCGAAAATTGAAAAAAATGTCCGCCCCAACAGATTTACAAGGAAATGAAAACATAACAATTTTGATGATTGGTCATTTTAAATTTGCTGTGCTGGGCACAAAAGCAAATTTTTTTTTAAAATCATGTTGATTTTCTTCAATTGTGAGATGAAAGCAATGAGGAATGACCGCATTTTAATCAGAATCAAAAATCGTGTCGACTTGTGTTATTTGTCATTTCAAAAAATCTAAAACAGAGATAATTTTTTTAAACTCTGATATTAATATATGTATAATATAAAATAAACCAATTAAGTAGCTTTTCACGAAATATGCGTGTATACTTCTGAAAATTAAAGAAATAAAACTAATGTGTAAACGAATACGTGAAATAATGAGCTTTTAAATTTTCAATATGTTATTTAATAAAAAGGCAAAAATTGAAGTTACTGAAATTATATAGGCTCAGAATTAATTAAAATTTTTTTTCTTTTCTCAAAAACACTTGCTTTTGTAGATACTAATGTACACAATTTAAAGTTTCTTATAAGAAAGCCGATAGTGTATACTTCTTATCTAAATTCAATATTTCAAAATGTTTACATTCTGAATTTTTTATTTATTCTTATAATATGAGAATGCATCAATTCTTTCAGTTAAAGAAGTTTTTTTATGAGTATAGTAGTGTGTAATATCAATATCGTAGGACTATGGTCAAACATTTGGTTTCTTCTGACTTCTAGAATCTGCCAGTGAAAGTTTTTTAAATGTTACTCAAGAAATCAGAAAGTTATTATTTGAAATAAGCCTGAACTTTAATATTTACTAGGTTATAGGATATAACACATCAAAATCTGCTACAATTACTTCATATTATATTCATATAACATTAAACTTATCTAAGGAAACTCAGACAGATATCTCGTTCCCTCTAACAGATATAAAATTAGTCCTCAACAAACATTTTCCAATTAAATTTTCAGAACAATTTGAAACTTCCATAAAGCATCCATAAGAAGTTTCGAAGCTGTTTTAGAGCCGCTGTTGTCCGAACGCTGCCGTCCCCCGCACTATGCCGCAGCCCGCATAAAGCAATTCTTAAGTCCACTAAATCCCGTCGAAAGGAAAAAGCGGCGGAGGGCAAGTTTTCGTTTTCGTGTTCATTGCCCCTAATTTCTATTGCCATCCCATCCAAGTTGTTTAATTAAAGTTTTATTGGGAATTTCCGTTGTATAATTACTTTTTTAGGGGGATTTTATGCCTCATAGCCTTCCTCTAGTGCCGCAGACACAACTTGGCCCTTTAAGGGCAACACTGTGCCACGGTGCTACCAACTTGGATTCTGGTCATTTTTCGACTCCAAAGATAATTTTGCCAATTCGCCATTTAGCGAGCAAATTGAGGATGGAGTCGCAGAAAAATGTTGCCAGAATTTCAGAAAGATTTAATTTCACGTTGAAAGTGAGAAACAACTATTACTTCCGCACCAGATGGGCAAAGATATCTTTAAAAACGAGAGTATCCTTTTATAGATATAAAATAGCTTCTCTGAACGCTCTGCTACAACTTAATTTGAATTTTTGACTTCAGCTGCCTTCAAGTGCGCACTTTCAGTAAAGGATCTCCTTTTATACTATATAACATTGGAATCACGACAAGACTTCTTGTCCAGAGTACTAAATTCTGGACTATTAGTCCTTAGAGAAAAATCTGAGCATTGTTCGCGAAAGGAAGATATTTTCTTCCTTTTCCAAGTGGTCCAAGAGTCCAACACCTCCTGAACGTGATGAGAAGGACGAAGAAACTGAAGTCAGTGAGCTAAATTAAGATTTGTTTATGACCAACCATTTGTAAGGAAGAAACGAATATTTTACAAAAAGGGTTCATTTCGTGGGTGTCAGAACTCTGACAGTTTTTTTTTGTTTTAAGATTCAGACAGCAGAAAGTAATTTATGAATCTGGAAAATTTCTGTATTTTTCTAAGTGAATCACAGCGTTGCGTTGATAAGGCAAATGTTTTTAATTTATAAATTAAAATTTATGTGGAAAAAACGAAATTCCGTCCTTCTTTCCTTAATAATGAAAGGATGTATTTTAAAACTTGACAGGCTCTATTGTAAAAATTAAGCATTTATAGTATGTGCATGTTTAAAGAAAATTATTGGTTTGTATTTTTTTAAATTTAATGCAATTCAAGTGATCACGAAGGCCATAAATATCAGTATAATATTATATATTATTTATAAATTTATTAGCGTATTTCACAAACTTAAAAAAACAAAAACAGAAATTCTATCAATCCTTAATTGAAAAGTTAAAAAAATTATTATGGAATTCTTTAATATTTCTCTTAAATATTCTACAATTAGTTTCTGTTTTGAATTCAATTTGTAAATTATCTCGAAAAATTATTATTTGTCGGTATTTGAAGAGCATACCCTAAAAAATATGTTTTCCAAGTATTTACAGATGACATATTAAAATTCATCTTATTAAGCTGACTTCAAAAATTCTATACATCATACAGAAATGATTAATGATTGAAATTTCCTTCACATCGATTGGCGGAACGAAATAATTTTATATTATTTACATTTTCTTACACAGAACTTATTGCTGCATAGTGTTTTAAAGCAGGAATCGAAAATAACAATTATTTTCAATTTTTCAAACCAAAAAATCATGTAGGAAAATTGGTTCAAATGTAGCATTATGATTCTTATGGCCTGAGCTTTAAACATTTTATGTGCTTTTTAAATCTATGATCTTTTCCAAACAAATCAAAACAAAACAAAATTGAATCGCATTTTTACTTTTAAAATAAAAAATAAAAATTAGAATATGATTTTTATTTTTAAAAATAAACATAAAAATGTAAAAATATGATTTTTAATTTTAAAATCGAAAATAAAAATCAGAAAATGATTTTTATTATAAAAATCAAAAATGTAAATCAGAGTATGATTTTTATTTCTAAAATCCAAAATTAAAATCAGAAAATGATTTTTATTATTAAAATCTAAAATAAAAATAATGAAGTGATTTTTACTTTTAAAATCTGAATTAAAAATCTTAAAATTATTTTTATTTTTAAAATCAGATGTAAAAATAAAGAAGAGATTTTTATTATTCAAATCAAAAGTTGAAATATTAAAAAATGTTTGGATGGCGCTGTTGAAAAAAAAGGGTTTATAAAAACACTATTAGAATGCAACGTTGTGTCAAAATTTCAACGCAATCGGTGAAGAAATTTTGGAGATTTACGATTTTGAACAAATCAACACATTTTTATTTATATAGATTTTAATTTCATTTTTTTTACATTTTTATTTATATAAATTTTAAAAACAAAAGTCATTTTCCGATTTTTATTTCAGATTTTAAAAATATAATTCAGTACTTGATTTTTATTTTTTAATATAAAAATCATTTTCTGTTCTTTATTTCTGATTTTAAATTTTTATTTGTACTCCGATTTTTTTCCTGATTTTAAAAATAAAAATCATATTCTAATTTTTAGTTTTGATTTTGAAAACAAAAATCATTTCCAGATTTTATTTTTGATTTTAAAAATAAAAATTATTTTCTGATTTTTATTTCTGATTTTAAAAATAAAATTCATACTCCGATTTTTATTTCTGATTTTAAAAATAAAAATCGAAACATAATTTTTATTTTTTGTCTAGAAAAATAACAGTCAGGAAATAATTTTTTAGATCTGATTTATCTGCAAATATCAATTGAAATGGGCGATATAATCAAAGCCATTTGTAAAAATACACTAAAAATTTGCAGATATTTGAAGCACATCAACGACTTTTCGCGGATCAACAATACATGCAAATCCGCAAAAATTTCGACATCTGCACTTAAATTCTCTGGATTTTACGTATTTCTACATAATATCTAATTTTTCGGGGTTAGTTTAATCAATGTTTATTTCAGGATCCGGATATTCGAATAGTTTGACGATTCGGATAACATTCGAAGGATTGATTTTATATTTACATATAATTACAATATTGTTATAGTCACACATATAGAAATTAATATGTTTGTGACAGTGCTGCTTGTTATATATCATTAAGTAATAATAAATATTATTTCCATTTTCATATGCGTTTTCCGCATCCGTTTTTTTCCAGAGCCAGCTCAAAAAGAGGTGCAGCTTCAAAGAGCTCTTGCTTTGATCGACAACACACATAGAATTTTAAAAATATTTCCCTTTAGGTGCATCCTTCTCGTTCCTTTGAAAAATATTAATTTTTTGCACTTTCATGTATGTTTTATATATATATACATATTTTATTAATACAACTGTAGAAAAATTGAAATATTGTGCACACGTCTGTTCGTAGGAAATTATTGCAAATATTGAGTGCTCGCTTCCTGACCCCAGGCATTCGGCTTTATATATATCGAAAAAATATTGTTTGCTCTTTTTATGCGGAAATTATAAAACGCTCACTTGCAGCATTTTAAATTTTGGATATACCAACATCATGTGGATATAAATATATGAATATGTTTGATGTTTATAGCTTTTAAAAAAAGAAAACAAAGAAAAAGTGTGCTGCAGCAAAAGGTGAATAACAATCCATACATATCCATATTTATTTTTACGCAAGGTGAAAAGTCGATCAATAAGAGATTTTTAGCGCGAAAAATTGCGATATTTTATATGTTTGAATTGAAGAAAACGCTACCTAGTGAATGCTTTTAAAATTTCATGATGAAAACAATATGTTTCCACCTAAATGATCAATGTTGCGGAAGCATTTTGCAGTCATGATGGAAAAATATGATACATCGAAATGAAAAATCTGATGGCAAACTTTTAGAATAAATTGCTTTAATTGAGGTTTCCTCTAGTTGAAAATAAATGAGGTAGGGATGATTGAAGGAAATGATAAATAATTGAAAACACGAAAAATGTTATTCATAAAAATCTGGTTTCCAACAGAATGCCTTTCATTATATTTTTCAATTTAATAGAGTAGAATATTTCTTGTAATAGCAATGTTCATATTTTATTTGTACTTTATTATAGCAAACAATATTGTTTTACGTTCGTATTTACTTTCCCGTGAAATTTAATTTTTTTTAATCGTATATTTGACTTAAAAATATATTAAATTTCACGGGAATGAAAATACGAAATTGTATTATTTGATTACAAAAAAAAAAAAAAAAAAAAAAACTAAATAATTAAAATTAAATTTTAATTAGGTTATCATATTAAATTCGAATTTACCAGAACTAGAATATAATGCACCTATATTAAAATACAATGACTTAATAGAGTAAATTTAAATGGTTTTTATTAAAAGACAACAACACCCCTATTAAAAATTAATATCTTACTAATTTAATTCATATTTTATTTCTGTTAAAGTTTAATAACTATTCCAATATAATTTCATGTTATTTGAAAGATATCGAAAGCAAGTACAATACTTTCATGTTTCGAAACTTCTGGGCCTGTTCTGTAGAGAATTAATTTTTCGGAACTTCACCAACTAGCGTTCGAATAAATTTAGGAATGAAGATTTAAACTTAATACTTTGTGTTACACAACACAACCGATGGTGCTTCCTATTGCCATGTGCTATTGACCGAAATAAGTGATTGTTAGAAGAAGGAATGTGTGGTAAACACGGCGGATAAGGTGCAGATTCCAACATGTGTACGAGCGTTGTCACGCAAAAAAATCACCTTGTCATGTCTTTTAGCATATTCATATTCATTATTGTTAATAACGATAAGGTGCAGATTCCAACATGTGTACGAGCGTTGTCACGCAAAAAAATCACCTTGTCATGTCTTTTAGCATATTCATATTCATTATTGTTAATAACGATCGGATGTAATATTTTCACCAGGTTTAAACAGCTAATAAAACACACAGCATAACTTTTTCATTATGAATGTTTCACTTTAGTGTCGATGTTGACTTTGTTAGTAGTAGTTTGCTTATTTTTTCATATATGTACTTTTCTACGTTTAGAATTATGAAAATAGATCCCAGTAAAATTTCGATGTAAAAATTACTTGCTTTTTTTATCTTGAAGCTAGATTTCACAAGTCAAACAACGTCTTTCAAAACATAATAGTTTTAATATGTTACAATAGAATAATTAAAGTTAAATAGCCGCCATAAAAAGGTATCTTTATAATGTATCTTCATGACTACCTTTGTGAATACCAAAGTCATTTTCCTGTAAAATTTCGTCAAAAAACCATTTAAAATTAAAGAGTTATGGAAATTTAATAATATATACTATATATAAAGATTCCTTGTAATAACCGAACCTTTAAAAATTTCAAAAAAACAAACACATCGTTTGTGGGGTGTAAATTGGGTAAAATAATTGGTTCACAACCAACAATATTTTCTTGCTCGGTTGAAACAAATCCAAACCTTTTCTACATAACCCAGTTTGTATATTCAAAAAAATTGTATACCCAACATCATCCCAATTTGTCGACACACAGCAGCTTAAAGAAAGACACATTTGTTTACACAAATTTTAGCCCTTTTCGTAATATCCACACATAGTGGCAAAGCTCGACAAAACAAACTCCGGCAGAGTCTAGTTCTAATCGAAACAACACCCCGCTGCTACATACCCCTCATTATTCAGGAACAAATTAAAATCACATCAGGCTCTCTCAAACAGCATAAAAACTTTGCTCCGGTAGCATTAAGCTCCGTGCCGAAATATGTTCAAAGAATATGAATACCTTCAGGGAGGGCTGTGGACACGTACAAAATAAGGTCTGAAGGGATGAAAGGTTCCCTTTTGAAAGCGGCACGGCGCCACAGAATACACAAGGTGGGGTAGTAGGAATCCCGGATTCGGAGGTAGGGTGACAAACAAAAACAAATGGCTTCTTCCTGGCAATAAAAAACCGAATTTGGGGTGAATATTCTACGTGCCGTAATGCCCTTCATATTTTCTGGATAAAGCTTGAACAGCCCGACTGTAGGTGACGCTAGCGGGCGTCCGGGAAAAAGGGTGGTGCGAAAAAGTGTCTTTCATAAAAATTGCACAAACAGATTTAGGAACGAGCTGGAGCACTGTGAACAAAGTTTTCGTATGAATTTCCCTAAAACAAAGAAAAAAAAAAAGAAAGGCGTGAAAACTAAACTTTTTCCGATAAAATCAACAGCCAGAACTTTTTGGAAAACTAAGGGACCCTGGACTTTCCGGGACTCCCCGGGACAAGTGTGGCAAGAAAGTTTCCTAACAACGTGTGCTCCACTCAAAGGCTCTTTACTGCCGCCAGTTTTACCAAATGTTTTCTGTTGGAATAATTTCGACTACTTAAAAAATCAACGTAGCTGAATCTTTTCAAATTTTCAACATAATGTTTATTTCTGGTAGAATTAACGAATTCGCATGAACGAAATCTCATTCGGTTTTGAAATCTTTCATTAATTTCCAAGAGGTTTAAATTAACGCTTTCAGCATTCACTATAATTTTCTGCTGTGGTGCAGCCTATTGACTTATAACTTTTAAAAAGAAAATCAACCAAAATTCGATATATTTCGCTCTAATTTCTTCTAATTTTTTAATAAAATTTCCAACAAATGTGATCTACATTCATTCTTATTAACGTTCTAATTACAAAAATTTGTGGTTATAACCTTTCCGGACAATGAATTCATTTTTGTTTAGAATGATTTTTCATTGGTGAAATGAGTTTAACCCGTTTCGGCCCAAAATAACTTAAATAAAGGGTTGAAGGAGAGAAAAATCATGATACTGAGTCTTTAGAAAATAATATATATCTTACTGAAAAAATTTAAAAAAAAAACTATGTATACAGTTATCAGTTTAAGTTCAATCAAATTATCAACAACAAAAAATTAGAAAATATAAAAATCAAAAAAAGTCATGAGATCGTCGATGTTCACATTGGTGAATCAAATCTAATCCCAGATTTTTAATCAGCGAGCTCGAAAACTTATATGTAAGGTTATCAGTCCGGATTTGATCAAATTAAGAAATTTTATTAGCCATTTTTGATACACCATTTTGAATTTTCAAAATCTGATTTCAGATTCGTAATCAGCGACCTTAAAAACATTTATACGCAGTTTTCAGTCCCAATTCGATCAAATTTAAGAATTTTGCCCGCCATATTGGATCCGCCATTTTGAAATTTGGAAATCTGACTTCATGCTCACAATGAGCAACCTCATAAATCATAAAAAAGTTAATAAATTTGAAAAAAAACACTGTAGATATATAAATAAAACAATAATCTGCAAAAATTAAAAAATCATGCATAAAAATCGCCATATTCGATTTCACATCACTATCGCTCCAATCTTTTAGAGAAACTATTTATGCCACCAGATCCAGAGAATTAGCACCCTACGTTGATGGCTTCTTGTTTTAATCGATTATTTGTATCAAAATTAAAAAAAATCGCCACTTCTTCTGCTTTCTGTCGCCATTTTTTTAAAATGGCGCCAGATAGCGTTAATCTGCGATCAGATTAGGGAAGTGCAATACTGTAGGGTATTAAGTTTCAGCAAGATTGATTAATTTTTTCCTAAAAAACAAAGTGGTTAAAAAATTGAAAAAATTTAGGTCACTTTGGACCGAAACGGGTTAAAGAAAAGTAAATATCTAAAACGATATTATAATTTATATCTCCAAAAATTATATTGTATTTTCCATAGAATTGTAAAAATGTCTTATTATTTCAAGGGAATCTCGTTCCAAGCTGTTGTTTTGTCTTTAAACCATTGTTGCGTAATCATATCAAAAAGTCTATTGCCATCTTTCCATCTTTTTCTATTAATTTGAATTAGACACTCCTTAGAATTTATATACACTATATAATCATTAGATGTTAGTCGTCTACTAATAAAAATAAGTTCGATTTGTTCATTGTAAGAACCTCTGTAAAATTTCCCTCAATGTCTTTTATGCACTTAAGACTATCCGTAGGATTCTGCGCCTCTTAGATGTTGTTGCTTTTCCCTATAATTTCCGGGATCCTGGGAAAGTTGTCAACTACTCCAGGACTTCTGTTGATCCTCCTAAAGAAATTGTGAGATTTGAATATCCCCCCCCACCCCTCAGTTTTTAGGTACAAAGCCATTAAAAAAAGAACAACGTATCAAAAAAATTAACAAATACTTTTTAGTTCTGTATATAAATTGATATACTATTTTTTTAGAATTAATCATTACTTAAAATACCAGTACCTTTGAGACTGCTTACAATTATGTATCGCAGAGTATACACAAAAGTGTAAACAGCAAAATAAAATTTCCAATTATAGAGCCTTCTTACCTTGTCAAAGTCACTGACTTGAATTATCAAACTCCTCTCATATTTATAGACAGATTCTACGCAGCTATAAGTTGCAAACGCATAAAAGGGCATTATAGCAGAAAATCGAAAGATAGAATGCAAGTGACATTCTCATGTCGTTCATTGGACTTCCAACTTGATAGAAGATTCAAGAATGCAAACTTGCGCATTCGTGTATTGTTGAAAATGACTATCGATGATGCGTCATGTCTGGCTATTTCCTCTGTCGATGATAGCATAAACGATTTATGCATTTGCAAATTTGTGCTTCCACAGAAGTTCTTTTCAGTACAACAGAGAAATCAATTTCCTGGCAAGGTGAAATCTATTATTTGCCCGTCCTCCATGAGATTTTACCTTCCTTGGTCTTGTCATCTCATCTTATTGTAGTACAACAATGGGTTCGGAAATGGCATTGTTGGAGTAAACCATATCAGCGGAGCTTGGGATGACTCCAGGATAGTTTCCCAATTCCCAGACAAAGATACACCCTACGATTTAGTCAAGAGCTCACCCTGTAGAGGTGCATGTAAGCCCTGTGGAATCGTCGTCGATACAAATCCACATTTTCATTCCAGACCGGGAATGAAAGGATTAGTTTAAATGGAAATTTATGTAGGTGAACATCGAATACCCAATTCCAGGTGGAGACGATGCAATGAATGGGTATTGAACAATTGAACGGCGGATCCATCATTTCTGGTTTTCGATATATCCTCGAAATTATTTTGATACACGAAGTTTTAGATTAACAGTAGAACGAATCAATTAAAATTAGTCAGCGGATTAGAAACCAAATATATCCTAGTCATGTACAAGAATTTTGATCAAATTACTTTGAAACAGAAAATAAAATACCAATCACTATATAAAACATTTTTAGATAAGGAGGTATTTATTAGTGTATGTTTCTCTGCACTATAGCAGCATTTAAAATCAACGTTCTGTAAATGTATTCATAGTTCTTACTTTTATGAGAGCTCTATTAAATTTAACATTTCACTATGTTCTACCGAAAATTCGATAACATGTTTATTTGACCGCATTCTCTCTACACGTTTGACACATTTATGAAAATACAACTACCAATATAAACTTGATCAAAATCTTTCAAATAATAACATTTTTTAATTTTTAACTGACGACAAAAAAAAAAAAAGAGGAGGTTCTCAAATATACACGTTATTTTTTTATGTATGACCACGATTTTGATGATTCTTTTTTTATTGCATAGAGTTTACCTCGAAATTGGTCCTATTTAAATTTGAAAAAAAAAATCCACCACTAAGGGTAGAACAAAATTGGGAATGATTTATTTTTCATTCACCTGTGAACCGATTCTGTTGAAACCTGGCACACATATGTAGTTCTTATGACACTACAACATAATGGTGACCTGGAATTTATCTGACGATGGCGACGGAAGAATTAGTAAATTTTAGCCACAAAAAATTAGAAAATAAAAATTGTTTAACAAGTTTTTTAGATAATTCGAACAAGATTCATTAGCCATAAAAACATAATGAGCTATCTTTAATCGGATATTTAACATTAGTGCCTATGAAACTTATTTTTATGCAAATCCCTTGATTTTAATAATTTTAAGTCATGCATTTTGAATTTCGAAATAAATGATCTGTGAAAATCTCTTAAGGGGTTAGGTGGGTTTGAAAATTTCAAAAAAAACGAATTTTTTTTTTTTGTCTTATTACATAGTACAATATGTTTAAAATATTCTCCTAAAATTTCAAATCGATCCGAGTAAAATTCTAAGAGATAGACCCTTCGGAAGTTCCGCCCATCAGGCCACGTCAGTGCAGCGCTTTAAACTTTAAATGCGTTTATCTCAAAACTCAATTTTTTAAGTCGGTGGACATGATTTCTCGAAAAGTTATGAAGCGATTTTGTTCAAATTTTGCACACATCTTTGAAATAACATTATCTAGTTAATGAACGAAGGATTTTTTTTTTTTTTATTACAACTAATTTTTTCGAGCCAATACATGCCGAAAATTTGACCAAAAAATGTGTTTTTTTGTTCAAAGTCTGTCAACAATTCAAATTTTAATTTTTTTTTTTTTTTTGCTTCGTTCATTAACGAGATTTATCTATTTACTAACGAAATAGTTTTGGTTTTTTGATTTAAGATGAACCAATAATGAGTTATGCTGTCCACGGCAAAAGCATTTTTTTTTGAGAGGTCAAGGGAGATGAGGTACCAACGGCTGAGTTTTCGGAATTTTTAAATAAAAATTTCACAAAATACTGTTTAAATATGTATCTTTGCTATGCTGAATTGTTTAAATAAAATATATGATTCTATATATTAAAAAAAAAATTGTAAAAATACCCATTTTTTTGCACCTCTGAAACCCACCTAACCCCTTAAAGTAGAAATTGTTTGATTATCGTATTGGATCTAACCCATATATTATATTTTATTGATTAAAACTTTCTATTTGATTTATGAGACGTAAATTAAAAATATATTTCTAAAATACTTAGTACAATAATAAAATTAGTCTAAATATTTCAGCTTTGTTTGTTTCTTGAACGAAATATATTTTTATTCATACTTTTCCGTTCCCTGTAGTCAGTTTATGAAATTAAAACTTGTTTTACAAAGAAATTTGTATACAGCTTTACAAATAACTGATATTTTAAAGCTATAGTTTAGATTTTGAGCTTTTATTTGAAAGATATAAACTTCTTAAAAGTTGCTAAACCGATTAGCATGATTTTATTTAGAATTAATTAAAAAAATACGATGTTGTAAGCCTAAGGTATACCTCGAACTCAAAAATTCTAAAAAAAATTAATTTCCGAATAATATAACAATAATAGAGTATAAAAAAATCGATTAAACAGGTTTTGTAGATCTAGTTAAAAATAAATATAAAGGCGTTTCAAAATATCCCCGAAATTGAAAAATTAAAGGCTAGTTTTAAAATACATATCAAATCAAAATGTCCAACAAACGAGGTTTCGCTGTTTTCCGGAACAAAATTTGTAATAAATATTTTGATTAGTTCTTCGTAAACTAGAGCTTTGAAATTTTACAAACTTATATAATTTAGGTGACAATGCGACATAGACTATTTGACGTAATTTTAAATTCAATATGATGGACGCCCAACGATTTTTTTTTCTTCGCAACGCCCTTAATATGGATACCAAATGAAAGGATTTGTCGAGTAAAATACAATAAAGTGTAAAATGTGGCGTCTTCAAACTATTGTAATATAAAATACATTTTTAAAAACGTTGTTCTTATAAAAGTGAAAAACTAAAAGCAACAACTTTATATTAGCTAATCAATATTCAAATTGAAAATTGTTCGCGCCCAATGGTTTTGGTTTAAATAGTATATATAAATTTCTTGTAAGCTCAGAAAGAAAGTAATTTCATTCTTTTCAGTACATTTATAAAGACGTTGCTTCTTTTAAAAGTTGTTTTTTAATACATATTATATTTAACTATATGAGTACAATTGCTACGCTCAACTGTCTCTTGATACGATTAAATTGCGAATAACATTCCGTTGTGAGAGAGCAATTTCTGTGCGTGTACGCACGCAGAACCACTTCAAAATGATACGACCCCCTAAAACCTGGCACGTGGAGGAGGCATATGTGCCCCAAATATGAATTCTCAAAATTTGTCGAAGACAATCAATGCAGCAGAAAAGTGGATCCAATTTGCTTGCAAATTCCATTTGCTCATAACGTTGAAGAGCTGCACGTGAAACGAATGCAAAATTATCGATATGGAAATCGTCGATTAAACTTTGCGACTTTCCCCTTTCATTTCGAATTACTGCCCGTCGCGGCTGTGTATAAAGGACTAAAAGGAGTCTGGAAATTGACTAGAGGAGGAAAAAATGAAATTTTATTAGAAATTGCACGCATAGAAGGAGTAGGGCTCTTCCGGGGAATTAAAGATGAACACGGTCAATAGAACAGCAGCCCCTCCGAACAGAATGCGGCGCGAGCTGAGATACAATATTTTGGTCACGTAGTGTCAAAGTAATAAAAATTCCATTTACTGTCACTTTAAATAATGTAATAGCCGGGCAGAGTACCTTGTTGATGGTGTCCAACAGCCGGCCGAGCCCTCTGCAGCAGCAATAACACTTTCGGCTTTTGAAAGGCGATTCCGGGCAGCACCGGCTACAGGGGAGTCTTCCAGTTCCAACCCCAGTCCCAGTTCCAACCCCATTCGGGGCGGAGGCCCATGCAATCAGGGCGGTTGGAGCAGAGCCCCAAAGGAGGAGTCGTCGGCACAGGGTGCATGTATCATTCATTAGTGCTGTGTTATGGCATCATCCCCTGCACAAAGTATCCGAATTAATGGTTTTAGCCCTATAATGATGGCATTATACTAGCAGTAATAGCCAGGTAACGAGATGTACGGGCCCAGGTCCAGAGGGCAGGCCGTCGCCTTTCAGGTAATTAGAGTCGCCCGCAAAGGAATTATTCAGGCTCTGGCTGGTGTCCTCCGTCGGAGGCTGTTAAAGTCCCCCCTTAATGGAATGATTCATCTTTTGCATGCATATTTTATTTCGAACTCGCTGGAATGGCCTCCCGGGAGAGCGCATTAGCCAAATTTTAACGACAACGCAACGTCCTCATGTCCAAATATCTGTCGGACCTTAGCGAACAAACTTCGTTAGTCATATTTTGATTCATCTACAATTTATAGGGGTTGGGGATAGTGTAAAATGTAAATAAAAAATTTTCTTTTACATTTTTCCAAATTAGAATATTTCAAAAACATTCTGGGAAAATTCTAAGTTAATCCGATGAAAATTCTTAGAGAAATAACCAGGATAATGATTTTCAAATATAATACACAGCTAAATTTAAATATACACCTATCCCTCGATTTGCACGGTACTTAATTTACACGGTTTCGCTTTTCTGTGTCTCGTTTTACACGGTTTTGGTTTGCACGATTTTTTCAGGAACGTATCTACCGTGTAAATCGAGGGAGCGAATTTTTTTTAAATAATCTAATGAAATACAAGCTCTTTTGATTTAAAAGTTTTTGATTTATTTAGAGCATAGGGGGAGTTAAGGGGGATTTTCAGAGCGAAAATCGGAAAATTGATTCACTGTTCGTTTTTCAAATTATTTATTAAAAATCCATAATTCGATAACCACTTACCATCATGCTAATTAAATTTATTATTGCTGTTTTAAATATAAAGTTTTTAATTTTTATACACATGTACATTAAAAAAATACCCCTCTTTCAATTATTTTGTAATAATTAGTCCAACTTTTCGAAATTATTTGATTCAACCATTCTTTTGGCATTGAATCAACCACAACTTAAAGATTACTGATAGTTCATCTTCGATCTATAAATAAGAATAGAAGAAATAAAAAAAAAAAAAAAAAAACAGAAGACTGAAGAATAATTTAAATTCAAATATATACAATTTTTTACACATTTTTAATTTTTCTTCGCGAAATTTTACAAATTTCATAAAATCATTTAAAAAAAGCAAAAAAAATTGTATTAATCTACGTTAAGCTTAAAAAAAGAAATTTCATTTGAATAATATCATAAGAATATCGCACAAAATTACTTTTTTATTATTTCTTGATTTTTGGAAGTTTTTTTTTCCATATAATTGATAAAACTCTGAATCTTTTAAATCAATAGTAACACTTTTAACCAGTTAACTGTGATTGACGAGTATACTCGTCATGGAGAAGCGGAAAAATTTTGTGTATTGACGAGTATACTCGTCATGGGTATAAATCAGTGACCATTGGCTATTTAAATTGCAATTTTTGAGAAAAACAAAACATATTCGCAAATTTAAGGATGTTTAGAATATTTTGAGGCTATGCCGGAATAAAACAAACAAAAGTAGAAAATATAAACAGTTTGAGATGATCTCATGCGTCCCGGTATGCACTGGTTGAAAAAGTTTACCAGTTCGCATAATGAATTTATTTATGTACGATGATAACGTTTTTTAGATGTTAACCCAAAAATATGAAACTACAAGAACTCTTGTCAGTCTGAAAATAATTTAGATTTTATAAAAGAATTGGAAGCTGTCGGGCAGAGAAAGGGGCTAATTGCATGAATGTCAACAAAAAACCATTCCAAATACAAAGCACATGAACTGAGAGGCACAACATTTTCTTGGAAATTGTCTCCCTCGGTTTAGTGTTCCAAGAATTCAATCAATTTGTTTACCAAAAATAAGCAAACGATTCTGACTATCCCACGATTCATTCAAAAATTCACAGAACAGACAGGTTTTTGTGCATGGCCTTATCTTACCAGCGCACATAGGGGTATTTGTGCTAAAAAGCTGGCCAAAATTATTTGTTTAATTTTTAGTTACTTAAAGTGAGTTGGTAATATATCTTATATGTATTAGATGTATTTACGCTAATATCCAGAAACTAGCATTTCTGTCTAGCTATTCTTTGCGACATACTCCGTGTGGTAAAGTAAATTAAAAAATTGGAATAAAAAATGATTTGCCTCACAAGGAAACGTTCTCAGGTGTGTCTCACCGATTTCGATGAAATTGAAATATGTTGTAGAGCATCGAAAAATAAGAGACACGTATTTTTTTTTATCTGCGGATACGCAAGTTTAGGGGGTGAAAACCACCCCTAAAGTTTACCCCCAAAAACAGTTTTTCTTAAATATCTCAAGTTCTAATGAATTTTTTCGAATGAAACAAAATGGAAATGATGTCTCGTAAATATACTAACCTTTTGTAAGTAATCCGGTTCCCGGGGGTTGCAAACCCTATTTTTTATTTTAAAATAAATTATATTTTTGCGTCACAAAAATAACAGTTTCAGTTAAAAATCATTGACAAATATTTTTTTACATACGATTTTGAAAAACAAAATTGACCTGTTTTTGGGTTTTCCTGAAAAAAGCTCCTCAAGGGGGTAAACTACCCCTAGCACTAACACATGATGTATATTCTTTCAGACATCAGTTTTTTTCGTGAAAACCAGTATTAAGGGGTTTTTGGAGTCGCTGTTTACGAATCTGATATCAGATTTAAAAAATTCAAAATGGCGGGTCCAACATGGCGGACGAAATTTTATAAAAAGAACTATAAATAAAAGTTTTTGAGGTCTCTGATTACGAATCTGATGTTAAATTTAAAAAATTCAAAATGGCGTAAACGTTTAGAGCTCTGCTTAATAAAGCCATAAAGTTCTCTTATAGTGATCTCCTTTAGCGTTCCTTTGATTTTTACAAAGAAAATTAGTCACTATGTCATTTTTCTATATTTACCTGCTAGCGCCATATATGAAACAAATAAGCTCTAAAATAAATGGCGGATGTTTGCGGAAAATATTTCAATTCCAATAGATAGTTTATGAATCAGACCGTATTATGTAGTATAAATTTTTGCTTTACATCGCCGCACTATGTGACAAAAACATGAAGGAATATGGCGGAAAATTGTAAAATGCTATTATATTACACGTTTATTTCAATTATCAAAACAAAATTCAAATAGTGACTTTTGAAAGTTGTTATAGATTCAAAATATAGTACTCACCCTCATCTTCCAACTCCATAACAAAAAGTTTTTTTTCACCTTTCTTAAAGTACCCACAAAGCGTAAATTAGTGATCGGTTTTGGGACGCGTCGATAACGAAGACGTGTGGCTTCAGCGAAGACTAAATTCCGACTGGTGTAACGGTAAACTGTGAGGTGCGGGGCACAAAATTGTGCTACCACATAATGTCTTAAGTGTTCAACTATTATAAAATACTGTTTAATTCATTCTAATCGAAGTCTTGAAATTCGACTTTTGGCCAGGTTTTTAGTACAAATACCCCTATGTGCAGCGCAACTTATTCTGTGATTGACGAATATACTCGTCATGGCTCGATTCTGACGACACAAAACTGTGCTCACTTTTAAATGAGGGCGCCACAGTTAACTGGTTAAAACATTTTAATCTTGCAAATTTGAAAAGCTACACTTTGAAAATCAACATTTTTATTTTCGGATCAAATACGATTAAGGACTAAAATCAAAGCGTATGCATATTTTGTAATTAAAGGCATTTAATTTTAAAGTCGGATTTTTTCTCTCACTTTAGGATATACTAAAAAGGCGTTTTACTTAAAATTACATTTTCAAAGACGATGACCACAATATCTCCAAAACCGTTCAATAGATTATTATGAATCTTTTTCAATATTTTAAAGACATCAAAACCAAGTGTTTTAATAAAAGAATATTAAATTTTGGTTCATACTTTTTGTTTACATACCAAAAATGAATTTCTTTTTGTCGTTAAAACTTATGGTAGAGATTCAGAAACCGTTATTCTTTCAAAGGAAATTTTTTTTTTTTTAATTTTCGATAAACCACTAGATAAACTAATAAATTATAAAATATTAATTTTCTTTTAATTTCGGATAAATCAGTTCCTCCCAAGATTTGCCTTTTTTGTAAAACCGTCCTTAAGGGGCAAATATCTTTACAACCATCAAAAAAAATTTATTTATTTATTTATGTTTCATAAAATGTTTGGACAACATCTCAAGAATATGCCACCAAAATTTTAAAACTAAATTCAAAGTACATAGATAATTATGATTCAAATTTATTAGAATTGAAATGAAAAAAATTAAGTACCCATATATGGGTACTTTTGGGCTGATATAATTTTTTTATGTGTAATTAATAAATTCATCGATATTTTATTTAGACTATTTTCAATATAATTTCCGTTTAACCGTTTGTTTCCGAACAAATGGACTGTAAAGAAACTAATTAAATTTGAGCGCAAAATATATTTAAATTTTCCGCCTGATTTCAATTCACATTTTTCAGTTTTTAGTTGAATTTCAGTTCACTTTGAATTCGTTTTCAGTTTCTTGTTCAGTCTACTTTCAGGAAAAAATTGTTAAATTTTTTCAATCTGTTTTTAATTAAATTTTTTCATCCAGAAAATTTATGGTAGAAAAGTTTATAATTGTTTTAAAAAACAAATTAGATTACTTTAGAAGAATTTTTTTTTAACTTAACAGATAAATTGGCTTCACAAATCTGTAATCAGGTTTTTATTTTATTTATTCTGAACTATTTTATTTAATTATCAAATTCGACCTTTTAAAATTAGATTTAAAATAAAATTGAGACTATGCTATGCGTTTCTTTATATATTACTCTCGTATAAAATTCCTTCAAAGTGAATCATAAGCAAAATATCGTTTCACTTTCCTCTTTAAAAGTCAGTTGCTATACAAATTAAAAAAGGTGATGAAAGTCGAAAATAAAACGATGGACGTCTGCCATTAAACTGAGAAAATTACTCTGAAACACGCAAAGCATTTATTTGATAGTTTCTAGCAATTAGCAAGCTGTTTTCTGCGTGTCAACCGTTTTTAGGATGTCAAACTTCGTTACTGAAAAATTCGATAGTCTGACGATATTACGATAAATCAAACAATAAAAAATCATACCGATCGGACATCGTTTATTTGATTCTATTCGATGATATCTTAAATATACGATTAATTGATATATTTATCTGCGATTTAGATTCGATACGATAAACATTTTACGTTTTATTAATTGCTTAATAGGATGGATTTATGTTAAAATAAGGGCAGTAAATATTGAACAAAATGTTATATTATGTCCTTGAGAATTTAGCTTTAATGGATATCCATATTGCTATCGAAGGTTTTTGTAAAAGATGTAATGCATAAAAAAAATGTGACATGCATTTAAAATCAACATGTATATAAAAAAAATTTATATTGTGGTAGAATTTAAATTTTATAACCTTAAAGCTGATACCATCAAATAGAGTAAAATTTATATTTTCATAGATAAAATAGATAGGAAAATCTACTCTGAAGATGCAGGTGCAATATTCTCAAATATTTACAGAAGTGATTTTGATAAATCGATAATTTGCAGCACAATTTACCTGAAATGTTTAAGATGCCATAGTATATTCACCTGTATCCTCGAAAATAATTCAAAATTATGGTGCTGCATAACACCTCCCTTCGTTAAATGAATCGTTTTCGCAAAGCAGCCAAACTATTACACTGTCGCAAGAAATTCGAGACATGAATCAGTACGAAACGTTCGTCCTCCATATTACCTCGTATACTGCAATATATCATACATACGAGTTGTTAAGAAAGTGGCTCCTATAAGTGCAAAAAGGTATGCTACCCGAAACTCTCCCGGCTCTGTAAGCGGGATGAGTTCTTCTATAGCATATAAAATATATATGTATAGCATACACTTATCCGACGGCGACATTTTATGATAGCAACGATTTTGCTGCTTCCTTCTATCTATTTATGTATATACACATATTTTCGACATAGCACCAGGAAAGTTCTAACGAAAAAGTTTCAGCTTTCTTCATAAAGTGCCGAACGAAAATGACGATGGAAATAGTTTTTTTCCCTCTTTTTCGACTGGCTTCCATTTGAAGTTGAATGGTTCCTCGAAAAATATACAAACAAAAGAAAATAAAAAGAAAAAAAGAAAAATTCCCAGAGTTTCTCCGGAATTTTGATGATAATAGTAGAAATCAGAAACTCTGCATTTGATCTTACAACAACAGCAAAACTGAATGGAATATCTCTCGCCATTGAAATCACTTTAACTTGAATCATCTATGATAGTCTAATGGCGAGATAACGAAACTCCTCCGATTTACACGATTCACTTGAGTTTTGGCAATATACCCTTTTAGTGTGGTATCAGTTTCAAAATAAAAACGTATGACTAAACTTATTGATTCCACATAAAAATTCAAGCTTTATTTTTATGTAGAGCGCTCGGTTATAATACCATACATTTTGAGGAACCCTACCGTTCTATAATTATAAGATGTTGTTTCATATATATAAATGCCTCGACTAAATTTTAAGACGATCTTTATTTGCAATGATAGACGATATAGATGATGATATAATAAGATAATAATAGGGTTAGACAGTAAGGCGATAAGATAACCCAATAACACTAAAATATAATAAGAAAATCAGACTGTTAGATAAGAAAATTGAAAAAAATATTTTCACTAAAAGAAAAACATTGGTAAAAATAACCAAAATCGTAAGTCAAAAAATCGTCAATTGCCTGTCCACATTTCATGAATATTATGCGAAAAGGACCACGCACAAAATGTTCGGAAAAAAAAGTACCGTGGATTTTCTCCAAACTTCGGATTTATGCTCTCTGAATGATGCTGATCAAATGTGCTCATGGGCCCAACTTGATTTATAGCGATCTGAAGGGTCCAGCGAGCTTGGAAAGTAGGGTTTTGCCCCTGTACGATCACTGATTTTTGAAAATGTACCTCCCATTGTATATCAATATCTCAAGAAATATCGATGTTAGCAATTTGGTGTTCAGAACTTTTTTGTAGGAAATTGAATTTGCTACAAGTTTGTCATATTCACTTTTTCTATACCTTTTATTGTTTACGAGATAGGGGCAAAAAGTGAGAATTTCATGGAAAAATTGGGGTTAGTGACCCGTACTACCTCGCTGGTGGGAGTTAGGGTTACACCGCAATGGACACTTTTGTAGAGCATTGAATTCTGAAGAAACCCTACCATTGACCAAGATTATACCATAAAATGCCTCTGAGTTGTAGAGTTTTGAAGAAAAATAATCAAAGTTTACGTGTATTTTATATGGGAAATCTTTATACGCCTTGGTTTAGTACTTAATATTAATATTAATGGCTCCAATTTTCAGGGAATTTTTGTTTAGGTATTTGTCACAAAATTTCGAGGTGGGATTGAAAAAAAAAAAAAATAGTCACGAAAAAAAAGCACCCTAATATATATATTAGGGTGCTTTTTTTTCGCGACTATTTTTTTTTTCAGTCCCACCTCGAATTTTTGTGGCAAATACCTAAACAAAAATTCCCTGAAAATTGGAGCCATTAATATTAATATTAAGTACTAAACCAAGGCGTATAAAGATTTCCCATATAAAATACACGTAAACTTTGATTATTTTTCTTCAAAACTCTACAACTCAGAGGCATTTTATGGTATAATCTTGGTCAATGGTAGGGTTTCTTCAGAATTCAATGCTCTACAAAAGTGTCCATTGCGGTGTAACCCTAACTCCCACCAGCGATGTAGTACGGGTCACTAACCCCAATTTTTCCATGAAATTCTCACTTTTTGCCCCTATCTCGTAAACAATAAAAGGTATAGAAAAAGTGAATATGACAAACTTGTAGCAAATTCAATTTCCTACAAAAAAGTTCTGAACACCAAATTGCTAACATCGATATTTCTTGAGATATTGATATACAATGGGAGGTACATTTTCAAAAATCAGTGATCGTACAGGGGCAAAACCCTACTTTCCAAGCTCGCTGGACCCTTCAGATCGCTATAAATCAAGTTGGGCCCATGAGCACATTTGATCAGCATCATTCAGAGAGCATAAATCCGAAGTTTGGAGAAAATCCACGGTACTTTTTTTTCCGAACATTTTGTGCGTGGTCCTTTGCTTAAAAAATATTAATAGTTTTTTTCAAAACAGAAATTTTGTCAATATTTTCTAGACATAGAATACATAGACATACTATAAAAAACTAGTGCTTAATCGAAGGATAAAATAAAATTGAAAAAAACATAAAAGTTTCCTTCCTTTACAAAGTTTCACTCTAAAATGCGCCTAAATGCTTGTATCGATATTTTTCATTTTTTGTCCGAAGGTAGTACATATTCCGACTTAACATATAGGCCAATTTCTTTTCGGATAATACGTAGGGTTTCAAGATGGCGGATCCAAGATGGCGGCTGAAAATTTTAAATTTGAAGCGATTTTCATGAAAATTGGTACATAGAGGTTTTGCGGGATGGGGATTACAAATCCGCTGTCCAAATCTAGAAATTCAAGATGGCGGATCCAATATGGCGACAAAGATTTCCTGATTTCAACGGATTTTAATGAAAATTAGTACAATGATTGTTTTGAGGTCACTGATTTTGAATATTGTCAACATTTAGAAATCCAAGATGGCGGATCCAAAATGGCGACAATATTTCTCGATTTCATCGGATTTTAATGAAAATTAGTACAATGAATATCTTGATGTCACTGATTTTGAATGTTATCAAAATTTACAAATCCAAGATGGCGGAACCAATATGGCGACCAATATTTCTCGATTTCACCGGATTTTAATGAAAATTAGTATAATAAACATCTTGAAGTCACTGATTTTGAATGTTATCAAAATTTACAATTCCAAGATGGCGGACCCAATATGGTGACGAAGATTTCTCGATTTCGACGGATTTTAATGAAAATTGGTACAATGATTATTTTAAGACCACCAATTTTGAATATTATTAAGATTTGGAAATCCATAAAGGAGTTTTCGGGTTGAAACAATTTCTAGGATATAACAAACTAGAACATTTGAGAAGTGTTTAATTAGTGAGTATTTACCCAAAGCCGGGTGAAACCGGGTAATCCAACTAGTAAACTATGAAAATATTAAGTTTTGATAACGTTTTATTAAATTCGATAGGAAATTAAACAAAAAATTGATTAGGTAGGAGCAGTTAAAATTTCTTATAACTTTTTAAACATGTTTAAGTTCGTTAACATTGTTTGCATAAGAACACACATGTTTAAAACTAAAGTTTTGAATTAACTTCCAATTTTATTTTTCTGAGTATTGAATAATTTATAAAATATAATTGAAAGATTTTTGGAATTCTTCATGAAAAGTAAAAAAAATAAGAATTAATCAAAGCAAATTATCGATTTTAAGAGGTAATTTAGTGTTTTTTAAAAAAGATAATAGCAATTTCTAAACAGTTTACGAATTGATGTGTTGGAATATGTCATAAAAGAATTTTTCGAAATTCAAATTAATTATACTATAACTATTGCGTCTTAATCGTAATGCCTTAAAGGCATTTTTCTAGAAACCATGGTATTCAAATTTGCATGTAAACATAATGAAATTCCACAAAATGCAGCCGAAATATGAACCTTCATAATTTTTAATATGTATATTAGACATTTGAAACCAAAGTTTCAGATTTTTAGAACTTCAAAGAGTTCAGAAAAATGTTAAACATAATGTTGATGATTCTTGATTGTTATGACTTTTTTCCTTTCCTTTTTATATCCTATTCGAATTAATACGCTCATAAAATACCATAAACATAAAAAAATTCAGGTTCAATAAGGTATGGATTTTGACCAATGGGTTTTTGATAGAAAACAATAAAAAAAGTAATAAAATTCAGAATAATAAAAATATTTTTCGAGGACTTTGGGAAGCTTAAAATATAGTATAAAGAAGTTCCCAGATTTTACCTGAGGTCAATATAATTTTATGGACCGAATTATGGGAGAAAGTCAGAAAAGTTATTAAGACATTTTTGCTCATTTAAGTTTTCAGACAAACAACACTTCCCCACTCGGAGGAGTAAACTTTGAACTGCTCCGCCACTGTCGGCGGCACTCTTCGCTTTTCAATTTCCACAATTTCCACCGGAGTGCAGCGAACTCCTTTGTTTTGCTATTCATTAAATTTTTGCTCTGTTTGCCATTTCCATTAAGAGAGCCAAGTTTTAGCAATTTTCTAATTAAACTTCTTGTCATGTGTCACACCATCACCGAAGTCCAGTGGTCTTGAGTAGACGCATTTTGAAAATGTTCATTATATCTTCATTGATGAAGTGTTTTGACTGGATTGCTTCCAAGGTTAAATTCAATTCTTATATTTTTGGAATTTAGAAAATTAGGCAAAACGGCGGATAACTTTAAGATTTTTTTTAACTTGTTTAAATTATTTCTACAACCCGGTCTAGATTTTGGAGAATTGTTGTCTCTGAAAAAATTTACAAGATACTTTCTGTAGATTTCGAATCCGAAAATTAAAAAATGGAGGCATATCAAATAACATTGAGCCACATTTATTATAACCTTATGCACTATCATAATATTTATATATATTCATTTATAAGTCGGCATATCAAGAATTTTATAAATGATATAGTTCTACTATTTTTTTAGAGTAGTTAAATTATTTTGTACTCTCAAGTAAGTAATAGACCGAAGTTTAAAATTTTGAGCAAAGGCATTTTCAAAATTATCATATTAACTTGAAATTAAAGTGCAATTTATGTAAAAATATTTTTAAAATTGAGTATGCACAAAATTCTCAATTAGCTTCGTAGTCTGTCCAGGATATCATTTAATTTATTTTTTGGGGAATTGAAAAGTTCGCAACCTGAATATGAAAACGAAAATTGAGAGATTTTAAAATTATTTTTATTTTTCGATGTAATCTCCACTTTTCTCAATGCACTTCTTCCATCTGATGTCTAAAGCCATTATAACATTTTTAAAAAATGCCTCATCTTGGCTCTCAAAATAGGCATTGACGGCAGCTTCAATCTATTCGTTTGATGAAAATTTCTGTCCTTCTAAATGTTTTTTTAGATTGGAGAAGAGGTGGAAATCAGATGGTGCCAGATTAGGCGAATAAGCGCGGTGTGCAAGTAATTCGAATCCACAATTATGGATTTCAGCCATCGTTTCGCAGGACGTGTGAGGACGTGCGTTGCCATGTTTGATTTTCTCCATTTTTAAAAATCGGTTCACTTAACGCTCAATAAAACTCTTAACCAAATGTAACACTAAAATGAAACTTCACACAATGACAACTAAAGAGTTACTGAATGTAATGAAGGCAGAACGAAATAAAAATTTTAATCATGTCTATATGAGACCGCGAACTTTTCAATCCACCCTCGTATGTATAAAATTTTCTTGGTTGAAATGAATTTACAACAAATTTGATTTTCTTCAATTAGTACTTAGATTAGTAGTTAGATTTTTTCCCGCAGACAGAAAAATGTATTAATCCTATGCATATGATAAATGATGTCATGCATTTCATTCTAACCAGCTAAAATAAATAAGGGATATTTTCTTGGGTATTAAAACATAAAAAACATGATTTTTATATTTGGTATATAAGATAGTTATTTAATAAAGGTATATCTCCATTTCAAAGTTTATGATTAAGAACCTCCATAGGCCTGTAAAGTACAAAAATATCTTGTTGCTTTAAGGTTTGTCAAAGCAATTTATTGTTAATTAAGGAATGAATATGGAGACAAGTTTCTTCTTCCCACTTTTTATAATACAATCTGTTATTTAACTTGAATCATTCGTATGTATTGTATGTTTTTCTGGTTCAAAATTTGTACTTCAATTTTAACTCACTTCCAATTATCCGATTTTGATGAAATTTGATTAACTAACGTAAGTCTCGTGACAATATAATGTAACATATCTTATACCGTTCTAAATCCAATATGACGGCCGATCCAAGATGGTGGATTAGCTTTTTCGTCATAACCTTTTTGAAATTGAACTCAAGTGAAAGGTTTTGATGAGCAAAATACGACTAACTATGTTAAAAATCCAGAATAAAAAGTATAAAGTAAATAAAAGTAAAAATATTATTTATATATATGTATAATTTATAAAAACTTGGAGCGTTACCATTACTTTTCATCAGTGGCGGACTAACAGGGGGGCGGAAGGGGCGGCCCGCCCCGGGCCTCCGGTCTTGGGGGCCCCCAAATGCCTTCGCGTTACCCTCATCAAATCCTAAACAAGACTTTAAAAATGTGCTTAGTACCTACATAATTTGATCAAGATCAAAACACTACAGCCATCTAGACTTTTTACGCGGTACTAATATTCTTTTAACTTTGCTGAACGCGTCCAATACGCTGGGGGAATTCCCGTCTTTGTAGCGGGTACTTCCCCAGGAATCCCTGAATGAATGAAGTGCAAATAATTCACTCTTGTATGCCTATATTTACATTCACTACATTATATTTACGTCGAAAAATAAACATTGGTCTCATTTAAAATACATTAAATTTCATTACGTTGAAATTGATGCATATCATATGAATGCATAGACCGATTTATACAAGAATTGTCGACACGATACGGGGCCATTAAACAAAGCAATAATATTTTCCAAATTATTGAAACAAAGTTTATGCTAGAAGCTTCAGATGACGCTCTAGCTGTAGCAGTTGACAATCTGATACAAAGGCTATAGCGGGATAAGTTGGTGAAAATTGCCCCCAGCGGAATCGCTACGACGCGACGGGTGGCGCTTTCGATAGGTTGCGTCAAAAGATGCCTCCATGCCAGTTTTTAGCCCTCTAAGTCTACAGTTACCGGTAAAATCGGTTTCGCCCCTTTTTTCGAAAATAAATTCGTACGGCCGCAGTTTTTATCCAAAAATTTTGAAAATTTCCAAAAACCTTTATTTTTATGTTACCAATAATCGTGGAGGTCAAGAGAGCCATTTTAATTTTTCAAATTATTTTTAGGTTAGGAACCCTATTTTTCGCCAAGTTTTAAACCATTGTTTTTAAGTCTTTTTTTCCGTTCTTTCGAATGGCGGAATCAAAATATCCAATTTCAGGGTGCGTCATTCCGAAAAATCGAAAAAACGGTTTTTTTTTTTGCATTTTTTCCACTTATTTAAGGCATAACCTAAAAATTCAAGGGCGTAATACTTACCCATACAACCAAAAATAGTCCAGGACTCATTTTCAGTTGAAAACATGATTGCAGGATCGATTTTTATGTTTTAAAAATCGAAAAAACTAATTTTTTTTTGGTATTTTAACGATTTACTTGATATATAACATTGAAATTAAAGAGCGCAATGCTCACCCATATGACCACACATGAGCAAATTTTCAGAATTTTTGGATAAAAACTGCGGCTGTACGAATTTATTTTCGAAAAAAGGGGCGAAACCGATTTTACCGGTAACTGTAGACTTAGAGGGCTAAAAACTGGCATGGAGGCATCTTTTGACACAACCTATCGAAAGCGCCACCCGTCGTAGAGATTCCGCTGGGGGCAATTTTCACCACCTTATCCCGCTATAGCCTTTATGATGAATTTGACAAGGAGCAAGTTTCCCAGGTACCACAGGCATGTAAAAGCCACCGATACGAGTATGGACGTTGCTGCCAAATGGAGAGCCCAAGAAATCCTTCAATTTATAATAAAATGGGACTTCAGTTAATCCTTACCCTGTATATCGCTTATGCTTCAATACTTCTTGACCATTTGCATTTCGGTTGCATCATGCGAGAGGAGTTTTTCGAAACTTAAACTAATTAAAAATTATCTTCGATCTACAATGGATTAAGAGCGACTAGTTAATCTAGCCGTGCTTTCAATAGAAAGAAAAATTTCCAAACAAATCGATTTCACAGAAGTTATTGAGGAGTTCAGTAAATTGAAGGCACGAAAACACATATAACACTCTACAAAAAATAAAAAAACTATCTTTGATTTATTTTATCTAATTTTTTTTTTTTTTTTTGATCGATTCGTATTTTATTTTCCTCATCCATATCCATTCCATATTGTAGGTATGTATGTTTATTTAGCCTAAATAATTTAATTCGAATTTAAATTTCACTTGGCAGATTTTAACGAAATAAACATAAACACTTATTTATAATTACAAATGTGAACTGAATAAAAAGCTTGTAAAACTACATTTTTTCTAAAGCTGGGGGGCCTCATTCAGCTTTGCCGCCCCGGGCCTCTGTCGGGCTTAGTCCGCCACTGCTTTTCATCTCATAGTTATTGTAACTATAACTTGTAATTGTTGTCTATCTTAGTTAAACGTCACTAGCTATTATAAATTATACACATATGTATATAAAAAGCTTGATTTAAAAAACTTTATTTTACTTTTAACAAACAAAACAAGGGAGTAAGTAAAAGCTAAATTTAAGTAGAAATATAATAAAATCAACCCCGATATTTCGTAACATCAATCGTTCTTATAAGTTAATAATTTTCTTTCTGAATCTGGAAATTGGTTTTTCTTTGAGTGTATATTCTCTGAATTACATCTATGACTAGTATACCAAAAAATATTAAATTAGGATACTTTCCTAATATTAAAAAAAACTTTATACTTCTGCCTTTAGTTCTGACAGATATTATCTACCACTAAAATACTTAAAATAACAAATTAAGGAATTATTGCAATTGTGCTAGATTTTAATACCATCAGAAATTACTTTCTATTCTTATGGTTAAGAATTTGAAACTCGATATGTTAAAAAGTGTTACGAGATTTAATTTTGTTGGATTTTGAAGTAGTTCTGTATTTCTTCTAATAAACTTGATGAAGTAATTTGAAAAATCTATTGGAAAATACTTTTAAGAGTATTAGAAATCTAGTCCAAGATTATTTACAGTGTTGATCTCTAGGCACTATAGGCGCTTTTATTAAGCCGACATAAAAGTGTCAGCCCTTACATCGCTCTGTGACGAGTGCTCGAACGTCCAAAACGCTTTCCAATCGGAGACGAATGACTTTTTAAATGTTCCGGAAAATCAATGGATCCCGGATACGTTTGACCGGATTAAAAAAGGACCCTTTGGTGCAGTAGTCAGGGCTGCGGTGTCCTCGACTGGAGTCAATCGCCCCCTTCACAGGGTGTGTAGATTAATTTGGGTGTGATGAACGTTCTGGGGGGGGGGGGGGGGGGGGGGGGGGGGGAACAAAAGACGACCCTTCCTTTCTAATGGAAGTGCTCCAGTCCACTGATCGGGATTTCGAACATGTCCCGGACGAAATCAGGATCGAGCCATTCAATCCAGAGCTGTCGTAAAACACCCGCCGCCACCGTCCACCACGTCGTCGAAAGGGCCCCCATGTGGGGCCCGGACTGGCGAACAAATCAGCCCCAATCTTTTATTCGGCTTACAATGTCAGCACGACTAGTGAAATTTATTTTGTATTACTTTGGTAAGTACTGAAAGTGGAGCAGGGCTGAAATCCCTTAATTCGAAAGTCAGAGTGGGGCTAAAGGACTGACTGCTCTCCCGTTCCCATCCTGTGGAGTCCTGGATCTGACAGCTATTTTTTTCCCGGAGGCTAATCGGGTGTTTGTGTGTGTGTGCTGCATACACATGTATTTGTGTGCGGGGGTGCAGCGCTTGGTTTTCTGGATGAGAGACCCATTTCCGCATGATCTGGGTCTTGAAATGAAAACGTCATCCATCACCGCTTTAAGTTGTACGCATTAGCGATTGAGTCTGGCAGATTGGCTTCGAGGACACAATAACGAGGAAGAATTGCGGAGTGATGGATTCATCAGACGAATTTAATCCGCTTCGGGATTATTGTCGAGCGCATTTTGTTATTTTTGTTGTAGTCTGTTCATTGCGATATGTTCGATAAAAGATAAATATTAATACCTTTTTACTCTACTCCGGTCGGAAATGATGAAAAATCAGTCTGAGGACATCCTTCATAATGACTGAATTTGCTTTTAGTAATGAAAATTTAAGAGAATTACGATTTTGTTGATGAACCTGTTGTTGACCAGAGAATTATTCTTTAATAAATAATTACACATTTTTCTGGATGTTGTAAGGATATGCTTAAGTTTTTACATATGACGATATTTAGAAGAAAATTAAGAGATCGAAACTTCTTGGGAGAGGTAGGAAATCTAGATTTTTAAAATATCGATATGACAAAAATGTAGATTTTTCTAAGTAAGTACAAATTACAAAATCTCGAATCGACAAAATTCGACCTAATACAATTTCGATTAATCTCGACAATTGTAGACACATAATTTTACAAAATCTCTATTGACTAAAGATTTTCCTTATGGGACATTCCACGTCAACCGGGCCACCTAAATGACCAAAAATCATGAAGACCTAGAAAATTGTTTTTGGGCTTAAATTTTTGGTCTATCTTTACTCTTCAGAAATTGACCTGGCGTTTTGAAAAATTCAAAATGGCGGATCCAATATGGCGGTCAACTTTTCAAAAATGAATGAAATTTGAATAAAAAAAATACTATGATATTCTGCATAAAATGATAAGTAAGAAATGTCTTTTGCAAATTTTTGAATAAAATAGCCGTTTTTGAGAAAAAAATTCATGAATTTTTAAAAATTTTCTATCTTGATGAAATCCTAAATTTCGGTCTTATATAGGAAAAAATTGACAATTGGCATATTAGAAAGATTTAAAAAATTCTCAGGTGTTAGGAGGTTGCTAGTGGTGAATGCAATGTCAGATGTCAAAAAAATTCAAAATGTCGGATCCAATATGGCCAATATGGATTTCATCAAGATAGAAAATTTTTAAAATTCATGAATTTTTTTCTCAAAAACGGCAGCTTTATTCAAAAATTTGCAAAAGACATTTCTTACTTAGAATTTTATGCAGAATATCATACTATTTTTTTTATTCAAATTTCATTCATTGTTGAAAAGTTGGCCGCCATATTGGATCCGCCATTTTGAATTTTTCAAAACGCCAAGTCAATTTCTGAAGAGTAAAGATAGACCAAAAATTTAAGCCCAAAAACAATTTTCTAGGTCTTCATGATTTTTGGTCATTTAGGTGGCCCGGTTGACGTGGAATGTCCCTTATACAAAATATTTATCGACTGAAATATTATTTTTACTTGAAAAAAGACGAGATTTCGTTAGGCAAGATTTTCGTGGTCGGTATTTTAAAAATCGAGATATCATACCCAACCCATCAAGGTATTTTCAAACTGAGGATTTTTGCTTTTCAATTATTAACAAAATTTCGATTTTTGTCATATCGATATTTTGAAAATCTAAATTTCATACCCCTTCGGAAATTTTGTTCAAATTCAATTTATTTAAAAACGTTTTTACATGTTCCCCATGAGAGAAATAAGTACTTGAATAATTCTACTTTAGTTCGTTTAAACCAAATGTTTTTTCCATGAAGAATAAAGATGTTTTCACTTTAAATATTAACGATTTTATTAAAAATTACTATTTCTATTATGACGTATTGTGACCGGAGGTGAAAAATGGATCTATTTTGAGAATCTAAAACGAAAAAAATCATTGGTTGATCCTGGCCAACCGACAAAATCGACTCCAAAGTTGAACATCCACGCTAATAAGACAATGCTCTATATTTGGTGGGATATGGAAGGAGTTGTCTATTACGAGTTGTTAAAGCCGAATGAAAAAATCACCGCTGAGCGTTATGAAAAACAGTTGGAGAATTAGTACAAAAATTTGATGAAAAACAGACCATTAATTGCATCGAATCGACGAAAAATGATTCTTCTTCATGATAACGCTCGGTCTCGTGTTGCTTTGAAGGTCAAACCTTCCCACACCCAGCGTATTCTCCAGACCTGGCTCCATCAGACTATCATCTGTTTCGGTTGATGCAGCATGATTTAGAAAACAGGCATTTCAAAAATTATGAAGAAGTCCAAAAATGGATTGCTGATTAGATAGCCTCAAAGGATATACCTTTCTTTCGCCGCGGAATTCAATTGTTGCCAGCAAA
The DNA here is from genome assembly GCA_949715965.1 of Dysmachus trigonus. Classification (NCBI taxonomy): domain Eukaryota; kingdom Metazoa; phylum Arthropoda; class Insecta; order Diptera; family Asilidae; genus Dysmachus; species Dysmachus trigonus. The sequence continues at coordinate 69,737,165 of OX454323.1, forward strand.
ATGGGAGAATGTTGTAGTTGCTGAATATTTTGATTAAAATCATTACAATTGTTATCATAGACATAAACGTTCAAAAAACATAAAAAAACAGCGACTTTCAATGCAACCACCTAATATATTGTGTTATTTAATAAAATATATATTTTCGTATTAAATTTCTGTATTTTGCAGTGCAGCAACCAGCAGTATATACAGTGTACATAAACAAGCAATAAGCTTATTATTTAAGAATAATAATGATGATATTTATTTTGATTGCGATTGCTCAAGAAATAAGATGTTATAAATATATAATATAAATATAAATATTCGCGTGGAACAAGCAGGTAATCTACAAACCAATCTCCTATTTTTTAGTGGTTGAAAAGTCAACTCAAGCTTAAATGAGGCTTTGTCGGAAAATAATTCGAATATTTGTAAAAAAAATTCCCATTTCAAATTCACTGTCTTTTTTTAGTTAAATGGCATAGTAACGAATGGTTTTAAGAAAAATTTGTCAAAGAGACTTTTATTTAAGGTTTTTTTTCGTTTATTAGGTCTAAACTGGAAAAAAAACCTAAATCCAATAGAAATAACATTAAATCAATAATTTTCAAATATAATTTGGCACCAATGTCACAAATTATTAATTTAACTACGTTTTGCATTCAATTTTGAAGTTAACAATTTCTGTAAGTAATTGACAATAAATAAAATACTTTATATTCGGTATTAACTATATTTGTTGTAACATTAAAATTTTAACTATGTTGAATATCCGATTTAATGAGTTCCATAGTTGTTTCAAATACGTTTTAAATGTACAACGATCCGAAACCAATTTTAGAAACTCGAGAATCAGAAATGCGAAATTTTTCTCAGTAGGATACGCACTTCAAAGTTTTTACATATGGTTTAAAAAATTTATAAATTCATATATAAAAAAGAATTTAACTGAAAAATATTATCACATTTTTCTAATGTCCATTTACAGGCTTTCTCCTTAAGGATTTTAAGGACTAATTAAAATGTGAACAAAACTTATTAAAAAGGTGATTCCACAAATTTTGATTACTATGTTACTTCTCCAAATTATATATTATAGTTTGATGAATACTTTGTCAGTTTTAAAATGTTTGGGAATTTTCGAAAGTTGGAAATGAATTTCTAAGATAAACAAATCCATAGTCAAGTATAAATTTAATATTTTAAAGTTTGTTCTTCGACTATCGTTTTGGACAAGTGCCTAAATGTTGTTCAACGCTTATCGCTTGATTTTAAATAGTTAGTTCTGAATAAAAAATATTATTGTACATACATGCTCGTAAGTTTTATTTGAAACCTTAAAGCAATTCAAAATTTTTAACGTTTGAGGTTATAAACTTATATAATTTTTTCAATACACACACTATAAACGGAATAGAGAGATAAAAGTAAAACAAATCTAAGTGAGGATGAGTTGGATAATAAAATCTTCTGAAATATCACACTTGCTTCAATAACTATCAAAAAGAAAGTAGGACCATACTTCTAAGAGGTCATCAGGGACATAAAGAAAAATAAGGAAAGTCTCTGTCAAGAGCCGTCTTCAAATGCGGGCTCAAGCGAAATCCTTGAAATAAGCTTTCAGTTAAGTAGTCCGTCTCTTCCTCCCCTAGACAAGTGGAAGGAGTTTCATCCCACAGGATATCGTGACAGGATAGGGGCAAATCAACTGGTGAAGCAGAAAAGTTTTTCGACATCTTCCGAGGTATATTGGAGTTTATGCGACAGTTTTATAGAAAAATCACAGGAAGAAAATTTGGAGGCACCAAATGTGTGCCCGAAGGAAAGCCTTTGGGAAAAGTGCTAAACTTGTGAGGGGGCACGATGATTGCACAGACAGGACCCGAATCAAGAATCTCGAATCCGAATTTCAACTGAAATAAAACCTGGAGGCATGCAATAAAGCGATTTGCCTCGTCTGCAAAATTTTTACTCGGCCAAGTCCCACCAGCCTAGCCATCTTTATTGCACTGATTCGCTAAGTGCTTAAAAATGGAGCGGGTCCATTAGGAGAAGAGGGTTGGAAAGGGTTCTCAAATTTTATTGCCTTCAGCAGGAAAATTTTATGGAGAACCATAAAATAAGCGGAGTTTTCGAGATGAATTTGGATGGGAAAAAATTTTTTTTTAAAGTTAGACAGGTGCACGATTCCATAGATATGGTACTTGTGAGTAATGAGAAATTGCAGATTTATTCACTGAGGGAAGTACTTATGTAGTATGCTCTATTTACCCGCTCAGATGTAACTAAAAATAATTTCATAGCTTCATACTCTACAGGTTATTTTTTAATTGGTTTTTTCGAACGAGTAGGTACATATCAGAGGTTTTTATCATCATTTAACTAACAATATTTATTTTAATTACTATATAAGATTTCAACGTTTTTATTATTTGAGTTATTGTATTATACTATCTGCTTGTATTAATATAAATGTGAAGTGTTATAATTAATAATAAAAAATAATAAAAAATAATAAATGACAATTTGCGTAGTAATAAAATGCACCCTTTTCGAAACAAATACTAAATTTAAAATATTTAATTTAATTCTTTAAATAAATTATTTTTTAAAGATTTTTTACTCACCTAAAAATTCTCGTTTTAATCCTTATATCGATATCAGTATCTGAAACAAATAAAAATATAAATTATCATTGTTGTTAATTTAAGTTAATTTAAACGCAAAATAAATTCAATGAGATAAAGGAATTTTTATAAAATTTAATAAGTTATTTAATTCCGGGCTTATATTTTATCTAAAAACACAAAGATTTAAATCGTACTTTTCTTTTTAAATAACATTATTCAAAGTATATCCAATTTTTCTTATGAATCCGATTTGGTAGAAAAATATACCAATTAAATGGCAACAGCACAACTCAGAACTCACAACCCGAAATACCATCAGAGAAACCTTTAATTTTAGCAAAAATTTCGATATCATCCATATATAGTAGAGAATCAGCATAATAAAAAAGGTTAGGAAAGTCATTAATAAAAATTATATATAATAGGGGTCCAAGATGACTACCTTGTGGAACCCCAGAAAAAGCCTAAAATATATACATAAGAAGGCATCCAGTTGGGTAAAGATGAATGAATCCCTAAAACTGAAAGCTTGTTCACTAAAACAACGTTTAAAATAAGGTTGGATCTGTCAAAATCTTTCATAAAGTCAGCGTAGATGACATAAACTTGATAACCCTCTTCCAACACACACAAACTAAAAATGTTTAAAATGAGCAGGTTTGTAATAAAAGACATTCCTTAAACAAAACCATGCTGCTCAATATAAACTGCTTCTTTAAAATTACAATAGAGTTTGTCTTTGACAAAATTGTTAAAACTTTAATTATTAATCACGTGATGTGAATCAGTTTTATGGAGAAGTTTAGTGTAAGAAAACCAAATTGTTCCAAATTGTCAAAAAGCTGCCCAAAACTCGAAATTCCGCCCGATAAGCTTGAAATTAAGTATACAGAGGTTTTAAAAGTTGCCGATTTCACATTTGAAAAAAGAATTTCATCAAAATTTAAAAATTCAATACCAAAATGGGAGACAAGAAATGTTACATACACAATCGAATTTAAATAAAAATTGGTACATTGATGTTTTAGGGTAACTTATATCGATACTCGTATCAAAATGGAGAAGTTAGACATTTTGATACCAATATGGTGGGTGGTTCTTCAAAAAAATTGGTTTTTAGTGGCTTTATTGTGATATCAGAATTGTAAAGCTAAAAATTATGTATTCTTACAATTTCTATAATAAATTAGTAAATTTTAGCAATTTCAGAACACCATATCTTATCCGTCATCTTGAATATTAAAATGTAAGTATATAAAATATTTCAAATCAGCAAGTTCTAAAACCTCCATGTCCCATTTGTTATAAGAATCTTGCGTATTTTTACAATTTTTGGTCTGCCATTTTGGATTCGCCTTTTAAAATTTCGAAGCTAAAAGTATCCTATATGAAGACGTGATGCTGTACTTTGACCTTTCCCTGATATGACCTTCAGAAGTCAAATGTTTAAAGTGTTGAAGGTCAGATTTGAACTTAAAATTTCGTGCTCTTTTAATTTCCGGGATCAAAAATAGGGGTTGCAATTTAAACAAGTCAACTTGACCTTCAGTCGACCTTGAAGACCGAGGTTGAGGTCACCGTTTAATTGTCAGGGAAAAATCCTACAACTTTTCAAGTTATTCTGCCATTCCGGTACTTAATTGACACGGTGTATTTAAGTTACTTGGTAGAAGCAACTTTGAAACTATTGAGTGTTGCGTGAATTCCTTTTGGGTAATTACTCACTTACTCAAATATAACAATATATATAAAAATCATTGAAATCGGAGGTGGACAATCTTGGCGGTCTCCTTATAAGAATATATTTTAAAAACCTTATGAGCTCGTGATTTTATATGAAGTTAAAGATTTTTGTAAAAATAAATATTTTCTTGACTAGAAATAGTTTTATAAACACCTAATGGAAGACAACACCAACCGGCTATATTTTGATTTTCATTGAAAAACTTCAGTAAGTAATAATTGATTTAAGTTGAAAAATAAATGAATTTCTCTGAAGTTTCAAACTATTCTATAATTAATTAATTTATCATATCGTAAGAACAATTCAGGAACTCGTCTAACGCCTTAACAGATTTATTTCATACCCCACTTCTTAACTAGTAAAGGTCTTTAACACTTCTTAAGGAGTTATTTTTTTAAGGTATTATTTTAGCTAAAGCCCATTTTAATACTCATCTAACTCTTGAAGGGCTTTGCAAGAAAAATATTGTTTGTTGGGTAATAACTATAAATTTTGAAAAAAATAGACTAAGGCATTAATAAAAGGAAATTTTAAATACAGAAGAATTTTTTCTAATTTTTAATGTAGTTAAAATTATAGCTCTATTAAATCGACGTGATTAGTGTCAAGGACATTTTATTATTTAAGCATTCATAAAAACAGCCACAATAACTTCGTGGTTAGTTTTAGAATCACAAATATAATCACCATCTTATTTACAATGGCAACTAATTAAAATTAAAGACCACTTTTCTCGAAATAATTACCGCCATTGAATTAAGCACTCCGCACCTCCTCACCGAAATTTCTCACAATTTTGTTCGTTTGAAATTAGAACATATTTCACAGCATAAATCAGACACCCGCGCATTTTACCAAATTTAATTTATGTGTGAAATTCAGTTAGGGAACATTCACTTTTTCTCAGAAGAGATTACACAACACAACACACGCGAGATTTCCTTTAAGACTTTTCGACAGATTTGATTGATTTCGGGCAGAAACAGCACGCGTATGGACCATAAACAGCTCTTGGCAACAGAAAAAAGAATACGATCACCTTCAGCAGCACTTCCCCGCGTGTGTCGCGTAAGCATTTAGAGCCATTTAAGAATACACCACCCCATAAACATCGTCTTGTTTGGCGGTCGCACATACCAAGTGGATTTCTTTTATATTTTTCGGTCACTTACTTAGCACGCAATCGAGCTATATCCGGCGAAAATCAATAGCCCTTTTTATTCACGACAACGTCTGCCCAGCCGGGCGAATTTAAAGCACCACGAAACGGCGCGACGGGTGTTTCACGGAATAAACCACAATTTCGAGCTGCCATATGACAAATTACGAACGAGCCTATCATCGTCAGCAGGAATTCTGCTAGCGCACTTACACTTAAAGCCCTAAAAGCCCGAGCTAACAATAAAAAATAAAAGAAAAAAAAAGAAAATTCCGAAGGCGAACGCCCTTCGGAGCCCGGCAACCAATTTAATAAAAGCCCTTCGCTTGTGATTCTCCGGTGACTTCACCTCTGATTCAAATAGCTCGCAAACGCGACGCTTGTCGCAAAGGGCGGAAGATGGGCCACGTTGCGCCTTGCATTGAAGTGGGATCAAGGTGCTCAGGCTGACGTGCGGGCGGCGTGCTCGGCTTTCCTGGAGGAATCCCGACCCTTCCTGTTGTCACCCCATATATATAAGCGGAAATTTCTGTGCGATATGTAAACACGTAGCCCTGTTGGGCCCCCCAAAAACCCCAAAAAGGCTTTCGGACTGACACCAAACAGCCGCGTATTACGCAGCTGTTAACACTTTCGTGACACAATATTGCGAGTACGTGACGACATATTCTCGGGTGCAGAACTACGTTAAAAATCCACAAAAGCTAACTATATTTTGGGGAACAAAAAATGACATCGACGAGATGTGTCCTATTTGGGGATTTTACGATTTAATCTCATGGGACCAGGTCAAGGGATCCATCCATAATCGCTCCATTATCCGAAATCCCAAGGGATGACCTTATATAAACTCGAACGTTAAAAGGTTTGCACATGGCCTGCACCTTCCCTGCAACCTTAAGGGCAGGATTTCTGACCAATTCACTCACCCTGGTATCCAATTAAAAAAAAAAAAAAAGTTTTCTCTTAGCTCTGTACCTTAAACCTTATCTGACCAGACAGGTAGGTACCTTTGCCACTTTGAAATCATTCCTTCAGGCTAAAGCAAACATTTACATGGGGCAGGTTGTTCCGTGATACACTGAGAGAAAAAATATTGTAAAAACAATAGAAACAACATAAAATCAATAACTTTCTGACTTTTGACTAAATTTTAGATAATTTTCTTTTGTTCATATATTATGTAAACATACATAATTTTTAAATATAAAATTTAGAAAGTGTATCACTTATTACACGACTATTACTATTTTTACAAAATAATAATGTAATTTTGTGCAATTTCCCCAAAACGATGGTACATTTTTCTTTCGTTTAGATAACGTTCTATTACAATATGTAAAATATTCAATTTTTCTATATATAAATTATTTTACTAAATTCGAGAAAAATATTCCTTTTGATTTATGTAAAGATATACGTTTTTTTTATACAAGTCAGGGAATCCCTTACGCAATCTGTATACTTTTCCATATTTTGTACACAGTGACAACACTAAAATACAAACGCCAAATGATAAAAAACCGTCTTTTCGGCAAGGTGGCGCCACAGTCCACACACACTATGTAAATTTATAGTCTTGAAAAGAAACAAATGATAAATTTTATAATTTTTAGTCAAATCATGGCTTTGTGCGACATGTTCTTTATTTTTCTTGTACAAAGCTATACAATTTTTTATCAATAAATTTAATATGTATTGTGAATTTCTATGTAAATCTTGTTTCTCTATAAGATTGCTATGGCTGTATGTATTGTGTTAATTTGTTATTTAAATCTTGACAGAGTCGATCTATAGTGTTTAAAATGTTAAATATTGTTACAATAAGCATGTCAAAATATAGGAACATATGGTATGTCAAAATATACATTATATATGCGTACATCATAGTTTTACCCAAACTATAGGCTCATCTTATTACCACACATTTCAGGTAAATTTTTTTTTGGTGTGTATATTTGTTTTTAAATTAAATATATTGATATTTTGAAATTCGTATTCAGATTTTCGTAGTAAAAATTAACTATCTAGAGCTTTTGATTCAACTTTTACTAGTACATACTTATTTACTTCAAAATTGTCCTTTTTTGATTTGAATGAATGATATAATTGCTTTTATAAAGAATTAATGTTGAATTTATGTTTTTGAAATAAAAATATATATTATGTTTGTATTGTACTTGTACCTACATATATATTTAAGTATGGCTGTGTAGACCATGATAACAACTTTAGTAAGTTTTTTATTTTTCGTTTAAAAGAATTTTTCGAGATTTTTTGTAATTATAAATTTTAACAACTTTAAATAATAACTAATATTGCATAATTATAGTTAGGAATCGTATACTTTATTAAAGCTATATTTGGAGCAAATACGATATTCCATTATTTTGTAAGAAATTTTTTAAAATTCCTACAATGCGGTTTTTTTAAAACTTAAGCCTATTTTTCTAGTTAATTAATTATTATCTAAATTTGTGTCTTTTATTCAGATTATTCTTTTCTTTTATGGTAATTGTAGTTCAAAAATAGGTCCGTACGTAGAGTGTTAGAATATTACAATATATAACAAAAAATATTACGTTTTGATCAAAATCCGATTTGAAAAATTTTCTTTTCATAAAACAGCATTTAAAATTTTAAAGATAGTATAATTTTTTTTTTTTTTTAATTTATAATATAACTTACATGAAATTATCTATTAGTGGCCATAAAATTCGATATTAGAAAATCGGTTTTTTTATCCATTTAAGGACTTAAAGACTTCTAAAGTGAACTAGGCTATTTTGAATAGACTATTCTCATTTGATAAATGCAAACTTTTTACTAATTCCAAGTCGCTTGATTTCCTTTCAATATTTTATTTGATGCAACAGAAACTTAGTGGAAAGTGGGGAAAATTTGTTGATGGAAATGGTTTTTGCAATAGGGTAAAGATGTCCATTATCGTCCCTATATCGCCAGTTTGAAGTGGCTTAAGGGGGTAGTCCAGTGAAAAAAAAAATTTTTTCGTTTTTTTTGTTTTTTGCTTAAATCTACTCTACTACACCTAGAAAATACTCCCTTAAAATATCTAAGCAAAATATTGAATAGTTTTAAAGATACAGAGAGTTTTCGAGAGACGTGTAATCCGAGCGCTCGAAGGTCCCCTGGCGTGTTTCGGAGCAAGGAGGACTCTTCTATTTCTGTTTGCTTCGCCCATTTTGTTTTGGTTTATAACGGTCTAGGTCCTTCTGCTTTGTATTTAAGGTTAGTTATGTATGGAGGAGGCATCGCGTTATGTATGGAGCAGGCATCGCTGACTAAGGTAAAATTAATTTTTTTAGCTTTTTCCCGCATAAAAAACTTTAAACGCGTTTTTCTGAAAACAGCATGTTTTGACTCGGCGGACGTCAGATCTCAGAGTCTTTTGCTCCGATTGATCTAAAAATTTAGCTGTATATTTCTTGATTGTGTGTCTATCGTCGGAACTAGAATTATTAAAATCCATTGTTTATTTACAAAGTTATAAACAAATTAAGCACCCGAAAAACACCCGAAAAATTCGAAATGCTGCCATTTTGTTATTTTTGATTGAAAATTAATAATTCTAGTTCCGACGATAGCCAATGTTCTACAGATTAAAACCTCGTTTGGATTTTTTGTTTCAAATGAACCGTTGCAGAGATTCGACGTCCGCCAACAAAAAATTTTTTTTTTTGGAGCGGCCATTTTGTCGAGATGACTCTTCAAAAACAAAAAAAAAAATTTTATTTGTGTATTTTAATAGTTGTACTATCATATGTCAAAAAGTTTTTGAATAAAAATTGACTCTTAATATGAAAAAAAAATCGTTGAAAAAACAGTCGTTTTCACTGGACTACCCCCTTAAATAAGCCAACGTTAAGAGCGTTGACACGTGGCCTGCACCCTCAAAGTCGTGATTTGAGGCCAACTAACTCCTCCTCAATCTCGAAAGAAGTCAATTCTCCGGTGGAAGAAGTTTAAGTCCTCTGGGAATTGCTGAAACTTCTCCGAGGAGAAAACATTTCTTAGCCCCGTGCAGCTTAATCTGGTCTCGAAAGGAATGTGTCGAAGTCGCTGCTATCAAAGTTCGACGGCCCGCCCCGCCGAACTTCGGCCACCTAGAGAAAGAAGGCTGCTAATCTTCTTTGACGACTTTTCTCGTCTTTTGAATTTCGAAGGTTGGAATGAGGAAAACTGGTGCCAAGCAGGCAACTAATCAGCCAAAAGCTGGGACATCTGAGGAGCAATGGTGGCTCGGAATTAATGTCCGCTACGGGGGGCGCACTTTCCGGCTGATTTTTCGATAAGGGCAGATCGTCGTATATGTATATACAGTGTGACGGGGTTATTTACAGCAGCCATGAATCCCTGACAGGCCCAAGGAGCCGAGTAATAACAATTTTTCCAGCCTTTTTGACAGAAAACTGATAACTCGGGAAGTTTTGCCCTCAGTCACGGAAAAAAGTTGTCCCACCCGCAAAAATTCTAGAAAAAGTTATGTAGTCCCACAGGACCGAAGGAAACAACCTTCCGACAGGTAAAAAAAAAAATAAAGTTATTTTTTCCCGGTTTTTCGATCTGATTGCTGGCAATGATCGCTTTTATCGCAAAGAAAAAAAAAAAAAAAAAAAACTTTCTTAGAGGATATCGGCGAAACGACGACGGTTGAAAACTCAGCAGCGACTTAAGGGCGCTGCTAAGGTATTTAAGGGTTTATTGCGTTTTGCGGGGAACGCCACAACATTCCGAGAACGCACCCTTCTTCGCCTTTGGCGGTTCTTGTCGATTTATTTGCGCACCGGAGATTAATATTTGCTTTAATGGGAAAAGTGCTATCGTGGAAATTCGCAATGAATCTCGGGGGGCTTTACGAAACTTAATGAGATTCATTATCGACGACTTATTCTGTTTACTTTTAAATTATCATTTCCACCTTGGGGGGATGTTTAGAGAAATACGATTGCTTTTTTTAAGTTTTTGAAGTGGAACAGGATTTTTGAGAAGATTAAAACTGAAGATTTTGAACAAGCTGAGAGAATTGAATGAATTACACAACGTGTAATAGGGGTATGCCTGGATGTAGTTTTAAGAAAGCAATTTTCTTATTATATTTAATTATAGAACTTATCTGTAATACACTTTATTTCCATTGTAAACCATTTCTGATGCCCCTTGAAACACGGGTTTATGAAAGACAAAACAACTCTTCTACAGTCTTCTACAATTTTCCAATTAGTGTAATTCTGCTATTGAATCTGGAAGGCAAGTTGATTGCATTTTTATAGATTTTAGCAAGGCGTTTGGCAAAATTAACTACAGCATCTTTATCTATAAGTCTGTTTTCGGTTTTCCTTCCTATTTCGTTGATTGGATTTTGTCGCATATGTCTAGAATTTCCAAAGAATTGTGTTTTTTCACTCATTATTATTATGTATACTTTTAAGAGAATTTTGGAAAAAAAATTCATTCAAAAATTTTACGCTGTGACGAATTTTTCAATATTTCCTTATTTTTTTTTTAAATCTTTTTAATCGTTTTCTCTATAGCCTGTCGAGTTCCTTTTTTTATGTTTTATTCAAGGATTGAAAACAACAATTATTTTAAATTTTTCAAACCAAAAAATCATGTAGACAAATTTATTGGAAAATTAATATAGTTCAAATGTAGCATTATGATTCTTAAGGCCCTGAGCTTTAAGAATTTTATGTGCTTTTTAAATTTGTGATTTTTTCCATAAAAATCAAAAGAAAAAAAAATTTTCGGATTTTTATTTTTAAAATAAAAATCAGAATTTGATTTTTATTTTTTAAGGGGACCTTTACTTTCAAAATCGAAAAAAAATCAATTTTTTTTTTCTAAAAAATGCTTCTTAACATCACACAAACAGTCTCCTAAACCCGTTTTAAGAAATTCGTAAAAGAAAAAAAAGTTATACCTATATTTGTAACGGCAGCTCTACGCATTTTATATGCAAAAATTATATAACAAAAACTTTGAACGCGTTTTTCTCGAAATCACATTTTTGAAAATGGCCGCATCTGTATCTCAAAAACTATTCAACCGATTTTAACAAACCAAACGCCATTCGATTCGTTATCAAATATACTAGTAACTAAACCTTTAAAAATATTATTTTACCCCCCCCCCCCCCCCCCCTCCCCTATCCCTCCCCCACTTATAGTAGTTTTTTAACTTTTTTAGAAAAATGTGTATAAAATGATGTATTTATTAAAAACAAAAGGTTTTTTAGGTTTAGGTACTAGTTTTGTATCTTATGAAAACAATCCACTAAAGATTTTTACTCTATCTGTTACAGGAAGTCCTAGAGAAATGGGGCCGTTTTAAAAGTGCATTTTGGATGACGCCCTCTGCAGGCATTAAAATAAACTAAAGTTGCATTTAAAAATTCTTTTTATATTTTTCATAATCTTAACAATAATGTACGGTCTCAGAATCATAAATATAAAAACTTTTAAAAAGTGTGTTTTTTGTCGATTTTGAAAGTAGAGGTCCCCTTAAATCAAAATATGATTATTATTATTATTAAAATCGAAAATAAAAATCAGAAAATTATTTTTATTATAAAACACAAAAATAAAAACCAGAGTATGATTTACGATTTTAAAAAAACGAACATTTACATTTTTATTTATATAGATTTTAAAAACAAAAGTATTTAATTTTCCGATTTTTATTAATTTTTTTTTTTTTTTTAATAAAAATCATTTTCTGAATTTTAAAAATAAAAATTGTAATTTGATATTTAGTTTTGATTTTAAAAATATAAATTATTTCCTGATTTTCATGTTTGATTTTAGAAATAAATATAACTTTTCGATTTTTATTTTAAAAATAAAATTCACTTTCCGATTTTTATTTCTAATTTTAAAAATAAAAATCATTTTCTGATTTTTATTACTGATTTAAAAAATAAAAATAATTTTCTGATTTTAAAAATAAAAATCTTACTCCGATTTCAATTTTTTATTTTAAAAATAAAAATCAAAACATAATTTTTATTTTTGTCTAGAAAAATAACAGGCAGGATTTTTATCATATCATATCAAAATATCATAATGGTTACGGTCCCTGGTTTTGTTTATTTAAAATTTTATAAACAATTGAAAAGTAAAATTGTTCGTGCAAAGGCCCCATTTTTTTAAAAGAGAGGCTGTAACTGCTACGTTATATATTACAAGAATCTTTGGGCACTTTTTAGATCCATCAATTTTTAATGATGTTATGATGCAGACCAAAAATGCAGCCTTTTTATTCCAATGGCGGAAACAACTGAAAGAAGACTTTTTGATGATATACAAAATTGTTATAAATGTTTCTCTGTTCCACAAAAACCAATAAATAATATGTAATTGATACTTTTCTATATATCCTCTATTAGAAATATGTCGGGTATACCGCAGGGTAGTCACCTTGGTCCTTTCGCTCAGAAAAATTAGCATCTTATATTTAAGGAAATTATGTATCTTAAAAATAGGAACCAAGAAAAAATAAATCAAATCTTATAATATTTTTTTAAATTAAAGACTATTTTACAACACAAGGATAATTTTAAGGGGGTATTCTAGTGTAGAAATTCGAAAAAATCGAAAAAATTTTTTTTTTTATATTTATAAAGCTTAAACATTCAAGAATATGCCTTCAAAGGAATTATTTACCGAGTTATAGCGATTTTGGTGAAGCGACAACTAAACTGGTCCGACCGGAATGAATTAAACAATACACGGTAGGCGCGGCCCGAGTACCTGCGGATAAATTCCCCCATAAAACTTCTTTTGTATTTTATACCTATATATTGTATATTTAATATATATTATGCTGAAGGTCGTAGTAACGTGTTGTGTTGACATCGCCGATTAAAAATATGTAAGTATACCGTACGATTGTATGAGCGCAACTGCTTGAAACTTTACTCTAAACTTTAAACGCGTTTTTCTCGAAACTACTTTTTTCAAGTTGGCGGTCAGGATATCTCGAGATCTACTCAACCGATTTACTTGAAATTTGGTGCGAACGTTCTTTATTATATTATTATATCCCTCTATCGTAACATCCTCAAAAAAGTTGAAAATTTTGATTTTTAATATTTTTAAAAAATTTAACTGTTGAAAAAATCGCAAAAAAAAAAATTTTTTTTCAACCGGCCGCCATTTTGTGAAATTTTTTTTTTATTTTACTTTTTTGAGGATAATTCCATAGCGACAACATTACTAATTAAGAATCCGTTGGATTTTTTTTGTTTCAGGTGACTAGAACGGTTGTAATTTTGACCGCCGTTACACCCCCTTTTTTTTGGATCCCCCACTCTGCCAGCCGATAACTTTTGGAATTTTGGTTTTTTTTTTTTTTTTCATTTAATTTTTATGTATTCTTAAAATATCAATAAACAAATAAGAAAAAAATGGATTATAAAAATATTTTTTGTCCTTTTTTTACGAAACTTGAAAAAACGGCCCAAATTCGTGCCTCTACACTAGAAAACCCCCTTAGGGTACTATTACCGTCTAGAATTTTCAAAATATTAATTTTTTTTATAAATTTTTCAATTTCTTAGACCTCCAAAAGTAGCCTCCTAAAATATTTTAAAGAAATTGGAGATTTATAAAGGTATATAGCTACTTTTAGTGAGCGCATGTCTTGGCGCAAAGCAGAAGTTTTGACTTTAAACGCGATTTTATCGAAATGAATTTTTTTCGAATTACGGACCGATTTTAATAAATCTTAACGCGTTTTGTTTATTAACATTTCCTGCAGTAATTTACCACATTTTAGCAAGAAAACAGAAAAAATAAAATTTAACAAGGAAAAAACTATGAAAAAAGGTCATTTTGCACACTTTTTGTCAAACATCCACTATATTTTTTTTTATCGATTTTTCATTAATGGTGGTAAATTACCCTGTCCGAAACCTTTTATCTTTAAGATTTTTTTTTGAATTTATTATTTCACATTTATCAATTCTGAGATTAACTTTCCGCAATGCGAAAAGGATTTTTGGAGCACTCAAATTTGGCACCCTCTATAAATTAAAAAAAAAAAAAATCAAAATTGAAAAAAAATATTCTTTTGTATTCTAAAAAATAATTAAATAATGTTTTTAAAAAAAGTTTTGTAAATATGTTTCATAAAAAAGCTGAGAAAAAAATTCTTAAAAAAATTTATCGTGACTAAGGTTGTGTGTGACCAATTTTCAAAATTTTGGTAATTAATTTTTTTTAAGACCACTTGAATTAAAAAATGAAAATTTTTTCAAATAACCTCCGTTTGGTGGAAAAAAAAAGGAAATGAAAAAACGGTCATGTACAACGATAGCTACATTATATAAATATTGATAAAATTTTATTTTTGTATTTTAAAATATCACTTCACGAAATTTCGATAGGACAATGCAGAGGCATTTGTTTTTTTTTTTATCGTCATATCCACGATTATAACTTTGTTAATTTTTGATATTTTAGTTTTATAATTAGTATTAAACTATTTGAATATATTCTTAATGTAATATCATTTACATGACCCTTAAATAGTTAGTTATACTGTGAAAAGGAATTCCCAACAATTGGCAATTTTTTTACTTTCATTTCTCGCGATTTAAAAATTACGAACATTTTTTTCGATTTTTTGAGTGATCCCTTAATTTTGAAAGCCAGTGTATATTAAAAAAAAAAAAACTAACTTTTCTTACCTAAAGGCATTATTCTAATTCAAAATAAAAAAATCCCACTAATCCAAAAAAACTATTACGTGACAAGAGGTTTCATGAAATTTTAAACTATCATCAATCTTCTGTCGTCCCTTTGAATCTTCAAGGCTGTGAATTTTAACCACATCAAATCATTATCTGATCCCACACAGCCTGAGGTGAATGCAAATTTCTCTTCGTAACCCACAAAGGTAACGTATTAAAAAATAAAATCTAATCAGAAAGTGTATCCACTTTCTTGAAACCCATAAGAAGTTATGGTGGATGGGAGTTCTCAATCGATTAATCCAGGCTTCTTGTGCGAGGGATCCCATGCCGGCAATTATTCTCGGCTATCCATTTATCAGACGTAACCTTCTGCTATTCCTTTACACCGAGTTTTTTGTCTACTTTGCGTATTTCTTATCGTAAGCAAGTTATATCTCTCTTCCTTCCTTGTGAGCATCTTAATCTTCCCTTGTTTCCCGGATTCTCCAGAAAAACAAAAAATAAAAAAATAAAATTTCGCGGTGGAATGTAAGACAGATAAAAAAAACAAAAAAAAAAAATGCCTTCTTTCCGACGATATGAAATTGCAGACGTCCAAGTCGAAGAGTTATTGTGTCTGCCAGAACCATCTACCGGGGGGATGTCAAAGTAAGAACAACGCCGCATCCTACAGGACTCAGGCGTGAAGTGCAGGCGGTGTTTTTTTTTTTTTTTCTATCCAGGATCCAGATCCCGGAGATGCATAGTGAAATACAAGAACACCGGCAATAAATTTCCGCATATTTGGGGCTCCTTACCATCGTCGTCGGTGCATTTCCTCGGGGGGCGTCGAATGTAAGAAATCAAGTCGTACAGCACCTAAACAAATTGGGACCACGTAAGACCCCTGAGTTGCAGTCCCACAATTACGGGGCATCCACTAAACCTTGTTGCAATATCTTTTTTACTTCTCGTAAGCACGAAAATCCCTGCTCCCGGATTAGCAGCTATTTTTATCCTTGTACCCCCCAGCAGCAGGGAACAAGATATCTTCCAACTTTTTCTTCCAGGAAAGATAGTCGCTTTTTTGCTAGCTAGCTTCCTCAGCCAGGATCTTTTAGTGCTCTCCAGGCGGTGATAATTTTTCGCGTTGGGAACGGACTGCGTCACCCAGTTTTAGTCCCATCTTTTAAAATGGCAAGATGTTTGATGTCCCATATTTATCTAAGTTAAGCCAAGTTAATTATTCATCGCGTGAATATATTTCAACTTTGTGAAATTTATTAAGCACAACAAAAGGGTTTTTCCCGAGTAATAACGTCAGGCCACCATTCGTCATCGGGGAACGTCGGGAATAGTTAGTTATAGGCGACGCACAAATCATTTTGTGATTTTATTGATGGAACTCAACTCGGATCCCTTGAAATTTTATGAATATAAATGGACCTCCTGGGGGCCGATGCCGGATGAAATGAAACTGTGCAACACAATTAAAACAGAAGCCATGGAAAAATGATTTAGTGAGATATTTTGTCTAATGATTTTTGACAAAATGTTTGGGCTTTTAACATAATACTAAATTTGTAATATAAGGAAAATACAAAAAGCAATAAAGGTGAGGGATTTTCTTATTTATTGTCAGAAATTTCATGTAAATGCGTACGTAAATTGTAAAATAAGAAAAGGAAGATTTGATTCCTTAACCCTTGCACTCCAGGCGTTTTTCCTAACCACTCTACCATATTTTTAACCCGGCATACCTAAGGTTTAAATGTATACAACCTTTCGCTAGCCTGAGAAAATAAAAATGAACTAAGCTCATATACGTATACTCAAATTAAAAAACCTTTTTTATTTGAATGTTTTATATTTTTTTAGATGTTAGAAGTATAATATTTAAACCTTAAACTCTATAAATTTCAATGAGTTCTTCATTTGAGCCAAATTTCTTTATCTGAAGTATCTTTTTGAGGTCTGCAAAAAGCGTCAGTAATCGCTGGGGGCTAGATCTGGAGAGTATGGTGGGTGGGGAAGCAATTCGAAGCATAATTCATTCAATTTAACCATTGTTTTCATTGACTTGTGACACGGCGCATTATCTTGGTGAAACAGCGCTTTTTTCTTTTGCATATGAGGACTTTTTTGCTTGATTTCTACACTCAATCGATCCAATAATACCATGTAATATTCGCTATTGAATGTTTTACCTTTCTCAAGGTAGTCGATGAACAAAATACCATGCGCGTCCCAAAATACGGATGCCATAACCTTGCCAGCTGACTTTTGCGTTTTTGGTCGGTTAGCTGACGATCTTTTTTATTCAGGTGTGTAGTGTTGGATCCATGTTTCATTCATTGTCACATACCGATGTAAGAAATCCTTTTTATTTCGCTTGAACAGCTTCAAACAGCGCTCTGAATTGTCGACGCGTTGTTGTGTTTGGTCTGGTGTGAAAAAAACGCGGCACCAACTTCGAAAGCAACTTACGCATGCTTAAATTTTCGCGTAAAATTGCACTTCACTTTGCGGTCTTCCAAAACTATTTTGTGAACTTTTTTTAGTTTTTCCGGAACAACTGCCGATTTTGGGTGACCAGAGCGTTCAACATCATCGGTGTTTGTACGACCGCGTTTAAATGTAGCATACCAGTCAATAATAGTGGATTTCCCTGGTCCAGAGTCTCCATAATGCTTATCAAGCTGTTTGACTTCAACAGTATTTTTGCCCACGAAAAAACAATGCTTAATTAACACACGAAATTTGGTACTGTCCATTTCTTTGAAAATTACAAAAGTTGTTTCACTAAAACCACTATAACATGTGAACTAATAGAAGGAATGACATGAAATTTCGACACGCATCGTTTGAAGGTTAGTACTATTCATAAATCATATGGGTCTATCTACAGTAGTGCCATCTATGTGTCAGAACGGAGACTTATTGAGTGATGTGTTATATCGATAGTCGATTTTTCTCACTATAAAATAAATAAATAATAACTTTGGAATGCTTGAACCAATCTCGATGATTCCTTTTTTATTGGATAGCATAGTTTTGCCGAAAAGTACACTGATATGTATGAAAACATAATAGTAGCAGTTACTACTTTCAATATTGGATCCTACGATTTTATAAGATGTTTTAATTGTATCCAGAACGCCTTTGATAACTTTTTACGTTTAAACTTGCTTGTTTTGTCCCGGAAGTATTATAAAGTGTCCTTAAAGTGTTGCATATTGAAAGTTTTGTCTCCAGTCTCGTTCAATAAGTATGTCGAAACGAACATATCCAGAAAAATACAAAACAAAAATAGTTATTCAAAAAAAAGAATATCACCAAACAATGTAAACTAAATTCAGTTTTTGCTCTTGGAGAAACTAACAGACAGACTTGTTCCTTAATCTCATCATATCAATTGGAATTGGAAACCATCTATTGGTTTTGTTAAACCATTTTGTGGTAAAACATAGGTTTTTGATTTTCTAAAGGGATTCAAAACTCAATGTGTCCAACGGCCCTTAGTTGACTTAAGACGGTCCTGTATGTAATTCATTAATGGCAAGTTTTGCAAGTATTTTAGTCCTTCCATTCTACGTTGTACTTACAATAACAAAAAGTGACAGATTTGACCATTTACCCGTATATATATTTTTATATATTATTTTAGATATTTGTCAATTTAGTCTTTGTCTACACTATAAGATCGGAAAATTAAAATTGTTGCCCAACTCTGATTAGATGTCTAAAACTTCCCTAAGAAAATCGATGGTATTGAACATTTCACAAGCTCTCGTAAAATTAATTAAAATAACTTGTAATTTTGTATATAAATTAGATTAATTAAATTGAGGCTTAGGAAAGAAATACTGAAGCTAAGCCTTTAATCAAGTGCCAAAAAGCAATTAGCGTAAATAGATATACTAGAATATGTCGTAGCATGCTTTAACAAAAGTTACGACCAACTTAAAGGTACGCCAGTCGAGGAAAGTGGCTGTAATGAATGTTGCCTGAAATGTGCTGTTCCGGCTTAATGTGATTTGGCTGTTTTAATCCTCCGCAGATAGGGAAATCATGTACCCTGTAGGAAAGTTTATCCAATTCCAGACCGGAGGGATAGAGGCCGCCGCGGCTGGCATATGTGAGTCCTTATTATCCTTCGCTCGTTTCCCCATCCGAACTTTGTGATTCTAATTGTGCTTTCGTAACAAAATTTAACAGCAATAAGCCACGAACAAATGCTTCGTTCCTGGGGGGTTGGAGCGCATTCGTACACACCCTGTACTCGTACCTTTTGGGGGCAGCAGTTGGTGTCGAGGATGCTCAACACAAAATTGGTACACGGGATGTTGTATGCTGTATGATCCTGACAACAGGGATCCCACATCAAAATCTGTTCTCTCTCCCAACAGGTGTGTCCCGACCCGCCCCGGGGACGTCATCAAGCCCCCGACTCATGCGAGCGGTTACGCATCATCCGCCACTTTTGCTTGGCAGCAAGTCACATTTTAACAAATTGCCAAATCCGGCAGGTAGGAGGAGGGAGAGTTCGTCAATTTACATCTTTGCTAGGGTCTGCTGGTGGATGACAACCGGAGGTCGAAGGCCCTTTGTCCTTTATTACGTCCTGCTCCTTAGTCCTTGGATTTCGGAGCAAAGGGCCACTCTGCGCTGCGCCTGCAGGAAGCCCAAATTGACTTGCTACTCTAATAAAACACGGGTTTATGTTTATGCTGGCCGAGGATAGGTTTTAGTATAGGACACACGGTTCTACCGCAGAGTGTTTTGAAGCGCTAGTGGGGTATAAAGCCGGGCAAGTGCGGGTGGTGGGATGACACTCTATTAAAGCACCATTTCGTTCTCGTTATTCAGAGGGGAAGTTTAATTGGAGGAAGCCTGTAAACTTGGCGTAATTGAAAATAACCACGGGTCGATGCCTCGGTTGTCTGAGGGTGAAAAAATCCTATACCCTTAATTTATCTATGTAAATATATAAATACCCAGAAATATTTAATATGTATTTTTAACTAGCTGACGACAGTAATAATTCTTCGAAAGAAAACAGACCCTTAATCAAAATATGACCTTACTTAAAAGCATACAAATTGCAATTAGAACATAACTAACCCTTAGTGTAAAAGCATGCTCGAAAAGTTTAATTCCAATTTCCCTATTGTACTAATTTTCATTAAAATCCGTTGAAATCGAGACATTTTGGTCTCCATATTGGACCCGCCATCTTGGATTTACAAATTTTGATAATATTCGAAATTACCAGCCTCAGAATTATCATTCGCCATTTTGAATTTCAAAATTTGGACAGCGGATTTGAAATCAGCAACCCACAAAACCCCTAAGTGCCAATTTTCATAAAAATCGCTTCAAATTTAAAATTTTCAGCCGCCATCTTGAATCCGCCATTTTGAAATCCTATATATTATCCGTAAAAAGCCTATATGTTAAGTTGGAATATGTACTACCTTCGGACCAAAAATTAAAAATATTGATGCAAGCGTTTAAGCGTGATTGAGCAACAAACAAATAAACAAACTTTCATTTTTATATATGTATATGTATTTTTTAAATAGGCACCAATTTATGAATGTTTCGCAGCCTCCAAAAATTTTAATATTAAATCTGTTATTTATAATCGAAGGGGTAATATCCGACACCTACATATATATATGAAATTTCTCAGAAATATAATAATAATTATATACAGTGCTGTGCAAAACATTTGCAACTAAAACCCCAATTTTCTATGTCTTACTACAACAAACCTTAAATTCTTAAAAACAAAAAAGTTAATACGGTATTTTATTCTTTATTATATCTAATTTAAGAATATTAAAAAACTAAAGGTAACTATTCAATAAAAAAGGAGAAATATTCGTTTTTTCATACTAAGATACAAAACTGACTGTGCAAAACATTTGCAACTCCTTGACATTAACAATGTTGGCGACTTTAAATATATACATAGTCGTGCCATAAGTTCTGTCTCCCTCCCCTCCACTAAAAGGGTCACGACGCATCTCGATTACCTGTCGCGAATTAGCTTAAATACTTCCCGCTTTGTTAAAAAAATATCATTTTGTCATTGGATTTCGAACGAGCAACATGGAGTGGGGCATTAAAGAGAACAGGATCGCCGTTATTGCACTATTTAAGTGCAACAAGTCAGCAAAGGAGATATTTGAGCTTCTTCAGCCACTACAAATTACAATAAAATTTGTGCATCGTACTATCAAACGATACCGTGAGACTTCCTCTGTCGATGACAGGTCCAGGAGCGGGAGGCCTCGTACGTCTCGTACACCAGCAGCAGTAGAAGCGGTGCGTCACCGCATACTGAGAAATCCGCTCCGAAAACAAAAGGTGATAGCACGGGAGATGAAAATACCCAAAAGGACGATGTCTCGTATTATCAAGGAAGACCTTAAGCTTAGTGCTTATCGACGGTCAACAGGGCAGCGGCTTACGGACAAGCTTCGTGCGATACGAGAGATGCGATCTAAAAGTCTCTTGAAGAAGTACGCGGGAAAAAATACCAACAAATACTTTTTTCAGACGAAAAACTTTTTACTATTGAAGAGAAGTTTAACCGACAGAATGACAGAGTGTACGCGCATAGCTCTAAGGAAGCGGCTGAGAAGATACCCAAGGTAGAGCGTGGCCATCATCCCGCCCCAGTCATGGTTTGGTGGAGAGTTGGCTATTACGGTGCTACGGAGCTGCATTTTTGTGAGCAAGGCGTGAAAACGAAGGCAAAGAACTATCAAAGTGACATCCTGGAGAAGATGGTGAAGCCGCTCAACACAACGATATACCATGGTCAGCATTGGGTGTTTCAGTAAGACTCAGCGCCAGCTCATAAAGCCAAGACAACGCAAATCTGGTTAAAATTGAATGTTCCTGACTTCATTTCTGCTGAAGATTGGCCTTCTGGTAGTCCAGACCTAAATCCTTTGGACTACCGCTTATGGAATATTTTAGAGGAGAAGGCCTGCTCTATTCAACATCGAAACATTGAGTCATTAAAAGCAAGTTTGATGAAAGCAGCGAAGGAAATATCACTAGATGTCTTGCGTACTGCGATTGATGAATGGCCGAAACGTTTAAAAAAATGTGTAGCTGCAAAGGGTGGGCATTTCGAATAATCGTCTGCATTACTGTAAATTAGAATAAGTATATTACTAAACATAATAAATAAAATTTAATTATTTTTTTCTTATATGAGCTTTTTTTGATTTTTCCTTTGGGACAGAACTTATGGCACGACTATGTATTATCATTAATGTTTGGTTGAATAGCCTTTATTTACGATAACTGCTGCACATCTTCTTGGCACAGAATTAAATAGCGACTCAATATGCAAAGAAGTTATATCATTCCAAGCCTTTTTTATACCATTAAAGAGTTCGTCACGGTTGTTGTAAAATTGACCCCTCATATTCTTCTTAACCAGTTGCCATAGCTTTTCTATGGGGTTGAGATCTGGAGACTGTCCGAGCCATTTCAAAACTTCAATGTTTTGCTGCGAAAACCAAGCCTGAAGAAGTCTAGAGGTGTGCTTGGGATCATTTTCCTGTTCGAAGCGCCAGTGCAGGGGCATTTCTTCTTCTGCGTAAGGGAGCATAACATTTTCCATAATGTTTTTGTAGTCCTCCGCTTTCATTATCAGTGGTATTTCATAAAGAGGTCCCACGCCCTGAGCTGATAAACACCCCCAGACCATTGTATTACCACTTCCATGCTTCATAGTTACCACAGTTTATTGCGGATTTAGTCGTTTGTTCGTCGGTCGTCCAACTTTTTGCCCTCCATCTAGACCCACTAAGTTAAACTTAAAGTTAAACACTCATCCGAAAAAAGGACAGTTCTCCATTTTTCTAGGGGTCATTCTAAATGACTTTGAGCAAAGACAAGTCGAGCTCAGCCATTTTTTTCGGAAAGTAGTGGCTTTTTCGCTGGCCTGTATGTCTTAAGATCGATTTCTATGGCTCCTCTTCTTACTGTCGAAGGATCCACATCCAGGTTTTATTCGAAAGACAGAGATTTAATTAAAATTTAAATTCTACGATCCTCAGCCTTTGTCGTTTTCCTTGGTCTACCACCCTTTATGAATATTTTCAATACTCCCAGTCTTTTTAAAACTGCTTATAATTCTGGATATGGTGGATTTAGCTATTTTATATTTTTCACTAATGTCTTTTTAGGTTATACCATCTGTGTAAACAAATATTATTCGGTTTTTTATTTCGTTGTAAAATTAATTACCCCCATTTTAAGAACTTTCAGTTTAATTGCGTTTAAAGGAAAAAAATATTTTAATAATACACTCCCGCGCATGGATCGGAATAGAAAATTATTATTATTATTTTTTATTAACTATATATGGAATAGAAAATAACAGTTAACTAACAAAGTACTGCCAATTCTCATTTATTCCTAGAAAAGTATTTGTTGATATATAAAGTTGCAAATGTTTTGCACAGGCAAAATCGTTAAGTTGAATAAAAAAATTGATATTGCTCCCTTATTACGGGATATTACATCCTGCTATTGTTATATCTGGAAACTAGACATAATAAAGAATAATGCACTGTAAAACTTTTTTTGGTATCAGTGGTTTAGGAAATTTTATAATGATCTGTAAGAAACTATGATTTTAGTTGCAAATGTTTTGCACAGCACTGTAAATCACTCAAATGTTTGTACATTTGCAAGTACTCCCAAAATGCGATTCATATGACTGAGGTCAATCTGTTTTTTTTTTATTAATTATTTAATGAAGACAAACAGACCATCGAAGTGAATCTGATAAGGGTACATACGCATTAGATCGACTTAAGTAAATTATCCTGTCGGTGGTGCCTACAACAACCTAACTGTCTTCCCGTAGAAGAGGGTAATCCCGGATCCCTTCAGTCCTGAATGAAGTTGGGCCACATAAAACAGGAGGAAAACAAGATTCGGGATCGGTATTGGCATTTTGTGATGTGGTGACGTCTATCAGCTGCCATTCGGGAGCTTGTCATCCACAGGACTTCCCGACGAGCGACGGACCCAACGTCGTTCTTCCTGGGGGAGGACAGCTCCCACAGTCCCGTGTATAAGGAGACTCCGATGGAGCCAGTTCCGGGATCAACTTGTTTGCCTTTGTATTTGATTTCGAAGCTTACCTCACCGGCGGCAGTCGGCTCCTTTCCTGTTCCCTGCACCTGAGCGGGAATTCTGCAGTAACCCTTTGACGGGACGTCCCGGATTTAAGGTGCACGTCAGCTAATGGGACTGTCCCTGTCTTTTGAACTTCGTACATCCCTGCATAGGTAAGCTTCCGGTTTTTTATCCGAATTCTCTTGGCAGCTCGGCGACTCTTTTACCCATTGGTAGTTAATAGATTTTGCACGGCGCTCTGTAAAATTAATCTGAGCTGTGATCCCTGGATTCGTTAGTTTAGCTTCTAAGCATGTCACCTTGTTAAAGAATTTATTATAGCGATACGGCTTTAATCACAATAAAAATATTCTGCAAGTTGCTAAATTTTCTTATGTTGCAAAATATAAGCTACGTCAAATCGATTAATCCAAAATCTTAGATATAAATTGACAAGAAAATGCTGGGAAAAAAATTTTTTAATTAACTTTCACTGGGGGAATTTATATCGAAAATTCTTCGCGTCTTTCAAACTTCAATTTTGTTCAATGTAGAATAGCGCAGGACCTATGCAGCACTTAGTTGCATTGTCGTTTTTATTGAAATAAATTTTAGATAGAAAATATTATTAGGTTTATGTTTCCTACTAACAAGGAAACGTTCTCAGGTGTGTCTCACCAATTTTGATGAAATTGAAATATGTTGTAGAGTATCGAAAAATAAGAGACACGTATTTGTTTTTTCTGCGGATACGCACATTTAGGGGGTAAAAACAACCTCTAAAGTTTACCCCCAAAAACAGTTTTTCCTAAATATTTCAACTTCTAATGAATTTTTTCGAATGAAATAAAGTGGAAATGATGTCTCATAAATATACTAACTTTTTGTAAGTAATACGGTTCTCGGAGGTGGCAACCCTTATTTTTTATTGCAGAAAAACGATTTTTTTATATTTTTGCGTCACAAAAATAACAGTTTTAGTTAAAAATCATTGAAAAATATTTTTTTTACATACAATTTTGAAAAATAAAGTTGACCTGTTTTTGCGCTTTCGCAAAAAAAAGCTCCTCAAGGGGGTAAACAACCCCTAGCACTAATACGTAAATGATGTATATTCTTTCAGACATCAGTTTTTTCGTGAAAACCAGTATTATGGGGTTTTTGGAGTCGCTGATTACGAATCAGATGTTAAATTAAAAAAATTAAAAATAGCGGATCCAACATGGCGGACAAACTTTTGAAAAATTTTTATTAAAGAAAACAATAAATAAAAGTACTCCCTAAATGTGGGTATCCGCAGATAAAAAAAATACCTGTCTCTTATTTTTCGATACTCTACAACATATTTCCATTTCATCAAACTCGGTGAGACACACCTGAGAACGTTTCCTTGTAAGTGGAAATTTTAGCTCTATTTAGAGCCTAGAGACAACGATTTCTTTTGTATTTTGTCCGCCACTCAAAATTAAAATCTAATATTTAACTTTTTGATCATTGAATCTCAAATTAAGGGGTTACATGGGTCTTAAATTTATAAAATAAACGACTTCTTTAAAAAATTTTATTTCAAAAACGAAAAATCTTTTTTATTTAAAATTTAAACATATGAAAGTAAAGTACTTTAAGTACTTGTAAAAAAATGTTCAGCCAAAAATATTGAAAATTTTCCATTTTCCAGCCGTTTTTCGCCGTCAACCTTTTTTTTTGCGGTGGACATGATATTTCGGTGTGGATTCATCTGCAATCAAAAATTCAAAAATTTTCTTGTAGTTTATGTCCTTGGCTCATGATTGAACGAAGGAATTGAAAAAAAAATGAAATTTGACATTTTGACATGAGTTTGAATCAATTTTCGTCTCAAATTTTTATGCGTTTTTCCGATTCTCGTAATTTTTAAAAGGTCTTTTTCGTATAAAACAAGAACGACTTGACCGAATAAAAATTCCTTCGTTCAATCACGAAACAATACTATAAAGAATAACTGTGCAAAGTTTCAACCAAATCGGTCAATTTATTTTCGAGAAATCGTGTCCACCGCAAAAAAAAAAGGTTGACGGCGAAAAACGGCTGGACAATGGAAAATTTTCAATATTTTTGGCTGAAAATTTTTTTACAAGTACTTTAAGTACTTTACTTTCATATGTTTAAATTTTAAATAAAAAAGATTTTTCGTTTTTGAAATAAAATTTTTTAAAGAAGTCGTTTTTTTTATACCTTTAAGACCCATGTAACCCCTTAAAGTGCAACTTGTGTCAAAATATTTATTTGATGAAATGTTCATTTGGATTTTCATAAAAAAATTTAAAAGATCATAAGATTTTTTAAAATTGACTAAATTTAAATTATGCAGAAGATTACAAAAAACATTTCGGGGAAAAAAAATTCTTTCTTTTTTTGTTGTTCATCGGTATCAGAAAAGCCTAATACTTAAAAATACAAACTTAGCCACTTAGTTTAGACAAATTTTCAATTTATGATGTCCATTTGAATTTTCTGTATGATGATACTGAATTATTGTATTTTGGTAAAACAAATTTCACTGCCTTATCAAACAGCCCTTGTATAAAATCAGGGAAGAAAGAAACATATGTTATGTACCCCTCAAAATTTGAAATCTGTAAATATTTAAAACTATAATTTTTTTTAAATCCTCTAAGTGTAGGTGTATAAGCCAATGGCATTTTTTGTCAGCTAGGGGCTGCATTTAGCGCCTCAATCGGGAAATAATCGACTGACTAATTTCATGCCTAAGCAAACATGGTCTAAGTGAAAAGCTCGATCAACTGGCAGCCATTAGTATGCATGCTCGTAGTCCTGGGATATCCCAGAGCCGTATATCTCTTATTGAAGAAGGATTCGGAACGTGCCCGGCTTAGTAATGGCTGGCCCTGCGAAAATCGGGCCTATATACCGCTGCGGGACGACCATATGCATCGGAGAGGGTTTCCCTCTCCTGTCGCCCACATGCTCTAAGCGCACACGTCCAGCAAAAATGCTGAAATATTTTGGTTTCTCTCTCTCGTGGTGGTGGTGCCCGGCGGCGGAATCCTTCGAGTTTATTCCTCTTCGGGCAAAAGCCCGGGGTTAAGCCCCGAGGGCTCTGGATATGGGGACCTCCTCCTCGAGGAGTTTACAAAAAACTGTTTCTGGCGGCAAGATTAATCATCAGGCCGCTTTCAGGACTCACGTCCAGCGCCAGAAATCAGAAATTCTATTTGCGTCCGCCTGTTTATTCTTGTCATGGCTTTATAAGTAAATTGCTCAAGGTTTTGGCAATCTTGAAATTTTCATGTAATCCTGTTGTCGGTCATTGGCATGAGGGCTGGCGAAATCGATTTTATGAGCCATTTTTGAGAGGGCCCCGTTCGCCTCGGGAATGACAAACCTCGGATTTCTAAAGGAGGGCCCTTGTTTGACAAAGACGAATTAATTTAGGGACGTGAATTTTACGAAGAGCGTCTTAAGACTTTTTCTCTTTTTTTTTGGGGAATTTCAAAGCTTTTAAAATGGTTATTTTCACGAGTGAAATAGGAAATTGCACGGTAATTCTACGTTCATTACTAGTTATTTGAACAGAGACTTTAAAGCGACCTTTTCTTAGGATTTCCGAACATATCTTCAATATTTAAAGATATATTTACATACATAAAATATCTAACACTAGAACTACCAAGACCAATCAAATTGACTAGTATTCAATTGCTTCCTTGAATTGAGTATCGAAAAATAAGAAACACGTTTTTTTTGTATCTGCGGAAAAGCACATTTAGAGCTGAAAACCACCCCTAAGGCTTACCTCTAAACACAGTTTTTCCCAAATATTTGAAGTTTTAATGAAGTTTTTCGAATAAAACTATCATTAATTGTTTCTTTTATAAAAATTGATGTCTTTTTCAAAAGCTTATCCGCCATGTTGGACCCGCTATTTTGAATTTTTTTAAATCTAACATCAGATTCGTAATCAGCGACTCCAAAAACCTCTTAATACTGGTTTTCACGAAAAAACTGATGTCTGAAAGAATATATATCATTTATTATTGCTAGGGGTTGTTTACCCCCTTGAGGAGCTTTTTTTTTACGAAAACCCAAAAACACATCAACTTTATTTTTCAAAATCGTATGTAAATAAATATTTTTCAATGATTTTTAACTAAAATTGTTATTTTTGTGGCGGAAAAATATAAAAAAAAATGTCTTTCTACAATAAAAAATAAGGGTTACCACCCCCATGATTTTAAATTTTTACTTTGAGGTTTTGTTCTGACTTCGATTTCGATAAAATTATTAAATTCGTATTTAATGAAAATGAGGATTTAACTATTTATGTTTCTTGCTCCGTGTAATTCAAATTTTTATTTATTTTTCAATATTAATCTAAAATTGTCCGATTTTGTAGGGTCACATCACATGATTGAGTGAATGTAAAGAGGACATTCGTTAAATTGATTACGCTTAAAATTAGAGAAATTTGTAAAAATTGACACAATCAATATCCTTGCTCCCAATCCCCAATTCCGCAGAACGAACGTGACCAATAAAATTTAAACGGGTGGCCAGATATGAAAAATGGCAACGAATAGGCCCTGCGAGAACGTGTCCCCGGGAATTCGGCGATGGTAGAGGACAGATTAAAATTTTTTCGAGGGACGTGCGGCTCAGATTATGTCCCTCATTCGGGGGGGAGAAGTGTGACACTTTTCTTAAACAGGGTACAATCGTTCGGGGGGATAAGCACCATGTCTAATTTTGAATGACGGGATGTCCTTAACTGACTTCGAATACGCGTCCGCTTCTATTTTTCATAACAAACTGCCAAAGTTGTCGGTGGACCAACAGCGAAAATCGCTCTTCCGAAAATTTCGTTGTAGTCATTCTACCCGTCGGGGAGCCAAAGGCAACGCCTGGAAGCACCTCCGGGGTGCTCCGGGATGCTGCGGGATACTCCAGGATGTTCCGGGACGCGGCTAGGCGAGCCCTTGACTTGCTGAGGAAGGATAAAAGGCTGTTAAAAGATTGTTTGAAAGATAAAAAATGCCCGGATGGATTACAGGGGTATTTTAATCTTTTGCCTCCCCTAGACGGGTCCTTTGCCTCCGCGCAGCAGCGTGTTGAACAGCGATTCGCCCGGGGGAGCTCTTTTTCTTTTACTATAGTTTTTAAAGCGAGTTCAGCGCTCGCTGAATAATTAAAAAAGAAAAGAAAAAAGAAAATAAACAAGTAAAATACGCCCATTATGTGGGAAGAATTCCAAGACTCGGTTTGACTTCAGCTTAGGTTTTATTTATGATGAGAATTTAAGCTTTTGTTTCTTCTGTTGCCTTTTTTACGACTTTGTTTTTAATTTTTATTCACAGTTGAAAGATCACTTTCAGAAGTCAGTTTTGATTCATTTTAAGGAATCGTCGTCGGTGGAATGATGAAAAGAATTGAAAAGAAAACTCAATCTTCATTCAGACCGCCCGCAGAGTTTGAATCAACTTCACTCTTTAGGTTTAGGTCACTTCTCAAAATGTTGCTTTAAATTATTATTTGGATTTCTGTTCCGGATGAATGGAGATTTTAGTTAAATTAAATGGATTTTAAACTCATTGCATATTTCTGTTGAATTTTTAGTTTTATTTAATTGAAATTGTGTGCACTTTACTTATTTATGCTCGTCATTTTAATTGTTTAATTACGAGCTCGTTAGCATTAAAAACTCGTTTAGAAAATATTTCAATTGAGCGGGTTGAATGTTGATGTTTTTATTATATTTATGCTAGTCATTAGTCCCCTTCGTTGAGAGAATGGATTTAATCTAAGAATAATTTTATTTAGTTTTGTAATGAATAGATTAAATTGAGTTTAAATTACATTTTCACTTTTTCAAACATTTCAAAGCAACCAGACTAATAGTATGAAATTCAATATCAAAGTAAAATGAGATTTAATTGATTCAGAAATGTTTCGTAATTCCTATAAAAGAAATCTAAGCTATAGAAACGATAATAAATCAAAGGAATATTTTTAATTTCTATGGATTACAAACTGCAATTAGTACGAAATGAAAAAATTTATATTGGAACCCAGAAATTGATTTGATAAATAAACAAAAGTTGTATAAGAATTTTACTATTTATTTATTAAAAAAATTACCCGAAATTTTTACCATACATTATGAAACTTTTTTAGTTTTCTTTATTAAATTAAAAAATATTTCATAAAACCATTAATTTTAAATATGCGGTAAGAAATTCGAGATATAATATTAAAAGAGCAAATCTATTAGGTTGTAACATAATAATCTGATAATTGTTTAAGAAACTTTATTTTGATATTTTTATACAATTTAGCTTAACATTTTATTGAACATATAGTCCATCATTATCAATAATCTCCTGCTAACGTAGGGGAAGCGACATTATTCCATTCTCGTAAAACTTGGGCTCACGAGAGTTAGAAAATGCCGACGACCACTGTTCCAATGCATCTCGGTCATCAAAAGATTTTCCGCTAATGTGAGCCTGCAACGATCGGAACAAGTGGTAGTCAGAAGGAGACATATCCGGCGAGTATGCAGGATGGGCTAAGGAAATCCAGCCTAGCTCCATAATTTTTTTACATGTCATCGAAGCTGTGTGAGGGCGGGCATTGTCGTGGAGGAAGTATACATTGCCTTGTTCTCCTTTAAGATTCACGGCTACCTTATCCAGCATATCACAGTAGCGTTAACTATTTATAGTCGTTCCTTGTGGTAATAGTTCCCAGTAGATAATGCCGTGCACATTCCACCAACACTCAACATAACCTTGTGTATAGTAATTTTGCATTTAACTGTCGGTACTCCTCTTTGACCCGCGCTAAGCCATTGTCGCTTATTGTTATGGTTAACATAAAGCATCCACTTCTCATCCCCGGTAACCAAATTACGAAGCCAAGCAAAAGTACGATGTGAAGTGAGTAATTGCGTACAAACCGCCACTCGCATCATCCGTTGACCATCCGTCAATTCGTGGGGTACCCATTGACTGTGCCTGTACACTTGACCCATCTCTTTCAAATGTCGAGCGATAGTAGTATGGGAGCATCCGAGTTCTTCTTCAAGTTGACGAGTAGTCCTCCTTGGATCTTCCTCGATGAGCTGCGCTGGTCGGTCGACATCAACCTCAACCGGCCGCCCTTCGTGAGGTTTATGTTCAAGGTTGTAGTCGCCATTCGAGAAACGTCGAAACCAATCTATTGCTGTATAATAAGAGACCGCATGCATTGACATATATTTTGTGCCACCTGCTTAGCTGTATGCTTCAAACGGAACTCATAAATTAGAAGGACGCGGATGTCTCGTCTTTTCAAATCGAATTTTTCCATAATGCTACTCGCTGCGCTGTCTATTATTGCACTGATGAACTGAACGCGCTCACGGGTATTTATGCTATAGTCACAGAACTTTCTCGAAGTTGTAAAAAATTTCCAGAACGTCTCCGAAAAAATTATCAGATATGTCGTTATAATAAAAAAATTAATTAAAAAACCTACCAATAGTTTGTAAGTAAAGTAATAATTAGAATTAATTTTAATGATATATTATATTATATATATTTATATGGATACAATTATTGCCCCGACTTTATACATCAACACTAATTTTGACAGGATTTTGATAAATTGTTATTATTATTTTTAGAGTTCAGTCCTAAAACGTAAATACGTTAAACAATTTTAACATCAATGATGCTGTATATGTGGAAATATAATAAGTATATGTAACTCTACTAATTTTAGATGCAAAAACCTTTTTCTGATATATAATACATACTATACATATATGTTTCAAATTTACTGCATGCTTTGATACTTCACTTATTAAAATTTGTACTTTACTTTGTCGTTTAGGCAATATTTGGGAATAATTAAATTCTCAAGCATACACGAATGTAAAAAAAAATTCCCTCCCTGCTGTTGCAATCTTGTACAATTTTCTTATATTACTACATACAAAGCTTATTTTATTAAAATTAAAATTTACAAGAAAAACACGAAAAAATGTTACTGATATACTAGTAAGAATATTACTAGAAAATTTTGTTACTGTGTAAAGTCGATATATCGCTTTGGAAATATCGTAATAAAAATATCGTCATTTCGATAAGTCGATACTTTTCCAGCATCCCTATCATGTAATATGTATCAGCGCAAACATCGCGGGCCCGTGCGCCCCATTGTGCTCCCCCGAGAATTTGGCTGTTGTCGTCATCGTCGTCACCGCCGCGAAAGAATCCCTTTCATGAAATTTCCGTCTGTTTGTGTACCCAAGAGGATTCATATTCGAATCCGCGCTCCTCAGCGTTGTTGTCAGCAAGGAAATGAGCAAATATTTGGGAAAAGTATGGACCAGGCCTGAGTCGAGCGCGCGCTTTCTTCCCGCCCAACACCCACTTTAGCCGGGCTCCAAACTCCTCTGCGGAGGGGTGTGTTCTCACTTTTCCCCGAAGTTCCCCGAATCTGTGTTGTCTTGTCGGAGTCCCTTTTATATCGGAGAAATTTGCATAAGAGAGGATATCAAATAAAAAGTGATATACGGCGAATAAAAAGGATATTTGTTGTGTCACACGAAAATTACCCAAATGCGGGTGGCGAAGAGGCGCCCTACTACAATACGCACCCACCCTTCTAGGGGCTGGGCGCTGTCTGTCTTCCCTGTGGGAACAAGACAAATTCCCATGCAGGACTGCCACAACTCATCGTATCCCATCCCTTCCCAACCCTATTCCCAGAACACGCCCTCCTGTGGGTTATCTAATTTGGCATGCGACAAGGACCTGACATACGTCTTCTCTAGGCAAAGAAAATGGTAATTCTCTGCTTCCCTATTTCCTTCTCCGGGAATCCACACCCTTCGGGACGCAGGTCCTGAAAGGGCCTGCTCCATCGAGCCATTGTTCGCCTAATGGAGAGATCTCTAAATTTTATGTGACGACGAGCCGCTCCCATGTCATTCCCCCGAAAACCTTAATTGAATGCACGACTAATTTGGGAATTGAAAAATTACATTTGGCCGCCGCGAAGGTTCGGTGAGGGTTCGCTTTTTTTTTTCCTTTTGTATACTATACACTGTATAAAAAGGGAAGGAGGACCCAGCCCATCTCAATCAGAGCCACTCAACATTTTGAGGGGATTTCCCGACAGTTCCTTGCTGCTTCACTGAAAAAAGAGGCCACAACAGAGAAATTAATGTTTTCTTAATTTGAAATTCTAAACAAAAAAAAATTTAAATCCCAAAGGGAAAATGTTAAGTGGGAATAATTTTTCAATTTAAGTAGGCGAAATTTGGAGCTTGGAGAAACCGGGGTTCACCCAATCCAAGTTTATGACATCGTTTATCGTTGAGTAATACGACAAAATAAATAATTTTCTGAGGGATAAGTATTAATTTTTTTTTTCCGATTTTATCGATATTTATACCAATTGTGAAAAACTGTGAGTTCTACAAAAATTATTCGTAGATTTATGCATTTGAAATGATAACTACATAGTTACAAACTTGAGAAATTTTGAGTTATTTTATCTTCTTTTTATTAAAAACTTATATTATTATTTAAAAAATTATAAATCTGCTACGGACTAGGATCACTTATGTATAAAATATTTTATTAAATGTTGAGAAAAACCGATCCAGTGTTTAATAAATTTTTTTTAAAAAAATTGCTAGGAACTAAACAGAATTCCCGCCAATGAAAATCTCATTTAATCAAAATCCCGCGTATTCGGATATATTGAACTTAGAAAAAATCCCGCCCATTTAAAATCACACTTTTTCCTTGTAGAAAAATAATCCCGCTTTGAATCTCACCAAAATTTGTACAAAATGTTCAATATCGTAAAAAATTTCCGTGTACAAAATGTTCAACTTATTAAAAATTTTCCTTGTACAAAGGAATTGAATTTAATGAAAAAATTTCCTTGTACAAGATGTCCAATTTAGCAAAAATTTTCATTGTACAAAGTCCTCAATCTACTAAAAATTTTCCTCGTACAAAATGTTCAGTTTATTAAAAAAATTCCTTGTACAAAATGTCAAATTTACTAAACATTTTTTCTTTAACAAAATGATAAATTTAGCACATAATTTTCCTTGTACAAACTATTCAGTTTAGTAAAATT
Organism: Dysmachus trigonus; assembly: GCA_949715965.1. Lineage (NCBI taxonomy): Eukaryota > Metazoa > Arthropoda > Insecta > Diptera > Asilidae > Dysmachus > Dysmachus trigonus. Next base: position 69,771,673 of record OX454323.1, read on the forward strand.
TTCAATTTAGTAACAAATGTTATTTGTACAAAATCTTCAATCTAGTAAAAATATTCCTTGTCCAAAATGTTCAATTTAGCAACAATTTTCCCTGTAAAAAATCTACAATCAAGTAAAAATTTTCCTTGTGCAAAATGTTCCATTTAAGGAAAATTTTCCTTGTACAAGATATTGAACTTTGTAAAATATTTCCTTGTAAAAAATGTTCAAATTAGCAACAATTTTCTATGCGCAAAGTCTTCAACCTAATAACAAATTTTCTTATAAAAAATGTTAAATTTAGTAAAAATTTTCACTTCAACAAAATGTTAAATTTAGCAAAATGATTCCTAGTAAAAATTCTCCTTCTACAAAATGTTCAATTTATTAAAAATATTGAAAATATTGAAGTAGATACTATTAAAATTTATCTTGTATTCTTTTCACAAAATTTTTAATCCTGAAGAGGATTGGTTTTCCCACTCAATTTTTGGTTTTTTCCTTATAGCCGAAATTTAAGAAAATTGGATTTAAAAAAATTAAATTTCAGCAAAACAGAATTTAAAATCTGGGAAAAGCTAAAACGAAATTTTAAAAACTCGGATTTTGAATAGCGAGATCTCGTACCCAACCCGAACTAAATCATTGCTACCACATCCAATTATTATAATTATTATTCGAATAACAACATTGGAATAAGGAATATCCAGATAGCAAATACTTAAAAAAAATGCTGCAAAGATATTGATTGTATTATCAAAAAAAAAAGGATGACCTCTTTAAGATGTACATTTAATAGTAATTTTAAAAATGGCAAAAATAAAGAGTCTAGGGACATTATCGAAAGAATAAATATAAAATCGTCCTCCACAGCTGTAACTAGAAAGCAATAACCCTCATAGTTTTAAAGCGCCCCAAGAGACAAACTTTGTCACCAATCCGATCAACCGCATGCCCTCCTTCGTTCCCTGTCTCTCCCGCAGGACCTCTTCCCGCAAAAGGAAGCCAGTCAAATCACATTACGGCTGAAGAAGTCCCGGGAAGCTGGCAGGAGCTCGGGGAGTGCACTTATCCGGGCAAGACGCGATTATCCCATAAAAAGGGATACAGTGGTTTAGCCACCGGGGACATAATCCTCCGTTCGTGGAGACAGGCCTTAGATATGTTTCAGATGCTTTATTTTTTTTTTTTTGCCCTATAGTCGTATTTCTTCCCGAGTCGTCCCCAAGGCTCGAGCCCACCGAACGTGGGGGAGAACAGGAGAGCCTAGAAAAAGAAGGTGTTGAGTTCACTTCGATGAAAACTTTTGCCTGATTGGAGTCGTCTGATTCGGCCTCGCTTTACTGCCTTCGATTTCTGTAATATATTTAGTTCTGTGACTCCGTCGATAGAGCGGGGGAGTTAGTATTCATCATGTATCAGGGAACAGACCCGGGAGACCGCGGGGGAGTCCCAACGACGACGACAGCCTTATTCTTGAAGTGAAGTCAACCAAACGATACTGAAGTGAGTTGGGGGCGGTGCGGGTGGTGGCGAGGAGGACTTGAGAAGATTTTTGTATTTATTTTTGACTCGACGATTTATGGGGAGGATTATCGGTTCTGAAATAAATTTATGTGTGCCTGTATATGTGTGCCAGAACCCCCCCACCCGCCACACTAATGGGCTCTGTCTATAAAGTTTCAGTCGACGGGAGGATCGAAAGATTTTTGTATAGTTGCGCTCGGATAAATAACATTAGATGCCTGTGGTCACATTAACCCTCCAGCGATGGGGTTGGTCGCAAATAAATTCCGAAGATTAGATGATTTATGAACTTTATGGTTTCGGTTCATCGCTTGCGTCTTAATGTCCCACCCTACGCTTACTTACTGTGTCGGCTTACTTAAGATACATTCGCACGCTAGAAGCGACGAAATTAGCAATCTATAGCGAAAACCTCGTCGATCATCTGGTCTCATTTGTTATCGCTTTTCTCAGTGAAGTGAAAGAATTAAGAGATTTACCCACCCGCAACTTTCTTGTCTTATTCTCGAGAAAGTACGTGAACTGTGGACTTTGGACTCGTCCAAGATGCCCCGAAGAATGTTGAACATTAGGACGATAGCGAGGACTGGTTTATTAATGGAATTAGATTGAGAACCATTCCGCTGCGAGCGAAGAACTGATCCCATAAATGGGCAATCAGTTGTAACAAATGAAATATAAATGCGAACGCAGTTCACTGTACTACGAATAATTTAGATTGACAGACCTTTCGTGAGTGGATCATCTTAGGCTCTTAATAGTCTTAATGTATGATGGTATATTAAATAAAAATTCAGTGCAATTTCTAGTAAACAAAATTATAAATTATAAAACTCAACGTGAGTATCATCTTATCAAAAAGGAGATTTTGCAAAAAACTCAATCATTTCAAATCACTTTTAACGAACCAGATCCCACTTCTGAATAATTAAAAAAAATTTGAAAAATTCTAGGTTTTGTTATAAAGCCTAAGAATTGACATTTTCTTTTAAGAGTCATACCTAGAGCATTTTTGCATTAAGGTACTATTACCGTCTAGAATTTTCAAAAAATGAATTTTTTTTTTTTTTACATTTTTAGATTCTTTATACCTTCAATAATAACTGTCTAAAATATTAAATCGAAATTCGAAGCCAGTGCCGAGATATAACGACTCAATTGAAGCGCGCTCTCGGCTGTTCCCATGTTCTAAATAAACTTTAAATGCGTTTTTCTCGAGTTTAGGTTTTTTTAACTGGCGGACAGTTAATCTCCGGATCTACTGGGCCGATTTTAATAAACTTTGAAGCATTCTGTTCGTTGTTATATCCTGCGTGATAGTTTACCACAATTTGACCACAAAAAAAAAAAATATATAAAATTTTTGAGCCTAGAAAAAGGTCGAAAAAAAGGGCGATTTTTGAAAAAAATTTTGAAATGTCCGCCATTTTTTTATTTTTAATGATTTTTCAATTTCTCTGGTAAACTATCACGTAAGAGCACTTCCTTTTTGTAACTCTTTTTGAATTTTATGTTTCAGACTTACCGTTCCAGAGATTAACTGTCCGCCATGCAGCAATGTTTTTTTGAGAAGAAAATTTGAGCGCCCTGTATTAAATTTACAGTTAATAGAAAATAAAAATAAAAAATTTTTTCGTAATCTTCAAGAACTGTTTAATACTGTAAAAAAAGTTTGATAACAATATATAATATAGAAAGTGAAAAAAAAATTTTTGAATATATGTCATTTTTTAGCATTCTAGACGGTAATAGTACCTTAAATAAATTATTTTCAATTTTAATTATCACTATTACATATTTCCACACTGAATGAAATCAATTAGTTTTCTGATAATATTGTAGTTTTTTCTAAATACCTATTATCTTACTTTATAATTTATCATTAAAACAAAAACTTAATAATTTTTCATTATCCTGTAGCGTGTATCCAAGTAATTTTTATCATATATACATATTAAAAAACCAGATTAAAGTGTATAGCATTTAATCCAAACCGACTGCTTCTTTATATAGTCAGTTATGGCTTTTTAAAAATTGTATTACCCGCCAATCCCTTAACGTTTATTTTAATCCATGTATATTTAAATAACGTTTTTTCCGGCGAAATTTAATAAATAAATTCTACATAAGTAATCAATATTTTAACGAATGAAATGAATGCGTTCACGGTTCACTGTACTAAGTCTAATTTAGATTGACAGCCTTTCGTGTGAGAGTGATCATCTTAATGAGTAACCCGACACGTTCTTGCCATTTTGCCGCCTCATTCGCGTGTTTTTGTCCATAATTGATACTATGTATGTCGCTCCAACATGAATATCTCCGTGATGAAAGATAATTACGTAAATTTTAATAACGCCTTAATCACATGTGTTCATACATCATGCGTTTTGCGCATCAGAGAATATTTACTCATGCAAGCGAGCGAGTATGTCACATCAAACCTTTGAGGGTAACTATGGCTTTATGATTTATGCTGCTATTGCGGAGGAACCACAAATTCACTCTGAATATCTCGTGAATTTTATTATTAGTACAGGAATCAAATTACAGCCCTCGAAATGTGTTGTTAAATTCCGTGATTTTTCATTGATTTCTGGGATGATTTCACTCGTTATATTATCTCAGTTTTTTGTAATAAATTAAAGTGAATTTAAATCAGGTAGAATTGCGTCAATTTTAATTTAAATATGATTACATGCAATATAAGAGTATAATAACTTTAAATTTTCCTACTTTTAATAATGTCATAATTATAAAAAATATAATTTTGTAAAGTCAAAAAGATTACTAATTTTAATTGATGAGAATTTATACAGCAAATGATATATTTTTTTTATCTTTCGCTTTCCCTTTGTTCTTTCAATTGAAGTTGATAAAAACCAGTATGAAAAATACACAAAAATGCATATGGAAATTAAATTTAATTCAAAATATTGAATAAACTAACAAATTATCAGTTTTAAATTCTACAGATCAATTTTAAATTTTTTAAATTTCAGATTGGTTTTTATAACATTTAAAGAGGCGCTCGCATTCATTTGGGCGGAATAATCGATTTAAATATTAGGTTGTAACATAATAATCTGATAATTTTTTTCGGAAACGTTCTGGAAATTTTTTACAACTTCGAAAAAGTTCTGTGACTATGAGTATAAATACCCGTGAGCGCGCTCAGTTCATCAGTGCAATAATCGACAGCGCAGCGAGTAGCATTATGGAAAAATTCGATTTGAAAAGACGAGACATCCGCGTCCTTCTACTTTATGAATTCCGTTTGAAGCATACAGCTAAGCAGGCGGCACAAAATATATGTCAATGTATGGGAGAAAATGCGGTCTCTTATCACACAACAGTAGATTGGTTTCGACGTTTCTCGAATGGCAACTACAACCTTGAAGATACGAAGGGCGGCCGGTTGAGATTGATGTCGACCGACTAGCGTAGCTCATCGAGGAAGATCCAAGGAGGACTACTTGTCAAGAAGAACTCGGATGCTCCCATACTACTATCGCTCGACATTTGAAAGTGATGGGTAAAGGGTACAGGCACAGTCAATGGGTACCCCACGAATTGACGGATGGTCAACGGATGATGCGAGTGGCGGTTTGTACGCAATTACTCACTTCACATCGTACTTTTGCTTGGCTTCGTAATTTGGTTACCGGGGATTAGAAGTGGATGCTTTATGTTAACCATAACAATAAGCGACAATGGCTTAGCGCGGGTCAAAGAGGAGTACCGACAGTTAAATACAAAATTACTATACACAAGGTTATGTTGAGTGTTGGTGGAATGTGCACGGCATTATCTACTGGGAACTATTACCAGAAGGAACGACTATAAATAGTGACCGCTACTGTGATATGCTGGATAAGGTAACCGTGAATCTTAAAGGAGAACAAGGCAATGTATACCTCCTCCACGACAATGCCCGCCCTCACACCGCTTCGATGACATGTAGAAAAATTATGGAGCTAGGCTGGATTTCCCTAGCCCATTCTGCGTACTCGCTGGATAAGTCTCCTTCTGACTACCACTTGTTCCGGCAAGTTCTGCCAACGTTGGCAGGATATCATTGATAATGATGGATTATATGTTCACTAAAATGTTAAGCTTAATTGTACAAAAATATCAAAATAAAGTTCCTTAAAAAATTATCAGATTATTTTGTTACAACCTAATATATTAAAATTCTTTTGAAACACTGATACAATATCTGTATAATTATCGATATAAATTTTCGATATCAACATCCCTAAGCATACCCATATACATACACGGACGTACTCATACACCCATACGAAAGTGCCCACAGGATGTCCAGCATCCAGGATTCAAAAGAAATAAATTCTTATGTATGACTCAATTCTGTGTTTTTCTGGCCATTTTCGCATCGCGTTTCGGGACCAAGGGGCTGTTCTGGGATTTGGCTTTTGTTTAGGGGAATGCGGGGAAGAATATTTATTTATGAGGCCACGGAATCGAGCGCTTCTTTTTGCCCTTTTCCTGCAGTGTGCCATTCAGCTTTTTGCTCCACACTGGCCCTTCTTTTTTGCGGGAAATTTCTGCCCTAAGACCAGGATGTTTGATGGTCCTTTCATGTTACTTATGGGATCTTATATCTGATCATAACGGATGGAAATCTGACTTTTCCTAATTACCATTTTTACCAGCAGCAAAAACCTAGAAATAGAATCGGGGTTTTGATAAAATATTTAGAAAGGAAGAAAAAGTTGTTATTGATGTGAGTGTATTGGGTTTACATCGTAATATTAAACTTGTATGAATTTTTGTATATATTTCCTGTGAGGATTTTTATGTTAGTTAGACACTAAATATGGTTAATTGTATCGTTACCACACCTTAGAAAATTGCGAAAAGTGGTCTAATGTACTTTTTCAGCTTTGAAAGTAACCTGCATTTTCATATTTTTAGAAATTATACCTTTTGATAGTATTTTGATTATATCCAGAAATATAAATGCTGTTTTTGATAGGAAAGGGTATATTTCCAATTTCTAGTTATCAAAAAGGGACAAATTCTAAAAGCAAACTCAATTAAATCAGTTTCTGTAAGACCAATTTGTAATATTCCTTATCCAAATTAAAATAATTTTAGTGCTCTCTTACAAAGCTAAAGCTACACTTAATTAAACGTAAACAATTATAAAGGACAAAAGTTTCTGAAAAGTTTAAAAGTGGATTCGTTTTCCTTTGTACACATGCTCCAAAATTGTGAAAGATTCGAATAAAGCGATTCTGTGTACCTTTCTTCAAATAATCGAATATGCAGACTTAATTGTGATAGTTAGCATAAGGTACTATGAAAAGGATAAAATCCAGACAAGCTTTATTAAAATGGGTGAATATAAAGCGATTGAGACTGAAGCTTCTATATCCCTAAGTGAGCTACAAATTGGCACACATCCAAGACTCAATACTCGAACGTTTGTGCAAATATCTGCTCAACAATGATCCGAATGTGCAACGAGATTGAGTTCCCACCCTTAGGGCATTGGCTACAGCACAAGTTTGCGTGCGCCTTAAATTTATACATGAAATTTAGTGAACAAACAAAAGAGAAGTGCCACTGGCAAATCAGCTTATGGCACACACCGACCGACCTTCTGTTTAAAATCTCTACTATAAATCGGTTCTACATTAAAATGGGCTTCTGGGACCCAGAGAATGGGCTTCAAGGAGGTCCAGTAATTCTTGCACGAATCTCTAGCCGACTCTGGGCTTCTAGATTCCGGGCTGAATGCAGAACCATTAAGAACGCCCTAATTGGATAGATGCCCTGGTTTACATGGAAATTCTCTGGCGAAATGAACATTCAATGGGACTGCGGGACCGAATTTGTTGAGTTTCAGGTGCAATTATAGATTTATTGTGGCGCTCCGGGAAGTTTACAGAGTTAGCAGGGCACCACCACCGGCTGGTCAGGGCGTGCTGCAGACCAAAGGAATCGATAGTCGGCAGAAGCACTCTCAAGAGCGTCGAGGTCGATTCGCTTCAAAAACTAGGGCAGTTTAAGAATTAAAGTAAATAGAACATGCACAAATATATACTTATCTAGTCCAGATCAAGCTCTCGGAGATGTTCATTCCCTCTACAGAATGCTTTCAGACCTATTTTTATAGCTACAAAATCATTTGATTGTGCAAAAGGTATACCTATTAATTCAAAACTAGGGTATTTTAAAGCAGAATAGCTAAATAAATTAAATTTAAAACTCTATGAAAACCTTTCATTTGATATCAGTTTCGTTGGAATGCAAAAAAAAAAAAAAAAAAAAAATGTATTACCTGACATTTTGACGTATGGTGGCTGGTATATTGTAGTTTTTATGACATCACATATTCTATGACACCAGGAGAATTTATACGATTCTAACACCTTACTTGTTAAAATCGGTTAGTTCACTGAGGCTTAAGAGAATTATATCTGGATATAAATGGTGGGCTATTGGCTGATTTCTTTTTAAATATGCTATAAAATAAAAACTGTTTAGTATTTCTCAAAGTTTTTTGATTATTTTAAAGTATAAACATTCCGATTAGATATCAAATTTTATTTTATTTAAAAAGCTGCCTTAGTTTGTCCATTCTGTCAATCTAGTTTTGCAGAATAATTTCCTTTGGGATTTGGGTTTCGGGTCCTATTTCATGAATAGCTGGATTAATAATGTGGTTAATCCATTTCTTCCCAAACGTATATTTTGGTATCGATTTGATTTTAACCTATAAAAATGTAAAAATAATAATAAAAAAATTCCAAAATGCCATTTTCAATATGGCGGTTAGGTTAATAGATGAAAAATGTTCAAAAATTAATCTTTTTATACGTATTTGATGACGCTCATTACAGAACTTGAATCAATATTTTATTTAATATTGCCATATTCAATAAATCATCTGATTATGCAAAAATATTTCTTTTGATGGGAATATGAGAAAAAATGTGTTTACAGTCCTGTGGATTTCACCGTGATTTGTTGAAATAATTATAATGTTGTTCTCGCGTATATATGATAAAAAAATATATACTACATATTTAGAGATGGTTATTCACGGTTTCTTCTGCTATAAATTGTTTAGGATACATATTTTACATAATTAAATTTTCATCAACTTCAAAGACGCCAATTTGGAATTTTTTGTTAAAATTTTTCCAATTCTGACAGCAGATTTAAAAAGAGTGGGAAATTTTACATGGGAAATTTTATATGGGAAATTTTACATGGGAAATTTGACTTTTTTAATTTTTTTATTATTATTTTTACATTATGTTAGATAAAAAAAAATCGATACCTGAATTTTCTTTTAGGAAGAAATGGGTTAAATGATTGAATCATTTCTGGATTCGAAAATTTGAGCTTATTTGACTATAAAATATTTTATATTTCGATATTTTGCTTAAGCACAGAAGTAAACCGGGTGGTCTCGAATTTTCAAAATCTAGATATTTTTTTTTGTTTTGCTATTTCGAAAGTTGGCTAATTTTTTTCGACATCTTGCAGATGGGTTTGACCTCAAATTTTTGTAAGGATATTAACAGAATTTCAGGTTCTACAGCCTTATTAGCAGGTATCGTACGTTCGGTCGTTATCCATACTTGAAACTATAAACTCATTTATTTCAAAACTACTTTTTTTTGCAAGGTGTGAATAAAAAAAAAACTGTTCAGCCGAATTATCTAAAATTTTAATATGTTATTCAGAACACCAGTTGCTATCGCGGGGACAAGAATAAAAATTTTAGTTCCAAAACTTCGTATTTTTTACATTTAAATATTGATAAGAAAAAAAACCTGTTTTTAGAGTTTTAATTTCAAAAGGTCGTCATTCTATCAATTTTCAATACTTTTTTCTAGTTGTGGCCATAACTCTTATTGATTTTTATTTTTCAGATAAATAGAAGAGTCAAAATCCACCACACTGCCCAGGTACATTTTTTTATCTTTTAGTATGCAGTATGAGTACTATAATATACCTAAAAAGTTTAAATATCGTTGTTCATTAATTTAATCTTACCAAAAACCCAAATAACCCCAAATTACCGGGCGCTATACTACTGGGTACCCATAATTAAAAAATGTACATCAATAAAATTGCTGTTGTCTCTTTTTTGACTTTTGTGTAATAAAATTAAAAGTGCATTAAGAGAGAGATAATTTGCGAGAGTAGCCCCAAAATTTAGACTGCTTGAAAACCTTGGACCTTGAATTTAACGAAAAAGATCAATATCTGGCACAATATATGCGGTCCTTGGGAATCTGTGCCAACTGCCAGCATCTTAGCATCATCTTGGCCGGCTCGAGTTCCGCGGGCGAAGTGACTTCATTGTCTTCACACATTCTTCTTGGATCCGGTCGTTTCCCCGGTTACTTAAAGAAGACGGTTCGCCGCAACGAGGTAAAGGATTGCCATTTAAAAGCGTGCTGAAGTTTGCACTCGGGATTGTGATTTTGCGCTTGTGGTGGAGGTCGGAGTCAAACTCCTCGGAGCGGGAAAAAGTTCTCCGGTTCACCCGCTTCGAACCGCTTCCACGGGCGCAATTAGCGGGCGGAGTGATTAAATGGATGTCGGAGTTTTTGCTCCTTTCGCTCGCTCCCCGGGGCGGTGCACGAGTGCGTATCAGTTTTGGAATGCTTTTGGCTAAGTAACGCCATCGAGAGCTCTTCGGGTGTATTTTTAGAAAGACTTTAAGTCTCAAAGGAGTCTCAAGTTTCGAGGAGTCGAGACTTTAACACAATTCGCCTTTGGAAGGAGCGCTCTTTGGCGAATCAGAGGCACTTTTCCGCAGATAATTTATTTTCATAAAGAGGACACTTCTGCTCGTTGCTGGGGAGAAGTGTGCTTTGATAGAACCGAACACTTCTCTGAAGCTATCCTTTTGTTCTGGTTTATCCTCTAATGACTTTAAGGGTTCAAATAATGTCTTTTGGAAAAATATTTTGTTTTCTGTATAAGTATTTTATATTTTTTATTGTAGCAGACACTAATTTATATACTATCATATATACAGGGTGGGCCATCTAAAGTTTGGAATTGGAACTATAGGTTATTATAGGTTGGAAGGTTTGATGACATTTCCGATGTGACAGAAAGTTAGTTTTATGTTTGACATTTATGAAATGGGTCGCTTTTCACTTGAACAAAGTTGGGAAATATTAAAAACTTATTTCCAAAGTGGTGAGTCTTCTACTCAAACTGTAAGAAATTTACGGAAAAATTTTGACAAAAAGGATGTGCCAAAAACGCAGTTTGTGGATCAATTTGTGAAGCGAGTTCGTGAAACTGGATCGTTGTTGGATAAAACAACCCGTGTACGTACTCGTCCAGTGCGCTCAACCGAAAACATCGCTGCTGTTGCTCAGAGTGTGCGTGAACAACCATCAACATCAACTCGTCATTGTTCTCAAGAATTGAACATTTCACGCACTTCTTTGAGAAGAATTTTGCATAAAGATCTCGGTATGAATGCGTACAAAGTTCAATTAGTGCAAGAGATGAAGCCGCATGACCATCCGATGCGTTTTCGGTTCGCTCAATGGGCCGAAGACCGCTTGATCGAAGATGGGCATTTTTACCGAATAATCATCTTTTCAGATGAAGCTCATTTCCACCTCGGAGGGTACGTCAATAAACAAAATTGTCGTATCTGGGGCTCAGAAAATCCACACGTCATCGTGGAGAAACCAATGCATCCACAACGAGTGACTGTCTGGTGCGGATTTTGGTCTGGCGGCATTATTGGGCCATTTTTCTTCGAAAATGAGCAAGGAAACGCCGTTACAGTGAATGGCGATCGCTATCGCGCCATGATAAGGGATTTTTTGTTTCCCAAAATTGAAGAGTATGACATAGACGACAGTTAGTTTCAACAGGACGGCGCAACGTGCCACACAGCCAACGTAACAATCGATCTTTTGCGCACTGTTTTCGGAAATCGCATAATCAGCCGAAATGCTGATGTCAATTGGCCACCTCGAAGCTGCGATTTAACTCCGTTAGACTTTTTTTTGTGGGGAACCGTTAAGGACAAGTGTTACGCTAACCATCCAGAGACGATTGACGACTTGAAACGTGAAATCGAAGTTGCCATTGACGAAATAGAGGCCCAAACAATCGTAAATGTACTGAAAAATTGGACTGATCGAATGGGGTATTGTAAGGCTAGCCGTGGCAGTCATTTGAATGATGTTGTCTTCCATTCCTAAATGGAAAGGTTCAATCTGTCTAATAACCTTGAAAAAAAATTCATTTTTTTTTTTTTATAGCCGATTCAAATTCCAAATCTTAAATGGCCCACCCTGTACTATTGTATTTCATTTATTTATGAGAAAAAATAATTTACAGGATATAATTACTAATAATTCTGTATAAGTTTTTTAATGTACACTGCAAATGGTAAGTGTGTCACACAAAACATATACGCGTGTTTATTTACTTTAAGGTCCAACCCCCGATGACTTTGACCTTGGGATATGTTATAGGGGTCATCAACTGAAAAACTAGCACATGCTGAATTAATAAGGCCTGATTGTTTAATCAACTATGCATATTTATGGAGTCGTATTCAATTGATTAAATTTCATGCAAAATACGTGTCTTAAGTCTTTGTATAGTATAGTATGCATAATGCATAGTTTATGCAGTTCCTGTAATGGTACAAGAAGGAATATAACATACGAGGATAAGTTTTCATGCTATAAAGTGAACTACAGATAGATGAAATAGTACTGATAATTGGTTTCATCTGACAGGAAGGATGCTGCAAACACGTAACGCCTTAAGGAGTTCCAAGATTTCGACGTCATCCACGACTTTGTCAAACTGTCTGAATACATATTATTTGCAGTAGTTCTGTGAGTTGAATGGAAGATCCGCGGCCCCGTGAAAAGTAATCAAACGCGTTTCTTGGTGCGAACTTAATATTGCAACACCTCCGATTTCTTCTGACTGACGACGAGGAAGACTTTGAGCAAGCGGTTGAACCCCAGGGAGCACCTCTCTGTCTGTAATGTTCTGAATCGGAGAAAATGAACAACAACAGGAGCGCACCAAACTCCAGACTCCACAGATCCAGAGAGTTTGTTCGGCCACCCGTGGCCCCCTCTGGGCTCTGCCAGAACACAGTAGGTGTGCCACGTCTCGCATTTTCCTGCGGTAAATATGTAAAATATTGAATTGATGCGCCCTCGCTTTCCAGGGGCGCCCTACCCAAAAACCTGAAAAGGGAGGAGTTGCCCACCTTCGTTCGGAGCTGGCAGAGCGGAATAATCGATTGCCGCATCGACACCTTGTGACATTAATAGAATGAAAGATGTTGCGCTGGCACTCGCTTCTTTCTTATTTATTAACGAAAAATTCTTTTCAATATGCCAGTGCAGGTCTTATGCAGAAGGAAAACAGATTTTCTGGGCTCCGTTTTTCATCTAAATATTTACTGAAGGCACTGTCCATGCCCATGCTAAAGAAAAGCAGTGGAGCGAATGAAATTCGCATCCACTTTTCTTTTATACTTTCAGCAATTATCGATTTAGGGGGTGTGAAGATACAAAATATATACATATCTATCTACATACACTTTTATACAGTATATCTGTTCAATGTCTTGATCGAATTTCGCAAATGTAATTTACGAAACTGTGAGACTTTTGCAGTGTTATTTAATCGGAATGGTAAAAATACGAACTGAATGAATGAAAATAATTTATCTGTACCAAAATTGGGATTGTTCATTCATGCGAAAAGTGTAAAAGAGTCCATCGACATGATGTGAAGTCGCTATTGCAACTTCATTTCGACTAGTCAATAAATTTTGTGAAGACAACATCAATGAACTATCCAAATTTAAAGAGAGAAAGACGGAAACATGCACTTGCACTTCATTTCTGATAGTGGAAGAACAGATGGAAGATCTTGAAAGTTTCTTCGAACATGTATTGGAAACTTAGATAATAGTGAAGGAAATTGATGAATAAGTATACATATACCCCCGTTTAAGTAAAAACTGAACACACAAAATGTTTTTCAATTAGAATCTACAAAATTCCCAATTAGAATTAACTTCCTAGGATTTCGAGTAATAAATCTAGGAAAGATATAGACACCAGAATTGACTAAAACCCCAAGTATAAACGATAGAATTCTAAATTAAATTTCGATTAGAAGCACTAGAAATCCAATGAATTTCCCTTAATTAGATTTAAGTCTACATTCATTGAATATCTGAAAATAAAAACTAGAATTCTATTGGCTTGTTTTAACTAGATTTACGTCAAAATTCACTGCGTTTTTTAAACCTTTATAATGTTTACTATTGGTTTTTATGCAAAAAGTATGGAGTAAGATATCACAGCCACACAAAAAAAAAAAAAGAAAGTGGTCTGTACTTTACATGCGATATATGGTTTTCGATGTATTTTCGCATGCTGAGCACGAATCTGGAGTCAAAATTGAGCCATCACATCACAGTTAATTCCTAACCTCAAAAAACAGATAAAAAAATAGCAAAAATCCGGATAAATGTACAAGGAAAAATACAGGAATTTTGTTTTTTCATATCCAGATGTATACTTTTATGTAAAAGAACCCCGTGAATCAAAATCCACCGTTAGAGTTGAGGTAGCACGTCATGTTTTTTTCCTAACCTCAAAAAATCGGGTCAGAAATACCGATTTCCAAAAGTCAACCGATTTACGCTAAATTCGGTATGTGGGCGTTTTAGGGGTCTCTGATCACGAATCTGAAGAGTTGCAAAATTCAAGATGGCGCATCCAATATGGCGGACAAGATTTTCGAAAATCAACTGATCTATGCCAACTTTTTATCATATAAAATTTATGCGTACAATTGATCCTTTTTAAGTAAAATTATTACCAATTTTTTTTATGATGAAATTTGGTGATATTTTGGATTTTCCAAAAATTGCCCAAATCCAAAAAACCAAAAATAGTCCAAAAAATTCTGAAAAACATGTATTCTTTGGCTAATTTGAAGAATACATATCTAAGATGTTAAAAATATCTAAATAGTGAATTTTGTTTATAGTTAAAAAAATAACTATTCAATATACATAGTCGAATTTACTATGCGAATGTTTTCATGTTTATTTACTTTAATTAAACTATTTGGCATTTCAATCTACAAAATAGTTAAAAAGTGGTTCAAATTTAAAAATTATTTTTTTTTCTCAAAGTTATTACTGTCCTAGAAAACCATTAATTTATTAACGCATCAATAGTTAAAGAAATATCTAATCTTTTCGGAGATAGTAGCCGTATATGCAATAATGCTTTAGAACAGCCTTTATAATGGCAATTTAATGGTAGAATTATATTCGGAAAAAAAGTATTTTCCAATAAAATTTCTGCCCTTTGTAATACCATTTTTCGAAGCAATATTCAGATCACGTTAAAAGTGCTTATAAAATTTTCGTGACCATAGCCACAGACAGAAATCGGATTATGTTTGCCATGTTTATTAAACCCTTTGTATTGACCAGAACATCAAAAATTGATTCGCACCCCTTCCTCCATGGTGCGCTGGGCCTTTTCCTAAAGTAAAACCAGATCGATGAATGAAATACATTTTTTCATATTTTTATAAATACGTCGAAGCTGTGCTCTGGATGTTTGCTCTGTTCCAGATATTATTTGGCAGATTTCAGTTATGGTCTGTTTGCAAAGGAAAAGCAAACGTGAAACGTGAAATTTTTGTTGTTTTCAACTTCGAAAATATGATGTGAAAAAAAAGGAAATCCTCTCACAAGTCAATAACATTGAAATCTTGTTATCATTCGGTGAAATGAGAAATATTTTATTTTATTATATATGTACAAGTACATATTACTATGTATTATATGTGTAGGAGGTATCATTTAATTTTCCTCATATCTTTTATTACATTTTCCAGAGCAAGTGTGGGAAAACAACTTTTAATTAATGAATGTCAAAATGGCCCCCTGATTTCCGAGTGTATGAAACTCTTTAAGTTAAATTCAATTTTTTAATTGTATTAAAATAAGTATTATTATACATAGGATAATAATAAATCGGTTTTCATGTTTTTTTTTAAAAACACATATTTCATTTGAACTGTGAACATTTTATTGAGGTTACGTGTGGAACACAATATTAGACTCTATTTCCAAACGTGCACTATTCTGACGAAATTTTCAATCACATTTTGGAATAATTGCCAATTCACTTCTTCTTGGCATGAGATAACACGCCCAGGAAGCTTCGTCTTCAATAACTGCCTTGTTTTAGCTATAGTGTGAGAGGTTGCACCGTCTTGTTGGAAAAACATGTCATTCATATCCATTTCGGTCAGTTCTAGTCATTTTGGCTCAAAAAATATGTTCCTTTAACCTCTGATAGGTAATGCGGGCATTTTTGACCCATACGGAAAATCCGGAGTAGGTATTAGACCCTTCCACAAATCATTCGTATTTTCAATCCCTTAAATAACCCTGAAGAATTTGTAAAAACGCTCAATTTTTTATGTAAAAAAAAAAAAATTGAATTGCTAGGTCTATTAGGAGCTGAGATATATTTAAAAAAAAACGCTACTGGGCACTTTTTACACTCATTACCTGTAAGGGGCTAGCGAAAAACATTTTTACCTGTCAGGGGGGTTAAAGACATGTTTCATACTCATAACAGAGTGTAAATTTATTAATTAATAAAAAATAATGAATAAAGTATCTGAGTTCTTTAAGCCTCATAAATGGCAAATCCTCGGATTAATTGTAGGAAATTCTGTTAAAATTCGAAAAAAAATATTTCATATTGTCCTCTCACAATTTTAATATTTTTTCTTCTTTAAATTTTTTATTTGAACACTGAGTTTTTCATAATAAAAATCTTTTGTTTTAATATGAAACATGATTTTTAATTAATTTTTATTGTTCCGAACCAAAAGTGTAAAAACGAAACCTTTATATGAAAATATTCCAGTGTTTGCTGTTTGCTATTTGCTTGTCTTTCGGTCTGATAGACCGTGAACTTATTAAAATACGAGTTCAAAATTACTAATAATTTTTGTTCTTGTATCAAACCATTCTTAAAAAATTTGTTTTCCTAAAAATTGCTGTCTTACTATAAAAAAAATAAAGAATGTTGCTTATGAGATTCAGATTGAATGATTACTTCAAAACGAAATAAATTCTAAGAAGACTCGAGTAATCGTTGTCTTTTGGTTTTAATTTTACCTCTTATCTTTCTTTAATTTTATTAAAATTCACAATATTGATCATCTACCTTTTAACCTTCTAATTTAATGAGTCAGGGGTCTCACAAAACTTCTGGGTTTTGGGTCCTTCAAAATCTTAATCCGCCTTTGGATACGATCAATGTCCTAAACATTTAGAGTAATGACATCCAAAATCCTCCTTATCTCTATCTAAATGAGTATCTTTAAAGGGTACAACTTAAATATTGCAAGGGTCGTATATACAAATTGTATTAAAGTCCTCTTAAATTGTACCCAGAATAGTTTAGTCCCTCGCCAAAATCCATAAACACTTAGTACTACATTCCTCGTAAACTGTGCAGAGAATCTCCCGAGTTCCATTTATGTTGGTAATCATTTTCGCCCTGCTGTTGCCCAGAGAAATTTAAGGGAACGCAAAATACAGGACCAGGACCACGGACCCACCAGAACCAAATAGGAGACTCTGTCCCAGAATCAAAGGACTAAATTAAAATGATGCATGGTCAAGATAGAGAGTCCCAATGGGGCCCAGCGATATCAGGTTGGCTTTGCTGGTCCTTTTCTGGCGCTGCGGATAGGCGTTTTACCAGTAAGGGTATTTTAGGGGAAGGAAAACCCTTTTCAAATTTCGCCGACAATCAACAATCCACGTAGAACCCTTATTTTGTCTTTTGGGAGTATACCCAAAAGGGTGGGTGCTGAAAAAGTCATCAGCACTGGCACAGCGGTAGTCCTTCGAGCCCTAGGATCTAGGCCCTCGCTCGGTCTGCATCGAGAACCGCCACGCCAGCTGCACTGACAAAAAAATATTGTCAATGAATTATGAAACATATTTCATAGCGATAAATCAATGGATTTTGACACTATCGCCGATGTCGAGCTGTTCGAGTGAAAAATTCGCCGAAATGGCAGAATAACTGCTAGATAATAGCGAAAAAACGAGCAACAACACCCGAAACAAAACAGGCCCATGGAAGACAAGTAGTAGGGGAGGAGGGGGCGACCCCGCGAATGGGGCACCCTGGAGCTTCTCGCAGGGAGCAGCACCCCCTATTGAGACGTTGAATAGAAACGAATTTCCGCGATGCCACTATTTTATAAGGCTTGACAGAGCACACTGGGGGTATAACAAATTTTATGCGCCAAGGGTTTCCCTAGCAAAAATTGAACACGAACTTAAAGTGGGGCTTAAGGCTTGAAGGGAAAATGTAGGGCTTAAGGTTGAAAGGGAAAAATAAATGCGGGGCGTCTGAATAATAATATAAACAGCAGGGGTGATTTGACAGTGTGGGTCTCAATTCGATTCCCATTTCGAAGCCAACTGACTGATGTCTATTCATTATGAAGATCCCCTTTTCACCAGCCCTGTCAGGGACGCGCCGATATGTTGTGACGCATTGAGCCCTTTGTTTTGATTTATTATTCTGATTGTTTTAAAACTCCATTGACCTGACATCAGCGAATTGAAATTTAATTGATTTTCACGATTTACTCTTCGATTTGGAGTACTCATTAGGAGCTACTGCTGCGGTTTGATGACAGCATGTCAATAATTCAATAGTGCTCCATTCATCAATAAAAAGAAATTATGGGAAAAAAGTGTGCTGAAAAGTTATTGGCTTAATTGTTTTTTGGAATGAATTATATTCGTCCTTTGTGTCTGACTTTTATTTAAAAATTCAATTTTATTGCAATCATTAAATTTTACGCCAAGTCGGTTTATAGCTTTTGTGGTATTAAATACATATAAATTTACGAAAATTAGTTTAGTCCTAGCTAAAAACAGTAGAGCTGCTGATATTTACATTTATCAACATTTGGTTCAGATAGTACGACCAGAAACAACATACAACATACAGAAAAAAGATTCAGGTGTTGTATATCACATATAGTGATTGTCAAAACAAGACCAAGACTAAAACTATGATAGACGATAGTACACGGAGAAAAATAAACTAGAAAAAGTATAGAGAAATTCCAGTAAAAATTATTGTTTTGTACTGTAATCCTGCAGCATTTTTCCGTTACGAGAAAAAATAATTTTTGTATATGTAAAATTTCAGAAATGTTCGTTACTTTTTGATGAAAAATCAAAGTAAAAAGTATTCTTCTATTCTAATAAAAATTAATGTCGAAATAGCAAAATTTATAGTAATACAATCTAAATTTTAACAGTCAAATAGTAAAAATTGATGTGAGCACTACGAAAGTTACAGTGCTAGAACTGTAAAAATTATAGTGCCAGAACTGTAAAAATGACATAGATGAAACGATGTTGTAATATAGAAAGAAATATACGAACGATATCATGCAAAATTAATGCTTATAATAGTCAAAAAACACAAATTAATGCAAAAACCACATACTTCTATTATATTATAAATAAAAATTAAGAATTCAATATAAAAACTTAGGAAGAAAAATACGTCTGTTTTCAAGTTGTCACTAAAAACACGCTTGAACATGAATCATGTACGACCTAATGATACAATATACGTATACCAAACGTATAATATACATATTCATGCATATGAATAGCTCATTGTATATATACACACGCAAATGGAATCAAAATATACGCTACGTCTTCCGAAATCTTCCGAGTTTGCCCGAATGAACTTTTCGGCATAGGAAAAATTAATGAACCAGAACTGTAAAAATTCCAGCGTCGTATTGTAGAAATTATAGAGTATACTGTAATATACAGGGTGTTCAGAGGTGGGAGGTCAATACTGCAGGGGGTGAAAGGTCAGACCGAGACAAGCAAAAAATCGTATGGGTGGGGGGGGGGGGGGGGGGGGCATCTCGCACCGTTTGGCAGTTACAGGGTGATTCGTAAATCAGGATTTTGCCTTATATGGGAACCGCTCTTGTATTTCTATCTTTTTTTCTACGCATCGCAGCGGCCCCAAACTGATTTCAAAAAATCACTATTTGGAAGCCCTTTCCAAAAAAGTTTACACCACCCCCTATCCCCAACCCCTTGGCCACAATCCCCCCTGGAAGTAGAAAAAATTAACTTTTATTTCACGATTTTTCACCTTTCGCCCCACTTTTCTCCGAAATTCATGTTATTAACATACCTACTTTTTATTTTTTTTAAGTTGCCTATCTAATTACCTTTCCAAAAAGGTGCAACATGCCCAGGTAGAAAAGGGTTGCAAAAGTCCTGAAATTAAAACATACTCACAGGTACCTAATTACTTTATTGCACCATAATGAAAAAAATCGTTAAGTAAACAATTTTTATGACAGCAAGTTCGGAAATGTTTGTTTAGGAAACACAAGTAATACATTTTTATTATTTCAGCAAAAAAGTACTAAAATAATAAATGTAATCTCGTTAAATAGCGTTATTAGTTTATTATATCCAGTATTGACTCTTAGGTATCCTGACGCTCCGTTTCTAATACCTCCTATGAATTATGGTATAAAAATGGGTAGGTTTGAAAGGACATTGACCACAGTTGAAGAAGCAAGCGATAAAACCGGGTGTTTAATAGAAAAAATTAAGATAAAATGGCAGAATGCAGTGTTGAAGAGTCTGCCGATATAATTTACGTGTACGGTTTAATAGAAGGAAATGATAGTGAGGCCGTACGAGAATACCAAAGGAGATTCCCGAATCGCCGGGTACCCAACAGAAGGGTATTTTCAAGGACTTTCAGAAGGTTAAAAGAAACCGGAAGTGTAACCGCCCCCAGAGCAGAAACGCGAGCAGGAAAATCGGCCGATTCAGCGGACCCCGACCAACAAATCCTCAACATCGTCAGGAACAGCCCTGTAATAAGCATCAGGCAGGTCGCACGACGGTTAGCTTTGTCTTCAGGGAAAGTTTGGACCGTTGTGAACCGAGAGGGACTACATCCATACCACCATATCCCGGTCCAAGCACTAGGGAAGGAGATTCCGAAGGACGATTGCAATTCTGCACTTGGCTGTTCGAGTCTGACATCGAAAACAGAAGGTTTCTAGACCGAATTCTGTGGACGGATGAATCGCAATTCACCCGGGATGGCATCACAAACTTACACAACCTCCACACCTGGTCAGATGTGAACCCACATAGGACCAGGTGTCGGTCCTTCCAGCAAAGATTTAGTGTCAATGTCTGGGCTGGCATCATCGGCAACCAGTTGATAGAACCCTTCATCTTGCCCCAAGTGCTGAATAGTCAGCTATACTCGGACTTTTTGGAGAATACCCTTCCGGATCTGTTGGAGGACATCCCCCTGGCCACCAGAAGCGCAATTTATTTACAGCTCGACGGAGCACCTGCGCATACTGATAACATTGTTAGGGCAAGGTTAAATGAAAATTACCCAGAGCGCTGGATTGGACGACGTGGACCGATTCCTTGGCCTGCTAGGTCACCGAACCTTACTCCACTGGACTTTTTCTTATGGGGAATGATGAAAGATGAAGTTTACTCAAGACCAATCAACACCAGAGAAGAATTAGTTACCAGGATTGGGACTGCAGCCACGAAAATACGGTAGAGACTGGCTACCATAGACCTCAAACGTGAAATAAAACGAAGGCTACTTGCATGCATCGAAACTAGCGGAGAACATTTTGAACAGCTTTTAAAGGACAAACGTTTTAATTGTAATTAGTTTTTAAGCGAACAAAATGTATTTTTTAGTAAACTTAAGTATAATTTCCTAAAAATTCGAATTATCATGATATTCTGTAAAAGGATTTTTGTAAATAAATTTTCGTATCCTTTTCCTACCTGGACATGTTGCACCTTTTTGGAAAGGTAATTAGATAGGCAACTTAAAAAAAATAAAAAGTAGGTATGTTAATAACATGAATTTCGGAGAAAAGTGGGGCGAAAGGTGAAAAATCGTGAAATAAAAGTTAATTTTTTCAACTTCCAGGGGGGATTGTGGCCAAGGGGTTGGGGATAGGGGGGTGGTGTAAACTTTTTTTGAAAGGGCTTCCAAATAGCGATTTTTTGAAATCAGTTGGGGGCCGCTGCGATGCGTAGAAAAAAAGATAGAAATACAAGAGCGGTTCCCATATAAGGCAAAATCCTGATTTACGAATCACCCTGTAACTGCCAAACGGTGCGAGATGCCCCCCCCCCCCCCCACCCATACGATTTTTTGCTTGTCTCGGTCTGACCTTTCACCCCCTGCAGTATTGACCTCCCACCTCTGAACACCCTGTATATATTTTGTTTCGTAATTGTTCTCAAATTTCTCGATAAAAATTCCTAGCACCTATAAAGTTACAGTTCTGACTGTAAAAATTCCTAGATAGATTGTAAAAATTCTTAGACCGACTGTTAAATAAAAATTTTTAACCATTACTTTTTAATATTCTTTCGCATAAAAATCTCTAAAAAGAGATAATGCTGCACGGTTACTGTGGTAGAACAGTAATTTTTCCTCTATATTTTTCTCCGTGTAGATAGAGGTCTTGCAGCAATAGACCTAGTCTTGGTCTCGTTTACACAAGACTCTTGCAGTTTTGTATTTTCGACGACGACTTATAGTTAAATTATATATATGACAATCCGTTATTTTTTAATCAGCATTCAAAAATGGCTGAAATTTGGTCTTTTGCACTTTTTAACTCTATTTTTCTTGAGAACGGGAGCTAATTGAACATTTTCGTTTACGAATTCGTAATCTACGGAAAAAATCCTATAGAAATTAATCGAGATTTATTTGGCAACAGAAAAAAATATAAAATTTGTAAACCTGTGTTATTCAATCTTTGGGAGCTTATAAATTAATTCCCTTGAAAAATAAAAATGAATCAGTGGTTGAGTGGGGGTTCAATAACTCGGAAAATTATTAATATTTTAAAAGTGTTGATCTGCAGAAAGTTAGTAAATGCTTCAGGAAATAGGTATGTAGCAAACAAATGAATTAAATTAGAATAAAAAAGTGCTGAGCAAAAAATAAATGTAAAAGTTCATGGTTGAAATGAAATAGTGGGTGTTGGGAAAAACAAAATTTGTTTTTAAAAGTTTAATTTGAAGAGTTGGCTGGTGGTCTTTTTATTTGCAATATATTTTACAACATTAAGCAAATTCTATGAATTATATAAATATATTAACCTAGTTTTTTAAGCGAATGTAGATATTGAAATTTTTAGCTTAGTTTACCATTGTGTTGTGTTATGATTGGCATTAAGATATATAATTCCTTTTTCTGAATGGTAGATCAAGAATAATGTGTCTTTTAAGTTTTCTGGTCTCATTACTTTTGTGATTACTAAATCTTTGTAGGTAATTCGAGCTGAATCTATTTATCTCACCTTAGTTTGTAGATATCTCAAACCATGGTGCATTTAATATTTGGTATTTTTTTAGTATTCCAGTATTGGATTTGCTTGCTCTACCCCACAGTTGGATAGCAAAAGTCCAAATCAGTTTGAACCAACCTGTAAGCTTCAGCAACTCTTTCTTTGGTGGAAATAATTACAGTGTCATCAGCATATGGTTACATGCTCAATTGTTGGTATAAATTGTATATAGGACTGGTCTTAGTACACTACCTTGTGACACTCCTGCCATCATTTGGCAAATATTATCATCCACCTTTGTGTAAAAGCAGCGTTGGGTAGAAAATTGAAAAAAAATATGATTAGTAAGCCAAGAGGCCTTAAAGCATAGAGCAATTATTGAGAATTTAAAAAAAAATTAAAAAGCATAATAAAAAAACTTGTATGGTATTAAAAAAAATTCCCACGATTCTCTACATTCCGTACTTTAAATTTTGAGTTATTTTTTTAAAGAAATAATCACTTAAATCAAAGTTATACAATTTTGGAAAAAATTTTAAGTATCATTAATTTTAGGTAGTCTTAAAAAAAAGGTAGACTACATTTCCTTTGAATTGTTTTGAAGAACCAAGTAGATTGGTAATTTTTATCATATTTGATAGGAGTTTTTACTACAATTCTAATAGAGCAAACTGCGATATCACTATATTTATTACACTTATACCCTAGACACACGACGCGGAAGAATGATCATTGATTTAATTACGTAATAGATTCAATGATCATGCCTACTTTGGGGTGACACACGGTAATTACGAATTTTTTGCAATTTGAATTGACAGTTGTCAGATTAGTGCTAGTTGTGTGACATTTAAAATGGAATCATTTTTTATTTTTATATTTATAATTTAAACATATTAATGCAAATAAACCATCATAAAAGGAAATCTAGAAAGTTTAAACTATTCGCGCTTCAAAGAGCAAAACGTGTCCTAAGAAATGTGTGTAAAATGTAAAAGTTGAAGGTGGCTCCTTTGCTGCTTCGTGCAAGATATTTAAACATTTGGTTTTAAATCATGTAAACAACACTTACTTTCCAAAATTACTAAAACTCTCTCTCTCACAAAACATAAACAAATTGAAGTGACAGCTGGAAAATTAGCTGATTTTCCAAATTTTTCCCATAAATTACACTTTCTTGCCACTGTAGGCACTCTGTTCGGAAAGTAGAAATGATCATTCGTATTGAATGAGCTTGGGTAGATATAATTTGTGCAATGACGATACGAATGATCATTGCTTCTATGATGTGATGACACATGGCCTATTCAATGATCAATCCTGCTCAAATGATCATTGATATGTCCCATCTGTCTAGGGTATTATGCTCTAAATTTCAATGATTTTCGATCCGTGTTTTGAATCAAATTTTGATTTACAATGTCTCAAAAACTGTAGAACAGAACACTTTCAAAATTTTGATTTTACGTTCTACTAATACCAAATCAATACATATTTTGTTAAAATTTTATAAAGTTCTGATCATTTTCACTAAACCCCGTGTTAAAGATATCATCATTTTTTGAAAACTAATGTCGCTTAAAAATATTAAAAATAGAAAAGAAAAATTTTTTATGGAGCATTATGGCTAATTTCTAATATGGCATTGAGTTCTACACATGTGAGTTTATTTTAGAACTTATAATTATATAGTATGTATATTTATGTAACAAACTCGTAAAATATTTTTTTAGCCATAATTTTCGATACTTGCTCTTGTAAATTATTGCAATCACGATTTCGTCCACTATATATTTATAGGAGAAGAACTAAATAAACATAGGTCTTGCTGTCTATAATATTTTTCCTGTGTTTAATCTTAAGCTATCTTTAAAATATGCAAAAGTCAATGACCGGAGTACGCAAAGATGCTTAACAAGCAAAACAAACTGGCGACGAAGCTACAGCGCAGCATAGATGTGATTGTCGTGTCGTAAAACCACCCTGTAGAGCCGGCTAGCTGACGGGGACGCTGCCGCTTAATTATAAACTTGAGCCACTAAAGTGCTCCAGGAATCTGTTATCAGTAAGAAAACATTCGGCCGAGGAGTCCTGTGGGATGCTGACGGGGGGGTATGTTGAAGAACATGACTCGGGGCCGGGTTCGGTTGCATCTTGTACGAAGAAACGCAGCCCATTTTCCGGAGTTGTTCGCGTCCTTGATAAATTTAAACACCCCCGAAACTTGATGGCAACCATTAAAATAATTTTTATCGTGGTACTGAGGATTATTGCTGTTGTTGCACTTTTGGCCGGGCGAAATTTTGGGGTATTATACAAAAGTCCCTAGTCCCTCGGGAGAGTGTAGGAGCTCTCTCTCGACAAAATGTTGGAATTGTGCCGGGACTGTGGGAAGTGATACACAGCCAGAAGGATTCATGCGATTCGTGGCATTCAGGATGCCTCACCCGCCGCGCCGCGCCACGCCGCAGGCCACTTTCAGGCGAGGACCATTTCATTTTATTAAGAATTATAAATGTCCAAAGTTGGTCGTGGCGAGCTCCGCAAGAGCGCGCTCACGTCGCAGATAGTCTCGAGCCCTTATGCTACCCGTTTGGCCGTGTTTACTATTTACGAGGGCCAGGGACAGGGTGATTCGAATCTTTCTTTGAATACCTCCACCACCAAGCCTGGCTGTGATGCTGTGATTATGCTGCCAACATCACTGCTGCTGCTGCTGCTGCTTATGCTCCAGCGGACCGATAAAGTTTTCACTCTCGTCGTCTGGACCAGCTTATTATATTTCGCTGAACTTTTAATTAGACCGAGATTTCATGTGCCTCTCCTTTGATTACGTGATGAATTTTTAAGCTAATTGAATCACAGCACGAGATCCAAGCACGTCCGGCTGGACAAAACTGGACACGGACACGGAAAATATATAGCGAAAAAGTTTAAATGAACGAAGCGGAAATTACCTGCTTCATTATGATGCCACTTAATACCATAATTAGGTAAATTTAAATTTCAAACATGAATAGAACGGTCGTTGTTAAGTGGTATGCGATAAACGGAAAGTTAGCAGGATTACCTTTATTGCAAAAAATTATGCTTCTTTAGATGAATACAGTCCATGTATTAAAATTCAGAAGTGGGGTTATATTAGAATATCTGTTCTATACTCAAAGATTTTATAATCGAGAAAGGACCCGAAATTAATACTGATCTTTGAGTTTTTTAATAAAAATTAATAACATAAGTAAGTGTGCGAAATCGCATAATTACTTGCTAAACTCTCAATAGTTTTTAGAAGTTATCCAGCCATTAATAATTAATTTAAATATACATTTAAAATTTTGCTCGAGGAAGGCTTTACCTTTAGGCATCATCACGCTTTGTAAATACAAGATTGTGGACCCAATATAGCAACCGCCATTTTTTAAATGCAATTAATTCCTATGAAAATTAGAATAAAGAGCATTTTGGAATCACTAATTTCGAATCTACTACTAAAATTTATAAATTCAAATGGTGGATCCAATATCGCGACCAAAATTTCTCAATTTCAGCGGATTTTAATGAAAATGAGTCCAAAAGTAATTTCCTGATGGCTGATTTCGAATACCTATCCTACATAAAATATAGATAAAATCGAAAATCTGTTTGTTTGTATGTTACTCAATTACGTCTAAACGCTTGAATTGATATTTTTCAATTTTTGTGCGAAGGTAGAATAAATTCCAATTTAAAATATAGGCTTCTTTTTATTCGGATGAAATATTGAGTTTCAAAATTGAAGTGAAAAATTTAAATTTCAAGTAATTATCATTGTTAGGTATTGTCTAATTTTAGTATATCTGGCATTACTTTTCCTTTCTAGGTAATTTGCTATTGTGAATTAACATTGCTATTCTATATCAATAAACGTCACTCACTCACTTGTGAACTTGAGTCTTGTACGGACGTGTTTCTTTTTGACTCGGAATACATTACAATAAAATGGCGACGAGGAGTTCTCATTAAATAAAAAAAAAAAAAAAAAAAAAAAAAAGTGCTTTCATTAAAGTTCTCGTGTTACGAAACAGACAAATTTTGTGCCAAACGACTTTCGTTTTCCCAAGAAATCAAAACAAAAAAAATTTTTACTTCATGGCTACCACTAATTCAGCAACAAGCGCGATCACGTTGTTCCAGACGTCCAATGTTCCGGAATTTTCTCCGAATAGTGAAACTTTTTCTATTTGGAAAGAAAAGTTAGACATTCACCTTTGCGAAATAAACTGCACTGAGGACAATGCAAAAAAAGCAATTTTACTAAAATCAATTGGTGCAGCTCCATATAGTGTTCTACACAGCTTGTGCAGTCCTGATTCACCCGTGACGAAATCATTTAAAGAA
This sequence comes from Dysmachus trigonus, assembly GCA_949715965.1. Lineage (NCBI taxonomy): Eukaryota > Metazoa > Arthropoda > Insecta > Diptera > Asilidae > Dysmachus > Dysmachus trigonus. The sequence goes on from OX454323.1 coordinate 69,799,045, forward strand.
TTATGCAATATCTTGAGTGTTCATTATACTCCACCAACAATTATTTTTCGTGAACGAAAAAAGTTTCATTCTTCAATCAAAGACAATGGAGAGACAGTTGCGGAGTGGTTTGCCCGAGTAAAAAAGTTGGCATTAAACTGTAAATTTGGTGATCATCTTGATGCTTTCGTTTTGAATCAATTTGTCATGAGTTTGCCGAGTGCAATTTTTGAGAAGTTATGTGAAGAAGACGAAAAACTAACTCTTCCAGATGCATTAAAAAAGGCCATGATCATTGAAACAAAACTTGTTACAAAAACTGTTAGTGAAGAGCAAATAAATTATGTTAAAAATCGCACGTGGTCAAGGAACAAAGATAGCAGAAAACTATCAACCAGTGGTAAGGCGAGTAACGGTAGCGGCAAAGCGGGTAACGGCAGTGGCGGCTCTGATGGTGTAGGCAACAACAATAGCGTCGGCAACAGTAAAAGCAACACTCAGCGAAAAACCTGCTCTCATTGTGGATGGCGAAATCACGAATCTCAAAATTGCAGATATAAAAATCATAAATGTCATTCATGTGGGAAGCTTGGACATCTAGCATCAGTTTGTCATTTTAAATCAAAGAAAACAGTAAATTATGTATCTGATTCAGAAAATAATTCTCTTTGCGAATTTAATAATGATCTATTTAACTATTCAATTTTCAGCGTGGCTTCAAAATCGTCTAGTGGCGTTTATACATTACCTGTGATCTTTGATGGCATTCAAATGGAAATTGTATGTGATACTGGTGCCCCTTGCACATTGATTCCAATTTCCTTGTACAACAAAATTCAATGTAAGAAGTCTCTTAGACCGTGCAACGTTCCGTACGTCAATTACAGTGGGGACAGAATTCAACTGTTGGGTGAGTACGATGCTTCAATAATGTATCGAGGTACCACAAAGAACGTAGTTGTTGTAGTCTCTAAAACGCAAAGTCCACCTTTGCTTGGTCGTACATTTTTGAGAGCATTTAGTTTCGAATTAATGCAAGTAAATGCAGTTGATATTAATGGGAGATACTCAGTCATTGTTGAGCAAATAAAGAGTGAATTTTCGGAAGTTTTCAACGAAAAGCTTGGTACTTATAAAGCTACAAAAATATCGTTGGAAGTTTGCAATAAAGCAAAACCAGTTTTTTTTAAACCACGGCCATTGCCACTTGCCTGGAAAAACAAAGTTGAAAAACAACTACAAAATTTAATTCATGCAGGTGTACTTGAGCAAGTAGATAATTCCGAGTGGGGAACACCTTTGGTTCCGATTTTAAAACCAAATGGCGACCTACGGATATGTGGCGATTATAAGGTCACAATTAATAAGTTTTTGATGGATTTTAAATATCCATTGCCTCGTATTGAGGAAATCTTTGCGTCCTTAGAAGGAGGTGAATTATTCACTAAACTAGATTTATCCAATGCTTATAATCAGTTATTACTGGATGAGAAATCTCAACTACTTTGCACCTGGAGTACACACATTGGTTTATTAAAAGTAAAACGATTACCTTTCGGTGTTAAAACGGCAGCAGCCATTTTTCAAAAGACAATGGAAAATTTATTACGTGGAATTCCATTTGTCGTGGTATATCAAGATGACATTACAATTACGGGAAAAGATATGCAACAGCATATCGAAACTCTAAAATTGGTTTTGAATAAGCTGAGATCAGCTGGACTTAAACTGAACATAAAGAAATGTGAATTCTTTAAATCCAAAATTTGCTATTTGGGATTTTCCATCGACAAACATGGATTGAGTAAAAACACTGATCGGATCTCAAGTGTCTTATCAGCACCTGTTCCGAGGAATGTTTCTGAGCTTAGAGCCTTTATAGGCATGGTCAATTACTATTCCAAATTCATAAACAATTTTGCTCAGAAAATGTTTCCCTTATATGAACTGCTACGTAAAAATGTTAAATTCCAATGGTCACACGATTGTCAAAAAGCGTATGAATTAATAAAATCTGAGGTCACATCGGATCAAGTTCTAGTACATTTCAATCCAGACTTACCTATTGTGCTAACTACAGATGCTAGCAGCAATGCTGTAGCTGGCGTTCTCTCTCATAAATTTCACGATGGCCTTAAACCGATTGCTTTTGTGTCAAGAGCATTGACAAAAAGTGAGAGTAATTATAGTACTCTTGAAAAAGAAGCTCTCGCAATACTGTTCTGTGTTACAAAATTGAAGCAGTATCTTCTGGGTAACAAATTTATCTTGCGAACAGACCATAGACCTTTGTTAGGAATATTCGGCGAAAATAAGGGCTTGCCTTTAATGGCCTCTGCACGAATGCAGAGATGGGCACTCATATTGTCAGGGTTTCATTACTCTGTTGAGTACGTGAAAGGTTCCATGAATGAAGCAGATGGACTCTCACGTATGCCACAATATTTCTCTATTAATGATTATAAGGAGAATAATTATATAAACTTTGTTGAATCGGAAAATCATTTGCATTTGAGTTTCAAAGACATAGCTCGAGAGACAAGACGTGACCCGGTTTTGTCAAAGCTCAGTGAGGCTATTCAAAATGGTACAGTTTGTAATTTAAAAGATGAGGTATTTAGTCCATTTCGTAACAAATCGAATGAATTTTCAGTAGAATATGATTGTATTCTGTGGGGTTACCGAACCATTGTACCTAAGAAACTACGAAATCGTATACTTGAGGAGCTTCACGCTTCACATTTAGGAATTGTTAAAACAAAAATGTTAGCTCGTTCTTACGTTTGGTGGCCGGGAATGGATAGTGAAATTGAAAATTTAATTCAAAATTGTATTCCCTGTCAAGAATTACAACCAAGCCCCCAGAAAAGTTTTTTAATACCATGGAACCCTGCTGATTCAGTATGGAGTCGAGTTCATGTTGATTTTGCTGGACCGATCAAGAACAATCATCTTCTTATCGTAATAGATTCATACTCCAAATGGGTTGAAGTCTTTAAGACTAAAGAAATTACTACGTCATTCACTATAAGAAAAATGAGAGAACTGTTTTGTCGTTATGGGTTGGTTGACGTATTAGTAAGCGACAACGGTCGACAGTTCACATCAGGTGAATTCAGCAAGTTCTTAAGAAATAACGGTGTTAAACACATTTTAACTGCACCTGGACATCCGGCAACGAATGGCCAGGCCGAAAATTTTGTCAAGACTTTAAAAAAATCAATTTTTGCGAATCTGAGGGACAGTAAAAACACGTGTCTTGATACTATTATAAATAGATTCTTGATTGATTATCGCAACACTAAGCATTGCGCGACTGGTGAATCGCCAGCAAAACTCTTTTTTGGACGCGTTTTGAAGACACGATTTTCTGCTCTAAAGCCTCCAATGACTAGAGAAAAGATAATAGAAAACCAAAACAAAAACATTTTAAATTATAAAGGCAAACGAAATTCTGTGTTCTCCACAGGGCAACGCGTTATGATTCGAGATTATAAAAACCCTAATAAGCCAAGCTGGACTAAAGCCACAATAAAAGAACAACTAGGTCCTCGATCATATTGTTGTATCACTCACAACAATAAAATAATTAAGCGGCACCTGAATCAAATTAGGAATCAAAACATGAACCAAAATCAGCGAAATGAAATCAATATGCAAGTGGAACCCACCGATATTGAAACTGAAAATGAAACTGATACCGGTCAACCAAATTGCGCGGAAGATAACTCCGACATTATTTTGTCGAACCCAACATCTAGCTCTAATATTGTTTCGTCAAATCAAATACTTGGAGACGCCACTAGACGGGAATTGAGACCGCGCAGGCATGGAAAGGTTATAAAATCAAATTCAAATCTTACTAATTTAGAAATCGATTAAATTTTGAATTATATATTACAAATTTCAAGAGACATTGTAAAATTATGTATATTCCTGAATTTCCTTATTAGAATTCTATACTTATATTGAACTATGTGTATATCTTAACTGTTATTGTACTGAACACATTAAGGGAGGGCATGTTAGGTATTGTCTAATTTTAGTATATCTGGCATTACTTTTCCTTTCTAGGTAATTTGCTATTGTGAATTAACATTGCTATTCTATATCAATAAACGTCACTCACTCACTTGTGAACTTGAGTCTTGTACGGACGTGTTTCTTTTTGACTCGGAATACATTACAATCATGAAAATTGGTACCTTCGGTTTTTTCAAAATATAATATTGTAAATTCGAAATCAAATTTTTTATATTTAAGGAATATTTAACGAATTGTATCATAATTAAAATTAGTAGAGAAGATGTGTTGGAGCCACTGATGGCAAATCTTGTGTATCAGAATTTGGAAAAATTGAAAATTAGAATAAATGGGTTTTCAGGATCCTGATTCAGGCTTTACTCAAATTTTAAAAGTTTTAAAATAAATAAATAAATAAAAACAAAAGTATGAACTTGGTTTTTATGACGTAGTAAAACAGCGGTCAATTTTATAAATAAATTACTTCTTTGTGCATTACACATTAATTTTAAAAAAATCGGTTTTTATATATTATAATATTTGTAGATTTATAAATCCAATATAGATCTCAATTACCCTTCACCCCCAATCCAATCACGAATTTCAATTTACCACATTTATAAAATATATAAGAATTTAAATTAATTTTTCCACTATAGTTTGTCAGCTGAATTTTGACTTTTTGATAATCATTGGATTAAAGTGGAACGTCTGAAAGGTTTTTATTTTTTGGCACTTTAGTGAGCTTTATGGAGCATTTTATAAGGAAGTGAATAAAGTTGCCAAATATATAACAAATGTAACTTCTAGAAAATAATTTGTGATACCTATGAAAAATTTTCATTCTTATTTTAAAAATTGTGAACTAATGGAATAATTTCGTTATATGGATTTATTCTGTCACTGTACTAAATTGAATATTCTTAACGTATTTATTTTTAACCCGTGAGGAATTTTAGCGTAAAGAGCAATGAATTAAAGTCTTTGATTAGCAGAGATTTTCTGTTTCAAAATAAATTTTTCACATATGTATCTATTATACCAAAATGACTTTGAAAGCGAGCAAGCAGCAGCATTATGACTTTAAATATTAACAAGGAGGGGGCACGACCTTGGGGGAACGGATTTGAATGAAATGGCCTAGTAGTAGTATTTCATGTCGGTATACTAGCCATAAAATATTTCCGTCTAATACCCAGTAGTAGCGGAGAAAAACGCACCCAAAGTTCACCGTTTAAGCCGCGTTTCCAATACAGCGTGGAGATTCAGAGTATTTGCTATCTCTACACTTCACACGATAGAGTTGTATCTTTTGTCTCTTTAAAAATCTCACTCTGAATCCGAGAGTCGGCGTGAAAGTGGGACCTACTTCTACTTCCGCGCTGGAGATGTCGAAAGCTTTCGAACTTGATTTAATACGAGATGGCGCTGCTCCAAAGTTTCCTTCTTGGAATGCAAAATTGTCAAAATTATTGCTTCTTATATACGAAATAAATTTATTACTTGACTAATTTGTTTACAGAATATAATATTCTGTAGAATTGCTCGTTATTTTGGCAAAAATTAGTTATTGAAATTTGTATTTTCGGATGAGTTGCACTAAGTCATCTACAGATGGCTCGTATATTTTCGAACTACTTTAAAAATCGACAATATATTTATGTAATGAGCTACTGCAAGGGTAGCTGCAACTTTATTTTCCACAATTTTAATTAATTTACAAGAATACAATCTTCACTCTTCACACGACATTTGACAAAAAAATTACAGGCAATAACCCGATTTCGAAAGCTCTGAATATTTCGAACATACTCTGCGCTGCCATTTGGAACGGGCCTACTTTGGCGCTGAACTCCACGCTGTATTGGAAACGCGCCTTTACCGTTCACCTCGGTCTTCAAGCTCAAGCCGATTTTTTTTAATTGCAACCCCTACTTTCGCTGTATGACCTTCAGAGGCCAAATTTTTAAAGTGGTCAAGGTCATAATTGAACGTAAAATTTCCTGCTGTTTTAATTTCCGGGGTCAAAAGCAGGGGTTGCAATTAAAAAAAAATCTACTTGACCTTGAAATGATCTTGAATATCGAGGTCAAGGTCAAATCGAAGGTCTCCGTTTAATTGCGAGGGAAAAATCCTACAACTTTTGTTTAAGTAATTTTTCTATGTGATGCCTACTTTTCAAGTTATTCTGCCGTCCCGGTACTTAATTGACACGCTATACAGGGTGTTCAGAGGTGGGAGGTCAATACTGAAGGGGGTGAAAGGTCAGACCGAGACAAGCAAAAAATCGTATGGGTGGGGGGGGGGGGGCATCTCGCACCGTTTGGCAGTTACAGGGTGATTCGTAAATCAGGATTTTGCCTTATATGGGAACCGCTCTTGTATTTTTATCTTTTTTTCTACGCATCGCAGCGGCCCCAAACTGATTTCAAAAAATCACTATTTGGAAGTCCTTTCCAAAAAAGTTTACACCACCCCCCTATCCCGAACCCCTTGGCCACAATCCCCCCTGGAAGTTGAAAAAATTAACTTTTATTTCACGATTTTTCACCTTTCGCCCCACTTTTCTCCGAAATTCATGTTATTAACATACCTACTTTTTATTTTTTTTAAGTTGCCTATCTGATTACCTTTCCAAAAAGGTGCAACATGCCCAGATAGGAAAAGGATACGAAAATTTATTTACAAAAATCCTTTTACAGAAAATCATGATAATTTGAATTTTTAAGAAATTATACTGAAGTTAACTAAAAAATATATTTTGTTTGCTTAAAAACTAATTACAATTAAAACGTTTGTCCTTTAAAAGCTGTTCAAAATGTTCTCCGCCAGTTTCGATGCATGCAAGTAGCCTTGGTCTTATTTCACGTTTCAGGTCTATGGTAACCAGTCTCTCCCGTATTTTCGTGGCTGCAGTCCCAATCCTGGTAACTAATTCTTCTCTAGTGTTGATTAGTCTTGAGTAAACTTCATCTTTCATCATTCCCCATAAGAAAAAGTCCAGTGGAGTAAGGTTCGGTGACCTAGCAGGCCAAGGAATCGGTCCACCTCGTCCAATCCAGCGCTCTGGGTAATTTTCATTTAACCTTGCCCTAACAATGTTCCCAGTATGCGCAGGTGCTCCGTCGAACTGTAAATAAATTGCGCTTCTGGTGGCCAGGGGGATGTCCTCCAACAGATCCGGAAGGGTATTCTCCAAAAAGTCCGAGTATAGCTGACTATTCAGCACTTGGGGCAAGATGAAGGGTCCTGTCAACTGGTTGCCGATAATGCCAGCCCAGACATTGACACTAAATCTTTGCTGGAAGGACCGACACCTGGTCCTATGTGGGTTCACATCTAACCAGGTGTGGAGGTTGTGCAAGTTTGTGATGCCATCCCGGGTGAATTGCGATTCATCCGTCCACAGAATTCGGTCTAGAAACCTTCTGTTTTCGATGTCAGACTCGAACAGCCAAGTGCAAATTGCAATTGTCTTTCGGAATCTCCTTCCTGTAGTGCTTGGACCGGGATATGGTGGTATGGATGTCGTCCCTCTCGGTTCACAACGGTCCAAACTCTCCCTGAAGACAATCCTGACCTTCGTGCGACCTGCCTGATGCTTATTACAGGGCTGTTCCTGACGATGTTGAGGATTTGTTGGTCGGGGTCCGCTGAATCGGCCGATTTTCCTGCTCGCGTTTCTGCTCTGGGGGCGGTTACACTTCCGGTTTCTTTTAACCTTCTGAAAGTCCTTGAAAATACCCTTCTGTCGGGTACCCGCCGATTCGGGAATCTCCTTTGGTATTCTCGTACGGCCTCATTATCATTTCCTTCTACTAAACCGTACACGTAAATTATATCGGCATACTCGTCAACACTGAATTCTGCCATTTTATCTTAATTTTTTCTATTAAACACCCGTTCTTTTCGCTTGCTTCTTCAACTGTGGTCAATGTCCTTTCAAACTCACCCATTTTTATACCATAATTCATAGGAGGTATTAGAAACGGAGCGTCAGGATACTTAGGAGTCAATACTGGATATAATAATCTAATAACGCTATTTAACGAGATTACATTTATTATTTTATTACTGTTTTGCTGAAATAATAAAAATGTACTACCTCTGTTTCCTAAACAAACATTTCCGAACTTGCTGTCATAAAAATTGTTTACTTAACGACTTTTGCCATTATGATGCAATAAAGTAATTAGGTACCTGTGAGGATGTTTTAATTTCAGGACTTTTGCAACCCTTTTCTACCTGGGCATGTTGCACCTTTTTGGAAAGGTAATTAGATAGGCAACTTAAAAAAAATAAAAAGTGGGTATGTTAATAACATGAATTTCAGAGAAAAGTGGGGCGAAAGGTGAAAAATCGTGAAATAAAAGTTAATTTTTTCAACTTCCAGGGGGGATTGTGGCCAAGGGGTTGGGGATAGAGGGGTGGTGTAAACTTTTTTGGAAAGGGCTTCCAAATAGTGATTTTTTGAAATCAGTTTGGGGCCGCTGCGATGCGTAGAAAAAAAGATAAAAATACAAGAGCGGTTCCCATATAAGGCAAAATCCTGATTTACGAATCACCCTGTAACTGCCAAACGGTGCGAGATGCCCCCCCCCCCACCCATACGATTTTTTGCTTGTCTCGGTCTGACCTTTCACCCCCTGCAGTATTGACCTCCCACCTCTGAACACCCTGTATAGCAAACGGTGAACTTTGGGTGCGTTTTTCTCCGCTACTACTGGGCATTGGATGGAAATATTTTATGGCTAGTACACCGATATGAAATACTACTACTAGGCAAAATTTCATTCAAATCCGTTCCCCCAAGGTCGTGCCTCCTCCTAGTAAGATAATAAAATGCATTAATTAGAGATTTTTGTTAAGAAAATTAGGTTTTTTAAAAGGTATAGTTAAAATTTTATTTTCAAAAAAGGTCGAGTTCAAAAGGTTCTTCTACAGGGTTAATGGTTAAATTTAAATTTTTAGAAATTCCCAAACATCTGGGGTTGTGCAAGCTGTGAGAAAAACCTCTTTAATGAAGTTAATCCCATTTTATTCGTATATAAATTTTCGAAACACAACCATTAATCTCGCAACTTGTTTCATTTCAGCGAAATTAAGTAAAATTACCGCCTATTTTGGCCCCTTGCGACGGTAGGACAAAAATATTTCAATAACGAAAACAATTTCACTGGCTAGTTAGTTGGCCCTTTTATACAAAAAGGGCACTTTATTGCTTTTGCAATTCCAACTCCTCTTTCGCGCCCTTTTTACTACTTCTCACGAATGCATAATTCATCAATGTTCCCGTCATTTGCTCGCATGATGGATTTAAACAGCGAACCCACTGACCCCGGTACATTTGCGATTCGGGAACAATTTTCACGCTCGTTTAACGTAAAAACTCTGAATAATATTGTCTGATAAAAATTTTAAATTTATCGCTATAAGTCCACGTCTCCAGTGGTATAAATGCAGTCCCCTTTTTGGTGGCTTCAACTCCATCTCATGGAGTTTCAGTGAAATTTTAATGTTTTTTTAATTAGTCCTTTTCCTTGTTTCCTTTCAGATTAATTACGTTGACCTGTGGTCGGAGGATTTGTCCGACTTTTTGTGATTTTTAATTAATAAATTATTATAAGAGAGGTCAGTCAAACCTTCCGGACATGGAAAAATCTCCTTTCTACCAACGTAAGTTGGAAAATTGATTTTAACAAATAGTTTAGTATTATATATTTTTATAAAAATTGAATTAAATAGCTGTTAGAATTTTAGATTAACCTTAAGACCTTAGATTAAATTTAAATTTGGTAAAATTTAAAATATAATAATCTGATTTAACCTGATAAGATAGATATTTATTTCTGAATCCGTTTCTAATATTTTATTTTACCTGAGGTTTGAAGGGGTAAGAATATGGGAAGAAATTAATCGATAACATTAAGATGTATGGTTTTTTGATTTTGATTTTATATATTTATTTTATAATATTATTTGGAGAGGAAAGCACCAATTTTTGAATCACTTTGTGATGTATGTAATTATATGAATTTTAAAGATTTAAGCAATTAATTCTTGCAGCCATTATTAAATACGATTCTTAAGCTATAAAATGGGTTTTTTTAAATTCTTTTTACTCTACTAAGTATAAAAATGATATTCTGAAATATTAAAGATGAAATTTCCTCATACCATTATCTTAAATCAAACAACAGCAAGCAAAGGAAGAAGCCTTAATTTCAGCATTTATCAAATTCTTGGGAAAAATAAGAATTCAACATCATCCTTAAAATTTCCTTCGTCTGTAAACTGACTTTATACCATTTAATTAACTCATCTAGGAAATCACTTAAGAAGCTTTCAGGAATTTTTATAGGCACGCGTGTCTGTCTTTTTACGATATCGTAACAGCTTTAAGACACAATTCTCGTTAATAATGTAAGATGCCATCAAATTTGCACAATCCTGCGAGGAAGCTGGCGTTCTAGTGAGGGGCCCCGCTAAAATAACACCCGCCTCCTGCGGAGGATACGCACGAAGGGACGAGCTCAATGGCTTGATTAAAACCCATTCCAGACCTTAGTTATAAAGTAGCGCGCTCTGCCGCTCGCGTTGTATCTTGGGCCTTCAACGGGAGGAGGATCCCTAAGGTTTGTTCTTCCTCTTATATGAGAGTTAGAACAAAAAAGCCGTCTGTTTATGTGCCCTTGAGTTATATAATTCGCTTTCGAGTCAAGGGCCTTTTCATCCCCGACTCCATTGTCGGAACGCATCGCCCCAACGCAATTTCCCGCAGCACAAAGGAGACCGTTCCGAACTTCTCTGACTGAGGGTAGCGTTCATGGCCAATTTAGGAGCTGCGCGGGAGCGGCAAACATTTCATTATTTCGGTTATGAAGTCTGTCAGGACGTTGGATATGTTACAACAACATCGGACGAAAAGGACATTTGCAGGAGCTCCTGAACATTTCGCCATTAATAAGACCAAACATTCGATGGACGCTGGTCAGAGCTTAACTACTTTAAATTTTGCAGGAGAGAGGACTCATTCTAGGCTTACAATAGAATTGCTTGATGGGACGTTTATAATGGGCTGGAATAAATTGTATAATAATATTGGCTTTGAATGGCCTGCCTCACATTCAATTATTCACTAGAGAATTGGTTTCCTTTCAAGTGAAGCTTTGGTCTATTACTTCCATATAAAATTGCCTTTTTTTTAATAAACAAAGAAAAAATTGTGTATAAAACCCCAAATAAAAAAGTTTAATAGTGTTAAATAGCACAATCTCACCATTTCGGCAATTTTTTACTCATGACCTCAAACCTTACTCATGACAACCATGAAATGTCAGCTCTTCATATTTGACATAACGAACATGATACCAAATTCAACATAAAAGCCGATTTTGAGACACCCTTTACTATATAGGTCTGTCTGGTAACTATAAAGTTTTTACTCGCGGGTAAAATTTTTACCTGAAAGTGTCTGTTAACCTCACGAAGGGGAAAAACTGAGCTCTTGACAGCACTTCTCCTCTTACACAATTTTACCAGATTTTACCCACGCTGCGGAGACCGAGTAAATTTGGGTTAAATCACCGATTGCTTGTCACTGTGTAATCTGTCATTTGTGTGTTTCAATTTTGCGTTGCGATTCAGATAGAAGAAGAAGTTATTGAAAAATTGTTTAAATAAATAAAAAACATATTTCAAAATCTTCAAAAATATATAATAAATCCATAATTTTTCCCTCTAACATCTTGATCACGTTTGACAATTTACATACACAAGTAAGATTTACCCAATTTTTACTTGAAGTCGCCTGGTAACTTTTGATGTTTATCTCTACTACCATATGAAACTTTTTACCAGATTTTTACTCAAGAAATTTTTACCCAAAAGTTACCAGACAGACCTTATATGTTAACTCATTTAGATACACGAGTAAAGAGTGTTCTTCTAAGCTCGTCCGGGTTTTGAATTTAAACCAAATACAAAAATGCTGAGTAAGTGGCTATGAATTTGGTTTTATTAGGAAGTTACTTTTTAACATTTAATATTTAAATACAATTTCGGGCATCTGCCAGTTACATAGTACATTAAATGACGCCATTTTTTGATCATTTTTCGGATGACACTTTTTATAATGACTTTCAACGTCTAAATCAAATTTTGTTTGTCATATATACCCACAAAAAAATAGTCCAGCGATCTTGCAGGCCAATTGATTGGCCATTTTTCGAAATAAGAGTTTTGAGAAATATTCCTTTCAATAAATCGATTGTTTCGGTCACTATATGGCATGTAGCGCCATCCTGTTGAAACTACAAGTCTTTAACATCAATAAGAAGTTTTGGGTACAAAAAAAGTCGCGGATCATTGGTCTGTACCGCTTATTATTCGTGATTATCTGGTCTATAAAATTCACGAAGTGTTCTATAAGTTTCTATAATTGAGCACTAATTTCGGTAATAAACTACGATTTGAAATCATGGCTGCGATGTACTATTTATCTTTCAACAATGATTTGTTAGACCTTACCGAAAAGAAAATGACATTGACACTTACAAAAAATGACATTTGAAAGTTTAGTCTATCGATAATCCGCTTGTTTTTTTAAGAAACTCTTTATAATTTTTGATTTAAACCGATTTAAAAAGAAATAAAACTTTTTAACAAAACATTAAACCACGAAAAAAGAAACTAAAGAGCGAACAATAAAATGAACCCTTTTAATCTTAATAACTAAGCTCCTAAACTAATGTAAGTAACTAATATTTATTCGGCTCCACACAAATTGCGAAATGTTATTGTTTATCGATGGAGATTTCACGTTGAATATGTACGTTATTTTGTTTTGATTTCTTCAAAGCAATTAAATGATCTTCGTTGATTGTTTATTTGGTGCCGACTTAAAATTAATGACTTATATTAATTTAGGAACTTAGTTATGAAGACTAAAAAGGTTTATTTTATTTTTCGCTTTTCAAAAAATTACTAATTCTTCCGTCTCCATCATCAGATTATTTCCATGTCACCACTATATTGTAGTGTCATCAGAACCACATATATATGCCAAATTTCAACAGAATCGGTTCACAGGTGAATGAAAAAACAACCATTTCCAATTTTTTCTAACCTTAGGGGTGATATTTTTTTTTAACATTTCAATGCAACCAACTTTTAGGTATACCCTATCCAATAAAAAAAGAATCATCAAAATCGAACTAAGCTGTATAAAGTGATGCGTGGTACATCAACAAAAAAAAAATATATATACTTGGGAAACTCATCCTTTTTTTTTTTTTTGTCGGTTAAAAAAGGGAGAGGTTCTCAATTCAACTGCTTTTTGTGTGTGTGTATGTTACGCGATACGTTCGCCAATTTTGAACCGATTTTAATGATTATTTTATTATTGACCAGCCTAAATCTCAAGGATGGTCTCGTTTAAATTTGAAGAAAATATCCCACCCCTAAGGGTGAAAAATTAGGGGATAAATTCCGTTTATTGAATTTCACGGAATAAAAATTTTTAAAATGAAATAAAAACCGACTTTAAAACATTGCCTATATGTACAAACTTAAATTAAATAATTAAAAATAATTGCCAGCAAATGCAAGAAATAACCATTTTCTATAATTTTAGTAGGTAATTATTAATTAAAAAACTCAAATTACTGCAGGTTTATCAACTTGCCTTAGCTGACGCCGACTCTAAAAATAGCTAATTAAAAATTGTAAATATTTAAGTATCAATAATTTTGTGTATTGTATTTTAATGCCCTTTTCTTAACTTTTTAGTTGAAATTCTTACATATGTGTAGGCAAAAAGTTTTGAAGTCGATTTGTATTATTTTGTAAAAATTTACCTTTGATAGAAAATTAATTTTTATTTTTATATACTGCATTTATTATCCCCTACTATTAAATATTATATTTTAGTGGAAAATTCTTCTCATTACAGATGTGCCTTCTAGTTACGTCTATGATTTAACTAAATCGTACTGGAAGTAAATGATCCTCATTTTGTGTAGTAAGTATTAATATAAATTTAACATTATATTATCCAATTTCGCAAACTTAAAGTTTATTATTCTTACTTATTTCAATATATCGCCCTGTCAACTAAGTTAGACTGCGTACTTACTCTGCTCGAAATTGCGTAGGGCTTATTTTGAAATTGCTTACCTTCGCCCAAGCGCCCAAATGCGTCCCAATTCACTGCGAAAGATGAAATCCGAAGAAGCGAGGGGATATCGCGCGCAAAAGGAACACGCACGAGCGCGTAAATCAACACAAATCTTCATAAAGTGATTCAATTTTTTTCCTGTGGAAAAAATTCGCAAAGATTTCATCTGAAGCCACATAAACATGAGGGAGGGATGGAGGGAGGGAAGGAGAGGAAGAATTTGGTACAGCGGCGCAGCATCCACCGAAAATCTGAAAGCAAGCCTCGATGTTAATTAGAGCGCGAGCGGGTGAGCTCTCTCTCTCTGTAATTTATCTGCGCGAATAAACAAGAAATATTGCTGCAGTTTAATTGTGCGGGAAAAGTGCTACACACGATTTCATTACACGCGCGTTCATGCCGTGCCGTGACTCTGCGCAGGGCATATTTAAGGGACACGGGACGCATGCCGCTCGGCCGTGGAATTCGTGTGACGACGATAAATATCTCTGGGAAAAAATATCGGCGGCAGTTTTTCAGCGGCGACACGAAAACCGCGCCTCGGCGAAATGGAAATTGTGGCCGAAAAAGATATTTTCCTTACAGATGTTCCTGTGGGAGCTCATTTTTTCGTCCTTGTTCGTCGTCGTCGTCGTCGTCGTCGGCGGTCGCCCGTCAGTAAATTTTCATTTCGTTTGTCGTGTAAATTGCTCTGTCTTTTTCACTGGCGAGGAGGTGGCCCTTCTCAGGCAGTGGTTTTCGGTCCTCCTGATAAAGAGCCTCCGCCCTGAATAAGGGCTCCCCTCGCCGCAGAAGGACCCCCAACATACAGAATGGCATGTGCTTGAGGGCTTAGACAATTTAATTTTTCCCAATGACTTTTGCAACACTTTGTCTACCCCGGCCTAATGGCCTCGAACGTCGCTTGCACGGCGCGAGGAAAAGAAGTTGTCTGCACAAAATTCTCGTGTTTTTGTCTTTTCTGTGTTTTACTTTCTTTTCGGGAATGTCTTCCCTAATTCTGCTTGTAGCTAAAATGGCCTTTCATTTTTACTGTCGACGATAATCGTTGCCGCGACTGCTCCCGCTCTCTGGCCATGGCAGTTTTGGTCCAGTAACATCTCTGGAATTGGGAGAAAACGCCCCCTTTCGGCAATTGTCTCTGGTATTTATGAAGTTATCTCGAGCTCTGGATCTTTTCACAATTTCTGTCCTGAGATTCCCGAAAACACTCCGGAGGGACCCGCTCGGCGGGGATTTGTTGATTATTGAGTCGTTTCTCTAACTCTTTATGGCCTGATTATTCAGTTTTAAGAAACAGCTTACAGAGCAGTTTAGAAGCTTAGAGTCGAATTGTTTAATTCAACTTTTCTGTAATCATAATTTTAGACGGTTTTTTTTTTTGGCGCGAAACATTTAATTGATGTTTTAAGAATATTTAAAAGAAATTGAACATAATGGAAAAAATTTTCTAAAAAAATTAGTATTTAAGGAAAAACATCACTCTAACAAGGAACGTTCTCAGGTGTGTCTCACCGATTTTGATGAAATTGAAATATTTTATAGAGTATCGAAAAATAAGAGACACGTATTTTTTTATCTGCGGATACGCACATTTAGGGGGTACTTTTATTTATTGTTTTTTTTAAAATAAAAATTGGTGTATTTTCCAAAAGTTTGTCCGCCATGTTGGATCCGCCATTTTGAGTTTTTTAAATTTAACATCAGATTCTTAATCAGCGACTCCAAAAACTCCTTAATACTGGTTTTCACGAAAAAAACTGATATCTGTTAGAATATACCTCATTTACGTATTAGTGGTAGAGGTTGTTTACCCCCTTGAGAAGCTTTTTTTACGAAAACCCAAAAATAGTCAACTTTATTTTTCAAAATCGTATGTAAAAAAATATTTTTCAATGATTTTTAACTAAAAGTGTTATTTTTGTGACGCAAAAAAATAAAAAATAAATCGTTTTTCTGCAATAAAAAATAAGTTTTGCCACCCCCGGCAACCTGATTACTTAAAAAAGGTTAGTATATTTATGAGACATCATTTCCATCTTGTTTCATTCGAAAAAATTCATTAGAACTTGAAATATTTAGAAAAAACTGTTTTTGGGGGTAAACTTTAGGGGTGGTTTTCACCCCCTAAATGTGCGTATCCGCAGATAAAAAAAAATACGTGTCTCTTATTTTTCGATACTCTATAACATATTTCAATTTCATCAAAATCCGTGAGACAAACCTGAGAATGTTTCCTTGTAAGACGTTGAAAAAAAGTAACCTTTCTTGAATTATTTTTCTGGTAACTAGATTATTTAGTTAGGATTTGCGACGAAGTAAATTTTTATTCAACAAAATTTAATATTAATAAAGGCATTAAATTTTAATTGAATTTATGGTCCAACAAGTGCACCCCTTCTTCGAGAATGATTGGTCAGAAGGCTTTTATTTAGGGAACTCAAAAATTACTAATTTTCTAAATAAAAAAAAAAAACGACTCAGTACAACCAGCCAGCCACTGCTATTGCGTAAATTATAGTTATTTAAAATTTAAAATCAAACAATTGTAGCTAGAGTTAATTAGGAATCCGTCCAGGTCGAAAAAAAATCGTTTCGAAAATTCACGGTAGAACTGCGTCTCCATATTTAAGGGGTTATATACAGTCAGGCGACCTAAAAAAGTCAATTTTTCAAGAATTTTTCTTGAGATGACCTTTTAAGTTATGAATGTAAAAATTTGTAAGAATATTATGGTAACTCTTAAGTGTATTTTAATGTTTTTTATTTGTAAAAATAATTATTTTGAAAGCTGCTACATCTGATCTCCGAGAGTAACTCTAAAAAAAGCGTTTTTCGGTGTGCACGATATCTCTGGACTGGATCATCCAAAATGAAAAAACCAAAAATATTTCGTTAATATATTGTTTTATCTTGTTATTAATTGTAGGAATAAGTAAAATAAGAATTTTTGATAAAATTATGGTTTCTTAAAAAAAATGGATTTTTAACAAAAATTTTGGCCTTAAATTGTTTATAAAATGGAAAATATTTATCGGTGAGAAAAAGCCTTCGATTAATTACTAAAAAATATACTTAAGAAGCTTATGTTAAAATTTGAAACTGATAAGTTGAGCCATTTCCGAGAAATCTTGCTCACCGACTTTAAAAACACAGTTTTGAGAAAAACGCGTTTAAAGTTTCAAAAGCTCCTTACATATAGTAAAAAAATCATTACAAATATACGTGTAACTTCGAGAATATTCACCAGATTGACATGACATTTTCTGTAGCTGTACTTAAATATATGTACATTACGAAAATAATATAAAATAAAAATCGATTTTCAGAAATTCCTGACTGTATATAATCCTTTAAAAGATCAGACCTTGTTACTTTCAAAAACTTACTTGTTTTATCCGTCACTGTGGTGTTCCTCCTTAAATTTAGAAGAAGATATATAAAATGATTAATTACACTAATCTCCATTTTTAATACTTTTTCGTTATTCTGAAAAGATGGATAGATGCTTTTAAAATTTATTTTGTCGCGTCGATTGTGAATTCGAAAATTAAAATGTTCACAATGGTCAAATTTTCGAGAAAAATGATGTTGAAAAGTTAAAAAAAACGCAAAATTTGGGTTATGATTGATCTTACCCGAATCTCGCATCTTCAAATTTCTGCTTATTGAAAACTTTTCACTAAAATCTCAAAAATTTTATGTTGAATATAAAAAACTATATTATTTAATGATGCTAACTTAAAATTCATTCTGATATTCTAAATTGAAACATTCTCAATTTTTAGTATTGGAACTGATTGAGTTTGAGATCTCCTCATGAAATTTTGATGTAACGTTGTAGGAAAGTAAAAATTTCGTCAATCATTTTATTCTGGAAGAATCGAATTAAAAGGAAAATATCTTATTTGACTTATCGATGGTGACAAGTAAGGAATTTTATCTTATTTTGATTATATTTAGCATTCTTGCAGAATTATTCCCATAGAAAATGTTTTTAATTTCAGAATTTTTTGGGATTTCCATCAACATTTTGAAGAACTATGCATAAAATCACGTAAAAGTAAACATTTTTTTTATCTAACTGCGAAATGAAATTTTCTTATATTTTGAACACTTTTTTACTTTTATTTTTTTATTTGTAATAACACGATGTCTTAAAAGTTTGGGATATAATTTAAAAAATAAATATAATAGTTATTTGTAATCCTTATAAAGATATGTTTTATATAAAAATTTTAAACCTATTTTACATGATAGAATATTTTCGTTTTTGGATATGTAGTCTACAGAAAAAATTCAATAAAGCTGATAAGAAGATTTTTAATTTTTAGGAAAGCGAAACAGGTCTTCTTTCTAGAGCTCTAATTTAACCATAGGAAGAATACTTCCTTAATTTTGAATTTCAACTTTTTTCAATTTCAATTAAATTCAATTTTTTTAGAATTCATGGAGAAAAATTTTTTTGATCAAAAACCCAGACACTTTTTTTTTTCAATTTGAACTCAAACAAGAAAATTAATATGTGGTTCCGTCAAAATTTGTTCCTAATTTTAACAAGAAATTATATAAGAATGTTGGAAAATTTTCGATACCTCGAAATGCCGATATTTTCACTTAGATATAGTATAACTACAATATTTCTTGAAGTATCCAACTCCGATATTGATATGTTTTTTTAACACTAGATTTACCACGACCAGTCAAATTGACTGGTACTCAATTTTTTCTCTGAATTGATTAAATTTTTAAAGTTATCTTCTAAGAGTTATGACAAAGCTTATTATGGTTCAAAATTACGACAAATCAAAGACTTTTTTTCCCATTTATAGTTACTAATTTAAATGTAAAAACATAACACTTTAAAGGTACCGAAAATTATAAAAATTACAGGTTTTCGCGCTGGTAAATCTAGTGTTAAAATCGCAATACAAGATATAATATCACCATATGACGTGCGCAATTTTATAAATATTTCTTCATCCTTTAATTTCTTATGAAAATTCAGATGGACATTGCATCAAACAAAGATTTTGACATAAATTGCAATTTATTTTAAAAATTTAATTTCAAGACATATGATAATTTTGTAATTTGGTACGCTCAAAATATGGATATGAAATTTCATTCCTAGATTATTGAGGCCCGAGGATAGAAGTAAAGTATGAAAGTATTATTTTCTAATGAATATAATTTTTATGTTTCAATTTTTTGCATATTCCATTTTAGAAATGTCAAACAAGTACTTTACAATTTGTTGCACCTATAGTATGTAAGTAAAATTTACCAAAATTGTAAGAGAGAATATTTAAAAATAAAAAATATAAATATATTAATTCCATGTTCGTAAATTTTCAAAAAATTCTACTGTACTTGAATAGGTTTCAAATTAAAATTAAAATATATGAGATGTAATTAAAATTTTTAATTAAACCTCTAATTATCTCATCCTAAAGTTGTACCCGCCCTCTCTGCTCAACTCCTAACCTTTGCATCTTAAGCTCGAAAATTATCTCAACGCCCAAAACTCGGTAATTTCATATTCAATGGAGCGCCACAGCTCTTTCGCCACCTACACGTCAACACGACCGAAACTCAATTTGTTTCAGGACAATAAAGTCATAATAATAATCATCGACGTGTCTGCTGCGTGCTTAAGGACCAAGGATGCAAGGATTCGGAAATTTTACGTATTTGAACTAAACCTTTCCCATCTCGATGTCTACGTCAGGAAAAGTTTGGATTGAACTTAAACTACACACATATCGAATTTTCGGATATTTCGTGACTTTCGAAAAAAGATAATTACAAAACATCCCAACGTATGCTATAAAAATCCCTTGGAAACTTCGCGTGGGATAAATGAGATTTTAACCGAATTTACCCTCCTCGCCTGCAGATTAGCCAAAGTTGGATAGAACCCCTGAATATTTAGTCGTCTAATTAGATTTTAGTTTAGGAAAGTTTTTCAACCTTCCCTTAATGCAGCCCGTGACGTAGGCAATACGCAAAAACCCACCACAAACAGTGTTGACTAGCTGGACCAACTTTTTCGACCGTTTTTTAGCCATGACGACGATGAAAAACTTCCCTACAGACCGCACGAATAAAATTTATGTTCTGTTTGCTTCGCGATAAATTTTTATTTATGAGAGAGCAGCGACAACTATTTGGAGATTATTTTTAGAGTTGTACGGCACAAACTTTTAATTCTATTAGTCTAATTGGGAACTAGAGAAAGGGTGTCGATTTCATCTTTTGGAATCGATTGCAGATAATCATGTTATGATTAGTGTTTTTCAGATGACTTGTAAACATAGTCTCATTTTACTACGAAGAAAGGGGAAGTAATCGATTTTTTTTTCTATAAATAACACTTAAGTCAATGACACCAAATAAAGGGTGATTTTTTTAATAGGCGTCGGATTTCCGATAGTTCTATGTGTCAATGTCTAAGAATTCATTATGGAAAGATATTGTATACACCGCAGCAACGATTACAAAACATGGAAATTTATTTTAAAAAACAGGGCTCAGTTATAACACCTTATGAATATTATTGTGGACGTTACCATTAATATTGAGCAATGATCCACAACTTTTTGCTTCCAAAACTCCGGCATATTTATGTTGACGTCTTGTAATTTCAACAGGATGGCGCTTCGTGGCATACAACCGACCGAAACAATCGATTTATGAAAGGAAAATTTGGGGAAAATCTTGTTTGAAGAAATAGTTCTGTAAATGGACCAACGAGGTCACTGAACTAGTTTTTAGCTTCGATTGACCCATTGGAAGTCAACATAAAACGTGTTATTGCAGATATACGGCCCAAATGCTCGAAAAACTAACCAAAAATTAGATTGACGGGTAACTGGCATCTGTAGTGCTCATATGCACAAAATTGAATTTAAATATTAAATGTTATAAAATGATAAATACCAACTGCAATGTGAAAAAATGGCCAAAAAACAGTCTTTTTACTTTTCAAACCTATTTTTTTCAAAAACGTGATATAATAGTACAATTTTGTTTGCGAATTCGGATACTACAGAAAAAATCCTATAGTTAAGTGATATAAGATTTGTGCTATGCAAAATTGGTGTCAGCCAGTGTAATTATCCAAATAGATAATATAAATAAAAACCTTAGAAAATACTGAAAAATTTGAATATTCAATATTTATTTCGGAATTCAAGATTTTCGGTATTAGGTTTATTTTTCAGGATTTCTTACTTCGATACTTTTTGTTATCTTGCTTAAAAACTTACTTTAACGTGGTATTTTGCAACATGTTAAATGTAAGTTGAAGATTTTGTTATGTTTCTTCCAATTATTGAATAAGCAAAACTTAAAACTAAAGGAATATCGCTTATAAGATATGTATTAATTTCAAAATATTAAGATTTGTTTTAAAATGTCTGTTTGGTTGATAACAAATTGAAAAAAAAGTAAATAATTAAAAAAAAAATTATAATGACACTTTTCATTTGAAGGTACCTTTTTATTTATGGTGTATTCTTATATTTATTTATTTTTTAATAATTTTACTTTGAAGACCTTTTCGGTCGAGTTCTGGGCGTCGTGTAGTAAAAAAATGTCAAAGGCAGGAGAATTGAATATCAGAAGACCTCTCTAAAGGAATGTCTGCCCTTTTAAGCCGGAATCCTTTCTGTAATCTGAAAATCGATTCAACTCCTTGCCTCGAGCATTCCTGTAAACAATTTTATGCGAAAAAAAAATATAAAAGCATCAGGTATTTTTATGTGCCACTCCTCATTGAAAAGACACCAAAAAAAAATATACTATATGGTATATAAATCTGCCTCTCGCCTTTGAGAGTCCTTTTTCCTGTTTCTACTCCAGCTGTGTCTCTACATTAATAATTTAGGGAAAAAAACTCTAAAATTGCTCCTATTTTTGCCATTCCACACATTCCCACCAATTACATGCATAAAGTAAATAATTGATGCGGGTGGGTGTTGCGCCCTTGCTGCCTGCCGGGACCGAGTGGCTCCGGGGGGAAAAGTTTTTAATGAAAATCCATTTAATAATTCAGGCCTAGCTTTCTCCCCGGGCGTGCTACTTTCTGCCGCCGCCACGCCGCTCTAGAGTTAATAAGAAGCGTAATTCTTGACAAATTCGGATGGGGAGTGTAAACACTTTATGGAAACGAACATATCCACCGGCGGCGCTCCACATTTGAAGTTCTGGAGCCGCTTTATGACTCCTGCATATCCCCCGACGCGGCAATTTGCATGGGAGGAACGAGCCAGCCGCTCGCAAATTCGACCCAATTTTGAGGCATGTGTTCCATAAGTAGTCATATCACACGACTAATGGTCTCTTCTCGTTAATTCAAAGTAATTTCTGCAGATCCCCGGGAAGAGGAATTGCTCCAGACGGAGCGAAGAGGTTTTATAGAACCTTTTCGGGTTTATTTCCATGTTACTAATTTTGTAGTTATACCACAAAGAATCCCCATTTGTCACTAAATCTCAACGTTTAAGGGAACTTGACATAACCAAATTTAAAAAAAAAAAATTAATATTTTCTTTTATGATTGATTTTTGTAGGTATTTTAAGAATAAGAATTTTATTAGATTAAAGTCGAATTCGGTTTCGGTGCAGGCATTGCAGATTAAATTTAGGTAAGATTTACCTTTAAAAAAATCTTTTAAAAATTTCAAACAATTTTCTCAAAACCGCGTTTGTAGAGTTCATGTAGCCGATAAATTTGATTTATTTGATATATGATTTTTCAGAGATTAGACCATTTACAAAAATGATTTTCGGCAAATTTTCCGATTTTCATCAAATTTTCCGGACCAAAAATGTGCCTTTTTTGAAAAAAACGCCATCATGTTATTTGTGAAGATTTTTCCCTTTGGTGCAATCCCTAGAGATTTTCATGTCAAATAAAACCCTTTCTTTTTTTCTTTTTTTTTGTCAGACGTTTCTGTGACTCAAAATCGCGTACACCGATTTGTTTTTTGAGGTTTTTTTTTTGAAAAAATCCACCAAACAATAAACAGAACAGACAAAGTCTTAAAAAAAATATTTTTTTCATTTTTGAAGACTAAGAAATAAATATGCAAAGTTTCATTAATATATCCATTTTTTTCCCTTAAATTTTCTAATTTTCCAAAAAAACTAATTTTAACTGTTGGGTATGCTTTTAAAACATTTTTTCTACTCCCCACATTAATTGTACATTATCAAGTTGTAACGATACTAGCATCTAGATTTTTTCAAAAATTAGGAAAGCATTTTTCACATATACATACTATTAATTTGTATGACGATTTGCTCCTTAACCCTGCACTGCCAAAGTGGTTCACTACCCTATTATTGCCAACCACAAGTCCGGGAGACGTACACTCGAAAAAAATGGCTAGAAATGTCTGATTTTTCCTACTGAGGGAGGGAAATGTCTCTTTTTAATTAACTTATTATCTAAAGAATATATTTCAGTAATAATCTGCTAAGAAAAGTAGCTTTAAGTATTTTTATATAAATAGATTAATATATCTTTTCGGGCGGAAATATCCGAAAAATCCCCACACTACACGCTTCTGAGGCACCTAATTGGCAAGGCAGGGTTAACTTAACCCGAATCAGAATTTTAATTTGATTTTAAACCATTTGGTCCTATTAAAAAATTTTAAGAGCAAATAAGAATTAACGCTATAGAGATTTTATATAAATTAAGGGGGTAGTCCAGTGAAAAAAATTTTTTTTTTTTTTTTTTTTTTTTTTGCTTAAATCTACTCTACTACACCTAGAAAATACTCCCTTAAAATATCTAAGCAAAATATTGAATAGTTTTAAAGATACAGAGAGTTTTCGAGAGACGTGTAATCCGAGCGCTCGAAGGTCCCCTGGCGTGTTTCGGAGCAAGGAGGACTCTTGTATTTCTGTTTGCTTCGCCCATTTTTTTTCGGTTTATAACGGTCTAGGTCCTTCTGCTTTGTATTTAAGGTTAGTTATGTATGGAGGAGGCATCCCGTTATGTATGGAGCAGGCATCGCTGACTAAGGTAAAATTAATTTTTTTAACTTTTTTCCGCATAAAAAACTTTAAACGGGTTTTTCTGAAAACAGCATGTTTTGACTCGGCGGACGTCAGATCTCAGAGTCTTTTGCTCCGATTGATCTAAAAATTTAGCTGTATATTTCTTGATTGTGTATCTATCGTCGGAACTAGAATTATTAAAATCCATTGTTTATTTACAAAGTTATAAACAAATTAAGCACCCGAAAAACACCCGAAAAATTCGAAATGCCGCCATTTTGTTATTTTTTATTGAAAATTAATAATTCTAGTTCCGACGATAGCCAATGTTCTACAGATTAAAACCTCGTTTGAATTTTTTGTTTCAAATGAACCGTTGCAGAGATTCGACGTCCGCCAACAAAAATTTTTTTTTTTTGGAGCGGCCATTTTGTCGGGATGACTCATCGAAAACAAAAAACAAATTTTTTTTTGTGTATTTTAATAGTTGTACTATCATACGTCAAAAAGTTTTTTAATAAAAATTGACTTCTAATATGAAAAAAAAATCGTTGAAAAAACAGTCGTTTTCACTGGACTACCCCCTTAAACCATATTTTGATCCCCAAATAGTGCGCCTTAGAAACTAATTAGAATTTTCAAGTTTATTAGAACATAAAATGTAAATTGCATTGAAATGTAATTTCAGTAAAATATACATTGAGGTAAACTCATACAGAATGATATAAACCCCCTGGAGCAAATTCAAATTTACCCACAAAAGATTTATTTCATATCCCTTTTCTGTAAAAGAGATATTTAGAGTGAAACTAATTGTAAGTGGTTCAGTTGTGGAGCTGAAACTTTTTCAGGAACAAATTCGTTTCGCTCCGAATTTGTAGTGAAATGTTTTACAGATTTCATTTCAATTCTTATGCTTAAATTTCAGAGACCTATGTAAGATAAATTTCGTATGGAAACCTAAATTATTAATTTAGATTACCTATCTATTGTAACAAGCTTTTAATTATTTAATAATTTAAAAAGACATTGGACAATTTATGTATAAAGAAGCATATTTCAAATGATAGTACGTAGATTTGCCTATTCCTCTCGTATTTCTGTTCAAATGATAAGACTATGAAACCTTAAGGGGGGGGTATGGTTTGAAAATGACTTTTTAAGCACATTTTTGTGAAATTTTTTTTTTGGAAGTATGGCTACATTATTTTATTTTTAAATTAAATAGGCTTTTTAAGTATAATTCAAAGAATGATTATATGAATTTTCAAGTAAAAATATTAAGAATTGTGGCAACGGTAGCCATTTTTCGCAGACACATTCATCCAAAAAAAGTGAATTTGCGGTGGACATCAGAACTCGTCACTGGATAATCTCAAAAAAAAATTCAAAAAGATTATCTTAGTTTATGAGTTTCTCGATGGAGTGACGTCGAGATAATTTTTTTTTTATGCATATTTTTTTATAAACAATAATAAATATGTTGATTTTCGCACTTTTTTTACAAAAAATTTCGTTTTTTTGACTTCTAAGTGATGCCAAAAACTCAAAAATCGATAAAAATTGAAAAGCTCGACGTCACTCCATCGAGAAACTCATAAACTAAGATAATCTTTTTAAATTTTTTTTTTCAGATTATTCAGTGACGAGTTCTGATGTCCACCGCAAATTCATTTTTTTTTTGGACGTGTCTGCGAAAAATGGCTACCGTTGTCACAATTCTTAATATTTTTACTTGAAAATTGATATAATTATTCTTTGAATTATACTTAAAAAGCCTATTTAATTTAAAAATAAAATAATGTAGCCATACTTCCAAAAAAAATTCACAAAAATTTGCTTAAAAAGTCATTTTCAAACCATACCCCCCCCTTAAGGGGGGATATACATTTAGAATGACCAAAAAATTCAATTTTTTTTTTTTTGCATAAAAAGTTAGTAAATTTCCCGTAGAATACGCTCCTGAAACCCTTTTTTCGAAATTCGAACTACAAGTGTTTTTTTTTCATCGTTCCCGGGATTGCTGATTAAAATGTAAATACGATTTTTCGATAATTATAATTAAAACTTTCAAAGCGTTTTTCTCAAAACAGCATTTTCGGAGTTTATGCCGGTAATAACTCGATAACTAATTATACGATTGAGCTGAAACTTATAGGATTTCTTTATTATAGTATTACCTTCTATATGAATTAAAAATTATTGTAATATTTTATTATTAAATATGGAAAAATGTGATAAAATGGCGGAAAAAATGTTGATTTTTTCGAAAAAATTACGCCAAAAGTGCAATTTCTTTTTTTTCACTTTTTTTCAATTCATCTACTAACTGTGAATGCAATTAATGTAAATTTTTTTGATTTTTTGATTTCTGATCAAAATTGCGACTAGGAGAGCCGGCACAAGCAAAATACAACGACTTTTTCAACACCATCTAACGGCCGCCATTTTGTTGAAAAAAATTTTAAAAAAATATTTTTGTATACTACATGGATACACTTATAATTGTAAAAAAGTTTCGATTGATTTGAATAAAAACTTCCCCTTGAAAAAAAATGTTCAAAAATGAGTTTTTTTCTTGTTCTAAATGTATATCCCCCCTTAAGTCTGTGAAAAAATAATATTCAAATAAAAAGACATTTAAAGCAAGAAGATATGAAATCCTCACTATAGAGTTTTAGTTTGAATTAAAGAATGTTAAAAATGAATTGTTAGCTTTAACTATATAAATTGCAATTAAATATTTCTATTTTTCCACAAAGAAGGAACTTTAAACTGAAAACATTTCCAAAGAACACCCAACTTAAAGAAAGCGAAGATTTTATATTCGCACACTGTTGAAAATTGTAGTGTCCTAAGGAAATTTGCATGATCCTGCTCACTTGTGCATTCGTCTTGGGAGCATTTTACAATGTTTCTTGGCATCTTTCGACGGGTAAGAAATGGAGCTAGTTTCGTCTTTTTATTATTTTATTCTTTTTTTATTTTTTATTTTTTGAATTGCATAAAAACTGCAGTCACCAAGAAGGAAGAAGTAATTTTTTATCCTAGGGCACTGTAACTAGCTTAAAAAGTCACGCTGAAGAAAAAACCCTCAAGAATACGAAAATTGGTCTAAATGGCACCGTGTTTGTACTTTTCGTTGAATTGTTGAAGTAAAAAAGAATGTAAAATGGAAAACATACCTATCTACGTATCTACGTACAGATATAGTTGCTTTAAGATGCTATGTTCTTAAGATAAAGACACGAGACAGACACTAGGACTTAAAAAACGAAAAAAATAATTTCGAGCAAGACTGTCTTTGTCGAGGTCGGTAAAGGAGCAGCTGGAATATGCTGGAGGGATGTTCCCGAACTCATAATAAAGGACAGACCAGAACTTTGCAACACCCAGAAATTGTCAAGAATTTCAGAAGAAGAAAGAAAAAAAAAAAAGGATCTCAACCGAAAGTTCTTTGAAGACTTTATAGTTTGGGAATGGTGGTGCCCATTAAGCACGAAAATTCTGAGTTTTGCGTTGTTGGCTTTTGAAGAATGCCAGAAGCGGTTTCAGATACTTCTCAAAAGTAAACTCAATTTAAACGTGAAAACTACCTGAAGCGATTAATTTTTCGAGTCATGATGAAAATCAGTTTTATGCTTTCAATTCTTACTGATTGCCTGTCTTTTAACTCAAGTCGTATAATATAAATGGAAGTCATTAATGCAGCTTTGGTTTTGGTATCGATTGCAGATACATCTAACCATCTATTAGTTTATTTTCAGTGCACTGGTGGAAATTTTTTGACAAAATCACCGTAAAATTGGCGTTATTTCTTGACAATATTCTTGTATAGAGAAAACCATCGATCCCTTCTTTACTATAATTTTAATAATAGTTAGCGTAAAACTGAAGTAATTTATTATCAATATAACTTTCGATTCAATATGTTGACATTTATTTTTGAGCTTGCATTCATTAAACTTTGATTAAATTGAAATTATTAAATATCAAATTAATAATCTCATATTATGTAAATAGTAAGTAACTCAAAACGTCAGTTTGATATTAGGGGGACTTTTACTTTCTAAATTTTCAAAAAATCGATTTGTGTTTATAACCATAATATGACTATTTTATTCGATAAAATTACAATAAAAATACTTTAAACGCATTTTTCTCGAAATCACATTTTTCAAAACTGGGAGACGTTTTTCTCAAAATCTACTAAACGAATCTCAGTAAACCAAATTTTTTTTGATACTTTATATATACGACTACTAAATAAACCTCTAAAAAAACCACCCCACCTTTTTAGTACAGGGGTAAATTCACGCCCAAAACAGGCGTTTTTTCGAACTTTTTATAAAATCGCGTATAAAAGCCATAAAAATATAAAAAAAATTAACATTTTAAAGATTTATTTATTAGTTTTAAGTCTCACGAATTGAACCCGTTGGAATTTAAAAAAAAATTGTTACAGGAAGGCAGAAAAGTGTCTCCCAAATTAAAATGCATTTTTTGGAAGACGCTCTCTGCAGTGGTGAAAAACAACTAAAAGTGCCAAAAAAAAATTTTTTTTTGTATACCTCAAAACCTTCTTCACAATGTATAAAAAAAATTATAACCATAAATATGATAGTTTTTTTTTTTAAAGTATTTAAACATTTTTTTCCAATTTAGGAAGTAAAAGTCCCCTTAAACATTGTCAAAATTTTAAAGTAAAAGTTATTAGAATTAATGTGATTTTTTCGTATTTGTGGAGATCTTAAACTTTTAAAACAGGGATCGAAAATAAAAATTATTTTCACTGTTTCAAAAAAAATCATATAAACAAATTAGTGGGAAAATTGATTCAGATGTAGCATCATGATTCTTATGGCCTGAGCTTTAAAAATTGTATGTTCTTTGTAAATTTGTGGTTTTTTCCATACAAATTTAAAAAAATGCGAAATTTCGCAAATTTATTTTTAAAATCAGAAATAAAAATCAGAATATGATTTTTTTTTTTTTTAAGTCAAAAGTAAAAATCAGAATATCATTTTTATTTTTAAAATCGAAAGCAAAAATCAGAAAATGGTTTTTATTATTAAAATATAAAATAAAAATCAAAAAAAAATTTTAATTTTTAAAATCAGAAATAAAAATAAAGAAAAGATTCTTATTACGAAAGTGACAATTCGAAATAATAAAAAAATGATGTTTACTATTAAAACCAAAAATAAAAATCAGGAAAAGATTCTTACTCTAAAAATCAAAAAAAAAAAAAAATCAGCAAATGGTTCTTAGTCTTAAAATAAAAATCGATATCTGTGATGAGCTTTCGGAGTTTTAACATTTTGAAAAAAAAAACATTTATATTTTTATTTATATAGATTTTAAAAACAAAATTTATTTTCCGATTTTTATTACAAATTTTAAAAATATATATCATTACTTAACTTTTTATTTTTGATTTTAAAAATAAAAGTCATTTTTTGATTTCTAATTCTGATTTTCAAAATAAAAATCATTTCCTGATTTTTATTTTTGATTTTAAAAATAAAATTCATATTCTGATTTCAATTTTTGATTTTAAAAATAAAAATCATATACTGGTTTTTATTTCTGATTTTAAAAATAAAATACATTTTCTGATTTTTGTTTCTGATTTTAAAAATAAAAATCATTTTCTGAAAACAGTTTTTTTTGAAAATAAACACAATTTCTGGTTTTTATTTCTGATTTTAAAAATAAAATTTTAAAGTTTTTGATTTTAAAAACAAAAATCAGAACATAATTTTATTTTTGTCTGGAAAAATAATTGTTATTTAATATAATTAATAATGTTTTGTAATTACTCAACAATTTCTGAATTGTAGTCGTGCGATATTAAATGTAGAGATGATTATTATAAAATTCAGTCAATTAAATATATTCATTTATGAATATTAATTCACAAATGAGGACGATAGATCAATTATGATACAATTTTCAAAATGATATTTTTACTCCTTTGTATAATAGATCAGAATATCACTTTTCATATGGAATGTTATCATTTTGATAATTTTTCATGCGGATAAAACGTTCACATACATTTCATTTTAAATTCCACTATCATTTTGTAAATCTTTGTTATGAAAATAATAATTTGTTACATATAATGGAAATTATGTGCAGACAAATTGTATGTTATATTAAGAAAATTCTAATATTAGTTGAACAGTTTTTGGGTAAATTTCATAATGTTTTTTCAAGTTAACATTTTTCAGAGATCAATGTTATTAAGGGTATTTTTCCTCAATGTGGGAATCAAAAACTGGTCGAGCATACTAGAGTCCTTTAGGTCCCCTCAAATTGAAAACCTCATTCATACATATATCCTGAAAACTGGGAAAAGCTTTTAGCTTCCTAATGCTCCCGCAAGATACTGCATCCAAAAAATCCATCCTCAATTCACCGAATTAATTTTTGAACTCGCCCCACTATCGGGCTCTGAGCGGTCTCCAATTGTGTACAAACCCAACCTCTGCATCCGAAATCATCGGTCGCAAGTAGTTCCTTCGAATTTCCGGGTGCTCCCGAATCCCGGGTGCATCAGCAGGATTGCAAGGACGAATGCATACACAGGAATGGAACAGAAAAGTTTTCCCATCGTCCAGGATAAGCCAATGAATTTCACGGGATGGTTGGTGAGAGCGGGGCGGTCCGCCTCATTCCCGACAAAGGAAATGAACATAAACTTTTGCTTTTAACTTTTTGCCCTAGTGAGCAGCAGAAAGAATCTCGGTGAAAAACCGCATTCAATTCACTTCTGACGAGGCCGAAATGACTCGCTCCTTAAATGGAGCTGGCTTTTAAAGTTCTGCAACAAATTAAGTCTTTCTTAGAAGAGGCTCATACCTTCCGTCTTCCGGGGAACCGGGAATCCGAACCCGGAATATTCCCGGTAGCCCGGCAGGCAGCAACGTGTCGTACGGCGGACAATGGCTCTGGCCAAATAACAACTGAAAAGGATATTACAATTCGCCAGAAACATAGTCGTCGGAGTCGTCCAACCTTCGTTCCGGGTCGTCCTGTGTCCAATTTCGGGACGAATCCCTTTATTGCCGCATTCTGTTCGAAAGGGACTGATGCTGACACAGCACTTTCCTGACTCTACCTGATTTTGTAATTTTTTCCCGTAGATTTACGTCTGTTTCTCAGGGATATGTAATATTTCTCCTGGAAGACATACGTTTCGGGATTGAGTTGTAAACTTTGAAGCAATTTAAAACTACCCATGAAAAGAGGTTCAAAACTTCCATCAACATTATAGGAAACTTTGTATGGAAAGGATAATGTATAATATTATATACTATATGAATTGTTTTTATCCAGCAGATTGCAGTTTGATAATTCAATTTGGAGTTAATGTATTCCAGGTTTTCTAACATCTATTACGGCCAAAAAATATAAATGCAATTCTTGGAGTACAATATCTTTCAAATATAATTTTTCTTGCATTTGTAGAGACCTGAACAATTTTTCTGAATGCATAATGAAAAATAATAGTCAAACTTGTCAAACAACAAGTTATCTGTTGAATTGAAATTTATCATGAGTAACACACCAAAAATTTCAAATTTCCTAAAAATAATAGCTTCAAACTGAAATTTTGATTCAAAAATGATTTTGAAAAATTTCCATAATAATTTTTTAACTTCCGTTTAATACAAAGTGTTTTATTGTTCGAAACAAAAAATTACGCAGATTCTTTTATTAGAAGTCTCTCTGCAGCTACATTTTAAATACAACAATTAAATATATTGTTCAAAATTTTGATTAGAAAGAATACTCTATAAATTAATTTTATTTACATTTTAACAAAACGATTTTTTAGAATTTAGATGAAGATGGAAAATCTTTGTATCAAATTTTTAAATAAATTTATCATTTCCTGAATTTTATTTTTGATTTTAAAAATAAAAATCATATCCTAGTTTTTATTTTTGATTCTAAAAATAAAAATCACTTTTTGATTTTTATTTTAATTTTAAAAATAAAAAACACTTTCCAATTTTTAATATATTTCTGATTTAAAAAAAAAATCATTTTCTGATTTTTATTTCTGGTTTTAAAAATAAAAATCATACTCAGATTTTTTTTTTAGATTTTAAAAATAAACATCAGAACATAATTTTTATATTTCTCTAGAAAAATAATAGTCAGGAAATGATTTTTTAGGTCTGATTTTTATCGAAAATATCATAACCGTAACTGTCCCTGGTTTGAAAATAATCTTTTGATGATTATTATTCAATTCAAAATACTTTTAAAAAAACAACCATTCTGAAATAAAACTGAAATAATTGAAGAAGGAAATCGTCAAAATATTTCAGAAGCAAATTTGATATACTTAAATTTTCTTCATTGTCTTCATTGTTTGTCACTTGTTTTTTACGTGATAGAAATATTTCGAAATTTGTCCCTAATTCAAAACTTGTGTATGACTTGGTTTTTGGCTTCATCGTTTTGATTAAATTTGATCTGCTCTCCCAAAAACTAAATTGGTTCTTTTATCTTATTTTTATTTATAAGAATTTATAACTTTTCAAATGTTATAGTATAAACTTTACATAAAAATCAATAGAAGCATACAATAAAAAATTATGTTGATATAATCAATATTTATTTTATTTGTTTTTCTTTCTTTTATCGAAAGAAGAATTCTTATTTAATTTTTATTTATTTATTTTTTTAATTAATTAATTGATCCATGAACAGCAAAAACAGCTTTTTACGCTAGTCTACCTCGAAAATACAATAGAAATTGAAAGTTTTATTTTTAAGCGACGCCTACCTTAAATCAAAAATTTTTCAAAATCGAAAAAAAATCAATTTTTTTTTAACAAAAATGCTTCTTAACATCACACAAACACTCTCCTAAAACCGTTTTAAAAAATTCGTAAAAGAAAAAAAGTTATACCCATATTTGTAGCGGCAGCTCTACGCGTTTTATATGTAAAAATTATATAACAAAAACTTTGAACGCGTTTTTCTCGAAATCACATTTTTGAAAATGGCCGCATCTGTATCTCAAAAACTATTCAACCGATTTTAACAAACCAAAAGCCATTCGATTCGTTATCAAATATACTAGTAACTAAACCCTTAAAAATATTATTTTACCCCCCCCACTTTTGTATGCGGAGGGGTGGTTTACTCCTAACTTATAGTCGTTTTTTAACTTTTTTAGAAAAATGTGTACAAAGTGATATATTTATTAAAAATAAAAGGTTTTTTAGGTTTAGGTACTAGTTTTGTGTCTTATGAAAACAATCCACTAAAGATTTTTACTCTATCTGTTACAGAAAGTCCTAGAGAAATGCGGCTGTTTTAAAAGTGCATTTTGGATGAGGCCCTCTGCAGGCATTAAAATAAACTAAAGTTGCAGTTAAAAAAATTTTTTATATTTTTCATAATCTTACCAATAATGTACAAAAGGTTTCAGAATAATAAATATAATAGTCTTTTAAAAAAAAAACTTTTAAAAAGTGTGTTTTTTTCGATTTTGAAAGTAAAGGTCCCCTTAAAAGCGATGCCAGTCTAGTTTTAATTTTGGAAAACCACCTAACCACAATCTGGTAAATAATAAAATAAAATACGATCATTATGTAATTTTTTTAACTATACAGAAATTAAATAGATTTGCTCAACTTTGTAAAAAAAAATGATAATGAACTTCAAGTTTTTGAAAAATTCTTATCTTGTATGTATCAGAGCAATATTAAATGCTTACTGCAAAATATCACTCAAATACAAATATAAAAGACAAAAGGAAGCAGATTCAGCACAAAATGTCCCAATAATTTCATGTAGTATGTCCTTTCAGCCTTATCTAATCCCTTTTAACTTTTGCTTTTTCACAAAACAATTTAGTGGGACATAATTAAATTACAAAGATATATACTATATACATATATCATGAGTCGTGAATCACATAATACAACGTATCTGTAGAAATTACATGACGTATAAAAAAAAAACTAAAACAACTACGGCAAATACCAAATTTTGCAGTATGTAGAAACAATTTGTTACGTGTTCGCAAAATTCCTGCTCCAAACGGCACGAATTCTACTAAAATTCTCGAAATATTCACATAAATCGCAATATCGTTCGTGTGTAAATTACCTAATGACCACCGTTCCATACTCACCGTATGCAAACACTGCCAGTCCTCGAATCAATGTCCGGATTCAAATTACAACCAAACATATAATTCCAAATAAGAACTGGTTAAATAGAAAACCGAGCCCCAGAACAAGCATTTTGGCGGACAAAAAAAAAATATCTCAACCATTGATTACTAACACAAGTGTGCTCCGAATATTTACCTCTGAAAAATACACCCTACATCGTTTGACCAGCATTTCATTTTGTAAATTAAATGCCCTACATTTACATGTTAAATGAAAATATACTAAACATATAACTCAAATTAGGCTCATTTGTGGTAAATTTTGTGAGAATTCTATTGTATGAGTGCTTTTAACTTGTTCATCCGCCAGAAAATTTATAATGATAAGTGCAACAGGATAAAGACTGGAGAAAAAGTGGCTACTTAGAGCGTGACAAGACGGAAATAGTGTGCAAGAAATGGACTGAATTTAACAAAATAAAAAGCCTCTCTTATCCAGTCCAGTATTCCCAACTCGACCTTATTTTCAGGAGACATTGCATTACAAAGTGTCTGGCGACATTGACCCCCATTGGCAGGAGTGACTTTTTCCAGAACATCTACAATATAAAGATATTTATTGTATAGTCCAGTGTCCAAGGCCTCGAGCAGTCTAAACTCGAGTTAAAAGGAAAAGACAGCGAAAAACATAATGACTAAATGAGGATGCGGTGGTCCTTTGAGCCGGATAAAAGGCAATTTCGGAGGTTCTGGCGCTTTTCGTCCTTTTAGTCTACCGTGAAGGGTTCTCTCATTTTCATAAATTGTGTACTTTGCCTTTTGCGGAATGCGCCGACTTTGTATTTGCCCAGTATACGTGTATAGGACCAGCAAGCCACTGCTAATGCTGAAGTACACTTTGGAGTCCAAGTGCGCTGTTGGTGTGTAATGAGCGATGTTTCACTCAAATTTGTTTGGAAGTGGTTTTAATTAAAATCCTTATGGACCTGGTTGAATGAGTTCATGAAGAATTTACTTTCAGTTGAATCTGGGTTCAGTATACCCAAAATGACCTCTTCAAAGTGAACATACGTTTTGATTTGAAAATAGAGAGGCAGCTCAAATATGTTGCAATGATTTGAACATTCTCTGAAATAGTTTAGTACAAACATTTGAATCATAGGGAAGACTAGAAGGCATTCTTTCTTTAAATTATAAATTTCTAAAAGTCACATTTTTGCGTCAATTTTTATATATCCATAACTGAACGTTTTATAACATTTCCTCAAAAAAGACAACTCGATCTCTATTCAAAATATTATTTGCTAATTTATAACATATGCATGCAGGTAATTTACTAGCTAACTCCATCGATGGCTCTGTGATTTCGAATGTAGCAACAAAAATCAGTGTGTAGTTCCAATTTAACTGGTTGTTGGAAAATTAGACAAATAAAACGAAGGCTAGTTGCTGGAAAATTTATTTAATAATGTATCGATACCACTGGTATTTTGCGAAGTCATCCATTACAAGAGAAAATTTTTATTTGATTAATTAGTATTACATGAACCTTCTAATTAAAATTCCAGTCACGCAATTCAGTAACATGGTATAGTTGCGGAACATAAATTTTGTTTTTCTGTCTGGCATAATTAGACACCAGAGTAAACTATTTTTAGAATAGTGCACAGTATTAAATATAGGTATTTTTGAAATTGATTATTATTAAGTACCTACACGCATTTGTCTATATATGCCCAGAAATTAAATGGGGCATAATAATACGAAACACTTGCATATATGTATTAATTATCCTTTATATTTAAAATATAAATTTAAAAAATATGTAAATGTAAAAATGTAATTCTGAAAGCAAATTTACAATACGAACCAATACACAAACAGGGGTTTAAACAATTTTTGAGAAACTAAAGGGTGGACCATTGGCTGGTATCTTTTTTAAATTGCTATAGAATAAACACTGTTCAATATTTTTCAAAGTTTATTAATTTTTTTGAAAGGGTAAATGTTTCGATTAGTTATGATTTAGAATATGGTTTCATTCAAGTGGTGGCCTATTTTACAGCACATTTTCGATAACTTTTGGAGTTTGTTGTCAATATTACATCACTTTTTAACAGCAGCCCACAAAAAAAACGTGCAGCTACGCGGTACATTTCTAAAACTACTGATTAAATCATTTTCTCAAAATTCGCACTATTTCAACAACATAGCAATAATAAGTTTTCAATATTTCCTAACGTTGTAATAAATAAAGCGTCAATCTATTAATTTCTTAATACGGAGATATTATACTGTGTTTTGTCAATGTTTTGAGTCCGAACGATTTGTCTGCGTCAAAATAACATATAATTTAAAAAGAAACCAGCAGATGGCCGATAATTTGCTTCAGGCTCCGGTGTAGTTTTCACTTAAAGTAATTTTTAAGAGATATATTTCTGAAATTTTTCAAATTTCTTATAACGATATTTAAAAAAACACTCCTTCTCCTCGATTGAAGAGCTAAAATGTACGAAAACATTTTTTAATGGTGGTTTATCAATATTCGCCTTTACACCACATTTCATTTCAAATAAATATTGACGTATTTTATGGTTATTTATTCAGTCTATTATGCGTAAAAAATTGTTTATCTAGAATGATTTCAGGTAATAAACCAGGCTCATTAAGTATATATTTTTATGTACATTCAACCCCCATAAAAGAAAGCTACCAAAAGTAAACACAAAAAAAGACGACATGTGGTAATTGAAGAAATATTGTTTCAAAAAATGTAAAACACAATTTGCATATGTCTTACACGAAATTGGCAAAGATCTCTGGCACTCATCTAAAATTTCGAAGAAGCAGGGTGAAAACTGTGAACAGACCCATTTGCATCGTCTGCGCCTACACAAGCGCTTGCAAGTAGAGCAGCCAGGTGTGCAAACTTATTACAATATGAGAGTTGCTCTGAATCCCAAATTGGAAGAATATTTAACTTGGTTTTCTTTCGACGCATAGGGATGATATTCAAATTCAACTGCAGGGAGGCTGTTCCTCTGCGAAAGATAATATCGTCATCAAGTTTCGCAGATGCATACATAATTCGTTGGGCTCTAGCCGAGTGTGCAATTAGTCACTTCCCGACTCTGGCAATTAACACAGGGAATATCATGCGCATATATCTTCCAACCCAAACATAGGTAGCATAATTGTGTCTTTGTGTCCCCCAGCATCGTCACCGCAGCCTCCTCCGCAATCCCTCTGTTGTGTTGCCTTGCCTGTGTGCCACAGTGCGCTAACTTTTTGTATCTATGTACCGCCGCCCCCTCCCAGCATCCACAAGAGATGAAATTTACTTCTCGACCGTATCTTTTGAATTTCTTTTTACCCTACCTCGCACACAATTTCTCAGCCCCAAGTCGGCTTGTTACCTGTCTTTTGCTGAATTACATCGCTCCCCTACACTCACGTGTTATATTATTTTATTGCAGATGCCATGAAATTTATATGAGCAACCACTTCTGGATGCCAGGGAGCATAAATTTGTCGAGAGTCGAGAAGGGGCCTAAATTAACTGCTTTAAGGTGAACCTTCTTCTTAGACAGGAACATGGGGCACAGGGAAAAATAAACGTGTGAAATTGCTTGACATGTGTGCCGGAATTTTTCATAAATAGTGTTTTCACTTGACAGATGAAAGGGGATTTGTTTACTTGCCCGTAAAAAATTTTCTTTTCGAGGAATGTATCCTCAGGTGCGATTTATTTTACTATGGAAGAACTAAGCTGAGCTTTTTTGTGACTTTTATATTGTATTTTAATTAATGGAGAAAATAAAGACACTTACCCTATGCAAGATTCCTGTCAATTCTGATCGTCATTAATCCATGAAGTTTGTGTATGTATTCTGAAAATAATAAAAGTTGTTCATTAAAAATTAATTATCATTAAAAGTTAGGATATGTCAATTATTTTATTATTATTTATTAAAGATATTGAAGCACAAATACAACAGTCAGATTTTTTAGTACGCAAATAATAAAAATTTGTAGACAAATGCACCTACATATTTATTCTTAAAGAACTTTATACGATGAAAATAATTTGTAATATGCTGGGGGTTAACTAGTGAGTCTTAAATAAGTATCTGTATAACATTAATTTATGAAGCTGAATTGGAGCTTTTAATATTCATATATCTTTCCTTCTGTCGATTGTTTTTGGTAGAGAATTTTAATTTTCAAAAATAAATGTACGAAAATGTTATTCCATAAATTTAAAGAGTTTCGTAAAAAGAGCAAGTAACTATTTTTATTTTCAGGAATATTTGGTCTTAAAATTTCAAAATTTGTTGCTTGTTTGAATTTACAATGTTTTCAAAACTTCCTTAATGTTATAAACTTTTCTGAAACAACCTTTAAAAAAATTGGTTTGCTCCATATATATTTATATTAATTAAATATCAGATGGTCAGACAGACCCAAATATGTGTCTATGATGACTATTTATAATCTTCATGTTTTATTAACACAAAATAATACCTTACATTACACTGTGTCTAAAAAGTGGTCAAAATGGTTAAACGCAAATCCCATAAAATATTTCTACGAAAAACTAGAAAACAAATGGTCAATTGCGATTTCAATTCACGCGCAGAGGGTTTTGTACCATATTTTATAGAATTTTTAGAAAACTATAAGACTTTTGTTAGAATTTTCCTATAAACTTCAGATAATTTTTTAAGTTTGGGTCCAAATTGTCCAAAATAATGGGGGAATATTCTTTTTTTCGCATATTTTGCAGAATATCTTTTTAAATATGATATTTAAAATTATTGCAGATATATTTTCTTATTCTACATAACAAGCCCTTTTAAATGATATCCCACATGATAAACAAAATTTAAGAAAAAATTAATATGATGTATTACCAGGGCCGTAACCAGACATTTTTTTTTTGGGCGGGGGTTCTCAAAGCAAAAACTAGAAGAGAGGGGGAGTGGGTGGCAATTTACATTTTGGAACTAAATTGAAAACTCTTTTAAATAGCGTTATTAAATACAAAATAAAAGCTCTAATTTTTTAAAACATTTAATTTTTTGAAAAAGATATTAAAAAAAAAAAAAAAAACCATTTTTACAGCTAAGAAAGAGTAAGAAGTATTTTTAAAAACATGTTTGAACTTCTTCAGTTATCAGTTACAATCTGAGCAAATCAATAACTGCTAGGGGTGTTTGTTGATCGCATCTAAAAAGTACTATTTATAATATTCCACTACGCTCAGATTGAGTAAAGGTGCCAATATTAATTGTCTAGTGGAGAGGACCTATTATTTTTTTACCTTTGTTAATGAATTTTGCCATGCGGTATCTGAAGTATTCTATTTTTTCATTCCGAGGGCATTTTTTTCATACATCAATTTTTTTGTAGGACATAGCGCTTTTTTTAAAAGACCCTTCCTTTGTAGAATAAGAAAAACATCACTGATTATTTTTTTAAAGTTACACCGATATAGAAATTATACTAATTTTTATATTGTATGTAAAAGAGAAAACATTTACAATTATTACCTTTTGTAAAACATACAAAATTAAAAATGTAAATAAGACTCAACCCCCCTTGCTACGGCCCTATGAATTACTATACCAAATTTCGAATGCCTACGTTGCATGGTTTTTGAGAAAATCGGGTTTGAAGACGGACAGACACGCGAATAATTTTAATAATAACTCTTGGCAAATATTTCTATTATTATTATTACACTTAGAAATATAAGGTTCGTTAATATAAACAAAATAAATTGTTAAAAGTCCATATCATACATATTGGTGAAACTATATAAATTTTTAAACATTTTCGTTATTTAAGAACAACTCATTCGGCATTTTACAACGAAATGTTGCTAAGAAAGGTTGTTTTTACTACATAGCACCTTTTAAGTGATTTCATTTTAAAGTATGAAGTCATTTTTCAAAATTCAATGTTAATCTCTTAATTAACATTTTTGAATGAAATGTTAAAAAATTATTCATGGAAGTATCGAGCAAAACGACACATGCTGCTTAACAAAAAATTCTGAAAAATGTTCTTTGAAAGTAACCCAGCCCCTTAATTAAAAAAAAAATGTTAATTTACATTTAAATAGTCATCTTACAACGAGAAATGTTTTTGTACCTTGCAAATTGTAAGTTCGTAATAGAAATGGGTAAAAAATAATTTTCTTGTTCAAAATCTTATATCAGAAGACTAACTAATTTTTATTGCTAAAAAATATCAACTTTGTGATTTGGCGCCTTTTTAATCTACGATTTTGGTTATTTTTACTAATGTTTTTCTTTCAGTGTGTATGTTACAACAATTTTTAGTAGAACACTGTTGAAAAAATCAAGTTGTATCACTTTACGGATCAAAAAATCTTACTATTCTTTAAGCCTATCCTTTCAAGGATATGTCCACCAAGAAGTAGGTATATTTAAATAAAGTTATCAAGGATTTTTAAAATTTGTAATATATATTTTCATAAAACATTGCTTACTATATATAGTACACCTAGTATATACCCCTGTGTTACGTCGCATCGTTTCGTAAATATGTCCTTAACACATTGTGACCCTAAGTTTTATGTTTTTAATACATATTTCTGTGTGGCGAGTCGATATTTTATTTTTGCTTCATATTTTAAGAAATGGACTTGCTCCACTTTTAAAATAAATGGCTGAATTTACATTTCAAAAAATTATTTTATTTATAAAAATAATGCTAATTTGATAAATGTGTTATTTTTATTTTGTATATAAATTAAAAATTAATTTTGACTTGATATCTCGACATATGGTACGTTGTAATAAATAACTTATGAAACTGAGATATCTTTCCTTATGTGTTAAATCGGTTTTTAAACTGAAACCTTTTTCTTTGTGGTCAATTTTTTAGGATTTTTCTATCCTTCCATTTCAAACTCGATCGACATAACTTTTCGGTTTGTTGATAAGAAATTCACAAGTCATTTCTTGCATCCTTTCAGATAAAAATGTAAATATTTATATATATTAATTTTCAGATTTCGATCTAAAAATATCTAAGATTTAAATACAAAAAAAAAAAAAAAAAATGCAAACCAATTTATTGAAAAGGTGTCTACTTTTTTTCCAGTAGGGTCGATTTAAAATTCTGAAAATTGCCTTTCCTTCGGGACTCAAGTTTGCTTCAATTATAAAGCATTGGGGCGTAAAGGATTACATCGCTCGAGCTTGTGGAATAAAAGATACGGAATCCGAGGGAATTGGAAGGGTTCAACGGCTCGACAAGTGCCCTAGCTTGAGGCTGGTGAAAAGGCTCGGCTTATTTACGTCGCACCTCGGGGGACCTGCGGAAACACAAAGCCAAAAGCGGAAAAATTTTCACAGCGAGGCGCTTCTTCGAAGACGTTGTGGAGTTGAGCTTCGAATCGCTCAGTTCATTCGTAGGTGAATTTGAATCTAACGTGTTCCGCAGGCAACAAGGTGAGAGAGTGAAATAAAATAACTAAGTTCCCTTAGGGAATTCGCATTCTTAGCCTGCGGGAACTCGGTGAGAATTTCCTTTTTTCATTCTCCCTCTTTTC
Organism: Dysmachus trigonus; assembly: GCA_949715965.1. Taxonomy (NCBI): domain Eukaryota; kingdom Metazoa; phylum Arthropoda; class Insecta; order Diptera; family Asilidae; genus Dysmachus; species Dysmachus trigonus. Next base: position 69,840,970 of record OX454323.1, read on the forward strand.
GAGCTGGAGGTCTCAAAAGGTTCTCTTCTGGCAAAGGAGTGGTTGCGTTCGGAGCCCTCCGTAGATCCTTTCGTGGGTGTAAAAAAGCAACGTACCAACGGAAATCTCAAGGGACTATGGCACACACATTCTGAGTGCGGTTTAGCGTCGTGAATCCCTTTTGAATGCTTTTTACACAACGCCGGAGTCCTTAACCGAAGAAAGTGGTCCCATCTCCCGGTTTTCACCAGAAAAAAAGCACGGTAGATTGGAATAAACGATGCAAATGTGTTACCTCTTTATTCTATTAAATTGTCATATATTTCGCCGGGGGATGCTCCCACACGTATGTAGAAGCTCGTGGAGCCTATCCTCGCCCCCGACACGGGATATACACATGATGAAGATATATGGGGCATACATCGCCCCATTTAGGACCCGACATACATCCCCCCTCGCCTTCGCCTTGGCACGTCAACGTTCCTTATTCTAATATTGAGCAGTATTTATTCTGTCCCACGTTGCGCCTCATGTAACATGTGTAAGAAAAATTATACTCACTGAAAAACAGCACAAAATATGTGGATAAGGCTCCCTGACATTTATTGAGGCCCTTAAGGCAGAATCTTAATGCTAAATAGATTGATTGCAGATTTCTTTCTCTCCTCCTAGCCGAAAAAAGGGGATACTTTATGGCGGGAAGATTCCACACGATAGCGTGATGGACTGCTTGTGAGGGAAGTAATTTTTTGAATGGGGTCGAGGACTATTCCAGGGTGCGATTTCTGGGGTACTACACATCAACTTTATGACGAATTTATTGCACGTAAAGATTTCAGTCGCCAGGCTATGTGTATCATCTCTACTTATCTTCAGCTATCCACAAATCTATGGGAATTAGGCTCAATTCGTGGTAGTAGATGAGGAGTGATTTGATATCTTACGTACATATCCTTGAATTTCGACAACTGGGTCATATGACGTATTTGGCTCCGATTTAGGGAAGTACTACAAACATTGACATTATTGCTGTCAATTAGAATAATATATGACCCCAAACATAAACTCAAATGTTTACTTTAACATGGGATTAAACAAATAATTAACCTACTTGTGGTACGATATGCTTTGGAGTTTTAGTGATTTTGTATTCTCGAAAACGTTCGAAGTAAATGTAAATTAATTTCGACTTTACCGAATTTATAGGAATACGAATCCTTCATAGGAATTACAGTTGATATTCTAACTCAAAGTATGATAGTTGCAAAAAAAGACAAAAGCAGTAAAGGTGTACGGTTACCATCCAACCATTTAAGCTGGCAACATCTGAAAAATACCCGAGTATTGTCCAAGGACGAAATGAGAATAAATGTAAATGACAAAGAACGTTATACAGATAATGAAAAATACAAAAAAACATTGATTACTACTGCCACAAATGGTTTAATTTTAAGTGAATATATAGTAAAAAATATCATCAAAAAAGCAGAGGAAGAAAGTAAAAGGTCAGATTTCTTTCTTTGAAAAATTTCATTTTAAGAATTTAAAGTGTTTTCTTGCAGAAATCTCTCAAAAGACGAAATATCTGACAGCATTAAATTTCTAAGTGAAATTAATGTGATTATTAATGATTCTGCATTTTTTGACCAATTTCGTGATTTAAAAAAACTTACAAAGCAATAAAAAAAGCTTTTTCAATATGTTTCTTATTTTAAAAGTTTTGAAAAAAATCCTTTTGAAATTCAAATAATGTGTAAATGGATTTTTGCAATCTCTTCGCATAATGTAGAAGTAGAAAATTTCTACCAAATCTTAATAATATTCAAAATTAGTGCCCTTAAAATAATCATTGTACCAATTTTCATTAAAACCCATTGAAATCGAGAAATTTTGGTCGCCATCTTGGATCTAGAAATTGTGATAATTTTCCAAATTAGTGGGCCCAGAAAAATCGTACTAATTATCATTAAAATCTGTTGGAGTCGAGAAATTGAGATCACTATATTGGATCCGCCATCTTGGATTTGCTAATTTTGCTTATATTTGAAATAAGTGCTCTCAGAATAATCATTGTACTAATTTTCATTAAAATCCGTTGAAATCGAGACATTTTGGTCTCCATATTGGACCCCCGCCATCTTGGATTTACAAATTTTGATATGTATTCGAAATTATCAACCTCAGAATAATCATTCGCCATCTTGAATTTCTAAATTTGGACAGCGGATTTGAAATCAGCATCTCACAAAACCCCTAAGTACCAATTTTCATAAAAATCGCTAAAATTGAAAATTTTCAACCGCCATCTTGGATCCGCCATTTTGAAACCCTATATATTATCAAAAAAAAAAAAAAAAAAAAAAAAACGTATATGTTAAGTTGGAATATGTACTACCTTCGGACAAAAAATGAAAAATATTGATGCAAGCGTTTAGGCGTTATTGAGCAACAAACAAAAAAACAAACAAACAAACTTTCATTTTTATATACAGGGTGTTCAGAGGTGGGAGGTCAATACTGCAGGGGGTGAAAGGTCAGACCGAGACAAGCAAAAAATCGTATGGGTGGGGGGGGGGCATCTCGCACCGTTTGGCAGTTACAGGGTGATTCGTAAATCAGGATTTTTCCTTATATGGGAACCGCTCTTGTATTTTTATCTTTTTTTCTACGCATCGCAGCGGCCCCAAACTGATTTCAAAAAATCACTATTTGGAAGCCCTTTCCAAAAAAGTTTACACCACCCCCCTATCCCCAACCCCTTGGCCACAATCCCCCCTGCAAGTTGAAAAAATTAACTTTTATTTCACGATTTTTCACCTTTCGCCCCACTTTTCTCCGAAATTCATGTTATTAACATAGCTACTTTTTATTTTTTTTAAGTTGCCTATCTAATTACCTTTCCAAAAAGGTGCAACATGCCCAGGTAGAAAAGGGTTGCAAAAGTCCTGAAATTAAAATATCCTCACAGGTACCTAATTACTTTATTGCACCATAATGGAAAAAGTCGTTAAGTAAACAATTTTTATGACAGCAAGTTCGGAAATGTTTGTTTAGGAAACAGAGGTAATACATTTTTATTTTTTCAGCAAAACAGTAATAAAATAATAAATGTAATCTCGTTAAATAGCGTTATTAGATTATTATATCCAGTATTGACTCCTAAGTATCCTGACGCTCCGTTTCTAATACGTCCTATGAATTATGGTATAAAAATGGGTAAGTTTGAAAGGACATTGACCACAGTTGAAGAAGCAAGCGAAAAGAACGGGTGTTTAATAGAAAAAATTAAGATAAAATGGCAGAATTCAGTGTTGACGAGTATGCCGATATAATTTACGTGCACGGTTTAGTAGAAGGAAATGATAGTGACGCCGTACGAGAATACCAAAGGAGATTCCCGAATCGGCGGGTATTCAACAGAAGGGTATTTTCAAGGACTTTCAAAAGGTTAAAAGAAACCGGAAGTGTAACCGCCCCCAGAGCAGAAACGCGAGCAGGAAAATCGGCCGATTCAGCGGACCCCGATCAATAAATTCTCAACATCGTCAGGAACAGCCCTGTAATAAACATCAGGCAGGTCGCACGAAGGTCAGGATTGTCTTCAGGGAGAGTTTGGACCGTTGTGAACCGAGAGGGACTACATCCATACTACCATATCCCGGTCCAAGCACTACAGGAAGGAGATTCCGAAAGACGATTGTAATTTGCATTTGGCTGTTCGAGTCTGACATCTAGACCGAATTCTGTGGACGGATGAATCGCAATTCACCCGGGATGGCATCACAAACTTCCACAACCTCCACACCTGGTCAGATGTGAACCCACATAGGACCAGGTGTCGGTCCTTCCAGCAAAGATTTAGTGTCAATGTCTGGGCTGGCATCATCGGCAACCAGTTGATAGAACCCTTCATCTTGCCCCAAGTGCTGAATAGTCAGCTATACTCGGACTTTTTGGAGAATACCCTTCCGGATCTGTTGGAGGACATCCCCCTGGCCACCAGAAGCGCAATTTATTTACAGCTCGACGGAGCACCTGCGCATACTGGGAACATTGTTAGGGCAAGGTTAAATGAAAATTACCCAGAGCGCTGGATTGGACGAGGTGGACCGATTCCTTGGCCTGCTAGGTCACCAGACCTTACTCCACTGGACTTTTTCTTATGGGGAATGATGAAAGATGAAGTTTACTCAAGACCAATCAACACCAGAGAAGAATTAGTTACCAGGATTGTGACTGTAGCCACGAAAATACGGGAGAGACTGGCTACCATAGACCTCAAACGTGAAATAAAACGAAGGCTACTTGCATGCATCGAAACTAGCGGAGAACATTTTGAACAGCTTTTAAAGGACAAACGTTTTAATTGTAATTAGTTTTTAAGCGAACAAAATGTATTTTTTAGTAAACTTAAGTATAATTTCCTAAAAATTCGAATTATCATGATATTCTGTAAAAGGATTTTTGTAAATAAATTTTCGTATCCTTTTCCTACCTGGGCATGTTGCACCTTTTTGGAAAGGTAATTAGATAGGCAACTTAAAAAAAATAAAAAGTAGCTATGTTAATAACATGAATTTCGGAGAAAAGTGGGGCGAAAGGTGAAAAATCGTGAAATAAAAGTTAATTTTTTCAACTTGCAGGGGGGATTGTGGCCAAGGGGTTGGGGATAGGGGGGTGGTGTAAACTTTTTTGGAAAGGGCTTCCAAATAGTGATTTTTTGAAATCAGTTTGGGGCCGCTGCGATGCGTAGAAAAAAGATAAAAATACAAGAGCGGTTCCCATATAAGGAAAAATCCTGATTTACGAATCACCCTGTAACTGCCAAACGGTGCGAGATGCCCCCCCCCCCCCCCACCCATACGATTTTTTGCTTGTCTCGGTCTGACCTTTCACCCCCTGCAGTATTGACCTCCCACCTCTGAACACCCTGTATATAGGGATTCCCGATTTTTTTAATCTTATATTGACTTGTTTACTTTATGCAAGTAAATACAATACGAAAGTGCATTTAGACATAAATTCAACTAATATAAAATTAGTAATATAAAGATAAAACCTTTAAATTAAAAATTCTACTATCATATTTTCAACAATAGACCAAAAATCGTTAAAATAATATTTAGAATAGATAAACCACTTTCTGAGAATTTTTGTTTGAAAGTTTTTCATAAAAGAAGTCAACTACTAACAAATTCGAAGAAAATGTTTTTAAAATCGTCTTGGAATAAATAAACCGTGTATAAAACTAGAGATTTGGACCATGTTTTTCTCAAAATCGTATAAAAAAGAGTTGTTTGTCCGGACTTTCTTAATTAATCTTTTGATATAAAGAAGAGAATAGTTCTTTTACATAATACAAAAGAACCTTCTTTTTGAAACTGTTGTACATTTATGAAAGTTCAAAGAGTGCATCAAAAAGTGGCTTGGATTGGAGTCAAAAGAAATGGATCTTGAGAGTTGCAAACAGCGTGAAGACATGGAGTACTAGTAAACAATTTCAAGTCCTCTGCCGGCACCACTTCAAATAAGTAGTTGGCCCTTAGTAGCTCAATGCGGGGAATCCCCGACTCTTTGAGTTCTGTACAAATGCACTAATGCAGCGCTGCACATCCTCCATCGTCTGTATGAATCCGTCCTTGAGAGAAACGTTGCATTTACACAATTTTGTGCAGACGGCAGCTACATCATCCCACAGCATCCAGAATCTGTAGCGCATAAAGCCATAAAGAGCAAGGATATAGCATTCGCTCAAGAAGATGACACAATGAAATCTGGCATATTTCAAGTTTGTGATTTAATAAATATCCTGGCGACGGAATATTGCTTCGTGTGTCCCAGTTAGCTTTGAAGAAAACACCCATCTTCGTTAAAATTGTATATCCTACTCAGCTGTAGGAAGTGTGCCTGGATCAGGATTTGCCTGGGGTTTTAAGGGAATACAAAATTTGTTACGAATCTCTAGAGTCGTTAAGTGGCACAATAACAGCCTCCTGTATGGGCAAACCTAGAAATCTCTGGGTCTATTCATTGGTAAGCATCCTTAAGAAAGTAATTTCCATAAATTAAGTTGAGCCCTGAGCGGCTGGAATTTAATTACCCCTCCCTTTGCATTGCTCAGCTGCACCTCAGCCGCGAATAAATCTAACTTGTATGAGCAGAAGATACATCCGCTCCCCAAAACTCACCGAGCATATGTATCTTTCTGGAATATAAGGAGCTCCACTACCAAAATCTGGACATCGGGCCCCCGACCGGGGAGGCCCATCTGCTTCCCATGACTCCATTCCGGGGGTGCAACTTCCTCGAGCCCGGAGCTAAGCCTCTAATGCAGCATCTGGCTGACTTAGGGAATTTATCTTCATTTTGTCATTGTCCAATTGAAGCCTGGAATTGGTTAAGTTATGACTTTGTGTGGAGGCTTAAGTTCACAAAGCAAGGCCACCTCCAGTGTCGAGTTTTCAGAGCTCCCAAAGGAGACTCCTGCTGGCCCCTGGCTTTATATAAGGAGTTGCACCTTTAATATAGTGAATGAAATCGGGTGCAGAAGTCTTATCGCATTAGGAGAAATTACCTTATGACGACAGAAATTTCCTGCTTCCTAGTCCACTTTAAACTAGTTCTGAATTTTAAATCACAAACTTCCATATTTTGGTCAACTCTCCTGGATTTAGTTTGGATTTCTCTTCTGCTCCTGTGCATAATCTCAGGGTGGGCTGGATCAAGATTTAGTACCATACATTTCGAGAGTAAGCCACAAATGTGTTTATATATTATGTAATAATTTGAATCTAGAATTGAGCCGACTTGCAGTCTGCTCGACGTGTTCTTCCTCAGATTTAGGGATTTGACACACTGAACCAAGCTGAGTAATTTAATAACATACGGTCAAACATCTGTGCAACGTAATAAAGGACTCAGTAATTAAGGCCAAGCACATTAACGATGATCATATGCATCTACACTAAGAAGGCAATTTTTCTGAATTAGCAGATTTAGGAATAAGCTTAAGTATAAAGCTTTTCAATAGATTAACACTTTGATTGATTAAAAATAAGTAATAAAAGTTATAAAATTATGAAAGACATAATTCTAAAAAATAGAATTCTGTAAAACAGAATTCAATTAAATAAAAAGCGCGAAGCAGGATAAGAAGGTCAAAAGCGCCTTTGGCTCTTTTGAAATTTCAATTAGACCATGGTGTAGTGTATAACGAAAAATACTTCTGTGCCAATTTTTAGCTCTCTAACCCTCTTTTTCGCCGCTAGGTGGCGCTATGTGTTTCTTAACATTTTTCAAAAATTCCGAAAGGAGTTAACAGGTAATATAAGTGCATACAATTTTTTGAGATTTTTTTTGGCGCGAAATTAATATTTCAAAATTTCGAAATGAAGATATTATTTGTGTCATGGATCTCATTAAATCTAGATATATGTATATGGATTTGCCTTTTTATTAGAAACTTCATAAATTGTTTGTTAGTTCCAATTAGGTATATATCAAGAAAGGAAAGAAAACCCGTCCGATTGAAAACAAAATTTTATAATATATTTAACCCTAGAACTACCTTTTAACTACAAACCGGGGTAAATATTTACCCCACGGGGTTTGTTTTTTTTTTTTTGATCTTAAAATGGTTTTAAAATCAATAATTCGACTTGTGATTATATGAATTTTCTTGTTTTTTCATTCTGAAGAAAATGATAAAGGGCAAATTCAATTTTATTAAGCATGAGTTAGTTAAAAATCGATTTAAGTAGTTAAAAGTGCTGAAAAACAGTCAAAACCTCATTTTACAAATAAAAATTCATAACTTTTCAAAGGGGACACATTAGGCTTCGAGGAAAAAATGACATCATAATATTTTGCCAAAAAAGACTATTTATTTGGGACTATGAAAATTGAAAAAAACTAGGAATTTTATATACGAAAAAGTCAAATAAAAACCCATGAAATATTGGTTTTTAAGAATATATTTCGGTTTTTTTTAATGCAAAATGTAATAAAAAGAGAAATTTGATAAATATCAAAAATAACTTATTCAGAGGCACCAAAATCGCTACAGTAGATGACTCTGTGATTTTCGCAGGTCACTCTCTTAAAATATGAAATCATTGCCGAAAATTATATATCTAATGTTTTATTGTAAAATAAAGTTATAATACGCGAATTAAATTTATTTTAGTAAGAAAGAAAAAAATTACTTACCTACACAAAACCCGAACGGCAACTACTACAAACCGGGGTAGATATCAACCCCACACTAGCTTTATGTCTTCACTCCGTCACAGTAAACAAGAAACTGAATGTTCTGGCGACGCCGCTCTATTACTAGAACCTTAAACTAAATTATGGTATAGGTCTTCAGTCGATAATGCCACTGACTAGCTTAGGAGCGGAATTCTAAATTTACCTGGAGTAGATATTTACCCCAGTTTGTAGTTCTAGGGTTAAAAAGGTATACAAAGTTCAATTAATTTATAAAATTTATCGTTCATATCCATTGGGGTCAATTAAATCTGAAAGAGCTAGTAGTAATGGGAACACTTGTAGGAAGTGAATTAATCTTCCACTATAGGGAAATACTTTTTTCGAAGATAGTAAACGAAATCGTATTTGTTTTTTATATAAGAGAGATGAATTTGACATTATGGGCAAAGTTCCAGACACTGGATAATACTGGATAAATTAAAAAATTAAATAAAAGTATAACGACTGTATGACTTTGTATAACTAAACTTCTCGTATTCTTCAAATAAATGGATTCAAGCAACTCCTAACAAACTTTTCCCAAATCAGTCCGAGTACTTAAAATTTCCAACTCTCATATCTTTTATCTTTACTTTTGTTAAGAAATTGCACCATATAATATTAGAATTAATATTTTCTTAACTCTTTAGCTTAAACCGCAGTTTTCTGACATTGTTCTAAACCCAAGACAAGAAATAGCACTTTCTAGGATCTAATGCACGTCTATCCCGCGGATATTTCAATTTTAGTGCGAGAACTTAAAATTATCCCAGTCATATCAAAAATTTGGTGCAATCACTGAAATAACTCGATAAAATGTTCCCAGTTTTTTGGGGAAACTTTGCACGTTTTACAATCCCTGCTAAAATCCAGGCGACAGGGAACATGTTAATATTTCAGTCTCGTTACTTAAGCGCACATTTAGCGAAAGCGCTCTCGGCGCAATTTCTCAGAAGATCTCTTAATTTAACTCGGGATTTTCTGCGTCCCATTTGTAAAGATTTCCTCCAGAAGTCGCCCAGAAAGAAAAAAAAAATAAAAAATAAAAGTAAGAAAAGCACTTCGTCGAGATTTTCAAATGGATCTGAAATTCATGTGGTGAAAGTTCAGCCCCCGAAGAGCACACACAAGAGTCAGAGGTTGCACAGGGGTTTTTGAAGGTTTTAGGGGTTCAACGGGTAGGTTTGTAGGTAAGCTCCCGCATTGAGGCTAGGATTTTTTCCCATTTTCCCATAACTGACGGTGTGATGAACACTGGGAATCACGATTTGCTATTTTCGGGGCACGTAAAGCGAGCCATAAGTTTGAGCGATATAGCGCCCTTTTTATAATGGAAGTGCATTATCATTGTAGTTGTAGAGCTCCCGAACTCCCCCGGGACAAGAGGTGCGGGAACGTATTAAGTAATCCCCGTCTGCACCCACGTCAACTAGACGAGAATCCTGGACCTGGAGCAGGAACAGAAGCAAGAACCCGTCGTCCGGGATAGAAACTCCGGTCTAGAACATAAGCGAAAATTGCGGAGACTGAGCAGCATGCATGCGAGCCACGTTTCTGGCAAAGCGCCAGCACTTTTCGCTTAAATTCTTCAGCGAAAAGATCTGATTGAGTGGGCACGGATTGGGGCTGCGGAGCCCCAGCCCCAGCACCCGGATCCGCCGTGCTGCAATTGCAGGCGGCCCTCGCCTATGCAATTTCGGTTTTGCGGATTTGCGACGTTTTCGGGTGTGAAAATTAGCTTTATTGCCCCAGCCGTGCGTTAAGGCGCCAGCGCTCTGCACCTCCTCTGATATCGGAAACTCAAAGCCATTTAGCGAAATCGCCCTTTCGAATGGGAAATTGTTCAATTTTGGTTTCATTCCTCAAAAGTAGACATAATCGATTGTGAAGTGGGAAAATTGAATTATCTCTAAAGTGACGGTGGTAAGTTAGACAAAATTTGTTTAAACTTTCAGATGTGACTAAATTTTGATGACAATTTCGTTTGTACGTTCTCAGAATTGTCCAAAATACTTCACTAAATTTGTATGAGGGGATACGTTTTATATTTACAGTCTAGGCTCAAATGATAAACGTTTTTAAAACTGCTATCAATAATTTTAAAGGCGGTCCAAATTTTCAAAAAATCAATATTTTTCTTATGACTGATTTTGATAGGAAATACCTTCAAAAATAATAATTTCATTATATTAAAGTCGGCATTTTTAGAGTTTTTATACACGATTTAAAAAAAAAAAACTATTAGACCAATCAGTGCTTTTCCAGGAATTGAGCCACGGACGAAAACGATTTTCCGAAAATTTTCCGATTTTCGTAAAATTTCCGGGCCAACAATTTTCATTTTTTTAAAACACGCTGCTATTTTGTTATTTTTCTATGAAGGTTTTTCTTTTTGGTTTAATCCCTAGAGATTCTCATACCAATTAAAACCCCCTTTTTTTTTTTGTCAGACGTTTCACTGACTCAAAATCGCGGACACCGTGATTTTTTGAGATTTTTTTGAAAAAATTCCACCACCCAAAAAACAGCCTGGAGAAACCTATAATTTTTGTTTTGTTTTTTATTTTGTGTTCTTTAAGGATTAAGAAATAAATATGCAAAGTTTCAATAATATATATCTTTTTTTCCCTTCAATTTTCCAATTTTCCAAAAAAAAATTTTTTTTTGGGTGTGTCTTAATATTTAGAAAACTCAGAAATACAGCGATTTATTATTATTTCTAGAAACTTTTCCAAAAATATTTCCTTATTCCGGATAAAATGAAAATTTCTTTAAACTACTAAAACTCGTAACTTTTATATAGAATCAAACGATTAATTGGACACTTTTTGAAAAACTCAATATTATCTTATCGATGGTATCGAATATTAAAATTATTTGAGAACAGTCAGGCAACTTTTTGAGTTGATGTTCAAAAATATCAAATTTTCAAATATTATTTGATTAATAGTACATGCATTCAGATTTAATTTAATCGAAACGTGTTTTTGTTCGAGGACGGTGCCTATTTAATTCAAATTTTTAATATAGGTACGTAAAGAACACTTCTACATCGTTCGACATAAAAGAAAATGATGAATTTTGGTATTTTTAGTTTTTGATGCTATATACACAATTTGTTAATTTTCTAAGGAAAAACTTACTGAAATAAAAAAATATACCATTTCAAAAAGTGATCGCAAAAATTTAGAGCCAAATAATTTTTTTTCTAACTTCAAAAATATTGGTGATTCAAAATAAATAGATGTGTATATTTTAAAAACACAATGGCTAATATTTAGACTTATTCTGAATTTCACGAGTTACGAAAAAGCAAAATATTAAATTAAAAAGTTACGGAAGATGTTTTCTTAAAAATAATAACGAAAGAATCCAAATATAACATAAATACATATTATTCTCTTAATATTTAAATCAGTCCAATTGATATTCTGAATTTTGACTTAAAAACAAGGCAGCTATGTGAAAGAAATTGTCTACCAAATTAACGAAAAATACATTTAGATAGTAAAATATAAAAATTTATAGTTGGCATATTGAAACATGTGAAAATAGTTAAATTGAATGTTTTATTAATATCAATTTATTTTTAAATCCAAATGGTTGTTTATTTAGTAACATTGTCACATCTATGTAGAAGTCTTAAACTTTATAAGAATAATAAAACGTATAATGATAAAAATTAAAATAAAGTGACTCAGTTGCATAAATTGCCATTTTTCAAATCCATTCACAAGAAAAATTGTCTAAGTAAAATTTTATTTAGGATAGAAATTAGGTAATAATTACACAAATGTCGAACGAGCTTTTTGATTACATCAATCCCTATATCCCTATATATATATTGTTTTGGTTTCGAAATGGACTGTATAATTTGTTATTTTTAAAATAAAACTCAGGAGTCACTATAAAATGTTCCTTTATTCGGCTATGAGGCCGTGTATACCGATTGCGTCTCTTGCAGCAACTGCCATTTTTTTTTAGTTAAGTTCAGCTACTACACAAAAATGGCGCTGCAAGCGACATGAATATAAATCAACCCCTTGGCGCTCAATTCAAACTTTTACATTAAATCAAACCAAAACTGAACATCCTCCGCGCCTTGAAAATACGCTTTTCAAAATTAATATAATTCATAATTCCCCCCTATTATAAACAAATGCTATTACTAATTATTTGGTATGCCGGTTTGGACTGAAAGTACTATTGGGCCAAGGCCACATCAGCTTGGCGAACAGAATCCTCAATCGGCAGAGGACACAGCTTGGATACAGCTCTCTTGATGTCACCCCTCTGCGTACGCAACGTGACAGCCCTGATCATTGAATCCACTCCGGGGTGTAACTGAATGACACGGCCCAAACGCCATCTCATTGTGGGCAGCTTATCGTCCTTCACAAGTACAAGAGCACCTTCCTGTACATCCTGCTGCCTTGTCTTCCATTTTGTGCGAAATTGGAGCTCAGAAATATACTCCTTAGACCACCTGGCCCAAAAATGTTGTTGTAGTTGCTGAATCCTTTGATATCTAGATAAACGTGCCTCCGGTAAATAGGTGACGTCCGGATCTGGAACGGAAGTCATGGATCTCCCGACAAGAAGATGAGCAGGGGTCAAAGATTGCAAGTCACTTGGATCAGCAGACAAAGGAGTGAGAGGGCGGGAATTGAGGATTGCTCCCACCTGCGCCAGCACACTGTACAGCTCCTCAAAAGTTAACAACGCGTTACCCAGTACTCGCTTTAAATGAGACTTCGCGGACTTGACCCCAGCCTCCCATAGTCCGCCAAAATGCGGCGAATATGCTGGAATAAACTTCCAATGAAATTGTTCCTTGGTGAAACGATCAGTTAAACTGGCCTCGTTAGCCTTCAGAAACTCTCCCAATTCTTTAAGTTCAGAGCTCGCCCCCACAAAATTGGTTCCATTATCAGATCGAATCCTGGCAGGCATCCCCCAACGCGAGGCAAACCTTCTCAGAGCCAATATGAAGCAATCAGTGGTCAAATCAGACACGAGCTCTAGATGGATAGCCCTGGACGCGAAGCATATAAACAATGCAATGTAGCATTTCGAGGTCTTCCCTCCACGGCCCCTTCTATCCTTTATCAAAAGAGGGCCTGCATAATCAACCCCAGTGACGTAAAATGCTGGCATTGGAGTGACGCGATCGCGCGGTAAGTTTCCCATCAATTGTTTGAAGGATTTAGGATTTGCTTTTGCACACCTTACACATGCGTGCACCGTTTTTCTGGCCAAGCTTCTACCGGAAATCGGCCAATATTTATCCCTAATACAAGAAAGCAAGGCTTGAGGGCCCACATGCAACAAACGCAAATGCTCCGCCCGAAATATAAGAACCGTTAACTGATGCTTGGAGCACAGTACCCTAGGATGCTGCTTATCAAATTCAAAATGGGAATTGGCCAAACGGCCACCAACTCTTAAAGTTCCATCTTTATGAAGAAAGGGGTTCAAACCAACAAGTCTACTTTTGGGACTTATCTCGCGTCCCTCTCGTAGATCCGAAAATTCCAACGGAAAGGACTGCATCTGAGCAGTTCTGACCAACCAATTCATGGCCATAAGGATCTCGTCCGGCGACACTTGCCCCTTTTGACGATTTTCTTTTTTGCATCTAGCGTTATTGACAAAACGCAGACAATATGCCATAACTCTACTCAATCCTTGAAGACTAGAATAATTCTTAAACTCAACTAATGAAGGAATCAGCCGCACAATAGCAGTGACCCTCAAAACAGGCTTCAACTCGGGCAAATCAGATGACTCATATGGTTTTGTATGCTTTATTTCGTTGGAGGACAGCCAATCGGGGCCGTGCCACCAAAACTGCGAATCGCATAACGCGACCGGATCAACACCCCGGGACAGCAAGTCGGCTGGGTTCTCAGAAGAAGGGACATGATGCCAATCACCCACCGTAGACAAAGACTGAATCTCCGCGACGCGGTTACCGACAAAGGTCTTCAGCTTGTAAGGTTCTATCCTCAGCCAACTCAAAACTATTGTCGAATCACACCAATAATATGTGCGGTCGACACCCACATCAAGTGCTGCCTTCACCTTTTCAACCAGCCTCGACGAAACCTGAGCAGCGCAAAGCTCAAGTCGGGGTATCGAAGCTGTCTTCAAGGGCGCGACCCTTGACTTTGCGCATAGAAGATTTGCCGAGACACCTCCGCGGAGGTCTATTGAGCGAATATAAATTGCGGCGCCATAAGCTGCCTCGCTAGCGTCAGAAAACGCATGAATTTCCACAACCACCGCTTTACTCAAGCACACTGAACGAGGGATTCTCAAATCTCGCAAGGAGACCATACCGGTCATGAACCTTCTCCATGCAGCGTGTATTTCAGGTGATAAACCCTGATCCCATGGTGACTTATCGTGCCAAAGTTGTTGCAAAATCATTTTTGCAGAAATAATCCATGGACTTAATAGTCCTAGCGAATCATAGATCCGGGCTATTATTGATAAGATTGAACGCTTAGTCCAAGGTCCCGTATCAAATTCGAGATTGTTAAAAATGCTATAGGCAAGTTCGTCTCTCGCGGTGGACCATGACAATCCAAGAGTGTTCACTACATCACCCTCTCCTAGCTTGATGACATGATGTTGCAAGGTTTCCCTGGAAGCAGAGAGTTCCGAGAGAACTCCAGGATCGTTTGATATCCATTTTCTAAGCTGGAAACCTGCTGATGAAAGTATCTCAGATACTTCCTTCCCTATCTGAACAGCTTCATCAATGGTTGATGCGCCATATAGCAAATCATCTACATACATAGAGTGACGAATAACCTCAGCTGCCTTTGGATAATCCCTTTCGTGTTCATCGGCCAACTGAAGCAAACATCGTATTGCAAGAAATGAACTGGATGCCAAACCGTATGTAATGGTATTAAGATTGAAGATTTCAATGGGTTGGGACGGATCAGACCGCCACAAAACTCTCTGGAGAGGCCTCTGATTTGGTTCGACAAGAATCTGTCGATACATCATCGCAATATCTGCCCCCACCACGAAGGGGTGCATGCGAAATCGCAAAACTATGGAAAACAAATCGTCCTGCACAGTGGGACCAACCATCTGAAGCTGATTTATTGAAACCCCCGTGGAAGACTCTGCGGAACCATCAAAAACAACTCTCAACTTCGTGGTCAAGCTGTCCCCCTTTATCACACCATGATGAGGCAAATAGTATGAGTACTCGGGAGAATGATCCTCTTTCACTTTGGTCATATGACCCAAGTTTTCGTATTGCTGCATAAACTTGATATACCTTTCTCTTTTGGGTGCATTTCCCTGTAATTGACGCTCCAAATGGAGAAATCTACGTTTTGCCTGCTCCTTGGATTCCCCCAACGAACTTAAAGATCCCTTAAAAGGAATTGAGACAATAAACCGACCTTCTTTGTTCCTGCGAATAGTCCTTATGAAACTTTCCTCACATGCCTTTTCCTCTGAGGAATATTTTTCAATTCTTGGGCATTCTTCTAATTCCCAGAATTGTCGCAATTGGCGCGAAATGTCAGTATGATTTACTGAACAGTTGCACGCTGTTGACTTCCTGACTTGTCCGCATCGCGGAACCCTTCCAGAAACCACATATCCAAGTCTGGTTTTTTGCAAATAGGGATGCTGTTCGGAATCAGGACAAATCAAATCCCAAAACACTTCTATGCCAAGCAGGATATCAATACCCTTTGGCTTGTAAAACTGTGGATCGGCGAGCTTCATATGTCTAGGAATGCTCAACTTGTTCAAATCAATTGGTTCACTAGGTATAATTGATGTAATTTTGTCTGAAATCAGAAACGATAATTTAGCCTGAAAGCCATCATTTTTAGACTTGATCGTAGCCTGGACCGCCTCCGAGACATTTGATCTGCTTTGGTTTACGCCGACAACATTAAGCTGCACTGGATAAGCGTTAAGCTTTAATACCTGAGAAAACCGCTTTGACATAAAATTTGATTGAGAACCCGAATCGAGAAGAACCGTGCACTCGTGAGGTACACTATTATTGTCGAGGACCCGAATAACTGCTGTCGGTAGCACGTGTGAAATATTCACACTACCTCCGGAATAGTTTGAAGTTGTGGACTGAATCGATTCTTGCCTATCTGGCATCATTGATAATGAAATATCTTGAACTTCATTATTGTCTCCATTTTGGGCTTCATTGCTATTGCTACTCTGCAGATGCAACATAGTGTTGTGCATCTTATTGCACTTACGACAACCTTGCGCTTTACACGCAAACGAATAATGCCCGGACCGAAAGCAATTGAGGCATCGCCTTTGCCTTTTTATTTCGGCGATTCTGGACAAAATAGGCAAATCCCTAAATTTTTTACAGTGAAATATAGCATGCGACCCATTACAAAACGGACACTCCGATTGACTAGTCGCTGAAAATGTTAACGTTGAGGTCTTACCTTGCGTTTGTCTACCTGACTCACGACCGCGTGGCTGCTCCACGGACTCTCGATTAGATCTGTCGGTTTTTTCTAACAACTGACATTGCTTTTCTATAAATTCAATTAAATCGGGAACCGATGCTGTGCCATTTTGTTTAATTTGCCATCGCTCCCAATCCACCTTTGTTTTTAAATCAAATTTGTCCGCAATTATATATATCAGCAGGCTGTCCCAATTATCAACTGATTGCTGCAATGCTTTCAGTGCACGCATATGACCCTGTAACGTGTTCAAAAGACCGCGCAACAATGAAAAATTTTGCTTATTAAGCCTCGCATATTCCACTATACCCTTAATATGATTGTGAATCATAAGCGTTTTGTTCTGATATCGCTTTTCCAATAATTCCCATGCCGAACTGTAATTCACAGAAGAAATTTCCAAGCCCTTTATCACTTGTGCCGCATCATCTGTTAAGGCATTACTTAAATATTGAAATTTCTGCACCGCGCTAATCGTGTCGTTGGAATGTATGACCGCTTTAAAAGTGTCATAAAACGCGAGCCATTTGTGATATGATCCATCAAACTGAGGAAGCTTCAATACCGGGAGCCTGATGTGCTCCACGGTTCCACGCTCTCTGCCGTGCGCAGGACCGCGCTCGTAATCAGTAACTGATTTTTCTTTCGCCCTATCATCTCTGTCTTCTTCATGCTCTGAGGCATGTTCCGAATTATGCGATTCATTGTCTTCATCCCCACGCACCGAGCCACACATCGAGGCGCGATCGGAACCAGCCAGTCCGTTAAGTGCCAATCCCGAGTGCCCGACCCGTTCACCTGCCTTTCCACGAATCCCAATCAAAACACATCTAGCCTTTGCAACAATTTCGTAATAAGACCGCTCAAATTCCTCTCGCTCTGCATAAATCTCGTCTATTTGCTCATCCTGCACGAGCAATTCCAACTGTGTTTGATGCCTGTCATAATCCGAAAAAACTTCCCCTATCCTGTCTGAGCGCTGCTCTATTTGCGTAATTTCCACGTTTGTCAATTTTTCGCCTGATTCTAATCTTTCCCAAGCACTCAAAATGTAGTTTCTGAAAGCCGTAACCCGAGCCTTTGCTGAACCACGCATGCGTTTAGCCTTACTCAACTCCATTCTATCAAGTAACCGAAAATGCCCTTACTGTACTTAAGTTTAACCAAGGAACAAATTCTAATAAATTAAATACCTGAGGGAATCGACTGTTGATTAATCGAATCGACGAAATCTCGATTGCGATCACTGTGACAACACACGCGAAAAAAATAATCGAAATTGAAAGGAGAATTCCAACTGTGCAACACACATACATATGCGCTAACGCAAATAAGCAATTAATGTTTTTAGAGGAGCATCTGCTTACCCAAATGACCCACAATCCTCGACGGCAAACTGCCGGCCTCCGTCCTATGAGTCCGTCGCTGGCAGACCCTCAAACTTGACTCTGCTTGCTATTAAACGGTGGATTTGCGCTGCTATGTGAATTCGCAAGAATTCACGCCTTCCTTGAGCTGACACCCGATGGTTCTCCTTGCCTGGGAGTCTGGGAACGATTCGTTGAGCTGGGAATATCTGCCTATGCTGGAAACCGCCGTTCCTGGATTATATTATTATCGCTACAGGGAGCGACCTGCGACCTGCTGACGCCTTTGCCCCTTCGAAAAAAATGAAAAATGGCGGACCCAAGCGACGCGCTTCGAATATTTCTTCGTTTATTTGCATCTATGGGGATGCTGACTTCACAATTATCCGGCTCGAAGGACCATGTTTTGGTTTCGAAATGGACTGTATAATTTGTTATTTTTAAAATAAAACTCAGGAGTCACTATAAAATGTTCCTTTATTCGGCTATGAGGCCGTGTATACCGATTGCGTCTCTTGCAGCAACTGCCATTTTTTTTTAGTTAAGTTCAGCTACTACACAAAAATGGCGCTGCAAGCGACATGAATATAAATCAACCCCTTGGCGCTCAATTCAAACTTTTACATTAAATCAAACCAAAACTGAACATATATATATAAATGAAAGTTCGTTTGTTATTTTGTTTGTTTGTTTGTTTGTTTGTTTGTTTGTTTGTTTGTTGCTCAATCACGCCTAAAAGCTTGCATCGATATTTTTCATTTTTTGTCCGAAGGTAGTACATATTCCGACTTAACATATAGGCTAATTTTTTTTCGGATAATACGTAGGGTTTCACGATGGCGGATCCAAGATGGCGGCTGAAAATTTTAAATTTGAAGTGATTTTCATGAAAATTGGTACATAGAGGTTTTGCGGGATGGGGATTACAAATCCGCTGTCCAAATTTAGAAATTCAAGATGGCGGATCCAATATGGCGACAAAGATTTCCTGATTTCAACGGATTTTAATGAAAATTAGTACAATGATTGTTTTGAGATCACTGATTTTGAATGTTATCAAAATTTACAAATCCAAGTTGGCGGAACCAATATGGCGACCAATATTTCTCGATTTCACCGGATTTTAATGAAAATTAGTATAATAAACATCTTGAAGTCACTGATTTTGAATGTTATCAAAATTTACAATTCCAAGATGGCGGACCCAATATGGTGACCAAGATTTCTCGATTTCAACGGATTTTAGTGAAAATTGGTACAATGATTATTCTGATGCTACTAATTTTGAATATTAGCAAAATTTCCAAATCCAACATGGCGACCAGAATGTCTCGATTTCGACGGATTTGAATGAAAATTGGTACAATGATTATTCTGAAGCTACAAATTTCGAATATTATCAAAATTTGTAAATCCAAGATGGCGGATCCAATATGAGACCAAATTTCTTGATTTCAACGGATTTTACTGAAAATTAGTACAATGATTATTCTGAGGCCACTAATTTCGAATATTAGAAAAACAAATTTCCAAACTCAAGATGGCGGATCCAATATGGCGACCAAAAGTTCTCGATTTCAACGGATTTGAATGAAAATTGGTACAATGATTATTTTAAGACCACTAATTTTGAATATTATTAAGATTTGGAAATTCAAGATAGCGGATCCATAAAGGAGTTTTCGGGTTGAAACAATTTCTAGGATATAACAAACTAGAACATTTGAGAAGTGTTTAATTAGTGAGTATTTACCCAACGCCGGGTGAAACCGGGTAACCCAGCTAGTATATTAATAAATACTTAATATGAGTAGATCTATTAATATTTAACCAAAAACCAAACACAATTTTTAATTACGAATTTTAATACTAAGTTTCGTCGGTTCGAGATTTCGAACGATCGCATTAAGCACTATCGAGTAATGAAAGTTACCAACTATTGTATACTACTATATGTAAAATGATTTCCATAATTTTACCTTATATATTTGTCATTTTTATATTTTTCAAAATATATTTATTTTTATTTTACGTTGAAATAAATTATTGAATAATGTATAATTCGATTTACACGGTTTTATGTATAAAAAATCCGAATTCGATTCGCTGAGGAATCTATCTATCAGGGATAATAATCTCCATTACTGTTATTATAAATGTCCTTCGCTTCCACGGTTTTTTAAACAATTTTATTTAAGAAATGTAACCAACCATTCGAACCAAACCTTATGTGGTAGTCAACTGACAAATATCATCCTTGATGCAATTTATACATATTTTGCGCGATAGATCGAATCGAATTTTGTCGACGTAATGCAGTTATAGGCGATTTACATATTTATGGGTTCAATCAAACGAAAATCAAATTGCATATCACCACGTCGATTAACTCCTACACGATCAATATCTTTCCGTGTTAAATATCCCAGGGATATGACCGGATAATCTTAAAATTTCCATCGACAGCTTGTGCATCCGCAGGAAATTTAGTAAATTTGTCACATATGCGAGATATTTATTTAAGACGTTCATGAATCTTACATGTTGCGGGGAAGGCGGTCAGAGGTAGCCAGCTCCATCTACTGCCCAGTGGCGAACCTCTACTGACCAGTTTACCCAAAAACGGATAGAAACCCAACCTGGGAACATGGGTTTTGGTGAGGAGAAGAAAATTATTTGACCCGTGTTTTCGGGGCATTGTCCTAAATTTGAAGCGTTCTGTGTTGAATGACTGAAGGTGTCCGGTTTTGGGGCTTGTGTAAACCGAGGCACCCTCCAGCAGAAATTGCACCCTGTCAGCACTTTGTCAGCCGGAACTGTGTCGCTCAAGGATCTGGATCTGGATGGACCTGGACAGGAATCATTTGCTCCCGACTAAATCCTGAAGGGGGTAATTTAGTGCTGACAACACAAAAGGATGGGACGACCGGGTCAACACACATTCGAGATGAGCTTAGTTTGATTGAAACGGGAAGTGACCAAATTAAAGTGGTTACATCCACAAATCCTTGCTAGATCTCGCCTTTTACGATAAGTGTCGTCTATGTTTTCAAACAATGAAATGTGGACAAAAGCGGTGTGCTTTTGATTGTCCGAATTAATTAGAAAATTTAATTACAAATTGAATTAAAAGATGGGATGCGGTTAATGAAGGGAAATTTATTAATTATGGTTGTTTTTGTACAGAATATGAGTGTATGCATACGGAATCTGGTTTTATTCTTTAATATTCTCAAAGTTTAGAAAAAGCAATTACTAGAGGAATGCGGGCTTATCAGAAAATATATAAAAACTAACTTTTTCAAAATGTAAAATATCTAATTACTTTAAGTCTTTTAGCAATATTTCAAAATTCCTGAAATTGTGTGTTTTTTTAATTTGTTCTCATTATGCTAAGAGATAAATTTCTTGTTTTGTTTTCCAAATTTTTTGTTCAATATACAATCGATAATGCAACAACACGTTTTACATTTAATTCGTAGAATAGAAATATAAAGGGTGGTTGGATGATTGATTGGAAAAACGTTTAAAATAAATATTGAAAATATATTCTCAAAGAAAATTGTCGAAATAATGCGAATTTTGAAAATAAATTTCTGTTGAGATGTGCTATGGCCACCAGAGAGCAATTTATATGAAATCATATTCCATAACTAATCGGAATGTTTGTTCTTTTCAATAAATCAAAAAATTTTTAAAAATATTGAACAGTGTTTATTTTATAGCATTTTTAAAAAGAAACCAATAGATGGCCCACCCTTTATGTACTATAATATACTACAAACTCATATTATTATTTTCACATTATGATTTCTAAAAGATCGCTTACACAAAACTACAAAAAAACAAATCATTTTAGATTCTGAGGCAAATTTAAGATTGCTAAGATTAATATGGAATAAAATTTTAAACTTTAAAAAGAAATCAACTAAATTTTTTTAACCTGCGCATCAGTTTTTGAAGTTTTCAAATTATGGAAAGATTTCTATAATAAAACCTATGTTACAGGAATATACAATTTAATTAATCTTTCATATACTTGTGTGTAGTGTGAAATTGAAAATTGTCACTGTCAAACTATGTCAAATATCTAAAACAAAACATCTGTTCATCTTTTATGTACAAGATTAAACTTCATAATTAGAGTCCCTGAATCTAAACGTGATGGTTTATACCAAAAACTAAACTAAAATAAGCTCTATGGGAAAAATATCGATCCAGTGCTAATCGAATTTATTAGAATAATGAAAATATCCAAAATTTTATGTTAATATTTTGTTATAATAGATTTAAAATAGAAATAATGCGTGTTTAATAGATTTTAGGCTATTGAAAATCCGAATAGCTCCTAAATCCGTAAATAGATTCCTGCAACAATGTGAACATAAAAAATTTATAAATGAATCACGCCTGTTTCAAAAGCCTCGCAAATTACCCTGAAAAACAATTGATTTTGATTGTAGAATATTCAGCAGCTTTTTAGATTTCCGATTGGATTTAGAGAGCGGTGTCGAGGGACAATTTTATTAGTTTTGTGGTGTAAATATTATTTCCCAGTGGCACAATGAAAGCGATATTTGAAAAAATATCTGAGAATTTTTCACATCTGTTATATATGAGGAAATTCTTTTTAACAGATTTTTTTATTTTTTTTCAATTAATCTGATTGCGCTGAGGGAGGGAGAGAAAAAAAAATTCATAGTTATGTACACACTAAATTGAAATTCTATGCGCTCATAAATTGTGATTTTATTCAAAGGGTCCCCCGCGTGGAATTGAACTCCCAACTGAAAAAGGTTTTTAAGCAAGACATCCAAATATATCGATAAATAATGGTGCGATGGGTTGGCGACCCGTGGTGAACTTTTCTCTGGTATAAGCCATGATATATCGTCGAATCGAGCGAACGATGCCAAAAGACCACAACGGCTGAAGTATGTTTGATCGGGTTAATCCCTGTGGGCAATAAATCGCACTGTGGTGGAATCAATTCGAGAATCGAAGCCAAGGGTTAATCACCATCCATATCAATTAGAAGAAAATTTCACATCATCCGATGGACCCGCCCTTGCAGCCCGATGTATCATCCCTTACTCTGTGTTAACACTAACACTTTACAGGGCCCACACTGACATATGGAGCTCTTCTGTAAAAGCCCTTTTATGCCCTTGGTGCGTTTAATAAAGACGAGGAACTGTGCAATTACCCGGATTATGTGTCTGCAGGTAATTGGGCTTACCCATTTCATAGCCTTAATAAACGAAGGATCTCTGTCACTTCGTGTTCGTGTAGTCAAGAGAGTTTTCGAGTAAGTCAGTTCAGTCCCAAAATTTTGCTGTGTATGTGATTCCTGGAGAGATGTGATGAATTCTCGAAACTATCTTCATTAAATTTTGAGATTGCACGCATGTCTAATGCAAAACAATTTCCACAAGTTTGCTACAATTTCAAGCTTGTGGGCATATCTCTGGCCGGAAATTAGAAAAGCACCACAATTTCTAGAGTAATCCCTTTAAATGTTATTTTGTTGGCTTTGCTTTATTTTAGGAATTTGAATATGTTCGAAATAAGGTAGAAGATATTACAAATTGCTTTCGTAGTAGGTATAAAAATTATTTTGTTTTTACAATATTTTCATTCTTATGTAAAATAAAATATTTCCTCATCAATCTCAAACAATAGATTTTAAATTCGACCATTGACAAGATGTTTTAATCGTGAGTTATGAATAGATAGAGTTTTTGATTAAAATTTGAATTTTTAAGAGATTACGTGGATTTCCAATTTTGGGAAAATCGATTTTTATTTTATCTGATAGTACATCACAACGAAAGTATTTTCCCAAAGTTTCAAGCCGATCGGAGTAAAACTCTAGGAGACAGAGCAACCCAACTAGGCTCCACCAGCTGCTCGAATCGTATTTATAACTTTAAACGCGTTGTTGTTCGTAATCAGCGACCCCAAAAACCCCTCAGTGCAAATTTTTGCTCAGATCCATGTGATTTTAATTTTTTCGTCCGCCATCTTGGAACCACCATTTTTATCTTCGCAAATCTGACCTCAGATTCGCAATCAGCAACCCCGAAAACCCCCTAGAGCTGTTTTATGCTCAGATTTACAAA
Organism: Dysmachus trigonus; assembly: GCA_949715965.1. NCBI lineage: Eukaryota > Metazoa > Arthropoda > Insecta > Diptera > Asilidae > Dysmachus > Dysmachus trigonus. The sequence continues at coordinate 69,865,171 of OX454323.1, forward strand.
ATTTTAATGTCTTTTTCCGCCATCTTGAAACCGCCATTTTGAATATCTTAAATTTGACCTCAGATTCGCAATCAGCGAACTCAAAGACCTCCCTGTATAAATTTCTAAATAAATCCATTAAGAACTTCTTTTTTAATAGTCATAATATTATATATCATTGGATTTTCGACTTTCAAACGTCATTTTGGATACCGCCATTTTGAATTTCAAAGCGTACTCATATGCAAATTAAGGAACAGGGTCAATGGACGTGATATTATTGCTTTTCCGTCAAATTTTTCATTGGTTTCGAACCATAAATAATGATTTTCTAAAAAAAATTCTTGAAAAAAACCGATTTTTATTAATATAAGCGAACATAACCTCTGTAGTTCCAATTGTAATTAAAAATCATTATCCTATTCTGAAAGTTCATGAAATTTTATATCAGTAGTTTCCAATTCAGAATTTTTGTGTGAAGGTTTCAGTAGAATTTAGGGCGGCTGAAAAAACTTTCATTGTTAACATATTATAAAAGAGTTTGTTTATTTATTTATTTATTTACACAATGTTCGTCAAATAACTGACTACTTACAAAATAGCAATAAAATAGCAATAAAATAGTCACTCAACTAAGTTATTTTCTTAGCCGACCCTTCAAAATAGACTTAGACAAATTAAAATCAAAATGATTGCTGTGCTCATTGAAAAGACGTGACATCGAGGACAGTGGCTCATCTCTACCGTAATTAGTTCGGTGATATGACACCTGAAGAAGGTCATGAGTTCTCAAAGAACGACCAGGGACCGAAATATTAATTTTCATTAAAAGTTCAGGGCTGTCGGTACGCCCAGTCAAAATATCACAGATAGAAATCATTCTAGCAATGTTACGTCTATTTTCCAAGGAGTCAAGCGATATTAGCCTGAGTCGGTCAGTATAAGGTGGGAGGTTCAAAGGATCAGACCATGGTAGTCCACGGAGGGCAAACCTAAGAAAACTCCGCTGGACCGATTCAATGCGATTAATGTGGACCGCGTATGAAGGCGCCCAAACAGGGCTGGCATATTCTAAAATAGGTCTGACAAAAGTACAATAAAGAAGCCTGGTAATATGCGGATCGTCAAACTCTCTGGACCATCTCTTGATGAAACCCAACGCCGCATTGGCCTTGTTAACAACCGAATCGACGTGATCATCAAAGGACAGTGCAGAGTTAACTAAGACACCTAAATCCCTGGTTTTGTCAAGTCTGGATAAAGGGCTTTCACCCAAAGTGTAGCCGAAAATCAAAGGTGACCGCTTTCTGGAGAAAGTCATTACAGAACACTTGTTGACGTTCAACGGTAGACAATTAATATCGCACCACTTATGAAATGTGGATAAGTCAGAGTTTAACGCAGTACAATCATCATTGCTAGAAACGATGCGAAATATTTTTGCATCATCAGCATAGCAGAGAATTTTTGAAGACGAAAGAAGCAAAGATATATCATTGATATAAATAATGAAAAGCAGCGGGCCAAGAATACTTCCCTGAGGCACTCCAGATGAGCCGTGAATTTCAGAAGACAGAGCTCCCCGAAACAAAACTCTCTGTGTTCTGTTCCGTAGATAGGAGGACAGCCACTCCAGAAAAATAGAAGGAAACCCCAATACGGACATTTTGTGAAGTAAAATATTGTGATTGATCCTGTCGAAAGCTTTACTAAAATCTGTGTAGATGCAATCCACTTGAAAGCCTGATTCAATTGCAGGAAGGCAATAATTCGAAAGCTCGAGAAGATTTGTGGTCGTTGATTTTCCCTTAGTAAAGCCATGCTGGAAAGAGCCCAGGAATTTATGTATATTTATCACTATTATATTTATAATTAAATAAATGCACTTTTGTATTAACGTTTAAGTTTTATATTTGTCTGAAAGTGTCGAGCATTGGTGCCTTTACCTACAAAACAATCAAAATAAGATAACTTTTTTTTTTTTTTTGAAAACCGTGTAAAAACGAAACCGTGTAAATTGAGTGCCGTGAAAATCGAGGGACGGGTGTATTTCAATATTATATGTCAAAGCATACAACTTTAAATTTTGCAAGATAACTCGATTTAAGTTTAAATGTTTCTTCTGAAAAGAGTTACAGCTGAAATAACATAATCTAACCTAAAAATATTTATAATTACGAGCTTTTTAATAGTTTGAGGAACTTTTGTAGTGGTCGTCAGTATAAAAATGACTTAATTAAATTCTGTATATTCAAGAATATTTTGAATTTGAACATTTTATGATTTCATTACTTTTTTAAGTCCAATAAGGTAAAAATCCTTCTAAAGTTAAAAATTCATTTAATTTACAAGTAGGTTTAAGAAAGAATACATCAAACGGATTTCGTATATAGTTTTTAATTCTATTTAATTGGGTAGAAGTTATATAGTACATAATTTTATGAAAAAGGGAGAAGTTGTAATATTGTTAAAATAAAATTTAAAAATAAATAAGACTAAACATGAAGAACAAGATGATTTTAACCTTTTATGGGATAGGAAAGAGAGAGATTATGTCGTCAGTTAAAAGACATTTTGAATTGTCCGTTCAGTAATTTCTTTTAATCTATAGATCGATTACAAATTCTTTTTTTCGAAATTCTGTCCATAACGACTTAAATGCAATCCAGCAATTTTGATGTACAAAAACCAAGCAGCTTTTCAAAATAATTACTTTAGCATTGCCAATGGTTTCCACGAAATCCATACATTTGAACAAAAAGTTATTGTTTTACATCATCCCTTAGTTGGTATTTCAAATTCTTAGTTGAAGGTCAAAATTGATTTAATTTGCTGAAATTCTTCGATTGTTACCAATAAAAGGAAACAATACAATTTCTGTTCTCCATCCACCCGAAATTAAAGTCAGATCACAAACTTTTGAAGAATTTTGCTCACTTCACATTGTTTCGAATGGTTTCAGATTTTGTGCTTTGTAAGGGACTGAATCGAGAACATTGCGACTACAATTTTGCATTAATCCTGTAAGAGGCTAACAATTTTCGAATTGTGAAAACAATTCCATTGCAGTCTATTGAACTATAAAAATCAAACCCTTTCAGTTCATTGTTTATCCATGAAAACAATCCTCTGTCTTTCAATGCAATGCACAATAATACAGTGATTCATTAGTTCCATCTACGGCAAACAATTGATAGATGCAAGTGCTGTTGACAATCTGAGCCTTGAATGGAAGGATTGAAGTGGAAATAAGCAAAAATGGCTATAAATACATAATTCATCCATACAAACATTTTCCCGGGTAATGAAAGAACGTATTTTATTATCGGATTCTGTTGCAATTTCTAAATAAAATGTAATCTCTGTGTAAAAGAAAATGTTGGTTTTCACTTAACGCCTTGTCACAATAATTCCAAAAAATGTAGGTGGGAAGAACATTTCCGTATAAGTTTGCCAACATATCAATTTCAATAATCTGTGTGAGAACAGGAAGTATTTTCGGCATAAAGTCTCGTTTTCTTGCACTTTTATATGTGAGATAAAAAAGTTAAAAGTTCTGCTGAGATGCATGCGAAAAACTGCTTGTAGATTTCAAGAAAAACAATTTTCAAACTCCTAACTGACTTATTCGACTTAAATTGTAAGATATATGATAATGTTGGCAGATTTCCAGAAGGAAAATCACTAAATCTGGATAATGATATGAAATTGGCAGTAAATATCTTTAAGTTTACTAGGATAAGTTGAAATTTTGTGAAATTGAAGTTTTTTCAAAGTTTAAAGTATATTTTAATAAACATTTCTTTATTTTACCAAAAAATATTAGGCTTATGCACTTAAGGTAAGCCTTGTTTTCTCAAATTCACATAAGACTGATAAAGAATATTTTTATACGTATAGGTAATTCTTTTACAAACTGAGCACCTTTTTGATCGACACATCTCCGATTTGCTGAAACTTTTTTCACGGATTCAATTTTTGTTTTAACTATTTTTCGACATAACCTCAAACTTTTCGAATAAATTGAAAAAAATGTTAAAAATCACCTTTATTAAACATTATTTATTGATAAAAATACTATAAATAATTAAAAAAGAAATAAACATATCATTTTTGTGTTGTTAATATGATCCTAAACTAGCCATCGAACGAAATATATATTAAAAAAATTTTTTTATGTGATAAAATAATGTTCTATCATTTATAATTAAGTTATGTTTTTTTCATAGTATTGGGTCCTAATAAATATTATTTGTTAAGAAGAACATAAAGAAACGACATGAGGCAAAAAATGTGGCAAATAAATTTAAAAAAGGTGATTTTTAATATTTTTTTCAATTTATTCGAAAAGTTTGAGGTTATGTCGAAAAATAGTTACAACAAAAACTGTAGATCTTTTTGTTATGTACAAACCTTTGCATTTAACTTTTTTTGATGCGAGCTATAGTTTTCTTTTTATTAACAAAAAACCGTTTTTTTTTTTTTTTTTTGACACGCTATATAAATTAATGTTTTAACAATAGTAATAATCAAGGTACCATATTTTGAAAACATGTTTTTTATGTCAAATTTGACGGGGAATACGATAAAAATACTAAAGACTTGCTACGAGGTTAGGGCCATTGTTAAAAATTGACTTAAATAATTAAATTGTTAATAACAATATGAATTTGTTAATAATTTTTATTAAAAGTAGTTTTTTCTCAAAATTCAGTCCTTTAGATTTAAAAAAAAAAGAAGTTTGTAGCCCAAATAGAACCAGAGTTATAAATTTTTGAAAATGAGTCTCCAAGCCAAAAAACTCGCTATTCTCACATTTTCGATCACTTGTATTATCGAAAATATGCGGAAAAAAATAAATCCTCGGACACGTATCTCTTATTTTTCGATATAGAATCCGTGAAAAAAGTTTTAGCCAAATCGAAGATGTGTCGGTCAATTTTTATCAAAATCCGGACGGTTTGTAAAAGAATTACTCCTATATGACAACACAGTTTACACGGGTGAATATAACTCGAGACTGGAGTGACCAAACGCGGTGAAATTTGGTACACACACACTTCAGACAATGCGCGACACAGTTTCGGGAGATGGCGCTGCTTGTATCGAATACAGAAATTTAGTTCGGGAACTTTTCAAACATACTGTGTAGCAGATGTAAATTTTTGGAATTAAATATTCCTTTAAATATAGTATTTTATTTACAATACAATCAAGGGGATAAGGACGTTATCTCTAATAAACGCTTAATTACACTAAAATGTGTACTTTTACGATCGTGATAAACTTTTACACAGAAAAAAAGTAAATGTGCTCTTAAGATCAGTGTGAATTTACATTCAGTTGTTAGCATGTATGGTAGATCGAACAATTTAATACTAATTTAAATCAACTTATTAAATCAACAATTTAAACCATCATAAAAGTAACAATTTTTGATATTCTTTATATTTTATTAAGAAAACTCTTAAGAAATTAAAAAAAAATTCCACCCTTCTCAAGTGACAGTCACTGTGACCTTGGGTGTATCCTTTTGGGTGCTAAACAAGTCACCCACTCAAAACTGCCTTCATCCAATGAGTGGAAACTCTTAAAAAAAAATTAATTTCGTCCTTTAGTTTGGCATTTTAATCCCCAAACAACTTGAAATAATTCCCTTCTCCATTAGCGTTTCAAAGAGGGTTGCGCTCGATATGGTCCTAATTCCTTAATTCCTAAAATCAACCGTGACCAGCATCAGAGAAGAGGACGAGAAGAAATCTTTAATGCCAGCAGGCTCTAACAAGGACCAACCGACCGACGCGACGAGGCTCCTTTTCGATTTATCTAAGGCAAGTGGCTCTCAAAAACTTCACTTAATGACAAAAAGGCTTAACACAGGTTGACAAAGGGCTGGTTCCGCACCGGGAACGCAGGGTGGCATCATAGGGCCACTGCTAATAAGCAGAACAAAAAATAAAGGGGCTGGGATAGGAAAAAAGTAAAACGAGTAACGACCACAGTTATGACATTTCATCCCTTCTGGTCAGATGGACTGTTTAATTAGAAAACATTTGTTTAGCATCCAGCGCGTAGCCGTCGTCCAGCCAATGTCCTGGCACAGCATCCTGCTAGAGCAGCTCCATCTGTTTCTTCTTTACGTCATCGTCGTCCAGCTCATTACGTAAACCAGTTGTATAGGCCGGCTTGATGTAATATCGTTTTTTTTTTTTAGCTCAGCCACCCTTCCATTGGCGAAACGAGCCCAGGATTCGAGCGTAGCCGGGTGGCTTGTAAACATCCAGGGATAAATAATAGCGCTTTTTGTTTCTGGGTGTAGAAAAGCTGAGAGCCCTTTGAAATTTCGCCCTACTTCCTCCCCTCCACCAGCTTTTATTGTCTTATTGTTCTCTTGAAAGGCAGCGTTAGGATCTTTTCAGATTATGTGGCTACAATGAGACGCAAACAAAAGCGATGCGGACATATTCTCTAGAAGCGTGTTTTTCACAAGTTTTCCATTTTTAATTTCTAAACCCTCAAGGACTTCCTAATTAAAGCTGTGTGCGATGGCTGTTGAATAAAAGTGTTTTTTTCGCAGGGTTTTACATTTTCACACGCTATAAAACTCTTTAAATGCTTTCGTTAGTATTGTTTGAGTTTAATGTGATTCATTTTAAAACTAAATATAAAGTCAAATATATCGTTTTATCAAAAAAGTATAGCACTTACACAAATAATGCAAAAGTTTACCTAATATCAATTAATAAACTATATATTTTTTAGTAGTACTATCTATAATTTTTGCCCTATTATTTTTGTAAGAAATATCAAAAAAGGTTCCCCATTTCCTTGTATTAAATTAGGTCAGGTTTCACAAATTGGCGAAAAGACTGTGATAGACTAGGTCTAGGTCCAGGCGTTGTATGAATAGGTCTCGGTCTTGGACCTGTATAATTATGTTATAGAGTATCGAAAAGTAAGAGACACGTATTTTTTTTTTAATCTGAGGATATGCATATTAAGGGGGTGAAAACTACCCTTAAAGTTTACCCCCAAAAACAGTTTTTCCTAAATATTTCAAGTTCTAATAAATTTTTTCGAATAAAACAAAATGGAAATGATGTCTCATAAATGTACTAACCTTTTGTAAGTAATCCTGTTCCCGGGGTTGGCAACCCTTATTTTTTATTGTAGAAAAACAATTTTCGTGAAAATCAGTATTAAAGGGTTTTTGAGGTCGCTGATTACGAATATGATATTAATTTAAAAAAGTTCAAAATTGCGGATTCAACATGGTGGACAAATACTTTTAAAACATATGTGCGCCATAATGAATCTACCATTTTAATTACTAATTTACGATTGTAAATCCGTAATCAGCGAGCTCAAAAACTTTTATTTATTGTTTTTTTTTTTTTTTTTTATAAAAATTGATGTATTTTTCAAAATTTTTGTCGACTATGTTGGACCCGCCATTTTGAATTTTTTAATTTTAACATCAGATTCGTAATCAGCGACCTCAAAAGCTTTTATTTATTGTCCTTTTTAAAAAAAATTGATGTATTTTTAGAAAGTTTTTCCGCCATGTTGGACCCACCATTTTGAATTTTTTAAATCTAACATCAGATTCGTAATCAGCGACTCCGAAAACCCCTTAATACTGGTTTTCACGATAAAACTAATGTCTGAAAGAATATACATAATTTATTAGTGCTAGGGGTTGTTTACCCCCTTGAGGAGCTTTTTTTACGAAAACACAAAAACACGACAATTTGATTTTTCAAAATCATATGTAAAAAAATATTTGTCAATGATTTTTAACTAAAACTGTTATTTCCGTGACGGAAAAATATTTTTAAAAAAATCGTTTTTCTGCAATAAAACATAAGATTTGCCACCCCCGGGAACCGGATTACTTACAAAAAGTTAGTATATTTATGAGACATCATTTCCATTTTGTTTCATTCGAAAAAATTCATTAGAACTTGAAATATTTAGGAAAAACTGTTTTTGGGGGTAAACTTTAAGGTTAGGTTTTACCCCCTAAATATGCGTATCTGCCGCTAAAAAAAAATACGTGTCTCTTATTTTTCGATACTTTATAACATATTTCAATTTCATCAAAATCGGTGAGACACACCTGAGAACGTTTCTTTGTAAGTACAAAATAAAAAAATTATTCAGAGTTTAGGGCCTTTGGGTCAACTTTAGAATTTTAGTAATGTTAGTAAGGGAGGGACGATGATTTAAAGAAAAAATAGGAAAAAAAGCTAAGAAAAGCTAAGATTTGATAACTTAACTAACTAACAATAAACTCACATATTTGCATGTTATAAAAATTAATTGTGAAAGCTAGAAAATCTCCGATTAATATTATAATCGAATAATTTGTGACCTTTCTAGAGCTTTGAAATTGAGTAATGTTAAATTTTTAAAAAATGATACAGACTTCTAAAACTAAAAACTCTCTACGTCCAAAAATTTTTAAATTTAGTAGTCTGTATAAATTTATGAAAATTTCTTATAAGCCCAGAAAATGTAGATTTATAAAAGCGTTGTTTTTAAATTTCTTTTCTTTATATTTAGTCTTTAATATATTTTCTAAAGAATTTCTTACTTCACCAGGTTTTACTAATGCACGAATGCGTTTCAAAACGACCTTGTCCTCTTTAAAAGAGAGAAAAATAAACCCGACTGCCACTGGATTATTTGCTAACTAAACAAGCTTCGTTATCCGCCTTAAGAAAGTTTCTCAAGAATAATTGCGTCTTCTTCTTAAGGTAATTTACGTCTCATTCACAACATAAAATTTCTAAAGAGTTTACAGAGAAAAGTCTTACAACACTACAGCAAAAGATGGTCATTCGTTTTTATTTAACATTATTTCGTAGAAAAGGGTAAATCTCTTTCTATTGAAATCCACAAGAATAAGCTCACAGGGACCAACCTTATTCAAAAAATAAGCGATTTCAAGAGCGCTCTTTTTCATTATTCCCCATGAAAGCGAGCCCGTGACCTCATGATTCCCATTTATACCCTAAAAACCTTTAAATATTCACGTCGAGCTCTTCAAAAAAAGTCTAAAAGGAAGCGTTGATGCAGCGGCTAATTGACTTATTCAGCTTCAACCGAGTTTCAACACACAAACGAATGAACGAATCCTCCTCTTGGAAGAGATAAAAAGATACAATACTATTATATATGATGCTCAAGGACTTGAAAGTTTCGAGGGTCCTTCACAGATGTCCTGCAGCAGACTCTGGGTCCTTTCATGCATCCCAACTCATGGTGCAGAACCCTCTACAAAGTGACTTAAATGAGTCAACATAACGTCGTTTGAGGCGAAGACGAAAAAATGGACTCTTTTGTTTCAACTGTCTTTATTCGTACCTACCCCCAAAGTATCGTAGTGTGACCCGACCTGAATCTCCTATATAAACTACATAAAGATCTGGGTTAAGGGTAATGTCACGAGGTTTTTGGGGATTAGCCAACCGACCGGAATCCTTCCTTTCCTCAAAACGTGGGTGAAGACCCATTTGGCCCTATAAAAGTAGTTAGTCGAGACAATGCGACAAGAGTATAGTTCTCATTTTTTAAGTGGACCATCATCCACCTGAGTGCAGATGTTTTTTAATCTCCTCAGCGGCACCTTTTTTTTTTTTTTTTTTCTTCCCCATTTAATTCTCGACGCGGGTGAATGAATGCAGAACGCGCGCATTCCTTCCGAGTGCGGTGCCCCGGAGGAAATTAATTCAAGCGTGTGAAACCTATCCAAATGAGGTTTCTAAATGCATCATACTGAAGGGCCTGTGCCTTCCTCCTACACTCACCGGGATGCAACCAGAGGGAGGGCGGCTCTACCCTGAAATATTCCCTCTGTGCTGGCATTAATCATGTCAAGAGTTTTCCAGACAGTAAACGTGAGAGGTTTAATTGAAAAAAAAAAAATCCCCAGGAATCGCATGGATTAAAACGAGCACAAGTAGCATCGTTTAAACGCGCCACTTTACATATCTGCTCCGGTGTTAGCAATTAATTAACTCGAGAGCTCTCACGTCACTGTCGAAAAATAAATTTGTTACACCGCCGGTAGCGATCTAAGGCAATTTGATCGATCCACTCAATAAAGTGCGAAATTTAAACGTTCAATGGAAATAAATTCGAAAAAAAACAAACACGTTTTGAAATAATTACGTACATACAGTAACATCTAAGAAACAATTTTGTTCTTAAAAAGCACTCCAAAAGTTATATGAGAATTAAAATGGGCTTTAGCTAAGATAATACCTTCAAAAAGTAATTCCTAATTACCATTACTACCCATGATAGACCATTACTACCCATGAAGTTGCGTATGAAATGAATCTTTTGAGGCGTTAGAAGATATCCTGAGGAGTTCTTCAAATCACTTCTAAGAATTATCAAAAGCAAAACTAAGAGTATTACCTACACCATGAACTTTAAATAAGATTTTGTGTTTTGTTACACACACATATGCTACAATATCTTCTCGCAACACCTCTTAAAGACTTTAAAAATTTTAAGTAAAAATACGTCTCTGAGCTATTATCCCTATCCCTATATATATATATACATATAAAAATGAAAGTTCGTTTGTTTGTTTGTTTGTTTGTTTGTTGCTCAATCACGCCTAAACGCTTGCATCGATATTTTTCATTTTTTGTCCGAAGGTGGAACATATTCCGACTTAACATATAGGCTAATTTTTTTTCGGATAATACGTAGGGTTTCAAGATGGCGGATCCAAGATGGCGGCTGAAAATTTTACATTTGAAGCGATTTTCATGAAAATTGGTACATAGAAGTTTTGCGGGATGGGGATTACAAATCCTCTGTCCAAATTTAGAAATTCAAGATGGCGGATCCAATATGGCGACAAAGATTTCCTGATTTCAACGGATTTTAATGAAAATTAGTACAATGATTGTTTTGAGGTCACTGATTTTGAATATTATCAACATTTAGAAATCCAAGATGGCGGATCCAAAATGGCGACCATATTTCTCGATTTCATCGGATTTTAATGAAAATGAGTACAATGAATATCTTGAGGTCACTGATTTCGAATGTTATCAAAATTTACAAATCCAAGATGGCGGACCCAATATGGCGACCAATATTTCTCGATTTCACCGGATTTTAATGAAAATTAGTATAATAAACATCTTGAAGTCACTGATTTTGAATGTTATCAAAATTTACAATTCCAAGATGACGGACCCAATATGGTGACCAAGATTTCTCGATTTCAACGGATTTTAATGAAAATTGGTACAATGATTATTCTGAAGCTACAAATTTCGAATATTATCAAAATTTGTAAATCCAAGATGGCGGGTTCAATATGAGACCAAATTTCTTGATTTCAACGGATTTTACTGAAAATTAGTACAATGATTATTCTGAGGCCACTAATTTCGAATATTAGAAAAACAAATTTCCAAACTCAAGATGGCGGATCCAATATGGCGACCAAAAGTTCTCGATTTCAACGGATTTGAATGAAAATTGGTACAATGATTATTTTAAGACCACTAATTTTGAATATTATTAAGATTTGGAAATTCAAGATAGCGGATCCATAAAGGAGTTTTCGGGTTGAAACAATTTCTAGGATCTAACAAACTAGAACATTTGAGAAGTGTTTAATTAGTGAGTATTTACCCAACGCCGGGTGAAACCGGGTAACCCAGCTAGTTCTCTATATATGATTAATGAAATTACAATTTTTATTAAAATTTATTAATGGGAATATTACTGCAAAACAAATTACACTGATTAAATTTGGGGTGATATCTCCAAAAAGTGCTTATAGCTCTCAAAATTTTGTAAATTAATCGACATGAAATCATAGAAATGGATTTTTATTTTAAATTCAATTATTTAAAAAATTTTAAAATATTTTCAAAATACCCTCCTTACATGAATTAATTATAGAATAGTTTGAAATTTTAGAGAAATTAATTTATTTTTCAATGAAAAGCAAAATATGGTCCATTAAGTCTTCATAAAACTACTTCTAGAAAGTCAAGAAAAACCTTATTTTTACAATAATCTTACTTTAACTTCATACAAAGTAACGAGATCAAGGTTTTTGATATAGATTTTTACTAGCTTTAATTCTTATAACGATCATATAAGATCATATTCTCAGAATTTAGTTATTTGTTCATAAAATGTTTTAAATTAAACTCTCACAAGAATGTGTTCTTACTTTTCTTATAAGACACGAACACAAAAATATTGTAAGACAGTAATCAGAATAACAATTGTTCTGAAAAGCCAATGTTACTTCTAAGGATTTCAATCAAGAGTAAAATTCTCCGTGAATACCTTTAAAAGTAATATAAGAATCAATTCCTATCTCTCAGACAGACAGCACACATAAATTACTAATTTGTACTAATTACTAATTTAGGTGCTGTCTGTCATGGGCCGCTAAATGACTAAAAACTTGATAAACTTACTAAATTATCATCATTTTTTGATCATTTATGCCTAAAAGATGAAAAGTGTACTAGAATTCAGCTGATTTTGTACTTCTATACCAGTTGTAATATTAATTTGCCATTACAAAGATTAAGAAGAAGAAAAGTACAAGGACTCCTGAATAACTAAAACAGCTGATAAATGATGATTATTAAATGGCTGTGTGTCACCACTACATTTATTTATAATTAGTGCTAAATGAGTAATTAACTAATTACACTGGTCAACAAATTCAATGTTTCTTTTTTTTTTTTGAAAGAGTACCAGATCATTTATATAGGATTTTTTCCGTATATTACGAATTGTTAAATGAAAATTTTCAATCAGCTCCCGTTTTCGAGAAAAAATAGAGTGGAAAATTCAAAATATTGTATTTTTTTCATTTTTAAAAAATCATCAAAAAGTAACAGATGGTCACTGGAACTTGTAAGATGGCTCAAATCAAAGTCTGAAACTCATTCTAAAAAATATCAAATACCACAAATTTCTATAACTTTTCTAAACGTTATCGCTAAAAAGTTTTTCATGAGCGTGTATTTATTATAGTCTTTATTCAACATCTGTTGTATGAAATTATCGGTTTGGTCAAAAATTTGATTTTCAAGGTATTTTTCGAACATTTTTAAGACATTTAGTATTTTGAGATAATAGTTCAAGGTTTTAACTTTGGCTTTAGCCACGTTATAAGCTTCTATAATAATCCGTTATATTTTAATGATTTTTTAAATATGGTCAAAATAAGGTTTTTTTACTTTTTCACTCACCTTTTCCTTGAAAACGAGAGCTGATTGAGCATTTTCATTTACGAATTCATAATCTACGTAAAAAATTGTATATAAATTATTTGCCACTTGTTCGGAAAAAAATTTGGTGTTGACCACTGTTATTAATTTAGTGCACTTTCTTTCGAGGGCATTGGGGAGAAAAAAATATATAAATATGCTATTAGAAATGATTTTTAGAAAAACTTCTATAAATCTTTCACACGAAAGATTTCTTTATGAAAAAGCTAATAAATTTAAAATTTTGTATAAGAATTGTTTTTTGGGCTTTCTCTAAAATTATCGCGCCAAAATCAGTCAAATATATTACGTAAAAAATTTAAAAGAATATCTATCACGCCTTTTATAATATTTAACACCCTTTTGCATTATTTGAAAGAAAATGTTTTTTAATATGTCCACGCAAGTGAATGTTATAGCATCCAAATTATTATCGGAATTAAAATTTGTATAGGATTAATTTTTTAAAAATATTATTATTAATTTTCATCCATGCAAAGCTTCAGATCTTGTACTGAACAACATTCAGAGTAATTTTAGAGTCAGAAGTGGTTTTAAATGATGGAAATTTGATGTTATTTTAAAAGAAATTTTAAATTTTTGCTGTGTTTACTCATCATAAATTTGAATTCAAAGAATAATTTCCTTATGCTTGGGTAGACGAAAAAACATAGCTTTTGTATCCTTAAAAATTATGGTTAAATGGCACATTGTAAGAATTAAATTTGCAAAAGGTTTTGTTATACATTGATGAATAAAGATGTAATGATAAACAAATAACATATTGAAGTTATAAACATATTCTCAAAATTCGCAGAAAATGTAACTAATAAAAATTAGGATATCACAATTAGTTCACTTTCCGCGAACGTGTTAGCTGACATAATTTAAGGATCAAGAATATGTGAAAAAAATGTTATAGTCAAAATATTGAAAATCGACAAAATTATTCTCGATTTAGCAAGGACAGGTAGAGCGGCAGTTCTAACGCATGTTCCCCTACTAGGCTCTCTTAGATTTCTCCATCGGGGATTTGACTTCCAAGAATCAGTTCCAATTTATTTTTTACCAAGCATTCCAATTTATTCTATATCAAATTCCAATTTATTTTTTTTTATCAAGATTATATGCCGTGAAAATTTGAAACGTGTTTTTCTCGAATTGACTTTTTTCGACCTTTTTTCACTAAAAAATATAAAAGAATAATCAACAGATTTTAAATTTCCTTTTTTAAATTTTCGTAATAACATTAGCTAAATCTGTGCATAGCCGATTTTTAAAAATTGGATTATTAATATTTTTGTAAGATATAATTGTAAATGTTTAATATCTTTTACTAAAATCGATAAAGAAATAGTTTAAAGTATATCTACTCAATAATATGTCCACTACCCAATCAATAAATAATTAATGATACCTTTGCAAAAAATGCACAAAAGTTGGTAATTCTTTGATCCATCAATCATCATAGTCGTGTTCCCCTTTTTAATTAATTTAAATTTAAAATGTAGTCTTTTGCATCCATAACAGAAAAATCTGGTCCATGAAATTTATACAAACATTTAATTTTAAATTCTAATAGAAAGTGAGCGAGGAAATGAGCGATCCCATAATTTTCAATTTCATATTCCTTTGACTTTTCACATTTAGATTAATATCATTTAGCACTTTTAAAATCTTATATCATGTAATATAATACATATAACAATTCTGAATACCTCATTTTGATAACACTTATAAATTATGCGCTATGTATTACATTACGCAAAATAAAATACATACCTAACAATTATGGTTGGTTGGTTGGTTAAAGTGGCGACTCGCCCCTGGGCGTAGTCCAATTAGCGCTAAGGCGCGCCGTTTTGATACCACCAATCCCCCGAAAAGAAAAGCAAGAAAACATTGTAACGACGGAATTAGAAATGCCAAAAGATCAGAGCCAGCCTGTGGAGTTCAAAAAGAGAACAATCTCCCCGATCTTGGCCGAAGATAAAACCCCGACGCCAGCGAAAAAGTGCCTGCCCAGCGCCCGGTACCTTGCTCCAGCTAGCGCCGGGCAGCTGCATAGGAAATGCGAAAGAGTCTCCTTCTCATTGGGATTCTTGCAACTGCGACAGTGGTTATTGAAAGGGATCCCCAGTCTGGCTGCATGCTCCCCTATGGGCCAATGACCCGTAAGCACCGCCACCACCCTGGCAATATCCCCACGAGTTCGCTTGAGAAGCTCTTGTGTTCTACACAGATTGTATGCAGGCCAGGTCGCTCTGGAAACGCGACATGTTTCTAGATTTGCCCACCTATTATTCGCTATTGCTAGAAAGTGCAACTGTATCTTCCTCTTGACGGATCCTAGGGGAGCGTGAACTGTCTCCACACAGGATTCATCGAGAATTGCACCAGCTCTAGCCAGTTCGTCCGCCCGCTCGTTACCCTCTATGTTCCTATGCGCGGGAACCCAGAGTAGAGTGATGCTATGGCGTTGCCCTAAAAAGACTAAGCGCTCTCGACAGCGATTGACCAATTCAGATGAAACGCTAGCCGAGTCGAGAGCCTTGATAGCGGCCAACGAGTCCGTGAGGATTGCTAAATTTAATGTAGGTGTTAGGCTGCTTAAAGCGTCGCAAGCCTTCATGATAGCGAGAACCTCTGCCTGGAAGACGCTAGCATACTCAGGAAGGCGAAACGACTCCCTAACATCGAGTGCCTCGGAAAATATACCGGCTCCGACTCCCTTCGCGGATTTGGAGCCGTCTGTGAAGATTGCATGGTGGAAGGTTTGCGTCACATCGCCCTCCCTCCATTCCACTCTAGTGGGGAGCCTCACCTTGAAGTTCTTCCCACCAGGTTGCCTAGGTACCATGTAGTCTGTACGGCAAACTGCCAGATCATCTGGCAGTTGGCCCAGGATCTTGCAATGGCCTAACAATTATAGTTCTAATAACTTTTTCGTAAAAGAGAAAAATACTTGGGACACATTTAACTATTGGGTGTGTGTGCAAAAGTTTTTTCGGTTTCGAAACAAACAAAAAAGCTTTATATTTTAAAATATTTATTCACTTAATTTTTACAATATATTCACCACAGGAATCTATAACTTGCTGCCAAAGTATGGGTAACTTTTCAATCCCAGTTTTGTAAAAGTTTTCATCTTTTTCGCTAAAAAACTGGGTTACAGCGCACCGTAGGTTATCTTCAGTATCGTAATATTTATAGAGCGAAATAAATGAAAATCCGATGGGGCAAGATCAGGAGAGTATGGTGGGAGTGGTAAAACTTGCCAATCAAATTCCATTATTTTTTTGCTGAACAATTATACCTGTATGCGGCCGTGCGTTGTCTCGGTGAAAAATAACTTTGTGACGGTTAACTAGTCCAGAACGGTTTTCACGCATCACTTCGTGAAGCCGATCTAGCTTTTTACAGTAAATGGCAGCACTTATTGTTTGGTTAGGTGGTAACAGCTCCCAATTAATAACTCCGTGAGAATCCCACCACACACATAGTAAAACTTTTCGTGTATGTACATTTTCTTGTACAGTGGATGCTGGGGCTTCCTCAACCAACTTTTCATCACCAGTGACCAACCATCGGAGGAATCCTTCAGTTTACTGATGATTTAGGAGGTCAATACACAATGCAACTTTGTTTTCCTAATCTTTATCCTTATCTTTCCTTATCGAATTATTGACGTTTCTAGACTGAGGCCCCTGACCGTACGCTCGCCTTTTTATAGCTTTATAGAGTCCTACGTAAGTTCAAAGAACAATTATTGACAGACTCGACAAACCTAAAAAACTTTTGCACACACCCAATATTTATATCACTTCTATATAAATATATTAAAGGTAACATACATATATTCATTTTCTTACTTTGAAAGTATTAAGGAACAAACCGACCGTTTTTTATTTATATAACATACAGTCGCATTCAGAATTAAATTTATTAATGTATCTAAACAAAAACATGGAGGATTGCAATATGAACAATAATTTTTATTATTATTATTGTATCGTGTAAAAATTGTCTATATTCATATCATAAAATTTAAAATATCCCTTTCTTAATTAATGCACTCGTTAAGAGTGTTCCAAAGTTATCCGTAGGCAGAATGTGAATTCAAATCAATTTTCCTTGAAATAATGAACGAAAATTGCCACCCTTAAAAGTTCTTCGTCTTTTCTGATGATTTAAAATCAATCTATAAGATTCGAAGAGAGGAAATCTCCTAGAAAAATGATAACACAATCGAATAAAACAACGTGCATTAATTGAATTCATTTCTGTGTAGGATTGAATTTCATGAAGCTCAACACGTTATGATGCCAATGTCCCGTGCTGTGATTCAATTTTACTCTTTTCCTGCTCCAGATTAAGGATGTTGTTTTTTATTTTGTGACTTCCCTCGGTCTATCCGTTTTCAATTCCCTCAGAAGTAGTCCTGCAGGAAACGAGCCCAGTCAACTTGAAATGTTGACAGCGAGCCCAAGGCAACGTGCAGCCGCTGTTGATTTTCCTGGCACCCGAAGAAGGGCGAAGGACGAAGAACTTTTAAGGTAGCTTTGTTTTGGTGTGAATTGTAAACTGAATTTATTTTTCTATTTTAAGGAATGGTGTTGTTGACCTACCTTTAAAGGTTGCACTTATTCAACTATTGACCTCAGGTTATTTGATAAATGTACACTTACCTGAAAGGGAAAGAAAAGATTTTTTGTTATATAATTGATATATTAATTAATTTATTTAAAAGTATCTATGCTTTTTTAATTTCTTTCTAAAATTTAAAGAATTTTTCAACTTTAGAAATAGAGATCTATTTGAAATTTTGAATGTTTGAATCAGGGACCGAAAATAACAATTATTTTCAATTTTTCCAACCAAAAAATCATGTAGACAAATTTGTGGGAAAATTGGTTTAAATGTAGCATTATGATTCTTATGGCCTGAGCTTTAAGAATTTTATGTGCTTTTTAAATTTGTGATTTTTTCGAAAAAGATCAACAGAAAAAAATTATTTTCGCATTTTTATTTTTAAAATCAAAAATAAAAATCAGAAAATGATTTTTATATTAAAAATCAGAAATAAAAATCAGACTATGATTATTATTTTTAAAATCAGAAATAAAAATCAGAAAATGATTTTTATTATAAAAATCAGAAATAAAAATCAGAATATGATTTTTATTTTAAAAAATCAGAAATAAAAATCAGAAATTGATTTTTATTTTAAAAAATCAGAAATAAAAATCGGAAAGTGATTTTTATTTTTAAAATCAAAAATAAAAATCAGAAAGTGATTTTTATTTTTAAAATCAAGAATAAAAATCAGATTATGATTTTTATTTCTAAAATCAAAAATAAAAATTAAAAAATGATTTTTATTATAAAAATCAAAAATAAAAATCAGAATATGATTTTTATTTTTAAAATCTAAAATAAAAATCAGAAAAATGTTTTCCAGAGGTGTCCGGCATGATCAATGTTTAGTATTGGGTGCATTGCTATCACATTCAACAGATAGCGCTCCCATTGCCGTAAAATATTTAGCTTAGCGCGTTTTTTTTTTTTTTTAATAAAAATCATTTTGTGATTTTTATTTCTGATTTTCAAAATAAAAATTATTTTCTGATTTTAAAAATAAAAATCATATTCTGATTGTTAGTTTTGATTTTAAAAATAAAAATTATTTCCTGATTCTTATTTTTGATTTTAAAAGTAAAAATCATATTCTGATTTTTATTCTTGATTTTAAAAATAAAAATCACTTTCTGATTTTTATTTTTGTTTTTAAAAATAAAAATCACTTTCCGATTTTTATTTCTGATTATAAAAATAAAAATCAATTTCTGATTTTTATTTCTGATTTTTTAAAATAAAAATCATATTCTGATTTTTATTTCTGATTTTTATAATAAAAATCATTTTCTGATTTTTATTTCTGATTTTAAAAATAAAAATCAAAACATAATTTTTATTGTTGTCCAGAAAAATAACAGTCAGGAAATAATTTTTTAGATCTGATTTTTACCGAAAATATCATAACGGTTACGGTCCCTAGTTTGAATATTTAGCTTTATTCAAGCAGACCACCATGGAACTTGCATGTGACTGAAAAAGGTAAAGTTCCAAGAGAAAAAATTATTGTGTTTAACTAAAATTATTATAATTTTTCTTTGATATTTTTCTACTGTTTGATTCTAGCAAAATTTTGTACAACATCGATGTTTTATTTTTAAGTAATTCTAAGAAAATTGTAAAAATGCCTAGTTTTATTGCATTAGAAATTAAAAAAAAAATTAATTTTGCTGATAATTTATTTTTGGGGACAAGTTTTATATTATACAACATATTTGAAGATATCTTCATTTTAAAAAGATTATTCCATAATTGCCACATTAACCCATTAATGCGCAAAACGAGGATTTTGTACACGCAAGTTCAATTGTACGATTCAAATAGAAAATTGGGGCGAATTTCCTCCAAATTCGTATATAAGAGGCTTTTGAAGGAGCTCTTTCAGAATCTGGCATTTGTTTTGCATAAAAACTTCAAAAACCCTATTATTTTTTGGGTTTTTACAAAAAGTGCCGATTTTTTTTGGTCATTTTACGTCTCAAATTCGATTATCTTGTCGTTACTGCTATTGAATGATCATATAACCACCAGAAATCGCGGTCCGAATGTCTACACTTTGTCAAACCATGGCTTTGAATTTTTTTTTTTTTTGCTTTGGTTTTTGAAAAATGGCCATTTTGTACAGCAATGTAATAAAAAATTTCGCGATTTTTTTACACGAAAAGGATCAACTTTACGAAAAAAACTTATATGACAAAAAGTGCTTATAATTAGCTAAGAAAAACACGTAAATTTTTTCAGAAGTTTATGGACTATTTTTGGTTTTTTTGGATTTGACCAATTTTTGAAAAATCCAAAAATGTCTCGAAAAAATTTACACGAGTAAAAATATCACCAAGTTTTTTTATGATGAAATTTTTTGATGTTTTTACTCAAAAAGGACGAATTATACGAATGAATTTTATATGACAAAAAGTGCTTATAATTAGCCAAAGAATACGTGTGAATTTGTTCAGAATTTTTCGGGACATTTTTGGATTTTTCAAAAATTGGTCAAATCCAAAAAACCAAAAATAGTCCAAAAAATTCTGAAAAAATTTACATGATTTCCTTGGCTAATTATAAGCACTTTTTGTCATATAAAATTCATTTTTGTGAAGTTGATCCTTTTCGTATAAAAAAATCGCGAAGTTTTTTTATTACATTGCTGTACAAAATGGCTATTTTTCAAAAACCAAACCAGAAAAAAATTCAAAGCCATGGTTTGAGAAAGTGTACACATTCGGACCGCGATTTCTGGTGGTTATATGATCATTCAATAGCAGCAACGAGAAGATAATCGACTTTGAGACGAAAAATGACCAAAAAAAATCGGCACTTTTTTGAAAAAACCCCAAAAATAATAAGGTTTTTGAAGTTTTTATGCAAAACAAATGCCAGATTCTGAAGATTTGGAAGAAATTCGCCGCAATTTGTTATTCGTTAAACAATAATCGGTTAAACTTACTATTTTGACTTTTAAATAAATTGGTGACAAAGAAAACCAATTTTCTTTAATTGTAGAATATTAATTAATTTAAAAATTCAGCATTGGGGGCCCAATCGGTTCGCGTTGATATAATATAACTACAATTTAAATCGTAATTAATTGCAAAAACCAATATTGGACTATTTTAGAATATGTGTGAGATATACTAATGGTAATAGGTCACAAATGGTACTATAATTAATTTTATTTAGAAAATTCATACCTAATATCTATTAAGGCCAATTACTTTGGCTCTTCAACAGCACTTACAAACATCAAATAAACTAATTAGGAGTAGAAGCTATAGATTTTATGCAGTAGTTCTACAGATACTTCTTCAAAGAGCACATCTACGCACTTCTTAGACGATTTAAGTGAACAACATTTCGATATAACTCTCTATGGAATGGTTTAAGCACCCTGAAGAAATATATCGAAGTATCGCTCACAAAACAAACCAATTAGGAGTCTTTGGTGAAAACTCAAATATGTGCACATGTTTCCTAGCCGCCACCAGCATCCAAGATGATTTTAAGGGCTTCTCAGCTCGGGGATGCCACTCTTACAATATGTTTGTTTGTCTGGGAAGTATGTTGTCTGCTGGTAGACGGGATCCTGCCACATCCCTACAATTTGATTATGCCTAATTTGAGTGAGTTATCGGTGCTGGTAGGTGTCGTCACACTGGAACTGCTGCGGCGACAATTACAATCTAGGGTAATATATCCGAGATATAAATTATATCTTTCAGAGGGTACCTATGAAATTATCCCGTCAGAGGGTGTCACTGTCAGCGAAAATAAATTCGGATCCGGTGATGCTATGCGCGGTGGTTCCAGAGCATGTTTCATGTCTCATCAAGCATGTTGATTAAAAATTCCCAGAATTAAATTAGCTTTCCCCCATATGCCTAGACACGAACGAATTCGACGGTCGGTCGCAATGACGTCCTCTCTGATACTGGGAGCAATTACGAAAAGTGCGTTCATTAAAATATTCGAGCACCTGTTCACCTTTTCTCGTTTTTATATCCTAAGGGAGTTTGGTTGGGAAATGCATTGCATTTTTTTGTCTGATGCAGCAGTTTTTTGCACGTTAATTTTTTCCACATCCGGAGACAGCATCACTAATGGCATCAGCCAATAAAAGTGAAGCTGTCGCGGATAGGGTCATCGTTTTTTTTTTGTTTTTTGGTTTTGGCGCGCTATTTCAGAATGGTGGTTGGTTCGAATGGGCAACAAAAAGCGGCGGCATTCTATTTGGATGGATAAAAATAAAATCGACGTATTCGCCGGATCACAGTCGTGTTGCGACAAGGGCTCTGCTGTATCCAAATGTTCTTAATTGCCTGGCTTTTCGCCGCCTCACTTTCGAACATGTCTAATTCATTGGACATGAGTCTGGAATGGACGTTGCCTCGTCGTTGTCGTCGACGACGTCAGCATATCATCCAGGATCGTGTTCGATCACGAAAAATTGGAAAAGGGTCGCGGATGAAATTTATATCGATCCAAAGTACATCCATATCTCACTTTAAATGGTTGATGTGTTCTCAGAAAAATCGTATTATTTGAAATCGTGTTAAATGAGAATACATTTAAAAAAGAAGGATAAGATTTAACGATTTTATGACAAAGAGATTCTCTACAGATAAATGTCATATGCTCTATTGATTGACGATATTATTTAAAGTCGTTTATTTTGATCAGAAGTTAAGTTTTTCAAATGGAACATGTACATTTTTCCAGCCGATTCGGATTCTGCGTCTAGAAATACACATCTTTTATTTGAAAAACTTTTTGAAAAAATGCATTTTTAGTCTTCTAAATGACCTTTGAAACCTACCATTTGACTTCCGAAAAACTACCTATCAACTGATAAAAATGTGTTTTTTTTAAAAAATTATCTCTTTTTACATACAATATAAAACTTGTATGTAACTTTTTAAAAATAATCAGTGATGTTTTTCTCATACCACAGAGGTAGCACAAAAAAAGCCGTTCAAATATAATTTTAAAATACTTCTTACTCTTTCTTTACCTGCGGAAAGTCGAAAACTAGATTTTATTTTGTGAAATCGTCTTTTTCTTTTAAGTTTGTAAAATATCTTTTTCAAAAAATTAAGTGTTTTAAAAAATTAGAGCTTTTATTTTGTATTTTTTTAATAAGAGTAAGATTATTTTGTATTTTTTTAATAAGAGTTAGTAGTAAAAATATTTTTAAAAATATTTAATTAAATATATATTGAAGATATAAAAATCAAACTTTATTATATTTTTAATATTTTAACGCTGTTTAAAAAAATTGTCAATTTAGTTCAAATATGTAAAATACCACCCCTTCCTGCCCCCCCCCCCCCCCCCTCTTCCCTTCTACTTTTTCAATTTGTCCATATTATTGGGCTATAATATGTAATAAAATTTACGAAATCTTTAAAACACGAAACTACTCCTCTTCTCTTGTTAAATTGCAAAAGTTATCCCTTCATAAATTCAAATTTTCCACTTATGTATTGTAATTAAAATTGTCAAAAGCATCTTTCGAATTTTCATTTATACTGAAATTTAGTCTGCGCATAAAATCCCGGCTGGTGTACCACAGGGTTGTGTTCTTGGACCAATATTGTTATACAAAATCTATACATAAAATTTGTCAAAGCTCCTGAATTGCCAGTTATCGATGTATACGCTGACAATGTAGGAGTGTTTTCTTCTGACCAATATTCAAAATGCATCAAACATAGCTTTAAATTATTTCAATAGGTGAAATATAAAAATAAATTCTAATAAGACCCAAGCCATTTTCTTTTTACCCCAACAAAAAATTAAAATTAGTTCCTCTCATTTCGAATGGCATAACGAGCTGAAATACCTCGGCACTACATTCGATAAAAAGTTACTATTTGATTAGCATATTCAAGTAACATTCCAAAAAGTTTCTAATTTGATTAAGTCCTTGTATCCATTTATTAACCAGAATTCAGAGCTGAACGAGGAAAATAAGTTTATTATATTTAAAACAAGAGTTGTTCTTTTGTATGGTGCACCTGTATGGGCCGATTGTGCAAAAACCCATATAAACAAACTTCAAAGAATGCAAAACCAAATTCTAAAAATTATGTTTAATCTACAGTGGTTTTTCTCAATGCGTTAGCTACACGATAAAGCCAACATCAACCTTGTTTCTGTCGTGATGTATAATTAGCTAAACTCATTTGTACAAAGAGGTATGACTCATCAAAAAGAATTAATTTCAAATTTGTTTTCTGAAAACAGTAACATTTTGAAAATTAAGTGCAATAATTAGGTATAGGTCAACATAGTTTTAAGATTTAGTAAGGGTTCTTGTATTTAAAGAATTTCGTCTTCATTTAATGCAATATAATAATTATTTCTTATTGCCCTCATATTAAATTTTAGTCTGTAAAGAACAAAGCTTCTAATCTCTGTACATATTATCTATGAATTCTTGTTATTTATTATATATTGGTTTAATAAATTCATATTCTATGCTATTCTATACTCCTCCTGTTAGTTATTTACACATCGTCTCATTCCTTTAACGTCTGTGATTAACATGTATGTTCTACTGTGTTCAAAAAGTAAAGCCAATTTGTTTATAACTTTGAAATTTTATATTTATTCTTCCAAATCTATATCATCCCCTTCAAAGTAGTCTCTGCCCGATACAATACAATTATGCCAGCAATTTTTCCAATCCTCGAAACACTTCTGAAACTCGATGATTGGAATGGCCTTCAGTTCCTTCTTCAATTTTTTTTTTTTTTTTATCTCATCAGTCAATTCAAAACGGTGTTCCCGAAGCAATCTTTAGAGCTTAGAGCTTTTGATGAAAAATTCTCTAAGAACTAATGCAGTGCAGTGCAAGAAATTTAATGTTATTGGAACCAATCTAGATGTGACTCTTCTCAAACACGAATGTTCTTTCAAAGTGGTTTGGACCTATCCAAATGAAATGTTTACAGTATCAGTAAGGTATCATTGTCAACCGAAGATTTTTGCGCACCAAATCTTTTAGACAAAACCTGATCGCCGAAAGCCTTCTGAAAAATTCTAAACGTTTCTGCAGTAGAAATTTCATTCTGCAAACAAAATTTAATGCAACTTCTTTGCTCAATAAAATCACACATTGTAAAAATCGAAAAATTCACTTTTAGTTGCTTAGAAAACACAACGAAACTGGGATGAAATACACAAATATATGTGACAGTGCTGTCAACCTAAAAACAAAAAGATTTGCTCGAATCGATGTACTCGCGCAATTTTAATTCAAAATTGGCTTTACTTTTTGATCACAGCAGTACATGCTTCAATAATAAATTGAGTTTGTGGAAGGAGTAAGTTCAATATAAAATATGTATGATGTCGTTCAGAAATATAGAAAACAAGAATTGAAAAAATTTGGTTTTTTTTGTACATCAGCCAGGAATGTATTTTTTCAAAGTGTAGGATCTATAATAAAATAAGATATGTACGCTTTACAGGATATGAAAATAAAAATTTAAACTTTAGGACTTACACATTTTGGGGGGTGAAAAATATGATAAATTTATGTAAAAATAGTGCATAAGCATTTGCTGTTGTAAGCATTTATATTTTTGTTAAAATTATATATGAATTTAATACTACTTGGGCTTGATCTCTTAATTATGACTTGACCTTTATAGCAAGATAAGTAAAATTTTTGAAAAACATTGATTATCATTTTTGGAGATATATGCAACTTCCATATTAACAAAATTAATTTTTTATTTCAATGATTTTATTGATTTGAGAAGCTAACTGATTTTTTTTATTGTTCACTCCAAAATTCTCCTTCAAAAATGAAAAAGAATCAGATTGATTTTATTATTACTTAATCCATAAGAAATGTCCAAAACTTTGATTTAATTTCCTTATCCTCTTATTAATGAAAACAGCAAATTCTGTGAAATTGAAAATCCCAATTCAAGCATCATTTTATACCTTTCTGAGTAAGTGGATATTAATTTAAAAATCACACTGGGTTAAGCTGATCCAACTATTACAAGGTTTTATAGTGAATCAGAAATACACCTTGACCTTTATATTTTATAAATCACCGAAATAGCGCGAAATATCGCTAAAAGCCCCAATTCACTTTGTATTTTATCTTCCGGCTTAAAAAAGCAAACATTTTTCGGTAGATCATTTGCAGCGAACGGCCTTTTATCCAGTTGAATATTGAGCATTTTGCAATTCAAAAAGATTTTAAACCGGACGGAGCAATTTAATTTATATTTTAATTTTGCTACCAAAATTCTGTACTATAAAGTCCGATGCTCTTTCATTTGCCATCCGACCTTCGTAGTTTTTAGGAGGGGTTCAGAAGCGAATCGCCGCCAATGCAGCGCTTTCTGGTCGTGCATGCAAAACGTAGAGAGTCGGAGGGGTTTTAAATAAATTGAAAATTTAATAAAAATCCAGCTGAAAAGTCCACTTACTCAATGGAATTATCTTGAGATTCTCCATCGCTGAACGGAGCCCTTTACGAAGCAGGAGAGCGCACCATTTCAAGTGAGCAGAAGGGTGAATTATTTCTTTTCATAGCTTCTCCCTTTTTCGGAATCTCTAAGAGTACGTGCCCTTCTATGTTGAATAAAAATAAAATAAAAAATTGTTTGAAATTGAAAAAAATACTCCTGGAAAAAAGCTAAATAACATTTGCCATTTGGGGGAGTTTCGTCTGTCGGCTGGAAAAGTCTCCACTGTTTTCCTATTTTGCCATTGTCACTGTTGCAATTTAGCTTTCCTTGCGACATCCGGAAAATGTTTTCGAAATAAGAAGAATACACTATTTATATATAAATGCACAGACAGACAGACACAGTTGTCAGATAAACAAACACTAAAGGGATGCAGTTGTTTTGCAGAAAGTGATTTTAAATGCTCTCAGAGATTTCGAAATTCCCAAGGCGACAAAGTGAATCTTAAGGAGAGAAAAAGATTTTCCGGGAAAAATATCTTGAGCTATATTGTGACACAAAAAATGTTACCATGGTGTGTCAGAGTTGTCTACTAAATTTTAAGTTCTAAAGGGATTTATTATAAAATGAACCTGATATAATATTATTGGTTAACTTCAATTTTACTATATAGCGTGGCAAAAAATTGGTACAAATATTGAATAATTTGACCATTGTTCCTTTGAATTTTTTTAAAATTTAATTTTAACATTTCCTAGACTGATTTCTTAATGTCATGTGCATATACTAAATTAGCAGTATGATTGTGATGGTACTATTTTTTAAAAATCAAAAGATTCTTAAAGAAAATCAGTCAACTTCAAAAATTCATAACTCCTAGAAGGTATGAAATAATACTAGCTTTTGAATTGTCGTTTAAAGTTGGCACGAAAGCAAAATTTAGTGTCAATCATTTTCTAGAATTACCCAGGATCTTCTAGTTTCAAAAATTTGTTAATAAATTTGAAATGTGAGACCCTAAAAACCGCAGAGTCATAATTGTTTGTTTAAAATCGCATTTCTTCATTAAACATTCTATAACTTGAGAACCAACCGATGTATTTTCCTTGAAATTTTTTGTAAATACGTTAACAAACGTGACTAATAAGTTGTTGTTCCAAAAATTGAAACGTCTAATTATTATTCATGTTTTTTAACGCATTCACCCAAAATTTCAGAAAAAGTCCATTGATTGGTTTTCAACTTATAAAGGGCAACGTATTGAGAAAGTATGTTTTAGGAAAAAAGTGAAAATATCCAAATATTAATATTATATGTAGCTTTCGTTTAAAAACAAAATTGTTTCATTATCACTAATACTTTTAGAAATAATCGATTCCAAACTTTGACCTTTTTTACCATGTCGTCTGCCTGGGCTCTTAAAAGACTGAATTTTTGAATAAATTTTTTGTGGTTCATGAAATATAACAAAGTAGTTATAATAATAACAAAGTACATATAATTTTTAATTAATCTTTCGATTCAACATCTCAAAAGGTAAATCCAGGAAATCAGAACCTCTGCATTTCGAAATAAAAATTCCATACCGCATTTAGGTCGAATACAAACATTTGGAAAAAAAAATATGAAAAACATAATTCCTTGGCAAATGCAAAATTCCTTTAACCAATCAGGTCAAAGATATATTCTCTGTTATGCGTCACTTCAACCTCAACATGTGGACCAAGCAGTTTTTCAACCAACTATCAAACTTATTTTTTGGTATCCCGCTGTGCCAAATGGAAAAGATAAAACGTTTGATGGCAATTTAAAATGCTTCAAAAATGTGAGGTTGAAATCTTCGTTTCTGATTGTAACTACAGGGAATACGTCTTCTAGTAAGCGCTAACGAAGAGAAATAATGAAAAAAGATCCTTAAGGGAACCGAAAGATAACAAGAAATGGTTGTGTCACCCCCATACACTACTAGCGGTGCATCCAAGAACATCTTGGAATCAAATGTGGTGCTTTAGAAAAAGACTAAAATAAAATAAAATAAAATCCAAAGAAAATCTCAATTTCTTGCATTCTCTGCAGAACGAAAATGGAGAAGCGTTCGGTAGACGAGCTGAAAGAAATTTTTCTTAACGTTAAATTGGTAGACAAATAAAACCATTTGGCATCCGTCCCAGACGTCATATAGATAGACATGGTACTAATATTAGATAGAGGGGAAGATATGATAACACACCCCGCTGCGCTCGCTCTGGGCTCCCGAGGGAGCGGTGGGTCGAGCTGGGCATCTTCCTCCATCAAAAGCAGCCATCAAGCCAGCTTCACTGGACAGCTATACTTAGCTCTTTAGAGGAGCTGCAATAAGATGTCTACGCGACTCTAAAGAAATTGGCGAGAAAATATAGTCCACAGAATAAAATTGGCGAAAGAACACGTGTTCGGTCACCACTGGTGAACCCAATGGAGACCACTTAATTAAATCTTTAAGATAAAATTTGACGCATCTTTAGTGGGTGTCAATTTATTTATTTATTTAAGTCTATCGATACGATAATCTTATAGACTAGGCAATAATTCAAACTATACATTTACATGAAGTAAAACTAAGCTTTCATAATTAAAACAACTATAATATCGTTAAATTAATTTTTGGGTAAATCAAATTAATTTACAAAAAATTGTACAATATTTATTAAAGTCTTAAATGGATATAGTAACAACTTCAGAAAACCCATAACACGTTCAGTTCAATTTTACACGATTTTACACAATTATCATTCAGGGGCATAAATATTAATTAAAGCTAATAGTTCAGGACAGACAATACGACTAGTTATTATAAAATACAGTGACTCACAGAACTGATCACGCTTTTTCTAAAGAACACAAAAAATGGTAAATTCTTTTATAAGAGTTGCATGAGGAATAAATTTTATGTGCTCTTTTGTATGTTACACAGACACACAATGTTTTGAACCAAAAATCTTTTATTCATTATTAATTTTTACAAAATAATACTATAAATTATAATGCTAATGAACGTGATCACTTTTGTGAGTCCGACTTTATTCTCAATATTCTATAGCTAATATTTTGTGTAAGCACCTTTTGCTTCAATGACCGCTTGTATACGTCTTGGCATACTTTCTACAAGAGTTTTACAAATTTCAGGAGAAATTTCATTCCAAGAAAATTGCACCTTTTCCCACTATTCATTTACACCCCCTGAAACCCCAGTAATTGATCTTTTTAAGACACCCCATAGGTGTTCTATGGGGTTAAGATCAGGCGATTGTGGTGGCCATATAAGGGTTACCAAATTTTTCTTTTCAAGCCATTTTTTTGTAATCCTCGCATTGTGCTTCGGATCATTGTCTTGTTGAAAGACGATGTCCGAAGCGCGAACTTCAAATTTGGTCATTGAAGCAAAAAGTTCTACATCCAAAATATCAATATATGATGCCGCCCTCATTCTGCCAGGTATCAAGTGCAAAGTCCCGACACCTTGAGCCATCATACAACCCCACACCATAATGGATCCTCCACCAAATTTCAATGTCGGTTGTACATGTTGTGGCTAAAGTTTTTCCCCTGGTGTTCTCCATACCCATTGTCGTCCATCCGAGCCGAGCCTGTTTATTTTTGTCTCATCGGACCATATCACTTTCGCCCAGTCTTCTGAAGTCCAATGGGCATAGGTTTTAGCGAAATTGAGTCGCAATTTTTGATGCCTTTTCGTGAGCAGCGGCTTTTTCACTTTCGCTCTACCTCTCAACCCAGCGCGGCGTAAGGTCCTGCGGACTGTCTCAGTCGAAATATTGATATGGTCATCTCTGGTCAGCGAACGTTGAATTTCAGAAGCGTTTTGATATTTCTGGCGCCGTAAATCTATTAAAATTTTTCGTTCTTGCGCCGGAGACAAAATTTTTGTTCGACCTCCCTTGTTTTTGTCTGGTGAATTTTCCATATTTTTCAGAATTTTGCTAATTGCACCTAACGACACACCAATTGACCGTGAAATTTCGCGGTGCGAAACACCTCTATTAATGAGGTCTTCTATTTGGCGTATGCGTTGCTGGTTTATTGGCTTATTATTAGACCCCATATTAAGCTTCAAAAAATATTTCAGTAAAAATAATCAATTAATATTACATTGTAACCGACAGTTTATATTGTAGTTTCTTACCATAAATGTTAATTAACTTTGAATTTTTAATTTAATTTCGCTGAAATCAAGCAAGGATATTACTCTTTCACTTTACTCACAAAACTGATCACGCGGAGTGTTTGCAACTGTCAATAAAATTACTAAGAATTCACTGCCGACAAAACCAAACAAATTTGTTCACCGTTAGATGCATGTTGCCAGCTTACAAAAACCAATAGTGAATGTAACAAATTTAACATATTTTAAATTAAAAACGTTAAAACCGCTGGGTTTGTAATAGAGCGTGATCAGTTCTGTGAGTCACTGTATCTCCTATGAAGAAGACACGAAAATAGCTTTGTATATTATGCAGAATTTGTAACCCTAATAGTTCACATCGAGTTTCATAAGAACCTAAAATCTTGTATTTTTTGTATAAAAACCGAGTAAAATTTCTTTGAATCGATTCTATTCGAATTATCCAGAAATCAGATTAAAGACATAAAAATAATTCTAATTGTAAAACGACTATGAAATTCTTTTGTATATTCCTTTTAATAAAAACCGAAAACCTTAAATGCTTTATTAATGATATAATCCATCCAAACATCCAATTCCTTATATTCGTCTACCATTTCAGTTGAAAAGTTATTAATTTTATAATTACAGGTTGTAGGTTTAACGCACCTGTGGAAGGAAATAAGTTTGCTCAGCGAAATATCATTAATATTATACCAGTTATGTTAGGTATAATCCAATCTAACTGAGGCGAATAATTTTAAATCATCAGCGTTAAAAAAAGCACTTAGCAAAAGAAAATATTTCGTCAATTTCATTGATAAAAATTATGAATAATAGAGGACCAAGGTAGCTTCCTTGTGGTACTCCGGATGTATGGTATACGACTGGTAAGGTACGATTGAAATCATTTGAAAATTGAGCCAAATATTTTATTTTATCCAATACATCAACTTAAATACCATTTTCTATATTCAGAACACAGAAGTTTGTAAGTATCGCTAGATTCGAAATAGTATTTTTACCACCGAAAAATCCATGCTTTTCAGTCACAATAATATGCCATAATAATAAAGCCATTTTGGAAGCAACCAAAACATCTAATAGTTTAGGGATAGTATTCATAATTGAAACGCTTTGATAATTTTCAATATTCACTCTATCGCCAGCTTTAAATTAGAAATATAAGAAATTAAGAAAAATACAAAATACAGAACTAATGAAAACTAATGAAAATACTAATGAAAAATGAACGATTTCGTCAGTATTTTCAGGAATTCATTAGTGTTTTCATATGAGGGACAGAAAATTTATATTTATTGTACTTCAAAAAATGAAATTGTAAATAAAAGATTGATTCAAAAAATTTGAATTGGAATAATGAAGGAGTTCAGAGAACGGGCTATTGTCTGGTCTTGAGAAACTTTTGAAAGAAGATTAATATTCAAGACGTAAATAGTTCATTAGAACGTGCTTTAAGAATAGCTGGCGGAATACATATATAATAAGGAATAAAATAATTATCTAGTACAGAGTTTTGAAAAAAATACTACCATTACCATTACAATTACCAGTACGAGTAATGCAAGCAAGAAAAATTATTAGTTCCATTACCAGCATTAGTATAATACTTCAAAAAATCAAATTACCATTACCAAGGAATAGTATTAGTACTTCTCCATTACCGTTAATTACTTAGCATTACCTGGCATTATTTAAAAACACTTAGCATTACCTAGCAGGCAAGTCTCATATTTTGATTGATTGATAGTTTAATATTTTGAAAATAGTAATAACTTATCATATGTAGTACATTTAATGAAATGAAAAAATGATCAACACGAATTAAAAAATACACAATGTAAAACTATTAAAATAAAACTATATTTCCCCTTTCTCAACTTTTCCAACAAAGCAAGTGAAGTAATTTGTATTTATATCGACTAATGCTAGTGCTGGAGAATTGTCATGCTGCGCTGGGTAATGTGGAGTAATGCTAGGTAATGATAAGTAATGATAAGTAATGCTTCTGATTAGTGATAGCGATAGCAATAGTGAAATACCAATATCATTATTTATTAATTAAATGTTTTGAAGTACGAATATTAGTAATGGTACGGGTAATTTGTCTTGCTTGCCTTACTTGTAGTAATACTTAAGCCCGCATCACACGAGGCGAGTTTGCTTGCTAGATTGTTTGTTGGGACCTCTGCTGGCAACCAAGCTGGTTGCGGAGGTAGAAAATGACGTCTCTGCGGGCTCTGTTGCTTGAGCGCATGCGAGAATTTACGGATAGAGCATGTGCTATTTCCTGGGTTAGATTTGCTGCTGGATTCGAATGAGAGCCAATCGAGAAGCAGTATTTTATCACGTGGTTGGCATGTGGCTTATTTACACTTTTTAGTCTTCGATGTTTTTCATAAAGTAATGAAAAAGCAATAATTGCAGCTCGTCTACGATTAATAATTTCCTCAATAATCTTATTATCGGCGATTTTTGTTTATATTGGAGCTGTCATTACGCACGCAACAAAACCAGATAACTTTAAAATCCAGCTTCAAAACTTGCACCGTGTGAAGCCAAGCGTGAAAAAAGCTATCATGACATCTAGCGTCATAGCACGCTTCAAATCTAGCTACTAAATCGAGCAAAGATTCCAGCGCGTAATCTTGCCTCGTGTGATACGGGCTTTAGTATGGTAATACATTCGAAGAATAATGCATTATTTTACAGCTCTCGGTCAGTGTTTCTATAAATCGAACATTTGTTGTTATCTTGGAAGGATATACATCTATCCCTCGATTTACACGGTAGATACGTTCCTGAGAAAATCGTGCAAACCGAAACCGTGTAAAACGAGACACAAAATTCATATAAAATAGAAGGATATGTATAATTAAACTGCAAATCGTATAAATAGATCTAAATAAGATAAAGAAAAGTCGAGGATATGTTCATTATCGCTTATGGAATTCCCTTCCCTCTTGGATCTGGACTATCGCAACGGTTGGAGCATTTAGGTGACGACTATTCAACTTCACTTGTGAAAGCATGTTGTAGATTGACGCGAATCCTTAGTGCATTTTTATTCATTTTTATATTATTATTATTATTTTTTTGTTCTTCTTAATTTTTCTTTTCTTTTTTTCTTATTTTTGTTGTTGATTATAACTTTCCTTTTCTATTCACATTTTATTGCATGTTTGAATGAATTTTTGTTAGCAATAGTTTATTCTTATTTCTATTAGTTACTAGTTTTCCACCTCATTTAAAGTGCATGTTTAAAAGATCATTTGTATCTTGTTGTACTTTCATTCTAATAAATTATTATTATTATTATTATAACCGTGTAAAGTGAGATAACGATTAAATAAAAAAAAGGGGATTAGTTAATTAATTTCCAGAGACAATTTAGCTTACAAAAAAAAAAAAAACAGTAAAAGAATTCAAGCATAAAGCAAATGACTTTGATGCTTGCGATTAAAGTTTTTGAAAAGGGTACCACTAGTGTGACATTTTGAAAAAAAAATTTTTAATGCATATTTCGATAATACTTTTAAAAATAACATACTAAAATTTCAAGTGCATAATTCTCAAATAGTTTTTGAGTTACAGCCATTTGAAGAGCACTCGCTCATCGTATGGAGGTACCTACTGAGAAATGTATGAATTTAACTTTAAATGCGTTTTTCTCGAAACTACTTTTTTCAAATTTGCCGCAGTTGTAACTCGAAGACAAATCATCCGATTGATTTGATTCTTATTGCAACTTCTTTTATACATGTTTCTCGTTACCATAAACCTCCATTTTTCCGGATCGAATAAAAAATGTAATTTTGGTAGGCCAAAAATTTGAATTTTTTTTTAAAAAACTATCCCATTTTCTTAAATTTAATTTTTTTTTTTCAATCGAGGTTTATGGCTCGGAGTTTAATTTCTAGTTTAATAAGTTGGTTTTTTTGATTTCACGCACTGTGAAGGTCGCTATCCCTGCAGCATTTAGGGCACTTTTTTTTGTTTTTTGGAGCCTTGGAAAATTGCGAATAACTCGATCAATTTTCAAATTTTTGGTCCAAAAATGTTATCATATATTTACTATATATCCACAAATATATCCTTAAAATATTAAAACATTCCATGCAGTAGTTATTTTTAAAAAATTAATTTTTTTTTCAGGCGGTCACACTAGGGGGCACCACTTTTAATCGAGATTTTCAAAGATTGCGTACTCTTTTAATTTATAAATGGTATAATGCAAAACAATTAAAATAAAATTCAAATTTGTGTTATTTTGTTTCCATTTAAAAACCGTGTAAAAGCGAAACCGTGTAAATTAGGTACCGTGCAAATCGAGGGATGGGTGTATCTGATTGCAATTTAGAGTTAGGGCATGATAAGGAAACCACATTAGACCCTTTAATCACAAAAATAATGTGTGCTGATTTTCGCTCCTAAATAGGAAGACCTCATTGAGTTGTAATTAGGAAATGTGGCATATGAATACTGAATTACAAATATGAGCCTAATATTACTTCTGAGGTAGGCCTAATGATAAAATAAAATTTTAATTTATATTTTCATTAAAGACAGTGGAATTTATAAAAATTATGAAGAATACATTAGTGTGTTAAATGAAAAACATATAGAATATACATGCTATATATAAAATAACATACAGCCTTAAGAATTCCGTAGATATGCCTCTAATTTTTCATACAAAATCTTGATGGGGCATTTTTAAGCATGCCTAATTTTGGATAACCTAATATAGGCCTTATAAGGTAATAATTAGGCTTTCCATGTTTTGATTTGTCTCACTAGGCCCACTATCTATACAGAATACCAATCGGACACTCGTATAACAAATTTTATTTGAAGTTTCCTTCAAAAAAGTTTTCCACACTACTGTCCACATAAAAGGATTATATTTTTTACAAAATTGCAATCTGAGGAGAGAAATTGAGTTAGTAAGTAATCCTTTACATTGCACTCTAAATCTAACATAAAATTTATGGATACTATACAGAGCAATCCATAAACCATGATTAATGATATTTTAAAAACTTATTATGGTCTATACTTTCATTTATCTGTTCGGACGGAAGTACAAGACACAATTTCTCGTTAACTCATCACTTTTGCACCCCCAACAGGGCTGTTCAGGACTTGGGGGTGGGTTTAGACAGAGCATTTTTTTGCGTCAACTCCATATAAAACCATCAATCACTGCCGCAGCTCACACGGAGCTTAGAATGGAAATTTTCAAGGTTCCCCTGGGAGACGGTAGATACGATAAAAAAACAAAACAAAAAAATAGAAATACCATCATTCGAACGTTGGTTCTCTTGTAAAGCATCCTCATCGACGTCAAGATGATTAGGTGGAAAAATTTACTTAGCACATTGCTTCCACCCTGCCCTAGAGGGATGAGATACAAAAGTTCGTCCACAGGTGTGTGAATGAGATAGAAGATACTCAGGTGTGGGTGTTGTGTTGTGCTTCAGGTGTCGAACACCTTCAGCAAAAAGTGCAATGACCAGAAAAAACCCT
Organism: Dysmachus trigonus; assembly: GCA_949715965.1. Classification (NCBI taxonomy): domain Eukaryota; kingdom Metazoa; phylum Arthropoda; class Insecta; order Diptera; family Asilidae; genus Dysmachus; species Dysmachus trigonus. Next base: position 69,901,200 of record OX454323.1, read on the forward strand.
GCGTTAAGAGATCTAGAGGGGCAGAGCGTAGACATGACGATGGTGAAGTGAAATTGCGATGAAATTAATTAGCAACATGGTGAAGCTTCACTTTTCCCTTCTGGGGACTTGGATTCTGTTCGGTAATTAAATAGATGCTCCTTCGGGAATTTGTACAGTAGGTGTATACATTCGTCAGCTTTAACTGAAACGAATGAAATTAAAGCAAAATCAGCCTCAAGAGTAAAGAAAATACGAGTATAACCAAAAAGGGGTTACTCTCTTCATTTCATAATACAAACGAGGGCACTTTCGTCGAGGTGAATGAGATGAGACACCTGTTTCATCCCGCTGTGTCATCTAATTTCGCTTACCATATCGCTTCACACTGCTAAGTATTTTCTCGACGAAGAAGAAGAAGAAGGGACGAAGACATTAAGCATCGTAAGGCAAAAGTACTTGGAGTGAAAGGACGAAGATCTTCTTGCATCAGTTTTTCCGGAGCTTCCGAGTACTCCTCCTGCAAGAAGCCTCCCACTCGTGTGGACCCTTTTACTTAGATGCACGTGCTCCATCTATTGCAGCATCACTTTATACTACAGAGCAGTTTTTGCTCTGGCTAAATAATTAAGAAACTAAGGGGCGTCTAGGGCGCCACTGACTGAATGTGTGACCCTTTGTTAGCACTCTCAATTCTTCCCAATGCTGGATAAATTGATTTTCTTCAGTGCCTTAGAATATACATAGATATATATTTATCTATTTATCTATTGGAGCCTTTTCGGGGTGGGTTATGTAATTTGTGTGTGTGTGGGGGGGGGGGTTGAACATTCGGAGGAAATCCTTTTTTCATGGAAATCGTAGAATTTAAGACGGAAGTCTGAAGATAGACAACTTTTCTGAATATTTCCCCCCTTCCAATGGGAAGTTAATTACATTTTCAGCTGAGTCTGCAAACTGCATGGTGTTTATTACGTGCTTGAAATAAATTCTGTTTTATGTTAATTTTTTAAGAGCTGTAGGGAATAAATAATTAATTAAAGTCTACTAACAAATTCTTTATCAAAAAAAGTTAAAGAATATTTAAGATTATATAGAAAGAAATGTTTTAGAATCTTTTTGTTTAAACGAATATGTTTAAAATTGTTTAAAAACTTTACATCAAATATTTGGTGATTGGACTTTAAAACAAATTCCAGACCACTCTCCTTTTTTTTAAAAGTTTCCACCATGTAAAATGTATTTTATTACCGTCGAACACGAACTAGTTTTGAGTTTGTTTGTCCGAAACAACACGATTTAAATTTTTTCCACGAATTCCAAAATGGTAAAATGGTAAAATGGTTGAAAAACTTGCTCCAAGGTCGTCGGTTCGTTTACAATAAAAAGTTTACCACGGAGCGCGATGTGTGACCCATACAATAAAAAATAAATTTCCCAGGTAACTCGTGCAGCACACCTTTGTGTCAGAGAGGAACGTGCAACGCCGCGGGGCTCCACTGGGATGTGGGAGCTCCTGGGCGGAAGTGGCCCCGAACTAGGTCACTTATAATGAAATTGTTTCAAAGGAGCGCCCAAACACTGAAAATGTTTGCCAGGACTGCTGTTCCGCCATTAGTCATAAGTGTTGGAATTGGTTTCCGCGCCGTCAGTCCATGAGAGCACTATCGTTTTGTACTATCAAAATATAATACTTTTTGCCCACACCTGCATTCTTTTGCGTCATGGCATTGCATGCGTACAAATTCCTGTTCTATCCCACGGGAGATACAATTTCTACTCATTTCCTGGAAATTTATACCAGCGATGACAAAGAAGCTGATTTTTCTAGCATACCGAGAAAAAGATATATTAGTGAAGCGACATAAATGTTTGTTCTTTCGCTTGCATTTCCCGAGAACTTTAAATTTAAAATTTCAGTACTTCATATTTTTTTCCCTTTTGTCTACATAATCCCAGTTGTGGGAAATTCTTAAAGATGTTTCAATTTGTCTTCTAAGTATAAATATTTCTTGACAATAAGAAACTTTTCCATTCCTATGTTCTGCCATTTCAAAAGAAAAATGCGTGCTTGTCACCGTCGATAAATTTGAGAAGATATTTTCTTTTAATTGGATAATTTCTGAAAATCTGATCTCTGAAAACATCTCAAACTCAATCTGTTCTAAGAAAACATTGATTGTTGATTATTTTCAGAATTTGGTTAAGGTTACAAAATTGTAGGGATTATATCTTACTCTAAAATGGTTGTAGTGAGATCAATCAATTTTATTTGTTTAAATGTTCACACATCAGTTTTCTATTGTACATGAATTTGTTATAAAGGGCGTTTTTTAAGAAGCGTCAGATTTGCAATAGGAATAACTAAGTATTAATATCATTTTTATTCGGCAAGATCTAAAAAAATGAAGTTTATTTTCAAAATCAAGGCTGAGTGAATTTTATGGACAGAATAATTGCGATAGAGGGCAATGAACCACGACTTTTTGTTTCCAAACATTCGGAACTTTAATGTTGACGACTTTTACAATAGTTTCAGCAGGACGGCGCTACGTGCCATGAAGCGAGCAAAATAAACGATTTATTGAAAGGATAATTTGGTGAAGATCTTATTTAAAAATATTGACATTATTGGATTCTTATTTTGTAGAGATATGTGAAATCTGGGGTCTATACTGATAAATCAGCTTAGATTGACACATTGGAACCCAACATAAAAATTGTGTCATTGCGCATATAGGGCCCAAAATGCTGGAAATATTTGAATTTAAATACAACATATAAAAAAATTATTTTTCGACTAAAACTAAATTTATGGTCACTTGCTCAATTTTGATGTGTTTTATTTAAATTCAAAATCTGGACGCGCTTAAATTTGTATTTGTATCAGAAAATTATAAAATATTATCATTTTGTTACAATTTAATTAAAGACTAAGCTAAAATTCAATTCAGTTAATTTTATTTAAGTAAACATTCATATTCTTACAATTTTCCAATTGATTGTGTTTAAGAATTTTAGATATTTAATATACGAATTTTAAAATGAGTTTGGCGTGTCTAACCATTCAAAGAAGATGAGGAAAAATTATTAATCTATCTAAAAGCTATATCAAAAATATTATTTTCTACAAAATTTCTAATAGTTTGATTCTATATTAAGATCAGTTTAAAGATTGAACATAATTTGTGAGCTGTATTAGCTGTATCGTTAGGGAATATCAACATTAAATATATTAAAAAGAACTAGTCCGAATAGAGAACCTTGAGGTATACCTGCTATTATACTGTGGGATGTTGACAGCTTGAAACTCACCTCCACTTTGAACAGTAGAGTTTTTAGAAAGCAATATATAAGAGATATAAGATATGAGGGAAACTCAAATTTACTCATTTTGTATATTAATTCCTTGTGCCAAACAGTATTAAAGGATTTTTGTACATCAGCAGTACTAGTTCAGTTTGAGCTAGTTAATTTCTGATATGTCCTACTAACGATCTAGTCCATTTTTTGTATCAATAAATTAACCAATTTATTTTTTTCCAAGAACCTATCCAGAAAAGAAGACTTTGTTGAAAAAAAAACATTTTTTTTCGTTGGCTCAACTTAATTCTAGTTGGTTTGAACTACTTTTTTGATCGAACAAATTAACGAAGCCAATTTTCTTATAAAGAATATACCTGCATTATTTTTCAAAGTGTACTTTATGCCAGACTGCGACCATGCAAAAAAAAATAAGTCTAGAATAGCCAGAGCGAGCCATTTAAAAGATTCATGGACTCATTTATTCCCGGGATTTCGCTAATTGCTCAAGGACTCCTCGCTTAATCTTTGCTCCAGGGCGGATGTAGCGCGCGGGTGGATAATCCCATCTCAGTCGTCTCTTCAGCATCCCACAGTTCGCCTCAAAAGTGAGGGCGGAAATTCGAGTCATACGTAATGAGATTTTGCGGCAGTGGTAAACATATTGGGGCAAGTTGGAGAGCTGCAATCCAAGCACTTAGCGGAGCAATTTGTTCTAAGAGTTCTTCAAGCACACTTTTTTTGCATAAAAGAAGGAGCTGGGGAAGGAACCAATTTGCATTATGTACCCGACTCGACTAAAAGCATCTCAACTCAGAAGTTGGCCAAATAGCAGCAGGAGCAGAAAATTCAAATGCATCGCTCGAATCAAGCTCAAGCTGTTTGCGGAGGAATTTAAATTCGAGCTGTTGGCACTCCGGGCGCTCCGCCCCAATGAAGGCAGCTTCTCTACAACGGACGAGTGTGGGTGCTTCCAGTTCGAAGAATAAGGGTGGTGAAAAGTTTTACGAAATTATGTGTGCCACTGTGCGACCGGGTCAATGTGATTTAACCTTTTAATCTCAGGCACCACACCACACTATGATGCAATTTTCGCAAGTAGTTGCAACTCAGTCCAAAACTAATTCGCCTTTCATCCATTTCTCTATTTCGTGCTTTGACATTTTTTGGAGCACTTTTAAAATTCATATTTTAGCAAATATGTTTTGATTCAAACTTTTTTAGACTTTCATTATTTTCATAATAGTTCGAGAAACTCAGCATCATGATGCATAGCACGTTATCGAGATTTGTTTAAAATTTTATACTATTACCTTTTATGATTGGCATTTATTAAGGATTTTTTGCATTGCATTGTTTGGACTGCAATCGTTCCCTCCCTAATGCGTTAAAGTGTTTTGAATATTTTTAAAGAGATGCCGAAATGTAAAGAGTGTGCCATCAGCTGGTTTCTTTTTTAAAATGCTACAAAGTAGAAACTGTTCAATATTTGTCAAAGTTTGTTAATTTATTGAAAAGAATAAACCTTCCGATTAGTTATGGGATATAATTTAATTTAAATGGCTGCCTCGGCTGGTTTGGCACTAGCCCATCTTTTATATACAGGGTGATCCAAAAGTATGGAAACGGCTAAATAACTTTCGAGGAATGCATTTTGGAGCAAAAAGTTGTAGACAAAAGTTTTAGGAATTTTCCCCAGCTATTCAATGGTGACCTTATATTTGACCTTGACCATGGCCTTGAAGGTCATTTCAAGGTCAAGTTGACTTTTTTAAATTGGAACCCTTACTTTTAACCACGGAAATGGAAAGAGCGGACAATTTTACGTCCAATTATGACCTTTACCATGACCTCTAAGGTCATATCAAGGTCAAAATGGCTCTTTAAAGAGGAACCTGCATTGTTACTGCGGATTTGCAAAGAGTGGAAGTTTTGCGTCCAAATGTGACCTTGACCACAACCTTGACCTTGAACATGACTTTGGCAATGACCTTGAAGGTTATATCAAGGTCAAGGTGGTTTTTTGAAGGGGAAACCATGTTTTTGACCACGGAAATGGAAAGAGCGGAAAAGTTAACGACCACGGAAATGAAAAGAGCGGAAAAGTTAACGACCGACCATGGTGTAGTCAATTAAGGCAAGGTCAAGTGTGTCATGGTCAAGGTCACATCCGGGCGCAAAACTTCTGCTCTTTCCAAATCCGCAGTAACAATGCAGGTTCCCCTTTAAAGAACCATCTTGACCATGATATGACCTTCAAGGTCATGGTCAAGGTCATAGTCGGACGTTAACTTTTCCGCTCTTTCCATTTCCGTGGTCAAAAACATGGTTTCCCCTTCAAAAAACCACCTTGACCTTGATATAAACTTCAAGGTCATTGCCAAGGTCATGTTCAAGGTCAAGGTTGTGGTCAAGGTCACATTTGGACGCAAAACTTCCACTCTTTGCAAATCCGCAGTAACAACGCAGGTTTCTCATTAAAGACCCATTTTGACCTTGATATGATCTTCGAGGTCATGGTAAAGGTCATGGTTGGACGTAAAATTGTCCGCTCTTTACATTTCCGTGGTCAAAAATAAGGGTTCCAATTTAAAAAAGTCAACTTGACCTTGAAATTACCTTCAAGGCCATGGTCAAAGTCAAATCTAAGGTCACCACTGAATAGCTGGGGAGAATTCCTAAAACTTTTGTCTACAACTTTTTTCTCCAAAATGCATTCCTCGAAAGTTATTTAGCCGTTTCCATACTTTTGGATCACGCTGTATATAATTTTGTAGAACGTTTTCGGAGGTTGAGGGACCTATTTCTATATTTATTGTTATTTATTTGCATATTAGCAATTTTCATGTTCGTAATTATAGTCCGGTTAACAAGATCAAAATTCCGAAAATTGTTTTAATGAGGAACAAATTAAATTAAGAAAATTACTTTTTTAGTTTTCTTGCCAATATATATTATATTTTGAAAATTATTACTTTTAAAGAGCAAGAAATATATGAAGTTCTTTTCCAATTATTCATTCGCAATTATACACAATTTGCAATCATCTACAATTTCTAAATCTATATCTTTCATAATTCTACGATATTGGTTGACTTAAATGTAGATTATTAATTAAAACATATGTTTTCGTAGTGAATTTAATTTGACATAGAAATGTTAATATACATATGGTATGGAATTTTATATTTCTTACTAATTAGTTTATACTTTTCTCTAAATTCCGATTTATTGTCGTTGTCGAATAACTCAATTGAACCGAGTTCTGGAATAAGTTCACTCTTTTTTTTCATGTTTTCTTCAAAATTGCTTTATACTATATAATGTACATTCAGAAAAGCCATCATTATTTTTACTTGCCGTAAATTATTAAGAATTCATATATCAATTAGGAATTACACGAAAAAACCGGGCAGGACACGGACAGGGCTCGAACCTGTGACCTTCGAATTTGCGCTTCGATGCTCTAATCAACTGAACTACGGTGGTTGGTTTCCGATTCCTTTGAATAATTACGACCTTCTGATGAGAATGTAATCGATCTCACATAAATAACTAGAAAAACATTATACCAGATTGCACGCATTACCACAATAGGATAAAAACTTTTAATTATCAAACGACCCATTTATTATTTTAATAGAATATCCCATTACAAATGGTAAGTAAACATAGCAAAAATTTCATGGCGTACCCCAATATTTAATTAAGAGAGTGTCACTTTGAAAAGTAAAAATTGAAACCAATTAAATCAACGTGTAGTTCCACATTCTATTAAATCAATAGGGCATCTAGTTAACATTAATTACCTGTTGCCAAAATAATGTGAAACCACATTAATTTGACAGGTTTTCTATTAAAATCAATGCGACAACAATTTAAACCAAAGTAAAATATTAAAACAATTTCAGGTTAGCTAGAATTAATTTGTGATGTCTATAATTTCAGTACGATTACTTCTAAAAGTGTCACTATATCATATTAGTTCAATGTCTGTTTTATTTCTAAGTATGTTGCAAAAATAATAATATAATAATATAATACTATTTAAAACATTAACTCTATTTATGTTTTATAAGATGACCCTAACATTTTTATAATAGGATATTTATTAATTGTTTACGATCTATTGGCCAAAATTATTTGAAGGAAGTATTGACAACATATTAATTTAATTTTAAGTAATTTTCAATATTGTTCTAATTAATTAGAACCAATATAAAAAAAAAACAATTGATTGTCCAATTTCCGAAAATTGTCTCGTTTTAGTTTGATACCTAATTTAGAAATTGCTAATTGCCTAAATTGCATTTAAGGGGTACTTTTGTTTATTGTTTTTTTTTTTTTTATACAAATTGGTGTATTTTTCAAAATTTTATCCGCCATGTTGGATCGCCAATTTTGAATTTTTTAAATTTAACATCAGATTCGTAATCAGCGACTCCAAAAACCCCTTAATACTAGTTTTCACGAAAAAGCTTATGTCCGAAAGAATATACATAAAGTAGGTGCGGGTAATAAGGCCTAGCTAAGGGAGATTTGAAATAAAATAAAAAGTATGTATCCGAATCAACAAATTTTAATGCTAATTGAAACTTTAGATGAATTACTATAAAGTATAAACTAAAAATAACAACTTCTGCCGTAAACTAAAACAAAATTAAACATTTTTGAAAACCTTGTCAGTAGGCCTTATTATACTATAGTAGGATAATAAGGCCTAAGACTTTGACATACAAAATCAAAATAGGCTTCTTTGATTTGGTAATTGAGATCAATAATAATATATATACATTAATCATGCTTAGTCTTAAACATAACAACAAATTTCTTTGTTTAACAGCCATCAGGACACTCAAAATTCTCTGTATCATCCTGGATCTAAGTGACAAGCTGCTCCATCAAATATTAAAAGGCACTTTCCTGCACTTTTGTACCTGGCTAGGTGCTTCAAAAATTCTTTGAAAAGTTCATTAGTCATATAACCCTTTGTAGATTTTTCTACCAATGATTCCGGTGGAAAGTTGTCATATAATTCTGGCTTCAAACGTATAACTTTAAATATGATCATTGGTGGTATAGCGCTACCAAGTGCATTTACACATTTCGCGATGGTGACACTTTCAGCGTGTTATCCCCCATCTTTGCTTTCTTTGTAATTGCACTCTTTTATCTTTTTTGTCTGCTGGTGGTGAATTGTTAAACAGCAACCTTTCTCATCCATATTATAAATCCTTTCAGGATTACTTTTCAAATCTAGATTATCATAAACTTCATTCAGTCTTTTGGAGTGATCATCAAGGATAAATTTATTAAACTTTTGTGCCCTGGCCGGGTTCATAAACTAAACTTTTCTTCTAGATATTTCCGGATGGCTTTTCATAAGCGGTTTAAACCAATCTTTACCAGCAACTCTAGCATGTTGATTGAAGTTGTGCTTGATGTTATTAAGCTCACAAAATGTATAGACCAAGCATCGGAGAATCCGTGGTGTCACAGGCACCTCATAATTCTGCTAACAAGATCAACATCCTGGTCGTCACTGAGTAAGGATTTTCGACCTAGTGTTTTTTTTTTTTTTCAAACTACCAGTCTGGAGCTGATTTCTAATGGTTCTTCTGGGAACTTTATACCTTCAGCTTTACAGGTGCTCAGCATTCCTATTTGAACTGTCTGGACAGCCGACACCAAGTCTTTTTCAGACCACAATGCTCGTTTGGGGGGCATCGTGGTTGTAGTCAATAAAAATAAGAATATATAAATAAGTAAACAGTTGTTATTACTTATTTACATTCCTAGCATTTTGAAAAAGACATAACATAAACTGTAAAACAGTAAAATTTTGATACAGAAAAAATGAGGATAATAAGGCCTATGGTCAAATTTGGTAGGCCTTAATAACCGCTGGTAACGTGCGTAAGGAAAAACTAAAAAGAACATTATTCGGATCATGATATGTTATTCAAACATCAAAGGTCGTAGAAGCATGAAATAATAGAAAATTATAGTGCAAAATTATATATACATATAAGTGTAATATTACAAAAAATACTTATGATTGATTTGGACGATTTCTTATTATTCGTGCTGCGCAACCGCCCCTCACAATGAAAGACACCGCACTAGTGGCAGCGAATGAGCTAAAGCGTCGCAAAAAGTTGCAGGTGCCATCGATGAGTGTTAGCTACCTGCGATTATGACCTTGAGCGACATCGATCATTTTAAATTATATTTTTGTTACTTAGGCTTTATTAGCCGACAGGCCTTATTACCCGCACCTACCTTAATTTACGTATTAGTGCTTGTTGTTTACCACCTTGAGGAGATTTTTTTACGAAAACGCAAAAACAGGGCAACTTTATTTTTCAAAATCTTATGTAAAAAAAAAATTTCAATAATTTTTAACTAAAACTGTTATTTTTGTGACGCAAAAATATAAAAAAAAAATTGTTTTTCTGCAATAAAAAATAAGGATTGCCACTCCCGAGAACCAGATTACTTACAAAAGGGTAGTATATTTATGAGACATCATTTCCATTTTGTTTCATTCGAAAAAATTCATTAGAACTTGAAATATTTAGGAAAAACTGTTCTTGGTGGTTTTCACCCCTAAATGTACTTATCCGCAGATAAAAAAAAAAAATACGTGTCTCTTATTTTTCGATACTCTATAAAATATTTCAATTTCATCAAAATCGCTAAGACACACCTTCGTTTCCTTGTTAGTTATATTAATGATTTTATTATAATGGAAAAACAAATCTGAAATATCATTTAATTAAGAGTATATCCGCCGTCCTAGAAATTAATGAAAAATACTCTAAAAAGGGTAGTCTATTTTCACCCGGACCCTTCTCGAAAGAAGGGACAAAGTGACTATAGTCGGGGTGCCAGAGGTTTTCATTTCGTTGTTGGACGGAATTTGATGAAAAATGGCAGAAAGGGAAGGTCATTGCCCGTACAGTGACCCATTAAAAAAGTTAGAATGAGCGATGTCGGGAAGGTACTTTGTTATTGCAAAATAACTTTGATAACCCGTTATTTTTCAGTTTTCTTGGAATAACTCGAAAACGAAGCGTTTCAGCGAAAAATATTAAATACAAAAGTTGTTCAGCTGATGATTTTACGTAGGAATACGGTTTTTTGATTAATTAAAAAATTGTTTTTCCGACCGAAAACCAGCAGAAAAGTAACAAAAATGCAAAAACAATAAGCATTAAAAAATAAAGGAAAAAAACGATTTCCATCGTTGATATTTGGGTTATTGATAGGTATTGGTATTGTTAACCAAATGCACCCGGTCCGGTTTTTCAAAAACAATATGGCGACCTATTGCAACATTGTTAAGTTAAAACTTTGGAACGCTGTAAATTCTGCATGAACAAACGGATCTTGATGAAACAAATTGGAATCGGTAGGTATTAACGGCATCTTTGAGTGTGCCAAATTTAAAAATTTTTCAACAATTACTTTTTTTGTTATTAACCAATGTGTATTCGTAATTTCGTCAATTTACAACATTAAGCTTTGCAACAAAATGCATCAAATCATCAAAACTCGCTATTTTCGCGTTTTTAGTCACCACTGTAGGATGTTAAGAGTAATCAAATGCATTTTGTTATTGTTGTAATGTTGTAAATTGACGAAATTACGAAGCACAGCAAATGGTTTTTGGTTAATAACAAAAAAAGTAATTGTTGAAAAATTTTGAAATTTGGCACACTCAAAGATGCCGTTAATACCTACCGATTCCAATTTGTTTCATCAAGATCCGTTTGTTCATGCAGAATTTACAGCGTTCCAAAGTTTTAACTTAACAATTTTGCTATAGGTCGCCATATTGTTTTTGAAAAACCGGACCGGGTGCATTTGGTTAACAATACCAATACCTATCAATAACCCAAATATCAACGATGGAAATAGTTTTTTTCCTTTATTTTTTAATGCTTATTGTTTTTGCATTTTTGTTACTTTTCTGCTGGTTTTCGGTCGGAAAAACAATTTTTTAATTAATCAAAAAACCGTATTCCTACGTAAAATCATCAGCTGAACAACTTTTGTATTTAATATTTTTCGCTGAAACGCTTCGTTTTCGAATTATTCCAAGAAAACTGAAAAATAACGGGTTATCAAAGTTATTTTGCAATAACAAAGTACCTTCCCGACATCGCTCATTCTAACTTTTTTAATGGGTCACTGTACGGGCAATGACCTTCCCTTTCTGCCATTTTTCATCAAATTCCGTCCAACAACGAAATAACCCATTTTTTGAACCTCTGGCACCCCGACTACTAAGTTTGTAATTGCATCCCCGTCAACGTATAAATCGGGCTCGTCATTCAATTAGCTGAAACTTTACCTAATTGGACGCAGTAGGCAATCAAGCGAGAGAGTGAAAGCAGCCCAGCATCCGTGGTACCCGGAGCCGAGATTATGTCGAAGATCAGATCATTCATCTGCTGGCAGGAGCCGACAGCCCTCGGGCTCGGCTTGGTCGGGGCTTCATCTATTATGAATCTAGCCATTCATTACACAGTACAGCCAGAAGTACACACAAATTGTGCGTCTTGGGTAATTTGAATAAATCATAAATTTAATTCAATGTCTTAAGAACGACGCGCCGATGTTCGCCCAAGATAAATGAGCTGCGGGAAAATTATTTCGCTTGCGTACGCACTTCTGTTTTTCGTTTCGACGTATGACCCTAAATGCGTATTTTCCTTTGATATCATTTCGAAGAGACGACGACGGCTATTTGGAGCATCTAAATATCTAAGTGCGTGGATAATGTCTTCGATCTTTAAGTCTCTTATGCTGGATGATGTCGTCTTTTCGCTTCTGCTGGACCAAAAAGAAAAAAAAATGAATCAGCTATCTCGACGGAATATCTAAAATTTGCTGAGCTCGTGCCTGATGAAATCGAGTTTTTGGTGCGTGTGGCAGAGAAATTTTGCAGACGGACAATGATTACTTAAGAAAATTGGATTTAGAAATTTACAAATTAAATTATAATCTGAGGCGATTCATTCCTTTTTAATGCGAAGGGTGGGGGGCTGTGGGGAGAGCTTCCGATTGTCCTTGGCTTTCAAGGAACTTTTATATCCATTGCCAAGGCCTGGAAAATTCAATAACACGCCCGCTGCCTTCGCGCTGGAGGAAACCACCCGAATTTATGCAAATTGGATGATATTGCTAAATAATTTACATGAGACGTACCGGTTGCCGGTCGCTCCAAGTGCAAGAGGTCTGGCGCTAATTGAAAATTTAAGGCTTTCTCTAGGCTGTCAAAGACAGCAGCTTCAAAGGGAAGTTTCGGTTTCGCAGGTCCTCGCAGGAAATTGCGTTACATTTTCGAAGGAGGAAGCAGCTGGATCTGGATTATCCCCGGAGTGGTGGTAATGCTTGTTTAATTAGGGATCTTTTTACCTGATTCCTTACCGGAGACCAGTACACAGTAAGCAATTTTTAGTACCTTTATTCTTGGTTTTTCAGTCAAACTTTATACCCTAGCGATCTATATAGATATCCCCATACAGGATCTCTATCCAGATTAAGGGACATTTTAGAAATATTTAGAATGTTGCAAATTTCAGAGCTTATGAATTTTTATTTAAGATACTAGCTGGGTTACCCGGTTTCACCCGGCGTTGGGTAAATACTCACTAATTAAACACTTCTCAAATGTTCTAGTTTGTTATATCCTAGAAATTGTTTCAACCAGAAAACTCCTTTATGGATCCGCTATCTTGAATTTCCAAATCTTAATAATATTCAAAATTAGTGGTCTTAAAATAATCATTGTACCAATTTTCATTCAAATCCGTTGAAATCGAGAACTTTTGGTCGCCATATTGGTTCCGCCATCTTGGATTTGTAAATTTTGATAACATTCAAAATCAGTGACCTCAAGATATTCATTGTACTAATTTTCATTAAAATCCGTTGAAATCGAGAAATATTGGTCGCCATATTGGTTCCGCCATCTTGGATTTGTAAATTTTGATAACATTCAAAATCAGTGACCTCAAGATATTCATTGTACTAATTTTCAATTAAAATCCGATGAAATCGAGAAATATGGTCGCCATTTTGGATCCGCCATCTTGGATTTCTAAATGTTGATAATATTCAAAATCAGTGACCTCAAAACAATCATTGTACTAATTTTCATTAAAATCCGTTGAAATCAGGAAATCTTTGTCGAATTTGGACAGCGGATTTGTAATCCCCATCCCGCAAAACCTCTATGTACCAATTTTCATGAAAATCGCTTCAAATTTAAAATTTTCAGCCGCCATCTTGGATCCGCCATCTTGAAACCCTACGTATTATCCGAAAAAAAATTAGCCTATATGTTAAGTCGGAATATGTACTACCTTCGGACAAAAAATGAAAAATATCGATGGAAGCGTTTAGGCGTGATTGAGCAACAAACAAACAAACAAACAAAGAAACAAACTTTCATTTTTATATATATATATAGGGATTGCCACATTTTTTTCTTGTGATGGAGAAAGAATGTAATATGCATCTTTTTTCTAGGCATTTTATAAGAGTCTAGTCCTTTGGTCTATTCTTTTATATGTCAGTCAGGCAGATTGGTTCGGCTTTATACTTAATAATTTTCCTTATAATTTTTTTAAATGATCTAAATTTTAACATTTCTTGCCTGTTCTTGCCCTACTATATAAACCGGCTGCTTAATTGTAACTCAATTTAAACTTCCGATTAGGTTTAAACCAGCACTGAAAAATAAAAATTTGTCTTAAATTTCAGTTAAAACTTGACGTTGAGCAGAGAGTTAAATCTTACAAAGAGAAGGCACGTACTTGTCATCACCGATTTCGCTCAAATTTATAGCACATGTAGGGCTTGGCTAGAAATGAACATACCCAAAGTGGGAACTTTAGATGGCCAAGCGTTTAGAAAAGAATAGTATAATAAAAATCTAAACGTGGCTCTAAATACCATTCATTTTTAACACTTTTCCAAAGCGACAGCTAGTGTAGTGGTAAACGCTCGGACTCGTAATGCAATGGTCACAGGTTCGAATCCCTGCGTGCGGAGATTTTTTTTTCGGACCTTTTCCAATTTTTATAAGATTCTGGTCGCAATTAAGCGAAGTAATAAAGTTTTTTTTTTTTTATTTATTTATTTATACGCAAAAGGCATAGATAAGGAAAAAAATTGGGATTGCAGACTTTTCAGCAAAGGATTGTAATTAAAGCGCATGCCAAAAGAATTTTTACATTAAAATTCAAAATTTTATTCTTTTACATGATGATGATTTACATTTGTTGGGGTGATCACATTTTATAGAAAAATAGTGTTAAAAAGTGAAAAAAAAACTTACATTATGATCATTTTTAAAATTTTGTTAAAAAATAACTAAGCTTCGCAGAAAGTCAAAACGGTCGAATGAAAGATCTAAGCTATGTACAATATATAAAGTGTAATTTAAAATCGGTTTTTCAAGAAAACGCCCCTATTTTAGTCTTAATTCAATATATGTTGTATGAGAAAAATACATTTATAAAGGAAATGAATTTCTTGGGATCTTTTGCTGAAGTTTTTAAGGTTTTTGTATTTTATTTAATAATTTAACAAAAATTCCATTAAAGGGGAAAACCACATTAGAAAGGCAAAAAGCGTTTTTGGGGAAATATGCAAAATAAATTTTGAAATCATTTCAGCCAGAAATCACTGATTTATTACCAGTTCTCCACAGAAGGTCTTCACCCGAATTTCTAGTTTGCATTCACCTCTGCGGTCGTGTTTTTTTTTACTAGAAATCAAAAACAAATTTTTGTGTGTATTATTAATATGTTTTGCAAGAATATGAACTAACCTGCTTAAAGAAAGAAGTATCAATTCTCATCGTTCTTTTGTATAAACAATTAAATAATGATATCTTCCCAATTTTTAGTTCATATTCTTGGCAATTCAATAAGCTAAATATTTAAACAAATTTTAAAACGATCATTCAATTAGTTTTTGAGTAATAATGCATGTAAATTAAAAATCGTGAATGGCAAATAGTTTCGGAAAGACTACGAATTTCAATCTAAAACTTTGAGAGCAAATTCTTCATATGTTTTGCTGACGATTTATGAAATAAAAAAAAATACTAATAGGGGTACCGGTTAATTCGTGCGGTTTTTTTCGAAAATTGAAGCTTTATTGTGAAAAAATGGTTACAAATTTAATATTCAAAGTATTGTCCATCGCTAGCTATAACCTTTTCCCATTTTTCTGGCAATTCACGAATACCCTTTCTGAAAAATTCGGCCGGCTTCTCCGCCATCCACGAATCGATCCAATTTTTGACTTCTTCATAATTGGAGAAGTGCTGGTCAGCCAGGCCATGTTGCATTGATCGGAAGAGATAGTAATCGGATGGCGCAAGGTCTGGACTATACGGCGGGTGGGGTAGGACATCCCATTTGAGCGTTTTAAGGTAGGTTTTGACGACCTGTGCAACATGTGGCCGAGCATTGTCCTGTTGCAAAATTACCTTACTGTGCCTTTTTTTTTTTTAGACGATCGGAAATGGTTTGTTGAGCGACGCCAAGTGATTTTGCAAGTTCTTCTTGCGTTTGGGATGGATCTTGGTCGAGCAGTGTCTCCAATTCGTGGTCTTCAAACTTTTTTGGCTGTCCGGGCCGTTCATCGTCCTCCAAGTCAAAATTGCCACTTTTAAACCGTGCAAACCACTTCTGGCACGTACGCTCAGCTAGAGCATGCACACCATACACTTCCACCAAAATACGATGACTTTCGGCAGCCTTTTTCTTCATATTGAAGTAATGAAGAAGTACTCCCCGCAAAAACACTTTATTCGGCACAAAATTCGACATTTTCAGAGTAAAAAAAAGTATTGTTGTTTACGCTTCAGCTAAATGACACATACTGATTCTGAAACTATATGACAGTAGCTTTCCAACACATATACATATATGGAAAGGTGAATCACTGGAATATAAAACAAGTTACGCCATCTGTTAGAAAACCGCACGAATTAACCGGTACCCCTATTATTTTTAAAACTGTCTAATTATAATAACAAAAAACTCCTACATTTTACAATATTATCAAAAATGGCTAAAATATCGCTTATTTCACAATTTAGAGTTTTTTTCTCAAAAATTTCTACGTGGTGAAAATTATTGGTTTTCAGATTCGTAATTAACAACCAATATAACATCAAAAAGAGTTGGTAAAATTAAAAAAAAACGTTTGATTACCTGCGCTTTGTAGATTTGTGCTATTTTTATTTAAATGCACTTTTTACCAAATTATTTTGTGAACATTTTTTTTTATAACAACGAAGAACATTTTACAAATCAACATGACAAATCGCGTTTTCATAGAAATTTCATAAGCTTGTTCGATATTCTTTTGGGGAAAGGTAAATGTAAGGTGGTAGCATTATGTGAAATTTTACTTTCGGTGATTAATGGTTACTAAAGCAATAGCAGTTTTACTATAACAAAATTGTATTTAGACATATAATGAGTATTCATATGCACCAAGATGAAATTAAGAAATAAACGTGTGCAGATAAACATTTGTTTGTAGTAAATCCTTACTTCTTTTAGAATGGTGTTCATCATCATCATCATCATCAATTTTCCCCTATTAAGAGAACTAAAGTAGAAAAATATTCGCTCTCAACCTCAGGCTTTAAGATTTTTACTTGACCGGATTATAGGCATTCATAAATGCAAAATGCTAATACCATTTTGTGAGATTTACTTTTTCGTCTGCTTGCAACCAAATGGTACAGAACTTAACCTGTCCTTCAACTTGAGCAGTCCGAAAAGGGCCTAGACAGATACATACATCCCCTGTTACAGATATATCTTTACGAAGCCCCCCTCCTCCGATATGGACCTAAATGCCAAGAAGATTGTTGATCTCACATTGATGGGAATATAAAATCAAGATGCCGCCTCTGACCATACCCAAGTTTGGCATGTGCAAGAACGAGGGTATTCCATCCGTTCGGGTTCGGGGGGATTTTCTTTTTCATATTTTGCTATTCAAAGCAGTTCCTGGCCAAATGGAAAGGTAATAAAATGAGACTTGATGAAGGACAGCTGGCGGACGAGCTCAGAGGAGGTCCCTTTTGCCCTTCGACGGTCGCATTCGTTCGTAAAGGGAGACAAAAGGGACAAAGACAAATGTTAATTTGGACAGTCCTGTTGAATTTTGCCATCGTTTCAGCTTTTCACTAGATTCCTATTTATATATTGGGCTCTAATGTCCCACTTCCTAAAACAGATGACGTTGCTTTATGTCCCCAGATAAATTCCCATTTCATGGGACTGGGCATCGCAAGTTGGTACCGAAAAGCAAAGGTTAAATTTATTGATTTGGAAATGTTGAATATACGCAAAATTTCATTTCAAAAGCATTTTCGGGCCTTTCGCTGTATTAAAGGACCATATTAGATATCATTATCCAAATTCCTATTATTTTAATCAGAGATAGAAATGACATGCCCAAAATAAGCTCTAATGTGTGTGTGCTTCAATATTAATAGTCTAGTCAAAATAGACCTTGTACAGAAAGGGGATTTTTTATATTTTATTTAGAATAATGATTTAAAAATCTTTATAAATTTCAAATTCCATCAGAATTTCTCCGAGGTTGAATTTTTATTCTGACTTTACTATAAGCTGCAAAGACTTGATTTTAACTAACAAATAAAGTCGTAAAATCTGCGAAATATTGGCAATTTTCCATTCAAAAATATGTTGTGGACATGATACGAATATTTTCCGAGTTTTTACGCTCCTCGTCATATGGGTTTATTTATTTCACACTAGTCTTAATAATTTGTAAGTCCCTATAGTCTTTTTCGTCGATACTCAACACACCAAATTGAATAGCATGCCAGCCTGGGCTCAATTTTCGTTATTTTGGCCATTCTGTTAATTTGTGAACTATTTTATGTAGTCACGCTCTTTTTGTCTGGTTTTCATGTAGATTTTCGTGCCAAGCACAACATGTGGGAGTTCAATAAAAATTTCAATATATATTTTTTTTTTACACCGACACAAAATAACGAGAGATTGGAATTTCACAAAAAGATAGTGGACAAATGAAAATGAATGCAATAATTATCTGGGAACGATGTTATTGAATTAAAGTCACAACACCCCAGAGAACAGGATATAATTTTTGATGAGAAAGACATCATGGATTAAATAAATTTATCAAAATGTGGGAAACAGAAATGACGAATAAATTGCAGGATTTAAATGTAATGGGAAAGTTATTGCTTTTGATGTGAAAAATAAGGATGGTAATTGTAAATGCGATATAATTATTAACACATTCGGTGAATTAATAATGAGCTGTCTGTAGAATATAATTGCCTCGTATTACGCTGATTTTCAAAAGTTGTAAAAGTAATATATTTATTTTTCAGTGCAATTCTTTTAAGTCGTTTTAACTACCTTAATTCTTGGGATGGTGGAAAGAATCTCTAATCCTACTAATAAATGTTTAAGTTGAAAATATTCGACAATTCGAGGTATAGTTTAATTTTTGTTTAGTTTTTTTCGAAGAATATGCTATAAAAGGGTGGGCAAACACCTGGTTTCTTTTTAAAGAGCCTATAAATTAAACACTGTTCAATATTTTTCAAAGTTTATTGATTTATTCAGAAGAGTAAACATTCCAATTAGTTATGATTTCATTTAAAACTTCCTCAGCTGGCTTACAAGGAGGGGGCATGACCTTGGGGAAACAGATTTGAATGAAATTTGGCCTAGTAGTAGTACTTCATGTGGGTATACTAGTCATAAAATATTTCCGTCCAATACCCAGTAGTTGCGGAGAAAAGCGCACCCGAAGTTCACCGTTTACTATATGGGCATTGGACGGAAATATTTTATGGCTAGTATACCGACATGAAATACTATTACTAGGCAAAATTTTATTCAGATCCATTCCCCCAAGGTCGTGCCCCCTCCTTGTCAGTAGTAACCCATTCTGTAAACACAATTGTGCACCACATTTTCGATATTTTGTGTCCATATTTCATGAATAGCTTAATTAAATCAGCATAATATCGACCTTTACCGACACCCCACCAAAAGAAGGTCAAACATAGTACTAATTTTGGAAATAAGTAATTTTTCGGCATTATTCTAGCATAAATCTATTAATTGTAATATTGCGGAGATATGATACTTTGTTTTTGTTATTATTTTGAGTGTGAAAGAGCCTTCCATGTCAAAACAACATGTAATTTAAAAAGAAACCAACAGATGGCCCGCCTTTTAGAAGGTATTTGATTTTGCATCGATATAAAAAACTTGATAAAAATAATACCACAGTAAGACATTGATTTGACAACAATAGCTTCATCTACCTGAAACTTTTCCTTCAATAAAAGCAATTAAATAACCAAAACAGTCCCATACCTCAGACGATAATATTACATTTTCAAATTAAAATCAAGGGAAGAGCTCGAGCGCACATTGTTCGAGCAGACTGATCCCCTCGTCGACATTTATCACGTTGACATCTTAATTTATTAAACAATCTCTGCGGCCACATCTTCATCTGCGACAGCTCCATCCCTGCGGTGGTGCAGAGAAGCATTGCTTCGAACTGCTGTTAACAACAATAAATTTCATCGATTGACAATTCAATTTTAAACCGCAGCAACACCGTCCCAAACCCTCTCCTTTGGTTGGAAGATGAAATGAAAATGGCAAACGATATCCAGAATCTCCCCTTTTAGATATCTCTCTCTGTACAAAATAGACCATCATCCTGTGGGATAGACGAAGCTGAATGGGGAGGAGGCGGTGGGATGCTAGATATAGAATGTTGTTTTAACGCGTTGATTTTAGTTTTGGAAGTTTCAAAATGTGCTGATCCACTTGCAATTCGATTCAAACTCATTCCTTTGAATTTCGAAATGGATGGCAATGGGGAGCCATTTAAAGGGGAGAAAACCTTAGCAATAAATCAAAATCGATAAATTGTGGACAGCCAAAACTATTCAGAGAGAGAGGTTTCTAGAGTCCACTTAATGGGAAAGGAAATAAACAAACAAATAAACAAAGGCCCTAGAATGCACCCGCAAGGAAGAGTCGCAAAGAAGAGTGTTGCTCGAATTGGAAGCTGGGACTGAAAAAGGAAAGGTTCGACGGTTTTCAGCGGGTTCATGCAAAAGGCTCAAATGATAGGAATAACTAAAAAAAAAAACTTGATAGACTTGACTGCAAATACTTCAGCAGCATCCAGAGATCTCGTTTCCCACACCCGCCAACGAGAGAACAAAGTTGGACGTGTGCAGGAAGAACTCTGGACCACTTTCACACAGAAGCCTTAAAATGCGAATGGGAGTTTTTGTTATTTTCTTAGAAACACTTCAAAAGAAAAATGTGGCGCCACAACCGCCCACCTGTCCACGTGTCTGTGGTTACCGCCCCTTTGGCCTTTTGTGACCGCTCCCCTCCTCCGCCCCACCGCTGGAAGGGGAAATTAAATGGTGAGTGACTCACAAAACCTCATGGTTTCGATGTCCAACAGAATAACAAACATGAGAATGACCAAGTGCTTCGATGTGCTAAATAAATTACGCTTTTGACGTCCGATGCTGAATATACGCCCGTCACACTTTGATAGCCAATTTGGGATTAGTGTAGTCCTGGCCAGGTTCGCCTGGTTCCTGGATGAATGGCGGCAGCTCGCACCGAAAAACAAAAGATCCAATTATAAATAGGGCAGAGTTCGGCCAAAGGGAGCATATTGGCGCGAGTCCTGATCAACTTCTGTATGGGAACTTCTGCCACAATTCGACATTGTTCCCCGCGCTGAAAGACCTTATATATTTTAGGGGCAATTAGGGTCATGTGTGTTTTGTCCAGCGCCGTGGGATTCGCTACAGCTGCTGCTTTTGTTACAACTTCTGGACTGATTCCAAAATTTTTGCTTTGTCATTTCACTTTGATTAAATTTCTATATCTGTCTATTGTAAGTGGAAAAAATATTTAACGAAACGACGCCTAATAGGTAGGAAAATAAATAATCATCCATTCCCAATTGAAAGATGATTTAAGCATTTCTATTCTTAGATTCTGCAATGAATTTGCTTGTAAAATTTTTAGTAACTTTTATACGCCTAATCAGATAACAATTATAAAAAGTAAAGTAAATCCAAAATATTACGATATTTCCAAAAACGAGATATATGTTTTCTAAAACACAATTCTAAAAGCGTTTTCATATTTTGCTTTTTTACGAGTTTATTCTTTTATAACTTTTAAAACATTTCTCAGAGTTCATCCTTGATAGAAATTCTTAAAAGTATGTTTTGATCACTGTCTTAAAATAAATTTGTGCTATATTGGATTAAGGTTGAAAAATATATTAGTTACTCTGATAGTTCAAACTTTTCCATGTTCATTTCATGTGTTATGTAGTAATCAGTGTATGTATGTTTCAAGATGCTATGCTATGATTATTATAAAAATAAATTAAACAGACATTTTATATAGAAATTGAATTACATAATCATAGAAAAAATTGGTATACATTAATATTCAATATTCAAAAAATCTAATATTCTTTAATATACAAATTTCGAAAAAATATGACAAAATTCATATTCCTAACGTTTAGTTATTTTCATTATTTTCAATGAATGAGTTTTTTCGGTACTTCTTTTTAATATTAACTCTCGTTTTTAATAATTTTTCACAATTTTTTCAATATTGCTCGTGAATCAAAATTGTTGGAAATTCAAATTTTTATGAATTTTATTTTTTATTTAAAATCTTAACTTCGTATCGAAAAACGCGGGAAATAGCTGGATTTTTCTTAAGATGCTTTTTCCAATCGTATGCAATTTTTTATTTTGATATTATGTTTAAATAAATTTATTTTAAATTTCAGATTCAAAACTATTTCACCAACACAACCTAAATATAATGTTTTATTACAGAATATCAATAAATTACAACCAGAACTGTCGATTGACACTAAAACGAGCAGCAAAGAGTTTAGAGAGAACTAACTAAAGAAATACATCTGGCGTACCTCAGGGCAGTCCTTTTGGACCATTATTGTTTATAATTTACATCAATAATGTACCAAATTGCAATAATTTCGTATAATATCTGACGATCGTGATATGTTGAACTCTGACTTAGCCGCCTTTTATAAATGGTGTTCTATAAATCATATTTTCTGAATGTATTGAAATATGTATGTATATATGCATGATCTTTTCTTCACAATTTTACGATAGACGGATATTCCCTCTATAGACTTGACAAAGCGAGTCATTTGGGTATTATATATAACTCGTGTTTCTCTTTTGAAAACCACATAAACTATATTATTAATAAAACTAATGCTGATATGGGTTTTGTGAACGTGTGTTCTAAGGTGTTCGATCATCTTTATATCACTCGTTAGCTGCGTTTTTTTCAATCGGATCAGGATCTGGATCAATCTCTTAACATTGAAATACAACAACAACTCGTGATCCACGCTTTCATTTGGATTAGAATCAATGATCCGCAAGAAGTGGTTACAAAAAATTCTACGAGAAGTGCTAGTGTCGGATGAATAGTTCGGAAATTTCTAACAGAGTCGCTGCTGTAGTTTTTCTTGTCTGAAATGATGGCAGCAATGAAATTTGTAGTCGATTGGTTCTGAGCACACAAAGAAAAAGTAATTTATAGTAGCAAAATAAATCAAATCGTTTTTCTGATTATGGGATTTAATACAAAACAAAACTTTGAAGGCCATTTTTGAGTTTTCTTTGACGAAAGCTGTCGTCTAATTCCCAATTCTTATTAGATTAGCAAAAACAGGAATTCCAACTCCTCGAACCCAAAATCGTGATCCCGGTGATTAATCCGAATCGTTTTTTTCATTTGATCCTGATCCAGAGCCAGATCCAGATGAAAAAAACGCAGCTGTTATTGTACTCTACTTTTGTTAGACCAATACTAGAATATGTTAGTCTGGCTGTTGGTAGTTTTCATATATGGAAAATGACATATTGATCGTATTGAGGCCATATACGTATCACGCTTTTTGAGGAATTATAATTTCTTGCAATTAAAATACCATCGTACTAAGTATGGCTTTAATGAGCCTATGTCTTCGATGTCATTCAATTTGTAGTAAATTTCATTAATCTTTATATCTAATCTATATCATGTAATCAGATTGTTGATGAAACTGACATAAATAAATAAACTTGTATAACACGAAAGAAAAAAACCTCATTTCATTAGTGTCCACTTTGGGGCATTTCACGTGAAGCGGACAGGGAAAAAAAAGGTGAGGTTCTGAAAATCGACCACATTCGGCCTATTTGTACTTCTAGTAGGTATGAATGTGCACGCAAAATATTTTTTTTGTATAGTGTATATTTACCAAGTTATAGGTTTCTAAAGAATGGTCGTTCATTGGTACAACAATTTATTGAAAGTACTTTTTCGAATATAACAAATTTACTATAAAATATTTAACATAGCGATACATGTTAAAAATATACTGTTCTTTTTGACAGTAAAAAAAATATTGAAAAATTATTTTTTTTCATATCTAAAACCGGAAGTAAACTTTTCAAACCAGAATTAAAGTCACTTCGACCATTTTTTTTTTCTTTTTTTTTCTTTCAAAATATAGCTTAAAGAATAATAAAAGTACACTAGAAAATTTAAAATAGGATCTCTATTAGTTTAGGAGTTACATTGAATAATATACACCCGCGTCGCAAAGGACGTGAATTCTTGCTACGTGGGTGGATATTATTCAATGTAACTCCTAAACTAATAGAGATCCCATTTTAAATTTTCTAGTGTACTTTTATTATTCTTTAAGCTATATTTTGGAAGAAAAAAAAAGAAAAAAAAAATGGTCGAAGTGACTTTAATTCTGGTTTGAAAAGTTTACTTCCGGTTTTAGATATGAAATAAAATAATTTTTCAATATTTTTTTTACTGTCAAAAAGAACAGTATATTTTTAACATGTATCGCTATGTTAAATATTTTATAGTAAATTTGTTATATTCGAAAAAGTACTTTCAATAAATTGTAGTACCAATCAACGACCATTCTTTAGAAACCTATAACTTGGTAAATATACACTATACAAAAAAAATATTTTGCGTACACATTCATACCTACTAGAAGTACAAATAGGCCGAATGTGGTAGATTTTCAGAACCTCACTTTTTTTTCCCTGTCCGCTTCACGTGAAATGCCCCCTTTGTACGTCAAATTTATCGATCATCTTTCAGATTCGCTGAATTAATTTTGTTTTCAATAAATTAAAGTCGTCTTTGTGTGTGTGTATGAGAAGCGTCATCCATCAAGGAAGAATCGCTTAACTATCAACCCAAAAGCCAAACACAAGCCCCCCGAAACTTGAATAGGTGTAATCTGATAAACATGAGTAAGAGTTCCACGTCATCCTAAAAATTTTATCGCTTCATCGTCTCCTTTTCTTCTGTAAACTTTGATGACGCCCGAAAAAAAGTCGCAAGCCAAGAAAGGGCCGAGGACGCTAGAAGAACAAGAAGAAGATGAAGAAGAAGAAGAAAAAAAAATTGAAAGCCATTAACGACGCTGAGCAGGCAACTGAAAAGTTTTCCGTTTCGCACTTCCCGGCCATCCCAGCCCACATATATCCCAGATATTGTCATTTTGAGCCATTCAAAAACTGAATGGGAACAACACACACACGAAAATCCTGAGGCGCTCTTCCCGGCAGCCTTTCGGTTCACAGCTCTCTAATCTGAACACATGTCCTCGGGAGGACATGAAGGATCAATCGTAACATATTTGTGTACACAAGAGCCAGAGAAAAAAAAAAAAAAACGAAAAGAAAAAGAAAAATAACCAGGAAGTGGGTTCGAACGACCCAGAGAAAGGGTCCTTTTGCGAAAACCTTTCAAGCTGAATTTATCTGAAGGGCCACTGTATAAACACTGCCACCATTGGCACGCTTTATTACAGCAGCGACGGGCCCCTAATCGGTCCGGAGATTAATTTTCTCTGAATAAGAGATTTTCACTCATCACTTGGCGAACATAAAAAAAAATAAAACTTTTTTGTCGCCCGGTCCATTTTTTTTTTCTCCGGCCATCTGACAAAAAAAAAGGTCATGTTTGGGGTGTGGGAGATGAGAATCCTAGTCACTGACCTTCGGGAAGGAAACTCAATTGTGGCGTATACTGTGTGATAAGTGCTGCCATCTCTTGATTGTCTGATACAGTTTAGCTGATGTGTATGAATTCACTTTTGTATGTATAATGGCAGAAAATTCTTTAAAAAAACTTGAACAAAATCCGTAATTCCTTAACACACTATAAATAAAAGCTGATGGGATTGAACAATTTTTTTTCTATCGATCCCACTCCTGTTTGATAATCACGATATATTTGAGTATTTTATTAGTTTCGCTTTATTAATTAACAATAATTCAAAACAAGTATAAAATGATTGTAACATAAATATTAATGGTTTTAAATGATTAATAAGCATTATATTCATTTAATAAATGATTGTTTAGAACAAAACTTTACTACAACAATAATTATATTAATAATAAGTTTTAATACACATGGTTATTACAAAGAAATTATTATATATATTTATTACATCAATATGTATAAAAGTTCGGTATGGTAGGTTGCAACCGATTTGCACCAAATTTGGTATACGGAGGTTTCTGGGGTTTCTGTTCACGAATCCGAATTTGGATTTGCAAAATTCAAGATGGCGGATCCAATTTGGCGGAAGTAGTTTTTTTAAATCGGACGATTTGCACCAAATTTGGTGTACGGGAGTTTTTGGAGTCACTGATCACGAATCCGAATGCTATGAGCATTTTTAAGGTTTCCCTTTTCTGCTGCATCATTTGATTGACAATGTTCAAAATTCATATATTATTCAATACGATGGGCATACATCTCTCATAACCTTCTGTACGTTCGTTGTCAGCGACCGCAAAAACTCCCGTGCACCAAATTTGGTGCAAATCGTTCGATTTTAAAAAAACACTTCCGCCATCTTGAATTTTGCAAATCCAAATTCAGATTCGTGATCAGAAACCCCAAAAACCTCCGTATACCAAATTTGGTGCAAATCGGTTGATTTTCAAAAATTCGGCCGCCATATTGGATTTTGGCAACCTACCATACCGAACTTTTAGGGACCCATCAGCTGCAAATTGCGAGAAAATTCGACCCGATCGGTTGCAAATTTTTATTTTTGCAAGCTTTTTTTACTGAACATTCGATTTTGCTCCGTCTTCCGGCCGCCATATTGGAGCCGCCATGTTGGATTTAAAAAAATACCACATGGCTTTCGAAAGTTCTCATTTAGACGAACAATTTGATCCCATATTTATCTCAATCGGTTTATTCAAATTTTGAGGGCGCCGGTGATACGTTTGACGTGAAATGTCCCATATATAATTTTTTATACTTTGTACCTCATAAATCATAATACTCCTCTGAGACATACATATTCTGAATTTATGATTACTGAAAAAGGGAGACATGATTTCTAAACTTGAACAACATTTTTGTAATTAAGGAGATTACTTTATAAAAGGTTAATTCTTTTCACGTGAAATTCGTATCTTCGTAGTTAAAAATTCATTCATCCTTGATTAAGATGATTTGTTATAAAAAAGTATTTTTAGGAGAAAAAAAAATTATGAAACTTTATGACAAGCGCTACATGAAAATATGAACTTAGATGATTAAAATTTTATGAATAGGGGGGAATTAAAAACAAACTTTTCGCTCCACCCTACAATTCACTTAAATTAAAAGGTGTAAGAAGTTGTCCTTCACTGTTTTGGACAGGACTACATTCATTTGGGCTTTACAATTTTGGGTCTTTTAAATATTTGATCCGATCCTCTCCATCTGATGCGATATCTAAATGAAAAGGAGCCGTCAAGTGCTAACCCTAGAGTTCATCCAATTAGAAAAAGCAAAGATCCAATTAATCAACAGCTTAGCGAAGGGTTAAAAACTTTGAAAAGAACCTAAATTGACGACGTTGCCCTGTATAAACATTTATTAAAATTCCACCTTGTCGGTCACAAAAAAAATAAAAAAAATCTGTCAAGGTGAGAGAGATCCCTCCCCTAATTTATACTCCTGAGAAAAAAAATAAATAAAAATTCCAGGAAAAAAAAAAAAACATTTTCAATGAAAAGCCATGAAATAAAAACGACCGAATTACAAAACTGAAAAAGAGGCCCAAAAGTATTACAATGCAATTAGAAAATTACTTTAGATGCCCAAATGAGGATAAAAGGTAAACGAAGGCGACCGAAATTAATCAAGGGAAAACCTTAGGGTCGTTGTAATGAAAAAAAAAATAAAAAATAAAAAACTGTGTATAAAAAGGGTAAGGCTCTGGTAATGGGATTAAACGAGTAAGGCGCATCCTGCAGAGAGAAGAGGAAAGGGCTGACACATTTAAGAGGGTTTCAGGACCATTTTTTTATACCCGGAAAAAGACCAGAAGGTGTGCATACAACAACACTTTCTTTGATCTCGCGCCAACAAATTGCTTCGGGTACCTGTCGAGCTCCTCTGAGAGGCTCTGCTTCAGTAAGTCGCCCTTTTAACTAACTATTCCCTAATTGTGCCAAGTAATTTCGTGTTCTCCTAATGGGGCCACATTAATCAGACAAAATCCCCGAAATTCGTGGAGTACCTGCGATGACTGATATTAATTGGCACCACCAATGAACACGTCGACGAAACCGCCCTCTGACGCGATTAATTTCATTTTCGCACTTGTTATATTATATATAAGGGAAGTAACTTCCCGAAAATATCTCGTTAGATATACCACAGCCCTTAGGGTCGTCGGCAGTGTGTGGTGGCAAACGAATAAACGAACGTACAGGAAATCAGTGCTCAAGTAAAGCCCCCTAATGCGATGTCAATTTGTATTTCCTGGCGAGCATTTTCCCATCCACCATCACACGTGGTTCGAAACCACGTTCGAAAACCCGCGAGATAGGTGCGAAGGCAGAAAATAATACAGTGGTATATGACGTAAAAGCCTACGAAAATCGGATTAAATCTCTTAACAAATAGGTTTCCTCCTCAGGCTCACTCGGATACATCGTGTATGTCACGGTGGCGAGCACAGCCTTACGGAGCGTCTATATATGCTCGTGTGAATCGACCTTAAGGGCCTTTTAAACTTCGAGGAATGTTCATTATACTTTCTGTATTTCTTTCGTCTTTATTTTCTCCCACACCTGCCCTCATCAATGAGGGATTAAATGAAACTTTTCTACCGAGAGAAGGATCCCTTGAAGTATGCCATCCATTACAGGATTTTGCCCTTGTGCAAATTCCATTTATTTTGATCAAAAAAAAAAAAAAAGGAACATATAGGTGAACAGAATGGTTTAGCTAAGGTACTGACTATATAGCCCCAGAAACTCATTTCGTAAAGTTTCCCTTTCTTTTCTTAGAAAACAAATTCCACAAAATTTCATTTCCTGGAATTATTTTTTACTTTGGAAATGTAAAATCCATATAGAAACAAGTTTATATATAAACTTTAACATATTTAATATAAGTTTATAAACTTGTTTCTAAAAACAGCAATAAAATAATACTAATTTATATACCAGTGCCAGTGGTTCAAAACTCATAATATTAATATTTTTGATTAGCCAGCGATTTGAATCTTACAGAAAATTTGGGATATCCTTTTTACGAAGTTTTTTTTTTTCGAAAATAAGCAGAACTAAAATCCAATTCCGATCTCAATGTTTTCTTTCTTATTTTTATAATATTGGTCGACACCAATTTTCTACAGAAGAAGTCTCATATCATGTCTATAAGATTTTTTCCGTAGATTACAAATTCGTAAACGAAAATGTCCTATTACGTCACGATTTCGAAAAAAAGTTTGAAAAACACAAAATAGTGTATTTTGAAGATTTTTGGAAATTAATTAAAAAATAACAAATTGTCGCAGAAGCTTATAAAAATGTACCTCAAATGAAAATTTTCATTTTGAGCCTTTAGCTATTATATTAAAATATAAGAGACTTTAAAACTTTCTGAAATATACCGTGAAAGAAGATCACAACTGGTACAGGTTCATAAAACTCTTATTTTGGTACATGCTTGGTAATATTCTATAGATTAATGGTATTTCATATATCTAGATTAGGCTTCCTTTTGAGTTATGATATGAGTTTTTATCACCTTTCATTATTTTCTAATAAATAAATGGCCAGAATACAATATTTTGTACTTTCCAACCATATTTTGCTCAAAAATGTAACATGATAGTGCATTTTGGTTTGCGAATTGGTTATCTACGAGAAAAAGTTCTATAAAAATGATATATGCCTTATTCTATAACAAATTAAATATTAAATTTTGGTGACAAATGTTATTTAAGATCTTGGTTGTTTCAAAAAAATTTAATTATATTGATTTTTGTAAACCTTACTTAGGAAATTTAAGAAGTTAGTCAATCCAAATAATAAATAAGTGATAATAATAATACGGGGTGGGCCATCTAACGTTTGGAATTGGAATTATAGGTTATTTTGAGGTTGGGAGGTTTGATGACATTTCCGATGTGACAGAAAGTTAGTTTTATGTTTGACATTTATCGTGAAACTGGATCGTTGTTGGATAAAACAACCCGTGTGCGTACACGTCCAGTGCGCTCAACCGAAAACATCGCCGCTGTTGCTCAGAGTGTGCGTGAACAACCATCAACATCAACTCGTCATCGTTCTCAAGAATTAAACATTTCATGCAGTTCTTTGAGAAGAATTTTGCATAAAGATCTCGGTATGAATGCGTACAAAGTTCAATTAGTGTAAGAGCTGAAGCCGCATGACCATCCGATGCATTTTCGGCTTGCTCAATGGGCCGAAGACCGCTTGATCGAAGATGGGCATTTTTACTGAAAAATCATCTTTTCAGATGAAGCTCATTTCCACCTCGGAGGATACGTCAATAAACAAAATTGTCATATCTGGGGCTCAGGAAATCCACACGTCATCGTGGAGAAACCAATGCATCCACAACGAGTGACTGTCTGGTGCGGATTTTGGTCTGGCGGCATTATTAGGCCATTTTTCTTCGATTGCGATCGCTACCGCGCCATGCTAAGCGATTTTTTGTTTCCCAAAATTGAAGAGTATGACATAGACGACATTTGCTTTCAACAGGACGGCGCAACGTGCCACACAGCCAACGTAACAATCGATCTTTTGCGCACTGTTTTCGGAAATCGCATAATCAGCCGAAATGCTGACGTCAATTGGCCACCTCGAAGCTGCGATTTGACTCCGTTAGACTTTTCTTTTGTGGGGAGCCGTTAAGGACAAGTGTTACGCTAACCATCCAGAGACGATTGACGACTTGAAACGTGAAATCGAAGTTGCTACTGACGAAATAGAGGCCCAAACAATCGAAAATGTACTGAAAAATTGGACTGATCGAATAGGGTATTGTAAGGCTACCCGTGGCAGTCATTTGAATGATGTTGTCTTCCATTCCTAAATGCAAAGGTTCAATCTTTCTAATAAACTCATAACTTTGAAAAAATATTCATTTGTTTTTTTTTTATAGCCGATTCAAATTCCAAATCTTAAATGGCCCACCCTGCATAATAAATAAAACTAACTAAAAAATCGTACTAAAACTATTTTGACAGCACGATTATGTCAAATTTACGATTTTGGTTGGAAAAATTATGTACTATAAAATGAAAAGAAATATCCTACTAGATTTTTGGTTGGTCAGGGATGCTTCCTACTATATGTTGAACTACATAACTAAATATATTATTGGTCCGAAAATATGGTTGAACTATTAAATTTAGTAAGTAGCGTCTAGTGTTATTGACATTTTGAACATTATTGCAGATGTAGATATATTTATTTTGATTAATTTGTGGTAAAAAGATTTTTTCACTATACTATGTATTAATACAAATACAATTAAATTTTAAAAACTGCACAATTTAATTTATGGCTTGCGTTTCATGTTATAATTGCTATAAATTTATAAATATGTTGTGTTATATTTCAGCAGATGGTATAAAGTTAATACATAAAATTTTATAGATGTTTTTTAAACGTTCCCGACCCCTTTTTGGGTTTGAAGGTGCCAAAAGAACCTTTAGCTAATAAATCTTATTTTACAATTTTATATTATTTGCTAGATTATTATTATTTTATGGTAGTAATCCCCCTAAACCGCAATGAGTGGGATCGTTTTAGTTTCAAATTACTTGGTATTATATTGAGGCAAGGCTATTTGCTAAAAACTACTGTACAACTACATTAAAATTAAGTATTTCCTTGTTACAAGTAACACAAAATAATTTCCCTGGAGCTTACAACATAATTTAAATCTTACAGAGAAAACGCTAATCCCCAAAAACCCCAAAGCAAGCTAAAGGCTTATAATCCTCGGGTCTATTCTCTCGGTAAATCCACTTAATTCACTATAAAGCACGCGTATAATTAATACGTAATTAAAAAGATAAACAACCCGCCAAATTTCAAGACACTTTTCTTTTTCGACTCGTATGCTTTTCATATGAGCAGGACTGTTTCAGGACAGTGGAAGAAAACAAAAAAATTCCCTACGTCGCGTTGGTCGTTCAGCGACAGATTTTCAATAAGATCTCTTCGAAAACAAACAGTTGCGGAGTCTCTTTTAAGGACTGTTTATCGTCTGGTGCAACAGCACCACCCTGTGAATTCCCGTGGATGCCAAAACGTATCCTAGAGAATGTCGAAAAAATTAAACCACAAAATCGCAAGCACAAACCTCTCGTCTCATGAAAATAGAGCTCGAGTCCGCAGTTTGAGTGTTATCATAAGCGCAGTATACTGAGGACCTTAAAACCCATTTCAAAACCCTTTGGTTGGGTTCGGAATGGTTTTCGTTGTTTTAATTTAAATTTGCGTTTTTTTCAGAAGGTTTTTTGTGTACCTTAGCAGGGCATAGTAAACACATATTTTATTCGTGGTAGTCAAGTTGCACATTCATGCGACCAACACGATAGCTTTTTTCGTGTCCACTTTTAGGGTTTTTTACGGTCCTCCATCGTTCCAGAAAGCTCTTTTGCCACCTACTCGGAACAATGTCAGAATACATCCCTTATTCTGTGGTGTTTTTCATCGTTTCCCGGTCTTTTACCCAATTTCACACAATTTTAAATTAAAATGGCATAAACACCTTTGATGCAAAAAGGAAAATCCCTCTAGTAGTTTCGATGGGAATTACAGCACCTGTGTCTTGTTTGACGCTTTAAATTTGAAGAATATACGTTTTAATAACGACAGCAGTACTAAATTTTATTTTAATTTTTACCTTTTGATAGATGGTTATATTTATACACTAAGAATCTTAATTTCGAGCAAGATCATATAATGTTTAAATGTAGACTAGCAAAAAAGTGTTTGATTTGAAACATTTGTAAATTTGGAAAATAATAAAAACCTTAACATGCTTAAAACTACTATCACAACCCAATTGGACGTAGTTCTAAAATTAAGGGATTTTCAGAAAATTAGCACTCTTCAAAGAATTTCTTAGCAATTGTCTTAGTTTTCACAGCTTTAACTTCTACTTCTTCTGAATCGTGTAATTCCGAGGTGGAGAAGTGCCATGGTAAATTAACAAACACCTTGATTATTTTGTTTTGCTTAGTTTGCAACTTCTTCAATTTGAAATATTACTTTGTAAATTACAAGCTTGTTTTCTAAGTTGAGCGTTGAGGTTCTATTTATGAATAGACACGATATTTTAATTAGAATTTTAGCCTTTTTTATAACATATTTAAATAATATAGCTCTGAGAATTAAAATCTTTTGTACATGAGAAGAATCTGCCTGTCTTCCATTGATCGTATCTTCTTTTATGTGAAAAAATCTGTAGATCAACTAGTTCGTCAATCTTATAATTTGTAATTCCTTTTAACTGATTTTTGGCCTTAAAATAGCGACCTTTGCATAAAAAATTGTTATAACTACTGCGGATCGGACCGGTCGACTATAATTTTTAGAGAAATTTTTATTGATATCCAATCATCCTGACAACTTTCTGTCTGATCTTGAAATTGTAATTAAAGCAAACATTTCTTATTATAATAAATAGTGACCTAAAAGTAAATTTAAATAATAAAGCCTTTGATTTTTCTTTTCACAACTAGATGTAAAATATATAACTAAATTTGTTTTTCGAGCACAAAACATATGATACAGGGTGGGCCATCTAACGTTTGGAATTGAAACTATAGGTTATTTTGAGCTTGGAAGATTTGATGACATTTCCGATGTGACAGGAAGTCAATTTTATATTTGACATTTATGAAATGGGTCTCTTTTCGCTTGAACAAAGTTGGGAAATATTAAAAACTTATTTCCAAAGTGGTGAGTCTTCTACTCAAACTGTAAGAAATTTACGGAAAAAATTTCAACTCGCCATCGTTCTCAAGAATTGAACATTTCACGCACTTCTTTGAGAAGAATTTTGCATAAAGATCTCGGTATGAATGCGTACAAAGTTCAATTTGTGCAAGAGCTGAAGCCGCATGACCATCCGATGCATTTTCGGTTTGCTCAATGGGCCAAAGACCGCTTGATCGAAGATGGGCATTTTTACCGAAAAATCATCTTTTCAGATGAAGCTCATTTCCACCTCGGAGGATACGTCAATAAACAAAATTGTCGTATCTGGGGCTCAGAAAATCCACACGTCATCGTGGAGAAACCAATGCATCCACAACGAGTGACTGTCCGGTGCGGATTTTGGTCTGGCGGCATTACTGGGCCATTTTTCTTCGAAAATGAGCAAGGAAACGCCGTTACAGTGAATGGCGATCGCTACCGCCCCATGCTAAGCGATTTTTTGTTTCCAAAAATTGAAGAGTATGACATAGACGACATTTGGTTTCAACAGGACGGCGCAACGTGCCACACAGCCAACGTAACAATCGATCTTTTGCGCACTGTTTTCGGAAATCGCATAATCAGCCGAAATGCTGATGTCAATTGGCCACCTCGAAGCTGCGATTTGACTCCGTTAGACTTTTTTTTGTGGGGAGCCGTTAAGGACAAGTGTTACGCTAACCATCCAGAGACGATTGACGACTTGAAACGTGAAATCGAAGCTGCCATTGACGAAATAGAGGCCCAAACCATCGAAAATGTACTGAAAAATTGGACTAATCGAATGGGGTATTGTAAGGCTAGCCGTGGCAGTCATTTGAATGATATTGTCTTCCATTCCTAAATGGAAAGATTCAATCTTTCTAATAAACTCATAACTTTGAAAAAATATTCATTTGTTTTTTTTTTATAGCCGATTCAAATTCCAAATCTTAAATGGTCCACCCTGTAGTTTATTTGATAGAATTTCCTAAGAAGATAAAGAATTAGATGTATGGTCTCATATGATTTTTAAAAAGAAATTATTAAATTTAATGAAATCCCTGCAAAAACTAACGAGATTTCATAGAAAATTTAACTTAGAAAATGCCTTAAAAATAACATCGAGAAAAATAAGAAAAAACGAATTCAACCTGAAGAGAAAAATAACAATCAAAAGAAAATTATCAATGATCACCGTCTGTTCTGAAGTATTTTAATCTAAATTGACAAATAAACGTATCACAAATTGATACAACTAAACTGAAGTTTAGTTTGGCTTTCCCAGCCGATTACACATTTTTGACGTTAAGTTGGAACGTGTGTAGTATATATCAGACTACATACAGTTTACAGACTTTTTAATAATCTTTTTTGTTGGAAGCGTAAAGAATTTTACTAGGAATATCTGAACATCGATTTGATATATTATCCTAGACTTTGATTTGTACAAACTTTTCCTTCATAAGTCGTAAAGTGTATCAATGAAAAATATTTTTTTTTGTGATTCATTATTTTTTAAATCCCAAAATAATAACGATATACATATATACGTAAAATTTTTCAACATTTATTCTACATTCCGTTTCATTTTGGCTTTTGCATTAAAATGGAGTGGTTTTTCTTAAAAAATGATTCAAAATCCTCTGGCAAACATCCACCTTTTAACCGAAGAGTTTCTTTTCTGCTCAAACAAATATACCTAGCTTAAGGTTTCATGGTTTGGTTGAGACTTTCCTGTATCTTTCATTTTATCCAGAAACTGAAGCTATTCCGTCACCCGGATGCACAAAAATTGCATGCCTTTGTCGTTTCCGCTGAAGAAAAGGTAATGCACGAAAATTGTTTAAAGACACAATATTTGCACAGCGTCGCTGAAAGGAATTTCAATCTTCTAAAAGAAATGTCAGCTGCACGGATGCAACTACCAGATATATATATGTATATAGTGTCTGCCTTCAGATTCATAGGGAATGTTCCCTGTTGCACTGATGCGTTTCGCTTCGTTATCCTGTCTAGTTGCATCGTTTCTCTGGGAGCAAAAATGGTATCCAATAAATGTCAATTTTTCGTCTTTGTTTACCCGTAGTTCTTTGGAAGCTTGAGATCTAGATGAGATGGTGACATATGTCGAATTTCAAAAAGTGCATGATTTCACCTCTGATAATCCAGAACCTGTCCCAAAATGAATAATTTATTCCGAGAAAATTTCAATTTTGCTATATTTTGATGAGTTCATCCCTAGAAGATGAAGAAATTAAAAATTCCACCTCGAATACCCACAGTAGCAGGGGTATTATTGGTTTTCGTAATTATTCTGGAATTTTCCAGACAGACAGACAGACAGACGATGGTGCGAATGCAAAATGCGATGTCGACGAGTAAGGATTACGTCAGAGGTATATCTGTCTATCTGTCAAACCACGATATCTTGCACATCATCATTTCATTGTGATGACAGACATCAGTCAGGGCAAAATCCGTCATCTCCGGGTCCATCCCGCAATTTAGGGGTGGAAAAAAAAGAAGATTTTCAATTAAAAGTTGTATTTTATGAATTTCCAGACGAGGGCAGTCCCGGAACCCCGGCTAAATTAGTCCCTTGTCGATTTTAAAAGAGGCTGTTTGACATGCACACAAGAGGAGCCCTCGTCTAGCCTAATTATGTCGCAGGGATCCGGGGAAGATAATTAATGCGACCCGTGACGTATATACAATAGAATCCGGAAGGGCGGGAGTGACACGGACTCTACTTTAAGGAAGAAGAAGAAGAATCACAACGAAAAAAAAAACACCATCCCATCAAGAAACAGGAGAAGATTTCAAATGAAGACAGTGCAAAAGTGGCGGAGAAGAACGTCGAAAAATACAAAAAAAAAAATTATCCTTCTCAGGATGGCTGGGATTTTTTCACGTTCTTCATGAATATTCAAGGAAGCGGAAAAGCGGCCAGATCGTTTATCATTCAGAATATTAATCAAAGCGAGAAATCCAAATTGGACGACATCCCGTGACACTCGAAAGTGTGCCTGACAAGGGCCCCCCTATACAAAAGAGGAGCTCTGCTCGTGGTGTTTTGTAATCCCGAAGGATTTAAGAATTGTTCGCTTCCGGGATGGCTTAAAACGAGGCTTTAAGCCTAATGGAGTTTAATGCTTTTTTAAAACCTAGCAATTACGCTACACTAGTTACATTTGTAGCATTATGATTGGTGATTAAGGATTTTTTATATTTAAACATAATTCACATTAATTCAAAAATGTATATATAATTTCATTTTGACCTCAAATTAGATAAATTACCTCTTTTTTGGTTCTTTATCTTATGATAAAATTAGTAATATTATAACGATTTTGCTGCATCTGACGGAAATTTGTTTACGATATACTACACTGGTTTTATTTTTGTGTATTTAATATATGTATATTTTTTACACAGCAAATTTAAATGCAGTTTTTGATTTATTTTTTTAAAGAGTTTAATTAGCCCCTTCCCACCTTACTTAAGGGGGTATCCCACTCTAGAACGTTCAAAAAATGATTTTTTTTTTTTTAGTTTTGAAAAATTCTGTGTTCTTTCCTGAATCGTTTAAGCTATCTATTGCCGCGAAATTTTAAAAGCTCGCGCCGCTACAGGCGATTCTGTGCGCAGCTTCGCGCTCTCCACCACTCTTAACTTTAACTTAAATGCCGTTTTTCTCAAAACACCGTCTTGATGAATGGTGTGCAGCATTCTGAGAAAACCATTCATCCGAAAAATTTCAGATTTTGGTACAAGCTGTGTTAGCTTTGTCTCTATGACCTAAGTGGAGTAAATCAAGCATTTTTACATTTACATAGCTTGTATCCCATGTTTTAACAG
Source organism: Dysmachus trigonus (assembly GCA_949715965.1). Lineage (NCBI taxonomy): Eukaryota > Metazoa > Arthropoda > Insecta > Diptera > Asilidae > Dysmachus > Dysmachus trigonus. The sequence continues at coordinate 69,938,791 of OX454323.1, forward strand.
TAGAAAATCAACTAAAACATAAAACTTATAGTAGAAAAAATTAAAAAAATTAATAAAATTTTTTTTTTTTTTCAAAATGTGCCACACTCATGCCATAGCCACATATATAAAGAGTACTAATGTTCAATCTCATAATTTTCAGATTATTTGTTTGGCTGGTATCGTGCACACAGTTCCTAAGGTATGAGTGCCAGTAGCAGGCCTGCCCTGACCCAACCAATCAATAAAAAATTTTCTTTTTTTTCTCAAAATATTGATTAAAGATCATATAATAAGAGGATTATTATGTTTAACTCTAAATGTTTTGTATTTTCTTGTTCAACTCCATGAAAAAACCGTTCAATACAAGGGCCTCTAGAGTGGGATACCCCCTTAAATAAAATCCTATGATATCTTATATGGTGTGAAAAATTGTAAAGTTAAACTCCTGACGATTTTCAGATTTTTGGAATAAATAATTCTAGGAGTGTTCCATCGCATATCTTAAATCATTTAATTAGTCTAGAAAATAGGGGAAGGAGGTATAGATTGTTTGATAAAACTAACTTGTTTCAAATATTTCTATAACAAAAAGCAGCACACTTTTTTTTTTTTTTTACTAAAACTCTAAAGAAATATGAGGGAGATCTTTTTATTATGATTGTAATATTTTAAAAACTTTTTATTAGCATAAATAATTTAAAATTGTAAAAAGTGTAACGTGTGAACTTTTTTTGAATTGTTTACTTTTAAAACATTTTTGAGATAGGGTGTTTTTTATACTCATCATAATGATTTTATCTTTTGAATGTGCGGAATCTAAAAAGTCGTTTATGACAAAAAAATTGGCAAAAACTATCCAAATACTTTCTAAAACTATTAAAGACATGTTCTAACATTTTATTTGAAATTAATTTTTATAAAATCCTCTATTGTTTTTGGGTTAATTTCATAGCAGTGATATTTAATGTAGCCCCATAAAAAGAAATCACATTGAATGAAATCTGACAAGCTATTCTATTTCTTTTCCCCTAGCAAAGCCTGGGTACCCTAGGACAATAACTCGATCGCCATAAAATTTATTGATGACTTCAAATACTTCTTGTGTGCGATGAGGTGCTGTTCCGTCTTGAGTAAAATAAAAAGAGACCTCTCTTTTTTGCATGACGAAAAGATTTGGTGTGTAACATCCCTTTGTACATCTCTCCGACGACTTAAGATCCAAAAAAATGCATGTGTACCTCAAGGGAGTCATCTTGGTCCTCTGTTATTTATCATTTATATTAATGATATATTCGCGTGTATCAAACACTCAGAAATTTTATGTTACGCTGACGATGCTAAGATTTTTCGTGTTGTGTCTTCTGTACGTGATTGTGAAATTCTAAACTCTGACTTAGACTCATTCTATAAATGGTGTTCTATTAATTGTCTTCCCCTTAATGTTGACAAGTGTACGACTTTGTCCTTTTCTCGTAAGAGAACTAATATTAGCTTTAACTACACGATAAATACCTGTGTACTAACCAAACTTGAAAAGACAAAAGATTTAGGTGTGTGGCTAAACTCTCGTTTTACTTTTGACGATCATATTAATGTAATAGTTAATAAGGCGAACTCTACTTTAGGTTTCGTTAAGCGATGGTGTAGCGAGTTTGAAGATCCTTACATTACGCGTCTTTTATATTGTACGTTCGTGAGGCCTATTTTAGAGTACGCCTGTTGTGTTTGGTCACCTTTTTACTTTACTCATATTAATCGCCTGGAAGCCGTTCAACGTAGATTTGTTCGCTTTGCACTTCGCGGTCTTCCTTGGAGCAATCCTATTTTACTACCTCCGTACTTAGATAGGTTTAAACTTATAAAACGTGACACCTTAGAACATAGACGCAATGCCTCCAAAGCTGTCTTTGCCATGGATTGTTTGCAGGGTGGTATTGATTCTTCTGCGTTGCTCTCGTCATTTAATATGTCCATTCCTTCTCACTCCCTGAGGAACCGCGAATTTTTCAGCGTTCCTTATCATCGCACTAACTACGGTTTCAATGCGCCAATTGCATCTATGTCTCGTGTGTTCAATAATAATTATGATGTTATCGATTTTCATTTATCGAAGAAAACTCTTAAGACGCATATTATGTAGTTGTCTAGTTCTGCATTGTATTTTTTTCCATAATTTCTTATATATATATATAATTTGTGTATTTTTTTAGTAATCAGCCATTTGATGAAATTGAATAAATTAAATTAAATTAGATGGTTCACATTAAAATAATATATATCATTAATAATTCATGTTCTTCACTATAATTTTAAATGAATGGTTTGTATTAAATAGATTTAATTTTGTTATAATAAAATGGACATGAAATGAAAATGTTAAATTTCCTTTATTAAAAAGTATTTACATTTTCCCAATCTCTCCATTTGTTAAAAAATAGTGACTTATTAGTTTTTACAGATTCCTATTGGACATATATACAGGGTATACCAGAGAAAAATCTAACAATATGTGGACAGATTGTTTTCATATAGTCCAACTTTTTATTATCCTCCTTTTTCTGCTATTAAATTGTGATGCAAAATTGAATAGAAAATAACGTAAAAATATCCCCAAGTATATTTTCCACTCGAATATCCGTAATAAGTTCGCTCACTTTCGATCTTTGCTGCCAATATGAAATTCACGAACGTAGACAAGAAAGTTGTACGATGGTGGGCGCTACAAAAGGCTCTTTAGTTCGGTCATGGAAGCATTAAAAGCAATGAAAATGACTCGAACTGGAGCAAAAATGAATCCTAGTTAGAAAATATGCCATGGAACCAATTAGCGGGCTACAATGAGCGCACAAACTTTAAATCCAGTCAGCATTTGTTCCAGCAGTGCCGCGCCAGACACAACCACTGTGGAACAACAAACTGCAAAAAAAATTTCAATTTCCTTGATGGAAAAATCTCTTTCGCTACGTTCGTTATTATGGAGGCACAGAGAAAAGTCGATAGCATTGAACCATCCCTCGGGAATCTCGCGGCAACTTTGGGTTCTGACGTGGAAAATGTGTGGAGTCTGGATATCCTCCACTAAGGGAGGAAATGTAATCGTAAGCGGGGTAAGCGAAAGAAGTAACCGGAATTATACTTCCTCTTTCTTAAAACGTACTCCTCCGACCTAGCTGCCGGATTTTACTTCGTTTGTGGCCTCCTTTTTTGCGAGGAGGCAAGAAATGTTTTTGATAGAAAAATGGAACAATCGGAATATCTTCATTCATCGCGTCAAATAAATTCGTTGTGGGTCTGTAGGTTTATATGTATATAAGACTTCTGTGGCAGTGGCCTATTCATTCAGGCACACTGCCGGATATCGTGATGATGGTGAAATTTTTAGAGGAAATTCAATTTGTCACGATTCCAAGCTAATTTTCATAAATCAATTCTATTTTTGTCCTGTCCTGCTGTTTTATTCTATCACACAAAATGGTCATGTAATTGTAAATGGCACAATTATTGCGGTGGATAACAAAATATCCAAGGAATTACGACAATCGATTATTAGGTAGGAATTATACACTATAGTTCTATTTCTATATTACAGCTTCCATATTTTAGTCAACTCACAAATTGTAACTGATGTTATTTGCAAATATCATAAATATTATGAAGGCATCCAATTTTAACAAAACAAAATCTAATTTTCTTTGTGTATGTTTTTTTTACACTATTTATACTATATAATAATATTGTTAGACTTTTGGCCAATCATAGAAATAAAAAGTTTTCAATTGTCTCCAGAAAGTCCCGAAGTCAGACCACCGGGATCACTTGATTAAAATTAGTAACAACAATCTAAATTTAACTTATAAAATTGTATGTTCCTAAACAAAATAAATCTTGGCATCGGCAAACAGTGCTAACATTAAGAAATGTTTAATAAACTTTATAAAATCAATAAAACCTTATATTTTTGTGTTTAAAAATTTTCAAAAAAATTGTTCAGGATGTTTTTTTCAACTATTTATTTTATTAAAATTCATGTATTTATTTTTATGTGTCTTTTGTAATCGAGAATTGTAATATTGAATTTTTAATTGCAAAACCTAACAATTTCAAAGTTGTATCAGTTAATTAAAAGATGAAAATAATGTAAGCTTAAATTATAAGATTTTAAAATATTAATTTTTACATAAAACAAATATATATATAACTAAGTAAAAATTTTCATCCTGCTTAGCGCCATCAGTACAATAATAGATTTTCTGTATTGTTTTTAACTTTTTTTTTAATTTCCGAAATAAACCTCGGATTTGTGATCAGAGACCCAAAATTTTGGCGTAAATCTGTTGATTTTCAAAATTTTCGTCCGCCATCTTGGGTCCGCCATTTTGAATTTTGCAAATCTGACTTATTTATATTATTCTGAAATCGGAATTATTTTTAAAAATTTCGTCCGCCATATTGGATCCGCCATTTTGAATTTTAAATCTGACAACGGATTCTTATTCAGCAGTTTTTTTGAGGTTAGAATTTTTTTTTCAAAAAACACCAAACTAAAAACTAGACTTTTTGACAAATTTGTTGGTGTGCTCAAAAAAATGTTTACCCCAAAATTTGAAGATTTGTAAAAGAATTCCCCATATATTAATTTTTTAGTACCGTAGTTAAAAAGCCTTTATTCTCATTATTAGAATTATATAATAATTTAATGCAGATCTGTTAACAACCAAAAAGGTTACCGATTTATAACACGAAAAACCTCTGCTGTTCCGTCTAAAAACCGTGCGGCCGTGGTGCAGCCGAAGTGTAGCCATCATTCATTTTTATTAGGGAAGGTACTCAATTTGGCTTGCTATTTTTGTCAAACAAATATTATTTTCAACTTCTGAGATTGTTTTTCTTTCCTTCAAATTATAATCGGCTAGAAATAATAGTTTAGACACTAATTGTTTTGGAAAACTTTTGAATATTTAGGGGCATAACTGTGACAAGTTTCCTCAGCTTTTATATAGGTTAAAAATTTAAAACTACAAATTATCAACCGACGAAAAAAAGGAGGATGTTCGCATAACTTTTTACAGAGTAGTCCGATTTTGATGATTCTTTTTTATTAGATAGGGTATACTCCAAAGTTGGTCCCATTTAAATTTGAGAAAAAAACTCCATCGCTAAGGGTAGGAAAACATAGGGATGATTGATTATTCACCCACTAAATTTTCATCAGTTAAAACTTTGTACTGAGTTATCCGATTTTGATAATTCTTTTTTTATTGAATAGGGTTCAACTCGAAGTTAGTTCCGTTTGAAATTGAAAAAAAAAATTTCACCCCTAAGTAATAAGTAGATTTTAGCCAGAAAAAAATAAAAACTAAAAACTTTTTAACAAAAAATTAAGGCGACGAAAAATTAAACTGAAAAGCAAAAAATTAAAATAAACCTTTTTCTCTTCAACTTAATAACTAAGCTCCTAAACTAATGTAAGTAACTAGCGTTTTCCGGTCTCTGTTCATTAGTATATGATTATTTGATTAATTTCAAATATATATAAGTTTTTACGACAAATATTGTACTCAAAACACGACAAATTTTGTAAGTACACATCCAATCAAAGTTTCAAAATTTCATAACTTCTCTATAAATTGAGTTAATCTTTCTCCAAAAAATTCGTCAAAAGCTTCCTGCTTAAAATATGCAAGTAGTAAAATTCAATAGGGGCGCATCATACGCTAATATGTGCCTTCTCGTACTTGACAACATTCCTCAATTATTTAGGTAGAGTCGCCTTGACAAGTTTCAATTTAGTTTCCCTCCTCAAAGACACTGAAAAGCATTCCGGCGTCTTCTAATAAAAATTCCACCGAAAGGCTGCACGTCCTCGGCCATGCACGCGGGGCAGGCAGGTGAGGTGAGTACACCGGCGAAAACACATTTAAATGCCAAAGTGTTCCCAGGAGTACCGAACAATTTATCCCCTTCCTCGATACACTGATGCCCCTCCTTCAGTTGGATGTTCGTAGGTACACACGGTAGCTTCAAAGGTGGGGCGACGACGACGCCACGTTTCAGGCCACCTCCGATACCACGAATTTTATCTCCTTAGCGTACACCTGAGTTGATGGGCAACAAATCGATTTTCTGTGCTTGTGGTCGGATTGCCCCGCTGCCTGCTCCCCCTGAGCAACTCAGTTGTCCTGCCCGGGTCCCGGGTGCTCAAGTGTGTATCACGTTGACATAATGCGATTAAAAGTTCAGAAATACTTGTAAATTGTTCGGCCTGATAATGTTGTTATGGTTGACGAACTGGGAGCTCGATGTAATCCCGGGAGTGAGTGGGGTCCCTTATCGTCGTGGGGGAAAGTTACTCCCGAATTCACAAAAGTGACGTATCAGTTCGGAATAATTTCAAACTCTGATTCATAAGCATATTGTATTTAAGGATGAAACAAGCCAGAAATAGGTAAATAGCATTAGCATTAGCAATATAGTTTTACCCTTGTTATATAGGGGCATCCTTAACTAAGTATTAATTTGTCAACATATACCCATCGCTTCTATAAAGAGTCCTAATGAAATTGATGATTTTTGGGAACAATCCTCCACTCAAAGCAACCCTTCATCCTCAAAATCGCTATTGAAAATTTTATCTTCTTGATGAATTGTGCGCTCACATAAATTATTATAACTTTTTCTAATATTGCAGGATAATAAAAAAGGGTGCATTAAAAAGTGGGTATCTTTCAATCTCCAATAATATCTTACTTGATTCGTTTATTATTTAATTAATAAAAATTCTGGGTAATAATTTTACATTTAACCTTTTATGATGAAAAAGTTTGATTCCATTTTTTGTAAAAGATGAGCTCTCCTTAAAAAAAAAATATATCAAGGCTTACCCCTCAAGTCCTTCAAAAGGTATTAACAATTTTGTATGATCACAAGAAGAACCAAAGTGGGAACATTTTCTCTCTTTAATGTAGAAAATGTTCAAAATAACCCCCATTTTGACGAATGTAATTTCTCGTTCTTCGACTTCCATATTTAGCAAAAATTCAATCATTGGAGGAGAATTTTTTATTGCATTGCTAATAAATAATAATAAATCTTAAATTCAGATTTTTACCAAGTTATCCTTTTACAAGATTAATTGTTTCAGTCACTGTATGGCACCTAGCGCCGTCCTGTTGGAACCATAATTCGCCAACATTAATATCCCGAAGGTCATTATGCAGAATTTTCGAAATTGTAGACGGACAATGCCCAAGTTCTTGCGCATGCCTACGAATCGAAAAATTCGAGTATTCAGGAATACTGTCTTCAACAGCTGTGATATTTTCTTGGGAGTACACTAGCCTTGTTGATTACGTGTTTTCATACAACGTTAAGTTGGAGCGGCAATTTTCAATAACACAACAAATAACACGTTCTAGTTGGTCCATAAAATTTATGAAAATAAATTTCCACGATTTGGAATCGTTTCTGAGATGTATATCTTTCCATGATGATTTGTTGGACCTTACCAAATAAAACTGACATTGACATTTACAACAAATGACAGATCATTTGACAGCTATCTCTATCAGAAATGTGACGCCACTTGAAAACATTCTTGATAAGGATTTGATTACATTGTGTTGTTTTGTTAAAATTATATACTATTAAAGGTTTAATAGGTTACATCTGGATTTATGTAAATATCTGAATTTTTACACCATATAAAAAATATTTTTCCTTAACTAATGGTTTAGTTTTTTGTATACCTATGTAGTTTGAATGCTGTAGAAGGGGAAAATTACACTGTTCATTAATCAATTTTAAGTCAATTGAAGGCTAAAAATACCTCTGAAATATTCTTTTATTTTTTGAAACTTCGAAATAGTAAAATTCACAATAGGTATTTCAAATATTTTTATGATAATTTTATAATTTTTTTTATAAATAATATAAACGTATTTTTGTTCCCACTTTTATAATCAAAATTAAATAGGTATCTCGATTTATAATTAAGCTACATAATAAAATTCAAAAGTGTGAAGCTAATTCCTTTTGTAAGTATCTCAACCCAAAAAACATTTTTAATCAATTGTTTCAAGAGTTCTTTTCGTGCAAGGCTCCTAAACAGATAATTATCTTTCGTATTGAGCTCCTCAAGAATAAAAGAAGAACACAACAAAACACTTCATGGGATTGAAATTCATGCAGTTGGAGCTAAATTGGATTTAATAAGGTTGAGTACGTAAATTTCGAAAACAAGCGTAATCTCTTCCCCGGAAGCGGATCTTATCTCGAAAAAAAACGGCCTCCCTGGAGCGGAGGAGAGGCTCCTTGGTTCCAGCTCGACAGCTTCTTCTAATTTGCTTCCCTACAAGCAGACGAGATTACGCGTGTCTCTCGAATCCAATCAAAATTATTATTGCGCCGGGGAAGAAGCTTAGAATCAGAGACACGGTCCAAATCAAGACGGGAAGGGCTGAAGGAGGCTTTTCGAGAGGTCTTCGCTCCATCCCGAAGGAATAATATGACTACTTGGAGCACATGTCTTAAGTGTATTATCCGGCCGGTGATTAAGCTGCCGCTCCTCCGAGAAATCATAGATGAGCTCGAGCCCCATAAAGCCCCAAAATTCGCAATGCAATAAAATCCGAACAACGACGGGGGCGGAGATTGCGAAAAAGCAGAAACTTCGAAGATGCGTAAGCCTTTGAGGACTTCACTAATTGTCTACGAGAGGCTGCGGGCAAAAGACGAGAAGACGACGACGCACCCGACCGAGACGAGGGTGTGAATAATTACAGAAGTTGGCGAAACCGAGCTTTTCATATAAAAACGAGTGAGCTGTAATTAGCTTTTCCAATTTTTCGGAAATTACGCTGTTGTCATGAGATTTTGTGGCTACGAAAGATTCTTGAAGTACTGAAACATCGCTATTTATGGAGAATTGTGGAGAAATTAAAAAATATACTATACTCTTAGATATATTTCGGAGAAGCCTACTTAAATATTTACAGAAATCTTGAAAATACGTCTCTGAGAAGATTTCATTACGTTCATGGTCCCCAGATCCTAAAATTACCAGGCAGTTTAAAAGTCAAGTAACTTACTTATTTAACTGAGTGGATTGAAGTGAAATTCAACAGAAAAATGCTTTGAATCTCAGCTAAATTCGTAGTTGAATTTAATTACTTTTAAAATAGAAAATTTAAGATCATACTGTGGTGACGGCAATACTCCAGAACTCGCACAAATACTTTGAAATAGTGAACTGAGTGAAAATTCCTAAAATTAGCGCAGGACGTTTTGATATTGTTTTTAGCAGATTTAGCCAAAATTCCCGAATTTTTCTAGACTTTCTAAACCTTCCTGTTTTTTGCCTAGAATCATCTAGTTATTTTACTTAGAGTAGATTTAGCCAAAAATCCCGACCCGGGAAGGCCTTTTTTAGAAAATAGTTTTTTTTGCCTCTGTAGGCTTAAAAAGTACACCGGAATATGTAAAAATTGAAATTCTGCGAATTCTTCCTCTAGACTTTTCTGCTTTTTGCCTAGAATCATCTAGTTATTTTACTTAGAGTAGATTTAGCCAAAAATCCCGATCCGGCAAGTCCTTTTTTAGAAAATAGTTTTTTTTGCCTCTGTAGGCTTAAAAAGTACAGTGGTGGAAATAGCTATAATTCCACTGAGCTTTTTTTCTATTGAAAGCAACTGACTGCTAATTTATAATTCGAAGTGAGCCATTTTATTTCCGTTTATTGTATCATTTCTAAAATCTAACGTAAAAAACAAAAATATCATTAGTTGAAAGCAAAATTTTAAGTAATATTAAAAAAAACAATTTTTAGCATGGAAATATCTATAAATCCACTATTCATATTTTAAGAAATACAATACAACTTTTTTTTTTTATAACGTGTACTGCCTCCATTAGCCTGAATTACTTCGAAAATTCTCGTTGGCATGCTGTCTACCAACTTTTGTAGCTGCGATTGAGAAAGTTGCGCCCAAGCATGTTTTATGGCCGCTTTCAACTCCTGAATCGTTGTAAATTGCCTTCCATTTGAGTAAACCTGCCGAATCAATATTGCCCATAGATTTTCAATTGGGTTCAGATCAGCACTACGCGACGGTCAATCCAAAACAGGTATGTTCCTGGTCTGAAACCACGATTACGTTTCGCGAGATGAGTGGATAGCAGCATTGTCTTGCTGAAAGATCCACTCATTGCTGAGATTATCATCGCCGAAGTCAATTAGGATACTATCCAGTAGTTGAATATAATCACTGGATTTCATTCTGGTAGATATCCAAAAAATGGGTGTCTTCGCTTGGCTGCAAAAAGCAGCCCAAACCATTACCGTACCACCTCCAAATATTGCGACTCATAGCGACCTCTGTATCTTTTCTAAGGTCGTGTCAGTAAAATTGACAGCCATCTGGACCGTCTAAATTGAACTTCTTTTCGTCGCTAAAAATCACTTTCCTCCATTCACTGGTCCAAGACATATGATTTTTTGCAAATCGAAGTCTGGCTTCCTTATGCTGTTTGTTCATTGCCGGTTTTGATATTCTTTTTCTCCATTCTAACGTCCCACTGGTATGCAAAATCTGCCGAACACATCTAGAAGTCACGGGCAACTTAAGGTCATTCACAATTTGAAAAGAACTTAAATGTTTTCTTCCTTTTAACCCAATTATAGAACCCCGGTCCATGTTGGTAAGTTTTGGCGGAGGTCCTTTTTTGTTAGTTTTACCATAATTTTCGCATAAACACAGGAAATTTCGTACAGCTGTGTGAGTTCTTCCATTTCCCAACATCTGAGCAATTCTTCGCAGTGAAAAACTTGCTGTTTTGAACGCAACCACTTTCGTCTGCTCTTCTTTAGTTAATAATTTTCCTGGATAAAATATAGTACTCCTTTTTTTTTTTTTTTGTGCTAAAATATTTAAATTACCTCCAAAATTATTTTTTATATCTTAATGAATCAATAACTCCTTGTTTTAATCCGCCAGCGGCACTTCAACACTTCTGGAATTATAGTAATTTCCACGCGCAATCACAACGAAAATGATTAAAACTCACCCAGAAACCGTTAACACTAACCAATTTGACACAAATTCTGACCAAATTGATTGAGCATGCGCACAAAACCGAGGAGTGCAGTTTTCATTTTTCTCTCTCAAAATACAAACCTTTGGCATAACTTTTATTCAGTGGAATTATAGCTATTTCCACCACTGTACATCGGAATATGTAAAAATTTAAATTCTGCGAATTTTTCCTCTAGACTTTTCTGCTTTTTGCCTAGAATCATCTAGTTATTTTACTTAGAGCAGATTTAGCCAAAAATCCCGACCCGGGAAGGCCTTTTTTAGAAAATAGTTTTTTTTGCCTCTGTAGGCTTAAAAAGTACATCGGAATATGTAAAAATTTAAATTCTGCTAATTTTTCCTCTAGACTTTTCTGCTTTTTGCCTAGAATCATCTAGTTATTTTACTTAGAGCAGATTTAGCCAAAAATCCCGACCCGGGAAGGCCTTTTTTAGAAAATAGTTTTTTTTGCCTCTGTAGGCTTAAAAAGTACATCGGAATATGTAAAAATTGAAATTCTGCTAATTTTTCCTCTAGATTTTTCTGTTTTTTGCATAGAATCATCTAGTTATTTTACTTAGAGTAGATTTAGACAAAAATCCCGATCCGCGAAGCCCTTTTTTAGAAAATAATTTTTTTTGCCTCTGTAGGCTTAAAAAGTACATCGGAATATGTAAAAATTTAAATTCTGCGAATTTTTCCTCTAGACTTTTCTGCTTTTTGCCTAGAATCATCTAGTTATTTTACTTAGAGCAGATTTAGCCAAAAATCCCGACCCGGGAAGGCCTTTTTTAGAAAATAGTTTTTTTTGCCTCTGTAGGCTTAAAAAGTACATCGGAATATGTAAAAATTTAAATTCTGCGAATTTTTCCTCTAGACTTTTCTGCTTTTTGCCTAGAATCATCTAGTTATTTTACTTAGAGTCGATTTAGCCAAAAATCCCGATCCGGCAAGTCCTTTTTTAGAAAATAGTTTTTTTTGCCTCTGTAGGCTTAAAAAGTACATCGGAATATGTAAAAATTTAAATTCTGCGAATTTTTCCTCTAGACTTTTCTGCTTTTTGCCTAGAATCATCTAGTTATTTTACTTAGAGCAGATTTAGCCAAAAATCCCGACCCGGGAAGGCCTTTTTTAGAAAATAGTTTTTTTTGCCTCTGTAGGCTTAAAAAGTACACCGGAATATGTAAAAATTGAAATTCTGCTAATTTTTCCTCTAGATTTTTCTGTTTTTTGCATAGAATCATCTAGTTATTTTACTTAGAGTAGATTTAGACAAAAATCCCGATCCGCGAAGCCCTTTTTTAGAAAATAATTTTTTTTGCCTCTGTAGGCTTAAAAAGTACATCGGAATATGTAAAAATTTAAATTCTGCGAATTTTTCCTCTAGACTTTTCTGCTTTTTGCCTAGAATCATCTAGTTATTTTACTTAGAGCAGATTTAGCCAAAAATCCCGACCCGGGAAGGCCTTTTTTAGAAAATAGTTTTTTTTGCCTCTGTAGGCTTAAAAAGTACACCGGAATATGTAAAAATTGAAATTCTGCTAATTTTTCCTCTAGATTTTTCTGTTTTTTGCATAGAATCATCTAGTTATTTTACTTAGAGTAGATTTAGACAAAAATCCCGATCCGCGAAGCCCTTTTTTAGAAAATAATTTTTTTTGCCTCTGTAGGCTTAAAAAGTACATCGGAATATGTAAAAATTTAAATTCTGCGAATTTTTCCTCTAGACTTTTCTGCTTTTTGCCTAGAATCATCTAGTTATTTTACTTAGAGCAGATTTAGCCAAAAATCCCGACCCGGGAAGGCCTTTTTTAGAAAATAGTTTTTTTTGCCTCTGTAGGCTTAAAAAGTACATCGGAATATGTAAAAATTTAAATTCTGCGAATTTTTCCTCTAGACTTTTCTGCTTTTTGCCTAGAATCATCTAGTTATTTTACTTAGAGTCGATTTAGCCAAAAATCCCGATCCGGGAAGTCCTTTTTTAGAAAATAGTTTTTTTTTGCCAGTGTAGGGCTTAAAAAATACACGGGAAAATGCAAAAATTAAAATTCTGCGAATTTTTCCTCTAGACTTTTCTGCTTTTTGCCTAGAATCATCTAGTTATTTTACTTAGAGCAGATTTAGCCAAAAATCTCGATCCGGGAAGCCCTTTTTTAGAAAATAGTTTTTTTTGTCTGTGTGGGGCTTAAAAAATGCCCCGGAAAATGTAAAAATTTAAATTCTGCGAATTTTTCCTATAGACTTTTCTGCTTTTTGCCTAGAATCATCTAGTTATTTTACTTAGAGCAGATTTAGCCAAAAATCCCGACCCGGGAAGGCCTTTTTTAGAAAATAGTTTTTTTTGCCTCTGTAGGCTTAAAAAGTACACCGGAATATGTAAAAATTAAAATTCTGCTAATTTTTCCTCTAGATTTTTCTGTTTTTTGCATAGAATCATCTAGTTATTTTACTTAGAGTAGATTTAGACAAAAATCCCGATCCGTGAAGCCCTTTTTTAGAAAATAATTTTTTTTGCCTCTGTAGGCTTAAAAAGTACATCGGAATATGTAAAAATTTAAATTCTGCGAATTTTTCCTCTAGACTTTTCTGCTTTTTGCCTAGAATCATCTAGTTATTTTACTTAGAGCAGATTTAGCCAAAAATCCCGACCCGGGAAGGCCTTTTTTAGAAAATAGTTTTTTTTGCCTCTGTAGGCTTAAAAAGTACATCGGAATATGTAAAAATTTAAATTCTGCTAATTTTTCCTCTAGACTTTTCTGCTTTTTGCCTAGAATCATCTAGTTATTTTACTTAGAGCAGATTTAGCCAAAAATCCCGACCCGGGAAGGCCTTTTTTAGAAAATAGTTTTTTTTGCCTCTGTAGGCTTAAAAAGTACATCGGAATATGTAAAAATTTAAATTCTGCGAATTTTTCCTCTAGACTTTTCTGCTTTTTGCCTAGAATCATCTAGTTATTTTACTTAGAGCAGATTTAGCCAAAAATCCCGACCCGGGAAGGCCTTTTTTAGAAAATAGTTTTTTTTGCCTCTGTAGGCTTAAAAAGTACATCGGAATATGTAAAAATTTAAATTCTGCGAATTTTTCCTCTAGACTTTTCTGCTTTTTGCCTAGAATCATCTAGTTATTTTACTTAGAGCAGATTTAGCCAAAAATCTCGATCCGGGAAGCCCTTTTTTAGACAATAGTTTTTTTTGCCTGTGTAGGGCTTCAAAAATACATGGCAAAATTGAAATTCTTCGAATTTTTCCTCTAGACTTTCCTGTTTTTTGCCTAGAATCATCTAGTTATTTTACTTAGAGCAGATTTAGCCAAAAATCCCGGGAAGTCGTTTTTTAGAAAATAGTTTTTTTTTCCCGTGCAGGGTTTTTAAAAAATACACGGGCAAATGTAAAAATTTAAATTCTGCGAATTTTTCCTCTAGACTTTTCTGATAGAAAATTGGTAAAAGAAATTAAAGTAATCTTACATAGAGTTGGGTTGTCCTATACATGTATAGTTCCATGAAACGTTTCCTTTCTTTCCCTAGATTTTGCTTTAGTATGTGCACATAGATCCTAATTCTGATTTCATTTCAAACATCATCGTTTACAGCATGTCATTAAATTCCATTATCACTGTCAGTCACCTGCCTTATTATTAAGAACTGAATGAAAAAGCTATGACACCTAATATCCCATAATCAAATAAGTATTTACCTGTATTATAAAGGTTTCATGTTTCTTTAACCCTTAAAGTGTATCATGGGTGAAATCTCAGCCCAGACTAATTGATCTCATCAAATTTTTAAAAAAGAATCTAATGACCTTTAACAATGATTTTTCTTGCATACATTTACAAGGTCACTATACATTTAATTGCATTTAAGTGTTTTTATTAAATTTAAAAGATATATAAGGATATTCTGAGGTGAAATCAATTCCAAAAATCCATATATACCCATTTATACTGTCTCAAAATTTTGAATTCCCAAATTTTGATACTACGTAGATTCGTAATTAGTGTCCAATAAATGATCACTGTATTGAATCTAATCATCTTGAATTTTAAAATTGCGATAATGGATTCGTAATAATAAGATCCGTAAAAGTAAGGAAAGTTTTATTTCCGTATTTAATCCATGATCTTGAATTTCTAAATTTCATCAGCAGGTTAGAAATCAGCAAGTGCGGGTCATCATATTTTATTTTTTATACTATATGTTCTTTGTGAAAATAGATATAGTTAGAAGAATTTTAAGAATACTATCGATTATCGAGGCCCACATAAATTCAAATGACTTAAAATCATTTTTACAACGTATAACAATATATTTTTAATATCTGCCGGCTATACAAAATTTATTGACCATTCATTCGTGCCCGATGAGCGTCCACACAAAATTCCAAATATGTTTTGAGTATTTAGTCGACCTCGCAAACCACACGATGCATTATCCTTTCAAAGTTGGGACCACCCCCTAAGCTATTCTAGAAACATTTGCGTCCCCTAGGGGGCTAACCGCAGCGCAGTGTCCAACGAAAACATAACTCATCACAAAACGTGTACCGCGAGTGTATGTCGCGCATTTATCAATTTTTCGGCACATCGACAAAAACTGGCTATCAATTCTGTTAATCTCAGGTGCATGTTTCATGTCGGCTACTTACCAAAACGACGTAAATCCAGATGAGGTATATACCTACCTGTGCTGACACACTATCAGACAGTTTTATGCTCGGACAATTTTCGCCCTCTTCCGGCCACCGTCCGAACCCTCTCTATGGGTTTGTATAGTTGCGGCTGGCTGCAGAACTTTATGATAAAAATCCGTTTATCATAAATTCGAAAAACCAACACAGAAAGTGGACAGATCCCTCGTTCCCCCCGCACAGGAATGAAGCAATTCTCGAATCCCGGGGGTGATAGAAAGAGGGCGCCACAAGCACACAGTAGTCCCGGAAAAAAAAAACAAAAAAAACAGAAATATGAAAATCCACAAAATGTACAAAATGTGGAGTCGCATCGTCACCCTGTGGAAGAAGGGGTTATAGAAGGGTTTTTGAGAGGGTTGAACCTATCCGGGAAGTAACCACCTTTTTTCGCCGTGACCCAGATGAGCGCCTTTTAAAAACCCTACCCCGCTACTTTTGGTGGTTGTAATTATATTCTCCAGAACGAAAGCCCTTCTGTCGAAAGGGCTCCACCGGGGTAAACGGGGGGTTCTGGGTGGGTGCTCCAGGTATTCCAGTTTATTATGGCGCAACAAATTTCCCCCTGTCTGGCGGGGGCGGAAGCGTATGGACCGCGAATGCAGATGGCCTTTTTCCACGTGTGAAATTAGTGCCAAATGAAGGAGTTGGCTTTTGTGCTCCTACTGAAAAGTGAAATAATCTACTGCGGGGTTTTTGGGTTCGCATGCAAAACGATTATGACGCGGCGGCGGCGGCGGCCCTGGGCTGGGGCCAAGATTAGAACTGCAGGACTAAAATCTGGGGGTTATATACCATGTATAGATGGCGAAATTCGGTCCTCGTGCTCCGACCACCCCTAATTCTATTTTTCTGGGACGCCCCTAATTCGATTTAATGAACCAAGCGGGCGGCTGTGGCACATTGCAGCGCAGCGTCGGTTTGCGGCGGCGCGGCGCCCAAATACTGCCCCTGTTAATTTCCACGTAATTTGATCCTTTTATCTTTGCAATAATTTAAGGGTCAGCCACCCGGCGAATAAAAACATGAAAACTCTCTGTTCGCTTTTGTTAAAGTGGCCAAATTAAATTCGGTTATTAATTGCTAAGCCATAGGTGTGCTATGTTTTTGGGTGACGGGTGAAAAATCGCCGGTTTCCCGCTCGGATTTCGCTTTGACGGGAACAAATGCCCGGTTGCGGTCTCCGGGCGAACACCGACTGCACAGGACAAATAGCTTCCTGGCCAAATGCGGGATAATTGGCTGGCAAAAAAGGAAAAAAAAAAAGGGCTCAAAAATAGTTCTGAAGGTGTGCGCTATTAAGCAGCGATTTATTTGCTTGCGACGACGATAACGAAGAATTTTATTCTAGAATCCTTAAGTTTGATTTATACACGCGCACTGTGCAGATTTACGAGCGTACCTGACTCGATTTCCAATTTTACCTAATGTTAAAAGGTAATTTTCCATTTATCACACTTTTATTATAATGTGACTTTTTGAATAGTTGGAATTTATAACTTGTGACTGCATTCTGCATAATCTCTTTCACAATTTAAGCATACTTAGAGATATTAATTTATTTTTATTCTAAATGGATAGTACCCTAGAAATCAAGCATATATTCTTCAAGAGAATAACTAAATTATAATGGAGTAGTCATGCGATGTAAAATGAATGTTTTACATTCAGTACGATTTAAGGATAGGTCCTACCAATTGTACTATTGGTTCAAATACTCCAGAATAGACTGCAAAGAACATTTTTTTACATATGTAAGAGAAAAGAAAGAAAAATTTTATTTAATAATATAAAAAAAATTTATTAATCGAGAAATATTTAAAAGATTACACTGGTGTTCATAAAAATGAATTACAATAATTTTAAAGCACAATTTCCATTGAATAATTTAAAAATATGAATAAAAATATTTAACTTAAAATTTTGTATTGCTCGACTATAAAATTTAAATTCATGATTAACTGAATTATATTGTAAAATAATAATCATAATAATAAAAAATCATACTATTCTAGTTATGCTACGGTGTAAAATAATTGAAAATTAAAATTATGGTCCTAATTTTTATTTTTGAATTAATTAAGTACATAATTTTAATTAAACAAATTAAATTTATAAATCTTAAATCAAAGATTAAAAATATGTACATAATTTTAATTCAAAAATTTCTTAGATTTCTTAGATGTCTTGATTTAAAAATTGCCATTATGTACATAATTTTAATTCAAACATTGAAAATCAAAAATTAAAAATATTAATTTTAATTTAAAGATCTTGATTTAAATTAAAAATGTTAAATGTTATGCATATAATTTTAATTCAAACATGAAAAATCAAATTATGTACATAATTTTAAAGCATACATGAAAAATCAAATTATGTACATAATTTTAATTCAAACATGAAAAATCAAATTATGTACATAATTTTAAAGCATACATGAAAAATCAAATTATGTACATAATTTTAATTCAAACATGAAAAATCAAATTATGTACATAATTTTAATTCAAACATGAAAAATCAAATTATGTACATAATTTTAACTCATACATGAAAAATCAAATTATGTACATAATTTTAATTCATACATGAAAAATCAAATTATGTACATAATTTTAATTCAAACATGAAAAATCAAATTATGTACATAATTTTAATTCAAACATGAAGAATCAAATTATGTACATAATTTTAATTCAAACATGAAGAATCAAATTATGTACATAATTTTAACTCATACATGAAAAATCAAATTATGTACATAATTTTAACTCATACATGAAAAATCAAATTATGTACATAATTTTAATTCATACATGAAAAATCAAATTATGTACATAATTTTAATTCAAACATGAAAAATCAAATTATGTACATAATTTTAACTCATACATGAAAAATCAAATTATGTACATAATTTTAATTCAAACATGAAAATCAAATTATGTACATAATTTTAACTCATACATGAAAAATCAAATTATGTACATAATTTTAATTCATACATGAAAAATCAAATTATGTACATAATTTTAATTCATACATGAAAAATCAAATTATGTACATAATTTTAATTCAAACATGAAAAATCAAATTATGTACATAATTTTAATTCAAACATGAAGAATCAAATTATGTACATAATTTTAATTCACACATGAATAATCAAATTATGTACATAATTTTAATTCAAATATTGAAAATATTAATTTTGATTTAAAAATCTTAATTTAAATTAAAAATGTTAATTTAATAATTTAAATTATGTACATAATTTTAATTTAAAATTTAATTTAATTTAATTTATTTAAAATTTTAAAATTCAAAAATTAAAATAATGTGCATAAAAAAAACCGTTCAATTTTTCTTGTAGCTAGATATAATGAAAAATCGTGAATAATTTGAAATTATTATATGATACAATGATAATCGATTACGGTAAATGAAATTTACTTCATATTATGATTCTAAATCAACGGTTTGATTTGTTATTCGAATATATGTAGTTTAAATTACGAAACGAATTTTCACTACAGTATATAATAATTCATGAAATTCTTCTATTGTTAGACAGGCTTGAAGATAATTAAATTATTTCAATAAACATAATTATAATCCTACATTATAATTTTGTAATCTACCAAAATATAAATCAATTGAATTATTATTTTGTCATAACATAAAATAATATGATAAAACCATGTCGAAGAATAATTCAGGGTTTCTCCTATCTTCTCCTATGTACTTGGAATTAATTTTATCGTAGTCATAATTTTAATCAATTTTTATTATTTTAAAACATAATGAAAATGTTTACGAATCAATTCTTTTTTTTATTTAAAAATAAATAATTTTATTTTAATTTTTCTACAATGCTCGCTTTTAAATATCAAAACTACGTGCCATAGAGAACGATTAAAAATCAATGTAAGTAAATAAATGTAAATAAACTGACACGAAGGAATCAGGGAAAAATTCACAATTCACAATTCACAGATATTCAGACTGTCTACTATTAAATTTTATATTAATTTGAAAATCCGACAATATTCACTTACAATTAATAGAGGAACAAAAATCTTATGTATTAGTTCTAATTATTGCCAGCACATATGTATACGTAAATTTTATATTTAAATGTTTATTTTTTGGGAGTAATAATAACAAGTTCGAAAATTCATCTAAACTTTGGTTCATCGAATCTGAAATTTGCATAATCCCTTTTATCTAATTGATTTTTTTTACAATAAAAGTACAAAATTACACGATGGTAAAATTTTGTTAAAACTCCTCTGGGGTCAGTCGATGACTTCGATAAAAGTTCTGGCAAATTACAACCATTCAATTATCTACGACCCGGCAGAATGAGTGCTTTTCGAAAAGTAATAAAGCACAAATGGTGGGAACAGTCATCACTTTGGTCAGATTGACCCAATTGTCGGAATTAGTTAACTTTTGGATGCAAGCGCCCTTGCAGAGGAGCCCTGAATTAATTAACGCCTGCTCGTCTGCAAGTGCAAAGCGCCAACTTTTAATTGCTTACGTAACGAGGTAATCACGGAATTGATTGAAATCAATAGTTTTCTGTAGGGAGTCGGTAAATTTTCTTGATAATTAACCTGGTAGTCGTTAACCTCAGAGATCTTGTCAGATTTTGCATTCCAGATTTCACGTGGTGGAAAGGTTTTGTTCCCGATGATTCCCTATCCCCGGCCCGGCCCATTTACAAATTCCGGGTGAAGAAAGGCTGCGCAGCACACAAAAAGTTTAAATCAAACTTACAATAAGTAAAAGGCAGAGCCATTGTTAGGCAGAAGCCAATTTTTGGCAGCTTTTCAAAAGGCCCTCTTCCGCCATCGCCGCCGCCATCCGGGCAGTGCACAATCGGTGAATTATCATTAGCGGAAGATGAAATTTTATAGAGCTCATAACTCGTACTTTTCCCGCAGCAATAACAGCGGCGGTGCATTTGGAGCGAAAATTTGGCTGTCAGCATTTGGTTTTTTTTTTTTTAGTTACTTTAAGCTATCATGGAAATGAACAGGCAGTTTTAATAATTTTGTAGGAATATTTTTCTTAGCGTAGAAGCTTCGCTTAAAGTGATTTCAGGCACAGAATATGGAAACTACATTTTTTCATTAACGTTTTGACTGATTGTATAAAAATATTGAACAATCGAGTGATAGGCAATTTATTAGATTAACTATTCACAGGTATCGATTTTATCAGAGCACAAAATTTGGCAATGTTAAACGTTTCAAATTTACTACGAAATATAAAAACAGTATATGTGACTACAAATGTTAATGTATAATACCATAAATTATAGGGAATGTCAATGAAGGTTCTACCAATCCAACAACAAAAAAAGTGTTGCAATTGTACAACAAATATCACTGTACGGTCAAAAGTCCCATTAATTTTTGATCATGATAGTATGTAAAATTGGACCATCAGAGCACTCAGCACTTGTAAAAATACTACTCGATTGGGTAAAGTAGGTTTAAAAAGAGTAATGTAATTTTAATATATTGGATTATAGTATTGGATTGTTGTATTTAATTTTCTGCATTGTAATAGTTCCTAATATTTGGAGCAAAATTACAACACCTCTAGGGAACCTTTACACAGAAGTGTACTCAAAAGGACTAGTTTGGAATATATCATCGATATTGAAAATATCTTAAATTTCAGACGACATAAAGATTTTTAAATTTTCCCAAAAAAATATATGTTGTAGCATTGGGCCTAAGTAAAAAATTGGCGGTGGTACAAAACGGATTTCATAAAAAAAATTATTTTTTGAAAATTTAAATATTTGTTATTTTTTACAATTGGATGACAAGATGTAAAACAAACTAGTCAATTATAATGAAATTTTTCCATAGCGCTCATCTATACTAATATTATAAAGATGAAAGATTTGTATTTTTGTGTGTGTGTATGTTTGTAATGAATAAACTCAAAAAATACTGTGCCGATTTCAAAAATTCTTTCACCATTAGAAAGCTACATTCACCCTGAGTAACATAGGCTATATTTATTGCTAAATTCAAGATGGCGGATCCAATATGGCGACCAAAATTTCCTGATTTCAACGAATTTTAATGAAAAATAGTACAATGAATGTTTTGAGGTCACTGATTTTGAATATTATCAAAATTTACAAATCCAAGATGGCGGACCCAATATGGCGACCAATATTTCTCGATTCAACAGATTTTAATGAAAATTGGTACAGTGATTATTCTGAGGCCACTCATTTTGAATATTAGCAAAATTTCCAAATCCAACATGGCGGATCCAACATGGCGACCAGAATGTCTCGATTTCAACGGATTTTAATGAAAATTGGTACAATGATTATTCTGAAACTACAAATTTCGAATATTATCAAAATTTGTAAATCCAAGATGGCGGAAGTCCAATATGAGACCAAATTTCTTGATTTCAACGCATTTTACTGAAAATTAGTACAATGATTATTCTGAGGCCACTAATTTCGAATATTAGCCAAATTTCCAAACTCAAGATGGAGTATCCAATATGGCAACCAACATTTCTCAATTTCAACGGATTTGAATGAAAATTAGTACAATGATTAGTTGAAGGCTACTAATTTTGAAGACTTGGAATTTCAAGATAGCGGATCCATAAAGGGGTTTTCGGGTTGAAACAATTTCTAGGATATAACAAACTAGAACATTTGAGAAGTGTTTAATTAGTAAGTATTTACCCAACGCCGGGTGAAACCGGGTAACCCAGCTAGTAACTTATATTTTTATGAATTAAAATGTAGCAATTTTCAAACAAAGAATATTTTCTTGGACTCTGAATTAACAGGGGCTTGAAGCTATATTTACAAAAACATATTTATTATTTATTTCAATATAAGTGTTTTTGCTTTAATTAAGAGTTAGTTTTAAAAAACACTTTATTCGACCGAATTTTAAGTATTAAATATAGAGCAGCATTGGATATGGCAAAATTTTTAAGTAATGAAAATTAACATTTATCTAAAAATATACAACAAATTATTGATATATCAAATTTTGGGAGTAATATTACAAAAAACTATATTTGTTTATACTATATTATATATTCAAGTCTCCGAAGTCACATTTCTATTCAATAAAGTGGTTTTTGAACCAAAAGGTATATTTTCATTTAAAATAGGTTGAAATATTTAACGAAAATAGGTCAAATTCTTCAATTCTAAGTTCTGATTTCACTTCAAATTTTTAGCTAGTATATGAACCACTTATATACTATCATATATTAATTTCGGCTGAAGGAATTCATAAAAAAATATAAATTAAAATATTTAACCTATTTGAGTTAAAAATTTCGACTTGTTTGAAACGAAAATATAACTTTTAATTCTAAAAACGATTTTATTATTTTGAAATGTGAAATTTTAAATTAATAGTTTATTATAATATGAATTGTTTTACAAATTTGACCTCATTTTTAAGATTTCAAAGATTTTAAATGTTGCTAAGATTTAAATTACTAAAAACATAATATTTTTACAGCAAGTGGAAATCTCAAAGGCGATAATATCGAATATTTTAAAGTTTTACATATTTGGATGTTTTTTGCTGTTTACCATATGTATGCAAATGCACTTACATGCACTTCACTTACACGAATGACTGTTTAAAATTTACAACCGAATGTATGTAGTAGCTCTGAATGTTTGAAATTTAAAATTTACCCTTTCAGATGCAAAATTACATTGATGTTTTAATTTCACCCTGCTATTCACAATGCATGAAGTCATACCATAAATTGTTTTAACGAAAGTGCGATCAATTTCCACTTAATATTTCGAGATTAAAATTTTAATTTTACGCTCTCTTGAAAACATGTTTTACTGTGGTTCATTGAAAATTTAAAAAATTTTAAAGATGAAAAATTAAATCAATGAATAGTGTTCAGAATATTGCTTTTTTTTATTTTTTAAATTTTTTTCATTTTGGAAGATTTGACCAAATTGCATTTACTTAACAAGTTTCAATTAAGGTACAATTAATACAACATTATATTGAGTTGATAGTCTAATTAATGGATATAGTAATTTAAAAAAATAATCTTAAGAATTGTGAATATTTACTTTGAAAAAAAAAAAAAACGACTTTATAAATAAAATTTATAAACAATAAATTTTTGTTGATTTTTATGATAGTTTAAATTAGAATAATTAGCAACCTGAAGCATACAACTTTAGTCACAATATGTTACCGTATTTTATAGCCTAAAAAACTTAAAATGCAAAAACCGAATAATTTAATATATTCAGTAAAGAAGTACATCTTTAAATTCCTTCTTAAAATAAAATTCCTTTTTTAAATAGAATATTTTTGAAAGTAGCAAACCTGTTCACCGGGGATCAAAAGAAATTATATGAAAAATGCGAAAATACATAACAAGGTATTTTTTAGTTTAAAATATTCCCTTTGTATTCTTTAAATCAGAATTCCTAAGTGGGTCCAATGTCCTACAAAAACAGGCCATTTCCCCATGTACTGTACCATAGAAACAATTTTTGCCCACGGGCTTTACAAGCCGGTCAGCATTTGAAAAACTGCCCGGCAATTCCTACTTATTACTTAAAGTCCCATCCAGAAATTCCAGATTCAAGTGATGCATATGTATGAGCAGAGCAAAAGGCTCACTGTCCGGCCACAGGAGCAGGGGAGGGGAAAAAAAAAGACCAGGGGCATAAATATGAGGACAAATATGAAGAATGAAATAACGAGGCAGTGCCTGCCAAAAGCACGGGACTCAAAAAGGAGCTCTTGACCCGAATTGCCTTATTCCAGGACTGTCGCTGTTGCAGGTACACTCCAGCTGACGGATTGTTGTGCACACGGATCCCGGTGATCCCGTCGAGCACCCCTGCACCACTCGGCTTCGCGTAATTCCCATATAATCTGTTCCCATTTAGCCTTTTCTGCAGGATGCATTCAGGGCTTGAGTGGCTTCCTTCAACACCCACGAGCCCCACCTGAGGTCCTGGAGGGCGCTACAGTCGACGACGACGACGACGAAGATGATGACGTCGGCAACGCTCCTCCCGAGATCCTTGCTTCGCCCTTTCTTCTTCCCTACTGGGGGGCGGGGCGAAAGTTACAAAGTTGGGAACAGATTCTTTCCCCGAGTTTGATGAACCTCTCATCCTGCGGGCGCTTGTTATTCAGGCCGTGTGGCTCCAGTTCATCTATTAGCACTTATTTGTCGGTACATGCACGACAGCATTCCTCGTCCCCGGAGGGTTCCTGTCCTTGTCGTCCGGCCATATCGAGGGCTAATTGATGAGCTCGGTCCGTCCGTCCGTCTGTCTGTCTGTCTATCGGCTCGTTTCTTCAGAACAGACGAGACGGCTCCCTGGAGTCCCGACTGGGATAGTGGGGCACCTGCTGGGAATTGTTCCAGCCTACCCGAAGTAATTGAGGGGGCTTAGGCGGACTATTGACACACGCGTTCCGATTAAAGCTTAATTTTCACGCAGCCTGTATAACAAAAAAAAAAAAGGGACTCCTCCGAAATTGATGGGGCGACTCGTCTATCAGTTGAACCGTATAAACTAGGGTCTCATGTCACCGGAATGAAATATTCTCTAGACTAAAGGCTAAAAAAGTTAGTCGCCTTGTTTGCAACTTAAAGTTCAGAAAGCAAAAGATTTATTGATTGTGTGTTTTTAGATTAAGGATACTATTCGATTTCATTGATTTGATTTAAGTTTTCATCCAAAAATTAAGATATTTATTTTCTCTAACACCATTCAGAACTGGGATAAATCATATTTAGAAACAGCAGCCTTGAATTTAAAAAAATTAAAACTCAATAACCTGATGGATCAGCAAAAGTATAGTAAGTTAAATAAACCAACATTAACATAATAATTAGATTTGTATGATTTGTTTATTTAACTTACTTTTGTTGATGTAACTACACCTATCAACTCTTAATTAGTCCTTTTGTTAGTTTGAGGCTTAATTACATAAACAATAATATTTCCTAAATTTATTTTCTTCATTTCAGTACGTTTTAATAATTTGAAATTGGTTTGTTCTGCAGTTTTTGAGACATTGTATTTCAAAATTTGATTCTTATATATGGGCTCTTATTATTATTATTATATATGCAACTTTGGTTAGATAGATAGGATAGAACTGCTAGTAAAATTAAAGTAAAAATTCCTACCAAATATGGTAAAAGTTACCAATCTACTTGGTTATTTATGACAAAGAAGTTTAGTATACTTTTTTAAAGGCTTTTTAAAATTATTGGTAGTTAAAAAGTTTTTCAAAATTTTTATGACCTTGATTTAATTGATTATTTCTTTAAAAAAAATCGTAGGAAGTAATAATTCATTACTTTATGTAATACACTGGATTAAGAATTAGTTTTTAATTTTGAATCCCAATTATTTTTATTATTGATTGTATTTTCATGGATTATTTTAAATTTTAAACCCAATGTTTTTCATTAATAGTTAAAAAAGTAAAGAATAGTAAATTTGTTTTCCACTACGAAATTAACAACTCTGATCGTAGGTATGGTAGAATTCAAAAATTGCAATATATGGAAATTTTTTTTAAAAATACTATTACTACTTTTTTCATATTACAGTTTTTCACTATTTTTGATTAGGGTTTGCTTATTTCTCTCGGAGGATATTCTATCATATCTTTCTTTTTCGATACTCTCAATAATTTTCCTATACTTCAGCGCCTCTTTATTTAAGAACCATATGAAAATAAGGAGATTATTTTGAATTTTCAAAATCGGACTTCAGATTCGTGATCAGCGACTCCAAAAATCTTCATTTAGTATGTTATATTAAAAATTAATTTAAGCTTCGAATTTTGTGACTCACCGAAATCAAAGAATATCGAATTCAACGAGAAGGGATACTCTCAATACGCTCTCAAAGTCCCAACTCATATGAAGCTCTCGAAAATACACCCAGCAGAATTTCCCATTAGATAAAGAAGCTCAGGGCTATTACCTCTGTAAATTCCTATAAGAAATGTAGAGAGAGAAACAGTCACCAAAAAATTCTCACAGACAGCTTTTACAGTGTAAGCTATAAACTGAAGCCTTTTTTATGAACGCTTTTTTAAAGGCGCCCTGGTTTGATGCACTAGTACTAGGTCGCTCAAGTTTACCTCCGCTCGCAATGCGAAGTTATAGGGAAATGCCGAATCGGAAAAGGCAGAAGAGGCAGAAGAGGCAGGTAGCACACACCTAGCATAAATACGGACGCGTTTGTTTACATTTTTTTCATTCTGCATTTTAAAGGCGCCCTGGTTTTAAATGTATTGTGTGCTCCACTCGCTTTGTGAAAAGTACCGGGTGGTCTTGATTTGTTCGGAAATGTGAAGAAGCTTAAAAGTTTTTGAGTAAAAAAGTGCTTTTTTAGAAGCAATTAATTAAATTAAATTAAATGCGCTTTAGATAAATGGATGGGTAAGCATAATAAAACGTGTTTGGTGTGTGGCTGTAGAAAAGGCAGCGTGTAATGTGTTCATAGAAAAGTTTCCTGATAAAAGATTTTTGTGAGGTGCACCCTGCAGGATTGTTCCACTTTTCACCTCAAATTTTTGTCTTTCTCTCACTTATGCTTTATTTATTACTAACTATTTCTAGCATAAATTCCCATTTCATTCCTGTAACGGTACCAAGGTCGAAAAAAGATAAGGAATAACCGCTCGAGTGTCCCCTCTTGTTATAGATACTCTTTGCCGAAATTCTTCATTTTTTTGAAAACTAAAGGGTGATGGTCAATTCTGACCTCGGATTCGTGATCAGCAGGTAAAAGTACATGAGATAGCATATATGTATATGGTAGCATTTAAAAGAAAGACCAATTTCTTTGTTGTGTGTGCTTATTTGATTTTTCATAAAAAACTTCAACTTTGAGGTTATGTTACAGAATGTTTATTTTCCTTTCAGCCATTCTAGTTATTTTTTCCAGTAATCTACATAGCCTCAGGTTCAATTTAAAAAAAGAATTACAGCGATATTTTAATTCGTTCTGGAGAAAAAAAAAATTAATTAATTCATTCACTCATTCATCCATTTATTTTATTATTCATCGTTTGTTCTCACGTATTAATACCACAAATTCTCTTAATAATAGTTATTTATATGTTTATAAATTATTGCTGGAAAATGTATTTTTAATTGAATAACACGCAACTATGAATTGCAGTAAAAACAATTACACGAATGGCTCTCATAAGAACAAATAAAGGAGACTCTGGACCCATGTTCTCTATTCGATCCTTCTATTGTCCGAAATAGGTATATATTACATTTTTCGTTACACTCAGCAGTTTAAAGTAAATTGACAAGATACATATATTTAAAATCATGTTGTACGATAAAATACATTTAAAATTTTGATTGCCCGAGTAAAAATCTTTAGTAAAAAAAGAGCGCCATATAGTTTTATCAGAATTGTGCGAATTAATGTAGTATACGGTGCTATTTTGTTGCTCGTTTAGTATAAAATCATTGGACAATTTTATATGATGGTTATTGTTTAGTGGTAATTCGGTGTTAATGTTGGTGCTCTTTTAGTTTTCTTGGAGGTATCAATTGACTATTTTATTCGCTCTGGTATTATTTTTGTTTAAATTGAGAAGTAGATTAAATTGTTATTCGGTGTAAGTAAAATTTTACTCAGATGCTTTTATTAAAATTCATAGAAGTACGTTATTCAATTTTTAAAAAAATATCAACAATATTTTATAAACTAAATTACTGGGGAAAACTTCAATCCGTATTTCTCGACTATTTCTGAGTATTGGGTGTTACTAGTTTACAGATAGTATACCCACATGGTATACTACTACCTCACCAAAAATCGTTAAAATCCCTTTCGCCAAACCCGTATATACCAATTGTAAGACCAACACAAAGGCTATGATAGACTTGATCTTGGTCTTTCTTTGCTCAACCCTACAGATTATGCAAATTCATATCCAGACCACCCGCACTTGTCTTACTCTCCTCGTTGTAGTTGCAGGTCAATGTCTGGAAGAGTTAAGACCCATTTCTGATCCAATTACGGATTTCTGCCTGCCTGCACAACAATCCGAAGCAAACTAGGTCCTGTGCTGTTCCCTGCATAATCAACAAGTCCGGCTGACGAGCCGCAAATGCAAATGCAAATGCAAGACGGCAGGGCGGCAGGGCGGCAGGGCGGCGTTGACATCCGATCAGGGGGCCCCGTCGACGACTCCCCTGGCGGATATTACTCATCCCGGATGGCGGCATCGAATCAATTATTATCAGCCGGAGCCTCACAAATTATTCCGCCTAATCGGCCGGGCTAGTTCGATAAGTCTAGCGCCGGTGGTAATGGATAAATATTTGATTGCATAAATAATTCATGTCTGTCGGCTGCAAAACTCCCCCGAACGTCTTCGATCATCCGGCGGGGGAGGCTCACCCCGGGGGGAGGTCGGGGTACTAATACTCCGACGGGCGCCGCAAAAGGCTCGGGGACATGCAGCACCGCGGCGGGCGGGCGGGCGGCGGGCGTTTACCACATGACGATAATTTTCTCGAGTGCTCCGCGCCCGAGTTAATGACTGGAAGAAGTAAATTACGCGACGATGTTCTGATTTGCGCCGCACCGTGCCAACCGTCCCCGAGGTACTTTGCTTGATTACTGGTCCAATTAAAGGGAATGCGGGACGGGGACAGGTGCGGAGAGGTGTCCGGATAATGACAGCGATTCATTGGGGCCCTTTTTTGCGGCCGGGGATCTACGGGAGTGGTGCGGTGCGGTGGTGCTCCTCCTCCGCATCGAGACGACGGCGACGTCGCACATATTTAGTCCTTCGTTCCATCAACCAGCTCATAAAAGTTTCATAAAGGAGTTTTGCTTGCGGCCCCGGAAATTTATTGCCATCTGTCTGATTTAGGCTGATAAACGTCCTCTTCACCGGACCTAGGGCACCTTGAAATATTCCCTTTTTTGCTCTTTTGCACACAGCCTTCGAAAAAGGGAGGCTCAATTTTCCTAAGAAGTTCGAGTGAAGTCTTGCAGATCAAGGGAAGTTAGTTCATCAAAGAAACCTCTTTGAGACTTTTTTTTTTTTTTTTCCTTTCAGAGTGGAGTTCTTCATCGTCCGGCAACATTCTTTATTGCCCGGTTGGCCCTTTCTCGGCTTCGCATCGTAGCGACTTCTCTTTTATAGGGACTAGTTACTTTGATTTATATTTTAATGCTAATGTAATGAAAATCACAGGACTTTTCTGAGAGGAGCTGCAGTTGTTTGCTATATATTTTGGAAATAAGCTGGTTTTTGTCGTTCAATATTAAATAATTAAAGTAGACAGTTCCAAATCGTCAAAAAGCTGGCCAAAACTAGAAATGATGTCGGGTATGCTTGAAATTAAGTATACGGGGATTCTTAGCGTTGCTGATTTCAAATTGTTTAAATTTTAATCAAAATTTAGAAATTCAGTATGACGAATCGAATATGTAGGACCAAGTTTATTAAATTTGATCAGATTTCCACAAAAATTGGTATGTGGGGGTTTTAAGGGTCACTCATTTCAATCAAAATTTAAAAATGTAATATGGCCGTACCAATATTACAGACAAGGAAGATAGTTGAAATGCTTTCATCCGCAAAATTATTTTTCTCTATGATTATTATGTTTTAAGGGTTAAAAGAAAATTATTTATCACGATATTTTTCCACAAGATAGCTGCAGGGCCAATTTTTTGATTTTTAATTTACTTTGTTGAAAAATATACTCCTGATTTTTTTCAGATTTTTTCCAAAAACCCGAAAAACCCTCGAAAAACGCGTTTTTTTTAACGGTTTTCAGGGCATTTTTAGAAATATTTGGTATTGAAAACTCATTTTGGTTATGCAAATAGACCAATTATACAATTATGAGAATACATGTCCGAAAAAGAGTAATTTAACTCCAAACGCATCTTTTAGAGAAGATTTTTGTGATTTTTGCCTTTTATTTCACTTTTGTGATCCTTTTTTTTTTGCTCGAATTTACCAAAAAAGACTCATTCAGCTTTGTATTCAAACTTAAAGAGTGCCAAAAATCTATTTTGTAGTGATTTTTAGGTTATGTCAGTCGTTTTTGCCGTTTTCAATACATTATTGGATTATCCGAGCCCTAGTATCGAAGTAACAATATGGGCATGAAAATATTGAAGTAAATTATTTTTGAAATTAAGGGTATAAAAAATGGTATATTTTCAACAATAAAAAAAAACGAAAAGATCATTTTTTGTTAGTGATTTTTCAACATTAAGAGATGTCCGACAGTTTTAATATTTCCAAGAAAGCGCCAAGTATGAAAATTGTCTCAAATGTTCCTGCATGTACCTGCAGGTTCTTGCATGTTCCTGCAGATTCCTGCATGGAAAATTCGCGTTTATCTGAATTATATCAATATTAGGAAAAGTAATCTTCTAGAAAATTCATCCTCAGGTACTTTTTCTTCAAATATGCTACAAATATGAATTAATTCCTAACGAAATTGCAGTGATTTTTCGATTTTGTTAAACAGACGCTCGTATTTGAATTTATACTCTAAAATTTTACATATTTGGTTTAAAAAGGTGATCAAATATCGAATGGATTGAAAAACGAACTTTTTAGGATAAACTTATTAAAATAAAAAAAATTAAAATAAAATAAAAATCATTTTTAAATAGGAGATTTAGTTTGGATACTGCCGCGAATTTTTTAACATGTTGTTGTGACCACTTCATAGCTTGTAATTGTAGACGTTTTTGGTTAAAATAATTCAAATTGTATAAAAAACAGTGGTAAAATATATTTCCGAATCTGACAAATTATATGTACTCATTTTCAGATTTTCTAAATCAATGTCAAAATGGACTCATTTTTGAGTCTAAGTACTGTATGGTTGACAAACTTATTTAGATACTAAATTCTGATCAACTTAATGATGAAATTTGGTGATATTTTTACTCAAAAAGGATCGATTATACGAATAAATTTTATATTCCAAAAAGTGCTTATAATTAGCCAAAGAACATGTGCGAAGTTTTTCAGAATTTTTCGGGAAATTTTTGAATTTTTTCAAAAATTGGCCAAATCCAAAAAACCAAAAATAGTCGAGAAAATTCACGTTTTTTTTTTTTTTACTAATTTTATGCATTTTTTGTTCTACACTTTTTTTTGTAAAGTTGATCCTTTTCGTGTAAAATAATCGCGACATTTTTTATTACATTGCTATACAAAATGGCCATTTTGCAAAAATCAAAGCAAAAAAAACTTTCAAAACCATGGTTTGAGAAAGGTAAGACATTCGGACTGCGATTTCTGTTGGTTATATGATCATTCAATTGCAGCAACAATAAGATAATTGACTTTGAGTAGAAAAATGGCCAAAAAAAAATAGCAGTTTTTTGAAAAAACCTCAAAAACAATAAGGTTTTTGAAGTTTTTCTGCAAAATAAATGCCAGATTCTGAAAGAGCATCCCCAAACACCTCTTAAATACGAATTTGAAAGCAAATCGCCCCAATTTGCTATTCGAATCGTACTTGCGTGCATAAAATCCTCGTTTTGCGCATTAATGGGTTAAGCTCGAAAGTTTTCTTAAAAATAATAATAATAATAAGGATAATTGATTATTTAAATAGTTGAAAATAAATACATCTAAATCTTAAAAAGGCGTACATATCCAGATTTTTCAAAAAAAAAAATCTGCAACTACTACTGAATTTTCAACCCTTCCAAAAGGGTGTTCGGTTTAATATTTTCGTTTTGGAATAGAGGCTGAACTTATTGCAAAAAATAATTTTAATATATCTTTTAAAGATTTTCATATTTTCTTAAAAACTGAACAAGCAGCACGAATCATACATACATACATCAGTGTAATCTAATGAGAAATATATGTGAATTATATTAATCAAAAAAAAACTGTGGGGTTACTTTCTTCACATTACTTTGTATATTTCAAGAAATATTGATCTGTTTTGAATTACTTTTATATTTTTGTAATAAACATATATATATCATAAAAAAATTATGTAGGTACTCATTTTTACTGATTTTTGGGTTTCTATACTAGTTTTGTTACTAAATAAAAAGTAATATATTAATAATTCTTAAATCTAAATATAAGTCCTTGACAGACACGATTAGAACTTGTCACAAGATCATCTGATATAAAAAATTGGAAAAAATGCTTTACTAGCCATTCAAAACTACGGATTTTAGATAGTGCGATAGTGAATACAATTATAAATAAAATGCTGTAAAAAAATTTATAATTTGTCCAAAATTCTATTATTAACAAAGACGATTTTTTCTTTAAAAAACGATTTTTAACAAATCTTTTTCTGAAAATCTTTCCATATTCCGCAAAGCAATTTTTTTATAATTAGCTAAAGGTAAAATATTTTAAATCCACCCTATGAAGTATATTTAATTCTTAGTTCAAGTTGTATTAATTAGTTCGATATAATGATGAAATTAATTACGGAAATCACACGTGTATTACGAAGCCGATAGAAGTGGAATTTAATTATATGTATAAGTGTGCTTCATCTAATTAGGCTTAAATTGATTGAATTGAAATCGCAAAGCAAACAGACCTTTTGATTTGGTAAAACAATAAATTTCTTGAAGTTATGGGACTACTACATCATCTAATCAATTCCACAGGTTTAAATTTAAAGTTTCTCATAATGGAATTTTCTTAAAGATAAAATCTCGTATAAAAAGGCGTCATCACTTAAGCAAACTTTAGTAACATTTTTACGATTTATCGAAAGAACAAAATTTCCTGACAAAACAACACTGGATCCTTCTAGACAAGTTCGAGCTCGGAAAAGTGAAATTACTAAATTGAGATGGAAGTTCCGCAATAAGCAGAGATAAATTTGCGTCTACTTTGTCTGATAAACAAGCGAAGAGTTTTGGCTGCAAACAAGCAGCCCAGCATCAATCAAGATTACGCTTGAAGTCGACATACTAGGATCTAATAGAATCCCGGACACGGAACCGTCTCTCGCAATCCTGGACGGGACATAAACATCCCGGTTGATCCCTTGGATCGCTGCACGATGTCCGAAGTGCATGCTGCGGACGAGATGTTCTTCTCCAACAGGAGGTGGAAGCCCAACCCTCCGTCGGTGGTGGCTTTCAATAAAATCAAATTCACTCCCCAACAAATTGTGGGAAAATCAAGACAAATTCGCCTCTTAAATTTCCTAGAGGAAAGAAAATCGATGGTATACCCCCGCTCTCGGGGCCCGGTCCAGTAATTTCCTTTTCACTTCAATTTACGAATTCATCGCTGGTGGTGGCCGCGCCGCAATCTTCCCGATTCATCTTGAAGCTTTGGATCAAGACTTAAATTCGTGAAGCGCCCCATGTGTAGAGGAGCCAAGGAGCTCTCTAAGGAGTAGGTTCCCTTCGGGTGAAACGGGCGAACTTCGGCTGACAAAAGATTGGCCATTGTCGTCGTTCGGATGTCGTATCCTTTCGAATTTTCTGGGGTTTCCCCTCCTCGGGATTTAGAAGGCTGTGAGGACTATCGTCGTCGCAATTGGATCAATTTAGCTGAGCTGTATGAATCTAATAAATCACTTTGCTAGCACCAGACGAGTTGTCTTTTGCCTCATCCTTCTCGGAAGAATCTCACACCAATACTCCTCAGAATGTGTGCTTACAGAGGGATCAACACACGGCCCAAACAATCGAGTTTCAGACCCCATTCTCCAACGACCCACTTTAGCCATGAGCTTTTATTCCCAGATCTCCAGAAATCCAGAAGTTCTCGAGAACGCTCCGGCATAGTATAAACGAAATGCTAATGCTCGACCCCCACACATGTGAGGCTCTGGACGCTCTGGACCACGATACTCTGCCGATAGTGACAGTAGTCAACCACATTAATAAATTTAGGTATTTTACCCATGAAAATGGACTTGACTCTCGGGTTGACCCAAAAATTCGCCAGGCAAAATGCTGATTGATTCGAAAAGTTTGGAGCAAGTCATGTTCCCGAGAAAGTCCAGAATAAAATTGGGGACTGAGTTAAACTTATACAAGATGAATGCGGTTTTGTGGAGATTCTGAGACCTTTTAGGTAATAAGATAAATTTGGTTAGGTAGAAACTCAAAGTATTTGAGGAAATATTAATTTTATTAAGAGTAAAACATCCAGTTTTATTTATTTATAATACCTATAGATATACATCTTTATAAAACCATAAAGATATAAAATAAAACTTATCACAATTGCTTTAAATTGAATAGATGCCCTCATGTGATTGGACTAAAATAATAAACTCAATTATGAAGATCAAAGGATGTTTCAACAGCAGGTTTCATTTTAAATTGCGCGCCTTTTGTTATTTGTAAAAGTTGCAGCTGTCATTCTTTGACATTTGAATAGTACAAACTGTGAGAATGACGAAAATGGAACTATACATGATTATAAAACTTACTAAAAATAGTAAATTTAAAGATAAGGTCTAAAAGAAAATATCAAAGCTACTGATAATTGTTATTGTGTGAATTTGAATGGGAAATTTCCTAAAGAATAGCCGAGGTAGTCAGATAGTTTGACAGATATTCTCTTCCATTAAAAATTGCATAGTTTTTATTTTTGGCTAGAATAAACAAATAAATTATTAACTTAAAAAACAAAAACCTTCTTTTTTCAAATAATTTAAAATGAAAGTTCTTGTTGAAACATCCGATAGATTAATAAATGATATCAATGTTAACATAAATCGTCTTTTAAGAAAATATTGGAAAGAATGCCTATAATATCTCATATACTAAAATTTTTTTCAGATTCTAAACTCTAGTATTTCGGATTTTGCAAATTTTATATATAATTTTAAGAAAAAATTTAAACATTTTAGAATAAGTAAACTTTTTAATTTGCAAACAGAGTCAACATAAATTTTCATAATAGTTTAAGACCTCCAAGTATTCGAGGTCTGAATAAGATCGAAAAAATAATAAATAATGAAAGATAGGTCGTTAAATTTAAAAAATAGAATTATTTTTATTTCTGGGACACTCACTACCTTTTTATTTTTTATAATGAAGTAAAACTAAGGAATAGAATTTTTTCCCTCATTCTAGAACTTTACTATATTATATTACTAAAATTCAAAAATGAATTTAATAATAAATATCGTGTTCATTATATAAATACTATCAGTTTTATGAAATTGTGTTAATCCTATATCAATATTATCAATTATCTGTGTAGATATGACGGTTTCAGATAAATACCAGAAAATCTGTCAATAATCGAGGATGTAATTTTTCAAAACCACTTCAAAATGTGTATATTTTTTATTAATAATCTCATTTAAAACTTTTATTGAAATTTATCCGGTAAAACTAGATTAAAATTAAAACCTTAACTACTTAAAATTCAAAATAGTCCTAAATGTTTTGTTGAGAATTGTTTTAGAAGCATATGTGCAATTTTTAACACTTTTAAAATTAAATTTTATTATTCCTAATGATAAAAAATGGCTAACTTTCTCCAACCTATGCCTTTAGAATTTTTGCAATTTTATGCTAACAATTTATGAATAGATGTCCTAATCTCAATCGAATTCAGTTTTCAAGTTTTATACTTTTTCGTATGTATAAAAATTAATAAAGGATTTTACTATTGAAATAATATTCTCAAAATATGAAAAACATTTATAAAAGGGTTTTGCATAGAATTTACGCAAATGCTAGTATATAGATTATATTATGATAATATTGGGTTGTTACAAATGAAATGGCGGATTGTCAGACATCGAATTTTGAAAATTGTCGTGAGCGATTCTCGGAGTACATTACTCAACTGTATCCAGACATCTTCAGGCTATCGGAAAAGTAAAAAACTGGGACACATGAGTTCCACATACTCTTACATAAAAAAAATAAAATATCTCGATTCGAAATATGCGCATCACTAATTCTGAGGTACAAAAATGAACCTTTTTTGCATCGTATTATTACATGTGATAAAAAATGGATTATGTATGACAACAGCAAACGAAAGAGACAGTAGTTGGACATTAAGGAACCGCCAAAGCGCATTCCGAAATTAAGTAGCCACCCTAAAAAAATCATGATTTCAGTTTGGTGGTCTGCGACTGGAATAGTCCACTATAATTTTTAAGAACCCCTTGAGGCTATGAACAGTGAAAAGTACTGTCAGTTACTTGAGACTGCTCGCACCAATTTGGCAGTAAAGCAACCGGTTGTAGTAAACAGGCATGGTGTCATATTGCTGCATGATAATGCTCGCCCGCACATTTCTAAAACAGTAATTACAAAAATTAAGGGATTACATTTTGACACATTGCTACATCCAGCATACTATTCAGATCTGGGTCCGACGGATTATCACTTATTTCGGAACTTGAGTCACTTTTTGGAGGAAAAAAACTTCTCGAACCAGTCTGTCTGTCAGTCAGTTGAAGCAGCCTTTATGACTTTCAAAATTGCGTTGAAGCTAAAGGCGATTATTTTCGTTTTATAAATAGTTAACAAAATAAAGATTTAGCCTATCTTATCCGCCATTTCATTTGCAACAACCCAATACTATAATATTTCACACGAACTCATAATATAATTAATGGTATCTAATTTAGTTTTCTTTGTATAAATTGGTTAATAAGTTTAATTAGGTAGGTTTTCGCACCGAACAATATTTCGCCAAATCTTAGGATTCAATTTTGAAAATTGTCAATAGGAAAGCGAAATTGGGACTTTTTGGATGCGTTTCAATTTTTTTTTAAATTTTTTCTGTATTATATATAATGAGACCACACCAAAATTACATTAAATTGGAGTACCTAAGCCTTAAACAGAATAGAAAAAAAAATTGTAAACGTAAATTGGATCCTGAACTTCTTCCTAAGAGCCAATTTATACGAGTTGCAGACCATTTATCATTTTTTCTTCACGTTATCCCTCTACGATTATAAGAAATATGAATGAATGATATTATTCTCGTATACATCTAATAGAAAAAATGTATTCACGATTTTATCTCATACTGTGTAGTAATTCTATAACATTCATATGAAATTTATATGTGTTTGGAATTAATTTTATATTTATTCTCATCACCGAAAATAAATTTATAAGAATCCACTTTCATGATTTAATATCTCGTAATTTATTGAAAATATACCAAACATTTTTTACTGTGCACTTTTCATACGAGAAAAATTCGTGTGACAATTTTAAGAATACATGTTACTTCAAAATTATTTTAATATGGTGAATTTTCTTGCTATAATTGTTTAAAAAATCGGTTCCTAGTAAATTTTTTTTTCCAGTACTTGAGTGAGTCTGGGAAGTTTCTTGAGTTTATAAAACTTTTAAAAACTAATTTACTTCACTTACCAGTTAACCCTAGAAAGTCTGTGTTGTATTCCTTAATGGCACCAAGTTCGAAAAGGTTTCCTTCTTGTTCCACACAAACTTTTACACTACTATAAATTTCACTAAAACGAAAACAAGCTCGTTGCAACGCGAAATAATAAATAAATTTACACTAAATCGTTTTATTTTTTATTTTTTTTATATTTCGCGTAATACCGACTTACATTAAAAAATAAAACAATAAACCCGCAGACGTCGTCTCACCGCCCGAGAAGTCTTCTAAGAATTTTTTCCACCTGAAACGAAAAATAGGAAAGTCACTTTAATATTTAAATCTAGAGACGAAAAAGCGAAATTTCTTTAAAAATAAGAAAAAATATAATTTTGAGGTATATAGCCGGAGAAAGCAAATAAATTTTAATAGCGACAATTTTCATGATCCCACTTCTGCCCATATTCTAAGACTTCCGTTTCGGTTAATTAAACCTTAACGATGGCGTAAAATTTTAGAGTTCCTCTTAATCTTTTGAGGCGCGTACAATGCGAATAGGTTGACTACGTCCCAAGGATAATACTTATGAGTGGTTGTGAACTATTCATTAGCAATTTGTGCCCGAGATGATCAAAAGTAGCCATTGTGGGATGACCGAATTAGATTAATACTGACGAGGGTGGTTGTAATTGAATATTATTGCCCTAAGGGCCAGTCCTCGGCTGTATGTTCATAAATATGTTCTACATATTTCCAAAACAAGCACCATATTTCGATAATTAGCCGGAGACAGCATCCAATATGACCCAAATTGACAATTTGCTCCAGGCAAATCTGTCTTTTTACAAATCCAATTACACAAATTTTCATTCGGGTAATGTTAACAAGTAAACAAAATTAAATCTAAAGTTACACAATATAAATCAAAAATGATTTTCTTTCAAGTCCTTTAATAAGATTTGAAAATATGAGAGAGAAATATCGATAAAGGTCGACAAAGACTAAATCAAAAGTATAATCTTACAGGTTTAACTTTTTTGTTATTTATTGTTATATATAAAATGTTTTTCAGAAAAATTTATTGATGAAATCATAGCAACAAGAAGTTTTTGAATATGAATTATAAAATAATGATATCCAATTTTCTTTTGGGTCACTTAATACGAATCTTCAGGATTTTCAGGGTTGTTTGATATATATATACTATTTTTATGTTAATTATTTCCAATGTAAAAAATATTGTTTTCATCGAAATCTCTCGAAGAAATTGGACAACAAAAATGTACGTTGTTTTGCCTACGAACTTCTTTAAAATGTCAGTGTTTAAATTCTCATAATTAATTAAATAAATTCAAAAACACCGCTTTCATAGAGTTTTGGAATAAAAATCAAAATTTGTACGAATTCTTATTCCATTTATCTACACGAATATCTATTATTTAAATAAAGCATTCAATTATTCAAAATTTAAATGTTTTTAACACTAGAACTATTGTTGTGCAAACTTATATTTTTAGTCATTTGCTACATCTTTCTATTACAATAAATTTCTAATTTGAATTAGTAATTATGAATGAAAAAGGTTGTCATGTCGTTATTTTGAACCTTAATAAAATTTGGTATCGTTCTTAAGATATAACATTACAAAATTAGTAGCCTTAAACTAATCATTGTACCAATTTTCATTAAAATCCATTGATTTTGATCGCCATATTGGATCCGCCATCTTGAATTTGGAAATTTTGCTAATATTCGAAATTAGTGGCCCCAGAATAATCATTGTACTAATTTTCATTAAAATCAGTTAAAATCGAGACATTTGGTCTCATATTGGACCCGCCATCTTGGATTTACAACCTTTGATAATATTCGAAACTTGTAGCCTCAGAATAATCATTGTACCAATTTTCATTAAAATCCGTCGAAATCGAGAAATTTCCGTCGCCATCTTGGATTTGGAAATTTTGATAACATTCAAAATCAGTGACCTCAAGATAATCATTGTACTCATTTTCATTAAAATCCCTTGAAATCGAGAAATCTTGGTCACCATATTGGGTGAGACATCTTGGATTTGGAAATTTTGATAATATTTCAAAATCAGTGTAAACTAATGTTCATTAAAATCCGTTGAAATCGAGAAATAGTGGTCGCCATATTGAATCCTCCATCATGGATTTCTAAATTTGGACAGCGGATTTGAAATCAGCATTCCGCAAAACCCCTATGTACCAATTTTCATGAAAATCGCTTCAAATTTAAAATTTTTAGCCGCCATCTTCGATTCGCCATTTTGAAACCCTATCTATTATCCGGAAAAAAATTAGCCTATATGTTAAGGTGAAATATCTCTTACCTTCGGACAAAAAATGAAAAATATCGATGCAAGCGTTTAGGCGTGAAAGAGCAACAAACAAACAAACAAACAAACTTTCATTTATATTTATATAACTATAAAGGATTCAAAAATTTGCAAACTTAGTGCCTTGTTTTCTAACACTAAAATAATTTTGATACAAAAATGAGTTTCGTACGAATACGAAAATCGGAACAGATTCCAAAATTAATATTTGTAATACATATAATGTTAATTTACATAATTTAAAATAAATTTCTAAATTATCTCACTTCAAATTCATAAATTTTAAAAAGCTTTCCTAAGAAAAACATGTAAAAACCATTTTAATATTAATTATTTTCTGGCAATTTCCACCCTTAGAGTGTGAACAATTTTCACAAAAACCCGTGAATTTCGTCTTGCTTCTCTCATTTTTCGTCGATATTTTCAAGTAGGTACATTACGAAAAACCAATTAATTTTGCACTTGAGTAAAATTCTAAGGAATTTTTTCATCAAATCTATCGAGTGTATAGAAAAATACATACAGAGTAATATAACATGAAAAAGGTGAGATTAAGTTATGAAATATAGGATTTTCTCCGCTTGTAAAAGAGCCAATTCCGCCCCAGATATTAATTAAGAACGCATAAGTCTTGTTCAAATGTTGCCATCAAAATATAAATAGTCTCATCGTTGGAGTATTCTGAAAATTAAAAATAAAAATTGTATCCACTGCCGCCTGAAGTAATCTCAAAGCCTCCTCAAAAGAGCGTCCTCCCCAATTCGTAAAAATGCTCAAGGATATTTTTACGATATCACAGCAGCAGGGGGAGTTCCCGAATCCCATTCCTAAATTCTTCCCTACCCCCCCAAAGCTGTATTATCTCGAGGCTCCTGAAAATAACAAGAAAGAGCAAGCAAAGATCCCATCTGCTGCATCTGGTCCTAATCTGGGACTTAACAACATCTTGACATTTCCCCCCTTTATGTGTACGCATCCGAAAAGTGTTCCTAGTCTCCTAGGTGGCTGCTACCATATTTATAAAGAAGAATCTCAGAATAAAACCTCATTTCGTTATTTTTTTTTTTTTTCCAGAGGATTCTAATTATCCCCAAAAAATGAGAAAATTAAGTCATTTTTAAGAATTCATCAAGTTTGCCACGGGAGAAGTGAAACATTCCACTTACAAGAACCCTCAGTGAATCACGCCGATGGCATCCTACACCAAATTGGGGGGGTGAGTTCGTTCTGAACGACGTTTTACTTTTTATTCGGGAAGCGAACAAAATATTTTTCGAGATGAATTGCGGGTGGTGCGAAAATATTCGCTGAAAAACGATCTCATTAACCGCAAAAACTCCGCAAAATAAATCAATACAACCCGCAAAAAAATATTGTCGGGGATGATTTCACCGTCAACCCTAGACTACGTAGATTTCAGCCGTAGAACGACAAATTTTTTTTTTGGAGTGGAGTAATG
Organism: Dysmachus trigonus; assembly: GCA_949715965.1. Taxonomy (NCBI): domain Eukaryota; kingdom Metazoa; phylum Arthropoda; class Insecta; order Diptera; family Asilidae; genus Dysmachus; species Dysmachus trigonus. Next base: position 69,980,745 of record OX454323.1, read on the forward strand.
GTGATAAATTTTTTGGGAATAACGCTATTTATTAAAAGATAAAATATTTATTCTGCTTATCAAACGTAAAAATTTTCAGTGTAAAAAAAATACGCATTTATTTTTCATCGAACCGAAACCAAAAGTATCAATTACTTTTTTTTTATTTGTTTAGTGCCAATTGAATTGCGGCTGAAATTTATACCTTGCCTTTACCTAGATCTTTAGAGTTTTAGGGTTTTTCCGACCACACTAAATTTTATACATTGAGTAAGAAATAATAAAAACTTACTATTAAATGTAGTAATTAGAAAATCGATTTGTATGCTCGAATTTTATTCAGCCGTTGACTAAATTTTATTCATAATTTTTAATTGTTTCTCAGTTGTTGAGATCATTAGATTACGATGTTATCCTACTTGATCATTGTCAATAAATTTAAAATTCTTATATGTATACAATACATAGCAATATAAAGTTTAACATTTATTATAAAGTAACATTTTATATACATATAGGTTTATAGACGTAGGGAAGACTATAAAAAATTTTCCTAGACAAAAATCACAAAATTCAATATTATATTTTGTGTATAATATTACTGTATAGATTCTTCAATTTTTAAATAATTATCAATTAATAAAAAACACAGCTTTCTGCTTTTTTGTAATACTTTGAGTGATTTATCCTTAAATTCCTTAAAACAACTTTAAAAATAACTTTTAAGGAACTAACGACAAATTAAATATAAAGTTTAAAAGCTAGTTGTTCTTCTGGATAATATTTGCTTAAAAACGAAATTAACATTAAACTCCATCAAGGTAAACCTTTCCTATTAAATATAAACCTGAATTTTTTATTACGGAATCTTATTTGCTATGAAAAACCGAAAAAAACGTTTGTTAGAAAACTATTTTGGTTCGACTTCAATTTATAAAAAATATATTAGATTTAAAAAATAAATGAGATCTTACCATTGAACAAAACTTTCAATAATTCGAAGTGATAAAACTTTGGAGATATATGTCTCTTTCTAAAGGAACTAGATATATTCTCTATTATTTAAATATATATACATTCACACAAGACGATAATTAAGTAATAATAATGAAAAGTAAAGGGACCTAAAGAAACTTAAATAAGAATATAAATAAGATAAAAAATATTATTGTATATTTTGCAACAGGGCACAAAAAACATAAAGGTAAACAAATCAAAGAAATATCACGTTATTTTCTTCTCACAATAAAACATCTTCAAATTCAATAAAGTACTTGTGTGATCAAAAAGTAAAGCCGTTTTGTTTATAACTTTAAAAATTTTTGTTTATTCTTCCAAATCTATATAATCCCCTTCAAAGTAGTCCCCGCCCGATACAATACACCTATGCCAGCGATTTTTCCAATCCTCGAAACACTTCTGAAATTCGATGATTGGAATAGCCTTCAGTTCCTTCCTCGATTTTTCTTTTATGTCATCAGTCGATTCAAAACTGTGTCCCCGAAGCTCTTTTGAGCTTATAGAAAGACAGAAGTTACATGGAGCTAAATCGGACAAATACGGTGCTTGTGGAATGATATGCATCGAATTTTTGAAAAAAAATTCTCGAAGCAGTCCAGTGCAAGAAATTGATTGTTTTTGGAACCAGTCGAGATGTGACTCTTCTCAAGCACAAATGTTCTTTCAAAATGGTTTGGACCGATCCAAATGAACTGTTCACAGTATCAACAAGGTGTCTAATTGTCAACCGACGATTTGTAAGCACCAAATCTTTGATTTCATTGCTCAATAGAATCGCACATTGTAAAAATCGAGAAATTCACTTTTAATTGCTCAGAAAACACAAATTTTTACACAGATATGAGTGACAGTGCTGCCAATCTAAAAACAAGAAGAATTGCTCAAATCGATATACCCGCGAAATTTAAATTCAAAATTGTCTTTACTTTTTGATCACAGTAGTATACGTTTTAAATCTGGGGTCCTATTCCAGTACTCGATTTGATCGAATTATTCATCAACAACCATAAAAACTCGATATCGAGATCATTTGCTGACATTTGATCGAGAATTTTGCGGTTGCGCTACGAGTGTTTTACAGGCAAGATGTAAGTATTTAATTATTAAAAGAACAAAATATTCAATTATGAAAGAACATTCTAAGTTAAAAATCACAAAACCAAAATAATATGATGTAGTGGTGACAATTATGGAGAAACACAGCGAACATATCATCACTTAGCACTTTCAAAATCGTTGATTGAGCCATTCCAACAACAAAATCTTGCCCTACGCCTTTCTAGTAACTACAATTTCAACTAAAAACCTTAGAGCAGTCACCAGTTTTAAATCATCTCGCAACTCCTCCTTGATTTCTTCAATATATAAATCTATAAAATTCTTCTTTGAAACCCGGAATAATTTATTAAACCTGTTGGATTTTATAATTTACATTACACTCATTAACATAAAACTGAGACATTTCCTACATAGCATTTGATAATCCAAAAGGGTCACTTTTGTCCCTTATTTGCTTCCTAAAATCTTTTTGCATTTGTTCACAGCCAGAATCACTAAAAATCGTGCAACACTATCAAATTTCCAAAAATTCCAAATATCTTTAACTGACAATTTAATTCCAAAATCAAGGAACTGTCAATTTAGTCAAAGAAATTGTTTACGTCCCCTAGAGCAACACTTTTCTGTTAAGAAACTGAAAGCGAATCCACAAATCAACTCAAATAGAGTTCGCAATCGAATCAAGGTCTGGAACAAGACCCCAGAAAACAAATTCAATCCCTATTTTTCAAAATTTCCTGATAATCCCACATTTGTCAGGTTTACTCCCATAATAAAAAATTATATACATAAAACCCCTTTTAAACTCCAAAGCCAATATTTAAATCTTAATTCGACAGTATTTAATGGTAATTCAGAAAAAAGGTCGACCCAGTTTTAAAGCTTAGGGCGCCAATATTTCAAACCCACAACTGGCCCTATTCCCCCACAGTGGCGGCGGTGGTGGAACTCTGCCCTGCAAAAAGGGGGGCTAGAAAATGTTTACCAACATCAGTGGTCCCCGCACGGATGAGTCTGTATACAGCATGCAATATGGAGCCGACAGAGAGCTCAAGTGTTCGCCAATTGACTCCCTAGATGGGTGGATTGTCCCCAAAACAGCACTTGTCTCGACTATCTCGGGACTCCGAGTCCGGGAAGAAATGGGACACCTTCCCGAGCCTCCACTGCCTCGAGTGAGGCAATAAAAATTCATATGAGCGATATGGCGGCGCTCTTGGAGATTGAAATTTTGAAGCATTCGCATAGAATCATTCTTTCTGGAATCGTGGCGCGGGCTGTATTTTATAGGCCGGGATAGTTCCCGTGCCAATGGCCGGCAATCAAAAGAAACGATATCCCGGCGCCTGTCGTCGTCCTTCTGGAAAGGCATACAGAGAGCGATAACTCTGATGATTTTGTCACCGCGCCGCTCTGTACAGAAGCAAAAATACCTCTCTTCGGCGTAGTGAGGCGATGCTTTCAATCGGTAAATCAAATGACTCTTCCCGAAAGCATCCTTCAGGACCCCTTTCAATCTCCGTCCTAAAGGATGCATGTTGCGATTTAAATGGAGCGGAAGAGTAATCGCTTCAGAGGGTGTTTGCGAAAGATTTCTGTTTTTTTTTTTTTTTTCCTTCAGGAAATGTTAATCTTGATATTAAAGTTGCTGAAAAGGATTGGAAATCGAAATCGTTTTCAGGCGAGAGAAAGTGTTATATATTTCGTATTCAGATTTTATGATACATTTCACACGAAGAAGTCGGGAAAGAAAATCGATTTAAGTCCTTTCTGCAAAAATACCTCTAAAATCATGTCAATTTAAAATCAGGTTTTTTTTGAATACCACACAAACTTGCAAAGTATCTAAGTAATTATTTTTGAGTATTTGAAATTTTTTATTCACCGAGATTTGCTTTTACTTTTTTTTTTATTCATTCCCAAAACAACTTGAAAAAATCTGATATTTTCTACCCTTTTTAGACTACAACTAAATGACTTGATGGACTATTTCGGAAAAAATCAGAAGTGGGGTATCTAAAAAAAAATCTTTATAGTAAAAATATTAAAAATAGTAAATTAATTGAGTTGTTTTGATCAACTAATTTGTTTTATGCAAGTATTTATATCATAGCTGCTGTAGAGTCCAAAAATGTTAAATCAATTTTAATAACGACACTTACAAAAATTTAAAGGTATCTAAATCAACCAAGGTTCTAAGATCAACAAGGAAAATTGTTGAAAACTATTCAAATCTTGGAGTACTTTATAAAATTGTAAAATCAACAGGTTATTAAAATTTCTATAGGAATTTTTGCATAGATTACGAACTAAACGAAAATCTCCCATCACGTAATGTTTTTAAGAAAAATAGGCTTGAAAAGTATGAAAGATCGTATTCTGACTATTTTTGAAAATTTCTTACAATATAATAAATATAAAAAAATTGCTTTATTTAAAAAAATTGAATTTTATGAAATATAAGAAAGTGTTAAAGTATCTTGTAACATTTTATAATAGATACAGGCTTAAGCTTTTATTTAAATCACGTTGCAAGCTCCTACGAAAATATATTAATTTTTAGTGATGATTACGAGCTTTTACACATTTTAACCCTATTTTTATATTTTTTACATTAAAGTGTGTAAGTTTTACATTCAAATAACAAATTGATTTTACAACTATATCCATCCAAAATAGTTGAACCAACTCCTCAGTATGTTGATTCAACACCTTGTTTGTTGTTTGAAAATTCGAAACCGCAAATTATTAAATTAACACTCAGTTTCCTTAAATTTAACATTATATTTTATTTCTATACAAAGTAAGGACATGTGTATTAGGGTGCTTTTTTTTCGCGATTATTTTTTTTTTTTAGTCCCACCTCGAAATTTTGTGGCAAATACCTAAACAAAAATTCCCTGAAAATTGGAGCCCTTAATATTAATATTAAGTACTAGACCAAGGCGTATAAAGATTTCCCATATAGTATAAAATACACGTAAACTTTGATTATTTTTCTTCAAGACTCTACAACTCAGAGGCATTTTATGGTATAATCTTGGTCAATGGTAGGATTTCTTCAGAATTGAATGCTTTACAAAAGTGTCCATTGCGGCGTAACCCTAACTCTCACCAGCGAGGTAGTACGGGTCATTGACCCCAATTTTTCCATGAAATTTTCGCTTTTTGCCCCTTTCTCGTAAACCACAAATGGTACAGAAAAAGTGAATATGACAAACTTGTAGCAAATTCAATTTCCTACAAAAAAGTTTTGAACACCAAATTGCTAACATCGATATTTCTTGAGATATTGGGCTTTGAAGTTGAGGTGATGTTTCTACAATTTAGCACAATAATCCATGAAAATTCCACACTACCTCAACTTCAAAGCCCAATATCTCAAGAAATATCGATGTTAGCGATTTGGTGTTTAGAACTTTTTTGTAAGAAATTGAATTTCCTACAAGTTTGTCATATTCACTTTTTCTGTACCTCTTGTTGTTTACGAAATAGGGGTAAAAACCGAGAATTTCATGGCAAAATTGGGGTTAGTGACCCGTACTACCTCAGTGGTGGGAGTTAGGGTTACACTGCACTGGACACTTTTGTAGAGCATTCAATTCTGAAGAAATCCTACCATTGACCAAGATTATACCATAAAATGCCTCTGAGCTGTAGAGTTTTGCAGAAAAATAATCAAAGTTTACGTGTATTTTATATGGGAAATCTTTATACGCCTTGGTCTAGTACTTAATATTAATATTAAGGGTTCCAATTTTCAGGGAATTTTTGTTTAGGTATTTGCCACAAAATTTCGAGGTGGGACTGAAAAAAATTAAATAGTCGCGAAAAAAAAGCACCCTAATGTGTATGTTGTATAGGCTTAATTTTTAATAAGTACGTGTATACATTTTGCAATGTTTTATTTATTTCAAACAATTTGAACTTTTCGATTAGCTGAATGTATTCGAAAGTGATAATCAATTATTTTACGTTATTGCCCTTATCATATAAATTTTTATGTACAGATAGCAAAAATAAAAATAGCAAAAACAATGATATATATATTGTTTTATTTAATTAAATAATTTCCAAAAAACAGTAAAACGAATATTCCTCATGAATTTTAAAATGGCAATTGAAACCCTAAATGGATAAACTTCATATCACAGCTGGAATATCAATAAAACCTAAATTCATTAGATTCAGCAACATACCCGCATTTAATATATTTATATCCATAACTATTGAAATCAAATGTTTATGGCGAACTACAATTCATGGAAACAGTGAGTTAATTAAAAAATATTCAATTGATTACAAACAAAATGCTAATTAATTGGTTTGCTTAGTTGTGGTTGTAGCGATGCAATTTGTAATGATTAATTAGTGACCCAAAAGAGTTGTTACTCTTGTCCTACTTTACAATTGGTCAATTAAGAGAACTTTAATAAATTTGGATATTATTTAAAATTCATTATGCGACACAAATTATATTGAATGCAAATTACAAATTTGATGTTTTTGTTTTGTAGCAATTTCCAGTGTGAAATTAAATAGGTTCATTATGGGTTGATTAAAGGATCTTTTAAGTGAAGAGCTCTGCAGTGGGTTATGAAAAGATTTAAACCTACAGTTTTTTGAAATATTAAAACCGAACTAAAGGTGTTGAATGTGGAACTAAAATTAATTGTCGAATGAAGATTTCGAAATTAAATTTATTAAATATTTATGAATTCATAGAAACAAAACACATTGTTTCCCCGAAACGAAAGTGTCCTGCAGGAGAGGATCTAACGCAGATTAATGGGAAGCACTACATTCACTGCATTAATTCCAAAATATGAGACCATTACCCGGACTCACGCATGCCCGTCGTCTGGAGGTCATAAATTTGCCCAAAAATTCATTTTAGATAAACCCCCAAAATATTGCAGTGAAATATCAAATTTCCCACCCAAATAAATTACACCCATAAATTGACCCTGACTTAAATCCAACGATTCGTTTATCTTCCCGTGGAGGATCTGAATGAGTCCGGCAAATGCCGCGTAACTAGCCAATTCCATGCCACAGCGTGCCGTCCTGCCGCAAAACAACGGCGTCATTCGTTAGCATTTGTTTATTGAGTTGAGGCGCCTCCATTGCGCTGCTTGCGATGGACAAGTTCATTTCAAATATATGTAAATAGAATTATTTATCCCGGCTAATGTGCACACTAGAAAACCAATCCGACTAAGGACGTTTGAACTAATTTTAGGGGTTTTGGATAGCAACAGGACCTAGATTTTTAGGCCTACTCTTTCATTGGTCAAAGTGATATATGTTTGCTGTTCCAAGCAAATTTTCTGCTTTGATTGACACTAATTTAAATCGATTTACGTATTAAAATAAAGCAACTAGAATAATTTTGTGGAAATATTTGCAAATTAAAATATGTTTAATTAATACTGTATCAAAGTCATCCTATCAAATTGCCTTAGCATAAAATGTTCGTAAATTCGAAAACAAAAATTGTCCATTATATAACATTTTCGAAAACTAAAGTATATATTTATAAAAGTGATAAAAGCAATATTTTAGCCATTTTAAAAAAATTGTTAAAGAGGAGCACAGAATTAACCTAAAATAAAATTGTTAACCCAAAGTTTTAGCTATGAAATGCAATTTATCTGGGTTAGCTGTTGTGTAAATTCACCATTCATTTATTATATATGTATTTATTTACTAAATAAATATATAACAGTGACTTTTGTATAAAAATCCATATAAAAATGAAAACTAAAAAACCTAAATAATTTTTTCCAAAAAATTTCGATAGTTATTATATTAAATTTGCAGGATTTCAAAATTTTATCGTTTTTAGTTATGTATTTATGAGGAAAAATTAATTTAATTGATTAAATACCTCTACTTTGGTTTAGGATATAGCAAACATTTTCTAAGTGAGTTAAAATCGAATTTTTATACTAGTGACACATTATGAAATAAAAAAATATCAAGCGTACTCAATTTCAAATTTATCGAATATTAATCTGCATTTTTAAAGAAATTTAAAGATAAAATATTTTTTAAATTGAATATTCACTAAATTACGTATTACGCTATTAAAGAGAAAAATGTTGTATGTTTTTATAAATATTTGGTAAAGTAATATTATGAATATAATGAAAATTACTGCGATTGGACTACCAAAAACCGAATTGAATTAAATTGTAAAAAAGCCCAGATACTCTCTAAAACGAAATTGTAGTTTTTATTATATGGATTAAAAAAATATAATTTCAATAAGTGTTAAGTTCTATATTTGACGAAATCTTATTCTATATTTAATTTGTGCCAGAAAGTGAGTCTATATGTTTTTGTATTATATTTCTCCCCGCTCAAATATGGCAGAGCTATAATTTTATATATAACATATGTATATTTATTTATACACAATAAAACCTCATGTAATATTTATAATAATATAACTTTACTGCGAGAATGAATGATGATGATAAAATATTCAAATATGATTGGCTTGTTAGCAGCTCGAACAAGTAAAACAAAATTCATGCTTCTTCCTGATGATGCAAACATAAATTCGCCCCCAGTCACTGGACTGTGGCAATATGCAATAAAAGACCGTCAATTTGAGGGGTGGACCGTGTAAAAATATGTATTTTGCATAATTTGATTTTTATGCCCTAATAGATTCCGTCAAGACGGTCCTTATTTAAATTCAAAAAGGCTTCGACCGGCCCTACGACGACGGCTGCAGGACAGCTCGTTTTGGCTGTTGCGTATGTTATGTATATACACGTCTACCGCCCGTACGTACGTGTGTTCACGTGTGCATAAATGTTTACGACGGCATATGATCCTTGTAGAGATTTTTATTATCCTGTACCAGAAAATGTCCCTTTCCTTGTTCACCATAATCTGACATTATGACAGCCAGGGAGAAAAGGGCCTAAAAGGATGATGAGTTCAAACGTGAATTTGGGAAGGCATGTTGTGGGTCGTAATCCCGATGCTCGAGTGCCCCGGATTACACTAAGAAGGGCTCTTTTGCCCGAAAATTTTCGGGAATCAGAGGAATTTGCCTCGGCACCGTCCCCCCGGCCCCCGGTTACAGCCCGTCCCGGCCCCGGGACCATAACGATGGACTTTCAGCATTAAAGTGTCGACAGCCCGGGACCGGGAGCGCTAGACCATGATGCCCCCGAAAACTCAAATAATTTATGCAACGAATCCTTCCTCTTCGCTCTGTAGGGCAAAAATCGGTGATGATGGCTGATGAAAGATGCTCGATGATTTCGATTTATGATGACTGCAAATTGTACCCACAGCAGAAAGTCGCGCATAGCTATAAATTATCGGTTTCGTAGTAAAAATGGAGATGTCAGCTATCATTTGAGAATATTTTTGCATTCGTCAGCTAAGTTTATTTATCGAAGTTTAGATTCGCCTCTGTGCAGCACAAATCCACCCAACTAAAATCGTTCTGTAAATTCATTTTTCTCCCTAATCTAAAAAGTTCTCGATGTAAAATGAGAAATGATCGAATGTTTTACGATTGAAACTATTTGTCTCTGGAATTTTCGCGAATTTTATGATTGCTTCCGAGCAAAAGTTTTCTTCATATTCAGCGTCATCAGCAGTAAAGTCAAATTCTGAATCAATATTTTTATTCTTATTCAGCTACTAGCAAATTCAAGTAAAATGATTCAAAACTACAAGTTCCTTAAATTGGACACGATTCATTGATAAATCAACGTTGTCATCAAAGACAGAATTGAATTTATTAGAACAATACGTGACAGATTCATGCTGGCCGTAAAAAGTTATGTGATAAGGAATAGATCACAAACACCTAGATCTAAGAAATACTATCGCTGCAATTTTTCTACGCACTTCAAAGGATTGTAAATCCAAATCAAGCAAGGGAAATTTCCTTAAAGCGTATTTGGTAAAATTTGTTTACATATTCCAATGAAACAAATAATTCTTTCAAAGTGAAAGGATCCTGAAAGTCAGTAGAATTGCAGGCTACTTCCTAATTTAGGATCGAAAAACACCAAAAAACATCCAAAATTACATTGGGACGATCAAGCACATGTTCAATAGCAATTAATTAATGGAGACGATATACGATGAAAACTGAATGTCTTACATTTAGCAGGATTTAAGGCAAGGCCAATCAACTTGCACCACCTATTCAATCGGTCAAAATCAGATGGGCTCTTTATAGAAGAGAAAAGTTTTAAGTCATCCGCATCACGTCATTAATAAAAATAATAAAAAGAATCGGACCCAAGTAACTACCTTGAGGAACACCTGAAAGCATTTTGAACGTACGAGATTTAGCTAGAATTGTCGTTGTAAAAGCCACAATTTCTCGTTTATAGAAAACTAGTCTCGATCTAAACTTAATGATAAGTCTTTACTTATTTAGTGAAGATCATGAACTTTAAATATAGTTTACAACAAGGCAAAAACTATAGCATTATGTTTTCTTCAACAAAATACTCATAATGGAAGACGAGCGATATTAATAAACCAATTTGGAAATTTCACGAAAACGTATTTGATTTTTTTTTAAATACAATGTATGTGTAAAATAGAGCTCTAATGTTCCAATTTTTATATATATTATATGTATAATATATAGTATTGTTGTCCCGTGCGGTGTGCACGTTTGCAGCAAATAGGTTTATCAGATATCATAATCTTGTCATTGATACTTGAGATTTTCGGAATTTTAATTTAGGTCAAAATGAAATGGAACAAAAGTCAAAATTTAGTTTTTCGATAAATTATGAGGAAAATTGAAAAATCCTTCGAACAACGCAATATTTATATATCAAGAAAAATTTTACATAATTGGACCGAAATCAATTCAGTAGTTTTTGAGAAATCGCGGTCAGTGGTGATAGAAATATTTTCGAAAAAATGTAAATCGAGAATGTTTTGAAATTGAATACGACAAAACGCCTTACTTCTTTTCAACCAAAAATTTAAATTTTTTCTTTTATGGGTTTTGGTAGTTTGACTACTAAAGAACATTTTCTCCAAAATCCAGGTAAAATTTCCTAAAAACACCGTGGTTAAAAGAATTTATCCCTCAACAGGTAAATGGACAATCTGTAGGAACTTAAAACCTTCAATATAATTTTCCCGAAACACGATTAAAATGAAAATATTGCTTTGATTAACTTGAAATTTTTACAGGATATTCAGAAAGGATATTTTTATTGTCCAATGAACGAAAAAGATGATATTTCCTATGGTTTGTGATATTTTATGCCAAAATAAAAAATTTTGAGATAAAGTTGCTGCCGAACAACAAAAAGGAGTTAATCTGCTGATATAAGCTTTTGAAAAAGACGATTTTTTACTAACCATTTGTTGATTGAATAACAATTTGAATGTTAACGTATATTTTTATTAATTAACTTACTATTTCCTCAAAAACTGCTTGAACAATCAACATGGAATTGTGTCAACATCTTCTCGATATGAAAAACTAGGGCTTAAGAGGGTAGTCCAGTGAAAACGACTGTTTTTTCAACGATTTTTTTTTTCATATTAGAAGTCAATTTTTATTAAAAAACTTTTTGACATATCATAGTACAACTATTAAAATACACAAAAAAATTTTTTTTTTCTGTTTTCGATGACTCATCCCGACAAAATGGCCGCTCCAAAAAAAAAATTTTTTTGTTGGCGGACGTCGAATCTCTGCAACGGCTCATTTGAAACAAAAAATTCAAACGAGTTTTTAATCTGTAGAACATTGGCTATCGTCGGAACTAGAATTTTTAATTTTCAATAAAAAATAACAAAATGGCGGCATTTCGAATTTTTCGGGTGTTTTTCGGGTGCTTAATTTGTTTATGACTTTGTAAATAAACAATGGATTTTAATAATTCTAGTTCCGACGATAGATACACAATCAAGAAATATACAGCTAAATTTTTAGATCAATCGGAGCAAAAGACTCTGAGATCTGACGTCCGCCGAGTCAAAACATGCTGTTTTCAGAAAAACGCGTTTAAAGTTTTTTATGCGGAAAAAAGCTAAAAAAATTAATTTTACCTTAGTCAGCGATGCCTGCTCCATACATAACGCGATGCCTCCTAAATACATAACTAACCTTAAATACAAAGCAGAAGGACCTAGACCGTTATAAACCGAAAAAAAATGGGCGAAGCAAACAGAAATACAAGAGTCCTCCTTGCTCCGAAACACGCCAGGGGACCTTCGAGCGCTCGGATTACACGTCTCTCGAAAACTCTCTGTATCTTTAAAACTATTCAATATTTTGCTTAGATATTTTAAGGGAGTATTTTCTAGGTGTAGTAGAGTAGATTTAAGCAAAAAACAAAAAAACGATTTTTTTTTTTTTTCACTGGACTACCCCTTTAATGGAATTATCTGACTTATATCCTCTTGTATTAAAAAAATTGAAAAAAATTTATCATAATAATTTATTAATTCACAAAGTTTCGCATTAAAATGCCAACTGAATTGTTTTTAACTAGGCTACCAAAGTCAGATGTAAAACTATAGTTTTTATGAAACAAAAATAATTCTGATGAACTTTCCATCAACGCAACTATTTCATTTTTTTTCTGCTTTTAAGTTTCACTAAATATTCATCATTTAAAAAGTTTTTAATTTTCCATTTAAATCTATTTTTGAAAATCTCGTTGGCGCTTATTTTACCCCATTCTTTAAATTTTTATATCCTCACAATTTCTAGTGTAACTTTTTAACTCTTGGGGAAGGTCACGACAACGAATAAATGAAATGGAATTGTATTCAAAAGGATTAGCTTGAAATATTTCAATAATATTGAGATTAACTTAAATTTCCTTAAATCGAGCTACCGATAAATGAAAATAAATAGTTCAATATAAAAGCAGAGAAAGGAGGAAATAATCTTATCACTGTAAGAGAAGCTAATTCACCCTCTCTGCACACTATTGAACTATAGTTTCACTGATTTTTATAATTCCTAAGCTTGTATAAAAATATAATGAAAAAAAATATTTTCTATAAGGATGTAGCTAATTAAGAAAATCGAAATTCATCATAATAACAATATAAAATTGTTACATTTCTCTATATATAGAACGTAAGTAGTAGAGTTGAGTGGAAATGTGAAGACCTTCTTTTCATTTAACTTAAGAACGTCGTAATTGTAAAAGCTTTAAAAACTTGGAGATTTATTTCTCGAATGTCTAAATAACGCAATAAAACTTTAACTATCCCTCTTTTTTAGTAGGGCATCAGTAAAATTACAAAATCTTATTAATTTTCTTACAATGAATGTACGTGCGAGTTACATTGAGAATAGTTGCAATATTACAAAATGCCACTTCTAACATATAAGGACTGTCCTAGAAAGTAATGCACATTTTTGTAGCATACTGTAGATTATGATTTTATGGAGCCCACTATAAACAAATGAATAGAAACCGTTAAATGACTCATTTACTTTGTGAAATAAACGCAGTCAGATGGTTTTCTGTTATATTGTTGAAAATGTCCTCCAAACGAGCAGAAGTACACCGTGAAATTTTGCGAATTTGGCTAGACAATAAAGAGCAATCGTATTCATGGATTGCTAAACAGGCTAAAAGTAACCGATGGGTTGTAAAAAGGACTTTAGATCGTTTTCGGGAAACTCAGACAATAGCAGAAAAACCAAAAATTGGAAGGCCGAAAGGTGCAAGGGATAAACCGTTAGAAAAAAATGTAGTGAAGTTTATTGAGAAGAACATAGCAATGTCAGTACGTGATATTGCAAAAAAATTTAATACTTCTAAATCAAATGTCCAACAAATTAAAAAAAGAAATAACATTAAAACTTATAAAAAACAGAAATGTGCAAAACGAACAAAAAAACAACAAAACACTGCCATTACACGTTCCAGGAAGTTGTATGAAAAATTGTGTCAGTTGAGTGAAAGTTGTGTAGTAATGGACGACGAATCCTATTTTAAATATGACTTTAGTACTCTAGCTGGACCTCAATTTTATAATGCAAGAGATAAAGATAGCGTTCCTGATGCTGATAAATTAATTTTTATAGAAAAATTCGGCCGCAAAGTTCTTGTATGGCAGGCCATTTGTCAGTGTGGTAAGCGTAGTCGGCCACTTTTCTTTGAGGGCTCAATTAATACTGACGTATACGTAAACCAGTGCATGAAAAAAGGATTATTGCCGTTTCTCAAATCACATAATAAGTCTACACTCTTTTGGCCAGACTTAGCAACGTGCCACTATGCTGGAAAAACCTTAAGCTGGTACCGAGAGAATAATGTGAATTTTGTAGAAAAAGCAATAAACCCCCCTAACGTCCCCCAACTTCGACCTATTGAACGCTACTGGGCTTTAGTGAAAAATATCTTGAGGAAAGAGGGTAAAAGTGCTACAACCCTGCAAAATTTTTCTAATTTATGGAAATCTGCTAGTAGGAAAGTGACTGATCGCACTGTGCAAAAGTTGATGCCTCCAATTAAGAGAAAGGTTCGATTGTTCTCTCGAGAAAAACTTATTTCTGTTTAAATTTTGTTTTGTATAAGCTATTACTAATGAATAAAAAAAATGCAACGAAAACAATTTTTTTTTTACATCCATATTGATACAGTACGATTTTGAAAACCGTGCGCTATTTTCTAGGACAGTCCTTATGTTAAATTTTCCCTTTTATGCGATTCCCTTTCCCCAGATAACCACTTTGAGGTATTTATCCACAATACCGGTAAGATGCATTAAATATTGCAATATGAATCAAACAAATTTACTAGTAAATTGCGAAATTATAATGTTTTGAAAATTTGCTAACTTTTTTAAACGAAATATCTATTTTTAGTGAAAAATTGGAGAGTAGTTATTTAAATCTATATTTTAGCACACAAATTCGAATTTTTAGACCCTTTCTAGAATTGTTAATACTATTCAATCTAATAAATTAAAAACGATTATTTTGCAGTGCGGTTAGTAATTGGTATTCAGTCTAATCAAAATCTAATCCCAGATCAGAATAGCAAATTGCTTAATCTATCATCAATCGACCCAAATCAGCATTTCAAAACTACATCTCATGTCAGCAGCAAAACCTTTAAAATCCCCCCAAATCCCCCTTGGATTATGAGCAACACCTCTTGTGATTAATTAATCCAATAAAATTTGTTAAACCGTGTCGCGTACCTCTAAATAAAAAAAAAAATAAAACCTGCCCCCTTTACAAATTGGTTTAAGTGGCTTTAAATTGTGATCGGCACCCGCTGGATGATCCGTCACAAGAGACCCCGGGAATCAAATTGAATTAAAGAAAGACGATTTGATGAAGACACAATGACATGGCCTGGAAAGAAAAAAAATTACATTGACAGGGGCGAGTCACAGTGACTGGCCGCATCCTGGCGAATTTCTTAATTGGAGGGGGGTAGAAGGGGAGCGTTGTGATGACTTGACAGGAAAACTAGCGAAAGTCTCCTCCCAAGCTCAAGAGAAAATAATTAAACCGCCCTAATGATGTCAAAAGCCCTCTTTACGCAGCCCGTTCGCACAAATCAGCCCTTAACGAGTGTGTTCGCCGGCCAAGAAAAAGGGGTGGAGCCGCAACTCCATCAACGAGATGGGGCAATTTACTTACGTTCTTTGTCCTTCTTCTCCCGAAAGTTATTCTGCGAAAATCCAAGAGAAATTGAACAATAAACCTCCGACTCCAGCTTCAACTTCAACTCCAACTCCAACTCCAGCATCCAAGTCCAGAAGAGGCAGTGGCGGCGGAGTAGAAGAAATACATTAACTCCACCACTTTGATACTTTACCCTTACTAGAAGAGGCAACTTTTCACATTTCTAGCCCCCTATTTCTTCTCTAGGGGGAGAGAAAAAACACTCCTTTCCCCCGAAATATAGGCGAAAGTAGAACGAATCCGTATCTTATATGATTCCCACAAAAAAAAAAATTTACTATCTTTCTTATAACACGTTTTGGCGTCTCACAAAACTTCACTTTTAGGGCGCGCAAAATGCCTCAACTTTTTGACTTCACAAACACAAACCCGCACTTTTAAAGTACGAATTTTAAAGATTTTTATAAGGAAAGGTCATGTCACGTGTCAAAATCAATTGTGATTGACCAGATCCTGGACCTCTGGACGAAACCTCAAGATGCTAGCACTAAACGTCTTCGTTTTATTTACGCCGACGATGAAGATAAAAACGAAAACTAAAACGAAACCGCACTTGAAAGCGGCATGTCTCAGCATCCAATTGTCGGCATCTTTTCTCCGATGCAAATCACGATTTGGTTAATTACAGCATCCGGCGAAGATGGGATGACCATGCTCTCCTTAAATTTTTTATGCTACAACATACACAATACACAGACCGAAATTCACTTAATCTGGAATCTCTATAATTCCTTTCCTTAATTTCGATTATTTTTGCTTTCTTAACATTTCCCACGTTCTTATACGAATCCAGAAAATCCCAATTCAAATCTTAAAAAGTATTTCACTCTCGAGATTTCACCGGGGACTCAGCCCTGTTCTTAATTTTTATAATAGCCTCACTACTCCCCGAAGAAGCGATAAACCCGGCACACCGGAAAAAATAAATAAATAAATAAATATAAATATCCCGACTGTTTAATCAAAAAATTCCCAAAGTTATCATATGGTTTTTTTTTCCCAAAAATTCATATCTTCCTCGAGAGCTCTCTATTGCGGTCGACTAGGATTAATTAATTAAGGAAATATTATTACAGGCAAACAAACAAAAAAAAAAGAACCAATCTTCCTGTATGTGCACTTCTGACACTAGTGTCGTATTGCGGAGGACGATGCGCCACCCTTTTATTGTCGACATACGAAAAAAAATCGCACCCTTTCTTGTCCGTATCGCGTGATAGCCACGTTAAGACTGAGGAGCACCCAGAGCTCGGGCATCTTCCAGGCCCCATCAAGATTTTACCAAATGCGAGGAAAACTCCTCCACATTGGAGCCCCAAAAACAGCAGAAGATGCTGGCTGTTTTCAGAAAACGGCTAGAACAGCTCCGAAGTATTTCCCCCCCGCTCGAGCAGCAGCAGCAGCATCTCTCTGGAGCTTTTCCCGAATTCGATGTCGCTCCGGGAGATTTATCCCAGACTCGATGGCTCCGTGGTACAACGTCGTGATGCTGTTTAATTTTCCAGGTGCTGGGGCTCTGTAGAGTTTGCACGCGACAATGTTGGGG
Organism: Dysmachus trigonus; assembly: GCA_949715965.1. Taxonomy (NCBI): domain Eukaryota; kingdom Metazoa; phylum Arthropoda; class Insecta; order Diptera; family Asilidae; genus Dysmachus; species Dysmachus trigonus. Next base: position 69,998,030 of record OX454323.1, read on the forward strand.
AAAATCGTTTTGGGGGAGTCGTGGTGCTCAATTTTACTCAGGGAAATCTTTTTCGAACTGAGCAATTCTGTGTTACCAGAGAATGACCACAATATACGCTGGAAAAGCTTTAGATAAATTTTGTATTTCCTTAAAAATTGTAAGATTTATATATTGTAAAATTCATAAAGTTGTCCACTCAATCCCACTTCTGATTTTACACTTTTAAATTAATTAAATTTTCTAAATTTGATTTAACTACGGACATCTAAAGCAGAGTAGTCATTATTTCTAGCCTTATTCTCTTAGAATTAATCAATCTTGTTTATTTCACAATTTTAGTTATTTTTCCCAATCTTAGTTATTTTCCGTAGAATTAATGGATTTTTTTTAATACGTAAGTGAATATAGACGTAGACAGGTAGATCTTAAGCTCGGAACAAAAACATATAAGCAAAATTCTTTAGGAAAATGAGTTATATTGTAACTAATTAAATTTAATAAGGGTAGCTAATTTAAATAAATAAATAAATAATATAGTTGAAAACTCGAGATCCCCATTTTTAGGATTGATCCTGCTTTTGTATTCATAAAATTACACTGAAACAAAAGTTAGTGGTTACTGAAATAATTGCATATTATTACCTAAGTTTTAATAACTCAGATTGATCTTTAAAATTGTCAGGACTAGTTTTTAAAGATTCATAACTAATAACAAAATTAACCCCGCAATTCTACATAAAAGTTAAGTACTCTTAACCTCTTAATTGTTTTGAAAAATCTCTTTAATTCAAGGGATGGACCTCTTTTTGTAGAAGAATTCACAAATTATAAGAAAACAGTGTATTTCTAATATTTGTTCAATAATGTGTTAGCATATTAATTCCTTTAAAAGGATTTTTGATAGTAGTTAAGAGGTTAAGAGCTGAGTGGGTAAATATAATTACACGGGCAAAAATTACGCATTAGAAAACATTTTTTTTCACAAAGAAGGTTTAATGCAATCATTATAAAACTTTGTACACTTGTTAAGGTATAAATATAAAAAAGATGTTTTTTAATTTTTGAAAACAAAATGGCGTCTGTACGCTGGCGTGAAGTTGACCTACAAAAAAAACGGCAACCACTCTAAACGTCGTGTTATTGATCTGTAACAGCCCATAAACAAATTTTGGCTTGTAATTTGTCGGTAAACCTCAAAAATTAAAAAAATAATATATAATAATTTTCACTATTTTTTCAGTCAGTTTTGCATTAATAATTCAATTTTGCAACAAAAAATTCCAAAACAATTAAGCTTACAGACAAGCCTAAGGTATAAAGAAGAAACCCTAAAAATTTCAGCTAAATTGGACAAGTAGTTTTCGAGTAATCGTGGTTGCAAATTTTAAAAATGTTGTTTTGAGAAAAACGCGTTTAAAGTTTCGAAAACCTGCTATGCGCTGAACAAAGCGTTCTCGAAAAATGAAGAAAAAATATATAAGGAGTTCGATTTTCGACCTAAAACTTTTTGGAGCGTATTCTACGGGAAATTTCCTAACTTTTTAGAGGAACAAAAAAAAATCGATTTTTTTGATCTTTTAATTGTATTTATTACCCCCTTAATTTTTATCCAGAATCGGGAGGTAAGTATCGTAATGAGAATAAAAATTCTACTTACATTTAATTGCACTTCACACTTTGATTGCAAAATAGTTATTAATTGCGTTTCTGTAAACAAATAAAACACCCTAAACGTAATGAAATCGCTCTCCGACTGCCTGCGAGACCGATTTTAAAGAATTTAAACTTTTTTCTCATGAGAAAATTGAAACTGTGCCACTCGGAAACTTTTTACTCGGCCGATGAAAATCCTGAGACGTCGAAGAGGAATTTTGAAACTATCGTGGTGTTTAACTCTTTTAAACATTTTTAACATCTCCGCGCCGCGCACTAAAAACACATTAAATGACATTTGTTTATAAATGCAGAGAACGTATGGAGAAGGTTGCGTTCAGTTTGCATTTCTCTCTTACGATCTGCTTCGCAACAACTTTGCACGTGCGTTCGTTGACAAACGTACCGTAAGGAGCAGATAACGGCAGTTCAAGCAACCTTTTACATGCGTGCATCTACGTGAAACGCAAGGAGTAGATTACTGCAGTCGAAGTGATAAGTTTGTAGGGGAAGGTCGGGTAGCCCCGGACGGCGGGTAGCCCCGGACATTTAAATTTCTAAGTTCTAAACCACGTTACGTAGGTAGGTATAGTTTTATTTTAAATGTGTGCCCTCTGGAGTAAAAATAAATCCAACTAAATCGTGGCGTGAGCACAGAGTGAGTTACCCGTGAGTGTGTGTTTTGTTCCCGGCAAAACAATTTCGTTGCTCCTGTCAAACTTCATTGAAGGTTTTCAGGTACAATAAGTAAGTGTGCGTACTTGACTTTTGTTTAATGGTGTAGGAAATTTTAGTTATTTAAATGTTGTAATAGTATTTTTAACATTTCTTGTACAATTTAAGAGCTGTGACTAAAAATTTTGCATGGTAACGATCGGGTACCTCGCCCCCCCCCCCCCCCCCCCCCGGACATGGTTTTAAGTTTTAAATTTTGCAATTACAATTACAATTATTTTGTCAGTTTGCTTATTTATGGAAACTATATTGTAAAATGTTGTTACTATTGTTGTAGAAACACTTGAAATATGCCGAAATTTAAGGGTAGAATTAGTGAAATTGGAAAATGGGACAAAAATAAAATGAAAGAAGCAGTTAAATGTGTGATTGAAGTGTTTTTTCTTTTGTATTTGAAATCTACAGCTTCTCTTCTTAAGGGGGATATGGTTTGAAAATGACTTTTTAAGCAAATTTTTGTGAATTTTTTTTTTTGAAGTATGGCTACATTATTTTATTTTTAAATTAAATAGGCTTTTTAAGTATAATTCAAAGAATAATTATATGAATTTTCAAGTAAAAATATTAAGAATTGTGGCAACGGTAGCCATTTTTCGCAGACACATCAACAAAAAAAAAATGAATTTGCGGTGGACATCAGAACTCGTCACTGGATCATCTGAAACAAAAAATTCTAAAAGATTATGTTAGTTTATGAGTTTCCCGAGGGAGTGACGTCGAGATCATATTTTTTTTATGCATATTTTTTTATAAACAGTAATAAATATGTTGATTTTCGCATTTTTTTTACAAAAAATTTCGTTTTTTTTGACTTCTAAGTGATGCCGAAAACTCAAAAATCGATAAAAATTTAAAAGCTCGACGTCACTCCCTGGAGAAACTCATAAACTAACATAATCTTTTTGAATTTTTTGTTTCAGATGATCCAGTGACGAGTTCTGATGTCCACCGCAAATTCATTTTTTTTTTTTTTGGACGTGTCTGCGAAAAATGGCTACCGTTGCCACAATTCTTAATATTTTTACTTGAAAATTCATATAATTATTCTTTGAATTATTCGTAAAAAAGCCTATTTAATTTAAAAATAAAATAATGTAGCCATATTTCGAAAAAAAATTCACAAAAATTTGCTTAAAAAGTCATTTTCAAACCATACCCCTCCCTTAATGCCGAACAATAATCTGCTAGCCCAAATAAAAAGTCTGCTGTCAGTCCCAGGGACCAAAGCTGTCCAAACGAAAATTCCACTGCCGACCGGTCCCCAGAGACCGACACCGGCCTAATGGAAAGTTCACTGTCGGTCATGGTGGTGGATTCACGCACGCCGCGCTCAACCTGTTAAATATATAACATTTTCAAACAACATTTCACCTTTTCCCACTCAAAAATCCCTTGTTCCATTTGAAACGTATAAAAATCCATTTAAAAATTACTCTTTTTTATATAGCAACAATACCAAATTCTAAAACATTAGTATCGATGTTAAATTCCAAAAAGAGCTTATTATTCCAAATGCAAACTATGAAAATTCAATTCAAAAGTGCATTTTTATTCAAAACAAAAGTACAAAATATGTTTGTAAGGTAAAAAATCGAATGGGCCACCATTGGTTACTAAGTCCGGGGCTACCCGCCATTTTTTGAGTCGCCAAAAACTAAGACCAAAGTATTTTTAAAATATTTCTTTAAAAGAATTTGATATGATTACTAATTTTTAATTAACATGATTGAAGAAGTTCCTAGTTTTATTTTGAGAGTAAAATATCCGACTTTCCCCTACGTGCGTACATTTGCCGAATGTAACGCAGGGAGTAGCTTATAGCAGTTAAACTGACCTAACGGTTACTGCTGCCTATATAAGGCGGAGTTTTGGTTTTCGGACAGTCAATCGTTTTTGGGTAATCACCGAGACTATTCCACCTTAGGGCGACCATTTCATCAAGGGATTTTTTATACCAAAGGCGTTGGGAATTTACCATGCTTTGAGAGTTAGAAGAATTTCAGTTTGTGAGTTTACTAGTTGAAATTATTCTAAGTCCGCATTTTCTTTTGGACTTTCGTTAACATTATACTTAGAGGAATTTCAATTTGGGAGTTCAACAATTGGAATTATTTTTTTTTTTTACTTAAAATATTTTAATATACCGCGAATTAATATAACACGTTGGGGATTAAAACTTTTATTTTTTCTTGGAGTTAATTTGAATTTTATAATTAGAAAGATTCCAGTTTGGGACATCACCAACTGAAATCTTTCCAAGTTAATCTATTGCAATATATTTAAATTATAATTTCTATTTTGTATTATAAAACTTAGAAAAACTTCAGTTTAGGGATATTACCAACTGGAATTTTTCCAAGTCGAACTTCTACGTTTGAATATTAAAACTTTACACTTGTCTATTTTAATGCACGGAAAAATATTTAGCTTGGGAAAATTACCACCTAAGATATTTTCTCGCATTGATAAATAAAATAATTTATTTGGGATATTACCATATAAATTTGTTCCAAGTCCTCGATATACACGTTGAACCGTAGAGAGCAAATTATAACTAAAGAAAAATTTGGCTGCAATATATATCATAAGTAATTGTATAATTTATAGTAAAAATTTTTTCACCTAAATTCACCTCGAGTATAAAATTTCTGATATGCAAAGGGCCTTAACATGAAAATAAGATCGTGATCTTAACCAAAATTCGGGTTTGTTTATCAATCTAATTCTCAGAGCTCAGTCTCTGATATCGATCTCATTTTTATAAAAACGATCCATTGAGAAATTATAAAGTTTCATTTTTTACCGGCTTGGCCCACGCCTAATAAAGTTTTTTCAAGAATTGTTTGCTTTCTCGCAAGCGAGGTCAGATAATAAATAACCTGTCCTTTGGTTAATAGTTCTATATGTTAGCATACAAAATTTCCTTGAAATCGGTTGAGAAGTTTAGAAGTTATAGCGGAACAAACAGACCGACAAAAAGCAGATTTTCGAATATCACCAATCAGAAATTCTTTTACTACACTACAGAAAAATATTACAGATAAATGAACTTAAATTTTAGGTCCATGTAAGAATTCTTTTATAAAATTATTCAAATTGAAACATAAGAATAGAAAAATGTCAGGTTGTTGTGAGTACTATGAATATCTTTTATACTAAGGTCTAATTTTTAGATCAATTCAAAACGGCTGATAACATGTTTTATTTTTAAATTCGCACTGTTTCAACAACACAGCACTCATTTTGGTAATAAGTTTTCAATATTTTCCAACGTTTTTCAAGCATAAATATATTAATATTATACCACGGAGATATAATACTGTGTGTTTATCAATTTTCTGAGCCTAAAAAAGCTGTCTGTATCAAAATAACATAAAATTTAAAAAGAAGCCAACAGATGGCTCACCCCATAATGAAAAATGAATAGGTAATTAATATTTTCGTGAGTTAATTACTGATTTTCCATGAATATTTAACTCAATTTAATCTTTAAATAACCCCCAAAAAATCAAAATTGGTCTACATTTATAGGTTTCTTGCATAAAAATAGAACCATTGTCCTCACAACTCCGCCTGGTAACACTAGAAAGCTTTTTACCACCCACGTTGAGCATGACCTTCTCCACTGTTTTTAATCCTGCTCCTGAAATTCCACGCGGCAGTTTACTTGAGGACTTCTACGCAAAATCCTGTTTGCAACATAATTCCATGTATTTTCTAGGACATATCTCTCGTTTGCGAATTTGCTCAATGTTATGTTCAGAGAATTATGCTGCAGCTGGCGAAGACTGGCTGCCGTTTTTCCTCATTATGAAGCTGTGGGCGCTACGCGTGGGCTTTGTTATACGATGCCATCAAAATGATATCTTTAAGCTCTAAAACTAGCATCCTTGTTTTAATTGAGGCAATCTTACAGGGTTTTATTAATTTCTTTGAAAGTCGCACATATTCGTCACATATTTAATAAAGATAATGTGAACAATATATCTCGTAAAATAACTTCTTAGATTTTGCAAATATATTACAAAAAGTTTATTTTCATAAAAGTATATCACTTTATTAGAGTCGTTTCATCTCGACATGAAAATTTAATCAAGACACACAAGATGTAAAATTTGAGAACTGTCGAATTGGTTCATTTTGAAAATTTATATATTTAATTTTGGATCGATTACTTATTTTTCTTTTAACAAAAATTTTGTGGATTTATTTTAATAACAACATTTTTAATTCAAATTGGGTATAAACATTAAAATTATCAAAATGAAAAAATAAGTGATTACTACTATTAGAAAAATTGTAGTGGATGTTAATATTACAAAAAAATACTTTTACATTTTGAATACAGAAAAATATGGTTTTTATAGTAAATAATTAATTAGCTTCGGTTAAATCAAATTATTTTAACAAAGTAGGTATACAGGAAATTTTATTGTTACAAGCCTAGTAAATTAAGGCTATAATTGCTTTAAAACACCATAATTACATTTATTTATCAACTAGACGCTAATTCTGCTAATTTGATTTGTAAAAATATTATGGCACTTCGTTCTCACATTTGCCAATAAATATTTTATTATTACCAAATATTTTATATTCTGTGAAATGAATACCTCATCATCGGCTTCCAAATATTTGGAAATACGATCCATTTTAAATTAAAGCTAGCAATATTAATCCAAACAAGGCCCAGTAGCGCTTGCATTTGTCTCCGGCCCTTTGGGGGCATGTTAAATTTATTTTATGTAGAAAAATGTAAATCTGTCCCATTGGAACAGAACATGAGGACGCTAGGTTTTTGGGGCTCTATTTTTATCGTTACAGCTCATTAAAACTGCCTCATACTAGTGAAATAGCAAATCCATGCTATAGTTTGGGTTTATGTGTCGAAAATCTCCAGAGAATTGGAATATTATAGCTTTATAACAGAAACTTTGCCCATTGTTATTCGATTCAAAATTTTAATCAGCGTAACATTATGTGTTTTATCGAGGTGTTAGTCGCTTGATTTTATCGCTTTAATTAAAAATAATCATTTTTGGGCTCAGGCCGTTAATATGATGAATGGCAAGTGACCGGTCACAATGGAATGGACCGGCTTTCGGTGTCAATTTTATGAGGGTTATTAAAATATAACGAGAATTGATTGCACTCCGATTAAATTCTCGCTGGTGATTCCAAATTGAAATCGATACAACAAAAAGGACACAGCACCCACCGAGTCATCGGCAGAGACTAAAAAGTTAAATGTTTCGTGAAATTTCTGATTTTTTCACAATCAGCAAACAGCTCTGGATATAATGGGGGGTGGTTGTTTTTTGTATCTATGGATAATTTATGTAGCGTTATCCAATTTGTTTAATAATATCGCATATCTTGTTAACACGTCAATTTTCAAGTATTTTAACCGATAATAATGCGCTAGACTAACTAATAACTAATTACGATTATACGATAAGTTTTTAAATATACAACTTTCTTATGAAAAAAATATAGACTGAAAAGATGCTGAAAAACAGCCTTAAAGTATATTTAAAAATTGATAGACACCCAAATATTATTCAAGGCCTATAAGAAGCCGAAAAAACGTTGATATATTTTTGTTTAGATGTGTTGACAATGAAAATACGCCGATAACATGCTGATAAAATGAGTAAAACCAGTATAAAACTTCAACATACATTAACGTCATGTAATTTCTATTTTTTCTGAATTTTATGTTAAAGTAATAAGGTTTTAGCTTTACTTTTTATATGTCAACTTGTTTTCGATGTCAATAGATATTTTGCACTTTTCTTTAATAAAGTCTTCAGGATAACTAAGATTTTTTTTAGCTTTTAGACTTCAAAATTATTCGATAAATGAAGTTCCCCGATTGGAAAAGTTTCTAAGTTCAAAAGTCAACTAATTTGTTGTATTAAAAAATGTATTAAATTTAATTTAATTTAATTTAAATTTAATTTTAATTGAATATATAGACGTGTTTCCAGTGTACTCGTAAATAAACGTCGGCGTTTGTTTCGGTTTATAATTATTCGCATATCGACGCGTATTCAATATTATTCAGACGTTTTTTCAGTCTTACATCTAATTTACGAGGTATCCTCAGCTTTTTCCACCATTGAACTTATAAGCCTAGAATACGTTGATATTCTCTTATTTTTCAGCCTCTTATTTTCACCCGGATACCCACTAAAAAATAATCTGTTGGACAAAAATTTGTTACATTAAAGAAATTTATCAAATCTTTTAATTTCTACCATGAGTATGAAAAAAATTACTATACAGGAAAAACAAATTTTTCCCCGAAAGGATCTAGCCGGTTAAGAAGGTGAAAAGTGCCCCTTTTGTGCGCTTTTTGAAAACAAAAAATATCCTTATATAGTACGTCGAAAAGTACATCTTTGCTGCAATTTTCAGACCCATAGATCCTCACATAACCTCAAAAAAAATAAAACGTGATTTTCAGTGTTTTGGCGATATCTCGACTTCTTATGTAAGTAGAAAATTCTTTTTTTCTCAAATTATAAGGTGTTTTATCAGCTACAACATGATATTTTTTTCAAAATTTTTGGCGGAAATTCGAAGTTAGAAATTTTTAAAATTCAATTTAAAAAAAAAATATAAACGACGGAAAAAAAAATATTATTTTCTGGATGTCAAGCTATATCCATGAATTATTCCAGATTTTTAGATTTGGTGTAACAGGGTCAAAATATCGAAAAACCGTTTTTTCAGCATTTTTCGGTATTTTTATCTCTTTTTTAAGTCTGAATATTCTTTTAATATGAATTTTTTTTAAGTCATTTCCTACCTTAAAATCACCCAAGCAGTTTTTACCAAGAATTTTCTACATCCACAAGCCGAGATATCGCCAAAACACTGAAAATCACGTTTTAATTTTTTTTTTTTTTGAGGTTATGTGAGGGTCTATGGGTCTGAAAATTTCAGCAAAGATGTACTTTTCGACGTACTATATAAGGATATTTTTTGTTTTCAAAAAGCGCACAAAAGGGGCACTTTTCACCTTCTTAGTCGGCTAGACCCTTTGAATGGGAAAGAATAATATATAATAATTTCCGTGTATTCGTATGTGTAATTATCGTATATGCTATATCTGAAAAATGAAAATATCAGAATTTCTCAATTTTATTATCGATTTAAAGAAAACCCATGCCAAAACCAAAAAGTATGACAAAAATCGAATTTTTCATCAATTTTTTACACTTTACCGGCTTGTTATATTTTCTTGCCTTGATTTTCTTTCAAATTTAAGATAGTTTTTTCACTTTAAGAAGTGTCTTTTAGACTAAGTAGTTAAAGCAAATGCAAAAAGATGAAAAAAAACGCTTTCCTTTCAATTTTCCTGAAGTAGCTGCACGGATTTTTTTATTTATTAATATTAACCTAAAAACTTGGACCAAATTTGCGGCTTTTTCACCATATGTGGCTAAATTTTATGGTGTAAACGTTAATTATGGTTAGGATTTTTGCCATTCACAAATTTTTTCCGTGTAAAGTTATTAAAAGTTGAAAATTGATATTTCTTAAATAGCTTTTAATACCACTTTTTTTACGTTCTATTGTGATTTAGGGAAATTAAATCTAAAGTGGAAAATCAATTTTTTAGTTCTCGCTTCTCTTGGTTAAATAACTGCTGATCAGCTTTAGTAGAGAATGACCATAAAATTAATTCTTAAGGACATTTTTAAGCATAGGCTGAAGTTGCTATAATAATTAATTTTATAAAAACACCCATTTTTCATCACAAAGAAACATCCATTGAATTAGAGAGTTGTTTTACCATTTAACTAAACTAGAAAACTTTTTTTTATATTCGTTCTACAGAAAATCGTAAATCGCCTGCTATAAAATAGCTATGATTAATTGAGTTTAACCCGAACGAGAGTTATTTTTCGTAAATAAAGTAACTTTACACTAAGTCTCCTGCTGTCCACGTTCGCAGTGTAGCACGCATTTTGTCAACAGGATCATATAAATGTTCCAAAGGAATATCAAAAAGTTTTTCGCAGAACTTTACGAATGTCATAAAGGTAAATTTCACCTGACGTCCTTTTTTATGCCTTCATATTTTTGTTCCGTGCCCTTCGAAGAAACTTGGTATAGATTTTACCCGCTTTCTCGACAATGAAAAGTTCCACGACAACGCAGGTGTCTTAGTTTTAAATTCGTCTTGGGCAAACATCCGCCTTGAGGGACTGTGCGCTGCGCCGCCACTGGGCCTTCGACATATTTACTTTAAGGACATTAAACTTTTAATTGAATTAATTTCCTTGGATGGTTGCTTGGCCGTTTTTGTCTTCCGGCAATATGAAATTAATCTTTCTTTATGAACACGAAGATATTAAAATGAGTTAAAGTTTTCTCATTTTTTGAAAGAACCAATTTGAATTTAATTAACCCTCTGCCCGCAGTTCCGTCTGTTGAGAAAATATATATAAACTTCCAAGAGTTCTGGGATTATCCTCGACTGTAAATTAAGTTTTGAAATGAATTCCAATTTTTTTTTTGTGTGTCTTTTTGAAATATGCGAAGAGTTTTTGATATTTATAGAACCAGAATTCAATTGTTTTCATTGTTTAAATAATATACCCCAGTAATCTAAATGGAACCGAATATTGTATTTTGCACAACTCTATTTATCTTTCTACCTGTTGCTTTTAGTAAAATGTAAATTAAATTTATTGTGTTGATGTATTATAATATTTAATTTATTCTTTAAAGTATCTACAAAATAATAAAGAAAATCCCTCTTCTTCTATCTTACCTGTATTTATGTAAAGCATACACACAAAATTTAATCTCTTAAAATTTTCAGCAGAGATATTTTGCAATTTATAAAATGCAATATTTTCATTATTAATTTCATAAATTGTCAATCTCCGGGTGTGAGTTAAACTTAATGAAAAATTAGCACCAAGTGAAGGTTGGCTTTCTTTCGTTTATTATTTGGCCATAGCTCCCATCATTATATAGCCCAATTACAGGCATTTGTGGTACCTAATGTTCCTTAAACGCTCCGCTCCACGGCTACAAGTCTTTCACGGGCTATAAAACTGGATCCTGGCAAGCTAGCAACGGAGCCCGCACAACACAATTTAAATTACACTTGTATGAATCTGATAATTCCACCCCTAATGCCTATTTTACATTTCTGAACGAAATTTTGAGCTGAAAACAAAGCGGCACATACGTGCTTGGGAGGGGGCATAAACAGGGGAATTGAGTTCAGACATCCCCCTGCCCTCCCCTCTCTAATAATAACACACGTTGTTCTGCCAATGGCGGCGATGTGACAGGGAAGGGTAGCATAGAGGGTGCTGTGAATCAGGACTGAATCTGGTGAAGCAAAGGACAACAATTAAAATTTCACAAGGATATGTTTTGTAAGACTCCATACAAGCTGTTTGGCATAAATTTCAAGATTATTTCAGATTTACATATTTTCAAAAGAAATAGAAGCCTAAAATACGACTTGCATGTCCCCTGGTGTAATTGAATTAAAGCTACTTCGCATATGAAACCATAAACCTTAATCTGTAAGACCGTCTTTTGGCAAACCTTGTGAAAAACCACAAATTACAGGTGTGATTAAAATAATTGTGAACGCTTTTTAAGTCTATTATATTTTCCTACAATGTAAGGCCAAGGTCGCAAACGCTCGATTAATCTTTTTTTACATTCGTCAACTGTAACATTTTTTGAGACTTCATATCGATCACCATATAAAAAATAATAGCATGGCACAGCATCCAGACTATGGTGGTTTTAGCTGTATGACAGGTGGCGGAATCCTGATAAAAAAAAATTAAATTTCCATGCGGTATACTTTCTTTGCTGATTTATAATTTTTTTTTTTTTTTTTAATTTTATATTGGTAGTGTGAGTGACTAATTTTCGCCCCTATTACTGCAACATCTTCAACACCTTCTACCAATCAAGTACAACAAAAATTATTAATAAATACAAAAACCGTTTACTTAAATTTAAATTAAACAACAGTAACAAACAGTCAATTTTTCAATGACAAGGAATCAAGCTCTTTCTAGTATTAAAATGTTTCAAATCTACTTTAAATATTATTTGTTGAAATATAGTTGTTATCTTTTGGTATTTATGCTTGAATGATGTCAGAGCTGATTAAATAAAATGCAAAAGAAAAAACACTTATACACTAATTTAAACTTAAAATTATCAACGACAAAATTAAGAGAATTCTTATCGTTCCGTACTAAGGCCATTGTAAATGATCAAATTTTTGTTAAAACCCCAGATGTTCTAAGTTTACAACGAAAACGTTGGACAATCGTTTACAAAATCTTCCTTCAAATGAATTTCTTGAAAAACTTTGGTAATCTCAAAAGTGCCACGTAGCAAAAGTTACTAAAATATGTCCTGGCATATCTCTTCTATTAAATGAATTCAACCTGAGAACCAGGTTAGGTTGAAACTTATATCTTTGTTTTGCATTTAAAAGGCATTCTCTGGATCTCGTCTCAAATCCCATTTCACCTCTTGTGCCGAACAAATACAAAGACAAAACGACCAAAATGAATACATATACAAATATATATGTATTCTTCAATGTCTTCGTCGAACCGCACAAAGTTAAATTCTATGAAAACTTCTCAAGTCCCAAGGATTTCAATTAATTTTCATCCATAAAACAATTATGGTGGAACCAACCAATGTTATGGTACTTCCTCTTCGCGTTCTGATGAGTTCACTCCACCTGAGGTACCTGAAGTAGTTTCTGTGTCTTCTTTCGACTCAGTGAGAATCCATCTTACTCCAAGAAGAAACAATATGAAGGGCTTTTCTCCCTGTACTTTATTTCATGAAGTTGGAAGTTCGGATAGAGCTCGGTTAATCTGCAGAGGTTGTCTGATCCATATTCTTTGCACAAATGCACACAATCAAGCTGAGGAGAAACAACTGTTTGGACATGCCCAACCTTAAGATGGACTTAAATGGTAAAATATCTAACTATAATCCGGCAGAACGATATAGTCAGCATAAAAGAATAAAGTTTCTATATATTGGTCCGGATTTGCAATAAAATATAAAATCTCGAATATATTAATAAACATTTGGACTGTCCAAACTTCGTCCAATAAGAGCCCTTACTCGTCGACTATCTCGTTATTTCGTCACATATAATCATGCATATAGGTATAAGAGGAAATCAATAGCTCGATGGAATAAATAACCTAATAAATAAAATATGCAAATGTCTCACAGCGCCTACAACACAAACGTCCACCTTTTCGGCGTGTGCATATAATTTTGGGAATTTAGCATTTAGCACTCAACCACCGGAAATATCAATTAGTGACCAAATGACTAAAATTTACGATCCTCTCAATTTCCCTCTAAATTTTCCAATTTCCGGAACATGTTGAGCTAGGAAATTATTTTTTTTCTATTTTATAGGGTTTGATGAAAACAGGAGTCAAATTAAGGGCGGGTTTTCCAATTATGTAATACAGCGTCCTTCCTGTGATGAATAATTAACTGGTAAACATACTTTGAAACTAATTTAAACACTTGAAGGCTTGTATCTGATTACTTTACAAGTTAAATTATAAAATATCAATATTTACATAATTTAAATCAGTGACCCCGAAAGTTCTTTTATATAATAATACTCATATTTTCCCGAAACAATTTCATTTTTATAATAATTTCATTCGTCATTCATTGTACTCATTTTTCTACAACAATTTTATGTCTTTTCACTTACAATAAATAAAATATAAGTCTCTAAATCTCATAATATGGTATAAAAACATGAACCTCTAAAATAATTTACATTTTTCGAATAAAGGTAAAGCTACTAAATTGCTTTAATTTTTAATGACTTAAAAAATTTAAGGTTTTTTTTGACTTTTTCGATTTTATATAATCTCTAAAATATTTTTGAACTTTTCTTTTTCTCAAAAAATCATTGTTTTTATTTCCTTAACGAGCATTTTATTATTAAATTTTTTGATACTACTCTTTTTGATAAAAATTGTAAATTTCACTATTGATACCAAATCTTTTTAAAATCTTGGAAACTCTAGTTAGCGATTACAATTAAAATATTTTGGTTAAACAACTTATTTTAATGTTATTTAGTGCACCAAATATGAATCTGAAAACCAATATTTTTCGGCACGAAGAATTTTTGAGATAAATAGTTATAAAATGTGAAATAAACGATAATTAAATAATTTTTAAAATTTTTTTAAAAAACTAACGAAATTTTGTAGGAATTTATTTCTTGACTACAATGAAAGGTTGAACTTTAAACTATTAAATTAAAATATAAACTTTCAAAACTTCTAGCTCTAGATTTGCTTCCACAAAGATATCAATAAGTAAGAGTTAAAGTTCATTTACACTTTATACACATAGCTACCATAAGGTCTCATGCTTTTATTTCGACATCGTTTTGACATTCTATAAAGCTCCATTATTTCTTAATATGATTCAGAATATTCACGAGCATACCTTAGTCTATAAAACGAATTGCTAAATTTCAGTAATGTCATATTTTGTTTATAATTATTCAAAAAATAAACTAAGATAAATTTTATTTTATAGTTAACACATACATAATTATGTAAATTGTCCACAAAATCGTACTCTAAGATTATATTGTCAGAAATGTAGTAAACTATGGCTTTTTCCTTTGAAAAACTGAAATAAAAACTACACGTTATAAAAAATAATAATAAATATAAAAAAGCGGCCAAGTGAGAGTCGGACTCGCCCAAGAAGGGTTCCGTAGCAGCAACTAACATAATATAAAAGTTCTTGTTATTATTAGAAAATAATGGTTCACGGTTATGTTTATGAAATTAAATGTTTTTTTTTTTATTTTTTTATTTGAGTTGATTGAATGAAAGGTAAATTGCGGTTTACGATTTATGACGTATTAAAAAAAAACTACGCACTAGATCTCGTTCAAACCAATTTTCGGTGGAAGTTTGCATGGTAATGTGCATCATATATTTTTTTAGTTTTATCATTCTCTTATTTTAGAAGTTACATTTTACCACTTTGGAAGTGTCTCTCGCGCAAACCATTCAGTTTAGAAAAAAATCATATTAGAAACCTCAATATCATTTTTGAAGACCTATCCATAGATACCCATGAAAAAAAATTTTTGAGTTTCAGTTCTAAGTATGGGGAACCCCTAAAATTTATTGTTTTTTTTCTATTTTTGTGTGAAAATCTTAATGCGGTTCACAGAATACATCTACTTACCAAGTTTCAACAGTATAGTTCTTATAGTTTCGGAAAAAAGTGGCTGTGACATACGGACGGACAGACAGACAGACAGACATTACGAATCCATAAGGGTTCCGTTTTTTTGCCATTTGGCTACGGAACCCTTTAAAACAAATGCTTAAATTCTAATTTCGTTACAACTACACTCTAGAAATTATTGGTGTAATTTTACTCCCTATTTAGAAGGAAATTGAATACCTTCCACAATGGTAGTAAAATTACTCAAATGCCTGTGTAAAACTATACTTTTCTTGTATAAAAGTACAATATTATGCTCATATGCGGAAAATTAAATATAAAAGATGTGAATTTTGCATAATAAGTGTGTATTGTTTACTTCTTTAAAGTAGATAAATTTACATATAGCAGGTGTACATTTTTGAAATTAAATACTCCTTTGAATATAATATAGTATTTTTACAATAAAGTTAAAGCAATAAGGATGTTATGTCTAATGATTTGGATAAAATGAAGAAAATAGTAGAATTAAGGTTATTTTAATAATAAATTCACATTAAGTTATTGTTTGTTAAATATTTATTAAACTCATAAAAATAACACATACATACATACAAATAAAATAACAAAAACATTTTTCTCGCCGTTGTATTAAAGTATTAAGATTAGTGTAAATAAATATATATCATTTTTAAGCTCTCAATCTAGTTATTTTACCTTTAATGCAAATGACATCCTTCATACAAAATATTTTCAACAGCACGTCTTAACTTTAAGGAGTTATTTTACCTATAGCCAGGAAAAACTGACCTTTTTTCAAACTGCTATAAAACAAAAACTACAACAGATATCGTTTTGAAATTTTGTATGCTTGTTTATTTAGGTTTGATTTGAATTATATTTTCATTAATAAAAAAAATTTATAAAAACAAAATGGCGGTTGCCGAGCCCAACGTTATAGTACTTATTTACTATTTATCTACTAGACTGACCACAGTTTAGAGCAAAAAATAATTTTTTGGCAATATAGCAAAACTTTTTTAATTGAAAATCTACACCTCTTTTCAAACTTGTTCCAAATTGCAAAAAAACATAAATCTTGACCTAAAGTGAAGTCAGTGTAGTAGTTTATACTCAAAACTATAAATTTTTTTTTTTTTTTTGCATGATTGCAGATAAATATTTTGGCCAGATTTTTACCAGGCGCAAAACTTTTATTTCATTTAGCTGCACTACAACGTTTTTATTAATTAAAATATAATGTTCAAACCTAAATA
Source organism: Dysmachus trigonus (assembly GCA_949715965.1). Classification (NCBI taxonomy): domain Eukaryota; kingdom Metazoa; phylum Arthropoda; class Insecta; order Diptera; family Asilidae; genus Dysmachus; species Dysmachus trigonus. The sequence goes on from OX454323.1 coordinate 70,014,934, forward strand.
AATAAGAATACAAAATTTCAAAACGATATCTGTTCTAGTTTTTTTTTTTTAAAGCAGTTTGAATTTACAAAGTTGAGTGAATATCACACCCAAACTTTTAAAATTTGGTAATTTCACACTTCTATGCTTAATTACACCAAAAATGTGTGATCGTGATAGATTTTTACACAGAAAAAAAATGTAAAATTGCTCTAAAGATCGATATGAATTTACATTCAATTTTTAGAATGTATACACAACAGACAAGCAAGGACCAATAGCAACTTTTTCGCTCATTATAAGCAAAACTTGACTGAAATTTTGCATGTCCCAGCCTAAGTGCATATAACAATTTCATGCCTCTCTGCACGTTCATAAAATTAAATTGTAATAATTACAGAAGTTCTCCTTTTGTTTCAAAACTAATGCCCGAATAGAAGTCATCTACTACATATGGAATCTCGAACATCTCATTAATTTAAAGTTTCCAAAATAGAGCAGTATGAATTGTACAATAGCTAGCCTAGTTTATCGTCCACATGCCAAAACGACGACGTTCCAAGATTTCTTCTCTGGGTTGGGAAATGCATTCTCTCAATTTTCTGTTGCTGTTTAAAAGCTACTCAGAAGTTTCCATAATACAAAAAGTTGCAACAAAGACGATACAAAAAAATTCCTCACGACTTGAGAAGTTTTCGCAAAACTGTTTCATTTTGCCCCCTTTCATGTTAAATAGTTTCGAGTTCTTCGAAGTGATTTGCTGGTACACATGAGCGTACACCTGACCAGGAAAATGTGCCAAAGGTCTTTTCCCTAGTTACACGAACTTCGCAAGCATATCAAGCCAAACAATTTCATGGAGAAGTTTATATTTTTTTTTTGCAAAATCACATTAACACTCTTGTAAAAGCGCTCGGAAATGTTTATGCCTTTACACGGACTGTATTTCAGAAATTTGGAGGAATTTTTCATTCTTCCGGGAAGATGGGGCCTTTTATGGAAAATAGTCTCAATGTAGTTTTTCAAGTTGAAAGTTTAAAATTTATTTTTCTAGCATTTAACTTGCAATTACTTGAGAGAAAAATCTTTTTAGGTGGTTAGAAGAAGTTTACTACTTTTCGGAACTTGTTTTGTCCATTAGAGTTTTTAACAAGCATTTATAACTCATACTATAATTGACCTTATTTAATTAAATTAACTGGAAGTTTTAAGTATCTTACATTTATTATCCGAATTTGATACACTTCTGTAAACTGAATGGATACTTAAGTTGTATAACCTTTAATATGGGTATCTAATGAAAGTTTTCCAAGAGTAGAATGCGATTAACTATGTAATTAAAATTAAAATTATAAAATTTATAAAAAACCTATATTGCTATTGCTCAGAGCACCAGACACGACCTGTAGTAATTTATACATATATTTTAAATAAATTATATGAAACAAACTTTTAAAAGTACTTCTCTAAATGTAACAAAGCAAAAAGAACTTCTAGTTTTAATAATTTAAATTAATTGTTTTTCTTTTCCTTTTCTTTTTATATTTTATTTTAAAAAAAATTTAATTCTTTGCTGTGTTGCTCATGAGAGATTTTAATCCAAGTGATAATTGCATTTTGTTCTGGATAGATGAGAAAAATGTATGATAGCTAAATGAAGTCTTATTCGTAACTGATCGGAAGGTTTACTTTTTTTAAATAAATCACAAAACTTTGGAAAACATTGAAGAGTTTTTATTTTATAGCATTTTTAAAAAGAAACCACCTGATGGGCCACCCTATATAATAATTTGGCTTCTTCAGCTTTTTTCAACGAAATAAGTCTTACCATACAACAATATTTCGTTTCTACATTTTAAGTTAGGGTCAATTCGCCTGTTCGCGTCCATTTAGTGCAGTTGGCAAGTTTGACGGCGATAATAAAAATATCCCAGCACTAATTTCTATGAAAAATTTATGTAATGTGTTCATTATATAGTCTATTTTAAGATTAACTTTCAGTTTTGTTCGAAACATCTTGTGTTTTTTTTTTAAATAGATAAACTTCAGAATTAGGCGTTTTACCCACTTTGCGTCCACAGAATCCAAATTGCGTCCACCCGTGGACCATTTAGCGTCCACCAGCTTAGAAAAGGAATATAGGGATGATATTTTTAAGAATTTGTAAAGAAAGATTGTATTTTAACAATTTCTTTATTTAAGAATATAAATATTAAAAATCAACATTATTATCATTAAAAACATCACTTTAAAAAAATAAAAATAATTCTTCTCAACATTGATTGAACTTAAAATTAGGTAAGTAGTAGGTAAATAATGATTGCACCTTTAAGAATAAACAGTAATCAGTTCTGTTAATTTTACTCTAAAATCACAAGGTATATTATTATTGCTAAAGATCAGCCTTGATTAATAATAAGTTTTTGGCTATATTAAAGCAACAAAACAATACAACAATTTTGTCTAATCATACAACTAGAAGAATTGTTGGTCAAAAAACAGGTAAAAAGTAGCAAAAATCCGGATAAATGTACAAGGAAAAATACAGGAATTTCTTTTTTTCATATCCAGATGAGTATTTTTATGTAAAAGAACTCCGTGAATCCAAATCCACCGTCAGAGTTGTGGTGGCACGTCGTGTTTTTTTCCTAAACTCAAAAAACCGGGTCAGAAATATCGATTTCCAAAAGTCAATCGATTTACGCTAATTTCGGTGTGTGGGGGTTTTAGGGGTCGCTGATCACGAATCTGAAGTTAGAGTAGCAAAATTCAAGATGGCGGACCCAATATGGCGGACAAGATTTTCAAAAATCAACCGATCTACACCAAATTTGGTATGTGGGTGTTTTTGGGATCGCTGATCATGAATCTGAAGTTTAGTTTGCAGAATTAAAGATGGCCATGTTGGATATGGAATTCCGCAAGTTTCCCTTCAGATTCGTGATCAGCGAACCCAAAAACCCCCACATGCTAAATTTGGCGCAGGTCGGTTGGTTTCGAAAATTTCGTCCGCCGTAAATCGGTTGACTTTTGGAAATCGATATTTATGACCTAATTTTTTGAGGTTAGGAAAAAAACATGACGTGCCACCTCAACTCTGACGGTGGATTTGGATTCACGGGGTTCTTTTACATAAAAATACACATCTGGATATGAAAAAAAGAAATTCCTGTACTTTTCCTTGTACATTTATCCGGAGTTTTGCTACTTTTTACCTGTTTTTTGAGGTTAGGAATCAACTGTGATGTGATGGCTCAATTCTGACTCCAGATTCGTGTTCAGCGCGCGAAAATACATCGAAAACCATATATCGCATGTAAAGTACAGACCACTTTTATTTTTTTTGTGTGGCTGTGTAATCAATACATTTTAAATTATTTTTACTAGCAAGTCAATCGTATTTAACGAAAATAGTGGACGCAATTTGGTTTATTATTATCCTCTGTAGGTATAGTTTGCGTCCATTGCGGACGCAAAGTGGAAGTTTTGTAAATTCGATGTAGTAATTCGCGTCCACCTTATTTTATTCGTTAAATATAAAAAAGATAAGCAAATTCAGAATTAATGTTATTCCTTTTTTCATTATAAAAGTCTAGAAACAGCTATGTATCCTAAAATTCGCATAAAACAATAAAAAACTTACCATCGAACGCGCCGCTGCACACTACTTTTTATCTAAATATTCCGCGCGCACGCACTCCCTTGATGAACAGCCGAGACTAACTATTTTTTCTAAACGGGATTGGTTTGGCGCACGGACCTTTTGTGCATGTGTGCGTGCCTCTTATACATTGAGGTATTAGCGGTAAGGACTTTTCGTTTGATTGGTGTGTTAGTTTACTTATTTTCGAGGCTTTTTCCGTAAAATGGACGCGAATTGGGCGATGGACGCGAACAGGCGAACTGACCCTATATAATCTAATAAAAGCATATCGATAAGAAAGACTTTTTGTATTATGATAAATCTGATTCAGTTTTCTCCCATTTTAATTGTTTTAATTATTTGCATAAATACGCTTTTCCGATATTATAAAAAATAAATGCAATATTTTGTTGCTTTTCCTCTTTTTGAATTCATCCGAGAGGAAATCCAGAAATTAATATTAAAAAATAGTATTCTCTGTGGATATTTTTTAATGGCACTTGAGTGGAACAGAAAAGTATTAATGATAAAAAATAAATACGCTCCATTACGCCTCCTCTGTTAACGATACTTTATGAGTTTTAAATGACTGCAGATTCATAATTTTTTCGAAGCAATCATACGCCTTTTTAAGCCTGTAGAAAAAGGTAGAGGAGCAGAATTAAAATAATTTTAATATGGCCACTGAGTAATAAATTTCATATGCTTCCATCGGATCCTTCCATTAAAAAAATATATATGTATACGTACAAAGACCCTCATAACGAGTAAAGCTGGCTATTATGCAAAAATCTCCGATGGGCGTATCTTGAGAGTTTTGCGAATAAATCACTCCTGCATCTGATCACCTCAATATCTCGACGATATTAAAAATCGGCCGAAGATGTAAATTAGAAACTGTCGGTGGTCCATCTTCTCGAGGAGGGATTTCTCTGTCGGAACATCTGTCGCCGTGGCGCGGAAAGTCAGCGGGCTCCCAAAATTCATAACGACCCCATCAAATTAAGTTTCAAATAAAATTTCAACTGCACGTCGAATTCGGCTTCGGCTCGGCATAATTTTCCCATTTCGTCGCCTCTTTATCTACTACTTTACAGCCTCGAGGAATGTCGGAGCAGAAAAATCGATGTTAATTGTCGTAACTTCAAATTTTTAGGGTGCGGAACTCGATTTTATTTTCGCGTGGCGGCGGGCGCGTTCAAGGTGCCTCCGCGGATGTTCACATTTAAATTTATTGCGACGACGACAGCATGAAAATTTGTTCGTATTCAGTATTTTCCGGTTTGTTATATGATTTTTCACTTCTTTATTACTATTATTATTTATTATATTGCTATAAGGTTAACATAAGGTTGTAGAATACTTTCCTGGTTACATTTCTTAAGTGAACTTGAGTTTTGGAGGTTTTCTTATCCAAAGGATGTAGAAGCTAAAAGATAAACTACAACGGCCGCACCTTGTCTGCACCACGGCTGAACCAATTTATATAGATATGCTCGTATATTTATAAATTGCTTCAACCGATAGTGCAGCCGTTGTAGCCTTTGAGTGGCCGACCTACGGTTTTACATGTACTAGTGACATTGGCTATATTTTCCAGTGCGGCCGTCGTGTGGCCAAAACTGACCCCCTACGGCCGATTTGCAGTAAAAAGTTTCAAATTTCTTGTTTTTTGATATTTCTTAAAATTAAATAGTATAAAAACTTTAAACGAGTTTTTCTCAAAACTATGGTTTTCAAATATTTTTCTCAAAATTTACTCAACCGATTTTTACAAACCAAAATTTTTTCGATTCGTTATGAAAAATACTAGACAATAAACCTCTAAAGAATTATAAAATCCTTCCCCTTTCCCCCTCCACTTTTATATACGGGGGTAAATTGTCCCAAAAAAATATTGATTCATCGAACTTTTTTGAAAATTATTTTTTCAAATCCCCTTAAAATTGTTTTTAACTTTTGGCAAATTCAAAATTTCAAATTGTAAAAATAAAATATATAAAGGTCTTTATGCAATTTAAGACGAATAAACGATCACGGAAAATACAAAACTTTTCATCAACCTCCTAAAAGACGGTTTTAACGAAAGTTACTTTAATCCATTCGATTCTGCGCATAAATTGGCGACTATGTACGATTAAAATTCACACTTGACCAGTTTTTCAATTTATAAGGTCATGTTTAAATCTGATATTTTTCTCTACATTTTGCATTAGCGACACTCGAAATCTCTGTCTGTCTTTCTTTCTTCTGTATCGCCTTATTTCAGGAAAGGATTCATAAATTTTGTTTAAGATTTGAAGTTTTACATCAATAAAAATCATGACAATTTGATGCACTTTTCGAAAAATATCAAATTTTTATTTTGGGTAGGGCAAACCAAACGTGATTTTTTTTTTTTTTTTATAATGATTTTTCAATCCCTTTCGATTTTTTACATCCCTTAAACCAATAAAAATCGTGACCACTACGTCTCAACTAAAAATATATGCAGATATTTTTATGTAAAAAAGTTTTGGTAAAACAAAATGAAGGCCAGAATGAAAATTCTTTTTTTTCGAAACTTGACAAATTTTTTTCTGGAAAACTATAAACATGAGCAAACAATTTTTAAGAACAAAGATGTCTTAGAAGAAATGTCAAAAAACACTCTCCAGTTTTTACAGGAGGATCTGATGCAATTTTTGATTTTTCAAAAAATCATGAAATTGAAATTTCGGGAAACATTTTCAAAAAGTCTAAAAAAATTCGATATTGTTTTTTGAATAATCCTTACAATAAAATATTTTTGTTATTAATACATTTTCATTCAAGTTTAAAGCTTTGGAAACATCGAGGTAACGATTTTTATTAGTTTTAGGCATGAAAAAAAATCGAAAGGGAACGAAAAATAATTTTAAACAAAACAATGTCATAAAAAATCACGTTTTTTTAGTATTTTTGATTTTTTCATGCTTAAATTTTTTCTGGAGAAATTGCGCCCTGTGAGCATTGATGGGCTAATTCGTTATGATTTCAAAAATTAAATTCAATACAAAATTTCAGATTTAAATCAAAAACATTTAAATGAAATGCTGTTAATTTAAAAAATTCAAAATATGGACTTTCTTAAATTTTTCGTATTGGACGCATCAATCTGGAATGATCTGCAAAATTATAAATAATAGGCTGTAAAAATAATTTAAAATATACTAAAGGCCTAAAGGAGTAATTCTAAAAGTCTCAAGAATCCAGAAAGTAACTGTTCTGACCTTCAACGTAATTTGGCGCCTTATAATGACAATTCGGAATTCGCCGATTACGACCTTGGCTAAGAGAAACAAGAAAATCCAGAAATGAAAGCAGCCATGTGATCGAAGCGCACTTCTTGCAGTGTGCATCACATCTTAAAGGTGCTAGTAATCGCTCAAATTGCAGTTCTCTGATGAAATTGAATATCGATCGTTGTCGATCGTCGACATCGTCGTCGTCGTCGTTGTAAACAAAACTCGACTCGACTATCACCCAAGCGATCGCGTATTTCTCTCGATCAGACACTATGGAACCCGCCACCAAGGGTTACGACGTTATTTTCCAGCCTACAGTGGCGGTGTAGAAGTCATTAATCGTTTCTGCCGCATATGCTACCAACTTAACTAACTAGGCTCGATGCCGATCGCCAATATGCAGGCAGGTATGCGATCGCGGACGGCAAAAGTTGGCAAGGTATGGTTATGATCAGTTAAGCGGGACGGTGGCATAATGCATAAGACATAAGGCATAAAGCAAAGTGGTGGTAAAACACTCATAAGCCATGCCGCCGTCGTCGGCGCGTTTCTTTAACGCGGTAAAGAACTCTTTTAAGAGATGGCGGATTTACTGGCTTCGCGCTGCTTTCGGCTTTGTCATGATCGAAAATTTCTCTCTGAAAGTAGTCGCCTACCTCAGTCAATAGTGTCGTGTCACCTGGATCGGTTCATACAAATACGCGAATTTTTTGTTGTTTGTTATACCACATGGATTTTCAGCAATAGCTGATATTATTATAATTTTATTTTTTAGTTTTTTTTTTTTTAATAATTCTTAAGTAATAGTAGTTGATTTAGTGTATACCGGAAATTGTGCAGTGGAAACTTCTTAAATCTTAGCCATAACAAGTGGAAATGCATACCAAAGTCTCGCATCCGCCTAGCGCTCCGTTACTGCTTTTTATAGTAATTAACCTGCTTATCGTCGTTTATGGTAATTTTTTGGACTTTCATTTTTTTGAAAACGAGAGTGAAAGATGCACGATGTGAAATGTTACGTTCGTTTTATTTCATATTTTTTTCTGCTTGTATTATTATTATTATTTTTAATTTTAAATTTTTATATACTCTATTCATGTATTTTTATTTTTTTGAGATTTTCGCATAAATCTAATAACCTAAAATAATGCACATCACGCTAGATTTCTTGAATACTACTAGACGTATAATAAACATCGCGAGTGCGGGACTTATGAAAAAATTTTCTGTAAAGCACACAAGTGCAATCAAATCATCTTCAACACTCTTTTATACAATTTCAGTGTCTTCAGGTGGTTTGTGGTGTCACTTGCGAAGACGTTTTTAATTGATTTCCTTGCAACGTGGAACAATTCAATGAAAGTACCTCGTACAATTTTTTATTCGAGTATATAACTTTCAAAATTTTTCTTAATTGGTTCTGTGTACTCAACACTTTTTTTCTAATTATAAATTGCAACACCGCTCTTTTTTTTAAAGAAATATTTTTATAGTGTATACAACAATAATGTTGAGTTGCTAACCAAAAAATTTACATAAAGTTTTTTTTGTTTTCTTTTAACTTTATTGTCGTTTTGAAATTCGATCACTATTTAACCTTCGTTTAAATTAAAACTGTTTGTGGGCAAATTGTTTTTTTATAGTATACACAAACTCTATACTTGAAGAACTATTTAAAGATCAATATAATATTTTAGAAAGAGAAATGACTACCTTCGATTTTCTATTGAAAAACAAATAATAATATAAAAGCTATTCAAGGAAAAATAAAAATTATGGTAAAAGAATGTCTAGTGGATTTTTAAAGCTTTATACTAGACAGTATGAGTTTATCGAGATCAGCAAATATCAATATGCAATATATTTGACCGATAACGTAAAACTGGTTTTGTAGAGTCTACTTTCCGTGTTCTTTTGAATTAATTGCCTTTGATTTAATTCCGGAAATGTACATTAAGTGAGTTTAAAAAGTTAAAATCTATTAGAAACTTGATTTTAATTATGATTTTGAGAAATTAGGGTACGGAACCTTCGGTGCGTGAATTCTACTCTTACTTGACCGGATTTTTTTATTATGGATATAATAGATTAAAGATGTATTCAAATTTTAACAAATATTTCCTAAACAATTGTCTAACATTGATATAAGAACAACAACCCTCTATTAACGAAACAGAGAACTATTTTGGTTGATAGATTATATTGGCTATTGGCTGGTTTCTTTTTAAAATGACTATAAAATAAACATTGTTCAATTTATTTTAAATTTTATTGATTTATTGTAAAGAGTAAACCTTCCGATTAATTAAAGAATATGATTTCATTTAAATGGCTGCCTCAACTTGGCTTGGCAGTAGCTTATTCTCTTAAGGGGGGATATACATTTAGAACGAGAAAAAAAACTCATTTTTGAAAATTTTTTTTCAAGGGGAAGTTTTTATTCAAATCAATCGAAACTTTTTTACAATTATAAGTGTATCCATGTAATATACAAAATTTTTTTTTTAATTTTTTTTCAACAAAATGGTGGCCGTTAGATGGTGTTGAAACAGTCGTTGTATTTTGCTTGTGCCGGCTCTCCTGGTCGCAATTTTGATCAGAAATCAACAAATCAAAAAAATTTACATTAATTACATTCACAGTTAGTAGATGAATTGAAAAAAAAGTGAAAAAAAAAATTGCACTTTTGGCGTAATTTTTTCGAAAAAATCAAAATTTTTTCCGCCATTTTATCACATTTTTCCATATTTAATAATAAAATATTACAATAATTTTTAATTCATATAGAAGGTAATACTATAATAAAGAAATCCTATAAGTTTCAGCTCAATCGGATAATTAGTTTTCGAGTTATTACCGGCATAAACTCCGAAAATGCTGTTTTGAGAAAAACGCGTTGAAAGTTTTAATTATCGAAAAATCGTACTTACATTTTAATCAGCAATCCCGGGAACGATGAAAAAAAAAAAAAAAACACTTGGAGTTCGAATTTCGAAAAAAGGGTTTCAGGAGCGTATTCTACGGGAAATTTACTAACTTTTTATGCAAAAAAAAAAAAAAATGAATTTTTTGGTCATTCTAAATGTATATCCCCCCTTAATACAATTTTGCGGAACATTTTCGACGATTTGTGGTTCTATTTCATGAAAAAATCGATCAATATTGTGCATAAGTGCTTGAATCGTTTCTGGATTGTTAGCAATAACATCTATCTTTAATGGCATCAAACAAATAATATTCCAATGGCGTCAAATCACAGCTGCGCGGACATGATACATCTCCAAAACGGCTGATTACACGATTATTGAACTTACTGAACAAAATACCGATTGTTGCAAAGTTTATGTGGCACGTAGCGCCATCCTGTCGGCACCAAGTAGTCATTTTACTTCAATTTCAAGGTCTAACCTTGTAAAGGAATAATCCGAGGTCTTTATGCATAATCCTCCTCAACCTAGTGCGGATAATGTTCAGTTACTGAGCTCTGTGGTGAGTTGAGATTCTGTATACTTTCAATATCCCAATCTCACTAACTTTCTTCATAAAGTTACATACAACAAGTGCGGTTGGTGCATTATTTTGACCGAAACTACTTTTCAAAATACGCACTGTTTCGAAAATACAATACAAATTTTGGAAATAAGTTTCTAATATTTCCCAACGTTGTTTAAAAGTAAAATTTTTCATTTCGTACTAAGAAGATTTGATTTATGCTTTTCTCAATTCTTTCAACGCAAAAGATCTATCTTTGTTTAAATAACATGTGATTTAAAAAGAAACCAACAGATGGCTTGCCCTATACAATTTTATTACATATGTTTTATCTTTGAATTTATCTGTTTTCCTAATATCAGATATTAGATAACTCCAACAAGTTTCTCAAGTTTTTTTGCAAAGAATAAAACAAAATAAAAATAAATAAATAAATATTCTCCCATAAACAATAAAATATTGGTTTACTGACAACACCAAAAAATATGTTGAATATTTCAAAATTTTAGGGAAATTTAACGACCTTTTTCCATATTGTGATACGCATAAATAAAGACGGGTTTCCGACTTGTGTTTTTAAGTACGATGCTTCTTCCACATCTTACTCGTTAGGAGACTTGTAAACATGCTATAAAGCATAAAACGTGCCATGACTGAAAGCCATTTTACTGTCTTCCTATTGGAATTTAATGATTTTCGAACTGGTTCTGATTTGAGAAATGATTTACTGATACCTCCCGGGCAAAGTGCTTTGTGCTACCCCTGAAGTGCTCAATAAATTTTGGATCCCTGTGAAAAGGGGCAAAATTGTTACATTTTCGCTCCCTTCACCTTATCGTTTAATGTTTTACAGGTATGTAGTATATACTATATGTAATATTATGTATAGGTTTATATGATAAAGACGTGTAAATTGCTGCTATGAATTTATCTAAAGAAAGTGTAAAAAAGCTGACTTAAGCACAAAATAGAAATTATAAGGGTAAATTTGAAACATGACGGTATCTCTTAGATGTAAATGTTAAAGCACATTTTACTTAACATTAAGATGACTAAAGATAGGGAGAGTATACTGAAGACTATGTTCAAATATTTCAAAATTAAAATTTGTTTTATACAGAATTTATAAATTCGATGGTATTTCAATAAAACAAGATTAGATAGATAGGGTTTCGAACTCCGTATCAAAAATTTTGTTGTATAACAAAAAATACTACTTTAATAATAGCTCACAAGAATACTAATTCATTATACACTTTTATACATAGACGAAAAATTCTAAGTAGTAAGAATTTGTGGAAAATTTTATATAATATATATATATATATATATGGGGAATTCTTTTTCAAATCAGCTACCCCCCTAGGCCATTACAATTTTGGCGTAAAGCACACCAAAAAATTTTTCAGAAAGTCTAGTTTTTAAAGCCGTTTGGTGTTTTTAGAAGAAAAAAAAATTCTAACCTCAAAAAAACTGTTTGAAGTGAGGCACCTCGCAAAAAAATGCCTTTTTTCAGTCAAAAATGATTGAGAAAATTATAATTTTTCAATAATTTTAACCAAATTACTCGGATAAAGTGTTTTGGTGGTCGCTGAACAAGAATCCGTTGTCAGATTTAAAATTCAAAATAGCGGATCCAATATGGCGGACGAAATTTTTAAAAATAATTCCGATTTACACCAAAATCGGTTTAGGGTAGTTTTTAGGGGCTCTGATCATGAATCCGAGGTCAGATTTGCAAAATTCAAGATGGCGGACGAAATTTTCGTTTCTCAGGTTATTTTCATCCTCCATATTGGATCCGCCATCTTGAATTTTGTAAATCTGATGCAGGTATGATGGAATAGGTGCTACTTTCAAAAGGTCAGCCTACAAGGCGAGCCTTACGGCTAAACCATCTGAAGCAATATTAACTCCCAAAGCACTATTCAATTGGGCAGAAAAACATTTCGATAAAATATCTATTTTATATTTTGATAAAGTATTTCATGACCAAATGAGGCGGAAATTGAATCAAAGACATCTTAATTGCAAGAGTTTTTCTGAGATTTAAAAAAACCACAGTTCTATAGTTCAGAAAAATGGAATTGTTTTAAATATATTAAATAATTTTCTAATGATACGGAAAACAATGCAGATCACTGGTCACCAAATCAATAAAGTAATTAACCTCGGATTTCTGATCAGAGACCCGAAAACCCCCCTATACCAATTTTGGTGTAAATCTGTTGATTTTCAAAATTTTCATCCGCCATCTTAGATCCGCAATTTTGACTTTTGCAAATCTGACTTCGGATTCGTGATCAGAGACCCTAAAAACCACTCTAAACCAATTTTGGTGTAAATCGGAATTATTTTCAAAAATTTCGTCCGCCATATTGGATCCGCCATTTTGAATTTTAAATCTGACAACGGATTCTTGTTCAGCGACCCCCAAAACACTTTATCTGAGTAACTTGGTTAAAATTATTGAAAAATTATAATTTTCTCAATCATTTTTGACTGAAAAATGGCATTTTTTTGCGAGATGCCTCACTTTAAACAGTTTTTTTGAGGTTAGAATTTTTTTTTTCAAAAAACACCAAACGGCTTTAAAAACTAGACTTTCTGACAAATTTTTTGGTGTGCTCAAAATTGTAATGGCCTAGGGGGGTGACTGATTTGAAAAAGAATTCCCCATATATAAAATGTTTTTGAAAAATGTCTAATGAACAAATCCAGTCAAAACCTTGTTTTTTTATAATATAGATTTATAATTTATATTACAAATTATAAGAAAAATAATTCCCCGAAATTCATATACCTAATTTTTAAATTTCTTCACGAGTGAATTACCTGAAATCCAATTAAACAATAAAAAGTTCTGATAGAAAAAAAGAAAAATTAATTTTCTACATCGTTGAGTCTGTTAAATTAAAAAAAATTAAAAATTAAATAAACCACATATTCCATGCGATAGCATAAAATCTGAAGACCACATACACGTTTTCAATTACCTTGGCTAAAATTAATTAAAAATATTTGCGTTCATGCAAAAATTGGTAGAATTCATAAAATTTTCAAGTAGAGAGTAATTGAGCAATATTTCTCTATATTATTATAATATTTTATGATTTAATGAACACAAAAGCAACAATTGTTTGTTATTATATACACATATATAATAATAGGAGAATGTATCTTTCATCATGAACCATATTAAAATCAACAAAATATTTTATGTGCGTAAATAAAACCTCCGAAATTAGTGACACTCTTTGAATAATGAAAATTTTTGGAAATTAATAAAATATGAGGCTCGACCGATAACTGATATTAACAGCTCCATTCCGTGGGTCGTGGATCCCAATGCGGGGTATTTTATTGGATGCTGGACAGACGGGCTTTGAGGACGATGAAAAATAAACCTAATAAGCCAATTTTCGGTTGTGTTGTATGAAATTTTCAAAGCTCCATTCGGGCTATAAATTCCATCCCTCTGGAGGGTAGTTTCAATAAAAAAAAACAATGAAATAGCCAAATATGACCACGGGATATTCACTTTGGTCCGGCAATGTTGTAAGCATTTCTAAATGGACTCAAAGGTGTAATAAAGTGCCCAACAGTGGGGTTTCGGATTGGCCTGATACCACTATAAAGATATCAGAAAATTCGAATAAAAATCATTAACTAACCGCATGTAAATTAAAGCTCAAGTCGAAATAGCAGCAGCAGCAGCAGCAACGATGAGAATTTTCATCTTTTATGAGGTCTCGCATTAACACTGCTTTGTGGCTTCACCATGCAATTTGTTGTTCATTTCACCAATATTCCTGTGGAACTGTAGAGAGAAATGGAGCCCTATAAAAACATCTTTTTTTTTTTTTTTGTGACGCTTTAAGGATCCCATAGCGATGAAAAACATTTAAAAACAATAAAACCGCTCCATCTCTACACCCCCGAGGGTATTACACATTCTATCCGTTTGCGCCATACCCCAACAAAAGGGAAAATTTTGTGAATTATGGTCCCGAAGTTCACAAAAGTTTTCACGCTTTTAACCTGATTTTGGTTTGTTTCTCCATTGTTGCGGACCAAACTCTGCAATAATTCGCTTCATCGTAACAAATTTTGTATGCGAATTTTGAAGTTTCAATTCCATTCGGACTAAATTTAATTCGGTTTTCAGTAATTAAACGAGATAATTTATGCATACAAAACACAACTTGTTATGATTACTCAAATGATTTGAAGCAGATGTAGTGATTAAATGCTTACTTCCGGCAGCTTTTTTGGATAAATAATGCATATAAATATAATTAATTAATTTTTGAAAATCCATACTTTTCTGTTTCTACAAAATTGTAAACATAAAATCATACTACATCGTTATAAACACTTATAGAACAAAATGTGAATTTTATGGTATGTTTCACTATCAACGTTGAGCATGAAAGAGCAATAATCCACAACGTTTTGCTTCCAAAACTTCGACAAGACGGCGTTACGTGCCATACAGTGACTAATATCTGTGATTTTATATCGCTAGATTATATCTTGTGGCAATATTTAAAGTCTCTAAGACTTTTCCTTGCAGATATATGGTCCCAAATGCTCGAAAAATTAGTAAGAAATTGGACTGCTAAGATGCACTACATAACTGGCAGCCGTGCGTATTCATATGTTCGAAATTTAATTTATATATTAAATGTTAAAGAATTGTCTCTCGAATAAAGCCAAATTTATGGTTAATTGCTCAATTTTTATGTGTTTTATTTAAATTCAAAATCCGGACAAGCTTAAAAGAACACAATTTATAAATATTTAAAATCAAGTGCGTGCTTGTCTCCAATTCATTTGATAAATTTATAAATTTTAATAAGAAATACGTTATTCTCTCCAATTCACTCTACTCATTTACTATCGAATTAAAATTTTTCTGACAAATATTATTACAACTTTATACGATTTTAATTGCACCAAATACTTTTTATTCTTATAGTTAAGAATTTCATCTTCATATTTTGAATTCAAACTATTCGAATAATGCTTTATTATTTTTTATTTATTACTATTTTAGTATGTTTGACAATTTATACACCCTTCAAACTTCTAACGATTTTATTATCTCTATCTTCAGTTTGTTTTTTTCTTTAATTAATCCTTACAAGACTCGAACACTTTTCTTAAATAGAAGAATCAAACAAAAAGATTTATTCTCTCCTAACATCATTAATAATGTATTTGTGTTTATTGGACAAAAAAAAAACGTTTCATTTGATCCTTTATGCTGTTTACCATTCAAATTCTGTTTACCGCAGGATTCTATTTATGAATACCCACCCGCCCAAGAAAAAAAAAATTTTGAGGAAGATTTGTTTGAATGAAAATATCCGCCACAAAAGCACTCGAATCAAAAGGCTGTGGTGGAAATAGTGGCAGAGGAAAAAATATTGGGGAAAATATGACCACGCTCACTGTGTAAATTGCTGTCCCGTCCAGTACGTGCTTATTCGCATTTTCCGATAAGAGAGAACCTAAAAGTTTCTGAAAGGCTAAAAACCTCGAAAATATTCTCACTGAAATGATCAAAGAATATCCTACAGGGTGTCACGTCCTGAACATAATTTTCCTTTTTTCGATGCGAGAAGTTAAATAAGTTTTTATGGAATTGGCGGTAAACGATTTTTGCCCTTTTTTTTGGGGATGTTTGCCTTTTTCAGAATTAAGTTTGGTTTGACTTAAAGGTAATATATATACAATATATATAAAGTATGCTAAATATAGGTTTTACATTCTCAATGTGTTGCTAATTTTAAATTGCTTTCATATCCCCATAATACCTGTCTAGATCTGTAATATGAAACAAGCATTTTTATAGGCTGGTTTTAGTTCCTTCACAATTCCATACATATAAATATAGAAAAATGTGAATTATTTGATAGATATCGGTTTATTCAACACAAACATATCCAACTTTAAAAACGAATTTACGACGAAGGTTTTATAAAAGAATTCTTTCGTCAAGGGAACTTTTCGGTTCATTTTTGAATAAAAATCGATTATTTTGTGTTTTTTACATAAAAGTGTTCTTTAATATCTCAGAAATAATGTCCTAAAACCGTTTTACGAAATTCGTACAGGAAAATAAGTTATACCTATATTTGTAATGCTACCTCTACCCGTTTTATATGCAAAAATTATATAACAAAAACTTTAAACGCGTTTTTCTCGAAACTACATTTTTTAAATTTCCCGAATCTGTAACTCGAAAACTACTCAACGGATTTTAATATTTCAAATTACACTCGATTCGTTATGAAAAATACTAGTAACTAAACCTTTAAAAATATTATGTTATATACCCCTATTTTTTTTTATACAGCGACGGGTTACCGCCAAAAAAATATTTTTTTTTTTTAAATTTTTAAAATCATAAAAATATTAATAATTTAATAATAAAATGTTTTTTAGGTTTAGTTAATAGTATTTAATTTTATTAATAGAATCCCGTTGGAATTTTTACTCTATGTCTTACAGGAGAGGGACAAAACATACTAAAAATGCAAAAACCAATTTTTTTATATTCTCCACTTGTTTTACTATAATATTTAAAAAAATCACACAAAAAAAAATTTAAAATGTGTATTTTTTTTTTCGAAAATGAAACGAAAATTCCCCTTGATTCGTCTTAAAAAAAACACCATACAAAAAGTTTTAATACCTATTATATCTATAACGAACAAATTATTCATTTAATTTTTCTGGACCCCAAAAAAAAAATTTTTTATAGCGACCCCAAAAACCCCCATATACTGAATTTGGGGAAAATCGGCTAATTTTTGATAATTTTAGCTGGCATCTTGGATTCGCCATTTCGAATTTTGTAAATCCAACCCCACATTCGTAATCAACCACCCCAAAAACCCCCATATACCGAATATGGTGCAAATTAGTTGATTTCTGAAGATTCGTCCACCATATTGAATTTTCGACCGCCATATTGGAACCGCCATTAGATTTTTTCATTCAATCATACTAGCTTTTATAGGGTGTTCTTTAGCTACAATTTGAGCCAAAAACCGACCGGATCGGTCGCGTATATTTTTGTCTACAAGCTTTTTTTGCCGTATACTCAAATTTTTTCCAGCTTCCGGCCGCCATATTGGAGTCGCCATATTGAATTTTGAATTTCGCCGGTAATTTTTCGATAGCTCTTATCCAGACGAACATTTTGAATTTTGATATCTCGAACGTCAAGGTGCATTAACACCAATTTTGGGTATGCAGGTGATCCGTTCTGCGTGAAACGTCCCATATGTATAAATTTTAATTTTATATATAACATATGAAATGCAAAAACATACCCACTTTAAAAAAACATTGTAAGTTGGAGTACCAAAAAAATTCCTAGCTAGATTCACACACAGTCATAGTGCAATTTTCGTAGAATTTTTAATTATTTTATTATATTTTCTGCAAAATTACTTAATAACTTTTTCCAAAATTCTGCATTTTAACGAAGTTTTTTTTCAAAAATTCACCATTTACATTTTTGTTCCTTTTTGTCATGCGTTTGTCTATTTAATAGAATTTCTTCACTTTATGGTCAATATATAAGACTAAACACTTAGTTAGTATCATAATTGAAAAATGGTGAGACTTTTATTATATAAAATAAACAATATAACAAATATACAACCGGCAGCTCATAAGAACAAATAAAAATCGATTTCATACAAGAAAGATATAGTGACTTTTAAATACATCACTATCTAAAGATGCATACCTATATTAAATAGAGTATAATTTCTCATTTACCAGTATGGTTAGGAATATCAGCCTATTATACTATATATCGGCCTGTACACACACATAATTCAATGATTTAATGATCATGCATCGATTAATATTGCGGTTTTCATCCATCCCGCATTGCAATTAGTTTATTGGCTCAGCAGGGTATCATTAATGTAAATTTCCAATTCAAGTGACCACTGTCCATGTAATTAAGTTAAAGGGATCCCATCGAAGACAGATGATGCGATTTCCCTTTCAGCTAACTACTTAATCCTGTCCTTCCCCATTCAATGTTGGTCGCAATCTCGAAGTCACGTCCTGGATACACCGAACCCGTAACCCGTCGTCGTCGATAATAATTAAGGACGACTAAATTTTCAGCTTCAAAACCTTATAAAGCCCCACCACACCTTAGAACTGTTCGTCGAACTTTATCGTTTGGTGGATTCGTTTATGAGATTGGCACTCCAGAGAGACCTCGCTAAAAGAGGAATAGTACTCCTGTGGGAATATTTGTAGCTTCCAGGGGGTCTCATGCATGATGAGAATAGGAGAATTGAAAATGATTGAAGTTGTCAATTATGTTTCACGTAATTTGTATAACAGGTGTCAGCCAATCATCTCGAATTGCTCCTTGGAAATTAATTTAATATCCTCGATTGTTTCACCTTTGAGGAGGTCGTCAGAAGAAACAAACAGTCTTAAGATAATGCTGGACGATCGATAGAATCTCTTTAAATCCCTTCAAAGTGCAAACTTGTGGCTGACATTAAAAATTAAATTAAGGTGTAATCTTGTCTTTCTATAAATAACACAGCCACACAAAAAAATAAAAGTGGTCTGTACTTTACATGTGATATATGGTTTTCGATGTATTTTCGCGCGCTGAGCACGAATCTGGAGTCAGAATTTAGGCATCACATCACAGTTAATTCCTAACCTAAAAAAACAGGTAAAAAATAGCAAAAATCCGGATAAATGTACAAGGAAAAATACAGGAATTTCTTTTTTTCATATCCAGATATGTATTTTTATGTAGAAGAACCCCGTGAATCCAAATCTATCGTCAGAGTTGAGGTGGCACGACATGTTTTTTTTCCTAACCTCAAAAAACCGGGTCAGAAATATAGATTTCCAAAAGTCAACCGATTTACGCTAATTTCGGTGTGAGGTGGTTTTAGGGGTCGCTGATCACGAATCTGAAGTCAGAGTTGCAAAATTCAAGATGGCGGACAAGATTTTCGAAAATCAACCGATCTACACCAAATTTGGTATGTGGGGGTTTTTGGGATAGCTGACGAAATTTTCGAAACCAACCGATCTACGCCTAATTTGGAATGTGGAGGTTTTTGGCGTCCAGGATTTTAAAGGATTTAATTTTTTGAGATGCTACCTTTTCTAGGTATTAATTTTTCAAAATTTTAATTCTTCGAAATTTTGTATTGAAGTTTCAGCAGAACTCCAAATTATGGCAATATTTTGAACCAAAATTTAATAAAAATATTTTGAACAAAATTCAACATTACAACGTTGAAGTCTTTTAAAAATGTTTAGGTAAGACAAGAATAGGAATTATGTTTTTTGAAGGTTTATCGTAATGTTTAAGAAGTTGCTCGATTAATGTGGGTAAAAAATCATTTTTTTTTATAGCAAGAACGTTTTTATATTTATATATATATTTTATATATAAATTTAAAATTAATTCGGTTTGCAGTTTATTTTTCCACATATCATATCTAATTTGCATCTACATATCGTTAACATTGTTTTATCCAGTTCAAAGTTTAAGACGAATTGAGACGTTAGATTTATACATTGTTATTTGTGTAATATGTGTCTCAAAAGCTATTAAAATTTTCTTTTTTCTGATGTCGAGTTGTTTAAAGTTATATTTAAATTATGGTAAAAAGGAAATGTTTGATCTGAGAGACTTAAGTCTATATGTTTATATATATATGTAAGCAATGTAAATGGATTGTCGTTTTAACAGTCTGTCAATGAAGTGTTAAATCCCAACTAAACAAACTTGTTTGTAAACTCTGACATCAAACATTAACAGGTGTAATCTTGTAGCAATAAATAATTCACCTGCAATTGCAACGAACTGTGCAGGGACAAGACAGCAGCTTCAACCAATGACCGCTTTAACTTGTCTTTTCCAGGTGAAAAGGATGAGAAGGAGTTCACCTGCCCGACAACGGTGGGGAATGGAAATTATGCAGATCCAAACACTTGTAGGAAATTTTATCAGGTACGTGTATCGATACTAATCAAAATCTAGGGCATGTAATTATCTCAGGACCTCTCCGGTCACGTTTCCTCTGTCAACGTAACAACGATGACTCCCCTCGCCAAGGTTAACGATCGTGTGTGCCGTACTGTGCCGTACTGTGCCGTACCGTGCTGTGCCGATACGCACACGTATTCACCGCAGGGAGGAGTTGATTAATTTCACTCACGCCCTTTTTTCTCACTTCAGTGTGTGGATGGGTATCCATATGTAAACCGGTGTCCCTCAGGACTCTACTTCGATGACATTAGTAAATACTGCACCTTCAAGAATGAAGCACGATGCGGTCCCATCGCAACAAGTAAGTACAATTGTAGTATTGTTATTCCCATATTCCCAAATACCTTGCTCACAACCATAAAAGAGCCACTAGCTGGACCCATAACTCAAGACCCCACACCTGACACCGGTATCCGGGAAAGCCGTAAATTCTGGCTTTCATATTGAAATCAGTAAAAACTGCCACAATTTTCCATTTCTTTTTCGGAATTTCCTCTTAAAGGGATTTTTGTTCTATTATATTTATGGGTCTCCTTTTTGTATCGTATACTATATATATATGTATATTGTATGTGTTCGCAGCCCCAGCACCTGTGACAGACACCCCACTTGATTTGGCAACCAAATGTAATCCAGCCGAATGTGAACTTCCGTATTGCTTCTGCTCAAAGGACGGAACCAGCATCCCTGGCGGCCTGGACCCAGAGAATGTAAGTTACACGTTCAATCATATGATTCTATCGGAGATGAAATTCGTTTCGATTTGCATTGGAAATTTCAAAAGTGCTTCTTCTGGAAAAGCGATTTCTGTTGACACCCTTTTGGGTTTTATGTCTTCCGTTCGAATATATTACCACCCATAATATACCTTAGAGCTTTTTGGCTTTTGTAATTTTTTTTATTAGTTTTTCTTTTCATATTGCGATAATTTTTTTAAGGGATTTACTAAAATTTACTATACAAGTGGACTGGAGAAGAAAAATTACAATGCTTTTAAATTTAAGATATTTAAGGTTTAAGATGAAAATATTCAGTAGTAAATTTAAAATGATTGAGGATTTAGATATATATTTTTCTGTTGCGGAATTGCATATTCCCAAAAATCTTTGTACATATACTAAATATATAGCATGCTTCTCAGAGTTTTTTTAATTTTTAAATAAAACACACAGAAATTTATCTCAGTAATTTTTTTTTATATTTCATAATATTCATAATACTTTTTTTTTTTTTTGGCATATTTTGAAAAAATCTCGAGCTTAAATTCGTGCTAAAAATTTCGTTCGCGATAGATCCATTGTTTTACGTACTGTGTGACAAGTGGCGCCATCCTGTTGAAACCACATATTGTCCAAGTCCGTGTAATACAATTCAGGCCAATCCAAATGTCTTGCTATGCTGGAGAAATGCAATGACCATTTTCATAAAAAGTTTGGATCACTTTTAAACATTATGCAACTGTGTATTGCTCAATAACTGAATTTGCCAAAACTTCTGCAAGCATCTCAGAAATAATCGCTATCAAAGATCTGCATTACAACTGAATCACCCTATAAAAATGAAGCCAACACAAAAATATTCCAAAGTTTTGTTCATCTTTTAAAATGCAGTATCACATCTTGTGAAACCTTAATTAAGTTGTTTCTGTTATCCATTAAAATAATAAGGCGGCTAGAAAAATCGAAAAATTTACATAAACTTTTACGAGCCTCATAATTTTAAACCTACTGAACTGATTGAATTAAAATTTGTAAAAAACATGTAAATTTACTATGAAAATATGAATAATATCTATTCAACATTTTTATTGCTGAGATTCAAAAGAATGGGTTCATCAAAAAAAATTTACATTTCATCATCATCATCACCTTGAGTATAATTTTAAAAAATTGTTTATCCGAAAAAAAGAGTAACTCTATGAAAAATTTGGAGAATATGGTTCTAAAAATAATGTTAACAATATCGTTGAAGTAGTTCTTGAATTTAAATATATAGTTTTTTCTAAAATATTTTTTTGATGCACTTTCATTGTTAATTTTGGAAATTTAAATTGTATTGGTTTATTTAAAAGGGAAAATTACACATTGCTGTTTGAGAGTTTAAAAACAAATCAAAAACACCTCTAAGGATTTCCAAATAATAAAATATTGTTCCCCTATATATTTTTTATATACCTTGATTAAATTTTGTTGGTTAAAAGCAAACACAAAACATACACACTAGGGCGCTTTTTTTTCGTGACTATTTTTTTTTTGTCAGTCCCACCTCGAAATTTTGTGACAAATACCTAAACAAAAATTCCCTGAAAATTGGAGCCCTTAATATTAATATTAAGTACTAGACCAAGGCGTATAAAGATTTCCCATATAAAATACACGTAAACTTTGATTATTTTTCTTCAAAACTCTGCAGCTCAGAGGCATTTTATGGTATAATCTTGGTCAATGGTAGGGTTTCTTTAGAATTGAATGTTCTACAAAAGTGTCTATTGGGGCGTAACCCTAACTCCCACCAGCGAGGTAGTACGGGTCACTAAACCCAATTTTTCTATGAAATTCTCGCTTTTTGCCCCTATCTCGTAAACAACAAGAAATACAGAAAAAGTGAATATGACAAACTTGTAGGAAATTCAATTTCCTCTAAAAAGTTCTAGAACACCAAATTGCTAACATCGATGTTTCTTGAGATATTGGGTTTTGAAGTTGAGGTAGTGTTTCTACAATTTAGCTCAATAATCCATGAAACTTCCACACTACCTCAACTTCAAAGCCCAATATCTCAAGAAATATCGAAGTTAGCCATTTGATGTTCAAGAACTTTTTGGAGGAAATTGAATTTCCTATAAGTTTGTCATATTCACTTTTTCTGTACCTCTTGTTGTTTACGAGATAGGGGCAAAAAGCGAGAATTTAGTGAAAAAATTGGGGTCAATGACCCGTACTAGCTCGCTGGTGGGAGTTAGGGTTACACCGCAATGGACACTTTTGTAGAGCATTCAATTCTGAAGAAATCCTCCCATTGACCAAGATTATACCATACAATGCCTCTGAGCTGTAGAGTTTTGAAGAAAAATAATCAAAGTTTACGTGTATTTTATATGGGAAATCTTTATACGCCTTGGTCTAGTACTTAATATTAATATTAAGGGCTCCAATTTTCAGGAAATTTTTGTTTAGGTATTTGCCACAAAATTTCGAGGTGGGACTGAAAAAAAAAATAGTCGCAAAAAAAAAGCACCCTAATACACACATATAAACGTACTAGTTAAACATTTAATGTTTTTATATCAATTATTGGAAGGTTGGAAAAAAAATCTTTAAATGTTGAAATCAAAATTAAAAAAACATAATAAAGTATAACTTAAAAAAAAAACATTTTCGAATCACAGAGGTCAAATTTCAATTTAATAAAATCATTTTTAAAATCGAAAGAACTTATTTAATTTCAAACACTTCAAAATAAAAACAAGTGTCTTCATGTGATAGTATGCGAATTATTTAAAGTTAAAAAATTGGGCCTTAATTGGAGTGAAAATTATGACTTGTTGGTTTTTTGATTTTTAAGTTTAAACTTATTATTTTCATTAAATTGTAATTATGATTTTTCTAATCAAATTTTTCTTTAAGGCACTAATAGTACTGCCAACAGTCTTATTTCAAGAACCCTACAAATCTTCATATCGATTTAGAATTTATAAAACACTAGCAGGGTTACCCGGTTTCACTCTTCTCAAATGTTCTAGTTTGTAATATCATAGTACCTAGTAATTGTTTCAACCCGAAAACCCCTTTATGGATCCGCCATTTTTAATTTCTAAATTTGGACAGCAATTCCGCAAAACCCCTATAGACATTTTAATGAAAATCGCTTCAAATCTAAAATATTCAGCCGCCATCTTGGATCAACCATTTTGAAACCCTATGTATTATCCAAAAAAAAAAAAAAAAATGAGCCTATATGTTAAATTGGAATATGTCATACCTGCGGACAAAAAATGAAAAATATCGATGCAAGCGTTTAGGCGTGATTGAGCAACAAACAAACAAACTTTCATTTTTCATAGGGATTGAGAACGTTCGTTTCAGTTTTTCTTCGATACAACCCTCATTAAGAAAATATATTTGTTACTTCGTTTTAATGAATAAATTCTTTCATCTTTTCTTAAAGGTACTAAATTTATTAATCTCAAAGTATTTGGTATACGTATTATTATTTTTCTAATTCTAGATATGTAATTTTATATTTTGATATTTCAGCCAATACTGAAAAACTGAAATTATTAGAATTGGTAATTTAAACTTTTAAAATAAGATACTATAAATATTAATGCATATTGTTACATGTTATTAAGTGCTTTTATTTCATGCAAAATTTATGAGGAGAACGTGACTTCCTTTTTAATACAAACAGTATAAAAGAGCACGTTTTCCTATTGTCTCAAATTTCTGGTATCCGTCGCTTTCACCCTCGAGTTATTCTTTTAAATTGATGATACCTCAAATGTGGGACACTCCAAGTTAAATATCATTGAATTTATAGAACACTACGAACGTATTGTAATTCCACTTCTTTAGAAATTCAATATTATTTTTTTTTTCGCAGAAGGCAACAAACCTCTTAAGAAAAAATATGCTAAATATTTCGTTAAGAAAAAGCATTCATGCTCATCTTTTTTCATATAAAACTTTCCAAAAGCAAAATTTCTCAGAAACGAAGGACAAAAGCCGGTTCTTTTATTATTATGATTTGGGAGTCTCCTCGCAGTCAGTCTAGACGCAGAAAATAATTTGTTTTGTGAGAAACCTAAAGAAATAATAGGAATTCCCAGAGGAATGGTTTCCCATTTTCTTATGTTAAAAACAAAAATTTCTGATTTTTTCTAGCCAGAGACAGATTTCATTCTTTTTCTTCGGTTTTAAATTTCAAATTCTTAAAAAACAAACTACCATAAGAAAAAGAAAAGAATTCTTGAAAAGTTGTTGTGATCCGAACATCGAAAGGTGGTGACTATAGTCAGAACGTCCAGAATGAAAGCTCTTGTAGGATTATAGTTTGAATATCCCTGCCTATCCAAGAACTATCGGAACTCCGTACAAAAATGTAGAAAGGTATTGAAAGTTCTTGGCAAGAATGTGCCATAATCAAACAAAAAACTTTTCATTCATTCCTTCATCGTGCTCGATGAAGTTGATAAAATCTAAATACCAGAAAGCGATTCAAAGTGCTAGTGGTGGTGGTGGAGCATTTTGCTCCCCTTTTGAGAGTAACTCGACTCGACGGACCTGGATTGAAAATTTCATCAAGTTCTCTTACTAACTAATTAGGTTGTTCCCCTTGATCTGATTACCTTATATCCTTCTCATTCAACCGGTTTTCTTGTTTTTTCCAATTTAATCAATGCTCCTCGTGCGAAAGCGCCCTAATCGATTCGAGTCACCCGTCCAAGGACTTCTTCGTCCTTCGGATATTGGATCACAACATATTTTTGCAATTTTCTTGGTGCAGCTCTCCAGTCACTTCGTTAAATCTAGAAAGAAATGAAATCTGCAGGAGCACGACCGCATAACTCGGGGTAATTTTCTTCTTTCCAAATAAAAAAACATATTGAAAGCTGACTCAAAATTGCGTCCTTAATTCTTCATTAAGTTTTTGTTCCACGTAATCCGTGGTGTGTTGTTCTGGTTAATTATTGGATTACGTAAGCTTTATATCTAGAATTGTTCAATATTTTAACCGGGAATGGCTCTTGAGCGACATAAATAAAGAAATTATAACTTTAAAATCTGATGTCTTGGTTAATTACTTCAAAATTCGGGCCGAAAATAATTGTAGTAATATAATAATAAAAGCAAATAAATTGTTATTGTTGTTCTTATAGGATTTTGTAATTTGCGTACAATAAAAGTATTTGTAAATTAAGTTCTAGTCCTTACAAAACCGGACGAAATAACTAAAACAAAAATCGAGTATTTAATATACCATACTTTACAAGCACAAAAAAGTATAAATGTACTATATAAATAACTTATTTCCGTTTCCTGACAATTGAAAAATCGGAAAAATTAAAAGTATTACTTTAACCAACATAATATAGGATAGCAATTTTTCCAAAAAAATTGTTTGGTTCAAAATAATCGCCGAAATATCGAATAAAAAATCTTCCACAAGGTTCAAGTTTTATGCCTTAATTTTTATATTTTTCACTACTTATTCACTATTTTCTTAAATCAAATTAGAACAATTAAAGCAAAAATACTGCTCGAAAAAAAAATTGTATTTGATCCACATTACATAAATTTTTTAAATTTTGAAATTTCAGTTTTATTGACACCGAAAAAGCAGACATAGAGTTTCATGTTTTAAAATAAAACCGATTTTTATTGAAGTTAATAATTTTTACTGAACGACTGAAAAAATAAATAGTTACCCTAATTTAGAGAGATTTTACGAAACAAATAAATGCGTAAATATTTTTTTCTTAAAGCTTTGGTGTAATTTTAATTCAATTTGAACAATAATTTTTTTTAAAGAATTGGCTGACACTTTCCACTTAAGGATATTTCAATAAAAGTATTTATATATTTTTTCACTGTATAATAGAAGTTTTAAACAAAAATCAAATAAACACTCATTTCCAACTGAGAACCGCTTTGATCATCAGTGAACTCAAAAACTCTTATTAATTGTTTTTTTTTTTTACAAAAATTTATGAATTTTTCAAAAGTTTGTCCACCATGTTGGATCCGCCATTTTGAATTTTTTAAATTTAACATCAGATTCGTAATCAGCGACCTCAAAAATATTTTATTTATTGTGTTTTTATAAAAATTGATGTATTTTTCAAAAATTCGTCCGCCATGTTGAACCCGCCATTTTGAATTTTTTTAAACTAATATCAAATTAGTAATCAGCGATTCCAAAAACCTCTTAATACTGGTTTTCACGAAAAAAAATTGATGCCTGAAAGAATATACATCATGTATTAGTTAGTGCTAGGGGTTGTTTACCCCTTTGAGGAGCTTTTTTTTTTAGGAAAACCCAAAAACAGGTTACCTTTATTTTTCAACATCGTATGTAAAAAAGATTTTTGTCAATGATTTTTAAATAAAACTGTTATTTCCGTGACGGAAATATATTAAAAAAAATCGTTTTTCTGCAATAAAAAATAAGGGTTGCCACCCCCGGGGACCGGATTACTTACAAAAGCTTAGTATGTTTATGAGACATCCATTTTGTTTCATTCGAAAAAATTCATTAGAACTTGAAATATTTAGGAAAAAACTGTTTTTGGGGGTAAACTTTAGGGGTGGTTTTCACCCCCTATATGTGCGTATCCTCAGATAAAAAAAAAAAATACGTGTCTCTTATTTTTCGATGCTCCATAACATATTTCAATTTCATCAAAATCGGTGAGACACACCTGAGAACGTTTCCTTAAAATCAGTTAAAAGTTTATTTGACTTGATTAATGATAAATCGAATTAAATAATTTTTTTAATACATATTAGTTGAATTAGCAATGAAATTTATTAAAAAAGGTTTGATGACGATCAACTAATTTAAATTAGATAAAATATTTAATTCGAGTTTGGAAAACCATTTAATCAATGCAATAATCAAGTAGAATTTTAAATAATCTTTTTAAAGATTAATAATTTATTTGTGTTTAAATAAAATCATAATTTTATATATTTTTTTTCAATCTTTCATTTATCCGTCTTTCATAGCAATTTTTCTCACTGAATATTTTAAGTAGAAAATTGAAATTTAGCATATTAATGAAGCTTTAGAACAAGTTTGCTTTTAAATAACAATAATAAGAATAGATTTATGTAGCCAATCTAAGCATATTACTGGAAACATTAATTTAGTGCTGAGCTGCCTAAGCATTAAAATTTAATCTCTTCAATTTCCTGACATTTTTTAAAACTAGATAAAAAAATATTTAAAATAAAATTTAATTCAAAATTACAACTAAAAATTTGAATTTGGTAGAGAAAATAAAGTCTTCTTTTTTTAAACTATGAAATACCCTTTCGATAATTTCCAAAAAAAATATGTGTTGTAGCTTCGAATCTAAGTACATTATAGGAAAAAATTGGCGGTGGTACAAAAAGGATTTCATACAAAAATTATTTTTTTAAAATTTAAATATTTTTTTTTACCCCCTTCTTATTAACGAAATTAATTTTCGACAATTTTTCCAAGACTACTTCGGTACCCTGTATAGAATATATTTTAGCCATCAAGATCGGTGTAGCCATTTTCTAGAAAATTAATTTTTTAAATTTTCCAAAAATTCGTTATAACTAGTGTAAAAAACATTTTTTGAAATTGATATTTGACATAAATTAATCCCATCACCGTAGCAATTTGTCGTATTAAAATGAGCAAGATACATGCGGGGGCAGCCCACCCACTCTTATCCTGCTACGGCCTTTCCACTTTAATTTATTATAATTGGTTAACACTTTATTTAATATATAGAAGAATTGAACAATTTACTTACCTAAAATTAGGTTTCCCACTAGCAGTCCTTCCGCGAGTACTTAATCACTTCTGCATTTTTTATTTTCTAAAAGGAACACTATTTTGTGTAGTTTTGAAAAAAAAAACTGATTGTTTATATTCGCTGTAAATCAATTTTAAATAGCAAAATATCACAAACTAAACTCCCAGCACGGTAATAACACGAATGATACGAATATTGAATGAAACATTATTTTAAAATCTCTTATCCAAACTGCCAATAAACTTAAACTTTAAAGCAATCTCGATATATAAAGTCTCAATTATTCGAATATTTGTCGACACAATAGTGTTTGATAGTCTCCGACATGTCATTAAATTAAACAAAACAACCCTCAAGCGTGTGAATGATTTTCTGGCTCCACTTAAACTTCACCTTCACCTTCTTAAAGCTGTCTATCCACTCCGAAAACCTCACACACTTTAGTAAACGATTTGCCAGGTGCAATGTATGGGGCGGAGTAAGGAGAATCAATTTGACTGAAAAGTAATTTCGGAGATCTTTCCTAAATCTTTTTAACATCTCTTACAGATTCCTCAGATCGTTTTGCTAACATTTGATGGGGCTATAAATCTAAATAATTACGACCACTACCAGCGGGTGTTCAACAGCAAGAGGAAGAATCCGAATGGATGCGGCATAAAGGGAACATTCTTCATATCGCACGAGTACAGGTGAGATAAATTTTTTTATGATCTCTCATTTCGTTTTAGCTATCTGGAAGCCTTTTAACAAAATTACTAAATTGAATATAGTGAGCTTGTTATACATTAGTCAAAAAGTCGCCCAACCCTTCACTCAACAGGTTCGCTTAATGATTCTGTGTTGAAAATGTTGATGAAGGTAATGGCGCGAAAAAAGTTATAAAGATAACATTAAGTATAATAAAAAAAATAAGTATGAGAATTAGTTTTCAAAAAACCTGATATTAGGGAAAAGAAAAAAGACAAGTTTAAAAATCTTATTGTCCTGGACGACCTTTAGCTTAGGTAACGATTTGCACGTGAGTGGGTGCACCACGTTGTGAACTACTTTTTGATGACCAAACTTTGATAATGGTTTCAGTCAAACAGCTGCCATTGAAATGGACGTGCTCGGACTATGCTAATGATAGGACCACAACAGCGCCGTGATAAGACCTGACAATTGCATGTCGACCTGGACTTTTTTATGGCCAAAGATCCTTGCCCCAAAAGTCTCACGTAATAATGAATGAAGGAGCACAAGATGATAGCGTCACGTTCACATCCACCTTCATCTACCTGTGCCGATACATTGCACCTCCGGTCTCATAAGGTGACTACTAGATGGAGCACGTCCTTGGTAATTTTATATCCATGGCAAAGTTTCACCCATCGGACGGCGCCCTGAGTTGTGTGTTATGCCTTAAATTTGTTCAAGTGCCCTTAAAAAGGAACAAATTCCCCACAAGCAGGCACACACATTATTCTGCACTTATGAATATATTCATTAGCTCATTTGTAGGCCGAGTTAATTAATACTTGCGAAGTGTATTCATTAGAAGTTTCGGGTAATAGCCAAACTTTGTCTTAACTCTCTAAGCGTGCTAAGATTTATTGTCGGCCATACACGAACGCCTCTCTGGTTTTTTGGGCATTATTGCTTAAAATTTTTGGTATTTATTTTAAATGATGTAATATGGACTTTTAGTTTATAAGACTGATATAACATTTGTCCTATTTCTAAATTAAAAATTTCTTATATCGATTTTCAAAAAATATACCATATATACATATTAATGCTACAGATAATTTTTGAATCGTCTCTATCTAAGACTATCACGGTTACCTCTGGTGTTCCTCAGGGGAGCCATCTAGGACCATTGTTACTTATCTTATTTATTTATGATGCCTCTCATGTTATAAATAACTCTGAGTTTCTTATTTATGCTGACGATGTTAAGATATTAAGTGCAAGATGATTTTAATCGTTTTGTGAAATGGTGTAAAAATTTGAATTTATGTTTTACGATGTCTTTTTCACGAAAAATCATACGTACAAATTTTTATTATTTATTGAATGGAACTCTCTTAAAAAATGTGGATCACCTTACGTATTTACACTTAGTACAATCGTTTATTTTTATTTATTAGATGGCAAAATAGAATACCCAAAGTTTGCCAAACTTACTAAGGAATTTTCCAATTGGAGAGGATCAAAATAATAATACTTACTGGATTTTTTTTAGTTTTTCTGTAGTTTAAGTTTTTAAACGTAATTACAAAATAATTTATATTACGTATAAAAATAATAATTAAAAGGCCATCAAAAGAAAAAGAGTATACATCAAAATTTAAAATTATAAGCGAGCATTTTTATGATTGTCCCTATTTTCAAAATCCGATTCCGACTTAACTGAATTTTGATTCTTCACCTATCGAAAAACATATGATAAAATAAATTAAGATTATTTTGGAATAATTTTTGACCTCGTAAAGTGAGTTATTTTAGTTTGAAATCGCAAAGTGAGTTAAAGAAAATTGTCCCTGAATTTTCTGATGCATTTTAGGATAGTGAATAATTTGTTTTTTGATCAAATGTGCGATTTTTTCATCGTATGTTGTTAAATTTGTTGGTGAAAACGTTAATGTGGATTGTTGATTTTTTCCTTCATCATTTTTTACCGTCTTAAGAAAAATATGCCAACCTAAGGCTCAATTGAACATAAAAACATAAACTACCTACCAAATAAGTCCAAGTCATGCATAAGTTTATCTGATCTAGTAGAACACTTTATTTCGACTGAAGCAAGAAAGACAAAACAGAAATTCCACAAAGACAACTTCAAGTCGTTTGCCTTTAATTATTACCCTAGAATTAAACTATAGAGGGTGCTCTGATGCAGAACCGCACTTAAATTGCTTAATTTGCCTTTTCTTCGCAGTACATCTCAAAAAGTAACTGCTGCCCGTGACTCTATTCCGCTTAATTTCTTCAAAGACTTCCTCGTGCTAATCAGGCTTCCAGGAGCGCCTTTTTGGGGGTTTTCGGGGCACAAAACAAGCATTAGTCACGGAACTCCTATCACAACTCTGAAAATCCTCGGCGTACTTTAAAGTTCCATCGCCCTCAAAACATTTTTAGTGTTAATTAAAACTCGTAACTACAGAGACTCCTTCACTGCTCCATTCTCCATGACCTCGTGGTATACTTTCATTAACGACGTTATTCGATTTAAGAACACGTCCCAAAATGCACTCCACAAGGTGCATGACCTGGCGATTGCAAGGAAAAACAGAATCAACTTCTACCTACCTTGTCGACATGAAAGCAATTTTCAAAGAATCCAAACCACACGACCACACACCAAGAATAGTAGTGTTAAGGATACAAGGACGAGTTCAGAAGATGCTCGTGAAATATTATTCAACTGGTTCAATTAAAGTTTGTTGTTGTATCATCATGAACCAAAGCAACAAAAAAAATATATGTAATAATAATAAAGTCGGCACATTCTCTGAGCCCGGATTTAGTTGAACCCGACTCTCTAAAGAGAAAATAGTCAACATCCGACTATATACATACATATTGCAGATATGTTCTCTAAGATAAAATCTTCATTCCCGGAGCTCGGTTCCTGGTCTTGACCCGGGTGATGTCCTGGATTGTGAAAACAAAGGCGACATAATAACTTGCTGCGGGTCGTCTTCTAATGAGACTAAAACTCCTGAATGCTCATCTGCGGCATATCCACGTGTTGTGGTGGAGCTCCAAATTTTATGCCTTGTTTTTTTTACCCCCTTTATGCTCCCGGTCTCAATTACCATTTCTGTCGGGATATGCAGGACTTCCTTCTTATAATTAAAACTGATGCAATTTTGTATTTTTCAGCAACTATCAACAGATTCAGACACTCGCGTACGAAGGACACGAAATTGCAACCGAAACAATATCAGTCCAAAACGGGCTCCAGGATAAGGGCTACGAGGAATGGGTGGGAGAAATGATTGGAATGAGAGAAATACTGAAACATTTCGCCAACATTTCCACCAATGATGTGGTTGGTATGCGGGCGCCTTTCTTAAAACCAGGCCGCAACACACAGTATAAGGTAAGAGGAGTATCATTTAAACTATATAATAATTTTTACTATATAAAATACTATAATTTTTTAATTTTCCCGCCAAAAAAATAAAAAATAGGTGATCGAAGATTTCGGTTATATCTATGACAGTTCAGTGACAGTCCCACCAGTTAGTGTACCTGTCTGGCCGTATACTTTGGACTATAAAATTTCACATGAATGCAAAAGTGGTACATGCCCGTCGAGAATATTCCAGGGAGTTTGGGAGGTACCCCTCAATGCTCATTACGTCGAAGGATTCGAGGGAGGTCACTGCCCCTATTTGGATCAATGTGTCCTTCACAATTTGGACGCAGACGAAGTTCTTGAATGGCTGCAGGAGGACTTTGCCAGACATTATGATCAAAACAAAGCCCCCTATATGATGCCCTTCCATACGAATTGGTTCCAATTTAAGGAATTGGAGAATGGACTGCTCAAGTTTCTCGATTGGACTAATACCTTGTGAGTCCTTTAATAACATTTATTTGATTGTCTTTGTTATTTCTTTTTAAAAGGGTAATTTGTAATTTGTTTTACATCAATGGACTTTTAGGGATCAAGAGTCTTTTCAGACTTTTGCAAATATATTCACCTTAAAAAGAAATAATACTTTTTGAATTGAAAGTAATTTTGCTCGTATATCTTAATTCTATACTCAGAAAAAAATATGTCTAGTTGATTCAAGAATGACATGGAGTTTCTGTATCAATCCACTAAATTCTAATTTATCTAATTTATCTAACTATTTAAATTTTACTACAATACGTTTGCTCATTTTTAAACTTATCTTTTAATTCATACTAAATTGATTAATTATTCTTCGTCATAATTTAACACGGTCAATATTTGTTTCAACGGGCATGAAATAGAAGACATTAATTAACTCACGAAAACACTGATTACTCATTAATTATTCATTATATTAAGAATATAAGAGCAATTTAAAACTTCACATACTTATAATTGAAAAATTTAAAACCAACTTACAAAGTTAAACTAAAAAGTTAAAACTAATATTTTTTATTACTTTAAATAAAAAAGCATTCAAATTTGTCAAAATTATTAATACTTAAATATTTACAACTTTCGAAAGCCATGTGCTATTTTTAAAAATTCAACATGGCGGCTCCAAAATGGCCGCCGGAACACGGAGAAAAATCGAATGTCCAGTAAAAGAAAGCTTGCAAAAAAACAATTTGCAACCGAGCGGGTCGGATTGTCGGATTTTGGCTCAGATTGCAGATGATGGGTCCCTAAAATCCAATATGGCGAATCCGATATGGCAGTTAAAAATCCAATATGGTGGCCGAATTTTTGAAAATCAACCGATTTGCACCAAATTTGGTATACAGGAGTTTTTGGGCTTTCTGATCACGAATCCTAATTTGGATTTGCAAAATTCAACACGGTGGAAGTATTTTTTTTAAATCGAACGATTTGCACCAAATTTGGTGCAAATCGTTCGATTTAATTTTTGAGGTCGCTGATCACGAACGTAAAGAGGGTAGATATAAATAAAAATGTAAATGTTCGTTTTCTCTTCTTGATTTTTATTTTAGATTTTAATAATAAAAATCATTTTCTGATTTTTATTTTTGTTTTTAAAAATAAAGATCATATTCTGATTTTTATTTTTGATTTTTATAATAAAAATTACACAGGTCAACATTTTATCTAGGCTTGTGCACGGGAATCGAAGATGGTATCCTAGGATTTTTGGGGTCGCTGATTACGATGAGTGGGTCGGTTATGGTCCATCACGTCAAGTTCAAGGTCATTTGAAGGCCAAACGGTCAAAAAACCTTCCAATCCAAATGAAAAAATTGAACAATTTCAATCTGCGAAATGCACAATTGTGCCACAGAACCAGAATATCTGTCTTAAGATGACCTTGAATGACCTCGAGGATGCATGCAAAGTAAAAATTAAGACCGGATTCGGATTCAGCGACCTCAAAAACACGTCTATGAATTTTTTTTCAGATTTTCAGAAGGTTTTTTGACCGTTTGACCTTCAAATGACCTTGAAATGAGGTCGACTGAACTCAGATTCAGGGTCCTCGAAAACATACGTATGAATTTTTTCAGATTTTTCGGATGGTACTTAGCATTTTTCTGAAAACCCCTTCAAATGACCTTGAATTACCTCGAGGATGCATGCAAAGTAAAAATAAACACCGGATTCGGATTCAGCGACCTCAAAAACATGTCCATTAATTTTTTCAGATTTTTGGAAGGTTTTTTGACCGTTTGACCTTCAAATGACTTTGAACTTGACGTGATGGAGCCTAACCGACCCGCTCATCGTAATCAGCGACCCCAAAAACCCTAGGATACCATCTTCGATTCCCGTGCACAAGCCTAGATAAAATGTTGACCTGTGTTATTTACTGATTTTTTTTCCCTATTTTGAAAATAAAAATCAGTTTCTGAATTTTATTTCAGATTTTGAATAAAAATCATTTTCTGATTTTAAAAATAAAAATAACTTTCCCATTTTTATTTTTGATCTTAAATTTAAAATGAAAAAAAAAAAACATTTAAACCAATTTTCCCACAAAAAATTTGAACCAATTTGTCTACATGATTTTTTGGTTTGAAAAATTGAAAATTGTTATTTTCGATCCCTGTTGTAAACTAGTGTAATTACAAATGACGTACTTAAAAAAAAATCCATAATTTTTAAGACAAAATTTAGGTTTAAACGCAATAAAGACCGTAATTTTTGAATATTTTCAACAAATTTGCAATTTATAATAGCGATTTATTTGTTGATATAGCTATTTTCTAAAAAATTTTCTTAATTAATATTTTTAACTCATATTTTTTCATAAGGGCTAACTAAAGAATCAAATATCAATTACGAATATGTAACCATCACAATTTTGAGCTATCTTAAAAACTGAGTCATCAGTATGACCAAATTTTGAATAGACTCTTGAGTTCGTTAAATTTTTCAACCCTTTTTTTCTTACATTTTTCATTATTCTTTATTTTCCCACTATAGATAATTAAAAACAAAACTAATTACTAATATTTCGTGAGTATATTACAATCTACTTCGTTAAATTTAGTTAACAATAAGAACCTTTCTCATCATTATACGAAAAAAAGTGCAATTAACTTTGGCAATCAGTCCGAAAAGTCTTATAGACAATTCCAATTAGTTGAGGCATCCAAGCAAATCTTTTCCTATTTTAATGCAAATTCCCAGATTAAGCTACGAAGAGAACGAACTCAAAGAAATATATACAGCTAAAGATTTCGACGAAGGAAAAACGTCCATTGTTAAACACCTGTTAATTATTCTCTTTTGGGAATTTTCTTTCTGAATCTACGTGAAGAAATTGCTTTATCCAAGACGAAACAATAGATATAAAAAAAACCGGTTAGCTATAAGTAAATGATGGAATCGAAATTCTGTGGACTATTCCCGGTACCAAATTTCATTATCTGTCCATTTAGTAGAAACTACAAAAAGGATTTTCCTATGGTGGTGTTTCTCCCCTGCTTCGCTCTACGTTGTCTAAAGTCTCTTTTTTAGTCCGGGAATGTACAGGGAGCAAGATGTTTCCCCCGGGAACCCCAGAACCCTA
Source organism: Dysmachus trigonus (assembly GCA_949715965.1). Taxonomy (NCBI): domain Eukaryota; kingdom Metazoa; phylum Arthropoda; class Insecta; order Diptera; family Asilidae; genus Dysmachus; species Dysmachus trigonus. Next base: position 70,051,595 of record OX454323.1, read on the forward strand.
GATCCCGAGCTGCAATCACCGTCATCGTCATCATTATCATTGGTACCACCTGCCTCCGGTTGGGGGCGTCATTATCAAAGTACTTTCCAGTGGTGTTGTAATTAAAACAGTTCGGTAGCTACCCACCACCGTAGCCTCCCCGTGCCCACAATCAGCAACCCCAAGGATTTGCAGGTGTTTCTAATTTACACCGGTGTTAATTATAGTTGTTAATTTTTTATGATCACTTCGGAGTTGTATTTAAATTGCTAAATGGATGAAATGAGTTTAGGACAGGGGTGGGATAACATAGCCACAGATGTAAAAAGGGCATTTTTGTGGTTTTTCTACTTATTGTCCATCTTGTTTAAGTGGCGGAATGGTCCATTCTCGGTCCAATGATGTTAAATTATTTTCCTCCCTGACAACCACCGACGAAAAACACCAGTTGAATTTTGAATGAATTTTACGAAAAAAAAAGATAATAAGAGAGAGGAAAAAATTCAATATTTTCCAGACTATGAAATGACAATCCTGCCATCCACAGCAGAATATTTATAAAATCCCAAGTTAATCAGATTGGTTTGTAATTTGTATAACCATTATTTTAAACTATGCCTTCTGATTGCTAATGTTAAAGGTTTTCATATTGCATCCGCAGTGGTCTCACACACCATTTAAAACAAAAACGCACTCTGATAATTTGCATTTTGTACAAATAAAGCGAACAAATTTATCTATTACCTGTTTTATTTGCCATTCAACTGCATATATATGAATTTAATTAAATAATTTCACTCTGTCCATTTAAACTTGTTTTACACTTAATTAACGAGATTGCTACAATTGTGCAATAACTAAATTTAGATACAATAATTGTTACAATTAGTGAAATGTATTTGTACAAATTCATATAATTAAAGCTTCGGAAACAAAATCAACACTGCTTTAATAGCTACTATCAAAATTGGGTTATCAGGGAGTTCAAATCTCTATCTACATATTTTATGTCTATAAAAGCATAAGACTAAACTTCGACAAAGTCTCAATTGCACTCCTCGGGGTTGCTTGCCTCAGTAGAGGTGGCTGACTGACTACGAAATTAATGAGCTATAAAAAAATTCTGCCGAGTTAGTAATAAATTGGATGAAAACCAATCAACTATATCAATGCTATAAAAACTAACGATTTTGGCGTTATGGCTTTCATAATGGAATATTTCCCTAAGGATCTTAAAGGGATTGATTTTAAGCTAGATTTTGTTTTCTGCTCTTAATCGAAAATTTTTCATTGCTTATTACAAATTAAATTAATTTAGACTTAGTGGAGCCAATAGCTACGAATTTTAAAATAAATATTCCAAGATTCAAATCCCACTAGAATCACAATCCACACATATTCATTTAATTAGTATAATATAGTAGTATGTGTATAAATGTATAATATATAATTTTAAACAATGAATTTGACATTAACAATAATTAACAAAACAAGCAAGAAATTTTAAAACTTACAATGAAACGTTCTCAGGTGTGCCTCACCAATTTTGATGAAATAGAAATATGTTATAGAAAAAGAGAGAAAAATAAGAGACACGTATTTTTTTTAATCTGCGGATACGTACATTAAGGGGGTGATAACCACCCCAAAAACAAGTCTTCCTAACTATTTCAAGTTCTAATGAATTTTTTCAAATGAAAATGCATCATAAAAATAACAGTTTTAGTTAAAAATCATTGAAAAATATTTTTTTACATACAATTTTGAAAAGTAAAGTTGACGTGTTTTTGGGTTTTAAAAAAAAGAAAGCCCCACAAGGAGGTAAACAACCTCTAGCATTAATACGTAAATGATGTATATTATATATTTATATTATATTCCTTCAGACACCAGTTTTTTCGTGAAAACCAGTATTAAGGGGTTTTTGGAGTCGCTGATTACGAATCTTTTAAAAAATTCAAAATGGCGGATCTAGCATGGCGGATCCACAGATAAAAAAAAATACGTGTCTCTTATTTTTCGATACTCTATAACATATTTCAATTTCATCAAAATCGGTGAGACAAACCTGAGGAAGTTTCCTTTTTAGTTTAGTTCAACACTCGTTCAAATTTCGCTATAAAACATCAGTAGTTTAAGCTTGCTTGTGAGTTTAAGTAAACTAAGGCTTAACATTTAACTAACAGACTTTTCTTATAAAATACGTTTAACTATTTTACGAAAAATGATCAAAAGCATGTCAAAAAAACTGTTCAGTTTCACTCTTATATGAAAATTGGGTTTTATTCTTTGAGTAAATGTTAAAATGTTATTTTTTTAGATATTAGTATATTTAAAAAACGTTATTTATTATTAAATTATAAATAAATAGTTTCTTCCTTTCCAATCAGCTTCAATATAAAAATAAATTTCAAAAACATTCTATTTTATCTTTATCGAGATTATGACGAACTTAAGAACCCTTAATCCTGGGAAATCGTAAATGCCCACTTTCATAGAAAGGAAAATCCTAGATTTAAGATTTCTCCATTTTGAATTTCAAAAGTTTGATAATAAACTCGAAATCAATGATCCCGAAAATCCCTCAGTACCAATTTTCTTGTACAATTTAAACAGATCGTACACTGAAAGAAAAGGATTGGTAAAAATAACCAAAATCGTAGATTAAAAGTAAGCCAAACAACAAAATTGGTTTTTTTTTTAACAGCAAAAAAAAAAATGTTTTAGTAACCATTTCTTGATTAACTTTGAATATTTAGTAATTTTATTATTGGTTATCTTATGGGCAAGGTACAACTACATTTCTCATTGTAAGATGCCTATTTCAATGTAGATTGGCATTTTCTTCAACAATAATTTTTTTAATATCTTCTAAATATGAAAAACTAAACATTTAAAAACGCTATATCATTGTATATGTAAAAAACATATGAAAACAATCTTTTTTCATAAAGTTTGGATCTGAAAAACCAATTAAATCGGTGTTTGACTAAGAATTTCATGAAAATTAACCTCAAAATTGTTGATGAATTATGAAAATAGTAAGTTTTCACCACATTTTACTAAATTTGAAAGCAAACTAGGTAAACAATTTGTGAAAAATGTTTAAGCTCATCGGAAATTGTTTGTATAACAATACACCACATGAATTCTAACCCAATAAATGCGATGTGAAAATATTTTGGTATTCGTAGTATTTAACAAAGATCAAACTTGTATTGTCATCAACACTGGATTCGTCATACGTATCCAAAATTTGTAAAAGAATCGTTTCGTTGGAATTATTGCAAAATTCCCAATTTATAGAGGTGTTCTAGCTGAATAAAATCGTTTAATTTAAGGGGGTAGTCCAGTGAAAACGACTGTTTTTTCAACGATTTTTTTTTCATATTAGAAGTCAATTTTTATTAAAAAACTTTTTGACATATGATAGTACAACTATTAAAATACACAAAAAAAAATTTTGTTTTTGTTTTCGATGAGTCATCCCGACAAAATGGCCGCTCCAAAAAAAAAATTTTTTTGTTGGCGGACGTCGAATCTCTGCAACGGTTCATTTGAAACAAAAAATTCAAATGAGGTTTTAATCTGTAGAACATTGGCTATCGTCGGAACTAGAATTTTTAATTTTCAATAAAAAATAACAAAATGGCGGCATTTCGAATTTTTCGGGTGTTTTTCGGGTGCTTAATTTGTTTATAACTTTGTAAATAAACAATGGATTTTAATAATTCTAGTTCCGACGATAGATACACAATCAAGAAATATACAGCTAAATTTTTAGATCAATCGGAGCAAAAGACTCTGAGATCTGACGTCCGCCGAGTCAAAAAATGCTGTTTTGAGAAAAACGCGGTTCAAGTTTTTGTTGCGGAAAAAAGCTAAAAAAATTAATTTTACCTTAGTCAGCGATGCCTGCTCCATACATAACGCGATGCCTGCTCCATACATAACTAACCTTAAATACAAAGCAGAAGGACCTAGACCGTTATAAACCGAAAAAAAATGGGCGAAGCAAACAGAAATACAAGAGTCCTCCTTGCTCCGAAACACGCCAGGGGACCTTCGAGCGCTCGGATTACACGTCTCTCAAAAACTCTCTGTATCTTTAAAACTATTCAATATTTTGCTTAGATATTTTAAGGGAGTATTTTCTAGGTGTAGTAGAGTAGATTTAAGCAAAAAAACAAAAAACGAAAATTTTTTTTTTTTTCACTGGACTACCCCCTTAAGTAATAGCTTACAATAAAATAAACTTCTAAGTGACACACTATTTGCTACATTGATTATCGTGAAAATCTATCAATTTCCTTACTTTTATGTTCCCAACAATAAAATATCCTGACACTCTAATATACCTCAAGTGAAAGAATCTTTTCTGAGTAACTAGATAAATTGTTCGAATTGTCACTTGCATTAGCTGGCCCAATTGAGCACAATTGAGTGCAGTCATGATAATCTTTACGAAAGATTTACCCTTCCAATAAATTCAAGAATGCTCGCATCTCGTCTTTCACAATACTTAAATTAATTTTCCATCAATTTTCCAGGCCCGACGTGTGGTTTCTCACGGTAACGCAAGCCCTCACCTGGATGACCGATCCGAAGGAGACCAGACACGTGAACAACTTGGAGTCTTGGGACTGCACGAAGCGTACCCCGTCCGCACCGAAACCCTGCAGCAACTCGAACAAGTGTGCCTTGCCCTTTAAGGTGCCCTCAACGAACGTCTCGGACACGAGGTACATGGAGACCTGCCGGGAGTGCCCGAATCAATATCCTTGGCTAGGGGACGCCGAAGGGACCGGGATTTCCGGCCGGGACAATTACATTTACAGCGGATCAGGACAACAGGACCCGGAAAGGAGGAAATAGAAATTGAAATGACCGACTTCTTCGTTTGATAGTGTGTGCCTTGAATAAGTTTCCTTTATTATTTTTTTGTTTCGTCCTGTACTTCGATTGGAGCACGAGCATGAGATCCTTTAAGAAGGTTTTGTTGTGAACTTATGATTGCGAGTCATATGCCTGTTTTTTTTTTATTATTTTCTTTTAACGATTACTTTAGGCTACAGCCAATATTTTTAAAATTTTGAATTTTCATTGTAAGTTTTTTTTCTTTTTGAAAAATAAAACTTGTTTTTAAATAAATATTAATATTTTACTTCAGTCTTGAATTAAAGTATGAGGCGAGGTTCAAAAATTTGGGGAATGGATGTGAAGAGAAAGAGATAATTTTACTTACTCACGTTAATTGTAGGCTCATTAGGGGTTCATAGGGCAAATTTCAACCCTATAACATTATTCGTTTTCGAGATATCGCTTAGCAAATCAATCAAACTGGAAGAAAACTCGCACTACATCAAAATCAACAAATGTTCGGCTCTTCACTTTGATCTTGATTTTAAATAGGAACCTAGGAGCAAGATCATATCAAATAATGCAAAAAATGAAAACACATTTTATTCACAAAAAATTTGTAGGTAATTGTCCTTTGCTCCTTTTTCTGTCCTAATTTTTAAATGGTCTAGTTTTAATTAGTCTGTATCCATATGCGGTGGAAGAAACATTTTTGTTTTATAGAACTGTTTGTTGATTTCACTTTACGTAGGTAAAAACTTGTTTTTCAGGAGTAAAATGTCTAAGCTCAATATCGACAATGAAGGACTAAATTGAACAAAGGCTACGTAAAGGCTTTCGAAAAAAATTATTGAGATGATCTTAAAGTCAACAGATGTGAATCCTGGTTTCGAAGGTTCAATCGGCCTAAAGGACCTTCCTAGAAATATACATTGGGCCCAGCGGGCGTTTTTCGTCTCATAAATCTGTAACTTTTTTGTTTGTTCATATATTTTTATGAAATTTTTTATACATAATACTGAGTATATAGGCCTTTTAAGTACGGTACCAAATATAAGTACATATATTTTTTTAATTTAAAATTAATGCTTTAAAAAAAAGTTTTTTTTGTCACAGCAAAACCCCAGCTTATACTATGTTTATTTTTTAATTAACCATTACAACTTTGAGATTGTTATGTTAGGCAAGTAAAAACTCAATATTACAGTTCTCGAGTACAAAAAAATCATAAAAATAACTACTTGAAAAGTTAACCTTATTTTACACTTATTTCTGTAAATTTCCCTTTTAACAATAAAATTCGATTAAAATAATATCGCAATAAAATTAGCAGTTACAAAGCGAACCCTAACAACAACTTGCCGATGTAGAGATTTATATTGCATTTTATAGTTAATTTTATCTGGAATAAGGAGGAGTAAAAACAACTTACGAATTTTCGTGTATTTTTTTTTTAGGATTACAAATTGTAGAAACTACGATTTTCTTAGTATTTCCTTAACATTTTCTCGTTAATTACATTGGATTTCATTTAAAATTAGCAATATACTATCAGTAAGCATTCAACGAACGAATTCCCTAAAAAAAAGTAAAATTTGAAATAAAATACAATCATAAATAATAAAACAACAAAATTAGAAAAAAAAAGATTAAATAAACTTAAAATAATAATTGGAGGTTATTTAGCAGAAAGAACTAAATAAAAAAAATATTTCTTATCAATAATATTATTTTTTTTTTTGTAATTATTTTTTTTAAATAAATTAATAATTTTTTTTTTTTTATTTATTATTATTATTTTTTTATGGATAAATTCGTTGAATGCTTATTAAAGTTACAGATTTATGACACAAAAACGTCCGCTGGGCCCACTCTGCGACTGTCGGATTTTAATGAAGGCAAATTAATATCTCTAGTTGATTCCGATCTTCTTCAAATCGTCGACGAATTAAGCTAGAAACTGGGATCTTCCCTTTTTTCCCATAATTTGTAACTGGAGACGAGAAATGGATAGTATATGACAAGGTTAGTCAAACAAAAAAAAAACAATAGCTTTCGAAAAATCAAACACAAAAAGGATTAACGTTATACAAATTTAATATGGTGAATTCACTTTAAATTATTGATACCGGGCGAAAGAACAACGTCGAAAGTCTAGTGTCGGCAATTGAAGAGAAGAGACTCATCTTGAAGTTCAAAGAAAAACGTATGAATTTAAGCAACCGAAGAGGAGTAATTCTGCAACAAGACAACGCATGCTCTCATACAGCAAGAATGAGCTCCGAAAAAAATCCGAGAAATTTCAGTTCAGTAAAATCGTATCGATTCTCTTCTTGAGAAACAAAAAATTCCGAAATGTGAACGATATTGCCCAATATTTTCACTCAAAACCACAAATTTTTACAAAAGGAGAATTGAAAATTTGGTGGAAATTATATATTTTGTGATTTTGAGTAATGTTTTTTTTTTTTTTTTTTTAATAAAGTTGATTGTTGTGACAAATAATAAATAAGTAGACCTACTCAAACTGAGGTAATATAATTTAAAATATGTAAAAAAAATCCGAGGTGCAAATTTCTTTGGAAGATGTGTCCTAACTACTTAAAAACTCGTATTTACCATAACCATTGATCTTAATAAGTGAATATTGCAGCGACAAGAACCACAATTCCTAGATTAGGGAACCTTAAATACGGTCCAAAAAATTTCTTTTATATCTGATTGTGCTGTGAAGAAATTCTTAAAAGTTTACGTAAAGCTCTAGAAATATTAGAAGCATATCGTCTCGTGTTTAATTAAATTCAAATCCAAGGAAGTGTCGAAGCAATGAAGCCAAGAAATCTGTAGGAAATCAACTAGAACGATTAGATAAAGTTCGCAAGCCATTAAGAGGAACCTAATAGAAAACGTAAAATCTAGATGGTATTGACAAATGGTATTAGATAAATCTCAAAATTCCCCCTTAAGCAAATTTTGTACCTCTTGCATAAATAGGCAACAAAGCTTAGGACCCTTGGGTGCGAGTTCATCATCTCTGCAATCGAATCCGATTTCGAATACCTTGGCTAATGATCTCCTTGCGGAAGTCATCTAATGCTCCCGGATTCCTTCAGCAGGAATTTATCAATTGCACACATTACTCGAACTGCTGTGAAATTATGCATGCGATAAGTAATCAATTTCCAGATGCATTTGATGTGCACTTCCAGTCCCCTGCATTCCCTGCACCCGCTGCTGACGATGCTAACGACGACGGTGCTCGTCAAACGTGACCTATTTCGAATTAAGGATTTGTGTGCCGTGCTCATCACGGTGTTACGTTGCCATTTCAGTCTAAAGAAATTCGGAACGCATTGATCGAAAATTACCTGCTTTCCTGTTAGCACACAGGGGATGTTTTCGATTCGATTTCAACTGCAGTCTACAACTTCTTCCTTGATTAATTGCATTCCGTCGAGCCGAGTTTCGACGAATCCTTAAGACGTGCCTTAATAAGATTTTAGAAAGCTTGCCAAGGTACTTTACACTTTATAGCACGGATATGAAATTAGGTTGAGGCGTCGAAATGGGACTACTCTTCCCGAGATAATAATTACCAGCTGACGACGCTGAGTGCATCTTAGTCTCTACTAATTCAGGAAATATTTGATGATTAAATCGGATTTAGGATTATCTTATCGTGTGTAAATTTCTGACGGGAAAACGCTGCAAGTGCTGGATTAAGGGTGATATACAGTCTATATTTTTATCCATAGACTGTGTAACATGTACCTATTTATAATGCTATGGAATAAGAATTTATTTATTAAGTTTTCTTGTTGATTAAGATTTCAAATATACCTTGCGAACCAACTGCGACTTTAATAATAATTTAATAATTGATCAACGTTTTTAAAAATATCTCGGAAGCAAACAACAGAACAAAACATTCCTGAAAGACGTTATTTTCGAAACACCAATTCATCAGAAACTCAAATACCTACATGTAGTTAGGTTTACCTATTCTCCCTCGCACATATTAGTGTTGGTATTGTATGGGGTGGACCATCTACTGGTTTCTTTTTAAATTACATGTTATTTTGATACAGACAGTTCTTTTGCGTTCAAAATACTAACAATTCAGAAACAATTCAGGCACTTAAGCATAATATTGATCGACTTATGCATGAAATACGGCCCCAGACAATCAAAAATGTGCTTCAAAATTAGGTTGACAAGATGAGCTAGTGCCAAGCCAGCCAAGGCAGCTATTTAAATTAATTCATATTCTGTGACTAATCGGAAGGTTTACTCTTTTCAATAAATCCACAAACTTTAAAAATTTTGAACAACGTTTATATTTTATAGCATTTTTAAAAAGAAACCAGCTGATAGCCCACCCTTTATATTAGAAAATTCTCGCAAATCGTAGACTAATATATTTTTTTGTGGATTTTTCATTTTCCAGATAGTACGGCACAACTGTACTACATTAATTAACCACACAAAATCAACATGAAATACAAAAATTTTAAAACCCTTTTTTATTCTTACCAGAAAAAAAACTTTCCGAAAAAGTTCTTTACTTGGCAAGGTTTTAGAGAAAAGAATTGTCGAAAGCAATCAACTGAACACATCCTGAAGTGTGTTCCTTCATCGCTTCATTTATTTTCCACTGAATTCCTAATTTTTATGCAATCAGACGAACTGCACCTGCAAGTGGATAATGAGATTCCTTTGAATGCTTCGCCGGAGAGTAAAGCGATTTAAATCCGAACTTGGATTGTCTGCAGTTGGCTGTCGTTACGTTAGGATCTGGGTCAGAGGGAAACTTTTAAATAAATGCATTTTTTGAAGGTCGATTAAACTGAGAATTTTTCTTTTCGAAACTATTTCTTCTTTATCTCATATCTCATATGAGTAGTTCAGACAATATAAAAAATGTCATCATTCTCACAAATATTCAGAAAATGAAATTGCGCCAAAACCCTTTGAAGAATCGAATTGTATCTTGATAAATCCGAAGAGCAATATTAAAAATTATCGGAATTATTAAATTAAAGTCCAGGAATGCTCGTTTACAGAATTAAAATTATTTTAATAACAACATAAATCGATAGAATTATCAAATCTACATAATTCTAAAAAAAACTTAAAATCACATTAAATGCGGTATAAATCATAATTTTAATTTCTGCTGAATAAAGTCTACTCTATTGTAACTGTGGACACATAAATTGAGTTCATATTTGCACTCGATTATCGTAACTATTCATCATATATTTGCAATTTATTATTTCATTTCTATTGCATACATTACAATCGTTATTTTACTACAAATCAAGATTATTATTGTGTAACCCAATTCGATTAAAAGTGTCACATTTCCTCCCTCATATATCTGCATAGAGGTTAGTGAAATTTCGGTTCGATTCGATGAAAATATGTGTTTATCTGATAATTAGGTCCTCCGCAATCACAGCTCCTGCTGTGTGTCCTATCCCGAGGTCTATTACAGTGCAATCATTTAATAAATGGCTGATGAATCCTCTGGATTTGTGTTTATTTATGTGTTTCGAATACAAATTACAAATCAACCGGAATTGGGACCCTTTATGCCCTTTATGCTGGTCTTCCATCTGTTGTTTTGCATCCCTAATGCCCAATGGCTAAGGTAAACTTTGGCCCACAATTCTGAAGCAAAATGGATTTTATCGGATCGATCCCACTTCTGAAAAGGATTGATATCTGTTGCTGGACCTCCTGCACCCACAATTGCTTGATGAAGAGCTCATTCTGACCGAGAAGAAAAAAAACAAAAATGGGAAATTACAAGGATCTGCGAACACCCGGAAATACTCTTTTTGCTTCAAAAGCAGAGGAATTAGGAAGATTCTTTTGCTTGTGTTTCAATTAGGGAGCAATATTTGAGGATTGATTGGATTGATTCAATTTGCAATTCTTGATTCACCTTTGGATATCCGGCTGAGTTGCAAGCGGAATAGCAATTTTTTTTTTTGTTTTGTTTTTTTTGGTAGAGGATTTGTATTTTTTTCTGAATATATTGCATTCGTTTTTAGATTTTTTAGTTTTTTTAAGTAGCAACAATACTGGTTTCTGGTACATGCAATAAAATAACCTACACATTTAAATTGTTTTTTTCTAAAGATAATTTCTTTAAATTCTCTGTTTTGATCTTAAATTTAATTCTTAAAGGAAAAAACGTATACAAATATAGGGTTAATATAATTTGTTGATAATATCTAAACCAAATTCGATTACAATATTCAAGGAAAAGTACAACTACTTAAAAATGAGGTATGTAAAATTTTGCAACAGTAGAAAATTCATGAGACATGTTCTGATAAGTTCCTGAATATAAAAATGATATGGAAAAAAAAGAAATACTTCATTTAACTACACTAAAATAATATAAAACCATCTTATTATTATATTGTATTAATAAGAACTTTCAAACATGATTTTGAGGTAATCTCGGACCGTGTTATACTAAGTAAATAATTTTGAAGTAGATAATTTTGTAAAGTGTTTTTTTGCTAATTTGAATTTCCACGAAACCTTTTTTTTCTGATACGTAAGTATTTTAAAATTAATTCACTATTATTTTACTCTTCACAGCACTAAGTTTGAAATTTTTATTATTATCTTTTTATTATAGCTGATTAATAAAATAAGTACCTACAGTTGGATTTTATATCGTTTTGGCAAAAGAAATCGAATCGGTTATTTACATGCTCTTTCTGGATATCACATGAAAATTATAAAAAATTTCCCCTTCCTATTGTATTGTGAATTTTAAAAGAACAGAAGAATTGAGGTTCTTAACCTCTATTCGAAAGCCAAAACCAATTTTTTTCAGAAAAAACCCTTAGGCAACAGGTCAGCGTAATAATGATAATTCGCTACGGTAGGCACAAGAATAAAATCCATACCTGCAGCTACCATTTCAAAGGCTATAACTTTGGTAATTCTAGAGATTTTTAAATTTCCTTCTAAAAACATATTTCTTAGATTTAAAAGAAAAGAAAAATGAAAAAAAATCGATTTTTTCAAAGTTCTAGACCAAGATCTCCCCGTAAGAGTAACTTTGTTAAATAATTTTTAAAAGATGTATGTATAGTTTATTACGAGTTTGTTTTAATTGTAGCTTATATTGAATATTAGTAACTAAAGGAGCATAAGATTTAGAAAATAACAAAAACGTAGACTATCTCAAAATTTATGACTGTGGCAAGAAAAACGTCTAAACTGCTCAACTTTTCGTCTCAATATTTCAATTTCTTAAAAACTATTGTGATTCGAAATTTTGAGACCCTAATAATTTTGAGCTCGCAGAAGAGTAGTTGTGCTTTTCTCTCATCTTGGTGGGTCTGAATTAAACTAAGGATAGAATATCGACTAAAATTCTTTCACTGCAAGAATATTATTGACCCAGTTTTTGGATTTAAGTTTAAATGAACTGCTTAAAAAAAACTTATATTAGTTTTCTTGTAATTTTTATTTCTGAAATTTTACCATTTCGCTCAGATTTATATCTTCAGAATCACGAAGCAATTTTTTATTAATTAAATCTATTATTTTACGTTTTCAATTCCTATTTTGGTTGTTTTGAAATTTGTTGCCAGTCAAATAAACGTTCATCGAGGTTTAATTCTATAGTTTTGGCGTTAAACTGACTTTATTTAAACCTATAATCGAAAGAATGAGACTACCTTAAATTAAATTTAATCGATTTGTTAATTTCCCTAATTGGATCTTTATTGCCACTTAGACTTTTTGAATGAAAACTTTTGTGCGTCGAGATATTTTGTGGATTTTGAAAATCGATTCAATTAGGTTTAAGTACCTGCACGCGAATTAACCATCCAATTAGTGAAATTTATGAACGCTCCTTTCCCTCACCTTTGCTACTAAAACGGCAGACAGTGATTGCTTCGAATGTTGAATATTTCGGCGAAATCACAGCCTGCAGGCAATATATCGATTTGAATCGCGTAGCTAAATATTTGTAGGGCTTAGAATACACATAAATGTAGTAGAATGGGTTAAATGGGAAAGGGCAGCGAGCCCTAAAGTTCCCCCGGGAAGCCCACCGACGCGACGGTGGTGGTGGTGATATCAAAATCCACGTATCATGTCGATGAATAAGCAACTTCTGATAAATGTTTCGCCGCATGCATAATTCATGATGGATGCGTGCCATGCTACGCGCTAGTTTCTCCTCCTGGATCCGACCTACGGCACTCCTCGACTAGAGAAGTCTCGTCGTCCTCGGGGGAACTCATTCAGCCAAGTGATCCATCTTAAATCTGACGAACGAACCTTTGAGCAAGCGGGCAAAGATCTAAGGAAGGCCGTTTCGGGGTCTCGTTTCGATTCGAGCATCAAATCTCAGGCATGCACATAAACGAGTCCTACTCAAAGGAAATTGATTTATATTTACATTTCCTCTGTAAGTGGCAATCGTCGGATCAGAGGCACCCCCAGCTGGGAGGAACGTCCCCCGAATTCCTGGTTCCTGGATACCGACTGTTTTTCTGCTGGGAAATCTTCGCTTTTCTTCTTCTTCGACTGCAATTTATATGTACTTTTGTTGTCCCAACAAATCAGCACGCTTATCCTAACTATTCCAATTGAACTCTGTGTTGATATCGGCGACGGAGGAAGGATAAGATTCGGATACGAATTGCGTGATTAAGAGAGGCATAAGTAAGCTTATGTATTTTGTATTTATGTTGGGTGATTTTATCAGATCAGGGGGAAAAGAAAGCCGATTTTTATATCTCCCAATTGAAGAAAATCCTTTTTTTCTCTCGTTTTATTTTGAGTGCTATCATTAAGGGGATCACATTCGTTTAGAGGAGTGAATTTATTCATTGTGAGTGAATGTTTTCTATTAGAGTAAACTACTTTTTAAATCAAATTTAATCAATATAAACTTTATCATCATCATAGAGAAATCGACACTAATATAATTGATTTTTTTTTTAAATTGTGATATATGTAGGTATATAGACGACTAATTTAAAAACATAATAGATATCTAATTGATAACTCTAAACATTTTTATTCTATTAAACTCGCGAAGGCAAAAAATCTAGCTTTTGATAGTATTTACGAGGCATTTGGAAAATTGCTTGTTCATCATCATTATCATATGAAATATTTTACTAGATTCTTACTTATATATATTATTTATAATTGTCAGTATTTTTTTAAAGTGTATAAACTTTATATTATTCGCTTAAAATCCTAAATAAATCAGTGAGAATCTTAGGGGACTGTGCAAATAAATTTAATTTTAAGGGGACTCAACACACCCAAAAATTGAAATCTTTTTCTTGGAAAATTAGAAAATTGAAGGAAAAAAAAGAGATATATTAATGAAATTTTGCATATTTATTTCTTAGTATTCCAAGAACACAAAAAAATTCTGTTTAGATTTTTCCAGGCTGTTTTTTGCCTGGTGGAATTTTTTCAAAAAATCACGGTGTACACGATTTTGAGTCACTGCAACGTCTGACAAAAAAACAAAAAAGACACATTTTCGGAAAATCCCTGGAATCCCTGGAAAATCATGTGTCAAATAACATAAACAAAAATTTCAGACCTGTCGGTCCAATAGTTGTTTTTTTTTTAATCGTGTACACCAACTCGAAAAACACGGTTTTGAGGAAATCGCTTTTAAAGTTTTTAAAAGATGTTTTTAAAGGGAAAGACTGAATAAATTCAATCTGCAATGCCTGCAACGAAACTGAATTCGACTTTAATATAATGAAATTGTTATTCTTGAAGGTATTTCCTATCAAAATCAATCACAAAAAAATATTGATTTTTTGAAAATTTGGGAGTTCCACAAATTATTAACTTTCATTTCATACTCTGGTATTAAGTTTTTTTTAACCCGTAACGGCCATATTGGGTCAAATTGACCCCACAGTAACTTTACATCTATATATTTTTTATATAGGTTATTCAAAATCGATCTTACAGCGCCATCTGTCTTTGTTTTGTGTTACTTCAAAAAGCCGCAACTCGGCGCGACGTCAGTTGGTCGGCATACATCTTTTTGTGTGAACGTATTTTTTGCTGGGGTCAATTTGACCCATAGTTTTGTGTGTGTTAAATTGTAGTAGAAAATGTAAGTATTAGTGCACCTGATAATCTTCGACCTTTATATCGAATATCAGCACTGCTCTTATAGAAGAAGACTGAAGACCATGTCTCAGAAGATTCTGAGTGTTCTGAAATGAAAAGTGATTCAGAAGAAAACTTGCATACAGATCAAGATTTGGACGAGGAAATGGTGGGAGCCTGGTAGAATGCATCACTACAGCATACTGTTTTTTTAACTTGTTTTTTCATGTTCAACCTTCCCCTTTGATTTTACTATTTGTCCGAAAATTGGTAACTTCAGACTATTAACTAAATATACTGTTAGTTCAGTAAAACTATAATTTTTCCTTAATAACAAATTGCAAAAATTAAAATTCTTATGAATGTATTTGCGAAAAAAGTAACATTTTTCGAATTTTTTTTTCTAATTATGTTTTCACCATTTTAAAATTTAAAATTTTTTATAAAAACTATTGGATTACAAAGAACAGACATTAACCTAAAGTCACTCACAAGATTTATGTCCATACATGTGATAGAACACAAATGGCAACTATTTTCCTGCATGGGGTCAGTTTGACCCCATATGACCAATAAGTTATTATTTCGAGGTATGACCTGATTTCGATCTAGAATTTTGTATTGAATTTAAATTTTCGAAAAATAGTGGAGAGTAGTTAGATTTAGATCCCGAATGAATTCGCCAGTGATTAAATTGTTATTTTAACTTATGAAACGTGTTCTCGTTTGGTATTTTTTTTGGTAACATCAAATTGAATTGATTTACATATGTTCAGTTTGCGTCAAGAACTTAATCCAATAATTTTTTCAGTTAAAGATCTGTAGTTTGCATAGGATAAAAATCATGGCAATTTGGTACGTTTATTAAAAATTCTAAAAACTTCTCTTTTCACGGTTTAAAAACTTCAATTCAATTTTTAATTTTTGCCAGAACCTGATCAGATCGTAAAACACACACTTTAAGTTAGTCATAAACATATATGACTATTAAAATGTTGAATATAAAATTCTACGCAAACAAACCCTTGTCAGGCCTGAATATGAGTAAATAGTAATGTTAATGAAAAATCTGTATAATATAAGCAAGAATTTTAGAGTCCTTCTGAACTATCTATTTAGAATTTAAAATTCCATATTACAAAGTTTTGAATTGCTGCAAATATCTTGAAATTGATGCAAAACTCTTACGGTTTACGATTTCTCCAAGAAAATTTTAAAAAGGAAGCGTTCTAGAGTGAAAATGCGGGAATCCTTTACTGTGAAGCTACATCCGTTTGGCTCCCTTTTGTTATCAATTCTTAACACTTTCAGTTGCAGGCGCAATCAAGGAAACCTGCTCTCCCCGAGGAATAATATTTGCATACATATCTCTATCTGTTGAATGATTTTAATGGCGTTGCTTTTATGCATCGACACATAGTCCACCACGTCCCGGAAGGATATTTCCAGGAACCTTTTTAATATTGTATTTTCCCTATCTAGGATGCGTTATTGGCATTTGGCAGCAGTTTGCCGGTGTGGTGCGATATTATTGCCCGCTAGCAAGATAAAATAATTTCAAACGATAGTGCAACGAAATCGTTTGTGCTGGCATTCTACTGGAGGCATGTAAAAGTGCAACACTGTATAGTTCTACAGGACTAACTTTGCTTGCTATTTACATTGGTTAATAGTGGGAATGGAAAGGTTTATTCGAGCCCCCTTCGTTATGCTCCGATTTCGCTCATCACACCGCAGCGAAAATGAATAGTCTGCGAAACCTCAATCCAAATTAGTTGCTACCTCTGTCGTGGAAGCGTGCAATGGACCTCAACAATGTCGGACATTATGTCATCGAAGCAGCGAAAAGGGAATTTCGAAACCCATTTAATTATGTTAAAGAGTCTCCCGCAGGGCCACAGATGTATTCAGCCTTATAGTACCTGTCCTAGGTATTTTCACCCAAAACCAACCACTGACTGGATACGTCCTGCGGGGTTACACTAATTCGCTGACGTTCCCCCAGAATGAGGCCCACAATAAATTCAAGTTTAAAGCTTTACCCAATTTGCAATAATCTCTAAAGTGGTTGACTCATGTGGTGACCCCAGCTTTAGGGGGATGGTCAATACGGTGTGAAGGAAGCGTTCATAATTGAGGAAGGGTTTCTGACCCGGTGCCACACCATGCGGACAAGACCTAAGATGAGATTTTGTTACTTATCTCCGGGCCACTCCAAGGTTAAATAAAGCTCTAGAAGTATGCGGAAGGAATTATAACAATGGACGGACAATTAATATGGTGAACGTCTAAAATACTGAATAACACCACTTATGAAATAACATTACCATTTCCTGAAGAGTTTATATTGTATTATAATTGTTTTATACGTCTCTAGAGCATTCCATCAAGAAAATATTCGTTTTGAAAGCTGAACTTGTTTTTTTATCGTATTTATTAAAGAAATATTAAAAACAGTTTATGGAATTTACTAAATTTTTCTCAGGTATATCGTTCTACATATGTATCTGGCAAGTTGCAACATTTAAATAATACATTTATTGGACGTTTTTCAAGTGTTTTTTTTTTCATACGAAAATTTAAAAACTGAAAATATAAATATCGACCTTTTTATATATTTTTGTTTTCAAATAGGGCTGTGATAGGGCTGCCGCCATTAGGTCCTTTTAAAAAACGGTTGGCAGAAAACCTCGGCTGTGGAACGTCTGAAACCAAAAATTCGAGTAGAACATTAAAATATAAATGAGTCTTTATCGTGTGAACTAGAATCAAGTATTTTGTTAAAAAAAAAAAAAAAAAAAAAAAAAGATGGCGGACTTTATAATTTTTTTTCTTTTTTTAGCAAAATAATGGTTAAAAAGTTACCCACTTGTAATTATAGTTCATACCATCGCCACAAATGTGTAGAAAATTTGAGCCGAATCGGTTGAATCATTTTTTTCAAAAAGTTGCCAACAAAGTCAAAAAACGTGGCTTCGAGTAAAACGTCTTTAAAGTTTTTTTCTATAATTCACGCGTTTGGACACCATCACGTTATATATATATTTCTCGGCATTTTTTACTTATACACCATATTGTATATTGTTTTTACAAGTCTAAAGTTTATTTTGTTGATGTTTTTGAAAAATCCATTTTTTTAATCAATTAAATTCTCATACTTAATAATAATGGACATAATTTAGTGCATCTGTTTTAAATCATCAGACAAACAGACCAGTTTTTTAACTCAAAAGACCAATATTTTTGTTTTTGAGAACGTTCAAGTTTTATTTTGAAAATTTGGGGATATTCTAAGAGGATATTTCAATATTAACTATCTTACACTTCAGTGGTAGTCTGATAAACCTTTCTGGCCAAATGGGGTTAGATAAACCAAGTTATTATAAGAGTAACACATACTATACATGTAAGAATGGAACAACTTTTCATATTTTTCTTATAAGTTTTTATCGTTCCAGGATTGTTTGAACTTTTTCATGTGATATATGGTATATGACCCATTAGACTCGAAAGCGTTAAAAAACTGGTCTAACAGAAATGTCTGGCCACTTGGGATCTTACAGGCTAATGTTTTTGCATATGAGAAACCTTAATCTTATTTTTTTTAAATGGCCAATGGGGGTATTTTAGCACTAACTACTAAGGGTGGGTTTGTCAGATCACTCAAATGGGTCAATCGGTCTTAGAATCTAAGCCTTAAATTACACGGACGGACAAATTTAAAGTAGCAAAAACACAGATTAATGAGTAATCTATGTTTTCGTGAGTTAATTAATGTTTTCCTATGATTTAACTCTATTTGTTCTTAAAACAACACTTTTAGTTCAATTTGAAGGTGGCTTAGGAAAGTACTATACTTTAAAAAATATATGTTGTAGCGTTTTATTTCAAATCTCCACAATTGTCTAGCTATAATTAATTAATTTATTTATTTATTGTAATTTACTAAGAAGTACGTTTCTCTAGGGTTGCATATGTTTAAATTTTAAATTTTAAAAACAGAATAATGTATTCCAAGTTTCGTTGAAAATTATCGAAACCTTAAACTTAAACTTCTTTTCGCATATTCATGAAAATACGTTATTGTTTAGTTAGGTTTTGAGACACGTATGTATGTATTTATATTATGACACAGGTCAGCAACATTTTTTCGAATAAAGAAATCATTTCTATAAGATTTTTCCATCGATTATGAATCCGGAAAGGCAAATTTTCCATCACAACACGTTTTCGTGAAAATTAGAATTAAAAAGCTATAAGACTAATTTATTTAATATGATTAAGCAAACAGAAGGAAAATAACGTAAATTTTTTTATTTCATTTCATATAATGTGTATATTTTCGTGTATATATTGATGGATCAATTTAAAAACTAGTAGAATTTTTTAACAAATGTAGGTATCTAATTTATTCCCCAGTATTTCAAGGGAAAGAAAAGTTTTACTTCTGATTGCCAGGAATGAGAAAGGCCAGAAAATCAGAAACTCTCTTTGTAAGCCACAAGTCTATTTATTACTTATGCTATTTACAACGTAGGGTGTTTTCATAAACGCATGATTGCTTGCGTGCATCCCGTCAAACTTGCAGTCAGTTTACTCGCACGCAAGTCAACTGCGCAACTGCATATTTGAACAAAATCTGCCATATTCATTCCATTCATAATGTCAAATTTGACAACACAATTTATAATGTCAAATTTCACATAAAACTATAAGCTGGAGAAAAGCGTTGGCATAATGGATGAGTTCCTTTTTATTAGTCTTTATGAAAATTCTTACTCAGAGTGTTATAAAGGCGTTCAAAAATTTAGAAAAAGTCAGAGTTTTGTTAAAAGAAAAAAAGTAATAAGTTGCTTGATAAAAACAAAGAAAAATATTCCTAAAAATGATAACTATGTGCAAAAAATTCAAGAGTTTGATGACAAAGTATTTTTCAGTCATTTTCGAATGAATCGAGAATCCTTTAAGGCAATACTTTTACAGTATTAATATAGTATTTTATTCTTTAATTATTTTAGAAATTGTTAAAAGAAGTTGCGATATTTTGGAAAAGTAGTATGAAAGGACGTCCACGCACTGTGAGCGCTGAATTGGCTTTATATATTACTTTGTGGGGTCTTTGCAACGAAAATTGCTTTCGTGAACTATCCGACAGATTTAATGTATCCCTGGGGATGGCCTACAATACATTAATAAAAATGTGTAAGATTTTAACACGCTTAGCTTCAAAATATATATGCTGGCCTACACATCGCGAAGCTGAAAACATAATTAAAGAATTCGAGAACTTGCGAAAGCCTCATTCCTTTCCTTCAGTTCTTGGTTGTGTCGACTCTACTCATATACGGATCTCTGCTCCAACTAATGATTCGCAAAGCTATTACAACAGAAAAAATTATCATTCTATGATTCTACAAGTAAATTAATATTGTTTAAAGTTCTTTGTGTAAAATTATTAAATTGTTTTTTTTTTTTAACATTTTAGGGTATATGCGATTCCCATTTGATATTTAGAGATATTTATTTCGGATGGGCTGGAGCAGCACACGATGCTTATGTTTGGCGCAATAGTCCTATTTACATTGCTCTGTCGAATGGTTCATTAAAATTGCCACTTGATTCGTTTTTAATAGGAGATTCGGCTTATCCTGTAAGCAAATATCTCATTACACCTTACAAGGATAATGGTTTTCTTAATGAACGTCAGAAAAAATTCAACCTTTTACACAGTTCTACAAGAGTTTGTATTGAACAGGTATTTGGAATCTTAAAAGCGAAATTTAGAATTCTTAATCATCTTCGCTTAAAGAAAATATCAAATGCTAAGTTTATTGTCACTGCTTGTGTTGTAATTTATAATTTTATAAAATTGAACACTACCGAAATGGATGTAAGAGTTCTTGATATTTTACACATAAACGGATCTGACGATGAGCTAGAAGACGAAGTTCTAATTGAGGAAATGCAATCTGGAACTATAAAACGAGATGTAATTTGTGAATTTCTTTCTCAATAAAAAAGTAAGGGCTCTATTATGGAAGTCAACATCGGTGGAACCGACTCGCCTAGATACATATTGAAAGCTGACATGCTTAGAAAATCGGCCAAAATCACCTTTCATAATAAGGCTCTAAATGTTGAGTAGTTTTGTTTTATTATAAGAAATTAACAATACATTCTAGTAAAATTAACATATTTCAATTTACAAAACTCAGATGCTGAAAGTTGAGGTTTCCATAATATCAAAGCCGTCCTCCAATTTTACGAAAACAGCCAATATTATTGTTTGTTTAGAATTTGTTCAAAAATTTGTAGTCTCTTTTCATCCAGTTTTAGTTTCTTTGTTTCAATATCCATAAATTCACGATGTCGTTGTTCCTCTTTCTCATCTAGTTCTCGTAGATATTCAATGATTTCATTTTCCTTTATTTTTTTTGGTTTCTGAACTTCTGGCTGTGACGATGGAATTAACAGTGGAGATGGACATGGCGAACTTGTGCTTGAGTATTCAAAACTTCCAAAAATATTTTCCACCGGAGGGTTTACAGAATGTTTTGTTGCGTAAATTTTATCAAATTCTTCAAAGTACTCCCAATTAGTCCGATTACGCCCTGAAGACGCATTTCGCAGTTTTGTCCGTTTATACGTAGTGTATAAATTGTAAAATTTTGTTTTTAATTCTTGTGTTGTAAACGGAAATTCGGCATCATATGTTTTGATGCTTTTTAAGACAGCATTCCATAACACTTCTTTTCTTGATTTTCCATTCTCAAACAAATCATGCCTTTTAAGTCGCTCTGTTAATAGCAGTTTTGTCCAATTCTTATTCCACACTGGAGAAGGTGTAGAAGACCTAGGTAATAGAATTAATTAGTTAGCAAAGAAGTGTGGAATTCCCGCAGACTTACATGTCGTCTTCTTCAGTAAGCTCCGTTGAGTTAGAATAATCCCAATCTTCCATTTTTTCGTTAACAAAAGGCACAAAATTCTGAGTTTTTTTAGATTTACTCGGTCAAAGGCACTTCACACTGAGAAAGCCGTTAGAACACTTGACAGCTCTAAATCTTCTTCTTGCTAGTCAACGAAGTCAGCTTCTCATTTTAGTTGCGCAGATGCCTAAAACTTGCGTGGTCAGATTGCGTTTATGAACACGATGGTTGCATTACTGAACACTTGGCATTAGCAAGTTTTACGCAACTATGCATTTCTGAAAACGCCCGTATTTATCAATTTCCACTCCAAAATGCACAAACTACTGATTGATTTAGAATTTCGAAATATTTTAATTAATAAAACTAGGCAAATTCTATAGATCTTTCAGTTGTACCAAATATTCCTTGTAAGGCCGATAACACTAGTTTACAAATTTTAACTTTTTTCTTTCCTTTAATAAAAACTAATCAGTAATGTAAAATAGGTTTTTTTCCATCTTGTTAAGTTTTCGAGAAAAATAGGATTAAAAAATGAAAATAACCATATTCTAACCATTTTTGGAAAATTGTTTAAAAACAACGGAATTTCGTAGCAGCTCGAAATGTAAGTCAAATCAAAGTTTGAATTCTAAGCTATAGCTTTATAATATGGTTTTAGTAAATTTTATTAAGATTTATTCAGGAAACTAGTTTTCCCTGAATCTTACCGCTGCCATATAAAATAAATCAATCTACAGTATGTAGAAGTGAAACTCTAATAAAAATATTGTTTCTGTAACAAACCTTGAAAAAGGTTTTCATTAAATGATATTTTATAATTTTGAGCATTCATTTGAACTACGTTTGGGACCGCTACGACATCCCTTAATTTTTAAAAAATAATTCTAAAAATGCCTAAAATACGGATTTTCAAAATTGTTAACCTAATTTTTCTTAAAAATGTGACCTGATGGAATTTCTTTGCTATTTTTTTCGAAATCAGAGAATCTTCATAATAACATACTTAAAAACTTTTTTAAGGGAGCAAAAATATTGTAAACTGGTGTAATCAAACTTCTTACATCAATCGATTAAATGAAAAGACAAGAAATCTGCTTCCGGATAACATATACATTTTTTAATTTATCTAACGCTTACACCAATATTATCAAATTACACCATAAGTTAAAACTTAAAACGTAGGAAAAGGAATTAGGATATATTACAGTTCGGAGTATAAATGGAGAAAAGCGTTCGCAAGAAATCAATCTTCAGAATGGTCCCCCTCAAGGTAGCCGAGTTTACGGACCACTCGTCACACAAAGCACACCCGGAGACCGGGGGCTCAAAACTTCTAGCGAACGTGAGAGACGAGGCTGTGCCTAGGAAGAGAGGTGATCTCTAGAACTAGGCACTTTACCTAGCTCATCCGCCTCCCGGAATGGTACAGTCCGAGATCGTTGTGATTCGTCCCATCCGTCGTGGGGCTCGCGGTCCACGGCCATCTCCGCCTCCTCTGCCACTGCCGCCGCCTCCGCCACCTCCTCCCCCGCCCCCGCCTCCACCGCGACGATCATTAAAGTTATCTTGAGCGTCCGTTAAAGGTTCGATCAGCGTCCGTAAGCTGAAACATGATAAGAAAAAGTTGCATCAGCACTTTTTGTAAAAAAAAATGCAAATTCCGTAATCTACTCACAAGGCCAAAATGATTCCGAAGAAGCCAGTGAAGAGCCCCAAAATTCTGTCTAGCCCCCACGGCCTGCGCTCGAGCACACGACCATCTGAAATGTAAATATCACGTTTTTAAAATTCACTTCCGGTAGGAATTAGATTAAATTAAATAAATCGCAAACGAGGGATTGAATGTTGAACCCAAAAGGGCTTACTTCTCCTCGGCCTAGCCATCAGCGGAGCACCTTTGCAGAGCGGAACGGACGGATAATTGAAATTAAATAATTCCATGACACTTACCTCTTCCTATGTAAACCATCCTAACGGATTTTGCAGCACTTTTCCATGCCCCTGTTAAGAAAACTTCCAGAAACTACACCCGCAGTTCATAATTTCGAGCCGTTGACGTGTTCGGGCTGCCAGAAGTGTCAGTTGAATGTCACTGCGCTGGAGACGGACTTGACCTAAAATTGTACTAGAGGGAAAAGTATTTCGAAATTGGGTTCGAAGAATCTTTGGAGGGATAATTTGAAAATTCTCTACTCCAGTGTCCGAATTTAAGTAGAAACTGAATGTTCGGTTGTTAAATTGGACTTTAAGATGTTTAAGAATATCAAAATAGCTGCGTTATTTTCATAATCTGATACAAATCAGATTTCACAGCAGATTTTACTTCGAATTCAAAGAATGACCGCAAAAATCGCCTATTTTTGCACATTTCACAGAGAACTAAGGAAAAGGCATTCACAAATATATCAGGTATCAAATTAATCGTCGTAAAAAATCAAAATCAAGAGAGGCATTGCTTTTAGTTTTTCGAAAATGCTTATTATTTGATTATTTATACCAAATCAATCTCCAAAATGCAATGTGATGGGTTTTCAACAAATAAGGCTAACTATAGGCCACTATAGGCGCTAAAAAGAGGTGTAATCATCCCCCAAATATTGAAGGAATCTGAGGTATGCAAAAATCAGGTATGCAACTATATTCGTGTATCTCAAAACTTTTTCAATCACTTGTATACTCACAATTTTCTACTGTTTGCAAGCGGCTTGTCTCAACAAACAAGCACGGTTTTCTTCAGGATCGTTCTACTTCTACGAATCTCCTTGAATTTGTTACCTTTGTTACTGAAGGTTTCCAAAAGGGTCTGCAAACTGATTTCAGCAAGGCTTTTGATAAGCTTTCTCATTCCATAATCCTTAAATTATTAGCTCTAGGCTTTCCATCTCTGCTTATTAACTGGATTCGTTCGTATTTGTTCGACAGGACCTACCAGGTTAGATATTAGCTATATCAGGAGGCCCGCAGGGCAGTCACTTGGGTCCACTAGTTTTTATTTTATCTATTGATGACATCTCACAACTTCTTAAAATCTGTAAAATCTTATTCTTATTGCACCAATAATATTAACGACTGCCACTCGTTTCAAAAGGATTTAGACATCTTCTACAAAAAACCCGAGGTCATATTCGTAAGGAGGTCCCAAACCCCCATAATCGGCTATAAAAACCGAGAAAGCGAATAAAAGTATTTAATTCGCAGATCTGTGAATCTAATAAAAAACATCTTTGTACTTAATGATACTTTCTTAATAAAATTAATCTTTTAGGGTTATTTCAACTCGCAATTAGGGGTAATTTTTTAATATTTTCAAAAAACTAAAATTTGATTTTTTTACGACGATTAATTTGAAACCTGATACATTTTTTTATGTCTTTTCCTTAGTTCGCTGGGAAATGTGCAAAAACAGGGGAAAAAACGATCTTTTTGTAGTCACTCTTTGTTATTTATTTATTTATTTATAAGTCTGTATCTATTAAGGGATTATTCGACTGTTAAAACGCGAAAAAAAGGATGAATTTATAATCGCTATATAAAAATAAATTCAAAAGCAATCGACTTAAAAATTTTTATGCATGTTTATTGAACTCTTAAGTTTATATTTTTGGTATATATTAAAATAAACAGCCGAGTAGTGCTTTTTTTACTCCCGATTTATGTATAGGTGTAATATATGATACCTTCCAAGCATCTAAGACACAACCTGATCTAAAAGTACTAAACTTAAATTTTTAAAACACGAACAAATTTCACTGTCAGTGAGTTTCATCCAATATCAACTGTGGGCGGGATAAATTAAATATTCTGAATCAAAAGTAACCCTATTGTCACAGTAAACCGACTCGAAAAATTCACGAAACGAATCACAACTAGAAATAAGGTCATCTGATTTAATATTATTATAAGATAAAACCTCGGGATATCCCGTGGAATTTCGTTTGCTATTAACATGATTCCAAAAGGTCTTACTATTAGATTTAATCCTAGACTCGAAGCAAAACTTTTTAATTTGATGATCTTAAACAATGTTTCTTTAATGATCTAATCTGGATCTGAAATTATGTATTAAAATGGATTTTTTAAACCGTGACCTATAGGAAATATTTTTAAATTTGTAATAAACGCATCAAATTGCCAGGAACCCATCCAATCAATTATTAGATTTATTTTTCGATGACCTTAGAGTTAAACTTAAGATA
Source organism: Dysmachus trigonus (assembly GCA_949715965.1). Classification (NCBI taxonomy): domain Eukaryota; kingdom Metazoa; phylum Arthropoda; class Insecta; order Diptera; family Asilidae; genus Dysmachus; species Dysmachus trigonus. Next base: position 70,077,699 of record OX454323.1, read on the forward strand.
GTATGGGACAAAATAATACCTGAAAAGAAAAACCGATAATGCAAAATATATCATCTTAATATAACTCATCAAAAATATTTGAATCATGATTCCTGGGTCATGCTTAGTCATATCAAAACTGCTTCAGGTTTAAAACAGTTCTTAATGACTTAAAAAATACGAAAAAAAAATACCAAAACTCAATTACCCACTTTAGAAGTAATAACGAAATCATAAGACGTACTTCAATTAAACTATCATACATTCATAAATTTTTTTTTGGAATTCCACCATTTAACTAAAAAATTACTCACATTTTAACAGCATTTGTTAGCTTGAGTAAGCGAAATTGATTATAATTGGCTGAAAATTTAACTATTCGCTTAGTTGAAGTCACCCTCAGTTGGGAGTTTTGTCATTTTTAGAGGTGAATTGGATTTTGTTGTTACAATTTTTTTATTTTTTGAGGGGAATACAAAAAGATTACTTTCGCATCCTCGTACATTTTCGAATAATTTTACTAATTGTGCTTAAAATATTTATATAAAAAATTAAAAATCATCAGATTATTTTTCTTAATGAGAAATTCTTTAAAGTAAATTCACATTTTCAAATATTTGTGATATTCATTCTTTACAGATTAATTTTTCAAAGTCATACTCTTTTTAATTAAAAAGTTTCGTTTAGCAATTTTTTGTAACATATAGAGTTATAAAATGTACGGGGTGGACATGATTTATTTTTTATTTTTACATTAATATATATAATTTTGTTTATATAATATACATACACACAAAAATACAAATCTTTCCTCTTTATAATATTAGTGTAGTGTAGATGTAGATTAAACACTTCTCAAATGTTTTAATTTGTTATATCCTAGAAATTGTTTCAACCCGAAAACCCCTTTATGGATTCGCCATCTTAGATTTCCAAATCTAAATAATATTCGAAATTAGTGACCTTAATATAATCATTGTACTAATTTTCATTAAAATTTGTTGAAATCAAGAAATTTTAGTCTCCATATTGGATTCGCCATCTTGAATTTGGAAGTTTTGCTAATATTCGAAATTAGTGGCTTCAGAATAATCATTGTACTACTTTTCATTAAAATCGATTGAAATCGAGACATTTGGTCTCCATATTTTATCCGCCATCTTGGATTTGCAAATTTTGATAATATTCTAAATTAGTGGCCTCAGAACAATCATTGTATCAATTTTCGTTAAAATCCGTCAAAATCGCAACATTCTGGTGGCCATGTTGGATCCGCCATCTTGGATTTGTAAATGTTGATAACATTCAAAATCAGTGACCTCAAGATAATCATTGTACTAATTTTCATTAAAATCCATTGAAAGCGAGAGATATTGGTCGCCATATTGGGTCCGCCATCTTGGATTTGTAAACTTTGGTAATATTCAAAATCAGTGACTTCAAAACAATCATTGTACTAATTTTCATTAAGATCCGTTGAAATCGAGAAATATAGGTCGCCATATTGTATCCGCCATCTTGAATTTCTAAATTGGATATAGCCTATGCTACTCAGGGTGAATGTAGCTTTCTAATGGTGAAAGAATTTTTGAAATCGGCACAGTAGTTTTTGAGTTTATTCATTACAAACATACACACAAAAATACAAATCTTTCCTCTTTATAATATTAGTGTAGATGTAGATGTAGATAAAACCTAGATAGACTAACTAAATTACTGACCATTTTAAAAACAAATCTGTTTGCTTATGGATGGTTAAATACTAAAGCATTAAGTAAATAGTTTTATTATAATATTGATTTTTAAATGTTTCTCGATTACGTGATTAAAACAAAACAAACCAAAATTTCTAAAATGTAGATAAAATTAGTTGCGTAATGAAAATTGCGTGCATACCAGCGATCTCGACTTACGCATATAAAAAGACAAATAAAATCAGTCAAATTTTAAACGTGATGTTTGCCAGCAGTACTTTTTAATAAAATCTCTTTCCTTATATTACTTCTATATCTTATATATCTTCTACATATAAGAGCTGACAAAACTACAACTAAATGGTTCATAAAAAAGTAAATTATAATAGTAAGCAAATCATTAATAATAACACTTATAGTATTTACGTGACACTTCCGAAACTTGAAGATGCTGCAGATTTGTTTGCTAGGAAATACATTTATTATAAAACATGTCTGTTTAGAGAAATTTCAGTTCTATGGTGTATAAAAAGTTTCAAGTAGTCTTTAACAACAAAAACTTGTGTAAGAAAACGAAAATCGGATATATACACATTCAGATTAAACAATTAATTAGTTTATGAAAAGTCACGTTCTGCTTTTATTAAAAGATCTCTCTAAATTTGCACTGAAATCCATTTACTTTAAGCGTTCAACGACAGAAGTACAACGAGATCTTGGGGCAAAATGTTACTAATTACAGTCGTTAGTTTTTTAATAATTCCAAATTTAGTGATATCCTATAACATTGGCACTTACGATTATTGTGACCCGAATTTGTGTCCCGCAGGAAAAACTCACATTGCTTGTAATAATAGTGAAACATTTTCACCAGAATGCGGAGAGAATTATTTTTTGGTACCGATGAACAATCGCATGAAGAATCTGATACTTCATTTACATAACGCCCGCAGAAATGATATCGCCCTAGGGAAGATAGAACCATATCCAGGTGCACAACGAATGCCTGTTATGAAGTGGGATAATGAATTTGAGCAGTTAGCAACTTTAAATGTTAAAAGGTGTAGATTAGCCCATGATGAGTGCAGAAATACAAGTAAGTTAACCTTCTTTAAATTAGTGATTCTTAAAAGTAATGCCTTTTCTTCCCCTATATAGAAAACTTCAAATATGTGGGTCAAAACACCGGAATTGTACGGACTCGGGAAGACCGGTATGAAAAATTTCCGGTTAGTGTTAAAAAAATCATTAATGCCTGGTTTACTGAGCACAAAAATGGAAATCAAACATTCATTGAATCTTATAGACCACATCCGATTAAAGGGTATGTTGCAAAATTTTTTAATTTTTAATAATTTTATAAATAACTCATTTTATATACTTACAGAAAAAAAATCGGTCATTTCACAGCGATGATTAGTGACAAAGCAGTGAAAATGGGTTGTGCTTGCATTCTTTTCACCAATAAAGCAGCGAAGAGAAATTGCTTCTTGATGACTTGCAATTATTCGTCGACCAACTTTTTAGATCAGCCAGTTTACACTCCAGGAAATGCAACTTCTGGTTGTAAAGAAGGAAAAAGCAAACATTTTGATGGGATGTGTCCAATCAAAGAATCGCTTCATAGGGATCCTGAAACCGGCTTGTTGGATTAGTGTAATTAATAACTTAAGTATCTATTTATTTATAGTGTTAATTTGAAAATTTTATTTTATTATACAATATTTTAATAATACAACAATGTCTTTATAATTTTTGTGCCTTTTGAGAGAGAAGAAAATGACTTGATATTGAAGATGAAAACAGATAAATTACCAAAACCCTGTTGTAAAAATTAATTTCTGAATCTGTGAGTAGGTCTTATAATTTTAGATTCGTTTTTTTTTTTTTTTTTTTGCCTCCAGCACTACCGAGAAAAAATCTGTTGTAAATCAGCATATTTTTGTACATCTAAGTTTCCGCTTTCGATCGGGTTCAAATTAACTTGAGTCTGCACTCAAAACCTTTCTAAGAACATAAATTTTGCAATATTATATTTAATCATATAAAACAATATTTACAAAGCCATCAAGTAACAGGCAATATACAAAATTTAAGCGCATTACTACTAAACATATTAATTTCTTCTTATATCTTTATTAAAACAATAGCCAACACCGGCGGAAAATGTTATTTTCATATGACCTACACTAAATAAATGGCCGGAAACAAGAAATCTTGTCAGATGCTTAATGTCTTCATTGTTCTGCTTTGATATAATCTTAATTTTTATGCACGCGATCGACAATTATCTTTGTTCCTAAAATTATTGTCGCCCAGAGTAAATTTTAGCACAAAACTTAAGTAGTACCCAATGTGAAGGTGTAATGGAATTTTACTACTGGTAATTATTCGTAGAAGAACTTAAATTTTTTTTACTAAAGTATCGTATTATTTTTTTTAAATGTTTTATGAAATAAATAAGAAAGAGTATCGTGATTATTTAATTTAAGTGAAAATTGTGACATCCATTTTTATTTACAAATGCAATAGGAAAAGGAGCTCAAAAACAATAGAGGATAATAATATGCTAACCTTATACTACTGTGATCAAAAAGTAAGGCCAATTTGTTTATAAGTTTGGAAATTTGTATTTATTCTTCCAAATCTATATCATCCCCTTTAAAGTAGTCCCCGTCCGATACAATACACCTATACCAGCGATTTTTCCAATCCTCGAAACACTTCTGAAACTCAATGATTGGAATGGCCTTCAGTTCCTTCTTCGATTTTTCTTTGATCTCATCAGTCGATTCAAAACGGTGTCCCCGAAGTGGTCTTTTGAGCTTAGAGAATAGCCAGAAGTCACATGGAGCTAAATCGGGCGACTACGGTGGTTGTGGAACGACATGCATTGAATTTTCGATGAAAAAGTCTCGAAGAACCAATTCAGTGTGAGATGACGAAATTGAGTATTTTTTGAACTTATCGAGATTTAACTCTTCTCTATCAAAACGGTTTGGACCGATCCAAATGAAATGTTCACAATATCAGCAAGGTTTCTAATTGTTAACCAACGATTTTTCTTCTTCTTCTTGACAGCTACTGTCACTTAACATTTCGATTTAATTAATATATTTCGTCCGAAATTGCGTTGAAATTGAACTGTGTCGTTATAAAAATGAATGTTTATTTGTTGGTCTTTTATAGATTCCGAAACTGCTGAACCGAACTCCTTGAAATTTCTACTACGTAGTCTCTATATGAAGGAGTGTCTCATAGGTTTTAATATTTTCAAATTAACGCAAAATTTTGTCCGTTTTTGAATTTTTATTGAAATTCGCATAAAACCGGTTGTTTTCTTGAAAGCGTAGCCAGACAGATAGATAGATAGATAGAAGATAGATAGAAGAAAGATAGAGAGATTTATAGATACCGTTTTGTTACGAAAATGATACTATTACCACAATAACTGAAACTCAATTTACGTTTCAATTTATGTGGAATGAGATATTTTATTTATAAATTCTAGCATAAAACCGATTGTTTTCCAAGAGGCATAGCAACGTACGCAGGGTGCAACTAGTATATAATATAAAATAAGAGCGGGCCAAGAATTTATCCGTGTGGAACACCAGAACAAATTGAAAGGGCAAACAACCAAAGAAAACAACATTCATTTTACGCTCAGATCAGATAGATAGCAAAATATCCAAGATAAAAGAGAGTCACATAAGTCATATTACTCATAAATATGGAATTGGGCATAATGTGGGTGAATATTAGGGTACTTCTTCATAAGGTACCTTTTGACTTTCTTTAATCTGACCCCAAAATTTCTTTAAAATAAAATAAAAAAACAAATCGTGGAAAATTTGAAAGCGATCGGAAAATGTTAGCCCCGAAAGATCTAAATTTTAACCCTTAAACCCCAAGGTAAATTGACCTTCTCAAATTTCTTCTAACCTAATTATTTTTAACAATGATTTTTCCTATGTAGATTTATGAGATCACTATAAAAGTAACGTTATCGTTAAATAAAACATTGATAATAACATACTTAATTGCATTTAATTGTCTTTATTAACCTATTCTAATACCCTTAACGTGATTTAATTTTGACGATACCTTTTAAGGCTTAAATAGGAAATTAAATGCAATTTGTTCAAATTCATATCGTAAATATTTCTTACATAAATAACAATTAATGAAACAAATTATGATTTTTTGGTTTTGTTATAATTTCAATTTAGTCGCAAAACTCATTAGAAAAATAAAGAAATGTAATATAAATTACAAAGAAAACAATTTATTTTATTTTTTTTTTCTAACAACCACTCGCTCTAACTAAAAACCTAGACTTTCTTATCAGTTGCTTTATGAAGTAATGAATAAAAATAAGGCACTCCGATAATTTACGTATGTTTTACGCGGAAATCAATTAGTATGTTCGGTCATTAAAATAAAAATAAAAGTATACATTTTCATTATGTTAACTTTCTGTTAATATTTGAAAATTGAACCTTTTTTAATTTAGGTAAAGCAGTTAAACGAGCATTAAAGAAGAATATGACTGTAAAGATTTAAATAATATATCCTGAATATTAATCTGGGTTCACACAAATCATGTTCCATAATTTTCTGATTGTTGTTAAACTGTTAACAGATTCGTTCTTTATTTAAAGGTAACATTTAATCTATAGATATAGTTTTTTGTGTTAAATTTTAATCAAATTTTAAAAAAAAAATCTTTCCATTAAATAATTCACTGTAATAACAAATTTCGTTCATAATTACTTTTGGCAATTACCCGCGATTACTTTTCTCAGTGTAATGTTTCAGGCTTTAGTAGAATTTATTCACGCATTTTAGTTCTATTGTATCGTTGTAGCATGTGTAAAATTTCATATTTTCTTAGTTGTTGCTACGGTAACCAATTATTTTGCACATTTTACGAACATGTAATTGGATACCCTAATTTATATTCTTTTATTTCTATTTTTTTAAAGACTGTTAAAGATAAACTTCTAAATTTCATCATAAGGATTGAGAATTCAGAATTTGTTTAATATTTTACAATAAATTATAGTCCTTTATGGTAATTAAAGTTCATGACACAATTTGTATTATTTATATTATATTATAATTTTGTTGGAGTCTGTGAATTTAAGGTTTATAAAACTATTACCTTATGTTTACAAGGAGCCATTGAGAAGGTTACAATTTTCAGTGCATGGTAACAATACAAGACACATGATTCCAATGAAACTCAACTACGAGTAGCATAGACCTTGATAAAGTCAAACTGCTCATTCAGAAGTCATTTCATAAAACAGCCTTTATGTCCGGGGATCTACGATCTGTGTTTACCAATTGGATGACGTTCAACAACATCTGTATTCCTTTGACGATTTAATTTCATGTTTTTTGAGAGTGTAACTTGTATCATTACTCATCTCATAAAGCTCCACGGAGTTTTGAACAATGGCAACACAATTGTTTTATGATTAGCTGCTGGTCGGAGAATGTTTGTTAAACTAACAAATGTTCCTTTCACACAAGAGCTCGGAGAACATTGACTTTATCTTAATCAAATTACGTCACAATTTTATGGAGCATTTTTTCCGATAATTGTTTGTATTATGCTCAGTGAGGTATATAAAGGGGTGGTGTTCGGTAGTAAATGCATCAGTCACTTCCGATTAGTAAATCCAGCTCAATATGAAAGTACTCTTAGTTATCTGTGTTTCCGTTTTCTGTATGGTTTCGGCCAGCGAGGATTATTGTAAAATCGATTGTCAAGGAAAACATCACATTGGATGCAACAATAATGGGGTGCGTTACGAGAAAATTACACTTTTTCTTTTAAATACTTTTATTAACTTAATGTGTGTTCCTTAAAGGCTTTCAGTAGGGAATGTGACCCCAAGGCTGAAGTCTTAAATCTTAATGGAGAACTGAAAACAAGATTCATTGATCTTCATAACGAAATGAGGAACAAAATTGCTTCAGGGAAACTTCAAGGGTATAAACCAGCCGCACGAATGGGATCAGTGGTAAGTTTACACTTTTTGAAAAAAAGGTCTAATTTTCTGATACTAAATGTTTTGTTGCATTAAAGGCTTGGGATGATGAGCTCGCCAAGTTAGCTGCTTTGAACGTTAAACAGTGTGATATTAAGCATGATAAGTGCCGCAACACCAAAAATTACAAATACGCTGGACAAAACTTGGCGATGTGGGCCGGTATGCCAGCCATAACCCCCTTGGAAGCTATTGAAAATGCACTCAACGGATGGTATGACGAATATGTGGATGCTGATATGTCTGTTATCGACAAGTTCTACAGCAATGGAAAGTATGTGATCTTGTGGTCTTGTTCCAAAATATTATCTTACTAATTATTGACAATTTCAGGAAAATCGGACATTTCACAGCTTTAGTAAACGAGAAGAACTCCAGAATCGGTTGCGCTGTGGTTCGTACCCCCAAATGGGGCATGACAGCATATTTCACCGCTTGCAATTATGCTCGCACCAACATGCTTGGTGACCCTGTCTACAAGAGCGGCAAACCAGCATCTGGTTGCAAATCTAGAACACATCCAGACTATAAATCTCTTTGTAGCATTTCTGAGAAATACGATGTATAAAGTACTGAAAGTTCAAAATATAAACGATCTGCTCCCCTAAAAGTATTTGAATTTTTTCTTTTTATTAACTTACTTACATTCGGTTAAGTAGAAGTAGTTTAGAAATCGATCGCAATATTTGAAACAATTATACGGAATGTGAAGCTACATAAAATCTTATATAAAAAACCCTTTATCCGTGATATTTATCAAAATCTTTGAAGAAATTTTCGAGAAAACTAATACATATATAGTATATGTATATAAAAGACTTACTTGTTTATTAGTATGACATATATAGCAGTAGATATAGATAAGTTGCAAAAAAACTACTAAGCGAAACTGACTCTAACTCAGTGAAAAAACATAAAATAAATTAAAAACTAAATTCAAATAGAAGTATCCCTCCTTATAACACGATAGATAGGTTCTTAGAAAATGCCGTGTAGTGTGAAACGTGTTATGTGAGAGCTAGTGAGCTTTAGTACAAAATGCGTTCCAAAAACCTTTTGATTAAAAGTATAAACACATACTATTAGGTGTGGGAAAAAATTCGTGGCGTTTTTTTAGTAAAATTCAACTGGTTTTTTTATAGTGTGAAAATGAATTTATTTAAACCAAATATGCATTTTTCGGGCAGAACCATGATGCCATCGGTAAAGAACTTCTGAATCAAGTGGCATTCACAGGCTTCTTTTGCAACCAGCTATATTGCAAAATATAGTGTAACTTTTCATTATTTATCTCCAATTTCAAACGCAAACAACTTTCCAACTGCACCAATTTCGGTGTTCAAAGTAACACTTGAACTGTCACCTTTCCAACGAGCGTTTAGTGGTGTCTCTGCGGTCTGTGTTTCCTGAGTTATTTGCAATTAACGCCATCTATCGGAAAAAACGCCACTAACTTTTTTCCCACACCCAATTTATGTATATATATGAAAAACAAAATACGTAAGTAAACAAATATTGATTTTTTCAGAGTAGTTCTTCAAATATCTGAGAAATCATTGGACTGATTTTGATCAAATTTTACATACTTCTTTCTATTAATATATTTTTTTATAAGATTCGATTAATTATAAAGTGTTTAACTTTGATTTTTAACACAATTTAATCAATCATCTACCAGAACAGCATACAGGAATCGAACTTCAGTTTTTTCGAGGATTGTATCTTACCCTTCAATTGAGCTTCGAAGGCTTATTACCCTTGAATTGGCGGCCTTAATAGCTCAGTTGGCAGCGCGTCGCGTTTTGCTGCAAGTCAGCAGGGCGTTAGATCTTGTGGGTTTAATTCCCACTAGAAACCCTGTTCACAAAAAAATATGTATCTTCCGGTAGTTACATCAATCTAAAATCTCTACTCTTCAATTGAGCTTCGAAGGCTATTTAGTGGTTAAACTTTCATAATCTATGTACTTCAAAGTCATACAGGTATAGTATAAACTTTATTATGTCATTAATAAAACGTCTGTCTTTTGACTATAAAGTTTTTACTCACGGGTAAAATTTTTTACTTGAAAGTGGATAAGTTCGATACAAGTATCCATCCACTTCAGAAGTGAAAATAGATCTTCGTCAAAGTAGCAATTTTTTAAAACTTCTACCATTTCTCATAAACTAAATACTTTTTTCCATACATGTATAGTGCATGGTAACGATGAGATTGTAAAGTATAGACTTTGATAAAGTCAACTATCATTGAACAACCTGTGTCTGGGGGGAGGGGGGATCTATGATCTGTGTTTACCAATCCGAACACGTTGAACAACATCTGTATTTCTTTGGCGATTTAATTTCATGTCTTCCGAGAGTGTAACGTGTATTACTCATCTTGTGTAGCTCCACGGGATTTTGAACAATGACAAAACAATTGTTTTATGAATAACTGCTGGTCGCAGAATATTTGTTAAGTAACAATATTCCCTGTACAAGTGCTCGGAGAACGTTGAATTTATTTTCTTCATTAATTGCGTCTCAATTTTATTGATGAAGATTTGAATTTGTATATAAAGGTGTTAAGTTCGATGACAAAATGTATCAGTTGCCTTCAATTAGTAATAAAATATGAAAGTACTCTTAGTTATCTGTGTTTCCGTTTTCTGTATGGTTTCGGCCAGCGAGGATTATTGTAAAATTGAATGTCAAGGAAAACATCACATTGGATGCAACAATAATGGGGTGCGTTATGAAGAAATTGCACTTTTAAATACTTTTATTATTTTAATAATGTGTGTTCCTTAAAGACTTTCAGTAGTGGATGTGACGCCAAAGCTGAAGTCTTAAATCCTAATGCCGAATTGAAAGCAAGATTCATTGATCTTCACAACGAAATGAGGAACAGAATTGCTTCAGGGAAACTTCAAGGGTATAAACCAGCCGCACAAATGGGATCAGTGGTAAGTTTACTTTTGAAAAAATGTCTAATTTTCTGGTACTAAATGTTTTGTTGCATCTAAGGCTTGGGATGATGAGCTCGCCAAGTTAGCTCCTTTGAACGTTAAGCAGTGCGAAATTAAACACGATAAGTGCCGTAACACCAAAAATTACAAATACGCTGGACAAAACTTGGCTATGTGGGCCGGGGTGCCAGCCATAACACCCCTGGAAGCTATTGAAAATGCACTCAACGGATGGTATAACGAGTATGTGAATGCTGATATGTCTGTTATCAATAAGTTTCACAGCAACGGAAAGTATGTGATCTTGTGATCTTGTTTCAAAGTATTTTCTTACTAACTATCGACGATTTCAGGAAAAACGGACATTTCACAGCTTTAGTAAACGAGAAGAACTCCAGAATCGGATGCGCCATACTTCGCACCCCAAAATTGAAAATGATAGCATATTTCACCGCTTGCAATTATGCTCGCACCAACATGCTTAATGATCCTGTCTACAAGAGCGGCAAACCAGCATCTGGTTGCAAATCTGGAACACATCCGGACTATAAATCTCTTTGTAGCATTTCTGAGAAATACGATGTATAAAGTACTAAAAGTTTGAAAAATAAAAGATATGTTCCTTTAAGAAGAGAATTTGTTTCCTCTAATTATTTTACTCATCGTTAAAACATTTGTAGACCCAAAACGGAAATCGAATTTGGACGTTTTGAATGATCTCGGGTTTAGTTGTTGAACTCATGTGTACTAGACCAGTTTTAAAGAAGTTCATGCTCTGTTTCAAGATATTTATGAAACAATACCCTTTTTATATTATTTTATTTCTGGTACACATATATACTTCGTCGTAAAAGTGAAATAAGTTGATACACCAGCAGTAATTTCAATTCTGCAGGGTATTTCGTGCAAATGTAAAATAAAATGTATCTTTAACCAATTTCGCAACATGTAAACGAGCGTTGTTGTGGAAAAAAATTACCTTGTCGTGTCTTTTGACATATTCAGAGTATTTTTACTTCAATGCTCGATTTAATGCGATAAATTTTTGTTTATAGCGATCGGCTGAAATAGTTGCACCATGTTTTACCAACTCAATGTCCTTCTAATCACATCAAATACACAGCATAGCTTTTGCAGCATGATGTTTCGTTTTGGTGTCAATATTAATGTTGATGATTATCAAAATAGATCTATTTTTTTATCGCCAGTCACAATTTGATGTATAATTTACCTTCTTTCTTTACTTTGAAGCACGATTTCAAACGTCTTTCAATACTTCTTTCTGACGAATCATGTGGTATCCATTTTCCTTCTTTCAGACTCATTCTCATGGCTCGTATACGTTTACCTGTAGTTTCTCGATTGACATTTGATGCTTCGTAATAAAAAACATGTTTATTTTTACTTCTATTTACACTTTGCAGGTTATAACGGTCACTTCAACTTCACATAGATTATATTCACCAAAGCATTATTAAGTATTAGTAACGCCCTCTACTATTTTGTTATACATATCTACAGGCGATCCGAATTATTTTGAAGCTAAAAAACTACCCAACAATTGATCACTGCTGGAAATTCGATATAAAATCAAATTAAGTCGCAATTTTCGACAACTTAGCAACAAGCTTAAAAAGACTTTCATATATTATCATATAATATATTTAGCTCCACGGGATTCTGAACAATGACAAAACAATTGTTTTATGGTTGACTGCTGGTTGCAGAATGTTTGTTAGTTAACAATATGTTTTTTATCTTTTCGATTAATTGCGTCACAATTTCATAAAGTATTTTTTCCGATTATTGTTTGCATTTTGCTCAGTGAAGATTAGAATCGGTATATAAAGGTGTTAAGTTCGATGACAAATGTATCAGTTGCCTTCAATTAGTAATAAAATATGAAAGTTCTCTTAGTTATCTGTGTTTCCGTTTTCTGTATGGTTTCGGCCAGCAGGGATTATTGTAAAATCAATTGTTTTGGAAAACAACACATTGGATGCAACAATAATGGGGTGCGTTACGAGAAAATTGCATTTTTAAATACTTTTATTAACTTAATGTGTGTTCCTTAAAGGCTTTCAGTAGTGAATGTGGCGACAAATATGAACTCTTGAATCTTGATGGAGAATTAAAACAAGCATTCATCGATAATCACAACATATTGAGGGACCTAATTGCTTCTGGAACATTTGATTGGTTTGAACCAGCCGCGCAAATGGGAGCAGTGGTGAGTTTAGTTTTTGAAAAAGATGTAATTTCCTAGTATAATACTAAAGGTTTTGCTGCATTTAAGACCTGGGACGATGAGCTCGCCGAGTTGGCTTCTTTGCATGTTAGGTGGTGCAATATGACGCACGATGAGTGCCGCACCACCAAAAAATACAAATACAGTGGACAAAACTTGGCCATAACGCCTGATTCAACCCCCCAGGAGGCAATTTTCATGTCTATAGACTCTTGGTTCAACGAGTTTTATTATGCTGATATGTCTGTAATCGAATCATACTACGAAAACGGATGGTATGTGGTCTTGTGATCTTGTGCCAAAGTATTCTCTTACTAACTATTGACTGTTTCAGGGTAAACGGACATTTCGTAGCTGTAGTAAACGAGGAAAACTCCAAAATCGGTTGTGCCATGATTCGCACTACAACATCGGACTTACCAGCATACCACATCACTTGCAATTATGCTCGCGCCAACATGCCTGGTGAGGCTGTCTACAAGAGCGGCAAACCAGCATCTGGCTGTAAATCTGGAATTGATCCAGTCTATACAAATCTTTGTAGCACTTCTGAAGAATACGATGTAGAGTACTGAAAATTCGAAAAATAAAAGATCTTTTTCCCTAAAAATATTTGATTTATTTCATTTTATAAACTTCGGTTAAATAGAATTAGTTTAAAAATCGATCGCAAAATTTCAAAACCAGCGTGTCACCCAATTTTTTTTTTTCTTGTAATGTTGTCATATCTATTATTGACATACCCGCCAAATTGCAGCTTTATACCTTCATATTTGTAAAAGTGACGCCGTCTTGAATACATCATGCCTCTGTGCGTGTTTTCGATTCTTACGAGTTTAAAAATGGAATCGACTTTGAACGATGCAAAGATTTAGGAAATGTTGGAGAAGTGTTTCGGCAACGATACTCTATCAAAAATAAACATTTATGTGTGGGCATGAACGCTACAGAGGTCGGCGTGAGTCCGTGATGACGAACACAGTGGCAAGCCTTCGATATCAAAAACCGACGAAAAAATCGATAAAATCAAAGAAATGATTGTCGAAAACCACAAATTGACCATTGAAGAGCTGGTAGACGACTTGAACATGGCTTATGGATCCGTTCAAGGCATTTTGATTAATGATTTGGCCTTCAAACGCTGCAAAACTGTGGTACCGAAAGAACTGAGTTTCATACAAAAAGGGACCGCGTTCAAGTCGCGAAAGATATGATTTCAATGGCTGAATCCAACCCAACATTCATCCAATGCATAATTACTGGGAACGAGAGGTGCGTTTATTAAGTATGACTACAAAAAACTGCTCCAGGGAAACGCATTTTAGCAGCCAAGAGAAAATAATGGAGAAATCGAAGACGGCGTTTATAATCTGTGCTAGATGTAAAAATAATTACTGTTTTCCCTGCTTCCATAATGAATATCACCCCGCCAAATGCAAATATCATCATGCAAATTAATAAAAGTTTGAATTTTAATCTAAAAAGTCTTTTGGTATGCGCTTTAATTACAATCCTTTGCTGAAAAGTCCGCAATCCCAATTTTTTTCCTTATCTATGCCTTTTGCATATAAATAAATAAAAAATATAAAAAAATTTCACTTCGCTTAATTGCGGACTCGAATCTTATAAAAATTGGAAAGAAAGATCCGAAAAAAGCCTCCGCACGCAGAGATTCGAACCCGTGACCTCTGAATCACAAGCCCAAGTGTTAACCACTACACCAGCCGCCGCTTTGGGAAAGTGCTTCAATGAATGGAATTTAGAGCCGCGTGGAAATTTTTGCATACTATTATTTTGTAAACGCTTGGCCATCTGGAGTTCCCACTTCGGGTACCTTATCCTTGTAGGTTGAAAACGGAAAATATATCATATAAGCAAATATCATCATACCCACTATGTTGAAAATTCGGTATAAGCTGAAAATAAATCACAACTTTCGACCACTTTCAAACTTAATTATAATTTTCGAGGAATCTACTTTCTCTTTATCGTGTAGCTTAAAGTTTTAAGAAAAATTTACCTTTTCACTAAATCCTAGCAATTTGAATGCAACAAAAATCTAAGTTTATAATACATAAGTACATTGTTTAAAAAAAAAAAAGATTTTAAAAATGTGCGACGTAATTTAATCAATCATCTACCAGAAGAAATTTTGGGGAGAAGGATACTATTCCGCTTTTTATTAATTATTTTAAATTAAAATTATTAACTATTTTATTTTATTAAACTAATTTAAAAAATAAAATTTTTTTTTTAAGTATGTGTCCATTTTTAAACAATTATAATTTTAATTAATTTTCTATCGCCTTGAGGTAGCGTAACACCTGAAAATCTAGCGTTATTGACATAATTATGTATTTTTCCGATTCAACGGTTTTTTTTTTTTTTTGAATCTATATCTATACGATCAAAAAAAGTAAATACGAATCATAAATCGGTTCGATGTTCTATTTCTACACTATATAAATATAAAAATCGCATCGTTAAGTCGACACGGAGAACCAATGCGATTATCTTAGTTCATTAGCATTCTATAAAGTTAAGTTTATTATATATATATAATAGGGAACTTATCGCTTTCAAGGTACATTCAAATTTTATGGAACATTTATTTAACCTCGGTATATAAAGGTATGGCATTCATGGCAGTTGCATCAGTTTCTTCCGATAGTAAGTCCAGTTCATTATGAAAGTATTCTTAATTGTTTGCATTTCGGTCCACTGGATCGTTTCGATCATTGCCGAAGAGGATTATTGTAAAATCGATTGTCAAGGAAAACATCACATTGGATGCAACAATAATGGGGTGCGTTACGAGAAAATTGCACTTTTAAAAAAACATTTTTACTTAATGTGTGTTCCTTAAAGTCATACAGTAGTGCATGTGACGCCAAAGCTGAACTCTTAAATCTTGATGAAGGACTGAAAAATACATTTATCACTCTTCACAACATAATGAGGGACATAATTGCTGCTGGGGAAATTGAACAGTTTAAACCAGCCGCGCAAATGGGATCAGTGGTAAGTTTACTTTTTGAAAAAAAAGATCTAATTTTCTGGTACTAAATATTTAGTTGCATTTAAGACTTGGGACGATGAGCTCGCCATGTTGGCTGGTTTGAACGTTAAGCAGTGCGATGGTAAGCACGATCAGTGCCGCAACACTAAAAATTACAAATACGCTGGACAAAACTTGGCGATGTGGGTCAGCAAGCCAGCCATAACCCCTAAGGAAGCTATTGAAAATGCTCTCAATGATTGGTTCGACGAGTATTTCGATGCTAATATGTCTGTTATCGACAAGTTCCACACCAATGGAAAGTATATGATCTTCTTATCTTGTGCCAAAGTATTATCTTACTAACTATCGACGGTTTCAGGAAAATCGAAAATTTCGCAACTTTAGTAAACGAAAAGAACTCCAGAATCGGTTGCGCCATACTTCGCACCCCTAAATTGGGCATGACAGCATACTTCACCACTTGCAATTATGCTCACGCCAACATGCTTGGTGTCCCTGTTTACAAGAGCGGCAAACCAGCATCTGGCTGCAAATCTGGAAATGATCCAATCTATACATCCCTTTGTAACACTTCTGAGAAATACGATGTATAATAAATTACTGAAAGTTCGAAAAATAAAAGATATGTTCCTTTAAGAAGAGAATTTGTTTCCTCTGATTTTTTTACTCATCATTAAAACATTTGGAGTCCCAAGCGGAAATCAGATTTAGACGTTTTGAATGATCTCGGGTTTAGTTGTTGAACTCATGTGTACCAGTTTTAAAGAAGTTCATGCTCTGTTTCAAGATATTTATTACATTACCCATTTTAGATTATTTTATTTCTGGTACACATATACAGGGTGTCCAGGAAGTAGTGCGCCAAAATTAAGCGGATGGTAGCTTGGGTCATGACCTACCAGAATATCAAAATATGACCTTAGTGAAAACCCCACCGTTTTATCTGGAATATTTTAGCAAAAAAAAATGATAACATGTCTTTTTATGTGCACCAACTAGTCAATAATCTGACAAAAGGTAGTGAAAATTTAATTTTTCATAAAAACCCAAATATCTCGAAAACGGTGAGGTTTGGAAAATTTTTGCCGAAAACCCACACCTGACGAGTTATTCTGCAGTTACCGTACTTTGATCTTTCTCTGATGTGACGTTCAGGAGTCAAATTTTTAAAGTAGTCCAGGTCATACATGAACTTAAAATGTCCTGCTCTTTTAGTTTCCGGGGTCAAAAGTAGGAGTTGCGATTTAACAAAAAATCCACTTGACCTTGAAATGACCTTGAAGACCAAGCAAGGTCAAGGTAAAATCTAAGGTCACCGTTTAATTGCTAGGGAAAAATCCTTTTTTTTAAGTTACTCTGCCGTCCCGTTACTTAATTGACACCTGTATATTTCAATATTTGTAAATTTCGAAATTTTACTTCAAAAAAAATGCCCACTACTTTTTATCAAAACACATAAAAACATAAACATATTTCGAAGACTTTGATGAACAAAATCAAAATGTAAAAGAATTGTTGTTTGAAATTTTTCAATTTCTATCAAAATTTGTTTAAGAACGTAATAGCAATTCATAATACAGTTTAAATAAAATTTGGAACGTTATAATTTTATATTTTCATAAAATACGAACAACTTGAAATACGTTACAAATTTCTACTCTATTTTGAAGAACATTTTAGACAAAAGAAGCTATTTCTTAAGTACTGAAGAATTTTTACTTCCGTATTCATAATCTACATAAAATAAAATACACATGTTTTTTAGAAAACACCTATTGAATAATGTGATCAAACTACAAAATCAAGTAATTTAGAACTAAATCGAATCAAATTAAGTTTTCGATATCGAATTTATTTCGATATCGAAAACTTATATTTATTATGATTGAATATAAAACACAACTAAAAATTATCTATATATCCACTATCCAATCTTATGCAAGGTAAGTATCATATTTTCTGCAATCAAACAATTAAGAAGCGAAAATCCCCTCATAGCTGGATTATCTACTATATCTTCTAATTTATTCATATAAGTTGCATTCATTGTTTATAACACTAATTTTCGTAACGTTAGTCGTATCGAATGGTGAAACAAACTTATTACTTGTAAGAAGTAAGCAACAAATTTGTTTTTCTACAACGAATTAACAACAAGAACCAGGTAATTGTCATTTAGCCTATTCCAAATTCGTTTCATGGAAAATATCTTGGTAATTTCATTGCAATGGGCTGTAAATTAAATATATAAATCTTATAATTTCAAAATCTCGAATATGAGAATGTCGCTCCCTAAAAATTTCGGATATTGAAAACTTATCATTATAATCTTAATTAATTTTGCTAATTTAACATTAATACCAATTTTCTTTTACTTTGCTCATTTTCAGGATTCCTGAAGAATTATTTTCAGAGAATGTTTAAAAAAGAACACAAAAGCTTTATAACTAAAGAATGATGTACATATTAAAATAAGTGTTATATGATATATTTGATTGCGTTTGAAAAGACCTATTTGATGATACCCAGAGGCATAAGAAAAATAATGTCTGCGATCACTTTTCACATTAACATTCACAGAGTAGAAATTTCAAGAAAATTAGAAACAATCAAGGTAAGGTATAAGGTTACCCTAATTTATATCACGACTGCCTGTAGGAATACTAAAACTACCTTCCTATAAAATTTCGTTAAAAGATCTGTTAAAATTATCGAGTTGCAAAATTTCTACAGACGCACCCAATTCAGCAATTCCATTTCTTAAGCTGAATTAAGCAGTCGACTGTAAAGACTGAGTACGGAAACTTTAATTAAACATTTACACTCTTCTTGTGTAATTAAAAAAAAATTGTTCGTATAATAATGTAATAAATTTCACATTTCTTAATTTTTATTTACACCACTTAAACATAAAATTTTGTAGAAAAGGAAAACAAATCACAGAATTTCAGGTATATCAATTAAATCATTGCCAATTTCAGAGCTTTCTTCGCTATCCTCATTTTCATATTCCCAATCGCATAATCCTGGATACCTTGCGCTCTTCCTATAGGAACAATTTTTTGCTGGATTTCCTGGACGATAAATGGGCTCAGTGTAGACGCTGGTAAAATCATAATTACAGGTCATCAGAAAGGCACGACCTCGATCACCGTCTGTATATCTAATTGCAGCACAGCCTACCCGTTTCGCTCGATCTGAGACGAGCATTGTAAAGTGCCCGATCTTTTTACTGGAAAATAATTTAATTGATTTTTTTCATTCAACTTATATATATACATATAACTGATAATTAAAAGTCAAACTAACCCTTCTGGATGCTCTTCATATGCATCTATAAAAGATTGATTTGCATCCTTGTATTCGTTAAACCACAGACCCACAATCAATTTAATACGTTTGGAATTCGAATGAAACGGGGGATTCTGCCAACTAATTCCAATATTTTGTCCAGAGTATTGAAATTTAGCTAATTTTTAAAGAAAAACAAAAAAACTTTAAATCGATCGATCTTGTTCCCCCACTTCACAGAATTTTTACCAGTATTTCTGCACGCATCATGAGCAAATCTGCATGTCTTTACATTCAAACTGGCAAGATATTCCAATTCTTGATCCCATTTTAAAATTGGCATATTTTCTGCAGATTCATAGCCTGGAATTTTACCCATTGCGATCTTATTCCTTGCTGTATTGTGTAGATCCAAAATCAGATTCATCCTTCGAGGACTCATTATCATCATAGTGGCATCGTCTGGACAATCCTCAGATAGTGTGGCATTATTGTCACAACCGATATGATCAACATAACTATAATCAGTACCATTCCAAATTCGACACAATTCTGGATCACAATAATAATAACTATCTGCGAATGATCTTGGAAGATTTACAACCGTGAAAATTGCTAGAATAGTTAACACTAAGAAATCTACTTTATTCTGAAACATTATTCTTAAACGACCGAATCGATACGCTAGAACTTCTTAACTGATCACACTGACCAGCGAAGATAGCCTTTTAAAAAATTTCAAGCTTCGATCATCTTGTCTATGGAGAGCGGTATAAAGAAAAAATCTTTAAGGTGAATTTTTCACACACTTTTTCTTATCCCAATATTCGAGTATAATTTGTTGTGATCAGCATAAAAACGCGCTTAATTGCAGGAACAATTACGTTTATATCTCTCGTGCAGCATAGTTCTTATACCGTATAAAACTGCGGGTGAGAAGAGAACACAAAAAAACAAAAACAAAGTATTAAAGTATGTTGGAGGTGTACATGAAAGGTGGTGCTATGTAACATGATTCAATGTGTAATATGAATAGCTTTTTTGAATTTCAATTAGCTTACAGGAAGGCACTTAATGAATCAGGTGCGAAAAGAATAATAAATCTTAATAAATCGGTGAAATTGAAGGAGGGAACTATTTCGTGCGAATAATCTTTGTTGGCAAATCTTTTGCGGCATTTTCTTTTAAACATAGTATTTGAAATAAATTGTTTCTTATTTTGTCGACTGAAGGTAAATAGTTAATTGTAATTGGAACCTATAAACAATGAAACAGTTTTTTTTTGTCTTTAATAAGCTTCGTAATTATTTTGAATGAATTCAAGGATATTTTAAGCACATACCCACATTCATATCTACCAGTTAATTTGCGTATAGTTATCTAGCTATTGGTCATTGTACAATAGAAAATAATTTGGTATTTTAAATTAAATTAAATTCGTATTGCTTACTTTATAAACTATATGATATTTTTTTTTTGTATTTTAGCTTTATTTTAATAATTAAAATGAAATGAACGATAGAATTAATTTTTTCTTAGTTGATTCAACATTTCTGTTCCAAAATTAAATTATTGCGGATTGAAAACGAAAACAGTGAAATATAGCTTCAAATGCGAATTCTAAACAAGAACAGAATATCGAAATGATAATTTAGAAAATATTATATTAAATTAAGAACAGCAACACGTTAAACAAAAGCGTATTAACGTTCATTAATGTTTCAAATAATTTAAGAAATGTTTAAAAAAATACCTAAACAGAATATATGAATTATAAATCAATCGCCGTAGTATTTTTAATGATAATGGTTAATTTCCTCATTCTCAAAAATTAAAAAATTCAATGCTGTCCATATTTTATGAATTGTATTTAAGATCTTAAAAATTCAAAGTAATACAGCTTGTGATTTGAACTGCGAAAATGAAATATGGTTATTCATATGCGCTTATAAAACCCAAAATTCGAAAATCCGCCCAATTAAACAATCAAGCCCACTGTTGTTTTTCTTTTGGCCACATTTATATTTATTTTTCATATAGACACCATTTAGCATTACAAAAACATAAGTAAAACACAGACATTCACCCAATGAGAACGAATTTATCACCTTATTTATTGAACTCAATTTGAAATTTTAGTACCTACACACGTGAACCTTTACCTTTAGGTTACTTCTAAGGTTTTATTATTAGTATATTACTAGCAGCGAAACCCGGCGTTGCTCGGGTTAAAATACATCGCAAAGTCACTGAATTCCGGTTTATCGAACATCGAACATCGAAATTTCTAGAATCAGAACACTCTAGAATATTTAGATGTACATCACTCCGATTTAGGTCTTCTAGATCAATTATAACACTCAGTTTGGAACTTTCTAAATCATTTCAGGAATTTCTAGAACTTTCTTGATCATTCTAAATCGATTATAATAGTTTGCACTCATTTTGGAAATTTCTAGATCATTCCAGAAATTTTTAGATCTTTCTAGAACATTCCAGATCGATAATAACAGTTTTACACATTTTGGAACTTTCTAGATCATTCCAGAAATTTTTTGAAAATTCTAAATCGATTATAATAGTTTGCACTCATTTTGGAACTTTCTAGATCATTCCAAAAATTTTGAGATTTTTCCGGAAGCCCTCATGAGTTAGAAAATGACAGAAATATATTTTTTCCCATTTTCGCCACCGACAACCACTCACTTCTACCCACCGCGACTAAACTACCTTACTCCCACCTGAAGACCAAGGGGTATTTACCACCCTAATGGGAAGTTGATTGGAGTTGGTGGTGATAGAGAAAACCCTGTCTTCACGTACTAACATTAGCATTTTATATATATAATATATTTAGAATTAGATTTGAGCTACAATAAACTATAAATTTGTCGATTCGCTCTGATAATTTTCCACACTCGGCCTACGGCCTTCAGGGACATTCAACATTTCTGTCTGGTATTTGTTTGTTTTAATTTCTATTGTAACAAATGAAAAACATTCTTTTCAATTTTTTGGAAAGCAAAAAAACATTTTTATTTTCATTTATAATTTTTTTCCCACTTTCTGTCCTAAGACCATACTCCTAAAATCTGAGAATATGTACGATTATGTGATATTACATTAAAAATTAAACACCTTAAAGATATTAGGAAAAAAAAAACAATATTAGGAAAATATAATAAATGCCATTCCATTTCATAATACCTAATAATAAGCTTTTCATGTTTTTAATTTAATTTTCATTTGTCTATCAACTGGTTTTTGTTTGCTTCTAGAAGGTCAGCTTCCGAATATAAGAAGATTTTATTTTACTATTACCTTATTTATTAATAATTTTATTTTTACAAAATTCACAAAAACAATTTATATAGTAAAAATTATGTCACGAAAATGAGTATGCAAATTAGTAAAAAGAATAACGTAACAATAATAATTTTCTTTAATATGAATAATTCTTTTGCGTGTTATTATATAAGACTATAAATCAAGTTTGTGATCAACGTTTTGATGCCGTTGTTGAGAAATAATTAAATTCGCGCACAGTCAAGAAGACAATCTTTAAATTATACATTTTTATTCTAGAGTCAGTTAATCAACGAAAATACAAAAAGCTTGAAATTGTTTAAAAAGCAAGCAACGATGTCTAACAGAGCTCGATTAAGGCCTGTAAATTAACTTAATCCACCCAAAACGTGCAAAGCTTTTGATATTTTTGGTAAAATTTATAATGATCATATAAAAAAAAATGTATACGTTGTAAATGTTGAGTAAGCAAACATGTTATAATAATAAGTACATAAGATTTAACCCTTATCATTTCGTGGTATTTTCGTGAATTTTTAATTATTCCAAGAATTTAATAATGGATGGATTCAAAATATTTTTATTTTTCTTTTTTTAAAAATCTTGGTTGCTAGAAGATGGGAACCACCACAACTTTTAACGTAGTTTATTGAAATATTTATATTAATTTGACACGAGTGCAAATTTCTCAAGAATACTTAAATTCTTTGGGTGGCAAAAACAATTATTAATTAAGTTGCACGTTAATTGAGTAATAATTAAATATGTTTGTTTTTGATAAAAATTTAATAATAAATTATCTATTGAGCAGAACAATTTTTTATAGGTAACATCTACTGAATAAAAAGCTACACGATTTGTGCACAAGTGGTACAATTGACAATTGTTAAAACAACTGGAACATGGAATAATTAATTGACTGATTATTAATGATAAGTTGAATTTAATGTATTGCAGTTTATACACTTTAAATCGAAGTGTTTTAATTCAAAACATGTTAGCACTTTATTTTAAAACACTCAACTGTTTTATTCAACTGACACTTAAAATTTTAATCAAGCAGATATCAGGATAACAGAGAAGCCAAACTCCATACTGATGAGTCCTTCGGTTTTATTTTCAGCCCTTAGATATTAAATATAAGATCTATACGATTGATAACGGCTTTGGCCTTGAATTAAATAAAATTTCTTTCTTAGGAGTCGTTTTAACTCATTCTTAAATTTATTTGTACAAGTGGAACGGTTTTTCCAATGACGTCAAATCATAACCAATTGTTGTGTTTCGATTAATATTGTAATATAAATATAAATGTACAAATAATGCGAATTCCATACAGATGTGATAAAAAAAATAGTAAAACTTTTCCCATTTAAATCGCATGGACTTCTCCAAACGATTAGTTTTTTTTTTCTTAGGTTTGGTAGCACTCTAACTGACATCTGCGTCAAATTTCATGTAAATATCTTAAGTAGTTTATGAGATACGCTTGTTTACTTTTCTTAAGAATTATATCGTTATATATATTAATGTAGTCTGTCTCTAACTGAATTTATAATTTTTGATCTTGAAATATCGAACCTTTTATTTAAAAACGACGAGTAGAAGATTGGCGCGCCGAATCTTGATGACAAACTTAAAAGGAAACTTCTGAAATATTCTTTATTCACAGCTCTTTAGTTCTCAAAACAGTGTTTTTGAAAAACTGCCGAATTTTACCCCTTTTGGGCTTTTTCTTGGGGTGGTGATGAAATTCGACCTTTTTTGATGTTATTATCCTCCCTATTATAATTTTTTCCCATTTTCAACTGTTTTCGAAAATCCAAAACAATTTTTTTTCAGAAAAATCCACAAAATAGCGAGTCACCGTAAAAATGTTGATTTTAGGGGTGGTTTACAGCAGAGATCGGCAAAAAAATAATATTTCTCTTTCGATTTTTCAATTTGTAAACAATTTCTAATTGCAACATTGAAATTATCAATTATCCAAAAATTAATAATCATCGTTCTAGAATTTTCCATTGCACAAATAATCAGTAATTGCTCAGGCAAACATTTATGAATACCCAAATACCGATAATTTGCCCTCCAAACAGTGTGATTATTCAAGCAATCGGTAATCCATGGGCCAGAAATTCGAGAATACTCAACTACTCAGCAATGTTCTGTGAGAAATTTCTGATTACTCCAGCAGTCGGTATTCATGGGCCAGAAATTTTAGAATACTCAACTAGTCAGCAATTTATCGTAAGAAATTTCTGATTACTCTAGCAATCGGTATTCATGGGCCAGAAATTTTAGAATACTCAAATAGTCAGCAATTTATCGTAAGAAATTTCTGATTACTCTAGCAATCGGTATTCATGGGCCAGAAATTTTAGAATACTCAACTAGTCAGCAATTTATCGTAAGAAATTTCTGATTACTCTAGCAATCGGTATTCATGGGCCAGAAATTTTAGAATACTCAACTAGTCAGCAATTTTCTGTAAGAAATTTCTGATTACTGTAGCAATCGGGAATCCATTGGCCAGAAATTGAAGAATACTCAATTAGTCGGTAATTTTCTGAACCACATTTTTGATTACTCTAGTTTTCGGTAATTTGTTGACTAGAAATTTTAAAATACCCATTTTCGTGTGATGTATGATATGTTAGGAATCCCGTATCGCATTAGTCATGTGATATGTGACATAACTGTATGTTATGTTTGACAAAGCACATATAACAAATCACATATAACATGTTTGCACATACAGTTATGTTATTTGTAATATGTGATGAGACGCATAACATATGTTACATATTACATATAATGAATATGCGGGGAACGCACTTAACATTTCCCATATGACATGTCATGTCACATACAATGAATATGAGATTTGTAACTAAACGGAGCACATATTTATATGTCACATATGTTTTGTGACAAATCACATATTATGTTGAAGCAAGTACCACATGTTCTCTATGGCTATGACATATGACGAAGAGTGTAAGTTGTATGTTGTATACAATATATATGTATATTATACAACATACACGTACACATCAAATATCACATGTGACAACGGCAGATGACAACTCAAGCACAACAGATGACGTGACACTGTATGTGACATGACATGAGACATGACATATGACATGACATATGACATGACATATGACATGACATATGACATGACATATGACATGACATATGACATGACATATTACATGACATATGACATGACATATGACATGACATATGAAATGACATATGACATGACATATGACATGACATATGACATGACATATGACATGACATATGACATGACATATGACATGACATATGACATGACATATGACATGACATATGACATGACATATGACATGACATATGACATGACATATGACATGACATTTGATATGACATATGACATGACATATGACATGACATATGACATGACATATGACATGACATATGACATATGACATGACATATGACATGACATATGACATGACATATGACATGACATATGACATTACACCAGGGACCGTGACGTTTATGATATTTTCGATAAAAATCAAATCTAAAAAATTAGTTCCTGACTGTTATTTTTCTAGACAAAAATAAAAAGTGTGTTCTCATTTTGATTTTTAAAATCAGAAATAAAAATC
Organism: Dysmachus trigonus; assembly: GCA_949715965.1. Lineage (NCBI taxonomy): Eukaryota > Metazoa > Arthropoda > Insecta > Diptera > Asilidae > Dysmachus > Dysmachus trigonus. The sequence continues at coordinate 70,103,913 of OX454323.1, forward strand.
ATACTCTGATTTTTATTTTTAAGATCGGGAACAAAAATCAGAAAATGATTTTTCTTTTAAATAAAAAAAATGTTTTTATTTTTATCATCAAAAATAAAAATCAGAAAATGATTTTTATTTTTAAAATCAGAAATAAAAATCGGAAAGTGATTTTTATTTTTAAAATCAATAAGAAAAATCAGAAAGTGATTTTTATTTTTAAAATCAAAACTAAAAATCAGAATATGAATTTTATTTTTAAAGTCAGAAATTGATTTTTGTTTTTAAAATCAAAAATAAAAATAAAAAAATGATTTTTATTTGTAAAATAAAAAATAAAAAAAGGGGATGACTTATATTTAAAAAAAATATATATATACATATATAGTATATTGTATACAACATACAACTTACACTCTTCGTCATATGTCATAGCCATGGAGAACATGTGGTACTTGCTTCAACGTAATATGTGATTTGTCACAAAACATATGTGACATATAAATATGTGCTTCGTTTAGTTACAAATCTCATATTCATTGTATGTGACATGACATGTCATATGGGAAATGTTAAGTGCGTTCCCCGCATATTCATTATATGTAAGATGTAACATATGTTATGCGTCTCATCACATATTACAAATAACATAACTGTATGTGCAAACATGTTATATGTGATTTGTTATATGTGCTTTGTCAAACATAACATACAGTTATGTCACATATCACATGACTAATGAGATACGGGATTCCTAACATATCATACATCACACGAAAATGGGTATTTTCAAATTTCTAGTCAACAAATTACCGAAAACTAGAGTAATCAAAAATGTGGTTCAGAAAATTACCGACTAATTGAGTATTCTTCAATTTCTGGCCAATGGATTCCCGATTGCTACAGTAATCAGAAATTTCTTACAGAAAATTGCTGACTAGTTGAGTATTCTAAAATTTCTGGCCCATGAATACCGATTGCTAGAGTAATCAGAAATTTCTTACGATAAATTGCTGACTAGTTGAGTATTCTAAAATTTCTGGCCCATGAATACCGATTGCTAGAGTAATCAGAAATTTCTCACAGCAAATTACCGACTAGTTGAGTATTCTCGACTTTCTGAGCCATGGATTACCGACTGCTGGAGTAATCAGAAATTTCTCACAGAACATTGCTGAGTAGTGAGTATTCTCGAATTTCTGGCCCATGAATTACCGATTGCTAGAGTACTCAGAAATTTCACACAGAAAATTACCGACTAGTTAAGAATCTCTAATTTCTCACCGATGAATTACCGATTGCTTAGATAATGGAAAATATGTTTTGGCTCATTACCAAATGAATTAACAATTGGAAATTTATTTAATAAAATTGTAATTTTTATGGTATTGGTTATTATCATCGAAAATATTGACGAAAAAAATATTTTTGCCGATCTCTGGTTTACAGCCCCTTACTTATGGATTTCTTCAAAACTTCCTTGAATTATTTATAAAATTGACCCTAAAAATCAGTACCTTTTTCTTTAAACTGAAAAATACAATAGGATGCGGTGTTTTTTTTTTTTTAATTTGCATGTGATATTCTGAAAGAGACCTATTCAAAATACCTAGGTATGAATTTTTAGAACTTTTTAAAAATAAATAACAAAGTTGTCCAAGCTTAAAGTTGTTAAAGAATTGATTCAAACCATATTTGCTAATTTAAACGTTCTTCGTAGTTTGTTAATTATTTTCAAAAATTTACTAATTAAAGAATGATAAATTGGTTTTTAAATTTTATTTATATATTTTTCAGTACTATCGGACAATTATCAATGGATATTTCTTCGAAAATATGGAGATCAGATATCAACAGGATGGTGCTACGTGACATACAGCAACACAAACCATCAATTTGGTGATTTCGTAGAATAGCCCTATAAATTAGTTTAAAGGTCATGTGATCTGACACCTCTCGACTATTTCCTATGGGGTTACGTGAAATCACTAGTTTATGCTGATAAACCAGCAATAATTGACAACTTCTGTTCGTGTTATTCGTGACATATTTAACACAAAATTTAACACGTTGTGTAATTTTTTTAAATTTAAGGTTGTATCGGGCTTTAAAAACACCCTTTACATTTGGTATCCTAAATATTTATTAGCCAAACAGGCAAACAGATTTTACGTTGTTTTTTTTTTCTTAATAAGGTGCGGCATACTAAAAAAAAAATGTAAACACATTCAGCTGTTTACTAGACACAAGACGAGATGATTCACTCTAATAATCTATTATTATCATTCCTATCTCATTTACCCTATCATTTCCTATTTAAACTTTGCGGTACTATGAGAAAATATTATTTAGAAATAGACAAGTAGAAGACACAACAACTTCAAATTAAATCTAAAATTGGCTAAAATCGAAAGTGATTCAAATTGCCTGGATCATCGGATATAATTGTGTTATAATTTCAGTTTGCGCAACCAGAACAAATTGTTGTTTTTAAAAAAAGTCAAGGTCTTCGCCTCTAGCCGCTGATTAAGTCATATTTAGCCCAGAATCGCCTAGGGCACTAAGTAGAACCCCTGTCAGTTCTAGTCAGGCGTAATAACGATAATTATCACCGGGAAGATTAATGCTTTAGAAGTGGCGCGCCGATAAACAAACCGTCTTCTAAGACGATCGCTAGACGATAGAACATAATTCTTCCTGTTAACCATATTGTATAACGAGGAAGGTGTGCTCTGCACGACTGTGAATCGCTGCAATCATTAGCCACTTGTCTCTCAACATCAATTCTATGGGAAAAAAGTGGACAGCTGCGAATTAGCCGGCAATTGAGGTGTGATTAGTATGCTTATCACACTCATCATTAGTCGCAGCGTATATCAGCTTAACGCTACTCGAGATTCACCCAGTTGTGCGTCCCTGACAATGAAAATTGACAAAAAGGCCGCTTCCTCCTGTCTAGAGGCCGAATTCAGCTTCGATACTTTTATATATTTTAATTTTTTAACTCGTATACAAATTGGGATGATGAGACCAAGAGCAATTGCATAGATAAAGATCACCAGCGACAGTAGTTTTGCCAATTAAGACGGCAGCAATTGTTTTCTTAATCGCAATCACAAAGGAAGTTCTGGATTTTGTTGTCTTTTTCTGAAAAACAAATTTGTTTACATTGGAATTTACGCAACGCGTTTATTTTGTCAATATTGAATCAGCGGGTTGAAAAATCTTGTAATTCTTGCTTTGGCATGTACAAAAGAGGGTTACTATGGGTTAAACTTAAGGACGTTAAGAAAACAACTGTTTAAACAAAATTTTTGCAATGATTTTGTATTAATCCAATTTAAAGAGTCATTCTTCTATCTGTCTGAATAGATTTTTCAACAAAGATCACCAGATTTTTAGATAGTATTTTTTAATGCCCAAATTATAAATACATATTATATTTTACTCCTAAATCATTTTACTTCCGGTCAGTGAAAATTTTATTAACTCATTATTGCGCAAAACGAAAATTTTATGCACGCAAGTTCAATTGTACGATTCGAATAGAAAATTGGGGTGATTATCTTCCAAAATCGTATATAGAGGGTTTTTGGGGATGCTCTTTCAGAATCTGGCATTTGTTTTACATTACAAATTCAAGAACCCTATTATTTTTTGGATTTTTGAAAAAATACTAATTTTTTTTGGTCTTTTTTCTTTTCAATTATCTTGTAGTTGCTGCTATTGAATGATCATATAATCCCCAGAAATCGCGTTCCAAATGCCTAAAATATCTCAAACTATGATTTTGAAAAAAAAATTTTTTTTGCTTTGGTTTTTTATTTTTTGATTTTTGCAAAATACACGAAAAGGATCAACTTTACAAAAAAAAAATTATATAACAGAAAGGGCATAAAATTAGCCAAAGAACACAATTTTTTAGAATAATAATTGGACAAAGAACTCGTGTGAGTTTTTTTCAGATTTTTTCGGGACATTTTGGATTTTTCAAAAATTGGTCAAATCCAAAAATAGTCCAAAAAATTCTGAAAAAAATTATTCACGCGTGTTCTTTGGCTAATTTCGCCCCAATTCGAATCGTACATCCAACGAATCAATTCGTTTCGAATTCAACGAATCAATTCGTTTCGTATCTCATAATAAGGCCACTATTTTTAGAACAAAATTAGGATAAATTTTCAAATTCAATTTTGTTGGTGTCCTAAAATCTGGTTTTTACATTAATTTATGAGGCAAAAATAAAAAATGGACATGTCCTGGTAGAATGTTTTTATTCACGGAAATTACAAAACAGCAGAAGGTATTTATTTTAAATTTACTTATAAAAATATTTTTTCTCTCAAAAACCCGACGATGAATTTGTATCTGACATCAGCAGACTGTGCTTAAAAGTTCAAAAATCGTTATGAAGGTTTAATTTAGAGCTGAGATGTAAAGATCACAGCCGCAATTTTAAAAGAAGAAGTCGCCCTAAACTGCAAACTCGAGATCACCCTATAAATTAGGGAATGCAGTATCCACTACTCGAGAACTACCGCGAAGAAGCTCTCTTTTAACCCTCTCAGTCCCTCAGTAAAATCATACTCCAGAAATAAATTCAGCGCCTTTAAAAACGTTTGAAATTTATAAGTTTAAAAATAAAAAAAAATAATTAATATTACCCATTGTATTATTTTAACTTATATACACCAAATACGAAAACCTAACGTTTGGACGTCCGCTCAGAAGAACAGATTATCGGTAAAATGCTTTGATATTTCCTTTGTTTTTATTTTGATGCACAATAATTACACATCAGAGAAGTTTATAAAATCATTATTCATTTCTTTTTTTCTTTATATATGGCATAATTTCTTATAAATATAAATCGGTGCAGAAAAGTTGGTGTCAGAAGTGGAATATCAATTACTATAAACAGAACTGTGCCGGTTGAATTTTGGGGCACAAAATGAGATAATGGTTCTATTCTTTAAGATATTAAAAAATTACTTTAAACTTTCTCGTCGAGAAGGAATTGTGGATGGAAAAAGGCATATTTGTATGTAAAAAAAAAGAAAGTGCTGTACGTACCTGTTACAATTATATTTGATGTTGATTACAAATATTAAAATAAATTTTATTGAGGTCAATACTGCTTTATACTCTAAATTCCACGGTTTTTTGTCGTTTTATTATTATGCAGATTCATTTTGTACGTAGAGAACATTAAATTCTCAATTTTTGCAGGGGTTTTTGGTAATGATATTCTTAAAACGTCCAGTGACTCGTTCCAAATGTGTTCCATCCCAATAAATCTTTCCACAGCCCTGGAATAATTTGTTAAAAATAAAACTCTGAAAAACAAACGGCAGACATAACAAAAAAACCTACCTCACATATAAAATATTGTTCAACTGAATCTAAAACACTGTTAGAAATATTCCAGACTTGAATACTAGCGCCTTTATTCGTAGTCTTTGTTCGAAGATTTTGTTCAGCTATTTTGCCTGTTAAAAATGTTTTTCAGTTATTAAAACAGAAAATATTTATTAAACGGAATTACTTACTCATCACAGCCGATTTTACAATTGCAGGTCTTTGGCAGTGTCGCGATTTTTGTGTGGCACAATCACCGTATTTAATCATTTTCATTTCAGACTTAGTAGCCAAGAGGAAAACATTTGAATTGCACAATTGGCAGCGACTGAAGATGTCCTCTTCAATAATAACTACATTAAAGTAGCTCAAAATTTCGTAGAGCTGTTCGTCTACATTGTCTTTGAGGACCTTGTAACAATGGCCAGGTGGCAAATATTGGGAAAACTGGAGATTTATATTTTTAAATTATTTTATACATTAAATATTGGTAGGTAATTACTTTCGCAAACACGTGTCCCTTTGTCAGCAAATATCTTTCTTCGCGTATTGCAATTTTAACACAGGTGTCTCGACCATCATGGGTTGAAATTGATATGCAATCTATTCCAAATTTTCTTAAAGCCTTACACAGTCCTTCCAGCATTGTATCACAGACAAATTTTATATCAGTTACCCTGTGAAGGCAGTACCAGTGTTCAATTTATATTTTTTATTTAACTTTAAATTAGGAATGATGTTATATTTTTATAGAGAATCTTTACATATTTAAAATAGCATGGCATTTAACAAAGAAATTCGATAACAAACCTCACCTTACTGGATCCACATTCGGACCATTCGCTGGGCACTCCTTTTGTACTTTAGTTTTTACGACAACCGGTTTCCCTTTTTTCCTTAATCGTTTTGCATTCATTTCTGAAATAAGTCCTTCGATAAAAGCGTCCACTTCGTATCCCATGCGTTTTAATTGTTTCTTGATAACGTCGTACACCTCGAGCAAGCAGTACGCATCCAGGGCTAAAAGAAGATATTTTTTTTTAAAAAATACACAAACCGATCGAAAGTTTTTATTACTTACCAGCATATCTAACTTGTTCATGCCTTAATGGTCTGTTACCCCAATTTGAGAACTGATTTGATTTATCCAATTTCTTGCCTAAGCAGATTTCTACTAAAACACTTAATGTTTCGCTAGTTGTTGACGCTATAAAAATTAAAAAATATAAAATTGTAATATCACTCAGGGGTCTCCTTAAACCAAGTATTCACCCTTGAACGGAAATTTAAAATCCGGTAAATTTTGGACTTTCTTCCACAAGTCCTGAAGGTCCAAAAATGCTGGTGGAGCTTGTGTTTGTATGTTAAGAGTTGGAAGCGCTTTTTGAAACATTGCTAAATCGTGGTGTAACGAAAATCCAAGTTTAAGAACCTCTGGATTATTGAAAACATTCTTTCCAAGACTCTCCCACAGATCAGAATGGAATTCAGATAAAACATCCACCAGAAAAATCTTATGCCGAATCGCAATTTGAATAAGACTAACCACTGCATGCCCATAAAATGATGGCTTCCATTCCGAATCGAATCCAATGAGATTTTGATTTTTAAGCTCAGCCATCATCGAATTGAATTTACTTGGCGTATCTACGATCACAAGAGAGCATTTCTCCGGATTTACATCATATAGTTTTTTTCGATCGCGTGATTTTGGAACGTTCTTCTCGTTAAACGTATCCTCTATTACTTCCCAATATTCTTGCACTTCTGGTGCAGCATCATTGCTAGATGAACACATGTGGTCTTGAACAAGGGGTGGAAGCTCTCCCGGTGGAATGTTATACTTCCGAGCCCAATAGGTGGCCTCCTCCATATCATTATTAAGAGATATCGCATATATCAACTCTAATTGTAACTCTGTGCAGGCTTCGGAAATGCTGTCATGGAGCAACTCTCGCCACGAATCTAAATTCAGACTCTTTTCGACGTACCTTTTATGAACCAAATATTGCACATATCCGTGACTTTTAGATCGATTTACATTCGGAATTGCATCAAAGGGTAAATTGAATTTTCGTGCTAGCCGAACAATCAATTTTGTTAATGGTTTCGGATAGAGTTTCTCCATTTTAACATCTGTGTAGTCATATTTTCTAGAAGGGAAAAGCGTGTACATTTATTTTAAATATAGTAGTTATAATTTGCAGAATATGCAAAAAAAAATATTATATCCCTACAAAATTAAAAAATTATTTAATTTATCTTTACACAGTTCATTACGAACCTGCATACATATACAATCCTTAATTCAAAACGCACCAATATTTGGTCAAACAAATGAAGTATTAAGCCCTCGTATCTTTTAGCAAAAAACCGTTATCATGCTATCCAAAATTTAAGGTTTTCTTCAATTGTAAGGTATACAAGAAATTTTGCACTATCATCAGAATAATAAGAAATTAATAAAAAATTTACATCAACTTTGTGACAGTGTAGAGTGCAATTTTGTAACTTGAAATAGTACATAAATATTATAAAAAAAAAAAAAAATACTCACACAATATATTGATCGCATATATGAGAAATGGATTTGTCTTTATCCAAGAGGGAATCCAAAAGAACCACAGTTGGTCTCTGTAGGTTCGTGGCCACATCAAGATACTCCTCTGCAACGCTTATTTTATCTTGGAGGATCAATGGAAAGATCACTTCAAAGACCCCAAATTGTGCAGTAACCCCCAGCAAAATAGCCCAATGAGCTACCTGAAAGAAATAAAAATATTTCAATGTATATTTAAAGTAAGTACTGGGAAAAACGAATATTTTTATACAATATTATAATTATAAAGGTTACTACTCTATAAATCGAATTATCTCCAAAACTGTAGCTGTTACGAATAAAAAGAATAATCTATTTTATGTAGGAAAATCGCCTAAGCTACAAATTAGACTATTAATATTTTTTCTGTAATAGCGACCCTTAGCGAGATATTCACGAAAAATCGTTTTTAGTGACCTTTGACCCCGCGAAAAAATTTTAGCGATCCTCGGATCGATTGGGACGGAGCTAGAGAACGAGAGAGCGAAGGAAATCCGCAATCAAAAAAGTGGCTCTCGCGCGCTCTAAGTTTGAAAGCTTGCGTTGATGTGTTATAATGGCTTAAGAAATATCAATGCGAAATACTGCTCTACAACAAACGGCGGGTTGCCATGTGAGCTATTTTTAATTTTTATAAATCTCACACTTAACAATAACCGAAGTTTTGTTGCTATTTATTAAATAGGAAAGAATTTAAGGATGTAGTTGCGTCGAAAAAAGCGTTCAACTTTTCAAAGGAATACAAGTTTTTAAAAAAGAAATGAGCTAAGTTTAGAAGATGTGGTCCTTTTGAGTATAGAAAAATGTTGGACAACAGCAGCATAGGTGTTTGTTATTGTTTGTAGCGGACCTGGGGTTGCAAACTAAATTTTTGGAATTTTCTGCCTCCTTTGTCGAGGACACCACGAGCCGCCACTGCAATATAGACAGTGAAAATAGGTTCGGCTCCACGCTTCATAAATTTCTGTGATCCGGATCTATATAAAGACTAATTCAAAAAAAAAAACCGACGCAAGTAGCATTGTAACTATAAACGGGTGTACATTTATATGTGGAAAATTATCGCTAAAAAGCTGAAAATCCCGAAGACGACCATCCAATATGTGCTCAGCAAATTGTGGGAATCCTGCAGTGTCCAGAGAAAGTCCAGATCGGGAAGGAAATCTGGTTTGGCAGACCAAAAATTGGCTAAAGAGGTAAGTGGTAGTCAACTTTAAACGGAATTCCAACCTATCATTAAGAGATGTGGCTGATAAGTTTGGAACATCATCTGCTACGGTTCAACGAATCAAAAGAAAAGAAAGCCTATGAATTTTCCATGATCAGAAAAGAACCAAGTTTCAAAACACAGGAGCCAAATTTTGTAGGAAAATTGTCTAACGAAATTCGACTGCTGCATTATGGATGATGAAACGTGAAAGCGGTCGTCAACCAACTTCCAGGACAGGAATTTTATGTGGCAAAGAAGAGGGTTGAGACAGATTCCAAGCTTAGGAATCGTCAATGCACCAAATTTCCCGCTAAATATTTAGTTTGGCAAGCAATATGTATGTCTTCAGAAACGTCTTCTTCCATTCTTTAGAAAGCATGATGCATCAGCTTTCTTTTGGCCGGATTTAGCAACTTGACACCATAGCAGGAAAGCGAGAGATTTCTACGGTGCTCAATTCATACACGTAGTACCAAAAGAAACGAATCCACCAAATTGTCCAGAACTAAGGCTAATCGAAAAATATTGGGCAAATATTAAAAAAAAAAAAAAACGAAGAAACACACCTCTAACATAGAGGCAGTATAAAAGAGCGTCCGATACGTTCGATACTGTCTCTGTACAAATTTGAATGAAGAATGTAAAACAAAAAGTTCACCAATTTTACAGCACGTAGTAATTATTGTATGTCAGTTGTAAGTAATGTAGATTATTAAGGTACTACTACCGTCTAGAATTTAAAAAAAAAAACATTTTTCGACTCCTCATAGTCTCAGAAATCATCTCGTAAATTTTTGTTGGGAAATTCGTAATAGAAAAAAAAAGTTATAGCGTTATAGAGCTCAGAACGACCTCTAAACTTTCAACGCGTTTTTCTCGAAATGATATTTTTTGAGTCTGCCTCTAGATAATCTCCGGATCTACCGAACGGATTTGAATAAAACGTGGTGCGTTTTGTTTGTTTATATTGCCTCTATTTTAATTTACCACAAATTAAAAAAAAGAAATTTTTGGCAAGAGAAAAAGATGAAAAAAGAGTCAATTTTTTCAGTTTTCGTTTGCCGGCTTCAGCGCCCTCTATACAAATTTCCAAATATACAAATTAAATAAAAATATTTTTTTTCCAATCTACAAGGATCAAACTTATTGTAAAAAAAATTTGGTTATAATATCGAATAAAGCGGCTGAGGAAAAAATCATGAAAAAGTGTCATTTTTTTACACTCTAAACGGTAGTAGTACGTAAGTAATAGAAAAATCAATATTTGATTTAAACAAAAACAGGTTTTTCTTGTTGCTTTCATCATTCATAGGTAGTCGGTTTTTTTTTCTGAATCAGTCTTTAGATCATTAAATTAGCTTAAAAAAAGTGAATTCTTGAAAAGAGCTGAGCTACTTTAAAGATTTGATAAAATAAAATAATACTTACTTCTTTATAATAGTGCTCTTTTAACATTTCAGAAATTTTTTCTGAAAACAGATTCTTCGCCTTGGCCAAATCGTACGCAAAAGCGACAGCCTTGTAAAGTGATAGCAGTCGTTGAGTCCTAACAAAATTGAACGCGACCATCCGCATGTTATCGTTGCAGAGTTCAGCTATTTCTGGTTTCTCCTTCCTGACCTCTGCAATCGTTTCCATCACTAGAAAATGAGAAAGATTATTTTTTTGGAGTCTGAATTTCGATAGAACTCAAATCTTACGGAGCAGAGCAAGACTTTTATTTTTAACGTTGTTACAGTCCGGGCAATTGGCATACAGCTTCAATGCTAAGAGAAGAGGATTCCCCTGGGTGAGGTATAATGTGTGGAGGGTACTCACCATCGCTGGAGTCTTTTTGTCTATGAAAAAAAGCCAGGGGTTAATATTAAAAATGTTTTCCGGTGGGCTCCTCTTAAAATGCAACGGAGGAGGGGTGCTTCTTACACATATGCCACATATTCATGTACGTCTTGAACCAGGAATCTATTTCGGGATCGAGTTTTGCATCGAAGGGTTCATCGTTGAGCCCCGCACGCTCCGTTATATCCGGGATCACGGTGATTTTCATGTTTTTGCTCGTCTTCTGGATGGGGTCGCTGAAATCGTCCTCCTGCAATGGGATTGAATTGATTAAACCGGCGGATCGGACGGACGAGAGGCTTATTAACGTCTTCGCTTTCCATTCCGGCAGGAATTATCCTTATATTGCTCATTTTAAACGAAAAATCCTTTAAGAACAACTGCCTCTCTACAGGTGCCAAAACAGTTGTCAGACAGTGCAACTGACAGCTCTGCAGCTACCAACTGTTGCATTTTTTTAAACAAAAACGGAATTGCCATATTAAGAATTTTTAACTTTCCTGTTTTTGTTAAATTTATCGGATTACGAGTATTAAAGCTTTGAAATGTCTTTAAAACGAAAATATAACTCTTTAAGAAGTATTTATCTTCATAAAAACACCTCAAAAACACAGAATTTAAAATAGATTAAAAATTTCCTACCCAAAACCTGCCCTAAATTTAGGACAAATTTTAACCTGTACAGTTGGCAGCGAAAAATGATGCCCGAAGGATGCGAACCGAGCAGCTGAGGACGAATTCGAGTGTGTGTGCTAAAGTTTGTGATCACAATAAAACGAATTTAAAGCGTTCTGCATGCCTTAAATTTAATCGAAAAACCCCAAAGAACAATCCTCGCAAGATTAAGAATCGTTGGGTGTAAAATAAATCAGCGGAAATGAGCGTGGAGATCGGTAAGACGCATTTCGGCAATTTGACATTTTCTAGGTTAATTCGTTTTCCTAGGAAGAAAACACATCTTAATTACACAATTTTCTTATGAAATTCATTTTAAGCATCACCAACTGAGAACATCAAGTCCCGATCTCCTTCCGTTGAGTCCGAATTATCTAGGAAATCTGCACATTCCGCTCATTCACCTCAGCGGGCTCCTCGATCGAGATCGAACTCAAGAAATTCACGTTTATCGCGGAGTAAATCGAAGAGCCCTTGCTTGGACACCTCCAAGGAGACAAGATCATCCCGTTCTAGGAGCCGCAGCAGGAGCCCAGTACGTGCCAGGTCGGGAAGTGGCTCCAGAAAATCAAGGAGCGGTAGTCATGCATCAAATCACAGCGTTGCTTCGAAGCGTTCACGGCGCTCTGCCAGCAAAAGCAGGTCTAGGAGCCGCTCGAAGAGCAGAGCCCGGAGCACCTCTGTAGGCAGTCGCAAGTCAAGAAATCGTAGCCGAAGTGGCTCGAGAAAGAGTCGTAGCAGATCCCCTGGAAATGCAATCTCCAGGAAAAGTCGCACTCGTTCGAGAAGTCGCAGCGGCTCCAGGAGAAGTCGTAGCGTTTCTAAGCGGAGTCGCAGTGGATCACGAAGGAGTCGCAGCTTATCGAAGGCTAGAGGCCGCAGCTTATCCAAGGCAAGGAGCCGCAGTGGATCCAGAAGAAGTCGAAGCGGATCTCGGAAGAGTCGCAGTGGATCTCGGAAGAGCCGCAGCAGATCTCGGAAGAGCCGCAGTTTATCGAAGGCAAGAAGCCGTAGCAGATCCAGAAGAAGTCGCAGTGGATCAAGAAGGAGCCGCAGTGGAACTAGGCGGAGCCGAAGTATCTCTAGAAGAAGCCGCAGCAAGAGCGGTTCTAGAAGGAGCCGAGATAATTCAAAAAGAAGTCGCAGCGGCTCCAGACGAAGTAGTGGATCTAGAAGAAGTCGCAGTCTCTCTAGGAAGAGTCGCAGTGGCTCAAGACGAAGTCGTAGTGGCTCTAGACGAAGTCGTAGTGGATCCAGACGAAGCCGTAGTGGCTCTAGACGTAGTCGTAGCGGATCCAGACGCAGTCGTAGCGGCTCAAGACGCAGTCGTAGCGGCTCAAGACGTAGCCGTAGCAAATCTAGACGTAGTCGAAGCGGTTCAAGGCGAAGCCGCAGTGGATCAAGACGGAGCCGCAGCAGATCAAGACGTAGTCGCAGTGGATCAAGACGAAGTCGCAGCGGTTCTAGAAAGAGCCGTAGCAAATCTAGAGATCGCAGATCAAGAAGAAGTCGTAGCGGATCACTCAGGAGTCGAAGTCGTTCAAGATCAAGGCGTCGTTCCCGATCACGCAGTCGCAGTGGATCGGTTAAAAGACGAAGCAGAAGCCGCTCTAGGAGGAGTGGATCACGCAGCAAGTCTAGATCAGTTTCTCGGTCACGATCAAGGTCTAGATCTCGTTCACATTCAAAATCAAGGTCTAGATCTCGAAGTGGTTCAGCATCTCCAGGAAGAAAGAAGAAAAGGGCTGTTTTCAGTGATTCAGAAGGTATATTGAATAGAATGCTATATTTTTAAAATTAAAGAACCTATATAAAATGTTATTCCTTTACAGACGAAGATGGTGGTGCTGTTACCAAAAAGCGAGCAAAAATTACAGACACTGACAATGAGGATGAGGAACCTACAAATGAGCAAACTGCTCCCGAAACGGAGGAACCTCATAAGGAAAACAAGGGAATTGTTGATAGTGACGACGATGACCATCCAATAATGAATCCTGATGCCTCGTAAGTTGTTATTTTAAGAAACAACTGGTTACATTAATAAATCCCAAAAAATACGCTCTGAATTTCTGAATACGAATCCTTCTTCGTATCTTTTAATAGAATCGCAAATAAAATTGTTTATAAGAATTTAAACATACAATTCAACTATAACACGCGACGAAGTGTATTCGAATTTGTTTTCAGAAATAAAATCACTGCGTTTTTCTGGGATTTCTCAAGTTTTCTGGTTTAAAGAATTTGATTCTTTTGTAGTCTGGTGGCATATCAGATATTACCTTGCTTTCCATTCTTAAGTGTCTGACCGTATCTTTGCAATTGAATTAAATTTAGGGACAATATGATTTCGGACTTTGATGCAATGCTACTGCGAAAACGTGAAGAGAAATCCAGGCGACGCAAGAGAAGGGATATTGATTTAATCAACGACAATGACGACATGATCGATCAGCTCATCCAAAACATGAAAGCAGCAGCCGAAGATGATCGTAAATTAAACGTGGAAAATCAGCCAGCAACAAAGAAAATCTCTATGCTAAAACAAGTGATGTCACAACTCATCAAAAAGGACTTGCAGCTTGCTTTTCTTGAGCATAATATCCTTAACGTTCTTACAGACTGGCTAGCTCCGTTGCCCAATAAGAGTTTGCCCTGCTTGCAGATACGAGAAAGTATTCTAAAATTATTATCGGATGTAAGTAAAATATTAATTGTTTTCTTAACACATTTTATTAAATAGTAAACAATTTTAGTTCCCAACTATAGATAAAAGTTACCTAAAACAATCAGGTATTGGAAAAGCTGTAATGTACCTCTATAAGCATCCAAGAGAAACAAAAACAAATCGTGAACGGGCTGGACGATTAATTTCAGAATGGGCACGACCCATATTTAATTTAAGTGCTGATTTTAAAGCAATGAGTCGAGAAGAACGACAACAACGAGATTTAGAGCAAATGCCAAGAAAAAGAAAATCTAGTCCGGAGCCAGGATCATCACATGGTAAAAGATCAGATATGAATTCAGCTTTTGGGAACACGGATGAGAAATCGCTTAGGCCTGGTGATAAAGGGTGGGTGGCTCGCGCCCGTGTTCCGATGCCATCCAATAAGGACTATGTTGTTAGGCCAAGATCAACAGTCGATGTAGATATGAGTAGGGTACGTATAAAGAAGATTGCGGGGGAAAAAAAAATTAGAACTAAGAAAAATTCAAATATTTTAGATTTCAAAGAAGAAACCAAACAGGTATGAGAAACATCTGAAACGATTTATTGATCAGAAACGACTGAAAGCCACTCGACGAGCCGTTGAAATTTCTATTGAAGGCAGAAAAATGGCTTTATAGAGAATATCTTACTTTTTTAGTATAGCGACTACGAATATTTTGTGGTTGTAAATCATTGCGACTGGAAGAGTTTTAAATCATAAATTTAAATTAATAAATTTCTTTCAATATAGCTTTACATTAATTTGTTTTATTACTTCCAAATAACCTAAATGGAACTTTTTTATTCTTATTCCGATCATACTCGCAAAGTAATAAAATTTTACAATCTTCTTATGGCTGAATGTCTATAATTCTTCTTAGAAAAATTGTGTCATGCAATTCAGCTATAACAAATAAAACGATACATTTCGTCTTAAATTTCATAAGTAAATTTGTAAAGTATGATAGTGTTGGAATAAAATTATGTTTTAAATTATTAGTAGTGTTAATTTCTCTTCAATTGCTTCAATTAATCCAAAGAACCAGTATTAGCCCCCGCGATACGAATACGTAACAATTTTTCTGGCTCACCTGAACTTCCTCTAATTTTGCTCTTAAATTTGTTTCCGCTTCTTGCATACTTTGGTACTTTCTTTTTCGGCTATTTTCCATGGTATTCAGCATTTGCAAAATATCTGCCATTCTTCTGCTTGTCTCCGGTGCTGCTGCTGGTTGCTGTGGAATTGTGGCTTGAAGTGACTAATTTTGAACTTAATTAATTTATTCTCAATTAACCAGTTACAATATAAAAAATTACAACTTCGAAACTTACACATTTTGGTCATTAATATTTTTTGAAGATGAAATATGTACATATTTTTAATCAGTTAAACTAGTTGAGATTTATATCAAAAGATTTCTCAACATCGTACTTATTTTTTCAAAATTACAAATAATGATTTTTAAGAAAATATTGCGACGTCAATTTTCTTCAAATCGAATATTCGAAATTTGCACTTTATGTATATTTACTTGTACATGCAAAATATGTATTTTTTAACTCAGTTACACAAAAAGCTAATGTTGATACCACGTGTATGTGGAAAAAACAGTGATGGAATTTTGTATTTGGTTGTCTTTAAAAAGCTTGGTAAATAATGTTTCAGAAAAATTTATATTTCCCCGAAATCTGCAGATAATTATAATTATTTACTTAAAATTTTAGCTTACTTCATCCAGTAGTTTTTAAGTAATCGTGCGGAACACCAGAAGAATGAACAGGCGAACAAATCAGAAAATTAAACGAGCTCGCATTCGACCATTCTTCAAAATAGCACAAAATAAAGGTTTATAACACTTAAAATTAAAAAATTAATAGTAAAAACGATTATGCTTAAATCTTGGCTAATTTGTAGTTCAATCTTTCGAAGTACTAGATTAAAAATCATCTTTCTTAAACTTACTATTTTGCTATAATAATCAGTAATTTGATGAAATTGTGTAAATAAAAAAATAATACAGAAACCTTTAGATTCCTTATAATCTAATATCTAAATAATAATACTTGAAATAAGCTAAAATATACAATGACTTACCGATTTCAATGGAATCTGCAATAATGTTGATCCCAAAACCCTAGTTGATGAATTTACCAAAAACAATGTTTGTCTTGTCTTATCGGGCGTTCTTCTCCAAATTCGTTTAATGGATAGCAAATTTGGGTTCATCAATAATCTTAATTTACGCAGCTGATCCAATGAAACAGAATGCAACTTACGAGGGAATAGCCATTGCACGATATGTTCACATTTAGCCAATCGCTGTTTACCCCAATATACAAAATAATCACTTTGAAAAGGTTTTACAAGATTGTCCATAGAAATTGGCTGAATCCATGTCTCAGTGTTGGTTTCTCTGACATTTTTGAATTGCTCCAGAAGTTTTTCCAAAATTAAATTTTCGTGAAACGCAATTCCGAACATATGAACAATGATCACTACTCCTCCAGGTACTTTTAAGGCCTTTTCTAGCTTGAGAAGATCTTTTCGGAAATGTACAAAATGAACTTCCAGAGGGGATCTTTTGCCATCAATCGTGTGTTCGCTGCCTTCAAGCAACGTCTGACCACCATTCCATAAAAAGTGCATTTGTGAGAAAACGTATTCCCCCTTTAGAGGACCATCTTTTAGATACGGATGATCACCGAACCATTCACTAGAGAGGATCACTAAAAGGAAATTTTGGTATAGTTTTTTTTATAATTAAATATTAATAACAAATCTACGCGAGCTCCCACTATTGGTCAACTTCATTTTGGTAGGTGGAACGTTGTAATAATGCCATTGCAAATCGAACAATTCCACAAATTTGGCTTCTTTGTAGCATATATCAATTGGTGAGTAATATTTTCCATCGGTTAGCTTTAATGACTGGATCAAATCGGCGTTTTTATCTTTTAAGTATCTCACATCTTCGACATCTCTTAATTCTAATTCATCGCAGTATTTAATTCTTTTTGATTCCATTGGTAGGTGGAAAAGACAAGTTTTCTCTAGATGTCTGACGATTTAAATTTCAGTTAATTTTTTGAATTTATATTCAAAGCTGTCTGAAATCTAAAATATAAATAAAAATATTATAATATTCTTTTCAAGATAGATATTAAAATGTTTAGATGATAATCAGCCCTTCGAAGAAGTTGTGATTATATTTAGTCACTCGTTAACAAGGACAGACTGATTTTTCGTAAGAGCTATCGATTGATTTATTTTGTTTTATTCTAAAGTTTGCATAAAGTATACAATCAGAATAATAAATTGGAATCAAATATGCTCTTAACAACAGTGCAGTGTAGGTCTTATTTTTAAAACAAAATTATTATCTTCTCATAAAAGGTAGGACGTTTAAAAAAAGTCTGTAGATACCAAAATATTGCTTTTATAAAAAATTGATGCTCTTCTAATTTATGAACATCTATAACATAGCAAAATATTAATGCTTAATTCAATCAGCACGTTTAATTGTCTAGAGAAATAATACTTTTGTGGAAATATTGAAAAAGGAAGCAGAAAAGGAATTTTAAATCGTCATTCAAACACGTTTTCATTGAAAAATTATCTATATACATAATTCTTTATTCAATAACTTTGGAATTACATTACTTAGCTCTTCCGTTAAATATTCAAAAGTTTGAGGTGAATTTAAAAAATTTTAATTTAGCTTTTTAATCTGTTTCGAAAATAATTTCATTATCATTTAATATCTTTGAAAAACATTTCTAAAATAAGCCGGATGCGAAGAGATAAGATACCCTTTGGAAAGGTTTACCTGTATTATTTCTCTAGACAATTAAACGTGCTGATTGAATTAAGCATTAATATTTTGCTATGTTATAGATGTTCATAAATTAGAAGATCATCAATTTTTTATAAAAGCAATATTTTGGTATCTACAGACTTTTTTTAAACGTCCTACCTTTTATGAGAAGATAATAATTTTGTTTTAAAAATAAGACCTACACTGCACTGTTGTTAAGAGCATATTTGATTCCAATTTATTATTCTGATTGTATACTTTATGCAAACTTTAGAATAAAACAAAATAAATCAATCGATAGCTCTTACGAAAAATCAGTCTGTCCTTGCTAACGAGTGACTAAATATAATCACAACTTCTTCGAAGGGCTGATTATCATCTAAACATTTTAATATCTATCTTGAAAAGAATATTATAATATTTTTATTTATATTTTAGATTTCAGACAGCTTTGAATATAAATTCAAAAAATTAACTGAAATTTAAATCGTCAGACATCTAGAGAAAACTTGTCTTTTCCACCTACCAATGGAATCAAAAAGAATTAAATACTGCGATGAATTAGAATTAAGAGATGTCGAAGATGTGAGATACTTAAAAGATAAAAACGCCGATTTGATCCAGTCATTAAAGCTAACCGATGGAAAATATTACTCACCAATTGATATATGCTACAAAGAAGCCAAATTTGTGGAATTGTTCGATTTGCAATGGCATTATTACAACGTTCCACCTACCAAAATGAAGTTGACCAATAGTGGGAGCTCGCGTAGATTTATGTTATTAATATTTAATTATAAAAAAACTATACCAAAATTTCCTTTTAGTGATCCTCTCTGGTGAATGGTTCGGTGATCATCCGTATCTAAAAGATGGTCCTCTAAAGGGGGAATACGTTTTCTCACAAATGCACTTTTTATGGAATGGTGGTCAGACGTTGCTTGAAGGCAGCGAACACACGATTGATGGCAAAAGATCCCCTCTGGAAGTTCATTTTGTACATTTCCGAAAAGATCTTCTCAAGCTAGAAAAGGCCTTAAAAGTACCTGGAGGAGTAGTGATCATTGTTCATATGTTCGGAATTGCGTTTCACGAAAATTTAATTTTGGAAAAACTTCTGGAGCAATTCAAAAATGTCAGAGAAACCAACACTGAGACATGGATTCAGCCAATTTCTATGGACAATCTTGTAAAACCTTTTCAAAGTGATTATTTTGTATATTGGGGTAAACAGCGATTGGCTAAATGTGAACATATCGTGCAATGGCTATTCCCTCGTAAGTTGCATTCTGTTTCATTGGATCAGCTGCGTAAATTAAGATTATTGATGAACCCAAATTTGCTATCTATTAAACGAATTTGGAGAAGAACGCCCGATAAGACAAGACAAACATTGTTTTTGGTAAATTCATCAACTAGGGTTTTGGGATCAACGTTGTTGCAGAT
This sequence comes from Dysmachus trigonus, assembly GCA_949715965.1. Taxonomy (NCBI): domain Eukaryota; kingdom Metazoa; phylum Arthropoda; class Insecta; order Diptera; family Asilidae; genus Dysmachus; species Dysmachus trigonus. The sequence continues at coordinate 70,123,547 of OX454323.1, forward strand.
TCCATTGAAATCGGTAAGTTATTGTATATTTTAGCTTATTACAAGTATTATTATTTAGATATTAGATTATAAGGAATCTAAAGGTTTCTGTATTATTTTTTTATTTACACAATTTCATCAAATTACTGATTATTATAGCAAATTAGTAATTTTAAGAAAGATGATTTTTAATCTAGTGCTTCGAAAGATTGAACTACAAATTAGCCAAGATTTAAGCATAATCGTTTTTACTATTAATTTTTTAATTTTAAGTGTTATAAACCTTTATTTTGTGCTATTTTGAAGAATGTTCGAATGCGAGCTCGTTTAATTTTCTGATTTATTCGCCTGTTCATTCTTCTGGTGTTCCGCACGATAACTTAAAAACTACTGGATTAAATAAGCTTAAATTGTAAGTGAATAATTATAATTATCTGCAGATTTCGGGGAAATTTAAATTTTTCTGAAACATCATTTTCCAAGTTTTTTAAAGACAACCAAATACAAAATTCCATCATCGTTTTTTCTACATCAACACTAGCTTTTTGTGTAACTGAGTTAAAAAATACATATTTTGCATGTACAAGTAAATATACATAAAGTGCAAATTTCGAATATTCGATTTGAAGAAAATTGACGTCGCAATATTTTCTTAAAAATCATTATTTGTAATTTTGAAAAAATAAGTACGATGTTGAGAAATCTTTTGATATAAATCTCAACTAGTTTAACTGATTAAAAATATGTACATATTTCATCTTCAAAAAATATTAATGACCAAAATGTGTAAGTTTCGAAGTTGTAATTTTTTATATTGTAACTGGTTAATTGAGAATAAATTAATTAAGTTCAAAATTAGTCACTTCAAGCCACAATTCCACAGCAACCAGCAGCAGCACCGGAGACAAGCAGAAGAATGGCAGATATTTTGCAAATGCTGAATACCATGGAAAATAGCCGAAAAAGAAAGTACCAAAGTATGCAAGAAGCGGAAACAAATTTAAGAGCAAAATTAGAGGAAGTTCAGGTGAGCCAGAAAAATTGTTACGTATTCGTATCGCGGGGGCTAATACTGGTTCTTTGGATTAATTGAAGCAATTGAAGAGAAATTAACACTACTAATAATTTAAAACATAATTTTATTCCAACACTATCATACTTTACAAATTTACTTATGAAATTTAAGACGAAATGTATCGTTTTATTTGTTATAGCTGAATTGCATGACACAATTTTTCTAAGAAGAATTATAGACATTCAGCCATAAGAAGATTGTAAAATTTTATTATTTTGCGAGTATGATCGGAATAAGAATAAAAAAGTTCCATTTAGGTTATTTGGAAGTAATAAAACAAATTAATGTAAAGCTATATTGAAAGAAATTTATTAATTTAAATTTATGATTTAAAACTCTTCCAGTCGCAATGATTTACAACCGCAAAATATTCGTAGTCGCTATACTAAAAAAGTAAGATATTCTCTATAAAGCCATTTTTCTGCCTTCAATAGAAATTTCAACGGCTCGTCGAGTGGCTTTCAGTCGTTTCTGATCAATAAATCGTTTCAGATGTTTCTCATACCTGTTTGGTTTCTTCTTTGAAATCTAAAATATTTGAATTTTTCTTAGTTCTAATTTTTTTTTCCCCCGCAATCTTCTTTATACGTACCCTACTCATATCTACATCGACTGTTGATCTTGGCCTAACAACATAGTCCTTATTGGATGGCATCGGAACACGGGCACGAGCCACCCACCCTTTATCACCAGGCCTAAGCGATTTCTCATCCGTGTTCCCAAAAGCTGAATTCATATCTGATCTTTTACCATGTGATGATCCTGGCTCCGGACTAGATTTTCTTTTTCTTGGCATTTGCTCTAAATCTCGTTGTTGTCGTTCTTCTCGACTCATTGCTTTAAAATCAGCACTTAAATTAAATATGGGTCGTGCCCATTCTGAAATTAATCGTCCAGCCCGTTCACGATTTGTTTTTGTTTCTCTTGGATGCTTATAGAGGTACATTACAGCTTTTCCAATACCTGATTGTTTTAGGTAACTTTTATCTATAGTTGGGAACTAAAATTGTTTACTATTTAATAAAATGTGTTAAGAAAACAATTAATATTTTACTTACATCCGATAATAATTTTAGAATACTTTCTCGTATCTGCAAGCAGGGCAAACTCTTATTGGGCAACGGAGCTAGCCAGTCTGTAAGAACGTTAAGGATATTATGCTCAAGAAAAGCAAGCTGCAAGTCCTTTTTGATGAGTTGTGACATCACTTGTTTTAGCATAGAGATTTTCTTTGTTGCTGGCTGATTTTCCACGTTTAATTTACGATCATCTTCGGCTGCTGCTTTCATGTTTTGGATGAGCTGATCGATCATGTCGTCATTGTCGTTGATTAGATCAATATCCCTTCTCTTGCGTCGCCTGGATTTTTCTTCACGTTTTCGCAGTAGCATTGCATCAAAGTCCGAAATCATATTGTCCCTAAATTTAATTTAATTGCAAAGATACGGTCAGACACTTAAGAATGGAAAGCAAGGCAATATCTGATATGCCACCAGACTACAAAAGAATCAAATTCTTTAAACCAGAAAACTTGAGAAATCCCAGAAAAACGCAGTGTTTTATTTCTGAAAACAAATTCGAATACACTTCGTCGCGTGTTATAGTTGAATTGTATGTTTAAATTCTTATAAGAAATTTTATTTGCGATTCTATTAAAAGATACGAAGAAGGATTCGTATTCAGAAATTCAGAGCGTATTTTTTGGGATTTATTAATGTAACCAGTTGTTTCTTAAAATAACAACTTACGAGGCATCAGGATTCATTATTGGATGGTCATCGTCGTCACTATCAACAATTCCCTTGTTTTCCTTATGAGGTTCCTCCGTTTCGGGAGCAGTTTGCTCATTTGTAGGTTCCTCATCCTCATTGTCAGTGTCTGTAATTTTTGCTCGCTTTTTGGTAATAGCACCACCATCTTGGTCTGTAAAGGAATAACATTTTATATAGGTTCTTTAATTTTAAAAATATAGCATTCTATTCAATATACCTTCTGAATCACTGAAAACAGCCCTTTTCTTCTTTCTTCCTGGAGATGCTGACCCACTTCTAGATCTAGACCTTGATTTTGAATGTGAACGAGATCTAGACCTTGATCGTGACCGAGAAACTGATCTAGACTTGCTGCGTGATCCACTCCTCCTAGAGCGGCTTCTGCTTCGTCTTTTAACCGATCCACTGCGACTGCGTGATCGGGAACGACGCCTTGATCTTGAACGACTTCGACTCCTGAGTGATCCGCTACGACTTCTTCTTGATCTGCGATCTCTAGATTTGCTACGGCTCTTTCTAGAACCGCTGCGACTTCGTCTTGATCCACTGCGACTACGTCTTGATCCGCTGCGGCTCCGTCTTGATCCGGATGGATGCGAAGAGATAAGATACCCTTTGGAAAGGTTTACCTTTCCAAAGGGTATCTTATCTCTTCGCATCCGGCTTATTTTAGAAATGTTTTTCAAAGATTTCGAACACACCCTTCCGAATTACGAAATTTCCATAATCCAAAAATTTGTTTTTTGATTTATTATAAGTTTTCATTTAATATTATGAATTGCTTTACAAAACTGATTTATAAAGTTTACACATCTTTGAATTTTTACGCCCTCCAAATATATTAGGAACTTTAATATTTTTAATAATCTTTTAAATATTCAATAAATTTATGATTTTCATACCACATTTGTTTACATGCTAGTGTTAAATGTTTAAAAAATATACTAAGTTTTTTTAATTTATTTTGTTGAAAAGCTCAAAAGCGACGGAAACTGATATTTCAATTGTTTAAGAGTTCGGCTGTAGTTGGCCGAAATTATCAATGAATTATTACAAAAACATCAATAATATATCTGAAAGTTACAAGTAAAATTCCAAATATTAACAGATTGTGGAAGATTTTTAAGTCATGAGTATACGAATAGAACATAAGTGGGAATAAGTCGTAAATAAAAATAGTTAACAAAAGAGGTCCAAAGTGGCTATTTTGTGGAACATCAGAGAGATCCAAGACAGAGTGTAGAAACTTTAACTTTAGGGGGTAGTCTCATGCCCGAGATCAAATTTTGAAGGCTTTTAAGGATTTTTGTTTTGTGGAAAATGAAATACAATCTTATGATAATTATATGTTATTATTTAGCTATCGAATAATACCAACAAATTTTTGTTAAATAAAAAAAAATATTTAACATCAAAAAGTAGATGGGTGGCCCCCTTGATTGCTACTTTTTTAATCATCTGAAATCAAAATTCCAAAAAGATTATTATTCAGTAGGGTTGTCATTCTGTCCCGTAGCAAATTAAAAAGATTTGAGTGAAAAATAACAATATGGCGGCCTTGTAAAAAAATTTTTCAAAAATCGACTGTTTTTTTCGGTTTAAAATCGAAATAAAAAAAAAAGTTGATAAAAAAATCTAATTCTGGAACCATTCATGTGTTCAGCCCAATCGGTCCAATACTTTTTTTTTAATCATCCGGGCCGACGCAAAAAAAATAGTTTCGAGAAAAACGCGTTTAAAGTTTTGAGAAGAAAACCTACTCCTGGCGCGTACAGGATACACCTTCGGCTTCTTCATAAGCATCATTTTCAGCAAACGATTTTTTGAAGATCGAACATGAGATTACCTTCTTTAAAACAATGGTCATTTGAGAAGCCAAATCGCAACAGCTTAAAAATGAGGACCTTAAACGAAAACTTGTCAAATGCTTTGCTAAAAACCAAATTCTTAAAGATAGGAATTACATAGCGAAATTTCCAGATATTCGGAGAAACACAAGTTAAAAAGGAAAATCGTCAAGCGAGCCACTGCATTTACAAAATAATCTAGGTCTAAATTACAGATAATATCACAGTAGGAATTTCTAAAGAACTTAGCAAAAAGATTAGAGATAACAGAATGACCACTACTAATTTCCTTGTCAACATTTAACTCAGCAGGATAGTTGTTAGTCTTCCGTTTACAATTATTAAAATTCCAAAATTAGATCAGATTCACAGCCAGTTCAGTTGTAAAGTAGTTGCAGATAGACAAAAATATAAAAAGAGAGTCAAAATTCTAAAATTATAACCATAAATTAATTTATCTTATATGTATAAGAACAGAATATGCACCTTTTCCAAAAAAGGAAATATTTTCATTACAAAGACATTATATCGATTTATTAAATATATATACTATATATAATATTATATCCAATGCATAGCTTTTGATTTAATGACTAACCTGAAACTTTTATCGCACTGCTGCTCTGTGCAAGCCAAAAAATCAACCGCAATTGATAAAGATATGGAAAAACATACGCATATTGAACAGCGCCATGCTACTTAGTTTAGTTATTCTGTTAGCAATGGAAGGTCAAGATGACGACGACGTTGTGCTGTCCATCGACAGCAGCATTAAAGAATTACCTTTTAGTGGTGAAGAAAACATCCCTCTGCAGCAGAATGCAAAAATTAAGCAAAGGCAATCGATCAAGGGCCCCACCGGAGGAGACCTAACCGAAGTAGACTCACCCAACTACAGGCAGAGTTACGCGTCGAAGAAGAACGTTGCTGAAGGTAATAAAATGCATCTCTTACTACATAAAATCGATTTTATAAAATTCTTTGATTTTAGGGATGATGGACATAGCTTTACTAACCGCAAATGCTAACCAGCTGCGATTTCTAATCACTTTCAACACGAATTCTCGAACGTTTTACGTTAGTTTTGTGCTGATAGTTGCCTCACTAATACTTCAAGTCGTAGTTGGAATTGCGCTGATTTTTAAAGTAAGTCCAATAATTTATCTTTGATTTTTTAATTTTACATTTATTTCTTTTTTTTTCTTTTTTAAACATGTATTTAAAAAGAGACAAATGAAAAATCGGGGAAAAAAGAGCAAAATCGGCCTCTTAAATGATTTTCTTGTTGGAGGTGTTTTCTTAATTACTATCATCAACGTTTTTGTGGCATCGTTTACAACAACAGAGACAAAGGTTGAACCAGTTGAGAATAAAGATCCATCAATGCTGTAATTATTTCTTTAAAGAAAATAATAAAATTAAATATATTTGACAAGTGTTTTTCATCAGCCGTTTAATTTAATAAGATTTCTGTGATACTTCATATTTAACACAAATTACCAAGCACACGATTAAATCTTAATTTGATATTTGTTCCTACTCTTCACTCTTCACATAACTTATTTATTCTGAGACGAATTTTATTCTACAAGAAGCCTCCTCTTTTTTTGAGGAAGGTAAAAACATTCTTAAGGATTTCAAGACTCTTATAAAAAATTAGTTTTAAATCTGTATCATTTTTAATTTCAATAAGTTATTCTACTTCATATGATTTCTGTATTATTTTTAACTATCAAGGAATTTATCATCCAATCGCAACTGTGGACATCTTAAGAGGGTAATGCCAAATAACCTCATTCAAAATTGTATAAGTTTGTCAGCTGATTCAAAAAATCAAATGAATCTTCTAGAAATGTTGAACATTTTTGTTTTTTAAATTTAAAACAATATCTACTTGTACCTTTAATTACAAAACAATTTAAAATTTTCAAGATACACAAGTTGGGGAATATCTTGCAATTTAAATTATTATTTTCATCTCAATCAACGTTCAATTTTAGAAAACAAAACGGAAATGTATACTAAGAAATTTAAACAATATGGGGAGAATTCAAAGATTTGAATAGATCATTAGGACTAATTCTTGAATTATTTCGAAAATTATATGAAGTAGGATACAACATCTTGAGCTTCAATGAAAGGTAATCAGTTGACAATTCTAAAATATCAATCATAATGGTACCTTAATAGTGATTATTCTTTAAAAAAATTCTTTATTTCCTTTAAGAAAACCGATGAATATTACAATTTTTAAAATTTAAATTAATCGATTCCGTGTGTTTAATTTAGTAAATGTATAAAATTGTTTATTAATATTTCATTTTGAATTACGCGACAAATTTAATAATACTGTTGAAGCTTCATATCAGTGTTATGTGTATAAGATGAAGTCGGTCTTACGTGACGAGCCTAAGCAGTTTTGGAGGTTCATTAATTCTAAACGAAAGACGGATGGCTTTCCTTCCTTAATGAGGCTAGAGGACGTTGAGAGTAGTGACCCCTTAACCACGGCGAATCTCTTTGGGAAGTTTTTTACGACTGCATTTACTAAGACCAACTGTGATATTAGTCCTAGTGATTTCGCATACTTGACGTCATTTCCTTTGTCATCGTTGGAAATGAAGGATCTTTTATTCTTTGACGATACAATCTTGACCTACCTTAATAGTTTACCAGATTATTTAGTTAATCGTGTAGTCCCGACGGTGTGCCTGTTTCTCTTATTAAGAAATGTTCTGGTCCCCTTGTGCCGATTTTGTGTTATTTATTTAATTTATCTATCTCGCTTGGTATATTTCCATCTTGTTGGAAATCCTCTATAATTTTTTGCCCATCATAAAAAAGGTTATAAGTGCAATATATCCAATTATAGACCTGTTGCTAATTTGGGTTCTATAGCGACAATTTTTGAAGCCCTGATCTCTCAAGTCTTATATATTCATTGTAAGCCATTCCTTAGTCCCTCTCAACATGGTTTTATGAAGGGTAGAACTAACCTTCTAGAACTTTCGCATTTCTGCCTTAATGCTATAGAAGATGGAAAACAGATCGACTGCTTTTGCACCGATTTTAGCAAAGCATTTGATAAAATCATTCACCCTGTTCAAATTTACAAAATGAAGGCCCTTGGCTTTTCCCCTCTCTTTGTGAACTGGGTCAAGTCTTATTTATCCCTTCGTATTCAGAGAGTACTGTTTCGTGGATTTCTTTCTGAGGAGATTTACAATTCTTTTAATGTACCTCAAGGTAGCCACCTCGGCCCACTTTTTTTTTAATATTTATGTCAATGACTTACCTCTTTTTTATCTCACTTCGATCGTGTTCGACTATACTATTATTAATGGCTGTGTTTTGGCAAGACCGGAAACAATTAAGGACCTAGGTGTCTCGTATGATCGATGATCATATCGACTCAATAGTTAACAAGGCTAACTTAGCCTTAGGATTTATTAAGAGTGTGGCTAAGGAATTTCAAGATCCATATATTACGCGGCTTCTTTATTGTTCCTATGTTCGTCCGATCTTGGAGTATACTTCCTGTGTCTGGCCTCCATTTTACTCCCTTCATATCTATTGTATTGAAACGTTGTTCAACGTCGGTTCTTACGTTTTGCTCTTCAGGGGCTTCATTGGAGCAACCCAGTCATTCTGCCTCCTTATGCTGATAGGCTTAAATTAATCACATTAGACTCACTCCAGCTTAGACGTGTTATCTCCAAAACTGCTTTTGCATTCGAATACCTGCAAGGAATTATTGACTCTCCAGCTCTGCTATCGCCTTTTGATAATCTGGTTCCGGATCGCTTTCTGAGACACCCGGGATTTCTTAGGATTCCTAACCACAGGACTAATTATGGTTTTCATGAGCCAGTGACTTTAATGTCTCGCTGTATTAACACTCATTTCGAGCATATTGATTTTAATTTGACCAAGAGTTGTGTTAAGGCTAGGTTGGTTTTATTGATTTAGATGTACGTATTTTTTTGTAGTAGTCAGCCTTTGGCGAATTATAAATAAATAAATAATATATCTCAACAAATTACAAAGTAATAGCAATTTAAAGGACTTCTATATTGTATATTTCTTATGAGATATTTAAGAAATAATGTATCTTTTATTAAAAAAAAAAACTACCAATAATTTTTTTCTCCCACTGTTTAATAATTTTATGGAAAAAGGGCACATAAACTATAAATTTAATATGTTATTCAATTTTAAGTATTAATCTTTCAGAAAATTGTTCATTCAATTTCGTTAAATCACAATAACATTTTAGACTGCTCTTGTTTCTGTTTCTCAAAATACCGAATTTAAAATATTGAGTAAACCGTTCTTACTCAAAACAGATTTTTAGCTGGTACGCTTTTTTTTCAGAAACCGCCTCCAAATAATTTCGAATAGTATAAATCCGATCAGGTCAGATCCAAAAACTACATATCAATTTATAAAAATAGCATCACACTTTACAAATTAGTGATTTGAAAGCATTAAAATAATAGTACGCCATGCGTAGATACAACATAAATTCTTAAATTCTATCATCATAAAATAACTTTTAGGATAAAATTAAGAAGACGAAAAATGGCGAATAAAAATTCGCCTTCATCTTGCAACCTTTGTAAATTACCTGCAAAGGATAGTTGTTGGCTTTCATCTGCCTGCTCTTTCAAATCGAAAAAAAAATCAGATGATCAAAGCTCTTCATCTTCACATCACTGCTGTTGTGAGGGTCGTGGAAGAAAATTACAAGTTATAAAACCACGTTCAACTGCTAACGAAAACAAATTCAAAAATTGGAAGAAATATATTAAGGACAGAAAGAAGATCAGTAAAAAAATAATGAAAAAAACTGGGAAGGAACACTGTAATTTACTACTGAATTCAAGTAATGAGTATCGTCGAGTAGCATTAGCTAAAAGGATATTAGACTATGCGGATAGATTAAATCCAGATAACTTAACAAAAAGGAGGCAACAGATTTCGACATTGAAAAGTCCATGTCCTGGAATGTCACCTCTTCACGAAAGTTTACCTACAACGGAAAAAACAGGAAAATTACATGTCGAAATCGTTGGTGTTCCAAGAATGATCCTTAAAGAGGAATCCTTGCAGAAATGCTGTCCTAAGAAACAGAGTTGGCTGAATTCGAAATATCTCGTTGAACGTCTGTATTGCATGCACGATAATATTAAACAGATTGTCCCATTCTTTCCGGATTTTTGTGAGCTCGAAGTCCGTGGAAAGAATTCCCTTTACGATAATAAAGAGAGTTCGTGCACTGATTTCAAGGATAATGAGTGTTGTTGCACTCCTATAGAAGAAAAGAAATGTTATCCTAATGCTACCCCCATTGAAGTACGTCCTAAAATCGAAAATGTTCCACTAAAAGAAAACATTCGCAGGACAAACATATCACCAATGCCTAAATCAATGGTACAAATTCACTCGGGAGAAAGTATCACGAAAGAAAGCAACACGAATGTATTTACCACGAAAATATATACCAAAAAATCATATAACGAACAATGTAAAGTTTGTAAAAACTTACCACCGCCTGTGAAAGAAGAACAATCGAATTTATCATTGATCGACGAAAAGTTCAATAATTGTATGCAGGCCATCGCAAACGTTAAGAATTTCTTGAAGGATCTTAATGAAGATGTAGATCACGATGCTAAGGATTTCACCCAAATTATATATCATCTTTATCAAAAGCTAGATACATATCGCAGGCGGAGAGCAAAAGCGCATATTTTCAAGTTCTTCGGTTATATTATGTCATGTCCGGATACTTAAAATTTACTAAAATAATTTCTATATAATTAATTTTAGTAGGAACCCTGCTAATGAACTAGAGATACCAGAATTGAAGGTATTACACGAAATTTATAGTACTTTAGATACAAATACCACTCAGGCGATCAATGGTAGTGCAAATTCGAATCTCACTACCACTCAACAATGAATACTGACTCAGTAATAGTGAAAATTCAATTTAACTTCCTCTCAAACATAATTGGAGGTTTAAATTACATTGTAATTTATACTATCACTAATAATGAAAAATTGCATTTCCAAAGGAAATTTCGTAAAACAAAATTTCGAAAACCTCAAATTTGAAATTAAAATCAAAAAACCTCCCTAAGTTAAAAAGTGTTTTCATTTTTTCTGTGGAAATAATTCTCCATTATTTCCTCTTGGCTGCTAAAACGCGTTCTCCGGAGCGGTTGTTTTTTTAGACATATGTACTTATAAACTAAGCTCTCGTCTCCAGTAATTATGCGTTGGATGAATGTTGGGTCGGATTCAGCCATTGAAATCATATCTTTCGCGACTTGAACGCGGTCCCTTTTTGTATGAAACTCAGTTCTTTCGGTACCACAGTTTTGCAGCGTTTGAAGGCCAAATCATTAATCAAAATGCCTTGAACGGATCCATAAGCCATGTTCAAGTCCTCTACCAGCTCTTCAATGGTCAATTTGTGGTTTTCGACAATCATTTCTTCGATTTTATCGATGTTTTCGTCGGTTTTTGATATCGAAGGCTTACCACTGCGTTCGTCATCACGAACTCACGCCCACCTCTGAAGCGTTCATGCCACACATAAACGTTTATTTTTATTTTCGATAGAGTTCCGTTGCCGAAACACTTCTCCAACATTTCCAAAATCTTTGCACCGTTCAATCCGTTTTTAACGCAAATTTTAATACAAACTCGTTGATGCAAAGTCGATTCCATTTTTAAACTCGTAAGAATCGAAAACACACACAGAGGCATGATGTATTCAAGACGGCGTCACATTTATAAATATGAAGGTATAAAGCTGCAACTTGGCGGGTATGTCAATAACAGATATGGCAACCTTACAAAAAAAAAAAAACAACTCAAATCGAGTGACTAACGTGGTTTTCCTGAAACTTTTTGATCAAGGTGGTATTTGTTTCAAATCTTATGATCGATTTTTAAACTACTTCTATTTAACAGAATGTAAGTAAGTTTATAAAATGAAATAAATCAAATATTTTTAGGGAGAAAGATCTTTTATTTTTCGAATTTTCAGTATTTTATACATCGTATTCTTCAGAAGTGCTACAAAGAGATGTATAGACTGGATCAATTCCAGATTTGCACTCGGATGCTGGCTCGCCACTCTTGTAGACAGTCTCCCCGCCTATGTTGTTTCGAGCATAATTGCAAGTGATGAAGTATGCTGGCATGCCCGATGCGGTGATATGAATCATGGCGCAACCGATTTTCGAGTTTCTCTCGTTCACTACAGTTGTGAAATGTCCGTTTATCCTGAAACCGTCGATAGTTAGTAAGAGAATTTTTTGTCACAAGATCACAAGACCACATACCATCCGTTGTCGAAGTACGAGTCGATTACAGACATGTCAGCATAATAAAACTCGTCGAACCATCCGTTAACAGAAATGCCAATTGCATCCAGGGGGGTCAGCCTTAGATTAGTCGCGAAGGCCAAGTTTTGTCCAGCCTGTTCGTAATTTTTGGTGTTGCGGCACTTATCATGCGTCATATTGCACCACCTAACGTGCAAAGCAGCCACCTCGGCGAGCTCATCGTCCCAGGACTTAAATGCAGCAAAACCTTTAGTACTAGGAAATTACATCTTTTTCAAAAACTAAACTCACCACTGCTCCCATTTGCGCGGCTGGTTCAAACCAATCAAATGTTCCAGAAGCAATTATGTCCCTCAGGTCGTTGTGATTATCGATAAATGCTTGTTTTAATTCTCCATCAAGATTTAAGAGTTCAGGTTTGTCGCCACATTCACTACTGAAAGCCTTTACGGAACACACATTAAGTTAATAAAAGTATTTAAAAGTGTAATTTCCTCATAATGCACCCCAGTATTGTTGCATCCAATGTGATGATCTCCTTGACAATCGATTTTACAATAATCCACGCTGGCAAAAACCATGCAGAGAACGGAAACAAAGATTACTAAGAGTACTTTCATATTGAGCCGGATTTACTAATCGGAAGTGACTGATGCATTTGCCACCGAACACCACACCTTTATATACCGATTCTAATCCTCACTGAGCAAAATGCAAACAATTATCGGAAAAAATACTTTATAAAATTCTGACGTAATTAATGGAAAAGACAAAAAACATATTGTTAGCTAACAAACATTCTGCAACCAGCAGTTAACCATAAAACAATTGTTTTGCCATTGTTCAGAATCCCGTGGAGCTAAATATATTATATGATATATGAAAGTCTTATTAAGCTTGTTATTGCTAAGTTGCCTAAAATTGCGACTTAATTTTATTTTATATCGAATTATATATAAGCGTCTACGAGCCATGGGAATGAGTCTGAAAGAAGGAACATGGATACCACATGATTCGTCAGAAAGAAGTATTGAAAGACGTTTGAAATCGTGCTTTAAAGTAAAAAAAGAAGGTAAATTTTACATCAAATTGTGACTGGCGATGAAAAATGGATCTGTTTTGCTAGTCATAAACGTAGGAAATTATATGGAAAAAGCGGCAAAACACTTCCATCAACATTAACATCGACACCAAAACGAAACATTCATGCTGCAAAAGCTATGCTGTGTATTTGATGTGATTAGAAGGACATATGAGTTGGTAAAACATGGTGCAACTATTTCAGTCGATCGTTATAAACAACAATTAATCGCATTAAATCGAGCATTGAAGTAAAAATGCTCTGAATATGCCGAAAGACACGACAATGTGATTTTTTTCCACAACAACGCTCGGTTACATGTTGCGAAATTAGTAAAAGATACATTTTATTTTACATTTGCACGAAATATACTGCAGAATTGAAATTAGGGCTGGTGTATCAACTTATTTCACTTTTACGACGAAGTATATATGTGTACCAGAAATAAAATAATATAAAATGGGTATTGTTTCATAAATATCTTGAAACAGAGCATGAACTTCTTTAAAACTGCTATAGTGCACATGAGTTCAACAACTAAACCCGAGATAGCCGGACCATCATACAAAACGTCTAAATTCGATATCCGCTTGAATCTCCAAATATTTTAACGATGAGTAAAACAATCAGAGGAAACAAATTCTCTTCTTAAAATTAAATCGTCAGAGAAATACAGATGTTGTTGAACGTGTTCGAATTGGTAAATACAGATCCACACACAATAAGTTTACGGCAACGCTTTATGTTAATTTTACAAACATGTAAACTATATTTCTGTGTAATAAGAAGTGTATTAATCATCACTGCTCCGTGAATTACGAGTTTGCAAACAAAAATGCTTAATTGGCTTCGGTTTTCTAGAAAAATAGAGTCAAAAAGTACAAAAGACCTTATTTTGCTTATTTTTGAAAAATCATTTAAAAATATACGGAATGTTATTGAAACTTTTAGTGTAGTTCAAATGAAAGCCTGAATCCTTATCTAAATATAGGAAATATCCACTTATTTATATTATTCTCTAATCATCTTCGGAAACAAGTTTTTCATGAGTGTATTCCAGGTCACTATATATTGCATGCTAGAATCAGAATTTGGAAAAAAGTGAATTTCGCGAAAAGTTTTAAAATCTATTGTACTATATTTTAAGGTAAATACTTCAAGGTTCAAACTTTTATTTTAGCGCCTTTCACAAGGTCCTACAAGAATTCGTTATTTTTTAATAATTTTCCAAAAAAGTCCTTTTGTATTTATAGGGAATTCTCACAAAACCGTATTGGCCTGTGTTTTCCAGATAAAAAATTATTCAAATAATGTCCCATCTGGATGAAAGCAGTTAAATAAATAGAAGGCGATTCGTAGATATATCAAAAAAGTGCATAACGTCATCAAAGTGTCTTTGAAAAATTACAACATCACAAAATGACTGATCAAATAGAAATAGAAAAAAAGTATAAATTACATGAAACATTATCGAAAATCAATAAATTTCGTCCAAAATATCCATCCACGGATTATCCTCATCCAGTAGATGTATGCCTTAGAGAGATTCTTGAAGATGTATTGTGGGATCGAAGCGGTCTCTATGAAGCGTCGACTTCATCTTGCGGATCGCGTAAATCACTATTTTATTCCGAGGGCAGTGGAACGAAATCGGAAAATATTTCACTTCTTAGAGATGCTTCTGATCATAAATTGGCATGCTGGAGAAATCATCTTGAGGAAAGAAGAAAAATCAGTGAGAGAATAATGCAGAAAACCGGGAAAAGATACTGCAATTTACTGGTGAATACAATTAATGAGCATCGTCGTATAGAGCTAGTAAAAAGGATATTAGACTATGCTGAAAGATTACGTCCAGATAAATTACTCCAGAGGAGAGGAAAGATTTCAACATTGGAAGGTCCATGTCCAGGAGTAACGACACTGCACGAAAGTTTACCAACAACCGAAAAAACTGGAATACCAATTTTTCCGATGGTTGATGTTACAAAAAAGGTTCTTGAAGAGGAAGGAATGGAGAAATGTATTACAAATAAATGGAGCTGGTTAAAATCGAAATATCTGGCAGAACGTCTTTTTTGTAAATCTGAAGATATCCAGCATATCCTATCATATTTTCCAGAATTTTTTAATCTTGAAGTTATTGGACAGAATATACCAAAATATCAAACAATTTCAGTAAATGAAGATGATATGAGTGAATTATCGGAATTTTCAATTGAAAATATTCACATGGGAACGGAAAAAGAGGAGGTTCACACCTTTAATTTGATGATTAACGAATTTACCTTGAGTTCAGGAGTTAAAATGGGAATGGATCTTGAGTTTCCCATTACTTGCGAAAGCAGTCCTAATAGTAAGGAGTACTTAATAATGTGTACAATTCGCAATGGTGGATCGAAAATTCTAGAACTCCAATGGGAAAAAGAACAAGAAAATCTTACCAGTTTCATTGAAATTCATTCTCCTCCTGTATTTTTTTTCGATAAAAACGACATACGACTAATGCCTGGGCAATTTAAAAAAATCCCTTTAATATTTTGCTCTAGAATAAGCGGAATCTATAATGAAACATGGAAACTCCATTCGAACCCACCAGCATTCTTTAAACCGAACAAAAATATTATGTTTCACCTTCAGGGATACTGCAAACAAGACAATTATCATAAAAATGAATTTATGAATATAAAAGATAATTTTACTGAGAGAACCATACGTATTTTAACTGTTGACTTATTAAATACAGTAGCTAAACAAGCAGTTCCGGATCCGATCCCGAAAGTTCCATATTTAAGACACTTCACTGAAAGGGAAATTTTCACTAATCTTTATCCAAACATGAATTATCTTCAAGCTGAAATGGATGAGCTAAAAGCGATTTATAGATTAGCAAATATTGAATCAAGTTGCAGATGTTGTCCAGAATGGAATTATGACTTAGAAGGACTTAAACAGCAAATACTTGACATCGACAAGTCTGAAATACGAAAAAAACTCTATTTCAAAATGATTAATATCATTCATCGTATGCGACAAGCTCCAGAACAACCCAAATCGATTTATGAAGAACAAAAATTCTTTCTTGTTAAAAGCGTCATAATATCCACTCTGGACAAAATAGAAACAGTTTTTATGAATTTAAACGGAGTCATGATGAAAACTAATTTACCT
The DNA here is from genome assembly GCA_949715965.1 of Dysmachus trigonus. Lineage (NCBI taxonomy): Eukaryota > Metazoa > Arthropoda > Insecta > Diptera > Asilidae > Dysmachus > Dysmachus trigonus. The sequence continues at coordinate 70,139,833 of OX454323.1, forward strand.
CTGGAGTTCGATGAAGTTATCATCACAGATAGACAGAAGAAAAACGAATTCAATGTCCCTCCCAATTCTTCAGATAGAAGTTATGATATGTGTGCCAGAAGTGTTGCCGGAAATGTTGAAGACTCTTGGCGTTCGCAAGAAGACTCGACGACAACACTGAGTTATGTTGATTTTACTGATGTCGTTAAGTCTGACTATATCAGGCTTAAACAGAAGCAAATTTATAGTGATGCTCTATATCTTCAGTTTTTTGCACATTTGGGAAAGGCAGCTGAAGAAATTGCTGCTGTTATTGAAGGGATGAAAAATTTATTTTAGATAACTTTATTGAAAACGAAACATTTAAATAAACCACCAATACTTTTAGGTACCTACTTATTTTAATAATGTGTAATATTGTAAAATAAAAGGGTTACTTCCCAAATTAATCCAGTTTTATATTATTAATGAAAGGCGATTTCGTGGTGATTCCCTTGAATATGACCTCAGAGTGGCCACTACCGATATAATCCTTGGGGCTATAACTCGACTTGAGCATCCAAGGATTGAATCTACAATCGTTTTCCCGATCAGATTGCGGAAAAAAGCGATTTCGTTGTATTTCACTTGAAAATGACTTTCAAATGGCCTCCGCGTGATCTTCGAATGACCTCTATCGATCTTCTATAGTTCTAAAACTCCTACAGATGAATGTCAACCAGAAATAAAATAAAAGGGAAGATTGACATAGTTTCTACATACAAAAATATCAACTTTTTCTAAAAATCGTCAACTTTGAAGCGAATTTTCAAGGTCAAATAAAGGTCACCGGAACTTTTTAGTATTTTTCCCGTATCTGCAATCGCTCATACTTTAATTTAAAATAAAAATCATCTCAATAGCATTATTCTATCTGGAGATAATAGAAAAAATTCGTCCCGAGGGACCATGAGCCACAAAACAAATTTGAGTAATTTATACTCTTAATCTATAGAAATAAACAAACTACGCGGCTGTGAATACACGATACAAATTCAGTAGTAGTTTCTGAGATTTTATTATAATAATAGGAACAAAAATAAAGTAAAAAAAAAGTGTCTTGCAGTTTTAAACTGAACACTTTATAAAGATCAATTAATTTTGATCCTGAGAATATGAATATGTAGGAATATTATTGTGGATTTAAAAAAAGCACCAAAACCATTTTAATGAGTTTTAAACTCGCGAATCTGCCTCCAAACTTTCTATGCAGAAAAAATTAACCTACACTTATAAAACAGTCTTAATAATTAAATTAATAGGCTTAAACAAATATCGCACTTTAGAAATACCCAAATAAAATAAGTAAGTTTTATTACACAATAGTAAAACAAATTTCTGGCAACCACTATAAATAATTAAAAAATACAAATATTAGAAAAACGAGCATAAAATGCAACTTTTGATTAATGATTTTTGCAATTGAATATGAAGAGACAAATAACACCACAAGCATTAAACACTTTTTAAAAAAAAACAATTTGTAGATAATTACTAAAACTGCAGGCCTTGCTAACAAAGGAAAATGTTTTGTAAAGGGTTCCTAGCTATAAGCATTGACTTTGGGACCTAAACCAAATCTTCCATATACTTGAATATAATTGCTCATTATGATTAATTATGACCTTATAGAGGGTCAATCAACAATCATCTTGTGTCTAAGAGCATGTATGTGAGTCATTGCAGAGCAATTAGCTTGAATCTCACTTCATTCATTTTTATTGCACTTTATGGGTAGCAATCGCTCATTTTCACTTGAATATCATATGAAATGATGAAAACGAAACAGGAAGCTCAATTCCCACCGGGGACCATTATTTTTGATGATGAGACTTTTCGATTGAGTCTTACCAATCCCTCAACTTTTGATTTGGAATTCCTTAGCTCTCGAACCAAGTGAATCAATGGAATAATGAATATACGAATAATTGCTCAAAAAAATGAGACCCTTCCACTCCTTCGATTTTCATCATTTTTGGCATACATGTATATCTTGACGCCCTTTATCATATATCTCATTTCCAGCTCTGGACACTCAAAGGAAGCTGTTACTTACTGACCTTGAAGATTCACACTGCTTCCAAACTTCTCATTTCAATTTACATATATATGTTTTCTCACTGTCATTTCAAAGTACATTAGTATATGATATAACTACAGCAATCTAAAATCCAAACTCAATCTCTGTTGGACACTAGGAGGACCTAATGTTCAAAAGGTTTTCGCCCTCTAGTTCCCCTGTTTTTCAATATACGAAATAAATATGGTACCTCCAAACTTAACTCATAAGGACACATCCATGTATGGTATAGGTATGGGATTTTCTTGCTTAGGTCCAAGCGGACACGCTTATAGCTAGGAACCCTTTAAAAAGACATAATTTTTAAGTATACAATTTCATTTTATTGGAGTACCATATAAAGCCCATCTTACCATTTGCAGCACCTTCAAAGTATTAATAATTTCTAGTAATCTTTACCGACTATAAGTACACTTCATAAATTTAATCATTGGCCATTAATTTAACAACAGAAACAGAATCTTAACAAATCTTCAAATTCAAGCTTAGAGCTTCGATTTCAGTTTAACATTACGCGCAAAAACAACATCTGGATCTTTTGGAGGTGTTTGAACTTGTCGAAAATTATTAACTATTTTTTTATTTTCATCCCTTGGGCAGGATTGTAAATTTCGAAAAACAGCCACCTAAATTAAGAACACGTTTTTAAAGTGTGTTTATTTAATGATATTAATAAACTGACCTGTTTTTTAGATACAAATATTGGCGTTCTATAAATAATCCATGTAACACTCTCAAAATAAGGAGCTGTTGTTAACGAGCCTTTGTAGGTGTAATAGTGTTTACTTAATTCCTGTAGACCAATCCATGAAAGGCAATCTTAAAGAATTATAAAATTTGTATACGAGAAGAGAACGATTTAAGAATAAATAATTACCTGAATCGAGTGCAGCTCTACTATTTGGTTTTCGTACAATTCGAATACCTTCAGTAATTTTCTTAAATTCAGGACAATCTTTATCCCCAGAAGCTTGAATAAAAAATGCGACAACGGCTAATCCATCATGTTTACTGCTAGCCTCTGTAAAGTCCTTATATTTTGAATTGTAGTGAACTGCATGAGCTTCCATTGAGTACTTAATTCCTTCTAAGGTGTGCTCACATCCGGACTCATCCGTTTCGGCCCAATGAAAATGTAATTGTTCAAAAATATATTTGCTACTGAGTGGGCCGCCAAGAATATAGGGTTGCTCCTTTCTCTTAGAGAAAGTCACAACAGCTGATGTCCCTGTATTTTCGACTTTAGCCACTCCCACCGGTTCCCAGTGACCGTGATATTCCAAAGGATCAACATCATCCTTGTGCTCAATTGTTCGGTTGCTTATTTCAATGGGTGATTGAACTGGCATTCTGGGAAAATAAATATATTTTTTTATTTTAATAAAAAACACATACAAATCATTATTTTAAAAAATAATTTCGAAACTTAAAAGATTACTTGACCCTTACTTGATACTAATACCGGTGAGCTTGAGACATTTATTAGATCTGAATCCATCGGCCTTCAAATGGGTTCACCTTAGTGACAACAAGATAAATATTTCAAGGGAATCGAAACTGCACCCCTTCTTGCACTATAAAACTCCCATTAGTCTGCGGTTAAATCTTTAATCAGGAGCAAGAAGACGGAGCTCCTTTTCGATGATATCTCACGCAATGACCGTCCCATCGGGAGGGAATTAATCTATTGAATAGTGTCAAACTAAAGATACTGCACCTTTCCCCTGTCATGCAGAACTTTTATGCCTGTTGCATGTAAAGTTCACCTTTTACTAAAATTAATCGATAGTCGGCCGAGGCGCAATTTCGCACTGTGCAAACTTTCAAAGGCTTTCGATTCAAACATTAGAAGAGAGTGGACATACACCACTGCAGTAGCTCTATCTCTATCCAATTACGTCGACTTAATTACTTTTGGATGGTTTCTAAAATTAGCACCAAGAATACAAAAGTTCTTTTGCCACTTGAAGTTAAATTGTTTTTAATCTGGACGAGTAATAAATACAGAAAGAAAACATTTATTGCTATTAAATGTGGTCAGTTATGGGAACAATTTGTACAGACTTCTATAACTTGTCGATAATAAATTAAAGTAAGTTTCGTCTTTCCTGGCCTTTGTTCTCAACGATTTTTTAATACAGAAAACTAAAATTTTGCATACTTATACCAAAATCAAAATTTTAAGGGTCAACTTTACTATCAAAAAAAAGTTTTTAATCCTGCAGAGTTAAGTAACAAATTCAATATTTCAAATCAAATACACAAACGGTGAAAATTGCCCATTCCGAAAGTATAATTATCGTAATGAAAATTAATAAAAATAAAAAATCGGAAACAGCTGTTTTGTAACATATTAAAACTACACAAAATCTGAATAAACAAATTTTTGTAAAGTGTAGAATCTGAAAAAACCGTTAGTATAGTCCCAAATTATTGAAAATTATTCGCATTCATTTTTAACCGATTTCAAAAAAAGGAAGAGGTTCTCAACTGTATTTATTTTTTTTTGTGTGTGTATGTTACGCGATATCTTCGCCGATTATGAACCGATTTTAATGATCCTTTTTTATTGAATAGGCTATATCTCGAGGTTGGTCTCATTTAAATTTGAGGTAATTTCACGGTCGCTTGGTTTTTTGAGGATATAAAATCGAATAATCAACACTTTTACCATTTTGTTTTCAAATTGTTCGTTTGTGCGTCGGATTTATGGAAAATAATAAAAAAATTTGAAAAAATCAGTATTTCTGTTGATTATCTGCTATTATTGATTGATTCTAGCGATTATTTGCTATTATTGATTGATTCTAGCGCCACGATAAATCGATAATCAAGGCAATTTGAAATTGCTACCATTATTGACCCCCTTACCCTCCAGAAAGAGTGGTAGTAAAATTCAGGAGAGGTTTTAACACCCCCACCGGGGTGGTGCCGCATCCCCTTGACCTTATCCTGCCCGCTACACCTTTTTCTAACTTTCTCACATTTTCAAAATATTGATTAAATTGAAATTAACCGAAATACTGATTTTTTCAAATTTTTGTTTTTTTTTCCATAAATCCGACGCAAAAACGAACAATTTAAAAACAAAAACCAATAAAATCCATACATTTTTCGATTTTTGGTTGCTAAAAAACCAGGTGACCGTGAAAGTAAATAATATCCTTGTTTTTGTATGTATGTTACGCGATATCTTCGCCGATTGTAAACCGATTTTAATGATTCTTTTTTTATTGATTAGAATATTTCATGGGAGTGGTCCTATAATTTAAATTTGAAGAAAAATACCCAACCTCTTGTGGGTATGTTACGTTATATCTTCGCCAATTGTGAACAGATTTAAATGATTCTTTTTTTTATTGAATAGACTATATCTCGAGGTTGGTCCAATTTAAAATTTACAAAAATATCCCACCTCTAAGGGTGAAAAATTAGGGGACTGAAATTACTGTAGGTGTATAAACTTTCTTTGGCTGCACCGATTCCAATTTGATTTATTAGATATTGTAAAAAATTTTATATTGTTCTTTCCTTTAAAGTGATAAAAATTATTATTTTTAACTCTTTAGTTTAAGTTTGTACATACATTTATTTAAAAACATATTCAGCAATTTAGCTGTTTTCTCTATTATATTTTTTTTCTAAGGTTATGCTATAGTCACGATTTCTGCGAGTTGGATTGTTTGAATTAAAAAAACTTAAACGATTAGAGAAAATATACTTATATGCTAATATTTATCCGATAACGCTTATTTTACATAAAAACATTGATTAAACCTAGAACCCTAGAATCCTTATACGAATTTATTTATTTATTTTAGATATTATACACTTTAAGGCCTTTTGTAAATTAAATCCAAAAATTTAATTTTGTTCATTCACATTGTATTTTTTAATATTATCAATTTCTTAAAATAGTTTCTCGCAAACTAAAGCACGTACGAATTCAATAGATATCGATTTTTCTTCTAGAAGATCTGCTTTTTCCGATTTCTTTAAAACAAATACCAACTTTTCTTCAGCATCAGTATAAAGAAATTTCAATAACAAGATAATTATAAGAAATACGAAATTGGTAGATTAATAGACAAATAGAGCTATTTTTTAAAGTAATCTAAACGATAGTCAAGTTTAAAGTAAGCTATGCTCCACTGACAAGCCATCGAATTATTTTTTTCGATTGTTTTACTATCTTTCTGTTTTAATAACGATTTAAAAAAAAAAAAACGTCTTAACACAAATTGTGTTCGGTACAAATAAATAGCGCGCCATCAATTGACGCGTGCTAACTCGCCGGTCCAAAAAAAAAATGTTTAGTTTATGTTATCTGATGAGCATTGTCTATTCGTTTGTGACAGGAATATTTAACATACCATTCAGTCTAAGTTTATTTTTAACAACTATTATACTATCTGTGATTTGTGTTTTCTTCTACGATAGTTGTGTAAAGCAATTATGCGGAAATTCATCATGCATCGTCAGTTTTGATTTTGACTATGGATTGGAAAAAGGTTTGTTCGTACTTTCTTTTTTTTGGAATGAAGATCAGATCTTGTGTAACGTGTACAATAATTTAAGGCCCACATAAATGGAAACAGATGTTTCCTGCTGCAAGAGGATGCTTCCAATCACCAGTTAATATCCGTACCGAAACAACTCATATTTTAAAAATTAGTGAGCCATTAATGTGGTCGGGTTATGACGAGTTTCCAGTTAATATTAGAATTTGTAATAATGGACATACGGGTAAGTTTTTATGTTAACTCAAATAAGGCTGAACTGATTTAACACGTTGACTGCCATGGGGGTCACCGGTGACCGGCACCCACTAGCTGAATGTGTAGCTGAATAAAACGCTGGCAGTCAACGTGTTAAAAACAGTCTTCTTTAGTGAAGTTTTTAACGTGCTGACTACTCAATTTTATTCAGCCATTTATTCAGCTATTGCGTGTTACGCACCTTTGTTTAATCCTATTCAACATTTCTGTTTCAAGTCGTGCTCAGACCGGAATATGGAGAAATGGAGCCTACACTAAGCGGTGCAGATCTCATTGAATGTTACTCATTTGTTTCACTCTGCTTTCGATGGAGCCTTTTTGACGATGAAGGTGCGGAACATTCAGTGAATGATCGAAGATATCCGCTTGAGCTACAGGTACGATGGAAGGCTAATTGCAAAATGGAACAAAGCTGTAGTTGAGTTCATTTCATAATTCAGCATATTAAGGCTCTAAAGCTGAATTGTGGATACATTTTGGAATACTTCCTATTTAAAAATGTATCTTTCACTATTTCTGCACTCCTTTCAGGCTATTCATTTATCCAAAAATACCTGTAATTCAAGTGAAATGGGAGATATTGGAGTATTAATCTTAAGCTATTTCTTTACGGTAAGACATTTTCCGAATTATGGTTAAAATAAATTAAATTCCAAATTTTAAGACCACAAAGCACGACAATCCGTACTTAGATCCAATAATTCTCCACTTAAACGCCATTAGAAATCCAAACACGAGTGTTGAAATTCCACCCTTCTCTTTATCGTGGTTATGCATACCATACGGATCAGGATTTTATAGCTATGGAGGATCTTTAACAGAACCACCCTGTACAGAAGGGGTTACTTGGTTTGTTCAACCGGAGCCAATGTCCATAAGTGAAAGTCAAGTAAAACTGGGAATGTTATTAAAAGTATTTATTTATTATTTTCTATATAATTTCAGTTATCAGAGTTTCGTCAACTACTTTCTAAAGATGGAACACGAATAGTAAAAAATTCTCGTCCGGTGCAGGACTTAAACTCTCGTATAGTGTGCTATAATCGTTTTGAACAATTAGACGATGCGGAAGATGCAGAGGCTGGTGAATGAAAGGTTTAAGATATGATTAATGAAAAGGGTATTTAAAGAAGGGAAATCGCATAATTGTATAACTTAAATATTTTGTCCAGCAATTAAATTTGTATTTAATTAAATATGTACATTGTTATTGTTAAATCAATTTCGGATCATATTTAATACTTCTTCTTTTTGGGAGTTTATAATAAAGTATAATCAATTTTATCAACCATGGATTAATAACCAAAAGATTTGGCATTTAATATTTTCATGACGAACTTTTGTAGATATTCCTAACTTGTAAATTAATGAAGGCACAAATTATGTAATTTTAAGATTAACAAAAGCGAATTTTTAGTAAAATTAAAATTTCTTTTTTATAATAACTATAATAATAAAACTTTCTCAGGGTAGAAATACTTTAAATAAGTTTTAGGAAAAAATTCAGTGATCCTTAAAATTCCCGCGAGTTGGAGAGATTTAAAAGTAGTAAGGCTGTGATCCCCTTTGTAGGCATTTTCATTGAAATCCCTTAAAATTGAAAAATTGTATAAGGCAAAATTAGCGAATAAAAAATACCTATGTGACCATTTTCATGGAAATGCAATGCAATCTTAATATTAAATTTATTTATTAAATTAGCAACAATGTTAAAAGGTTTTGAACTTTCACAATTTGAAACTCATGATGGGAGCGGAGTAGTGAAGCGGTTGAAAACTCAATGGAGAAAGAGTTCTCTATCAATTAATAGATTTGAAAAGTTTTTTGTTAAAACATCTTTGTACGATGCACCCTGTAGGAGTGTTTCCCCCAAAATTTTATTTTACTTATAAATATTAACAGCAAATTATATTATTTTACATTGTGGCTATCAGAGAATTCAAAACTGATTAAAAATTTCCTATGCAATATGTATAATTACTGAATATCCAAAGCAAGGAAAATAAACTATTATTTAATAGTAAGCTGTGAGATTTCACACAAATCTTTAGAAAGGAATGGTATAGAGTGATCACATAAAGAAAGATCATGCCACCATATCGGCGAAACCAAGGATAAAGTTGAAATGCCGCCGCTTTGGCGACACCGATCGCAAAGGGTTAATGCGGAGAAATTAACCTTTTAACTGAAAAAAAATTTTTTTTTGTATATTGTGGGGTATCGTTTGAAAGGGCTACTTTCCAGGATTAAAAAAAAAAAAAAAAAAATTCTCCATCCTCCCTTATCTTCTAGATTTATAAAGGTAAATTTTTGATATTATCAGTGTTATTAGGTATTAAGGGGTTAAGGGTAGTAAGCGGCGTGAAAAAATGAATAATTTAAATAATTATCTTTTTACAGTAGTTTAATTTATTTTATAAAACAAATAATACAAAGTTATTGTGTTATGTTTTAAATTTATTTTACAAAAATTTTAAAACAAAATATTTATTGTAAACAAGTCGTACTTTGCGGTTACCATCATACCATTTTATTAGTTCATCTAAAATCAATCAAACAAACAAAAACCATTAGTTTAATAGTTAATCTAGTGCCTGATCTATCAACCACTAGATTAAATATTAAACTAATGATTTTTCTTGTTTGATTGATTTTAAGGGGCCCATACACGTGAGAACAATTTGCGAACCGCAGCCCGTTGTGCAAATGAGATTCAAACACGCTTGAAAACCTTTGTGCAACGAGCAGAATTACGCAAGTTGCTTACTCGTGTATAGTGATGTTGGATATTTCTAATTCTCTGATAAGACTCTCGTCATCAAAAATAGTTTTTTTTTTTTGTTTTTTTTTTTTTGTAACCACTGTTTCATCTACATTTTCCTTTTTCTTTTATTCGAGTGCAAATTTGCCTCACTGTCTGTAAAACTTGTAATTATAATTGTCAAACACGCAGCTTCAGACATCTTTACTCAACGAGAACATAAACGTAACTGTAGTTTACGCAACTCGTTGTGCAAATTGTTCGTTCGTGTATGACGTATTTTGACGACACAGTTAATATACATTTTTTTTTTATTTAATTAGTGTATAATGACATGTGGAGAATATTTTGTCAAATTTTCATTGATATTTATAAAGAAATGAGCCATTGACAGCAAATCTTCGCAGACGCTTCAAAAAAAGTTGGATTGCGGTGAACTGCATAACTAATGACTGAATCATTTCAATCACGAAAAAGGTTTCATTATTTGATAAGTTCCTTTGGATAACACTGTCGAGTCAAAATACCGATTTTTCATTAAAAAAATCTAAAGTTTTGTTATTTTAAAATATGTTAAAATAAAAACAAACAAATATAACAAAATAAAAAAAAGTCCGAAAGCGTTACCTCGTAATTTGTGTGACTTTGAAAATGCCAAGTGTGAGAAAAACACGTTTTTAAATTTATAAAGAACAGGAACTGCCTCGAAGCCGGATTTGAGGACAACTCCATATGTCCATTAGTTTTACTCCAATCGATTTTAAATTTTAACACAATAATCTTGAGATATACAAAAACAAATTAATAAAACAAAAAAAAAAAAAAACAAAAAAAAAATACTATACCCCGCTCTTAAGGGGGTACATGGGTTTCAAAATTTGAAAAAATCGATTTTTATTTTTTTCATTTTAAAGTATATCATAACAAGAGTATTTTCTCAAAGTTTCAAATCGATCGGAGCAAAACTCTAAGAGAGCGAGCGATTTCCCCCACTAAGCTCTACCACCTGCTCGAACCGTATTTAAACTTCAAACGCGTTTTTCTCGAAAACACATTTTTTAAGTCGGTAGTCACGATTACTTAAAAACTATTCCACCGATCATTCTAATATTTTGCATACTTCTTCTATATAGTATTCTCTAGGGGGTGACCGAAGAATTTTCTTTTTGGTGCATTACAACTTTACTTATGTGGCAAAATATATTGATTTTTTATACCGAAAAATGATTTTTTAGCGCGCAACGCCGCCAAAAATTCAAATTTCGATTTTTTAACAAATCCTTCGGTCACCCCCGAGCTATACACGTATACTACAAGAAAAAAATAAATTTGTTTATTTCAGACAAATCTAAAGCAAGATATCATGCCTACCGCATTTTCACCAAGTTTTCGAAAAATAGCCACCAGAGGGTCAATTTTCAAAATTTTCAAACAAAAATTTCACAAAATATTGTTCAAATGTTGCTTTTTTCAATAAACAATAGTTTCAATATAATTGTATTTATTGCACCATTAAAAAATGTGTCCAAAGTTTAGTCATTTAAGACCCATGTACCCCCTTAAATGAGCCAGTAAAATGGTATGATGGTCACGGACTTGTGGGACGTTGTCCAACAAATATGACGATAACTTAGTTTACAATAAATATTTTTTTTTTAAATTTTTGTAAAATAAAGTTAAAACATAACACAATAACTTCGTATTATTTGTTTTATAAAATAAATTAAACTATGTACTGTAAAAAATAATTATTTAAAGGTACTCATTTTTTTACGCCGCTGACTACCCATAAACCCTCAAGTCATAACTGGGAAACTGTGGCTGAAAAAATATATATATAAATTTTATGGAATCCTGATTGCGAGCCCGACTCGCACTTGACCGTTTTATACAAATTGGGATAATTTACTGCCCCTATCACCGCTTTAATAAAATTCGTGTCCATTTCCAGTATCTCACTCAGCGGCCTTAGGTCCAAATTCCACGTTAAAAAAATAAGTCACGCGCAAAAGGCCGTTATCAGTCCACGACACCCGAAGGCCCCAAAATCGAAGCCGCAGCGCCGCCGCCCCCAAAGGCGCTCCTCTGGCCTGGCAGTGCTCCAGGAACGCCCGCTGAACGGTGGCGCTCTCGCGCCCAAAATTCTTACAACTCGGCCATGGGGCAAAAAGTGGGAAATTGGAAATTGCTCGGGGAGCAGAAATGTCACCGGTGCGACATGACAACCGGAGGCCTCACCTGTCAGAATTGTGGTCCGGATCCCGGGGAGCGCCTCACACGAACGGTCTGCGGCCTCGTCTTGCTGTCACATCGAAATCCAGGGCGCGGATAGAGCGCGTCAAAACTCCCATTGGCTGGGGTCGCGCGAAACGCACTTTCACGACTCGCACAAAACACCTGTTGGAGCGCGTCCCGCGTGAAATGTAAACAGAGCGGAATTTCACCTGGATGGTATACACTGTTAAAAAGTTTATGTGACAGTAGGGTGAATCAGCTGATTGGGGTGATTTAAGGGTTTAAAACGTTTTGGGAAGTATTTATAGAGTTAAAACTGTGCTAGATCGTTATTGTAAATTGGTTATTTTATAAAAATGAATCGCTTATTGTGTAAAAAACCACAAAAATTTCCCCATATTTCTGAAAGTGACCTAAAATAAAAATAAAAACGGTCGTGTAATTTTCCACATCTCAACAGTTGGACAGACTGAATTCAGAGTGGTTGCAAATAAATTGTGTTTGTGTGTGTCTTTTTTTGGATGCGGGAAGTTTTGTGCTGAAGAACTTTCGTCGATTTTTTGGGGCTGGATTTAAATCGCATGTTTTAACTGAGGGCCGCAACTCGAACAGCGGGAATTTGTGAATTGTCCGCGAGCTGCCGAAAATTGTACGCTTTTGTTCGCACCGCTGGCCGTTGGTGGAGAAAAAATGTTTTGACTGTGGATTCGCCCCACTGACGTTGAAGAAAGTGCAAAGTGCTTCTTCGTGCCCGTTTTTAGGAGGAGATGTCCTTTCACGTTGGGCCGCAGCACCCAGTTGTAATAGAATTCTTTGATTTATTTCATCGCCGGCGATAGATCGCATCATCATCTGAACAGAGGAGAAATAAAAAAATACGGATCCCTGCCGCCCCCGCCCCCACCGCGCTGAAATTGTGGCCCCAGCGATGTGGAGACTCCTCGGCGCATTTTAGAAGTCAAAGAAAGCGCCCCAGTAGAGCAACCGAGGGGCCCCACGGAGAGAATTTACTATGACAAGTTTCTTCTGACATTGCAATTTTTCCTGCTGTGATCTCACACGCCAGAGATTTCACATTTTATAGTCGAATTTCCGTCGCTGCAGCCGATCAGAGTGCCTTTGAAGATGTCTTCGCTGCCAGACAACAATCGACGGCTGAGGTGAGATTTTAAAATATTTCATTAAATGTTATTTTTCAAAGGTACTCCGCCCAACGGAACAGAAATCCATTCGCTGGAGCTTTTCCCTGGCCATTGACATTCCCCCCGCAATCGCGCATTGTCACGTTAAATGGGCCCCAGAACACCGATTGACAGCTCAAATGTCAGCCGAGTTGTAAGACCCCGGAAATGTTTGCTCTTCACGCCTTTAACCCAAAAGGATTCAACCTTAATTAAAAAAAAAGAAACCCTCTTCCCTCAGGTATTTATTTTTAATTTAAAACCTTGAAATTGGGCTTATTATCGCTCACTTCCGCCCCAAAACAAGCGGCTCCAAACACTTCCGCACTCGTTTCGAATTTTCTGAAGAAAAACCACCAGACAAAATTTTCGTAAGTAAGTAAATTCTGGTAAATGTACCTCAAGGGATTTATTGATTCTATCCCAAACATTCATCAGAAAATTGCAAATACCCCGTCCCATGGGACTCACTGGTTCCATTTATTTTTTTACTCAGCGAAAAGTTTTATCACTCGTTTATACTCTGCCCTAAAAAGAAAAAAAGATACAATCGCTTCTAGAAATAATTCTGGCGCTTTTTATATAATATTTGAATAGCGATTACCTCCCCATTGATCAGAGCGTTTTGCTGAACTCCCCTGAATTTCTAGAGGCGGCGTTATCGCATTCGGTCTGTTTACAATTTTCAAATATCTTTCATTCTTTGGGACCGTCCTTAATTTTGCGGGAGCTCTTCAACAAAGGCAGTATTTTTGCCACTTCGGGGAAAGGTGTTATTATGTTTAATAAGAATAATAATAGAGCTTTGATTGATTGAGAAACTGTTTGAAATGTTTTATATTTATTTGTTGTGTGAACGACAAGCTGTGAAAAATATTGATAAAGATAGAAAGTGATTTAAATAAGTAGCAAATGAGATCAAGGTCAATGAACCGAATATAATAATAATTTTCTGGGTGATGTAGTTTCAAGCACAACGTTATCGACTTCAATTAATTATTTATAATCTTTGACTTTTGTAATCTGTGGGATTTAAATTAAAAAATTTCATAGATTAAAGAATATTAAATATAGTAAATGATCTGAAAATCTTAAAATTTATCATTAATTGTAATATAATCATTGATGCAAAAAAAAAGAAGTTCGTATAACGCGGTTGGAAAATATTAATTTTATTTATTTAATTTTATTTATTTAATCTACGGCAAAGAACCAACAGATTAAAAATTATTTAAACTACAATGATAGTTTAGTAAGACTTAAAATTACTGCTTTAAAAATCTAAATCCAATAGAAAACAAACCTGGTAAATCTCTTTTGAACGCTTTCAATGCGATTAATATGAATAATCTGGTTAGAATTCCAGACAACTGATGCGAATTCAAGGTGCGATCTAACCAAAGATACAAACAGAGATTTAAGTGCGAGCTATCAAAAATAACATCTAGATCCTTAAATACAGACTGACGTGTAACTACTATATTATCAATACAATAGGTATTAGAAATGGGATTAAACATACGATAAAAGGACATAGATTTATATTTTGCTGCGTCATAACACCATCTTGCTAAGTTATTCAATCAATTTTGTAAAATACATACATCCCCCATATTTTTTGTAACATAAAATATTTTGAGATCATCCGCATAAAGTAGATAGATCCTACAGTCTGATAAATAAATTCCCAATGTCGTTCATAAAAATGATAAAAAGTAAAGGTCCCAGATGACTACCTTGCGGGACACCTGAAATAGCACGTATAGGCTTAGATGACGAGTGAACAATTTTAACACACTGAACTCTGGCTATCAAATAAGAATGAAACCAAGCCAGATGGCGGAAAAGTTTAAACCTAGCATTTTAAGTTTATTTATTCTAATGTCCTCCATCGGATTCATATAACACGGAACGTATCTATCGTCCTATAAAGGGGTCTATTGTATTTATAAAAATTTAGAAGGAACTTTAGCATTAATTCATTTTCAATTTCAACTTCAACAGAGTAATGTTGTAGGAATTCGGTCATTAGTTTGCGATTCTTGAATGTTTTAATCTTCAGAAGGCAATTCACGTTTAAATACTCTTGAATATTTTCTCAAATGTTTATAAATGGCATTAATCTAAAAAAAAAATTAATCAATAAATCAGATTGTGTTTTTAGTTAAGACATTTTTTATCACTTACTATCTTTATGATACGCCCAGGTTTATTGAAGTGATGGACAGACAATTTATCAAATTAATAATTGTACAAAAAAGATAAAATAAATATTTTTTAGATTATATTTTTATATATTTATTTAGTTATAAAACAAAATTTCGTTTAGAGTCTGTTAAAGGATCGCCATGCAAATTTAAGTTATAGTTAATTCTAAAAATTGAGGACTTCCTTATGCAGTTGTTAAATTAAAATAATTATAATAATAAAATAATATAAATTTCATTTAAAAAATGTAAGAAATTGCATTTTTGAAATTTCCAGAATACAAAAACTGGAGGAGAAAATGCGTGATCCTTTCAGTATTGTGAATGTTGACTGCCTCCTTGATACAGTCACAGCGCTTGTGGCTGACTGCGAACATGATTCGGTTAAGAGGCTTAAGAACATCGAAGCCTACACAAATCGATGTAAGATTTATATAAAAATAATATTAATAAATTTCCTAATCTGACTAAAAATATATATTTTTTTTTCCACAATCAAGATGAGGCCCTAGCTAAAGAAATAATTGAACTTCGGATGAAACCCGAAGATTTCCATGTGATCAAATTAATTGGCCGTGGAGCGTTCGGTGAAGTTCAATTAGTTCGCCATAAATCGACAGCACATGTTTACGCCATGAAACGACTTTCAAAATTTGAAATGATCAAGAGACCGGATTCGGCGTTCTTTTGGGAAGAGCGCCACATTATGGCACATGCTAATTCCGAGTGGATCGTTCAACTACATTATGCCTTTCAAGACTCGAAGTACCTTTATATGGTGATGGATTATATGCCCGGTGGGGATATTGTTAGCCTCATGTCGATGTACGAGATACCTGAAAAGTGGGCGATCTTCTACACGATGGAAGTGGTTCTAGCTTTGGATACTATTCATAATATGGGCTTCGTGCACAGAGATGTAAAACCGGATAATATGCTTCTTGATAAATATGGTCATTTAAAACTAGCTGATTTTGGAACTTGTATGCGAATGGGTCCCGACGGGTTAGTCAAATCGAATAACGCTGTTGGAACACCCGATTATATTAGCCCTGAAGTTCTACAATCGCAAGGCGGAGAAAATGAATATGGTAGAGAATGTGATTGGTGGTCAGTTGGCATTTTCCTCTATGAAATGCTTATCGGTGATACTCCGTTTTATGCCGACAGCTTAGTTGGAACTTATGGAAAAATTATGGATCACAAAAATTCTCTCACTTTCCCATCTGATATTGAGATAAGTGAAAATGCCAAGTCCCTAATTCGAGGCTTTCTAACTGATCGACACCATAGACTTGGAAGAAGTGGAATTGATGAGATTAAGGCACATCAATTTTTCCAGAATGATACTTGGACTTTTGATAATTTAAGAGAATCTGTACCACCAGTTGTACCCGAATTAACTGGAGATGATGATACAAGAAATTTTGAAGAAATCGAAAGGGATGAAACAACACCAGAAGAATTCCCAGTGCCAAAAACATTTGCTGGAAATCATTTGCCATTTATAGGTTTCACATATACCGGAGATTATCAATTACTTTCCAATGATTCTATAGATTCGAAAACAATTCCTAATCATCATCATAGGCCTTCGAATTCTAGTGAAATAAAGCGTCTAGAAGCTTTAATCGAACGTGAGCGAAATAATGTAGATAATCTTGAAAAACAAGAACAGCTCCTACGAACACAATTAGAAATTATTACAAAGCGAGAAGCTGAAGTTCAGCAATTGGCTACCGATTATGAAAAAGAATTAACTATGCTTAAACATAATTATCGTGAAGCACAACGAAAAATTGATCATGAACAGGAGCTGAGACGAAAAACTGAATCAATTTTGGCAGAAACTAAAAAAAGTCTTGATGATGAGCAAAATAAAAGAACACGTGAAATGAATAATAATCAACAGCACAATGATAAGATTAATATGCTAGAAAAACAGATGGCTGAAATGCAGGAGAATCTTAAGAATGAAAATGAAAATAGCCAAAAGCTCAAAAAGCAGACTGCTGAACTTCGTCTTGCGAAAACTGAAGCTGAACAGAAAGTTAATCAATTGCAGGGGGTTCTTGCCAGTCTACAAGAACAGCGAGATACACTGCAGCAAGAAGTTGCTGAGCTTCAAACGCGCCTCGTCCAGGAAAGAAATGCACGGACCCAACTTAAAGAACTCCACAAGGAGCTCGAAAATAAGCTACAAACCGTCAATATTGATTTGGAACGATCAATGGGCAGAGAACAGCAGGCTATCGATGACAATCGATCACTTAATGATAAAGTTTCTGATTTGGAAAAGGCCAATGCTAGTTTAGACTTAGAACTTAAGGCAGCACAAGTCCGATATCAGCAGGAGGTTAAAGCGCATCAAGAAACAGAAAAGAGTCGCCTCCTCAGTCGTGAAGAGGCAAACATGCAGGAGGTTAAAGCCCTGCAGACTAAGCTAAATGAAGAGAAATCTGCTCGTATTAAGGCGGATCATAATTCACAAGAAAAAGAACGACAAATATCAATGCTATCCGTAGATTACAGGCAGATTCAGCAACGGCTCCAAAAACTAGAAGGTGAATGTCGACAGGAAACCGAAAAGGTATTGGCTTTACAGAGTCAACTCGAACAGGAGCATAGCAAGAAAAATTCCCTACTTTCTGAATTGAGTCTGCAAAGTTCTGAAGTTGCTCATCTTAAGGCTCGCGAAAGTCAGCTAGTTAAAGAAGTAGCTCAATTAAGGGAAGCTAAGAGAAAATATGAGGAGGAAATCGTTAAAATAAAGAACGCCCATAATGTTGATATCCTTCAAATGAAAGAGCTGCAAGATCAACTTGAAGCTGAACAGTATTTCTCGAGATTGTATAAAACTCAAAGTAGCGAACTCCGTGAGGAGAACAGTGAGAAATTGCGAAATATCCAAGAATTAGAGGAAGAAAGAGCTTCTCTTAAGCATCAAGTTCAAGTTGCTGTTGCTCGAGCTGATGCTGAGGCTCTAGCACGAACAATTGCTGAAGAAACAGTGGCCGACTTAGAAAAGGAGAAGACAATCAAAGAGTTGGAATTGAAGGAATATATTGCTAAACATCGCAATGAAATTAACGCTAAAGAAGCTGCTCTGGCAGCTCTTAAGGATGCTGAAACAGAAGTTGTAAAGAAACTGAGCCAGAAAGTTACAGAATTCGAAGAACTCCTTCAACAAAATAAGAAATTACAAGAGGAAATTATTCAGAGCAAAGCTGAAAAAGATTCTGAAATTGAAAAGTGGAAAGAGAAATGGAAGACTGATAACTTGCTGAAACAGGCTGCAGTTAATAAGTTAGCAGAAGTTATGAATCGTAAAGATTCTACTCTGCAGGGTAAGTGATATTTGAGATATGTTTAAAAATAATAACTAATTTTAATCATTTTATTTTCAGGCAAACAAAAACGTAAGGTTAGCTCTGCAGCAGACCTCAGGAAGAAAGAAAAAGAAAGCAGAAGGTTGCAGCAAGAGCTCACACAGGAACGTGAGAAATATAGCCAACTTTTGCTCAAGTGCCAGGATCTACAAAGCCAACTTGTCGAAGAGGGAATTGTAAGTAACGATTTTTTAACATTTTCATATTCATGGAATTTGAATAAAAAACAGAATTATCAAAAAATTGGTTATATATTAGGAATTACTTTTTTTTCAATAAATCTAATCTTAATTTATTATTACTCTTAAATTTAATGAATTTTATAAATCTTTTCATTAGGCAAGAACAAAACTTCAAATGGAGATTGATTGCAAAGCAACAGAAATTGAGCAATTACAATCAAAATTGAATGAGACGGCCTCCCTATCGTCAGCTGATAATGACCCAGAAGATAATCAGGTAAAATTAAATTCAACATTTTGTTTTAAATAGCGGAAAGATTAGAAAAATTATTTATTTCCAGGACTCAGTATTCGAGGGTTGGTTGAGTGTGCCAAATAAACAAAACATCAAAAAACATGGGTGGAAACGGCAATTCGTAATTGTTTCGTCGAGAAAAATTATATTTTATAATTCCGAAATAGACAAGCAGAATACGATAGATCCTGTGCTTATTTTAGATTTAAGGTACGTACTTCTATTCTTATTCTAATTATTCCAAATTTTAATATTTTCCTTTTTTGGAAAAATTTAGCAAAGTATTTCATGTGCGTTCCGTCACCCAAGGCGATGTTATTCGCGCCGATGCCAAAGATATTCCACGAATATTTCAGCTATTATATGCTGGAGAAGGGGAAGCTAGAAGACCTGATGAACAACAGAATCAATTAGATATTAGTTCTTTAAGGGGACCTGTTGATGAAAGGCCTGGAACCATCATTTACAAAGGTAAAATATTTTTAGAAAAAATAAAATTGATCTAAATTTGTATTTTTTTTTTTTTTTTTAATAGGCCACGAATTTACTCAAATTACATATCACATGCCAACTGCCTGTGAGGTTTGCCCAAAAATGCTTTGGCATATGTTTAAGCCGCCGGCGGCCTATGAATGTAAAAGGTAAGTTAGAAATAATATACTAAGACAAGATTTTAAAGGTCAATATTTAAGAATTTGTAGACGTTTGATCTGCACAGTAATATAAACCCTTAAATATTTGATTTTTAAATATATCGGCGAATAGCCTATCAGATTCAAAAGTTTCGGTATGGTGCCAAAAATATGGTTATTCTCTTAACTTCATTAAGACAGACCTATAAGTTAACTACATGCAGTTAGACCCATATAAACGACTTTTTATACAAAGGACAAATAATCTACAGACCATATTCTGTGTTGAAATAAAAACATGTTCATAGTTCAAATGAAATATGCGTTTTAAAAAAATAATAAAATGGAACTCTTAACTTATTATATTATTTACCTCATTATATTATTTTTATTTATTTAATTACTTACTAGATGCCGTAATAAAATCCACAAAGAGCATGTAGATAATAATGATCCTATGGCGCCTTGTAAATTGCATCATGATCCGAAAAGCGCTAGAGAGATGCTTTTGCTCGCCTCAAGTCCTGAAGAACAAAATCTCTGGGTCAGCAGGTTATCAAAACGTATCCAGAAAAGTGGATATAAAGCAAATTCATCGTCAAACAACAACAGCACTGGAGATGGTAGCAAAATATCCCCAAGGTGAGTGTTTAAATTTAAAATCATTCGAATTAAGATCAGTTTTTTTTTTTTTTTATTTGTTGGAATTGCTAAGAATACTTTTCTTTCTATTAAAATCTAATTTAACTTATAAAACATTTAAAAAATTTTACACTACTAACACTGTGTTCTAATATTTGCCCTTTTCTTTTACGTGTTAGCAAATGGGTCAGGGTTTTACCTGATGTTGCTTTCGGCACTGACTTGCTAGGTGGGAGCTTGGGAAGGAAAAAATGTGTAAAATGGTATTATTGAAGACATTTTGGTTTATGGAAGATATTGAGTTCCTGGCGACGAATCTAATGCACGCATTTAGAAAAAATATAACCAAATGGAAGTCAGAATGGAGTTTCGAGGCTACAATAAATATAAAGACATATTTTAGTAAGATATGGTTAATCATTTATTATTTTTTCTACAAGAGTTTATTTGCAATTAAATCTATTACTATGAAGACTTGTTTGCATTACTCTTCAGAAACCTAAATATTTGTGTGCTTTCAAGAAACGATAAATTCATTTCATGTATATTTTATTGTGCTTCTGTTATTGTTACTCGTTATACACATAGAAATTCGTTGATATCATTGGGTGCTTTCCAATCATTGAAATTGCAATTCAATAATTTCTTTTGTCATTACTTTTCGTAGCTAGATTTCATTTAATTTCTAAAACCATTACTCCGATGGCTATAAAGTTATCACATTCATCGTATTAAAGAATTCATATCATATAATACTTGAAATATCCACAAATTGCTTGATTTTGTAAAAAGTGATCTTTTTCTATTTGTTTAGGAAAATTAAAATTTATTTAATATCTATTGAAATAAAGCAAAATCAACGACACAATTCAATAAATATTTAAAATCGGATGATAACCTGTTTCTTAACTATAAGAATAGCTAGGAATCCGCTTTTGATCGTTAAGTACAAAAACAGCAGACACAACTCTTTTAATTGTGAGGAGAAAAAAAGCTTTTTTTTAATGTATCCTACAGATTCAGCAAAGAATCAAAAAAAATCAAACATTGCACTTCAAAAAACGGTTTGATTTTCTAAAAGAAGTTTGCACTTTTTAAAATACCCTTCGACAATTTTCAGAGTTGTTTCGAAAGCCAGTAATAATATTTGGTGTGTGAATATGACTCCACCCTTTTTTGTTAAAATAAAACACCATTGCTTTCTTAGAAACTTAAAGAAAAGTTTATTCAAAGTATGCTCCATCGGCAGCTACAACCTTCGCCCATCTTTCAGGTAATTTACGTATTCCTTGCATGAAGAAATCCTTGTCTTTTGATCTGATCCAATTATCAATCCAAATTTTAATACTTTCGTAGGAAGTGAGCAGTTCTCTCGTAAGATCTGACCGCATTGTTCGGAATAAGTGATAATCCGAAGAAGCTATGTCTGGCGAATATGGCGGGTGGAGTAGCACTTCCCAGTCCTGTCCATCTAAATATCTTTTCACGACTTGTGCAGTATGCGGTTTGGCATTATCCTGTTGAAGAATTAATTTACTGTGCCTATTCATCCATTTTGGTCGTTTTTCTTCTATGGCTCCTTTCAAACGCATTAGTTTTCGTCGATAAACTTCTTCATTAATAGTTTGAGAGGGTTCGAGCAATTCATAATAAACAACACCTCTCTGATCCCACCAAATGCAGAGCATCCCCTTGTCACAGTGAATATTTCTCTTTGGCTGTGATAGGCCGAGTTCACTTGGCTTCACCCAAGATTTTTTACGTTTAGGATTCTCATAATATATCCATTTTTCATCTTCTGTGATTATTCGATGCAAAAATCAGTAGCATTTCACAAATTGTTTTTCGAAGTTCGATGTCTCTTTCTTTCAATTCATATGGAACCCAGTTACCAATTTTTTGAACCATTCCCATTGCTTTTAAACGCTTTGCAACAGTTGATCGTTCAACATTTAATGCTGCAGCCAATTCTGATTGAGTGTGGCAAGAATCCTCTGCCAATAATGCTTCCAATTCAGAATCTTCTAGTTTTTTTGGAAGTTTTCCATGTTCTGTGTCCTCAGTGCCAAAATCATTATTTTGAAAACGTCGAAACCATTCCTTACAAGTTGTATTAGATGGATCAT
The DNA here is from genome assembly GCA_949715965.1 of Dysmachus trigonus. Classification (NCBI taxonomy): domain Eukaryota; kingdom Metazoa; phylum Arthropoda; class Insecta; order Diptera; family Asilidae; genus Dysmachus; species Dysmachus trigonus. The sequence goes on from OX454323.1 coordinate 70,162,359, forward strand.
GCTCACCGTAAATCTCCACAAGCAAACGATGAGTTTCCGCTGCACTTTTTTTTGCAATAAAATAGTGTAATAGCACCCGTAAATGATGTTTACTTGGAACGAAAACCAACATTTTCAGAGAGGTAAAAGCATTTGTTGCTAATATTTCAACCAAATGTCATGTAGTGCGTTTGACAGCTGACATAATATAATATCGAACACAAGTGTTGCCATTTATTAGTACACGTAAGCAATACTAAAAATGACATCACACCCAATAAATGAGCAGGAAACCAATAAAATAAGTATTAAATTTTAGAAATGGTACGATTTTCTCTCTGTTCGTTCTGAAAATATCCTTCGGAAAATAGATATCATATTTTAACCGATAAATATTGCTTTGTAGGGAAGTTTTTGAAGAGGTAATAGTTACGTTATATAATTTCTTCTAATATCGTAATATGCTTCCAATTTTAAACGTTTTAAATAAATTTTACACGTCATGAAGAAAGGGCAATATATCGTGTTATTAATACAAACAATTAATTCAGCAATTCCAACAAATTTAGATTTAAGTAATATATTAAAATACAATTGTAACTAACTTCTTAACCCTTCATCCGATCTAATAAGTAACAAATCATTTCTATTTTCAAATAAATCAACGCTTGAACAATTTATGGAATTAACCAATGCCTCTAAAATGGATTAAAATGGACATGGATAAATTTTTAAAAAAAAATATATATAACAAAAAAAAAATGTGGGATCAGTCAATCAACTCGATCCAACTACAAGCCATTCTCAGTCAATGTACAAAGATCAGCAACACTTCCAGCCAACGCATCATTGAAGCAGCAATGATTTTTACCTAGTTACGGAAATAAGAAGGGATTTTTACTGATTTTTTTACGTAGATAGATAGTTTTTTTTTAAAGAAACGCAATAGCAATCCACACGAAAGTGCTTAAACCGAGAAGTTTTCAATAGAAATCAGAGCCTATCACCTCTCGCCGCTGTTCAATCTCCTTTTATATATAAATTTTTTTTTTTTTAATTTTCGTTTATGTTACATCTGTCTGTATTATTATTATTTAACTAGTATTTATTTTAAAACTGAGTAAGATATAAAGGTGAAGATTTTTTTATTATTTCCACAAACGTATCCGTTTGTATTTTATATAACTTTTATTTTAACTTTTATTATGAGGCGTTTAAACATCCAAATATTATTCCTACTATTATCTCTTTTGTATTTGTTTTATTTTTTTATTATTATTATTTTTATTTTCCTCGAATGGTACACAGGTATTTTAATGAAGAGAAAGTATTGAACTGCTTTGTGATTACACTAAAAAAAAAAATAAATCAAAACTTTATTTATAGATAGGTATTTTTTAAGGATTTCACATTTCCAAAAGATAGGCTTAGGCAACATCAGAAGTATTTTTACAATAAAACTATTTATTAAAACAAACATTCAACATATTTGGAGTGTCCACAGCGATTTAATTAGATAAATTTTCGGTCAGATATTTTTCTTGCCTTAGTAAAAAGACAATTAATGCTGGCCTTTTTACACTAGATTCCATATAATTTTCGGACGTGTTTTATTCCCTTTTTCTATAATAATACCTATTTCCTTTCAAGTCCAGGTAATATCTATTGACTTTTCTTATATCTGTTGAAGTTTTATCACATGTTTTTACATTTATAACATATTTAAAGCTATAAAAAAAAAATTCAAATTAGTCCAATCTATTAAAAAATTATCCGTAAAATGTTTTTTCGAAATGTACAATTCATTAATAAGTACAATTACAAAATTATTACATTAATACTGTTTTTTGTATAAAAACGATTATAACATTTTAATGCAGACCGCTTCGTTGATGATGACAAATATGAATTTCAAGTGACAAAAGAGTTTTAATCATGTCATTTTTATAAATATGAATTTTTTTATTTTAATTAAATGAATGCAATTTGTTTGAAAGAAATATTCTACCCGATTATGAGATTTCGTACTCTAGAGATTAAAAATTCGTATTTAATTATCTGAACCCTCCCCGTAAATGTATGAGAAAAATATCGCTTTTTAAAATGTGAAATGCTGTTCGGAAATGAAAATAATTTACCCTCCAAAGAAAATAAGAATATTCTTTTTTTTTTTAATTTATTACTTTAAGTATTATTCTATTTACCAACAATTTATTATATAAAAATTCAGTTTTTCAAGATAGAAAATTTCATCAGAAAGGGACAGCTTTCAGAAAATAATAAAAATTTTTTAAAAAGACCATCATCTAAGTTTGCTTTTTTTCCAATATATAATTTTATCTCGTATCTATAGCTTATCAAAATTTCCTGGGCTTTATGTATAAATGAAGCAATTGCTGAATCTTGAAAGGAAATAAATATCCGAAATGCGTAACATTCGCTCAATCATTCATCACTTTTAATATCTGCTATTTAGAAAAAAAAACACAAACCCTTTTATTGCTAATAAATTCCCTGCTTGGCAGCTATAATGTAAAAACAAGGACGTGCCAAAAAACCCTTGACTCCTTAGAAGTTCAACACTTATCAAATTGTGTTATTTCTATTTAAAAACGCACTCGCGAAGTGTGATTTTGCAAAATATTAACCAAAAATCGTATACTTCTTCAGTAGCACACAAAAACTAATATATAAATGTGAACCTTAACATAAAAGTATGCCTTATTTAACACTTACTACGATTAGCATGTGCATGAACAGCTAGCTCCTCTTAATTGCCTTTTAATTGTTAAGACTGCAACGTTTAAAAAATTTTAATAAATTTAATAGGTAAAATTTCGGAATGAAAATAGTAATAGTTAACAATTATTCGTTTCATGTTTCTTTCATTCGTAAAACAAAAAAGCAATCAATAACACAAACAAAACGAACCTTTTTTTTTTAAATAAAAAACTAGTGTAAAATCTAAATATTTGTTACTTTCACAGGGATAAATAATGGTTAATTTTTATTTAAATAAATATATAAAAAACAAAAAAGAGAAAAATCCTAACGATTGCCACAAGATGGGGGGCAGTTATGCGGTTTTACAAAATGGCTTCTAATAGAACCGTTACTTAGTCAAAAGTGCTAGCAATTTCCAAAGTTCAACATTCCTTTCGGATGATGAGTGTACACCAGAATCCAATTATTAATGGCAATCAAAAGAATCGCTAAAATCAACACAAAGTATTGTAAAAGAAAAGAAAAGGAATGCGTAGAAAGTGCCTTTGCAGCATCCTAAAAGTAAAAAAAAAAAAACAAACATAAAATCAAATGAATTAAAAACAAAGCTCTACAAAAATAAATAAGCAATCGTGAGCTCGCTGAGAGTGCAACAATAAATGCGACAAAGTAGATAAAAATGTGTGTGAATGTGTTGTGTAAATTTTATTGTATTTAATGTTTATTATTATTATTATTACTATTGTTAGTTTATTACACAGTTTAACGATAAATTTAGGTTACATATCACTATGCATGGTTGCGATAGTCTAAAAACCTAATCCTCCTGTATATCTCGTCCCTCCCTAGGCGTAAGGCGACGTTGAGTACTTTGTTTTTATTTTAATTATTATTATTATTATTATTACTATTGCCGATTACGAGGATTTTTATGAATTTTAATAGATTTTAGAAATTTGTAAATATCTCATTAATAAAACAGTTTTTTTATAACTTTAAAATAATGGGCATTTTTAATTAAAAACTTCTTACCTCTTCAAATTGGACTATTGTTCTGATTTGACTTTCATCGGGGTTAACGACTTACAGAATTTTATTTAACTTCACATGTTTTTATAATGTCCCTGAGTTCGGGAATTCAATTTTTGCAGTCGACCGACGCCGCAATTCAGCGATTACTTTTTTAAAGCTGAATTAAGCAGCTTACTACAGGAAATGAAGCAGCTCAGATCAACTGAAGGTAAGAAAGTGAGTTTCTTAAATACGGCCTCTAGAGCTAGTTTCTTCGCGTGAAGTAATGTGGTTTACTTAATTAAAAAGACAAATGGAAAAAAATCCGAGATAAATTAAATTTTCTACGATTTTTAGCTATTTTTCTGTTAAGCAGCTCAGGCCAACTGAAGGCAAAAAAAAAAAAAAAATGATTATCTAAAAAAGGGCCTCTAGAGCTAGTTTTTTTTTGCGTAAAGTATCGCGGCTTAGCTTAATTAAGCAAACAAATGCAAAAATCCGAGATGAAATCCTTTGCTGAAAAATCCGCAATCCCATTTTTTTTACTTATCTATGCCTTTTGCGTATAAATAAATAAAAAAAATAAAAAATTTATCACTTCGCTTAATTGCGGACCCGAATCTTATAAAAATTGGGAAAGATCTGAAAAATGCCTCCGCACGCAGGGATTCGAACCCGTGACCACTGAATCACAAGCCCGAGTGTTCACCACTACACCGGCTGCTGCTTCAGGAAAGTCCTAAAATGAATGGGATTTAGAGCCGCGTGAAAATTTTTGTATACTATTATTTTGTAAACGCTTGGCCATCTGAATTTGTACGAAATCGGTGATGACGACTAGGTGCCTTCTCCTTGTTAGTGAAAAATGATTGTATCGAGATTAAACAAAAAGCTTTTTGAAGCTTGAACCGAGCTACGGTTTTCAGAATTTCTCGGGGGATTTTTAGATAATTCAAAAAAATGCCAAATTAAAAAAATAAATAGTCCAAAAAATTCACACGTGTTCTCTGATTCTTTTAGAAACCGTTTTTAAATTTACTGTGCGGTCATTAGTTGCTAAGATCATAGACAAAAGGATCCTTTTTCATAAAAAGTTGGCAAAAAAGAGAGAATTTGAAAAAACCAAATTAAAGCTGACCTTTGCATAAGTTTAACTGAAAACAAAATTTTCCAAATAAATTTAACAAAAATAAAGAAAAGAAAAAAAATTGAAACATTTTGTCTTGCGTTATTTCTTATGATTGCACGAAAACCGTAGCTTGAAAAAATGTTTCGCCAAAAGATCTTAAAACCAGAAACTTCAAGCTTTTTGTTTAATCTCGATCATAATCATTTTTCACTAACATAGAGCTCTTAAAAAACTGGCAAACAATTTTTTAATAAATTTCTTGCTCTCTTAATTTTTTTGAGTAGTGTATAAAACAAGTGAAAGAAAAACACATAATAAATTAATTGGTTTTATAAATTTTATTTGCAACATAAAAACCTACAAGAGTAAATCCAATGACTTTCATTTTTCATTTTTTTTATCTTACACTATATTGTAAAAGGACACAAATATTAAACGTAATATAAACAAGGTCAGCTCTTTAACCAATAGTCTCGGAAATAAATTTCTTGCATAATCAAGCACAATAAATTACCTAATATATAATAATTATGTAGCTGTAGCGAATCTGTTCAATATTTCTTATTGTTACAATAATTTTATGTTTGCTTGTAAACACTACTCACAATCAGTTACTTTCGTTCTCATTCTCTTTTTTTTCTATTTTGATAGTATTTCTTTGGACTTTACATGTTAAATATATTTTTTTTTTATTATATATATTTTTCTTTGTTTTTAATTTGATCCTCTTTATCATTTTCCCTTTTGTTAATAAGGTTGTTTTTTGTTCATATATTGTTAAATTATATTCATCGAAAGATTTGAGAAAATAAATTCTAAAAGAAAAGAATTTTCGTTTATTTCCCTTCCAGAACTAACATTGTTTTTACATACGTAAAAAATTATGTCGTATAAAAATATTTTATTTAAAAATATTTCATTTGTATTCTTTCTCTTCTCGATTTTATCTCATTGTTTTCCTTTCCATTTCTTTTAATTTTTTCTTTTCGTTTCTTTAAATAGTGCGTGCATTTCGAAAATAATGAACTTATGTTTTAATTGATTTTGGTTAATTGTTGGTATATTTGAATCGGTTTTCTGTAGTACAGATATTTGGAAAGTATAGTTTTTGAAAAGATTAAAAGGTGATGAGCAGTGGAATTCAGTAAGGTAAGTTAGTTGTTGTGGTTTACTCCTGAAAGCTGTGATTAAAAGGACTTTTAATAAACCCGTCGTTCTAAAGTACGAAATTAACGTTCATCGTTCATAGCTGAACATTTCAAGAGCTGTTTCTTATCCTGAAAATTTTAAATCGAATTATGAAAACTGGCACAGCCTGGACTTACCTATTTAATTAAAAATTTTATATTGTACAACAGGGGCCTTATTCACAACTATTATTCGGGATTATGTCTTTTAATTATTTTAGACTTAACCCATAAAAATAGACTATTTTTGTAGGTTAGGTGCACGTTTCTACATTTTAAAATAGAATAAAAGTACCAAATGGTCAAAAAACCACAAAAAAACAACCGAAACACACGTCGAATGGTTTCATACGAAAATCGGACGAAATCTTGACGAATATCGAATTCATGGAATCCCATGACCGATATCGAACTCGGTCCCAGTGTTCCATTTAGTCTGTAAATATTAGCAATAGCAAAGGCTACAAGGTTTGTGCAGAGTTTCAATTTTAAATTCTTGATTTTGATCTTTAACCCGGCGTCGATGACGTGAAAATAATTACGCGGATAATGACGCCGGGTCACCGTGACCCGAATTTTATCGATGTTTTGTACCAAAACTGAAAGGGTTATCTTGATTTTGAAAATTATTTATTATTTAAGGGTTCTTAGTGCATAAAAAAATAAATAAATAATACCAATACATTTTACAAATAAAATGTTTATTATTTTAGTCAAAAACACATGCAAAAAAATACGGCCGTTTTAAATCGCCTCGGGTCATTATGACCCAGCGTCATCGACGCCGGGTTAAATGGAGATGGATTATTTTAATTTCTGTAGTCGACTTCTCAATTCAGCTTAACGAAAGCAATAGCTGAATTGAGCGGTCAATTGCAGAAACTATAGTTGTTGAACACGGTGTTTAAATAAAGACTGAGTTCAATCATTAGACTTGCTGGACAGCTTATCGCTTTGAAGCTCTCTGTTCAAGAATTCAATATCTCGTAAGAAATGCTGAATTCAGCGTATTCTTTTCTGAAGCTGAATTTAAAGACTCGAATTCAAAAGACGTTTTGAATAAAAAAAAATCACTTCAGAGCTAAAATATAGGAATATTTTTATGTTGTTGATTGATACACTATTTAATCTAATATTCCATATTACAAAAAACCGATACAAATATTTATATAATAAACCTCATATCTTTTATAATCTTAATGGTTACATAATTGAAGGCGTTCCAGTATAATGCATGAAATTTCTTGTTTTATTTTTTATTTATCAATGTGTAATGTTCAGTTGACATTTCGCTCTATAGTCCCAATATTGCCCCATTCGCTATTACGATCCGATCGGCATCTTTTCTGGCCCTAAACTCAGTAACTCACTACATTACAAATACATTTTATACAAGATCTTTTTTTTTTGTTTTTGTCCGACAAACTCGGCCTATAACACTCACATTTTGATATCTTGAAATTGAAACATCTTTTTGTATATATCTATGATTTGCATATTTTGCAATAAGAGTACCTCAAGCAAAAAAAACGATCTTAAACTTCATGTAAATTGTTCACACAAATTGTTTTTTTATTTTCATATTTATAATAATAAAAAAAATGTTTTTGGTAAAATCTTGTAATTTACTCACGTTGCAATTTTTGGCTCCAAATATTTAATTTTTTTTTTGGTATGTATTTTATTTTTTGTTTTCTCCACAAAAATTTGCAAATATATTATAAGAGTTATTAACGATAATATTTAAGTAAACGTTGCCGCGTTTTTTAAAATGCTCTTTTGCGTCTTTATGTTTTTCTATACGATTTTAAACAAGAATTTCTCTTCTAGTACAGGTATAAAGATGCATAAATTCTGTTCTGAGCGGCATTCGGCAGTGCAATGTTCATCACATTAAAGTATATAAAATGTAAAGATCGAATCCCGTTTTTTTTTTAAATTTTAATTCATTATACATTTTTTTCTCTAAAATTTAAACTTTTTCTTTAAGACGTTTTATACTAGAAGAAAGTGTGTTCTGACGATGGAATGAATCAATAAATGTCTTTTTGGGCTTTTTTTTTTATATATATACCTAGCAGACTGTCTGATTATACTTATCATTAGATGGTTGGTTTTTTTTCTTTTTTCTTCGATACTAGCTTAGCCATAAAAACTATTCTTATCGTAACAGAGATAAAAACATTAAATTCACTAATTTATGTAAGCTCGTAGATTAAGGTTAAATTATATTTATAGAGATTGATCACTGGATGAATACCAAACAGAAGGATATTTTATTTGAGAGTATATTTAATTTATGAAACTCTGAATGTAAACTTTTCCTAGTTATGGTATACAACCAGTTTTCCATGCGAAACAATCATACATCAAACAAATAGAACAATTGCATTATAATTGTCTTATAAATCTTAAAACAGTTTTATAAGGGTGGTCAAAAGTTTTGCGTAGATTGTACAAAATTTTCAATATTCAAAGAAAAATTGGTATTTTATTTTGGTAATATTTTTATCAATGAGCATAACGTTTAAATGAATCGACCAATTTTTATTAAATTTCTTACAGAAGTGCTCTAAAGTATTGTCTAGGTAAATTATTTAAATTAAGCTTTTACGTTTCTACGAGGGGTGATCCAAAAGTAATGATAATCGGATATTTGTAGAGCACATAAAAATATGAAAAAATTTTTTTTTTGCTTCCTCATATATCTATTAGGTCAGCATAAAAAAATCATATAAATAGGCCACGATTCCTCGGAGGTACATTCATTTGAATACGAACAGTCGGAGAGAAAACATCAAAATGGAGAAAAACGAAATCATAGCTGTCATCAAGTACCTCTGTTTGAAAAAAATGTCTACCAAAAACATACACAGCGACCTAATGGAAACATTGGGGGACTCTGCTCCTCCATATTCCACAGTTGCGCGCTGGGCAAAGCTGGGTAGAACATCCACAGAAGATGAACATCGCGAGGGACGCCCATCCACGTCCCTCACTGCAGACAACGTGAAAAAAGTCGAAGATGTCGTGTTGGCAGATCGAAAAGTGACCATAAGGCATGTAGCTGAGGTCACAGGGATCTCATATGGCAGTGTTCAAAGAATCTTTGCGAACGAACTGCATATGAAAAAGGTCTCTGCGCGTTGGGTGCCGAGAATGTTAACCGACGAGCAAAAGAAAAAACGAGTCGACATTTCGAGGGTGAATCTCGAAAAGTTGCAAGCAGATCAGGAAAATTTTTTGTCTCGTTTCGTGACCATGAACGAGACCTGGATCCACCATTTTGATCCGGAAACCAAACAGCAGTCAATGACTTGGAAACGAGCCTCTTCCTCGACGCCAAGTTCGGCAGGAAAGGTTATGGGGTCCATTTTTTGGGACGCTGAAGGAATTATTATGGTGGAATACTTGGAAAAGGGAACCTTAGGGCTCTTACTACGCAAACCAGATAAGAAGATTGCGGGAGGCCATCAAGGAAAAAAGACGAGGCAAACTGCGAGCTGGAGTGTTGTTTCACCAAGACAACGCACCGGCTCACAAAGCCGCCGTCGCGATGACTGCCATTCAAGAAACGGGATTCGAATTGCTTGAACACCCACCCTATTCGCCAGACCTGGCTCCCAGTGAATTTTACCTCTTTCCTCGGCTCAAGGAACACCTCCGAGGCAAAAAATTTGACTACGACAGCGAGGTGATGACTGCTGTAGAGGCGTTTTTGGAGGGTCAAGGCAAAGAATTTTTTTCAAAGGGAATTATGGGTTTAGAAAAAAGATGGACTAAATGTATTGACTTCCTAGGAGACTATGTAGAGAAATAAATTTTTTTTTTAACTAAAATTCCCTTATTTCATATTAATTATCATTACTTTTGGATCACCCGTCTTATGTCATCGGGTCAAAAAAAATTTATAATGGTATGAAAAAAATTTCATTCGTCCTCGGACCAAATTTTCATTAAAAACTCATTCAAAGAGAATAAAATATAAATTTTAAATATAAATCTACGCAAAATCTCCGAAGCCCCTATGAAACTAAAAAATGTGAAAAAAACGATTCGTTAACATCTCCGAACCGAAATATTCCTTAGTAACAATAGAGTTCATTAAAATAGTTAATAAATAGTGGCAAAATATTCACAAAAGGGCGAACCGAATTTTTTTTAATAAAAAAATGCAACAATAAAAGCACTTGACGCCTTTTCAGCAATTACTTAGAATACGAAGACGAATAGATTCTAGAATACTTTCACAATATAAGAGATTAATTGTTAATTACATTAAAGGCAAGAAATATTTAGAAATTCATCTTGTTTTTTCTTTTTTTTTCTTTTCTTTTTTGTACAGAATATTTTTCTTCTTATGTGCAATTCTTATACTCAACATTAAATTTAATATTTAATATTTTTTTCATTTGTTTGCTACTCAGTTTTGTCTCTTATCTATGTACGCATTAGCCTGTGATGAGATGTACGATATACAAAGTCGTTTTACACGTCCAATTTCTCCATTTATTTATTTTTTATTTAAACTCTATTGTTGATTAACTTTAAAATTCTTAGTTACATTATATTATAATGAAGTTCCCATTTAGTTAACCACTTAAAGCGAACAGTTTTTTATATACAACAGATTCCTCCATATTTTTTTTTATATAGTGAATTTTTTAAGGTCACCTATTTTAGCGGAGTTACTGCATTGAGATTCTTTTCCTGCTTAATTATTATAGAAATTTACAATTTTTATCCATCCTTTTGTAGGTTTATCCATTTTACAAGGTCTCAGTTACCAACTAATCCTTCTTTTAGGTCCATATTTTTGTTTTATTATGAATTATAATTGATAGTTTGGTAAAATTTTTAAATATTTTCTTTTCATGTACAATAAGAAGGTACCTTTAATTTTGTATATAATATTTCATTTCATTTTTTGCTTTAATTCCCCACGAATGGGTATAATTTAAGTAGTAGGCCCCAAATATTTAATTGAAATTTTTTTTGTTTCATCTCTTGTATCTTTGTATTTATCGTTTTTAATAATAATAATAATTTATAACATTATCAAGCTAAGGAGGTAAAAAAGCTAGACTAGAGGTTAAGTGTTGTAAAAGTACACAAATTAAATATGTTATATATATTTTTTTTTTTGTATTATGTTTAGCTTTATCGTTCCCTTTTTTTCTTTTTTTGCTAATCATTCGTTCTAAATTTTTTTTTTCCTACGTTTCATTTTGTTAGTCCTAGCAAACCCTGTATTTTTTTTTCTTTGCAAGCGTTCTAAGGGAAAAATTGTACAAATAAATTAAAGGCGTTTTGTTTTGGCAATTAAATTTTTTGAATTATTTTAAACAGGAAAAAATTATTTTTTCTGTTGTGCGTCTAATTGGAGAAATTATGTTTGTTGTTTTTTTTTTTAATAAATGCGTCAAATTATTTTTGCTAGGAAAATTTTAGCACGTTTTGATAGGAAAAAATTAAAAATTTGTAAAAATATGTAGTTTATACAAAAAAACATACGAATATAGAAAGTAGTACTTAAAATAATTAGTATAGCGTAAAATATCGCATATCGAATTTAAATAAAATTCCGTCTTGTAGTTTTTGTATGATGCGGGCACAAACAGACAAACAGAATTTAATCCGCCAATTCGAATTTCCAATTTTTGATAATGAATTCCTTGAAATGGCAGTTGAGCTTTAGACATTTTGGTCGCCATATTGGATTCGCCATTTTGAAGTTCAAAATTTTGGTAGTCGATTCGAAATCAGTGCCCTCGAGAAACCCCAAGTACCAATTTGTATGTTAATCCTATGAATTTTAACACTAGAAATACCAAAGCTTTTTACAGCATTCAAATTTCCTATATAAACCGGTCAAAATGACAGGTTTTGTATATCTAGTGTTCAAATTGTTGGTAGCCATCTTGGATGCGTCCTTTTGAGATCCTATATTTAATTAGAGCAAATAATGTCCTAATTATTAGTCCAGGACATAAGCTATGTATAATTATGCCTAGTTTCCTTAAAATCCATCCACACGATTTTGTGTGATGCAGGCACAGGCACGATTCGGTTGGGGTTTTATTATATAACATGATAATTCTAATTGGAGACGATGACCAAGGCTCTAAGGTGTAAAACCTTGTGTAGACATTACTATCTTCTCCGATAGCTAAGCGAGCATCTCGTCGATACTAGTTAAATAGTACTTTGATACCCTCCAACGTCTAGCGACGTCCAATAGGGTTACTCTCTGTTGGGTACTAGGACTCTCCGACGTTGAGGGAAATGAGGTTGCTGATGTACTACTTAGGGAAAGTTCATCATCTCAATTCAAGGGTTATGAGACCTTTTGCACCATGATAGAAGAATAGGCTAGAAATCTACAGTACAGGTACTGTGAAAATTCCCCTGGGATCCGACAAGCTAAAGACCTTATCAGACCCTATGCCTACACTAAAATCAACGCTCTGAGAAAAGCAGAATTCAGATTGTTGGTAGGCTATCTAATTGGCCACCATGGGCTAAGATACCACCTACATAAAATAGGTCTGTCTTCTGTGTCTTGAAGACGATGAAATAACATCACACATCTTGTGGGCTTGTCCTGCTTTAGCACGGTTAAGGGGGGAAATAGGTGTAGGACGGCGTATTTTTAGTAATTTTCATGAATTTTTTTTAAAACATAAGAAATATATATACTTATTTTATTTATTAATAAATTGAAAATTAATATTTTTTTAAGGAATGTGAAAATTTAGTATGATTTTTTACCATTTTCAATTAAAAAAAATAGTTAAAATAAAGATATTTTTAAGTATTGAGGTTCAAATAGAGCGTATTTATATAAAGAAACTATGTGCTGAGTTTGACAACGATTGATCAAAAACTGTAGTAGCTACAGTGTACACAAATTTGAAAAATGTAGTTTCGAGAAAAATGTGTTTAAAAACTCACTAACTCACTAGCTTATAACTTTTAAACAGCGTGGAATTTTGTTTTGAAATTTTCAGAATATATTTTTGAATAGTTCTACAATCGATTTATGAAAAATAAAAAAATAATTGAATTTTCTGAAGCCTCTACACATGTTTCCTCCCTTAAGAAGAAAGATTTTTAGTCAAGAGTTTTTGGACTAGGCTGAAGTTCGCTCATCTTCTGTTAAAGACTTTCTGGCATTCCTTAGGGTAGCAGACCGTCTTTTACTCTTAAAAGGGGCTTCGACACAAAAGACCTTTCGGTCCCAGTAAAGTTTTAAGTTTTTTTTGTCCCCAATTATCACTTTATTATACAGAGTGATCCAAAAGTATGGAAACGGCTAAATAACTTTCGAGGAATGCATTTTGGAGAAAAAAGTTTTAGACAAAAGTCTTAGGAATTTTCCCTGGCTATTCAATGGTGGCCGTAGATTTGACCTTGACCTTGAAGGTAATTTCAGGCTCATGTTGACTTTTTTAAATTGGAACCCATATTTTTGACCACAGAAATGAAGAGAGCGGAAAATTTTACGTCCGACTATGATCTTAACCATGACCTCGAAGGTCATATCAAGGTCAATATGGCTCTTTAAAAGGGAACCAGATTTGTAAAGAGTGGAAGTTTTACGTCCGAATGTGACCTAGACCACAACCTTGATCTTGGCCATGGCGAATACAAAGAACACACTCCTGGAAAATTTTGTCGCAAAATCCCTAAAAATAGAGGTCTCTTTGCTTTAAGAACACATGCTAAATCCTTGCCTTAAACATCTGACTAATGCACCATTTTTAAACTAAGATTAAAGTCGCCAGAATTACGATAGAAACGCAATTTATGTCCGTAAGCGATAAGAGATTTTATATAAACGAAAGAAAAATATTTAAAAAAAAGTTAAGAGGAAGTAAATATTTGTGGGTGCTTTAATAAAATTAGGTTTTTAATCATTTACGCAGTACACTATCAGAAACCAACAAAAATTATAAATAAAACAATATTTTAATTACCTTCAAAGGCACGATAACCTGCGAGTTTCTGTTATCTGTAATAATTCTAAGAAACTCTGTTGAAACTGCATTAAAGTCGCATTATCATCATTCAACGTCCGACCGTTTTAATGCACATAATGAGTTATCGGTTTATTTGGGTCAAATCGTGTGAAGCCCCTTTTACTTGAAAGTATATTTTTTATTTTTGAGCAGCAGCTACAAGAAAAATTTACATCCACGAGGGATTCCCCAGAGAATGAGTTGTTCGAAAAGACAAGAGATAAGAGAATATTAAAGTATAAATGGATCTTCACAACTTTTACTCATCACAGTTTCTGCCAGTCGCTTACAATTGAAAGGAAGAAATTTAAATAAGTTAAACAAAGATGAAACTTTTCGCTGTTCTATTCTGCTTTGTTTTGGGTAAGTGACCATTTCTAAAAGATCCGTCTTATTTTTAATTCGGTTTATATATTTTCGAGGAACTTTTACATTCCCTAAGGGATATCCTAAATCTGTTCCTTTTATTTAAATCTCGGATGACAAGGGATCACCAAAAGTTATAAGTTAATAAAAATTTCCTTTTGTGGAAATATTGTAAATTGATTAAATTTTTGAGACCTCTTTTGGGACCTATATTTTATGTCTCTTTCGAACTTTTATGCATGAATTTTTTGTTTTTAGTTTAATAACCAGTTTTTCTGATGAAAAGTATAAGATTAATAATGTTTTTCTTCTTCTAGCTCTTTTTAGTGCCTCTGCACAGTACACCTATTGTGGAGAAATTTGTCGGGATTCATCGCGTATTGTTTGTGGATATAATCAAATATGCCACGATTACTTCACGAGCCCTTGCGAGATGAAGAAGCGAAATTGCGACAAGAATGAGAGTAAGATTATAATTTTGTTTTATTTTAATTTATTATTTATTTTCTCATTCTAATTTCTTTAAAGGATTCAATGAAGTCGGATTAGCGGCCTGTTTAATGTCGAGAAACAAATGCAGATAAAGCTGCTGTTAATCAATAATCTCATTAGTATTAAAATCTGTAGATTTTAGAAGACTGGAAGATATTTGTTTTTGTTAAAAAATTTAAAAGTATTTGTTGTACAACGAATTAGATAATTAAATAAAAAAAATTAGGATTTTAAACAGATTTTTTAATACTTTCCCTGAAGGGAGGTTTTGTCATTACTCAAACTTAGCGTTTCTTTTGAAAATCAAAATTCTCTGTCTCAGCCAGGGCTGTAAAATATTGCATTACTTTGGAATGCATTAACGTAGGCATTACCATTACAAGTAATGCAATTTAAAGATGATTACCAGTACCATTACTAATAATGGTAATGCAAGAAAATCGAATTACCATTACAGTTACTGGTATTGGTACTTCACCACTACTGTAATCACATGAGCATTACTTAGCATTATTTGGCATTACTAGCATTACTCGGGATTACGTAGCATTACATGGCAGTACTTTGCATTACTCAGACTTTTATAGCATTACTCATAATAAGAAATGCCAATTTGAAAGTATTTTTTTTTTACAATTTGGTAATAAAATCTTAGATTTATTTATTTTAATATTCATTAACACATGTTTATTATAATAATTTTGAGTAAGGCTGAGTGCTACTACTATACTGAGTAGTAAGTAGTGCTGGTAATGGTAATGTTAAATAATGCTCATGTGAGTAAGTAATGCTAGTAATGGCGAGTAATGCTCATGTGATTACAGTAATGGTGAAGTACCAGTCCAGTAACTGTAATGGTAATTCGGTTTTCTTGTATTACCATTACTAGTAATGGTACTGGCATATTACTGGTAATGCCATTTTTTACAGCTCTGGCTCAGCTAGATCCCATGCAATATTATAACAAGCCGAGCTGGTAAATTCGCCCTGATTACTGATTCAAAACATAATAAAGAGTTCCCGAATAGGCAAGGCTACTGGCCTAGATGGTATACTCAACATAGGTTTGAAATGTCTACCAAAGGGCGGTCTTGTATATCTTACATTTATTATAAACTCTTGCCTTAAGCTCCAATACTACCCTATAACATGGAAAATAGCCAAAGTAGTCCCAATATTAAAACCTTGAAAACCAACAGTTGATCCATCTAGCTATTAGCTGATTAAGGAATTTTGTTAAAATATTCCCAATCGACCTTTGATTCATTATGGCATGATGTTTTATTATACAAAATGATAGCCTTTGGCCTTCCCATCCATATTACACGCTTGGTTTGCAGTTTCCTACGTAATCGTCAGTACAGAGTACATATTTCCTCTGAATCTTCCACAAACAGAAATATTCTAGTAGGAGTCCCTCAGGGATCTGCATTAGGACCAGTTTTATTTAATATATATACAGCTGATTTCCCAACTTGCTGTTCATCTATTTTTGCTGACGACACAGCTCTATTTTTACCACCAATGAAGATGCTTCCTGCATTTGTGCCAACCTATAGAGAGTCCTCGAGGTTCTCTATGGATATTTTCATAAATGGAAGATTAAAATTAATTTGGAAAATAAGCGACGTTTTACAATTTCATTTAAAATTTCGAAATTTATATGTTTTAATTTAGTGGTCTTTTTAGAAAGATCTTCAACTTTACCTTTCGTTAGGATCCAAAAGACGCCCTCAAAGCCGGATATAATTTTAATGAAATAACCACAAAATTTGTATGTTTTACCTTAAAAATGAAATAAACTCAAGGAAAATTAAGGAATGAAAGGAAATGAAGGAAAATCATAGATATAAAATGAATTAAATCAAATAAAAACCACTGTGTTTAAAACAAAAAAACTTAGAACTTGTTTTAATATTTTTCTCTCGCGTTTTTTTACATTATATAATGCTCTTTCTAATCATACATTTTACATCGATAACTAAAAATATCATTTATTTATTTTTATTTTTTTAACTTAATCATTACTCCTTAAGAAAAAAGAAAAAAAAAATTATTACATAAACTAAAATCATGTTTTGTTGCATTCTTTACATCTATATTTTTTTTTTTTAGAAGGAGGTAAAAAGAAAGGTGTATTTATAGCAAAACTAATTTAAGAGTTTAAATATGTGTGTAAAAAAAAAAGAAATATATTAAAAAAACATTATCTTAATTGTATTTTTCGCTTTGTTTTTTTTTTGTTTTTGTTTGTTTTATTTTAAATAATTCGTTTAGAACGGGGAGAGATTTAGAAGTTGCCATTATTTTAAAGTTGTATTCTTGTACAAAAATTTCACACTTTGTGCGAAATTTCTTTTTAGATTGGCGATTGTAAAATAAAATAGAGAGAATTTTTCTACTTTAAAGAAGTTGTGTGATGAAATCAAATTTCACTACTATACGATTATTGCATTGTTTTTCAATTACAACTCAATTATTATATATGCAATATTCGGGAGAGATAAGTATAATTTCGTAAGTAACTAGTATAAAATATCAACCCAAAAACAAGAGTTTCAAAACAAATTCCGTCCTCAGTTTTATAGAAAAAAAAACAATTAATTGAGTACATTCAGAAAAATCAAGGCAAATCGATTTAAAAATATTTTTTCGATGCTATAAGGATCACATTCAGATACTTTAATGTGCCTAAAGCTTTAAGTTTCATATGTAGTATAACTACACGAATAACAATTCGATTATCCTTAGTTAATAAATGTACACTTTACCATATTTTTCCACTATCCAAACTAGAGAAAGGAAAATCTTAGACCTCTATTTAGATTTTGGGTTGACTAGTCACATCTTAATATGAAACTTACCTTCGTTAAAAAAAGTATGGAGTATTTTTTGTTAAATTATATATAATATTTAGAAACATTTAAAAGAGACTGTTGAAATCAGTACATAAGCATGCAAAATTCTAGTGTATTTTTTATTTTTCATAAATAATAGGGCACTACTTTTGTAGATTTAAATTTTTGTGATATATCATATGTTTTTGTGCGTCCCTTTGAATATAAATACTGTGGATATTATTTTGAAAAATACTGCAAATTATGGGACAGATGAAATTTAACGTTTTGTTTTTAATTCAAAATAACAAAAGATCTGCTTCTGTTTCTTAAAAAATAAAAAAAACGTAAGAAGGTATATTTTTCTTTGTAGTGCCACTTAAATTAAATCTTTATGAAAAATGCATGGGTAATTTTATTCCAAAGACTTTTAGATCCCAACAGTCTCGTGTCATATTACAACAAATTGATGGACGTATCGATAAAATAGTTTTGCTTTCGCTTTACAAAATGAAGAAAAAAATTAATAAAAGCCTAAAAAATTATCAATAATCTTAAGATATAAGAAGGCATTTAACTTTTTCTCATTTTAGAGCAATAAAATTGAAAATAATGTTTTATTTGAACACATCGCGCGCGCAAAGTAAAAAAAACTTGCTTTATTTATTTATTACATTTTTATCTTTTATCAAAACATAGCTAAACTCTAATTAAATGCATTGGTGGCTAAATCGCTTTGTTAAAACATCATTTTATAATTTTACTGATCTAAAAAAAAATCGGAAAGGTAAAATCAATAAAAAAAAAGAAAGTGCTAAAAATTTTCCTAATCTAAAACGCATTTTACATACAACTTCGAAGCACTTTTTTTTTTGTCTAGGGGATGTGTTATTTTCGTCATGCTTACAGGATATATTTCATAAAAAGTAAAATAAATCGCATTTGTAAAATGGCACACCCCCGAAATATATAATCCATTGCAACTTCACGTAGGTACTATTATTATTATTATTTTTTATTTCAATCCTTTTATCTCGTTATCCTCACCTTTTGTTTTTTTAAAACTACATTCAACATTTTTTTTTTCTGTTTTAATATTTTTGTACACCATCTAAAAGGAGAGCCAAAAAAAAAAATTATATAGAAGGTGTTTAATTTTTCTTTGTAGACACACAGAGAGACAATATACATAATAGTAGCAATTATCGTTAATATTACACGTTGGTGAGATTCGAGGAAAAAGCGTAAATGAGTTTTCTTTTAATCGAACAAAAAAATTTCATTATATCACTGTTATCCTTAACATTTTAAGAATATCGCTGCTTCCAACGAAAATTAAAAAATTGAAATAAAAAGTTATTCCTTTCCACTATATCTCTGGCTTCTAAATCTTTTCAATACATCAATTTTTTCTGTTTTTTTTTTCGTAAGTAGATTTTCATCATATCTATCTGCTTTATCTCTTTGTAGTTTTAATTTTTTGTCAAAACAAAATTTTTTAATGTTCTTTTTAAATATCCTTAAACGTAAGTAGCTACAGCGTTAGAACCCTGTGATAATGGCGGTTGCTGCTGTTGATTGTGTACTGGCTGAGGACTCACTGGTGGCTGCAGCTGTCCTGGAACATATTGGCCTATAAATGAACCGTCCTCTGTGAATTGTCCTGCAGGAGAAATAGATAAGAAAACATAACGATTTAGTTCATTTTATCCACGAGAATTGCTCGCTAGTGTGAGTAAAGTACTAAACACCACTGGAGGAGGGAAATTTAAGGTTTATCTGAAAAAACAGTGTTAATACTAGAAGCTAGGTAGAGAAAAAAAAAAACAACACCACAGTAGAGGTCAGTTCTGAAGAATGATGTTAATATGTAAAGTGTGCTTTAAGTGTAACATAGAAAATACTTTTTATACAGAGAAATTTTCTTCTGGTAAAGAAATGTAAGAAAACTTAAAATTTTTTTTAATCGGTTATCAGCTCTGTCATATTGTGAACCGAACCCATTATTTTCAAATCACGTATCAAAATGTAAAAGATATAAAAGGCAACTTCCAAAATGCCTCAAAACTGTATCAAAAACCTTATTCAGCATAGTAGTTTCTAAAGCTGAATTATGTATCGGAGCGAGT
The DNA here is from genome assembly GCA_949715965.1 of Dysmachus trigonus. NCBI lineage: Eukaryota > Metazoa > Arthropoda > Insecta > Diptera > Asilidae > Dysmachus > Dysmachus trigonus. Next base: position 70,182,234 of record OX454323.1, read on the forward strand.
TTTGATGCATTTTCGAAGTTGCTCTGCTTTCTTATTTTGTATAACTCATAGCTACCAATTTTCAGATTTAAAGTGCTTTCGACAATATATGTCTAATTTTTAGCCTTTACGTCTAATTCCACTCCCCAGATAAGCTAGAGAGCTGGCAGACTGCGATCTTATGAATTTCGTCAAAAATAAATCTGTAGAATATTAATTCAAATATAGAATACGATACGATGAAAAAGTGAGAAAATATACTACAGCTAAATTTTGTCTAACCAGATCGAAGTATTGTTGTTCCATATGAAATGTTTTTTTTTTTGTTTAACCTCTACGAATATAATTCTCTTCATATCATTTTTGATAGTGAGACACATCAAATTAAACCCAATGAAGTTTAAAAACAGCCCCATAGCCTAAGCTGGAGACTAACCTCCGCACTGAGAGTCGATATTCGCCACTGCCACTGCCAAGGATTTTTTTTTTCCTTCCATGTTTGTGTATCTCGAAATTTTAAATCAATGTTTCCGGCTGAACGTCTACATCTATATCTCCTGGCGATTCAATCTCTGCGATTGCTGGGTAGAAAACGTCTCGGGATCGGCCTTAAATGAGTAGCTACGTTTTTATAACTTAAAGCTAATTGAAAAATAAGGCACTTTATGGCACAAAAAAAAAGAAAATATTTCTTTTTTATTTTGTTTTAATTAACAAGAACTTTAGAAAACAAATCTAACACGGATAATGTACGTGTAAACTAGCTTGAAAGCTATTTTTGCATTTTGTAGTATCCATAGAGAAATTTTTGAAGTTTTTTTTTTTAGTTTAAGGGTTTTCGTACTATCTTTTGTTAATCATAAAAATAAAAATTAAAACATGATGAATTTAATGTGTGCAACGTAAGAATAGTTAAATTTTTGATTGAAAATTCAAATAAAATCATAATATCTTTACCTGTATTCAAGAAATGAAATTTCTGTAGTCCAATGCTCAATTCAGCTAAGGAAAAGCAATAGCTGAATGGAGTAGTCGACTACCAAAAATTGGAGTTCTTGAACACAACATTTTTATCGGTGGCAGTGACACTGGATATTTAATTTCAATGCTGCTACTATCTTTGCCTGCTATCTGTTTTATTTCAGAACTTTTCGACCACAAAAAGTGATTTATAAGTAGCTGAAGGTTCTCCAAAACCACCATTTTTATTTTACCCTTTCAAGGATTCTGGGGTCACAATGAAATTAATCATTTTTTGTTTTACCTTCAATTCAATGTTAACAACAAAAACACTCACCTGAAGAAGCCCTAGATTTTTAACACTATCCAATTTACTACTTACACTAACATGGAATATATTTTTCATTTAATATATATAACTTATAGGGAAGTTAAAGAATTTTATAATTTTATAATACGAAATTAATATAACAGAACTGAAATTTTTAATGCTTGACTTAAATCAAGACGGTTTAATCTCGCCAATGTTTCGTTTTGGTTTCATTAAAACTTGTAGAGACTTTTAGATAAAAACTATACACCCTTGAACTTGTGTTTCATTATATCTTTTGATTTAAATGTCGCCCAGAAAAGTTTTACTTATCCCTTATCTTCAATTTCAAGGGTAATAACGACGCAAGTATAAGATACTGAAAGAATGAATATATTAACTTAATGTGTTGGTAGATTTCTTTTCTGGATTTGTAATCACTATCCGTAAAGTTACGATGAATAGTCATTTAAAGTTATTTAAAAATGATCCAGAAGCTACTAATGAATTAATCTGATAATATTTGTATAAATACGAAATTATACCGCCTAATTTCTAGCAGCAATGACGTTGATATAAAATCAATAAGATTTATTTAAGGTTACATTTTAAATTAGCTTCACATTATGAATGATAGTTGAAAACAAAATCTTTATGAAAATGTTCAATTAAAAATAATGAAAGCAAGAAGATTATTGTATTTATGGAATATACAACATAAAATCGATTGGAAAATAGATGAAAGGTATAAATAAATAGATGGTAGAAATAAGTTAGGACCCAACACCACTCCCTAATTAAAGAACCCACGTTAACTAATTTAAATTAATAAAATAATTGATAATATAAAATAAAATACAACTCTACCTCAAAATTAAAAATTGTAAGTCACGCCAAAAGTAAAATTTTATCCATATTTTAAGTGATACTAAATTATTTATTAAAAAAAAAATAAATCGTGGGTGAAGTGGATTTAGCTCCTTTCTGTATTGTTTTGTAAGTTTTACAACAGAACACACAAAAAAAGTCTCGCAATAACACAACTTTCAGTAATCAAATTCCTTTTCGTCCGTATTGGCCAATAAATGAGCCATCTTCGTTCATGCCTTCTAAAATAAAACTTGTTGTAATAAAATTGCTATAAAAAACACAATAAAACTAAATTATAATAGAAACAACTAATACTACCCTACAAAAAGGTGTCTTTTGCAATAAATAAAACTCAATCGATTTATTAGCAAACGCTTGGCTTTCTTTTTTCCTTTTTTTTTAATATATTTTAGTGTTTTATGTTCAGAAAAATTTGTTGATGGAAATGAGTGCGGAAGTTGCTGGTTAATAGCATCGTATATGATTATTAATTATTTTTATTTGGTACTTTTTATTAAAAGTATATTCTTTTGCAGAGAATAAAATCTGAAAATTTTTGTTAGCAGTGTTAATAGATATATTTCCTAAAATAAATACAATAGCTGTTGCTTTTGCAGAAGGGAATATTTTTTTATTTATATGTAATATAAAAGCAGATTGCTTTCCTTTCATAAGCATATTCATATCATGCACCCGACCTCTTTATAGACAAAAGATATTCATCAACAGATCTCTTTTGCAAGTTCGTATTTTATACAAATTATCATATATCTTTTTACGAGCTTACAAAAGAGACCAGTCTAAAATATGAAAGCAGAAATCATCTGAAGGAATTTGTTACAAATACAAGACATGAATGACTGTGAGGAGTTACAAAAATTCAGCAGCATGAAAATCTTTCAGAACATCAGCAGCAGCGATGCGATTGAGGAATTTTATTATTAAACAAAAATTTTTATATGTTAGGCACTCTCTTAAAAACCCAATCAATAAGTAAATCGAAAGGAATTTACCTGTCCTTTTGTTTGCGCATTTAGTTGTTTGGCCTTCCGACCTCATTTCCATCGAAATCATCAAATTAAATAAAACTTTTCTTCTACAAGATATTCCAAAGGAGCTACAACTTACCTGTATCACCTTCACCATATTCAGCCATTGAGTCTGTGTCGCTTTCTGGTCCCGGTTTTCCCGAGCTCACCGATTGTCGTCCAGTGCTCTTGTTGTCAAGCCTGCAAAATTGGACCGTGCCGAACACAAATTAGTGTAAATTAGAACAGGATAAATTTCGGAATGGGTTCTATACTCACGGCTGGGAATATTCATGGAATCCGCCCTCGTCAGGATAGTCGCGGCGACCGTTCGCCAACTCCCTATCGTGGACGTCGTATTTTCCGCCTCTATTGCGCCTAATGATGCAGATAATAATGAAGAGCAGAATGATGAATGCCAGGGCCAGCATCATGCCAATAAACCAGCCTGCATTTGCGACATTCTCGTTTGGAACTTTGATTGGTCCGTCCACACCATTCGTATTGATCTCCAGGGATTCGCTTTCTTTCGTAAACGTGCCATCGACTGACACGACACGGAATTCATAGCCCGTGTCTGGTGATAGACCCCGGATCGTTTGATGGTCCTCGTTTATTTCATCCTTTGTCTGAATCCATTCCGGCTCACCTTGTTTCCTACATATTTTTTGTTATTATTTTTTTCGTACTAATCAATTCATTATTTTTAAGGTTCCGTAGTCAAATATAGAGCCCTTATAACTACGTTATGTCTGTCCGTCCGTCTGTCAAAGCCTAACAGCTTCTACATCATTTGTTCTACTTTAAATAGCTGAATTTCATATAGGGGTATTAATTTTCACACTGTGAAATTGTTCAGAAAAACTCTTTTTAGATATTTCAAATCATTTAAACGATTAAGTGATAAATATTTTTATAAGTAAAATAAAGGTCTCATTTTGTACAATGTCTACGGAACCTTTGTCCAGACTTTTTTCTTTTAATACGAACATACCTGTATTTCGTAAAGAAATGAGATCCAGCCTTTCCCTCGATATTCGGTTGCCAGGTGACTTTAATAGCAGCCAATCCATTGTCTGAAGGCAGTGGCTCCCACATAAATTTGGGCTGATCGGGCTCCTTAGCTCCAACACCCAAAGTTGACCTCTCAATGAAATGCCTGGAAAGATTTGAAAATAACATAGCTAATACCTTCTTAAAGCTAACTTCAAAAATTCTTACTCATTGCCCTCTCCAGTCTTAGTAGTAGCAGTTATTGAGATCCTGTATTTGGTTCCAGGCTGGAGTCCAGCCAGCTTAGTGTGCAGGATCCGAGGATCAGAGATGTGGGGCTCACGCTCTTTCTTTTCCCGGACTTCAGTTCCATGAACCTCTTGGTAGTAAATTTTGTAACCAGTCAATTTTCCATTTGGATATAGAGGCTTCTTCCATGTGAGCAAGAAGGCAGATGGTCCCAGAGGGTAGGCTTCGAACGATTGCACGGGAGAAGGAACACCTTCGGGGGTATTAAAATCTATCACAGCACTTGGGGGCCCATTGTAACGGCTATTGTAGACGAGGACGCGGGCATAGTTCTTCGAGTCGGGCTTAAACTTAGTAACTAGAGCTGATGTTGCGTCACCCTTCACGTGGATCTCGCGATAGTTCTCCTCACCCTCGTCGTCTGTCCACGTTTGGATTTTGTACCCTTTGAAGTGACCTCGAACGCTGTCAGAGTTGACCGGATTCCAGTTGAGAACCGCTGAGGTGCTGCTGGTCACCTGGGCCATTGTAAAATTCGTTGGAGCCTCCAGAGGGACTGCGCAGAAATAAAAGTAAGAAATTTTAATACTTTACATTTCAAATATAGAATTTTATGATATATGTTTTTATGCGCAATGAAAGAGATGATGATATCAAAACTGCGTAAGTTCAGTTTAAGCTTAAATAGTATTTTTAATTTAATTTAATTTTTATTATTATAATTTTACTACATATAAAACCTGGGTAAATATTTGTTTAAACAATTTTCAGACGTAGTTAGTACTTCTCCTACTAGAATTTTTGGAAAATCGATACCTCAACAAACTAACTTTCTGAAATTAAATTTTAAAGTTCTACTTAAATTATTTAAATTCAAATACACGTCAGTTGCACACGATGAGAAAAACTCCGCCAATCAAACTCGTATAATGATAATAATCAAATAGAAAACAAAAACTAGTTTTTTTATAAAACTTCAATACGCCAATTTTACCTCCAACAGACGATAGCTAAAATTAAAATTTTAAGTAATTGACGTTAAACTTATTTATTTTAATTTCTCATTATTCAAAAAAATGTCTTAATGCAGTCGCCAGATTAGTGATGAAATATGTGAAATAAAATTCAAACATTAACACAAATAGCTACTAAAAGGTTGAGTTCAACAGAACAAACAAACAAATAAAATCTTTTAAATTTGAGCAATTAATTTTGTTAGGGAACTTTGAACTCACACAATTTAATTTTAAAATACATAAAAATATTATTTAAAATTAGAAAAACAAATAAGCCAAATATTTCATCACAAAAAAGAAAATTATCATAAAGAAAAAAATTATTAAAACTCAATTCAGATAAGAGCTCTTTTTTTCGCAAGAAGCCACAAAACTCTGAGCTCTAAAACTCACGTCTCCAAATATCATCATCTGTCCTTTTACGTCGTCTTAACTTGACTACAACCGCAGGATGGACCTTTACTAATAATTAAAATTTTAATTTAAAGTCTTATTCATCAAACTCAAAATTTGTTTTGTAAACTATTAATTTTGTTATATCTGAAACTAGTGGTCTTGTCAAGATTTTAGCAACTGTTATGGAAAATGGTATTTTACAGCGTTTCATAGATACAATAAAAAGTTTGATTCCTAACGAATTTTAATTTAACACGTTGAGTGCCACGTCAGTCATCCGTGACTCACACCCAATAGCTGAATGTGAAGCTGAGTAAAACGTGGCACTCAACGTGTTAATTTAATTTAGGAACATAAACGACAGACCAGACCTTATTATTGCAATAATTATGAAGAACATATTCCCAAATCGTTTTATCACCGGTTTTGCCGATTTTCATTGGCCCGCAAGATCAGCCGATCTGACCCGTCTAGATTTCTTTCTTTGAGGTTATTTATATTTATTATTTACATATATAGCAAATACATACTATTGAAATAACCCATGTAGATATTCTGTGACAAAAACCCTGTTGATTCATAATATTTTAACGTTGATTGCGTTATAATCTACATAATAGGTGGCACACAATAGCTGAATACGTGGCTGAATAAAATTTGGCATCTCATGTAAAAAATCTCATATCGATTTGCTCCGAAAACCTAAAGCTTATCCTAATAGGGTGAAAAGTACATATGTAAATTACTCACCATCTTCGCCGGAATATCCGATAATTTCCTTGGCAGCAACGTTCGCCTCACCCATTTCATTCATGGCGACGACCTTAATCAAGTATCGAACGAAAGTGGGCTGGTCTGGGATTGTGATAGAGTTCGTTTGCCATTCAGTGATGTCGCGATTCTCCCAATTGGCAGCGGGAATGTCGCGTTTCCATGAGACCCTGTAGAGGAACTCCGGAGCGTTATGTTCAATTTTTGGCATTGGGGTCCATGAAATCACTAAATTTGTTGGCTCCGTTCCCTTGCCCTCGACATTATCGGGATTCTTGTAAGGAACATCTGGTTGGGTGGTGCACGGCTGACTATGCCCGGACGGCAACGAAGGTCCAATTTTGTTATAAGCAATCACCCGGAAGGTGTAATTCGCCCAGGGGCTCATTGCGATCGTGTAAGTAAAATCAGTGGACGGCACTTTTTCGAATGCAATTTCCCACGTTTCTGGGGTAAATGATGTATTATACTGGATCGTATAGTAAAGAATTGGGGACCGATTATCACCCATCGGCCTCCACGTGATTGTCGCATCTCGAGCATTGCACTGGATTGAATCTAACTCAGGTGCATTCGGAACATCTTGAACGATGAGTGTCGCTTGAGCGCTAGCTTCATCTAACTCAGTTTTAGCAACACACGTGTATACTCCCGAGTCAAGCTCAATGGATTTCGAAATAGTTAGGGAATTGTCGTTCGTTTTTACAAATCGTGCTTCCTCTTCGAAGTCAATCGGTTCGCCATCTTTAAGCCAACTTATCTCAAGGTCTAGAGATGAATCTGCGCGCGCATTACATCTGAACGTAGCTGATTGTCCAGCAGGGACTTCGTAATCTTCAGGAACGTCTGTTATTAAAGTAGCCTCCTTTACAACTAAACTACCATTGGCCTGTTTCGTTCCAAATTTATTCTGTGCAAAACAGGTGTAGTCGCCAGCATCAGAGAATGTTACTTTGGATATTTCAAGATCACCATTATTTAGAGTCTTGTAACGACCTCCAGTCAATTCGAGACGGTTACGAAGCCATTTAACTTGAGGCTTAGGGGCACCAAAAACGCGACAAGTCATAATAATTGTTTTCGAAACAACAGTGACTTCTTTACGAGGTGCTTCTGTAATTTCTGGTGGTAGGGCCAGTACATTAACATAGACATCTTTATAGACGTAACCAAGGGAATTGGTGGCGTTACAACCATAGTTGCCAGTATCTCCTTTAACCAAATCCCTGATTATGATCCTATTTGTTTCAACTGTGCGTCTTGGATTTGGTGGAGCCTCAAAAACTGGCTTGCCATTATGAATCCATTTTATAGTTGGCTCAGGTACTCCAGAAGCTTCACATTCAAATGAGATAGTTTCCCCTTCTGCGGCATTCTGAATCTCTGGTTCTTTAGTAAAGTACGGTGTGGCGTAAATCTTTAATTTGATGGAATATGATTGTGCATTTCCTACACCGTTCGATACATCGCAGGTGTAGGTTCCAGCATCTTCAAAAGCGGTATATCTTATTACCAAACTTTTACCATAATGCCCTTGAGTGATTCTATCATTCCATCTGATAGGACTTCCATCTTTTGACCACACCGTCTGGGGTAGTGGCGTACCTCCGTATATACAGTATAATTCAACTCGTTTACCTCTAAGAGCAACTTCATTTTTTCTAGTAACATATTGCATAACAGGAGGATGCTTATTTTGTCCAGGGCTGATACCAGTCTGAACGACATCTAATAGAACCCGATTGCCAAGTTTGTATTCGTTCCGGAAGACGGAAGTGGCTGAACAGGCATAGAAGAAGTCGTCAGACCTATCATCCCTAGTAACATTAGAGAACCAGAGATTGCCTTCAGGATCAAGGGTCATGCGGGAACTGTTGATCGTTTTGATACCACCGTCCGATCTTTGAATGAGCCAGTTGACTGTGGGTTTTGGCCAACCATCTGGAGGTTCACACTTGAGCACGAAGGGATCACCTTCGCTCGTTTGAATCGTCTTGGGGACGTCATCTTTAAATGAATTCAGTTCAGCCTTACGAACGAAAACGGAGTTCGAAGTGGCTACACCAAACTCGTTTTCAGCAAAACATTGATACTGTCCAAGATCTTCGTCTCGAGGTGAAGTGATCACCAAGGTACCTCGACCTGGTTGTTGCAATATCCGATTGTCATAGGCTTGCCAGTCAAAGCGTTTTCCGTTTTTAATCCAACGATACCTGCAAAAAGAAGAAAGGTTCTAATTAAGTTCGGATCTTGTTTGCACTGAAAGTAAATTAATAATAAATTGTTTCAATCATAATAAAAATTTATGATTTTTTTCCAACTCTTTTGAAGAGTTCCACAGAGATTAACACTCAAAACCCTTACTTTTTTCTAAATTTAAGAAAGGTGTTGCATAATAGCTTAAAACTACTATTACTATGGAAAATACTTAGAATAATTTAACTAAGAACCGAAATCGAAATTTTTGACAAAAGGATACTCATTTTTAATATTTTAACACCTAATAAAGTTGGGATGGGTGGGTGGTCCATTGGCTGGTTTACTTTTAATAATGGTATAAAATAAACACTGTTCAAAATATTTTTAAGAATTTGTTGATTTATTGAAAAGAATAAACCTTCCGATCAGTTATGGAACATGATTTTATTTAAATGGTAGCCTTGGTTGGCTTGACAGTAGGCCATCTTCTCAATACAATGTTACAGAACATTTTTGACGGTTTGGGCCCTAATACACGAGTAGCTTGATTAATTTAATGTTTATGTGCCTGAATAATTTCTGAATTGGCAGCATAACATCGATCTTTAACAGTACCACACGATTACTTGATCTATTCAAAATTCACACTGTTTCGGCAACACAGCAGTCACTTTGGAATTAAGTTTTCAATATTTCCCCACCTTTATCAAGCGTAAATCTAATCATTTTGTACCACGGAGATATGATACTGTGTTTGTGTCCATTTTCTGAGCGCGAAAAACCTGTTTGTGTCAAAATAACGTGTAATTTAAAAAGAAACCAACAGATGTGTCTCACAGTATTAGTTTTCATTACAACAAATTCAAAAATAATCGATATTTCAGCAGACAACAGAGCTATAATTTCGTCCAACTTTTCTTACAATCTTTAAAATTAGGGTTCCTTAACATAAAATATTTATTCTGAATAAATGATTTTGTATTTTATATCCTGTTGTCTGAGTGTAAAAGCGAGTCAATTAAGCCACCCTTTGTTTTCTGAGTGACGTTGAAGTTAATTCCGACTTTAAAAAAAAAAAAGAATTAAGCTTGTTTCTGCCTTGCTTAATTATTATAAAATCTGAAGATTTTGAGGGTGTCTGAAACAGACAGAGAAAAGCTAATGATTACCATGGAGAACATTTGAATTTCATTATGTTTTTGCCATACAATTCTTCATTTTTGTACTTTTAATTGGGGCGTCAGGCGTGCAAACATAACAAACACGATCTAAGCTATTCTTCCCTGCATCGAATCCCTATTTATCCCCTTCACAGACCCATAAATAATGAACTAAAGTCGTCTGGTGTCCTGAAATGACGACAGAGCCTCGACAAATTGCCCATCTTGGTGATGCATTCGCTGCTTCCTCCGGATATGCTTTAAAAGGCAAATGAGGTTAATATGCCCACCCTTTAGGATTCTGACACGGCTTCAATATTCTCATTAGGGGATAATCATGGGGGATTCGTCGTCTCGCGAAGCCCAAGAACCACACAATCGAAAATCCAAAACCAGCTAAGTACATATTTTGTTTAAGCCAAAAGAAAAGGGCTCCATGTTGACTTTAGGGCTTGCATTCACAATTGCAGAATACGATGTTGTATAAATAAAAACATATATAGTAGTATAAGGGTAGGCCGAACCAAACCCCCGGTTCTATGTAGGGTCCTGCGGGAGCTTTGAGGGATTGCTTCCGCATTGAGTCGTCAGAACGACAAATCTCCGTGGGCAATCGTCTGTGCAAGGGTTCAAAGGACATTAAGCTGGGGCCACAAAGACGACTTGAAGGGAGTAGCTTCAGTGGGATCAATAATATAATTCCAAGTTTCAGTCCTACCCCTCTACTGGACTTATTTGCTGAAATCGGGGGAGTCTCTTCGACTTTGGAGCCCTATACTGCAGTAGGATAGAAGAAACAAAGCGCAACATTGTTTTGTCTATCCCACAGCTCCTTTGGGGGGAGTCACATTGAGTGACGTAAATTTTTCCCAACGAAAATGAGAAAAACGAGGGCGACGACATTCGACATTTTTATTACCTCGCCCTTAACATCGCATGTCCTTTTATCGAAATAAAAAAAAAAAATCCTTTGTTGCCCTGCGGCACAGTTTTCCCCAATTTCCTCCCGGGTTTTCTCTTATATGTATATTTTTGCGTCTTTTCAAGCTTTTAGTACTTTTAGTACGCAGACGAGGGAAATCGAGCAAACAGGCGAAATGCTCAAAGGAAGTGAGCGGCTCCCATTTTATTTTTACCCGGCCCCAATCCCCCAGTGCTCCTCCGCTGGGGCTCTGTAGAGATTGAAAATCCCAAGGTATAGTGTAAATCTAAGCCCTTCAGCAAATTGCACATTTTGCACGTGTCGTGGCGCTCCCATTTACATTTTATGGCCAGTCAAAGCCTAGCCACACTTTCATCAGTTTTGAACCAAAGTGTTGCAGTTCTTTGAGCTTTTGGAAGATTTTTTCTGGCACCGTCCTCGTCGTCGAGATGTGGTTACATAAAAAAGGAAGACTATCGACGTAACCAGAGTCAAAAGTTTTTCACCAGAAATTGATTTCTTAGGTCACTTAAGGACGACGAACTTGTTTCGTGCCTAGCAACAATTACGTATCGACTCGTCGGCTAGAAGAGCTAGAAAGGGCTAGAAATGGCCAGAGAGAGCAGTGTTGATTTGTTTGATCGATACCAGGCCACTGTTTTATTTTATGCGACAAGTGAAACTGATTAAATGCAGGTGAAAGAGCCAGTTATTTTAGGACCTTGTAAGGGTAATCATCATTTATTTTTATTTTTATATCCCTGCCGTGCGCTGTACTGAAATTTTATGCTTTTCTAGTACAATGCAAAATTCTAATGTTTCCGTATTTGCGTGATGAATAAATTTTATTGCTTTTTGTTGTGATAAAATAGTTCGGAACAAATATACCACACATACCAGAAAAGTTAGACACCGAATTTATGAGAATATTACAAGTTTGAAAAGTTGCAGATAAGTCTGAAAAGGTATTCTAGATGATATTTTGTAAAACAGCAATAGAAGACAGTAGAAGAATATTCTAACACAAAGAGTAACATATAATATCTTTTGATACCTGAACGTAGTACACAGAAAAAAATAAAAATCTAATTTAATGCTTCGTCATGTTGACGTCTGTGATTCGCTTCTCAAACGTCAAGGACTTGATCAATTTTTCAAGCGAATTATCACTGGAGACGAGAAATTGGTTGTCTACAAAAATGTTAAACTCAGGAGATCATGTAGTAAAAGAGATGAACCGGCTCAAAGCACTTCGAAAACCGATATTCATCAAATGATGTCTGTTTTGTGAGATTTCAAAGAAACTGTGTTTTTTTTTTTAGCTCCCACCAGACAATACCACGATCAATTCTGAAGTGTACTGTCATCGACTGGACAAATTGAATTACTCACTCAAACAGAAAAGCTCATAATTTTTCAATAAAAAAGGTATTGTTTTCCACCAAGATAATGCGAGACCTCATTCAAGTTTGGTAACTCGCCAAAAGTTGTTAGAGCTTGGATGAGATATTCTTCAGATCTGGCACCTTCGTATTATTACTTTTTCCGGTCTCTACAAAAATTGTTAGACGGGAAAACCTTTACTTCAAATGAGGACGTCAAAAATGACTTGGATCAGTTTTTTGCCAGCAAAGATCAGAAAATATTTATACAATATAAGAAAGACTTTCCGAACAACCCCATTATAATTCGTGTATGTAGACTAAAAAAAACTCCAAGTTGCTACCCCTTTAACTTCAAAATTCCTCTAGTTTACATAGCAAACATAACTTCATCAACAACAAATTGTTGACAAAGAAGAGTAATTATACGGCTCCGTTCCGTGTGGAAAATTGTTATGGAATTCTTCCCAAAACATGCTTTGCTTACAGAACTTATCGGCTTCAAAAGCTAATGCAATTTCGACCCTCAATAACTTCAATATTTACCCCGCGCGTGCGATAGCAGGACTAAGCAAGAAACTTCGCCAATCAGTCGAAGTGGCGCTGAGCAGGGCAAAGACAAACAAACCGCGCCCTAATGTACAAAGAAAACACTCGGTGCATTGCGGGCCCTTAAATTACTCGCTCTATCCCGATTCCAGACTGGGTTTGAACAAACAGCGTAAAATGCGGGATTCATCCTTTAGGATGAAATTGGAGTCCACTATTAATGCGCTAGGGGGCGCTGCGGCTCCACTAGCTCCACTACACAAGGGCTCGTCATTCAGTAGGATTGAAGTGGTTTTTGCTCCGACTATCTCATTAAAGCAGGTCCGAGCTGAACACCTTCCCTGACCCTTTGCGTGGACTCCTCATTTGAATTTTTAATAAATCACCGGGAATGGGCCCAGACATATGTCTGATAGTGTGTGGTCTGTGCCAACCATCGCACGGGTGAATGCGTCGCCCCCGTCTGTCCCCTGCGGGCTCTCGTCAGACGGACAGACACACGCGGTAGATTTCCAGTGGAAAGGAAAAGTGTCGCGTGTCGCTCAGCTCTTTTGTTCCATTTGTTTGCTGCAATTATTGTTACACAGTTGAAATGTAAACCCCAGGGCTTGGGGGCAGCGGCTCTCGGGGGCCCCATCGGCCTCCGCCACCGGCCGGCCGTTGTGTAATGCTATTTGAGCTCTGTAAGTTATTGTGCCGCTCGTCGGCCGCCTTTGTGCCACCTTTCGAGTGCGATTGTAGGCCACTCACTAGAGCCCTCTGTGGGCGATGACGGAAGATGAGGGCTCACCGAGGTGGACACCGGACATAACAGACAGACAGACAGACAGACACATGTGGGTGACTGCACTTCATCAGCTAGGGCTTTGTTTGCTTTCATGTCCCTTGACATGCTAATAAAAGTCCCCTTTTATATGTTAGAATTATTATTCAACACGACAGAACCCTTTTTTGTATGGAAAAGAAAAAAAAATATAGGCCAACATTCGTTTGTTGTGAACTTCAACTACAACTTCAAAAGATACCAAGGTTTAAGTTTTTAATTTCTAGCCACATTTCAAAATATCAAATCACAAGATTCATTTTGGTGTCTAATTTTATGTCCTTCTATCTATCCAAAATGTACAACGTTGAATACTTATCTACAATTTGATTGGATTTGGTATTTGGGTAAAAGATAGCCATGAACCACACACCAATTCTTAATACGTTTTAAATTAAGTAATAATTAATAAAATAATAGCAAAATAAAACTGGTTCAAGCCCGAGTTCTATGTTAAAATCTGTTAAAAAGTAAAACATAAACCTTTTTCTATAGAAAACTGCAAAACTAACTATGTTTGGCTACATTTTTCTACAAGAAATGGTTATTATCAATTTTTTGTTTTAATAGTTAATAGATCAGTAATACAGGGTATAGTCTATTTTCAAAATAGAATAAAAGAATCTGGAAACGAAATTTTTAAAAAATATTCGGTTTTTGAAAAGAACGAGATAAAGAATTTGTTTTTGGGCACTTTTGAATTAATTTTAAAAATTAATTAATCTTATATACTATTTTCAAAAAACATAAAGTATTTTAAAATTCAAAGGAGATTATTGCAGAATTCGGAAAACTAAAGTTATCCAATTTAAACATTTTTATTGTTGTACCAAAAATAATTTATTTCAAATTTTTTACATTCTCCGAATTCTTAAAGAAAAAAGGGTTCGGCAAAATTAAATATATTTAAATATAAGCGATTTTAAGTGCTCATAATTGCTTCCTAGCTAATCGTTAATTTAATCTGCTATAGAGTTTAATAAAACATGGTCAAAACTTACTATTTCTACGAAATTCATAGTTTAAGAATAATTCAGACAGCATTTTAGAGCGAAACTTTGTGAAGGAAGGTTGTTTGATTTTAGATTTGAATTTTACCCTTCTCGACCTTTTTTTATTTATGAGGAATATGCGTATTTAATTTTTTTAATTGAAGTTAAGATACCATTTTGAAAAAAAAAAGTTATCATTACATCGTTTCTAAACTAGTTTTTCATATATTAATAAAACTGAACTATTTTTTCTTGTTCAAGAAAGCAAACTTTATTGTTTGTCACATTTTTAGCTTACAATTTTGATCATTTTTACCAATATTTTTACTTTAATTCAGTTTTTAGTTTTCGTAGTTTATTTTGGTGTTTTATTTATTTATATATACCAGTTTCATAAAAATCCTGATTATTACAAATGTAGAAGATTGAAAATGTATTGAACTGAAATCGGCTTTTTTGATTTATTGATCTAATTTCTAGGAACATAATCTACGGAAAAAACTCTACCGAATCACATATTGCTTCATCAGTCGCAAAATGCGTGTGTATTATTGAAAAATAAAATATTTGAGTAAGTTTTCTAAGAAATTTCTAGATGAAGAAAAAAAAGGAAAAATCACTTTTTTCGATTTGATAAAAAATATTTACAGACTACAGGGGTCTAAATCTGATAATTTCCGATTCAGTATGAGAATTTATACACGTCAGATTTAACTCTTTTATTTTTTTTAGTGATATTGACCATTTCGCAAATTTTGCTTGCTTACAAAATTCAAAACAGGGGCCAATGAAATCGAATTCTCGCCAACTATCACGTTTTTTCGGATAATATATGTGGTAAATAAGTATAATGTAATACAGAATTAAAAATTAGAAGGAAGTTATCGGTATGAGGAATATCGTGTCAAAATTTCAGTAATATCGATTTAATAGTTTTTATTTAGTATACATACTACACATACTAAAATATGTAATTTTAAGAAAGAATCATTCAATATTTTAAACCCAAACTACCCCTTTTAAATTTACACTTAAATCATCTCTGGTGTTGATCTATAGCGTCAAATTTGATAAGTACTTTCTTAAGGCTATTCCAAACTGTGTATAACTTTTATTAGGGTCTTCAAAAACCTGACAGGCAATTTAATTTTCTCACGTTACCATCTTAATAAAAGTTATCTTTATTGCTTTCGAAAACTGTTCCACCCCGACCCTCTTTTACGACTTTGGCCCAAGTTCACCAATTTCCTTTATCACAGTCGTAAAGGAGCTCATTTTCACATCTCTCGCGCAGGTATGAAGAAAACCTGTCGAAGACACTTGAACTCGTGTCGTGTCGTACAGATTAAGAAATTAAGAGGAGCCCGAAATCCCGAACTCCCCATAACGACGACATCATAATTCAATAAAACACCCGACATAAGAGCTTCTCATCCCCCTGGATGAGGTGAGGTTCAATTCAATAATATTCATAGGCTCAAAAGTAGAAGGAGAAAACCCGTGTTGATCCCTTTTTGCACGAAATTTTAGGGCAGCCGGACTGGCGGCATTTTCCCATTTTCCCCTCTCCTGACGGTGTTGTGTGACGTCAACTTAGTCTGGATGTAAAAGGGAACACGTAAGCACTTTCTGGGAATTAGACGACGAGCTCCTTTTCCATTTCATTTTCCATTTTCCACATGCCGCCCACATTTGCTGGTGACGGGCAACATAATATCGCCCGGCTTAATCATTATTCCTGAGACACGCAATATTAAAAAAAAGGGACTTCTTCCTTCACTTTGCTCCCCTTTTGTTTCCTTATGGAAACTCCCTGGCAGGGAACCGGCCGTCGTATGACGAATTCTGAATTTTTCTTATATAAGTACTTTCACAAAGTGGCTCCTGTTTTGCCATAAAGGTGTGGGTCCCGAATCCTTAGTCCCAGGTCCCGACGAAATGGGGGGAAGAAATAACTGCCGGTGAAATTTTACCCGAAACAGAAAACTTAGCAATAAAATAGGCGTTGAAAATTCGAGGGTTGATTTCAGGCTTCGAGAAGTGCAGCGTTTGTTCACAAAAGAAAGAGAAAAAAAAAGGGAAGAAAATGGGAATAATGTCAGGAAAATGTTTTCACATATGGCTTAGGTGAAAATGAGTAATCGGGTTAATTAAGGGGATAACGGGGGAAGGGCGACCGGAAATTAGGGTGCATAATATTTGGACAACATCGATCGATTTTTTTGGGTTTGGTAAGACGGCGGCTAAAAGCAGCCATAGATTCCTTTTATTAAAGGGAATAAACTACAGGAAGTACACGGACGGGTAAGGGATCAAAGCTGTTTTATCAATTTTTTTTTTCCGAAGGAGAAGCACACTGTTCTTTATTATTCGCATAGAAACAGCAAAGTAATTGGATCGAATTGATTCATTAGGGATTAATTTTGGATTAGCACTGGTGGAAAAGAGGTCTCTCTTGGGGTTTTATTCATTGACTTGGGAATTTCTACCCTTCGAAGTCTTGAATAAGAATTCTTTATTGCCTCGTAATTTCACCTTCTAGTCCATTTAGCGAATTTTGTACATATATGTGAGATTTTTTTTTATATTCTTCTATATACAAAGAATTCTTTTATCAACACGAAATAGTGTAATGAAAAGGGTTTTTCCTTAATGAAGTAGATGTACAAAAATGTTTGTAAATGATCTAATAAATTCGCACCCACAACTACACCCTTTTTTTTTTAAAAGGGGAAAAGTGGAAGACCTAGATTCGTCACAAAAGCTCATTAGCCTTGGTTTTTTACATAGAAAAATCGATCTCGGTTTTTCTATGTAAAAATTGAGGCAGAAATTTTTAAAATCGTTTAACTTCAATGAATTTTGGAATAAAGTTTTAATTTAATTTCCATGGATAGACGTGGGAGAAATCGTAAAGAATAAAAGCTGGAGAAAGGGTGAATTTGACTGCATTTCGTGGATAATTTTACAATCAGTAAATACATGAAATTTATTATTCACATTTATATCATAAAATTCAAATTCGTAGCCATCATCACTACTCTGATTATATTGAAAATCGATGCTAATTTTATCAATTTTTGGTAATCAAAATGTTTACATTTAAATTTAAAATTGTAACCTAAATCGTATCAGCTAGTCGATAAACCAAAAACGATTACAAATTTACTACGCAATAGGTATATTTACTGGAGTTGTGAAATTTTACACATCTCCTTAGAAAGGGATAGTAAAGAGTAATTAATATTTACAATATCGCTTGATCATAAAATAAGACAAAACAAGATCATATAGACAACATCGATATCTAGGACAAAACGCTACGTCGGCACCAAGGATTAAATAATGAAAACAAATATATATAATGTTCGTTTTAAAATTACAAACTCATCTCATAAACAATCCTTTTTTTATAGTCAGAATTAAAATTTCCTAAGTATTTTAAAAGTGATTTCCACGATGCCACGTACAAAAATGCTTTCTAAAGGAAAAAGACAGAATTAATGCTTTTAATGGAGAATAAAAAGCCTATAGAACTATTGTCCGTCAATTACATTTATCAGATGCAATTGTTCGCAATTACTTAAAGAATTTTGCACAATATGGTAAAATAAAAAACATCCTGGACGATCTCAAATATTAACTTATCGGTATCCAAAACAACAATTTGTAAAGCATTGGATGATAAGATTTTGAATTTGCTCGTAATGTATAGAAACAAGAAGTTTTGCCTACATAACTTAAAATATTCTTTATGCAGGTAGTGTTTAGTGATGAGAAAGGGTTTAACTTAGATGGTCCAGACGGGTTTAACTCGTACTTGAGAGATTTACGCAAGGAACCTCGATATTTCTTCAAAAGAAATTTTAGAAATGGTATGGAGTACATTCAATTTCCTTGGAACCATCCCTGTTTTCCCTTAAACTAGAATGGATAGTCAAGAATACCAAGAAGTATTAACTAGACACTTATTACCTTATTTCAGAAAGTTTCGGCACATTCGCATCACCTTTCAGCAGGATAATGCGAGAATCCATACGAATAGGAGTACTATGGGATGGTTTAATGTTCTACAAACGTTTGAAGAATGAAACATGATTTTCCAACACAACACTGGGTAACATCCTGACAAAACTAATATTTAGATCGATTTAATCTTTGGTACATTTATTGATGAGATCTTAATTCTTGTTGTTCAAACGTAATCCTACTCGGTTTCAACTTTAAAAACTACACTAGGCCTAGGCCTGTTCCAAATAATAGTACAAAAAATGCCGTAATTTGGTCACTTTCTTTCGAAACTACTTGATATTTTCAAAGATTAATTTCAAAAGCTACTACTACTACAAAAATCTGTAAAAATCTAATTGATTTTTTTGGAAATTACAACATGATTTAATAAGTCATTTATCATTTTATACTGTCACTTTAATCCATTCTCTCTTTTACAAATTCTACAAAAATTTAAAACGTATCTTTTTATTTGTTACGTAAGCCAAAAAAAAAAAGGTTTTGCTGAAACAAAGAACTCCAAAGTAAAGTCATTAATTTTAAACTAAGATCCCTTCCGTCAAGCATCAATCTTTCATGGATTCATAGACAAATCGTCGGGTATTTTAAACAAACAGAAAAGGTTCTTGCACAACATAAAATTCGCTTTAATTTTATATACCCCAGCCGATGGCCGCTAGAGAGATTCGCGCTCCCCCGCATTCTCAACTCGTTAGAAATGAAAATGGATTTTAATTTTTCACCCGCAAATCCGCTTTCAAATTGGAATGGGAACGATATTAAATTTTGCATTACTCAACCCTCCGAAAAGAGAGCTCAACCGCTTAAAGGGGTCTCCTCTTTTCCTTTCCTTGAGCGGAGGTAATTAATAAATGTTTGCTACCAGCCGGCAGGGCGAGGTTGATGCCAGAGGTCGCTGCTGCACAGTCGGGAACAGTCTTCCCGATTCCCCCTGGGGACAAGAAGAACCATGTTGATTCGCTCAGGTGGAAATATCCGTTGTAATAATAAATTCACCCCGCCTACTTCATTCGGGCTGCTACTCGCCGCGTCATTACGTTTACCTGAAACAAACAAACTAGTGCCCTAGAGAGGTCGCGACGATAGAGTCATTGACACGGATGACCTGATCTTCAGTTTTAACTTCAGAAAGGGTCCTTTATCTTGGTATTTTCTTTCTCTTCTTCTCTATGAGTGGGAGCAAATGATGCACAAGAAAAAGCAAGGGAACGATAATAAAAACGCGTGAAACAACCACGTGTTTGTCGTGCGCTACTCGTTTAAAGTAAATAAATCTTTTGGAGTGGTCGCCCTCCGGTGCCGCCGTTTCTCGCCAAGACGTCCAATCCCCTCTCATTAGTACGAATCCTCTTCTCGTCTTTGAGGCTCACTTAGTTTGGATACTTCCGGAGCACCTGAGCAAATCGTTTTTAATTTATGGCTCTGCCAGCAAAAATCTGTTTTTTTTTTTTTTAATCTTTTGTTCCAGACTGTCGTCGAGTTGGTTTTCATTTTTCAATGGTTGGCCGTGACGAAATCCATTCCATAGAAACGGCCGCGGGAAGAAATCTCTTTAGAGTCTTTTATTATTTTTATTATTCTTCCTTTTGATCAAAGGCTGCATGCGAACTGAATTTTAAGTGCAAGGGCAGCTTCTCATACTTTGGGGAAAAATTCTTTGTTAGTATGAATCTTTCACCAAGCAATTTGTAGCCTTAATTTCGTTAAAGGTGGTAGATTCAGCACTTATTGATTTTTCCCCTGTATGAAGGTGTTGAAGAGAACATTTTCGAGTTCGTTTACTTTCTGTCTGATGGTGCATTGCAGACAAATTGTGCCTGAGGTTCTTTAATTAAAAAGTTCATTTCTTTTGTTGAAAATTTGTTGGAATTCAAATTAAAGGATTGCAAAAGCGAATGAACAAACATAACATCTAATCAATATAGTCAGAAAGTAAATCAGAATGCTTCTTCTAACCCTTCTAGAGTCTAAAAAATAATTAAATAAAGAACTCTACTTCGTTCGCGATATACATAAATAAGTAAATGAACCTCTGACCTTAAAAACTTTTCTATTATCAAATAATTCCATTTAGATTTGTAGTATTAAAGTCTTGGATTTCTAAAATGTAAAAGCAGATTTAAAATATTTAAAATGTTCTTGTAATAACAATTTTCAAATAAGACTTTAAGGTGATCTTGGATCATGATCATGATATACAAAGTACGGTTGAGGTTGTCTTAAGAACAAATTTAGTTAAATCCTCATGGAAAAACTAAAATAATCACCAAAACACTGATGAACGCGATTTTTATTAGTGTTTTCGCTAATTTTCAATAGTTCTTATAAATTAATGTTCACTTGTAATTTTCACTGAGGAAAATTCACATATTGACATACTTATAATTCTCAATTTCAATTTAATTTTTCTTTTAATATATTCAGAAATATGTTTCTGGAGTTTTGAAGTAAAATTGAAGTTCAAGCTTCAACGATAAACGATATTAAAATTCGAAATAGTCAGTATTTTAACTGATAAAGTAAATAACCTTCAGACATGAAAAACGAGGATATCCAAATAAAAGTTTGAACGTTATTAAGTAACAAACATACAAATAAATTTATAAATCACTAAGCGTGAAAGCACACCTACTCCTCATAAGTGTCTACAATTTTCTTGTTCCTTCCCTATTTTATTCAATTTTCTTTTGTGCATCAAATTGACATTGGTGTTAATTATTAAAGATGATTTTTTTGTAATGAAATTCTGTTGTAAATGTTCTTCAAAATTTCCACGAAATTAACTCAGTTCTGACTGAGGACACTTCAATATGTTCCAGACACGTGCCAAAAATAAATGGGTCCTAAGAAGGAACTTGAAAATCTCCTTCATATTTAATTGTTGCTTGCGTATCTAATTGCAATGTGCTCGTTTATTTTCGAGATGCAGTTCTGCATACGAAATTTCACTTAAGATTTAGCTCTATTATTCTCAGGAACTTGCTTTTAAGATAAATGTGTAGCTGCACTTGTGCCTGAACAGCGACGATAAAACTTTAACAAAATTAGTCGTAGTCTTGGCGAAGCAACATCTTCACTCAAGTAGCAACACTTTGCAAACTTAGCGAAAACCGTCTTAATTCAATTTCCAATTCCGTTCGACTTTCTTGAACTAAAAAGAGAGAAGAGGAAGAAGTTGATGAGTTTTTGGTGTAAATTAGAGGCAACCACTATTTTTTCACATATGTGCAGCCTGTCGCTTGTCGGGATTTATCCAGGAAGTCTCAATTAATTGCAACAACTTAAAACCCATTAGGGCGTGTCGTCGACGTTAGTCAGATTGCAATTAAGCCGAGCAGCTTCTCAATAGGCCTCCTCTATCTATTGCACTTTGCAATTAGCGATGCGGTGCTTAAACGTGTGAATGAAGCAAAAGCAAGTCACCAGCGCGTAGTGTTTACTTGATGCACTAGCGACATCATCCGGGGGGTTAACGAACCCTCTTGCGGCGGTATCCTTCCGTTCGTAGAACGATTACATAAATTCTTATTTGCCATCAAACGACGATTAACGTCGATTAGCCATGGATGAGCTCACGCGAAATGCAATTGGGCATTGCTCATCTGGGAATTGGGATGATGGCACATTCAAGTTTACCCGGTTAATTATTCAGAAAGGTTAATGCGGTCATAAAGTGGTCCTGTCCTGGATGAAAGGGATACAAACCATTGTGGTCTCACCACCACCAGGTGCTCAAAGGGTAGATTGCTAATTTTGGAGATGGAGAATACGAACTGTAATTGAATTGAGATTATGTATGAAATATTGATTTTCATTCTAATTGAAATTCGTAATTTATTCAATTGATTTATTTAAGTTACATTCATATAGTACGTACCTAACAAGGAAAATGCTCTTATAACTATAGTGAATGTACAGAATAAAAATATTTAACATAACAAAAGCTACCACTACAGAAGGAAAAACCAATCAAAAGAAGTTAAATTATACACGCAACCTAATAATACTATACTTAAGCAAAGTGATTAGGCGAATTGGTAGAATGATCTTAATAGAATCAAGAAAATTTATCCTATTCATAGATAAATCAACTGAACCATAAACTTCATTAAAGAACCGAGAGACCAACGTGGCTATAGGCTGATTTAGACCACAGCTAGTTCTATGCATACAAATTTTAATGAATATAATCTGATCCTAAGAAAAGTTCCATAAAATATTCAATAAAGTTAGAAAATAGGAGACGTGATACGATTACATAAAATATCTCGTATAAATAAGACAGCTGCGATATTTTCTTCTAGACTCCAGGGATTCTAGTCCAAGAAAAAGGTACCTGGATTTATACGACAGAGTGGTATTAAGACTTTTGATCTGCTTCAGAATAAAAGACGGTGTAATGAGACCAGATAATTCACGTATATATAAGATTTGAGCGAACCAAGGGATCAAATAAAGAAATCAAAGTCAAGACATCACTAAAATCTTAAGAATTGCTGTTAATAAAACCTAACATCATTGAGAAATCAATAATAGAGTCATTAATTGAAAAATTGAATAAAAAATAAATGTTTAACCGATGAAAGGACAAAATTTTACATTTAAAATGATTTAATTCAAGACGATTTAACTTGCACTAAGACAAAAAATTATTAATTACAACCAGTAATTTATTACAGTCAGACAAATTACGAAGAGCAGCATACATTTTCAAATTGGCCGTAGAGCAAACACTGAGCAAATGAGAAACAAAATGGGAGTCATATATAGTAAATAAATAGAAAAGGCCAAGGTGACTTCCTTGTGGCACCCACATCAAATACTCTGGATTGCTTCGAGTCCGAGTCTGAATGCGGTTACTGGTTTCGATAATTTGAAACAAATATTATCCTTTAAAAAATGTTGTGTACAAACGATACTATCTGGAAAAACAGACTGTAGTATACATTAACACATGACCGCTTTTCTTTACTAATGTATTTTGTTATAGGGATCTTATAATATGCTTTAAAAAATATAAACACCTATTCCCCTATTTACAGGGTAGATAGGTTCCTCCGAAAATTGTGTAAATTGAGATCGGGATTTCGTATATACGTTATAAATGTACATAATTCTGTCATTTATTTCAAATTAATTAAATAATAAATAATAATTAATTTCAGGATTAATTTTAGGAAAATTCAAGGATTTTAACAGCACCAAAATGTATTTAAATAATGGCAGTATATTATTCATTCATTATTTACAAATAAAAAATGATTCCAAAAATTTCTTTTGAAGATATAATAGTTTTTTCACATTTTAAACATAAAAATAGTAATTAATCAATGTAAGATGGTGCGAAAATAATATAAACTGGCACCAATAGCGTATGATATCAATGTCTTCCAATTCTGATACATCGAAATAAATAGAATATCGTGTAAAAAAGAATTACCATGTAAATCAGTATATTTCAAATAATCTCATATTTTTACTTACTTCTATAGAAGGTACCATCATTTTCACTTTCGAGATGATTCTACATAATTTGAAAGGAAAAGGAAATGAAACTAAGAACTGTAGCCAATTTGAAAGTAAGGGAGGATAGATTTCAATTGGATTAACAGGAAGATGAGTTTGCATTTCAGTGTTCATAATTGAAATAATTGCGTAACACAACCCAGCAAACCTGACCTGAACGAGAAGAGAGGCCTCCCACAAAGGGATAGCCTACTTATTTACATTTCTTCCAGCGATGCTCTGAATCTGCATGATATTTACAAGGGTTCCCTAGTCGGCCGCTTTCCAAGCGCACCCTATTCCGGAACGCATACGCCCCAGCCGCGTTCCCATCAGCCGCACTGCCCGAGAATCTGCAGGAAGATGAATGACCAGCGGCCACACGAGCGCCTCATCTTGCTGCCTCCATACGGCATGCGGGCGGTTGCTTAATGTCATGTGGCACACTTAATGGCCATTGGGCCTCATTCTGGAGCACTTTCAATTTAATTATCATCCCGTGCTGGTGGCGGGTTTTGCTGCTGCTGCTGAGTAATATCCTCCTGCTCCTCCCGCGATGTTGACGGGCGCTGGGAACGCACGCCAGCTCGAGGAGCAAAATTATCTTGTGGTGGAGGACCTCGGATCCGGGACTTACCCAGGATTCGGAAGCGGATACGAATTTTTGGACAAGTAAGCCCAAGAGCTCTTCTCCCGACAGTGGACAGATGTAGAAGATGGGAGCTGGGAACTTAGGCCACTAAATTTGGATTATGCTCAACTGCATAAACTTGGTCCCAGACAGCGCGCATCTACTAGCCGCTGATTTATTAATAGGATATAAGGGCCAGAAATGAATTGTTCGCCCTTCATCTCGTATGCAATCCCCGATGATTTACGACTGAATGGACGTCAGAGCCGGTTAATCTGGAACAAGTATCAAGTTATCTGCTAAATATTTATTATATGCTCCCGACCCACTAACTGGGAGGTCCCGGATAGAGAAAAATTTAGGGAAAATATTCGATTATTCGATTTATTTAACACATAATCAAGAGTTAGTCAGAAGCATGAATTTTTTTCACATGTCTACATATAAGTTACATACTCGTTGCCATTTGTATTATACAATTTTATTTATTAAGTGTATCCATCACAATTTGGCGATTTGAAAATTAAATTTGTATATACCATAATGCAAAACAGATCGCTCTAATTTATGTACAGTTTATTTATTTCTGAGATTCATTTAACATGGTTTCTATGTATCGGTATAAATGAATCTGATTTATATTAATTCTGAGTTTTTTATAATGCGGTACGAATTAAAGAAAAAAAATTGCATCGTCGTAAAAGGTGTAAAGAAAAAACACCGTTGACATAGAATATGAAAAATTTAAAATTTTACACTCAATGCAATGATGCAACAGGAAAAATGTACAACAAAGCAACTTCTGTGGTTTCAACAAGATGGCGCATCGTGCCATTACGCCAGACAATTGATATTGCGATTTTAAGATAGGCGCAAGCATAGTTGGATAGTTGGAGTTCTAGATATGTTGTTTCAATTTTACACACTATCTGTCCTATTAAAATGGATCTAAAAAAAATTATTTAAAATTTACTTTACCAAAGTTATACCCACAACAAACAATATTATAAAGAAAAAACACCTAATATTTAATTAATCATGTATTTTGGCAACTTTTTATATTATTCATTATTTTTCGTATCAATTTAAATCCTTTAAAAAATTATGATTCAAAAAGTGAATAATTTGGGAGATTTTTAATTTTTTACCTGAACCTGAAAACATGTTTATTTGAGCTAAAAATTCTGATTTCGTATGCACCTTATCAACCCTAGTTCTTTTATTCCTTAATAAATTAGTATCGAAGCTCTATTTCAAAAAATTCACATAAAGTACCTAAAAGAAGCTAAGATTATAATCAATTTAATTAAAACGTTAATGTTGAAACTCACAAATTCATAGAAAAAGGATTAGGTCATATATGTATGTAATTTTATTACAAATTAACTCAAAATGTCTGCATAGACAAAAGTATTTCCTAAGAAAATGTCATCACCTAAGAGAAAACGGAAAATAAGTCCGAAAAATCATTTTTAATCTCCTAGAAAATGTCACAAAGTGCAATGCAATGCATTTTTCCAATTTAACTCTTTCATTGCATTGCAACGAGCCATCCTCTTGAGGGAGCCCCAGTGGGACTTCCAGTCGATGAAAAATTATTTTATTTTTTTATTCTGGTACGTCGACGGCTGTGTCTCAAGTGTAGCGATCCTCTGCACCTCGTACGGTCGTGGATGAAACGATTTTCAGAGCTTTTAATTTAATTAAAAAATCTGCTCCAGCAAGCTTGAAGATGTTGTTGGTGGTATTTTTTCTGTCGACTTTTCTCGTTTTTCTCACTTGTTGAAAACTTTCACCACCGACGTGTAAATGGGGACGCGCCTTGAGACGTTTTCATTCATTTTCTCTTGGTTGGTTTTAATTTCGCTCAAAGTCGGAATAAAATAGGGTCTTTAGCATGGAATTTCCCTCCTTTCAAGACGTCGTCGACGACGCAGATTCAATTATTCATTTTGATAACGAGCTTCTTTCTAAGATCCAGTTTTTCTTCTAAGAAAAAATGTCACATAAAGTGTTGACGACGAAAATGTTGTTTGATGTTCGCTATGTTCTAAATAGGGAGATTTTTGCATTTATTTCTTTTTAGGATGGGATTTTATATCTACAAACGGGCGCCAAGAATACTTTTATCAATGCGAAAAATAATTTTGTTTACAAAATTGAATGTTCTTACTTTGAAGATTGAAAATGAAAGATGTTGAAAGACTTGTAAATAACAAGATATTTAAAATATATTATACACTGCTTTAGGAATGGCGTCATTACTTTCAAATATCCTTCATTCAAATTGCATTATTCAAATTATTTTAAAACTCATCCTCTTTTACTTTCTTTCGGGGAAAATCAAAATTTAAATTATTCCAATATGCGCCATTAGTGTTAAAATTAATTCAGTTTGAGTTTCACGATTTATATTAAACAAATTTTACAAATATAGCACAAATGTGTAAAACAAAATCTTATACCAGGAAATAAAAATTTGTGTAATGATTTAACATTTTCAAGTGTATTTTGGGACAATAAACCGGGTAGTGTAACATATTGTCTAGAAATTCTAAAAGAACTTTCTTCATGATTTTCCTGTAAACAATTTGTATTTTCGTATATTTTTCAGAATACCTTCTTAAATATGCTATTTAAAATTATGAAAAAATATATTTTTATATTCCACATAAAAAGACCTTTAAAATGATACCCAACATACAGTGCTGTGAATAATTATAGACTCAAACATATTTTTCACATTTATTCCAAAGCATTTCTAGGAAATGAATTTTGATGCCCGAACATGTTATTTGGGTAATCCCAGAAAACCCTTTCAATTATCTATCTTTCCCTTTCTTTCAACCACGCTAAGTACAAGGTAAAAATACTAAAAACTGCATTATGCAGCTGTGAAAAATTATAAACTCACTTGCCGTTCGGAGTTTGCCAAGAGAGTTTCTAACGTGGATTCGAGTTTTTATGCAGAATTTTAATACTTTGAAGACGTGGGGGTGCGATTTTTAACAGTTGAACAATTTTATTGCCGCTTAAAATGCCGCGTGGAAAAAAATTAACTGATGTTGAAAAACATAGAATTATTGATTTAAGGAACTGTGGAAAAACTCAGAGAGAAATCGCGAGTGAAATTAAAAGATCGCAGAGTGTAGTAAAGAACTTTTTGAAGCTTGGGATCGAGAATTATGGGAAGAAGAAGTCATCTGGACGGCCTCCAAAATATTCGCCTAATGTGAAACGCGCAGTTTTAAGAGAACTATCGAACACAGGAGCTTCATCATCTTAAATTGTTAGACGTTTGAACTTGCAATGTGACCCTAGCTTAGTTAGAAAATGGGCTGCATCTTCAAAGAACTTTAAATACCAAAAATGTTTGAAAAAACCCAAATTGACGAAACGACACATCGATGCTAGTCTTAAATTTGCTGAAAATTTCATACAAAAAGGTGAAATTTGGGATCATGTCATCTTCAGCGACGAAAAGAAGTTCAATCTCGATGGACCAGATGGATTTAATTACTACTGGCACGATTTACGGAAGGAAAGAAGAATCGTATCAAGAAGAGCACAAGGAGGGGGATCTGTGATGATTTGGGCAGCTTTAAAAAAAAAATGCTAGGAGCGAAATAGCCTTCGTCAATGGTAGAATGAATGCTGTCGACTATCAGGAGTTACTAGAGGAACATCTACTGCCTTTTGTAACACTTGCGGAAGATGAAAACATTATTTTCCAGCAGGATAATGCATCCATCCATATGGCGGCCTCCACCAAAAAGTGGTTTCAGGACTACGGAATCCAATTATTACCATGGCCAGCGTTAAGTCCCGACCTGAACCCTATTGAAAATTTGTGGGGAATCTTAGCGAGGAAAGTTTACGACCAGGAGAGGCCATCCATTGAAAATGTTGCAGAGCTGAAGGAAAAAATAAAAGCAGCGTGGAACGAGATATCAGATGGGGTATTAAATAGTCTTATTAATAGCGTTCCGAGCCGATTATTAGATGTAATAAAAAATAAGGGAAAATGGACTAAATATTAAATAAAAAAACGTATCATAGTTATGCTGAGTTTATAATTTTTCACAGATTTTAAAGCGATTTTTTTAAATTTTATTTTTTAATTTTATTTTAGAAAGGAATATGATCACCCTTTCACCCCAACTAAATTTTATTGAAGGCATGTAATCTAAAAAAGAACCCAGTTATTTGAAATAATTACTTGTTTTTATGAGAGACCTAAAAATATAGTTGAGTCTATAATTATTCCCAGCACTGTAAGTGTTAACTATGGTATTAATATGGCAAAATTTCAAGTTTCCACGTCGCATGGTTTCTGAGAAATTCGGCTGTGACAGACGAACTTAAAACGGTTTCGTTTTTTTTTTCATATAAAAAAGATCTTACAACATTTGAAAAATTGTTAAAAAGCAACTAAATATTATATGAACTTGTTACGGGTCCCAAATGAAAATTTGAACCATAATTTATTGTCTAAAAAATTGAAAAGTGAACATTTTGTGTACTTTGACATCGAGAAATCTTTTTTGGATTTTCAAGAATTATCTTTTTTTGGAAAAATAATAATCCAGTAATTTGAAATTTTGAAATAATATTGTAGTATCCTTAAATAATAGAATACAAAAATTATTTCAATCCTTATTCAAGCTTGTTTATAAGAATTTTTCTCGATTGCTGGAGCACCTTCAAAAATTGAATTGTGTTCATTAAAATAATCACAAAATACAAAATAAATATACGAATATAGAAATTTTAGTTGGCATAAAATCTGCCAGAAATAATATTTCTTTGCGTCTTTTTATGAAGAATTTTATAATGAAAATAATTAATAGCCGCAGATATGTAGAATAATATTTTAAAATTTGCAAACTGATTGATTGAATAATTTTTTTGTAATCGTATCCGCCAATTCAAAAATTCAAATTCCAAAAAGTGGTTTTGAAAATAACATGTTTTAAGTTTTTCTTATCGAACTTTTATTAAACTCTCGTGATCTAAGGACATATTCTAGAAAGTATATACTTTTTAAACTTTTTACCCCTTTTTAGGGTTTCGTAGCCAAATGGCAAAAAACGGAACACTTATAGATTCGTCATGTCTGTCTATCTGTCCGTCCGTATGTCACGGCCACTTTTTTCCGAAACTATAAGAACTATACTGTTGAAAATTGGTAAGTAGATGTTTTCTGTGAACCGCATTAAGATTTCCACACAAAAATAGAAAAAAAAGCGGCCAAGTGCGAGTCCCCATACTTAGAACTGAAAATTGTAAATTCAAAAAATTTTTTTCATCAAACCCATACGTGTGGGGTATCTATGGATAGGTCTTCAAAAATGATATTGAGGTTTCTAATATCATTTTTTTCTAAACTGAATAGTTTGCGCGAGAGACACTTCCAAAGTGGTAAAATATGTGTCTCCCTCCCCCCTGTAACTTCTAAAATAAGAGAATGATAAAACTAAAAAAAATATATGATGTACATTACCATGCAAACTTCCACCGAAAATTGGTTTGAACGAGATCTAGTGCGTAGTTTTTTTTTAATACGTCATAAATCGTAAACCGCAATTTACCTTTCATTCAATCAACTCAAATAAACAAACAAGCCTATATGGGCTCGCATATAGTTAGATCTAAATCCCATCATTTAGGTACCTAATTATAATGTTTACTTATCAATAACTTAATTTTAAAAAAATACACTATTATTAAAATATCGATCAAAGTTACAACGAACTACAAGAACTTTTATATTATGTTACTTTCTGCTACGGAACCCTTCATGGGCGAGTCCGACTC
The DNA here is from genome assembly GCA_949715965.1 of Dysmachus trigonus. Classification (NCBI taxonomy): domain Eukaryota; kingdom Metazoa; phylum Arthropoda; class Insecta; order Diptera; family Asilidae; genus Dysmachus; species Dysmachus trigonus. The sequence goes on from OX454323.1 coordinate 70,212,818, forward strand.
GCACTTGGCCGCTTTTTTTTTTTAAAAAACGTTTTATAAAGCAACATTTACATTTTCAATATATAATCTAGAAAAATTTAATACTATACAATACGGAAATGAAATATGTTCCTACCTTCTTTGTAAAAATTTCATAATATCCATATCCTTCCTCTCATTTCCCTGCATAATTTCAATTTCAAACAAGACTTTAATCCTAGCCACATAAACAAAGTCAAAGTGTAGACATAATTCCTTTGATTTATTGTGAGCACATTTGCATATAATTTCAAGAAAAGGCATCGCAAGCACCTCAAAAGGTACTTGAACCTCTTGAGCCTGGTGTTCATATTTTCCAGGCTAATTCGCAAGCTGCCATAAACCTTTCAAAAAGCAACAATACTCCCCCTTCCCCTCGCTCGTATGCTCCCGGCACATGGCAATATTCCATTAGATGAATTAACAAAAACTTTCCATTTATTGCTAAAGTTTCGGCTTCCGACCGGGAGCACTCCTCTCTCTTCCCGAGGAAAGTTTATTCCGGCGGTGTACTATCAAAACGTACACACGTCACAAGACGTCTTGCTTATCAGCCCCTACGGGGGTTCCCCCAAAAAAGGGAGTTGCTCGTGTACTGAAACTTGCTCGATTTAATGGAAACTTTGCAAAATTTTGATGAAGGATATCAAGACCTTGTATACTGGTTTATATAGGAGCCTCATGCGCTTCAGCATGGTTGAATTTTTTAATTTATCAAGTCTACAGGCATATTTAGGTCTTGAGTTTCTATTGCCTTGAAGCATAATGTTGTGTTATTCCGAGGATTATACATAGACGGAAGATCGAAAAAGTTTACGTCTTTTTTTTCACATCCTACGATAGAAGCTGATAAGGACTTTAATCGGAATCACGAAACTTTTCGATAAGTCCACATAATCCGGAAAGAGTTTGTCAGTTTTTCCGGGTACCGAAAACGAGGGATATATAACTTAATCATCATCAGGAATCCAATTTTTCTTCAATTATCTCTAACAGAAATATAAGTCCGGGTTCATGGTGGACTTCATTGAGCTTTCTCCCCTTCTCGGGAGACAACTGTCCGAGCCAATTTCGTTTTTCTTTCCCTATAATTTTCTAGACAAATCTGTCGCAAATATTCTCCTTGTCAAAGTGGGTGTTCCATGAAATTTATTCCATTAAATAGATTGGCTAAATCGGGTATACCATATATAGAGAGCCCGGAATTCTATCATTTGGAGGGTATTTGCGGCATCATCCTCACAGACTGTTTACATGAGCCCGGGCATATTCAGCAGTCTAGACGACGACGACGACGACTAAGGCTGGGTGCACACTAAATTTCATAATGGTCTAGGACAAACTCGAGAGCCCTATGCGATTCCAATTATATACCAGGCTCCACATTTACTTCTCGTTCGTCGTCGGCTGAAAGAGTTCTATTTATTTTATTATTATCTCTTCATGCTAACGCTGGACTATCGTCGGTCGCCGCCATCGACTCTGGGGCGAGGTCAAGAATTTTGAACTTTTCAGTATGAGAGGAGGAAAAAATAAAAATATATGCGCCGGAGAAGATTCCTTAACTTAATTGAGCCTTGTTTGTTCCGACTTCGGGCTCCAGAATTTCTGCTGGGGCGTAAATGAGCGCTTATTCTAAACGAATAAATTGTTTCGGAGGGAAATTCATATTTCTTTTTTGTTCTTGTTGTGCCCATTCTGGAAGAGGAAGTTGTCTACGTCCATACCATCGCGAAAGTATGCTGGAAGTCGTAGCTTAATGCTGCAAGTTGACAAAGTTTAAATTTGAACTTTGAGGAAAGTCTTTAAGTGGAATCTGTGTTGTGGTCTATTTCAGAGAAATGGATTTTGAGATTCTCATGCTTCTGATTTAAGTTTGTATCCTTGAAAATAAAATATTCTCCTAACATTTTTCCACAAACATTAAAAAAAAAAAAAAAATACTTTCAGAACCAGTTTTTAGATCTGAGTTTAAACGCAATTTAAGCCTAGATTACTAGATTACTTTGTTTCCAAAACATTGATGTTGACGACTTGTGATTTCAACAGGACGGCGCCACGTGCCATACAACGAACGAAACATTTATGATTTATTGAAAGGAAAATTTGTCGAAAATCTTATTTCAAGAAATTTACTTGTCAGCTTATATTCTCGAAATTTAAGAATTTAAATAATTAATTGTTAAACATTTACCTTTCCAATAAACCCAAAATTTACGATCACTTGCTCAATTGTTTTTGCACTTTATTTAAATTCGAAATTCGGGCACACTTAAAAAAACACCCTTTATGCATTATCCTCGATCTTTTGCAACTTTGAATATGTGGAAAAACATATAAACGAATAAAAACACTATGGTGTTAATTGTTTTTTAACTTGTATAATACTCGTATATATAATTTTCGAGAGTTGCCTAATTCCTTATAACAATTTCTACATGAGTTATCTACGGCAGAAAATAATTGTTCATAGATAAAAGTCCCATGACCTCAGTTTATGTCTGGTTGATGCATAAGACTTTAAAAGTCTCTAAGCTGCATTCCTTTTAAGTCTTTTAAATATCAAATCTTTTGTTTCATAGCCTTTTTTCTTTATCTTTATTTACAATCACAAAGAAGTTGAATAATATAGTTGCACCATCGTCTTAAGAAAAAGGCAAGCGCCGACATTTCATTTTTTCCAGAAATGTAGAAATATTAATTCTGAAACGCTTTTATACTTACGAATCGTTGTTTAAAAGAAATAGCTTCTACCCTTTTCCCTCAGAATTTCCATTGTACTTACCTGAAAGAAAAGAAAATTTGTATTTTAATAATTCATAAAATGTGTACAAGAACAATTTTGCAAATTTAAATAAATACAACAGACATTTGTGTGAAAGGCAATAAAAACTACTGGGGAATAATTGAATCTGAATTTTAGAGTTCGATTCGACAGCTGGTGGACAAGGTTTCACATTTTCGGGATCTGTTTTCCGGCAGTTCCCGGATACTTCCCACTGAGTTAGCTGGATTAAACCGGTGTGAGAGGTTCAGAGGATTTCTGAAAATTCTGATTGATTGAACCTGCCATCTGTGCGGTTTTATACTCCCAATCGATAAATCCAGTCCTCCAGTCTATCCCCCTGATGAATTATTCTGTGAGAACCCGCCTGACTGTGATATTCAGGCTATAAATCATTCGTGCTATGTAAATGCTCCCGGCTACTGCTCCAGCTCCCCGGGATAGGGACAGAGGAACCTCTCCCGAGTCCCGACGATGATAAACAAATAAACCCCATCCATAAGCATAGACATAGAGGACATAGGCTTCTACTTTTGTTGGATTCATCGCTGCAAGCCTATTTAGGAGCCGCACGAGTAGAATTCATGCGGTAAATTGAGGCGAAGGTTGCCCAGCGCGGTGCGGGTGATTTCTATTCACCTATTCCGCCTTTGGGGGTTCCGCATTAAAAAGAATTTAATTGTGGAGGATTGCTCGACGTCTGAAAAACGCCACCGTCGTCGTCGTCGTCATCATCATCTAAGACGAGGAAGGCGCAGACGAAACCGAGAACTTCATTGTCACATTACTCAGCACGATTGTGTGTTAATTGAAGTTCTTTTGGGGGCTCTTTTTTGTTGTTGTCGCATATAACGCAGCATAATGGTCGATGCTATGGGCGCTGGGAACGCAACAGTCATAAAAAAAAAAAAAAAAAACATACAGCTTCTTTTAATTTACATCTCGGCATCTCATGAGAAACGTTTTATGGCATCTAATTGCCTCCGATAGGGGCGCTCCCGGTGAATGATTCCATAGTCACCGTGAAATTATGAGAAACGCTTTAAGTGAAGGTCTTCATAAACATCGTCAGAGGAATTCTTGTACTTTTTTCAATTAAGTATAAAATGACTTTAACATACAGTAAAGTAAAATGTTATTGCTTGTAATATACAAGCATTCATTAATTTACGAAATGCTCTCTAAATTATTTTGACTCTTGTGTGGTGTACACGCATTACGAAAGAAATTGCTAAGAATTGCTAAATTAAAATGTTTACGAATTTGATTCTTAAGAAAAACAAACTACTTTTTACGACAAACCTACACAATACATATCATAAACATTCGTCCAAACATAATAACATAATCTAAGTAAGCAGTCAATATAAATTCCAAAGAGTAGTGGCCCGAAAACCGAACCTTGAAGAACACCTGCAGATAACACAGCCGCATGAATGCAAATAATCTAGCAGCGATTCTCCAACATGGTAAATAGAAAAGTTTGAATAAACAACAAATAATATCAACTTTTTTACAATAAAACAAATTTTGTTTTACTAGTTATTGTTGTTTACAGGCAGATATGTATTTATTTCATTTTATTTAAAAATCTCAAAAGTGTTTAAAAGAACAATTGCAAAAAGATAAAATTTATTTCCAATTACAGGTGTAATTACAAATAATGTATTGCTTTAAAAGCGGTTGGTTAAAAAGGCCAAGAATACTACTATCTTGTGAAATTTATAGCATTTTACTATATTTTTGTTTATCCAAATTTGTATCCACCAGGATGGTTGGATTATATGGGGAATTTATATTAACATTTAACAGTTCAGTTCATCATACCAATTTGGTACCTACAATGAATTATTTGGCACCTCTTCATAAGCAGAGAAAAACAATTAAGTAAATGTTTAATTTTTCAAATAAAAAACACCTTAATCCTATCATATTTCGTCTTATTATTATTTATAAAAGTAGTAAAATAATGTGTAGATATTATACACATCTAATAAATAAAGTACAACTAAATACATACACGAGCGAACAATTTGCGTAAGTTTTACAGAAAGTGAGACAAATTTACGCTCGAAAAAAAAAGAACATGTGGATGAAACAGTGGTTACAAAAAAAAAGCTATTTTTGGTTTTGATAGTCTTATCAGAGAATTAGAATGCACCAACATCACCATACACGAGTAAACAACTTGCGCAAAACTGCCCGTTGCACAAAAGTTATCAAGGCCGTTTGATTTTCATCAAACAGTTGCGCAACACATCCAACTGCCCCATACACGGGGAAAATGTTTTCACAATGGGTTGCGTTGATCAAGTTGTTGGTTCGTGTATGGGCCCCTTAAAACACTATAAACTAAAAAACAAATTACAATCTTTCCTGAGTTCCAGTTGACTTGAAAATAATAGTATCCTTACTGAAGAATTTATCAAATAGAGAAATAAAACAAATTTACGTAAAGATTGCTATAGATTCCAGAGATTGGGACTAGGAATATGATATATAAAGTTTAGCGAAACGTGAATCTAATATTCATCCCTTTATTTATTGTCTATCGATCAAAGAAATTATTCTTTACTTGAAGCTTTTATATTATAATAGGAGATATTGTAATTGATGCAGGAGAAGATCTAATAAGAGCTTTTGTTCTATTATATGTATAACAGCCATTATGTATTTAATTATAAATATAATACGAGTTTAAAAACATACAAATTTTTAATTATTTTGTTTGTTTGGTATATGAATCGAAAAATGTAAAACCTTTAGAAATTTCCTCATGTTATTACTACAAACTTGTAAAATTACAAATTACAAAAACAGAAATGCAACCCTGAATAAGAGATTATTTTTACTTTTACTTATAACATTAAAGAAAACTTGATTTCAACTCTTTCATCCAACCTTTCTCTACAACCATGCATTTGTAATATATAAAGTTGACGAACTATTATATATTAACCCTTTCAGCCCTATCCCCGCCTATAGTCGGCATCCACGAAACATTCTCTGGGTACGACCGCCGCCTAAAATCGACATTTACGGAAAGTTCTATGGGTACGACCGCTGCCTATAGTCCGATTCAATTGATTAAAACTTCAAATTCATGGAAAGCTCTGTGCAACCACTCTCGTGGAAAACTTTCTCGTATTGGGAATGCATAACCGCGGTCAACTGTGCCGTACCGAAAGGATTAAATAATCTACGAGTACTATAAAAATTTTCAATATGTTCCCCATTATCATAAAGTAATTCAGTTATTAGACAAAAATGAAAGTCTCAATAAAAATTCAACAAAGTGCTCCCTGAATTTCATTTGTATATTTATAATTTTTTTTAATTTTTACTTAATTCAATTCAGTTAAATGACTGATTGCTTTTCAGTTCCACTTTATAAATATAATGCATTTTAAGTAAATGAATTTTAATACTACTAAATGAGCCCCGTTCAACAATAATTAAATAAAAATCAGTCCAATAACCTGCATACCAGTTACAAGTATCAAAAATCATTTAGTAATGTTGGATAAGATTTCCAATAAAGCACTTTTAACTAGTTGAATTTTAGCATTATCTAGTTGAAAAATGGTGTAAATTTAGTTAAGATTTTATTACAACATGCGTTTTAAGATAAATATATTGATTTTATTTTTTCCTACTCGTAGATGCATGCAACCCCCTAAAACCCAATTCTTCCTTTAATTCCAGGATAAAGATAATATTCATGAAAAAAAAAATAAAGTATAAAACTACTGCTTAGAAAAGGGGTATCATGTTTCAATTTTTTACGAGTCTACACACAATAAAAAGTGAAGATTTACCATAAATTTTAAATTTCCATTAATTCCACCCTGGGGAACTTGAAAGACCCTCCATCAATCTAGCCCGAGGGCATGGGCCAGACATCGCAGAATGTTACACCAGAGATAATTTCGCCAAATTAACATTCCCTGCAGCCAGTGCTGAAGATGAAGTTGCTTTTCGAATGAGTTATTATTCGTCGGGTCTCCTCGAAGCATGTCAATTGATGTGCGAAACTTCCCGGCCGCAAAACTCCCACAGCGTCAATAAATACCCAAAGATTTATAGTTCGAACTTCTGCTCTTTCCCCATTTTCTTAAGCCACGCGAGTTTAGAAATAAAAACCTTCTTAAAAAAAAAAAATCGTAATTCTTCTCGCTACATAAATCAGTGAGTTGCTGTTTTAAGGAGGTTCGTTACGCCAAGAAATTTTGATACAAAATTGAAAACAAAATTCAACTAAAGGTAAAACTGTTGTACGACTGTACGACGTCTATCGAACGCAGCAACATCAAGTGTCTAGATTAATGAAACAGCTTCAGGGCCAATTCAATTTGACCTGAAATTTGTTCCGGGGGGGAATTTTCGAAGCAATTCGTCACTGCTAAGGAAGTTCTACTTCCTTAAGGGGACACCGAAATGCTTCTGCTGGTCATGTCCCGACAAATCGATAAGTTCAATACCATCCTCGTCGGCCGTCGGGACGCACAATCGACGTCCTGCTCTGACTCAGTCAGGGGTGGCCAACGTGAACTCAATTTATCGTCTGCACCCAGCCCAATTTCAACCCCAATTCAGCGCCAACCCACGTCGCGCTGCGGTCGAATGGGGGGTTGTCGATGAAAAATGAGTCATCAACTCGAGCTCGAATTTCATCTACTGCAGTTCGGGTGAATTTTCAAGTATTAATATCGAAATCGAAGAAGCCACAAAGCGCCATGCCACTTTAATGCGATGACTCAAGAAAGACCCCGCGATGGAGCTTTTTGGTGAATTAAATGGGAAAAGTTGCACTTCTTCGTGCTGGAGAAGATGAGACTAACGTGACGTCGCAACGACGGAGACGATAGGAAACAATCGATTCAAAGAATTTTAAATTTGCCAAGATAACGCCCGTCATTTTAGCCGTGCCATCTCAATTATTAGCCGGCTTCGTTGTGGAAAGATGCCAGCCAAGAAAATACGACAGGAAACGATAAAGTCGTGCTTCTTTCGCAAACTTTGAACTTCTTCTTTGTTGAACCTTGAACGTGTCTTTCTTATTCTTGGGAAATCGGTTTACTCATAAAAATTCGTCCGTTTGCTTTAGCGAAATATGTTTGCTTTGTTTAATACGCTCATTTTCGACTTGTATAAGGATATTATTTAATTTAATTTAAATTCTAAGCATGTAGCATTTGAATTTTTAGATGAATAAATAAGCAACGTTTTAAACTATACTATGGATGGATGGATCTTTCAATTGATGATAGTTCAAGGTCATAGATAGGTTTTAAGATATATTTTAGTAATTTAGGACACCTGTACAAGGCCCAATTTTCGAAATCCTGTAGTTAGCAAGTAGGCTGTTTAAAAGATACACATTTAAGGTTTAAAAGTGTCAAAACAGACCCCATTTGTCTTGCTACTACATATATCCACAGTTCCGTATGTTAGAGAGTGTTTTTTTGAGTCTGGGTTTTGAGGGTTGTTTTCTTGTTGCTTGTGTCCTCCATAAGGAACGAAAATATCTAGTTATTTTTTTTTAAACTTTGTTTTTCTGAAGACGAAACCCACACCCATTTGAATAATTAAACCCTTAATTACGTCTGAGTGAATTTTTGGATATTCCTGATTTTTTGTCAAAAGGTGCATCATACTCCAAAATTTCTTTCCAGCTACGGTTTTCGCGCAAATAAAAATGTATAAAATAATTTTTTTTTTGCCAAATTTCCTTGGACAACATTTTTTAGATAAACTTATGCAAAGGTCAGTTAGCTTGTTTATTCAGCTTTAATTTGGTTTTTTCAAATTCTCTCTACGTCAATTGTTCGCTGAAATATCCGACTTTTTATGAAAACGGATCCTTTTGTCTTTGATTATCGATATCTCAGCCACTAATGCCTGCACAGTAAATTTAAGGACGGTTTCGAAAACTTGAATGAGTTCTCTACAAGGACCTATCATGGTTTTTTGAAGTAAACAATTTTTCCCCCTTGAAATTAATTTGAAAAACTGATAAAAATGAATTTTTTTTTAGAAAACCTGCCTCTGATTTACAAATGTTGGCGAAAAGACTAATATTTTCTGGTTTCGTTACAACCTTCTGTACCAACAATAACCCTGTAAAAATTTTCAAATCGATACTTCAAACCGTTTTCTCGGCCCAATTGATCAAAGATTTAAAAAAGAATTAATCCATTAATGCTCAAGATTTTTAAGATGTGACTAACTAAAAAGTTTGTGATTTTTTTACTCAAAAAGGATCAATTTTACGAATAAATTACATATGAGAAATAATGCTTATTATTAGAAAAAGAACACATTTGAACTTTTCGGGAGATTTTTGGATTATTCCAATCAAAAAAAAAAAAAATGATCTAAAAAATGCACGTGTTCTCTGAACAATTTTAAGCATTTGCGGCAACCGGAGCTCTAAAAATTTATTTATCTTAAAGCTATTCCCCTAATTTAGGTTATGACAATTAAATTATAGATTCAATTAGCAAAGAAAGAAAAACTTAAAAATTTTCCAATTTACAGCCCTATTTGAAATGTTGTAGTATCGATCTAAAGCGAGACTGTGTATATCACAAAAATAAATCATTTCAACCCATCCTAATAAAATGACTACCATATGGAGGTAGATTACATGTATCATAAACATCAAAAAAAGGCATAAATACTCCAAAAAGCATTTAATATTCCTGAAAAACATGTGCCTGAGCATAAATATGTTTTATTGGTTGAACTTAAGAACTTGGAGTAATCATTGTTTCTCCGTTGAGCTCTTGCATATACTTTGTAACCGTGTAAATTTCCGTAAACTGCTTCATAAAATACTTACACCATAAAATGGTCATAAATGATGGAGAAATTGCCTCACAAAGGCCCTATGCTAGAGCTTTTCAATTTTATTTATGTGAAGCAAAAATCTAGTGGCCACAATGTGTTATAAATAACTTGTCTGAGATTATAAAGACAAAATGTCCCTCGTTTCTGGAATTTAAGTATTAAATGTCCAAGATACTGATATCAATTAGTAAGCAGTTAAATTTATTTTACTACAGAGCGACAGAGGTACAATTTATCTAGTACTAGGGAAGTTAAAAGACAAAAGGATACAATGTGCTCAACATGTTGAAGCTTTATCAAACCTATGGGAGGGTTTTATAATTGGAAGGCTCTCCTTTATATAGGAACAATAGTTGACAACATCAATTAAAGCTCATAATGTTGAACAAAGGAAATGAGTTTACATGGTTCCTCTTACCAAATATTTCGACAAGGATTTATTACAACATCCCCCAAAAGTACCTCTTTTGTTCGGAAACTTCTGTCTAACAATAAGTTAAATTAATTGAAAATGTTGTGCCAGAATATCTCTGCACTAACAAGTTTTTAGAGCTCCCGAGTGAATCGTATAAGCTTGAAAAAGCCACAACAGAACCCTTCTGCTGTATTAAAAATTTTGTTTTCGAAAAAAATAAAACATAATCCAATGTATGCGTCCCTAATCTCCGTAAATCTTTTGTATAAAATCACTTAGGCGAACGTTCGCTTTGGCTTTAGAGAGCAACAGAAGAGAAAAAAAAATTAATTTCTGTCTGTAAACGCAGTTCTATTCGAGCAAGGAGTATATGCTAGACAAAAACGACGGTGAGCACTTTATAACAACATTTTCCTGCAAATTTTGCATTATTCAAAGCCCCGGGTATATATCCTGGAACATATCCAGGGGGGGACTCCTCTTAACAAACAAAGAGTCTGCGACTCCTGCGCCACAGATGGTAGAGCCCCAAATAGCATATCGTACAGACAAAACAAATTCACTTGAGGCTTCTTCATCTAGGATGCGGCACCCAGAGTTATTTATGCCCATCAGCGCTATTTGGTACACAGTGGAGACGTACCTTTATCATCAGCTCTCCTACTACTACCCAAACCTGAAGCAAACGTAATTCTTTCCGTTTACGTTTCATAAGAAATAGCACAGATGGTTGTGAAAGCATAAGACACCATCTGTCTGCGGAAGTCTCAAGGTATTGCACCACCTTGCTCTAGGTAGTCACGTTTTTATCGAATCGCATTGAGCAAGAAATACAAATTTTTCAAATACGTCGATATTCTACTGTTAAATGCTGGAAAAAACGATTTCTTTTTATATATTTCCGTAGATTGATGTCTTAAGAATATGCTCTAAAAATGTATAATCATAATTCAAGTTAGTTTAGGTTTTACAGTCATTTGAAGCAATCAAGTCACGATTTATTCAATTTATGTAGTCTCTTAATTTTAAACGCATTCTTCTTGAAACACGATTTTATACATTTTTTCGAAAGAAATACAAAAAAAAAAAAAAAATATACGATTTATCATCAGATTGATTTCAGTTTTCAAATTAATATATCTATTCGACAAACTTCACTTTTTTATATTATAGTATTATCCTCTCAATAAGTTTACCAAATATTTGATTAGCTTTAAAAGCGTTTCGTATTCTGTTTTAAAAAATAAATTGAAAAGACATGTTTTGAGAAACACCCATTCAAAATTAAGAGGTCTATCTATTGTGAAATTTTCAAATTTATACTGACATCTTAAAATTGTTTTGCAAAAGTTTTTATATCGATATATGTATATATTATTTTTATATTTTTCACACTTGATTCGATTGTAGGTATTAACTCGAAAATAGGTAAATAGGCATTTCGGGAAGAAAACCCTTTGAAAATCTTCAAAAGCGATTCTAATCGAACCTGAAATTTAGAGCATATGACTTCTCAAAAATATCAATTTGTCATTTGAGTAATCATAAGACTTTTTGATAAATAAATTGTTTCTAATTAATTTGAGAAGTCACAGAAGTTTGAAACGCCTATACATATGAAGTGAATAAAAAAATAATATAAGATTATTGTTAAATAACACAGGTCAACATTTTATCTAGGCTTGTGCACGGGAATCGAAGATGAGATTCTAGGGTTTTTGGGGTCGCTGATTACGATGAGCGGGTCGGTTAGGCTCCATCACGTCAAGTTCAAGGACATTTGAAGGTCAAACGGTCAAAAAACCCGCTAATCTCAATCTGCGAAATGCACAAGTGTGCCACAGAACTAGAATACCTGCCTTGAGATGACCTTGAATGACCTCGAGGATGCATGCAAAGTAAAAATGAACAGTGGATTCGGATGCAGCGACATCAAAAACACGTCCATGAATTTTTTCAGATTTTTGGAAGGTTTTTGACCGTTTGACCTTCAAATGACCTTGAAATGAGGTCGACTAAGCAAATAATTTATCAAATAATGTAGACTTAATTGAAAAAAACATTGGATTAATTGTTTGTTGCAAAATGAGCAGAAGTCAATATCTTCTTAGTTCTTTTAACGAAATTAAAAATTTGTTGTATGAGTAACTATTTAAAAATTTGAATTCAATCCAAAATTCCAGATTCAAATCGAAATATAATCGTGATTAATTTACTATACTAAAGGTATTTTTAAAAAGAAATTCCGTCAGACGAAAACAAAAGCTATAGAATTAATAAATTACATATATTATGAAAAATAGTGTATTTGGAACCGGGCGTCTTATTAAAATTGTATTTATGAATATTTTCTTTTATAAAAATTGGGAAAATTACTTGTCAATAAATTCCCTAAATGTGGGCCAAATAAAGTATTCTATACATAATTTTCTGCAATTAGATCCTAAGATTTTTACGATTTTTTTTTTCCGCTTAGACGTAATTAAACGTATTAATTCAGTTGTAACTTGCTTGCTCTAAATAACTATAAAAACTACACTAATTCGAATTTTGATTTCAATTTTATACACTACGTTCTTAAGACATTAATCTATGAAGAAATATAATAAAAATCGATTTCCTTTAAATATTTTTCACAAAAAGTGTCCCATTAAGCTCACAAAAACATTTCATTTCCACTTATATTGCGTTTTTTTCACCACACCGCGTAATTGGGGTGTGAAAATTCTTGTTTTTGCGACTCTTCTGCTTGTTTCTGGTGGATTATGTAAATCTAAAGTCCACCTCTCCGGGCTTTAAGCGAACCTACCGTGAAATTCGAGCGATTAGCAGCTGTATCGAATGTCGCCAAGGTAGAAGAAAAGAAAATACCAAGCCGCAGTCGCGGAGAAAGGCTTCATTAAGATGCAATTAAAGCGTTCCTTTTATGCAAAGAAATTAAAAGACGGAGCAATTTCAAAACGACTATATTTATTTTTCTTTTTAAATGCGATATTTTTTAGCGTCTTTTAATGGAAATACACACAAACACTTCTCGATGCTATCGGAGTTTTTTAAATTCTCCTTCACAAAGTGTTTTCGGCATGATTAATAGGAAGACGCTGATAAAAACTTTGCCGCTATAACACTTTGAAAATAATAAATGGAAGCATTTAAACGACGGAAACTGCAGACGGTGGCGTCATTAGCGAAGAATTATGTCTGCTTCTTCGCCACAATTAACGAGATTTCACGGTGCGTGCGATTGAATTATGAGCGAATGCAATTTCATTTCGACGCCTTATAATGCTGGGCCAGTGTAGGGCTAGACTTGCTATCATGGATTACTAAGTAATTTATGAGTTTAAAATTGAAAACAACTGAAGATAAGAGTATATGGGGGAACTGAAGGAAAATTGTATATACTCTTTTGGGTAAACATTATTTCAAAACAATGTAAATATTATTAATTGGTTTTGCGCCAACTTACAAAAAGAAAAACGATTATTCTTCGAATTGCATGACATATCATTGCAACAGGACGGCGCAACGTGTGACACAGCATACGAAAAAACTCAAAAGAAACTTTTTGTCCGCATGTTTTAAAGAGACGAATATTTAAAATGCTTTTCTTGAATTATACAAAATATAGTTAGATTTAACTACAGATAAATATTTTTTTCGAAACACACTAGTTTCGTAAAAAGATTGATTTAGGAAATGTTGTTTCTTAGATCTTGTAACTAATGCTCTGAATATGCATTCATCTTATATTTAAGGGCAGAAATCATCTAAATTCGCTTCTTCTGACTTTCTTTTAGACTGAATTAATTAAGAATATATTGGGGCTTGGACGAAAATTATAAAAGAAATTAGTCCAGAATAAAAATTTTACATTACAGCACCCTAACTTTATCGATTATTTAAATTTTAAAGCCCGTCAAAAATTCGATAATTTTGATAATCACAGCCGTGTAGTAATAAGAACAGAAAATTCTCTTTTTTTCAATTGTAGGAATAAACTCAAAAACTTATCCGCTTCTGAACGATATAAAAAAATTTCTATTTGGTAATTGTCCATTAATATATTTTGATAAAAATAATAATATGGCAGAAAAGTTATATTTAGGTTTTTTTTTACCATGTGCGCGGTCAAAAACCTTGAATAAAATTTTTAATAATCTTTAATATAGCTGAAATAAAATAATTTCAATTTTTTAAAATTCGTTTTGAAATAATTTTGGGTTAGACTATATTCCAAAATGTTTGACCGTGTATTGTGTAGTAAAAATGTTTAGTTATACTTCTTGAATATATACCATATAAAAATATATGAAATTACTATCTTTCTGAATTCACTTAGTGCAGTTGCATGATTCATACTTGCAGCTTATACAAACAATGTCGGCTTTTGTCTTTTCACTAAGAAAGACAATCTGTCTGCATTCTTTTTAAGGAAACCGCAAAAAGTGTCGACAGTTGGATCGATTGACAAAGGTGGTTATATTTACTGGCCTTTGGCGTATACTCTTATAAGAAGTCATAGGTGCATTCTATTCCCAAGATATAAATAACCAGCCCCTCTTAGCTACAGTCCGAATAGTTTCAATCTATATCAATTAATTCCGATAACCAGATCCAAGTCTATGACGACACTTATCTCACCCACTCGACCGGCCATTTGAAACCTCAGTGATGTAATCAGAAAGGTGCAAGGCCAAATTAATTCAAACCGAAAAGACTTGGAGCAATCGCTCAGGAAATCATATCTGCTCGCCGCAGTGGCCAAATTAACAAAGAGAATTTAATTCTAATGACCGCATCGTGCCACAAAGCCATTTGACCCAGATATTTCTTTCATTATACCCAATTTATGACCAGAATGGAAATATGATAAACTGCCTACCGATGCTGCGCCCCATCGTCGATTGGGGCTCATATGTGGTCATGTACCTAGTCGTCGTCGCCGTCGTCGTTGTTGTCGCATAATGAGGCTCATGAGACCCACATAACATAACTTCGAAAAGTGAAACATATGCTTTGGTGGTTCGATGAAAAGTAAAAAAATATATACACTATAATTCGAGGAGACATGGAGCCACGTATACCAGCTACCGGTAGCTTTTGACCTAACCTGGATGCGGTGGCAGAGATCGACAATTGTGTGTAGATTCGCGGTTTAGAATCTCAATTTAAAAATGATGTCGCGCGGTATTAGACCGAGCTTTGCGGCTAGATAGACTATAGAAAAATACAGACACAGTCGTCATCGTCATCGTCGTCGTCGTCGCCAATGAATGGATTCATTGTCGGCGACGACTTTTAATTTAATTTCCAGCACTAAACTGTGCTCATATTTTATTCATGGCCGATTACTGCGAGTATTTTATTTCTGCCACGCCTTTTTTTTTTTTTTTTACAGAATATCTATCTCTCTACTCAGTTTTCAGTATTGGAGCGCGACGACGACATTTTATCTACCTCTCCTATTTATGGCACGATGCCCGAGGATTGTGTCATCTTTATATTTACACAACTGGAATTTTTGGCCAATGAGTTTTGGATCATTTTATTGTCTCTTTGTTTTTTTTTTTTTTATTATTCCAGTTTTTCTACTTCAGTTCATTCGTAAAATTATTGAGGATCAAATGAAAGATAAAAATTTAGTTTCACTTTTTCGAAAAATATTTTATCTTTTTTTAGAAGCCAACACATTTTTTTAGGTCAATGACCTTCTCTTGTTAAATGGAGTAAACAACAAGAAATTCCAAAGATTTCTCATGTTTTTTGGCTTGTGTCGAAATGAAAGACATTAATCAATTAGAAGGAATGCAGTAAAAAAAAAACAAGTGTACAACACAGAGAAATTTACGTTTTTTAAAAAATAGAAATGCTTTTTCTCCTATTAAAAAAAATATTCATCACACTTGGTAAACAAATAGTTTAAAGAATTTTTGGAATTTTAATCTTCTCTGTACAATAAACAAGTACAAAGAAACTATATTTCAGATTAGAGCACGACAATGGCTAAATATAAGGTGGACCATCTGCTGGTTTCTTTTTAAATTATTATTATATCTTAACAGACAGCTCCATCACAATCAGAAAATTGACAGAAACACAGTATCATATCTCCGCGATAGGAAATAAATAGATTTATACTTGAACAATGTTGGGATTTATTGAAAACTTATTTCCGAATTTTGAAAAAGATTTTTTTGGTAGGCTGCGATTAAAGACCGATGTTATGCTTGTGTAATAGTGCCCAAAAAATTGGTTTGACAAGACAGGCTACAGTCAAGCCAGCCGAGGCAGCCATTTAAATAAAATCAGATATCATAAATAATCGGAACGTTTACTCTTTCGAATAAATCAACTTCTTTAAAAAAATATTGAACAGTGTTTATTTTACAGCATTTTTAAAAAGAAACCAGCCGATGGTCCACCTTTTATAATGTCAAAAAGTATAAGTATATATAACTACATTTTTTAATAAAAGACCTGTCAATTTGACAAGTCGTCCCAGTTTTAAATAATAAGGGGACTAAGTTAAAAATATTTGTTTTAAAATTCTGTATAAAATAAAACAAGTAGGAAAGAGTTGGATTCCATTAAAATTAAATTAAATATTTTCTGGTTATTGTCGTTTTCACTTTTATTTTTTAGATAATAGTGTTTCACAGAATTAACGTTGCGTTGTTATATTTTTCTTCAAAGTATTATTCTGCAATTCAAAATATGATTTTATGGTTTCACGTTCTAAATAAAAATTCACAGCAAATTAGCAACGAAGCAAAGATTTTCATGCTAGAAAACAGCAACTTCTGTACTGAATTCATAAATTTGAATTGTACCTGAAATGCGTAAATAGGTGCATAAATTCATTCGTACTATGCAGTTTCAAGCCATTCATTCTATTGTCGTAAAAACACGGAAAGATTTCATTGCATGCAACATTTGATATAATTGAGGGAAACAATAATTGCGTGTTTCCATTTTAGGTTCTTGAACTATAATTATATTAATTATGAAACCAAAAAGTTTTATTTTTGTTTGTAGGAAAAAGAAAAATGTTCCCTATTAAAACCGAACTCAGACATTTAATTGAAGTGAAAATGCTTTAGTATTTTTCCTATTTTCTCTTTAATTAACAAATAAAAAAAATTGATTGCTGTTTACCTGTTCTGGGTGGAATTGTCTACATGCATAGATTATACAAATATAAAGTCGGCGCCATTTAATTGAAACATCGTATAAATGGGTCAACCACTTTATTGGGGCAATTTACCAAATATCGATTGTGCTAAAATACTCCGATTAATTGTGAACAAGAAATCGGTTGATTGGGACAATTTGGGATTTCTATTATAGACATGTATGTTTATTGTATATTGTCATTTAGTTTACATAATAATAGTGGATAGTAACTTCGTTTTTTAATTTTAAATCTAATCTATTGCTAAATAGTTATTAAATTGTATTTTGTGCCTTTTTAAATGAAAACCTTAAGAATTATGTATTTATTGGTCTTTATGTATGATTTTCATCCATACCAAAAATTCATATCTTGAACTAAACATTTTTCAGAGTAATTTTTAACTCAAAGTTGTAATAAAGGTAACAATCTGTGAAGTACTAATTAGAAGCAATTTATCAATTCGCTCTTAATTTTAAAGTTGCGCACAACCTACAAATTATTTGGCCGGCATTCGATGCTATTATTAGTGCCCAGTGCTTAATTGAGCTATTGAAAATAAATTGCTATCGTGATTTTCAGTAACAATCCCTCAGATACGCCTATTTGCCCAATTGTTTTATATTTTTGGGTATAATGAAAAATACATTATTCGTTATTCTTTTTTTATACCTAGGTATATTAGAAAAAAAACGTTACACGAACAGGGAAACTGAGAGAAAACAAGAAAATTAAATGTAATTGGGTAAAGCAATCAATCAGATTTTAGAATTTTTAACGAGTAACGATAAAAAAATGTTGAATATAGATTGAAAACCTTGAGATGGTTTAGATATAAAATTTTGTATGTATAAGGTTACGTCATCGATTTGTTCGAGGCCCTAAGAGAAGGTAGAAAAAAAGTGACTTCCCGGAAATATTCTTTTTTTTAGGTACGTTTACTTTACATAGACCTACAAAGTTCCGAACCTTTCAACACCTGCACCCAAATGCTACTTCTCTTCAAATTTTATGAGTGTAAGGTAGCTAGCTAACCGGCCTGCAGGGTATACACCGAACCATTGAAAATATGTTAACGATCGGAAAAATCGTGCAAGAAATGAATCCAGCGAGCTCAATTCATTTTATCACAGGTGATAACACGTCCGGTTGAGGATAAATTAAAATGCAAATGAGTCGAACACTTAAAACCTCCCATTTCTCGGGAACTATGGAGGCAGTCACGTCCGTCCTCTTGGCGAAACACTAGAACCATATATAACTCAAAACTAGTTTCTGGGTGCAAACAAGCCCAAGATATAAGTCACTTCTCATAAAGACCGTAGAATTTGTACAAGTCCCAAAGCAAACTCGTCTTTGTCCCACCTTATACTATATAATTTTTTTTACCTTCTGACTCCGAAGGGGTGCTCCTATGAGAAAATCAATAAAATTATCCCGTGATTCCACAACCAGTGCAAAACTCCACAAAGTTTCTTCCAGAAACAAAAGAGGAGTTTTTTGTATGGGACAAATGAGCAAAAATATACACGAAAGGAATGAAATTTTGTGTTATCTTCCTCTCCTACATTTTTACCAGGGAGTCAGAAATTTGCTTCGCTGTTCGTTCGTTTTTTTCAAACACTTCGACAGGACTGAGATTGCTATTAAACAACTGCTTTATTGCGGAAGGTCTCAATGGTGCTGGAGCCCTATCAATGGGGACCCAAGTGGATTTAAATGGGCGGTGGTGGAATCAATTCAACCATAGCGACGACACAATGTAGAGAGGAAAAAAAATGTCTTAGTAAAGTTTTTCTCATTTCCCCGGTAATTCTCGACACTCGAAGTCTCGAGGGGTGCGGAAAGTTGACGATTGAAAAGCCTACAAAGTGTGCAATTAGAAATTTCTGACATCGGCGGCTGCAACCTTCAGCTTCCGTCTGAAATCGGGAAACTATCGGGTGCAGCAGGATGCAACTCCCGAGGAAAATAAAACGAAAGGGGAAAAGCGCAAATGGAAAGTAATAACTAGAGATTGGAAAGCCTTTGAAGCTGGTTTAACAGCTTTGAAGAAACTTTTGAAAAAAAACAACGTAATGAAAATGACGTGATTTGAATCATTATCATGCTGAAGAGGATGCACATGAATGAATCCTTGAAGGATTGCGAACGCGGTAAAACTTTACTGAATTCTGAACTTGTAGCACTTCAAATCTTTATGGTGGATAGTTATTCTTTAGAGAAATCTGTATTTATTACGTATAAAACTACTTATAACCAAAAAAACTGTCTTTCAAATTTAACTAAGTTATATAAAGAAGTTAAAGATTTTGTTTTATTAAAATCAGTGCAGTAGTTTTAAAGTTATACATAACTTTGTTTTTGGACTTCTTAGATTTGACCATGTTTCGGAAATCATAAGGTTCCATATTTAATACCATTGTTACTATATGCTAGCTAATATTCTTACATTTTTAGTTACTTTCCCAGTTTACTTGTACTTTACATGCTTTCATGTAGCGATAATATTTAAATCATTTGAAGTTAAAAAATTATGACTTGTGATTGTTATTAAAATTGAAATATAAAATCACGAAGTATATTCATTTAAAACTCAAACATCATATACTCGATTTTCATTAAATTACCTTTTATATGTAGCTACATTATCTGGTGAAGTTTAAGATTTTGTTTTATTAAAATTGGGATCATAGCTTCAAAGTTCTAACGATTTTTGTGTGTAATCAATATTTTCGTTTTGATTTATTGAATTTCTTTGAAATGTTTGTGATAAAAGCTTATTTTTCATTCTTAGATCATGATATTAGAAAATGGAATATGTATCCACTGGATTCGTTTAAAATTTCACCAACAAAATAAAACACTTTTACTCATTTATGTATTATAATTCTGGGTAAATTTCTTTATATATCTCTCCCTGATTCTTTTTTGAGCCAACAGATATTCCTTAATTTGCCTAGGGACTAAAGATGAATTTAAGGCTATATTTTCAAAACTTGTAACTGGTGGACCATCTACTGTTTTCTTTTTAAAAATGCTATAAAATAAACACTGTTCAATATTTTAAAAAGTTTATTGATTTATTGAAAAGAGTAGACATTCCGATTTATTATGGAAAATAAATTTCATTTAAATTGTTGTCTTGGCTAGCTTGGCCGTAGCCTGTCCTGTCAACCCAATTTTGCAGCATATTTTCAATGGTTTTGGACCCTATTTATCTAATTCTAATTTAATTATTCATTTAAAAATAATGTCAGAGTTCTGTATTTTATGCCACAATTATTCTAGTGTTAAAAGTATCGTTATAAAACTTTAAATATTCACTTTTTAATATTGAACGATTTTGTTAAGGAAATAATACAAAAATTAATTTAAAGTGAAAATGGAAAGAAAAATTATTGAAAATTAATAGGTACTTTGGATTATCAGCCTACGATATAAAAACGAGAGATCATTAAGAAATTATACATATATTTATTTGTTTTCTGAAACCAGTTATAATTGCTTAATATATCCAGAACATTATAAGTTTGATAGCTCTTTAATTACAAGTCTAAAACTATAAAATGAAAATAACTTTTGAATAATGTGATCATTGCTTCGGTCACGCCGATAAATAGATCTAATTTTGATCTTACTAATCAGTGCATCCAATTTTGGCTAAGTGACAAATGCAAACCTCTGATGTAATGCATGAGTCTATTAAAAAGAGCCTCGTTTGAATAAAAAAAAAAAAAACAAAGCGCGACACTGATTTACTTTTTAGATGCATACTTAAAATACTCTGTTTCTGAAATTGGTGCTGACCTCACCGACCGGCTTGAATCACCTGAAAAAAGCGTAAACCTCATTAATACCCAGTGCACTGCAACCGCTTGCCATAAAGTTGGGCTCCTCTATTTCGAGTCGCCGCGGAGCCGGGTATTTATCAGAATCAAGGTTAACCATCCTGAAGCAATTTATTTTGAAAATTATGTCACTTTTTATCACCGCCGGCTGTCACTCCGAAGGTGCTCATTAATTCCAACGAATATGCACACATGATGTCACTCTGATGATGATAGTTCCGCTCTCTGAACCAAAAACACCATGAAAACGACTTCAGCCCCAACATAAATCGTGTTATTCTCCTCGAAAGCATAAGTTAGTGCTATGAAATTATGGAAAATAATATTTCTTAGCTGGTGCATGCCTCTGTGTCATGCTATTTGTAGAACAAGCCCCTTTCCTTCATACCCATCTTTTTTTTTTCCCCCACACAGCTTCTGCTGGACCACCCTCTTCTCAAGGACGAATAAATTATCGATGACCCCCCCAGCCCAAGACGATCGTCTTCTTCTGCCTGAGATTCTCTGAGGAAGTGGCTCCTTCGTTAAGAAAACTCAATTCTCTCGGGTACAAGAAAAGAAGCCAACACCGCCCCCCATCCCCGAACGTTTTTGACCTCCATTCCATCTGCCGAACGGATGCTGTATATGCGCTATGTACCACTTTGATTGTGTGAGGAACATCTTCACGATTTGGCAAGAATTTTTTATCTGTTCTTTTTCTTTTTCTTGTATCTCGTAAAAAAATCTGCAAAATATTTTTGCTGAAATTTCGCTTTCAAGTCGAGTGGTGGAGAAAAGACGACGATTGAATTTTTCATGTTTTCTCGGATTGCTTTTTTGTCACCCGGTGTGTGGTGATGTACGAAGAAGCGGGCACAATAAATATGTATGTATGTATTTTGCAAAATTAAATGTTAGAGGACAAGCTTATGCAAATTAGAGGCAGGTGACTTTGTCCTCTTTTTTACCAAGAAATTGATGTGAATCAACAGAGTATAAAGGACCAGGAGATTATTAAAGTTTTTGTTTTTTATCGAATGTTTTCTTTTTTTGGTTTTGAGAAAAGATAACAAACTTGTTTTTCTTATAAAAGCAAAACTTTCCGTTTAATAGAGGCTTTTGTTAAGCCATTAACAGAGAATTGTGTGTGTTAATGTGTTTATTTCAAACAATTAATTTAGCACACTATATTAATTAAATAGTAGTACCTATGCTAAAAAACTCAGCTTTATTTCTTCATTTATTATTAAGCCAACAAATAATATAACTCTCAAGCTTTAAGATATCATGCTTTCCGGGGTTTCTCGTTGGTATATTAATGTTAAACATTTATAACAGCTCGGGACAAATCAATTCACTGCTCAACACTAAATGGACAAACACGATCCTAGATATCTCATAGCGACATTCCAATGTTTGCAGATCTATTAGTTTCAGTTTATACTCGTAACGAAACTAGTTTCAAACGATACTGCCACTGCCGGCTTGAACCATATCTTTCGAATTCCTAAACTTCATTACATTAGCTCTAGCATTATTTTCAGGTGACTTTCAGCAAAAGTTTTAACTGATTACACAAAATTCATAGTTAGTTATGACCTCATATTGAATAACAAATTTTTACTGTCATGACTAATTCAAAAGCAAAATGAATGTTATTTTATATTCATCTCAATTTGCTATGCTAATTGAGTCGATATAATTAAACATATGGCCATCAAGAATCTCTGGTTTCAACAAGATGGTGCCAAATGTTACACAGCAATAGAAACAAACAGGACTATGCTCATAAAAATAGACAAATTGAATTCGACTGAAACAATAAATTCAATCAATCATCGCGAGTAAGAGTAACTTTTGAGCGCAAACATTTTCAATATTTTGTTCTCGTCCCTATAAAGATATTGGTATCATAAGATAGGTAATTCCTCTCCAGTTGCAATTAGTAGAAAATCAATTTTTCGTAAAAGTGATAGTTTAGTAGATTCCTCTGCGATTTGGAATGATTGGGGTATACCGTCATAAGAAGCAATGTTGTTTCGCGGCAATCATCGGTTTTTATTGAACTAAAATCTGTTATAATGCACATATAAGTAGAAAATATTTATTGCAAATACAATAGTAAGTCTCAATAAAAAGGAAATTTAAATTTAAGCTTTTAGCGAAATATGATAAAACTAAAATTATAAATTTTCTTTCAAATACAACTATGGATACGGTTTAGAAATTTCAAACTTATTATATTTCTTCCAACAAAAACTGGCAGCTTCTACCATCAAAAATCCATTTCATTTCTAGGAAAAATGTAATAATTTGGTGAAACTCTTGACTTCATAAATCATGAAATTTTTGACAACCTCTGTTCTGTGGTATGAAACTATGACACTCTAACCGGAAGCAATTTTATGCCATCAAAACATAAAATTCAATCCATAAATCTACGTCACCCTGTACAGGTAGCGAAGTGAAAGCCCTCAAAGTTGAAGCACGTCTCAAATTGAATTGGTTTAATCTCGTCAGAGCCTCAATTGGGGCCCCATCACAGCCATCATGTTGGCTTTGTATCGCTGATCCAGACATGTTCCCGGCTCTGTATGAACACAAGGCGCGCGAAATTGTTTATTTTTCTTTTATTTTAAAATAGTCTTAGCCCAGCAAAACTGAATGGGAACTAAGCGAATTGGAGGGCTGATCATCGCACCGCTTGCTTTTGCATCTCAACTTATAAATAGAAAGAACCCAGAGTCAAAGAAACTGTGTCAAAATTTTCAAGTTGTCGACTTCTGTCTGGAGGGTGCTCTTCAAATTAAATCTCATCAGATTATGCTATTAATAGATGACACCGATTTCCGATGGGCACTGAGAATGCTGGAATAGGACGGGAATTGGTACGTTTGGGATTATTTTAGTTATACTCACGTTGGATCCGGATGACCTTCAGCTTCGCACTCAATGAAGAAAGGCTTGTCCGTCTCCTGCGACTGTTGGGCTACCTTAAAAAGAAGCTCATCCGTTGGCGGCTCCTTGATGATGTGGGGCGGTGAGTTAGCTGGAGAGATAAATAATATAAAAACACATGAATTAAAAAATTTTCAAATATATTAATTTATTTTTTCCCCCCCTATATATACTCAAGAATATGATAGTAAACTTTTAAAATGAAATTCGACCTACTTTTGATGTTATAGCTTGTGAATGTTACTATTCAGCGTTTTTAGAACTGTAGCTTCTCAAAACTTTAAACATATATTTTGTTTCAAAACTATATTTTTGAAATTAAGATAAATATAACTTCAAAAATATTTGATTAATCTCATTCCTAAAATTTGCCTAGATGGTAGTCGGCGCCAAAAGTTGTTTTGTTGCCATCATTTTGTTTTTAAGAAAATTAGTGTTAATAAATTAATATAACCGTATTTTAGCCAATTTTGGACATTGTTTTAAAAATATGTGCCAAATCAAAACTTGAATTCTAATTCCCTATATTTCTCAAAATTCTTTTAGTATTATTTTCAAGACCAAAAACCTTAATAATAAGAATTACTAGTGTTATGAATTTATTTATATGTCATTCTTTATTATTTCTGCCTAAAATTCTTATAAATATTGTAATTTTTTACACTTGAGAATATTTTTTCAATAGTATAATTCTTTATTAATTATCTTATTAAACGAAAACTTTTAAAATTTGTACTAAATTTTTAAACTACATTAGTGATCCATAATCCCTCCATTTTGAAATATTTTAGTATAGTATTAGAATCTTGGTTTAGAAAAATAACATCTGAGTTGTGGATATTATTAGTAATACCTATTAAAATCTGCCTCTTTAAGCAAAATATCTATTCTGTAAATTCTATCCATGTTACGATATACGAGATAAAATATAATAATGAAATACTTCGCATTTTGAAATTTAATTTTAAAGATCTTAAATCCACAGTTCTCTATTTTAAAAAAACATCCTAAAAAATTGACTTTCAATTCTTTGGCCTCCGCATTGGTTTGTACGAAATAAAGAAAGAAAGGTTTCTGATGACATCCACAGATAGTCCGGACCTAACCTAAAGGTGTCGGAGCAAAGAATCCGTGATAATCGGGGATTATCTTAACGGTCGATGTGCTCCATCTCATTTTAGCCCTGCAATTCCCTCTTGATTCATGAGCCAGCCAGACGACGAAAAGTCCGCATTCAGAAGCGCTCTGTCTGCGGTCGACTCCCGGAATATTTCCCGGTGAAATGAATATTCCCTGAATTGTAATCGCTTGAGCCGTGTGCACTGCTGAGACCCATTATGGAAATTATTCATACATGTGCCTTCCCAAGCGCATACATATGCAGATGTTGCTGCTCAGGGAGCGCTCTCTGGCGGCGACACAGGGAAAGTATAGTCGGGAATGAAAAAAATATCCAAAGGCTTTTTCTGTTCAGTTCCCGCTTAGTGGCAAAATATGATGTAAATGGCGCGAATGTTTTTAAATTTTTAATGAAATCGTTGAGGTGGAAACTGTTGAAAATATATGCATGGCGAATTATACCGTTAACTGATCCCTTTAGAGTTAACACGCCAGGTGATATCAAGCGATATGAAAATTTTTCATTAAAATGCAGAAGTTCGAAATATGCATACATACTGTATGCAATCGACTTTTAAAAAATATAATAAAATTGTGTAGGAGGATAAGAAGGTCAAAAGTCCCCTTGGCTCTTTTAAAATTCCAGTTTGACCATGTTGTAGTACATAATGAAAGCTACTTCTGTGCCAATTTTTAGCTCTACATCTCTCTTTTTCGCCGCTAGAACACATGTTAATTTGTTCAGAAATTTTAGGGACATTTTTAGATTTTTCAAAAAATGGACAAATCCAAAAAAATCAAAAATTGTCCAAAAAATTCTGAAAAAATTTGCTCGTGTTCTCGGTCTTATTTTAATCATTTTTTGTTCTATAAATTTTCAGTGGTAGGTCTAGTGATAATATAAATCATATATTTTTTCGAGGTAACGTTATATTTTCAAATTTTCGAACGCTTCCCAAAATTTTAATTTCGCGCCAACAAAATCTCAAAAAATCTTGTGGATGCGCACTTATATTACCTGTAACCTCCATTCGGAATTTTTGAAAAATTTTGAAAAACCGCGGAGATATCTTAAAAAAACAATTTTTGATTCACAGCGCCACCTAGCGGCGAAAAAGAAAGATAGAGAGCTAAAGATTGGCACAGAAGGATCTTTCATTATGTACTACAACATGGTCCAACTGGAATTTAAAAGAGCTAAGGGTACTTTTGTCATCTTATCCTGCTACACCATTTTCCTTATTTAGGTAATTAAAATAAGTTTTTCGGAAAAAATCAATAATATTTTTACTCGACGTTACCCTATTCAATTTTTTGTTGTATTTTATTTTCAACTTCTAAATATAATAACTAACAAACGAGTGAGCAATAGAAAAACTAAACGTTTATTGATCCATATTTGGTGTAAAGTTGGATCATTGTATTATTAAATTCACTACAAATGACTCACTAGAAATCATAGACAAAAATAGCATATTACTTAGAATTAGGTCATTTTATAAGAAGAGGAAATAGCTTTGGTATGACTAATTTTATATATGAATGCTCCGCAAATAAAATTCTACTAACTCTCGACAGTCTCATTTTTTTATTAAATCTTCATAATCCTGAACGGAATCCCTTTCTACTTGAAGTTTGCCCAACTTAACCAAAATGTATAATTCTTCCTCCTTTTACTCATAATAATCCTTATTTTTTTAATATGTAATTTCTACAGTTGTGCGACTGCAGCATTTGGTTTTATGGTGTAGCCATAATGTGAATCATCATAATTTCGAAATTTTTATTTTTTAAATATTTCCATCTGTTACTGGCAAATAACCAAAACCCAAATACGATATCATCTAAAAGACCCCCTTCTAAGCACCAAAATAATACCACACTCCATCAGACCGGGCGTACTTAAAGCCATCCTTTAAATAATAAAACGTGAACTTTGATGCTCACCCCAGACCCCAACGAAAGAAAAAACACAACCTGGTAAAAAGGCAAAGTAGATAAATAATAGCAAAATACTTACTTGTACTTATAGCTTGAGAGCTTAATATAAACGTCGTCAGCAGAAGGACGGCAAAAGAGGATAATTGCCGTCCCATCTTAAGTTTTCCCATTTTTATCTCAGATCAGTAACAGCCAGCAGTTTGCCAGAGTATTCCTTCCACTTTGCCTCCTTAACGACTTACGCGCGACGGCGGCGGCGACGAACACTTCACACGACCGTGAACGGGGAGGAAATGTTAAAATGATTTTTTTCTCTCTTCTTTTTCTACGATATATTGCTACATATATATATAAATATATATATAAAAAACAGTAGAGCAGAAAATATACGTTCAGATAGGGATTTTATCGATCCGCGACGGAATCCTGAAAAGAGAAGAAAATAATGATGATTTTGTTAGATGTTTCGTTCAAAAGGCAAATTTTTGTTTATTTTCTTATATAAGGTTCTTTCTTTTAAACAAAATTAGCAAATTATATGGATGGTGGTAAATTTATGTAAAATAAAACAATGTTTTAAGAGCTACGAACAGAAGAGCACTCTAGACAGATTGTGATTATCTTCTCAAAGTACATAATGCGCAATCATCAATCTACGTCATTCTGTAGAGGGTTCCGTAGTTTTAATTGAAAAGGCGTGATAAATTGATTTGTGTCATTTTACAATTTCGAGTTATACCCTTCTATAGGGTAAAGTATGCGCCTGTGCATAAACAAGTACATAGGACCACTTTTGTATCCTTTAAAGATCAGATCAACATAAGTAATTAAAGCATTTTTATACTTTTCCCTAAATTCTTCTAAAACCGCAAAACCTAAAACGAGCATAATTGGGAACAAAACACACAGAAACAATCCCATTTTATTTCCCTTATACTAAAGAACAGAAGTACAATTAAAGAGGATAAAATCCACACAAAACGTCTCCACTTTATAATTAAAATGTCTTTAGAAGGGAAATTTGTTTACATTCAGCTAAATCAGCCTTAATGGCTTCAAATTTGTCGTTGAGTACCTTTTAACCTACATAAGTATTAAAGGCAGGGGCTATTAAAACGAGAAAGGCTAAATTCCTGGTTTTTGTCCCACGAAATGAGGATAATTTCAGTGCACCAGCTAAATGAGATGGTTCAACAGTGGAACACACAAATGCTCTGAGACTTTTTACCTGGTTCCTAACAAAAAACAAAAACATAGGGCTTATTGTGCTCCATCTTACTTTTATGCTCACCCTGTACGAGGGAGCAATGTAAATTCTGAAAGAGCAACTCTTTCAATTCTTTGTAATTTTGTACATTCAAAATTTCCATAGATGAAGGATACAAAAATTCTGTGAAAATACCCTATTTATGGCATTTTTCAGGTTTTACACGGTATTTTTGGTACTTTTCATTCTCCTTTTCTAGCACGATTCACCATTGGTTTTAAAGGAAAGAAAGATGCATTTATATAATTTTATAGAAGAATTTGTTGTACAATACAATATATGATATCATAATGTATTTTTCAATAAAATACGACATTTTTTTAGTCTCCCTTTTTTCAATAAGGAATAGATATAAAATAGAAATACCTGCCTACGCTAAGAAACAAAAACTAAGAAATTTAAAATACCTTTATTTCGTTGCTATTTATATTTAAAAGAACATCAAACCTATTCTCGTATTCGATTTTCTCAAATGATAGTCACAATGAGTAATGTCAGATGAATACGACGCTTAAAAGGCATCTTTAACTAATTTTGCAAAATGTGACCGGGCGTTGCCTTGAAAAAAAATCACCTTGTCGTGTATTGCTTAAAGTATAAATATATAATAGTTGGACATTTTTAATCTAATTAAAAACTAGTTTATTTTTACTTCTATTCAACGTGACTAATTACACTTTACAGGTTATAACAAGCGCTTTTACTTTACATAGGTTATATTCACCAAAACATTACTATGCCTCAGTAACATTATATATTACTAATATTGTATATATGTTTCATACAAATTTTTTTAAATTTGAGAGAAAATATGAAAAGAAACAAAATTTTGCTGGTCACTGTTGCATTAGCAGACGAAAACAAATAAAAAGGTTACTTTCGTATTTTTCACCTCTAACTATTTTGCATTCAAAAAGCAGAACAATGTGTCCCTAATAAGCGGAATTAATTAATTAATTACTCATTCATTCTAATTACATTTCTCGCAATTCACTCGCCAAATTCCTTCCCATCGCAATCTTACCGCCTTGCGGTGCGTGCTCCCTTCCGCGCGCCCAGATCCCGGCTGGTCATGGGAATGCCGCCCCGAGTTCCAGAACTTGTTGATTCCACCTTAATTAATGTTGCAACATTTCCCTGAGCTCTTCCTGAGCTAAATGCCGCGTTCCACCTACAATTTGTTTACAATAGCGCGCCCCCGCGCGTGTGTGTGCGCGAGAAAGTGGCCCGAAAAGGTTAAAGGCGGACTCGCGGAACAAAGCCCTTTTCTTTAGATTTAACTGCGACTTCTTAGCTGTCAGAGTGACGTGGCGGCGGAACGAAGCTTTCACGCGGTCATTGGTGGTGGTGGTGGTGGTGTTTATGGCAACAGGAAATTGTTGCGGTCGGCTAATTATCGAGTTTCAGAAATTATTATCAGCTGCGATGAGGGCATTACGCGCCTCAAGCGCCAATAAACATTTCGAATGCATAATGACGACTACTCGGGCTGAGTTCAAGCCGAGACTTCTTAAGGCGGCGGCTCGGCGGTAAATTCATATCTCAAAAAGCGGATTTGCATGTTGCAAATTCCCGGTTCCCATAAAGCATTAAGGCAAACGAGTATATTTGTAAGACCATTAAGGTAAATAAATACCTATACACTAATTGAATCGGTTATTATAAAAGAAGAGGATGTAAAGCCTACTAATTAACATATTTTAGATGACGCAAAACAGCTGTACTATGATATAATCTATTTAACCCATTAAGTCCCAAATGTCAGCTTTTTCGCCGCTGCGTTCGGCCGCTATATTTTTAGTGAAAATAGTGTCTGAAAAATATGTGACACACTAATTCCGACGCAAAATTTAATGATCTTTCAGAATCTGACCTCAAAATTTGCAACAAATGTGTGGTTCAAAAGTTGTAAACTAATTTATGCAAAAAAACGTGATTTTGAAAAAAAAAAATTCTGGTTTTTCCAATTTTCCACAAGGAAATCATTTGAAATTTCATTGTTTTCGTGCAAATATCGTGGTCGCGACTCCCAAAGTATAAGCTCCCGTTGTTTAAATGAAGGATTTTAATGTTTAAGCACACAAAATGGCGGTCGGGACACGAAAAGATGAGAAAAAGCTTTCGGAATTTTTTACTCGAAAACAAAGGGTTTTAGAGAAAAATTTTATTGAACAAAAAGTGCTTAGAATTGATTGAGAAATCCGTGTGAATTTTTTCAGAATTTTTCAAGCAATTTTTGGATTTTTGGATTTGATCATTTTTTGAAAAATCCAAAAATCTCATCAAAAATTCTGAAAAAATTCACACGTGTTCCACAATCAATTCTAAGCACTTTTTGTTCTATAATATTTTTCTCTAAAACCCTTCGTTTTCGAGTGAAAAATTCCGAAAGTCAAATTTTCTAACTTATTTTATAATTCAAGATATTTTTTCGCTTGAGAACGAAGGGTTTTAGAGAAAAATATTATAGAACAAAAAGTGCTTAGAATTGATTGTGGAACACGTGTGAATTTTTTCAGAATTTTTGATGAGATTTTTGGATTTTTCAAAAAATGATCAAATCCAAAAATCCAAAAATTGCTTGAAAAATTCTGAAAAAATTCACACGGGTTTCTCAATCAATTCTAAGCACTTTTTGTTCAATAAAATTTTTCTCTAAAACCCTTTGTTTTCGAGTAAAAAATTCCGAAAGCTTTTTCTCATCTTTTCGTGTCCCGACCGCCATTTTGTGTGCTTAAACATTAAAATCCTTCATTTAAACAACGGGAGCTTATACTTTGGGAGTCGAGACCACGATATTTGCACGAAAACAATGAAATTTCAAATGATTTCCTTGTGGAAAATTGGAAAAACCAGAAATTTTTTTTTTCAAAATCACGTTTTTTTGCATAAATTAGTTTACAACTTTTGAACCACACATTTGTTGCAAATTTTGAGGTCAGATTCTGAAAGATCATTAAATTTTGCGTCGGAATTAGTGTGTCACATATTTTTCAGACACTATTTTCACTAAAAATATAGCGGCCGAACGCAGCGGCGAAAAAGCTGACATTTGGGACTTAATGGGTTAATATATAGGTTTCCTGAAATTTATGATCGGCTAATGTTGTGTTTAATCGTAACCTTTGGGATTAAACTATTTGTAACTAGCTGCTTAACAGGTTGACAAACCGATTCAATTATCGCATATCATAAATTAAAGTTCTAAATTTCTTACTTCAATTCAACGGTGAAATTCTAATCTAGAGTTTGGAAAATAGAGAATTAAAAATTGTAATCTTTCAGAGTTATAATGAACGCGTGATTTCACCTCGACGGCACCATGGCCGCACAGTTTCTAAACGGTGCATAGTATTCCAAATCGTTTAAAAGCTGACCAAAACTCAAAAAAACAAAAAGAGACAAAACTTATTATATATACAGATTTATTAAGGGCAGTCTGGCACTTCACATAGCTATAAGTTTTTTGCGCTAATACTATATTTTACTATGTTTTCCTATCATAGTAGACAATAGTTCATAGGTCAAATTTTAATATTTGGGCCTAAAAATCTATGCTCTTATCAACCATTAATATAAGGTATACAATTTGGCTTCCAAAAATGCACATTTAAATCGAAATTTTATTTTGCTCGTTGAATTTTTTTTAATTGTTTGCTATCAACGATGTTTTGATTATTAATTAACTTGTCTGTCTAACTGATAACCTTATTAACTTGAATTTTGAAGAAAAATTAATATTTTGGAATTTGGTGTATATCGCACATTTGTACTAATACCCTTCCATTTTGTGGTATTTTTTATAGAAACATAAGAGGAGTTTTTTTGTCAATGTTTTTGTACGTATTTTCATATTTCTTTAAAACAAATTAAATAAAAAATATAGATTGGCTCAATTTCACCCTAGTTTTCAAGGGTATATGATATACAGGGTGTTCAGAGGTGGGTGGTCAATACTGAAAGGGGTGAAAGGTCAGACCGAGACAAGCAAAAAATCGTATGGGTGGGGGGGGGGGCATCTCGCACCGTTTGGCAGTTACAGGGTGATTCGTAAATCAGGATTTTGCCTTATATGGGAACCGCTCTTGTATTTTTATCTTTTTTTCTACGCATCGCAGCGGCCCCAAACTGATTTCAAAAAATCACTATTTGGAAGCCATTTCCAAAAAAGTTTACACCACCCCCCTATCCCCAACCCCTTGGCCACAATCCCCCATGGAAGTTGAAAAAATTAACTTTTATTTCACGATTTTTCACCTTTCGCCCCACTTTTCTCTGAAATTCATGTTATTAACATACCTACTTTTTATTTTTTTTAAGTTGCCTATCTAATTACCTTACCAAAAAGGTGCAACATGCCCAGGTAGAAAAGGGTTGCAAAAGTCCTGAAATTAAAACATCCTCACAGGTACCTAATTACTTTATTGCACTATAATGGAAAAAGTCGTTAAGTAAACAATTTTTATGATTCAAGTTCGGAAATGTTTGTTTAGGAAACAGAGGTAGTACATTTTTATTATTTCAGCAAAACAGTAATAAAATAATAAATGTAATCTCGTTAAATAGCGTTATAAGTTTATTATATCCAGCATTGACTCTTAAGTATCCTGACGCTCCGTTTCTAATACCTCCTATGAATTATGGTATAAAAATGGGTAAGTTTGAAAGGACATTGACCACAGTTGAAGAAGCAATCGATAAAACCGGGTGTTTAATAGAAAAAATTAAGATAAAATGGCAGAATTCAGTGTTGACGAGTATGCCGATATAATTTACGTGTACGGTTTAGTAGAAGGAAGTGATAGTAAGGCCGTACGAGAATACCAAAGGAGATTCCCGAATCGGCATGTACCCAAAAGAAAGGTATTTTCAAGGACTTTCAGAAGGTTAAAAGAAACCGGAAGTGTAACCACCCCCAGAGCAGAAACGCGAGCAGGAAAATCGGCCGATTCAGCGGACCCTGACCAACAAATCCTCAACATCGTCAGGAACAGCCCTGTAATAAGCATCAGGCAGGTCGCACGAAGGTCAGGATTGTCTTCAGGGAGAGTTTGGACCGTTGTGAACCGAGAGGGACTACATCCATACCACCATATCCCGGTCCAAGCACTACAGGAAGGAGATTCCGAAAGACGATTGCAATTTGCACTTGGCTGTTCGAGTCTGACATAAAAAACAGAAGGTTTCTAGACCGAATTCTGTGGACGGATGAATCGCAATTCACCCGGGATGGCATCACAAACTTCCACAACCTCCACACCTGGTCAGATGTGAACCCACATAGGACAAGGTGTCGGTCCTTCCAGCAAAGATTTAGTGTCAATGTCTGGGCTGGCATCATCGGCATCCAGTTGATAGGACCCTTCATCTTGCCCCAAGTGCTAAATAGTCAGCTATACTCGGACTTTTTGGAGAATACCCTTCCGGATCTGTTGAAGGACATCCCCCTGGCCACCAGAAGCGCAATTTATTAATAAGGTTAAATGAAAATTACCCAGAGCGCTGGATTGGACGAGGTGGACCGATTCCTTGGCCTGCTAGGTCACCGGACCTTACCCCACTGGACTTTTTCTTATGGGGAATGATGAAAGATGAAGTTTACTCAAGACCAATCAACACCAGGGAAGAATTAGTTACCAGGATTGGGACTGCAGCCACGAAAATACGGGAGAGACTGGCTACCATAGACCTCAAACGTGAAATAAAACGAAGGCTACTTGCATGAATCGAAACTAGCGGAGAACATTTTGAACAGCTTTTAAAGGACATACGTTTTAATTGTAATTAGTTTTTAAGCGAACAAAATGTATTTTTTAGTAAACTTAAGTATAATTTCCTAAAAATTCGAATTATCATGATATTCTGTAAAAGGATTTTTGTAAATAAATTTTCGTATCCTTTTCCTACCTGGGCATGTTGCACCTTTTTGGAAAGGTAATTAGATAGGCAACTTAAAAAAAATAAAAGGTAGGTATGTTAATAACATGAATTTCAGAGAAAAGTGGGGCGAAAGGTGAAAAATCGTGAAATAAAAGTTAATTTTTTCAACTTCCAGGGGGGATTGTGGCCAAGGGGTTGGGGATAGGGGGGTGGTGTAAACTTTTTTGGAAATGGCTTCCAAATAGTGATTTTTTGAAATCAGTTTGGGGCCGCTGCGATGCGTAGAAAAAAAGATAAAAATACAAGAGCGGTTCCCATATAAGGCAAAATCCTGATTTACGAATCACCCTGTAACTGCCAAACGGTGCGAGATGCCCCCCCCCCCCCCCCCCACCCATACGATTTTTTGCTTGTCTCGGTCTGACCTTTCACCCCTTTCAGTATTGACCACCCACCTCTGAACACCCTGTATATAATTCCTAAAGGGAGTGATTAAGAATAAAAAAAATACGAAGGGTGACAAAACCACTTCCCTAGAGCACAATAATTTTCAAGGTTACTTTTCCTTCATCCCTTTTTATTTGCATACTTTTTGTAAGCGGGATGTCAACCCTTTACTCAGTCGAAGATGAAAATAGACAATAAGCCTTTTTTTCCCCTTACATTTTCGCTTGTATTTTTGACCTTTTGTATTGTTTCTTTTACAAAGTTTTTATTGTTATAAAAGAAAATTTGTTGTTGAATAAGAATATAAAAATACCCTAAGGCCTAAAGAAAGAATAACTCAGTTCTTAAAACAGACCCAAATTGATTATATCTCATTGCATAATTTCTACGATTTCAAGATTTCAATTGATGAGTAAGCGATTTTTTCTTTTATCAATATCTTCTGTTTACTTTCTCCAAAAATTCATTGAATCTTATCTAAACATGAGACTGAATCGTCAGCATTCAGAAGTGCTTCTTAACTTCTGATATAGATAAACTTAGCAAATTAGATAGGATAACAAAAAGCCTAAAAATAAAAAAAAATCCGTAAATATAAGAAATAAAATTGGGGCACCTCACACAAAATAGGCCTAATTTCTTTCTAGCGGAGCGCCCCTCCGAGAATAAGGCGCGCGTTTTTATTGAGTCGAGAAACGCAAGCGAAAAATTGCTCACAAGAAAAGATTAGCAATCGAGCTCGCGACAACGGTGGGGTTACATTACATAATATGCCACCTAATCCAGCGCAGGCCATTCAAAATCCATAAAAGAAAGAGCCCCTGACATTAAAAGCGGAAATTTCGCACCATCAGCACATGGTGTCAAGTTTCAATGGATGTGACATTGAGGAGAGGTTCTTCGAGAATCGAGCAAACCTCGCAAACCTCGCAAACTTCGCAAACCTTTGGCGGCCACCCTCGCGCCCAACGAATAAGGGCGCATGCCTTCGATTGATGGTGGCGCTGTCTTTGGAAAAAAAATGAATCCCCGGAAATCGCATATTTTTTTGTTATTATATGTAGTTTTTTCTTGGTGTGTGGGAGTGTGATGGGCGCTCTGCCTACTAAAAAAGACAAGTCACTAATTAAATTAGATGCAAGAATGCATCGGTGCCTTATAGTGGCAAAAACTACGCATTGAGGGAAAGTCTCAGCTCAGTTGGTTTGGTCTCAGATTTTTCAGTGACAAATAGTTTATTTTTGTTTTTATTTTTTTTTTTCGGATATAGTGGACAGATTTTGTGGAAAAAAGATAAATAAAAGTGGTCCCTCATGAGTAGAAAGATTAACGTGGATTACTTTCGGAGTGAGTGAAAATGCCCTTTAATCTATACATTTTGTTGTACATATCTGAGCCGTTTATCTTTAAAGTGGCCTAAGTCTAAGTTTATTTCGTCAAATATCAGACCATTAAGTAAAATTTGTGTATATATGTGATAAAGCTTTGTGCATTTTATAAACACTTTTTAAACAATTTTATTTTTCTTTAAAAATATTTTTTTAAACCCTATAGACAACCCTAAAATACGATTTAATGGATTTATTACACTATATACCACACCTGAACACCATAATTATTTTAAATCCCTGCCGCATACGCAACTTGGAGAAGCATAAATAATTAATTGTACAATATTATTAATTTTAATTGTATATTATTTTTTTTTTTTTTAATTTTAAAAGAATTTTTTTTCCATGGACTTATGCCTTTTTCAGAATTAATTAAACAAAAATTAAAATATCTCAATTAAAAAAAAAAAGGGATTTAGGCCACTTTCAAAATAAACGACTCATCTATAAATAGCTAAGCCGCAATATTTCAGATAAGTTCGATAAACTTCCTGATGTCCAGCTGCCGCATATGAAACTACCAAAAATAAAATCACGAAGAAAAATATTTAGTACAAAAGGTCCTAATGAAAATATGCCTCCACCACTTCCAAAGGAGCCTCCACCAAGTTTGATAGTTGATCGGTCTCCTGTAACGATATCGACCATTTCCCAGATGGTCGATGGGGCCCCAATTTATGACTACAGTTTCGGCGGAGCCCAAGTATCTGATGAGGTTTTTGAACGCCACAAAAGGGAGGATGAGACAGCAAGCAATCAAGGAGCTTATAAAGATTACGACAAGCCCGCTAAGAGTAATCTCAAATTTTCTGAGAAGTTAACAAAGCACTACAAGGAACTGTCTGAATTCAAATTCAAAAATATATTGGGAAAAAAGACGGTTGTAAAAACTACGACAATTCAAGTGGACGATTACAAGAGGCGATATGAAGAAGAGAAAAATGATTGGACCTCAGATAATGAAGACTATGATTTCGATGTAGATTCCTTGCCACCGATATCAGGGGATCCAAGTAGAAGATGCTCTGAGACGACACCCTTAGATCAAGAAAGTAACGAAAGCAGAAGAGGTTCTGAATCTGGATCTGTAGGCTTCTCCAATCCATCAAGCAGGCGAGGCTCCGAAACTGCATCAAACCGTTGGAGGCGCTCTCTTACAGAAATCCCACTAAAATCAGAGAGCCTTCATAATCTGCATGATCTAGATGAGCTCGAAGAGGTACCCCCTAATGAAAGTAGTCTTTATAGAATTAAAGAACGATCTCGAATGAGCGGCAGCACCTCTGCTGTAGCCATCGACATTGAAAGTCCCTCAAAAGATATAGGACCTACTCCTTCAAGACATTCTAAACGCTCCCACAGGCAGAAGTTTGACAATGCTTGTGGAAAGGCTAAAAAGGCAGTTAATTCAAAATTCCAAAAGTTGAAACAATTAAGGAGTAAAAGCTCTCAAGATCAACCACATGATCAACAAGAGACGGCTCCAGCACCAAAAGTGCCTGTAAGAAAATCGACTTACAAGAAATCAGTTAAAAAGCGACCTGAAGTCATGAAGCTAGGATCCGTATCATCAGTACATTCAGAACAGGAATCTCTTGGTAGTTTTGAAAAGGACATTGGTCAAGATCTTAAACCTCCTCGACCTGAATGGGTTGCGAAACGTATTTTATCTACAGAATCGAAAAAAGACACTCCACACCTTCTAAGATCTCAATTTAAGGCTCAGTATTCCATTGAAAGTTATGATTCAGAAAGGGAAGTTACTGTAACAAGAAGAGCGCCACCACCACCAAAGCCAGTTGCAAAACTTCAACTTCCTGGAGATGAATGGGGTCCTCCCAGACCGGTTTCAAGGCTCGGGATCCGATCAGAGGATGAATGGGGACCTGCTCCTCAAATTTCTAAACTGCGACAAACGTCAGAAGATGAATGGGGTCCTGCACCGTCGATTTCTAAACTTCGGCAGCAGTCAGAAGATGAATGGGGTACTGTACCAACAATTTCAAAATTCCATCAGTCGTCAGAGGAAGAATGGGGCCCTCAACCAATAGTATCACAATTCCACATACTAGCAACAGATGAATGGGGTGCTGTACCAATGGTATCCAAACTTAAACATCCTCCAATAGATGAATGGGGACCTCCACCGCCTCTTCCCAAAATCCAGCAACCATCTCTGGACGAATGGATCCTTGAGCCACCACTCCCTGAACTTCCTCTCGAATGGGGTAATGCACCTGAACTACGAAAAGTCCATCAACTACCACCAGATGAATGGGGCCCTGCACCGACTCTTCCAAAACTGCAGCAACTATCAATCGAATCAGAATGGGGCCCTACACAACCCCTTCCAAAAGTCCCACAGCCATCACTAGAAGAAGAATTGAGCCCTACAATTACTCAAAAACTACAGCAGCAGAAATCTCTGGATGAATGGGGCCCTCTACCTCCTCCACCGAATCAGACCACAGTACTTGTCCACAAGAAAAGTACCTTTACAGAAACTCCAAAACGACACCTAAGAAAACCGTCTATGGATTCAAACGATTCTGATTCATGGATTCCGGAAACCTACAAGAACTTACAGCGGCAACAAAGTGGATTAAATATAATCGAGGAGATCGATAGTGAGCCATGGTCCATGAAGGGAGTTGGGGCTGCATCGAGCACAGCTCCTGTAGGATGCACCGCAAAAAGCGGGCTACAAAAAAGTATTGATATTTTCTCCAATGAGGAAAATGGTAAAAAAGCCTTTGAGGACTTTGATGATGCCTTAAAAAATGTCCCTGTAATTCCTATAATCCGAAAAGAAGATACTATTACTCCGCCTTTGCAACATCAATCGTCTTTCGAATTGGTCGAACATCCGGAAAAACCCCTCATTAAGGAAACATCGCTTAGTACACAATTTTCGGATGATATTGAGGCAAAAAATCTCGACATTAATGTGAACAAACTCATTACCCAATTCGAAACATTTCCTGCGCTCGAAATACAAAAAATCCAGGTAATAGGCATAGTCGAAACAGCGGAGCTCCACTACGTAAACAATTCAGATACAAAGCCCCAATTCCCCAACGACACCGAATTGGACCAGCTGCCGAAATTCCCAGAATCCCAGGAGCAAAATACTATCGCAGGAACGGAAACAGCAACCCCAAATCCTAGCCTGGAGTCGATTAGAGCTTCAAGGAGCCGACGAATCAGCGCTAAGGAGTGGGCCTCAAAGGCTAGGGCGACGAGAAGTCTTGAATCAGGTGCCTACGCATCCGACGAAATCTTTTACTCCTTCGAGAAAGACCATCACGGTAAGCTAGTTCTTGCTTAAAACCTTCAACAAAAAACCACTCTATAATAAAAATAATGTACATTATAATATATAAAAAAAAAACCACCTTTTGTGTAGACGTTGGCTGTTGTCTAGTGTGCCATTAGGAGTTGCAAGTTTCAAGTAGATGCGCTAATTACACCTCTGCACGTGGCCAGAACTGCAAGTTTAGATGCTTTTCTTGGATATTTTTTTTAATTGGGTTTTTCTAATTAGCTCTTCTTTTTCAGGTGTGACCCCCTCCAGCAGCCCGCCACAGAGATTAATTAAACGACAAGTGTACAGAGTTGACCTCTAAAACGTCCATCGTCCAGAGAGTTTTTATTATAATCTTACGAGTTTGTTGATGTTATTTTAAATGCAGGAATTGTGATTTGTTTCAAAAATAAATTTAAAAATAAAATCGATTTATCTATCTATTTTAGTCCCAATTTACGTAAGCGGAATATCTTTAAAAAAGCTTGTTTTAGACTTATTGAAATTCCCAAGAGATAAAAAAAGAAATATATATATATAGATCTATTACAAATTTCTTAAACTTTATTCGAATTTAAAAATTCAGCATTCGATCAATTTATCTTTTAACTTTTTCGACAATAAATTAGGGAAATTCCTCAATGTTCTATTTTTCTCGTTCCCTTTTAATTTCATCTCAGTTTTTTGGCGGGATAAAAGTGGGTGTGGTATGGTCACTTTTTGAGACAACATTATTAATCACCTCTACCCATTGTCCGCTTTCATCTTAGGATTGTTAACAAATTTCGTTCCAATTTTACTTTTTTGATATATATAGTTTATTTTCACAACATGCCCAAATGCATTTTTGTTTTATGGGGATTTATGAGTAAAATGCTTTGGTATTTTTGAAAAATGAACACTAAAAGAGGAATTAAAGTGTCAAAGAATCATACAATCAATTTATTTTATTAAAAAATTTATTATATTTATATGGATCATGTAAAACAACAAATCCCTTTTTTCAGAAATATTTAATTTATTTTATTATTGCCACAATAATTTTTAAATGCATGAAATAAGTTTCTGTACTTTAAATTTAATGTGGTATTAGAGAATATTCGAAAGTTCGTTTGTTTGTTTGCCTTTAATTTTTTGTCAGACTAATTTTTTTCGGATAATATATAGGGTTTCAAAATGGCAGATCTAAGACGGCGGTTGAAGATTTTGAATTTAAAGCGATTTTCATGAAAATTGGTACTTAGGGGTTTTGCGGAATGCTGATTTTAAATGTCCAAATTTAGAAATTCAAGATGGTGGATACAATATGGTGATAAAAATTTCTCGAATTCAATGGATTTTAATAAAAATTAGTAAGATTTCTTTGGGGCCACTAATTTTCAATATTACTTAGGTCTGGAGATTCAAGATGGCGGATCCATAAAGAGATTTTCAGGTTGACACAATTTCTAGGATATAAAAAACTAGAATATTTGAAAGTGTTTAAGGGGGTAGTCCAGTGAAAACGACTGTTTTTTCAACGATTTTTTTCTCATATTAGAAGACAATTTTTATTAAAAAACTTTTTGACATATGATAGTACAACTATTAAACTACACAAAAAAAAATTTTTTTTTTGTTCTCGATGAGTCATTCCGACAAAATGGCCGCTCCAAAAAAACAATTTTTTTGTTGGCGGACGTCGAATCTCTGCAACGGTTCATCTCAAATAAAAAATTCAAATGAGGTTTTAATCTGTAGAACACTGGCTATCGGCGGAACTAGAATTATTAATTTTCAATAAAAAATAACAAAATGGCGGCATTTCGAATTTTTCGGGTGTTTTTCGGGTGCTTAATTTGTTTATAACTTTGTAAATAAACAATGGATTTTAATAATTCTAGTTCCGCCGATAGATACACAATCAAGAAATATACAGCTAAATTTTTAGATCAATCGGAGCAAGAGACTCTGAGATCTGACGTCCGCCAAGTCAATAAATGCTGTTTTCAGAA
Source organism: Dysmachus trigonus (assembly GCA_949715965.1). Classification (NCBI taxonomy): domain Eukaryota; kingdom Metazoa; phylum Arthropoda; class Insecta; order Diptera; family Asilidae; genus Dysmachus; species Dysmachus trigonus. The sequence goes on from OX454323.1 coordinate 70,254,196, forward strand.
AAACGCGTTTAAAGTTTTTTATGCGGAAAAAAGCTAAAAAAATTAATTTTACCTTAGTCAGCGATGCCTGCTCCATACATAACGCGATGCCTCCTAAATACATAACTATCCTTAAATATAAAGCAGAAGGACCTAGACCGTTATAAACTGAAAAAAAATGGACGAAGCAAACAGAAATACAAGAGTCCTCCTTGCTCCGAAACACGCCAGGGGACCTTCGAGCGCTCGGATTACACGTCTCTCGAAAACTCTCTGTATCTTTAAAACTATTCAATATTTTGCTTAGATATTTGAAGGGAGTATTTTCGAGGTGTAGTAGAGTAGATTTAAGCAAAAACAAAAAATTTAAAAAAAAATTTTTTTTTCACTGGACTACCCCCTTAATTAGTAAGTATTTACCCAACGCCGGCTAAAACCGGGTAACCCAACTAGTTCTAAATAAATTTCATTTGAAGTCTGTACTTTTGCATGAAATATGAAACTTTAAGCACTTCCTCTTCAATATTATTTTATTCATTTTGTAAAGTTCCATTCAACTGGTTGATATAACGAAATATTGTATTACAACTGAAAGTATTAAAAAGTTGAAAATACTACCGAAAAAGGAAATCCTATCGTTTCAAAAATTTCAGTCGGGATTTCATTATTCTTTGCAGGTTTATAAATGGTTTCTGTTTCCAATTTGTTCGATTATTTGTTTGACTTGAAATATAGAGTTACTCGTTGTTTTCAATATTTCTTTACTTACACAGTGGTGTCCAATAAAATAGAGCCACGACTTTATATATAAACTTTAGAACATTTATTGAAAAAAAATCCTTTTCAGCCTTTTTGCAATTGTATTATAAGGTAATAGCGAATATTATTAAAAATAATCAAATCTAGGGTATATAAATGTCGAATTTCAGTGAAAATAGATCTCGGAATAGAATTGTCGGCTATTCGAGGGAAGTGGTTGAAAATGCATTAAAATCGTGGAACAAAAAGAAAAACTAGGCCCCAAACTGGCTCCTCGGTACAACTCTAAAAAAGATTTATTCAGGTCCTCAAAAATAATCAAGATTGAATTAAATCTTGACATAAGTTAACGTACAGTTCGTAGAGAATAGCACAAAATGTGAGATAAAAATAATCTTAATGGAATAACATCGCTAATTTAAGAGTTTTTTCATCTTGATTAATTCATATTAAATAAAATGGAAGAAACGATATTTAATAAATCAAAAGCGCCATTCTTAAGAAGACTTTCTCCTTTTAAATTCCATCCAAATATAGAAAGTATAAATGTAAAAAAAAACTGCTGTTTTTAAATGAATGAAATTATTTAAAAATGTCTGCTTTATAAAAACTGCCATTTAATAGAGGATCCATTCAGAACTGGATTATATTTTTTTATGAACACGTTTAACAAGTTTAACTGCATTTATACAATAATTACTAAATTAATTTTAATTTTAATTCATGTCTTTTCTCTGTGAGAAAAAAATATTCTGCTTAATTTAAAGCACGACAGTATAATGCAATATACTTGGAATTAGAAATTAAAACGACATTTTAATCTGAGTCATTAGTTTGTAAGACAAGTTTTATGGTCATGAGAACACACCAAAGTGGAATGTCTTGAGGGAATCATTTCAAAGAAATTCAACTCGTATCACAGAGTTTAGAGTTGGCGCCAAACCAAACGGCCGACAATATTAGAAGATCGGTCGTGGTGTTGTGGAAACCAAACATTTGTTCTTCTAATTGAATGGCCCAGTCATGGTACATTGCTCCAGAAATCGCACTGATCCGCCGCGTGTGATATCGCTTCCAGTTATTACCTTACCGAGGCGTCATTTTTCACACAATTGTGGTATTGTAAAGGCCTCCCCGTTCCCCGACGAGCGACTTTCTGGATCAACACTTTCCTCCTGGGCGATGACACTGAACTGGAATCGTAATCGTAATGTGGCTTTGCGTTGGGTGTGTCACCCGCGCGCACGTTTCACGTCATGTTACCCAAAGCCCACACGAATCCGACACGGTTTAATTGCCCTCATATGTGTCAACCGCCCGTCGTCGTCGTCATCATCATCGTCGTCGTCGTTGCTCAATGAGGAGTTTCTCCACTCTCTCCCGAGCTCCAAGTCCCCATTTCCCCAAGACTCCATCCATTCAGTTTTCGAGTTTGGGCTGATTTCTTTGTTCGGCAGTGTAATCAGCGTTAATTAATTGGAAAAAGCCCTTTTTGCAGGTCGCGAAGGGGCCGGCCCGGGTGGGGCCTATTTATGAAGTTTGAAAATAGCCTCGCGGAGTTAAGGATTTCGTTTAGGGTCAGGGTAGAGACCAGTGCCTTCGCAACAAAGTTCGATTTTCTTTGAAATGTTGTCCTATTCATCGATTTTTCAAAAGGGTCACAAGGTTAACTTTCCTTTATTAGAAAGATATTTTTAGATAGGCTCATAATTTTTGTCAAATCACCAGATACCAAATTCTTTTTAACGTGCTGTTTGTACTGACAGTGGTACACAAATTAATGCTCTATTTCTCGTTTAATGCAAGTTACATTTCCTCCAGCATGCAAAGTGTCTAAAATAGAAATACCTGCAAATGTAAAATAATAAGAAAACTGACCCATAATTAGGTAAAAATTATACTAGTTTCTTTTCATTTTTTACCCAGCTAAGGCTTCCCAAGATTTGATAAATCACCTTAAATAACTTTGTTGTTTTGTCCCAGAATTTGGGAAAATGTTTGCATAAGTTTTAAGTAACTTGATATAAACTTTTAGGAAAAGTACTTGGGTAAATCATCAATCATCATATTTTTAGTAAAATTTTACATAAGGCTAAGGCATTATTCCTAAGCACATGTATAATTTGAATACTACTGTATAATTCGGTACTCCTGAATCCCTGGGTGGGCCATCTGTTGGTTTCTTTTTAAATTAGATTTTATTGCTCTAATGATTTTTGATAGTTTACCAAAGTCTTAATTATTTTTCCTTATATTCCTGCATAACATTGTTCTAGTGTTTTTATGCAATTAACTGAAACGACTCTGGCAAGATTAGGCCCACATTTTATGTGAGTGGACAATAATAAAATACACCTAAAATATTGCTGGAAAAAGTTATTTTCAATCAAATATATCGATAAAGAATCTTGGATTTCTGATAATAGTCTTCGATAGCACATTGGTGTTGCCATCTTTTTTATAGTCTCATTTTGCCAAATAAAACTTTTACGTATTTGCAGCTTTCTTTTGTTTTTTATATTACTTCTTATCAAGTAAAAAATTGATTTCATCTTCTCCGATTAAAAACGCTCTGCTTACCTATTACAAAAATAATGTTTAGGCTTATATACCAATGCATAAGGAACTTTCATAATATAAAAGAAAACACTGTAATAATATAAGAAAGTCACTAAAAGTAATATTCTTATAATCATTATTTATATCATATTTTTTGTCATTTTATGACTCTTGGCTTCGGCGATTTTGACGAATTTTGAATTAAATTATCGTTCTATGAACTTCAAAGCCATATTTTCATTCCTGTCCACTCATCTTTCTTACTGGGCCTTACTAACTATGAGTCCACAGTCCTTTTTAATTAGTTCGCCCAGACTCAAATAGCAGAAACAATAGTGCATTTTATACGTGCCTTTTTATAATCATAAGCAAAATACATACATATGAACAATAATTTTATAAGATAAGCTATATAACAAACAAAACCATATTTATCCTCAATTCCATAATTTTCTAACCCTCTAGTATAACCACGGCTAAAACCTGAACAAATCCCTCCAGCTCTAAGTAATTATTCCCAAAAGTGCAGTAATAAATAGTCCAGAACAAATACCATTTGTACGCCATAAATTGCATCCTGTGCACTATCTACTGCAAATGTAATATTTCACAGAATGTAAACTCGTGTGCAATTTATCATCAATTTTAATGCCCACGAAAACGCTCGTGAATCGCTCAATTGAAGAAACGTTTTCATGTCTACAAAGTGCCCACAAAATTAGCAATTTTGTGGCGAATCGAGGGATAAATATGCTCATACCCTCTGAAAATGAGGAAAACGTGTGAATCCCTTATTTATCCTTTTTTTTCCTCCCTTTTCCAACTGACCAAAAGGTTTTGCCCAGCCCTACAGACTGTTACTATGAATCCGAGGCGAATGACCAGCCCGTGTACAATTAAAATGCTCCCAATGGAAAAAGTTTGTAATTAATAGCGTCGGGGATGAGCGAGCATTCGTAATAATTTCGTGCTTCCCAACTTTTGCTTAAGTTTCTTGTCCGAATGTGGAAAACTGAGAAGAAGGGCCTGTTAGGCTTTAGAAGGGCTCTATTTGGTACATTCTTGATTAACAGCTGCAACTGATGGGTTTTAGATCTCACGTTTCTTCACTTTCTTGGGATATATAATCCCAGAATCGACTTTCGGTTCACTAAAGAAAAGAAAAGAATTTCTACTAAGTATATACAAGGGGGAAGAAAAATCAATAGTGCCAGGTCATTACGTTTCTATCGTCAAGGGCATAAAATTCTCGAAGGGAAGTAAAATTGCCTACGATATGGTGGTTTAACTCAAACTAGATCCATAAAACTATAATGAAAATGTCTTCTATAAATAAATTAGTTCGCTTTTGCCATTTTCTCTTTGGAAAAATGAGGGTTTATCTTGTAATTTTGCGGGGTAATTATGATAAATCGAGAAACCCTTAGAACCAAGAAAGATAATTCTCTAAGGGATGGAGACCTTGAGTTGCTCAGATATCTTTTATAACCGACATTTTTGGAGTTGGGAGCATGCGATCCCAAAAACAAATTTAATTCCTCTGGTACAGAAGACAAGATGTCACAACTTTTCTAATGTAATGGCTTTTCTAAATTACCAACAAGTTTGTCATCTCTTCTGGTATTGAACTAGAAATTTGATTATATAGTTGTGGGCACAAACTGGTATTTGACAAATTCTCTCAGCTATTTCCAGAGATTTTCAACCTTAATTACAAATTACGCACGAACAAGTGGATGATTAGATTTACATTTGGCATCATTTGATGCGTGACTTTCGCGGATTTTTTAGAATCCATAATTCATTTGAATTTAACGCATCAAACGTTTGCAATTGAGAAATATTTCAAGTTCGATGATTCGTTAAATTCGTTAAATATACGTTTTAATTTCAAACTTGGATATTTGGTGATTTTCTGTTGTTACGAATATCTGACGGGAAATTTTCAAACTTCAATTTACGCCCCAACTGTTGTAATATGATGTAGAAAATCTGAAGCAGTATAGTTTGATTCGTGACTTTTGCGGATTTTTTCGTAGCAATAAATTATTGAATGGTCATAAAACCTCATGTTTGCAATCAAAAAATACTTATAAAACTGAAAAAATATGTAGATATTTAAAGAAACTTATTCAAATGACTCTTTTAAGGGGTTATATCTATGTGAAAAATTTTTTTTTTCGATTTTTTTTTTATTGGCTAAAAGTATGCCAAAACATCCCTAGAATTGGAATAAAAAAAGTCCAAATACTAATATACTTCAGATAATTTTTGAGAATTAATTTTCTGAAGCAACTCCAACGCTTTTCTGAAGCAACTCCAAACTTCAAACGCGTTTTTCTCGAAACCATGTTTGTGAAATCGGCCGGACACCAAACTCCGTCAGTTTTCATCCGATTGACTTGAAATTTTAACTGTAGGTTCTTAAAATGATTATCTAGTGAAGTACACACGATTTTTGCGATTGGTTAACAAGAAAAAAAATTATAAACAATTTAAATCGATTTTTTTCGTCAAAAAAACGATTTTTTTTTTAAACCGCCGCTATTTTGCGAAAAAAAATTCTAAAAATATAATCGTGGGTACTTCACTAGCAAAACTCATGAAGATAATGAAAAAAAATTTTTTATTGTTCCAGATGCTGATGGGGCTGCGTAATGTGTCCGGCCGCGGAACACCTTTTGAAAATACTACATACGTTACCATGATCTACAGCCGCCATTTTGTTTTAAATTTCGTATAAAAAATTTTTTTTGTACTCTTGAAGAGTTGCCCTATCGATTGGTATATTATTTGTAACACCTTTTTCACAAAATGAATG